>JAENHJ010000301.1:0-2946255 GCA_025330945.1 Mucuna pruriens
AATCACCTTTTGATCTTTTTCTAGGCTGGAATTCACGAACTACACCAGAATTCAATGAGATATGATCCAGACTTAGTTTTTCCTGAAAATTGGGAACGTGATGGTGCTAGGGGTTTCATACAAAAATGCAATGAAAAATTGAGTACGTGATAGGAAAGAAAAAGATGAAAGGAATTGATGAGCGTCACACTTCAAGGGTGGAAGATAAGCTTGAGATTGAACACACAAAGAGTGAAAACCTTTGATAAATCTCAGAATTTTTGGATTGCAAGAACCTAGGAGAAACACTCTTCAAGAAAACAAAAATTTGATGTTATTTCCTCTTTCTAGTCATTTGAGGTCTTTTTATAGTGGCCAAAAACCATAACCACTAGGCTTAGTCAGGTCCAACATGAAGTCAGCCCACACAACAGAAAAATAAAATAACTAAATGTTTTTCAGGCTATGGATTAGTCAACCTAGTATTTTTATTTAATAAGAAAAATATATATTTATGGGTCTGTCATGCATTCAGGCCGAAGCTTCATTCCTCAAGTTTGATTAAATGATTGATCAACTTGGGCTTGCATCCTCTAGGTTCAATTCTTTTTGAATAAGGGCTGTCAACACTTGTTGTATAACTTTCTTAGCTCTTTGTCCTTGCCCTGTCATAGGCCCTCCAAGTCCTTCAAGTGCCACACTCTTGGTCATGTCCTCATCAAAGAGCTATTGATAAATTGGTTTTTAAAAATAATGGAGTTCTCATGAAAAATATTGATCATTCCAATGAAAATTTGTATAATGAAAAATCATGTAAGTGAGAATGATGAAGTTAATGATTCAAATGAGCATGATGATGTGTCAAATACATCTAATATTAAAAATCTTAGCATTAATGAAGAACAATTAATTACATGTATAATATTCCTTTTATAGAATATATATGTTTACTTTTTAAAATACTTATATATAAGGTCTTGAACTCATCTCGATTCAATTTGACTGAATAGTTTGTTTCATCTCATTAGCCTGATTTGTTTTAAAATTATTATTTTACATTTATTTATTTATTTATTTGTATAAAAATAAAATTAATATAAAATTAGTTAAAAATTAATTATATGAATGAAAATTAAATAAAATATATATTATTTAATTATATGTAATATGCATATATGTGTGTGTATATATATATATATAAAAGTGATCATGAATCAATCAAATCGAACTATACATAGTTTAAGTTCAACTATCTATTTAACGAGTTTAGCTTTATAACATAAGTTCAACTCATTTGTTTTATGAACTAAGTTCAACAAGTCATTTGTCAATCAAGTATCATATTATGTTCAGAATTGGATCGGTTCATTGCCAACCCTACTTATAAATGAGTCTGTGTTGAGTAAACTTTTCTATATGTAGTGATAGAAGGAGAAAATATGAATGAAAAATAAAATAAGTTTTTCCATAAGTTAAAATTATTTTATGAATAAGTTAAAATATATTTTTGGACAAGATAATATTAGAGAGTTTCTACAAATTAACTGTCTGTTTGGATAAATTTTTCTATAAGTACTTATAAGAGGAGAAAATAGCAAAGAAAAATGAAATAAACTTCTGCATAAGCTAACTTGTAGAAGCATTCTCATATTAGTTTCTCCAAAATTGATTTTTTAGTTTATGCATAAGCTAATTTTAGCTTACGAGAAACTTACTTAATTTTCCCATTCCTATTTTCTCTTCTATAAGTACTTATGGAAAAGTTTATCCGAATAGACGCGTGAGATTTACATATAGAAGTATGTAAAACAAACCTATATATCTATACGTGATTTTCATACATTTTTATGTATTATGAGAGTATCACATTCTAATAAACATATGAAACATAGACTATATTATTCTATAAGACGTTAGATTAAATTTAAAATATTTAATAAAATTTTATTTAAATTTCAGCCATGGTAAACATCACTATTAGAGCATATTGGAATTACTAATTTTGCATCTATAGATATTGTGTAAATTTAGGTCACTGTGAACTTGAGGTTAAGATTTAAAACTAACTAAACATTCCTACTTATTTCTATTCATAGCTTTTTTCTAGCAAACGACACACTGTTGGACATAGGTTCACAAAACAACTTAAACTAATTGGAAGACCATTCTTGCCTATATAGTCACTTCCTTATACCACAACTAATATACTAGAAAATTAATTTTATCTTTCTCATCTCCCTATTTTCTCTTTAATTTGCAAATACCAAGAATAAGTATCTTTCATGATGGTCTCTTCTTTCCCCTCACGCTTTGTTTTGGCTCTTATGATTCTTGCCATTTTCACTATAAACCTTAGCTCTGCAAAGCAATCCAAGACAAATGGCTTAAAAATGAATGTGATTGATCGATGTTGGAGACTAAATCCCGAATGGAGAAGACAGGTCTCGATTAGCCTCATGTTCTGTAGGCTATGTTGGGAAGATGACAAACAACATTGGCAAAGATCTCATTAGTTATAAAGTTACTGACCCTAGTGATGATCCTATAAACCCCAAACCTGGCACCTTGAGGTATGGAGCTTCCATGATTCAAGGAAAAGTGTGGATCACATTCCAGAGGGACATGCACATTAAACTTCAGAGACCCCTTCTCATTAGTAGTTTCACCACCATTGATGGTCGAGGCACTAACATCAACATTGCTGATAATGCATGCTTAATGATCTTTAAGGTAATTACCAACTCCTACTAATTAAAATTGCATGTACAATAATTAAAAATTACAAATATACTTTTCATGGGCTCACACTTTGTATTTATTTTTTCTAGTCCACGAACATAATCATCCATGGCATTCGAGTTCATAATTGCAAACCTCAAGCCCCTGGGATTGTAATGGGGCCCGAAGGAAAGGTGATTCCTTTAGGCCATGTAGACGGGATGCAATAAGATTGATTACTGCTTCAAAGATTTGGATTGATCATAATACGCTTTATGATTGTCAAGATGGTTTGCTTGATGTAACGCCGGGTTCTACTAATGTGACTATATCCAATAACTGGTTTAGAAATCAAGACAAGGTCATGCTTCTTGGACATGATGATGGATACGTGAGAGATCAGAACATGAAGGTTACTGTTGTGTACAACCATTTTGGACCTAAATGCAATCAACGCATGCCAAGGTATCTAATTGCTTAATTAAGAAGTTAAAATACACAAATTTAAATGTATTAGACAATATCAATTTGTCTTATTAATAAAAAATTAACATTCTAGATTCGCCATGGATATGCACATGTAGCCAACAATCTTTACCAGGGATGGGTTCAATATGCCATCGGTGGAAGCATGGAACCTAGCCTCAAAAAGTGAAGCTAACCTTTTCATAGCACCAACGAATTTTAAGGAGGTAATCAATTTTAACAATTCCATTACAACTACTTAATCCAATCGAGAATAAGTCACTGGGTATCTGGTATGTAAAAAATGGTTTTACTAGTGTCTTTCTAATTATTTAACGGTGTAGGTAACATGGAGAAAGAATAGTCATACAAATGGAGATAGATGGGAATTTCATTCAGTAAGGGATGCTTTTGAAAATGGAGCCTCCTTCAAGGATAACAAAAGGAGGACATGTGCCAAAGCCAAATTATAACAAAGAACAAAGTTTTAAAGTTGTTGATGCCAAATATGTGAGATTATTGACACGCTCATCTGGCATGTTACGATGTAGTAAAACTTTTATATGTTGATTACATAAAAATATATAAGAGAAATCTTGTAAAGAAAGTTGGTGTTACTTAGATTTGAACCTAGTAAATGATGAAGACTTAATTTTCTCCCAAATGTATTAAAATTCCATTGTATTTTAAATATGAATTCTTAAACCTCATAAATTAAAAAAATTCATTGTTAGTATAATTAGCCTACTGGACTGGTTTTATGATGTTAGGACAAATCGTTTTTAACTTTTTTTTATAGGATTTTAGGTAGAGAAGATAATATCCAATTAAGACAAAAAAAACCTTCCAAACTTAAAGAAATATTTTCATAGAACTTACATTTACTCTGCTTGAAGAAGACAATTGAAAATCTGTTCTTACAATGTGTAAAATATGAGATTATATGTTTTACTTTAGTTAACATACCTTCATTGGAATAAATGTTGGCGGAAAGAAGTTACCACCAATCAAACATTGATGAGAGAAGTCACACCTAATATCATTCGTACAGAGAAAAAAAATCTTCATCTGGAATAAACATTGGTGGAAAAGAAGTCACCACCAATAGACGTCGATGAGAGAGAAGTCACAGTCGTGTGTGAAAAAAAATGTATTGTCGAAATAAACATTGATGGGATGTGAAGTCACCACCAATCAACGCGGTGAGCCGAGAATTCTTTTTATCGAATAAATGTTGGTGGGAAAGAAGTCGTTCTTGATACGATTCATATATAAGAAAAGATCTAAAGCTAATGAGCAAAAACTTAGCCATCAAGCAAAAAGTCACAACTCAAGGCTTAATCACTTAACAAAAGCAAACATGCTTAACCACCATAAAGTAGAAGTAACAAAGCTTAATCATTAAGAGTAGAAGCCATGCTTGACCACCCTAAACAGGCAGAAGCAGACCAAGAACAAATGCTTAACTACCATAAAACATAAACAACATAGCTTAACCCTCAAGAGTAGAAGCCAAACACAATACTTAACCATTCAAGACAGAAGCCAAATGTATCAATGTGTAATCATCTTTGGCAGAAGCTTAAACTAATGCTTAACCACCAAAATAGAGAAGCTTTCATCAAAGAAAGTTGCACGAAATCATTGCAATACAAATTTGTCTTCAAAAAATTCACAAGCACCACGTGAGCAACGTAGAAACCACAACCGCAACTTAGCAAACTTATGGTTCAAAAAGCAAAATGAATTCAAAACATTTCATCAAATCGTTGGTGTACATAATAAATCTTATTCTGATTCCCCTCTTGATTCTCCCTTGCATAACAACAATGTTGATGGCTTGAGTTATTCCCTTTGTCATATCAAATATTCTTTAACATTGTTGTGAGAGTGAAAGAAGATCAAACAAGAACTATGCAGCGAAAAATCATGATGTGTGGTACCTTAGTCCACATCCTGTGGAGATGCATAAAAAAGGGAACGCGCTGAAACCAATGATGAAGTACAATTATTCATAATCCATTATAATGTCCAACACAAGTTGAGACACACCGAGGTACAGATTGACAAGTCTTACAATCATAAGGGTAAAACCAAGAGAATTTCAGAAAAGTAGTTCTAAGAGCATAAAGAAAGTTGGGGACGCAATGTCATACCGCAAGAAAATAAACAAAGTAAGAAGAAAACACTGCCTGCCACACGCCCTATAACTCTGGTAACGCCTCCGTTTAAGCTTTCCAAAAACTTTTTTTTTCAATGGAAGGCCATCTCCCACCATCATAATCCCTCATGAATGCTTATCACATAATGACGCCACTCCCTCCGACTTCGCTGCCTCTAACAACTGGCTTAAGCCCTAGCTATGATTCATACGACGCCACACAGATCACGCTACCATTCAGAATTGCCTGAACACAGAAACCCTAGGCACACAAACGAAACATTGAATGACAACGCCATAAAGAAATTCTGGCCACAAAAGAATGGTATATCCGGGACCACGATCGCGGGCGATTGGCAATGCTTCAATTTCGAAGTCCGATTTAGAGTCATGGTTTGAGCTACGAGGAATATCAAGGCTCAAGAGGCAGAAGATGAGGAAAATGTGAAGCATTGCATCTGGAACGCTATGCCGAGTTCTTCCGCGCACGACACCAATGATGTGGAAGACTATAACAACCCGATGAAATCTCTCTCGATCGAAATAATGTCCCCTCAAAGATATCTCGAGGCGCATTGTGATTTACCGCGTGGCCTCTCCACAACTGCTGAATCCCCAACATCCAAGAAGGTGATAGAGAAGAAAAAAAAACATTATATCGAAAATAACAAAAGTATTTATCAAACTCCAGAGAGCACACCGATCAGCCTTTGATAAACACTAGATATTTACCTTCTTCAATAACCAAAGAGGGGACAGAATCACTAATAAACCCATACAAAGGTTTATAAGCCATGCAACGTAGAAAGCTGTTAGAACTCATAATTGTTCAATAAGATCCAATTAGCAATGGTTCTTCTAGATGGGATAATGGCAATCAAAGAGAAAAAAATAGTCACACTTATAATAAAATAAAAGTACGAGTCATGAAGGCATGATGGTCGCAATGCAACAAGGTTGTTTTTGTTCCTGTTCACTTTGCCGCATCATTCCATACCTCGAGGCTAGTATCGAAGGGTAATTCTATTTTTGGTTTTTCCACGCCTTAAGGCTATTAAGATGAAACGACATGACATGTTCAAGGTCATGCCTACCTGGGCGATGATTCATAGATGTTGAGCGCTGGGACTAGTTAATAGGATTCTACTTTTCCCTTCGACTTCTTTTTCACTTTCATTTTACTGCTGCACCTTTTTTCTTTAAACGTTTAAATTTGGAAAGTTCCTTAGCTCCCAAGATAATCTATTATCTTTTTCCGTTATCACCGAGTAGCTGGTACGACAGCTAAGATTCCCTGACTAGTCACATGTCGACGTGTGAGTCTCAAGTATAGGATAGTAGCTAATCAAGTAGGCAGCAGAAACGATAGCAGAAAACATAGCCCTTTTATGTGGCAAAGACTACGTAAAGATAATATGAATAACAAAAAATAAAGATAATAATTATAGATAAACTACAATGATCAATGCATTTCAAAGATATTTAGATATTTGTAAAACCCCAATGAGTTACCTATCATATCTTATCGACATCTATAATATTCCATCACTAGTAACATAGTTCAATGTACCTATAAAAAATATGCCTAATCCTTGAAAACATTCTAAACATAGTGAATAATTTTATTTTTCTTAAAATATTTAAAATATAATTACAAAGGTACATATGTGTAAAGAAAATATATTTTTAAAAACATAAAAATGCTTATGAATAATAAATAGTATATTAATTTAATTTATTAAAATATTCTTATTTCTTATGTATATTTATGAATTCATTAAAACACATATAATGGCCATAATTATTATATATATAATAGGTATACTTTTTTATAAAATAATTAAATACATATTGTTATTTTGAAAATTATCCAACTTTAATATATATGCACTTTTAGAAAAACAAAACAATGCACAAGAGGTATCAAAATTATATAAAAAAATAGAAAAATAAACTTGAACAAGATTAAATTTATTTTGATGTTATATATAACATGCACATATTTTTAATATTTTAATTGCTAAAATAAATTTTGATCTATCATTTTAATTTAATTTTAATTTTTTATTTTCCCTCCTAATTTAAAATTTTTTTACATCAATCCCCATAAAATGTCCGTATTAAATTTGTTGTTTTGTCAATTTTTTACACAAACCGTGTTAATTTTAGTTGTACGACATCTCTCACGTCAGGTTACCAAGTTACCTAAATTAGTATGATAAATTAACAAAAGACCAATTTTGTCTAACATAGACACTTTTTAAGGACAAAGTGAAACTTTTTAAATTTTGAAAACCAAATTGAAATAAAAAAAAAAACTAAAATAAGGGATCAAATTCTATTTTAATCTTGCAGGTAATTGCATATTTTCAACACTTTTAAATTATAAGATGATTTTCCTACATGTTTCGAGAGTAATAACAAACAAGCAAATTTTTCTAGAATAAATACAATAAGTATCATATGAAGAAAAAAAACACTATTTATCATGAATAAGCATCTATCATCTAATAGACCAAGTTTTTCATCTAAAGATAGCACGATTTGTGTGTGTATGTATAATTTTAAATGCATCCTTTAATAAAATGTATTCCAGAAACTTTGCACGAAAGTTCTGAAGATAAGTAACATACAAGAAGGAGATTAAATTGTGTGTGTAATTTTAAGCACTTTTTAAAACCTTTTCACAACAAATATAAGTTCAAACAGAAAGATGTCAGTCCAAAGCATCTAGATCAAAAACTTAAAGAAAGGATAAAGAGATCAACAAATTTGTTTATCCTAATTTACTCTACAAATTAGAGCAACATCCATTCCTTTCTTCTTCTTCTTTAAGTCAATTGTCGATAAAAAAGTTAGTCTCTTTATGTTGGGATATGATTTTAACCTTTTTTAATTGATGTGAAACTTATCCAATTAAATTTATCTACATGAAAATTATGGAACTTAGATAATGTTTGAACAAAATGGCCATAAACATGGTAAAATTTACATGAAAAGTGAATTTGAGTTTCATGAGCATCTAGACCTTGTCTATAACCCATTTTTGTTCGAACATTAATTAAATTCTATAATTTTATATACACAAATCTAATAGGACAAGCTTCACATCTTGAATCAGTTAGAAAATATTTTAAAAATATGTTCCATAATAAAAAAATAATAATCATGTTTTCCCAAAATAAAGTGTGAGAGATCATTGCTCAAAAACATTCTTAAATATTATATTTATAATGAAGAAAGAAAGAAATTCTATAACCACTTAAGGCTTTACTTAATAGATAATGTGAGACCAATAAAAAGACTAGCGGTTCAAAAAAAAAATATGTTAATTAATATCTTATTCAATAAGTTGTTATAACATAAGAGTTTATGTTATAGGTGCTTAAAAATTTAATTTGTTCTTTGTATTTGGATACACATGTTGATAAGTGCTTACATAATTTTGAAGTGTTTGGATATATTACTATATAAGTACTTATAAGATATTTCATTTAAAAAAATCAAATCATGCTTAAAAAATAAAATAAAATTTTAAAAACTCACTAAATAATTATTATACTAACCATATATATACAAAAGGAATTAAAAAATAAACCTACTAATCACTGTTTACCTATTTTTAATTTTTGAAAAACAAAAATTTAAGTATTATAAATTTTAAAAATTGTGAGACAAAATATTTCACCAAAAACCCATCAATAATTTTAAAAGTTAAAATATTTAATAATCATTACTTTGCCCTCAAAGGGGCCGTCCCAATGGGAGGAGGATTAGTGGGGTGAAAGCTCTGGATATCTTTTAGTTTAGCAAGAAAATATTTAATAATCAAAATATCGTTAAAATATAAATTAAGGTGTTAAAATTAAAATCATATATATCTTAAAATCATGATATAAGCTTAAAAAATTAATCACTCACATGTATAAATAAGTATAAGGATATAAAAGTAATAAATTATGTAAAAACTCAACCACTACACACTAATGTAGAAAGAAACACATACAAAGAATTATTAGTAACATTAGAAATATAAACTTATTTAATTAAATTATATTTTATAGTAAAAAAAAAAAAAAAAAAAAAAGTTTACTAATAAAGAATAATTATAATTTGTTTGGTGTAGAAATTAATATTTATATTAATTTGGATAAGAAACAAAACAAATAAAAAAAAAATACATACTCAACTAGAGATATCAATTTACCTCAAAACCAAAAGTGAGAGGGATTAGTTGGAGTGGAAAATAAGTCTTGGATACCACTTGACTTAAAAAGAAAAAACAACATACTCCATATGTTAGGCCTTACAAAAGATTTGAAGGTAGGTCTTTTATAAGTTCCACATAAGTTATCTTAAGGAGCTTCTTAAAAATAAGGTAAAACATATATAATAAGATATTTTCATAAATTTTCCTAACACCCTCATAAATATTTATAACATAAGATAAATTTAAATAATTTGTGTATAAATTCTTTCAAACTAGAGCTAAGTTTCAAGATATAGTAAGACTAAGTCAACAAAAACTTAGTCAAAAGGATTTTAGTTAATTAAAAGTTTTCCATAATTAATTTACAAAAGGGTTTAACTTTTAAACTATCCACTTAAATATACAACAAAACATCAAACTAAAAGATTCCTCAATGTGATAACTCAAGCTAAAGCTAACAAATGAACTGACCTAACTTGTCCCAATGGGCAAATGAGGAAATCAGGTTATCCAACTGAACCAATTTAAGCCTCAGTTTTTCTTATTTAAAATACCTACATTATTGAAGACTTTTATTTAAATATCGTCAATAGGCATATTCATTTTGGGCCAACTTGGAGCATGGTATCAAGTCAAATTGTTGGGTTCATGGGGGACCTAATAATTTTGAGTTCGGTCAAATTGAACCTATTTTACCACTTCCGACTTTAACCTAACTCGTAATTATGTAGTTGCGAATTATTTGTTTGATTTTTTTTCCAACTTTCTCTTGGGCAAATGGCTTACAATCACATGAAGCTCTAACAAACCAAACATTTTCACTGCTTTGGTGTAGTCTTGCTTTGTCACAGAAGCTTTGTGACAAAATCTATAGCCCCATTTACCAAACCAAGACTATATCCACAACAACCCGTTAAACAACAGAAGATCCATAAATGTCGCCTTCGAATGTTGCAAAGGCAATTTTCCTTTTCTACAAAGAAAATATCCAAATAAACATGGACTTTTGAGTCTTCGAAAAATTAAAATAACTCTTAACTAGAACGAAGATGAGTGTTGAGCTATTACTTTTCATTACCTTGGTGGATTTTGTGCAGATTCCATGCCACAAATCCATAATCCTCTTTATACTATTGATATGGAGCAAATGCTCGATTCATTGCAATGAATCACCCTATTCAAGAAGTTATTCGGATTATTATTCTGGAAAGCACCTTTGATCTAAGGATTTATGCGGGCCCCCTAAGCATGAACTAGTGACTGGCCTGGGTTCATGGTGGAGAGGGCCTAAAGATATTCTCAATTTTAGTATTTTAAAAATATGTTTATCTCTTCAATTTTTCTAATTTAATTCACAATTAATTAATTATAATTTTTTAATAATTTAATTATTTAATTTCTATTAAAACATATTTCATTATTTCTAGACTAGGGGAATATAAATTTTTTTTTCTATATTAAAAGATGAAAATAATTGAAATAGAAATCAATATCAGTGTTAAAGTTAAGATGAAAGGTAAATATGTCATGCTGAATTATTAAAAATTGTTATATTATTATAGTGATATACTAATATAGTTAGTGAAAGGTGATTAGGTAATGTAATTTAAATAACATTTAGACTTTGGTATGCAGTGAATGTATGTTCTATTTACTATTTGTTGCATACATGCCTGACAATGCGATTCAAAATTGAAAATTTCTTCGATTATGATCTATGAAGCACATAGTAACTCAAACAAAGTTTGCTGGGTATGTTTTTGAGACTCAAGTTCTTCATTTTTTCATTGTCCTTGTCACCTTGATTTGATTATTTCTCAAGTAAATATTTTTCTTATTATATACTAGTTATGATTTTGTAATTTTATATAAAATGATTGTTTGACAAACCACTAATTATCTCCTTTATCTTTGCTTTGATGTGGAATTAGGTCGGGGTAAGATGATATGAACTAGAACAAGGTAAGGCACGAATCACCTTCGTTCTTTTCTAGGTTGGAATTCGCGAACTATACTAGAATTTGACGTACAATTAGGGCACGACTAGATCTCGAGCTACAGATCTCGGAATTGAGTGATTCTAAAACGAGAGGAAAGGTCACGTTCTGAATTGTGAAATTGACCTATGAATCACCAAAAAATACCAAGAATCCGTCGAGATATGATCCAGACTTAGTTTGCCTGAAAATTGGGAACGAGACTATGCTAGGGTTTCATACAAAACGCAATGATAAATTGGGACGTGATAAGAAAGAAAAGATGAAAGGAATTGGTGAGCATCACACTTCCAAGGATGGAAGATAAGCTCGGAGACTGAACACACAAAGGGGTGAAAACCTTTGATAAATCTCAAAATTCTTGGATTGTAAGAACCCAGGAGAAACACTCTCTCAAGAAAACAAAATTTGATGTTCTGCCTCTTTGCAGTCTTTTGAGGTCTTTTTATAGTGGCCACAACCCTAACCACTAGGTTTAGTGAAGGTCCAACATTAAGTCAGCCCACACTACAGACAATAAAATAACTAATGTTTTCTGGGCCTATGAATTAGTGCAGCCTAGTATTTTTATTTAATAAGAAAAACAAACTAAATATCTTTATGGGTCTATCATGCAATTCAGGCCAAAAGTTTTATTCCTCAAGTTGGATTAAAAGATTGATCAACTTGGGCTTGCATCCTTCTAGGTTCAGTTCTTTTTGAATAAGGGCTGCCAACACTTGTTGTATAGCTTCCTTAGCTCTCTTTGTCCTTGCCCTTGTCATAGGCCCTCCAAGTCCTTCAAGTGCCACACTCTTGGTCATGTCCTCATCACTCCCCCTCTCTTGAAGAGGATTTGCCCTCAAATTAAAAGCATTGTCATCTGCATCAAAGAGAGTTAAATCAAATACATTAAAAGAAGCACTAATATTATACTCACCAGGGAGATCAATCTTATAGGCATTGTCATTGATCTTTTCTAGCACTTGAAAAGGACCATCTCCCCATGGTTGAAGTTTTGACTTCCTTTGTTCAGGAAACCTCTCCTTCCTCATGTGTACCCATACCCGACCACCAGGTTGGAACACCATTTTCTTTCTACCTTTATTATCTTTCCTAGCATAGCTCTCATTTTTCTTTTCAATTTGAGTCTTGACTTGCTTGTGTAGCTTCTTGATGTATTCAGCTTTAGCCTGTGCTTCTTGATGCTTAAACATAGAAATGTTAGACATAGGCAGCAAATCCAGAGGGGTCAAAGGATTAAATCCATATACAATCTCAAAAGGTGAACAATTAGTTGTGCTATGGACAGCTCTATTATAAGCAAATTCAACATGAGGCAAACATGCTTCCCAAGACTTGAGATTTTTCCTTAAAATAGTCCGAAGCAGTGTGGCCAAAGTCCTATTGACTACCTCAGTTTGACCATCAGTTTGTGAGTGACAAGTAGTAGAAAATAACAATTTAGTACCAATCTTACCCCACAATGTCCTCTAAAAGTGACTAAGGAATTTTGCATCCCTATCACTTACAATGCTCCTTGGTAGCCCATGAAGCCTCACTATTTCCTTGAAAAACAAATCAGCCACATGACAAGCATTATCTACCTTCTTGCAAGGTATGAAGTGTGCCATTTTAGAAAACCTATCAACCACAACAAACACAGAATCCTTTCCATTCTTTGTTCTAGGAAGTCCCAAAACAAAGTCCATAGAAATATCAGTCCAAAGGTATTCAGGTACAGGCAAAGGAGTATACAATCCATGTGGCTTAACCTTAGATTTGGCCTTTTTACAAACAAGGCAGTGATCACAAAATTTATGCACATTACATTTCATATGAGGCCAAAAGAAATGTTATTGCAAAATTTTCAAAGTCTTTTGAACCCCAAAATGGCCCATCAAACCCCCCTCATGCGATTCTCTCACAAGTAACTCTCTAATGGAACACTTAGGCACACACAATCTATTTGCTTTAAACAAGAAGCCATTATGCCTATAGTATCCATTATCAGACTTCTTTTCACATGCAGCAAAAATTTCAGCAAAATCCTCATCATTCCCATATATGTCTTTCAAAGATTCAAGACCAAAAAATTTAGTTTCAAGCATAGAAAGCAATGCATGCCTCCTAGAAAGTGCATCAGCCACTACATTCCCTTTCCCCTCCTTATGCTTGATGACATATGGAAATTGCTCTAAAAACTCTACCCACTTAGCATGCCTCTTATTAAGCTTAGCTTGCCCTTTTAAGTACTTTAAGGACTCATGATCACTATGGATGACAAATTCTTTGGGTAACAGGTAATGCTTCCAAGTCTTTAAAGCTCTCACCAAAGCATACAATTCCTTATCATAAGTGGAATAGTTGAGGGCAGCCCCACCTAACTTTTCACTAAAATAAGCAATTTGATGTCCATCTTGCAATAAAATAGCCCCAATACCCACATTTGATGCATCACACTCTAATTCAAATGATTTTGCAAAATTAGGCATGGCAAGAATGGGTGCATTAGTTAACTTATGCTTAAGGGCAGCAAAGGCCTCCTCTTGTTTCTCTCCCCACTTAAAACCCACATTCTTTTTAACAATTTCATTTAGAGGTGCAGCCAAGGTACTAAAATCTCGAACAAATCTCCTATAGAAACTTGCTAAACCATGAAATCCTCTCACCTCACTCAGGGTCTTAGGCGTTGGCCATTCTTGGATGGCCTTAACCTTTTCCACATCTACTTGTACCCCTTTAGCACTAACAACAAATCCCAAAAATACCACATGATCAGTACAAAAGGTGCATTTTTCCAGATTGGCATACAATTGTTCTTTCCTAAGTATATTCAAAACAGATCGCAAGTTCTCAACATGTAAATCAAAACTAGTGCTAAAGATCAGAATATCATCAAAGTACACCACCACAAATTTTCCAATAAACTCCCTTAAAACATGGTTCATTAATCTCATAAAAGTACTAGGTGCATTAGTCAAACCAAATGGCATAACCAACCACTCATACAAACCATATTTAGTTTTGAAGGCAGTTTTTCATTCATCACCTTCTCTAATCCTAATCTGATTATAGCCACTTTTCAGGTCAATTTTAGAAAACACACATGCACCATGCAGTTCATCAAGAAGATCATCTAACCTGGGAATTGAATGCCTATACTTGATGGTAATGTTATTTATGGCTCTACAATCAGAACACATCCTCCATGAGCCATCCTTCTTGGGCACCAAAATAATAGGTACAGCACATGGACTCATGGTATCTCTCACCCAACCTTTGCTCATGAGCTCTGTCACTTGCCTTTCAATCTCTTTGGTCTCTTGTGGGTTACTCCTAAATGCTGGCCGATTGGAAAAAGAAGCTCCTGGAATGAGATCAATGTGATGTTCAATCCCCCTCAAAGGTGGCAAGCCATCGGGTACACTTGCTGGAAACACATCTTCAAAATCCTGCAAAAGAGATCTAATACAAGAAGGCAATTCAAACTTGTCAAATTCGTTAGCATACAAAATGTGACTTTGACGAAACAATAAGTAGAGGGGCTGCGTTGTGCAAAGCACCCTCCTTACTTCGCTTTCTCTTGCTAAACAAAGTTGTTTGCCCTTAAGTGTTTCACTCTTTTTCTTTTCTCTCTTTTTCCTCTCAGGTGTTTCATTCTTCCTCCCAGGTGTTTCATTATTCCTCCCAGGTGTTTCATTCTTCCTCCCAGGGTGTTTCACCGTACTCTCATTTGCTATCTTTTCTCTCATTCTGATTTGATCCTCACACACCTCTTTAGGAGTCAAGGGCTTGAGAACCAACTTCTTATCCTGATACATAAAAGAAATTTTGTTAGTGAAGCCATCATGAATGGCTTTGGTGTCATACTGCCACGGCCTCCCCAAATGGATATGGCTGGCCTCCATTGGAACTACATCACATAACACCTTATCTTGATATCTCCCAATGGAAAAGGACACTTCCACTTGTTGTCTCACTTGTACCTCTTCTCCTTCACTAAGCCATTGAAGCTTGTATGGCCTAGGATGTGGTGTAGTGTCCAAGTTCAGTTTTGACACTAATCTAGAACTCACCACATTTGTGCAGCTTCCCCATCAATGATCACCAAAAAAACCTTACCATTGATTGAACATCTTGTATGGAAAATGTTCTCCCTTTGAGATGCACCCACAACCTTAATTTGGCTTCCAAGCAACCTCCTAATCATGCACAACTGTCCCTCATTAGCCACCACCTCTTCATCACTCTCCTCTTCTTCTCCACCACTAGCATCAGATTGGCTTATGTATTCCCCATTATCCTTGAGAAGAATGGTCTTCTTTGTAGGACACCCATAGGCATAATGACCCATGCCTAAACACTTGAAGCACTTCACTTCTCTAGTCCTCTTTGGTGGGTGTTCAACTTGCCTTTCAGGTGTTTTCCTATGGTTTGAATGCACTGCATTGCTAGAAGAGGTAGAATCTGTTTTCTTGACTCTATCCTTCCAATTTGAAGGACTATAGCTAGTAGAACTCTTTCTTGCTCTACTCTTTGTTTTTAATTGTTGTTCTACTCGAATGGCCTTATACAAAAGGTCCTCCATTTCCATAAATTCCTATAACTCAACAACATCTCTAATATAATGATTTAAACCACTAAGGAAGCGTGCCATAGTTACCTTAGGATCTTCTTCAATATTTGCTTGGATGATAAGCACTTCCATCTCCTTATAATACTCTTCCACTCCCTTGCTTCCTTGAGACAATTTCTGCAGTCTCAATTTTAAGTCCCTATGAAAGCTAGATGGTACATAGCGCTTCCTCGTGATCCTCTTCATTTCTGCCCAAGTGTCCACCATAGGCTCCTCATTTCTAGTCCTCTCCCTCTGCAACTTGTTCCACCAAATCAATGCATAATCAGAAAACTCAGCAGCTGCAAGTCTCACTTTCTGCTCCTCTATAATTGTTGCAAGAGAAGACATGTTCAGTCTTGAGCTCCCACTGCTTCTATTCTTCCCTCATTCCTATACTGCCTTCCCCCTCCTCCAGGTGGGGTTCTATTCTCCAACTGATCCAACCTCACATGGAATTCATCTTGTTGTTGCTTCATCAACCTCTCCAAGTGTTGAGTAAGAGCTGTGATTTGGAACTGAATATCATTGTTGATGTTTCTTTCTGCCATTGATTAACAAACAGGTCAAAGATATCAAGAATAAATATATATTTAGTGTTTGAAGATTTCCTTACCCACTCAAGTGTTTGCACACACAATTTGGCTTTTACTATAATGAGCACTCTTGCCTTTTTCCTCTCTATTCCTCCTTGAGTTCTTAACAAACCAAGAAGACAAAATACAGAAACTTTCACCAACCTTTGTGCAGCCAATTAACTCAAGAAAAGCTAACAAAATGACTCAAATGAACACAAAAGAAGGCAACAAACAACTAGGACAACAACCAAAATTAGACACCAACAAAGGAAAGGAACTTGACTCAAAAGGAAAATAAAGGATGCAGCAAAATAGGTCAAAACTGGGCATACAATTAAGAACACTATGCAGCCACAAGTAGAATGTTGAACAAGTAAGGTGCAGCCAAAGATAGAATTTGTGCGCAAATTTCCACCAACACAACTACAGCAAGAACTCAGAAATTAAAACAAACAAGGTGTTGTACTTCTTTCTTCAATCAACCACAATACTACCTTAAAGAATGAGCTTTAAAAAAAAATTCAAATAACATGAACCATTCAGCCAATTTTTTTTTGTTTCTTTTTTTTCTTTTTGTTTTTTTTTTCAGAATTCTCAATTGTGTTAGAGGCCTAACTTTTTCAATGGTTCAGCCTAACAGATATGACTTTTGCAATGGTTCAACCTAACAGATATGACTATAATAAGGTAATATTATTGATGATAAAAATCAAGGAAAGAATATACCAAAAGTGCAGCCTTGCAATTCCTAGAAACCAAAGCTCTGATTACCAAATGATGTGGAATTAGGTCGGGGTAAGATGATATGAACTAGAACAAGGTAAGACACGAATCACCTTCGTTCTTTTCTAGGTTGGAATTCGCGAACTACACTAGAATTTGACGTACAATTAGGGCACGACTAGATCTCGAGCTACAGATCTCGGAATTGAGTGATTCCAAAACGAGAGGAAAGATCACGTTCTGAATTGCGAAATTGACCTATGAATCACTGAAAAATACCAAGAATTCGTCGAGATATGATCCAAACTTAGTTTGCCTAAAAATTGGGAATGAGACTGTGCTAGGATTTCATAAAAAACGCAATGATAAATTGGGACGTGATAAGAAAGAAAAGATGAAAGGAATTGGTGAGCATCACACTTCCAAGGATGGAAGATAAGCTCGGAGACTGAACATACAAAGGGGTGAAAACCTTTGATAAATCTCAGAATTCTTGGATTATAAGAACCCAGGAGAAACACTCTCTCAAGAAAACAAAATTTGATGTTCTGCCTCTTTGCAGTCTTTTGAGGTCTTTTATAGTGGCCACAACCCTAACCACTAGGTTTAGTGAAGGTCCAACATTAAGTCAGCCCACACTATAGACAATAAAATAACTAAATGTTTTCTGGGCCTATGAATTAGTGCAGCCTAGTATTTTTATTTAATAAGAAAAACAAACTAAATATCTTTATGGGTCTATCATGCAATTCAGGTCAAAAGCTGCATTCCTCAAGTTGGATTAAAAGATTGATCAACTTGGGCTTGCATCCTTCTAGGTTCAGTTCCTTTTGAATAAGGGCTGCCAACACTTGTTGTATAGCTTCCTTAGCTCTCTTTGTCCTTGCCCTTGTCATAGGCCCTCCAAGTCCTTCAAGTGCCACACTCTTGGTCATGTCCTCATCAAGGAGCTCCTTCGATCCTGCAAAACACCCATCCTCCCTACGAACAAACCTCAACCTAGTGGAAGAAGCCAGGGAACAAGAATGTATAAGGCAAGAAGCCTACTGACAATGGGCACCTCATAGATACAACTCCAAGGTATGACCTCGAGGCCTCGGCGAGTCCAACCTAGTATGGCGGAGGATGGGAGATGCAAGGAAGAAAAAAGAAGAGAGGAAACTCGCGATCAATTGGGAAGGGCTTTTTCGAATTCGCGAAGCGCTCGGTAATGATGCATACTTCTTGGAATAGTTGGACGAGACGATCATTCCGAGGACATGGAATTCCATGCACCTTAAGTATTACTTCAATTAGCTTAGCAATGTACTCTTTTTCCTACCTTGGTTGTTTGTCCCTTAGGTAAACATTGTAAAAGGGCACTCTCGACTATGAAGGTTTTTTAATGAGGCATCTTAAAAAATTCATTGTCTCCTATTTTTATCATCACTCCCATTTACCGCACTTGCATGCTCTCATCGAGCACCCCTCAAACATTTAGATACGAGCGAGGAAATTGTCAAACATCCTAAGGTGTATGCTCTCACCAAGCACCCCTTTGAACCATCGGGGTTCGTGCGAGGAAACGATTAAACACCCTAAGGGGTACGCTCTCATCAAGCACCCCTCGGATCATTGGATTCGAGTGAAGAAATGATCAAACACTCTAAGTTGTACGCTCTTGCCAAGCACTCACCAAACAATTGGACCCGAGTGAGGAAATGATCAAACACCCTAAGGTGTACGCTCTTGTCAAACACCCCTCGGACCATTGGGATTCAAGTGAGGAAATGCTTAAACGCCCTAAGGTGTACACTCTTGTTGAACACCCCAAACCACCAAGATCCAAGTGAAGAAATGCTAAAACACCCTAAGGTGTACGCTCTCGCCAAGCACCCCAGACCACTAGGATCTGAGTGAGGAAATGCTCAAACATCCTAAGGCGACCCTCACAGCAATCACGCACTCATCACATTGCACAAACACGATAACTCATAAACAAAACCCATACATAATGCAAAGATAAATATAACACGTCAGTTTAAAAGAATAAGAATAATGGAAACGAACAAAACAAACTTTCATTCATAAGAAATGGTGAGTAAAGGGTAACACAAAATTCAAATTACATATTAAGATTCTTCGTCCTTAGACAACTTCTCTAGACCCACCATCACCCTATTCTTCATATCCTTAAGGATGCTTAGAACGACCAAGTCAAGGTTCAATGCGACCAACACCACTTGATGAATAGCTTTCACAAACCCCACCTCATGCTTTGACATCTGTTGAACTTATATGGATGCTGCCAATAGAGGGGAATTGGTCTGTGGTCGAGGAAGAATGAGACCAAACGAATAGCTCAGACCTTGATGAAGAGGCCCTTAAACTGCTTGTACAAGGTGGAGTACGTGCTAAACATGCAAGTCTTCACAATGCCTATCAACGACACCTACCCCGTCTCTAGACCCAAGCAAGCCACATAGTAATGGACAAACTTAGCTGCGGTGGGCTCCTTGTTGAGGCAATGGCAGATCACCCTAAAATATATAATATGATATGTAGACAATTGTTGTTGCTACATTTCACATTACTTATCATTCTAAACATACTTTTGGCAGCATTCAATCCTTAAAATCTGGAGGAGCCATGATCCTAACCAACATGGATGGCATCGATCTACAGCGTCTGGTGAACTCAGACGTGGTCAAGAAATTCTATCCTTAGATATCGCAAGGAGTAACATGCTTTCATTCTCCTAAGTTTGGTTATATTAATTAAAGATGTGATGAAAGGAAGACGAGGTCCTTAGCTAAAAGCTGTTCTAATTCCATTTCACCCTTAAACAGTTTAACAATACATTATACACCTTGAACAATTTCTATACACCACTCTTTGTCTGCTTTTTTGCATTTCGGTTCTTTGGTTTAAGATTAAAATATGGCAAATGTTGGCAAAGTAAACTGTTCACAAAAAACTTTTCTCAGATATGAAAACATGGGGTTTTTGCGATCAACAACTATGAAAGGAAAAGACAAGAAGGAAACTAAGGATGCCGCAGATATGGCACGTGTGAAGAAAGGTGTGTGATGCGGAAGAATTCTCTAAAGACTACAAAATATTCTTAATTTGTGCATCGAAGAACATGAAACATTGCTTTAGCTTTGACCTAAAACCCGTAACCACTCATGCATTGCATCATTCATTAGCTATGCATACATACACATTTCAAGATTTCGTGGGAAAATGTTTTCGTTGTAGTGATTCCGCACTAATCTTAACTTCTAACTCGATGCTAACTTAGTCATTAGGGTTAATTGTATGTCCAGTTTAAATATAAAAAAATCACCATGAAAATAAACAAGAAAAAAGGGAGACGATAGTCAAATGACAAGGGTAGCAAAATAGAGAAAGTATCATATTAATGTGCAGATACATATAGGATTAGCATGCGGTCCTAAGAAAGGCACTAGCTTTCCATCTTTGACATCTATTCTGGTTTGAATTCTCGGATCCTCTTCCTCCTTCTCTCTCCTCTCCTTTTATCCTAAAGTAGGTATTTGTCTCCTTGTGGCGAAGATCCCCATGACCCGTAGTAGGTGAAGTTAAGTAAGTCAGCGATAAAAGTTTCGATCAGGGAAATCGTACACGCAAGGTTCTGACGCATCTTCCCCTACTCTGACTTTCATGATGGGCTAGCATAAGCAGTCTGCAGGAACAGTTGGAGAGTTTTGCGATCCGACTCCCTTATACCGACCGGTACAACTTCATTATGAATAGTCATCTAGCGGATGTCAAAGCCGGGAACTAGGAGTCTAATCTGGCAAAGGACTTGGTTGAAACCAACCTCGCGTGCTGATGATACAAAATTGTCATTACGCGCAACCTCGGCCAAGAGGGAGTCCATTCGGGCTTGAGCATCAGAAGCAGCAAGCTCGGCCACCATGGCTTTCTCTTCAGTAACCCTTCGCTCCTCCCATACTTCCTCTAATGTAGCAAGTAACTTTTGTGCCCTAGCCTTCTCCAAATCCAGGAGCAAGCCTTGTTGAACAACTTGAACTTAGGCTAAGTCCAAATCTTCACGCAAGAGGTGCGAGCCTTTCTGCAAGTCATCAATGACTGCATGCAAGCCAGCATTCCTTGCCTTCAAGTCAACAACCTTAGACTTGGATGAATAGAGTACAGATTTGAGCCACTTGCACTCTTCCTCCAAATCTGTACGCTGGGAAAGGAGACGTTCAGCTTCTTCTATTTTATTTCTCTAAATTTCTACAGCAGCCATAGAGCGAGCATGATACATGAGCATCGCGTCCAGTGATTCTCGAGGACCCACAGATGCCAAAAGTCATTGATCATATGGCTTAACGAAACCTAGAGGAAGCAAATTTGACATCCCCAATCCAGGGTTCCACAAGGATTCAGCTGAAGAAGGAGTGGCGAAGGAAGTCAAGCCACCTGGTGGCAAGTGAACCATGGAGGAATCCATAATTAAAGGAATGTCCATCTGGGAAGCATGAACCCTTCTACGCTTTGGGGAATCCACCATGGCCTCGGAGGAGACGAATTCCTTGTCTTTCCTAGACCCCACTATTTTATCAAGGGAGTCCAAACGAGCCTTCTTGCTAAACCCAGGGTGCACTAGCGAAGGGGTAGATGTAGTTGTTGGTAATAATACCCTTTCGTCTAGAGGGTATTCGGGGGCCCGTCCCACTCTAGCCCTTATAGACGACCGGACCATGGAAGTCAAGTGGCGAACGTCCATATTTTGATTTCGAAGGAAACTGAAGCAAACAAGAGAATACATCAGACAAATCAGCAATGGGGCAAAATATAACTAAGGGACATGTGGATGAACTTACTCCTACACTAATAAGTTGGGTCGCGCTCAAGCAGCATATCCACTAGAGCTTTGCAATTCATCCTCCATGGAAGCTTGTCCAAGAAGGAAAGATTCACTTGCTCTTCATCCGAAAAATATTTTCGGGAATATCCACTGAATCCTAGAGGCATTCTCCAATATTAGGAGAAAGCCCTAGTATCAGCAGTAAAAGATGACCTCCCAGGTGACTTGATCTTGACGAATCTAGACTTGAAATGGTCATCCAGTATGGGGTAGTCATCGAAAAGGCACCGATCCAGATGAGGAACAAGAGAAACCCAAGTGGCTTTTTGGTAAGCTTGAGATGTGAAATGGTAAAGGAACAATGGGGCAGTAGGGATAATGTAGAGGGCTTTGCAAAGAAGCCTGAAAGTTTGAATGGCAGCTCAACCATTAGGATGAAGTTAAGCCACACCCAATGCCTTAAGAACATCAGCTTCAAAAGGTTGGAACAGAAGAGTCACTTGTAGGTCCCTCAACATGACCTCATACATATAAATGAAACTCACCTCCCCTTCCAACGCTGCATGGCAAATTCGATTTTTAGAAGAGCAATGAACCACGAAATATTTTCGGTCAGATGCTTTGTCACACTAGGCATAATGGGTTGCACCTGTAGGAAGAGACGAAGGCCCAATCGACAGAACTTCCTCATCAACCCAGTCATAACGAGCAAAAGGTAAACCTATAGCAACTGCAATAGGAGAGGTCTAAAGAGGAAAAATAGGCCCCTCAAACCTAGCAACAGTACTAAGGCTAGCGCATGAGTTATCCTCCGATGTGCTGCTCACGGTAAGGGGATGAGAGTGTGTTGTAGGTTCTGAACCCTTAATGTTTGACATTGTTTTGGAAGAAGGTTGTCTGGAAAGCTCAGATAGATAGGCATGCAAGAAAGATAAGATACAACAAGAGTCCAATAATGAGAAATGAAGACAAGGGAACAAAACCTTATTCATAGGAGTACTTCGAATTCCGGACCTGCAAGATGGAAGGGTTAGCAAGGAAACGTGACTGTTACGTATCACAGGGTTCAAAATGTTCATAAAGCGCATAGTGCCTAAAGGAGGCGCAATGATGACACTAGCTCATCATCATGACACTAAAAGTCAAAAAGCCATATCATTGGGCACTTCATAAGCAAAACGTGACCTTTGGGCGATGGTGTGTCATTTCAGAATTTAATGCTCTTGGGAATTTGCGGCAAAAACCTACCTGGTTAAACAGTGGGGAAAGGAATTTTAAAATCAAACATTCAACAACGTCAGTTGATTTTTCTCCAGCTTCCGCCTCCTTAGATCTCCAATTCTCCCGACTTTGCATCGGACTCCACTATTGTGTTTATTCAAAACCTGCGCTTACTCTTTTATATGAAATTGGCTAGTCCAAGTGTTCTGATTAGCATGCGAATTAAGAAAGGAAGACAGGAACCAGAAAAGTCTAAAGAATCAGTTTTATTAATATTTCATGTACAAGGCGGAACTTCTTCAAGGCTCACCATTAGCACCAACTTGCCATCTACTACATCGTGGGTCATGGTGAGAGAGCTTAAATCTAAGTCAAGAGCCAAAAGCGCTACTTGCAGAGAGCTTTATTAAAACCATTCTCATGCTCGTCCACTATGGCGTCCACGATCCGGTCCATCTCAGCAGATAAAGAGTCCTTTTCCTCCTTGGTCTTGTTAAGTTCCAAGTTGGATCTGATAACCTCCTCCTTTGCTGTTGTTGCCTCGGATTTGCTGGTCTTCAGTAACTCTTCCAACTTAGCCATCTTGGCTTTGTCGTATTTCCGAGCCATTTCTAACTCCGCCACTTGTGAACAAGCAGTGTCAAGTTTCTTTTGCACCTCTGCCTCCGCAGCACTTAACTACTTTGGTCCCAAGTGAGAGCACTTCAACCTTGGCCTTGGCAATTTCAGACTTTGAAGACTCCAAAAAAATCTTCAACTCTTCTACCTCAACTTTGGCTTGAGTAGCTTAACGACTCAGTAACTCTAAATTAGCCTTCTACCTCTTTACTTCAGCTTTCGATTCCTCAAGCTCCTTGAGAGTGTTCTCCAAATCTCGCTCTTTATTGGTCTCCCCGGACGCCACCTGCTTAGCCTTGTAGAGCGTCTCCTTCCATATCTCGATAGCGGCCATGGAACAAAGGTGGTAAGCCATCACTATATCTACAGAACCTCTGCAACCTGCCAAAGTGAGGAGATTGCGGTCGAATTGCTTCACAAAATCGGTAGGAAGCGTGCTCTGCAGACTCAATCCAGTTCCCCAAAAGGAATCAAAATTTGGGAATGCTGAAAAACATGCTAAGTTGTCTGAAGGCGGATGAGAGACTGTGGAAACAGCCTCAGCAGGAGTGACGACAAGGGGACTGTCAGAACCAACAATGGAAGAAGAAGCAACCTTGTCGGAGTCAATGGAAATTGCCTTCCCCTTCTTGGCAACCTCCTCCCTGACTGGCCTACAGCCTTCCTCTTCGCCACGGCAGTAGTGAGGGCAGGTAAACCCTTCACCACGGGAGTGGCAGTCTTGACGAGAATGGAGTCCATGGAAACAATGACCCCAGTAACTGAAGCCTTCTTCCCTGTTGACTTTTTCACAACAGCTGCCTTCTTGAGTAGTAGAGTCGGCAGCAGTAGTCTTTTGGCCGCGCCCACCACCTTCGGAATAGTAGATGGTTTGGTTTTGGTAATGGCAGCACCTTGACCTGAGGAGTTTGCCCCAACTGCCAATCCTCTTTTCTGCAAAGCTCTCTACATCAAGGGATAGAGGTCAAAATCTTGCCTCTTGACTACACAAAGAAAAAGATAAGTCAATACATTCGGCACTGGCCCGAATTAGAATCAAATAATAGAAGTACAGTTCTTACTCTTAAAAATGCCTGGAAGAATTGGAGTCAAATGACATGGTCACCAACCTCTTTCCAATTCATTTCCCTCGGAAGCTCCTCCAAGAGGCTGAGGTCGAACTTCTCCTTACGACTAAGAAACTCATGAAGAAGTAAGGTTTCCAAAAGAGAGAAAGAACTTTCCTATATCAGGAAGTTCAGATAAGAAACTAGAATTCCCAAGAGAAAGAGAGAATACCTCAAAAGAGAGTGTGCCTTCCACACTCTAAAAGAAGGAGAAAAGAAAAAGGCAAGTTCATAAGATATCTATGAACTTGACAAAGCAATAGAGAAAAGAAGAGATACCTTGTCAAGATTCATTTGAGAGACGACCGCTAAAGACTAGGTAAACATGAGTAGAGTTTTTAAATAATGAAGGCAAGTTCATAAGATATCTATGAAAGACCTAATTCATAGCTCAAAGGATTAATAGCAAGATTTGGATTAGAATCTAAAACTTAGCCACCATGTGACCTAGGGCTATGTAGGGTCCGGAATCCATATTCCTTGACCTTGTCTCAACTTCCCATGTGCTAATCATGCACCTATCCCACCTCAATTTAGTACACTTTCCTTGCCAGCTGTACTAGTTGATACCAATGATCTATGATCTTTAAGCCGAGAGGTCTCTTGCCATGTTGTCGTCACTCAAGCAGCTTGGCTGACACGAGGTCGACTACCACCCATCTTATACGGTTTCGGTCCTCTCACCTTAGATCTTGTAAACACTTGTGTAGGGTCTTTACATGGACACAAGGTAACTTCCTGTACCCATGACCCCAATCAATGACACCTCCAAGAACCCATAAATTACACCTATCCTTGGCTTGAAGCCCCAAAACCTCTTTTGCCAAGAAACCATCAATCACCATTGACACCTTTAGGCGCCAATGGAAAGCCTATTGTTGCTCAATTAACTTCTTGTGGAATATCAACAAATAGTCCATGTTCAAATCAATCATAATCAGGCACCAATGGAAAGCATGTCTACATTCAAACCATTTTGGGGTATTCAAAAGTTCCCCTCTCTTCCAACTTCTCTTGGGTGCCTATGGATAACCCGTTTCCCCCAAACCACCCTCTGATGTCAATGGATAGTTCATCACTGTCAAAATATACCCTAAGCCTCTGCTCCAGAATTACGTAAACTTTAATTTCTCCATTGCTCAAGAAATATGTAGGGAGAAAAGACGACTCTTGTCAAGTTATTCCTCCATAAAAACAAAAATCCTTCATCACTCATTATGCATTTAAAATAGAGAACCATAAAAAGGAGTTTGAATCAAGGTCCATGCATTTGATTAGGGTAACTACCTTTCAACAGATGTATGAGGAGTGTCACTCTCCATGCGTAACCAATTCCTAGACTCACACTCTTTGTTTTAGACCTGCCTTATCCATGGCATTTTCCACAAAAACACAGATGGCGAGTCCCTTTGATCCCCTTTTTTCCTTTTTTCCTCTTTCCACAAAAACTTATCATGTGAGAAGACTTTTATTATGAGAGAGTGAAAATTTAAATCATAACCATTGAAAATAATAATCAAATGTTAAGATTAAAAGATGAATTCTTTTAACTTTTTTAGTGGTCATATAGTCATTAAATAAGTTTTAATCTTAAGTATCAATATATATGTTATATACTCTAGATTTATTCTTCTCATCCTCTCATGCCAACATGCCTCTCATTTGATAAACTATGTATATATACATGTGTGAGAGAGAGAGAGAAAAAAAGAGGTGTGTGTATATATATATATATAACAAATTAACTTACTTTAGGTAAAAACTTTTTACCTTTATTTTCTTTAATTACTTTTCAAGCTCAATTAGTTATCTCAAAATTCCTTTTTTGTTTTATTAAAAATAATACAACAACAACAACAAATTTAACCTTATCCTGTTAGCTGAGGTCTTTAATATAAAAAAATAAGTATTTATACAGATAAGTTATATCATGCTATTGAAATAAAATTAACATAAAATAGTAACATTTAATTGACAATGACAATTGGCATTACCTGCTTATACAAATTAAAAGCAAGTCATTTGCTTCAAGCTTAATGATCATCAAAATCAAATAACATAAAGTCAACAACACATAAGGATAAGCTTACATGAATTTTTCAATGTATTTCACAAAATCTAATATCGATAAACATAAATTAAATATAGAATAATTTATAGAGAATGATTAATACATGTTTACGAATTTTCAATATCCATATCATGGGAAATAAATCATACCTCTCAAGACAACACAAAATGATCATGCAACCTATACAAACATTATTCCGAGGAGATTTCTACTTGTTCAAGTGATAAGCATAAACATATCCCTTAGCATAGTTTTATTCATCATTGGGAGAAGTTATTAACTGATCTATAAAAATGAATTATTGACTTTGTCAAGATAAGCATACGTGGGTAGTGGATTTCCATAGTACTAGGTTTGCAAATGACCTTGACCTTAATATGAGATATGTCATACATCTATCGTCTTGGCCCATACTTCGACCTCACCAACCCTTCCCACACTAGATTGAGGGTCCTAAATGAGGTATCCTCTAGACACTTTCAACTTATGTACTTACTCAAATCACAATCATCAATAGGACTCATGCGTGAATGTATGTTTAATTCATTAATAAAAACAATCAACATTCATACTACACTAATTCCTTTCCATTTAGACAATATAATGTAAATGTCTCACATGGTCACCTTTATAGTTAAAGGGCAAAGGTTCCAACACTCAATCTCTATCAAGTACTAATCTCATCTTAACGATCACTATTAAATCACCAAGTTTCATTCTCAAGATTTTAGCATTTTCCCTTCAATGATAGAATAACATATGTTATAAAATTTTAGCGAAACTACCAAATTAATTTAACTTGAATCTTTTCAATAGTTTGAAATTGAGTATGTTTCCATCATTTCATGACATTAAAAAAACAAGGATCTTAAAATACAATAATTTAAAGAATTAGAAAATTAAAAAAAAAATTATATTCCCTAAAATCATTTTAAATCTACATTTACAAAATAATATGAAATAAATTGATAAATTATAATATATATTTTTATTTTGTCTGATATATTTTCACTTTAATTGCAATATTATATAAGGAATTAAAAATTATAAACAAAAGTAATTTTAAATGTAACAAAAACTTTCAGTTTTATTTCGTTAATTGATATCTCTGGCATTTGTCTTCTTTTTATTTTGTTAACTATTATGTTAATAACAATAATTAAAGAATTAATAAATAAAATGATTATTAAAATTGTAATAAAAGTAAGATAAAAATTAAATATCATTTACTTTTTAATAATATTTTTAATTTTAATTTTTTAATTATTATCTTTAAGATAGTAATTATTAAAATCATTAATTTAAAAGTAAAAATATAATAAAAATAACAAAGAAATAGAAAATGACTAATTAATCTTTTATGAGATAATATGTATACTATATAAAAATTTACATAAAAAAGTAAATTTATTAAATTCTATTGAAGTTATTTTAATAATAAAAAAAAAAAGTTACAACTAAAAAAAAAGTTACATCTGAATGAGAGATAAAAAGTTCAAATTGAAAGTAAAAAACATCTTCTACAACACTAGCAAAATATTTGATGGCTACCATAAAATAGAGTAACAATTTTGTGGCCATTAATCTATTGTAATACTTTTCTTTCAAAACTTATGTATCAGAAATAGAGAAAATATAATGAGTGACCAGAAATCAGAATGGGAGACCTTGGGTGCAACAACAAGGTGAACGAGTTTATTCTATAATACAGAGAGTAGGTAAATCAATCGACATATTGCACCAACAACCTTTCTTCTTCCAAACCCAATTCGAGTAAACTTTTTCAGCGCACCAAATACAGTGTGAACATTTTATCTTGTTAGAGAAAATAGTTGAAAAGCAGTTTAGAATTATCACCTGCATGGTCCACGACATTTATGAAAGGAAAAGCTTCAAAGGTCACCTCCACCTGGAAAATGAATTCTGGATCATAATTTCCAGAAAGGGTATTCTAGAAATAAAAATAAATAAAAGGAGGTGAATAAGTAAAAAAAAAAGAGACGTATTTAACTATTATCTTTACTGTATCCTTCTTTGTTTTTTTATTTGACATAAAAAATAAAAATTGATTACAACTTTTTACTATTTTCAAAACTCTTATTTTCAATTTTAATTTTAAAATGTTTTTAAGTAAAAAAAAGCTGTACTAATGCGAAACCTTAGTCCGTCACATATCACACATGATTTTTTTTTTATATTTTAATATTATTTCTTGTTGCTAGATATTTCGGACATTCCTTAGCTAAAATTGTTTTGGTGGTAATAGAATAATAGATTCTAACTATCTTATATAGGTTTTGTTGATTTTTTCGACACTCCTTCACTAAATTTGTTTCGGGGTAATAGAGTAATAGATTCTAACAATCTTATTTACCCACCCCGTTTTTAATTTAACTTCACCGTAAACATATGTGAGAGTTGTGTAGTTGAAGAAGAAAAAGTTTAATTATTTATTTTATTTATTACAGTAACTTTCCATCCAATTTTAAATTAATGTAATAAATTACAAAATATTTTTTTTGACTATTTTTTTTTTTAATTCAAAGACTCAGAAAAAGCATGCAAATTTAGGACTAAAATGGTCATTTGGTCCTTGGTTTTTAATATGTTCATTGTGTCCCATTGAAAGTACATTTATAAAGTGAGAAGTAGACTCGTCCGCACAGGATTCCGCCCCTAAAACCCTGAAACCTAAAACCCTTCTCAGAATTTGCAAGGGTTTATCACACTCGCATTCTCAAAACCTTCGTGAATCAGAAGAAAATCTCAATTTCTTCAACCAGTGCCGTTATTCACCGCAAGATGACGAGTGTGATCCTCAGAAGATCCTCTTCCGTATTCTCGCGCCGCTTCTTCGCCGCTCTCGCCTCCGTCGAGCCGATTCCGCACCACCTCCTCCGCCGCCGCCTCGCCGTTCTCAGGCACGGCCTCTCCGGCGACGGATCCCGAGCCTTTCACGCGAAATCCGAACCGCTGAATTTTCGCTTGTCGCCGGTTTCTCGTGCGGCGCAGTTGGCCGTAGAGCGCGATTACGACGAGGAAGGTTGTGACGCGAACTGCGACAAAGGACTCGAGATCGCGAAGCTCGGAATCTCTCCGGAGATCGTGGATGCTCTGGCCAAGAAAGGGATCGCGAAGCTCTTCCCCATTCAGGTAACGTCTATTCGCTTGTGGTTCTCAGTTTTCGTAGGAATTTGTCACTTATATTTTTGGTTTTGTTATTTTGCTTTGTTAGGTTCATGTTTTATTTGTTTGATATAAAAATAAGGTTTAATTAATCGTTTGATTGTATGTGTGCCAACTGTTTGTATTAATCACTACATCTAAAAACTGCATAAAAAAAAAGGCATAAGGTCTAAAACATAAATAAAATGTTTGTATAAAAACTAAAAAATAAATAAGTGATGCACTAACCGTGTAAAACTAAAAGTCATAATAACGATAACGGTAATCTGTGACTGTGCATTATCATTGATCTCAAACTAAAAACATAGAGGTTTTAGGTATAGGAACTAAAATGAGAAGTTAGCGCATGTATACGAACCAAATGATAATTAGATCTAAAAGTAATTTGGGAAAGGGAAATGATGAGTATTGTGAAACTGGTTGTCGGAAAATTTTACAAATCAGTTTTTTTACTAATATTATTATTATTGCTATTTTTTAGATATTATAAGGACATTTGTTAAATTTAAGTAAAATTAAAAAATACAAAATATGTAAAAACAGAATATCATTATTATTTATTTATAGTGAAATTAAAGTATCTTGAAAGGAAATGAAACATAACAGTAGATATTTTTGTTATTAATAATGAGTATTTTATTTTATTAGATGTAGAAATAAATTAGAGAGATAAAACTTTTGATATTAAGGAAGAAATTATAAAATAAAATATTTAGATTAAGACATGTTATCTCTTTATGTCTTAATTTGATATTCTCCTTGAAAATTCAAATTTAGAAAAATATATATCTTTAATTTGATATGGTATGTTGAGCTTTAAAATCTAAACTTAAATTCAAATTTAAATTGATTAATTAAATTAAAGAATACTAGAATAGTATGTGACAAGGAACATACGTTTTTAAACAGCTCTTGTTTAAGTTTTAGGACTTAAATTTATAATATAGAAAATTATTATTATACAGCTGTGGGAAGTGATTTGACTTTCATTCATGTATTTTTTATTAAATTATTTGGTTGAAAAAGAAGGCAAATGTTTGTGTTCGTAGAAACGTTGCGAAAAGTTGAAAACCAATTCTCACTGTGTTTTGTGCTTGGGCTCTTCTTTATTAGTAGCGGTAGTAAACAGATGCACTAAAATGAGTTGATTAAGGTCCAGATAAATATTTTATTTTTTGTTTGAAATATTTGGTTGAAAAAGAAAGCAAATGTGTATGTTCATAGAAAATTCATGAAAGTCAATAGTTAGTATATTTTGGGCTTGAGTTACTCCATTATTATTATTATTATTATAAAGCTTTGGTGAAATGAGTTGATTTATGTTCGAATACATATATTTTTATCTCTAAATATTTGTTTAATAATGGAGGAAAAGGTCCGTGTTCACTGATTCATGCTATATAAAAATGCTGTTTAGAAAATTTATTACTTCAAGTGTGAGATTCTCAATTGTTATTGTAGAAAGCTGTGCTGGAACCTGCAATGCAAGGACGTGATATGATTGGTCGAGCTAGAACGGGAACTGGGAAAACTCTTGCTTTTGGGATACCCATCTTGGACAGGATCACTCAGATTAATGCTAAGCATGGGTAGTTTATATTAGTTACACTTACACTTACATCTTAATTTTACTTGAATCTGTAGCCTTGTTAAATGCTTGGTGGTGGATTAGGTAATTGGTACTTTGTAATCTTGATTTGTGTCTTTATTAACTGTACAAATTTTTGTGGTTGATTATAGCAGGCGAGGAAAGGATCCTTTGGCTTTGGTTTTGGCTCCTACTAGAGAACTTGCACGGCAGGTTGAGAAGGAATTCAATGAGGCTGCACCGAACTTGGACATGATCTGTCTTTATGGGGGTATGCCCATCCAGCAACAAATTAGGCAGCTTAATTATGGTGTGGATATTGCAGTAGGCACACCTGGTCGAATTATTGATCTTCTCAACAGGGGGTCACTGAATTTGAAGGATGTTAAGTTCGTTGTTCTTGATGAAGCTGATCAGATGCTTCAAGTAGGATTTCAAGAAGCTGTGGAGAAGATCTTGGAGAGGTTGTCTCCAAATCGTCAAACTCTTATGTTCTCAGCAACAATGCCCTCTTGGATAAGGAATCTTACCCGCAATTACCTAAACAACCCCCTAACCATTGATCTTGTAAGTATACAAATCTGTGTTTTAGGCACCAGGTGAAAGGCTATTGCAGTTTTTGAAAGTCATTTCTCTTGGAATTATGCTTAGTCCAGTATGACACCAAACAAAAGCTTGAGATTTGGGCTCCAACAGACAATACATTTTAATTAAGGAAATCTTCTAAAGCTTAAGATTTGGGATCCAACAGTCAATAAATTTTAATTAATGAGATGTTCTTGCAGAGAACTCAGATTGCAGTGATTCAAAATCGTGGTAAAATTTTAGTGTGCAGATAACTCCCACGAAAAGGGCTAGAACTTTTGGTGTCTGATTGTGATGACATACTAATAAAGAGGATATAATCTAAGGGAGTAACTCAGGTATTTGGATGAATAAGTTCGCACCACCCTAGGGATTTGCACAAGAGACACAGGAAAACATAATGAAGTCTCTAAGCTTCTTTTTTGGAAAATTGAAACAAATCACTTCGTTGGTGCTAAGGCAGTTTATATAGCATAGGAACTACCATCCTCGCATGGTTATGTATTCTAGATACATCTAACACAGTAAATAATAGTTTGGCTGATGTTATCTCCTCTTTGACTAAAGGGCATACAACAAGAATATTAAAAAAAATATGTTAAGGCATTAAATTTCTTGGAAATTACAAATTCAAATTATTCATACTATATGTTCTTCAATCTGCTTCTGAAACTGGCTTATTTGGTTGCCTCTTCACATTCTCTTGAATGCTATTGGGACAAATACATGTCCTGAAAATCGGATTGTGCAACAAATTTAATGTTCATAGATGCGTATATATGTGGGTAGCAATGGGTGTTTCTCAACCTTCAAAAGAATTTGTAGCTTTCGACATTTATGTCTATATAACTATTTTACTGGGACATGGTTATTAAAATGAAAGAGTGATTCATTATATGGTGATTCTCTAAATATGATTATAGAAGGTGTTATTTATAATATAGGAATATATACTGCTGCAGAAGATCTTCATTCAATTATTAGTTGATGTTTAGGTAAATCTGATGGATGCTATTGGTTTCTTTCTTGTCTTGACATCTAGCACAAGGAACTGAATTGTACCGATTTTTTCATGTACACACTTTTTCAATGGTTTTTACTTTGTAAGAATGAAGAGGCAATAAGAATGTTTGAGATTAATGTGCAGAATCATTGTAGTTAATTGGTAATAAGTTAATTTGGAACTTATTGGTGCCATAGGTTGGAGATTCTGATCAGAAGTTGGCAGATGGAATTTCACTATTCTCTATTGCATCTGATGCGTACACTAAAGCAGGACTTCTTGCACCATTGATAACAGTATGACTTCATTCAGATACAATATTTTTTCTTTATTTTGGCATCAGCTATAATTAATGATTGTTATTATTATTGCTATTTATTATGAGCAGCTATTATAAAATTTTTATATGTTTTTACTAAATTGATTCAATTGAGTCTTGTCTGGTCCTTAGACATGCTTTTATACACTTTCCTGATGGTATATACTTTGGTAGGAACATGCGAATGGGGGAAAGTGTATTGTTTTCACTCAAACCAAACGCGATGCTGATCGATTATCCTATGTCATGGCAAAAAGCCTTAGATGTGAGGCATTGCATGGAGATATTTCGCAAACTCAGAGGGAAAGAACTCTTGCTGGCTTCAGAAACAACAATTTTAATGTTTTAGTAGCAACTGATGTTGCCTCACGTGGGCTTGATATTCCAAATGTTGATCTTGTGAGTTCTGTTTTGCTAAACTTTCTATTTGACATAGTTGTTATCATGTTCTGTTCCCTGTTTTTTGATAGTGGATCGAGGTCTGAGAAAAACTCTTATTTTCTGCATGATGGTTCCTCCTTTGTTATTACTTTTTCTTCTTGATGTATTTGATACTGTATATTGGGACAGTGTTATAGTGGTTGGAAGAAATTTGGGAAGGGGGAGAGCAGAAAAATAACTTGAATATGTTTGGGATATTTTAATATATGAATTTCCCTAATTGAGTGTAAGGGAAATTATGGCGTGATGTTTTTCCTTTCTAGTTGCTTATCTTCTCTATTATTTGCATTTCTTATATACTTATATTACTTTCTCTTTTTCACTATTATCTACTTTTGTCAGTATGTGTATCTTGTTCACTCTAATCTTTTATAGCTCCATGTAATATATTCTGTGTATATGCAAACACATTGACATACCCTGTTATTCGATTTGTTTATGATATTTTTACTTGGTTTCCTCATAGGTAATACATTATGATCTTCCTAATTCATCAGAGATATTTGTTCATCGGTCTGGACGAACGGGCCGTGCTGGGAAGAAAGGAGCTGCTATTCTTGTTTACACACAAAATCAATTCAGGGATGTAAAGACTATTGAGCGTGATGTTGGGTGCAAATTTACAGAGGTGATCTTGCTTGACTTCTACTCATTAATCTTTGGTAGCTCATGTAGGATGTTATCTTGATGAGTTCAAAGGATTATAATGTATGTATTTGTGAATCCATGTTCCATTGTCTAGAGTCTACTTTGCCTTTGATATTCAATCATAAATAAGATCAAGCAGGAAGGGAGGGATGAAGCTGCAAAATTCAGACTAAAAACCCTTGAATGTTTAAAATATGATGACTTTTCGATATGGCATCCGGTTTTGCTAAAGGACTAGGATATGATATTACTGCAATGCAGACTGCAAATTTCCTTATCACAAGATTCTATGATCAATGCCGACTACACATTTCCTTATAACTAAATTCTATGAAATTCATGCTTAATTATATGAGATTTACGTCTATAGTTCTATGCTTAGTTTAAGTTGTAAATAGTATTGAAATATAAGTTAAAGCTTGTTTTTTTTAAACTTGTTAGTCATATGTTATTTTTGGATCGTGAAGGGTGAAAAGTCAACAGAAAGTATTTGTTGTAAGATGTTAAAGGTTAAAACCTAGAATTGTAAATTGTGTGAGTTGGTTGGAAATGATCTGAGAAAGGCAGAAAAGTTCTTTATGTTTTGCTGAATAATTAGTAAGAGGAAGGTGAATCTGTTGTGTCAATTTTTAGGCATGGAAATAACTGTTGCGCTTTATGCACATCTTTGAACTTTGAAGGCTTTAGCCAGCATATACCAAATAACTTCTAATGAATTTTTAACCTATTAATTAACAGAAAATTGAGTCTTTGTCAAACTGATAATGCTTAGATGGACGTTTTTTATCTTTGATATTGACTGCTGTTACAATCGTATTCTACATGTGCACATATATGTCCTTTTAATTAAAATGTGAGGTCAAATCCTTCTGCTATAATTACTTTTCTTGATACCTTGAATTTCTTTGACCCTTCCTATGCTTATATTCTAGGTCAGTCCAATTTTGTGTAATGATTAACTGCTTGCATCTTATTCCAATATTCTTGTTTATCAGCTACCAAAGATTGAAGTTCAAAGTGGATCAGCAGAAATGTTTGGTGGGATGAGTGGTGGTCGATTTGGCTCTTCAGGAGGCATGAGGGATCGTCATTCTGGAGGTACAGGTTTCGGTCGCAGTCCGGGATTTGGCCGTTCTGGGAGTTCCAGTAACTCTGGATTTGGTCGATCTAGCTATGGAAATTCCAGCGAGATGGGAAGGTCTGGAGGTCCAAATTCTAGCCGATTTGGCGGCCCTGGTTTGAGCCAGTCAGGAGGGGGTTTTGGAGGATTTGGTAGTTCAGATCGATCTGGCAGTTTTGGAGATTTTGGTGCATTTGGTGGCAAAAAGTCAAGCCAAAGCAGCACCTTTGGCAATTCACATGGTAGTGGTTTTGGGGATAACCGAAAGTCGTTTTAACTTCATTAACTTGGTAAGTTCACTCTATATTTCTTGATGGTTTTAATTTTAGCCTCTTGCACAGTATAGTTTACTGTATCTAATTTTCAGGCATCCTGCCAAATTTCCCGTATCTCTTGAGATGGAAAAGATCATGATACATTCTTTTTTGGGAGGCATTACAATTTTTTTTCTCTTGGGACAATCTTCAGGTAAAACTCAACTCTAGTGTTATTCACTCCTTCCATAGCAAAAGGCTCTATCATTTGTCTGGCGCGTTATTTTCCTTCGTTCCCTTTTAAAGTTTTGGTAGAATATGATTCTGAACGTATGTCAGTGTATGTATATGCCTGGGAATTTTGTAGCAGCAGCTTTATATAGCAATGGTGATCCAATTTATTAATACTTGTTCCTCAAAATTAATAATGGGCAAAGATTGAAATTTTTAGGAACAGGTAGGTGTAGGTGCTCTGTTGTTCATATTGTTACAATGTTGCATAGTATCGTACAAGGAAATTCTCATATTATAACTGATGTAATAATATATTATCAACATTTTGTTTTTGGTTGCACTGTGGGTTTACCTCTGGGAATGAATGAAATATTCAACAGCATCTAGTTCGATTAAAGAGCACCTGGAAAGGTGATTGTATTGCATTAGACACAAATTGCTGAACTGCATTGAATCATAAGGAGCTCTGGATTGCTAATTGCATAATTGATTCAGTTGATGATCAACAATAACTTGATGGTAATTACTTTTTCATTCCAAAGTTTGGCGGAACATGAATCGCTGCCTCTTTTATTAATGATAAAAACGTAGAGGTTATAATAAGCTTTGGTTTAGTTGAGAACCATAAAAACAATATTGTAATTTGGGATTTTATTATCTACGATAAATTCTATATATTTGAGCTTATTTACGTGCATAAGTGACTTTTGAATATATTTGTGCATATTGTTTCTCCATTTCTTTTTTTAGAAGAAAAAACCAACTTTATAATCTATTAAACATTGAGAAGCGGATTATAGAGTTGTCAGATCAGATTTTTAGAATGTCTACATTTTTGCAAAGTGGGGCTCTTAACTTTCATTTCAAAAGAATTCTCAATACTAGTTAATAACATTTGAACTTTGAACTTTGGTCTAAATGTTGTTAATACTAGTTAATAAAGTTAATGAAAATGGTAGATGTAGATGTGTGTTGATTTCACCGATCATAATAATGTGTTCCCTAAGGATGTCTATCCTTTCTCCAATATTGACAAATTAGTTGATAGATGTTCTAGTTTTCATTTATTGTCATTTGTGGATGTTTACACGGGCCATAATCAAATATGAGTGCATCCAGCAGAAAACAACCTTCATGATTGAACGTGCTAACTATTATTTTTTCGAAATAATTTTTGTTCTTAAGAACGTCAAGATAAACATGCCAACGCATGATGAACAGAGTCTTTGAGAACTAGATTGGCCGCTTGCTAGAATTTTACATTGATGTATGAAAAGTGTTGAGGAACAGGAACACACCTTTGATCTCACAATGGCCTTCCGAAAGTTAAGGAAGCATAACATGCACCTTAATCCTGCACTTTCAAAATAAAAGCAAACAAGTTTTAGGCATCATGCTCGTCGTAAGGTGATCAAAACCAACCTCTTATAAATGTCAAACCAGTGTTGAAATGGTTAGCTCCCTACATGTGAAGGAGGTTTCAATAGCTCCTAGAATAGATGGAAGCCCTTACTTGTACCATTTTGAAGTTGGCACAAAGTGCCTTGCCTTCGAGTGAAATTCAAAGTATGAGAAAGTTTTCAAAAAGATTAAGGAAGCATTGTTGACACCACCTATCCTTAAAAGGCCTTAGCTCAGTGGATCTTTATGTTTATCTCTCAGAAACAAAAAAAAAAAAAAACTGTAATTTTAGTACGACAGATACTACAAAGGTTCCTGTTTGTTTTGTTCACAAAATGATAATTACTATTTTTTAACATATTAATCACCCATATAATTACTTTATTCATAATTGTGTTAGTTATAATAAGTGATATTAACACAACTTTTTATTATTGGGTTGAATTGGACTTGGAAGTAAATTTTTAATATTTAATCTTTGTTGATCTTACTTCTATATTTTGGCTATAACTTGGGTTTTATTTCTTTGATTTTTATGTTCTTTATGTTCAAGGAAAGCTGAAAAAAAGTTTTGTGAAATCATAAATTGGGCAATTTGGACAATTCATATGCCAAATTCAGCCTTGAACTTGGTTAAGAGGTGGCCTTGAACTTGGTTAAGAGGTGTTGTTACGCATGTTTAAACTTACCCCCACTTAATTGATCATACCACACTCATTTTATATGTTGGGTTAATTGACCTTTATAAATAAGTCAATTCAAAGTGACTTTTAAGATTTTGTTAATTATATAGTTTTGATTATATGGATATCTCTTTTCCTTGCATTTTTACATTCTCTTTGAAACTTCTCTCATGGTGATGAGGATGAAAAGGTTAAAATATTAGTCTAAGGGATTCAAGGAGTATGACAAGAATTTTTTATTTTTATTTTTGTGTTTGATTATTGTTTTCATTCTCTCTTTTCTCTTCTCTTCTAATGTGAATATATATTCAAATTAAGATTATGATTTGACCTAATTTTTATTAGATTATATTTTGTTCCCACAATTGAAGTGATTGAAAGTATGTCTAATTAATTTGAAATCATTTGATGTTAGGTTAACCAATTGATAATATAGGTTAATTGAATTGATTTAATTTAATTTTTTTTTCCGATTGTGATTATGTTTTTTTATTACTTATCTTATTTTGAGTGAATAAATGTATATTTTTAGTTGGGTATATGGGTCAGTCCACCCATTTATATTCGCCTCACATAAGTCTCCAATTTAAATGAGTTGAGTAAGTCTTAACTCTAAATTAAATTGTTCAAAATTTATAGCCCTGTGTTTGCACTACATAGCTAACACACTAACATCCAACCCGTGACTTGTAAATAGAAATAAAAAATTAAAAAAATATATTTTAATATTTAATTTGACTTTTTTAAAAGAAAAGAAGTCTCAGATATATGGTATGGATAATTTCATGTAAAAAACATATCCTTTTTTATTTTCTTTCTAACTAGAATTAATATTTGCTTTTTCTATATTAATTGTATTCTATTTCGATTAATATAAAATACAATTTTTGAAATCAAATTTTAAATTTGAAATATCAATAATATTCCTTATAGAAATAAAAATTTGAAATTTGATAGAATAATATATTAATATATATATAAAATAGAATATAAATTTAAATTTTTATATTCTATTTTTTTAGAAAGCTTCTATCTCTGTTTGTGAAAATATTATCCTTTTCTTTGTTTATGTCTTGGATTGGAACAAATTACTATAATTCGCCCCGTCCTTCGAATCAATCGACATTTTTCACAAATTTTACGAACGGAGGCCCTTATTTTCATATTTGTCATTCCTTAATAAGTTAATCCAAAATTTATTTATTGGAAGAAAAAAAGGTTTCTTTATATTCAAGAAAGACTTTCTATCTTTGAAATTTGATACTAAACCGCTTCTCAAAATATCAGGGAATCTACTTTACTACATAAGTGGATTCCTGACTTTTCTATCATGAGATAAGTAAGCAGTTTTTATTGTATCGACTCAAAACCACGTTAATTGATCCTTTAGTATTCAATTCGTTTTAGTTAGTGATCTCGGTTCAACTAGTCCTTTCTTTCGTGATGAACTGTTGGCACCAGTCTTACATTTTATCTCTATGGACCGAGGAGAAAGGGAGCTCAACGGCAAGAGGATTGTAACATGAGAGAAGCAAGGAGGGCAACCTTTTTCAAATATACAACACGGGTTTTGACAATGCAATGTGGTTAGACTCTGATGTCGATCTGAATGAATCATCCTTTCCACGGAGGTAAATCTTTGCTTGCTAGGTAAGAGTATAGCAAATTACAAATTCTGTCTTGGTAGGACATGTATTTTGATTACTATTAAATTGAACTTCTAATTGTAGCCTTCCCCACAAAAATAATGTTGAAGTTGAAAAATACCCTAATAAAATTGAATGATTTAATATTTTTTTTCTTTCCCCATCATATACATATAAGAAGTTAAAATGTATGTCGAATCTTTTCGAAAATATAGCTTATAATCAAATTTGCATTAATTATATAATATAAAGGAACCTGAAACATACCCTGAGAAAGTAATTTCATTTAGTAATTAAATCTTCATGACCCCCCTTTTTTTTTTCCAATTCCAGTTAAACCCCCATTCAGGCATTCACTAATATATAATATAAGGGGTGAAGTGATATTAGAAACTTGCGTTTTCTCCTTTTTTTTTTTTTACAAAAATGGATAGAAGTTTCTCATATAATTCGGATATTAGAAAGATTACCATATATAATATAAAACTTCTTCGCCGATTCTTTCTAATTGAGCCTCTCAATCGGTCATTATACCTCTAGAAGTTTAAAGAATTACAATCCTCATGCTCCCTAAAATTCGAGCGATTAACACATTTTACAAAATAAAAATTACAAAAATTTATATGTACATAACAAACTAACTCAATAATTATAAATATACTAAATAACTATTCTTCATGAACTTTTTTGTTATTTCCTCTTTATTGATGTAAGGATCTTAATTGGTGTAAGGATGACACTTAGTTTCTCAAAGTTAAATAAATAACAAAAGTTAAATATATAACAAAATAAACAAACAACAAAAATTTTAAAATTAAACATAATTATCAATCTGACAAAACAAGTTTTAAATATTTTTAAGTTGATTAGTCAAATATATCAACCAAATATAAAATTAAAATTTTTACAAAATCAATATATTTTAAAAAATATATGCTTAAATATGTTGAGTTCTTGTAAGATAAGTGAATTTTGATTTTAGTCAATGTAAGTTTTTTTTATCTATTTTCATCCTTAAAAAATTTGTAATAACTTATTTTGGTCCCTATAAAATAAGTAAATTTGGTTTTAGTCCTTGTAAAATATTTTTATTTGACTTTCATTCTTCTAAATTTTGAAATATTTATTTTTATTTTCTAATTTTCATTTTAAGATAGATAAATAATATTTATTTTAGGGATCTAAATTTTATTTGAAGATATCATATGCTAACATGATACTACATACACTAGTATATATAATTTATGATGGTCACTTAACCTTCCTTTAAAGGTATATGTGACTAACAAGTGACAAATAATAATAAGGATTAAAAACAAAAATTTAAATTTTAGAGAGATGAAAATTGATTAAAAAATTTTATGGGGACTAAAATAAAAAATCACTTATTTTATAGGGGGCATATTTTAGCCAAAAATATATATTTAATAAAAGTTCATAGGCCCACAAGCTTGCAGGTAAATCCATTTAAATTGCTGGCTAAATGGATTGAGTTGGAAGAACCCACAAGGCCACAACTTATATGGGCTATATATTTTAAAACCATAAATCTTATGGGTCGCAAGTTAAATGGATGGCTCACAAGCCTCAACCTATATATGCGCCGCTCTGTGTGTAATCACAATTAATTTGGTTTTGAGCAAGGATATATCATACCATATGAATTGAATGTCTTATATTAATGTTTTCTACAACACTTAATTTTGATTTTTTTATTCAATTAATGAACAAAACACCTTCTGCCTATTGCCTCCTAATTATGTTAGAAACATTAAATTATGTCCTTAAAAGAATGACAAAGGTTGTGCCTTATACTATATTTTAATTAGAGATCCAAGTTATATTTTAACTTGAGTGTGATTCTCGTGTCATAATCCTTTAAGGACCTAAATTAAGATACCAACGAGTGAAAAAAGTTACCTTAGTCTTGGTGATTATAGCCCAGTACCTACTCCATTACTTCTATAGCCACCCAATATTAGTTTGAATATGGACTAACCTATAAGGAAAATCCCTTACCACCTTCACATAGCAGGAGGAATGATTTCATGGTCTGTTGAATTATTAGAGTTCATAATCCACTTTGATTTGTGATAGTCCATCAAGGCTCACGCATTTGCTAGCTTCATTGTCATAATGTCAATAATTTTGTTTCCGACATCCAAATGCAAATGGACCATTCATGTGGATAAATTCTCTAGCATTAAGGGGAATGACATAAATATACTTCTTTGTTGTGCATGACTCTTATTTTATTATAAGCAGACAAATGTTATATAAAGGTAATGTTATAAATATGTATTTTATACCATATATATGAGTTGTAACGCTATTAATGAATAATAAGAAAATACAATTGTTGAACTTTTGAGGTTATAGGCAAATTGTCGAATCGTGTTAATCCTTTTGTGTGCTCTTGTTTATATTGTTTTATTTACTTTAAAACATTGTTGTTGCATTCTCAACATCCTTGAGATCAATGAAGGCATGACCATTATACATCCCTTCAACTTCTTGTTCTTATCATTAAACAACCAGGTAAAGTATAAGACTTGTATCATTGAACTTCATATGACAATTGGAAGCCCAAAGAATGTTTATGTAGTGACTCTCAACTTATTGTTTCTCAAGTCAAGGGGAGTCACCAAGAAAACAATATATTCCTTCAAAAATAATTGACAAATGTTAAGTTGATGACACAATTTGAAGTTGTCGACATCATCTTGTCCCAAGGAAGCAAAATTCTCAAGTTGATGTTCTATCCAAACTCCCTAGTATTACAATCTCGGGTAATAACAAATCCATGATATAGGAAACAATCATTACTCTTAGCAATGCAAGAGAACACTTGTATGACTCTAATCTCAAGTTATCATTTACATGGCTCACTACCACCTAACATCTAGGATGCAAGGTAGGTTCAAAGATACGTGACTTTCCACACCATGTTAGATGGTAAAAACTATATTATCGAGGAATTTATCACCACACCTCAAGGGTCTCACTCCCTTAGAAGAAGAATACATGCGAATTAGGCATGACAATTGAACCTGAACTCGTGGGTACTTGTCCGGCACTACCCCAACTTTGATAGGAAAAACCCACTTTGACAAGGTACATGGTTGGATTCAAGTTTTTCCCAACTTAAGAAAAGGGGGTTGAGTATGGGTATGAGAATATAACTACCTATCTCGCTTCTGTCCCCACTCCTAAATAAATATAAATATATATATATATATATATATATATATATATATATATATATATAATTCTGTATATTGTATATTTATTTTTATACTTTATTTCTTATAACTATTAAAATATAAATGAATTATTATAGTAGTTAACGATTAAAGTACTAGTAGTAGTAATAATAATAACAATAACAATAACAATAGTAATAATAATAATAACAACAACAATAACAATAATAATAACAACAACAATAATAATAATTAAATAACAAAAATAAAATTATACATTTAACTAAAAATAAAATTTAATCTTAACTAATTTTAAGTTATTTATTATTTAGTAATTTTATATATTGTTTGATTTAAAATATAATTATTAACTTAATATATCATTTATTTAAAAATATATAAAACAATAAATTAGAAAAATTGTAGAATGAGTTCCCTTGATCTTGATAAAATCGGATGAGGTTGGAGGCAAGACATTGGTAAAAAAAAAGTCCTAATGGTATGATATTATTAACTAATTATACAGGTTGACACAATGCAATATGTTATGATAAATGTCAATGTTATGTTGATGTCTATATTGCTCCTCCAACTAATCTCAACACACTACAATTTCCTTATCCCTTTACCTAACACGGAAAAAATACATCTTTGGCCCATTCTCGAAAGCATTAGGTCAAGCCTAGAATCTAGTAGTAATAGTTAGCTACTTCACAAAATAGATAAAAGGTAGGCAAATGATCTCATGAAGATCATCTTGAATAACCTCTTCAAAATTGTATATCAACACTTCATATCTCAATTTAGTATTCCTCAAGTCATTATTACTAACAATGAGACCATATTAGCTAATTGACATTTCCTAGAATTTCTCATAGTGCTAGGGACCGATCAAACAATACTTCACTCTAGTGAAGCGTCCATTGATGAATGAATAAGCCGTCAATAAGGTCATACTGTGTGGCCTTAAAAGAAGGATTACTCCATTAAAAAAAATGTTTAAAGTAACTCCACCATGTCTTATGAGCCTACTACACAACACTTCATTATACCACTAGAGTTGTGGAGATTGGAGAGCCTATGTTTCATAAGTTTAATGTTGATCCCTAATCCAATAATCAATTGTGGAGCAAGGAAATGAACTTGTTGAAAAAAAAAAGAAGAGAAGTCATTATCATAGAGGTTATGATGAAACAAAGAACAATAATAAGGTATACTTGACTTGTTGTATCTTGAAAGTTCTCCTCAAGAGTTAGTCCTTAGAAGAGTTGACGTGGTTGAAGAATGTTTGAGATAGAAAGCTTGCTGAAAATTAGGAAGATCCATGTAGAGTGGATGACAAGACTAACATGAAGGCCTACTCCCTTAAAACACTCATCAACCTTCCTATGAACATAAGATATAACTAAGTTAAAATTATATTACATCTAGTCCATTTGTTCACTTTGTTGAATTATTTTAACATGTATAAAGTTTATATCTTGTTAATAATACAAGTGCACATTATTTGTCTCTATGTTAAGTTTGTAGAGAATTTTTTATGACACTACTTTTGCAGAGTTTCATATTGGAAGATTTTAGACTTGTCTAACCAACAAGTCATCACAACCATATCGACTTAGCATCCATCCAATGTTAGGAACATGACTCTAGCTTTGGGACAGAGAAAACCACCTTGATTATGCTGTCCTCTTGTGATTAATGCTAGAGCACTAGTTGTCCAATATTCAAGGATAAGTTTCACCCCTATGTGAACATACAGAATAACAAGACCACCACCTTTTTAGGCTAGTGGGCTCACAAGTCCATCCATAGAATATCACCTCTTTAGATTGGTTTTATAAATATGATTTTTTTCTTTTTATATTTTTTAATTCTAAAATATTTTTAAATAAATAAAAACTCATATATGATATATACATAGGAATTTTATTAAAAGTAAAACACAAAGGATTTAATACATAAAAATAAAAACCAATATGTATGAGATATACATAAAAATAAAGGATTAAATCTTACTTTATGTATTAGTAAATAAAAAATAATTAAGTATAATGCTAAAACATAACAATAAATTAATAAAAATGTGAATCGATCTCATAAAGGATTTAATACATAAAAGTAGAGGATTAAAATTTACTTTATGCATTAATAAATAAAACACAATTAATTAAGTATAATACTAAAACAAAAAAATTAATAAAAATGTATATCTCATGAAGGATATGATACATAAAAATAAAGGATTAAATATTACTTTATGTATTAATAGAAAAACCAATTAATTAAGTATAATACTAAAACATAAAAATATATTAATAAAAAAGAATAAAGTAAAACATAGATAACATAATTTCTACTTTTTTTTACACAAATTACTGAAAAGAGCTCTTTTTTTTAAATGACTCTGCAGTTTGCAGTTTGCAATTTGCAAAGATCGACAAAATTACTCTTGGATTTCTTTAACATGTTGCATTACTCCACTTTCATATACTTTCTCTTTTTTTTTCCTCTTTATATTTTGACTTTTATTTTTATGAGTATAGGGATTTTTACACTATAAATAATTAAAATTTATTTTACATATAATTTTAAAATAATAATTATAAAAATCAACTATCTTCCTATATGTAATAATGCATAATTGAGTGACAATGTATTTATAATTAAAAATATTTATACTGTAAATACATTATAATTAAATTCTTATAATTTTACTGTTTTTCAAGTCAGGATTTCTGTCTCTACCCTAAACTCAATTTGAATTGTTCAAAGCTAAAACACGATATTTGACCAAAACGAGTCGGCAAGTTCCGCACTATATGAATACATTTTCTGTTCACATTATTGATGATAAACACTTAACACTATTCCTCATTGTCTTTCATTTTACTTTCAAACCTCAAAAAGTCTAATATCCAAGTCGTTTACACAACTATATGCGCGTGTTGTAACTTTTTCAATATTATTAAGTTAGTTTATGTGACTGATTTTGATATTTAAGTTTATTCTTCAAATTTCGTGGATGATAAAAAGAAAATTGTAATGGAGAGAGGAGACTTCACTAAAAAAAATTGTCAAATTTTTTTATAAAAATTAATTATCAATAAAAATTAAATGAATACTTCACGCTTACAACATATTAATTTCAGAAAGATAGGTATATTGTGAAAGTTCAGCCATTAGATTTATTTAATTTGTAATATTTATTCAATATATCATTTAAATTTATAAAGATTTAATTACATTTAAAATTCATTTATTATTGTTAATGTGTATTTTTTTGTTCTTAATTAATATTTTTATTAAGTTTATTGTTTTAAAGAGTAAACTTACAAAAGATTAATACTTCAATGATATTTGTTAATTTATTTGTTTTTTATTTTTTAAAATTACAAAACTCATACTTTTAGTCACTAGCACGAGACCAAAATCATATGATTTTTTTTATTAAATATAGTACTAAAATAAATATTTCTTTATAAAAACTAAAATAAAATGTTATTTTAAAAATACAAATACATTTAAGCCTTATTTTAATTATTATAATCAAGTTCTTTTATTTATTTTATTTTGCTTAAAACCGAAAATCCTTCTTCTCTATCCAAAGTTTCCATTTTTTGGGAAAGAAATTTCCGTTTAATTTTGTCATGATGTCACTCTAGCTAGGGTTAGAACAAAAAAAAAAACAAATTATATCCTTTTTGGTTTTGCGATACGTGAAGAAGATTCACGTCAATCCAGAAAAAAAAAACATTTTTAAAAAAATTTTAACGCGAAAATCAAACCTATGCATGTTTTCACACGTGTACACACACAAACTATTTATCGAATTCTGTTGTCACACTCAACATGATACGCTCTGTCTAATATTCAAAATAATTATAAATTCATAGCAAAAATAATTTTACATAATTATACAAATATAAATCATTATTACTTATAATTGAGTACTAGTATCCATTAAATTCAATGATATTTAAATTTTTCTCGTCTTATATTTTTTACATAAAAACGACTTTAATATCTTTTAGTTATAAGTTAACATTAAGAAATTATAATAAGAATGATTTTTATTAATATATCATTGAATAACAATATAAAAATTATTTATACATTCGTGTATAGACGATATTTCAAAAACAAATATAGTAAAATTTTTAACTTAAAAATTTCGACCTCCAATTATATATATATATATATATATATATATATATATATATATATATATATATATATAATGAATTCATTGATACTAATAAAAATGGTTAAATTTAATTAATAATGTCGTATTAATAGATTTAATGATATAAAAGAAAATACTATGATTTTTAAATAAATTATGGTAAAAATTAATAAATTTACCAAATCAGTGCTAACTCATTTTCTCTTAATGTATTTACTGTAAGTAAGTTTACGTTTCTTCTGCTAAAAAGAACCTTATGTTTTTTATATTGAAGACTAAAAGAATATTTTTATTTATTATATATATATATATATAATCAGAAACAAATATAGCATTATTAATATACATATATTTTATCTTCTATTTTTCACCTAATTGTTTTTTATTTTTTATTTTCATTAAACCTATCATATCTAAACAATCTTTTTATTTTCTCCGTCTTATTCACCTCATACTATTTAAGTTCACATCTCCCTTTCAATTATAAATACTTTTCTCATACGGCTCATTATTTTAAAGACCTAACCAATAAAACCCACTTATTAAAAAAATAAAATAAAATAATAATGATGCTCACCTCCAATAAAGTCAAGTCGTGCGTGCAACTTGTGTCGTACGACGTAAGCAAGAAATTTCTTCTCTCCTTCATTCAACCGTCCATTTCCCCACTGAAATATTTATAACCAAACGCGTCTTAACACCAACTTCTTACCCACGCCAAAACCATGGCCAGAGTCGCTCATCCCCTTGCCGTCTTCTTCTCCCTTCTCTTCCTCTTCACCCTCTCACGCGCCCGCGACTTCCAAAACCCGCTTCCCGAACCCAAACCCCACTCCCAACCTGCGTCTCTCCATCCCGAACCTAAAACCGAACCTCACGACACCGTTTCCTTCACCATCGACTCCGTCGATCCCGTTCCGCTAACGCTCCTCCGCTTCCGTCCGATCAACCGCCACTTCCAGCCCGGCGGTCCGCTACCGTCGCACCTACCGCTGTCCCTCCGCACCGGCCACCGCCGCTGCCGCCACGGCCACCGCCGCGAGATCCCCTACGGCAACGATGCGATCGTCCTTAGCGACGCCGCCGGCGCCGATCGCCGGGTGTGGACTAGGTTTCAGAGAGACACCAAGCCGCGGTTTCCGGCGACGGAGGAGCGATTCGATTCCGATCGCGAACACCATCACGGCGGCGAGCACCACCACCACCACCACCACCACCGCGAGGGTTGGTTCGCGAAGAAGATTCGCAAGTTCTTGAACCTGTTCTGATTTTGATGATCGAACGATGATGATCCATATATATATATATAGTAGTAATATTATTGATATGAAGGGTAACGGTTTGTGTAAATAAGTTTGCATCTGTTATAGAGATGTGGAATGCGTGAATGTGTATTTTTATGCACTACTATGATGTATTATACTACTGCTACTAAGTTTTTATTTTACGTTATTTATGAATTGTTAGGGTTATTTAATAGAATAATATGGTGTTACTGCCATAGACTTATAGTGGTGGATGATGAATGGTAGAGGCGTTACCTGCTAATTGTTTTACCTTGTTTCATGTTGGGGTTTGAATGATGTATAATGGTTGTTATTTTTAGCAGAGATTCTATGTATTTTTTGTGGTACATAATTCTGTTTGATGCAGAGAATTTTTTTTAATAAAATACAATATTAGTTAGTTATGTATCAAATTTTATTTTCTTACCTCATTAAGAAATAACCCATTTGAGATTCAAATATTTAAGAATCATTGCCACATGAATAGTAACTATTCCAATTTGTCTTGAGATTTTTTTCTTGTGAAGTAAGCGTAAGTTTTTATTTTTTTCTTATTTAGTAATATTCATTTCAATAAAAGTGGAAGATACTATATATATATATATATAATATGATAAAGGATCTATTTACTTTAAAAATAATTTTTTATTTTCATCATTTATTTTTTGTGATTGAACTTATAAAATATGTCATTCGTCACGTTACAAGAAAATAAAAGGTGATGATAAAAAGTAATTTTCTTAAAGTTATTAAGTAAATAGATCCCTTTATATTTATATATATATATATATATATATATATATATATATATATAACTCTCTTAGGTTCCTTATTTACATATTTTGTTATACTAGATCATCAAAACTTTAAAGAATATATAAATATCTAAATCTATGATAGTTGCTTGGAGATTGCAGTAAAATCTTTAGTTTCTCTCTTTTGATGGTGAGAATAGAAAACGTCTTTTGACGGAGAGAACAAAAAACATCTTTTGATTTGGTGTATAACATCTTTTGATTTGGTGTATTAGAGATCATGATGCATCAGCTTACATATATGGTTCTCATTATCCCCTAACGAGTCAACATGAGTATCTACTCATTAAGCCTATATTGAGTAAGTTCATTTAATTACTTAAGTTGGATTACTTTATGATTATAAATCACTTTAGGATTATAATCAACTTAAATAAATAGCTAATATAATTGTATATTAAAATATAATGCCCAAAAGATTAAAAGAAATTACATATTTCTAACAATCTCCCACTTCTTTAAACCTCCTCTTAATACAATCCAGTCCATCTTGTACATTAATAATGAAATCATTGTAACTTTCATCACAAATAAACATGATTAAATCACGACGATCATCATATTAATATATTCAATGACATAGATCAAATATGGATGAGTGACATGAAAATTACACGCAATGTGATCTCAAACATGTCTATTTCCAATTGGTCCTTATTTTCAATCTTTAGTGGAGATCAATCTAAATTCTTTGAATGTAACATAATTATTACATACAAGGAAACATAAGTGAGTTCAAAATGTAAACATTTACCATCAACTATATTCTGTAGAAGATAAAGAACATAAAATGTTCAAAGTGAAACATATAACATATAGACTCTCACTAAACTAAGGTATCTTAAGGAATAATACCCATATGAGCAATGTGCTCATGAAAAACCTTAGGTATTAGCCTTTTAGTCAATGGATCAACTAGCATAAAACTTGTTCCTATAGTTCTATGGAAATTTGTTTATTTTGAACTCTTTCTTTAACAATCAGAAACTTAATGTCAATAAACTTCGACTTTGTAGAACTCCTATTGTTGTTGGAGTAAAGGACTATCAAATTATTGTCACAGTATATTTTTAATGGTCTTTCAATGCCATCTACCACCCCTAAACTAGTGACAAAGTTTCGCAACCATATCCCATGGTTAGATGCCTCGAAGCAAGTCACAAACTCTGCAGCCATGGTTGAAGGGGCTATAAGAGTTTGTTTAACAGATGTCCAAGAGATAGCTCCTCCAACCAGCATGTAGGTGTATCTAAATGTGGAGCATTTGTTGTCTTGACATCCTGCAAAATCGAAGTCAGAGTACCTGATGATCTCAAAACCTTTAAACTTCTGATAAGTGAGCATATATCCTTTAATTCTCTTTAAGTAATGCATCACGCATTTAATTGCCTTCCAATGTTATATTTTAGGATCACTCAAATACCTGCCCAAAACTCCAACCACAAAAGCAATGTCGAGATGAGTACAAACTTAAGCGTACATTAGACTCCCCACTATTGAGGCATATGAAATCTTTTGCATCTCATTTCTTTCAAGGTCATTGTTGGAACACTGTTTAAGACTAAATTTTTCTTCCTTAGCTATCGGGGTGTCTCCTGGTTTACTATCTTTCATGCTAAATCTATCTAAGACTTTGTTGATATAGTTATCTTGTGATAGCCTTAGGATACCTTGAGAATGATCTCTTAGTATTTGAATGTCTAATACAAAAGAAGCTTCCCCAAGATCTTTCATCTCAAAATTCTTCGTCAGAAATCTCTTGGTTTCATGCAACAAGCTTGTATCACTACTAGCAAGTAGTATGTCATCGACATATAATATCAGGAATATGTATTTACTTTTACTGAACTTGTGATATACACAATCATCAACTATATTTGCCTCAAAACCATATGAGGTAATGACTTGATGGAACTTGTGATACCATTGATGGGAAGTCTGTTTGAGGCCATAGATGCATTTCTTAGTTTGCATACCATAGACTGAGATTCATTCAAAATAAAGTTTTCAAGTTGCACCATATAAATTGTTTCATCAACACCACCATTTAGAAATGCAATCTTAATGTCCATCTGATGTAGCTCTAAATCAAAATGAGCTACTAGTGTCATTATGGTTCTAAAAGAATCCTTTGAAGATATCGAATAAAAGGTTTTTTTGTAGTGAATGTCTTCCTTCTGAGTAAATCCTTTAGCAACTATATGAGTCTTATATCTCTCAATATTGCCCTTAAGATCCTTTTTGGTTTTAAATATCCATTTGCAACTAATAAGTTTCACACTTTCAGGTAATTCGACACGATCTCAAACGTCATTTCCTTGCATAGACTTTAACTCATCTTTCATGGCATCAATCCATTTTTGAGAGTTAGAATTTTTCATAGCTAGACAGAAGTTGATTGGACCATCTTCTATTAAACCAATGTCATCCTCATGTTCTTGGAGAAAGACAATGTAGTCATGTGGAATTGCATGTCTCCTCTCTTACCAGATTCATAAAGGATTCTGTTAATTGCGGTCTTTAAAGCTTCTCCCCAAAGTGGCTCTAGTAAAGAAGAATGACTAATCATACTTCTCACCATATCCTTAAGAATCCAGTTTCATCGTTTTGCCACACCATTCATACTAGGTTTGCATGGCATGGTGTATTGCGAAACAATTCAACATTCTTTGAGAAAAAGGGCAAAAGGCGTTGGATGTTGTTCTCCTGATCCATCATATCTACTATAGTATTCACTACCACAATCAAATTTGATAACTTTAATTTTCTTTCCAATTTGAAGTTCAACTTCACCTTCGAAAGACTTGAAAACATCTAGGGATTGAGACTTCTCATTTATCAAATATAGGTAATCGTACCTAGAGTAATCATCTATGAATGTAATAAAGTATTGTTGTCCATTCCATGAAGTTGTAGGGAAAAGACCACAAATATTTGTATGTATTAGTTCTAAGACATTGATAAGTCATATTTTATACACCTTACAGGGGCTTAAGATGGGTGTTATTAAGACCATTTGGTAACTAAGAATCACATCTTAGCTAAGATTCAGATTATGGACCTAGAAATAGGAAAAATATAAATTTATGCTAAAAAGAAGATTTTAGCTAATAAAAAGATTGGATTCTTTTGCAGGCCAAGCGAAGGACGTCTCAACCCATTTAGAAAATCTCGACCCAAGAGAAGCCTTGTTGAACCAGGCCGACTCCTCAGCCCAGTAGCCCAAAAGGAACGGAGTGGCCTAATTGATGTTGATCCAGTCAAGGTGCATTCCTTTCTAGTGGAGTCTAGCTCAACTGCCATGTCACTCCAAGAGGAGCATGCAATGCACGAAGAGTCATTTAGGAGGGTAGAAAGGTCAAATCAGAATCTGTAAATCAGTTAGGGGAGATTGTTAGGATTAGGCGTGCATCACAAGGAACCCATTCATGTATATATAGGGACCTAGTGCACGTCTTAAGGGGTGTGGAATTTAGAGTTTTATCCATTTTCACTCGTGTTTCATCTTCTCACTCTCGCTCCATTGATGTTGCACTGGTGCTTCAGTTTGCATCTCCCTCGGTCGAGGAGGTGTAGGCTAGGAACTAGGAAGTCGGAGGTTACCAAAGGTAATCTCTTGATATAGCCGACGCACTTTGGTGGACTGAATCCACAGCGTTCTAACCATCGTTGGTGAACCATCGTCGTTCTTCCATGGCAATCGTTATGAAAGACGAAATTCATGAATTCAACCCCTATATCAGTACTTTATTTCAATAATATAAGTGGTTTGCATTTCTTACTTCTTGATTGTGAATCCTGTTTTCAATCTGCTTTTATTGTGTCGCGGTTGTGCATTTGTAAGAGTAGATCAACGTTAGACTAGGTCAATTGGAACCAATTTAACAACTTAATTAGGTAATCACTTAAAGAACCTAAAATCAACCATGTACGTACTCCCTACCAAGTTATGAGGTAGTGGTTGTGTAAATCCTCAGTAGGATAATGGACAAATCTTTGGCGGTCGTCGTAAGAACCTTAGGTTGATTTGGAATCACAAACTTGAGGGAAGAACCGAGGACCGATTGCTTATTGAACTCAGTGTTGATACAGTAGTTAATTAGCATAATTTAGATTGCATTTACTTTCATACTTAGTTTACTTTCTGTCTTTACATTTCTACAATACAAACTACCCCTACCTGCATTTCAGTTTGAGACCGCATCCAGTCCGACTCTGTCGCGTCCGTTCACTCTTAGCCGAGACGGTGTCAGATCCGCCTCTACCAAGACCAGATCGGCTCAATCTTTGCCGAAAGCAAGTCTGCATTCTACACTTGGCGTTTTTCACACTAACTCCGATTTCCACATAAAGCCATAATCGAACACACTGTGTCTTTGAGAGATTCAACCTAGGGTTACACTATGCTATATTTAGCCTTAGTTTTATTTGATGCGTGTAAGACGACTAAAAACACAGTTATCAAACATCCTTGGCTCTTTCAGCACCTAATTTTCTTATGTTTATTTGTTTTCTCTTAATGCACTCAACACAGACTCTAAGTTCAAGAATTTCATTCGACACAAGTTTTTGAATTCTCTATTTAAAGATATGGCCCAAAAGCTTATGCCATAAGATGACTTAATTCTCAATTAATTTTCGCTTTGTACCTCATAAACCAATTTGCAGTTTTTCATTATGGGAACTAACAACATCAAGCATCTGTAGATTATCAACCAAAAATACAGAACCAACAACATTTGAATTTTTGTAGAGACTAACTTTATTATCTCCAAAAGAACAAGAAAAACCAAATTTGTCCAAGTTGGAAATGGAAATTATATTCCACCTAAAAGATGGCACAACAAAAGTCTCAAATAAATCCAAATGAAATCATTTTTCAATTGTAATCTAAAAATTCCAACAGTCTCCACTGCAACTTTATTATCATCGCCACAAAAATGAATCTTTCATCATCACTTGGTGGTCGGCTCCACAAGCAACCCTACATAGTCACACTTATGTGAGTAGTAGCACCAGAATCTATCCACCAAGTATCCATAGGCACAAAGGTCAAATTAACTTTAGAACAAACTAGAGTAAGAAATTTACCTTTCTTTACACGCCAGTTGGCGTACTTAGGACATTGTTTCTTCATGTGTCTTGACTTCTTACAGAAGAAGCAGGTAAATTCCTCACTCTTCTTTGGTTTCTTTCCTTTAGAAGATCCTTTTGCATTGCACGCAGTGAGATATAAGCTCATTGAGGACCATTTGTCCTTCTGAGTATTATAGCTTACTTTGAATTGCCCAAAGTGTGCAGGAAGGGAGATCAAAACCAAGTGCACGATCAAGTCTTCATCAAGCTTCAACTTGAGTGACTTGAGTTTTGTTGCAAGATTAGACACTTCCATTATGTATTCTCTTATATTTCCTTTGCCTTTATATTTAATGGAGATGAGTTTAGCCAAAATGTTACTCGTCTTTGCCCTTTCATTTTTGGCAAAGAATTTCTCAGTCTCTTCAAGAAATCTACTTGCACTTTGACTCTCAGTAATAGAGCTCCAAAATGTTTCTGGAATGTAACGCTTCATGATCATATGGCACATCTGGTTAAAGTGTTTCCATTTCTCAATTTTAACCTCTTGAAGGTTATCTAGAGTAGGAATAGGTTTCTCTATCCGAAGTGCTAGATCCAAATCCATACAGCCAAAGACTATCTCTACGATTTTCTTCCAAACCTTGAAATTCATCCCATTCAGCATTGGGATACTATTAATTTGAGTAGATACATTGATCACACTAGTGGCAGCAACTGAAAAAGGAAACAATAAACATACAAAGCATAAAAATTAAGGATTAATGGTGCGCTAAGTATCTTGTTTGGGTCTTCAAATTTATCATAACAAGACACTCCATTGTTCACATAGAAAAATAATTTTATAATCACCACACATTTACCATCACAAGCATGTAATTATTTGGTCAAATTGTGTCTTCTTTTAGGCCTTCACATGAACATCAATGTAAATTGCGTCTTCCCACACAACATCTATGTAATTCAATCAAATTAATCTACACAACATATTACTTTGGCAACATGTTGTTTCAATTAATCCAACCAAAATTACTAGACAATTTAATCAAGATAGGAGGTCTTAAATTTATACAAGTTTCATGTATAAGCGCAAAACTCAAAATTGTAAGTTTATTTCACTACCTAATGGTTAGGCACTTTAAGGTACGTAAGTAAGACATACTATATAACACGACATGTGTAGATAAACTACATAATGAATCCTTTACAAAATACATAGCACAACATTAATTTTTAGTCTTTAGATAGAAAAATTAATTTGTAAACAATACTCTCAACGTAATAATCAAATATTGATAATTAGTTTTGTGAAATAATAGTCTTTCTTTGGACTGACTATTACTTACATGAAAAATAAAACTTTATAATTGTCACATTTATTACCTCAGGTATGTTATTATTTGGCCGAATTGTGTTTTCCTTTAGGCCGACTATAGTTTACATAAATAATTTCATATTAACACACATCATTATAATTTAAATTAAATCAATTTACATAATAGATTGTTTTGTCAATATATTGCTTCAATTGATTTAATTTTAAAAATTATCAGACAATTCAAATTAACTAGAAAGGATTGAAATATGTCAAATTATGTACTATTCTATGTACTTTTTATACCATAATTTATTTATTTATTATTATTATCTATATACTCAACAATAATAATAATAACAATAAAATCTAAAAAATAATTAAAAAACTAGACGTTATAGTAGTAATTACATATAATAATTATACATAATAAAGAATAATATAATGAATTTAAAATTAAATTAAATTCTGAATGGAAAAGTAATGAATTTTAAAAAAACAATTAAACCTCACGAAAAACGCAAGCGGGAGATTTAACGGGTTTAAAATTCCAAAAAAAAAAAAAAATTTTTTCAAGGCGTGAAGCTCGAAAAAAAAAATAAAAAAAATATATATATATATAAATCCTTGAAAGACGTTATGGGTTTAAACCTCTTAAAATTTAAAACTGTTTTCTGAGCAAAATTTTAAATTGGTCCACCCTTCACATCGTGTACCTTGAAAGCTGACATGTTGCATTTTTTTTTTTTTTTAACTCAAGCGTCATGGTCATTAATTATGGGAAGATCTGAAGCATTCCTTATCGGCATTGTCCTCGAGCGCCATCCAAATGCTTCCTCTTCCTTTTTTTTTTTATTTCAGTCTCATGAGATGTCGTTAAGGACACCAACATCCGCGGGTGTTCTATCGTGTCGTGGTTGCCGAATTTGCTCCAGATTCTCCATTGTTTTCCGATGGCAACGAAGGAGAGTGACCCAGGTGACGGATCCTTTCGCCTCTGCCACACCTCGTCCCGTAATATGTTTGGCGACCCCAACTAATACTATGTGGTGGCAGCACGAGAGTTGGGAGTTTCGATGAAATTCCGTGACTGGATTACATAAGGGTGGATAATAATATTACCATCAACATATAATCAGGTTCGCATAATTAAAAAATAAATTAAATCTTGAAATTGTAGGGGTTAACGATTAAAGAAACTAGTTATTTTAGAGTCAACTTTTATATAGTTTATAATATAATTCAATAATCTAATATTAATGTTATGGATATCCATTAGTCCTTTTAGTAAATCCATTTAATTACATATGTTGGATATTTTAGGATTATAATCACCTTAAATAAATAGTTAATATAATTATATATTAAAATATAATGTCTAAAAAATTAAAAGAAATTACAAATTTTTAACATGTATATCTGTATCTGTGTGTGTACCAAATGATAAGGTAGAGAAATACACGTTCTTTCTATCCATCATAAATCTTAGGATTGACCAATCTATAAGAAATTTAAAATATTGTATTACATTATTTATAGATTTATTTTTTTCATAGAAAATAAGTGAAAGAAAATAGTCTTGTAACTTGTTTAGTTTTAAATTCTAAGAACATGAAGATCTGTCTGTTAAAAAAATGTATATATATAAATTTTTTCATCTCTAATTCAAAGAAAGATTTTAGTAGTGAAAAGAAACCAATAAATTTTAAAATGATAGTTTTTTCGTTATATAATTATTGTAGTGTATGTGATTATAATAGTTTGTTGACAAAATATAGTTAGAATTAGTATTAAATTTATAAGAAAAATTAATTTAAATACATATTTTAGCTATAATTAATAATTTAAAATTAAATTTATTTAGAGTAGTTATACTTTAATTGAATTTTCATGTATTTCCTTCCTTTAAAAAAATAAATGAACTTTGGATATATATTTATGATGTTGTAGTTGTTACTACTAACGAGTAATGAGTGACTTTTGCTTTGTTTTATCTAAATTTTGCAACCATTGGATGCATGCAAAAAGTTAAGGTATGTGGCTAAAAAAAATAGTATTAACACAAGATGATAATTGTCTTTACTTCTAAATGAGGCAAAGAACTTGGGGGTGGGTATTAACAATGAAGATGAGATTCTGAATTAGTCAAGATGGAAAATAGACAGCGACAATGAAGGAAGCCACTACTTAGGTAATGGATTGGAGAACTGATGTGAGCAAGGTTGGAGGTTAACAAATCTACCGGATTTAGAGAAGAGTTAAAGGATGTAATTGTTGGTTATCAATTTTGTTTAAATATACAATGTTACAGAATTTTGTTAGAATATAAAGTGTAAACAATATACATAGTTGAAGACTTGAGAAGAATGAGAAGATTAAAGTAAAGAAGTGAGTTTTCATAACTCTCATCTCTATTCTGATTTTAATCTTGTTTGTCTTTCTCATCTCAATTCACATCAATAACATAGGAGATTTGGGATTTATTAGAACATTCATTAGATTTCATCTATATACAAGAAAGTAAGTTACATGAAGTGGATGTCAAATTATGTGAAATATTATGGGAAAATATAAACTTTGACGGGGAGTATAATCCTTGATTGGAAGCCTAGGTTCTTATTGGTATTCTTTTATGTATCTATAGGTTTTTTCCTTTGAGGATAGTCCTGCGAGAGCTTGTACCAATTCATTTCCTTTTTCAAGAATATTTTTTCACATGAATTGAATCAAAGACCTTTTACACGAGAGTATTCATGTACACATTCTTATCCTACGAATTAGCTTGAAGATGATTAGACTAACCCACTTAAGTTAGGGTTTGATTAGTATTTAGAATAAAGAGGCATCCTCTAAAATTCTTTTTCCACGTATGGATATTTAAGAGCACTAAGTATATGGAGAAACTATTAAGATATCTTTATTAAATTACTAATGTGAATGCCCTGTGTTGTAGAAAAGAGAAAAAAAAGCTATGAAATGATCTATTAGAGATGAAGAATAGTCTAAATGAAATCTTATGGTACCTAAGTGACGATTTTAATTTGGTAAAAAATGCATGAGAAAAATATGGTTTAGAGCATCGTGGAAAGAGGAGAGACACATTAGAGAGTTATGTGATTTCATTAATAACATGGAGCTTATAGATTTAACTACTATAGAGAGAAGATATACTTGGTATAGAACAAATGAGAAATGCATGAGTTATAAAGAGTGGATTCAGAGATGGAGTGGATTGATTCATAAAGCTGTGAGCATAAATATTTCAAATCATTGCATGGTAATGCTTCTAAATAATTAACAAAAAAAATTGGGGCCAAAGCTTTTTAAAATACTTCACATACAAAGAATCAAAGTGAATTTATCCATAAATTAAAATGATTTGTGGTTCTTAAATATTTTTAAAATTATTAAAAAATTAATTAATTCAGAAATCTAATCTATTCTTTGAAATATACAACTTGAGTGATGATTTTGCAAAAATGGTAGAAAAAATTAGAAGGAATTACAATTTTCAAGTTGTAATGTTTATGTTCTTAAAGAAAAATTGAAGTTTCTGAAACAATATATGAAATGGTGAAACAAAAAGTATTTTGTAAAATTGGATGACAAAATTGATAAAATTCTCAAAAGAAAAAAATGAAATTGATTTAAAAATAGAATACACAAACATGATCAAAGAAGAAATTCAAATCAAATTCCATATATGGATAAATTATTGGTAGGTATTGAAGGTGAAAGATAACTTAACTTTCAAGATTCAAATGGCTCAAAGAAGGAGATGTCTACTTAAAATTTTACCATGCTATAGTAAAAAAGTTACAAAACATTTATTGTGTGGAGATATGTAACTTGGGTTTTCCCAGTAAGGTGAGAGTTGTCCTCTAATTATAAACTATTTTTAAGTTTTATCTCTAGTCAATATGAGACTTGAGTTTTTTTTAATAGATTCGTTGAAGAAGGTTTAAAAAGTGAAAGATGGTGTCAAAGATCATTTTCAAGCCTGCTTCTTAGAGACATCTTGAAATAGGCTAACAGTGAAAGGAAATGGCTTCAAGAAAACAACTTCTCAAGAGAATGAGATACTTATAAGTCCATTTTAAGACAGCAAAATTAATGACACAATTTGAAGTTATGACAATGGAGAGAGTACTAAGCCTATTGACTATAACCAAGATTGAAGAAACTCTCACGAGTTCTTATCTTGAAAAAAAAAACTTTCATAAAGCAAAGACAAATCCTTGTTCTTGATAATGTTTTAATTTTAAAAGAAATCATAGATGATGATTAGAGATTACATAACTCCTATGTTTTTTTAATTTTATTTTTTATAAAATTATGTTGTTTTAATTTTGTTTAGTTCTTTCTTTGAATATTTGTAATGGCTGAAAGAAGATATTATAGTTTATGTAATAATTTTTTATTTTAATAATTTTTAAATATAATTATACTTCTATAATTTTTTTGTGACAACCTTAAATTTTTTTATATAAATAACCTTAATTTTATCAATATATCATTTCTAATATATTTCTTATTGTTTCATCTTTTAGCGTTAGAGATTCATTTTTGGAGTGCATTTTATTTCATTTTTTCATATTTATATTTAATACAAGAAAACTTAATTAGATTGAAATTCATAAATAATTATTTAAAATAACACAATTTCACAAAAGAAGATATATTTAATAGAGAATAATTAAATTATGATTAAGATATATAATATCCTTCTTACAAAATTTTTTTATCTAGAACTCCTAGTAGGAACTTCAAAAGTTGGGGACGATCTACTCTTCTTCTTCTTTGCTGAGCTCTTGTGTTTGAGCTCCGACCTCTCCTCTTCATCCTCGACATGGGTTGAGGTGTCACTAACAGCAAAGGGTATCTACAAAGACACTCTGATGCTCAAGTTATTATGGGTTAGGATATATGCAAGCATGGGGTCAATTAAGCCTACTTGACACAAGTAATGTATTATCCTATTTATAAATATTGGACCCGTCTATAGTGGCAACCCATATGACTCAATTCCTGGATATGTTGCTCGAGGGTTTCGGTGCGAATCCTAGCGTGTATCACACTGAGTGGGATTAAGCTATGGTTGACTCTAGTTAGGGAGGAGCAAGCTGGTCGAAGTGTCTTCGGCATGGCAAGTACACTTGCCCCCCGTGTCTCGAGGACCCGAAAGGGGACGTGGTGACTAGCGTATGCATGAGGTGTCAGGGGGTATCGAGACGTCGCTTTGAAGCATCCTGGGCAGGAGGGTTGATGTCTCGTCGATATGGTCGAGTGTGAATGGTCAGGACGAGGCCTTATGGCATCATGGTGCGTGTTGGAACTTGCACCCACGTGTATTGAATGTGTTGTTAAGGCAAAGTCTCGGGTAGCGCACCCATTTAATGTACTATCTAGGGCGCCACGCAGGCGACCCTTGGGTTTCGGCCTATCACTAGTCATAACCCTTCCCAGACTGGGCCTTAGGTCGCGCCTAGGAGGCCCAAAATGTGCTTATAAATAGTGAAGGTAGTGGTGGTGGATCCTTACTTTTCTTAGATCTTGAGTTTGCTTCATGCTCTCATGCTGATCTTTCTCTATTCTTCTTATTGTTTTTTTGAGATCTTCAACCTCATCTTCTCGTTCCATCCTTAGTTAACTAAGTACATCATGAGTTCTAGGGATTCTTCATTAGGCTTTGGGTACTAGATGGTGGAGGTCGAGGTGGCACTCATTGCTGCATCGACCTCGTTAGATTCGTCTTCTTCTTCATCTAGTGCATCTAACGCTAAGTTGGTCCAGGTGGTAGCTGAGGTGGCCTCTCGACCACTCGCTGCTCTGTTAAGGGAGTTTATTGTAGTCGCTTCTAGCAAGGAGGTCATGGCCGCGGTTCCTGAGCAGTGAGTTCCCTCGTAGAGGAGGATGTTCCCTCCCATCCGCCTTCCTTATGATTGATTAAGTGGAAAGGTAAGAGGCATACCCTTCACAATTGTGTTTGAGAGGGATGGTGGCCAAACAGGTTAAGACTGTGCAGGTAGTGCCCCCGAGACATGAATGGAACTTTGCAATGGAACCATGCTCGGCGAACAAGCGGATCTACATGGGGGCGAAGGAAGGGGAGGAAGACTTCCTTTATATGTATGAGACTAGCTACGTATCATATATATTTTCCATTTGAATCCTTAAAATGCCACATGCATCTCGCCTCCACTAATTAAAGAATAAGCCTATATGAAAATTATAAAATAAATAAAAACAGCCTAGAAAAGGGCTAATAATATGTTTTTCCACATGGAAATTTTGTATTGAATAAGACTAGACTACCAAAAAAGAGAACTTACCCTTGATGGCATTTGATAAAATTTTGTTACCTAAGTCCTGCAAAAGTTGAAAAAACATAATATGGGATAGTTATTTTTTTTATTAAAATTTTGCAAGATGAATAATAATATGCATGACGCATTGATTCTTAATAAGAGTTAATAAATACCAGATTGAGAATGCCTGCTTGTCCCCAAAGACACTGGTCATAGTCACACTTATTAGCAGGCCACCAGTCCAAAGTTGCACATATAAAATTATTATCTGTGGTAGCTATGGTTGTCATTCCTTTCACCATGAGTTTCACATCTGCTGCTGAACATTGGGAAAATAATAAAACAACAACATAACATAGAGTTACTTTCACATTCATTGCAAAAAGTGATTGATGGAAATGATAGATAGGAAAAACCACACAATGTCTTAGAATTTATATTGTGCAGCTTGTAGTCTAAAATTTTTATCATTACTACATGTCAATATTAGTTAACCTAATCATTACTTTTATTCAAGTTATTACCTATTTTTATTAATTTATCTTAAATTCTTTTAAGGATTGTTTTCTTGTATTTCAATATGATCTATTTTCCTTTTTTATCTATTCTTAATTTGGTTTTATCTATCATGAAATATTTTTCATTTATAGGTAAAAAATTTCGGCTAATAGTTTATTTTTTTCAATAATAGTTTGTCCTATAAATATTGAGTATATTATAGGATAAGCCCTATGAGCTATCTTTTTAATTTATTAGATTTTTTTAAAAAAGATAACTAGTTTAAAAGAAATTTTAGAAATATTTAATAGTCATGTTAAATATTCACTATCATTTTATTTTTTTCTTCCGATTTGAATTTATTTTTCTTTAGTTACAACTATTATATACTAAAGTAAAAATTGTGGAGATCACTTTTAAAATAGTTATTATAAAAATAAAATTTTAAGACATAGATGCTAAAATTAATTTGTTATATTCATCAACATTGTATAATTGAATTTAAAACAAATCTAAAACTATTTCCAATTAAATTTAATTTATTTGGTTAAATAAAAATAATAAATAGAAAATAAAAATGATATTAAAAAATTAATTTTATAATTTTTCAATTTAAAAAAAAGAGTAATAGTTCTAACATATTCTTCTGAAAATCATTTGATTAGAATTATTTAAATAATTTTAAATAATAAAGAAAATAATTAGAAAATAAAAAGTACAAATACAAATAAAAGGGAATTTCTTTGAAGATGCAAAAGAAAAAAATAGTGCACGTAAGATTTTGCAATGATTAAACTAATGTGTAAAAGTAAAAACAACAATTAACTTCAATTGAATAGAGTGGCCTCAAGATTCTAGGCTGCAATTATATTTTAAAATTAATGGAATATTGATGTTATTTTTGTAATTAATGTGAAAACTACAATGAAAATATATAATTAAGTTGAACTTATTTTTATTAGATGTTTATATTGTGAAGATAAGCAAATGAATTTTTGTTTTAGTAAGGAGTACGAGTGCTTGTATAAATAAGTGTTAAAATCAGTATCTTTAACTAATTGACTAAATCTTCCCTTAAAATTTGAAGTATGAAGGCAATATGCATAGAGCAAGACCGAATACATGGAAGTTAACTACGAAGCACTTACAACATATAGTTATTAAAAAGAATTTTTATGGATATGAAATTGATTTCAATATCTAAACTAATTAACTAAGCTAACTATGAAATTGAAGTAAGAAAACAATGATTTCAATATCAAAACCATTGTATTTTGTAGTATATCATGTTTGCTTTCATAGTGTTGCTCTTTTGAATTTTTACCCTTATATCACTGCACAAGGGTATACTTGGATTAGGATCTTAGTCGAGCATACCTTTCCCAATTTCAAACTACCGAGGCGATATTGTGTCATTGCCAAAATCAGTTTCCTTGTCACACCTGAGCTAAAGCGACATGCTTATTGTCAAATTAAGCTTAGCTTCTGACAGTATATTTCTCGATCTTGAACTTGGGAAGCCTTCCTTCACATGTGTATTAGACATTCTTTTGCCACTTCAATATTATTGTCCTTTTCAATGAGTGAGGTCAAGGTGTTGAAAACACTAAATGTCATTCCCTCACAACTCTACTTGAACAACTAGGTTGTTGTGTAGGCTTTCTGAGTTTTGTGTCATGTATTTCACATGGAGCCTACTGCCCTTAATTTCCTTTATCATTATACCATACCATGAAGCTAGGAGAACGGGTCTCCCTTTGTGGGCTTAGCAAGATTTCCTGGTTCATCTCATTCTCTACTTTATACAAGAATTTTAAGGGCAGATTCTCTTAATTCAACTAGGACCCAAAGGTCACTCCAAGTTCTTTGATGAGTTGGGGAACCCAAGGTTCCCCTTATATTGGAATCAACTAATTAAATTCTCAAGATGAAGTAAGGATCTGAGCTCAAAGTCAGACAAGCCCAACCTTGAAGACTTGAATCGTGAGGTATCATTTTGATGATTATGTATACAAAATTTTAGGTAAACTGAATATTCATATATAGGCATGTAATCATATAGTCAAGCATACTAACATTAAATAAAATTAAATATTTTCTAGAAATGGGGAAACAAACATTAACAGATTTTTTAAATTGAAATATTTGTTAAAGTTTTTAATTTTAACTAGTTTAGAAATATATATAAAATTTGAATTAAATGCATTAAAAATGTAAACAATTTTTATACTCTATATGATCAAATATATGATAATTTTTTTATTTTTGTAATAATTACTTGTGTTAACAAACAATTTGGTCCTTCAAAGAGACAAGTTATTTACCACTAATTGCTAAATGTATGTCTTTGTACAATTTAATTCCTGATAGTTTAGAGTTACTTACTTTTTAGTCAAAATGTATTTTTGTGTACAACTTAGTCCCTAATTACTTACTTTTTAGTCCTTCCATTAACTTCATACTTTGAGAGACCAAATTGTACATTGAGAGACCAAATTGTACAAATATTAAATTAATATTTTTTTTATCATTGATACATCATATTGAATTAGAATTTTTATTACCATCGATATATAAAAACATAATCGTTATTATTTGATTAAATTATATATTTGGTACCTCTTTCTATTTATAATGTTCAATTTGGTCCCTTTATTATGAAAATATTCAAATTAGTCACTAAATTCATGGAAAAAAAATTTAATGTAATTTTTCCATTTCTATCATGTAAGATTAAATCAATAATGTAAGTGTCCTACTTGGCTATGACTTAGGCGTTTTAGCTGGGTTATTTGTCTTTTTTTTGTTAAAATACCATTGTTTTAATGAACGCAAAATGATGCCATTTTAATGACTTAGGTATGTGCAAAGATCATCAACATGCTTGGTTATGGTTTGACCTTTAAAAATTAACTTGCAAATTGAGAAATGAGACGAAGGATTACGACATAAATTGAAGGAAGGGTTCGTGAAATTTGCAATTTAGTGGAATTTATACATTGTGTAGCTACATTGTGGGTTGCATCGTCTTTTACTCTCAAAATTAATTTTCCAATTTTGTCTCTATTTACTGTTCATAATCCATGTGTCCTTATATGTTCTTCCTATTTTATTATTCGTTGTTTGCTGCTCATTAGTGTTTGGTTAGTTCAATGTTAACCATGCTCGATTTTTTGCACTTAATTTTTTTTTCATTTAGGGTTTATTTTGTCTGGTCCCATATGTGTTTTTTTTTTTCCTCCAGCATGTGTATGCAGACCACTATGTGTTTGTTTTTGTTTGACCTAACTTATTTTTTTCTGTGGTACAACATATGAGTTACACCACCAAGGGGTATTTTCTTTTTCTTCAACCTAACTTTTCTGTTTTCTAGCATTTTCCTCGACACTATATACAACATTTTTAATTACATTTGTTAAGTTTGATTATTAGTTTAAGATTCTATTAATGGGTTTTTTAAATTTGAGTATGGCTAATTTGTGATGGATTACTATTTTGAATATGTTGTACACCATGGGGTTAGTTTGTTAATAGGGAAAAGTTAAATTACTTGGATTACTGTAGCACCCCAAAATTGTCCGGGGCCAAAGCACCCATCCTGCCTCCCAAAAATCTGAATCAGCCTCCACCTTGCCCTAATCCCAAACTCTTGGGCCATCACCTTGCGATTCAAAATTGGGCCGAGACTGAGTCCACCCTAGTCAACCTAAGACTAAGTTCACACCTGATTGAGTCTCCCACATCCTAGTGGACCCCATATGGAATACACCAGATTACGAGGGACTCGCATGAGAAACGAAAACAATGGGAGAATAATATCTGCGAGAATCTCGGGATCTGGGTTGTTACGTACCCACCTCAAGCCTTATATAAAGCCTTGGGACGAAGAATTCAAGGAGAAAAAAAAGAGGAGAAAGGAGAGACTGAGCAAGGCACAACGAAAAGTTGTTGAAAAGAAAGTTGGCGACTACACGGAGGAAGCAAAAGGGGAACCCCAAGGGCTGGTTCAAAGAGAGGCAAAGATACTGAACAAAGGCATGGAAAAGACATTCACCGTCTCCAAATACCAGGTTAGTATCTCAAATTACCTTTTGCATCATTCCAAGCTAAGAAATCCCCATCGCCCATATCAAGCTCAGATTCCTGTCACACTGTAACCGCTGGGCCGAGTTGACATCGGCCCTTAGCCTTCGGGCAGGCGACCGAGATGACCTGAAAGTCCCACCTCGAGTCAACTCGCCATGGCTGACTTCGGTTCTGGCGGGTGCAGCGATGCTCCCTACTAGCCTTCCCCTAAACCTAAGTTTTAACCAGAACTACGTGGACTTTGATTCCTTTAAAGCCGAGGTACATAGGCATAGGAGATACACTCCTATCAAGTCATAAATAAAAAAAAAACAAAAACACTTACTCCTACCCCTGACACCTTAATCTTTACAGGACCCCAAACCTAAACATCATCCTTACAACCTTAGAACTAGCCTAGGGTAGCTATCAGGTGATGGGTATGTTGGGGAACCCTATGTTCCCAATGTGAAACCAACTCCTGAACCCACAACTCTGATTCTCAAATCAACTTGTCCCATAGGTTTTCGGGCATTCCTTAAAGAACAAAACGCTGGTGGCGACTCCCAGTGGCCGAGTTGGTTTCGGCCATTCTATGGCTGGGATCATTTCGGCTCATTCCGAACCACCCTACGCCTCGTCACAAAATAGGTTGTGACAGATGGCGACTCCATTGGGGACTTCTTTTTTTATTAAGAGTTGAGCCCTAATAGGTTAGTCAATAAAGGAAACTTGATGCACATTTGGGGATGTGGTCTTTTTCTTTCGCCATGAGCACCTTAATATGCGCATTTCTCTTATACAGTGCCTGTACAACCATAGGGTAGAAGACTTAACGTTACCATGATAATATTGTGGCTGGGGGTTGTATGGGGAAATTATTTTAATGTGTGATTATGCTAAGGAGAGGGGTCCTATTCCCGGGCCTGTGAGTTAGGAAGAGAGGAATGTGTAGTGGTACCCATACTGGAGGTGTTCTCCGTACTGGTGATCACGATAATTCTACTTGGGACTGACAGTCTCAAGGGACGACCATATTCTGGGAACTTTGTCCCGTCTATGGTACTATCCCTTGGGAGGTCTATAGGCCCAAGAACCTGATGGAAAGGAAATTTAGAAAGTCCAATGGGGAGAACCCAAGAAAATTCCCAGTGAACCACCTAAGTCAGGTTAGGGGTCAACCAGTACACGCCGAATTGGACTCGACCGATAGAGTCGAAATGGAATCGGCCCATGAACAACCTTTTCCCCTCATACCAACCTGGCATGCATACATTGCATATCTCATAAAAAAAAGGGAAAAAGAAAAGGCAAAAGAAAAACGCATGTGTCATATTACATTAAATTGACCACGAAAATTTTAGAAAATGGGAACAGAGGTGCAATTTTGGGCCAAACAACTACATCCTGTCCAGGTTACAGCGCCAAACATCCATTCGCTTCGTTATTTGGGGAATTGCCTGAAAGGACAATGGTGTAGGACATTTGAAAACACCATGGCAATCTCCTCCACCTGCTAGAAATCGAAACACAGTCGACCATATTAGAAGCCCTATTCCAGTATTATGACTCGCCAGTGCGCTGCTTCACTTTTAGAGACTTCCAAATGACTCCAACCTTGGAAGAATATGAGCGGCTACTAGGACTACAGCTGACAGAATCCCCACATTATTTCCACCAGGCTCAGCCCCTGTCTTGGGCTACCATAGCCAGATTATTGAGGGTATCGGAGGCAGAAATGTCTAAACGGAGAAGGAACCGCAATGGTTTGGAAGGAGTGCCCAGGGTATACATAGAGGAAAGATTGTTCCAGTTCTAGGAGGAACAGGATTGGGCTACGGTTAGAGATATACTTGGCCTGCTCCTCTACGGGGTGGTGTTATTCCCTTATGTGGAGGACTATGTTGATCTCGCGGCCATAGAGGCGTTCCTAGCCAAAAGGGATAGGGGGGAGAACCCTACTATGATTGTCCTAGCCAATACTTACTACACGTTCAACTACTGTAGCGAATGGAAGGCAGGGAACCTCAGATGTTGCACCCCTTTACTCTACTTGTGGTTAACCGCTCACCTCTTTCATTGCAAAAGCAAGACCACCTACCCTATAGAGGATTTCAAGTGGAGTTGGGTCAAGGCCATGACTAAAGAGCAATGGGTCAGGCAGCTAGGGGAAGCCTCCGAAAGAACGATACGCTAGTACCGGCTAAGGCTCAACCCAGCCAAGTGTACCTTCGGTTTAAAGATTGGGAAACTATTAGGCTTCATGGTGAGTGAAAGAGGCATCGAAGTGGACCCAAACAAAGTGAAAGCCATCAGGGAAATGCCTCCCCCTAGAACAGACTCGGAGGTCCAAGGCTTTCTAGGACGGATAAATTTCATAGCTCGGTTCATTTCCCAATTAACCGCAACGTGCAATCCGATATTTAAGCTTCTCTGGAGAAAACAGAAACTTGAGGGGGATACAGGATGCCAGGAAGCCTTTGAGAAAGTCAAGCAATACCTAGAGCATCCCCCAGTCCTCGTTCCGGCGGTTCCAGGAAAACCCTTAATTCTCTACCTAACGGTGCTTGATGAATCTATGGGTTGCATGCTAGGACAACAGGACGAAACAGGAAAAGAACGAGTCATTTACTACCTCAGCAAAAAGTTTACAAATTGTGAAAAGCGATACCCAACACTGGAGCGAACTTGTTGCGCTCTAGTCTGGGCAACTAAAAGGCTCCAACCGTACATGTTGTCCCACACCGTCTGGCTAGTAGCCAAAATGGACCCCATCAAATATATACTCGAGAAACCGGCCCTAACCGGATGAATAGCACGATGGCAGATGGCCTTGTCTGAATGTGACATCATTTACGTGAACCGTCATGCTATCAAAGGAAATGTCCTAGCAGATCATTTGGCCTACCACCCTTGGCAGATTCGCAACCCCTATCCCACGAGTTCCCTGATGAGTATATCATGCTAACCCTGGATGTTGACCCCCAATTCGAGGATCAATGGACGATGTGGTTCGACGGAGCGTCCAACATACTGGGAAACAGAATCGGGGTGGTCCTGGCATCCCCGACAAACCAATATTTCCCCTTTGCCGCCAAATTAGGATTTGACTGTACAAACAATATGGTAGAATATGAAGCTTGCACCATGGGACTCGCGATGGCCCTAGAGCATCGGGTCAAGAGATTCGAATCTATGGAGGACTCGGCCTTGGTAATCTACCAACTCCGCGGAGAATGGGAGACACGGGATATTAAACTTATCTTGTATCACGATTACGTGAAGGAGATGACAAGGGCCTTCGATGCCATTACTTTCCACCACATGCCCCGCGAACAAAACCAAATGGCGGATACTCTGGCAACCCTGTCAACCATGGTGCGAGTAAATGAAGTGCGGGAAATGACTATACACGTCCGACAACAACCATACATGGCTTATTGCCAACATTTGAGTCAAGAAACAGCAAAAGTAGACTGGGAACCCTAGTACTTCGACATAAAGAAATATTTGGAAAAGGGAGAATACCTGGAAGGAGCTTTGCAAAGTAGTAAGAGGACATTGAGGAGATTAGTTGCTGGCTACCTCCTGAGCGGGAGTGTATTGTACAAAAGAAATATGACACTCCTTCGATGTGTTGATCGTCAAGAAGCCAAACCGAATGAATAGCACTGTGGTAGATGGTCTTGTCTGAATATGACATCACTTAAGGCAACAGCAAAGAAGACTGAATCCGACACTCCTAGATGTGGTCAAGAAGGAAGTTACGAAGCTACTTGCTACAGGCATCATTGATAGTGAGTTCTTTTAGTCGTCTTAAACGCCTATCAAATTACTAAAGCTAACTATAGTATAGTCAACCCTAGGTCATTCTTCTCAAGGACACAGTGTGTTCGTAATGTGTTTAAATGTGGAATAAACGGGAGCAAAATCTGAGTGGAAGGAATTGACTCACCTCGGCACCGGCCGAGTCGGCTTGGTCTCGGTTAAGTGCAGGCAGACGCTATAGAGACGGACTATCTCTATCTCAAACTTAAAAACAGTAAATGAGGGGTGGTTGGAATGCAATCGAAATCGAAACAGGGATTAACTACAATGCAAATGCAATTACGCTACTGCTCAATGCTATTGCTATTACTGTGTTTATGTTTAATTCCAATAATCAAGGTCTTCCTGGTTCAATCACTTCAATTACAGTCCACATCAGCCTCCAGTGTTCTTATGGCAATTGCCAAAGGTCCGTCCCTTGTCATACCGAGGATTTACACAATCGCTACCTCATTAGTTGGCATAGATTAAGTTCAAGCTGATTTTAGATCCTCAATTAACAATCATTAAGTGATTAACTACTGAATTAGCTAAACTAGTTCCAATCGGCTTAGTTTAACATTGTTCCATTACTATGTGCAATCGCGACGCAGTAATTGAACTAAGTTTAGGAATGCAATGGAGATCAGAATACAGGAAACAGTTATATTACTGAAATCGAAATACAAACACAGGGTCTGGATTCGGTGATTCCATCTTCCACGACGATCGCCATGGACAACGGTGATGATCCACCTCTGCTAGCCAGGACGCTGAGGTTCGAGTCCGCCAGAGTGCGTTGGTGCTCCAATCGGTCTCCTTTGGTAACCTTCGGCTTCTCAGTTCTTAGCCTGCATTTCCTCAATCGAGAGAAATGCCATTAACAACACCGTGCAACACCGTGAGCGGAGGAAGGGCAACGAGAGGAATTGGAGATAATGGACACGGGAGAGTATGAATGCCAAAGACTCTTAATCGTTCAGAGTTCTGCCTATTTATACAGGAGTGGACACAACTAACTGACTTAAAAGAATTACAAGTAGACTCCCTATTCTACCCTTGCTGTGACTTGCGTTGCAAGCTACTCCAAGTACTGATGTGGCGCTTGAGCTGGTGTTGAGGTGGTTCTGTATTGCTGATGTGGAGTGCCACCTGGGCCAAGCTTCCTAATTGTGCTTTTGGCTGTATAGGCCGAGTCTTTAACTTGGCTGAGAGGCTCTCGGCCTGGGCTTCCAGTGGCGGGCTGAGCTTGGCTGGACCTGCAATGAAGGGATAGTTAGCTAAAGGCCTTGAATTAACATAGATTGTGCTTTACTCTAATTTTAGGCCATTAATCTGGATCTTACCTAACGGTCATCTTTTAAGTTCATGGTTTGCTCAATGGCACTCTTCTTAGGTCCACTAGAGATGTGCATTTTATGACTCATCAATCATCTATCCCATCTCGGATAGCCAATGGGTGAGCCGTGTGCAGGTGGTACCAAAGAAATCTGGGATGAGTGTCATGAAAAATCAACAAGACGAGTTGGTACCTATGCGGATTCAGAATAGTTGGTGGGTCTGCATTGATTATAGAAGATTAAACCAGGCAACCCGCAAGGATCATTTTCCTTTTCCTTTTATTGACCAAGTCCTAGAAAAACTTGCAGGGAAATCCCACTACTGTTTTCTGGATGGCTTCTCAGGCTACATGCAAATACATATTGCACCTGAAGACCAGCATAAAAAGACCTACACTTGCCCATTTGGTACCTTTACGTATACACGCATGCCATTTGGCCTGTGCAACGCATTGAGTACATTCTAACGTTGCATGATAAGTATTTTCTCGGATTTGCTATAGGACTGCATGGAGGTATTCATGGACGACTTCACGGTGTATGCAGATTCTTTCGAAACATGCCTGAGCAACCTATCCAAGGTGTTGAAGAGATGTATTGACACAAACCTTGTGCTCAATTTTGAAAAATGTCATTTCATGGTGACCGAGGGAATAGTGTTGGGACATCTGGTCTCCAACAGAGGCATTGAGGTGGATAAATTAAAGGTTGGCATCATCACCTCCCTCACTAACCCCACTTCTGTGCGGGAAGTTCGCTCTTTTCTTGGACATGCAGGTTTCTACAGGAGATTCATCAAGAACTTCAGCAAACTAGCCTTGCCTCTGTCCAAACTGCTACAGAAGGATGTGGAATTCAACTTTGATCAGCCTTGTATTGAAGCATTTCAGAAGCTTAAGAACAGACTCACATCCGCCCTTATCTTGCAAGCACCAAATTGGGACCTGCCATTTGAGCTAATGTATGACGCATCCAATTCGGCATTGGGAGTTGTTCTTGGCCAGAAAGCCGAAGTCGACCAACCAGCGCACGTAATTGCTTATGCATCCAGAACTATGGACCCGGCCCAGAAAAATTACACAACAACTAAGAAGGAACTTTTGGCAATTGCGTTTGCCTTAGACAAATTTCGCTCTTACCTTCTCGGTTCCAAAATAATTGTGTTCTCTGACCATGCTGCCTTAAGATACTTGCTGAAAAGCATGACACTAAGCCGAGACTGATCAGGTGGATGCTTCTCCTCCAGGAGTTTGATATAGAGAACAGAGACAAAAAGGGCGTTGAGAACTCGGTAGCAGAACACCTAAGTAGGATTGAAAGAGAAAGCGAACCAATGCCTATCCGGGATGAATTTCCTGATGAGAAACTCTTGCACATCAAGTCGGCCACACCATGGTTTGCCGACATCTGCAACTATGTGGCTATATCGTATCTCCCACTAGAGGCATCGTTGCATTACAAGGAGAAAATCCAAAGCGATGCCAAACATTACATCTGGGATGATCCCTACCTTTGGAGACTATGTAGTGACAAGGTAATCCACGGGTGCATTCCTGATGTCGAGATCAATTCGGTCCTTCAGTTCTGCCACTCAACACCTGGAGGCGGCCACTATGGATAAACTCGAACTGCCAAGAAAGTGCTAGACTGTGGCCTATACTGGCCTACTATTTTTAGAGACACTCATCATTTCGTCTCCACCTGTGAAAGATGCCAGAAAGCAGGGATGGCCATGAACCAAAGACACAAAATGCCCCAACAACCTATCCTGTTCTGTGAAGTTTTTGATGTCTGGGGAATAGATTTCATGGGGCCATTCCCAGTCTCCAATGGTTATTCATACATTCTGCTTGCCGTAGATTATGTATCAAGATGGGTAGAGGCCATTGCCACTAGGACCAATGATGCCAAGGTAGTAGTGGACTTTCTTAAGTCCAATATTTTCTGCAGGTTTGGTGTGCCGAAGGCACTCATCAGTGACCAAGGGAATCATTTTTGCAATAAAGCCATGGCCGCCCTTCTTCAAAAATATGGGGTGGCACACAGGATTGCTACATCATACCAGCCCCAAACAAATAGCCAAGCTGAGATTTTCAACAGGGAAATCAAGCACACACTACAAAAGATGACAAAACCCCAGCAGGAAGGACTGGAGCCGACTCCTCGAGAACGCTCTATGGGCACATAGAATTGCATACCGAACACCCCTAGGGATGTCTCCCTATCGGATTGTTTTCGGTAAAGCCTGCCGCCTCCCTGTGGAGCTCGAACACAAAGCTTACTGGGCAGTCAAGCAATGCAACATGGCCTATGATCAGGTGGGAAAACAAAGAAAATTCCAACTCCAAGAGCTGGATGAACTTCGCTTGGAAGCCTATGAAAATGCCAGGATCTACAAACAGAAAGTTAATAGATTCCATGACCAAAAGATCCTGAGGAAAGACTTCCACATCCGCTAGAAAGTGTTGTTATTCAACTCAAGACTGAAACTCATGATAGGTAAGTTTCGCTCTAAGTGGGATGGACCCTTTGTCATCACTAATATATTTCTCCACGGTGCAGTATAGCTTAAAAATGAGCACACCAACAGTACCTTCTAGGTTAATGGGCATCAACTCAAGCCATTCCATGAAGGTCCAGCATCAACCATTGATGACATGGAGATCATTTCATTGGTGGAACCAGCTCCACCTAATGGCACAACTTAAGCCCACCCAGCTTCACCCTCTCAACCTACGCTATGCATTGAGGACAATGCCTGATTCAAGTGTGGGGGTGAAGAGCATTGGCCAACCAACAGAACAAGCTGTCATTTCTATCTATCTGGCCCTAACTCTCTTCTCACTTACCTATCCTTACTCTCTCTTTACTTACTTTCCTTTCATTATTAGAATTTTCTATTTTAAATTTTTCGTATAAGCCTTTCAATTCAATAAAGGATAAAAAGCTACCCCAGTCGAGTCCATTCTAGCCTTGCACCGACTTGGTCAAAGCTGGAATGAACTCGGCCCAGCAGAGTCACAGAGCCGAAATGAGAAAAGAGAGAAATTCCTAGTCGAATTCGGAGACTTGAGGAAACAGCGGGACAATACCTCCAATCCTGGGGAGAGAGGATTCCTGCCTGAAGGGAACCAACCTTCGTGTCCTAAGCGGCAAGTGAATGAAAAATGGGAAGAGAAAACCTCCAAGGTGAAGGAGAAAAGCAAACCGTGTGAGAATTTGAGCCATGCAACAGTGATGGCTTACATTCTTGCCATCTTCTTTCTTCTTGAGTGATTTTCATGCATGTTAATTGTGTATTCTGCATCTTGCCTTAACTCTCTGGATACAGTTGTTTTCACATGCAGGAATGACATGATCTAGGCCATATTTCTTATGAGCCCCGAGCCAAGTAAAGCCTACCTGAAAAAAAAAAGTTTGTCCCTTGTTCACCCCCCTTGAGCCTAATCTAATCATTCCTTCTTACAGCTCACTACAAGCCGAGGCTAGAAAAACCATAATTTCATTGTTCCCTTGGGAAGCCGAGGAGCCTTGGAATTATCTTAGGAGTGAGTCAGAATCAAGTGTGGGGGAAGTCTAGGAAGCAGAATCCGGTCAAAAGTATCTGAAGGCTCAAAAGAAGAGAAAAAGAAAAAGTATATATAGTAGGAAATAAGCAGTTGAGATAAATAAGCTAAACCAAACAAAAACAGCAAGCTGCATGAATATAAGAAAAGGAAAGAAAGAAACGAAAAAGATAGCCGAGCAAATAAAGATGGAAGGAGACCACAGTAACCGGGACTGCCCTCATGCCGATAAGACTCACTCCCCATTGCTCCTCTCCTCCCCACGGGTCCTGAAGCCAGTTTCCTGCATTTTATCCTACTCGTGACCTTAGCCTCGCTACAAGCCGAAAAAGTCCTAGTGATCATGGTTGTCTGTGTTTTGCAGGTGTTAGAGGAGAGCTTTGACAACACATGATAATACCAATTCCATGCAATGCTGAGTGTAAATACAAACCAAACACTTGAGAGAATTGAGAGAAGTTGATTGCCAAAGTGAGAGCTCTATCATTCTTGGTTACTTCCTCCCGTTTGTAGGTCATGAAGGCATCTTAGGCTCGAAGGGAGCAGTTCCCTGACTGCGTGAAACCATCTTGAACCAGGATGAAGAGAAGCTTACCCTGTCTAGTCAAATTGAAGAAGCTGACGAAAGGATTTCCTTCTATCAATCGAAAATCTCCCTTGTGTAACACATTTTATTTTGCCCAAGAGTGCAAAAGGCTAAGTGTGGGGGTGTGATGAGTCACAGATCATACACCATAGGTGGAACCAAGAGAGTGTTAATAAGCAACTCACGCACTCAAAAGATGATTGTTAGCTAAGATTCAGATTAGGAACCGGAAAGTAAAGGAAATACAATTCGGTGTTAAAAGGGCATTAGCTAACTACTCTCTCATTGCAGGTTCAACCAAGTCTCTCAGCCATCCAAAGAAGGCCTAGAGAATAAGAGCAGCTAGTAAGCAGAACGGCCCTATAAGGAACGAAGTCCAGGTGGCATTCCAAGTCAACCATTCAGAAGCCACCTCGGTTCTAGCTCAGTAGCCTTGTCACTCTGGAGTAACTGCAGTGCAAGTTACAATAAGGGTAGAAAAAGGATTCCACTTGTAATTCTATTAAGGACTTTAGCTTTCGCGCCTTGTATATATAGGCGAAACTCTGAATGAATCGGGGTCCTTGGCATTCATAATTACCCACTCACATTAATTCCTAATTTCTCTCGCTTTCGTCTCTTCCATTCAAGGTGGTGCACGGTTCTGTCACTGGTGCTTCTCTCGATTGAAGAAGTGCAGGTTAGGAACCTAGAAGCCGAAGGTTACCAGAGGGGACCAATTGGTTTACCAACGCACTCTGGTGGACTTGATCCTCAGGGTCCTATCTAATGGAGGTGGACCATCACCGTCAACCATGACTATATTCGTGGAAGATGGAGTCACCGAATCCAGACCTTGTGTTTGTATTTCGTTTTCAATAATATAAGTGTTTTCTGCTTTCTGATCTCTGTTGCATTCCTCTCCTTTAATTCATGCTTTGAATTGCGATTGCAATTGAACCATGTCGATCGAAACTAGTTTAACTAATACAGTAGGTAATCAACTAGAGAATCTAATTGAAAACCTAAAATCAGATTGAACCTAATCCCTGCCAACTGGTGAGGTAGTGATTGTGTAAATCCTCGGTATGGCATCGAACGGACCTTTGGCGATTGTCAAAAGAATACCGAAGGCTGATATGGACTGTGAACTAGAGTGAATGAACCAGAGGGACCTTGATTATTGAGACTTAACATGAACACAGTAATAGAAGTAGCACTAGGACTAGTTTAGTACAATTGCAATTACATTCGTAGTTGATTTTTGTCTTTATTTCACCTGCATTTCAATCCCCCTGTGCTTTTCAGTCTGAGACAAAGATAGTCCGTCTCTGTAGCGTCTGTCTGCACTCAACCGAGACCAAGTCGGATAGATCTCTGCCGAGATCATCTCGGCCAATCTCTACCGAGAGCGACTCGGTCATTGCCGAGGCGAGTCAGTACTCTACACCTCAGATTCTACGTCATATCATTTCACACTGAATCACAACTGAGCACACTGTGTCCTTGAGAAAAATCGACCTAGGATTGACTATACTATAGTTAGCTTTAGTTATTTGATGCCCGTAAGACGACTAAAAACGAGCCTATCAAACATCTACTACCTCAACAAAAAGTTCACAAACTGCGAAAAAAGATACCTAACACTAAAACGGACCTGCTGTGCCCTGGTCTGGACAGCAAAAAGGTTGAGACAGTACATGTTGGCTAACACTACATGGCTAATATCTAAGACAGACCCCATCATGTACATTTTTTAGAAGTCGGAACTAATAGGGTAGATAGCACGTTGGCAAATGGCTCTATCGAAATATGACATCATATACATGAGTTAGAAAGCCATCAAGGGAAGTGCCCTAGTAGAACACCTAGCTTATCACCCTATAGTAGATTATCAACCCTTCCTGCATGAATTCCTAGACGAGCATATCATGGTAGTAATAGAGACTGAACCAGAGCCGGATAAGTGGACAATGTGGTTCGATGGAGCATCTAACATACTAGGAAATGAGATAGGAGCAGTATTGGCATCACAAAAGGACCAATGCTTCCCATTCTTGACCAGACTAGGGTTTGACTACACTAACAATATGGCAGAATATGAAGCATGTGCCATGGGAATCATGATGGCTTTAGAACACCAAGTAAAAAAGCTTAAAGTCTTTGGTGATTCGGTATTGGTCATCTACCAACTTCACGGGGAATGGTAGATGTGTAACACTAAGTTGATCCCCTATCATAACCACATGAAAGAAATGATCGAATCTTTTGACAAGGTCACCTTCCATCACGTCCCGCGGGAGGAAAATTAGATGGCTGACACCTTCGCAACCTTGTCAGCCATGGTGCAAGTGAATGAATGGTAGAAAATGACAATCCACATTCGACACTAGCCAAGGACGGCACACTGCCAATATCTAAGCTGGGACAAAGTAGAAGCGGATGCTAAACCCTGGTACCATGACATAAAAAGGTACCTCGAAAAAGGGGAATATATAGAAGGGGTGTCCAAAAACAACAAGAGGACACTAAGGAGACTAGCATTCGGTTTCTTCCTAAGTGGAACAATATTATACAAAAGGAGTGCAAACACAACATTACTCCGATGTGTTGATGGCCAAGAGGCCAAGGAAATAATGGAGGAGGTCCACGAAGGAACCTTTGGCATGCATACAAATGGTCATGCCTTGGCCCAAAAAAATCTTAAGAGAGGGGTACTATTGGACCAAGATGGAATCAAATTGCTGTCAGCGCGTGAAAAGGTGCATAAAATGCCAAATATATGCTGATAACATCTACGCGGCTTCCTTCGTCTTGCACAATATGACGTCCCCATGGCCATTCTCCATGTGGGGCTTAGATATAATCGGTCTGGTAGAGCCCAAGGCATCCAATGGGCATAGATTCATCTTAGTGGTTGTTGACTACTTTACTAAGTGGATTAAAGTTGCTTCTTATCCAAGTGGAACGAGAAATGTAGTGGCACAGTTCATTAAAAAGGGACATCATATGTCGATACGGTCTCTCAGCTCACATCATCATGGTCAATGGTACAAACCTGAACAACATGACAATGACCAAGTTGTACGCACAATTCAAGATCCGCCACCACAATTCTACACCCTACCGTCCTAAAATGAATGAGGTTGTAGAGGCCGCCAACAAAATCATAAAGAAGATAGTACAAAAAATGGTGGTGACCTACAAGGACTGACATGACATGTTACCCTACGTGCTACACGAATACTGTACTTCAATACAAACATCCACAAGGGAAACCCCCTATTTGTTAGTATACGGCATGGAAGCAATTCTCCCAATAGATGTGGAAATACCCTCCTTAAGAGTCCTAGCCAAAGTCAAATTGGAAGAGGCAGAAGGGATTCAAAATCGGCTTGACCAATTAAACCTGATAGAGGAAAAGTAGTTGACGGCTCTATGCCACAGGTAGTTATGTCAAAAAAGGATCAAGAACATTTTTTGACAGAAAGCAAGACCCCGCGTATTTAAAGAGGGAGACTTGGTGCTCAAGAAGATACTACCAAATGTCAAAGATCAGAAAGGGAACTGCGCCAAACTATGAAGGACCCTATATGGTAAAACAAGCTTTCTCTAGAGGGGCCTTGATAAGCGGGTTTTTAGTCGTCTTAAACGTCTCAAATAAATACTAAAGCTAACTATAGTATAACTAACCCTAGGTCGATTCTCTCAAGGACACAGTGTGTTAAATTATGACTAAGTGTAGAAATCAGAGTTTTATGTAGAACGTCAACCATAGAATGTTGATTCGCTCTCGGCAAAGACTGGTCCGATTTGGTCTCGGCAAAGACGAATCCAACACGATCTCGACTAAGCGTAGACTCGAACACAATAGAGTCAAACTAACTCGATTTCAGATGGACGCGACGGAGTCGGACTGACTCGGTCTCGGACTTTGGAAAAGCAGTAAATAGGAGGGTTTGTATTTAAATGCAGAAAAATAAACTAAGTACTAAAAGTAAACTAAACTATACTAAATTAATCTATACTAACTACTGTACCAATTCGGAAATCAACACACAACAGGTTGTCATTCTTACTTAGAATTATACTCCAAATCAACCTTAAATTCTTTTGACAATCGCCGAACATTTGTCCATTGCCATAACGAGGATTTACACAATCACTACCTCATCAGTTGGCAGAGAGTATATACTTGGTTGATTTTAGGTTCTCTACCTAATCTGATTATTAAACTAGTTCCAGTCGGCCTTGGTCTAACGTGATCTACCTCTAACAATGTGCAATCACAGCAAAGTTAAAAGCTGATTAAAGCGCAGGAACTATAATCAAGAGACAGAATTGCAAACCAGTTATAATATTGAAAATAGAATTGAATACAAAGGTGGGAATTCAGTGCTCTCTAGAGAGTTCGCCTTCCACGACGATCGCCAATGGAAGGACAGCAGTGGTGCATCAGTGATGGCCAAGCGTTAAGGTTTCCATCCACCGGAATGCGTCGGCTATACCGAGCGATCACCTCCGACAGCTTCCAACTTTCCAAATCCTGGTCCTATACCTCCTCGATCAAGAGAGACACCTTACTGAAGCTTCGTGTACCACCGTGCTAGCTTGGAATATCTGTAGTTGTTGACGGTGCTAGGTCTAGAATTTCATTGTTTTTCCACACTGAAGACGTGGCTTGGCGTGCTTTATTTATACACAAGCTGGCTAAATCTAAATCTAATCCTACAGAATCATTGATTCCTTGATCCTAGTAGATTTCTTGCTCAATTACCTAAATTACATATTTTCCTAATCCCAACAGATTACAAATTTGAATTACTGATTATAGATTTCTCAATCCTAGGAGATTACAAATTCCTTGATTCTAGCATAATCATATCTGCATTACAGATTCCTTAATTCTAGGATAATCAAATCTGCATTACAGATTCCTTAATTTTAGCATAATCATATCTACATTCTTGCCAGAGTGATTTTGGCCACTAAAGTCAACTTGGGCTAGGATGCTATCGACTTCTACTAGGCCGAGATACTCCTTTGGGCCAAGATGCTCTCGACTTTCAAGCTTTCTCCACTAGGTCGAGATGCTCCTTTTGGGCCGAGATACTATCGACTTTCAAGCCTGCAAAACAAGTCCAGTCTTTTATAAGTCAAAAATCCTTATTTTAGCACAGATTTATATTTTTTCTATTTCTAGGCCAATAATTCAAATCTTAACTAAGACAGAAATCTTAATCACTAAATGCTCTTAATAAATCTTAAGCCTTTGTGAGGTGTATAAAGTATGATTTATCAGACCCCCACACTTACACTTTTACACTCTTGGGCAAAATCAAATTTGATCGTTCAAGAAAATTGAAAGAGGAAATATGTTTTCAAATGAATTTTTCAATTTTGACAAACAGATCAAGCATGTAATCATCCCAGAATCCATATTTTCAAACAATATATGAGAGTTACTCTCTCCACACCCAAAGCAAATAAGAAGCCTGCAAACATTAAAGAGTAACCGAGAAGTGACCAAGCTCTCTCTCACAGCATATTCTCTCAATCTCTCAAGTGTTTGGGATTGTGTATACACTCAAACATCCCATGCAACCGGCACTACCGAACTTTGACTAGCCTCTCCTTCTACACCTTCAAAATCACATGCAATCATGATCATTAGGACTTCTTGTCGGCTTATAACGTGGCCAAGGTTAAGGGTAGGATACAAGATGGTAAGTGAGCTTTAGTAACCATAGGGAAGGGAGGAGCAATGGGGAATGAGTTCGTAGCATGGCGAGAATCCCCCATGACACTACGGTTCTATTAAGAGCATTCTTGCTCACTATTTTCTTTCCTTTTTCCATTTTTCTTTTCTTCTTTTTCTCACTTCTTGTTTTTGTAGCTTTGTGCTATATTTTTGCTTCAACTTATAACTTTTGGTTGCTTTCCCTTTTTTGTTTCATCCTGCACTTGTTTTTCTTTCTTTTCTTTTTCGACCCTTTTTGGATGCACTGTTCTTGCTATGTCCCCGAGTGTCTCCCCCACACTTGAACAAGACCTACTCCAAAAACAATTCCAAAGCTCCTCTGTCCCCCTAAGGTTGAGGTTAATCATGGTTTTTCAGCTTTGGCTTGTAATGAGCTGCCATATTAGAAAAAATGGTTATTCAAGCTCAAAGAGGGTAAACAAGGGATAAAGTTTACAAGGTAAGTCCATTTGGCTCGGGGTTCTAATAAAAACATGGCCTAGATCATATCACTCCTGCATGCAAAACAAGATGTATCCAGAGAGTCAAGGCAAAATCTAGAGTAACCAGTCATCATGAATGCAAATATCACACAAGAAAGGAAGGAATAGCAAGATGTAAAGCCATTATGTATGCAAGGCTTGAAAATTCTCACACGAATGGTTGCTCAATCACTAAAGGTTCCTCTTTTTCAATTTTCCAATCACTCATTGTCTAAAAATGCAGAAATTTCACTTCTTGTCATGCTTGAGAAATCTTCCCTCCATGGTAATGCATACTTTTTTCTATTTTTACTCAAAGAGATCAATTCAGGTTTTTTTTCAAAATAGTTTTCTCAGTAATTGACAATCCGAAATCCGAAGTCAGCTAGGAAAAAAAAATAAAACAAAAATGAAAACCAAAATTGAACAAACCCGAAGTCGATCCGAACCCGGCAGAAATGGAACCATGGCTGATACAGACTCGGGAAAAATAAAAATAGTAGAACCGGAATAAAAAGAAAAGAAACAAAATGAAATAGAACAAGAACGAAATAAAAATGAAATAACAAAACTAAAAACAAAACAAAACCAAACAAATTGTCACCCTCGTATGGAACACCCCTCCACACTTAAATGATGTATTGTCCTCAATGCAAAGCATATGTGCGCAAGGGAAGGGGTGAAATAAGAACAACTGCTTTTAGGGTGGAAAGAATGTGCAAAATCTAATATCTAGTATTTTTGCTCCGCTCCTATTGTCTACAGCTTGGGGGAGCTTTCTCCTCATCCATTTTGATAGTTTCAACATGATATCCTCCAATAGCTTCTCTGCAATATTGCCTATAACTCCTGCACTAGGATTAGTGTTATTGCTGCTTTTCACACACAGAGAAGATTTAGTTAATCCAATACAGGTATACTCACAATTAATAGAATTCTTAAAATCCATATTTCCAAAAAATTCAAAGTGTTTAATCAATTCAGAATGCAAATTTACTAAGGCATGGAATGGCTGCGCTATGGATGACACTGGTATTGATTCTACTACTGGTGAGCGAAGTGAAGAAGGTTCATTCGTGGATTCCTGACTCGACTGTCGGGAGTGGATTCAGCTTTTTGAATGTAAAGTTGGATGGTCGTGTGTCATCTTAGTTGTTCATGTGTAGATGTAGCTATCGGATATAGTCTCGGCATCCGTCAAGTTGCAATATTGGCTACTGAGGACACATTCAGACTTTGCTTGATATCGGTTTCGCCACTTGGAACCGGACGCAGCTGTTGTCTAATTGCTTAATTGGCCAGCTTGGCCTAGATTCAGCAAGTGGTATGCCGAGTCGGTTTCAACCTTCGGTTGGTTCCAGCTATGACTACCCGAATCAAACTCGGCTCCCGATTGACCGCTAGAGTCAAACTCAATTGGTTCTTGCCATCAGATGTGGTTGTTCGAAATGGATTCAGCTTTGTGCTACTTCCAGTTCTCATTGTCTAAGTTGCCTTCGACTCTCGGCCATATGCTCATGTCGAACTCAGCATTAGTCTCCTCACCTGAGTCGCTTTTGGCCCACACCGAGTTTCAGCCTTGGGGTGCTGAGTCGGTCTTGGCGTTCTTCTAGTTACAGATTCGACATTTAGGGTCAAACACGGATTTGGCCTAGTTGTAGTTTCAGCTTTGATTGCCCGAATCGGCAAGTGTTGGTTCATAAGCTAAAAAATTATTAACAGAATTCGACACTTCAGTCTCAGAATCTAAAACTTTAGTTATATCGGCATTGTTAGAATTATCAACTACATTGGCAAAGTTGGACACGTTAGCCATAGAATTCGACATTTCAAGCATATCGGCAAAAGCAGAAATATTGACCTCGGAGTCAGCAACCTCAATTATATCAGCAAGACTCGGAACCTCCATCATAGAGTTGGAAACTTCTAATATATTGGCATGGTCTGACATAGAAACTACAGAGTCGGCCATTTCAGTCATATTAACACTATCTGACTTGTCAATTAGAGAATCAACATCCTCGACCCTATCAACAAAAGCATTATCAGCATTAGCATATCTGGGATCGACCATCTTGGCATCAGCACACATGGAATTAGTAATGTCAGCATCAGCACATGCGAGATCAACTATCTCAACCCTAGTAACTTGGTTTGAAATCTCATCCAATGTCATATCAGTAAGATCAGTAACATCAGTCATAGAATTTGCAATCTTAACCACATCAGCCAGATCAGAAATAATTGGCATGCAGTCGTTAATCTCAGCCATCTTAGTAGAGTCGGCAATAGCAAGCATGGAGTTGGCAATACTACTAAAGTCGGCAAAGCCCATCATAGTGGTCGAATTCTCTGAATCCGGATTTCTAGAAAATCCATATTGCACTTTTAGTGATTGTTGTTGTGGCAGCTCCATGCCATTCCTCACGGTTATGTCACTCATATTCTTTTGTGGACTGAGAATGGCTTGGGAAGGAACCTATCCAGAGTCTTCGAACTACAGCTGATTTATCGTGGTGGCCAGTTGACCAATTTGTGCTTTCAACTCTTGCATTGTGGCAATTATATTTTGTTAAAATTGCATGTTATTTTGTTGAAATTGTTGCACCAGATCTTCTAGAAAAGGTGAACTATTAAGCTACTGCACTGGTTGTTGTGTGGCAAACACATTCTTTTGGAATTGAATGCTATTCATGGCCAATTGCTTGATTAAATCCTCTAAAGAACTTTCTTTTACCGATTGTGGTCTGAATGGAGGTGGTGGTTCTTGCAAAATGGGACAATCATTGGGTGGATGTCCTACAGAACCACACATGCCACATCCATCTATGTATCCTTCAAATCTCTGACTATCAGCAGCAGCAATCCTATTCATTCCTTTGGATGTTGTGGATGCCCTATTGTCAAAATGATGAGTGTTACCTGCAAAATCGTATAACTCAAGCAACACAGTTGTTAGCTTAAATGGATAATTCTCGTATGACTAGACTCCATCACATTTGGGATATTGAAGACACCACAGTTGATACATCACAACAACAATGTATAGCTTATTCCCCTCTCCATTCGATCTAGGAGTAGAATGATCAAGATTAGAAGAATTAGGAACAATACTAGTATCAGAATGCATAAGTGTTAAAAAAAACAAAAGAGAAACAAAAAGCTAACCAACTGAAGAAAACATAAAAATAGAAAAGAAAAATAATAGAAGTGAAATAGAAAAATAGAAAAAAAATTACAGAAAAATAAAAGTTAGAGTCAATTATGCAAGGTAAGTTAATGTCAGTTATGCAAAGAAGTTTAATGTTAGTTATACAAGACAGAAAATTAATTATGTAGACAAGATAAAATTAGTTATGTAGAGAAAAGAAATTCAGACTTAATAAACAATAGACAAACTCTAAAACCAAACATAGCATTCCAAGGACTCGAGATTCGACTTGACTTAGATTTGGCACACAAAGACACAAAAGAATTGGTGTCCCCAGCAATGACGCCAATTTGATAAGCAGGTTTTTAGTCGTCTTACACGCATCAAATAAATACTAAAGCTAACTATAGTATAGCTAACCCTAGGTCGATTCTCTCAAGGACACAATATGTTAAATTGTGACTAAGTGTAGAAATCAGAATTTTATGCAGAACGTCAAGCGTAGAATGCTGACTTGCTCTCGGTAAAGACTGATCTGATTTGGTCTTGGCAGAGACGAATCCGACACGATCTCGGCTAAGCGCAGACTCGGACACAACAGAGTCGGACTGACTCGGTTTTGGATGGACGCGACGGGAGTCGGATGACTCGGTCTCGGACTCTAGAAAAGAAGTAAATAGGGGGGATTTTGTATTTAAATGCAAAAAATAAACTAAATACTGAAAGTAAACTAAACTACGCTAAACTAATCTATACTAACTACTGTACCAATTCAGAAATCAACACATAACAGGTTGTCATTCTTACTTAGAATTATACTCTGAATCAACCTTAGATTCTTTTGACAATCGCCGAGTCAAGGAGGGAGACTAGCTTCCCATCCTTAACTTCTTTGGTCATCGCATAGGGGCTAAGGTCAAAATCTGGAGCTATCAGTGCAATTTGACGAAGGTCTTTGTTGAAACCATCTTTGTGTTGCTCCACAATGGCTCCTTCTAAGCAATCAAGTTTGGTTGTGAGAACTTGCACTTCCGCCTTGACCTTAGAGGCTTCAGACTCCAGTGCACTGATCCTCTTAGTAGCCACCCCCAACTTGCCTTCGGCAGCCTTCAAAGTCGTCTCTAGTTGAGCCTTTGCCACCTTGTCAAGAGCCGAAACTGTCTCCACTTCAGTAATCCTAGCATAGGCTATGCCCAAGTTCTTAGACAATGCATCCGAAGACTGTTGCATGGCGGCCATCGCTTCCTTCAATTTGGCTACCTCAGTCTTGAATGTAGCGACCATGGCCTTAGCAACAGCAGCCTCAGATCTTGAAGATTTGAAGTCAGCTTTCAACTTCTCAACATCAGCCTTCAGCTTCTCAACATTAGCCTTCAGCTTCTGGTTTTCAGCCTTCACCCCTATGCTTTCCTTTTGAAGCCGCTCGCACTCCTTTTGCTTCACCAACTCCTTCAGCAAGGACTGTTCAGCCTTTTGGCTAGATCCCTCCAAATTTCAACGGTGGCCAAAGAACGAATATGGTAGGCCACCATCATATCAAAAGAATTGTTAGCCCCTGCAAATATTAGGAGGCTCCGATCATACTAAGAGAGGAGATTTCGAGGGAGGACATCTTGAACCTCCAGACTAGGACCCTACAAGGAATTAGTAGTTAAGGGGGATGCAAAATAGGACAACCTGCCAAGGAGCAGTTAAGGGACGGGAAAGTTGGGCCCCGAAGTGACAGTGATCTGGCCCCCTGTGGTAGTCGAAGGAGTAGTAGCAAGAACCGGCTTTGGAAGGGGTTGGGCAGCTGCCTTGCCCTTTTTACGAGCCGCGTCCTTAGCCACTGAAACTTCCACCTTCCTCTTAGCAGTAGTGGAAGGCTCAGACCAGGGAAGAGGTGGAGCCTGCCCCTTCTCAGCCATTGCCGCCTTTGTGGCCACATCCTTTCCAACCACCATAATAGTGGCATCCACGATAGCAACAATGGCATCCACGATAGCAACAATGGCATCCATGGCACTGGCAACATCTTTTGAAGAAGTAGATCCCAAAGAGGAGGCCCTAGCCCTTATCACCTGAACTACTTTCTTTATTAGGGCCTCTATGTCAAACCCTTGTTTCTTGAGTAAATATGCAAAAATAAACAAAGAAAAAGTGAGTCAGAGAAATCGGCATTGGGCCGAGTCGAAACCAGCAAACCCAAACAAAAACTTACTTTTCAAATACTAGGTGGGCTTGCATTCTAATGCTATCACCACTAGCTCCTTGCAACTTATCCCTCTTGGAAGCTCCTCTAAGAGTTGGAAGTTGACCTTATCCTCCCAAGAGAGTTCCCCCTTGAAAACCCCCTTGATCTTAGTGGGTAGCCTCCAGTACAAGGGTAAGGGCTTAGAGTCAATGTTGAAGGAAGCCTCGCTTATGGCCTAGATCTTGACAAATCGGCTCTTGAAACCCTTATAGGAGGTCACATATGCGTTGAAGAGGCTTCCTTTTGGGAGTGGGATGAGAGAGACCCAACCAGCACTCTGGCCGACCCGGTTGGTGTAATGGTTGAGGAAGACAGGGGTTGATGGGATCATAGCGAGGGCCTGGAAAATCACTTTGAAGGCTTGCATAGCGGCCCACCCGTTGGGATAAAGTTGCAAAGGAGCCACCCTAGGCGTTTTGAGAATGTCGGCCGCAAAATGGTCAAAAGGAAGGGTCACCCCCAAATCCCTTAGGATGGTTTCATACATATATACGAAATCGCCCTCACCTTCCTTGGCGGCATGGCACACTCGCTCAGTCGGGGAGTAGTGCACCATAAGGTATTTGCAGCGTAAGGTTTACGGACCCACCCGCCGCCCTCCAATAGAGAGACCGCACCGGAGCGAGAGATGTCAAACCAATAGGATAGCACCTCCTCACTAACCCACTCACAATACTCCTCAGCACAAGGAGCTCGCACTGGAGTGGTAGGGGTAGGAGGCTAAGAAGAGGTTCCCTCAGCCATTGCAACAGACTCAAGCATGGCAGCTAGGGCATCTGAACCTGAAGAAGAGAGAGAAATAGCTTGAGAACGGCTCTTAGAACTGGAATTCTAGGTACCTAACATTCTCGATCAAGGAAGACAAAGGCATTGCAAAAAAGATAGGAAAACTCGGAGAAAGGAGACGAATGTTTTGAAGGAAGAATAAGAAAGCTCTAGGGAAAAACGATAAGGCTTCGAAGGCAAGGAACAAAAGAAAGGAAAAAGGGCACCTCTATGCATAAGCAAGATTGGGCCCCCAACTGTTGAGGCCCAATCCACGTATTCAAGACTTAGCCGTGTGCCTGGGAACCTCGCGAAGCAATTAATGAGATGCGTCGTCCCAAGGCAGCGCAATCATGCAAAAACCAAGGAGTCGCACCTAAAACAAAAAAGCGTGCCCCATCAGACGTGACTTTTGATCAACTAAAATTCAAATTTCAAAACTCTAGGACCTTTAACCCAGCTTTAGGCTGAAACCTTGACCTGGCTCTAGGTTAAGACCTCAGCCCGGCTTTAGGCCGACACCTCAATCCAGCATTATGCCAAGAACCATCCAACTCAGCGTTGGTATCCTACATCCGACTCCATGCCAAATATGTGTACATTTGTCATTGTAAGTTGGGTTCATTTAAGAGCGTCGAATATAATGTGAGGGTCTTTTTGATTCATGCAACCAATTTGGGTAACTACCTTGTGGTAGACGTATGGGGAGACCCGATGATCCCTATGTATAACCAACTCCTTACCTAAACTCTGATTCATGACCTGCCTTATCTATTCCTAGTTCCCGGTGTTTCCCAATAAAATGCCGGTGGTGACTCTTTTCAGCCAAATCAGTCTTGGTTATCCTCCCGGATTGGCCGAGTCGGTTCCAACTCTGCATAGCCAGTTCCTTTGACTTCAGACATTTCAATTCAAATCCACAATCTTCGGCGTTTCGATTTAGGTCGCGACATGACCCATTTTGGTGTAGTCTCTGATTCACTTTCCTCTAAACTTTCTGTAATTCCCAAACTCAAGTCTAGCAAAGATTGTTTCATCATTTTGGTTTTGGACCTAGTCATGGGCCTCTAGCGTCACACAAATTATCTTTGGCTTTGTTGGTTGGGTCTCTATCATATTGTATGATCTAGACATGTGTTTTTGGCCCTTTTTATTGATATCTACTAGGTGAAATCGATATGTTTTCTCTAGATGCTTCCCCTGCTACTATGCCACATCCACGTAGTCAAGTAGTTTGGTCTTCACTTGTTGTAAGTTTTAATTTCCTTTGAACCTTTGTCCTAAACAACATTGAGTGGAATACTTTTACGTTACATTTGAACTGAGCTCTACTTTACACCCATTCCCCCCTTATGATTGTAAGCACTACGTTCATTGCACGAGGTATGTGTGAATGACACGCTGTACATGAACATATGCGACGGAACATGCTTCTATTTTCAATATGCATAGGATTATTCACAATGAAAATGGGTCTCTTACGAACTCTCTCTTTGCACCTCGAAATGAAAGACTTTCAGGACTAAGTCGATTCTTGAAACATTTTGAGAAATCAGGAATGCCCAAAGGTGTAGGCACTTATTTGCACAATGGTTTCGATCTTGGTATAATGAGATGCCTCATGGATCATTTTGGTAATCCTCATTCCAAGTTCAAGTTCCCCTTCCTTTCTCTTTTCACACTTTTTTATTCTTGTTATTTTAAAGTTTATCTCTTAATTTGTTACCTATGTTTTGAAGAGGACATCAGCTAACTCATGAAGTTAAAATGGGCACTTTATGTTTGGGCTCAAGGGGTATTTTTGTACTTTCACTCAATTTTATGCAAATGATCGAAGTGCTTACTCCAAAATTTTAGGTGGTTCATATGGTTGGTACTAAAGGAAAGGGACCAAAATTGCATTCATATCTAATATCTCAACATTGAAGGTTACTTTGTTGGTCGTTACACTAGGTGAAGCTTCTTTATCATTTAAACATGTTTTATTTTTGTATAATTGCAGTTGCTTGCAATTTTGTCTTCAACTATATGTTGGCTAAATTGTTGAATGATCTCTTCCTTAGGGTCAAGGCAGATCTTTACTAGGCAATAAAAGAGGTTGCATAAGTCATTTCGAGATATTGAATGTTGAAACTCGTTAATGTTTGAATGTTGTCAAGAAATTGTTGTGGTAACTGGAGTTATGCTAATGAGATTCTATGGAACCAATTGAGGGCTTGGGATTTAGCATTTGATATTTTTGAGATTGTTGTGTTTCTTTCTTGTTATTGGTTTGTGTTGTTACATTAAGATATTGCTGAAGTTAATGTGATATCAGTGGGACATAATTTTAACAAAAAATAATAATTATACGCACATACAGGGGAAAGTAAGAGAGGAAGAGAAAATATCTACTCAATATTTTTTTATCTTAAACTTGATTTTTTTGTTATATTTCAATCAAATAGAAGGGTGCTAAATTTATAGGTTTAACTCTACAACTACTGAATCTAGAAAATAGAAAACTATCCCACGCACTAACAGCATCATCCTAAATGTGAGTAACAGAAAATCAAATAATGAAACCGAGAAAATAGAAAACTATCTCACACGCTAACAGTATAATCTTAAACGTAGGTAACAAAAAAATTATATAATAAAATCAAGAAAATAAAATTTTAAACTAAAATATTTTGACTCAATCAGTAGTAAATATTGACAAGACATATATATTTGATTTAATTACTTTTTCACATAATGTTCTATTATTTGGATATTTCTACTTACACCTTCGTAATCATAACATTATTAAAATCCAGGTGGAATATATTTGTTTGCTTATTATTTGTTTACCCTGTTGTTTTTCTATCTAGATTTTATGGTTGTCTAATAAAGCTTCTACTGAAAATAGTTACTTTGTAGTATTTGTTGGCCTTGAGTTTAATATATAGATTATGTGGCAATTTATTATGTATCAGGTCCTTTTTATTGAGATAACAAAGACAAACGCGATTTGCCCACATTGCACCTCAAACTTCTACCCCACCCTTTTCTTTTGTTCCCAATTGTTAAAATTTTGTCAATGAACACGCATGACATTATAGCTACAATGTTCTTACTTGCTCATTGTTTAAGGCTTATGATAATAAGATCTAATGTACAATTTTATATGAGAAAAAAAATTCAACTTGAGTTTAGTTTGAATAAATAATATTTGAATTGAATAAAATTAATATATGAATTAAAAATTATATTTAACTATGAATTATATTATAGATTTGGTAACGGAGAATACAATATTAGTTACAAATCATCTTAGAGTAGCTTTAGAACAAAACGTGTAAATTAATTTTTTTTAACAATGAATTAGTTATGAAATAATTATAAAATTATTATAAATATATAATATTTTAGATATAGTTTAACTATGAAATTATTTTGAAAATTTTTAGCTATATAGTTAGGAAAGAGAAAAAGTTGAATAATATTTTGCTATAAATTAATTACAAATTAGCTATAAAATTAAAAAAAAAACTACAGATAACTAGGATTATTTTCCTAGTTAATTTGTTATTCATTCTATGCTACAAACAATTCTATAATTATTTTATAACTAATTTGTAGTATCAGTTACAAATTAATTATTAATTTTTTTTAATTAATTTTAAATTTTCTTGCAGTGAGACTAAAAATAGACTTTAATTTCTCAGTAAATAAAATAAAATCCAACATTGATTATATTTTTTAATATATATATATATATATATATATATATATATATATATATATATATATAAAAGAAAATAAAATGAATTACAAAGGTAAAATTATTTTGGCACAAATTACGGAAGGTAAAATAAATAAATTTATTATATAAGTTTTGTTTTAATGAATGGCTTTCATTCATTAACGTGTATGAAAGGAAATGATATCAAGCATAACAAGTATATGCAATCCACGCATCATTACATTAAGTATTCCCTCTTTACACTCTGAAAACTAATTTTTTTCGGTAATAGCAAATAAATTTATACTTTTCATTTTAGTATTCATGCAATAAATACAAAATATCATAATAAAAAATAGTTACTAATGAAAATTATAATGTATAAACTCTCTAGATAGTAAATATTATTTTTTATATGAAAGATCAAAATTCGAACGTCTAACGTATTAGTATATTAGTTAAGAGATGTAACCAGCTATAATGTTTTAAAAGAAAACAAATTCACACGTATTAAATTACTGAACGCACACTTTTGTAAATTGTTTTTCTTCAAATAAAATTGAAAGTTGAGAAGCTAATAAACTATTGCACTGTTATTTGAACGCACGCTTAGACGTTGAGAGACGGAGAAATTACTGAATGCACGTTTTTGTAAATTGAAAGTCGTAATTAAAACAAAGTGTCACGTACCTTGAAAAATGGATTCAATTGTCAACCGCTCCCGTCAAACATAGGATTGATTAAGAATTCGAGCAACAGCACATTATTTAATCTAAATAAAACATGTTTTTCATAAAGAATATTTAGCTTAACATGTTCTATTCAATATGGATAAGAGAAAAATTCGACTTTTTATTTAAAAAATAGAGAAATCAGAACCAAGTTAAGATGATACCAATCAATTTCTCCTCTTATATTCTTGCACTAAAGATCTTACCATTTTTGCTTCAAACACACTATCCCCATAAAAGAAAACATATTTTGATGGAAAATGTGATATTACATGAACAAGGTTTAAAGATAACAAAGGAAAGAATTCAAAAATAAGATTCAAAGAATAAAAAAAAGACATAAAAGTAAATTTTAAAAAATAATAAATATAGAATGCAAAAGTAAGAAAAACAAACAAAAAGAAAAAAAATGAACTTTCATTAAAAAAATCTCAATTTAAAGAATTATGGGTTATATAGAAATCTACTTAACCCCAAACTAAAAAAAAGGCTCAACACTAAATAAGGGAGAAGAAAAAGAAAAATATATAGACAAAAACATGAGTTTTCATCTTAATTGTTCTTCTTGTACCCATAGAGCTACAGAGATAAAGCAAAATTCTTAGATGACAACTATACCAAATTTGAAATGAAGGGAAAAAAAAAAATCTAATTCTTTTTTTATCTCTTTGAATGTAGGTGGAGTATCTATAGATAAGGCCCAAACTTCTAAAAAACATATTTAGATTACTCTTTTGATATTTTTTAATCCATTAGAATTCTAATTCTCCTTATTTATTACCTAAAAAATTTAAAATATGAGAAAATAAATAAAAATCCTAATTGAAATTAAGAAAAATAGATAATATGTTCCATTTTCATATTTTAAAATTTATATAATAAATAGTTTAAAATCTCTAAAATTTATAGAAAAAATTAGATAATTGAAGAGATTATCATAAACAAATGATGAGGTATTTTTCTTTTCTTTTATACATCGCAGAGGAATATAAAAGAACAAAGAGAATCATGTCCGCAGACTTCATAAAACCCTAGAAGAAGACCAACAAAAAAGTTGCTCCTCTGTCTTGCCACATAGTGCATATTATTATGCACTTTATGGGCCATATTTTCGTGGAAAAAATGCATCAAAACATTTATCAACAAAAATAGGTTGAAATGGCATGCGCGTGCCTGCCAAATATGATTGAAATGCTATCTATAGATTTTTATCATTAGCTATGATTCCCTAATTTAATTTTGAACCAATTAACAAAACATATCGACCCTTTATAAGTGTGGCTCGAGAGTTTTCTCATGTAAACCACAATTAATAACACCCATTTTTCATCATCCTAATTTTGATAGAAAGTTATCTAACTTAGGTGATTCCATTTCCACACATATATAAAATAAAGACCTATAAACTAGGAATCTAGGTTGGGACAAATATGATTTCTCTCATTTCAACCACTACAATAATTTTATTCTCTGTGCTATACCACCATGACCTCTCCCTCTCCCTCTCCCAATGTGGGAGATAAACATGATGTGGGTAAAGGGAAGCTCCATTATGTGATTTTGATCATTTTTCAATGTAGACCCATATAGGGTATAGGAAGCTATATCTAAATTTGATCCATGCAATGCATTGTTTTATTCCACACTTTTGCCACTAATTTGAAATTCATTTATATCCAAATCAAAGTCATGCATGTATTATCTTCAATTCTTGAACTGAGAAAGTGTACCTTTTTTTGAACAAACCATACAGTGTACCTAAAGTACTTGTTTCAGTGACATGATGCCAGAAATGGGCCCTAATACCCACCACCCAAAACGAAACAGAGTATTCACAGAATGGGACCCAACATGTACAGCAATCAATTCCCCAACTATTATGCTTTGTCTTGAAGCATAGATCATGCCAAGCTAAGCTTCCTGCCATAGTGCCATTGACCAATTTTAGCAGGTAATAATGATGAACAAACAGGTAAGTTAAAATCAGAAAAACAAAATTTAATAAGAGTAAATATTTAATTTCATCTCTAAAAAAAAAAAAATATTATAGAAGTAACTTTTCAAGTATTAGAAATCAAAATAAGTAGCCCAATTAAAAATTTATAAAATTGTTCTCCAAATGGTAGGAAAATATACCAATTTAGGGAATAAATTAATAGATATTTAACACTTAAAATAGTATAATGTTTAATATATTAAAAAGATTAAAATAATATATTTTATAAAATAGTTTTATTTTTAAAATTGTATCAAGTATATTAAAAATATTTATTATTTTTTAATATAGTATTTATCATATTTAATAAAAAAATATTTCTAAATTTATAATTACATTAAATGAGTTAATAAGAATATTACAGTATTTTTGTGTCATTAAAAAAAATTTTCTAACGCAAAAAAGTTACATTGTTTTTGTGAGAAACCTAAGTAAAAAAAAAAATTAAATAATAAACCAAACATGAAAACCAACATTCCTAATTTCAGATTTTTTAGAAATTAAAATTTTTTCATCTATTAAATGTCTTTTTAAAGAAATTACTTATATAATTTTATTACTAAAGAGTAAATATAAGTGATGATAATAGTTGTAAAATTAAATGGTGATAAATTATCATAGTACATTTATATATTATTTATTTATAACCACTATAATAATTAGGACTTTTGACTTCTTACTGAGATCTCTGCTATCTGAACAGGAATGAATCACATGTTTGAATTATTCATTAGATAATTATGATTATCTCATTAATATTATTGAATTATTACAACAACAATTTTAAGGCTAAATTATCTTTAATGACATGAGAACAAATTAAAGTATAAAAGCTTTACATTAATATATACATATATATATATATTAGCTAAAAAATAAAAAGAAAGAAAGAAACATTAAAACCAGTGAATCTTATAGGAGAGAGAAATGAAAGAGAGCAGAATGATGGATCCCAACATGAGGTTGAAAAAGAATGAATGGACTTTGCTTTATATGTTTCACGTTACTTGGTGAAAACAGAGGGTAATTGAAGGATGCAGGGAGTGTGTTCATTATTGTAGAGGACACACTGTACTTTATTCATGTGCAAGCTGGTAAATAACAAGAAGGAAAGAGAGGGTCCAAGGGGCCACATGTATCTACCTAAAAAGAAATTAAATTTGTGCAGTTTATGGGATCACCTAGGTTGATTTCATACTTATATCTTCATTATTCAACCACAAACACTGTCTCTTCTATTTCTTACTACTCTTTCTGTCTTTTTTTGGGTTCGCTACCACTCTCAACTCCCAAGTCTTTGGATCAAGTTAACTAATGAATTCCTTTTTTTTTAATATGTTTTTTCAGAGGAGGAGGATAAGGGAATATTTTGTTTTTTATTATTAACATATATTCTCTTTTAGAGTTAATTTTGTTCGAAACATAGTTAAATATTAAGTGTGAGTATTTATAGTTGTTACGGTCGATCTAGACCCAAAGTATTTAGATGGATGGACGGACGACCAAGGTTTTCCTCGATATCTGACGAGACATCTAAAGTTACTTCAGTATTAATTATCCCTAGTCTTAGAAGTTTCCTAACTAATTGATTGTTACTTTATACTGTGTAACAAGATTGAAGTTGTTGAGACTAAGGTATAAAAGGAGAGGAATATAATGAGAAAAGACAATTCTTTCTTTAGAACAAGAACAATAGTAAAGATTAATTATTCATGATTTTTTATAAAGATTAATTATTATTTTGGGATTCAAATTTTATATTTATTATATAATTAAAAAAATTTAATTTTAAAAAATTTATTGTAAAATTAATAAATTTATCATGATAATTTGTAATGATTGAAATTTTTTTATTATCGAAACATAGTACTATTTACTTAAATTTATTTTTTAATAGCTTCTAAGTAATAATGGTCTTAACCAATAAAGGTCGATTAATTAATAAAAATTAGATTCATATATTAAAGGATGTGAGTTTGTTCTCAATGTTGAGACTTTGTTGCTGACAATATATAAGGATTCATGTATGCTTTAAAGAGTTTTGAAGTATGTTCTAACCCTAATAAACTCCATGATCCGAATTACCAAACTGGATTTGGGTTTAATTACAGGAGGGTGGAGGTTGAGTGTCCTGAGGGGCATGGTTGAGTTGCATAGGGCGCTGCCATATATGTAGGGAACTTGGATCGTGACTTAATTATGAAACAATTATTTTTTCTTCTAAAAAATAAAGTGTTGTTTTAGCAATCACTATCTTCCATCTTTTCTGCTTTAAAGTGAAAATGATTTTGGTCTAAATAATCATTCAGTAACATGGATCCATATAATAGGTTAAATTGGTATAGGAAAGGAAATTGAATGGTGATTTATGGCTGTTTAAGTGAGGATAAAAAAGGTTAGTATACCTTAAGTTTTATCTTAAACTGTACGATCTGTGAATTCATTTAATTAAACTTAAGGTATGACATGTTGCAATTTTTTTTTTCAAGGTCTAGTCCAGCGTAAAAACCTATTTGAAGACCTATTTAGGTCAACTACCTTACTTTTAAAAATAAATATGTTAACAAGTCTAAATCTTTATATAAACTAATAGACCTAAATTTTTAAATAACTTAATTAACTAGTATATTATTTCAAGGCATCGTACTAACATAAAAATCTAATATAATATTATTATTTATTATTATTATTATCATTATTATTATTATTTATTCAAATATTTCGATTTATTTGATCTAAAATGACTTAAAATCAATTTAATCTTGTTAATTAGTTAGATATAGTTTTAAAAAGTCTTGGCTAATTAACTTATTATACTCTAGATATGTTTGGATATATAATAATGAGAAGAATGAAATAGATCAAAATGGAATAAAGTTAATATTCTATTATGTTTTATGATGAAATGAAGCTTTTTATTTATTATTTGAAAAGTGATTAGAATAAAAAAGATATAATTTTATTATTGATCTTACATTATCCTTATCATCGATAAATATATATTTTTATTAACTTATAAATAAAATGCTATTATGACTCTCTAATAATTTCTTGCAGTACTATATTCCCTTAACATAAGTGACTCATAGCTAGAGTATGTATAAGATGAGTCATTGTTGTGTCTCTTTTGTCTTAGCAAATATATAAGAAGTGTGAGGTACAATGTAAAATGCATTTGCATGATATCTTGCACTTGAAACATATCAATACTTTGATGAGCAAGGAGGAAGATCCCCGACAAGGGAACGTGTTTGAAGTTAGAATGAAATTTGTACAATCAACAAATTTTAGATTTCTCCATGTGCTCCTTTATATAGTCAATTGCATTTGCACATGTATAATTGAACTTTTCCACTTCGTTTGGTGAAGGATGAAATAGCAAAGAAACGAAGAGAGAAGAAATGTGTGAAAAAATAAAAAGTGAGTGTGTTTGGTAAGAGAAAAATGAGAAAAAAGATAAATAAAAAAGTAGGGACTCACTTTTTATTTTTATTCTAAAATAATGCAAAAATGAACGATAGAGAGTGTGACATTTTGTAGGTTTTTTTTTTTTTAATTTGGTGATTTTTTAAAACATTTATTAACAGTTTTAGATATTTATTGCTGGTTTAAAATTGTAAAAATTGTTATAATATATTGAAATCAAATTTAATCGATTAAATTATGGTTTAATCGGGTGAAGTTTTTTTTTTGGTACAGTGAAATTGGTAAAAATAATAAAAATAAGGTGAAGTTGTGATTTAATCAGTTGAAGGTTTTATATAATCGATTAAAATATTCGTTTTCTTCTATTTTTTTCAAAATCAAACATTCTTATTTTTAGTTTCTCACATATTTTTATTACTCTATTTATCTTTCTTTCCTATTTTCATCACCTTATTTTTTCACTTACCAAATACACCCTTCGTGATTTTACCACTCGGCAGAAAAAGCAATTTCGTTGAACAATTTTGTACCTCTACGATTAAGTAGTTCAATCTCTACGAAGACCTGAAGCTTATTATTTTATTTAGAAATCAATTATCTAGATCGTACATAGATTTCAAATTAAAATTTGTGGTTAAGACTAATATATTTGGATACGCATTCTAATTATATTTAACCGTTCAAAATAAATTCTATTAAAATTAATTTTACTTAACCTTAAAACAAACTAAATTTAAGTATTAAACGCAAGGTCTTGCCTTTGAATTTTAATTTCTTACTTTACAAAAACAAAACAAAAAAACATATCAGGTTTCTTCTTAAAAAAAACATGTGGTACCTGAAAATGGATCTTTTATATATTTGTTTTTGAACAACAATTCTTTATTTGAGTTGTCTAAAGATATTTTTTTTTGAATCACGCATAAGTTGGTTTATCACACTAATATATAGGTAATGTCTGGCTCAGTCTAGGGCAAATATATTAGTTTCCTTGCCAATATCTGATATGGAGAATTTTTTATTATTAGACTTTTTTCTCACTCAATTTCATAGTTCTGTTCAATAAATACTTTTGAAGTCTTGAATCCAATTTTTTTTTTTTATTTCTTTGAGAAAACAACTACATACCTTTCTTTTTGAGATAAAGATACCTTGTTTAGAATAAACAACTTTTATATTAAAGAAGAACTTCAACTTTCTTAGCTCATTCATTTCAAATCTTGTTACTAACTTCTCTTTTAGAGTTAGTTTTTCTATTTCATAATCACACAGGGCAATGTCTAAATGCATAACCAAAAGAATGAATTTGCCACTAGAGTGTTAATACTCAATTATGTCTGGATAATATAAAATAAAAATGCAAAGTGAAAAAATTTAAAAATAAAATAAAATGCAAAAATAAGAAAATGAATGAAAATAATTAAAAAAGTAAAATAAAAAAATACAGCAGTAATAAAACTAAATAAGTTAGAAACATGATGTGTGAGTACTTTGGTCCAAAATAAATAAAAAATAATATATAGAAGAAAAATAAAAGAAAAATGAGAGAAATTTTGTAGAATTTACTTTTATGTTGAAAATCATGAAAAAATAATGTTATATCTTGAGCTATAGATGTTTTGTTTAAGGTGATTTTGTGCGATTGAAAAACTTGATGAAAAATCTATTAGTCTGCCTGTATCTTAGAAACCAAAATTAACTTCTATTTTGATGAAAATTGACTCTAAAATAGATTATTTAATAATGATAAAAGTGTTTTTTTTATGTTAAATATTATAAAAAGACAATATTGTATCTTGAGTTACACTTGTTCGTTTGAGATATACTTTGAATTGTTGGAAAGTTTATTGAAAAATCTACAACTTATGAATATATCTCAAAAATCAAAATCAACTTCTATCTTAATGATCATCAACTCTAAAGTAGGCTATTTAATCTCAAGTCTCACATTCTTTCAATATCTTCTCTCCTTCACTTCAAAAGTCCAACATTAGCCAATATAATCTTATGTATTCTCTCGCTCTCCGGTATAAAGAAGATACCACCAAATAATAAAGACCAAGTAATAAAATATTTTTTAAATAATATGGATTTAGTGTAAAAAATTATACCTATGATAGTATTTTTTTTTCTCTTCTAGTGGGCCTTCTACTAAAGATGCATCAACTGTGGTTTATTCATTTGTATCTTTCTTTCTTATATATTTTTTATTATTGTTATATTTATTTTTTGTGCTTTTTTAAATTAAAAATAATTTATATTTTTAAATTAAAATATTTTTATTAGTAAAATAAAAATATAGGTAATTAGTTGTAATCATTTAGACCTAAGATTATTACAAAAACCTAAGATTATTAGTGATAACCATTTGTATCTTTTATTTAATTTTTGTGAAAGCTTTGTCTAAATTAATATTTTAAAATAAATAGTAATAATAAACTAAGGTTATTAATAATAATTACTTGGATCTTCTTATTTGGATGCTGCGAAGAGCTTGTCTAATTTAATATTTTAAAATAAAATAGAAATAAAAAAAATTATTAACAATAATTATTTGAATCTCCTTCTTATTTAGTTACTGGAAAGACCTTGTTCAATTAAATATTTCAAGAAAAAAATAATAATTATAATAATAAATGTTAATAGTAGTAGCTAATTTGGATTTTCTTCTTATTTTGGTTAAGAAAATTATATATATATATATAATTATTAAATTTGAAAACTAATAAAAAAATGTAACACCTGTATAAGTTCTCTTATTTTTAAAAAAGTATCACATTATTTATAAATTAAATTGACATATAAGATTAGATTTTTAGGTGGGCAAACAATTTGCTTTACGTTGTTTATAATTAATAATAATGACATACTATTAATTATTTTTCCCATAATATATGTTTTAATCAAATTCAGTCTCTTAATTATAGATTAATATAATCATTAATATATATACTAATTAAATACAATTTTAAATTATGTTACTCAATAATAATTGTAACAGTATTATAGTTTTTGTCAAAAAATTGCTTTTCTAATGCTTATAATTAATAATTAATAATAATTATATTTTTTCTATAACTGACATTTCAATTAAACAATCTCTTAATTATAAATTAATAGGATCATTAATATATATAATTACTAATTAAATAAAGTTTCAAGCTACCCGATGCTCAATACTAATTATAGCAACATTATTTAGAAAATTGTAGTATTTTATATATGTAACACATATACGGGTTATCTTATTTTAAAAATGTAATACATTATTTATACATTTTGTTGTTGTTTATAGTTAATGATAACTACACACAGTATATTAAATTTTTATAATTGACATTTTAATTAAATTCAATCTCTTAATTAAAAATTAATATAATCATTAATATAATTACTAATTAAATGTAATTTTAAATCATTAGCTACTCAATACTAATTGTAACATTCTGATAAAAAAAAATCCAGTTGAAATAACATTAAACAATTGGTACCAATTACACATGATAAAATAACACACTTATCATAATTATAATTTTATTAAAGTTTGATTGGATTTCTACTAAAATTTCAAGTTTTATTTGGTTAGAAAGTAAAATATAATTTTATATATGCTTTATATAAAAGAATTAAGTTAGTGTATTTAGTTACCTTATGATAATTAATTATAAAAATAAAAATAATAAAAATACATATCTTAACCCTAAAGCAAAAAAAAAATATGAGTGACACGGTAAGAGAAAAAGAAAAAAGAAAAATTTACTAAATAATGAATGATGTCATAGAAATATTATTAGAAAGTGTTGTAGAAATATTATAACTTTTGTTACTTTCAGTTTGTAATAAAAACAAAAATAAATAATAAATCATATAAACAATAAACATGTAAGTAGGTGGTTGTGGAATATACATGTTTTGATAGAGGAGATAAGAGAATTATTTTTATAGAGATTATATAGAGAAAGTTGGCTCATGGTCTCATTTAATTGAGGTTTGTGGGGTTTGATGTGTATGATGTAGCATTGATGAGGAGCAATATAAGGATGAATGTTGGCATGATATAAATAAATTTTTATAGCAGTATGATGTAATTTTATTTTGATTCTTATTTTTATCCTCATAAAACAACAAAAACTATGACACTCTCCTAATAATGTTAATAGTGTTGGTGATCAAAGGAAACATTTTCCTTATTTTCTTCTTCCAATTCAAATTTCAAACTCATTGTCATTAATAACTCATTGGGAATCATATGGAATTTTCAAAAACAACAATGCAGAAAAGAAATCACCACATTTTATACTAATCTTGTTGATTTGTTTCTTTTTGCATGACTTTCAAGTAAAATTGAATCTTTCTTTGAGGCTTTTGGTAGTCAAAGGAAATAGTTATGTGATTGTGGCAAAAACAAGTGAATACTTGATAGACATGTTATTTAATTTTATAGGGGGTATCATAAGGTTTGTTTTAAAGAAGCAAGGACATGATGAAGTAAAAGAGATTAGTTGCATTAATTGTTAATACCAAAGCATTGCATCAACAATTTGTACCAAAGTGTGAAAATTTTGAGTGCTGCATTTTTTTGGTCTGTTATGCTTCAAGTTGTGATGACATTGATGGGAAAAAGAGGTGATTAAGGGTTAAGGAAATAGAAGACGGTGGAAGAGAAAAAAGATATGTCTGAATAAATGAAATAGAAAGATTTTAATGAGAGTTTACTAATAAAATGATATTTTAATAAGATTATAAAGAAGGTATATCATATGGTGAAGTGAAAGGAAAAGGATATAATGAATTATGAAATGAGAGGAGTATGCCAAAAAAGACTTATGTGGAAGAATTTGGGCTTCCTAAAAAGTTAAGGTAGCAATGTCTTGTATTTTTTAAAAAGTTGAGATGGTGGTGTCACAATCCACATCTCAAATGTAATATATTATAAATAAATATTTCAAATGAATTGGGTAAGTGATTTTAGACTTTTCCTTCTTAAATGATATTTTTGTAGTTGCATAAATACTTAATTAGTATATTTCATGTATTCATGCATATGACTATTAAGCATACCAATGGTAGTGATTGATGTTTTTGGTAGGAAAAAGGGTAACTAGTGGTGATGGTATGATTGTGAAGCAAAGAAGTGACTAATACAAGTGACACAAGAGATGTTCCACATGGTAATTCTTAGTTGAATATAGTGTTCGATTATCTATCCATGTTGTTAATGACATGATCAATTTTTTTCCTTGGTGGTGCCATCAATATGCATGGAATGAACTTTGTATGTTCAAATTCAATCATTAACAAGGGTGCTAATGGGAAAGAAGCTCCCTTAAAAGATGGGTTTAGGTTTAAAAGGTATAAAAATAGAATTTATATAATAGATATAATGATAAAAGTTATTTTGCTTTTATCTCATATATTAGTAAAAAAAAAATGCATTGATAATTTATATTGTTACTATAAAATCGATATAGTATGTGAAGCAGTACTATCTTCTTAATATTAAAATTGATATTTTAGATTGATTATTTATCGACCAATTTAAAATATTGAGGCCTTTTAAATTTTTTTATCAAAGTTTTTAAATTAATTGTACTATAGCTAATTTAAGAAAGCCATTTTCTAGATTATCTATCTAGAAAGTAATTTTCTAGATTACCTATCTAGAAAGTAATTTTCTATAAATTGATTGAAATACAACTAATATAAAACCTCTTCTTAAACCTCTCAATATATCCCTTTAAAACTTAAATATTCTTAAATGATACAATATTTTCTTCTCACACTTGTATCTCTTTTCTTGCACCATTTGTTTTCGATTGACTCTCATCATTATTGTCGTTCTTTCAATTTTTGTTGCTCTTGTTCGTTTTCATTGTCATTTGTTGTACCATTGTTGGTCTCGTTCTTCTTTATTCTTGTCATTATTCTCATCATCGTGTATACTTTTTTCTCACAAATAGGTGTGTACTTGTGTTTGTGTTATTGTTGTTTGCTTATATCTGCATTATTCTTTGTGTGTTTGTGTTTGTGTTGTGTTATTGTTAGTGTGAGTTTACGTCATTGTTTGCTCTCATGCTTACATGTTCTCGGTAGTTTTTTTAGAGTGATCTTAGGTCTTTGACCTCAAGTAACTTGGTTTCCCAAACAAGTCGCACAACCATGACTCGAGACTCCTTTCTGTCATCTCATATTGGGGTCGCCTTGTCCTAGTCAACTTCTTTAGGATGAGGTGTCAACATCGAGTCCACACATCTTACACACTAATTACACCTACCACATCAACCATGTGTAGCAAATCCAATTGCCACATCACTCATGTGCACCGCAATAGTTTAACAAAAATCAATCTAAATAGAGACAATAGATGGGTGACTTGTCTGTTAGGTATTTTTTATTTTTCACTCTCTTTTTCTCTTGATTGACTTAAGTATCAAAGTGTTTGTAAGTGGTCAACACTGACATATCTTTCTCTTACATTCTCTATCGTGCTCAATTTATCTTTGTTGACTATAAGTCATCTCTACCCCACTCAAATATCCCTTGCAATATCTATTTAAACAATAGTCGTTTAGTGTATATTGTTAGTCATTATGTTTACATGCTCTCACAAATAGTATAATGTTTTCTCTCTACGAAGTAAAAGAATATGTAATAGTGTTTGTGTTTGTAGTCACTTCATGTATGCTTGTTCTCAACGAAGTAAGAAACATGTCATAATCTCTACATGTTTACACTACCTACATTAATAATACATTATGTGCTTGCACTTTGTGTGTTTGCTATGTGTCATAATGTTTACACTTTATGTAATGCACATGTAATTTGTTCTCTATGAAGTAAAAAAAAATATTATAATCTCAATGTAGTATATTGACAACATATGGGAAATGCTTAGCCCTCAAATTTTGGGTTAAATAGTTAGTCTACCTACAAGAAAGAGAGATGTGATACATGATAGAAGAACTTGATTCTTGATTGTGGTAGTAGAGGAACAAAATTTCTATTCAATTTGATCAATTTAGAAAATCACTAGGGTTAAATTGTTAAAAGTTTAAGAGTTTTATTATCCTTTTAGACGAAGTAAGTCAAGCATCCTCGAGAACGAGTAGGATGATGTAGAGAAAATTGTGAAGGAGGAGATTTAACAAAGCGTCCTTATATGTCATCACTATATATTGTATATTTATTTGTAGTTTGTAATTATTATATATACTTTATTATATTTATGTATTGTAACTCATCTACAATATTCCAAATTTTGAAATATACATTAAAAAGGAAATTCTTCTAATATGTAAGCAAATACAAAAAGGTCTTTAAGACCAATCTCACCACTAGATACATATTTGATGACTTGAAAGGTGTTAATCCCCAAGGTAAGTGTAATTTTCTTAGTAAAGCTACTTGGAAGGTTTTTCTCCATAGTCGATAGAACCATACTTTTTATTTGTTGATTTTATTATTTATTTATTTTATTGATAAATGAATTGATTTCATATGCTTTTTATTTTATTATTTATTTTTAACAAAAGAAATTCAAGCAAAGAATTTATAGTCCCATAAATTGCCTTAAAATGCTCGAATAGGAAATAATTAAGGAGAAGTGGAACCAATTATGGGAAGTAGTTCAAATTGACTTGTTTGTTATTATTTCTTCTCCATCCCCACCCAAACTCCTTAAGAAATGAAAGATAATGTTCTCATTCAAAATAAAAACTTTTGAGAAATAGTATTTACATTTATCTTATCTTAAGAAGATGATTAGAGATTCAAACTTACAACTTGTTGTCAACATGCCCATATAAGATTTTATCTTATTACATTCCAAATCTCTTAGCATTTCGATTTTTATGAATTAAAGCTTCAATTTTTAGTATAGAAGACAAATTATTACACGAATTACAAGAAACTCTCACATTTGTGTCAATTAATTAGTGTCAGTCTTGGATGTGGCGCTACATAGCATAGTTAACTGACACTAAAGGATAATAACATATTTTTTGTTTATTTTATTATTTTTTTTTATCTTTTTTATATTGCATCAGCCATGACCGTCACTATCAATATTTTAAAAAACTAATAATTATTAGTGTTGGCTTGACCAACTCTAATTAATAATTTTTAAAAATAATTATATTTTATTGTCACAATCAGCCTAACCTTCACTTATTAGTATTGACGTTAACGTTAACTAAACCGCATCTTAGCATGAAAATTCCTACCTCCTTCTTCTCCTTCATTAATTTGAAAAATATTTTCTTTTCCCTCACTTTCTTTTCCTCTCCTTAAACTTTTCCTCTTCCTCATTCTCTTCCCCTTCACTCTCTTTCCCTCCTTCACTCTTTAAAGACCCCTAAAGCATGATGGCGTAATGGCATGGTGTGACTGGAGTTCATTGCCAATACCCAAATCTTTATGTTGGTGGTGCTACTAGTCATGGCGAACTCCGACAACCTCGACTGAAGAGAAAGCTCCAATGAAAAATGAGAGGTCATCCTTTTTTTTTTTTGCTATCTATCCTTCTTGTTAGTATTAGCTTGATCAACTCTAATAAGCAATGATTTATTTTCTATTTGACGCAAATACATTTGTGTCAACCTTCTTAACGTCAACTTCAAAATCATCACTTGACTAACATAAAATAACAATTAGCATTAATATTTAATTATTATAATTGACTTTTAACTAACTCTAATTTATATTTTTCTTGGAGTAACGAATTGATAACATGCACTTATATTATTAATCATTCAAATAATTTAATGTGTCTATTTTTTTTAGTTCTAAAATTTCTTAATAGTAAGAGTGTAAATAATAATTCTTAAATCCAATTAAAAAAAAAAAAGAATAGTGGAAATCAACACTGCTAACCATTTCGGGATTAGACTTCTACAGGCTAAGTGAAGTATTGAGTATTCACGTAATCACACTTCTAATAAGAGATATATACATTTGAAATTTTTATTTTACTAACTAATTCTTATAGTTAAATATTTTATAAATTGTTAAAATACAATCGCTCAGCAACACATGCATTTTGAAAGAGATATCATAATTCACAACCATTTGTCCTGAGTTATTCTAGCCATTCTTCCTTTTATAACCTCTCTAAAAGATAACCTAAAGAAAAAAAATATGAGGATGAAATGCACTTTTGCAAATAAAAGAAAGAGAGAGAGAGAGAGAAAAAGTAAAGAAATGCAAGAGAGAAAAGTGTCCTGAAAAATGTTTGGAAAAGATAAGTATATACGCATCAAGGTATAAAAAGAATATCACATTAAAATATATCAATTTTGAAATTTAAATATTAGAAGATAGAGATATATTTAAAAATACTTTTAAAAAAGTGACTAATTAAAATAGTATTTTGCATTAGATAAGTATGCACGGTGTAATAAAATCAAACATAATTTAAATATTTAAAAAATAAAACACGTGAAAAATAAGGTTAATGAGTTAGCGACACAGCTGAATGAAAATTTTTTTTGTAAGAAATAAATAAAAAACTTACATATAAGTAAGAATATGTTTTATGTAATAATATGTAAATAATAAATAAGAGTCTAATAGGCTTCCTACCTAAATATTGCGTATAAAAAATATACAATAAAAAAAATGCTTACGACATGATGGTTGAGTGTCAATGAAAAGTGAAAACTATGATTATGTTTGGTTTTTGTTAAAAGATGATTAGGTATAACATATGTATGAAAAAAATATATTATACTTTAATAATGCATGATATTCATATATCTACCAGTACTTTCACATTAGTGCCATCACCTTTTATTCTATTTTTTTTTCTGTCACTCTTTTTATCAAATCATATTAAATATTTCATTTCTTTCTCTTTTCCCTCTCTCACTGGGTATATTATGCATAACGATAATTTTCTTTATACTTTACCAGTAAAATAATGAAATATGTAAAATGAAAAAGTAAAAAATCTAACTCTCCTTAAGTCATCAATAATATAAGTAACAAAAAAAAAGTCATCAATAATAAATACACTTAACTTTTTTTTTTTACATATCTCTCCAGTTTAGAAGCAAAATCCCACAAAATCTCTCCATTATATATATAACAATTATCGATCTTTACTTTTATCATTAATGTTTAATTATTAATTATGGTGCTAATCATGAGTAGGATCAAAACATTTGATTCCTCCAAAGTCCAAATGAGGAATTAATACGCTTTAAATTATAGGGGGTAATTATGACTCGCACAATAGAAAAATAAAAAATTAAAGTGCGTTTAAGTTAAATATTTAAATAATATCCATCATATTTATAAAAAAATCTCTCTAGTTACATGAACTAAATTTTGTCCAACTTTTATGCTAACTAACTTCATTTTGGAACAAACATAAACAGTGGTTGTTTATGATTGAGTCCCTTTCAATTTCTTCTCAATGTTGTTCTTTTGCTTTTCCAACATCTATTTATGCACAAGGGGGCAACAGAAAAAGTGATAGTGTGCTTCCACGCACCTTGATTCACTCCTTCCTTTCAAAAGCCATAAACAAAAAACGCTTAAAATTGTTAAAAAGCTTTATTCTAGAGCATGATTGACACTTAAAGATGTCCATGGATGGTTTAATCATGTCACTAGAGCTGCATGAAAGAAGATTCCAAATCTGAATCAACTGCCATGTTGGACCCTCTTGTGAAGTTAACAAATCAAAGAAAAAAAAAAATTGAAAAAGCAAAGGACAATGGTGAAACTGGTCTCAAGAACCGACACAAAGTGGAACACTAAATATTAATTGGGTGATGAAACTGTCTGTGGTTAATTAATGGTTATCCGTTTTTATTTTTCCCACCCCAACAACACTTTTGCTTTTGCTTTTTAAAAGCTAAAGATGACACCAAAGCAGTATGTGTGTAAGTGTGTGCGTGAATGTGAAGGAGAAAGAAAAAGTGTTAAGGGAAAGAAAGAGAACATTGGATGCTGTTGGTGTTGTGTTATGTTATGTGATGTTAGCTTTGTATGCTCTTATTATCACTTTGTGTATAATCAGTTTAAGGTCTATGAAATGTTGTCATTGCTCTTTCACTCTCATAGTGTATTTTCTTTCTTTCATATCCTTCTCCTCTAAACCAATTTTCCCACAAATGGCTACCCTTCCTTCTCTCACCTTTGCACCCTTTTGCATGCTCTTCCTCCTTGTGTGCCTCACTAGTCCTTCTTGTGTTTCTTCACTTTCCTTGAGAAGGCAAGCTTCAATCCTTGTTTCCATGAAGCAAGATTTTGGGGTTGTGAACTCTTCTCTGAGAAGCTGGGACATGTCTAACTACTTGTCCCTTTGTAGTAGCTGGTATGGCATTCAGTGTGACCATGATAACATGTCTGTGGTGGCACTTGACATGTCCAATTTGAACTGTTCTGGGACAATTTCACCTTCCATCACAGGACTCTTGAGCCTTGAGAGTCTCTCACTCCAGGGAAATAGCTTCTCTGGGGAGTTTCCAAGTGACATTCACAAGCTCCCAAAGCTGAGGTTCCTCAACATGTCCATCAACATGTTCAGTGGGAACTTGACTTGGCAATTCTCCCAGCTTAAGGAGCTTGAGGTGCTGGATGCCTATGATAATGCTTTCAATGGCTCACTTCCTGAGGGTGTCACTGAGCTTCCAAAGCTCAAGCACTTGAACTTTGGAGGGAACTACTTCTCTGGGGAAATCCCTTCAAGATATGGCAAAATGGGGCAGCTCAAGTTTCTTTCCCTTGCAGGGAATGATTTGAGAGGCTTGATACCAAGTGAGCTTGGGAATCTCACTAACCTCACTCATCTTTTCTTGGGATACTACAATCAGTTTGATGGTGGAATCCCTCCTCAGTTTGGTAAGCTGAGCAACTTGGTCCATCTAGACATTGCAAACTGTGGCTTGACAGGTCCAATTCCTGTAGAGTTGGGAAGCCTTTACAAGTTAGACACTCTCTTCTTGCAAACCAATCAGCTTAGTGGCTCAATCCCTAAACAGCTAGGGAACTTGACTGGCTTGAAGGCCCTTGATCTATCATTCAACATGCTCACAGGAGGCATCCCTTATGAGTTCTCAGCCCTTCATGAGCTCACCCTCTTGAACCTGTTTATAAACAAGTTGCATGGAGAAATCCCTCACTTCATTGCTGAGTTACCTAAATTGGAGACTCTCAAGCTTTGGCAGAACAACTTCACTGGAGTGATTCCTTCAAATCTTGGCCAGAATGGAAGGCTGGTTGAGCTTGACTTGTCAACAAATAAGCTCACTGGTTTGGTGCCAAAGTCTCTATGCCTTGGAAATAGGCTCAGAATTTTGATCCTGCTCAAGAACTTTCTGTTTGGATCTTTGCCTGATGAACTTGGCCAATGCCACACTCTCCAAAGAGTCCGTTTGGGCCAGAACTATTTAACTGGGCCACTCCCACATGAATTTCTTTATTTGCCTGAGCTATATCTTGTGGAGCTTCAGAACAATTATCTTAGTGGTGGCTTTCCACAATCAACTAGCAACAACACACCCTCCAAACTAGCACAGTTGAACCTATCAAACAACCGCTTCTCAGGGCCTCTTCCAACCTCAATTGCAAATTTTCCAAACTTACAAATTCTTCTGCTTAGTGGAAACAGATTCTCTGGGGAAATCCCACCAGATATAGGGAGGTTGAAAAACATCCTCAAGTTGGATATAAGTGTTAACAACTTTTCAGATACTATTCCACCTGAGATAGGTAAATGTGTCCTACTCACCTATTTAGATTTGAGCCAAAACCAACTATCAGGCCCTATACCAGTCCAAGTTTCTCAAATTCACATATTAAACTATCTCAATGTCTCATGGAACCACCTAAACCAAAGCCTTCCCAAGGAACTTAGGGCTATGAAGGGCTTAACTTCAGCAGATTTCTCTCACAACAACTTCTCAGGCTCAATACCTGAGGGGGGGCAATTCTCAATCTTTAACTCCACATCCTTTGTTGGCAATCCTCATCTATGTGGATATGACTCAAAGCCATGCAACCTTTCTTCAACAGCTGTGTTGGAGTCTCAAGAAAAAGGAAGCTCAAAACCTGGGGTCCCTGGGAAGTTCAAGTTCCTCTTTGCATTGGCATTGTTGGGGTGCTCATTGGTGTTTGCAACCTTGGCCATCATCAAGAGTAGGAAGACAAGGAAGCACTCCAATTCATGGAAGTTAACAGCATTCCAGAAGCTGGAATATGGGAGTGAGGACATCATAGGGTGCATAAAGGAAAGCAATGTGATAGGAAGAGGAGGATCTGGGGTTGTGTACAGAGGAACCATGCCAAAAGGAGAGGAAGTGGCAGTGAAGAAGCTCTTGGGAATCAACAAAGGCTCTTCCCATGACAATGGCCTCTCTGCAGAAATAAGGACACTGGGGAGAATCAGACACAGGTACATTGTGAGGCTGCTGGCATTTTGCTCAAACAGAGAAACCAACTTGCTTGTCTATGATTACATGCCTAATGGAAGCTTGGGGGAAGTCTTGCATGGAAAAAGGGGTGAGTTTCTTAAGTGGGATACTAGGCTCAAAATAGCCACAGAAGCTGCAAAAGGACTTTGCTATTTGCACCATGATTGTTCCCCCTTGATTATCCATAGGGATGTCAAGTCAAACAACATATTGCTCAACTCTGATTTTGAGGCTCATGTTGCTGATTTTGGACTTGCCAAGTTCATGCAAGATAATGGGACATCAGAGTGCATGTCTTCCATTGCTGGTTCCTATGGCTATATTGCTCCAGGTACTTATTTTAAATATTCAACTATATAATTTTGAGAGATCATAATTGATAACTTCAAGTATATCCAAATCTTCTCTCTCAATCTAATTGGTTAGAAACTTAGCATCACTAACTTCAAGTTGAAGACATTATTGCTTTAACAGTTAACACCCCAAAGAAAAAATATTACATGAGACCATGTTAGTATCGTTTCTGTCTATCTCTATCTCACATAATTTGAATAAAAGTTTGGAGGATATTATTGTTTAGATTACTAACTTGACCAAGTGAAATGAATAAAAATCCTGACGTGCAACAACATGAATGATTAATTTTTTTAAAATAGTCAAAATCAAAATTCCATAGCAAAAAAGGTTCATGTGTTAAATATACTTTTCATTTATTTTTTGGATTCAAAAATATTCTTTCCCCTCCCTAACCACTGTAGCATGTACTTGGTCTTTTTACTGGGACCACAGGGTGAAGCAACATGTACGTGGATTCCTAGACTGACTGAGCAAAGGCTCTACTAACACAGAGGAAATTCTTTTCACTTTTTTCTTCACGCTAACTTGGTGTGTGTGCCTTTGCATGCCTTGAAACTACAAACCCTTAAGACCAGAACAAATCACAGCCATCCCTTTTTGACCATCACCCTTTATCATATCTGTAACAGTCACTAAATGCACATTAACCAAATGCATATATTTTACCCCTTAAAGTTTTAGATTGAGATCTAGGATTCACTTTCTCAAAAACCCAGGTAAAAAGAAACGTGAAGGATTTAGAGGCACAAAACACAAGTTGGTTACCTTTTGACAAATTTAATTTTATGCTTTGGAAAATTAAAATTAAGCTTTTCCCTTTATCTGTAAAATAATATTGAACCACTCTTCCTTACCCTCCTTTTCCTTATTTATTAAGTATTATCAAGCTAAATCAATACTTTGATCCTTTTACCTTACACAGTCTTCTTTGAAAGGACAACTAATCAAAATCTAACTTTGTTATAATTTCAGTAAATGATAGGGACTAATATATAAATGTTTTTCATTTATAAAATAAAATTTAGTGTTTTTTTTATGTAGGACTAAAAATCAGGGTCGTGTATTAGGATCATTAAACCATATTTACATTTACATGTATATAAGGAGCGATTCCTATAAAAACATTTTGTTAATGTAAAAAATACTTTCTTTAATTTCGAATATAAAAAAAAATCTCATGGGTGAAGTTTTATTTTCAAGGACTTTTTTATTTTTTATATCAAATTTCAATAAAGAAAGTTTGAAAAAAAAAATTTACTAAATAAGATTGATATAATTAAGTAAGACTAAACTAACTTTCTTTATGAGTAGAAATTTCTTTTTTATATATAACACACAAAAAATAAGAATCATTAATATATACTATTAAATTATATTTAAATGATTAAAATTAAAAGAAAAATGTAGCTATCAGAACAAGTTATATAGTCTTGCTACTTAAACTTTGTGCCTTAAGTTGTGAAATTCAGCATTTTGTTTCACTGATTTAAATTTATGTTGCAGAATATGCATACACATTGAAAGTGGATGAGAAAAGTGATGTTTATAGCTTTGGAGTGGTGCTGCTAGAACTGATAACAGGACGAAGACCAGTGGGGGATTTTGGGGAAGAAGGATTAGACATTGTTCAATGGACCAAGATGCAAACCAATTGGGACAAAGAGATGGTGATGAAGATCCTTGATGAGAGGCTACACCACATTCCTTTAGCTGAAGCAAAGCAGGTGTTTTTTGTGGCAATGTTGTGTGTTCATGAACACAGTGTGGAGAGACCAACCATGAGGGAAGTGGTTGAAATGCTTGCACAAGCCAAGTAACCAAATACACTTCAAATGCAGTGATCTAGAAAAGTAAAAGATAACAAGTTAAAAAAGAAAGAAAAGGATAAGGATGAGTGCTTCCTTCATACATATGCTTTGTATTCATGTCATGGGTGGTTAAAGGGTTAACGTGTCCATTTTCCAAACTAGTTTGTCATATGAGTTCTTGATATTACTTTTTTTCCCTTTTACTTTGTTAGCACTCAACTCTTCAGTGGGTGCAAGAGAGTTAGTTACTATAGTTGATATATGTTATGCATGAAAAGGTAGAATCAATGTTAAACTGTCCATACTATGTTAAAAAGTTTGTATAATACATAGGGATTGCATCTCTATTATGTTTTTACATTTAATTATAAAATTATTATGTTGTTTTCACCATGTTTCTTGTTTTCAGAAGTTTATATAAGAAATAGTAAATACAAGTATACAACTTCTGTTGTTTTCTATATGGTTTTCTATACAAATATTTGAAAACTGGAAAAAATTAAAAATAAAGTGACCATTCTTTTTTTCTTTTTACAAGGTAAACTGACAATTCTGCAAATTAAAAGTGAAAACAAGAAATAACAACAGAAAATGAAAACAAAAGTAAATAGGCCCTAAGGTGACATTTTTGTACTTACCAATGAAAATAGAAAATGAAAACAAAAAACATTTTCTGAAATAGCTCCTAAACTTGTATCTACTAGTTATGTGCAGTTCTCTAGCAACAATTATTCACCACCTGCATCTTAGGCAATGAATGAAAACAAGAGTCATATGCAGAAGGAGTTTCATAAGTAAATTGGTCAGTAAATCCCTGTAGAATATTGTCCTCACAAGCTGGATTGTAGTAACTACTTTATGCTTTACAATGCAACATGTCCTCAATTAGTATGTGTAAACTTAGTCTTGAGTTTCTACGTATAGATTCTTAAGATAAACTTGATACTTACAGGTTTTTGTCGCCAATCTCAAGTTTGAACTCTGGATATGAAATTCAAAAGGAAAGTTTTGTTACCTATACTAATCTTACCAATTCAAATAGAATTGTCTCTGATGAAAGATATATGTGATTTTGTAAAAAAAAAAAAACTCAAACTTATATAATTTAAAAATTCAAAAGGTTATTATCATAATTTGAACAATTATGTGACTGAACTGGCACATAATGGAAACAAACTAGTCAAGCCTTCTGCACGAAGAATGAAATCTTTAGTTTCATTAGCCCTATCCAGTGCTTTACATCCATTTGCATCTTTTACATTATATTTTGCTCTAGTTCTCAAGAGTTTTTTCTATTTTTGGCTTGTCACCTTCTAAAGCAGCTAAAAACAACAGTATGATGTTTCGGATTAGAAGAGCCTCCATAAAAGCATTTTCTAATCACATGCATTAAACAAAGGGGAAAGGCATAATAATGGCACTGAATAACAGGATTGTTGAAAAGGGAATTGTTGGGGGAATTTGAAAATCAGAATCATTTGCAATAAAGTTGTTTGAAAATAGTAGAAAATGGGTGGGGAATATAAAAAATGCAGCCTTTAATAGAGAGTATACTTTATAAAGTTTTACCCTTTTAACCGAACTATGGTATACACAAATAAATTTAAAGAAATTCTTGTAACTTTGTTGTTACAAATGCCAAAAGGTCATACAAAAGAATCTATCTGACTTTTCATGTCAATTTGTGTGATGCTTCCTTCCAAATAGGTTTAGAACAAAGTAGAGATATTCTAATGCAGAGAAAATTCAGGAAATGTGTATACATAACTTATTTATGACAAATATAAGATATAAAATGTGTATATCACATGTGTGCAGAGGATGAGAGGATATAAACACTCATAATACCAAATAGGAGTAAATTAAGTATTCTTTGTATAAATTGTACTCATGAATCTCAAACTCAGGGATACACTTGATCATTCACAAATTCATGGTTCACACCAACAATATTGGTAGGTCATATGTAGGGATGGTAACTTGAGACGGATAGTATCTCCTATTATCCACTCAACTGGGTAAATATTTGTCTCATTATATAAGTATATGTTAAGTGTATACTTACATATTTTTTTTAAGAAAGCTTCTATGGTACCCTGATAAATAAAGGGATTTTTGGAAGAGTTGATTTTTAGACCAATAAAAATAGAAATAATTGACACATCATCTTTTTTTTATTTAATGAAAACTTATATTTATTTCCTTTTTTTTCAACATTCGTTAGTATTCATGTGTATACATAAATATATCTATTTAAATTATCTAAATATTTATTTAACTATTCATCTTTTATCTGATATAAATTTTATTTGCAAATATTTATGATAGAGTATTTTTAACATCCCGTTGAGTTTTTCTCATTATCCTAATATTGCTCTTTAATAGTTATTGTTTTCAAAAATTAGGAAAAGGCTTTTATTATAAAAAAGGGAAAAAGTCAAAATAATCTAAGTTGGTGGGGAAGAGAAGTTAAGTGGATTGCTCTCAAACTTGGAACAGTTTTCGAGCATTCATCTATGTGGAATTTTTGAATTTCACAACATGTAACTGAAAACCTTGCCAATTGGCAAATATCAACAAAACTTGGCAGTTTGTTCAGTTTTATCTATGCATAAGTTTGGAACTTTAATTTCCATTTCTTTGATAGTGTTGTCTTTATTGTCACTTTGAAATTTTAGTTTTTAACTGAGCCCAGCAACTAGTAGGTTAAGAAGACTATTGTAACGCTTAATTGTGGAAGCATTAACAAAGAAAAAGCCTTTTCAACCCTTATATCTTTCATGTTGGTCATTTTCAGAAAGAACAGTTCCCTCCCTGACTTTTTAGTTGATTAATTTCTGATTATATTATTATTATTATTATTATCATAATACTATTTTATATTATTAATTAAATATTATTATTGTTGGTATTAATTAAATATTATTATTAAAGAGCAAAACCACAATGTATAGAAAGTGTCAGCTACATGCCATTTGTTCAAGCGCAAAGTTTGTAGATTTGTCAATAACTGGGTTGATGGAGGCAAGAATATAGATGGTGGAATAAGTAATTTATTTTAACGAGTGGAGTAACTGATTTTAAAAGATAAATTTGTATTACCTGCAATAATATAGATGGTGGGCCCGTTTTTAATTGTTGATAAAAAGTTTTAATTTTAATTGTTGATAGAAAATTAATAATTATATTATGAATGCGTTTTTAGAGTCATTCTTCTAGGAAGAGAGAATTTGTAACCTTGTGTTTAAAGGAGAAAATTTAAGAAAGTAATTTATTTATTTTAATGAATATGAAATTGAAATACCTTGCAGCTTAGATAGAAATTTTTTAAAAATTATTATTATTATAATTTGTAAAAGTATTTTGATGGTGAAATTTTAAATTATACTAAAAAAAAATAAAAATTTTAAAAAAATGTCTATTATCTCTCTATTCTTTCTCCTTTATTTTAAGTTTCTCCTTTCTTACTTTTCATATCTTTCCTTTTTCATCTCTTTCTACTCTTTTTTTTCTCACATTTCTCTTATTTCTTTTTCCTCTTCTTTTTTTTACATTTTTCTTTCTCTTTTTTCTCTCTCCCCCTTTTCCTCCTCTTCACTATTTTTCTTCTATTATGTCTCTTTTCTTCTTTTTTCTTCTTTTTATTAATATTAATGTAAAAAACATTAATAATTATTTTAAATTAAAATATAAATTTATTTTGAATTATTAAATATTATTTAATATTAAAATTATTTTTAAACTATTAAATATTTTAAAATTCATCATCAAAACACAACTGTTCTTCTTTAATGAGAGTATTATTAGAAAAATATTTTAATGTCTTATTTTTTAATTTATATTTTATATTTATTTCTAAATTAAATTTCAATATTTTAAGAAAATATCAATAGTTATATATATATATCACAATATAAATTATTTATGAAAAATCTAAAATATAATTTACAAATTCAAAATATTTATTGATACCCTTTAATAATAATATAATTTATATATTTAAAATATTTATTTATTATAAATTATAAATTTTTATTATATAAAATAAATATTTATCGTGATCATTTCACGTCTAAAATACTACTTATAAATATATCAAAACAATGATTTTTTTTTTCATAATTTACTTATTTAACTCTTAGTCTAAAAATGGAAGCCCAAAAAACATCCTTAAAATGTGGCATGCGAGAAAGTGAAGGAATCCCAAGTGACTGTATTTAGCAAAAGAATTTGAAGGTTCAGAGCATCCTTAAGAATCAGAAACACAGATTCATGGATTAGGAATGTATCATTAGGCCACTTATTTGTTGGATGACAAAGAAACATGTCAGTGTGAATGGAATCAACCAAAGAGAAATATAAAATTTGGTTAAAGTACAAATTCTGAATATAACTCAAAAGTTGGCCCCACTAAGCATATTGAAACGCCAACGCCAACTTTGCGTTTGTTTAATCATTTAATTTGGAATGTTGCAAATAAATAATTTTATGATGCCGCACTCACTTCAATTTATTTTTAAGATATAGATCCTTTAAACCACTCACTTCAATTTATTATGCACTAATACTCAACAAACTCCTCAGATTTGCGGCGATACCCCTCAGCTTTTTTCCCCCACCCACCTTCACACCTTCTCTCTTCGTTTTCCTTCCATGTTAATTTATAATTTAGAACATTAATATATTTTTATGTTATAAATTAAATAAATAATATATATTCACAATGTAAAGATTTTTTATTATATCGTTTTATTATAATGTACCATATATGATAAATAATATATATATATTATTACACGCAAAGTAATATATTATATACTAAAATTTCGATTTTTATTATATTTACATTTATATTTATAAAATATATATAATATAAGTTTTGTAAGTTTTTCTGGTCAAGTGTTTAGTGTAGCGATTTGAAAATGAATTTTGGAATGGTGGATTTAGTATTTAGGATTTAAGATAAAATTGACAAATATGATATTTAAGAAACTATAAGTAAAATTAAATTTTGAAAAAAAAAATAACAAGAATGATTTATGATTAATTAATATATTTCTATTAAGTTCTTTTAAAATTGAGTATTTATTTTAGAGAACAAGTCTTACTTTCTTTATTATTAACTATTTTTTATATTATTATTTTTTTCATCATTACATAATTGTCTCCTCGGTCAACTTATCAAAGCAATTTTTTTTGTTTTTAAAAGTATTAAAAGTGTTTGCAGGTCGATTTTGTTCGATTTTAGGAGATAATAGAATAAAAATTGTTCAATTTGGTTTGATTTTAACAATTTTGTTCGTCAAACCAACTTAATAAAAAAACAGGTTAGTGTGGTGCGAGTGAATTGGGTCCATAAATTCTAAATGAAAACTCTTATAGATTCTAAAAAAAAATTCAATAATTCAAATCTAATCTAGATCCAAAAATTTAAAAATATTTAAAATATAAGTTTAGATCTTATAGTAAATAAAAAATAAAAAAATAATAATAATAATTTAATAATCATATTTTAATAATATAAAATAATTTTTCACTATCCTTCACTAACAAATTATCATTGATATCAATTTAAATATATTTATTATAAAAATCAATAAAACTTTTGCATACTTATGAGTTATGATTAAATGATAATATAAAATAATTTTATTCTATTAACATAATTTATTTTAATATAAATTCAATATCGAAACCAATGAAAATAAAATATTATTGATTTTGTTGCCAACAAACTAAACCAATGAATGTCTCTAATAAATATTTTATTATCTATAAATTTAAATTAAATTACATTTTATTTTAAGTTATAATTACTATTATTTTTAAATTATATTAATTATTTGTATTATAAAACTGTTATTATCTTTAAACTCAAATTAAATCTATTTTTAGTTCTAACAAATTTTATTGTCTTTAAAAAAAATATAATTATACTAATATCTTTAATTTAAATCAAACTAAATATTATTTTCATAGTTATATATTAAATTGATTTGTTAGAAAATCATAGCAAGTGGTTTTTAATTTATACCATTAAATAATTGTATATAAAAAATAGTTATCCAATAAATTTGCATTTTAACTTTTAAGTTTTAAATGCTAGTTTGGAGTAAAAATTAGTTATAGGATACATCTAATATAAATTTGAGTTTTACGATAACTTTTAGATACTACTTTCATCTTCCTAGAATAGGTGACTTTTTATATTTACTTTAACCTTTTTTATATAATTTTATTATTTCTTAAATATTATTATTTAAATTTAATTTCATTTTAATTTATTTAAAATTTTAAATATTAGTATATTATATCAAATTAAAATTATCTTTATTTTTAAAATAAATTAAATTTTACTATTATTGTAAGCTTAAGTCATTCTAATTAAGATTTGAATTTTAGAATTTGAATGTTAACACATCATGTCTGTATATTTGGTTCAAATAATTTAATTTTTAAATAAAAAAATTATTTTATTTAATATAATATTATATTCATTATTAATAACACAAATATTTACTATTTTTAATTTATTTTTATTTATAACTTCTATTTAAATTTACTTACTCTCCCGACAATATGACAACATAATGGGGCTGAAATACCTGGTTAATTCATGGAAAAACTCTTCGATATAAGTTATTAGTTGGGTGAAGGGCTACAATGAAAAATTATATAGAGCTTCAACAAAATCAAAGACATGTAAAAATAATTTAGAGAAGTTTACTTTTTGCGCACACACAATGGAAATATTGTGGCAAATTGGTTGGTCTAGTTTTGAAATTCCATGACTAATATCGAAGTCTTCTTTGAGTTTTTCCTAGGAAGTGTCTAATTCTTTAGCTAATTGTAGTGGTGCATTTGTCACCCATTTTGTAGCATCTTAATTCAATCTTGAACTCCAGTATAGCCAAAATAAAAATTAATTTAAAAATATATAGAAATGCAAAATTTGTTAGTTATAATACATTTAAGACTTAATAGTTTTGAAAGTTTTTATAAGTGCTATTTTCTCACACATGATTCTACCCTTCAAATTTAAAAAACTTTTTATTAGTGGTATTTTATAAAACCTATCAATTTAATTTTTTTTTTAAAATGAGTTTACTTTCTTTTTTATGAATAGACGGGTCTATATAGAGATACAAAAATAAGTTAAACTTGTTGGGTTAACTTGTTTAACATGCTAAATGGGCTGCATTAGGTTAAAATTTTCAACCCACTTTTAAAATGAGTTCAACCTAATTCAACTCATTTTTGAGTAGTTTGAAGGCGGGTTGAGTTAGGTCAACCCATTGAATTAGCTTTTTATTTTCATTAAAAAAAAATCTTATATTTAGTGTAACCCACCAACACTTATTTATGGTTGTAGGTTTATTAATGTTAATGAATTAAAGTACTAATGTTGTTAGTTTGGTCATTTTGAGGTCATTTATATATGCATTTAAGTTTTCATATATTTGAGTTTTTTGATGGACTAATTAATGACCATTATAATTATATTAGGATTATTTATGTTTTTTTCTATTTTATATTTATTTCGAACCATGAGTTTATAACCTTTTTTCTTTAATTAAAGTGAGTCAACTTAACTCAACCTCCAATTCACCTACGATTGGGTTAGATTGAGATTCCTAACCCATTCTTAGAATGGGGAAAAAGTCAACCTAATCCATTTTTAGCAAGTTGAAGGTGGATTGGATAAAATTAACTCATTTTGTCATCTCTAAGGCAAAGTGCCTAATAAAAACAAAACCTGTAAGTTCTTGGGAAAAAAGGTCTCAACATTGTTTGCCAACAAGTACGAGAAAATAAATTTATAAGGCAGATAAAAAATCATAGGGTCATGTTTGACCAGTGCATTAGTCACAAAGTTTGCTTCATTATTTTCTACCAAGTTAATGCATCTAAAAATGTAAAAAAACAAAAAACAAAAAACTCTAAATTTACATGTGTTTTAGTTTATCACCAATCAAAGTGTTTGACTTGAAATATCATTGGATTATAAGCATTCCAAATAGATGAAAGGAGGAAGCAAAAAAGAATACTCCATTTTACTTAATTGTCAACTAGTTTCGTTGAGGAGAGATTGTTGAAAATTCATTGGTTGATATTGCTATTAAAGAAAATTGGATTTGAGGTGAGAATGAAATAAGTTCCACATTAGTTTAACTATCTCATTGTCATGTCGTATATGCTTGCAAATTGCTGCCATAATTTCACAAAATAGACAAAGAGAGCTTGTGTCCACTCTTGTACATATAGGGATGGAAGTAGGGTTGGTCACTTGTAGAAGGCCAATTGGCCTAGCCTGACTTGTTTAGCAAAAAGATTAGACTCAGACTTTTTAAAAAGTCTTTTTCGTTAAATAGGTTAGACCATAGACTTTTAAAAGGCCTATTAAATCTAACATGTCAACCTATTTATCAATAATATTATTTTTAATAAAATACTAATATTAATATAATAAAAAATATTATAATTATTTTAAGAAAATTACAAAATTATCTCATTTCACTCCTTAACTAGGTTACTAAAACTCCTTGACCCTAACTTGACTCACTAAAAATCTAAACTAGAAACTCTAAGTTTTCTCTACACTCTCATGATGGCTTTGTATCCCTTTGCTCTTCTTTGCACTATATGATTGCATTTGGTGTATTTATGCTTCCACTTTGCAGTGGCTAAGTACATGATTGTACTATGTCTATTTACTTTTCTGCTTTGCACAAAATGGTTATACTTACTTTCTTTGTTCATTTGAACTTTGAAGTTTACTGTTAACATGTATTTGCTCTCTACTAGTAACAAAATTTTGATTCTTTTTTTCTTAATCTATGTTCTAGTTTTTCAAAAGGGTATCCACATGCTATTTTTTTTCAAAATTTTTGTTCTTAATTCGGTCATTTCTTATTTTTTTTCTTTATTTTTATTTTTAACTTACTAGTTAATGAATTTCACATTCAATTTACAAGACATTTAGTTCTTTTGTTTGCATTTTGCTTTCATGCATTCTACTTTCGGTGAGTTTTTTTAAAGTTTTATTTTTTAAAAAATTTAGAAAATGATGTGTACTTGATTATATGGGTTATATGTTTGTTTTTTTGTTTGGAAAAAAGTGTTTGATTAAAAGGTTGTATACTTTTATTTATAAATATGGTTAGTAAACATAAGAAGAATCATGTTAAAAGGATCTTGTATTACAATATTTTTGTTTTTTATGGTATCCTAATTATTGTGCTAGGTAGCTAGCATTTGTTTCTCATTCTTAATAGTTATTTATAACATTGATAAACCTTTATATATGCTAACGGGTCAGTGCAAGTTTATATAAAGGTCAAGCCAAGCCTAAAAGAAGTTCTATGACAAGTAATAGACTCAAGCTTGGGCCTTAAAATTACAAAATAGGCCATGCCAGGCTTATGCAAAGCTTGACCTAACTTGGTCCATTTTCACCCCTACTTTCATGCCTTTAGAGTGTTTATGAGGAACCCATTGTCAAAGATCTTTCAAATTAAACAACTTATCCTAGGGTGACCTTCCCATCTCCTTACTTATTTCTAACCTAGGTCCCCTATGGGTATTGTGAGCATTAGTAATAAGTTATACATTGATTTTATAGTGAACAAGCCACCAAATGCTAAGGCCTAGGTAATTCTATCTACTCCAAGCTTATCATTTGATGACATATAAGCAATTATTTCTTCACAAAGCTAGAATGAAACAAATGGCTCAAAGGCATCCATATCCTAATTGTCATTTTGGGTAACAAACTCATAACATATTGTGAGATGATTCCTCGAGTAAGGGTTACACCAAGTGTTAAAGTAACACCAGAAGGCAAATGTATCACACCAGAAGTGCATAAGTCTCCTTTTTCCAAGCCACAAACGACAATCTTTAGATATTTATATCCATGTTTTGGAAATGGCTTGCCATACTTCAAGACTATTTGTGGTACTATTAACATTTAGGAGTGTTACATCAATACATCCATATTTGTTTCTTAGAATCTTGATGCAAAGAGCATCAACTTACATAATGAGTCTTCAACCTAATTTCATGACTAGCACCTTGTTGAAATTACATAAGTTCCTAAACTCCATATCACTGAAATGTTTTGGCTTGCAAAATTGATTTCATTCTATGGTGTGACATCATCAATGCCTCTTTAAATTACTTAGATAAAATCATGATTGAGGCACTTAAATCTATCACATGTGTTTTGGTAATAACATTATTTGCATTGTGTAGGTTGGTAGCGTTATCACTTATTTCATCAAGATTAATGTGATAAGTGATTACCAAACATAATTTCGTAAAATTATTCTAACATTCTTGAATAAAATATTATTAGTTTGTCTAATATCAAATACATGTTTTAAACAATTATAGAATACAGGCACACCAAGCACCACTTGTCACACTCAATAAATTACCACATTATTCTTCATTTGTATTAATAGCTTAATAAGACAATAATACACATCAATCTTAATGGAGACTATTCACCCAAATGTACAAGTATTTTTCTTGCAACTTGGTTAAATGTTTTTTCTTACTCTAATTTAGTTAAAGTTTGAACAAAGGCACCCTATTAGTTCCCATGTATGGCTAAACACTTTACATGAGCTTGAGAAAAAAAGTTTTATTCTTTCTACCATTATTTTTCAATTAAAGTCCATTCTTTTAAATTAAAAGCTTAAGAACTGTAATGTGCCATCCATTCTAACCCTAGTTGTCTTTCTAACTTGGAAAAGCCTCCTCATTCTCTCATTTTTCTTAGTGTAGTTGAGATCCTCCTTCACCACAAAGAGACCATCTTTTTATCTTCTATTTCTCTATTCAAGTTCAACTTCATCAAGTGTTCAAGCCTTGTAGCACTACCTTGGCTCAAGCATCATATCTTTTTCATTCTCTTCAACAAGGTGAGATTTTTCTCTTGTTTTAAACCTCTTGGGTTGCATGAAAAATCATCCTTGTTGTTCTCCTTTTCATATCTTTCTTCTACTTATTTTGTTGGTTAAAATGGTAGGAATTATTGGTGAGATTGGTGTTTTGGCCACTACCTTTAAAGATCTTTGGAAAAAAGGATCAAGCATCAAACTTTAGGTAAGGAGAGTTTATTGACATAAGTCCTTGGAGGCTTGTGGACTATTTTATGGTGTCTTTTGTTGAAATATTGATTGGTGAGCTCTTTCCAAACATTTTGACCTCTTATGTCATGTTCCTTAATGATTATTGTGTGCTTGTTAAAAAGTAACTTTTATGTATTCGTCTTATAATATGCCACAAAAATATTATCAGGTTGTATATATTTAGTTGATTTATTAGTTGTATAAATATGATTATATGATATCTTTTTATGAATGTTTGAGTTGGTATGACTTCTTGGTGATTTGGATTGGAAAATTGAACTTTAATGCTTCCGTGAACTTAATGGATAAAAATGGAGTCCCAAATAAAGACGCTAAAAATGTGATCTCTAGATAAATTTTAATATGCTCATAAAATTTTAAGTTTGAGTGTTAATGAGATATTTGGAGCCCTAAACAAGCTTCTAGTTAATATTTGACTAAGTTTTCATTAAAAGATAACATAGAATTTCAAAAAAATTATGGCTAAAACTAATTACTAATAATATTTATTTTAATAAGATCAACTTAATAACAATAGTTAAAAGTAACTAATAATAAATTAATGAGCTTTGAAAAAAGTTTAAATGAAAAAAAAAACTAATTTGAACTAAGTTCTCATTAAAAAATATTATAAAAATGAGAGCTTTAATGAAAATAATGACTAAAACTAATTATTAATTCTTATTACATTGGTGTTAACTTATTAAAAGTAATCAAAGATCATTAAAAATGAATTAACGAGCTTTGAATTAAAAAGAAACTAATTTGGACTAGTTTTGAAGTCTTAATTGAAAATTAGGGTAACCAAGAAAAGAATATGTAATTTCTCTCGAATTAAATTAAAATAATATTGTAAAATATTAAATTTTATTCAAAATAAATTACCTAGGGTCAAATTTTAAGAAAAATTAATTTTTGGATATAAAATAAGTTAAATACTAGTAAATTAGTTAAAATGATAAACCTAAGGGGAAAATAGTAATTTTACCTCTAAAAACCTTTAAAAAAAATTCAAAGAGTGTGATATTTCATAATATTAATATATTTTGGAATTTTTGTTGAAGAATAAGGAAAAATCTCTTGGAATAAAACGTTAAAGTTAAGAAAATGGTATTAAAATAATAGGTATTTGATCATTTCAATTTTAAAAATAATTAAATTCTAGACTTTTAAAAAAAATAAAGTTTAAAATAATTATTATATCTACTTGGAAGATTTCTGGTGGGACCATAAATTAATTATATCATAAAACTTTTAATAAGCATATTACGTATAACATTCAATAAATTGTATAACATTAATTTTTTTTTTAAAAGAAATGAAATAATACCACTTAAGACTCTAATTTAAGAGTTTATGATGGTTGGATCTAAGTAGACAATCATATTATTGTGATAATATTTTGGTTTGTGACCCCTTGGTGGTTTATGTGTTCATTTTATGGTCATAAAATTCAAACACATGTTGAATTGAGTTGATCTCCACTTAAAGGACTTGAAAGTGGAGATTTAAAAACGAGTATGTGCATTATTATTATTATGCACATACAAACATGTGTTCACTTGTTAGAAATGGGTACAACCTATCGTTTGACAAGTGAGAGAAGGTTAGTGGAGGTTGTTGAGTAGGACGTTAAGGATGTGTAGATGCATGATTCCATCGAGGGTCGTGTATATGCATTTTTGTGTTATGATACCAACTAACCTTGTATGACATATCCCTACAAAGTGATAATCACTCTCACTTATTAGAGTTTGGTTTGTCTGCCAAATGATTTAGACACGTGTCATGCTTTTAGACCAATAAGGTCTTGTTGGTATTATATTACCATGTTAGGAGTCGCAATTAGTTGATCACGCAAAGTGTTAAGTTGTTAATTCCATGGAGTAATGTTGTTTCATACATGAGCATTCAATCTGATTTGTATTAACCCTATATTTGTCACTTGCCATTTTTGCTTGATGTGATATCTATTGACAAGAGATATTGTGTGATATTGAATATTATCTTTGTATTCCTATATTTGTATGTATTTTTATTGTGGTTGTTTATTGCTTGTGTGTTGTTCATACATTTTCTCTTTAAGCATGTGTCAACATACTCACTCTTTTTATTTTATTTTTCTATCATTCTAGCTTGTAGATGTTGCATTCGTAAACTAAATGGCATGTAGTGAAAGGTTTATGGAGAAACTTATAGTTGTCTTCGTAAAAGATATAAAAGGGTATAATGAACATTGGAAATTCAATTTTGAACATTGCACTGTACAATATAACACTAATATTATATTCACTTGCTTTTTCTACAATCTTTTTGTGTTTTCAATCTTTGTCAGCGTGATGGTGAAAATTTTGCACTACTAATGAAATATATTTGAATGACACTTAACTACACTCACAAAAAGGATTTTGTCACATTTTTAACACAATCTACATCTTCACTCAATTGTTAGTGTTTGGAGTTAAGAGGAAGGTCCTTCAAGAGCTTCATATCATTAGTTTATAGAATAATAATTGGGCTAAATCAGGATTAGAGCTAGGTATACAAATCAATTCACCTGCTTAAGCTCATTAGCATAAGCCTGCAACTTAAATGGATTGGGTCAATTCGGACCACAAGTTAAATGATATAAATTTTATAGGTCCACATCCACACTACATAGCTTGCAAGCTAATAGGTGAATCCACATATCACAAATAAAAAACAAAAATAAATAAATATTTAAATATTTAAATATTTAATTTTAATGTTTAACTTGATTTTTTAGAAGAAAAAATCACAATCTTCAGAATAAGAATTATAAAGAAAAACTATATATACTTAACAAACAAACTCAATAATCATAAACAAACTATATAATTATTGTGCATGAACCTTTTTGTTCTTTTTTCTTAATTGATTGAAGGATGACATTGAGTTTCTCCAAGTCAAATTATATATATATATACAACAAACAAATAGCAAAAACTCATGAATAAGTCTGTAAGCTTGCAGGTAAATCTGTTTAAACAAGCTAAAAGAATTTGGCTAAAAAGGTTACACCTCAAATGAGCTACATATTTTAGGACCATGAACAATGTGAGCTACAAGTTAAATGGGTAGCACGTGAGCGTTGACCCATACATCTAATGCTACTTAGGATATTAGGAGTTTTCTTTTGATTTACTTTTGTTATATTCTATTTTTTTTTATTTTTTTGTTGGGCGTCTTATTATTAGTTTTATACTTATTTACTTTTGTATGATGATTTGTAGCACCATGGGTGTATAGTAATTTATTTGGTCACATGAAAAATTATAAATCTTATTGAATATTTATTGAAAAGTGAAAAGTTTAATTATATTTTATTTAATTACAAAAATTATAGATTTTACAAAATTAATTAATTAGGTTTAATATGATATCCCGTAACTTTTAATAGTTAGGAGTTCAAATTCTTTTATGGTCCTCCTTTTATAATTTCATCTAATCTAATAATAGAAATAAATTCACAAGCATTAAAGTCTCTATATTTACCAAAATTGATTAAATTCAATTCTTTGATATAAAATCCTTTTAACAAATCTTAATATTCTAATTCCTTAATTCCACTGAAGAATTAGAATTTTTTAATTTTGTACTTTTAAATAATGATTTGTATTGTATTTCTAACTATTTTTTATTGGGCTTCATATTTTTATATTTGTATTCATTTACTTCTAGATGATTATTTGTAACGTAAAGACCTCTTTTTCTTTAAACTTCTCTATTTGCAATTACTAAATAAATTAATATTTTGTTTTGTTTTAAAATTGATTGTTATTATTATTAGCTGCTAATTTAAAAGATAGTATTTCAATTATATTTGGCTAAGTTAAAAATAATTAAAAAGAATTATCTTCATTAATTTAGAAAAAATATTATAAACTTAATTAATGTAAGATTTTGTGTGTAATTTAAAACAAAATTTGTAGATAGAAAATATTAAATTGTTATGTGATAAATATTTTTAGAAATTATTGTATATATGAAAATAATTAATTCTATGTTAAATAAAATCACTAGATAATGGTTAAACTGAATTAGATTAATTCAATGTATTAGTGTTAAACTAGATTTGGGTTAGAAGTTAATAATTTCTATCTTCCATTGGTCCAAGATCGCAACCTATATCATTATGAATATAGTATTATATTTTTCTTCCTTCTCACTTGGCCAAACCAAACCATACTTGAAACCCAGGTTTATCAACAAGAAAAGAAAAAAAAAACTCCTTAACTTTTGTTCTCGCACGCACCAACAAAGTGGATGAATGAAGAATTTTTCTTTTCTAATCCCTTGAGTGTCCACATAAGTACCCAACCATGATGAGTTTTATAGGATTAGACTTCACTAAGAGAAATCTAACAATTGGGGAGAAAGAATTAATATTCATCATCAGATTTAAAGGCTAGAAAACACATTTCTTCTCCATGAATATCATACATATAGAGGAAGGGGAGAAGAATAGTGAAAATTCGTGCCAAATTCTTGCATGAATTTTGGTAGTGAAAATATTTCTCTCTCCTTTCACTCAGATCAAAATTCTATTTAGTTTACCAAGTCAAATGCTAGTCACTATCATTGAAGCATATAGATCATGAGAAATTAGGGTTCACAACAAGTTTCATGTTTTGGTGCAAGAGCTAGGAAGACTTTAAAGTTTTGAAAGTAAAGGCAGGGCAGGAGGTTTTAAGCCTTAATGTGGTAACCTTCACTTTAAATTGATTGTTTGATATTGGTGATTGATTGAAATTGTTGAAATAAACAAAATACACTCAAGAATGGGTTAAATTATATGTGTAATTTTAAGTACTTTTAAAACTTCTTCACAAGGACATATAAGTTCAAAAAAAGGCTATATGCCAAGCATTCAAAAATGTGTTAATAGGATAAAAAAAATATGGGTAGAGAGATAAACATTAAGTATTTGTCTTGGTTCACTCTATAACTTAAAGCTATGTTCAATCTCTTTCATTAAAGATTTTTTTCAATTAAGTCTCACTATCTTACAACAATAGGTATTTTTAGCTTCTTCAAACTTTACCATTACTTATAATCTACAATCCAAATTACAAGCACATCAAGTATTTTTTTTAACATTAAACCTCTTTGGGCTTTCACAAGAGTGTAAAAATAGTTTTTACAAGATAACTCACTAAATAAACATAAAACGTTTAAATCAAAGTTTTAGCTTTGTTATACAAATCATATATACAAATTAGAGTAGAGCTAAAAATACAATGCTTAACAGTAAATTCTAAGATATTTTTAGAGAATGTTCAAAAACGTGTTTGTAACTTGAGCTTTTTCAAATGCTTTGTGTAAAAAAATCAACACATTACTTTAATCAAATTTCACCCATCAAATCACATTACTTCACCATAAAATGTTTGCTCAATGTTCACAATGTATAAGAAAATAATTTCCAATGGCCATCACATAAAAATACATGCCTAGATTTGTCCATAAATTCAAAACAATAAACTCATCCTACATGAAACTCACATTTCAACACATGCATGCGTCATAGCACAATATTTATCAATTAATTTTATCAAAGTGGCCATGCATGCACTTTAAACACATTTTTAAAATCATCAATGACCCTTTACATTTCCCATCACTACATTTTCCTTGAGCATCAAAAGGACCAATTTGAGGGTCAAACATATAGCTAATCACCATAAAAATAGTAAAATGGGTTTAAAAAAGTTTGTACCTAATTATTTAATAATCATTTCACAATCAATGAATCACATCAAACAAAAAATAAGCATGAAAACAAAGATGAAAAGAAAGGATTAATAATTTAAAGACCAAAATTTAGGAAAATATTAAAACTATAACAAAAAATTTACACAATATTGCTTGTGTGAGCCAATGAAGTCTTTATATTGTTAGTACTACCAAGAGTCGAGTTGTCAAAATTTAATTTGACTCTTAAATTTGAAGTCCAAAAAGAATCAAACTATTTTAGCACATTCCAACGAGGGAAACGAGCTAGGCCAAACCCATAAATTATTGGCTTAAAAACATTCAAGTCCATTTTTGCTTTATATTATTATTTTTTCTTTATTTGGCCAAATTTGATGGGCCAAAGTAGGTAAATGTAGCCCATAAAAATTTTGGCATGACTCATATATATATATATATAGTTTTTCTTTTTGCATTTTGGCCATATGCCAGGTGACTTGATTTGATAACTCTAATAAAGAGTATTCATTTCTCCATGCAAACCCAACAAGCAACACCATTTATCTTAATGAGTAAAATATTTGAGGCTTTATTTCTCCCCTTGATTTGAAACACTTGGTAGAGCTCGAAGTGATGAAGATGGAGCCTCCCTTGGTCCTTGCAAGTCACAATTTTCTCCACCAAAGAAATCAAGAGAAAAATTTAGTCTCAAGAGTAAAAAGAAGTAGGATGGATGATGTGAAAGTATGGAGAAATTTTGAGTATAAATTGGTTTCTACTCTTAACCCAAATTGTGAGAGCACTAAAGAGAGTTTGTGAGATTTGAAAGAGATAGATTTACATTTAGAAAGAAGACCAAAAAATAAAAAATAATAAAATGAGGAAAAGATAGATGTTCAATCACCACTTGTTAGAGATTAAATTCTCCATCCAAATTCATGTACTTTTTTCATTGTTTTATTTAATTAAGTAGGGATATTTTGAGTAGTGAAATATCTAATTTTTCAAAAAATTATAAACAACTGGATTTGAACAATTTTATGAAAACAATCTTCCTTCTTAGCAAATCTAATTAGGGATGAGAAATGATTTTAAATAAATCTTCAATTAAATATTGCTCGGAACAATTTAGTGAATTTTTACATAATGGTCTTTTATAACTTTCAACACTATCAATCTTCCTTATTTTCCTTATTTTTCTTTTATTAAATGATTTCCCAATCCTATATTCATATTTGCTATCAAATGTAACACATTTACCAAGCCCGAATTCTTCAACAACATAGTTGTATGAATTTTGTATGTGTAATTGTTGTGCTGCATTAACACACGATTCTTTCAATTTAAATTGCATACCCATCGAAAGATCATTTCATATATTGACACTATTATTTTCTTTTCTTACTTCATATATTTATAGATGTGATATAATGCAGTATTGATAAAAGAGAATGACGGAATTTCTTTACTTGAATTAATAACTCCTTCAACATCTTTTTACTTCCTTCAACAAATTTATCATGTATGTCATACCCTTCCTTCTCAATAAATTCAACGACACTGTCTATAATTTTAGGATGAGCATCAATGTTGTGTGATGACATATGTTAAATAAAAAAATTGATGTTAATACTTCAATGCATGATATCACAATTATAAAAAAATAACAAAAGTTAACCAAATAAAAAATATATCTCAATTAAATTAATTAAGAGAAATATTATTCATATAACAGTTTATATACATAAATTGTACAATAAACAGAAAAAATACACATGGAAAATGAGGAAAGAGAAATAAATATTTGATATAATAAATAATGTTCTAAAAGAATATTATAATATTTGTTGTAAAAATATTATATGTATAACAAATTAATTAATCAACCATGATAACAACAAAAGTTGAGAGTTCAAAAAAAAAAAAAGATACAGTTAGGTCGAAGAGTTCAGATCGATCCTCAAAAATATAATAGTACAGTATTTCGTAAAGTAACACAATTTTGATCGATATAACACTTAAACCATAGATTTTTATCATACCATATCCATTCTTTGAACATAACTCATTTTGCTTCCATTTCATTTCACAGCATATTGCTAACACTCAAGTTTTCATATATTTATTAACCATACTTAAAAGAAATATCTAAAATTTGACATTACAATAGTAGCAGGGCAATGAATTGGGAAGCACTCAAATCAGTAAACTTTGACACCTATTTCTACTCTTCAAATCATATATTACATATCTTTTATTAACAAAAAATAAAAATAAAAATCCTGCAAGTACTTCACGACAATATTTGAGATTAAACGTTCTGCTTAGTAGCAAAGAAATACAGAGAAGAAACAATGAGAAGTGACAAATGTGTTTTGATAGTGAAGCAAACAAAGAAATAAATAACAATTCAATATGAAATTATATATTTAGCTTTAGTTACATTGCGCTTCACTCTCCTATACAAATTTTTAAATAATTCAACCTAATCGATTAAATTAAATATTTAATATATTACATTGATATATAATCAATTATATAATTTACCTTATATTGAATTATATAATTTATTATATATATATATATATATATATATATATATATATATATATATATAAATAATAAATTATATAATTCAATTTAATTGGTTGCATTCATTATATAATCCATTATGATTATATAATTATATTTTATTTATACATTTATATAATTTTTAATATATATACATATATTTAATTTTTAATATATTATATATTTAATATTATATGTTTTTAATATATTTATATATTTAATATTATATATTTATTTTTAATAGTAATATGGTAATATAATATTGATATATTTTATTTATATATTTTATTTATATATTTATATATTTGTTAATATATTTATATATTTAACATTATATAGATAATTAATTATAATATTTGATTATAATATATATATATATATATATATATATATAATTAATTATCTGTATATATATTTTAAAAATAATATTATATAGTTAAAATTTTATTTTGGTACAAATAATTTATTATGTTTATTAAATATTTTATATGTGTGATTTTTAACAAAATTGATTATATGATTAAATTTTCATTATGTTATGTTAACAAATATTGTATATATATATATCTATATGTTTTACTTTTTAAATAAAAATTATTTTGTAATTAAAAATTGATTATGTTAAAAATAATTTTTTATGTTAAAAAAATTATATGTACTTTTTAAAAAATCAATTATATAATTAAAATTTCATTATAATATGTTAAAAGTATTATATATGTTTTATTTTTTAAATAAAAATTATTATGCAATTAAAATTTGATTATGTTAAAAATAATATTTTATGTTAACAAATATTACATATATACATAATTTGATTTAAATTTTTAATTTTTAAATATTATATATATATATATATGAAATGAATTTAATTAATTATGATTTACTTTTAATTGATTAAATATAAGTCTCCATAATTTTAAAACAATCAATTATATATATATATATATATATATATATATATATATATATATATATATATATATATATATGACCATATCTGAATAGTGGAATGAATTTAACCAACTATGATTTACTTTTAATTGATTAAATATAAGTCTACATTATTTTAAAATAATCAATTATAAATACAATTAATCTTTTAAATCATGTGTAATTTTGAAATAATCAATTACAAATAACTTTTAATCGATTAAATCTTATATTGTAACTTCAAAATAATCAATTAAAAATATCTAATCAATGAATAAAACTTTATGTAACTTTAAAATAATCTATCTATATATATAATTGGTTATATATAATCGATTTACATTCATATAGTTATATATTTAATGAATAAAGATAAAATTAAAGATTAATATATTTTTATATTTATTTTATCTTTTAAAATAATTTTAGAATTTTATTTTTCATTATTTCATTCATACCAAACAATTTAAATTCTACTCTATTTCTTACTTATTTCTCACTACTCTATTTCTTTTCACTTTACTCCACTCTACCTAACATAGCAAAAATGTGGCAATGTCAATGTCGACTACAAAAAATAAAAAATAATAATGTAAATACTTTTACACCATTGTCTAATATTAAATTATCATTTGTATAAATTTATTATAAATAATGATTGTGATTGAATCACAATGTAAAACTCTTTAAGTCACCACATTTGAGGTATTTTCTATTTTGACTCTATGGTTCATCACAAATTTATTTTTAAAAGACATCTTGATGGATTAGATGGATTAAGAGAAATGGATATTTATAAACTACCTTTATCATTGACTTTTAAGCTATGCAAGACTATTTCATGTTGAACAAACTCTAAACATATATATTTTGGATTAAATTTTTATATTTTAATTTCTTTTAATTCCATAAAAAATTAAAATATAAACTTTCAATAAAACCTCCAGCTTATATTATAATTCTATTTTTAATATAGGAAAATAAAGATATGAATGATACGTTAGAATGTATGATTATAAAAGATATGATGCGAAAATACAATAATAATTTATACCTTAATTAAAATATTAATTGTAAACATTGAATATATATATTAATTATTAATTATTAGTATTTTGTAGTTGAGTATTCAATTAACTAAATTAATTGAGCTTATAAAATCATATAGTTTCTTTAATTAATACGTTTTTATTTTATTTTAATATATCTCAATTTATTTTATTTATTTGCTATATATTGATTTTAGGTTTAATTAAAATATAGCATGAGAAAATAATTTTTTATGAAAAATATATTTTTTCTTAGATATCTTTTAAACCACACGACCACCTCATCAAATCGAAAGAATCAAACAAGGTAAAAAAGTTGATAATACTAAGCACTTACTTAGAAATAGTAAGGTAAATAAAATGGAAGCATTATGAGTACGTAATTATGTATAAAGAATCGATTTGGTGCAGTGGTGCGGTAAAGTCTATAGTTTAACTGTTTAAGTATTATATTAACTAATTATTTGATTACTTTGCCAAATAATTCACCATTATATTTTAGAGGATCTAAATTCTTGATTAAATGATGATACATGAAAAATACAAATACCCTAAGTATATAAAAAAGTATAGATACTTGGTATGATGGTTATCGAAGTGAATGTGAAAAATAACTGAAAATAACTCGTATGCAAAGTGAATAAAAAATAGCTGCATACAGCTATCAATGTGAAGTGAGAGGGTTGTACGATGATACGGAAAGAATGGGCGTACATATAACTCATGTGATGATTACCAAATGAATTTAAAAAATAGTTGCAAATAGGTCAATTATAAAGTAAATATGAAAATATATGCAAATAATTAATATGAATGTAAAGTGAGTGAAGGGGTTAAAGAAGGAATAAAACCGTTAAACTAATATACTCTTTCAATTTTTTTTTTAAATAAAAAATAGCAAAAGTAAATTTTGTTATATATAAAAAAATCACACGATTTTAAAGTGATTTTTTTAATTTATGACTTAATTATAAACCTGCCAATCACGAAAATATCTTTTTTAATTATAAATAATATTGACCGTGTATTTTAATTAAATTACTCAATAAATTACTTTTAAATTTACACTAGCAGTCAAAAAAACGCTATTTTCATGAATGCACCATTCAGAAAAATACCCTTCGAAGATCTCTTCAACGAGATATTGTGTTCAATGGACGCAAATTTTGGTCTGGAAAAAACAATAGAACAGAACTTAAAATCTTTTAATTATTTTTTGGTGCTGTTATTTTATAAAATTAAAATTTATAATAAATAAATATATATAAAATTTAATAATCATGTATGAATAATGTTAAATAATTTTATATTTTTATTAAATTATAAATTATTATTAATATAATATTAAAATAAATTATTATAAAAACTAATAAACTTATATACATAATAATTTATAATTGGATGATATATAAAATTGTTATTCATTCTTTGTGTATAAAATTATTTTTTTTATATTTTTTAATATGTAAATTATATTTTAAATTTATGATAAATAATTTATAATGTGATATAATGTTATTTTTAATTGGTGATAGTTTTTTTGTTAAAAATATTAAAATTTAATTTAAAATTAAAAATAGTAGATAGAGAAAGATAATTTTTTAAAATATGTTTAAAAATATCTTCATTAAAAAATAATTATTTTAAGCTATATATAATTTTTTAAAAAAAAATATTTACTAACAGTTTATCGTGATAAAATTTTAATTTTAAAAGAAAATTTTAAAAACTACGATTTAATTTTTTAAAAATAATATTCATACAGTAAAAATTAATTTAATAATGACCTAAAAAGACGGAAAATCTTCGTGTATATATAATCTATATTATTATATATATTTCATTTATACATGTGTCTCCCAAAGAAAGAAAATAAAAATAACGAACCCTTTCTCTCTTGAAAAAATAAGAGGCGAAAGGCTCTCTCCTCTCTTTTCATCTGCTGCACACACCATCCTCCTCGATTAATCCAAATCGCTTCGTTTTTTCACTCAAATTCCGACGTTCCTATCGCCGCCGCCGCATCCGGCGACTCTCCGACGCCTTCGCCGCCGCTTCACCATTCGGAATCTCACTCGCCAGCAGCCTCTTCTCTGCCGGAGTTCCAATATTCGCGCCTCGCTTTTCTCGATATTGTCCGCCGGCGATTCGGTTTCCGGTCATTCCTCGTCAGTGAAGGTGATTGATAACCTGCGCACCGCGGGTCCTCTGTTTCTCGTAATTGGTTATATTCTGTTGTGCTTCCTTCAGGTGTGGAAAGGTTAGCCTCTTGCTGTTGCTGTTTGTGGATTGGTTCCGATTAGGTTTTCGATTCCGTTTGCGAAATTAGGTTTCCGATTGCATTCATAGGTCGCGGTTTGAAATTCGTAGGGGTTTTAGTGGCGAGAGCTTCGCTCGTTTCTTGTGAAATTTGCTCGTTGATCCGTTGGTTTTGCCGTTTTGATTTGGCTTTGTTGTCGTTTTTATTGTTGGAGTTGTTTTTGATTGTGTAGTGATGAATTGATTGAATTCGTGCGTTTTGGATAGCGCGGGGTTAGTGGAATTCGGTTTTGACCGTTGGGACACTTTAAAGCAGTGCCTTTTCCCTCCTTGATCATTGGGATTCAATTTTAATGCAGATATGACTGTGTTTCCTTTTTTGACCCTAGTGTTTGAAGTTTCGAGTTAAGTTTAGTAGTTTAGAGTGTCAGCTTCTAGTTCTGCTTTTGAATTTAACCTGAAAGAAACCGGGCTTTTGAATTTCATGTGTATTTGCCTGCAACTTGGTTTGCTTGGAAATATAACTTGGTTTGGTAGAAATGTGTGGAAGAAGAATTTTGATTTTGAGTCACTCACCACTAGTTAGCCAGTGGTTTGGGCAAGGATTTCAACTCACTGATGCCACTGCTTGGCACTTGGTCCTAGTAGTTTTTTGCTAGTAACAGCTGAGTATGCTTGGTTGTTTATAAAGAGAACTTCTTTTAGAATAATGTATAAGATGTAAATTTCTGTCACTATGCCTATCCTTCTCTAGGTTCTTTTGAACTTGTTGGAAATATGGGTTTTGTGTATTTAGTTATTTAATTTAATTTAATGTATATTGTTTGGTATTGTATTATCATTGTGTGTCTAGTTGCTTGAGCATGGTTTGAGGTCCTTCTGATTGTCTATCACTCTCTTGTTCAGACTTTGTGGAGATGAAGATACTTGAATGAGCAGGTGACATATAACCAGGCTTTTAATTATTATCTTTAACTGCTTTTACAGTGAGGAGACTGAATGAAGCAAGGGAGATTCTAAGGTAGTCCTGCATGACGGGATGGCTTTCTTTAAGCACTTTTCAGATGATGCAGTTTCACATGGTGTTGTGGAAGATAAGGGCCGAGGGCAGAATACCGATAGATCTCGTAGGTCAGTAGATAATGGATGTGCTTATGCAGCTTCTAGTGAAAAAGAATTTGATATGAACATGGAGGTACAGTATGAGAGTGACAGTGAACCAGATGGTAGTAGGCTGCAAAAGGAGGCAACTACTGATGATCGAGTTGGTACAAGAGAATCAGACATAGAGAATATGGGCAGAAAAACAGCTTCTGTTGGAAGGTGGGGTACTACATTTTGGAAGGACTGCCAGCCTGTGTGCCCTCAGAATGGTTCTGAATTGGAACATGAATCAAAGAGTGGATCAGACAATAGAAATGCAGATGGGTCTGATGATAATTCGGCAGAAGGCAGAGGGGAAAGTTTAGATTCAGAAGATGATGATGGACCAAAGGATTCAGGAAAAGGTCCAAGAGGCCATTCTGATATTCCTGCTGAAGAGATGTTGTCTGATGAATATTATGAGCAGGATGGGGAAGAGCAAAGTGATTCCTTGCATTACAGGGGTTTCCGCCAATCCACTGGATCAGAGTCACGGCCTCAACAGATGTCTACTATTGTCAAAAGGCATATGCATAAGTTTAGGATTTTAGAGGATACTGAAGGTAATGATGGTGATGCAGATTATGAAGAGGATGAAGCAGATGGTAATGTGAACACTGCATTTAAATATATAGAATGTTGCTATATGTTGAATTTTCACTCCTGGGTTTGCTAATCTAGCCCTTGTTCAGTTGCTATTAACTATCAGAGATGAACTCCTGGGATTCATTTTTTAATATTTGTTTGGGTTAATACCTTGCAGAAGATGATCCTGATGATGCAGACTTTGAGCCCTCAACAAGCAACCGTGCTGCAAATAAGGTGTGTTTGTGGTTATCCATTGCCGTGGCTATTAAGTTCTGCATCACTTGCATCTTACCTTCTGTGTAAGCATGTAGGATTCTAAGGCTCTATTTGGATTAGAAGTGAAATAGAGAGGAAAGAAATAAGAAGAAAAGAATAGGAAGGATAGAAATAAAAGAGAAATAGAGTAAAAAAGATGTGTTATTTGGCTGGATAGAAATGAGAAGGAAAGAAATGGAGAAATTTCTCCGCTTGTTTGGATGAGTGGAGGAGTGACTGAAAATAAATAAATTATATAAAAATTTTGTTACAATATTTTTTTTTCTTGACACTTATTATTTATTTATCTATTTATCTATTTTTGTGTTACAATTTTTTATTTAATTTAAAAATAAAAACAAAAAAATAAATTGAAAAATATACTTGGAACTCTAAATAAATTATGATAATTCTGCCACCACTGTTTTTGACTTTTGTTTTTATAAATCCTCCTTTGAGTTGAATGTTTATCCAAGTAACTAGTTGTTATATCAAGCCTGCCAATTAAATATAGTCCTACACTTCATCCGTGTGCCATTTTATGCCTGCAATGGGTGTAAACAAATTTTTGGTGGGCCCCACACAAATTATTCCCTGGCCTTCCATTTCATTGCGAACCAAACCAACAAAAGTTCCCATTTCTACAATTCCACCCTACTTCACTCCTTTCCATTTCCCCCCCTCCCAAATCATCATGTAAATGTTGCCACCTGGATGCTACGAAGCATGATGAAATGATTTTTGCTGTTGTAACTTTATTTCTTTTCATTGCTCCAAACCTTGTGATTTTGTTCCTTGTGCTTCCCCTAATGGTTTTCCCTTGCATAATTTTGACTTGCCATATATGCATTTGAGTGTATAAATCAGATCTAATATCCATTTTCTTATTTAGACATACTTGGTACTATAGACAGCAGATCATGAATTTGCATGGTGAGGTAAATTGTGTGGGCTTTGATCCTTGCTTGTTGTGCTAAAGATTTAGAACAAGCATTCCTTTGTCATATGATTTGCCTTTTGTTTTGAGATATACATTAATATTGTCGGATGTCATTTGGTAAAGATGGTTTCAGCATAGATGAAATGATGAAGTAACTCATAACATATAGTTATAAATAATGTTGGCCTTATTCCCTTACATTACATCCTTTACTCTCCGTTTTCTGCACTGTTATGTTTACCTATAGATCTATGCAGAGTCACATCAATATTTTTTCTGCACACTTCCACTTGTAATTTGTTGGATTTGGATGGTGTTTAAGCTGCACAAATCACTGTTAGGGGTGTGTGGCTAACTGGCAATACTTTCTCCATAATTTTAGACTAGGTTATGCAATTAATAATATATCCTTTTGTCAGCTTGGACTCGGGCTGCCGATGGTGTACTTGAACTATTAATGGTTCTATTGGACTTTGTTTGGGGCTTTATTTATTTAGTTGTTTGGCCATACTTTAGTTTGTTTTACATTATCTGTTGTTTTTTGTTTCTATATTGGGGAACTGCAATTTAGCCAGGTTTTCAGCTGTGTATAATTTTCATTAAGAGACAAGTAATTTATTTTGAGTGCACTATTTTGATGACAGAGAATGCGACCAATGTCCTCAGCTGTGAAATATATGAAGTGGATAGATTTTTTTCATGTAGCTACTGTTTGTCTTGTTTAGTGAGCAAATAAACAGTGTGAATCAACTGCTTTTGTTTGTATTGATAATAAAATTTATTGCTATTGTGTGTGGGCGACTGGGCGTATAGGATATGTTTTTGGAAATTTTTGATTTGTATTAAGGATACTAAGACCATTGCCTTTGGTCATGTTAGGAAATATATTTATCTCTCATATAAGTAATGCCTTTTGGTATCGCTGCAATAGGTGATATTTATTCCTGTCCAAGTTTATTCATTAAACTAAAACCTTCTGCTTGAATCATGAAGCTAGTGTTGGAAAATAATCATTTAGAAATCCTATGATTATTTTTCCAGTAAGGGATATATTCATTACGATAATACTTTATTGTCGTATCAAATCAGTATTTAGCATGAAAATACACTCTTGACATGCATTTCTTTTCATTTTGTGGTTGTATTAATTAATTAAAATTAAATAAGGAATAACTAATATTACTAGGTATTTAAGGTAATAAAGAGAAAAAATTAGTATGATCAGTGTTTGTGTGATAGAGAATAGGGATAGTGGGTTACAAAGATTTGATAAATGTAAAGAAGTGGGATGCATTCAGAAGGAAAACACGTGTCAAGCTTGTCAAAGGAAAATGGTGTATTGGATAGAAAAATAATATTCCAAGATGATACTAATAAAGAGAATATAATGTGATCAGGGTTCTATGATATAGAATTAGGATAGTGTATTGAAATTTGAAAAAAATTGATTACCTAAAGTCGTATTATATAATTAGGTTTGTATGATATAGAGTATTAGATAGGAAAAGTCTATTAATTTTGGGGATGTTTAATTCAATTCAATATAATATATACTGAGAATTGTGGTGGAATCCTATTAGTGTTTTCTCTATATAAATGGTGTAATTATTTAGTCAACCATAGTGTTAAGTGGATAATCCTATTGAAGCTCAAAGCCTCAAAGTCTACATCTCTCCTCTGATTTTAGAGGATCATATTGAAAAGTATGGTATGTTTGTTGATGTTTCCTGTCAAGTAATTATTCTAATATCTTAATTTCTCTTGTTAGGAGAAGGAAGGGGGTTGGGTATGTTATTTAGTGATCATATGTTGGTTAACTGTTAATGTTGGAGTAAATATACATTTTGTTTTTTTGGTTTTGCTGGATATTTTTTACTATACTTAAGTGATTGAAATATAATTCCAGGATAAAGATTGGGAAGGTGAAGACTCAGATGAAGCTGATGATAGTGATGAAGAAATAGATGTCTCAGATAACGATGATTCGTACTTTGATAAGAAGGCAAAGGGAAGGCAGCAAGGTAAAATTGGACGAAGTGTCAGATCTTCCAGAGATCACAAATATACTGTGTCTAGTCGACAAAGAAGAGTTAAGCCATCTTTCGATGATGAAGATGATGAGTCTACAGCGGATGATTCTGACAGCGAGAGCGATGAGGATTATAAAAGCACGAAAAAGCGAGGTGTGCATGTACGCAAGAATAATAGTCGTTCAGCGGCATCCACTAGTTTTTCTATGCGCAACAGTGAGATTCGCACTTCTAGTAGGACAGTTAGGAAAGTATCATATGTTGAAAGTGAAGAAAGTGAAGAAGCTGATGAAGGGAAGAAGAAGAAATCCCAAAAGGTATAGTCTACTTATTATGTTTAGAACCAATGCTTTTCACATATTTGAGCATGGTCTTTCTCTCTCTCAGTCTCTATTTGGTGCAAATGTTTTGGGGTTCATCTATCTACTAAAATTCCCTAAATGTTAATTGTTGATTTTCACATCTGTAAGATAGACTCATAATTATGGTTTCTATGTTCGAGTAACATCAACTTGTAATAAGCTGTTTTAGATTGTTACAATTGACCTTATCAAAATTAAAAACATTTGTAGATTGCCCAATCTCTTTATGACACTTTTTGTCAAAAAATTTTAAACCTAACCAGCAAAAGCTGTTCCAAAGCAGGAAGAATAGTTGTGATATTGATGTCTGTACTGTTTTGGTAATTTTTTCCTCTTTATTATTATTGCTTGGCATTTGGGTGTACTTGGAATGGAAATAATGTGTTACACGTTGAGCATTGCTTATAAGACATCTTGATAAAAGCTATGGGAGTTTTTTTTTAATTGATGAATAGAAGATTGAACATTTTTAAGGATGTAGGCAAGTGATTGATGCCTTTTTTTCTGTGTGTATTGTCTTTGAGTGAGAGAATGAGTGATGTATTGTCACTTGCATGATGAAGGTTGGGTTTGACTTGGTATGTAATTGGTGAAGACTTTTTTTTTTCCATTAATGTGTTGATGGAGAGATCTTAGTCTCAAGGTTTATTGATAAATTGGGAGTTTATGCTATTGATTTCAGAAGCAGTAGCTCTCATGCTTTAGATTAGATGACTCTGCACTAACTCTGCAAGTACTTTAGAATTCTGAGTAGAGTTGATACACCTGATATTTGTCTGAGGTGCAGGTGTTTTATTCAAGTCTATCTTAGTTTATTATGTCTATTAAAGGATCTGCATACTCTGATCAACAATGCTGCAAAATGATTATGATTTCATAGTTAGATTTTTATTATTGTTTTTGTTTGGGCATGAATTGCAGGGTGGGATGGTAATGTTACTGGACACAACTTAGATCCAGAACCAAAGATCCTGTTGGTACAGTTTTCCAATCAGAATTGGAGTTTTATCTTGGTAATATGCGCTGACATATAATGGAATCCTTTATTATGCGTGTTACCGAAGTGAAACTTTAATTTTGATCGGAGAACAGTACCAACTGTACCAATGGTACTGCATATAAGTTTTGTCCAATATGACTTAGCTAAGTTATTATGATACTGCCTATTTACTTATCAATTCTTTTGATTTATCTTTATTGATGTGGTTCTATTAATAATTCTTCAGGAAGAAATTGAAGAGGATGATGGAGACTCCATTGAAAAGGTGCTCTGGCATCAGCCGAAGGGCCTGGCTGCAGAGGCTCAAATGAATAATAGATCCACAGAACCTGTTTTAATGAGTCACTTGTTTGATTCTGAACCTAATTGGAATGATATGGAATTCTTGATAAAATGGAAAGGCCAGTCACATTTGCATTGTCAATGGAAGTCTTTTGCTGAGTTGCAAAATGTATGCTTTTCATTTGTATTGTTTATTGAGCATTAATAATAGTTATGATGTTGTATTGTCTCTTTTTTACCCATTAGTATACTGCTTTTTATTATTTTGTTTGATTAATCTATCATAAGTTGAGATTTTTCCTCTTTTCTTTTTTGCTGAACTGTAATACATTCTGTCTATGGGATTGCAGCTCAGTGGTTTTAAGAAAGTTTTGAATTATACCAAGAAAGTGACAGAGGACATCAGGTACAGGATGACAATCTCAAGGGAGGAGGTAAATGGATTCAGCTACTGGAAGATATTTTTCTTAACATTCTTGTTCATTTAATGGAATAGATAACTTCTGATATTTATTTTTAAGAAATAGTTTGCCACTTTTCTTCACCAATATTTGATGTTTGTTTTAAGTGTGAAACTGCCTAACCTAGCTTTTTGTTTGTAAGATATCATTTTAGTGTTTTATGCTTTCTACTTTCTAGTGCTCACCTTTCAATGAAGGTCTAATAAAATAAAATAAAATAGGTTATACATTGTAAATAATGGAATATTTGCTGAAAATATATAGTGTGCTAGGTCTTGGCCTTCTTGGAAAAAGGTGATGGCTACTTTGTTCAAAAAATCTGTAATTGATGGATTCACCGATCTGTTCAGTTGTTGATTAGAATCACATTTTTAGTATTTTTTCCCTCTAATCACCATAATTAGGGTCTTTGGCTCTTCAATGGGACCCCAAGGTATCTCAACAAGCTTTGATCCTTTTGGCCAGCCATGAGACTAATCCTTGGTCTGGGATTCCGACACACCTAAAGCTCCTCACTCCTCCCCATTAAAAAATTAATCATGTTTTTAGTTAATGCCATGTTCCTTGTGGTTATGATTGTTTACTGTAGTTTCTCTCACATCACCATTCTGTTTCTGCATCATGAAAGAGAAAGTTACTACCCTGATAAAGTTTGTAAGTTAATGCCTCATTATTAATTGATGCAAATACATGATGTTCTTTTTGTAGGGGGGTATGTTTACTGCATAATTTTCCATTTAAGAGTTATGCTTTACTCTTGCATTTTTGAAAATTTACATTTAAGTAAAAAAAGATCTTTTTGGATATATCAATATTATTTTGTGTTTAATTTTTAATAATATCTTGGTGCTGTATATGTAGATTGAGGTCAATGATGTGAGTAAGGAGATGGATTTAGATATTATCAAGCAGAACAGTCAGGTTTTTTCCTGCATTTCATTGCTTTAGTGTTTCCTTTTTCTTGTTACCTTGGATGTATTCTGAATTGAGTCATGACTTGCATTTTTAGGTGGAAAGAATAACTGCAGATAGGATTAGCAAAGATAACTCTGGCAATGTTATTCCTGAATACTTGGTCAAGTGGCAAGGATTATCTTATGCTGAAGTGACTTGGTATGCTGCACAATAGATTTAGTAATCATATATATATGTGTGTATACATATATATAAATTCTACATCAATGCCTTCACATTTTATGCATTGACGATGCACTGTGTTTTAGGTCCTTTAGTGAGTGTTATGTTGCCTTTTCCACTTTTTTAGTGCTTGTGGTTGGTTTTATTGATACTATGTTAATTGACACCTTCATGTTGTTCATATAACTAGGGAGAAGGACATTGATATTGCTTTTGCTCAACATGCTATAGATGACTATAAGGTAGTCTTCTATTCTCTATTCCCCCTCTAATTGTTTATGTTGGTTTTACAAAAATTATTGTTTCATTTGAATGGATGCACTGCATGCTGTAGTCTTATTATGGAAGTTATTATCAAACTATTCAGTCTACAATTTAGCATGTGCAGTATATGATGACATGGGGACCACAAGGATATTGAAACTTGCATTGGACCTAGGAAACATATAACTCTGGTTATGTGTACAATACAAGATGGATCTGAAGACTCCATATTTGGAAAATTTGGTTTGCTATTTAGCAGGGATATTACTATAAACATTGGACTCATTTTTTCCTATAACTGAAGATTGAATATCATATATTTTCATACAATAATCCTGTCTAGATAAATTTCTTTATAAATACGTATGGGAGAAGAAAATAAGAAGGTAAAATACATTGAGTTTCTCCCATAATTAAGCTAAAATCAGCTTATGCTCTTAACTTTTATAGAAACTTTCTCATTTAATTTCTGCAAAAACCTGAAGTGTACAAGGTAAAATTGATGTGTATATGTGTATAACCTACTTATTTTCTTTTAAGTGGTTATGGAAAAATTTATCTAAATAAGACCCTGGTTTTATTTTAAAAAAGGTTCATACCTTGCATTTTGGATTTGACTCTTTGCTTCTGTTTTGTGTCAGTCTTATATTATCAATATTGGTATGCTGGTTATGTTGACTGTTTATGCTTCTTTCTATTGAACATTTAGTGGTGCATATTGATAGACAGTTATTTTGTTCGAAACAGCAGTGACTAGTGGAGAAACATTTTCATCGTGGCTAATTAGTTTGGATGAATTGAATATACCCTTTGTTCCACATCTCTGATAGCTACTTCATCTCATCTGTAACTTCTCGCTAGGGAATTGTTATGGTTCTCTTATATGGAATTTTCTATAAATGTTTCATCTTATATTTTGTTTCTTGTATCTATGATTTTCATTGTGTGATTGTACACATTCATACCGGAAAACTTGATAGTAAGCTGTTTGTTCTGTCATATTTGAACAGGCTCGTGAAGCTGCAATGTCAGTTCAAGGAAAGATGGTAGATCTTCAGCGTAAGAAGAGCAAAGGTTGGTATTAACAAAATCATAATAACTGTGTGAAGCTTCCATTTTTAGGGCTGGAAATGAGTCGAGTCAGATTTTTTTTCAGCTTCACTAGAGAGCTTTTGAAAAGAAATTGATTATTTTCCAAACAAAATTCCCAAACATGGCCTAAATCTTTATATTAGTGATTTATTTGTTCCCAATTATATTATCATTTATCATTGTTTTAGAAAGTATTTATAAAACAATATTTTTTATATATATAGGTGCATATCAAGTGAGAGACCGAGAGGATTATTTGTATGAGAGGGTGAGAGGAGTAAATCTAGATCATACGAGTATGCTTGGATGGTTAGGATTAAATCACAAAGTCATGTGACTTCTCTAAGTCGTCATGTGATCATTAAATAACTTTTAATCTTAACTACTATGTTGTGTTTGGCAAGGTGGAGAGAAATAGATTGGAGTGAAAAGAAATAGTGAGGAGAGAAATAAATAAGTAATAGAGTGAAATTTGAGTTTGATAAGAAAGGAATAGAAGAGCAATATAATGTTAAAAAAATTACTTATTTATCCTTTTATTATTATAGATAAAAAAATTATATATATAATTTGTGTAATAACAAAAATATATATTAAATATCTATAATTAAAATTATTTATATATATTAAATATATAATAAAAAATATATTATTATATATAATAAATATAAATAATTATAATATATTAAATATGTAATTAATACATATAAATATATATAATTTATTGCACATATATGTATTTATTATATCTATCAAAATCAATTACATATAATCGTAATCGATTATATATATATATATGGTTAATAATGTAAAATTAATTTTTTTTACATATAATTACTAAAGTTGGCCCCATATTCCATTCTTTCTATTTCTAAACAACCAAGCCACCATTCCTATTTCTATCTTATCCTTCCTCTTTATTTCTACACAAACAAACACACCCTCTTGAGGTGAGAGTTGTCCCCACTTATAAACTCTTTTTAGGCCCTACATCTAGTTAATGTGAGACTTGCGTTTTTTCACAATACACTCCATTATGACCAACACTATTGGGCTTGGTGTGTGAATAATATGGTAAGTGACATGTTAACAGATCTAGGATAGACTCTAATACCATTTTAGAATGTGTATTTGTGCCTAACTCAATCCCAAAAGCTAGCTCAAGAGGTGAGAGTTGTCCCCCCACTTATAAATTCTTTTCAGGTTCTATTTCTAGCCAATATGGAACTTGGGTTTTTCCCAATACTCTTTATTTCTATACAAACAAACATACCCTTAATGTATGGTTCTGTGGTCCAAATTTATTCTTCTCACTCTCTCATTATAAACACTCCTTTCACTTGATACGTCCCTTGTCTATATATGTATTGACTATTGATGTATAAATATATATTCTACTTTTCAACTAAGCTGACATACGTTAGTTATAAACTATGAATCAAAATATTAAGAAATAAATTAAGCATTGTTGTCTCTTCTCTACATTTATGTTTTAAGAGCATTAATTGAGAAACTTGTGATTGCTACGGCTCAAATATGAAAAAGTAGACACTTGGTAGTGTTTTTTTTTTTGTGGTTTCTTTTTCTATTGAGTACATCATAAAGAAATTTCCGGTTTCACCATTTCATGAACAAAATATTAATTTCTATTTACTTATATAGAGATATACTTTTAATCTTTTCTTTTTTGTGATGTTTAGCAAGTTTGCGGAAACTTGATGAACAACCTGAATGGTTGAAGGGTGGAAAGCTCCGTGATTATCAACTTGAGGGTCTGAATTTTCTTGTTAACAGGTATACTTGTTTGCATGTATAAAGTATGTTTTTGTTATTTGGTGTGCTAGATCTTTGTTTGTTGTAATTTGACAGTTGGAGAAATGATACAAATGTCATTTTAGCTGATGAAATGGGTCTTGGTAAAACTGTTCAGTCGGTATCAATGGTCGGTTTTCTACAGGTATAGTATTAATTATCTGTTTGGTTAAAAATGTCTTTCTAATGTTATAGATAAATTTATTTTTGTTTCCTGATGCAGAATGCCCAGCAAATCCATGGTCCTTTTCTTGTAGTTGTTCCATTGTCTACCTTATCAAACTGGGCCAAAGAATTTAGGAAGTGGCTTCCTGATATGAATGTTATAGTCTATGTTGGTACTCGTGCAAGTAGAGAGGTGAGACATTTTTCTGTGAGTATGTTTCAAATATAAATGAAGTTACAAAATCTATCTGATATTCAACATGGTGTAAAACTTGATTAGAACATGCATAATTCGAACAAAAGTAGATGAACAAAATGACTATGACAGAGGGGAGGGGATTTCTAGAGTGGGATTTGGTACTAGGAAAAGGCCTTGTTTAATTCTTTTGGATTTTGTTCTACTTCCTTGGGTGTACAAAAGTGGGATTTGGGATATTGTTCTACATATTTCTTTGTTTGTCTTGTATCTTTTCATTATTGGGAATTGTGATTATTAGTCATTCTCATCAAGCAAAGGCATAACTTGTTCTCTTTAGTCTTTCATTCCTTTATCTGCTTCTTGGTCAAACCACATTTGCTACTGATTAAACATGTCAGGAGGCTCATCTTCTTTGTATATCCTTGAGCCTTGAGGTTGTATTTAGGAAGTGTAATTTTAAATTTTTAGAATGGCTGTATTGTGTTCTGTCTTGCATTCATGCTATATATTGGCTTCTTTGATTGAATCCTATGAAACATGGATCTTTACATCTCTAGTTATTAGATTTAACAGATGTTATTTTTCCTTGAGCTCTCAAAGTAGTGTAACCTCTGCTTTTAATCCTTAATCATGTCTATAGAATGTTACGGCGTCCATCTTTCAGTACCTTCATCAAATCCTAATTTCAATCATCCTATATTGAATTACTGATTTACTTGTCGGGAGCAAGATCTAGCTTTGATCATGAATTTTGTTGAGTATATCATGTTGTAATGTTTTTTCACCTAGCTTTGACCTTGTGGTAATGTTATATGATCATAAGTGTTAAGTCATGGACTGGTCCTCTTTTTGCATCTGACATTCCTTTGTTGAATCTAGACTATCTTTATGGACTTTAGAAATAAGTAATTGGCTGCTTATCTAATTGTTTTGGACTATACAAAGTGGATGTGGTCCTGATGGTTAATGTTCCCCTCAGCCCCCTTTTTAAGTTATTGAAGGACACTATAGATACCTTGCTTTTTACTGGTTTGAATTCTTTTATATAAGATTTTCCTTTTCATTTTTCCCCCTGTGGCAGGTTTGCCAACAATATGAATTTTATAATGATAAAAAGGCTGGCAGGCCTATAAAATTCAATGCACTTTTGACTACATACGAAGTAGTTCTGAAGGATAAGGCTGTTCTCTCCAAGATCAAGTGGAACTATCTAATGGTAGATGAGGCTCATAGACTAAAAAATAGCGAGGCACAATTGTACACAACACTTTCAGTAAGCAACTTTTCCGCTTTGTTTTAGTATTGAGCTATTATTTATGAGGTTAATTTTTTTTTTTTTAATTTTTGGTTGTTTTTTCCCTTGATCTTTTAGGAATTTAGCACCAAGAACAAGTTGCTTGTCACTGGTACTCCGCTACAAAACAGTGTTGAAGAGCTATGGTATTAAAACCATTTTCCTTTATGTTAGATTTGTCAAAACTCAAAAGGACTTTTGCATCTTTTGCGGAGGCATTAGATTTCTTATTATTTTTGTTTTCACACAAGTCAATAAATGTTTAGAGAGTAGATTGCATAGCTTTTAGCCCTTTGGTAAAGGTGTAGAAGGAGACCAAGAAGGGATTTCATGGTGAATAATAATATCCCTGAGTATTTGTTTTTTAATTGAGCTCAATGACATCGTACGATCCATGTAGCCAACCTCACTTAATGAGATAAAGTTGTTTTAATATTTAGGAGTCAATAAATGCTAGTTACATTTTGGGGGTTAATTACAGTTTTCATTCCTGTGGTTTTAGCTTTTCATTTGGTCATCTTATTATTTAAAGATCATCCAATGCACCATTTGCTTTGCTAATTAGAACATTCCTGTATTTTTCTCCTTCTATATATGCATCTTGGACACAACTTTGTGACTCTATAATTTGCTTAATGATCATTTTATGCATAGTGTAAATGTCTGCACATTTTCTTACACATACCAATTCTATAGATATATTTTAGTCATAAAACATAGGCTTCAGGGGTGGCACAGAACTGGGGTTAATTGGGTTTCGACAACTTCAGTAAAAAAATATATGGTTATGAACCTAGTATTTTGGTCTGATATTTCTCATTCGTTATCTGTTCTATGCATATTATGAATTAATATAAACTATCTTGTGGACAACAAATAACATTATATAAATAATTTATATTGTAACTACAAATTAGATAGAGATGTTAGGTGTCAGTGTGTAAAATTGCATGTTAGTTGCACGTAATATTGTTTTTATATACTGTGAAAAAATGAGAAAGGAAATTTTCTAAATGTGCTTGAATGAATAATTCACTCAGCAGATTGATATATTTATAATAAGATTATTTACAAAGAGAATAAATAACTACTACTATTTTCAAGAGAGCAATTAAATTACTACAGCTTCCCGAGATACATTCAACTTGGCTAAACATTAACTAAGCTTCTTTGGAAGGGTAATAAGCATTTAAATGCTCCTATTTCCAACATATACCATTGATAATGCATTGATATTCATGCTCACATATCTCAAGGCAAATACATTTTCCATTTCTGGAAATGATTTCTTTGACAGATTTTTATTTTCATACCATCTCCACTTTATTGGTTTCTGATCAGTTTACTTGATATTTAAAACAGGAATGATATTAATACCCTTAATTTTGTTTGCTTTGTCATTTCTCTTGTCTGTGTAACAACTTTCCTTCCTCCCCCCTCTTTTATTTTTTAGGGCTTTGCTCCACTTTCTCGATCCTGTTAAGTTTAAGAGCAAGGATGACTTTGTTCAAAACTATAAGAATCTGAGTTCATTCAATGAGAATGAGGTATAACTTACCATCATTATCTTTATTTTAGCTGTTACTTGAATTTTTCGTTGTTTCAAATCTTGACTATTGCTTAGTGTACTACTCTCCATTCATTAAAGTTGCACAACTGTCAAAGTGACAGCTGTCAACAGTTAGCTTAGGTCATTTGTGTAACCTGATACAACTGGTACCCAGAATTTAGAAGAATTCACACAGCAATACACAGGTACAGAGAGAAAAAGAAAGCTGTTATTATGTAATGACTACTGAGAATTCGAGTCACAGTTCTATCCTCCAGAATGAGTTTTCCCCCAAAACTATTACTGCAGTATTTACACTGCTATTTATAGCAATTAACCCCTAACTACGTAATTAATTAACTTGTGGGTCAGTTGGGTTGCTATATTCTTATTCCTTTTAGAGTACACTATAGTAATAGGCCCTTTATTCCTAACAAACCTCTCAGCTAGCTGTTTTAGTTAGTTACAAGTTAGATCTTTGTATAAATAACATCTTTGTAATAGAATACTGTAACTTTTTTCATTCAATGAAATTCAGAAATTCTCTCAAAATTTTTCTTCTCTCATTCTCTGGACGCTAATATTCCTTCTGCCTAAATTGATTTGTTCACATTATTTATTTTAGCTTGCTAATCTTCATATGGAATTGAGGCCCCATATGCTTCGGAGAGTAATCAAAGATGTGGAGAAATCATTACCCCCCAAAATTGAGCGTATTCTTAGGGTTGAAATGTCTCCTCTTCAGAAGCAGTAAGAACAATTTTCTTTTTCCAAAAGGTTGTTTTAAATAGTCCTACAAGTTCACTTTTTACATTCCTGCTGCTATTTGTATTAATTTAGGTATTATAAGTGGATTTTGGAACGCAACTTTCATGACTTAAACAAAGGAGTTCGAGGGAATCAGGTTTATCTCCTGCTTCTGTAGTAGTTTTTTGTAAATTCCTTCATGTATTCCTTTTTCCACTGCTTATGATTGTTAGAGATGTAAAATAAAATCATTTGATAGGCCCATAGTAAAATGTTTATAGAAGGAGAGGTAAAGAGAGGGATAGGGGAGTGGGCCATGGAGAGGAGAGGCCCAAATCAGATTAGTGGTAACAGAATTGCCAGGTGGCAAGGAGAGAGTGGAGGAATGAGGTGCGAGAACAGGTGCATTTGGGGAGAATCTAAATGAAGAGACTGGCAGATTTTGGAAGGATTAGGTTGAGCAGAGAATGTTCTCTCTCGGCGGATGTTACTGTTTTTCCCTAATTTTCTATCCATCTTGTAAGGAGTTGTATGCTCAAACACATCATTATATTTTTAGTCTTCTTACTGTTTCATTGGTGATCTTTGTTTTTGTGAGATTAAAATTGAGCTCTCTTAATACAAAGTTCAGTTTTATTTCTACTTATTTCTTCTGGTACCTATCACCATTAATGTCCATTTTCCTAAAACTTAAGGGGCTGTTTGGTTTAAGGAAGTGCCACCTTGTTTTTACTTTTTTTTTCTTGATTTCAAAAGTTTATATAGGAAACAGTAAAAACAATAAAATGTTGCTTTTACTGTTTCCTCTACAAATATTTGAAAACAAGAAATAATGTGACATTTTTTGTAATTAAAAAATGAAAACAGAAAACATTTTTTTAAAACCAAACGGCCTCTAAGCTTTTGATGAAGTTGATTCTTGGTATCTTAGTCTCTATGACTAAGTGGTTTGAAGTTCTATCCTTGCTGTCCCCAATCTTGCAATAAGTTGAATTTCATCACGACGTAGCCTATGCGATGGTCACTCTTTAAGCCCAAAGGTTCTTGCTTGAAGGCAGTGTTAGTGATGCAACATAAAACCATTAATCTCCCTTTGCCTATCAACTTAAGCTTTTGGGATAACTGGTTTATGATAAGGATATTGATGATCATGAGGGAATGGAAACAGTGGAATGTTTGTTTCTTATTTTATAAATGCCTTGCTTTGCATTAGTGTGTAGTCTCTTTCCACCAGGTCAACTTTATTCTGACTGGCAATGAGAGTTAGTGGGAGTAATTATTCTATTTTTTTTTTCAAAAAAGTATTAATGAATTGTATTGACATCCACCAATGTGTATATCAAGACACTGGTATAGCTTTACTGAAAATGTGTTAGTGTGTGATTGGAGAAAAGGAATTATCAAAAAATGTTGTCTCTGTTTATTGATGGCTAATCGGACAATTTTGATAGACTTGAGTCAGAATGTGATGAGAAAATTGCTTGAGAGGTCAACACTCAGACATTGAATTTATGGTTACAGGAACAGAAATCTGAAACCCTTAATTTTAGGGATTTAATAGCCTAATTACAGCAGTATCTTAAATTACATAAAGTCATAAATACAACTAATCAAATATAATCTGAACAGTTAAAGGAAAGAAATAAATAGGGAAATCTTAACAAAACTCATCAAATAGGTATAATGATACATGTATAATTCTATTTTTTTTTCCTCTTAAAAGATCATTACTGAATTCTAATGTACGGCTTTATCTGCTATGTTTCAGGTTTCTCTTCTAAATATTGTGGTTGAATTGAAGAAATGCTGTAATCATCCCTTCCTGTTTGAGAGTGCTGACCATGGTTATGGTGGGGATTCTGTAAGTAGTGATAGCAGTAAATTAGAGAGAATTGTATTTAGCAGTGGCAAACTTGTCATACTTGATAAGCTACTTGTCAGATTGCATGAAACAAAGCATCGTGTCCTGATTTTCTCTCAGGTATGTTGTTGAAACTTGTCAAATAATTATTTTACATCTCAGATTGATTGTATAATTTGGTATTTTGTTATGCTGGTTGAGTGATTTTTTGATCCTTCTATAGGTTTAGCTTTTAGGTCAACTGATTACTGACTTGGTATTGAAAGTGGTGCACAAGTCAAATTTTGGTTTTTTTTCGTTTTATAAATCTTGAGATGACTCAAATTCTGTTATGGTTACAGATTTAGGAAATATTTGTATTTATCTCAATAGCCTATTTTTTAAAGATATTTGCTGTATAGGATAATAGCTCAATCTTTTCCTTATCTTCTTTTAGATTTAGCTTATCTTTTCCTTATCCTTAGCATCATCTTTTATCTATATATATGTGTACACCTTTTACGGCAATCAATCAATTAGAAAACAGTTTTTCATATCTTTTTCTCTGATCTCAACTATAGATAAATTTTAGTAGCTTCCAGTCAGCCCATGGCTGTGGTGGTAGATAGTAGGTATGTGCTTCCTCTGATAGGCTTTTCTTTGTCAATATGGGTTAGCAATTGTTTGCAAAAGTCATCTTTATTTATGTAGCTAAAAGTCTGATCCTTTACTTAAGAGCTTATGGTTTAAGTTCTAATACCTGAAACAATTTTAACATATTGTTATGTAGCAGTTAGTTATGATACCATTAGTTAGTTAGTTAGTTAGTTAGGAGTTGTCTATACTCTATAAACAAGAGGGGGTTGAGAGGGAGAGGGGTTGCCCTTGGACTTGGGAAGTCTTTTGGGGGAGAACCTGGTCTCTTGAATACCTGGAGTGAAACACTCTTTGCAGTTAGTTAGTTAGGAGTTGTCTATAAGAGGTGGTTGAGAGGGACAAGAGTTGTCTTTGGATTTAGAAAGTCTTTGGGAGAGAACCAGATCTCTCAAATACCTGGAGTGTAACACTGTTTTTCTATCAATGGAGTTCTTCAATATCTGCAAAGGAGCTGAAACAAAGGAAGTGGGAAAATACAATAAATGTACCCGTATTGCATTAAAATTGCAAAGGGAGGCATTCGTAAGTGAAAACACAAGCCACACTTCTGTGGCACATAAGCTATGCAACCATTCAAAAGCAGTAGATTTTACTTATTTGCTTTAAACCTTGCAAATGAGTGGACAAAAATCCTTTTTATGGGATAGGGTTCATAGAAAATGCCAAACAGTCTATTTCAAAGCTGGCAAGCAGTTCTGTCTTGTGAGAAGGACTGCTGCTCTCTAATGAACCATATATCATTACTGATTTTATGAATTATTTATTGTAGATGGTTCAGGAAGAGGTGGCTATGAAGTTCATAAGGAACTTCTTATCTGGGGCTGCTGAGATTTTATTCTACTAGTTATTTGTTGCAAATAGGATTCTAGGAGATAAGAACTTCTTTAATGTTGATTTTCCAAGTTGCCTAGATACTTAGTATAGCTAGGTTTAATGAATCATAGGAAGTAGTGGTATCTTAATTATTCTCTTGTAAATTGTTTTTGCATAAATTATCTTGCTAATACTTTTGAATATAAATAAGTCCATTCTGCTGGGTGGAATAATCACTCAAGAAAATTCAGAAAATATTTGTTTCTCTCGTCACATTATTAACCTTTAAACAATAGTGTGTCTATGATAATACTTATTGATAAGGGATTTAATGCAGATGGTTAGGATGTTAGATATACTGGCAAAGTACATGTCACATCGAGGATTTCAATTTCAGAGGCTTGATGGCAGTACAAAAGCTGAAGTGCGACAACAGGCAATGGATCATTTCAATGCACCAGGTAGTGATGATTTTTGCTTCCTTCTCTCAACGCGAGCAGGAGGTTTGGGTATCAACCTTGCCACAGCAGACACTGTGATAATATTTGATTCAGATTGGAATCCTCAAAATGACCTGCAGGTATCGAATAAATTTTTCTTTTTTAATCAACAAAGGATTTTGGGTACTTATTATTACTGCTGTTTATCTTTTAGGCAATGAGTAGAGCTCATCGAATTGGGCAACAAGAGGTTGTTAACATATATAGATTTGTCACAAGCAAAAGTGTTGAGGAAGATATTTTGGAACGTGCTAAGAAGAAGATGGTAAGTAGAATCATTGAATAACAAATGATTGTATTAATTTCTTTTATTTAACTTAACTTTTGTATCCTTTACTTTTCATGCACTCATTGATGATTTTTGGCATCTATTTTAATATATTTTTACCTTCTAGCCTGCCAGATATATGCAATTGCTTGTTAACATACCTTAACATCAATAAATTTAAATAGTTTTTCATGCATGTTCTATAGGTTCTCGACCACTTGGTGATTCAAAAACTAAATGCAGAGGGTAGATTGGAGAAGAAAGAAGCCAAAAAGGGGGGAAGCTATTTTGACAAAGTAAGGACATATGTGAAAACTGTTTTGAAGTTCTGTGGTTAACATTACCAATGGAGCTGATATTGTCTTCTATTTCCTTTCAATGGATTGCATTCAGTCATTTTAGTGTACATTGTTTGAATATTTTCTTTGGGTTTATTGCACACTGTATCAAACATTTGCTTTTTACATGACAGAATGAGCTGTCAGCAATATTAAGGTTTGGAGCAGAAGAGCTCTTTAAGGAAGAAAGAAATGATGAAGAAAGCAAGAAACGACTCTTAAGTATGGACATAGATGAGATTCTTGAAAGAGCAGAGAAGGTTGAAGAGAAGGAAAATGAGGGTGAAGAAGCACATGAATTGTTAAGTGCCTTTAAGGCAAGTTACTTGGACATTGTCATGAAATTTTCTGTTTTATCTTATTTCTCTAGTATATTTTTTTTTTGCTGTTATCATTGTTATGATCAAGGTTGTCAAACTTGAGAGGTTATTTAAACTCATGTAGAGTCCATAGACTCCATTCAGGAGTGAGTTACTAATAATATAATACCATAAATTAATAAAAAAAGCAACATTCTGACATCAAAATAAAACAAATTGTGGTAAAAAAATATGGTAGTACAACTATAAATTATACATAATACATAAATGATTCAATTCTCAACTAATATTGCAAGTTTTGACCTGAAAAAGAGAAGGAACAGAGGCACCTTATTCATGCCGAGGCCAGAGGGTACCTTCGTTACTTTTACAATGGTTGTCACATTCACAGGGGTGAGAGTGTGTTGCGATTGCTGATTCACAAGGGTGGGTTCACATTTCAGTTGTAGCTTGGGCCTTCGGGTGGGACTGGGCTCACATTTGCAGTTCACAGGGGTGGGACTGTGTTCTGGTTTGCAACTTGCAGGGGTGAATTGCAGTTTTAGATTGTAAGTGTTAAAGAAGAGAAACAAATATTTTCTGAATATGTTTGAGTAATTCTACCACCCAGCAGAATGGTTTTATTTATAGCCAAGAGAATTATAAAGACAATTAATACAAAAACAATTTACAAGAGAACAATGAAGATGTCACTACTTCCTAGAAAAAATAAACACTAAATAAGCTTTATCTCCTAAAACATCCCTATTTCCAACCGCAATTTTGGATTCTCATTGGAGGACCAATTGGTGAGAAGGAGGATGGTCTGGTCAGAAATCACAAGCCAACCCAAACAGATGCTGATCATGAAGGAGGAGGCAAATTTGTGTCATGAAAAGAGGAGCAGAACAGAATAAAAAACAGAGAAACTTGGCCAAATGCCAGCCATTTAGGCCCTTTTTAGGGCCTGTTCTGTACATATAGTGAACTAGCTAAATTAGCCTTGCCATAATTTTGAGAGTTCATCCAAGTTAGTTTGGGTCTGAATTTCCTTGTGAGTTGGTTTGTTTTTAGATCCTAGGCTTTAACTCGTCTGAGTTTACAAGTGAACTTGCGATTTTGACAACAATGATTATAATTGCTTTATTTTCTTTTTCTTATATGGGGATTGGATAAGATTTGGATAGGAGTGGGACATTGCTAAGTTGTTTCTCTCTTTTAATTTTCTTCTATGCAGGTTGCTAATTTCTGTAATGATGAAGATGATGGAAGTTTCTGGAGTCGTTGGATAAAGCCGGATGCTGTTGCTCAGGCAGAGGTTTGATCTTGTTGTATTTTTATGATATATTCTTTATATTAATCTTTTCATGTTTTTTAAATGTTACTTGTTGAGTTTGCAAGAATTATGTGAAGAGTGTATTGTATATATAATGTTTCCTTTTGCAAGTGCTACCTGTTTAAAAGTTTTCTGTTTAGTGGCTTATCTTCTCTTTTCCTGTTTTAGGAAGCTCTTGCTCCACGTGCTGCAAGGAATATTAAAAGCTATGCAGAGGATAATCAATTTGAAAGAAGTAGTAAAAGGAAAAAGAAGGAAAGTGAACTACCTGAGCGAGTTCAGAAACGCCGGAAAGCAGAGAATACAGCTCCTGCAACACCGATGATTGATGGAGCTTCGGCCCAAGTGAGAAACTGGTCATATGGGAATTTGTCTAAAAGAGATGCACTCCGTTTTTCTCGCTCAGTAAGATTCTATTACTGTTGGCCATTCTCCAGTGGTATCTTGATATTTGAAAATCCATTACTTTTAGTGCACAGTAATTCATGTAGACCCTGCAAGTATTCATTTATATGTTGTTGCTGATAATCATCATTCCCAGTCAGTTGAATGCCATTTTCTCCTTGCCAGCCACAAAACTTAGCTTAAGTAAGTGCTGTAGGATCAGCCTAAACTTTACAAAAAGCATGTTGTATGGATTAAATCGGTGGTGAGGGCATGGTTGAGCTGAAGACAACTGAAATACTTGTTCTTCAAGTTTTACACAAGCTGTTGGGGGCAAGGCTCCTCAAGCTTAAATTTAGATCAGTGAAGCTAGTGCACTTCTGGAGATTGAGGTGGAACTGAATTCTAATGTATGTCAGTTTGTTTGGTTACTGTTGAAATTATAGGGTTTACATAAGGAAGGGCTGAAAGATGATAGAGATTCCAATAAATCTTAGAATGTGAGTTTGGGCCTAGTTCAACCCTATAACCTAGCTCAAGAGGTGAGGGTTGTCTTCCACTTATAAACTCTTTTTAGGTTTTATCTTTAGCCATTGTGGAACTTGAGTTTTTTCCAATATTAAAATAACGAGCTTGGTGCTTTTTTGTAATGTAAAATAAAAAGCATCGATACCTACCTATTTGTACTAGTAGCATTTGGCTTAGCTTTTATTGGCTTCTCTTCTCCTTAAAAGTAGAACATCCTCTAATTTGCTTATATAAATCTATTATTTGTAATTGTGTGCAATAGCGGAGCAATAGTGGTGTTGCGGACCCTTGCTGCTTCAATGTGGTCTGTTGTGGAGTCGTTTCATGTTCCAGTTGTAGTTAGTGTTCTGAATTGCTGCTGCTTGTGTGAAATTGTGATTCATGGCCATTTTGCCCCCATTTTCATTTAATCAGATCCGAAACCCTCTTCCCACCCTCGTTTGCTTGGCCCGCCTACTCAGTGAGGAAACCCAATCCCTCTCTTACAAAGACCTTTTCTCCAGGGAGATCCACCTCTCTGTTTTGTCCTCTGCTATTTCACGTCTCTTAGTCTGTAATAGTTCTTTTATTTGCTGTTCTGTGCTCTAGTTCTAATTGGGGGTCTTCCCAGAGATCAACAGTAATAGCTTTATTCATCCATTATGAATATATTTGTTAAAGATATGCATTTATTCTATCCAAATAAGGAAATATGGAAAAATTCTATAGCTAGAAATTAGGGATTTCTATCATTATTTGTATCCTTAATTGTAGTTTTTTTAATTTGATTATAAATAAAGCATCATATACACAACACACAATAGACACAACACATTCAGTAAACACTTTTACAATATCTTTTAAGTTTAGGTATTTTATAATTTTTCACATATATGTGTGTGTTTAATATGTATCTCAACTTCAAAATAGAAGTTGTCCCACTACCCACTATCCCACTATAGCATTTTTGGGATTGGCCACTCCGGGCCACTATTTTGGGATTGACTACCATGTATTTAGCTAGGCTTCTCCTTTTAAGGAGATAATAAACCCCAAAAAAGCTGGGCTGAATTTTACCTAATTGTCAAATCAATGATTGCTAAGCTTTAGCTTATTACAAAGTAGCAAACCCACAAATATTAGACAAATAATTCATGTTATCCAAAGAATTTTAGCAAGTAGCACACCCTGAATTACAAAACCTTGGCTTTGTCCTTGGTGGACAGCTCCTAGGAATCTTCAACCTTCTTCCAGCTTCTCTTTTCAGACATCCCAAGCAAATGACACAGTTTTTGAAGTCTTTCGCCTCTCTCCTCAGCAGCCTTCAAACACTGTCAGAATCATACCACTCAGTAATGTCAAGAAAACCCTTTGCTAGTGCCCAAACTCTTGAAACTACAACCCCATTAACAGCAGAACAAAGATTTCTAAACCGGAACAACCTTCCACCTGAGCAACTCGCTCTACGAGGAACAAACCTATGAAAATTCCTTTGATGTAGAACCCAATTTTTAGCAACCTTCAAGTAAACAGAAACCAGACAACTCAGAAAGCCCTAATCAAAGTGGAAGCCATCACAATCGAGAAACTGAATCTCCAGGGAAATTAATATAACAGTCAAGAGAAACTGAAGCACCCGGGAAATTATTATAGAAATCAGTCTTGAAATAGGGAATTGGGGATTGCTGTGAAACTCACCTGAGATCAGGTCAACTGCCAGTCATTTATGGTGAGTCACCCCAAACTAATAACTAACTCCAGCTGCACGCCATCATGGCAGTGTTGGCTGTTCAACTGGTCACATACTACTGAAATGTAGAACACCCAAAAACATGTAAAGCTGAAATAAAGTGCAGAAGCTTCTATTGCCACGGCAGGCCACCACAAGTGCCTGTGGCTCAAACTAGAGAAAACAGGAAAAGAATATAAGAATAGGGAAAAAAGCAGTTTCAGGAGAAGAAAACAGAGATACAATGGAGTATTTAGGTGATAAAAAGAGGACGGAATATAGAAATGAGTTAATGAACTCAATGCTGCTGAAAGGCCAGACCCTTAAAGTCCATGGTGGATGGCATCACTTTGATAAAGGAAAAAAATGGAAAAAATGGTAATATATTTGTTATCAGATTAATAATATGGTTATGATACAATACAGTAATTTAATACTCCTATTTATACTAATAATTAGATTAAAAACTAATACTAATTACTAAATATTAATACTAATCCAAGCTTACTAACAGTAAGATTAATAACCCTAATTTATTAACACGAACAATTAAGCCAAGTACTATTAGTGGAAACTGAAAGCCCAAGCCCACCAGTACAACTATGCCTGTATCTGTAATTAAATAGTGAAACATAATGAAATTAGGAAACGACTCCTTTGATTGCTTCCTCAATTAGGTGACTAACTGATTCTGCTATATATTCTGAAGATATATGATTTTACAAATATATTTTGAAGACGTGCTAAGATATTCTGAAATACTGTGAAGATATTCTGATATATTCAACTGTTACTGATATAGTGATTTATGATTTACCAAAAATGTTAATTACATTTTTCTCAAATGTCCAAAAGTCTGAAGCAAGCAATTAATCTTTGGTATTTCCTTTCTTCGAGAAATGATATAACAAACTAATTTAAGCTTGCAGACACATGCCTCTCTCATATGGGCATATGTGTGTCATATGCTCAAGCTAAGGATGACTATGAATCAAGTAAGCTGAAATGCTTGTTATTTGTGTCTCCACTTTCTCAACTTTTGGGGGAGAATTTGATTTTTGTGCCAGCCTGTAGGTCAATGCAAATGTTGTTTTTTTCAAGTTTCATTGATAAACTCCCTTAAGTTAATGTGCATCCTTTTCTTTTTAATGCTAATGATGTCTTATCCTCTGAGCTCACGCCTGCTATATTCATGTCTGTATTCAGTACATGCTTCATGTTTGTTATTTTCTTTACTTGTATATGTTTCCTTATGTTCTTATCCCTAACTAAATCACCAGGTTATGAAATTTGGGAATGAGAGCCAAGTCAACTTAATTGCTGCAGAGGTTGGTGGTGCAGTTGGTTCAGCCCCACTCGAAGCACAAACTGAACTCTTCAATGCTCTAATTGATGGCTGTACAGAAGCAGTCGAACTTGGAAGTCTGGATCCCAAGGTTTGTATAAAAACATCAAATTCCTTCTTTCAGAGCATGTGTGTAATTGGTATTTGTATTTCCTTTATTTGCAATGATGCTTATTACATGTGATATTGCATCTAGGGGCCTTCTTTGGATTTCTTTGGTGTCTCAGTGAAGGCAAATGATTTACTTACCCGTGTTCAAGGACTTCAACTCCTGGCAAAGCGCATTAGTCGGTATGAAGATCCCATTGCACAATTCCGTGTGTTAACATATCTCAAACCTCCAAATTGGTCGAAAGGTTGTGGGTGGAATCAAAGTAGGTGCTCTCCTCTATGTAGTTTGTATGTTCATTCTGACAAGTGAGTTAATTGCTGATTCTATTTTACTTGTTAATAGTTGATGATGCACGATTTCTTCTTGGAGTATATTATCATGGATTTGGTAATTGGGAAAATATAAGATTAGATGAAAGGCTTGGTCTTACAAAAAAAATTGCACCAGTGGAACTTCAACACCATGAAACTTTCTTGCCACGAGCTCCAAATTTGAGAGACCGTGCTAATTCCCTATTGGAACAAGTAAGCCATCACTTCAATCTTATTCTTTTGTTTATGTTTTTTTCCTGTATATGTTACTTATCAGCAACAGGCATCTTTAATTCCTGCCCTACTCTTATTTTCTTTATATGCTTCCTTTCTTTCTACATCCATACTTAGCTGTTCATTATTTATTTTTGGTATTACATTTTCCACGTGTATATGATAATGACTGCATACATTTGTCTCTTTTTAAATTTGAATCTTATTAAACTCAGTTTTTGAACTGTAAATTTCACTCTTGAAGATTGTCATATTGTGTACATGATTGATTGATTACTCAAAGCAGCTGCATTGTGTTCCCTTTTGTTTTCCTTTGGTCCTGATGCCATCTTTGTTGGGGGAAAGGTTTCTGTGTGGACCAGCATTCCTCTAATTATTTTTTTGACTCATTCTTAGAGTATCTATTTTCCATAGCACTCTCGTGCATGACGAGCAAATGTGTGTTGACTGAGACATGAGGTTTTATCATCTGTTGGTTTCATAATTCTACCATGAAGGCTGTTGTTTTTAGATGCTGATTATGTGATTCATGAAATCAAAGATAAATTAATGACTAATTTGGGTTAAGAAGATTTGAACTGCTAACAACCATCATATTGGTGCCTTTCTTGCATGTGCTCTGATCTTCAGTTTACCTCCAAATGTGTGTATTGTTAATTGGTGCTCCTTTATTTCTTATTGTCCATGGACATGGATGGTTCAAGCTAATGCCTTGAATAAATGATATAGGAACTTGCTTCTCACGGTGTGAAAAATACCTACAGCAAAGCTGGTAAGAAGCCTTCCAAGAAAGAAAGAGAACATCTTGTGAGCATATCGTCACGTGGGCAAGAGAAAAATAAACAATTGGGTTCTTCTAAATTTAATGTCCAAATAAGAAAGGATAGACTTCGGAAATCTCTAAAAGTTGAACCTATTGTAAAGGAGGAGGGTGAAATGTCTGATGATGAAGAAGTATATGAGCAGTTCAAGGAAGTAAAATGGATGGAATGGTGTCAAGATGTGATGGTTGAAGAAATGAAAACCTTGAAACGTCTTCATAGATTGCAGACAACCAGTGCCAATCTTCCAAAGGAAAAGGTACACCTATTGTTAGGGACCTGATCCATTTATTATGTCTGTTTCTGTTGTTTAACACTATTTACTTGTTTTTCCTCCTCTACTTTAGGTGCTTTCAAAAATCCGCAACTACTTACAGCTTCTTGGGCGAAGGATAGATCTAATTGTGTTAGAGCATGAAGTGGAATCCTATAAGCAAGATAGTACGTGCTTTATTCACATTCTAAATATTTTCTCTTTGAGTAACCTTATTTTCTTGGAAAAAGGTCTGTTTATGCATGTCTGGTCCTTTTATTTTCTTGAGCACTTGTAGTTTCCTATTTTAGAGGACTGATTTTATCTGTGTATTTTAGTACATGATTAGATTTTTATTTTTTCTTATTGGTTTACAGGAATGACCACGCGACTGTGGAAGTATGTTTCCACCTTTTCCCATCTTTCAGGGGAGAGGCTTCATCAAATTTATTCAAAACTTAAAGTGGAGCAAAATGTGACAGGGGTTGGCCCCTCTCATGCCAATGGTTCATTATCTGGTCCATTTAGCAAGAATGGAAACCCTAACCATTCTTATCCATTCCCTCGCCATATGGAGAAGCAAAGAGGAATAAAAAATATGACTACCTACCAAATGCCAGAAGCAATAAATAATTCTGGCATGTCTGAAGCATGGAAACGAAGAAGAAGAGATGAAAGCAATGGCCATTTCCAGGGTCAATTACCACCTCAAAGAACCATGAGTAATGGAATTCCGATTTCGGATCCTAACTCACTGGGTATCCTTGGAGCTGGACCATCTGACCAGCGTTTTGTTGGTGAGAAACCTTTTAAGACGCGACCCAGTGGGTTTCCTTCAAGACAAGGATTCTCTTCATGAATCAAGTAGAGTCAGTTATGTGGGGGGGGGTCACTATGGCTGATTCCTCGAATGTTGGCTGTTGGCTTGTTGGCTTTCCCTTGTATATCCATGGAATTTTTTGTCCATCCTTGGCAATAAGATATTAGATCCCATTTTGGTGTCCTTTGGTTATCCGAGTAATATCTCTAGACAAGGTTTTTGCATCCTTGAACAAAGTGGCTGAAGCCAATGAGGATCTGGCATTTGGAATGCAAACTTGCCCATTTTCTTCCTTTTTTTCCTTTTGACTCTTACCCTTGTTGAGCCAAGCAAAGCGTTACATGTATAGTGATAAATCTCGAAAGGGAACACATTTTACTCGCTATAGAGATATACCTAGGAAAGTGTACATTACAAGTTTTGCCATTTTATGGGATTTTATTTTTCACTCCATGCTAATTGTCTTAGCTGGTCCACACCGAAATGTATTTGTTTAGCTATAACCTCTCAAGATTTTGTGTAGTTCTTTCAACAAATTCGTTACTTAATGAAAATGAATCTTTAGCTTCTTGCTCAAAGTTTTTGTTTCCAGATCAGTATGTTTGACACATTTCAGCATGTTTAAGAATATTGGATTTGGCTGGAATAATTCTTTTTTGTTAAGCGTTTCAGCATGGTTGGATTAAGTTTGACACATTTCATAATTGTTGGTATCATTCTCTTGGATTTGATAATTCATTGCTCTTGTTTAGCGTTTGAGGTGGTTATGGCGTGGTAATTAACCACGAAAGTTCAGGCTTTCATTGGCTGAGTTGTGCTCCTAAATTATTGGACAGAATACATATGTGTGGATAATTGTACATCGCATGCCTCACGAGGTACTCTTCCACACTGAACTCGTATGCTTGCATATGAATCGGAGCTTGCGCTATCTTGACTATATGTTCCAAGTCCTTTTGAATTGCAGCAAATATGCCTCATCTCTGTTAACAGGTGTAGGACCTATTGGGTAATTTATTAATTTGTTCTGCTCTATCTCATTTCTATTTCTCTTGGGTTTAAATGGAAACAATTATTCTATCTTTTCTTTTTTCTTGGAATTTAACATCATTTGCCACTATTGCTTAGGTGTTGGTTGTGATTTAGTTAGTCATAGAGTTGATGTACTAAAATATCATTTACTAGAAAGTTTTTTTATGATCTTCTCATGTTACTCGCTAGGATAAGATGACTATTTAGGGAAAAACATAAAAAGCAAAACTAGTGAATCCTGCAAATGCTAACAATTTGTCTTATGAAAAACTTATGGAGCATCATCACCCAAAGATGAGTGTCGGAGCAGCAATATCAATGAAAATCCATTTTTCTTTGAATTAGTCAATCATATTTAAAATCAATCTTTCTTTTCCTCGTTTGACTAGTCAGGAAATGGTTGGTAATTTTATGTGAAATGTCTCGTAAACCTGTGTTTATATAGCCGCTAAAATTAATGAGAAATTGGATTTGGGTGATAAGTAATGTTTATATTTTAGTACTTAAAAATTTTAAGGTAGATGATGCGCTTTCAATTTAAATTTAACTATGTGAAAAAATTTAAATACTCATAGATGATAACATTTAAAAAATTTGTCTAACTAAATAGCATAAGAATCTAAAATATTTATATATTAGATAATTTTTAGTCACAAGTATCTTTCACAAAAATAGCATGAAGAGGTCAACTCATGTGAAATTATTTTTCCTACATAAAACTCGGATTAAAAATTTATTTAAAAATTTTAAATTGGTATAATAGGTGACTTGTAAACATATTTTTCATGCATAACACCTAAAATACATAGGCAATTGTTAAATTAGCACTTTGAGAAAGGGAGAAAGTGAAGATGATGGAAAAGTTTGGCTAACAAAAGGAAAGGAAAGAATCAAAAGAAGAAGATTACGTGGAGCAGTGGCAAGCAGCGACACCATAAACTTGGGGGAAACAGCCAAACATTGAAAACAAATCCACGTAAGCACAAAAGCGATGGGTGTGTGGCTTCATCTCCCCCAAGTGAAGTGTGGTTGACGTTCTTTTATCTCTTTATCTTTCGTATTGCTTTCTTGGCCTCAACCTTCATGATTCCAAAATTTGTATGGCAGTAAAATACTATCTTATTACTAATTCTCAGACATATCCACTTCAATGCACACGTCTAGTTCCATTTCTCACATTTACTAACTTGTCAAGATTTTCAACCAATAAAAAATTATCACTAATAAAACTTTTCAGGTAATTATTATAAAAATCAACAAATTTAATATACCATATATTATAATTAGATGACCATATATTTTCACATTACTCGTATATTTTTTATTTTTATTTTAATTCTGTCCTTTCTTAAGGATTTTTATAAGCTTATCAAATAAAAATAAATTCTAGAGTTCATTTTAAATAATATGGAGTCAATTTATTACGATTAAAAGAAAGTGATTTTGGTGTAAAATAATATAGTAATTATTATTTTAAAATTTTAAAAACTAGAAGCTAATTTATATTTATTTATAATCATAACCTTTTCTTTCAAAAGATACAGCTGATTTTATAAGAAACTATTTTGAATTGGTTCTTATTTTGGTCAAAAAAAATTTCAACTTCTAGTTATTTTGAAAAGTTAAAATAAATGAAAATTATTTAAAAGTGATTATTTTTAAAAAGGATCTTTTACCAAAAAAAAAATTATAACAAGCTGTACATTCTTTTGTCTCTCTTATAATTTTAGTTCAGTCATTAAATGAATATAGTTTTATTTAGAATTTAATCATCGTAGTTGGGTAGGATAAAATAGTTATTTAATTATAAATTACTTTTGATATAACTTTTAAGATAATATTATCATATATCACATCCAATAGTTTGTTGTCGAATATAAGTATAAATCTGCTTTACAATTTCAATATATAACATTTTTTTCTTTTGTTTATCCTAAATTGAATTAAAAATCTCATTCTCAAACGTGAAAGCTAAACCATTTTTTATGTTGACAACGTGTGAGATTGATTGTCTTACAAATATATTATCCCAATGATGATAATGATAAAAATTAGAAGGAAATGAAGGAGCAAGAAACTTGGAATATGGATAACCCTCTAGAGATGAAGCTAAAAAGAAAAACATAGGTTGATATGATGTGCCATTTGAAGCAAATCTAAGCCAAAACTGAGAGGTTCCCTCTTGATCCATTCTCAACCGCAAGGTGCCCAGTTTCTCCTTCTTATCTTCCACCTGTGACAAGCCCTGGCCCCACCTTAGCATTTCATTGGTTCTCCCGCGCTCTTGATCATAAAAATTAATTTTTCACATTTATACTTTTATATAATAAGCTGCTAACAACACTAGACACAGCTCTTCCTTCATTCCTTCTAACATATTCCACAAAAACTCTCTAAGGATCCTCCTTCCCACGTATACTCTCACTTTTTCAACTCATATATATGTATATTATGTTTTTGTGTGTGTTTTTTAAGTTGAACTTATTTAAGAATGATCTCCTTCTCATCCTTTGTGTTATTATTCCCTTTACTATAAAATTGGCTTTGGAAGTGGAAAAATCAAGAGGTGATTAGTGACCACAATTTTTTTTTTTCATGGTTAATTTAGTTATTGGTGTGAAAATTACAACCCAAAGCAGCTGTTTTTTCTTGTTCTGCCCAATGATATATTATGATTTGTGTTTTCTTCATGTAAAGTTGAGGAAAAAAGAAGGTGGGGGTGTTTCCAAGATGTGTTTTCAACTAAGATTTTCAGTTACACACATCAATTTTCTATGATTCTTATTGATCATGATGTTGAATCAAAGTTCTATCGTTGTGATACCACAATATAAATGTTTTTAATATACAGTGATTTTTTGTTACAATTTTTAAGAAGAGAATTCAGCTGTGAACTTCTCGTATAAGTTCAACTTTTGTTGTTAATTGCGTGAAAGGATTTGCAAAGGCTAGACACACCAAGCATATTTTAAATGATAAATAAGCAGAATAAAGCTGTTGATGAATTTAGTCTTTTATTTTAATTTTTTCTCTTTTTATTTTGTTGTCAAGGCCTTCAATACAGTTAGTTAAACAATGATAAACCCAAAACACCAATTAGTTTTTAATGATAAAATCTACACCTTAAACAGTTTTTGTTCTGATACAATTTCTATGTAATTGCTTTAGCAACTCATAATTTCATTAAGCAGTTTGCATAGTTTGTTCATGTTTCAGCTACAAATCTCCACAACCATGGAGTAATGAAACAGTAAATAAGTAGTACATGCACCAAGTTTATGAGCAAAGCTTCAGAAGGTTGTTAAGACTGACTTTTTGATGGATTTACTATAGGAGATTGTTTGGTGGGAGAATCCAAACTCAAAGTGGTTGATATTTGAAGCAAGGGAAGATGGATTTTTTCTATGCACCAGGAAGAAATCAGCTCTTTGTTCCAGGTCCAGTTAACATTCCGGACCAGATCATTCGAGCCATGAACAGAAACAATGAGGACTACCGTTCTCCAGCAATTCCAGCTCTCACAAAAACTCTACTTGAGGATGTCAAGAAGATTTTCAAGACTACAACTGGAATCCCATTTCTTATCCCTACAACAGGTATACACAAGCCATATTTGTCATTATACTGTGTATAGAGACATACTAGAAATACTCTTTTAATACTTTTTATTCCTATCTTAAATAAATACCTAATTCTTTCGTTACTATAAAAAGGGTTGAATTAGTAGGCTTTAATTAATAATTTCATAGATTTAAATTTTATTTTAAAATTATTTAATAATTATATCTAGTTGGATGAAAAACAAGTGAATAACTCATTAATAAATTTCACAATGAAGGTATAAAGAAAAACTAAAAACTAATACATTTGAAAATGAGTTCTGATTTTATAATTAGGATTGAAAAATTATTTTTATTTGTTCCTTTTATATACAAGACAAAAGATAATATTAGTTAAAATTTATTAAAAATTACAAAAACATAAATCAGACTCATTAAATAAGAAATGAGTTTATAATATTTTCAAATACGAGACTCAATAATTAAAGACAAACAAAAAATAAGAAGTGGGATCCACAATTATTTATAATTTCTAATAAATTTTAGTCGATAATAAAAATGTGTTCAGAAGAATGTGTTAGAAAATATTGTTGATATTTCTCATTATTATGTATTTTGTTTTAGTTTCATATAAAATTGAGGTGAAAATAAGTTTCCACTCTCAAGTTACTTAGTACCTATTTCATTTCAGTCTTTTAACATTTTCAAAGTATACACTTTTAGGACCATGATTTAAAGATTAAAAATAGTTTATTAATCAAAACTTGACAGCAGAATTCCAATATGACATTCTAGAATAGTGGCTGAATTAAAAAGAATTTACATCTTTCTTGTTCTTTTGTGTTCGTGTGTGTGTTTTGGAGGTTACAAGCATAGAGAACAAGGTGGTTTTATAAGACCAAATAATTTGTTATTCACATGATTATAGCTGACTAGTTTTCATGTTATTCAAGTAATGGATTTGCATGTGGTTTCAGGAACTGGTGCTTGGGAGAGTGCTCTCACAAACACACTGTCTCCTGGAGATCGAATTGTAACATTCCTGATTGGCCAATTCAGCTTGCTTTGGATTGATCAGCAGCAACGCCTGAAATTTAATGTTGATGTTGTGGAGAGTGATTGGGGGGAGGGTGCTAAGCTTGACATTCTGGAATCAAAAATTGCTTCAGACTCTGCACACACTATAAAGGCAATTTGCATTGTTCACAATGAGACAGCAACTGGGGTCACCAATGACTTGGCCAAAGTGAGACAAATTCTCGGTGAGCATGTCATCTAATCTTTTACTCACTCAGCCTACACATTTGTATTGTAACCTTTATTCTCTATAATCTGCATGTTCAAAGATATCATTGCTCGAATTGTTATTAAGTATTTTCAGAAAAGAAAATAAAAGGATAAAAAGAATTGAACTTATGATATAAGCTAAAATAAACTTGTGCACTTAATTTTTATAGAAGTCCTTTCATCTAGTTTCTTCAAAAGTTGGAGTGCATGAATTATGATTTGTTTGGATAAATTTTTCTATAAATACTAATAGGAGAAGAAAATAAGAAGAAAAAATAAATTAATATTTCTATAAGGTAAAATTAGCTTATACATAAATTAAAAATAAGTTTTTAGATAAGTTAACATGAGAGATTCTTGAAATTAACTTATGTATAATCTAATTTTAACATATAAATAAATTTATTTCATTTTTTTCATATTTTTTTCTTATATAAGTATTTATTGAAAAGTTTACCTAAACAAACTCCTTATGAGAGAAGCTTAATTCATTTTACAATCTTATTTTCTTCTTCTTGCTATTTTACAAACAACTCAATGTTGGACATATTTGATGATTGTTTGCAGCTTTATCTGTTTGTTTTCTTTTGTCCTTCAATATCTGTTAGATTGATAAAATGTTTTCTAGAAGTTGATATCCATTACAATCCCCACACTGAATGCAGAAATTAACATGCCATATACATAAGAGATACACATACATAACTGCCCTATAGTTACTGAATGCACACATAACTGTCCTATCAGTATTTATAGTGAGATGTGTTGTTGCATAGAACATTAGCATTTAACTCAACTCTTGTGACCTAAATAAACATGGGAAGATTAGTCCCATTGAACTCAAACAAAGTTTGACTTGACAATGATTATCTACATTTTGATGAAATTGAGTGTGTGATTGATGAAAAGGTTGTGACATTGTGTTATGGACACTCAGATTCTTACCGGCATCCGGCACTGCTTATTGTTGATGGAGTGTCTTCCATATGTGCTCTGGATTTCCGCATGGATGAATGGGGAGTAGATGTGGCCATAACTGGTTCACAGAAGGCCCTTTCCCTTCCCACTGGGATAGGAATTGTGGTTGCAGGCCCTAGAGCCATTGAGGCCTCAAAAACTGCTAAATCACTTAGAGTTTTCTTTGACTGGAAAGACTACCTCAAATTCTACCAGTTAGGAACATATTGGCCTTACACTCCTTCCATACATTTGCTCTATGGTCTCAGAGCTGCTCTTGATTTGATTTTTGAGGAAGGACTTGAAAATGTAATTGCAAGGCACAGTCGTTTAGGCACAGCAACCAGGTAAGCCATAATTTCCTGGTTCAACAATCATCTGCATAGATAAACTTATCCATATGCACTTCTAGAACGGAAAAATATAAAGAAAAATGAAATAAGTTTTTAATAGTTATCATGAGAAAACTTTTACAAACAAATTTATGTATAAATTAATTTTAACTAATAAAAAATTTTATTTTATTTTTTCTTTCAATTTTTTCTTTTTATGATTAGAAAATTTTTTACCAAATAGTTAAAAATTTTAACATGTAAGTTTCATGTAAGTTTCATTTCAAAGTAAATAAATTTATATTGTCAACTAATAAAAATCATTTATGCTATGATTTTAATATAGTTATTATAAAAATCAACAAATTTACTATATATATGATAGTTTTATATATATGATAGTTTATGAATAGATGACATAGTAAAAACATTTTAAAATGTCTATATATACTATTTACTCATAAAAGATATGGAAATTTTTTACAATTGGGTAAAGGTTTCTTGAAGCTGATAATGATTTTGACTTTTGGTTATATTTTTAAAGACAACGAATCTGATAAGTCCTCAATGTGCTAAATGCAGACTTGCTGTAGAGGCATGGGGTTTGAAGAATTGCACCAAAAAAGAAGAGTGGTTCAGTGACACAGTGACTGCTGTTGTTGTTCCTTCTTACATTGATAGTACTGATATTGTTAGAAGGGCATGGAAAAGATACAATTTGAGCTTAGGTCTAGGACTGAACAAAGTTGCTGGGAAGGTTTTCAGAATTGGACATCTTGGCAACTTGAATGAGGTAATGTTGTTTTCCAAACTCCCATCAGCATAATCATGGAGCTAATCAGTTCTCTCGTAACAAAGGTTGTATTTATTTGTAGTGAAGTGCAAAAGTTTAAAAATCAATGCTCAAGTAAAAGGAAAAGTAATCATTGGATAATCAATATTTATAAATAGTTATAAAACTTGACTTGTTCAACCTATGCAAAAAAAAAAGTGTGTTTATTAGATAGAAAAAAAAATTTAATTATTTCTTGATCTGTATCTAAGGGCACATGTTAAAAAAAAATCACAAGTTTATTCTCTATTGTTCTTGGTTGTTATATATGAATCTTTTAAATTCTATCCATCCTAATTTTGATGTACTTTTTGTCCAACTTGGATCTTGCAAGCTTCAAAGCTGTAATAGGAATAGAAGCAAGGTTTAGTTCTTTAGAGTGAGTAATCCATGTTCAATATATCAACGAGTTTAACATAGGTTGTTGCTAAGGACTTAACACAATTTTTCTTTATCTGGATATGTGACTGACTATGAAATCATAGACAGAGTTAAGGTTTAGTTCTTTATTATGGATACTAGTATTAAATATAAATAAATTTAACTAATTTTATTTTATTTGTTAGAAGTTTTGTTTTCGATGATGTTTATTCTTGATACCAAATTTCAGTGAAAGAGAGTTTAGGAAAAAAAAATTATTATTAAATAATATTTAATTAATTTTCTTAATTAGCATATTTTTTACTTTTACATGAGACTAGAAAGAGTATTGGATAATTTTAAATTTTTAATCTATCATGTAATGTCAAATTATAAATGGAAAACTTGCTTGTTACTACTGAGTTTCAAATTGCCAACCTTTGATATTGTGAATTCTGTAAATATTTTGCAGTTGCAACTCTTGGGGTGTCTAGCTGGTGTGGAGATGATACTCAAAGATGTGGGTTACCCTGTAAAGCTTGGAAGTGGAGTTGGTGCTGCCAGTGCATACTTTCAGAACACTATTCCTATGATCCCTTCCAGGATTTGAGTCACAAGCCATTCTTGTCTTTACTTCCTTTTCTGCTCTTTCAGAAATTCTGTAAAATATTATTACCTCCTTTAAAGATCAACATACTCTCTACTTTCAACTTTAATGCATTGCTTCTTTCATTGTCCTATTATGGTCAACAAATTCATCATTAAAGTCTTTTGCCAAAAATATTACATATTCTTGTAACTAAAATATTAACTTAATTATACTTTTTTTCTCAAAAGTTATACAATCGTGTGAATTTTGTTCTTAAATCATTTTTTTCACTTATTTTATCCTAAACTTTTAAAATTTGACTCTGAAGACAATTAACTGTTTGACTGCAATGCAATAATAAACTGCTAACGAAATAAAATGATAATGACATGAAAATAGATAAAACTCTTAACGTGACAACATAACCACTTATCTGATAAAAAATTAAATTGTACATTTTAACTTCAAGAAAAATAATAATAACATTGTACATTTTAACTCCAAGAAAAATAGTAATAACATGTTCATGTTCTATTTTATGGTGTGAATTTTATGTGGATGTCATTAAATATGAATAGCATTCTTCATTCCCAAACTATCACGACACACGGACATAAAGATATTGAAAAGAGATTATTAAAAATGGTGTTCTAATATATCCAATCAACAGTGCAAAACATTTGTGAAGATATTGAGCAGGTAATTAGATTTCAGTTTGGTATTACTTTTCTTAAAAGGTGTACTAAAATCTTAAATGATGAAAATTGAGTACAAGAATAAAATTTATAGAGAACAACATGCTTAACATGGTTTAGTAGTTTCTACTTTCCTAAGTTTGGGGTATGTTTGCAACAAGCAGCAAACAAATAAAAGAAAAGTTTTTTTTTTTTTTTTTTATCATTCTCAAACTAATATTTATGCATAACTGCCAGTTTCGTGCTTATGATTGAATACAGGGAAATGAAGGGAAAAGAAGAGGAACGAGAGACTTTCCTAGTAACCTTTATTTCTTGACATCCTTTTGTAACTATTGAAAAAAAATACTTAAATATATTTTTAATTTCTTAAAATATGTCTATTTTTTTTGTTTTAGATCTATTCAAATTTTATTCGTTTGTAATTCTTAAAATTTAATAAAAATTATGTGCTTTTAATCCCTAGTAAGGGACTAAGAAAGTATTATTTTTGTTTAATATAAAGATTAAAATGATTAAAATTTAAATATGAACTAAAACTAAAAATTGACATATAAAAAATATGTTTTAAGTAAAAAAAAAAAAAAACTTTGATTTGTGCAAGTTACAATTAACTAGAATTTGATAAGCCCTAGTTTGGTGGTTGTGATGGTACAATTTACTTAAGAAATGTTTTCTTTTCTAAACTATATTTTTTTTTTCAATTAATAGGATAATATTAACTAAAATTTAAAAATTAAAGAATTAAATAAATCTTTTAAAAGATAAAAGAGTAAAACAATTTTAAATATAATTTAGATTATTTTTATAAATTAAAAATTAAAAATACTTTTTCAAATCAAATAGACCCTTAGTTTTCTTGGACCAATTTTAAAAATTCATATTAAAGCATTCCCAACTAAAATTTCTTAGAAAACTTAAAAGAATTTCCCTATTAACAAATGTATCATTTCACCCACATAAATTATTGCCTCCCACTATCGTAACATTTTTTATTTTATAGTTTATATATAGCATAAACAAATGCTGCAAAGAAAGAGAAGTCTTTTACCTACCAATGTCTATTGATTTGGGTGTCATTGAAATTAATTTTTCTCAGCAATAGGTTTGAGTCTTGTTAATACAAAAAATATGATATTGGATGAGTTTTTTTTTTCTAAAATGAGTCACTCAAACTTAAATTAATAAGAATTCAAAAAACAATTTATAAATACAACATGATTGAGACGAGAATAAGAAAAAGAAAGAATGATAAAGAAAGAGAAATTGATTGCACCATGGATAGCATAGAATTTCTGTCTAGTGCCGACTCCTTTATCACATAAGAATTTTTCTCCCACTCATTTGATTCACATTCTTTCCAATTGTCTATTGTGTGGATACTATGCATGTACAAATTCATACAACAGAAAATTTTATATTTATATAATTTCTTTCTACAACAAAAAGAAAAATAGAAAGACAAGAGAGAAAATTATTAAAGATTATTAGTGTGATAATTAGAGATAAAGAAAAAAATAGTATAAAAATATTATATAAATAATATAACCAAAATTACAAATACTCATGAGAATCCCTAAAACCACTTGATAATTACTTTTTGCATGATTTACACCACCTTCAAAATTTTGTAACTTTTTTTTTCAATAATGCCCTTATAAGTGGGTGTGATTTCCTTGTTCTAAAATTTAAATTCTAGAAATCTATTTGTATATTCCAGAATTAAACTTATAATTCCTCCGGATATAAAATTTTGGCAAGTATATTTTTAGAAACATAATTTCGTACACAAAAAGAGTTTCTTAAGTTTACTTCCAGAATGTATTACAAATAGATTTTTTAAAGTTTAATTCAAAATATACAAATATATTCCTGAAAGTTGAGTTTTTACATAGTCCAAGAATTTAAATTCCTGAAGACAGACTAGTAGAGAGAAAAAGATAAAACTCACCATTCAAAAACGTATAACACATTAGGAATATTTTAAAAAAGAATAAAAAATAAAAGATGTGAATAAGAAAGAAAAAAAAAGTGCAAAAAGCAATCACCAAACACTTTCTAGACATGCAAAGTGTTGTTGTTCCCTTTGTTGTCTGAATTTGATAAAGGGACTGTTTTTTCTCTCCACACTGCTAGTCAATATTTTTTTGTCAAAAATATCTTTCATGAAAATTAGTTTTCATGGATGATTTAACTCCTCTTAAATAAATAATTGCACTCACAGTCCTTGGTTTAAAAAATATGATAAAATTAAATTTATATATAAAAAATTTAAATTAATTATAATTTCAATTGTTAATTTTCTAATTAATAATTGATTTTGAATTTTATTTTTTAAAAAAACTAATTTTTTTCACTTTAGAGAAACTAAATTCTTTCGTTGAATATCTTAAATAAATATGCCACAAAAATTAATTTCCATCGAATATCTCGATAAGGTTTTATTAAGATACACAAGGAAAACTATGTTATTCAGTAAAAATTAATTTTTGTCTTATCTTAAGATAACAGAAATTATTTTTTGTAAACAGCATTTTTATCAAAAATTATAATAGGCGACATAAAGAGAAAAAGGTTATGCAAATAGGCACCCCTTTGTTGGGCCCTTCAGCTGGCCCATTTGGTCAAGCAAGGGCCCATTTACTGGATGTGTCTGCTAACAGCTACCATCTTTTTGCCCTCTCCAAATTGTACTTCATTTCATTCTTCCACTATTGCTAGCTTTCTCCTAGTCAGCAATTTTTTAAATTTTGAGTGATTATTTTGAATTTTTAAATACCATTTAAGGTTAGTTTTAATTTCACACGTAAGTTTCAGCATCAGTCCCTTTTTTTGTCTTTAGAAAAAGTAGGTTTGGGGATGAGAGAGGAGGTGATACTTAAAAATAAAATGACATTAAATGTAGTATTTTCAGTGTTAGTTTTTAATTAAAATCAATATTTATCTCAATGATATAAATTCTATGAAATTTTAATTTTAGTTAAAAATAAATTTAATGATTATGCACTAATACTATAAATATATTATCATTCAATAACGTTGATATAACTTTTAAAATATATAACAAACATCATTTAATAAACTTTTAATATATAATAAATTGATTGGATAATAATGTATAATTTATTTTTTTCATTCTTCTTAGTATTTATGATTAAAAATAATGCGATTAATTTTGGTCAAAAAATATGAACTCACCAAAAAACGATAAATATTATTTTTCTAACATAAATTTTTTAAGAAATACAAACAATTCCTACATATGAGATCCAACTTTGGTACATTAGCATTAATACTTAAGTTGTATCATTTAAAATGATAAGCATTGAATTCTGTGCAACGTGCCCCTACTCCCTAGCTTTTACTCCTCGAGCTATTAAGGGGACCAGTACCTTTATTTTTTTCTTTTCTTGGTCGTTGTTACTTCTCGTGTTGAGCTAACTCACCAATGCTTACACGAAAGAATCCACCTAGTTTTTATGGCTTTAAATGAGTCATGTTTTGGTAAGATGTTAACAACTAAAAACGTACAAAAGGAGGTGAAGGACAATTATAGAAAGAGCTTTTCATATAGAAAACTTCGAACATTTCAAATTTTATTTTAGACAAGTGCTTACAAGAGTATAAAGGTACATAATTGCACACTTTAATTGTCTTTGCCTTACCAAGAAATAGGTGCTTTATTTATACATGAAAAAAAAAGTTACATTACTTCGAATACACTATTGAAAGTTGAGTTACATTATTGTATGTTTTCTTTAGTATTATTCAACAAGTGTCTATCACAGCTTATCTTAAATTATTGTGTTTAGAATATCGTTGGAAATTTTATTCTAGTAAGATGTTCTTAGCTTTTCTTGTATTATTATCTTGTTCATTGTTGCTATATTTCATTAATACAGTCCTCATTTTATTTTATTTATTTTGTCAAAGATTTCTGTCTACTATTATATCTCTATTGTCTCGTAGATACTTTATTTCTAAGGATAATTTATAAGTTATATTTGCATCTAGAACTTAAGGTCAATTCTATTTTTTTCATTATATTTTCTTCGTTTTAAATGGCCGTAAAAGAAATTTGATATTTGATATTTTGCGATGTTGCATTATTGTATTTGGAACTTAATTTGGATTGGAATTTAATGGTTTAAATATGGGTTCTATAAAATTGTAATATGTACGACAAAGCTTTAGTATATAGAGAGTTACCAAAGAAGAGCCGAGCTTTTACCAAAAAAATAGTTTGACACTTTTAAATGAGAAATTAAACATGTTATGTATTAATGGAAGCAACAATCTCAAATGTATTACATATGGATATAGATAAAAAAAAATGTATTACATATGGATATGGATAAAACCAATTTTATTGGTTCTTAGCATTTTACTAAAGTTTTTATTTACTCCGAAATGTTTCTTTTGCTCTACATAGATAGCAAACGTTATTTTTCTTTTGTCTCAATATCATTATGTAGCATGACATCATTTAAACTACTAAGAAAAATTATAATAAGTCCAAAAAAAATATGCACATGAATTTGTATAAATTTTAAGTACAAATCTATTGAAAATTATGTTTAAATACAAACCTATTGAAAGTTTTAAGTACAAACCCTAAACCCTAATAAGACCTTTTTAGTGAGAATTTTTCTAATTATATTTTTTATTTATAGAATTTAAATTTGAATTTGAAGTATCATCCATAATAACGTGGACTGAGCTGATTGTCGATCCATTGTTAGTCGGCTCAGTCGACGGACCAACTCACTTTATGGACTCCGTATAACACTCATTTAATGTTATAGGAAAGTCGTCAAACCTAGGAGGTTGGGGCCTAGGTAGCACGGCCTTAGGTAGAGGGTGTCCCCTCCCTTCCTAACTTGGCAAACATGCAAGGGGTAGAGGTTGTGTCTCAGTAGAGCCTAGGGGGAAGTTTCCATGTTAGTTCTCATTGCTTAAGGACAATGACCAAGTCCCCCCTCTAAACAACTATAAAGGGTGACCACAGACCACTAAATAAAGAAAAAGGAATTGGATATGTCCACTTTGTAATTGAACTCCCAAATATATACATGAACATCGACACTCACCATAAGGCTTGCGAGAAAATATCTTCCAACGTCCACAACTTCAAAGGAGTCAGAGATCAACCATGCTGATCACGAGGCAACAAACGAGCTCCAATAACAGAGGTGATGAGGATATCATGTAACACCTGCAGTAGCTTCTTTGTAGGAAAAAAGCGAGGAGCAGGCACGCCTACACTAAGAGGCAATGTAATGTCAGGAAGAGGCGGAGGAACGCCACTAGGAGGCATTGAGGTTAGCGGCTAAGCGAGAGGAGGAACTATGAAGGCAGCTAGAGGAAATGAGGGCCAACATTGGACTGTCGGGATAATGCCCCAGACAACCCCCTCCCCTACCTCTATAGGACAACCTTTTGGGCTTGACATTGACCAGATCGTCATTCCTCCACACTTTAGAAAGTTGGTAGTTGACCCTTTTGATGGGACCCAAGACCCCCATATACACTTGCAAGTTTTCCAAACTCAAGTGTACATCAACAGTAGGGATGACGTCATTAGCTGTAAGCTCTTCTCAAGAACCTTGAGGGGAGTCACCATGCAATGGTTCTCAAGCTTGCCCCCTAGGACCATTTACACTTTCAATGACCTAGCAATGACCTTTGTATCGCAATTCGCTGTCAATCGAGCCAAAAAGATAAAGGTGGTCGACTTGTTTGATAACAAGCATGCCAAAGGGGAGAGCCTCAAAAAATATCTTGCAAGCTTCAACAATGCAACAATCCAAGTCAACGACCCATACCAAAAAAATTTCATGAAGGTCTCTTGCAAGAGCTTGAAGGCTGGACAATTTAGTGGTTCCTTAGCCCTAAGGAGACCCATGAGTATGAGAGAAATAAGAGCCACAGTCGAGAAACAGATTGAGGCAGAAGAGGATCAAGCTGACCAGATACATGCTGAGAGGGACATACTTGCGATTTCAAATAAGGCTAACCGTGCTCACTTTGGGAAGACACACCACTGCTAATGAAGCAAGCCAAACGTTGTGACGACTTAGTTCACCCGACTAAAGGTCAGAAGGGCTCAGATCCTGAGATAAGTCTATCACACATAATTGTTAGATATCCCCCCACCAACCAACTGCTAGCTGGGATCATTGTGAAATAAATGGTGCGAGTTTCATCGTGCTCATGGTAATACAATGGAAGACTATAGGACATTATAGTCCTAAATTGAGAAATTGATCTGTAGCTGCCACCTAGGACATTTCGTGCAAGGTCGAGGTGAAACAAAAGTTGACAGACACAATCACTCACAAACTCTTTAGTCAAAATATCGATGCAAGAGAGACTTGGAGACCGAGGGTAGAAGCAAGAGTAGGGAGGGGGGATGAGATAGAGGCTGAGATGGCGGTAGACAAAGAAATAGGAGTTGAGAAAGGAGCTAGAGAAAAAGAACAACCCCCCTCATCGAGGGACCATCGCAACAATTTCGGGAGGAGGATCAACTATGTAGATGACCTGGTCAGGAAGGCAAAGGTACATCCATTTGATAATTACTATACAAGACGAGAGAGCCCACCCTAAGGATCTCGTCATCTCTTTTTCGAAAGTTGATAATAATAGCATACAACTGCACCAAGATGACCTGATGGTAATCTCGGTTGTGGCCGTAAATTATAAGGTGGAATGAGTACTTGTCGACCAGGGTTGTGATAATACATATTTTATACCCCTTATAAGGTCTTTAGATGGATAGAATAAAATATAAATAATAGTTAAGAATCATGTATTAGCTAAGATTTAGATTTCCAAGGTTAAACTAAGGAAGATACAAATCTAGGCTAAGATATTGATTTTAGCTAACAAAAATATAAGTCTTGTTTTGTAGGTCAGGGGAGAAGTCGGACGAAGTCAAATCAGCTAGAGGAAGGCGTCCAGGTCAGACGAGACCCTCCAGGCCGACTCCGTCCCGGTCAGAATGAAGATATCCCATCTAAGGCCAGATACGTCCCAGCCGGATGAAGCCGACTCCGTGATGTGGACTCTATCATCAGCAATCAAAAGTCGACTCCTATAGAGTTGACTCTGTAGGCCGACTCCGTATTCGAGTAATTGTCGCATGCCGACTCCAGAAACGGATGTCGACCTCAAGGCAGATGTCATCGCTCATCCAGAACCAAATCTGTCCCCGTATTAGAAGACCGACTTCACTTCGACAAGATTCAAGCACATGTAAAATATAATTCAACACGTGGTAGTTATGAAAGACTGTTAGAGTAGTTATTCTGGTAATTTTATTATAGCCAGGCAGTTAAAACCATTAATTCAGTTATTACGGTTATAGAGTTAGTTAGTAGTTAATGCATGTATAAGTAAAAATGCATGGCAACGTTCATTGGTTAGCAAGCAAGTTAGCGAAGCTTTGCCAATACACACTCACACTCCATCGTTCACCTTCGTGTTTCATGTCATCCTTCTTTGTTCCATGGTGCTTCAGTACGATGTTTGGTCAAGCTCGAGTGAACGTAGGACCAGGGGCTTCGATACAAGAGTGGATTCAAGAGGGACTATCAGGGCTCGTTGGCACTCAACTTGGTGATTCAACCACTCCGTACCCTGGCCATTTTAGGTGGAATACTACAGCTACTACTAACGGTTCTCGTAGGAAGCTGGCCACCATCTTTTCCATTGAATCCACTCTTGTATCGATATTTTGTTAATCAATGAATTAGTATGTTTCTTTGCACTTGTATGTTTGTAATTCCTATAGTTTAATCTATTCTTGTCTTTGTTACGTTGGTGCATGATAAGAATAGACCACGCTTAGATTAGGGTCTGGCTGGAAACTACCTAAGTAATAATATAGATAATCATTAGATAATCTATGTCAATCATGAGCTTAATCCCTACTCACTCGAGGCTACGATTGCATAAGCTCTCAGTTGGTAATGGACGAACGTTAGGTGGTCGCCTTAGGAAATAGGTTGGCGAGGACTACTTGCATGCTAGGAATCTAAAACATAACCATTCTTTGATCTCACTATATCCAATATCATAAATTGTGTTAGATAGGGTAATATGTAATTTCGTACTTAGATCATAAATCTTTACTTTCTTGTTAATACTCTAGTTAATCTTTACGTTATTGTTAATTTACTTTTTTGCTCAAAACCCCAGTTTATATTTCTTGCCAAGTCTACATCTTACTTCCCAGCTTTGTAATCTTTTTTCTAGCCTTACACCTAAGAACATTAGAACAAATGTGTCCTTGAGAAGAATGACCTAGGTTTACTCTGTGCTACCTTAACATAGGAAAATCTAATATTTTGATAGGAGAAGTGACGTCATTCTCGTGATTGCCCAACGTGCTTTTTTGGACGACCTTCCAAAAGCTAGGTTTTTCATAGACGAGTTTGGAAGCATGTCCCAACACCCTCATAGGTTTTGTAGGAGAACAAGTGGAGATTCGAGGGACCGTCGATCTACAAACCACCTTTAGTATTGGACGGGATACAAAGACCATCCTTATCAAGTTCACGGTCATCAACACGTGGGCATCCTATAACATTATTTTGGGCTAACCAACATTAAACCAGTTGCTACCAATAGCATCAACACCCACCTATGCATGAAGTATCTAGTGATCGACCGTGTTAGTACCATATGGGTTGACCAACATAATGCTCAATGATGTTATAAAGCCAGCTTGAGGGTTGGGAGTAAAAGGAAAGATACGATGGACAAGGAGACAAGTTGTCGGAGCAACATTCACTTTCTAAAGCTCGACCTGTGGTAGATCGAGAAGACCCAATGCACTCAACAAGTGAACAATTTGAAGGAAATTCAAATCAGTCCAAAAATGACCAAGACGACCAAGATTGGCAACAATCTCAAAATTGAGGAGGAGCGACGAATGATTTGTTTTCTAAAGAAAAACAAAGACATATTTGCATGGGCTCTATAAGATATGTTAGGAATTTACCCAAATTTTCTCTGCCACTGACTATCCATAGCCCAAGAAGCATGCTGAATAGCCTAGAAGAAATGAAAGATGGGCAACGAGAAGCACAAGGCAGCAAGCGAGGAAACTGAAAAACTACTAGCAACCCATTTCATTTGAGAGATACGTTACCCTACTTGGTTGGCCAATGTATTGATGGTTTGAAAGTCCAACAGTCGGTGGTGTATGTTCACAGATTATACAAACCTAAAAAAAGCTTGCCCCAAGGATCCTTACCCCCTCCCCAATATCGACCAATTGGTTGACGACGCTTCCGGATACGGCCTCTTAAGCTTCATGGAGGCCTACTCCAGATACAACCAGATCCGCGTTCACCCCATGGACAAGGCCAAAACAACATTTATCACTGACGAGGGTTGTTACTATTACAAGGTAATGCCATCTGGCTTAAAAAATGCATGTGCCATTTATGAGAGGTTGATGGACAAAATTTTTAAAGATCGTATCGGCCTTGACCTGGAGGTATATGTGGACGACATGGTGAGTAAGTCGGTTGATGGCAAACAACATTACGAGGTATTGGCCCGAATCTTTGACATCTTGAGGAGGTTGAAGTTAAACCTAGAGAAATGCTCATTTGGTATTTAAGCTGGAAAATTATTGGGATTCGTGTTGACTAGAAGAGGCAATGAAGCCAACCCAGACAAATGTGAGGCTGTGATCAATATGAGGAGTCCCAAGAGTGTGAAGGAAGTCTAGCAACTGATCGACAGAATCACCACACTTGCCCATTTCTTATCATAATCGGTCAAGAAAGCACTACTAGTCTTTCAATGCCTCAGAAAGAATGAAAGGTTTTAGTGGATGGAAGAATGCAAGTTAACTTTCTAGGAGCTAAAGCGATGTTGGCGCCACCCCAAGTCCTTACCAAACCAGTGGAAGGTACACCAATAATTGTTTTTATTTGTCTATTTCTAACGAGGTGGTCAGTACAGCTCTAGTCCAGGAAGCAGGAAAGGACCAACACCCGATCTACTTTGTCAGTAGAGTCCTCTAGGGGCATAAAGACCTGATACCAAAAAAGATAGAAAAGGTTGCCTTAGCTTTGGTCATTGTGGCTCGGACATTTAAGCTCATACTTCCAAAGAAACAAAATAATTGTCCAAACCAGCCTCTCTATCAAACAAGTTTTGAGAAAGCTTGACCTGGCAAGATGGATAGTTGGATGGGTGGTCGAGTTGTCGGAATTTGATTTAGCCTTTGAAAAAAGAGGACATGTCAAAGCATAAGTGTTAGCTGATTTCATCACAAAGCTAACTCTGGTCGGAGGCATAGAAGAATCCTCCAAGGGATGGACATTGTTGATTGACAGAGTGTCAAATCAAAGAGGTAATGGAGCGGGCATCATTTTGGAAGGACCAAACAGAGTACTAATAGAACAATCTCTCCAATTTGAATTCAAAGCAAGCAATAATCAAGCTGAATATGAGGCACTTATGGCCATGGTGAAACTAGCCGGCGAAATAGGAGCCTGGGTGTTGACGGTCAAGAGTGACTCCCAATTGGTGATCGGCCAAGTCAATGATGAATACCAAGCGAAAGACCTACGCCTAGTGAAGTATTGGGACATGGCACGAGGATTGGCAGCATTCTTCGAGAACTTCACCCTCATTCATGTACCTAGAGAGCAAAATGAGCAAGCTGATCTACTACCTAAGCTAGCAAGCACATAAAAGGGCAGATTCAATAGGTTGGTCATCCAGGAAACAATTTGTCGCTCGACCATTGAGGCAACAAGCATGTGCCCAGCCAGCCACATCGCCTCATGAAAGAATCCCATTATGGCATTCAAAGAGAAGAGGTACCAAACGACTCACTAGAGGCCAAAAAGCTTAAGAGGAAGGCCTCAAAGTATGTTCTGATTAGCCAACAACTTTACAAAAGGGGATTTTTCATATTCCCTCCTGAGATGCCTGGACCTAGATGACGTAGAGTGTGCCATGAGAGAAGTTCACGAAGGGGTGTGCAGGACCCATATCGGTGGTCAGACCTTAACGAGCAAAGTAACCAAGGCCAATTACTACCGGCCAACATTAAAAAAAGATTGTATGGAGTTCGTAAGAAGATGCGACAAGTGTCAACAATTTTCAGACTTACACAAAGCCCCTCTAGAGCTTCTCCACTCGATAATTTCCAAATGGCCTTTTCATACTTGGGGAGTAGATATTTTGGGGCCTTTCCCTATGGTAGTGGGACAAGTCAAGTTTTTCATTGTGGTCGTCGATTACTTTACCAAATGGTGGAGGTAGAGCCATTCTTCACAATCTCGACTGAAAGGGTTAAATGGTTCTACTAAAAAAAATTGTATGCCACTTTGGGCTCCCAAGTGTCATAGTATTGGACAATTGCATCCTGGCTAGTCGCTGATTTCTGTTCACAACTTGGGATAAAATAGTCTTTTACTTCCATTGAACACCCACAATAAAACGATCAAGTAGAGTCGGCCAACAAAGTAGTCCTCCAAGGCCTGAGAAGAAGGCTGGAGGAAGCTAAGGGACGATAGGCAAAGGAATTACCTCAAGTACTCTAGTTGTATCATACTACTCCACCACCCAATAAACTCCATATAGGTTAACATTCGAGACGGATGCAGTGATCCCAATGGAAATCAGTGAGTCATCCCTAAGGACCTCTTTCTTTCAACCAACCCAGAACGAATAGGAGATAAGAGCAAACCTCGACTTACTCCAAGAAGCCCAAGAGATAGCACACATTTTTAAGGAGTTTGCAGTCAAAGCAAGGGTGACCTGGCGATAAAACACAAAGGTCTTCTCACGAAAACTCAAAAAGCAAGACCTAGTACTGAGAAAAGTCCTCAGGGTCAGCACCGTCAACAAGCTAACACCAAACTAGGAAGGACCTTACAGGATCGTTGAGGAAGTGGTTGAAGGGCGCTTTTTGGTTAGAGCTCCTAAGTAGGAGAAAGGTCCCATGCACTTGGAATACGGCAAGTTTGCATGCTTATTATAGTTAATTTATGATCTTGACATACATACTTCGCTATTAAAAATAAAGTGCACGATTCCCCTAAAACGAAGATCATAAAATCATAGGCAACAAAAGACCTGAGAGAGGCGGTCAACCAATGCTCCCCCCAAGCAACAAAAGACTTGAGAAAGACAGTTGACCAACAACCCCCTAGGCAACAAAAGACCTGAGAGAGGTGGTCAACCAACAACCCCTCTAGGCAACAAAAGACCTGAGGGAGGCAGTCGAGCAACGATCCCTCCCCCCTACGCAACAAAAGACTTGAGAAAGGTGATTGATCTAACAACCCTCAAGCAACAAAAATCTGAGAGAGGCGGTCAAGTCCGATTATCAAAAATCAAATGCACAACTACAAAGATTCATAAAAAGTAGTCGACCGACGATTAAATCAAAATAGATAAACAATACAAAGATTACACAAAAACCGCCAATTAAGTAAAATGAGCAATAAAGTGTCAACAACATTAAATGTGCTGGGCCATTTAACCCATGAGTAATTAGCATTAACAAAAATCAAAAAGCTTGTATACATATTAAACGCAAGAGTAGTAGAAACAACGCAATCAAAGTAAACCATGTTTTTTCCAAGGTACAACAAAGTACATGATCAAGGAAACGAAGAGGAAAAAGCTATAATATTCACATAGTAGAATTCGTAGGAGAGGTACTTTCAACTAGACGACCATCTACTACGTCTTTATACACGTCGGCCTCCGAAATATTGATCCAAGGATGAATAATGGCTACTTGATGAAGAGCAGAATCAAAGTCGCCTTTGAGCTGATCAAGAAGAGACAAGTCCTTCTCCTCAAGCATCTTCTCTTTCTCAACCAAAAAATCGTCCTTTTTTACGAGAAGTCTATCTTTCTTGGCCGAAAGCTAGTCCTTCTCAACCAGAATTTTATCCTTCTCAACAAGAAGACCCTCTTTTTGCGTAAGATCAGCTTCAAAATTGGAATTCTTCTCTTCCAAAAAAGCAATTCAATTCTTCAAAAAGGATGCCTTAGCAAGCAAGGCTTGCTCCTTTTCTTCTAGTAGATCCTTCATCGAAAAATATTTAGCCACATCCTTGAGGGATGATTAAAGCCGATCTTGGAGGTCGATTGACTCTTTTTGTTTCTCTTTAAAGTCCTCCTTTAGATGATTTATCTCGACATTAGCCTTTTTGGCATGCTCAAACAATCTTTTCCTTTGAGTCCCAAGATCACCATATTTAAGCTCAGTAGTGCGAGAAAGAACTAGGGCATAACTTGAATATGCCTTAAGAACTCGAAAACCCTCCTAGTCCAAGAGTATCCACCTTGCTATTGTTAGAGGGGGTGACCAGATGTTTGTCATCAACCTCCGTTAGGGGGAATTTTTTGTTCCAAATCGAGATAGTATTAGGAGCCCCATCAAGAATAGATTTCCAACCGACTGGTAGGATCACCTTGGTGGAAGGAGGAGCAACCACCTCAATAATCTCTCACGAACCCAAATAAGGATCATTACGAGGCCACTTCCTAGAGAACTTGTCAAGACAAATAACAGAGACACCTTCAATAGTAGAAGAAATCGGCCAGGCAACAGAGACCGACTTAGCAGCATAGACCGGTTCAACAACAAAGAGCGAACCCACATCAGAAACCGTCACGACCTTGGGAGTCAGTGGAATAGTAACACAAGTGGAGTTGGGTATAGAGGTCGGAACCACCTTCGACACCACAATAGAGGGAGTGTTGCCCACCACTAATTTCTTCTTGCATAAAGGTTGGTGTTCGGAAAGTCTGAGAGCTGAAACAAAAGAAAGATATGAAATAAGTCAAGAAACCATAACAATAAGGAAAAAGAAGTAGTCGGCATAGAAAGTCACCCTTCTTCACGAGGCCCACATAGAGGATACTGGCCGACTCACAAGCTCGACGATAAATTCTTCCTCTTAGTCCTCCACATAAGCCCTCTCCACGCTTATGCCAATTGTTAGGTCCTTCATCCAGAATAGAGGAAAGAATGGGTGACCAAAGAGGTCTAAGAAAATGTTAGGATCATCCCTAATACAGTAGAGTACTCAAAGACGACCAGTCCACCTTCTTCGCCTTTTCATCTCATTACATAGAATCTCAAAAGCTCGTACAAATGTCCAACTGTTGAGAAGAAGCTGAGTCGGTGCCATGTTGAGAACTTTAAGGGTCAAGCATTCGAAGGCTGAGAAGGGTACCCTAATACCCAACGTCAAATCCAAAGTGCCATATAAATAAGTATAATACCATCCACCCTCATCGGCCTCACCATTAACACCTTCATCAAAGCCTTCATAAACCTTATAGTTAGGACAACAGGGGAGTACTATTATTGACCAAGGTCTTGAGAGACGAATAAATTCGACGACCCCTTCTAGTAGCCGTGAGTCGATAAAAACAAAGGATACCTTTCAAACACCCTCGTCTACTCAAGAGTAAGGCGTGGGGTGACTTACCCTACTTATAGGTTCCCTAAAGGAGCTCCCCTTTTCTACTTGTCGGTACCAAACATGCAAGGGGAGCTACCTTCCTCTGCCATGCCAAAGGAATCCCCTTTCTTCTGAAGAGGAGCTGGAGATTACCTCTACATCCCTAGAGGGGGAGGTATACTGCCCACTAGTAGGAGCTATTCTTGCAACAAGAATGGTGGAGGTCAGTTCAAAACCACACCGCTGTCGCCAGAAGAGGGAAACCCGCTAGATATTCACTAAAGGATAAAACTAAAAAAAAGGCAAGAAGAGAGAGGAGCAATACCTTTGTTTGTATTGGCCATCGAGGATGACTAAAATAGAGGAGAGAACGAGAGGCAAGACCATAAACTATGGAGAAACACCAAGAGGGGGAGCAGAGGACAAATGGGTGTGGAGAGTGCAGAATGAAACATCACTCAAGCCCAACCAAGATTCAAAATTGAACGAGGAAAAAGGGGTAAAAGGGAGCCCAAGCAATCTGATCTAAGGGGTCACGATTTAGTAGTTACAACCTCATTCTCCATCCAACGATTGGGAGTTCGAAGAGCCAACTACCACAATCAATGGGCAAACACGCATCACCTCCCCCTCATTACCACACATGGGAAACGTGCAACCCATCATTATGACAAGAGAATCCCCAAACATCATTCGCAGCCAGAAAGTCACACCCCTCAAGGCACACATCATCAATCTCAATCGGACGACAAAACGTCACTCACTTAAAACGCCCTGTTACGTTTCAACACCCAAATAGGCCGAAATGACCCATACACCACTCAACACTTAAGCAAAGGGGTTAAGGGTCGGTCGATCAACATCGATTGGCCGTGAGGTAGTTACACCTAACCACCACTCTATCTAAAGCATATATCGCTTCGCTCAGCGCTTGTGTAGCTGTGGACCGGGCTAACTGTCGGCCAATTGCTAGTCAGCCAAGTTGACGGACCAACTCACTTTGTTGACTCTGTACATCGCTCATTTAATATCATTGGGGAAAGCCATCTAACACTAGGAGGTTAAGGCCTAGGTAGCGCGGCCCTAAGTAGAGGGCGCCCCCTCCCTCCCTAACTTGGCAGACCTACAAGAGACAGAGGTGGCGTTTGAGCAGAGCTTGGGGGAAATTTCCATGTCAGTTCCCACTGCTTTAGGACAACGACCAGTCCCCCTCCAAACAACTATAAAAAGGTGACCAAAAATCACCAAATAAAGAAAAAAAATTTGAATAGTTATGTTTAATTGAATATTTTTTAATTCACTTATTTTTATACTAAAAGTTTTTAAATTAATTAGTCATCCTAAGTTACTATTATGGAAAGCTAACATAAATATCAAGTGGATGGTTATTTTTAATTTGTACTGTTATAAAGTGTGTTGAATATTTTAAACAAATTATAAATGTGATATTTTTTTGTTAAGTTATTTTTCTACATAACTCGAACATAATTATGTCGAGATGATACATGTAATCTATAATAAAAGAAATTCCTCAAATTTTAGGGTTAAAGTGATCAAATGAAACTCTTCAAACAATTGGATGCCTTCAATAACTTCTCAAGCTTCGAGGACCAATAATATTAAGAGAATGATGCAATTCTTTTTTAACTATCCCCTACGTAATAGTATTCTATTATTTTTTATTTTTTTTAAGATGGAATCCATTGTGAATATTTCAAGCTAACATCACATGGCTCATCACGTTTAAGATGTTGAAGGAAAGAACAGGTGTCTTATTGTGTTAGAGATAATTTCATGGGTCATTATAGTGTTTTCATCATGTCTTTGTTTCACCAATTAATGCCTAGGCTACAAGAGTAGTACTATACCTGTGAATTATTTGTTGTAAATACGTGTGGGAATAGGTTAAGGTTTTAAGTTGCATTGTGATTGTAGGTAGAGTTGGAAGAATAGGTTCCTAAATGGTGGGTTTGTTGAAATCGTGACCCTATGGCAATAAATTTACACTAATTTAAATTAATATAATAGGATGTGGTCCATTGTACAAAACTAATAACAAAAAAAAGAAACATAAATTGTCAACTTACTCATTGTATATAATATCAATTCGCATAGTTTAACTCTCCGAGAAGTTTACTTTTTATATAATGCATAAATTACATAAATCTTGTACATGAAACTATATTTATGATTTAAATTTAAGATGACTAGTTAAGCTAATTGTAAAAAAAAATAGAACAATGTAATACATATTTTTTATTATATAATATTATAAAAATAAATAATATATGTATTAACAATGTAATTTATTTATATTACTATCTAAAATCATTATATATAATAAATTTATTAATTTTTATAATAACTATTTTAAAAGTTATATACTAATAATGATTTTTAATTAGCTAATGATGTAAAAAAAATTATACTAATAGTGCATTCCTATTAATATTTTGTAAATGTTGAAATAGATTAAAGAAATACATACACTAATTCAAGATTTGATTCTTTTCTCCGTGCATGCATTGGTTACAAGTGTAAGAATTTCAATAATTATTAATTCATTGGAAAGAAATTTCTCAAAACAAAAAGTAATGAAATCTCATCTAAAATCAATAATATCGTAATAGATGTTAAATTAATTAATTTATTGTCAACAAAAAATATTAAATGAAGTTAATTAGCAGTTTTACATCCCAAAATGTCCGAAAAAGTAAAGTTCAAATAAAACTGTAATAACCTTAATAAATTGTTTAAATTAAGAAGACCTTATTTTAAAATTTATTTTAGACCTGTAAACAAATCTAATCAAATGCACTTATAAAAAAAAATTAAATTGATAATCTAAAACAAAAATTAAAAAAATCGAAAGAGGCAGAACTTTATAGTTGGAAATAATTATTAATTATATCCAAATCACAATAACAACCATTGTACTGGTTTGACTATAGCTCCCACCATTAAGTGACAGCCAAATAAGTAATGATAATTACATTTTATCCAATTATCAAGCCAATTAATTAACCATTTATTCATAATCAATCAGCATATTAAATATGTTTAGATAAATTAATCTATAAATATTCATAAAAATAAAAATAAAATATTTTTTTTATAATTAAAATTAACTTATGCACAAATTAAAAATTAATTTCTATACGAAATTAATATAAATCTTTTTTACAAATTAACTTATTTATAAATTAAAACTAGTTTGGAAAATATTAATATTAAAGCTTATCAAGACAAATCCTTAATATTAAACGATTAAGTATATTTGACAAACGATTAACCACGGCTTATCTCCTCACCAGATGGTGTTAACCATAAGTAACAAAGTAGTTTAATAATTAATTAAAAAGAGAAGACAGTAAAAACTGTTTGTATGATAATTTACATTACTCAAACAATGGTACGTCAGATCACACTACATTAGGATAAAGTATGTCTTAAGGTTCATTCTTTACTCCATCATATTCCAAACGCACACATAGAAAGAATCATCAAAACTAAGGTTTAACTTTTTTCTCTCTTTCTTGCTATTATACTCTCTCTCTAAATCTACTCCATCTCTCTAAGTTTTCTTTGCCATTTTTTGTCATTATGTTCATTCAGCATTATTGGTACCACTATTGCTGCCTCTCCTACTAGCTGTTGTGTTCTTCAATATCTGCAAAAAGCAACCAGAGTTACATGATTGAGCTAAGATACAGCCAAACAAAAGTGACTAGTATGTGCAAATTTGGTAGTGCATACAAGGTCCACTAAATAAGCACCAAATGTGGTCTGGTACATAAGAGAAGTTACAATCATATGAACCTTGGTATTTTTTTCAAAGTTTAATGACCATGCAATGTCAGTAAAAAACCAGTTTTACATTGTCATCTAATCATAAATCCCAATTGATATGACTTTAAGATAATTATTATAAAAGTTAACAAACTTACTATACATGATAGTTTGTGATAAGATGATTGTGTAAAACTGTTTTATATTGTCATGACATTACCCATTTTCTCTTTTTCAATTCACTAAGCAAGGAAAACATGCTTAAAAGGGCTTGCGTTCCTTCCACTTAGACCAACACATGGTTTCCTTAACCAAATTTGATGTTATATAAAGTCTAAACTGATACTGATGGTAACAAATCATGGATAAGCTAACATGAATGTCTTTTGTTCTTTAAAAACAATTTTTGAGGGTAAAAGTCAACATAGAAAAGAGCTAGTAATGACTCCATTTAAAAAGGTTTTGGTGTTTCAATTTTATCAAAAGTAAATAAACTCATATAGCCCATTTAAAGAACAATAGCATCATTACGGTGATGGTGATGATGAGTTGGAAACATGTATATAATGATGATAATGATAACGAGTTGGAAACATGTATATAATGATGATAATGATAACGATGACATGGGAACTAAATATGCAAAATTGTCATACTTGTCTCAGCATTTGATTCTCATTCTGCAAAGTGGAAAGTCTTTCTTTGAGCTCTGAATTCTTCTTCTCTAAATCTTTGACTCTTGTTTCCAAATCAATCAAGTATGCCTTCTTCCTCTCCCTTGCTTGCTGAGCTGAAACTCTGTTCCTCAGTAACCTATTTCCATTTTCTCACCGCGTCAGTGAAACAAACAAATTATAAATGCAATGAGTCAATCACACACACAAAAAAAAAGGTTTCAGTAGATGCCAGAACCAAGTTTGTATATATACCTCTTTAGCCGTTTGTTTTCTTTATCAGCCGGGCTTCTCCCTCTCTTCTTTTGACCTTCTCCTGTCCCCTGAACGCGTTCCGGACCAGCAGTTGAACCGGCATCTGGCCGAGAGGTTGAAGTTCCAGCACTTTCACCTCCAATCTCTGGCACTCTTCTTATCTCTTCATCACTCTCAGGACCTGGATCAAGCCAAATTCACTCAAAGTTTAAACCCCAATAAATTATCTAGTCCAATCACGATAACCATTTGTTTATTTACATGAAAGCAACACAATTCTCATGTATAGTATTATAACAAGAAAACTTAAAATACTAATATATTACATCAATTCTTAAGACTAGAGTTTAGACATTGAAAAAAGATCTTTAATTTAATATTAAATAGTTTTTGGGGTCACCATGTTATACGTATAAAGTATCTACTAGTTTTAACGATGATTAATTTTTGCCACAAAACTTGATTGATCACCTTTAGTGGGATTTTTCCTCCCAACTAGTTTAAACACATAATACAGGTATCATGCAAAAATGTATATAGCTTTTATAAAGGCATTTTCCTTTACTTCAAATTTAAAGGTTACCGAAGTAAGAATTTGATGTTCTTTGATAGATCTATAACTTTTATAGGAACTGTGTAATAGAAAGATATTTCCACTAAAGAATTCATAATAGCCATAAAATGTGATATGCTGCCATCACTTCTGGTTAACTACATACCTGGTTGCTTTGGATCAGCATAGGGAAGTGAGTGAACCTTTTCAGATTGACCCATAGGACCTGATGTAGCACATGGAATCTCACCAGACATCTGACCATAAAAAGAGATAATTATTTAATATTAGCATTAGTATATAGCATATTGATTTTTTTATGAAAATAAAAATGACGTACCAAATACAAGTAGAGAATTATTTACCAACTTATTGTCAATGAAGTCTAGAAGTAAAAGACATATTATTTACAAAGTTCAAACAAAACTAATAATATTAGTCAACATCTAATGAAGCTACACAAGCGAAAAATATATAGTTGCATAATGTGCACTAGAAATAAAATTTACACTGTTATGCATAACAGCCTAAGTAGCAGATCACAACATTAAAAGTGAAAACAGAGAGTAAAATCTTCAAAGGTTTCGTAATTTTCAAACTTCACTCAAGCTTGTCCAAGTTAGAGTCTTAGTATGCTAACCAATAGTGAGTTTACAAGTTCACACATTTTTTCTGGTACACATGTGATTTCACGGTTTCACCCAAGTTGATAATCTCAGAATCAGCTAAATACATTACCAGTTGCCCATTTGCTAGATGGGGCTGCGGTATTTGAGAATCATGTCCAGAAGATGAAGAGAGATCAGCATCTTCTTCCCATTGCAGCCCTGCCTCGGCATTGTTTCCTTGGCCATAGTTGATCTCATTATCTAGATCGTCAGCATCGTCTTCATCGTCATCTCCCTCCATTTCAGCACCCTCTGATATCCAGATTCATCTTGTTCATTGTAAAGTCTGATGAGGGAAAGACCCAAAAAAATAACATTTATGCACAAGCTAACCTTGGTGACTTGTGAATCTAGTCTTGCATTGGGGACAAGATTGGCTCACATCTTTCAGCTCATACTCGTAACAAGATTGACACAGTGGGAAGCCACACTCATGACAAGCAACAAAAACATCACCGGCAGCCGTTAATCCAACAGTATCACCACATAATTGACAACTCTGACCATTCAAATTCTTCAAGGGTTTAGACTGGAGAGCATAGAAATTACACAAGTCAGAATTAGAATTTCATAAGCAAAACTTGAACCTATGCAGATCAATCTCTTACGAGATTATATTCATAAATGATAACCCCCAATCCACAAAATTTAGAATGGCAAGCAAATAAGTTTCATCATGATCATGATTTTTGACAAAATCAGTGATGAAATCTTTGATATATGAATCAGGATCACACAATCAAATATAGTTATTAACCAATTTTCATTAACAATACCAGACTGCACACTACAATCAAAGTTCTTCCAAGTGCCAATGGCCTCATCCAAATGCTAATGACAAACTTCTCAATTCAAACCTGCTACATATAGATTCAAATCCACACACTAAATGCAATTACAGATTTAAACTAAAGCATCAAAACCCACTCCTAAACACCCCATTAAGACAAACACCAAATTCAAACCATCATTGGGAAAACACCAGCAATCACACATACCAAGATCCAACCATCCTAGCTAAGTTAAAGACCCTGCAGAAACTTTCTACTAACAAATCCAGAGCTTAAAGCAAAGAGAAGAAGAAAAACAAGGCACTCCTACATACTCTCTGGAAAGAATAGAACTTGCATGACCCATTTCCATTGCAAGCATAAAAACACAAACTTTGAAGTCAATCACAGACAGTGAAAGAACAAAATTCCAGACCCCCTCAAAAAAAAAAAAAAAAAAAAAACACAAACATAGTCTTCGTCAAAAGTGATGAAACAAAGCCAGAAACACGGACCCCACTATCAGAACCGCGTCTAACACTAACAAGTTTGTTCCTTTCATGCGACCCAGTTACCATTCCACGACTTTGTTCCATCTTCTTCTCCAAAACCTTCACCAACTTCACAAACTCTCTCTCTCTTACTTCAGTTGTCGTTCCCGCTGCCATGTTCTGATGTTCTATGCGCAACTGTGACCGTTGGATTCTTTGAGATCTGACGGTGGTGAAGGGGTGATCGTGGACCAGCGTGAACCATGTCGAATTTGCTTAATCAAAGGCTGGTTGTGTGAGATCGTGGACAATCTGGGACCGTTGGATTTGTACTGAATCGGACGGATGAGACTTGTGATGAGGGAAATTGAATGGGGGACCACGTTGCGTGTGCTGTGCTCCGTTGTTTCTTTTCCTCTTTTTGGAAGGAAACCCAATAAACAAATACTATATTTTTCTCATTTTTCTATTAAAATGTTCCTCACGAACAAACACTAGTTACGGGCTGCTTTGTTTTTCTTTTCCTATTTATTTATACACAAGTCATTTTAGTTACCATCTAGGATTTTCTATTAGCATTATAGCATGTTTAATTTTATCATTGATAAATAAATTTTTAATAGTTATATCATTTTTTTTGCACTGTTTCAAGTAATAGTTTGTAAGATGTTAGTTTCTAATTTTTATTTTTTATATATATAATATTAAATTTTATTTTTATCTTTTTAAATAAGATAAAATTTTATTTTTAAAATTATGATTTTATAATGTTTTTTAATTTAATTATTGTAATATTTATTTTATTATTTTAACATTATATTTTAAGATATCGATAATGATAGAAAATAAAATTTTTATTATTTTTTATTTTTTTATTATTATATTTTATATTATATTATTTATTTTAAATATTATACTATTTAAAATATTTATCTTATTAATTCAATATTATACTTCAAACTATTGATAATAATAAGTGATAAGTTAATTTTATTTTTTTTAATTTTTTAATATTTTATAATATATTATTTAAATTATTTTTTATGTTGTTTTTAATATTATATTTTAAGATGTTTTAATCATTACATCAATTAACATAATAAAAATATGAGATTTACTTTTTATATATATATATATATATATATATATATATATATATATATATATATATATATTATTTTTACTTTATTTTAAATTTGATTGAAAAATATTTTAAAGTAAAATATACAAATAATAATAAAATAAAAGATATGAAAAAACAAATTGAAACTAAAAAAATTGTACTTGAGATAATTTATTTATAAATATAAATGATAAGAGTTTAAAATTAATTAAAAACCTAAAACTATAAATATTCAAAATATATTTTTATTAATAAAAAATTAATATTTACAAATAAATATTATATAAATATATATATTTCTATTATTTTATATTTATCAGTTATTTCAAATATATAATTTCACCCGACACTTGTAATAAACTTTATTACTCAATTATAAACTAACTTTTCAGTTAATAAACTAACTATTCAGTTTTTAACTTTTCAACTTTCAGTTACTTTTATCAAATTATTTAAATATTAATTTTATAAAAAAAAAACTAATTAAAAATTCGGCAAATTAAAACTGTATCTTAAAAGTTGGATAAAATTTTAATTTTGAGAATCGTGTAAATGCTTCCAAATAGTCTTAGAATCATAGTTAAAGAATAAAAATAAAAAAATAAAAAAATATTCATACTTAATCATGATTTTAGTCTAAATCAAATACATATTTTTTTATTTTTTATTCTTATAAAAACTCGAAATAGTTTGTTAATGTGATATTTTTTATTTTAATCCTTAATATTGACTTGTTTTTGTTAAGTGTTCGTGGGACGCAAAATCATGTCAGCATCTCAAATTGGATTACATATTAGCACCTAATAATAAAATACTAATGTTAGAGTCTAGAACAGAAGAAAAAAATATTGCAAGGATTATATCAAATAAATATTTTATAGGAGCTAAAATTAAATAGAAACTATAGAGAGAGTGAATCTATAAAAGGTGAGGATGACCGCAGTGTAATAAGCACCACATGAGGGCTTTCTAATGCTAACACTACTTTAGAGAAAGAAGTGTTGAAACCAAAAACATATCAAATGTCTTGCTATTAAATTTTTTTTTAAGATAATAAAGATTATTAAAATTTATTAATAAAGAAATATTTGTATCTAATCCTGTATTCTACGTATGGGATTTTATAACGTTTCTATTAAATTATTTTTTAATTACAGTATTTTTAAAAGTATCCAAACACATTTTTATACTTATATATGTCTTTACAACAAGTAATTGTTTTAAGAAAAGTCCAAAAATTTATTTTTAACAAGCATCCAATATATCCTTTGATAATCCGCTTTAACTACATTTTGGATATATGTTTTATATTATATTCTCTTTTTTAGGAACACAAAGTAAATGGCTTCAAAAAATAATTAATATAATAGAAATATTTTAAACATATCCTCATTTATTAAAAAAAAAATTAAACATAGTACTTTTGAGTTTATCACCGAAGAGAAGCATGTCAATATATCTATCATAATAAGTCCATAGGCTATTGATAAAGATAAATAAAGTAAAAATAATTTTTGTATTAGAACCAATTGTATATTTTTTCAATAATATTATTTCAACAAATATATATTTTCTCTCCCTTCAAAAGACAAATCTATTCCTTAATGAAATATAAAGAAACTCTATTTACATTTAATGTATAGCAAAATGGAAAGAAGTTTTATTTCAATGGAAATATGTCTTTATGTCTTATGTCTTTATATCTTATGTCTTAATACATGAATATCTTAATAAGATATTGAAGTTTTATTTCAATGAAAATATGTCTTATGTTTTAATACATGAATATCTTAACAAGATAATGTGCAGTTAGATCATCTTCCAAGCTATCATTTTCATTCTCTCTATAATTCAAAGTTTTGTAATGCACTAAAATTTCATATCCTTATCACATGAGTTATTTAAGATAATTTACTTGTGCTTAAAAAATCTAAAAATATTTACGTTCAAAGGTATAACCTAAGTAATAAAGATAAGTGGTTATAAGCTTGAATAAGCAATAAAAATACTTATAAGTGATTTGTGTTGTTAGTAAAATGTAATACTTCTAACACTAAAATGTAATATAATATTTATTTTAATAGATAAGAGCTTATATTTATTGTAATTTTAATAGATGCCTTAAAAATTGATAAGAATCGATGATGTTACATAATTTCTCAAAATGGTCTCTGTTAAAACATAGACATAAATTTTGTAGCATTTATCATTCAGCATGTATGTGCTTCTTGCTTGTCATTTTGAACTTAACCTTTTTTTTTTTTACATTAATCTTTGTTATGTCTTGATGTTTAATATGTATGTTATGTTTTTATTTAACTTCTATTCTTGAAACATGTTTTCTAGCCTTCGGTGAGAAAGAAAGAGAAGGCTCTATGTTGAATTCAATGACATTATGATTCTTCAGAGTACTTGTATTCTAGATTGCAATTGTTGTAGGAAATAAAAATTACAATTACAATTAAAATACAAAATATATAAAAGTAATATTCAGTAATCTATTACAAAGTAAATATTACATTACATACCGTGTTATGCATGGTGAAGAGAGAGGGAGATATTAAAAATTAAAACCATAAATTTTATAATAAAAAAATTATACCAATGTGAAACTTCTATTAGAATATTTATTTACAATAATTTAAGTATTGATTTTCTTATAAGTAAAAGATTTAATCTTCTTATAATATATTTTTATTTTTTAATTTAAATATTAATAGATGCTCGGGTAGATATTAATTATGTTTTTTATGTAAAATGTTAAGCTTTGTCTGATTTTTTTTAGTTTATTAATTTTTTTATTCATAATTACTTCTATAACTTAGATATTAATTTGTTTTTGTATAAAATTTTCAATACTATGTGATGTAATTATTAACATCTAAATATGTGTTTGAGCGAACATAGCAAATTTAATTTTAGGTTGTTGATTTTGTAAAATTGAGGTGAATTTAAAATAAAACAATTTATATTTGAATTTTTTTATCTTAAAAGTAATAAAGCATGTGATAAAACCTAATATAAATTTTTTAACTTATTTCAAAAAAAAAAAATCTTCAATTCAAATGTTCAGAAAAGATTAAAAATTCTACTCTTGTTAATTTTGTCCGGTTACTTTTACCGAAATTCCTTTAGATATTTAAGGACTCCTACTAGTCATCCAAACAAGCAATAAATTTTAATAAGTTTTCATGTAAATATTTTATTTATATTAGATATTTATCTCTGGCTATCTATATAATAATAAGTTTTTATATATATATATATAAATTCTATCTCCATGCGATATAAATATTTACTAATAATTAACATTTACCCCCAATAATTAAAAAAAGTCTAACTATTAAAAAATAAGAAGAAAAAGTAAATTTAGAGTATAGTTTAAATCAAAATACCTATTCAATCATTTATTTATATCAGTAACAATATACCAATTCATGAAGAAAGCTGACAAAAAAAATCATGAAGAAAGGTAACAACATACTATAATCTATATTATGTAGGCTCATGTGATGCAAATTTTATATGAAAGTATTAAATTTTTTATAAAATTTATATTAACTTGTAATTTCTATTAATATATTCATCTCTAGTAATATACTTTAATGCAAAATGGTTTTTGGTAGAGCTTCATGCAAAATGCCCATCTTTGTCTTATATATTTTTACTTTATTTATCATATATTTTTATTTACTATTACTTTTATGGCTTAAAAATTAAATTACTTTCATGTAAACTTTTCATTATGTGATGCAACTGTTTGCCACTAAAACTTAATACTTAATATGTTTTATGTAAATGTTTCATCTCTGTGCAAGATATTTTTACTTGTGATTTATATATTAATAAATTTTATTACATAACTTCTATCTCTACGATTTAAATATTCACCAATATAGACATAGATATTTAAAAATAGTTAAAAGTTACTCCATTAATTTGAAAATCCGAACTCTATTAGAAAATAAGAATAAGAGTTAAAATTATAATATAATTTAAATTCTTATTCTTAGTACTGCTATTGGATTTGGGTAGCTTATACAATATCCTAAATTGTAATCTTGTTACTGTTATTATTGTATTTATTTTTATAAAAAATAAAAAAAAATAAGTTATGCATTAACTAATGTAAATTAATCAAAATTACAAACGATTATATATAATAAATTGATTGACTTCTTTTATAATAATTATTTTAAAAGTCATATCAACAATAAATTGTGATGGAATTACGGTGTATAATTATTAAATTCTTAAAATATAATTTAAAGTTTTATTTAAATATTAGTAATAATATGTTATCACGTGAAATATGATTTATTATATATTTATTTTTATATTTATATTTATTTCTATCACGTGAATTGATTCATGAAATTAAAAATAATTAATTGTATTTTTTTTTTAAATTAGTCATTGAAATTCCTTTTTCTTATATAAAATTAATAAAATTCGAAGTTTATGAATAAAATTTGTAAAATTTTAAAAGTTATCAAACAAAAGATATAATTAGTCCTTTTTTATTTTAGAGATTAATTTAACTGATCATTACATTTTTAAAGATTAAATTAATAAATTATAATAATTTTAAGGATAATTTTAATATTTAATTTATTTCAATGACCATTTTAACAGTCCATTTATAATTTAAGGAACGATTTTGTTATTTTATTAATTTTATGGACTAATTTGACACTATTACCATCTCATAATCTAAATTATTTATTCACTCTAAATAAATAATAAAATATTATAAAACTAAACAAATAATAATTTATATTTTTAATACTATATATCTTTATTATAATTTATTTAATCCTATTATAATATTTTTTTATAGAATTGTGTTACTTTATTTTTTTTAATATTGACTTAAATAATATATTATTATTGATCATGCAATATTGTTTTTTGTATTATAATAAAAAAATAAATTAAAAACCTTTTTTATGATATTTTGAAATTCTTATTTTATATTTCAATATTTTTTATTAAAATTAGAATAACCATTTTAGTAATATCTTGAGAATTAATAATAACCTATTTTTTTTATAATTTTTATATTTCATTAAAAAATATTACATCAATAATAATATCACATTTTAGTCACTAAAATAATATGTTTAGTTTTAATATTATATAACTTGATTAGTATTAAATTAAAAATATTATTATAAAAATTTTATTGTAAATGTATAATTATATTTAGCAATTCTTTTTAGTAAAACACAGAAAAAAAAATTATTACGTCAATAACAATTCTTTATTTCACTCGTTAAAATATTTAAAGAAAAATATAAAAATTTAAAACAACACAAATTTATAGAAGAAGACAGAGAACATTTGAGTTATAATTATGATATATATTATTAAAAGTACAAGTTATTGTTTAATTGATTTTACAATGTTATATTGTTTATTTAGTAGTATTAAATACATGTGTATTTTTTTATTTTTCACATGGTAAGTTATATATAATATATTTTTCATATATATACTAAATAAGTTAAATGACTAAGTAGTTATTATCTACGGTTTTTATACGAATCTAAGAAAGTAGGATCAATAAGAGAATGACACTAAGCATAAAGAAGCAGAAACCCTTTAAGGATCTCTAACCAGAGGAAGGTTGAAGATACTTGAGGCTGAAGTCCAAAAGAACATGGATCTCCTTAAAGGGCGAGGAGCGTCCAAAGAAAGCTTAACAATATTTACATTTTGGAAACATGTCCTTGAGTAGTGTAGGATCTTGTATATATTTTCATTAGTTCATTTGCGTGTATTAGAAACCTTGGTTTGGCCTTTGGATGTATCTAGACCTCTTTAGACAACAAGTCCTTTGAACAATCCCTTATAGACAACCCTTGGGTCCTCTCAATGATGGTCCTCTTAATGATAGGTCCTTTAGATGACCCCTGGGTCTTCCAGGTCCTTTTGACGGCCCCTAGGTCCCCTTGGACAATCCCTAGGTCCCTCTGGACGACCATAATTCCTCTAGATGATGGGTCCTTTGGACGCGGTCGCCTTTGGACATGGTCGCCTTTGGACGCGGTCGCCTTTCGACGACTCCTAAATCCTTTGGATGTCCCTTTGGACGCACTTCTTACCAGTGTGCTTAAGCCTTGCTTTTGGACCACATATGTTCCAAGACTCAAAGTTGTTTCAGTTAGTTAGCTTTTCACACCTTTTATAAGTAGGACCAATATATATATTTGATCCTAACTAATGTGTAACCAACTTTGATTCATTTGAGGTAATTTGCTTAGTAAATATTTGAGAGAGTTATCTTGACTTGTTCTTGGATTAGAACACTAAATTTCATTATGTTCTCCACAAAACTTATGGCGAATCTCGTTTTCTCTTATTTGGTTTCCTTAAAATAAGTGGCGAGCCATTTTTGAATCTTATCTATTTTCTTTTCTTCAATTCATCTCTATCTTAAGTTTTGTCTGCGAATTTACTCTAAAATTAACGATAATCTTGCTTGTATTTGTGTAGAAATGGCAAGTGTGTCAAGTGTGAGATTTAGGCTTCGCCTAATTCGATCAAATGAATCCAAAGCTTTGGCGATTCATATCAAGTGGTGTCAAAGCATAGACTTCACAAAGTGCTACAATTGAAGCTCGAGAACTTTGATTTTGCATCTATAGTAGTCGCGTCAATAGGTATAGTTCTCGTATGTATAATCTTGCTTCAATTATCAATTCATTTTAAATTTTCAGCTAAGATTTTGCTCGCCTAGCTATTGTCAATCAATTCTTTGGCTTAATTGTTGATTTCATTTATTTGATCTCAATGAAAAGCAAAAAAAGCATAGCATCACAATCTGATTTTCGTTTTGGTTGGATGAATGATGTTATTGAAAAATTGATTGAAATTGGTGAAAAAGTTATGGTGATTGTCTTGTAAAATTGTGGATCGAAAAGAATTAAAAAAGTCTTGAGTGAAATTAGTGAACTATCCATGACCAAAATCAGTACAACAAAAATAAAACACTAATCACTAGAATGAAATAAAAAAAAAAGTGTATCAAAAGTTTCGTTAAGGATCCAAAGACAATCCATGTGTCACATTTTCTATTATTTCCTAATTGTAATTAGTTAAATGTCATTGTCGGTTGAAATTTGTTCGATAGCACTTTGGATGATTGTTTTGGACAATAACGGTTTGGATGTTGTTTTGGACAACAAAATTTTCATCAATGTTTTTACGTGTTTTAATATCTTTTTAGTTTCATTAATCTTGTAGAGTTATTGTGTTGTCTTCTATTAATTTTGTTTGAGTAAGCTTTCACTTCTATCAGGTTCTTTTTGCTTATCTTTATTTAGCTTTTTAGTTTTGTCAGAGTTTTCGCTCCTTTAAATTTTTAAGAGTTAGTGAGATTTGACAGCTTTGACTTGTATAACAGAACTTGATTAGTAGAGTCTATGATATATTTTAAGACGTAGTTGTGAGTAGAGTAGTAAAAGGCAAGAGTGTACATCATAGAAAAATCCTCTAAAAACAAATATACGAGTGTAGAGAGTAAACACTTAGGAGTAGTGAGATTTGCCATGCTTTACTAACATTTTTTTTTTGTGTGTGTGCATATTCTCTTTTCTTAGTATCTTAAGAAAAATACAAATGGTTGATAATAGTGATGATGTAAGTAGCTACTCGCCTAAAACTCAAAGGATGATGAGACAAATGATAAGACTAGAGGAGAAATTGGAGAAGTTGGGAGGAGGCCTAGAATCAGTAAGAATAGACACAAGTGTCAATGCCAAGGTAGAGGCCTTTAGTAGAGGGAAAGGGAAGATTATTGCCTCCATGCATGAAAGTGAGGAAAGCAAGAGTAAGAGTCCAAATAGCCCATCCAATAAGTATTAAAGGTCATATTGAAAAGAAAGAAGTGAGAGGTCGTAGAGGGAAAGAAGGTATGAGAAAGAGCCTTGAAGAGAAAGGAGGTACAAAGAAGAACCTCGTCGAGAAAGGAGATATAAGGAAGATCCTAAGAAAGCTCCTTTGCACTCAAATGTAAGATTCCATTGTTTGTCGGAGATGGAGACGTAGAGGCATACTTGGAGTGGGAGATGAAGGTAGACCAAGTATTGGAATGTTTTGATTATGACGACTACATGAAAGTAAGGATGGTCACCTACAAATTCAGTGAGTATGTCTTGGTGTGGTGGAACCAATACAGTAGAGAAGGTAGAGAAGATAAGAAAAGGCATATAAGCACATGGCTAGACCTCAAGAACAAGATAAGGTCAAGGTTTGTACATACTTCATATGCTTAGGACTTATACAACAAGTTGTAGAAAATGCATCAAGGGTCCAAAAGCGTAGAAGAATACTATAAAGACATGGAAGTTACTTTGCTGAGAATGAATGTACTGGAGTCCAATGAAGCCACTATGACTCGATTTCTAGATGGTCTGAACAGAGAGATACAAAACATGGTAGAATTATATCATTATACCTATTTAGATGACCTAGTACACCAAGCACCTCAAGTTGAATTTCAACAGAGGAGGCATCTAGCCTCAAAGAAGGCCTATCCCAACGGTTCTGGCAATTAGAGGGGAAAGGAAAGAGAGAAAGAATGACACAGAAAAGACAAGAGTCCGAAGAAGGAAAATTCCATATATCAAGGTCAAAAGGAAGAACATACACCACCAAGTCTTGGTTCCTCACCCAAAAGTAGTAACATTAAGTACTTCAAGTGCTTGGAAAAAGGGCACATTGCCTCCCAATGCCCCAATAAAAGAAACATGGTTATGAGGGAAGATGGGAATGTAAAGAGTAAAAGCTCCTAGGAAGAATCATCATCCAATAGTGAGTATGAGTCTTCAAGTGACTACTCACCTGAAGAGGGGTGACCTCCTCATTATGAGAAGGATGATGAGTGCTAAGGTGGATGAGGATAGTGACTCCCAAAGGGAGAACATGTTCTATTCTAGGTGTCATGTCTAGGGAAAGCTTTACTCCATAATCACTTATGGTGGTAGCAGTGTTAATGTGTCTAGCTTGATGCTAGTAGAGAAGTTGAATCTCCCTACCGTAGGCTGTAGTGGCTAAATAGCAAGGGTGAAATGGTGGTGAACAAACAGGTGTCATTGGCTTATACCTTGGGGAAGTACTGTGATGAGGTACTATGTGATGTGATACCCATGGAAGCTACTCACATCCTCCTTGGTAGGCCTTGGCAATATGATCGAAAGGTGACCCATGATGGAATTACCAATAGGTTTTCTTTTACATATATGGGACAAAAGGTGACCCTCAAACCTTTGTCTTCTAGGGAAGTCAGTAAAGATTAGTTGAAATGAAAATGAAGAGGGAGAAAGAACAAAAAGAACAGAGAGAAGAAGAGAGAGTTGAAAGGGTCCAAAAGAAAAAATGGAATTGAGAGTCCAAAAAAAAAATATGGGACTAAGCATCAAAAAAAGAAAAAAGCATGAAAAATAGGTGTGTTGAAGGCAAATAAGAAACGATGGCTAGTAGAAGAGAGGTTAAAAGAGCACTCTTAACAAAGAGAGAGCTCTTATACCTTTTGCCTACTAACATGTGTTTCCATGTATTTTTATTCCATTTTTTGACTTAGCTACAAGTTTTAGAGAGATGTTGGAAAACTTCAAAGAATTGTTTCCCAAAAATATACCACGAGGTTTACCTCTCATTAGGGGATAGAGCATCACATTGACTTCACGTTGGGAGAAACTTTTCCAAACAAGGCTGCCTACAGGGTCAACCTTAAAGAAAGTAAAGAAATTCAACAAGTTGATAAGCTTGGGTCTGAGAAAGCATAAGCCCATGTGTTGTAGCGGTAATCTTAGTACAAAAAAGGATGGGTCCTGGCGCATGTGTATGGATTGTCGGCCCATAAACGCAATCACTATTAGATATAGACACCTCATTCTCCGTTTGGACGACTTATTGGACGAATTGCATGTTTCACATGTCTTCCCTAAAATTGACTTGCGAAGCATATATCATCAAATCTGCATGCGAGAAGGAGACGAGTGAAAAATGGCTTTCAAGACCAAGTTTGAGTATGAATGACTAGTCTTTCCTTTCAACTTAACCAACACGCCTAGTACATTCATGAGACTCATGAACCACGTACTGAGGAGCCTCATTGGACATTGCATGGTCGTCTACTTTGATGACATTCTTATGTACTCTATAATCATAGATGATCATATTGAGCATGTTAGGGAGCAACTCCTAAAGGATGCATCCTTATATATAAACCTAGAGAAGTGCACATTTTTCCCTAACGAGGTGCTCTTTAAGGTATATGGTAGGCTCACAAGGAGTGCAAGTGGACAAAGAAAAGGTGTAGGTCATCCAAAGTTGGTTAATGCCTACAAACGTCAGTGACCTGAGGAATTTCCACAGGCTTACAAGCTTCTATAGACGCTTTGTTAAAGACTTTAGCATCATTGTTTCCCTCCTAAATGAGATAATAAAAAAAGATGTTGGGTTCAAGTGGGAAGAACCCCAAGAAAAGGCCTTCCAAACTTTGAAGGATAGACTATCCAATGCTCCCATCCTGGCAAATTTTCACAAATCCTTTGAACTGGAATGTGATAAGTTTAATGTGGGTGTAGGGGCATTGCTTTTACAAGAAAGGCATCCTATTGACTTTTTTTTAATGAAAACTAAAAGTTGTCCAACTTAATTATTTCACATATAACAAGGAGCTTGACACTCTCGTCAAGGTCTTACAAGTCTAGCAACATTATTTGTTGTTTAATGAGTTCATCATCTATAGTGACAATGAGTCGCTCAAACAATTGAAAGGTCGACATAAGTTAAACAAGAGGCACGCAAAATGGATTGAGTTCCTAGAACAATTCTCATATGTCATTAAGCATAAATAAGGAAAGGTTAATATTGTGGCTAACGCCCTTTCTAAAAGGCATGTGTTGCTTGCCATGCTAGAAACCAAGCTATTGGGTTTTGAAAGCCTTAAGGACTTGTATGTAGTTGATGATGACTTCAAGGACGCCTATGAAAGTTGTGCCAACTTGGCCAATGGAGGCTTCTTCAAGCATGAAGAATTCTTATTTAAGGAGAAACGATTATGTATCTAAGAGATCAATCAGAGAACTACTTGTTAGGTAGGCACATGAAGGTGGCGTAATAAGAGAATTGATGGATTTTGAAAGCCTTAAAGACTTGTATGTGGTTGATGATGACTTTTAGGAGGCTAATAAAAGTTGTGCCAACTCGACCAATGTAGGCTTCTTCAGGCATGAAGGATTTTTATTTAAAGAGAAATGGTTGTGTGTGCTTAAGAGTTCAATTAGAGAACTACTTGTTAGGGAGGCACATGAAGGTGGCCTAATGGGTCCTTTTGACGAGTATAAGACATATGAGACCTTGCATGAGCATCTTTTATTAGCCTTGCATGAGGATAGATGTACATCATATCTAGGAAAGGTGCTTAGTTTGCAAGATGGCCAAATCCAAGGCCTCGTCTAATGGGTTGTATACCCCCTGCCTATTCTTACATCATCATGGGTGGATATCTCTATGGAGTTTTTTTTGGGATTGCCATGGACTGGAGTGGTAGAGATTCCATATTTGTGGTGATGGATAAATTCTTTAAGATGACTCACTTTATACCATGTCATAAGAGTGAGGATGCTTGTCACGTGGCTAACTTGTTCTTTAAGGAAATAGTGAAGCTGCATGGTCTACCCAAGACCATAATATCAAATAGGGACTCCAAATTCCTTAGCCATTTTTGGAAAACCCTTTAAGGTAAGCTTGGTATCAAGTTGCTATTTTCCACCACTTACCACCCCTAAATGGATGGCCACACTAAAAAGTGGTGAATAGAATCCTGTCCTAACTCTTGAGGTATTTTATGCGAAAGAATCTGAAATCATGGGAAGAATGACTTCCTCACATTGAGTTTTCATAATACAGGGTGGTCAATGAGACTATGTCCCACACTCCTTTTGAATTAGTATATGGTTTTAACCCCTTATCTTCTTAGGACCTACCATCTTTACCTATAGCATCCATAGTCAACTCGGATGGCCTTTCTAAGGCTCAATTAATGTGAAAATTGCATGAAAAAGCACAATTGTATATGGAAATGAAGGGTAAGTAGTATGCTGAGTGAGACAACAAAGGTAAGGAGGGAAATGTGTTTGAAAAAGGTGACTTAGTTTGGGTCCACTTTAGGAAGGAAAGATTTCCTACCTTGAGGAAGTCCAAACTTCTCCTGCAAAGGGATGGGCCTTTCTCAGTTTGCACAAGATTAATTACAATGCTTATATCTTGGATATGCCCGAAGTGTATGAAGGTAGTAATAGTTTTAATGTTGTTAATTCATCTCCTTTCATTTCAGGTATGGACAGCTCGAATTTGAGGGAAAATTCCTTTCAAGAAGGGAAGTTTAATATGAATCTAGGAAAGCAAGATCAACTCGAGAAGGACACCAAGCATAAGGAAGCAAAAGCCCTTTAAGGACCCTAACCAAAAGAAGGTTGAAGAGGCTTGAGGCCGAAGTTCAAAAGAACATGGATCTTCTTAGAGGGCAAGGAGTGTCCAAAAAAGCTTAATGATATTTATGTTTTGGAAACATTTTCTCGAGTAGTGTAGGATCTTGTATATATTTCTGTTAGTTCATTTGAGTGTATTAGAAATCTTGGTTTGGCCTTTCAACGCATCAAGAGCTCTTTGGATAACAAGTCCTTTGAACAACCCCCGTTAGACAACCCTTAGGTCCTTTGAATGATGGGTCCTTTGGATGATGGGTCCTTTTGACCCCTATGTCTTCTAGGTCCTTTTGATGGTCCCTAGGTCCCTTTGGACGATGGATCCTTTGGATGGCCCTAAGTCCTCTAGATGATGGGTCCTTGAGACATAATTGTCTTTGGACAACTCTTGGATTCTTTGGACACACCTGCTGGACACACTTCTAGCCAGTGTGATCAAATCTTGCTTTTAGATCGCGTATGTTCCAAGGCCCAAAGTTGTTTCAATTAGTTAGCTTTTTGCAGTTTTTCTGTAAGCAGGATCAATATATCTATTTGATCCTAACTGATTTGTAACCAACTTTGATTCATTTGAGATAATTTGCTTAGTAAGCATTTGAGAGAGTTTTCTCACTTGTTATTGGATTATAATACTTAATTCTCATCAAATTCTCCATGAAGTTTGTGGTGAATCTCGTTTTCTCTTATTTGGTTTTCTTAAAATAAGTGGCGAGCCATTTTTTAATATTATCTGTTTTCTTCTTATCAATTTCTTTCTATCTTAAGTTTTGTCCACGAATCTATTATGAAATTAACTATAATCTTGCTTATATTTACATATCAATGACAATTGTGTTAAAGTGTGAGATCTAAGCTTCACCTAACTCAATCAAACGAAACTGAAGCTTAGGCAATTCATATTAGTTTTAAGCACATGGTAGTGAATTCAAACTTCATCTTGAATACTTCTTAATTTTCAATGATAATTTTTATTATTACATCAACATGTAAGTGTCACATTATCTCTAACTAATCATATCAACAAAATCCATGTTTATGTGAAATTCAAGTCATCTAATGTCATTCAAAATTTGTCAATAAATTAAGTGTAAGAGTAAATTATATTAAATTTAAAAGTATGAGAATTTGAGAGAGCAATTAAAATCATAAGAACTAAAATCATTCATTTAAAAAAAACTAAAAATACAATTAAACCAAATATATTTTATTTTATTATTTTACTAAGCCACATAATTCGTTGATAAAAATAAAAGCTAGGACGTAGCACGAGATAAAGATATTTTCACACTTGGGCGTAAAAAGTTAGATTACAGAATATGGCCGCAAAGGTACATATAGTCCCCCGAAAACAAGGGCACATGCTATTGATACCCCTCTTTTTTTAATCTTTGCACCACCTAAAAACAAAGTTAGATTTTTTTGTTTTGTAACTTCTTTTACAAAAATATTTTTGACATTTCTGTTGTATATCTTGATATAATAAAAACTAATTTTTATCAAAAGAGAGACATCCGAAAAAATAATAAGAGAATGTCACTAGAGAAAAAACTATGATAATGCAAAAACTCAAAAAAAAATATTAGAGAAAAAAAAAACAATACTTATAGAAGAGCAAGTGAGATGTTTTAAGAAAATAAAGTGGGGAAGAGTAGAATAGGAATTTCTAAAAAAAAATAGTGGAGAGCAGGAAGAGGGAAAAAAGGAGTATCAATAGCATCATCGACACAAAAACAAAACTAAGCATAAAACGGACAGAACCCAATACATAATTAAGACATGGCTAAAAAGTAAAAACAGCTAAAAAGCCCCCAAACTCCCCGAGTTGTTGAAACTACATGTTCTCAGTGAAAGACCACCAATGCTCCACCCTAAGCAATTGTGAGCATCAACACTAACTCTCGGATACCGTAAACAAAACAAAGTATTACTTCAAACACTAACACTTGAGGTTGTAACTGAACATAGCATCTCCAAGTCAGATCCGAACATAACTATATTCAGGTCAGTAAAATACAAAACAAAAAGACCGGGGATGTAACTGCTTTATACCAACACTTAATACCCACTGAGTCTCTTAATAACTACACCTACCATAATAGAAAAATACTTCCCAATTGAATCATAACATCCTTGAATAATGACTATTAAATTGCCTCAAAACAACAACTACTAGATACAATATAAAACAGAAAAAGACAGCCATATGAGAAGCATATTTCGTAGAGATTCTACTAAGCGGCATCCAGACATAGAAGTCCAAAGTAAAAATGTATTTCATGACAAGTATTATTACTTGAAATACAATCAGATTCTTCTTATATTGAGGTCACTTATTAATAGAAAATAGAAAAATAAAATATTCCTAATTATTAAAGGTAGTCAATATATTTTAAATCAATGTTAATTATTGAAAATTTACTTTATCTATATTTATTCTAATTAATTACATTTATAACACTTTCTCTCAAGCACATGAATATCATTCCCAACTTGTAAGTAAATTGACTGAACTGTTTCATTAAAAATCTTTTAAGACTTTTCAAGAAGGAATGTATGATGTTATCAATTTGTTATCTAATTTTTCCTTAATGAAATGTTGGTCTATCTCAATATATTTTAATTTATTATGCTGAACCGGATTATGTAATGCTAATAGTTGATTTATTGTCACCCATGGAACGCTATCGAACGAGTAGTGGCTTATCACCCATGGAAATCAAAAGGAATACCACGGGGGGGAATGGAAGGAAAAAGACGGACTCCTCTCCTGGATTGGATCAGTTGCCAACTTTGCTATAAGAGACCCATCCAAACCAAGCAACTCTTATTGTACGGTCCCACCAACACACAAATCTTCTCTTTCACTTTCTTTCCAAGGCAATTAGGATTTGCCAGTTCCGGACAGACTTACTTCACTGGCGCACATGATCACTCCGACCTATGGCTTTTCGATGATTTCGATCAGACAGAAGCTGAGAGTGGTGCTCTAGCTCCCACTGAGCTCTCCTTATCGGCTAAAAGTCTACTAAAAATCCTTTCTCTGGAAAAGAGTGTAGACTTTTATCCAAGGATGCTAGGATCTTCCACAAAAAAAAGAACGTACAGTCGTACTCATCGCCAACCAACTACCACTACCACGCTCAATCAATATACCGGAAAGATTTATTCGAATGCATTTTCAACAACACATTCACGAACTCAAAGAGAGCAGGGTGATAGCAACGCTGTGGGCTTGCATCAACAGGAGACTCAAACAACACTTAGATTCTATATTACCCCGGGATACTATACATAACCTAGAGATCTATTTTGTTGCCTTGCCTCTCAATTCCAATTCAGAAACTTCAATGTTATTAAATTTCCTAAAGAAATTAATGCTCCAATAAGTGTCCTAATATTCAGATTCAGTATTTAAAAATTGATGTAGAGAAGAAAGATAATACATAGGATGCAGCATCCATATGGACAATCACCACCTACAATCTTACTCAAAAATCCTTGCCTCTAAGGAAAAGATGTGACATTATCATATTACAATCATATAATAATTCTTCCAATCATGCTCTTAAAAACCACTCACATAAAATTGCTTCACTTTCTCCTCCGCTTTCTTCGTCTTCTGTCACTTTCATCAGAACTTGATGAGTCCGAGTCTGACTCTGAACTAGCTGTTCCTGAATCTGATGAATCAGAACTCCCGGACTCATCCTCTGATTCAGAATCTGAAACTTGTTTCTGTTGTTGCATGATAAGACGTGGCATATTCTTCAAATACTCACGTAGGTTCTCGGTAAGACCACCAAGACCAATGGATGTAAAGAAGTTAATGCAGAACCGTGTGTTTTTTGGATTATCTTTTGGAAATATGGATTCAAAAGATTCTTGCATTGTTGGATCATTTAACCGCTCATTTAGAAGCCGGATTCCAAGATGTTCTGATAATTCCTGCAACATTTAAAATGTAAACTGAAATCAACATCTTCCACATACAGAGATGCAGGCATAATTTATGCAACCCAGAAGACAAGCCCCAAAAATTTTTGCAGGTCTCATAATTCAAACTTGGTGAAATAATAATGCAAGTGCATAAAGAAACAGACAGGAATATTAGAGATTGATTCTCAATACCTGGAAGAGAATCTTAATAAATATACGTGAAGAAGAAGTTGTGTCCTCTTCAGTCAAGCGTATATATGATAAAACATGCCAAGGTAGAGCATCTGTGCCAAGTAAATGAGCAAAAAACTTTGCCACATTTCGCAGTTTATTTGTTTCAAGTCGGTGAATCATTGAGTACTGCTGCACAAAGCACTTCTCAAAATTTTCTTGATGTACTTTGTTGATCATGCAGAAACGCTGCCCCAGAAGACCATAGTATCGGAGATAAGTTCTCTCTTGGCTGCAACATTCCAAAAGCATAATGCACAATTCCATCTGCCACCAATTATACAAAATTGTAATTATTTTAAAGTAATTAAAAGGTATAACTTAATGAACAAAAAACAAATGGAGAATGATACATCAAATGCTAGAAATGAATGTTCAATCTGAGTAACTACGTATAGGGATGCAGCCTTAATTGCTTACAACTTATTACAGTTAGACATGATGTAATTGAAGCAGTAGTTATTTAAAAGAGCGTCAAATTAGATAACCAAAAAACAAAAGAACCAAATAATCTAGCATTCAAGTGAAACCCAGTAAAATTCTAATCTAAAAGATCAACAAGTGCCAAGATACAAATTAGCAAATTAGTGATTATATACACAGGCGAGATAAAGAAAGAGAACATTCAGCTTTTCCAAAAAAACCACACCAATAGTTGAACTAGATTCTAAAGTTCTTTCATATTCTTAAAAATATGAATTTAACCCCAAAAAAATTAGAATAAGAAGAAAAAGGCAGTAAGTAGATAGTTTTAGCAACAGAACAGTAACTGCTAGAAGAGATCCCAAGCTCACCTCTTGACCAGGCTCTAGCTTAATTTTCAGAAGCTTATGACCAGCTTCCTCAAAATCAACACTAGACATAATTGTTAAGTATATTGTCCTTCGAAGATTGACAAGATTTGTCTCTGTTTCATCTTTTATTTGCATCTGTTCTTCTTCCTCTTCTTCAGACTCATCATCTTCATCATCATCGTCTGACTCAGCATCCAAGCCTTCATCATCATCCTCAGATTCCTCACCCAGCATTGTTTTCTTTAACTCTTCATAACGCTTCTCATTCTCCAGGAAATTAGGGTCTGGCTTGAATATATCTGAGAAAAACAAAATGGAAAATAAAGAAATCACAATGACAACCACAATCAATCAAATTAGAAACAGATACAAACTTATCAATACAAAATGTACCAAGGGAAATCTCTGGATCTATCTCCTCATCCAAGGAGACTTCATGAGTTAACTGATCTTCCTGCTCCACAAGATCTAGTTCAGGTCGAACAGCTGGATAGCCCTGTAAGTGCAATGTGACCATCATAACACATTTCAATTTCAAACTATTTCTTTAAACTGATTAACAAAAGAGTTGACATTTGTGTTATTTTGTTATTGTGCTATTCCTATTACAAACAATAAAAAGTACCTGAAACTTGGCTTTTCTTATTGCAAATAAACCTTCAATCAGAAACTGGACACGTTTGTCAATTTCTCCTTCATGAAGAATTCCACGAAAACGCTCAAAGATACCTGAAAATTTTTAAATCTTATTTACAAAAAATTCAAAGACTGAAATTGATCTCAGGCATCATTTGCACATATACATAAGTGTCTTGCATTAGCATATTTCTGCAAACATGCAGGGATATAGACAAATATAAATCAGCAAAAGGCCCAAAGCAAGTGAATGCACTGTGGTAGAACAATAATTAGATAATTTTTTTTTTGTGATAAAACAAAGAAATACATTAAGATAAAAGGATAAGATTACAGAGGTACAGGAGGATATGTGATCCTCCCTAAAAAAGGGATATAAAAAAAAGCATCAATGAAGCAAAGCTACCCAGTCTCTAAATATATCTATAGTCTAGACAGATACATATTTGCTTCTATTTGGGAATTATAGTTAGTTAGAAAACTTAATTCTCGGAATCATATAACTAAATCAAGTTACAAAAGTGTACATGGAAGTTTTAGTAATAAATGATAATAATACAGCTTTGATATTTTAAATAAGTGGTCATACCCCACACAGTAAATAAGGGACTCAAGCTCCTTATTTTAACCACTCACAGCTCCTAAACAGATAAATTTTTATTTCTTGCAAACCACATATCATTTAACATTCCTTCAAGTCATGTTTGATCTAACTTGTTTCTTTGGCCTAATCTTCCCCAGCCTCAAACTCTAACACAATTTCATGCAACTGGAATCATAAAACCCTTGCTTCCAGTCTGCCCCTCTCCTGCATAGGAGGTAACCTTGACATAAATATCATTTACTTAGCTTTATCACTCTTCCCTAATGTAGTTAATACCGTAAAGCAGAAAAAAAAAAGGATTCCTCATGTAAAATGAAGTGCAATAGGAAACAATGGAAAAAGACAAATGACAAAGTCATTATCATATTTACAAAATAAGAACCTAGTGCAATAGGAAACAACGGAAAAAGACAAATGACAAAGTCATTATCATATTTACAAAATAAGAACCTAAGCCCGCTGTTGCCATATAGTTTGAGGGAATACCCACCATGAAGGCCTTTAGGCGAGAGATCCTGCAGTATTGAACCACATTCTGTGACAAAACCAACGGCTACTTCAACACTGTCATCACTGGGTTTCTCAAGTAAAACTGTGAGTAACTCTAGAGCAATGATCTCATGAGCCACTTGCTGATTCACCAGATGCGCTACAAATTTAACTGCTGCTAGTAATTGAGGCTATAAATGATGAAAGACAAAAGAAAAGCACAGTAAAAAACGAAACAAAAGGCAAATACAAGTAAATTTCAACCATCAAATTGATCTAAGAAAAAGACCATACATTAAATTATCAGAAAAGAGGGGTCATCACACACCTTGTCATTCCGCTTATAAGCTCTCTTAAGCTGCAAAACTATCCTTCTTAGCAAAAGATCCCCCACCTCAGGAAACTTAGTATTAACAACAGCAACCAAGGCAGCAAAAACATCTGTAAATCCTGGAGATGCCATCTGCGACTTCATACATGACCGGCAAAAAAGACCCCTTCCCCTGATCAAGTTTTCCGAAAACAATTCCGGAATTATATTTTTTATATTAGTAGCATTAACCTTATTCACAAGCCCATTAATGCTCTTTCTCAGAGCATCCCATGTTAGCCGTTGATACTCTACACTACTTTTGTCCTGAACTTCTTTCATCATCATTGCCATCTTAAAGGGAGGAATGTAAACACCTCCACTCTTGCCCAAATTAGATGCATCACCATTCAGGTTACCTCCTGGGATTGTTGCCTGTCGTTGTCGTTGAGGTTTTTCATCTTCAACCATTCTTCCATTTCCATCCTCTTTCTTCCTACTTTCTTCTTGCCGCTTGCTTGCATCCTTCTCCCTATGATTCCTCTCATTGTCACCATTCTTTTCAACTCTATGCCTCTTATCCCTATCCCTATCCCTCTCCCTCTCCCTCTCTGATTTCCTGGCCAACTCCCTATCATCTTCTTCATCCAAATCATGACGTGCACCTCGTCGATCCCTCTCATTGTCGCCACCCTTTTCAACCTTCCGCCTCCTATCCCTATCCCTATCCCTATCTCTATCCCTTTCTGATTTCCTGGCCAGCTCCCTGTGATCCTCTTCCTCCGAATCGTGACGCCCATGGCGATCCTTAATTCTCCGTCTGTCCTCCTCACCTCCACGCCACCTATCACCATGATGCAATCTGTGACTCTCTTTCTCCATGCGCCTTTCACCCTCACCATTCCCTCGCCGAGTTTCCCTATCACCCCGGGCATCTCCTTCATCATCTCTCCCTCCACGTCCATCATGACGGCGTCGCAATCTCTCGCTCTCTTCCTTCTCTTCAGTCACAATCTGACCCTCCTCCTCTGAGCTGTCAGATTCATCCTTTCTCTCCCTACTCTTACTCTTCCCACCATCCCTCTCAACTCTGTTTCTTTCTTCTCCCGAGTCACTGCGTTTTCTAACATCATCCTCACTTGACTCGCTACTGTGCCTTCTCGCCATGCCAAACCCTAATTCAATAAAAAAGAAGCCAAATTAAAAACCAAACAACACAAAAAAACCACGAACTGCATAAACTTCACTTCGAGCACGCAATAACTAAAGTCACAAAAAATTCAAAAAAGAAAAAGAAAAGGTCAACATTAGATTAAAAATCAAATTAACAAGTAATTCGAGCAAAAACAAAAACGGCATGGAAAATAACCGCTTCGAGAATGTTCAGCGGGAAGAGCTAAACCGGCTTACATTGTAAGGGAGAAAAATGAAGTGCGAAAGTGAAAACAGTGCGAAAGAGAATGAACGAGAACAATAGAAAACGCGAGAGAGGAATAGAGAGCAATTGAAGCGGAAAAGTGAGTACCGTAGGTTGTGAATCGCAGAGAGAATGAATGAGTCGTGAATCCGACAGGGAATAGAGAACTCGGGGGGTGATGTAGGTCGAGAACGAGAACGGTGCGGTGCAAGGGCTCCGATGTACGTTTTATGAGGAAATCCAAAAACTGTTTAAATTGTGATTAAATTTAAATTAGGTTTAATACATCAATCAATATGTCTCTACTTTTTTTAAAAAAATTAATTACATCTTTAAATTAAAAAATAGTAGAATATTAAGGATTTAATCATATTTTTAATTTAAATACTTAATTAAAAATTGTAAATAATTTAGAGACTTAATAATATATTAAATCTCTAAATTAAGTATAAATTTTAAATTAATTATTATAAAAATAAAATAAATTTATTTTACATAAAAATTTGGTGACGAGAGGTATTTAAATTGGAATTTAATAGATATATATTATTAGTGTAAAAAAAATATTATTCACTAATTAAAAACTTTTTTAATATAACTTTAATTATAGTTATTATAAAATAAAAATATTATATATGATAATATATTATTAGTGCAGCCAACTTGTAGTAGCCACCGTGCGATCTTCTTCTCCATTGCACTCGCGACCCACGATCTTGTTCTTCACTACACCTACGACCCATAGTAGTGAGTGGTTAGTCTTCTATTATTGTGTGCTTCTCATATATGTTAAATATTTGCTACTTGTTTTAATTTAAATTTTCAAAAGGTGTGTCATATTTTGTTGTCAATTATATTATTGATTTGCTTCATATTTTAGCTTTCATGAATCAGATTTTGTGTTGAAAATTTCTACATATTTGATATTTATACATTCAAAAAAAATTTAATTATGTAATTGAATTTTGATTATGTTAAAAATCATACTTTATGTTCAAAAAATTATTTTATATATATATTTTTTAGAACAAATCGATTATATAATTAAAATTTAATTATGTTAAAAAATAATTTTAAAAAATGACATATATATATATATATATATATATATATATATATTAAAATAAAAATGATTATGTAATTAAAATTTTATTATGTTAAAAACAATCTTTTATATTTAAAAATATTATATATATACATTTATACATAATCGATTATGCGTGTTCATAATCAATTAAAAATTTTAATTTTTATTATTTAAATGTTTTTGTTTTATATTCATAGTATTGTTAATTTTTTTAGTTTTATAATTTTCTTTACACATTGATTATATTGTTAACGATCTTGTATTATATTATTTTATTTTGATGGTTTTCAATTTTTCATAATAAGAAAACTTTATATAATATTTAAAAAGTAAAATGACATTAATTTTATAGAATTTAGTTAGTGTAGTTTGTTAAAAAGAGTTAAGTAAATTTTTGGGAGTAGAAGAATAATGTTCTTATTTAATATTTATGTGGATTTTTTAGTAGGTAACACAATTTCAGTGATATGGACATAAATAATAATATTGACTATAATGAATTGGATGAAGAGGAAATGTTTAGTAATGAAATGGAAGATGATAGGTAAATAATAAGTCATGTTCAATAAGTTCCACACAAGGTTGCAAGTTGGTGCAATCATATCATTGTGTTGTGTAGGACATACATTGCATTTGTTAGATTTGATGATAAGGAAAATACATATCATATGTATTGATTTTGCTCTTGAAAGGGAGCAAATGTGTAAAGAGTTAATGACATATATAATTCATACAAAGAGGTGTCATGATATTATATGTGTAGGCCCTAAAACATTTATTTGTTGTGTTAGAAATTAAGAAGTATTAATATAGTTAAAAGATAATATATGATCTATCGTGGAGGAGCAAGTGACAATTTTGAGATATCATAGATCATAATGTTAAAAATCAAACAATTTTGTTCTTTTTCCATCAATCTAGTGAGATTGTTAGTCGTCACTTTCACATTGTATTACATGAAATTATTGCTTTAGAAGGAGAATTTTTTGTCCACCCATTGGGTAAAGTCGTCCCACCTCAAATACTTAACAATAACATATTTTATCCATTTTTCAAGTTATCATTTGATATTCACTTAATCAATTATTTAGTCTACTAATGAAATTGTTAAGTAACTTCGTAAATCTCTTTTTGTACAAAGGATTGTCTTGGAGCCATAAATGGTACCCATATCCGAGCAAAGGTCCCAAGGGGTAGAATCCCCTTGATATCATGGTAGAAAAGATTATCCAATACAAAATGTATTTGCTACTTGTGATTTCAACATGAAATTCACATATATCTTAGTTAGGTGGGAAGGTATTGCATCTAACTCTAGGATATCGAGAGATGCACTAATTAAGGAAGACTTATTTCCTGAAGGTCAGTCTATTGTGCATTCAAAACTTTTGTACCTACGTTTTATCATAAGGCATAATGTGAAATCATGTTTGTAGGGAAATATAATCTTGGGGACGCTGACTTCATGTTTAAACATTAAATTCTTATACCGTATAGAGGTGTTTGATATTAAGAGTTATGTGTTGGAGCTATTAACTAAAATGAATATCATGGATGAATATATGTTACAATGTTATGAGTTCATATGTGATAATGAGTCAAAAAAAATTTCTTGTTCGAGATACCTCCCCACATGCACCTTCAAGCTTTGATTAAAGTGATGACTAATGTTGGATTTAATTAACTTTGTTTTTGTAATATTTATGTATTTTGTAGTCTTATGTATAGGACATTCATGTATTTTGCAATATCCTTTTTATTTGTAATATGTTAACAACTTAGTTTCTCATGTTGCAAAATAGGTTAAATATGTCTTCTATTTACTTTCAAATCATATGTTTAGTATAACACCATGATGACCAAGTACTTTGTTAACGAGTTATGTTACATTTTTAAGCATTTATCATGCATGGGTAATGTGATGATTGTTATATGTATGTTACATTTTCTTGGGTGATAATATTTGGCATGACTTTTATTATTTAATGTGTGGAGCCTATGTACATTGTTCATAATGTAGGAATTGTAAATGGTTGGTTCATCTAAGGACAAACAAACTAGAGATGGCAAACAAAAACAATAGGCTCAAAAGCTCTAGTTGAATAACCTTTGTATGCTACAAAAATATTAAATTATAGTCGATATTTCAACAATAACAACCAAATAATAAGTACTTGGATGATTTTGTAGCAAGGGCTATGGTGGATCCAAAGATAATGGATTTTCAATTCTTTAATTCTACTGGTTTTGAATTTCAAAACTACTTAAAGTTCGAAGACTTGACGACTTTGTTCAACTTGGTAATGCATACTTCTTGAATTTGGTTAAGGTATTTTATAGCATTTTGAATATATCAAATGATGGTGACCTATGCTATGAGGTAAATAATGTTAAGATTCAAGTGAGGTATCGGGATTGGTTAATTATAATTAATTTGAAGTATCAAGGTCATAAGTTTGATATTTCAAAGATTTCTCAATGGCAAAATTATGATCCTAATATAGATCTCGTTGCAATGGTTAGATCATGGGTAAAGTTACATACTATTAAAAATGCACATATTTTAACTATTGAAGATAGACTATTGCATTACACAATGTACATATTTTAGTTTTACATGGGAGAAATTATGCACAATTGCTTTGGGAAGACATTTTTATACCATGGGCCATTAAAAAACAAATTGTCATTAACTAGCCATATTATATATGCCATTTCATGAACAAGTGCAAGGAGAAACTACTAATGTCTCTTCCTTATTGTATATTGATAACAAAGATTTTGAAACATCATGGAATTGATGGTGTTGATGAAGGTGAGATCATAACATACTAGTATGACAAATTTAATGCTCATATATGGACTAGAATGAATATTAAACACATTAATGGAGACTAATAATATGGTAATGAAACACATCATTAAGACCAAAATGCACAATAGAAAAATGCATAAGAAGATTTTGTTGGAACATATAGTGGTGAACAACATCAAGCACCCTAGGTAAATCTAGATAATGATATTTTGAATTGCATATATGGTGGCATTTAAAATTTACAACAAAGATTGGATAATTTAGCTATCATAATGTGTGACATAGATACAAAGATTCGAAGAATTTGATAGATGTTTTGAAGGTTGAAACAATTTTACTAGCATCATCTACCTCCATATCCATAGTTGAATGATGTTTACCTTATTATCATTTTGAGTTATTGAACCTATATTTGATACATTTGGTGTAGAATATGTGAATCATTTTCATCTATTTTACCACCATATTATTTTTATTATTGTTGTGAAATATTTATTAGTAATTAGTAAAATTTAAACTTAATTAATTAGATTAGGACATAATGACATATTTCACATATCTATAACATTAATTTAATCTATTATAAAAAAAATGTGTAATTAAGTGTATTTTTGAAAGTAGTATTTAATCGATTAATTACAATTCATAATTGAATTTATCAAGCTAAAATGAATTTAATCGATTAAAATTGTTGTTTTAATCGATTAAATATAACTATATAATTACAAATAATCAATTATATAAATACCAGAATGAATTTAATTGATTATGATTGATGTTTAATCAATTAAATATAACTATATGTAATTTCAAAATAATTAATTATGAATAACATTTAATCGATTAAATATAATTTTTTTAAATTTTAAAATAATCGATTATAATTAATATTTAATCCATAAAAATATTACATTCTGTAACTTTGAAATAATCATTTAAGATGAATGTATTTAATTAAATATAACTAAATGTAATTTTGGAATAATCGATTACTTTGTTGATATTTAACCGATTAAATATTGAAATAATTGATTAAACGTTAACATGAAACTTCTAATAAATCTCCTATAGTCAATTATATATAATAATAAAATAATCCACTAACAAAAAATATATATATATAATCAATTAGCAAGATATATCAGCGATGAAGGAAAAAATTATAATTTTATTTAATATTGTTTTTCTTTCTTCTAAAACAACTATATATTATTTATACTACACATATCTTAAATTTTACTCTATTATTTATTTATTTATTTCTAGGCCATTTTATTTGTATTTATCCTATGAAACAGAGCGTTATGGAATTCTTTCCTTACCAGAAGAGAACACATTTTATTAGTAGATAAAAACAATTATATTCACTTGCTCACTGTGAGTGAGCCATTAGATTTAACTGCAGAACTATGTGAATGAATGTTTCTAAATAAACACAATTTATATGATCAAACGTGTAAAAAATAAAGAGATGCTGAACGAACGTGGATAAAGGAGAGAATTTGGAATGGTGAAGAGATAAACTAAAAGCTCAATAAAAAGTTTATCAGCATTATTATTATCAAAAATCAAGAAGAAAAAAAAAGAAGAAAGCTTCACACCTCTTTAAAATGAAAAAGGAAACAATTATTGTATTTCTAATTTGGAGCAAGCCATTCCTCGCGTTTGAACGCGGTAACTCAAAATCCCGTTATCGTTTAAAAAAATTAAATTATATATTTGATCTCTTTATTATTTAAAAATTCAATTTGATTAATCAATTCTTAAAATAAATATAATGTTATTCTCCCAATCTAAAAATAATAATGACGTTAATAATATTCAAAATGACAATGATGACTTATATTGTTCTATTTGAAAACGTGAACCTTCTTCGTATTACTCTTTCATCCTTTTATACCTTAGGCTTAACAATTCATGTCCCATCATACATGTGACGTCACGACTCATCATTAAGGTTACTTACACAAGGGATAATTAATACTGATTGACCTTAGTTGTCTAATCAATGGGCCGACCGGCTAACCTACTTGACCTTTCTGGCAATGAAGGGATAATGTCGTTCGTTCGTCCCAGTGACCGGTCGAGGTATGACCACCGTAGTATGACCGACCACAACATAGCCCCTTGTAAACCTAGTCGAGACTTAGTGTTTACAAAATGGGTTCGGCCTGCGGAGGGCTTACTTCTTCCTTCGGGTGACGTTTGATGTTCCTCATTTAAATCTCTGCGCGTTGTTCTCATTTATTGCGATAATCATCAGGGGCGTGTGTTCCCGAGGCGTCACGCCTGTTCTGTTTTTCTAGGGTTCCAGGTTTTGCATTTCACTGATTATTCTCGCCAACTCTTCACAACTCTCTAACCTTTTCCTTCTCTTTCGACTTGCGCGCTTACTGCTACCTGCTTCATTCATCTTCTTCTTTTCGACGACATGACACCTTCAAGTAACTCCTTCTTTACCTCTTGTTCTGTTTCAGTCTATCGTTGCACTTTCGAGTCTCTTGTCTTGTTTAGGTTCGCCAGCCAGGGTCCGTTACTGATCCTTGCTCTTTTATCCACAGGGAACCTCTTCGAGGATGCACCTGGCCCCTCCACTCGAGGAGACCAGTCTCCTGCTTAGGCTACTCCCAGTGGGAGTTCTGAAGCCCCACAAGGCGAGCCTTCTCACTCCAGTTCTAGTTCTTTCAACTCCTATCCCTTTGAGATTTGGTACAGGGATGATACCCTCGACTCCCAAGATGACGAACCTTATTCCTGGGTGGATGTTGAAGTGAAGAAGACGTTCACTCAGCTGAATCGCTCCAGTTCTCTCCTCGGCATGGCTAAAGCGATATGCCAGAAGGGTCCTTGGTCTGTTCGCGTTTCCCCTTGTCATGTGGGAGAGTCAGTGAATATCGGCCCGCCGGCCAAAGGGAAACCCTGTTTCTATCTGTATGATACCCTCCGCTCAAAGTTGGGTATCAAACTACCCTTTAGTCATTTTGAGCGGGCTGTTCTTCAAGCTCTTAACGTGGCACCTACCCAACTTCATCCCAACGGCTGGGCTTACGTAAGGGCTTTCGAACTCCTTTGCGAAGACCTCAGGAAAGCCCCCACATTAGGTGTCTTCTTCTGGTTCTATACCGTAAAGAAAACCGAGAAGGTGGGGTGGACGTCTCTCTATAGTCGACCTAAACACAATTTATTCCAACCCTTCCTGGCTAGTTATAAAAAGTTTAAAACCCAATTCTTTAAAGTGACCCCTGGTGACGTCGGCCCTAATTTGTTGGTAGACCGGGCAGGCCGACCGTTCTTTCCTTTATCTTGGACACACCAGCCCGCTGTCTCAATCATGGTCAATTTAGAGGATCTTGATAACTGGGAGAAAGTTTTTGCCAAAGAATTGGGCGAACTCCCGCTGTTACCTAGTGCCAAGATCATTAAGGGTGACGATGAGTGATGGCCTCGCTTAGTATTTGTCTTTACTTCTCAGTTTTTTGCTGATCATTGTTTCTTTTTCTGTTGGCAGATTATTCTTCAAACGTCCTTCGCGAGTTGAAGAGGAAGGCGGCTGAGAGGGTCGAAAAGGCAAAGCGGCCTACCACTTCTGCTGAGCCTATAGCGGCTGCTGAACCTTCTCCCCAACAGGTAACTACTAACGCAACTTCAGACACGGCATCCTTAGTGGTTGTGAAGGAAACTGCTCATGGGCTAATTGTTGATGAGGTCGAAGAAGCTGGGGATGGTTCTCCTATGAGGTTTGACAAGCAGCCCCAGGAGACCCAAGAGGAGCGTCCTGTGAAGCGCCGTCATGTGGAAGAGCCCATTGCTGAAGGTGCTGGGGTTGAACGAGGACCTCGTACTTCTCCTGGTTTCCAATGGGATTCGCTTCTCTCGGGGCTTCCTTCCTCTTCTTCAGTTAGGGAGCCGCCTTCATTCTTAGGCCAGGCCGTGGACAGGGGTCTGAGTTCTTTTAAAAATAATAAGGTGAAGCAGCTCGGCGTCGTTGGTACTTGTAAGATAGTGCAGCAACATGCTGCCTATGCTTTAATACTTGCCAGGGCCGCTGAGAAAGAATTTGGGAGGTTAGAGTTCCGAAGTAGGTCCTCCGAGGAACGCGCTGCTAAGGTTGAGGCCAACTTCCTCAACTTATCAAAGACTTATACAGAGGCTGAGATAAAAATAAACTCTTATCGGTCGGCCACTGCTAACCTCGAGGAGGACCTTCAGAGGACCATCGCCAAGAACAAGGACCTGGCCAGGGCTAACTTTGAATTGGATATGGCCGCTGATTCTGCTAACACTAAGGCTGGTATTTTGCAACGAAAGAACGAAGATTTGGAATATCTTGTCTTAAGCTTGCAGGAGAAATTGGCTTCGGCCGAGTCTTCTTTGAAGCAGGCTTTGGAAGAAGTCTTCTCTCGTGATCAAACCATCCAGTCTTTAAGGCAAACAGTTCACACGCAGAATCAGACGATTGAGGCTCAAGAAGGGACCGTGATAAAGATGGGTGGCGATATAGTTGAGCAATTTGAAGCGGGATTTGCTAAGGCTGTGGAGCAAATTCGGTTTCTCCACCCATCTGTTGATGTATCCGAGGCGGATCCCTTCAAGGATCTCATAGACGACCAACTTGTTCTTGCTCCTTCTCCTCCTAGTTCCCCTGCTCTCCAATGAGCCTGTAACTTAATTTATAGTACCTTTCTTTTATTGTAACGAACTCCTATACTTTGGTTTTCACGTAATTCTATTTGACTAGTCGTTCGTCTATTTCGCCTTTATTTTGCTTTACCTTATTATATTTGCGCTTGACGTTTATCTTTTACTATTTCGTTCGGCCCTTCGTCTGTTTTTTACGTGAGCAATCGTGGCATTGTTGTATTGCGCTTGACGTTTTTCTTTCATTATTTTCGCGTTCATTCCGAATAAACCTTGTTGTATTTTTTGCTCAAACGGACGTGATTGATTTTTGCCTTACCTCTGTATTTGAAGTATGGGGTTGATTCTTTGGCCTTATCAAATCTTTCCTCTTCGGACCTCGGATCGGTCTCTTGGACCGTCCGTTTTGGGTCTTGTAGCTTCAACCTTGGGACCCTGGATCGGTCTCTTGGGCCGTCCGTTTTGGGTCTTGTAGCTTCAGTCTTGGGATCCCAGATCGGTCTCTTGGGCCGTTCGTTTTGGGTCTTGTAGCTTCAACCTTGGGACCCCGGATCGGTCTCTTAGGCCGTCCGTTTTGGGTCTTGTAGCTTCAGTCTTGGGACCCCGGATCGGTGTCTTGGGCCGTCCGTTTTGGGTCTTGTAGCTTCAGTCTTGGGACCCCGGATCGGTCTCTTGGGCCGTCCATTTTGGGTCTTGTAGCTTCAATCCTGGGCTTTCATTTGCTGTTATGGTGGCTTAACTCATGCATAGATATAATCGTTAATGTATAGACAAGATTCATATATATATATTACACGTACTCGTGCTTACCATATGTTTTAACTAAAATACCTTCTTAAGCTGCTAGCGTTCCAAGTGCGTGGTATTCTTCGGCCCTCCAGGTGTTCCAGTCGATAAGCCCCCCTGCCCACCTTTTCTGCTATTCTGAATGGCCCTTCCCATTTGGGTGTCAACTTATTCTTCTCTGCTGTAAGAGTCACCTTTCTCAGTACCAAATCTCCATCTTGAAATTCTCTATGCATCACCCTTCTGTCATGTCTTCTTGCCACCCTGGCCTTGACCGCGTACTCCTTTATATGTGCTATTTCTCTCGTTTCCTGCAATAAGTCTAAGTTTGCTCTCAACTCATCTTCGTTGGCGGTTGGTTTAAATAGGGCCATCCTGGGAGAGGGTTCACCTATTTCGACCGGTATGACTGCCTCTGATTCGTATGTCAAACGAAATGGTGTTTCACTAGTGGTGGAGTGTGGAGTGGTGTGGTATGACCATAAGACTTGTGGCAACTCTTCTGCCCACCTTCCCTTCGCTTCTTCCAGTCTTCTTCGCAGGCCTTTGAGGATAACCTTATTGGCTGCTTCGGCTTGCCCATTTGCCTGAGGATGTTCGACGGAGGTAAATGATTGCCTGATATGCAATTCCTGGCAGAATTTGGCAGTCGCTGAGGATGCGAATTGAGTGCCGTTGTCCGAGACTATCTCTGCTAGCAGACCAAACCGACATATGATTCTCTTCCAAATGAACCGTTTCACCCTTTCGGCTGTGATTGTCGCCATTGACTCTGCTTCTACCCATTTGGTAAAATAGTCTACAGCTACCATTAGAAATTTGAGTTGGCCAGGTGCCAGAGGGAATGGGCCTAGGATGTCTATTCCCCACTTGTGAAAAGGCCATGGGGACGTCACTGTATGCATTTGTTCTGCCGGGGTTTGGTGACTATCAGCAAATCTCTGGCATGTGTCACATTTCTTCACGTAATCCATGCAATCCGCTTTGAGGGTGGGCCAGTAAAAGCCTGCCTTAACTATCTTCCCAGCTAACGCTCGCCCCCTATGTGAGTCCCACAAACACCCTCATGCACCTCTTTGACGATGTACTCTGCTTCTTCAGAATCAACACACTTGAGTAAAGGGGAAGAGAAACCTCGCTTGTACAGACGTTGCTCTACGAGTGTATACTTGGATGCTTCCTTTTGTAACTTGCTTGCTTCAACTGAATTGGCCGACAACTTTCCCTCTTTCAAATATTCTATCATGGGGTCCATCCATGTTGTTCTCCCTTCATTACACTGACCTCTTGCTTCTCAATTGATGGAGTGCTTATATTTTCATGGATGATCGACCGTTGTAATCCCTTCGTGGTGCTGGCCAGTTTGGCTAGTAGGTCGGCTCTTTCATTTTGATCTCTAGGTACGTGCAAGAGCTTGAAGCTTTTGAACAAGGCTGCCATCATCTTCGCTCTCTCTCTGTATTTAGCCAACCTTGGGTCTTTGGCTTGATATTCCCCATTTACCTGCCCTGTTATCAGCTTGGAGTCACTTTTTGCGATTAATTTTTTAGCCTCTATTTCCAAGGCCAATCTCATGCCCGCTAACAGTGCCTCGTATTCAGCCTGGTTATTACTTGCTTTGAAGTCGAAGTGCAGGCTTTGCTCCACGAGTATTCCATTTGGTCCTTCTAGAATCACTCCAGCACCGCTTCCTGTCTGGTTGGACGACCTGTCCACTGATAAATACCATTCCCCTTCTGCTTGTTCTTACTCTGTAGTGAATTCTGTAATGAAATCAGCCAGCGCTTGGGCTTTTATTGGTCCCCTCTTTTCAAATGATATGTCGAACTCTGATAGCTGCACACTCCAGGCCACCATCCTTCCTGCCAAATCCGGCTTCCTTAGGACTTGTTGGATAGGCAGGTCTGTGCGCACTATGATACTGAAGCTTTGGAAATAAGGGCGCAACCTACGAGAAGCTATCACCAAGGCCAGCGTTCCCCTTTCAATCTTCTGATACCTTCTCTCTAGTCCCTGTAGTGTCTTGCTGATGAAGTACACGAGACATTGCTCTTTTTCCCTTTCTTGAACCAAAGCGGAGCTGATGGCAGTTTCGGTGACTGATATGTATAGGTGTAGGGGCCGACCGAGCTCCGGCCTGACCAAGATAGGCGGGGTGCCCAGCATAGCTTTCAACCTTAAGAAGGCTTCCTCACACTCTGGTGTCCAAGCGAAATTCCTCCCTTTCTTGAGCGTATCTAAGACCGGTGTGGCAATATCAGAAATCCTAAATATAAAACGTGACAACACAACCACTCTCCCCATCAACTGTTGGACCTCTTTCACATTTTGGGGACTCCTCATGCTTATGACCGCCCTGCACTTTTCCGGGTTCGCTTCTATTCCCCTTTCTGTAAGCATGTACCCCAAGAATCTTCCCGCCTGTACTCCAAATGAACACTTCTCAGGGTTCAATCTGAGCTGGTGCCGCCTCAAAATTCTGAACACTCGCCTCAGCGTCTCACAATGATTTCGGCCATTTTCTGACTTGGCTACCATGTCATCTACGTATACTTTTATATCTTGGCCAATGATTTCTTTGAAGACCTTATCCATTAATCTCTGATACGTGGCTCCGGCGTTCTTCAGCCCGAACGGCATTACTCTATAACAGAAAGCTCCACCGTCCGTGATAAATGCTGTTTTTTCTTCATCTTCCGGGTACATTCTTATTTGATTATATCCCGAATACGCGTCCATAAAGCTTAAGAATTCATACCCAGATACACTATCCACTAGTCTGTCAATATTTGGAAGGGGATATGGGTCTTTTGGGCATACCTTATTCAAGTCTGTATAGTCAACGCACATCCTCCATCTTCCGTTGGCCTTCCGCACCATGACTACGTTAGCCAGCCATTCTGGATATTTGACTTCTCGTATGAACCCGGCCTTTAACAGTTTATCTGTTTCTTCCTTAATAGCTCTCCTCTTTTCTTCTCCTTGCTTTCTTTTCTTTTGTACGACCGGCCGTGCACCATTGGCTATTGATAGCCTATGGTTCATAAATTCCGGATCTATCCCTGGCATGTCCTGGGGTGACCAGGCGAATACATCATTGTTTTGTTGCAAACATCGCACTAACTCAGCCTCCTGTTCCCTGGTCATAGTAGTGCCTATCCTTGTCCTCTGGTTTTCCAAAGAGCCCACCTGAACCTCCTTAAGCTTCTCCATTGGATGTGGTCTTTCTCGTTCTTCATGGCACCTCGGATCTAATTCCAAACTCAAGGTATTTACGGCTGACCTTCTTTGCCCCACTCTTAGGCTGTCTTGATAACATCTTTTGGCGATGCTTGAATCTGCCCAGACGGCTCCCACTCCTCCAGTCGTTGGGTACTTCATACACAAGTGATATGTCGACACCACTGCTTTTAATCGGTTCAAGGCCGGCCGTCCCATGATGATGTTGTAAGAGGCTTCTGCCTCTATCACTGTGTAAACTACTGGGATCCTTCTCATATTGCCGCCCTCGCCGAAGATAGTTTCAATCTCCACAGTGCCTTTTATGGGCACCCTTTATCCTGAAAATCCGTATAAGCATCCTGTAGCTTCCCTCAAATCTAAGAGCCCCATTTTTCTGTAGGTGGATCCATACAAGATGTTGGCTGAACTGCCCTGGTCAATAAGTACTCTCTCCACCTTAAAACCCTTAACTACCACCGATATCACCATCGGTTCGTCCCCGTTCTGCTCATGCCTTCGATCTTTCTCTTCAAAAATGATTGCGCGTCCCCTCCTCTTTTCTCCTAGAGGTGTAAGATTGGCCCCTGTGAGGATTTGGTAAGATTGACATACCTCTCCGTTCCTTTGGTAGTCTTGGTCGTCCATTTGTCCTTCACCGCCCGAGATGGTCGAGATAGTTCCTCGGTAGCCAGTTGGCCGAGGTGATCTAGACCGATCGCTGTTCCCCCTACTCTTTTTCTCCATGCCTTGCCCGCCTCTACTTGACTTGGCTTTTCTGCTAGTTCTCCCCCCTCCTTCTCTCATTACATACTGCCCCAACCTTCCCTGTTGGACCAACCCTTCTATCTGAGCCTCGAGGGTCCAACACTCCTCAGTCGAGTGGCCGACCGCTCTATGAAAATCGCACCATTCCCTCCTATTTTTTCCTAGTTGATTTCCTCCTGCTGCTTGAGGAAAACTCAGCAGCCTTGTATGGCAGATTTCTCTCAATATATGAGCCTTCTTCTCTTTTAATGGGGTAAACTTTGCCGGGGCTTCCTGCCTCGTCTCCACCTCATGCCTGCGAGGAGGATCTCGGCCACCTATAAGTAACGGCCACTGTTTGTTTGGCGGTCTCGGCCGGCCGTCTCTGTTGGAATGTTCGGCCTCTCTCTTCTCAAAACGATTTTCTTCCATTTCAATGTGCTTTTCGCTCTAAGGCGGATTTCTTCCACACTTGTGGGTTTTTGGAGGGCCAAGGCGTCACTGAACGGGCTTACCCTCAACCCCTTTTGGAAAGCTTTGACGAAAAACTTTTGGTCAGGGTCATTGACCCTCACTGTTGCATCATTAAAACAAGCCATGTAACTCTTCAAACTTTCTCCACTGGCCTGCCTGATGTCAAACAGGTCTGCTACTTCCAAACGCTTCGGTTTGTTAGCTGCGAACTGGGATAGAAACATGCTCGCTGGGTCATTAAACGCGTATATGGACCTAGGTGGCAGATTCATTATCCACTGCAACGCCACTCCCCTTAATGTCCCTGGTAAAAGCTTACAGCTCAGCTTATCATCACCTCCGCTTATGTACATTTGAGTCTAAAAGGCTTGCAAGTGTGCATGGGGGGTCTTGGATTCCATCGAAGGGGTCCACCATTATCTCCCTAAAGTGGGGTGGGATACGAGCTTCATCTATCTCCTCGCAGAAAGGCTGCTTCCAGAGGGGTTGTGCCACATGTTCCCCTCTCTCCTCTAGTTCCTGCTCGTTCCTCATCTGTAGGCTTGCTATTTGTCTTCTTAGCTCCTCTTCCCTTTGCTCCGCCATCTTCATCGCCTCTGCATAACGTTCCTCCGCCAATCGGTGTCTGGTCTCTGCTTCCGCACTCAGCCTAGAATGCTCCTTGCTTCGGGCTTGCAGTTGTGCCACGGTTCTCAGTAGCCTCTGCAACATGTCCTCCTCTCCTTCGTTGGTTGAGCTAGCTTGGTTTCTTGTTATCGGCATCTTTGGTTCGTCGTCGTCTGCTGTTCTTTTTGTTCCTTGTGGTGGTGGGATTAGTTTTATCTGCCCCACGGTGGGCGCCAATGTTCTATTTGAAAACGTGAATCTTCTTCGTATTACTCTTTCATCCTTTTATACCTTAGGCTTAACAACTCATGTCCCATCATACATGTGACGTCACGACTCATCATTAAGGTTACTTACACAAGGCATAATTAATACTGATTGACCTTAGTTGTCTAATCAACGGGCCAACCGGCTAACCTACTTGACCTTTCTGGCAATGAAGGGATAATGTCGTTCGTTCGTCCCAGTGACCGGCCGAGGTATGACCGACCGTAGTATATATAGTGGTGGTTCTCAACCGTCACTATAATGTTTTATTTTTATACTTTAAAATAATAATAAAATATTAAAATTTAATAAAAGTATTATATCTTTAAAATAAAATACTAGTAGTTTTTAACTAATTCGATAATAAATTTATTAAATTGTAGTGATAAAAATTGATTTAATAAAAATGATAATTTTAAAATAATTACAGTTTTAAACTTTTAATAATATTTTATTTTAAAAATAAAATATTATTATTCAAGTAATTTATATTAAAAATTCTAATTTAAATTTATTGTATTGAAATGTACGTAATTATAATACTTTAAAAATCTTAATTATATAATATTTATCCTGTTATATATATATATATATATAAAGTTTTATAAAAATTATTATATTATGTAATAATTTATAAAATTATTAAAGTGGCGGTTTTCAACTACCACCATTTTCAAGTCAATATCTACGATTAATTTTAGCGTCCTTATTATTTATCGGTGAAGAGGACACTATTGTATCGATTTTAAGAATTGAAAGATTAAATTGAACATTTAATAATAAAAAAATGGAAATGAAACAATATAAATATATAAAGATACCAAATATATAATTTAATTAAAAAAAATTTATCATTATTACATGCCACCCTGATTCTACTTGCTACCAATCTCTTGAACAGTATATTTTTGCTTAATAGATTGGAAAGAACAACAGTCTCCATATTATTTTCAGTTTCATATATAAACAAAATAAACTGATTTATGCTAATAAAAAAATAATTAAATATTATTTAATTGTATCAATATTATTAATAAATATTTTTTTAAAATTATTCTTCATTGAAACTTGATATCAAGAATAAAATAAGATCATTGAAAATAAAATTTCTAATAAATAAAAGATATTTAATACAATTTTTATTAAATGAGATGAAATTGATTGAGATTTATTTATATTTATTATATATATTTTTTTTTATATCTGAGATAAAAAGAATACTTAACTAATTATGGGTCTTTAGGACTACGAATATAGCCTCCTTTGATTGCATCTTCTTTTGGCACATTGGTCAAGTAAAAAATTATCTTAAGAGGTAGCTTGTTCTCCAAGCTTGACAATAAGCACAAGCAAATTTTGAATTTATGTATGATTGAATCAGTTGATGAAGCTTTTCATGAATGTTAATGGATCTAAATTCCTTCATAACTGTGTCAAGCTCCAAAGAGCCAAAGGTTTTAATCACCTTACTTTGAATTTATTTCTTAGTTCGACTTTTATCTTACTAACCGGAATAAAAAAATTAGTATATTTGTTTTGCCCAAAATGCGAATGGGCTAGGGTTATGAACTTATAATATAGAATTTGATGATTAAATCGATTCCATGATTATAAGTTCATTTCATACCAAATTAGACTGAAATAGGGTTATATACATTCTCATCATGAGAAGGAAGAGATTGTTCGAACATTTCTAAATAGATATTATGTTTATATCCAGAAATTACTGTGTTGTTCCATTCCATTTAGGATCATAGGAATAAACATAATTAGACAATTTTTTTTTTACACATTTCACATTATTTAGGATCCTATAATTTTACCTCTTTGGGTTTCCATTAAATCGAAAAATAGGTATAATTGTCATTTGTTATTATATATATATATAAAAGATATCTTTTATATAATTTAAATTGAACTAATTGGATGTTAAACTTGAACCTATATGACATGATCGATCAATAAATATATATATATATATATATATATATATATATATATATATATATATATATATTATATATATAATATTTTAATACTTTATCTTTGTCATATATATATATATATAAATATAAGATTCAATTCCATATAACAAACATAAGACACAATTCTTTTGTAGAAATATCCTTTAATGTAATTTTGTTACCGCATGTTGGTACAAATTCTATAGCAAAATTTGAATTCCATTACAATTAATTGCACCATGTAGCATGTGCTATTATTGCTAAAATCTCTTCCCCAAGCTTTGACTCCAATGCTTAGGAATGATAAGATAGTAGTTTTTTTTGAAATAGGGGATGATAACCTATTCAATCACAAAACATTATTATCAGAAAACAAATTTTCTTTGGACATGTAAAGAAAATGATTAAAGAATGGAAACCACTAAAGAATAAAACACTTACCTAAACATCCCAGGCATAGAGTTGTCTCCTGCAACACCACTAAAGAATCAATATTACATTTAGTCCCACATTCAATAACTTTTAATTTTGATGTAAGTGTGAGAGTTTATAAATTAAGTTTTAGTCTCATCAACTAACATAGTAAATAATGATGCATACTTAATGAAATTTAAACTTTGTCTATTTAATTTAAAGTTTATTAATTTTTTAAATAGTTATTAGTAAGATATTACTAGTTTTATATACTAATAATGCATACTAATTTTTTTAACTAATTTAAATAGTAATGCATTACTAGTTCTACCGACTAGTAATACATACTAATACTGCCTAGTAATACATACTAATACTGCCTAGTAATACATACTAATTTTTTAACTGATAAATTATAAATTATTTCAAAATATCTCTTCTAAATAATTTGTTTGTAAAAGAGATATATAATGATTCAAGACTCTTGAATATTCCTATCTTGTTTGACCATCTCAAAGTTAGTAGCAAAGGAATTGCAGATAGGGACATTGACAACAAAGGAGAACTAGTGAGAGAAGAAGTTAGAATGATTTTTTTTTTATAGAATTGGTTTAAAGACTATTAAAAACATTGTTATGAATAATATATAACTGTTTGCTTGTTAGGTAGTTTATTAGTTTCTTCAGTTAGTTAATTCGATCACCTACTAACGAAGGTTTGTTTGAGAAATGTTGGTACCAATTGGGGAAAGTAAACCAAGTATTGTATGGTGAAAAACTTTTTTTAGATTAGATGGTTAAGTTTTTTTTTTATAATTTTTTTATCATTTGGAGTTTACCATTCCTCATCTCTCACCGCAATCTCCGGCTCCACCAGCAACCACAGCAAGCCACCAGCAACCACAGCAAGCCACCATCTGGAGTGACAACCACATCTCGGCCAGAAAGGAGGAGAGGGAAGACTGCGTATCTTTGTTTCCTAAGAGAAAAGAAACAGAGGGTACACAAGTTGATGAGGGGTGGCAAATCCAAAGAAGAAAAAAAATCTGAACCATCAATTTAAAATTAAGAAGATTTAACTGTCAGAACAAGTTTCGCATCATAAGAGACTTATGCTATTTTTCCACTGTAGAGCTCGTCCCAAGTTTGTAGAGAAGGGGATTTGAGGTGGATGACAAAGTTGATATTTACAAGATGCAGGGTCACACAAACATTCACATCTTAGTGTATTCTAGTTATATATATGAACATTTGTCATTCATCTACCTCGTATTATCGTAAAATAAATAAATTAATAAACGACATTGTTTTTAATTTTCCCATTTCGTGCTAACTATATGGAAGTTGTTTTGAATTGTGACACATGTAGCTGACTTTTTGAAATGGAACTCATTAGGGTTATGAGTTATATTTTATATTTTGCTTAATTGGAACAATATTATTTGCCTGTCATTTTTCTCAATGGTTATGTTTATGAGTTCGACATATTTACTTGTTTTGTTTATGATTGTGTCATTGCGGATTTTAAAACTCAGTTTGATAGCTAAGAAATATCCACGATGGACAGCCAAAATAATAGCAAATGTTATTTAATAGAAAGAATCAACAAGCGAAAAATAAAACATAGTAGAAATAACAACCTCATATATATATATATATGGTTTCTTTAAAAAAGTCAATTATATAATTAAAATTCATTATATTATGTTAAAAAATATTATATCTATATATTTTATTTTTTAAATAAAATCATTATGTAATTAAAATTTGATTATGTTAAAAATAATCTTTTATATTAAAAAATATTACATTTATACATAATTAATTAAAAATTTTAATTTTTATTATTTAAATGTTTATGAACAATAGTTATAATCTTTTTAATTTTTTGGTTTGTTTATAATTTTTTTATACATTGATGTTATATGGTGTACCGATTGGTCTTTAGCTCTCTTGGCCAGCTAAACTCATACTAGTCGATCAAGTCCATCCTAGTCAGTCGAATCCATTTTGATCAGTCAAGTCACTCTTGATCAGTCGAGTCACTCTTGGTTAGTCGAATCCGCTTTTGTCAACTGAGTCACTCCTAGCCAATCGAGTCACTCCTAACCGATTCTCTAGAAAAGCCTGACAAAGTATAATCTAAAGTGTATATAAATAAAGAGTATGGAATAAGCGCCAAAGACGACATTCATTATGTCCACTCTGCAATTCCGCGTTACGGATCTAGACCTGAACATATGGTTAACTATTTAGTATTATGTTGTTTTATTTTTTGTGATTTTTTAATTTTGTATAATAGAAAAATTTTATATAATATTTAAAAGATAAAATGACATATTAATGTGTATATGTATGTTACGATTATATAAACACTAAAATCAATTTAATTAATTATAATTTATTAATTAAATATAAGATTATGTAATTTTAAAATAATCAATTATAGATATAATTAATCGATTAAAATTTTCACAACTTCGAAACAATTAATTAAATTTTATACCGTAACTTAAAAATCGATTAGAAATTATCTTCGATTAAATAAAACTTTTTAAAACTTTAAAACAATTGATTAATATATATATATATGTTCTGGTTTGAAATCTTAGAGGTAAAGAACTCTCATCCCTCTTACACTCTCTCTTCTATTTATTCTAAAGTGGATATTTGTCGTTTTGTGGTGTGAATCCCCATGACCTAGAGTAGGTGGCGTTTGGTAGGTCAGAGATAGAAGCTTCGACCTGGGGACTCGTACACGCAAGTTTCTAACGCATCTCTCCTACTCCGACTCTCATGATGGGCTAGCATATACTATCTGAGTGTGCAGGTAAGGGGTTGACTTTACATAGTAACCGGCCGTCGGATACCCACCGCCGGTTTCCTAGTGACCGACTTCTTGATGCCAGCCGGTACACAACCCCTTAAGCTTAGTCGACCAGACATAAGCTTATTATCAATAGGTCGTGCTAGGGGATGCGACATCGTTTCGGGTCACCTTGTGGCCCTTGTCTAGACCTCGGGATGGGGGACACTTAAATCTTCCGCCATTATGAGCTCCTCGGGACTACGCGCTTTGGAAGAAACCTCAACAATCATGAATAAACTAGAATTTTAAAACTCGCGAATAATTGTCCCTGTCTTTTCATTTCTGCTTCCTCCTCGAGACTACTTCCTAGCATTCCTCCCTTTCTTCTTGCTTCAGCCTCCTTGCTCTGTGAGAACTGCGCCTTTTCTTTCTGTCTTGACGACTTCATCAGCTTGCTCCAGAACCTCTCTTCGATGGAACCTGTAGGTAATGCTCCCGTCACTCTTGACCTAATTTCTTCCTTTTGGTTTCCTAGTTGGTTTTTCCCAAATTTCGTTCGTGTCCTAGCTAGGGTCACATTCTGACCCTCGCTTTATTTCGTTCGCAGGGGAATCTTCGAGGGATCTACTAGGTGCCTCCAACCAGGAGGCTCAACCTTCCTCCACCGCAACGCCCGTTGATGGTGCCTCCAATAGCGAGGGTGGTTCCTCCTCGAGCTCCGATTCTCGTGATAACTACCCCTTTAGTATAGTATATCGTGACCATAGGTCTAACAACCTAGCTAACGACGCTTATTCGTGGGTGGAACCCGAAGTCTTAAGGGTTTCTTTCGTTTTGACGAAATCGGGTTCTTTGTTGGGAATGGCTTCAGCCATATGTCAACCACGAACTTGGTCAGTAATTGTGGCGGCTTGTCGATCGGGGGAATCTGTTTGTATGAGCTCCACTGAAGGTCCGAAGCTGTTCTTCTATCTCTATGACACGCTCCACTCAAAATTGGGAATAAAGCTTCCCTTCACCCACTTCGAGCGGTCGGTCCTCCATGCCTTGAACATGGCACCTACACAACTTCACCCCAACAGTTGGGCGTTCGTCAGAGCTTTCGAGCTCTTGTGCGAAGACTTGGGTAAAGCCCCTATCCTAGGGGTGTTCTTTTGGTTTTTTACTCCTCGGAAGACGGATCGAGTGGGGTGGACCTCTTTGAGCAATAGGCCGAAACGCAAACTTTTGAGGCCCTTCCTTGAAAGTTATAAGACATTCAAGGATCGATTTTTTAGGGTTGCTCCTAGCGATCCTAATTCAAGGCTGTTGATTGACCGTGATGGACGGCAATACTTTCCCCTTCAATGGACTCGCCAACCCGCGGTGTCCATTTCTGTTGACGTCAAGAATTTAGAGAGCTGGGAACGGGCCTTCATTACTGAGTTGAGGGATTTGCCCGTGTACCGCAGTGCGGATATAATCAAAGGGCAATGTTAGTTTAGCGGGTAGGTCTTCCCCCATTTACCTTTTCTTATGCCTTCTTATTTAATTTTTTCCTTGTCCTTTTTCAGGCTATTCGACCAAGGCCCTTGCCGAATTGAGGAAGAGAAAAGAACGAAATGCGCAACAGCCCCCCACCTCCGCCGATGTGGAAGCCGAGGTCGCACCTCTCTCTGCTGCTGGACCGGCTGACGGACCGGCTGACATGCTTCAAGCCTCTCAGGAAGAAGCTTGACGGACTCCGTCCGTTTTCGAAGTTGAAAGGAATGCTTCTCCTCCCCCTCACCAAGCCGACGTGGAATCTGGCGATCGTCCTAGCAAACGACAACATTATCCACTAACCTATCTATGCTAGGTAGCGGGGTACGAGTCTTTTAGACAGGCTTTGTTCAAGTCAGCCGGGAACTTCATGCACAGATGTTTGGTAGACACGATTGCTCCCAACCTATTTAGTGCAGATCGTCTGATAATGATGTTTTATGAGGCAGGGGCGTCTACAATTGTGTATTGGATCAGGATGGTCCTGCTGACCGGCCATTCCCCAAAACATGTTTCTAACTCCACTGTTCCCAAAATCGGAACGCATTCTCTTGCGAACCCGTATAAATTCCCCGGGCACGACTGTGTCAAACCGGCCGGCAACTGCATCTTTTCCAACGTTGACAGGTAAAGAATATTGGCCGAACTCCCTTGATCTATAAGGACGCGCTCCACTTTATACCTGGCTGTTCCCATCGAGATCACCATTGGCTCATCTTGACATGACGCTCGACCTCTCATATCTCGATCGTCAAATGCAATGACAGGCGATGGCTCTCTTCTCCCAAGGGGGGTCGTGTTGGCTCCCGTCAATATCGTCTGTACTCGGCCATCCGGCACTACTACTTCGATCCTGTTGGAGCCCGTCTAGGAGCTTGTTGTCCAACCGCCCGAGATAGTGCTAATGGTCCCTCTGTGGATAGGAGTCCTTTGACGCGATCTACTCCTCTCCCTCCGCTTTGCTCCCGCCGGTCGGTATGAATCTTTCCCCTACATCTGCGGCCGCCGGGGTGACACCTGTTGAACGTAGCGATCAAGATGGCCACTCTACACTAGCTTCTCAATTTGTGTCTTCAAACTAGCAATCCTCAGTGGTATGGCCAAATGCTCTGTGGAAGTCACACCAGTTGCTTTTCTCTTTTCCCATCATTTTTCCTCTGGCTTCTGGAGGGTACTCCAACAGGGAAGTGTGGCAAATCTCATGCATGATTTGGGCTCTCTTCTCATTGAGGGGGGTGAAGCGCTGTGTTTGCTCATGAGGCTTCGCGAGCATGGATCGTCTATCATCCCTTACCTTGCTAGCCAGCTTTACCTCCTTTCGCTTGGCTTTCCGCTTTGACTTTCTCCTCTCGTACTGATCCTCCTCCATCTCTACATGTTTTTCAACCCTAGCCCGTATTTCCTCCATGTTTATCGGTCTTCTAAAGGCCAAGGCGTCACTGAAAGGTCCTGCCCTCAAGCCTTTTTGGAAGGCCTTGACAAAGAACTTCTAGTCAGAGTCGTCAACTCTGACTGTAGCATTATTAAAAGGTGCCAAGTAATTTTTCAGACTTTCTCCTTCGGCTTGTCTGATATCAAAAAGATCCGCTACCTCCAACCTCTTTACTTTGTTAGCTGCAAATTGCGATAGGAAAGAGCCGGCCAAGTCCTTGAACGTTTGGATGGACCTGGGTGGGAGTGTGGCCATCCATTGCATGACTACCCCCCTCAACATTCTTGGAAACAACTTACAACTGAGTCTATCGTTCCCACCGCTGATATACATTTGCGTCTGAAAGGCTTGCAAATGCGCATGAGGATCCTGGCTTCCATCGAAAGGCTCTACTACCACCTCCCTAAAGTTGGGAGGGATAGCTGTCTCATCTATCTCCCTGCAAAAGGGTTGTCCCCAGAACGGTTGAGTTGCATTTTCTTCATACTCCTCTTGATCTCGCTCCCTTGCCGCTCTAAGGGCCGCTATTTGCTGGCGAAGCTCTTCTTCCCTCTTCTCCGCGGCCCTCATGGCATCTAGGTGCCTCTCCTCCGCTAGGCAGTGTCGCTCCTCGACTTTTGCGTGCCTTTGCTCAGCCTCCGCGCTGAGTCGTGACTGCTCGTCGCTTCGCGCTTGAAGGGAGGCTACAACACGAAGTAGCCTTTGTAATGTGTCCTCCTCCCCTTCGTTCGTGGAACTCGCCTGATTCCTCGTGATAAGCATAGCTCGTCTTCTCTGGCTTCGCTCTTTGTGGTCATTGGGATTAGTTTCACCTTGCCCCACGGTGGGCGCCAATGTTCTGGTTTGAAATCTTAGAGGCTAAGAACTCTCATTCCTCTTACACTCTCTCTCTCTTCTATTTATCCTAAAGTGGATATTTGTCGTTTTGTGGTGTGAATCCCCATGACCTGGAGTAGGTGGCTTTTGGTAGGTCAGAGATAGAAGTTTCGACCTGGAGACTCGTACACGCAAGCTTCTAACGAATCTCTCCTACTCTGACTCTCATGATGGGTTAGCATAGACTATTTGAGTGTGCAGGTAAGAGGTTGACTTTACATAATAGCCGGCCGTCGGATACCCACCGCTGGTTTCCTAGTGACCGACTTCCTGATGCTGGCCGGTACTATATATATATATATAATCAATTTACAAATTTTTATATTTTATTTTTTTTATTTCATTTTTACCCAACAATTTAAATTTCTCTCTATTTTTCACTTATTTTCATTACTATATTTCTTTTCGCCGGTAGAAAAAGCTAAGCAAATGCTAAATTGAAAAACTAATAATGAAAAGTAGATATAGACGAGTGCGATACATGGCTATTATAAAATTCCATGCTATGAGATTCCTCCTACTGATGATTAAGGTTGACTATATTATTAAGATACATTTTCATTTTTCTGAGTTAAAGTATGCCATATTTGTCAATTTTTTTTACTATTAACTATTAAAATATATTTTAAGAGAATGAATCTTCTGATGTTTCAATTTTTTCATATCATGCAAAATTGACTAAAGTCGTAAAATTGGATCCACAGGCGACATCATCCATCACTCTGAAATAACAAATAAGCATTTTAATAAAGTTATATTAAATATTTAAATCAAATGTGTCACAAGCTCGATTATATTTAAAAGTTCATATGAGTGGAGCTACGAGACTTACCAATTGGACCAAATATTATTGGTAAAGAAGTTGTTTACCTATATAGATAATGTTATATTTTTATTAGAGATTAATTTTAATTCAATTAATAAAAATAACCTTAAATAAAATTAATGATTATAAAAAATAATAATTTTATAATAATTTATAATTATATAATTGTGTAAAAAATTATATTATCATATTATAATTAATTACTTTCATTATACTTTAATATTATATAAGTAAATATTATTTAATATGTTAATGCTAAACTAAAGTTAACGATAAAAGCTAAGAAAGAATATTAAAAAATAATAATTTTTTTTACAAAGACTAAAATTAAATAAAGTTGGATTTAAACATGTTTAATTCTAAAATTTATGTTTGAATTCTCCTAGTTTCTCTTTGCTATACCATCTTTAAATTATTAGACCATCTCTATGCAAAATGTTTTAATAACTCTAGGATGGAACATTTAAACCTAAAATATATTTTTATTTATTTTCAGCTTTATCTAAAGTAGGTCATTTGTGTAAAAAAATTAATTTTTTATTTTCATTATCTAGTTTTATTTTTACATTTTAGGCCATCTAAGTTCTTTATGAAAAAAAGAATAATTAAATTATTGAATAATGAATAAATAAATAAAATATATTAGATAGGATGTGTAAATATTATAACTCTTGTATCGTTGTCGATTTTTATAAATAAATAAAAATACATTGAGCTTCAAGTCCATTTAAATTTCGGAGTCCAGTCTATTGTATAACAAATCAAACAAAAACAAAACATAGAGAGAATTTTCTTTTTTACTTATTACAGACTAAAAAAAAAAAAAGGAAAACTGCTTTGTCTCTTTGAACCCTACTCTTGCAACCACCATATAATCACCGTGACATGCAAAGAGAAGCAAATTGCAGTTACAAAAGACATTCAAAACACACTATAAATACTAAATGCAAAATCAAATAGTTTGCTGGCAACTTCCTCAAACAAAGAAAAGTCAAGAGACATTACGATAAATTTTTAATAAGTATTTATAAGAAGAGAAAATAAAAAAAATTATAAATTAAAATTAACTTTTATATAAACTAATGCGTAGAATTCTCTTACATTAACTAATCTAAAAAAACTAATTTTTAACTTATGTATAAATTAATCTGTAGTAGTTTTCTTATATTAACTTTTCTTATATTATACATTTAAAAATTATATTTTACATAATTTAAATATTTGTGGAATGATAAATACACATATATTTAGCAAATTAGTCATACCAGCTTAAAAATTTTCAAATAATTCTCTTGTCTTTTTTGAATAGGAAGTTAATAAAAAAATTATTTTTAATTTCAAATTATTATGTTTAACACAATAGTTATTTACAATTGACTAAAATATTTTTAAATATTTTATCTTTTTTTAATTAGAAATTATCAATTATTGTAAGTAAAATTAGAACACAAGAATTAACTAAAAATAATTCATTAGACTTTTAATAACAAATTATATAAAAATTATTTTTGACTTATTGAGATGTTATAAGTTGGTTGACGAATTAAGTGGTGTATCTAACTCTCTACTTAACTATTAAAAGTGTTGATAGCTTAACTTTTTTTCTCTTATTAAACTCTTGGTAGTGCCATCACAATTTCAAAGTGACAACAAAAGGCAACATACTGCGCCATTTAAATAGTGAAGGCAGCATTAGTATTATTACGAAGATGATGCTAATGGCGATGGCTGAGGTGCTGAAGAGAAAACTCTCTTAGCTTCCTGGCGAGTGTGGGATGCTGCTCTGCCAAGTGAAGAAGGGAAGTGTTTGTTGATGTCTGATGCTCTTTTTGAACTGTCTTATGGCCATCCTAGTCTTCCACTTTTGATAGGTTGCTTGTGTCTTTCTCTTGATCACAGGAGAACTCTTTTTGTTATTTGGCTTTTGAAGGAGTTTGGAGATAAAGTCTTGGATTAAGTTGCTAAGTGTAAGATATGATTACCTTCCAATTTATCTCTTTCCACCTTTGTGCATGTCTGAAAATGGAGATGTTGAGAAACTTTAGATTCCACATTTATAGAGGACATTGAAGATTCCAACCACAAATTTAGTTGGTTCTCCTATCATTATGTTGAAAGCTTAGTTTTACCTTATTGAAATTAGACTTTGTTGCATTTGTTTATATAAATTTATGTAAAATGATGTAAGTGGTTTTAAAACCTTGCCATGGAGTTGAGAAATTTTGATAATTTTTTATCTGATTACTTTGTTGGATAATTTTATTGGTTATTGCTAATGGGTGAATTTCTTACGGATTGAGTGAATTTATTTTAATTTAGCTAGTACATTATATTCCAGAAAGAAAATTGATTTTTTCTCAAATATTTTATTATTGAATTGGTCTTCATAAAGTTTTAAACAAAATGCTGCAAAAAAAAAAAAAGAATGTTATTTGTTTGATAATTTACTTGTACATATTGAATACCACCAGAATTGTAATTGTCTAGTGTGACTGTGTTTTACATGTGTAATCCCATTTGGATTGCATAGCACCTGCTGAAATTTAAGAAAGGCTTATTCTCTTCATAAAATGAACATTCGTGTGAATGTCTAATAACAGAAAATGAGTCAAATCCATTTTTCTGTACTAAAATAGAAATTTTAAACCTTTTTTGTTCTACGAGATATAACTGATTCAAAGAGAATCTAGTAAAAAGGTTTTATGGCGATAGAAGGTGTGGAGGAGTTTGGGGAATCATTAGGCCATAGGCTTGGGTCCCCAAAGCTCTAAAAGTTGACCAATATTTTATGCATTTTATTAGTATTTTACTTGTGATTAATTTCCCAAGAGGAAATAATTTATACATCATTTCATATATAAAAAGTATTTACAATGATCTTGAGTGTGTTTCTATTATGATACTTATCAATTCAAATTATAAGGCTGACAATCATTTGAGATTTAATTGATAAAAATTCCTTCAATCATAATTTAGTAAAAAAAATCACAAAAATGTGAAGCCTTCAATCATTATTTCAATACCCATCAAAAGTGAAGCTATTTTTCCTCGTAGTGTACTGTACACATACTTGTGGATCTATATTTGAATACAATTAATTATTTAATTATAAGGAAACATAAATACACATGAAAGTCATTTGCAACCCTTATATTTTGTAGAATATAAGCATATCATTTGTTTAATTGTTATAAGTTATGTTTTTTTTACAATATGCACTTGTTGTTCTGTGTAACCACAGCTAACAAAAGAAATCATATAACTAGTTTTTCCTTTGAGCCTTCAATATATGAATACAAACAAAATTTAAAAATGTTTTTCATGTAACAGAACGCATGAGTATGAAAAATCTATTGAGACATCGCAATCACATCAATAAGGAAAACCAAACTGAAGCTCTAAATAATCTTGTTAGAAGTTCAGAACAAGATCATGTGCCATACCTTGTACCTAATAGCCTCATATGTTCCATACGCAGCACCTGGAAAGAAGCCAAAAGATTAGGTTGTGGTGTACTAAAACTTTTAGATCCAAGTGAAGACGAATCTATTCTATAGATGCATTTGACTACAACATTTCAGCAATTAATACAGTTTTACACAACCACCTGGTAATGTCCACTACTTTTGGAAGCAAGATTCCAGTACTTAAGATAAAAGTGTCAAGCTCAAGTGACTAAAACAATTGAGGAACCAAATGTACAGGGGAATTTATGTACAACTGTACACCTAATGTTCAGTACAAAATAAGATGCAAGTAAATGTGGGAGGAAGCCCCTTTCTTTTCTACCAGGCAAATATTTGAAGACTTTATCAAAAAGACCCTAGGTGTCATACAATCCTTCTATATGCCTAAAATTGAGATATTTCCTTGGAAGTGTCTTCTTGTAATAACATTGTGACAAAGAATGCACAGTCAAAGTTCTATTTCAGAATCCCCAAGGTCTAGGAATATAAAACATCTCCAGAACAACTCAAAGAGCATTATAATTGGTAACAATAAATTAGAGGAATGAGGATAAAAATCACAGAAAAACTAGGCAGAAATATTTAATATTAAATTTATCTATCTATATATTTGGTTACTAAGGTGGTCTAAGACCTAGCTTGGAGAAGAAAAAGGTGAGCAAAAATTAAGACAAGGTGGTCTTGGTGAAATTGGAATGAGTGTCAACTTCTCCCAAAGATACGAAAAATTATTAGGAAGACTATATCTAATTTATGGTATCAACCAATTTCTATATGAAAGGTAATTAAGTATTATTAATTTTCTTTTCTATAAATTGAAAATTTTAAATATGTATCATATATAGATTAATTGGGACTACCTAATAAGTGGTGTTTTAGTAACACCTAATATACTCTTGTTGGTACAAAATTCAAGTTTTTTTACATAAGAATAATTAGTTTACAATAAAAATGCGGAGGAATGGACATTCAATCTTTGGCAAGTTTACCCACACACAGGGTTTGTTTAGTTTTGATAAATCCTCTTTTATTTTCATTTCCTATTCCTATTTTCCAATGCAAAACAACAAATATTTAAAAACGGGAAAGTAACCATCTGATTTGATAGAGCGTTTTGCTTTCACATTTAACTAAAAAGTTGTCATGTTATTTTTATTTTATTTCCTGTTTCTGAAAGTTCGTAGAAGAAATAATTTTGTTGTCTCGTAAACAAACTTTTAAAAAGAAAAAATAACATTCTTATAATAATTTTTTTTTCAAATTAATAACCTAAATATTTTGGTAAAAACATAAAACATCGAGAATAAATAGCATATAGTAAAAAAAAAATTATATTGTTAACGGTAACTTTTTTCATCTTAACAGAGTAAATATAAAACGTAATGTATCCTAGAAGGTGATCTGTGACTGGCCTGTTCTGTTTTGTTGTTGGGAGAAAACAGTGGAAGTGAAAACTAAACCAATGTGTTCCTTCTTCATTTTATCCCTAGCTCACTAGCTCTAGTTGTTTTAGGAATGCATCAATTTAATTTTTGAACATGATTTCATGGTGGTGCTATGCTATTGGTGATTAGTTTAAGTCATAGATGCCATGCCATGATTGGTTTCTGTTTAGATGATCCAATTTCCATGCATATCCCCACTTCAAGTTCAAACCTTCCGCAACCTTCTGAAAGCATGCATAACCCAAAGAGACCTCATAACTGGCAAAACCCTCCATGCCCTTTACTTCAAGTCCCTCATCCCACCCTCCACTTACCTCTCCAACCACTTCACCCTCCTCTACTCCAAATGTGGGTCCCTCCACAGTACCCTAACCTCCTTCCACCTCACCCAACACCCCAATATCTTCTCTTACAACACCCTCATCAATGCCTATGCCAAACACTCCCTTATCCACCTTGCCCGCCAGGTGTTTGATGAAATTCCCCAACCAGACATAGTCTCTTACAACACCCTCATAGCTGCTTATGCTGATAGGGGTGAGTGTGGGCCCGCGTTGAGGCTCTTTGAGGAAGTTAGAGAGCTCGGTCTGGGCCTTGATGGGTTCACGCTGTCTGGCGTGATCACCGCGTGTGGCCATGATGTTGGATTGGTGAGGCAGCTGCATTGTTTTGTGGTGATGTGTGGGTATGATTGTTATGCCTCGGTGAATAATGCGGTGCTCGCGTGTTATAGTAGGAAGGGGTTTCTGAATGAGGCGAGGAGGGTGTTTAGGGAGATGGGGGAGGGTGGGGCCAGGGATGAGGTTTCGTGGAATGCAATGATTGTGGCGTGCGGGCAGCACCGGGAGGGATTGGAGGCGGTGGGGCTGTTTAGGGTGATGGTTAGGATGGGTTTGAAGGTTGATATGTTTACAATGGCGAGTGTTTTGACGGCATTTACTTGTGTTAAGGATTTGGTTGGGGGGATGCAGTTTCATGGGATGATGATTAAGAGTGGGTTCCATGGGAATTCACATGTTGGGAGTGGGTTGATTGATTTGTATTCCAAGTGTGCTGGTGGGATGGTGGAATGTAGGAAGGTGTTTGAGGAGATTCCTGCACCAGATTTGGTTCTTTGGAACACAATGATTTCTGGATTTTCACAGTACGAGGACTTGTCTGAAGATGGTCTTTGGTGTTTCCGGGAGATGCAGCGCGGTGGTTTTCGTCCGGATGATTGTAGTTTTGTGTGTGTGACTAGTGCTTGTTCTACTTTGTCATCCCCCTCTGTGGGAAAGCAGGTTCATGCTTTGGCAATTAAATCTGACATTCCTTATAATCGTATTTCGGTGAATAATGCCCTTGTTGCTATGTATTCCAAATGTGGGAATGTTCATGATGCAAGAAGGGTGTTTGATACAATGCCAGAACATAACACGGTGTCGCTGAACTCAATGATTGCAGGCTATGCACAGCATGGTGTTGAGGTTGAATCGCTCAGGCTTTTTGAATTGATGCTGCAAAAAGACATTGCACCTAACAGCATAACCTTCATATCTGTTCTTTCTGCATGCGTACACACTGGAAAAGTTGAAGAGGGTCGGAAATATTTCAATATGATGAAAGAAAAGTTTGAGATTGAACCAGAAGCCGAACATTATTCATGCATGATAGATCTTTTGGGTCGGGCGGGCAAACTCAAGGAAGCTGAGAGGATCATTGAGACAATGCCATTTAATCCTGGTTCTATTGAATGGGCTGCTTTGCTTGGTGCGTGTAGGAAGCATGGAAATGTGGAGCTAGCCGTGAAAGCAGCCAATGAGTTCCTCCACCTGGAACCTTATAATGCTGCTCCATATGTAATGCTTTCAAATATGTATGCCAGCGCTGGAAGATGGGAAGAGGCTGCAACAGTTAAAAGGGTGATGCGGGAAAGAGGAGTGAAGAAGAAACCAGGTTGTAGTTGGATTGAGATAGATAAGAAGGTGCATGTCTTTGTGGCTGAAGACACTTCACATCCAATGATAAAAGAGATTCATGTTTACATGGGAGAGATGTTAAAGAAAATGAAGCAAGCAGGGTATCTACCAGATACAAGATGGGCATTGGTGAAAGATGAAGAGGGAGAGGCAGATGAGAAAGAAAGAAGGTTATTGCATCACAGTGAGAAGCTGGCAGTTGCATTTGGCCTGATCTCCACAGAAGAAGGGGTGCCTATACTGGTTGTAAAGAACCTAAGAATTTGTGGTGATTGCCACAATGCCATAAAACTTATTTCATCCATCACTGGAAGGGAAATCACTGTTAGAGATGCCCACAGGTTTCATTGCTTCAAGGAAGGGCACTGTTCATGCAGGGACTATTGGTGATAAAAACAATCAATATTGCTACTTCAGTGGGAAAGTGAGTTTTACTACCTTACTAATTATATATCTATGGCATGTTTGGGTGAACACATTCAATAGAAGTTCAGCACATGAGAGCTTATTCATAAGCTTGACTTTGAAGCTTGCTGAAATAAGTTTTAAAAAAAAAACTTATTTTAAAAAGTTTCACCTAGTAGATAGGTCATTAGTCACTTTCATAAGTTCAAATAAACTTTGTAGAAGCCCTTTTAAAGAAGCTAAAGCTAATGTAACAGTAGAAGAAATGACTAGTTTTTTGTTTATCCACAGGATGGCAATACCAAATTACCAATTCTAAATCTATGCTGGCCTAAATTGTTAAGTTCAAATGTGTGCTTTCAGAGTTTATTTGTAGAAGCCTACTGACAATTTTAGTTTGAAGTGACTTCTGTTTTCAAAATAGAGCTATGTACTTCTGGCTAAGTGAAAGCCTGAAGTCACAATGTATAGGACAAATGTTCACAGTGGGAGCCAATCTACCATGGCTTTGATGTTGGTACAGGGAATTGGAGCATTGGAAGACATAACACAGCATAAAACATGAAACATTTAGGTGACAAGTTTTTCTTGGTCTTTGTTTATTTCAGGCTGTGGTTGCAATGTACCTTTGGATTATCAACTTTACTTTGTCCTAAATATAAGTGTTCACAAGACTAAGATGTCAATTGTCAATCTGCAGAAAATTCGACAAAGGCAAATACAGCTGTAGAAGAAGATTAGAGCACCATAACACCAAAAGGCCAAGAAAGCCTCCAGCAGAGTCCAGAGGATTTCATTTCTAGTTCTATGCACAGCTGTCATTTATATGAATGGAAATACGGAATCACAACAAGTCTGAGTTTTCTTTTCTCAATTTGAAACTGTTGAAAATTCCTAGTTTTCTTCTATTTAGTCATACTTGATTTTCTTAAGGATTTGCACAGTTTGAGAAACTAGCTAAACGTAAGTTCAAAATCCACATTTTATTGACATGTTATTCAGAAACCCTTTTAAATTGTACAGAATTTGTTCTTTAGCCTGTTACTCAATGAGGAAAATAATTATAACATGGTAGCAAGAAAAGGTTTATGTTCAGTATTATTGTATCTTTAGGTGAATAATGTAGACATTGCATATTCTCCCCTTTTCCTTTTGTCTTCCTAGTATGAAATACGTGTGACAAGACTAACGGAACAACAGATTTTTGGCTGTTCATTCCTCAACTAACCTCTTTTATTTTTTCTTTAGCTAATTATTATTAACTAAAAAAATTTGATGTTAGCCGAAGAACCTTACCACAAGTGGCATTGAGTACATTTGGGAATACCACACCACAAAAACTAGTCATTGTATTTAAAGAACACACTAGAATTTCATATTTCCAAAATGAGATTCAAGTCTCATACTTTCAAAATGAGATTCAAGTCTCATACTTTCAAAATGAGATTCAAGTCTCATACCTTGCAATTGGTTCCATTTAGGGTTCAAATATCAGTTTTTGGTTCCATTTAGGGTTCAAATATCAGTTTTTCTGTCCTTTGGAACTCCTTCTGTACTCATTACGTGTTGTAATTAATGTTCATATAGTTGGTTGAAACATGTTTTATAATCCCAGACCTTGGGGATTCTAAAATAACAAAGAAAACATTGATTATGTATTATTTGACAACGTTATTTTTTGAACCAGAAGTTCCAGACAGAGCTTCTCTTTTAATGAAAGCAATTGCACTAGTGTCATCAATTTTTCCCATTTCCCCTGTATCTATGAATGAGACTAGCTATTTGTATTGTAAAGCGTTCACTCTCTCCATGGTTCATTATAATTCAACTTCTCATCTCTCCTTTCGGTGTGAACTTTATGCTCCTATATTGTGCTTGTGGTTTTTCAAAATCATATATCAAAATCTTTTCTCTCACCCCATGTCATCTTCGTCTTATTTTTGGTAACCTCCCAAAAAATCTCCAAAAGCTTATTTCTTATGTCATTTTCCTTCATCACTTCTCATATTTGTTTATATATTCACCATGGTAGGAATCTTCCAATTCTACCTCAACTTTCATTTTTCTGAACCAATCTCACTTCTTGTTCCCTTTCATTAATTCCCCTATCCTTATTTTATATATATAGCTTCATCATAACCATACCTTTTGTTCACATCTATATTGGTGGGTTACAAACATGAATCCTAACTCTCTCTTTAGATACCTCTCCCCGTGGTGTCTAAGTGTGACTTGTTCTCTAGGTCATCCTCCTATTTCTTTTATAGCCTCCTTTCTCGTCCCTTCATCTCTTGGGGGTTGCGTGGTCTGTCATTGACACCTATTTTTACTGCTGTGCCACTTGACTTTTGTGGTGTGTGGGTTGCACTTCGACTCTTGTAGCGCATGCGCAGTGCAGTTTAACTTCTGTAGCGTGTAGACTGTATTGCTTTTGTACTGACCCGAGTTCCCATGGAGGCATTGTCAATCTTTACTTCTCACAGTTAGCTTGTTGGTTGTCCCCGTCCAGCCAGAGCTAGTCGACTTTGTCAATAGATGACCAACCAGTTGGTCTATAACCCTATAAGTGTTGAGTGAAGACGAAGGTGCTTAAGGTATTGGAGCTGACATCAACCATTTTGGCTAAGTGATGGTCTTCCATTGGCTGGTCCATAGCCCCACAAGTGTTGAGTATTGGTAAACGCCCAGTCAGTTGGTCAACAACCCTACAAGCGGTGAGTGAAGACAAAAACGCTTAAGGTATTGGAGTTGACGTTAGTCATTCTGGTTGGATGATGATCGTCCATCGGTCGATCCATAATCGCACAAGTGTCTATTGTTGGCAAACACCTAATCGACTGGTCCTCAGCCCCATATGCAGCAAGTAAAGGCAAAGACGCTTAAGATATTGGAGCTTATGTCAGCCATTCTGGCTAGGTGACGATCTTCCATCGGTCGGTCCATAGCCCCATAAGTGTCAAGTGTTGGCAAACGCCTGACTAACTGGTCCACAACCCTATCTTCACTTGCTTAAGGTATTGGAGTTGATTTGGCCATTCAGGTTGGGTGATGGTCTTTCATCGACTGATCTACAACCTCAACTGTCGTGTGTCCTAGGTTTGTGATGTGACTTTTCTTCGGGGTATGTGCATTGTATTTGTATAAATGTGTCAACAAAGTTTCCCTTGCACATGATGTGGACTCGTGATGTTAACTATAGGTCGTTGATGTGGCGACGTTTGGCTTCCCCTCTCCCCAGCCGTTTGATGTAAATGTTGCAATGTGGGTCATTGGGTGGAGTTATGCCCCTTAAAAAACTTCCTTCTTAATTGGCTGAGAGGGCTTTTGGTTCATACTTACATTGATTTTTGGAGTTCTTGAACCCTTGTGAACCTACTCTTTGCTCCATTGTTGTCGGGAATCTCAGGAGATCAAACTCAACCATTCGTGGCCATCTTCTTACATTGCTTGACTGTTCTCTATCAATGAAGAAAGGTATGTGCTGCTTGTTTATTGTGGTTTTGTCCTTTGTTTTTGCATTTTCTTACCTGTTTTGGTGGTAGTTTCGTCGTGACTTGTTGTGGCGTAGTGTGTTTGTTCCCTTACCCTTGTAGTATCTTTGATGTAAGGATAGTTGCCGACAAGGGGATGGAAGGTAGTTCCCCTGTTGGCCTAAGGGTGGCCTTAGGCTTTGCTGAAGAGGGGACCTCCTTTTCTAGTATGGTAAGGGAGGAAATTCAGCCACTATGGGTGTGGTATTGCGAGGAAGTGGAAGAGGAAGGCATAAGGGGTGAACGAGATGTAATGAAGGGTGGTGAAAGTCGACCAACAAACTATGACTAGGTAGATGACGATGTTCGAAAGGTCATGTTGGTTTTCACCAATGCCCAGTTGTTGGGTGGGATGCCTAAGAAAATAAGCCATGAAGGGGACCAAGTGGTGGAGGTACTTCTCTGTTGTTCGGACAAAAGTGTATGTGAGACACCACACTTAGGTGACGTAAGTTATAATCATACCTATATGACACCTTCCCTCTAAAGTTGGAAGCGTGACTGCCTTTTTTGGACTTTCAGTGTTCAATTCTTAGAACCTTAAACGTTGTGCCCACCCAACTTCATCCGAATAGTTGGGCCTTTGTTCGATCCTTCGAAATTCTTTGCGAGGGTTTAGGGAGGCCCCTTTCTCTTAATGCCCTTTTTTGGTTTTCACTATTTTCTAGGTCAAAAAAATTGGCTAGTTCTCTATCAGCAATTGGCCAGGTTGTGCCCTACTTCACCCCTTTTAAGAAAACTACAAGTTCTTTAAGGATCGGTTCCTTTGAATTTGGGGTGGAGAGGGCTGTTATGACTATTTGATTAGCACCACTGGGGAATCACATTTCCCCTTATTCTGGACTAAGTGTTCGGCCATAACTATTAGGGTGGAGAGAGCTTATTTGGAGGAATGAGAGGACTCGTTTATTGAAGAGCTTCGGAGCTACCCAATCTTTTCTTATGGGGAGCTTATCAAGCAAGGTGATGATCCTTGTTTTCTCTTCCTTTTTTTATGTACCGAATTGATTTCTCATATTTATAGTTACTCCATTATGAATTCAAACCTTTTTGTTTTCTCAATTGCCACTACTCCCCTTGCACCATCTAAAGTTAGAGCCCTCCAAAAGAAGAAAGCCTAGTCTTCGCGTGCCCCTAACACTCCCACACCTATCTTAGTCTCGACACCTAGGTTAGTTGGCCAATGAGCTTCAAGTACTCCATCTAAAGAACCTATTAGGAAAAGGCCTCGAGTGGTTATTGAAGAAGAAGAAAATGGCGGAGTATTATGTGAATGTGAAGGTGGAAATCCAATGCCTAAAGGACACCTTGCATGATGTTTGATTAAAAGTCCAACCAGTTGGTTGACGACTTGTAGTCAAAACTTCATTCAGCTAAGGGGGATGCTGATAAGTACATGGCCGAGAAGGAATGCCTAGAAGAGAAGGAGCATGCCCTCTTGGCCAAGGTGTCAACGTTGGAAGCTAATGTAACTTCTCTCGAGTCTACTTTTGTTGCAAAGCAAGAAGTTGAAGAAAAAGAATTAGTTGCTTTGGACCAATTTAAGGGTAGCTTCTAGCAGGCACTTGATCAAGTAGCCTTTCTTCATCTTGGCATTGACCTTTCTAAAGTCGACCCTTGTAAGGAGGTCGTTGATGGTCGGGTGGTTGATGTTGGCACTCTACCAAACACCGTTTAATTTGTAATTTATTTTTAGTGTTTATTGGTTTTTGCTTGTTTCGTGTTTCCCTTTTAGCACTCTATAACTCATATTTTGAATACTAATGACATCAATGCTTATTGGCTACTCTTTCTCTCTATTTTTTATTAAAGATTAGGGTAATTGAATTATGTTATTTGCGATTGCGTTTTATGATTAGGATTGCTAGTTGCCCGGTTGGTCTTGGCTTTATTGGCCGATTGTCCTCCATAGGTTTTTTCTATTACTTCGGGGTCGTTATGGTCGACCATCTCTTCATAGGTCTTGTATTTCCTAAAGTTGTTTCAACCGTCTTTTACAGGTATTATTTTGCCTTGGGGATCATCTTGGGTGACTGCCTTTCACAATTCTTTTATTGCTTAGGGGGTTGTTTTGGCCGACCACAGGTCTTATTTTGCTCGAGGGGTCATTTTGGGCGACCGCTTCTCAGATGACTTTTATTGCCTTGGGGTCGTTTTGGGTGACCACCTCTCATAGGTGGTCCCTTATTGCTTAGGGGGTCGTTTTGACCAACCATTTCTCATAAATCTTTTATTTTTCTTGGTCAAATAAAGAGCCAAAATCCTATTGTATTTCAAATTTGCAAAGAATACAAACTATGACCATGCATATTTTGAAATATGAAGTTTAACTATAATAAATATGTAGACTTGCTGAGTTCCATGTGCGAGACACCTTCTTTTCATCCACGTGTTCCAGTCAAAAAGCTCTTCTCCCCACATCTCGAGGTAGTTCCTCTACTCATCATCCTTTGTCTTCTTCTGATCTCTTCCTTAAGCCCTTCAGCACCACTTTGTTGGCTGATTCTGCTTGCACGTTTGTTTGTGGATGTTCGACTGAGGTGAAGGATTGTTTTATCCTAAGCTCGGAGCAAAACTTGGTCATCAATCAGGTTGCAAATTGTGTGTCGTTGCCCAAGATTATTGTGGATGGGAGGTCGTAATAACATATTAGCTTCTTCTAATACAATTTCTTAATCCTTTTCGTGGTGATTGTTGCTACTAGCTCAACCTCAATCCATTTGGTGAAGTAATCAACTGCTATTATCAGAAACTTGACATGGGCGGCAGCTGGCGGGAATGGACCCAGAATATCCACACCCCACATATAAAACGACCACTGCTAGGTGATCGAGTGTAATTGCTCTAGGGGTGCCTTGCGTATATCTGCAAATCGTTGATATTTGTCACACCTCCCAAAATCAGTACAATCCTTCTTAAGGGTCGGCCAATAATATCCTGCTCGAGCTATCTTGCTGGCGAAGGCTCTTCCACCAATGTAGGTTCTGCAGACTCCCTCATGCACCTCCTTGATGAAATATTCCCCATCCTTAGTGCTTAAGCATTTTAAAAGTGGATAGGAAAAACCCTGTCTGTAGAGTTGTTGTGAAACTACAATGTACTTCGAAGCCTCCCGCCTTAATTTTCTTCTTTCCTGAGAATCACTTAGAACTACGTCTTGTTAATTTAGCAAAAAGCCCCACTTTCACTATTCTCCCATGTTTATTTTTTTTATATAAAATTTCCTTTTTAAAGAAAAACATAACTATATAATATTATGTTATTTTTTATATAAAATTACTTTTAAACAAATAAATAATAAACTATTATTAATTTATTAAAGTATATAAAATATTAATAAAAAAAAAAGAGAAAATGTGTATTATGATATGGATTGTTGTATGAATAATATATATAAAATGAAAGAAAGGGAGAAAGAAAGATATTATAACAACAAGTAATATGAGGGCTTAGATCCTCTCTTGTTTTGGCGGGAACGAGAGGTTCAATTAAAAAGAATTCAACCATTAGATTATATGATGGTTCCAACTTTGTCATGTGTCCCACTTTTCTTTAAGAATACTCTCGTAAAAAAATTCACTCAATACACTAGTTTTTCCGTGGATAGTTTCTTCCAGCAAAATGTTTTATATATGGCAAGATGTGAGACAACTGACATACTTTGTTCTCATGCATTGAAAGTGTTTGAAGTAAATGATGTAAAGGTTGTTCCTAAAAAATATATTCTTAAGAGGTGGACATGAGAAGGTTGTAGTGGCATTATACATGATGTTAGGGGAAACGAGGTTGAAGAGGATTCTAGGCTTTCTAGCACACGAAGATATCGACAATTGGCATCTAAAGTGATTAAGGTGACATTTGAGGTATCTCTTTGTGAAGAATACTATGAACTAGTAGATAAAAGTATAGATGTCGTGTGCAAAAAAATAAAGGAGCTTCGCTTACATACACAAAGCATTGACAAACACAATGGTTATGCTCCTACATTGGTGGTTGGTGATGGTACACAACCTAAGGGGTTCAAGAAACAATCTAGCATAAAGAGGTACAAGCAAACACCATTGAAAAGTTGGGTTGAGTTACAACCAAAGAAGAGAAGAAAAGCTCTAACTAAAGGTCAAACACAATATCAAACATCCTAGATATATATGTTTATGCATATAACAATAATTTATTGTTCTTTGTTCCTTGTTATAATCGTATGTTGATTTATTTTGAAAACTTTAGGATCATGATTCAAGAAAGTGTGAACCATGTGAAATCCATTCTTTGACACCTCCATGTCTTGATCCCCCTTAAACATTTGAGAATCAATTTAGTTTCACTACGTTCTTAATGGTAAAATTATTGAAATTATATTTTATTTTTTTACTTCTTTTTCACCTTGTAATGTTGGGTATTTTTGTATTATTGTGTCGTAGGCTTCCTTTGATGATGAAGATGGTTCAACTTTAGAAGACATGCACTTTAGCAATCTTTGATTAGCCTTGAATGGAGTCTAACTTGATGTTTGTTTGTTCCAAGTTTGTTGGATTTATGTTAGTAGTTTTGGGTTAAATGTGTATGCGATCCTTTTTTTGTGATATGTATTTGTGATCATATTAATTGATGAAATGTACTAATCATTTTTTATTGAAATGAATTTATGATCCTTCAATGTTTGTTAAATTTAGCCATTGCCCATTTTTATTTTTAATTGCTATCATTTTTTATTTTTAGTTATTGCCTTCGTTTAATCTAATTCCAATCTTGTCTACCTTTCCCTTCTGCTCCTGCAATTCCTGCTTTACTCTCCTTTGCTGCTTTATTGTATGTTAGTTGTCTAAAGAAGCATCCAAAGAGCTAGAAGGCTGCTATACTATGCTCTCTACAATTTTTGCTATGCTTTGCTCTTTGTAATTCCTACTCTCCCTCTCTTTCTCACTTTTTACTCTTACGCTTACCTCTATGGATATGCATGACTCTCACACTTTCCCCCTCTTGCTCAAAAGCTTACATGTGATTTACATTCTTTCACACATGGGATTTAGACACCCCTTTTTATGCTTTTCTATTTTATTTGATAATAGTTATTAAGAGCACATAGGCTGGCCCAACGTATCACATGAACTTCATGTTTGGACGACGCCTTTGGATGCGTCTGGGGTCTTTGGACACGTCTAAGGGTCTTTGGATGCTCGCTTTGGATGTTAGGTCCTTTGCACACTCCTTTGGACGCACTCACATTTGGACGCGTCTAAGTTCTCTAGATGTCAGGTCCTTTAAAAGCGTTTAGGGGTCTTTGGATGCTAGGTCCTTTAGATACCCCTTTGCACGCATCCGTCTTGGGATGTCCCTTTGAATGCATCTAGGGGTTTTTGGATGCCTGCTTTGGATGTTAGGTCCTTTGGACACCCATTTGGATGCTTCTGGGGTCTTTGGACACGTCGAGGTTCTCTAGACGCTAGGTCCTTTAGACACCCATTTGGACACGTCTAGGGGTCTTTGGATGCCAAATTCTTTGGACAGTAGGTCCTTTATTTAGACACCCCTTTGGACGTATCTAGGGATCTTTGGACTCTAGGTCCTTTGGACGCACTTTTGATAAGTGTGCTCAAGCATTGATTTTTGGACCATTTTGTTTCAAGGTCTTTTTCAGTTAGATCATTTTTGTGCCTACAAAACTGATTTGGCTCTTTTGTGTACAACTTGACTGTCCTAAAATTTCTCTTATAATTATTAGCATTAAGTACAAATTTCTATTATAAATTTCTCTTGTGTACAACGTAATTAATCACAATAACAACTTTTCTTATATGAGAAAATAGTTAACCAGATGTGACATCTTATTAATCCTGGTATTTGGAGAAACAAGTTTTTGACAACTCGAGGTGCTCAAATTTCCCTCTTAATCAATTATAATATCCATTTCCATATTGAAATTCTTTAATGTTTATTTAGAATCAATGGTTTATAATAATAACAATAAAAAAATCTTGAAAATGAAGACGTAATTAATTAGATGTGACATCTTTTTAATTCTAACAGCGACAATTCAAAAATCCTAAAGTTCAATAAAAATCAAAATTAACACAAACATTTTCTACCCCAAACAACTACGTAACTTTGATTCTCTATTGCACCTGGAAATCATACTTACATCTCTACCAAAAGCACAATATCTGCCATATTCATAGCGATGTATCAATTATTAAAAATAATTCACTAATTTCAAAATATATATATAAAAAAAAGAAGTTTAATTTAATTTCTCATATATTATAATTAATGAATTTCAAACATCTCAATTAATTATGTACAAACATAGAGCAATAAGTAAATACATAAATGACTCATAAAACTTCCTAAAGTGTCAATCATTATATTTTCCATTATATCAAATTTTTAAGGAAGGTTGTACAACAAATCCTTCAAGTAAGAAATAAAATAACACCTAGTGTCATTGACACAAGAAGAGCAAACAAAACTTTCTTATATAAAACTACAAGCATCAAGATCTTAGTTAGCTAATACATTTTATCAAACAGTTTGGAGACATTATTCAAGGAATGCAACTGGAAATAAATTGATAAATAAATTGATAAAGTGATTATCTTTTTTATTTGTTCTACTACAGGAATATTAACCCAATATTAACTTCCACAATGATTAATAGCAATAGGTAAGTCAGATTCTAATAGCTAAACTTCACATGCACTAACATAGTTGTAAGGGTGCATCAAAGGCAGCTTCAGTGTCGAGGTAAGGAATCACATCGAATCGAAGTCGGATATACAGTACCAACCAAGTGGAAGTCATGGAAAGTGAAGGTCTAATGGTTTGGAAAAGGAGAAAAATAGAAATTTAAGTAGAGTTTGCTGAGTTTAATGAAACGTGAGTTTTGCTAACTAAATCTGGTCGTTAAATTTAATTGAGTATCAGCATTTGTGAAACTAGAGACTCTAGTTTATCTCAAATTGAGAGGATCGGGGTCCCGGAGCATGGATGAGGAAAGCGGCCATGAGTGTTGCGATTAGGACTGTCAGAGAGAGTATAGGAATATGAGATTTGGACTTTGGATTCCATTTAAAATCCATGTCATGGGAAATGGATTTCAGATTCTTAAACGGATTACAAATATGGATAAGGTAAAAAATTCAATCCATTAAAATAAATTTATAAATATATTATATTGATGTAGTTATGGATAGATTTAGTATAACTGGATATTTTTTTTTCTTCCTTAAAAGATAAAATATAGCATGAAATTAGAAAGAGGATAATTTTTTTTTAGTGAGAACTTAGAAGGGTGCATTTCTGCCTTTATATTAAATAATAAAATTATATTATTTTTTAATTAATTGCATAGATATTTAATAACTTTTAATATTATTTTTTTATATATAATCTAGATTTACACATCTTATTCTTTTGTTATAAAAATTTATCTCACTTAATATGTTTATATATATATATTAAATATATTATAATTTCAGCATATAATATGTAAAAAGAATCTTATCGTATTTTGTTACTTATTATCAACGTAGAAAGAAACATTTTTAATTGCATTCAACGACATGTCATATATCAGTAATAATTTTGACATCTAATGAATGTTATTAGTATAATCAAATTCACACAATGACACGTCAACACAAGGAAAGAATGTTTTAATTGTAAAATCTTACTATTAAAACTATTCTATGACAAAAATATCAAAGTTTATCAAAGTATAAATATTTACAGAAAATTTAGATTAAAAATATTTTGAAAATTTTAAAGTACGCAATTAATTTTAACTTGGATGAAAATTCAATTTATTTTTCTTCTTTGATTCATATTGTTTCCTTTTTCTGTATTTTTTTAAAAAATAAATTAACCTAATTGGCTCGATGCATGATATAAGGAGCATGGTAGTTAGAATCACATAATCTTCATACAATTCATGTGATTCGATACGATTTGCAAGAAAAACAATACAAATCGTAAGTTGTATTGTTTTTGGTTATGAATCCCAAAATGAATCATTCGTATCATTCCAGATCGCATGAATTGCGATTTGAAGGTGAATCGTGCGATTTTGCTTCAACCGGATTGTCCACTGGGCGGATTGGGTCGGGTCAGGGTTGGAAGCGACCGATTTCAAAAACGCTAACAAAAACATGTTTTATTTTCAAAAACTGAGGGAAAAAACGTGGGAAACATTCCTTCTCTGTATGGTCCCATGCTGTCCCCTCCTCTATAGCACGAGTTTCCTTGTCTCTTCATTTATTCGTGCTCTATTTTTGTTGTACGCCGGAAAGTGGTGTGCGACTGTGCGTACTTCTATTTTTGTTTCTGTTTCTATCCATGCTCTGTTTCTGTTCTTCTATTTTCGTCTTGCTAAAAAGTGTGAGTGTGTTGCACTAGGTGTGCTGTTTCTGTAGCACGAGTTGTTCTTGTTTCTATTTCTACTACACTTTGTTGTTGTTTCTGCCTTTGTTGCACTCTGTTGCTATTTCTATTTCTGCTGCACTCTGTTGCTGTTTCTGTTTCCGTTTCTATAGTACGAGTTATTTCTATTTCTATAGCACGAGTTCTTCTATTGCTATTTTTGTTTTTGCTGCACTCTGTTGCTGTTTTTGTTTCTACTGCAGTCTGTTGCTGGAACGTGGTATGCATTTGCTGCTAATTTTTTTGGTTTGTTCACTTTGTTGTTGCTGACTTGCTTTTTTTTTTGTTAGATTGTCCTGTTGGTTTGTTGTTGTTGGTTGTGTGTTATTAGAAAATGAGTCAAGCAAAAAAGAAAGAGGTTGATATTACATGGCAACATTGTGAAAGTATCCCTCCAAATAGACTTCAAGTGAAATGCAAATATTCTCATGCTTGTTGGGGTGGGATTGCAAGAATAAAACATCATCTTGCTAGAACAAAGATAAATGTTAGTGCTTGTACAAGTGTTCTGGATGATGTTAAGGAAATGTTTGTCAAGCCATTTGAAAGTAAAGACAAAAAAAAGGAGAATAGCCTTGATTGTTTGGAAGAAGTAGCAAAAGGAAAGGAGTGAGCATCTAAAGTTGTCAAACAAAAGATAATGAATGAAATCTGTAAAGATAAGGATGTTGCAATTCAAGAAATTTGCAATTGCATATATGGTAATGCATTACCATTTAATTTGGTAAGGAATCCTCTTTTTGTCCAAATGTTAAAGGTTGTTGGAGAATATGGTAAGGATTTGAAGCCTCCTACTTATCATGAGGTAAGAGTTTCTTTTTTGAAGAAGGCGGTTGATAATATCCACAAAAGTCTTGAAAAATATAAGAGCGAATGGGAGAAATGGGGATACACCTTAATGTGTGATGGTTGGACGGATGGGAAAGGAAGTTCACTTACTAATTTTCTTGTTAATAGTCCAAGTGGGAGTGTTTTCATAAAGTCTATTGATACTAGTAATGTGATAAAGGATGGCAAAAATATGTTTAAGTTGTTGGACAGCATTGTGGAAGAAATTGGGGAGGAGAATGTAGTCCAAATTGTGATGGACGGTGCTACTAATCTTGTGACAGTTGGGAGGATGTTAATGGAGAAGAGAACTAAATTATTTTGGTCCCCTTGTGCAGCTCATTGCCTTGATCTAGTCCTTGAGGACATTGGAGAGCTTCTGGTATTTTATAATACCATTGCTAACGCAAAGAAAATCACTACCTACATATATAGGCATACACTGGTTCTTAATTTATATAGACAATATGCTAAGGGAAGGGAATTGGCAAGACCAGCTGTGACAAGGTTTGCAACTTCTTATCTTACATTAAATTGCATTAAGCAACAAAAGAATGCTCTTAGATCTATGTTTGTATTGGAGGAATGGGCTACTAGTTCACATGCTAGTAAAAGTGAGGCTAAGCAAGTGATGAACCTAGTGTTGAGTGATGGTAGATTTTGGAAATCTATCACATATTGCCTAAAATGTGTGATTCCACTTGTAAAAGTGCTAAGACTTGTAGGCAGTGATTCAAAACCAGCCATGTCATACATTTATGAAGCAATGGATAGAGGTAAAGAGCAAATTGTTAAAAATTTTCAAAAGCAAGAGTCAAGGTATAAAAAAGTGTGGAAGATTGTTGACACTAGGTGGAACTTGCAACTACATAGACCTCTTCATGCAACTACCTATTATCTCAATCCTAGGTAAGTTATTTGCATCTAATTTTGCCATTTAAGTATTACTTTATTTTGTGTGCCTAGTAACTTATTTCTTATTTGGTTAGGTATCATTATGAAAAAAAATTCAATCCAGATAGCAAGATGTTGATTGGTCTATATGGAACTCTTGAAAGAATGGTTCCGGATAGAAGAACAAGATTTGCAATGGATCAACAACTTGAAAAATTCAAAGGGAGCCAAGGGATTTTTGGAATGAACATGGCAATAGATACTAGAGATAAGAAACAATCGGGTATCTCTTTACTTTAGGCTTTATCACTTTACTTTGTTTATACTTTATAAAGTAAGCATAACTTGCATACTTTGTTAATCATATTCTAATTGTACACTTTGTTTTTATAGCTCTTTGGTGGGAGAGTTATGGTGGAGAAGATAAAGAGTTACAAAGAGTAACCATGAGAGTTTTGAGTCTCACATGTAGTGTCACGGGATGTGAAAGGAATTGGAGTACATTTGACCAAGTGCATATTGAAAGAAGAAATTGATTGGAGCAACAAAGATTAAATGCACTTGTGTTTGTTAAATATAATCTTCAACTTGAGATGAGGCAAAAGAGTAGAGAAGAGAAGGGGATACCTATGATCCGATATGCTTGTCTAATATTGAATCGGATGATTCATGGATCATCAAAAAAGAAATCCTTGTTTTCCAATTGATGCTTCATGGATGGATGCACATGAGTGTTTTGATGTTCTAGAGGGAGCTCCAAGCAAGAAAAGGAAGAGAGATAATTATTTATATTTAGAAATTAGAACTTAAAACAAACTAGAACTGCAACTTATTTTTTTCTTTCGATTACATAAGTCTAAGAAATTTGAATGTCAAGGTTAATAAGGAAAAGTCCAAAATAGGAGATGAGGAGGAATTTGAAGACAATGGGGAAAGGGAGGAAGAACTTATATTGGATGATGAGGATGAATTGACTGATGTCGATCTTGGGGATAATGAATGATTGTGAGAAAGGTGTTTTTTTAGGCTATACTGCTAAATTTGAACAGCAGCAACAATCATTATTTGCTGAAATTATTTAGCAAACAACATTTTTTTTAATTTATTCAACAACACTATTTTTTTAAGGATATGTTGCTGAATTGTGCAGTAGCAAACAATTTGTTTGTTGAATTTGTGTAGCAGCATGCAACAACCACTTTTTTTTGGCCTTGTGGTTGTCCTTATTTGTATACTTATTTGCTCTGAAGCTTATGTCATTTTATTAGCTATTTGACTTCAAAATGCTAATATATATATATTAGCATTTTGAAGTCAAATAGCTAATAAAATGACATAAGTTTCAGAGCAAAATATATATATATATATATATATATATATATATATATATATATATATATATATATATATATATGTGTGTGTGTGTGTGTGTGCAGCGTGTGTGTATATGTATGTTTATTTTCATATGTTTCTTTATCTTAAAATACTCCATATGATTATGTTTCTTAGTTATTGATAATGAATCTGTAGTTTTATATGTTTTATATACATATATATGTTATGTTTTATTATTGATCATGAATCTTACGATTCACGATACAATACGATACATGGTTTAGGGTTTAGGGTTTAGGGTTTCCGAAAATAGGCTTTTCGATTCATGATTTGTATCTTGATTCAACTACCATGATAAGAAGGACTTTGCTACATTTTTTTTTCTTCTAGGAATCTAAATTTGGGAATGTAAATTCATAGTTTCAGAAAATATTTTTATGTTTATTTTCTGTTTATATTTTCTTAAAATATTTTTTTTTTAATTTTGTAATTTTAAAAAATATGTTTGGTTTGACTTCTAATTTTCTATTTTTAGAAAATAAAAAAATTGAAAATATGTTTAGTTTAACTATTTTCAATTAAACCTCATGAAATGATATTAGTATAAAGTTTACAAACAAATTTTAAATAATATATTTATAATATATATCCTCAATAATATTAAAACGATTGTATTTTTTTATTTACAATAATAAATATAAATATAACTAGCATTATATCTTAAGTCTTACAAACAAAACAAATATAAACATAATAAGTATCACTTGTCTTAAAAAAAAATTAGCAAAGATCATTTCATGACATGTAATTTACATTAAACCAGCAATAGTTTCTAGAACTTGTCTCATTTTAGCAACTTGATTAGTAGTGACTTCTACATTGCGCAAATTATGCTGCCTTACCTTTGCGACAGTGCCTAGTATTAGTCTATTGTTGCCCAAACAACGACGTTGTCAACCATTGTCCTATACTATTATGGATTACCAAAAGTCATGTTAAGTTATAGTCAACCAACCTGACGATACTCGATTGGACGGCCGATCTAGAATTATAAAAGGATACTCAGAATTAAAAATGAAAACTAAGGATATATATATATATATATATTGATATTTCAAACCATAAATCATCCTTGATACTATTATTTTTAATTTTGTTTCGACAATCAGATTCAGCACATCCCACTGATTATGATTCAAGTTTAGAAAGGACATTTGTAACTTGAGACCACCTATCTTTAATTTAAAATGACATTTTATTTTTATATTTAAAGAATGGATGCGAAGTAAAAAATAATAACTAATTTCTTTCCAAAACTCATCGTAGATCTAAAATCACATGTATGAGCAGTTGAAGTATACATTTTAAATAAGTCCCACATCGAAAATATTAGCGAAAGTAGACAGGAGGAATAGTTATAAAATTGAAGTGTATGAGTATGAGCAACATACTTACCTGGATGGGGTTAATGGATGATCAAGAAGGTCCATAGCCTAAAACAGTGACTTCTATTGCACTTGGGAGGGGTGCTGTTTTAAGGTCTGTCCAAAGTGGGCAGAGCCTATGTCATAATTTATGGTAGTAGGAGCCTGCGTTCGCGGCGGCTCCTTCTTTTCATAATTTAATGATTTTTGTTTTATATTTTATTGTATGTGAAATAGTAAATGATTTTTTTTTTTTTTTTAATTTTGGCCTATGCAAATCTTATTTTTTGGTTAGAGTTTTTAAATTATAGTTTAAAGTTTGATCTACAATCTATAATGTCCTTAAAACTTTAAAAGTCTAAGGAAATTGATGGTCAAAGAATTGTAATACAAAGAGAATTGAGAATTATATTACATAAATTTGTGTTTTGATTGAGTTTGAATTAAGGGGTAGGTCTCTCTTCTTAGGGAAGATTACAAAAATCTTGAAAGTAACTGATTACCATGTGATAGTCGTCACTAGCCAATATAGTTGCCTGGGGTCATTTTTTACCGTCTCACACAGATCTTTAGTTGCTCGGGGAGTCATTTTACTACTTCACATAAATCTTTAGTTTCTTAGGGAGATCGTTTGACCACCTCACACAGGTTTTTAGTTGTTGGGGGGTCGTTTTTTACTGCTTCACATAGGTCTTAGTTGCCCTAGGGTCATTTTGACTGCCTCACATAGGTCTTTAGTTGTCGGGGTCATTTTTTACTGCCTCACACAAGTCTTTAGTTGCTCGGGGAGTCATTTTTTACTGCTTGACATAGATCTTTAGTTGCCTAGGGGATCATTTTGAACACCTCTCACAGGTTTTTAGTTGTCGGGGGTTGTTTTTTACCACCTCACATAGGTCTTTAGTTGCTTGGGGATTTTCCATGGTGTTGCAAACGTGCTGGAGGAAGATGGATGAGTTCTCCATGGTTTTTGTTTTTTCTTTTATTTTGGCCTATGCAAATCTTATTTTTTGGTTAAAGTTTTTAAATTGTAGTTTAAAGTTTGATCTACAATCAATAATGTCCTTGAAGCTTTAAAAGTCTAAGAGAATTGATGGTCAAAGAATTGTAATACAAAGAGAATTGAGAATTATATTACATAAATTTGTGTTTTGATTGAGTTTGAACTAAGGGGTAGGTATCTCTTCTTAGGGAAGATTACAAAAATCTTAAAAGTAACTGATTACCATGTGATAGTCGTCACTAGCCAATATAGTTGCCTGGGGTCATTTTTGACCGCCTCACACAGATCTTTAGTTGCTCGGGGAGTCATTTTTTACTACTTCACATAAATCTTTAGTTTCTTAGGAGATCGTTTTGACCACCTCACACAGGTTTAGTTGTTGGGGGGTCGTTTTTTACTGCCTCACATAGGTCTTAGTTGCCCTAGGGTCATTTTGACTGCCTCACACAGGTCTTTAGTTGTCGGGGTCATTTTTGACTGTCTCACACAAGTCTTTAGTTGCTCGGGGAGTCATTTTTTACTGCTTGACATAGATCTTTAGTTGCCTAGGGATTCGTTTTGAACACCTCTCACAGGTTTTTAGTTGTCGGGGGTTGTTTTTTACCACCTCACATAGGTCTTTAGTTGCCTGGGGATTCTCCATGGTGTTGCAAACGTGCTGGAGGAAGATGGATGAGTTCTTCATCGCGATGGTATGTCGCTGCTCCTCACCTAGGTCATCAATGATAGATGCAACACTATACTATAGCTCAAATAGAAAGAGTATAGTATCATCACCAAGACCGACAGCCTCTTCAAAATTGAGCATGTAGATGTTCCTCTTTCCTAATAAATCACTTGAGACTACTCTTCTTAAAGATGACTCTTACCCTACTAAACTTCACATAAGGAATTCCTTCTTTAAATTCTACTTCTCCCAACGCTTGTTCTCATTCCAAAGTAACAAGTTGGATATTTGTCCTTGGCCTCACAATATCCATATCAATTAGAGCACAGACGAGGGATTCCTAATCATCATTTACTATATGAACTAATTAAGCCAACATAGAAAACTGGCCTTTTTTCGACGGAGCAAACCAAAATCCAAAAACCCTATTTGTCCTGAGGAAGTGTAACGCAAGTTACTAGGATGTGGGTCAACATATAATAAGCTTGTTTCAAGAAGTTGTACCAATGTTGCTTCAACGCCTTTGTTGACCAGATAAAAAAGACACCTTTTTGCGTCTAGTTTATGCCTTTCTTAGTATTCAGAGACATTTCCAGCAAAGTTTCCAATAGACAGAGAGCAAATCTGTTGGACTTTCACCAACCATCCATTCCATGGTCAGAACTCTCTTTCGACTTAAATGTGGAAATAATTTTGACACATGCATGAAAGTAAAGGAGCATGAAAGTAAAGGAAGAGTGGTGGTGAGGTGGGCGCAAAGTGCGTCAATAATGACGTTGGCAGCGGCAAACTCGCCACGAAACCAAGCACTAATGGCGTCCTTGGCGAACGAGTCAAAGATGAGCAGAGGTATCCATTAAGAGGATACTCACATATTTGAAGAAATTGTGCATATCCATGAATACTGACTAAAAACAATAATCAATAATTGAACTAATTAACAATTCATTCATATTACATAAAAATACATCAATTGATCAACACAAATAATAAAGTACGATCAGGACACATTTTGTATTTTTATATATATATATATATGGAGAGTGACTTTTGCGAGAACATTTACTTTCGTGAGAATATGAAAACAAACAATAACAGCCATTAAATTAAAATTAACAATAATAGATTGCTAAAAGTAAAATTCAATTATAAACACCTCCTATGTGATTTCCAATATTATTGTCACCACCTCCACCATTATTGTTATAGCCACACCCCATTATTGTCATTACCCTCACCACTATTGCCCCGCTCCCCTCACCGCCATGGCAATGCTGAAGATGATGACTATAGTGGGGATAACGACATTGATGAGATGATAGTGGCAGTGGTAGTGATGAAGGTGGTAGCAATGAAGATGGAGTGACAATAATAGTGGCGATAATGATAGTGATGACAATTGTGATGGTGGTAGAGGCAGCGATAGTAGCGAGGACATTAGTAGTGGCAATGATGGTGTTGGAACATAAGACTATGCGTCCAAAATAACCTAAGTGTTTTTGGTGATAACAAACATTATGAACTATGAATGATATATTTTGTTTAACAAATGGTTTTCTAGATTTCAAAAAAATTGCACATTATTGGACTTATTGGAATACATATGTTCAAGGGAAACTAATTTAAAATAGAAGTTCATATATTACGTTCATAACGAACTCATCGTCCATAGATTCACTCATCATCTAAAAGAAAGATCACCATCCAAAGGACATATTCAATGTCCATAATAAGCTCATTATCCAAATGACATATTTTACGTCCATAGAAAAACTCACCGTTTAAAGGACATATTCAGCGTCCATAGAGAACCTAACCGTTTAAAGGATATATTCTGCGAAGCTCACCATCCAAAGGACATACATGCATCCATAGAGAAGCTCATCGTCCAAAGGACACATTCACTGTCCATAAAGAGGCTCATCATCCAAATGATGCATTCTACATCCATATAGAGACTCGCCATCCAAAGGACGTATTCAACGTTCATAGTGGGACTCACCGTTCAAAGAACATATTCAGCGTCCATAGAGGGACTTAACATCCAAAAACATGGTCAAAGTCCATAAAGAGACTCGACATTCAAAGATGCATTCAAACGACCATAGAAGAGCTTAGCGTCCATAGATATTGTGATCGTCCAAAAAGGGACTTACTTCATCATCCAAAAAGGGACTCACCATCCAACATGAAAGCTCAACTTCCAAAGGACTCATCCAACGTCCATAGAAAAGTGTGACCTATACTGACGAGTTCACCATCCATAAGTGAACTCAGCATCCAAAGACGTTTCTGTCGTCAAAAGGAGAGATTGTCCAAAAGAAAAACGATTGAATTGTTCCAATCAAGAAGTATCTCTTAGAAAAGTGTAAAGTATTGTTTATCTTACTTATACTATCTCATGAATTCTTTCATTCGTATAAAGAGCTTATTATCTTGATTCAACGTTCAAATTTTTACCTAATATACTGTTTGAGAACATGTTAAGCTTTCAAGTTGACGAAGAATAACAACAAATATTTTGTATTGCAAGTCAAGTCTGATAAAAGGAAGATCAAATCATGACTCTCTTTAGAAGGAATCAACAAAAGCTTACTCACTTATCATATAGTAGATAACATGTAAAATTTAGAGAAAAACATTTTTTCCTGACACAACCTTTATCTATCTTTAGAAAAAGAGGAGCTTATGGAAAAGTACAGCAAGAAGCAATCACATAGCATTTAATCTAGATTCAACCACTGCTCATGCAAAAAAGTAACATTTAAATTTTTACATGCTATATAAAGTAATCTATCAAGCTCAAAAGAATAACAACAAGAGGAGTAACAATAAGAGGAATCACAATGCATACTATCAACAAAGATAAACACTCTTTCGCTTTGGACGATTGTCTTGTAATATTTTTTTGCAAAACAAAGAAAAATTTGCTTTCTGTATTATAAACGCTTACTGCGTGAGCTACTTATCTTGTAAAATCTCTCTTGTATTAGTGTAATAACCTAAAAAGGCTAAGTGTCAAAGAATACTTAGGTTTCTTGTAATCAGGTAGATTACAATGGTTGTAATACCTAGAGATGTAGAAAATACTTGTTTGTAAGTCAGGTAGATTTAGTGAAATTCCTTTGTGTTGAAGGGACTGGATGTAACTCTGTTGAGAGAGTGAACTAGTATAAACTCTTTGTGTCTTTTCTCTCGTGCCCTACACTATTTTCTTTCTGCACTTCCATGGACGACTACTTTGGACGATCCCTTTGGATGACTGGTTTTGACGCTCTCTTTGGACGATCATATTGAACTGTGTTTTAAATCCTTCAGATTTGCGAAAAGTTTTTTAAAAAATCACACACACACAATTCAGCTCCCTCTTCTTGTGTGTTATCAATATCTTCAATTGTTATCAGAGCCATCCTCTAGGGGTTAAGCATCTAACAGTATAGTGGAAAAATGACCCAGGTAACAGTGGAACAACAGTAAACAAACCTCTTTTATTTAAAACCAAAACTACAATTATTGGAAACAAAGAATGATGACATTTTTTGATGCATGTCACATAGACATGTGGGGCGACATTGTAGAAAAAGGTAATTACATCCCCACTAACAAAGATAGAGTAGAAATTCCTAAATCTTCGTGGAACAAAAAACAAAAAACGAGGTGCCTTCTTAACTCTATAGCTAGAAACTTCCTCATGTCTACATTAACAGAATCAAAATATGAGAAAGTTCATAGTTGTAAGTCGTCTAAAGAAATGTGAGACACACTTGCTCTAGCTTATAATGGTGTGTCTAAAGTAAGAGACTCTAAAATTAGTATGTTAGTTCACCAATATGAACTATTTAAAATGGAAGACAACAAAACAACTGATCTAATATTTAGTAGATTTAAAACAATCATTAATATTCTTAGATCTCTAGAAAAAACTTATGACAATTACGATCATATAACAAAAATTTTGAGAAGTTTGCCTAAAAGGTGGAGACCATAAGTGATTGCCTTGCGAACATCCAAAGACTTAAAGAAGCTTCCAATGGAAGAACTCCTAGGTACGCTCAAGGTACATGAAATGGAATTAAATGAAGATAAGGGCAACAAAAGGGTAAGTTCATAGCCCTTAAAACACAAAAGACTCCTAAAGGGTCAACATCCAAAGCCTTCAAGGTAGAGGAATCTTGTGGAGAATCATAAGATGAAGATTGTTTTGATGAAGCAAGGAAGATCCAATCCATGTGAAAGCACAAGAGAGGATCAAGACGGAAGAACAACTCCATGAAGCACAACAAAGAAACAAATGACAAGATGTAAGTAGTATGCTATGAATGTAAGAAACTAGGACACTTCAAATTTTAATGTCTCAATCTTGAAAAAGAAAATGAAAAAGAGAAGAAGAAACCATTCATCATGATGAAGAAAAGCCTCATGGCTACTTGAGAAGATATGCACTTATCTTCATCAAAAGATGAAAATAAAGAAGCTAATTTCTACTTAATGGCAAAAACACTCTCTGATGATGAAGATGATGAAGAGGTAAATTTTAATAATTTAGAATATTTTCAAATAGCTTATCAAGAACTTCTTTCCAATTCATCAACTATTTCTCTTGGATACAAAGAACTAAAGAAAAATTTTCAAAGTTGTCCAAAGAATTTGAGTCTTTGGAAAAAGAAAACAGTATCCTTAAAAAAGAAAATGAAAAGTTGAAAGAAGAACAGACCAGTGACTTATCTAAAGTCAACATTTTGAAAGTAAATGAACTACAAAAAGAAGTGATTAACCTTAGACAAAGTCTAGCTAAATTTGTCAAGGGCATTAGAGTATAGTAGAAGTCAACATGATAAATCTGGCCTAGGTTTTGAAAAAGGATAAGGAAATAAAATAAAAGTAAAATATCAATTATTTAAATCATAAAAAGTTTGGATGCAGATCCTATGACTGTAGAGAGTGTCCAAAAGGACCATCCAAACCGACAAGGACTAATCGAAGAGAACCCAAGAAAATCTGGGTACCTAAATCAATGATAATTATTGTTGCATATGTGTTTAACAGAAGGAAGAAAACCCCTGTCATAATACCTAGACAGTGGGTTCTCACGACACATGACGAGTAAAGAGTCTATGTTCCAAGACCTTCATCCAAAGAAAGGAAGTTGGGTTACCTTCGAAAGTAATAAAAAGGGTAAAATTGTTGGAGTTGGTAGAATTGGTAAACATCCATTCCTATTCATGTATAATATTTTATTTGTTAAAGGTTTAAAACACAATCTACTAAGCATAAGTCAATTGTGTGAGAATGGGTATGATGTTTTCTTTAACAAGGGAGAATTCATAGTTAAGGACTGTAAAGGTTCTATAATATTTTCTGCTAAGAGACAGAACAATCTATATAAGATTGATCTAACAGACTTAACCAATCAAAATGTAACATGTCTAGTATCTATAAATGATGATAATTGAACATGGCACAAGAAACTTGGTCATGCAAGTTTGAGACGTATATCCAAACTAAAAAAGCATGACCTTGTGAGAGGTTTACCAAGCCTTGTCTATAAAGCTAATCTTTTTTGTGATGCCTACCAATAGGGGAAACAAATCATAGGTTCTTTTAGGTCCAAAAATATTGTATCTACCTCTAGACCTCTAGAATTGTTACATATTGATTTGTTTGGGCCTACCATAACTGTCTCATTAGGTGGAAAACATTATGGATTGGTAGTAATAGATGACTATTCTAGATGGACATGGGTTATGTTCCTTGCCCACAAGGATGAGTCTTTTAAGGTCTTCTCAATATTCTACAAACGTGTTCAAAATGACAAAGGTATTAATATTGTCTCTATCCGAAGTGATCATGGGGGAGAATTTGAAAATGAAAAATTTTAACAATTCTGTGAAGAACAAGGAATTCTTCATAATTTTTCTTGTCCAAAAACACCTTAACATAATGGTGTTGTTGAAAGGAAAATAAATCTCTTCAAGATATGGCTAGAACATTGTTGAATGATTTTAACTCTCCTAAATACTTCTGGGTAGAAGCCATTAATACAACATTTTATTTACAAAACAAAATATATATAAGATCGATTTTAAAAAGAACTCCCAATGAATTGTGGAAGGGTAGACAACCTAACATTTCATACTTTCACCCCTTTGGATGTGAATGCTTTATTCTAAATACTAAAGATAACTTGGAAAAGTATGATCTAAAATCAAATAAAGGAACTTTTTTAGGATACTCAATAACGTCCAAAGCTTATAGAGTATAACTCTAGGACTTTTAAAAGTTGAGGAGTCCATCCATGTAAAATTTAATGATTGCAAGCCTGGTAAAGAATTATCGTAGCTAAATGACTCTCTTGCACAATCAAATCTAGGTGATTTGAAGACACCGTCCAAAGAACATGATTTGGACAATGAACCAAAAGTGGATGAAGCTAAGACTTCTTCAAGGAACTGGTAAATGAAACTCTACCATCCTGAGCAACAAATCATTAGTAATTTTAAAGATCAAGTAAGAACTCATTCAACATTCAAAGATGAAGCCCAAGTAGCTCTCCTTTCTGAAGTCGAACCGAAGAATGTAAAGCAAGCTTTTTTGGACGATGGATGGATAAAGGCCATGCAAGAAAAGCTTGATTAGTTCCAAAAGAATGACGTATGAAAGCTAGTCTCTCCTCCAAAAGACAAATTCATCATTGGCACAAAATGGATATTTAGAAATACACTGGACCAGAATGGTAAGGTTGTGCAAAATAAGGCCAAGTTAGTAGTACAAGGCTATTCTCAACAAGAGAGAATAGACTTCATTAAAACTTTTTCTCCTATAGCTAGGTTAGAAGTTATACACATTTTATTATCCTTTACATATCATCATAATATGAGATTACATCAAATGGATGTAAAATGTGCTTTTCTGAATGGCATAATAAATGAATAAGTTTTTGTGAAACAACCACCTAATTTTGAGTTATGCTTTTTCAAATCATGTTTTTAAACTAAAAAAAGGCTCTCTATGGACTCAAGCAAGCACCTCATGCTTGGTATGACAAACTGAGTTCATTTCTTATGACAAATGGTTTTCAAAGACGAAAAGTATACATCACTCTATTTCACAAGAATTATGATTCACATTTTATAATTGTGCAAATTTATGTGGATGACATAATTTTTTTATGATACAAATGACTCTCTTTGTGGAGAATTTTCTAAATTAATGCAAGAAAAGTTTGAGATGAGCATGATGGAAGAATTAAAATTCTTTCTTGATTGCAAATTAAGAAAGAAAAAGAGGGAACTTATATCCATCAGTCAAAATATGTCAAGGAGTTACTCAAGAAATTCAATCTTGAGGATTGCAAAACAATGTCAACTCTAATGCATCCAACATCCATCTTGAGTCTTGATGAGACACATAAAAAGGTAAATCAAACACCTTTGGATGACCCTATCGTCCATAAGCCTATAGATTTCTCTAATCCTATCACCATCCTTGGAAAGGAATGGTCAGTCCTTTTCCTTCAACAACACAAACTTGAAACTTATCCACCTAGACCAAATTACCCATTATCTACCTATGAAGGAAAATATAACACACCAAAAGGGGGTTGAATTGTGTATGTATGGTTTTTGAAAGTTTTTCGCAAACCTGAAGAATTAAAAAACACAGTTTGATATGGTCATCCAAAGGAATGCAAAAATAAAAGAGTGTAAGGTAAGAGAAAAATGCACAGAGGTTATATTGGTTCACTTTTTCAACAAAGTTACGTCCAAACCCTTTAACATGAAGGAATTTCACTAAGTCTACCTGACTTACAAACAAGTATTCTCTACCTCTCTAAGTATTTCAACCCTTGTAATCTACTTGATTGTAAGAAACCCAAGAATTCTTTGACACTTAGCCTCTTCAAGCTGTCACACTAAGTAGAGTTTTTACAAAAGAGTAATTCACACAGTGAGCGTTTACAATACAAAGCATATACTTTACTTTCTTTCACAAAGAAAGTTTTACAAGACAATCGTCCAAAGCGTAAGAAAGTTTTTTTCTTTCTTGATATAATGTGTTATAGTTTAGCTTCACCTTCTTTCGAGCTTGATAGATCCCTTTATATAGCACGCGAAAATTTGAATGTTTCTTTTTTCATGAGGAGTGGTTGGATCTACATTAAATGCTACTTGATTGCTTCTTGTAATATTTCTACAAAGTCTCCTCTTTTCGTAAGGACAAAGAAAGGTTGTGTCAGAAAAAAAAAATACTTTTCTTTGAATTCTACGTGTTGTCCACTATTGATGAATGAGGAAGCTTCTATTGGTTCCTTCTGAATGGATTCATAATCTAGGCTTCCTTTTATCAAACTTGACTTGTATTTTAAAATTTGTGTTATTGTTCTTCATCAATTTGAAAGTTTAACATGTTCTCAAACAGTATATTAGGTAGACATTTGAATGTTGGATCTAGATAATTAACTCTTTATACGAATGAAAGAGTTCACGAGACAAGATAAGCAAGATAAACAACACTTTACGCTTTTACAAGAGGTTCTTCCTTATTAGAACAGTGCAATTGTTCCACTTTCTAGATGATCTCTTCTTTGGACGGCAGAACGTCTTAGGATGTTGAGTTCTTCTATGGACCCTGACTGCGTCTTTGGATGTTGAGTCCCTCTATGGATGATGAGAACATCCTTTGGATGAAGAGCTTCTCTATGGACACAAAATATGTCATTTGGATAGCAAGTGACTCTATGAATGCTGGGAATGTCTGAGTTCTTCCTTTGGATGGTGAGTCTTACTATGGATGCTTGGAATGTCATTTGGACTACGGGTGACTTTATGGACGTTGAGCTAGTCTGAGTACGTCCTTTGGACAATGAGTGCATCTATGGATGACGAACTCCTCGTGGACACAGTAGATGAACTTCTTTTAAATAAAACCCTCCAGGCCGACTCTATCCCAGATAGAATAGACGTCCAAACTGAGACCAGATGCGTCTCGACTGGATAAAGCTAACTCTGTGATGCCAACTCTATCATCAGAAGTTAAGATGTCAACTCCTATAGAGTCGACTTTGTGTCCAAGGTGATAATCCGCATACTGACTCCAGAACCGGATGCCAACCTCAAAGCAGATGCCGACTCCCATCCAGAACCATATACTGATTCCTATACAGAATCAGATCCATCCCGGTATCAAAAGACTGACTCCACTCTGGCAAGTTTCAAGCACATGTAAAATGTAATTTAACACGTGATAGTTAGGAAAGTAGTTAGAGTTGTTATTTCTGGTAAATTTGTTATAATCAGGTGGTTAAATCTGTTAATTCAATTATTACAGTTATAGAGTTAGTTAGATGATGCATGTATAAGTAAAAGTGCATGGCAACGTTCATTGGTTAGCGAAACTTTTCCAATACACACTCACACTCCACTATTTACCTCTGTATTTCACATTGTCCTTCTTTGTTCCAAGGTGCTTCAGTATGGTGTTCGCTCAGGCTTGAGTGAACACAAGACCTGTGTTTAGGTAGTGGCCGGTTGCTAAGAGGAGACTGTTAGGGCATGCAGGCACACTTCTTAGTAATTCAACCCCTCAGTTCCTGGCTATCGTAGGTGGAACATTGTAGCTACTACTGGCAGTTGTCGTGGTAAGCTAATCACCATTTTTTCCATTGAATCCACTTCTTTGTATTGATATTTTGACTAATCAATGAATGACTATGTTTCTTTGCACTTGTATGTTTGTAATCCCTATAGTTTAATCTGTTCTTGATTTTGTTACGATTATGCATATTAAGAATAAATCACACTTAGATTAGGGTATGACTGGAAACTACCTAAGTAATTATATAGATAATCATTAGATAATCTACGTTAACCATGAGCTTAATCCCTACTCACTCAAGGCCGCGGTTGTGTACGCCCTCAATAGGTAACAAACGAATGTTGGGCAGTCGCCTTAGGAAATAGGTTGGCGAGGAAACACTTGCATGTTAGGACTTTGAAATAGAACCATTCTTTGATCTTATTGTATCCGATATCACAAATATATGTTAGGTAAATATATGGTAGATAAATATAACTGGTAATCCTTTACTTAGCTTATAAATCTTTACTTTTCTAGCAATCTTTAAGGTTCTTGCCAATTTACTTTTTTGTTCAAACCCTCATTTATATTTCTCGCTAAGTCTGCATCCTACTTTTCGGTTTTGCAAGCTTTTCTAGCCTTTCACCTTATAAACATTAGAACAAATGTGTCCTTGAGAAGAATGACCTAAGTTGACTCTGTGCTACTTTAACATAGGAATAATCTAGTATTTTGATAGGAGAAGTGACGACCTTCTTAGACACTATCACGAAGCTAGTAAAATAAATCACATGCTTAAAATGTTATATCCTGAAATCACCTTTCTCTTTAGCATAATTTGTGTCATCATAAAAGAAGGGAAGATTGTTGAACATAAGATTATCCATCCAAAATAACTCAAGTGTTTTGATGATAACCAACATTATGAACTATGAATGATATATTTTGTTTAACAAATTGTTTTCTAGATTTCAAAAGAATTACAAGTTATTGGACTTAAAGATTGGAAAACATATGTTTAAGGAAAATTGATTTAAAATAGAAGTTCATCTATTACGTCCATAAGGAGTTCAGAAACCATAAATGCACTCATTGTCCAAAAGAAAGATCATCGTCCAAAGGACATATTCAACGTCCATAGAAAAGCTTACCTTCTAAAGGACATATTCTACGTCCATAGAAAAGTTCACTGTTTAAAGGACATATTTTATGTCCATAGAAAAGCTCATCATCCAAAGGACATATTCAGCATCCATATAAATGTTGACCATCCAAAGGACATATTCTGCGAAGCTCACTGTCCAAAGGACATATTATGCAAAACTTGTCATCCAAAGGACATATTCTACATCCATAGAGAAGCTCATCGTTCAAAAGACACATTCAGCGTCCAAAGAGAAGCTCACCATCCAAAGGACATGTTCAACATCCATAAAGAGACTTGTTGTTCAAAGGATGTATTCAGCATCCATAGTGAGACTCGTTGTCCAAAGAACATATTCAACGTCTACAAAGGTACTCGACGTCCAAAAGCGTTGTCAAAGTTCATAAAGAGACTCAACATTCAAAGACGCAGTCAATCGACTATAAAAGAGCTCAGCATCCATAGACGTTGCAATCGTCGAAAAAGGGACTTACTGTCTAAAAAGGGACTTACCATCCAAAGAAGGACTCACCATCCAATACACATCCAACATCCATAAAGGAGTGTGAAGTCTAATGACGAGTTTACTGTCCATAAGTGAACTCAGTATCCAAAGACGTTTCTGTTGTCAAAAGGAGAGATCGTCCAAATGCAAAACGACTAAATTGTTCCAATCGAGAAGTATCTCTCATAAAAGTGTAAAGTATTGTTTATCTTACTTATCTTATCTTGTGAATTCTTTCATTTGTATAAACAGTTGGTTATCTTAATTCAACTTTCAAATTTTTACCTAATATATTTTTTGAGAATGTGTTAAGCTTTCAGATTGACGAAGAAAAGTAACAAATATTTTATATTGCAAGTCAACTCTAATAAAAGGATGACCAGATCATGACTCTCTTCAGAAGGAACCAATAGAAACTTACTCATTTATCAAACAATAGATAGCACATAAAATTTAGAGAAAAAATAGTTTTTTCTGACACAACATTTCTCTATCCTTAGAAAAAAAGGAGCCTATGCAAAAGTACTATAAGACTTACCCTCAAAGGGATCGACCTAGTGAGAGGAGATTAGTTAGGGTGAAAAATAAGCTTCATATCCTTGTGGTTTACAAAATAAAATAGCAACATTCAATTTTTTACGTGCTATATAAAGGAATTTATCAAACTTGAAAGAATAACAAGAGGAACCCAACACACATAGTATCAACAAAGATCAACACTCTTACACTTTGAACTCCTGTCTTGTAAAGTTTTCTTTGCAATGCAAAGAAAAGTCTCACACTATATTGTAAACACTCATTGTGTGAGTTACTTATCTTGTAAAAACTCTCTTGTATTAGTGTGATAGCATAAAGAGACTAAGTGTCAAATAATACTTTGGTTTCTTATAATCAGATAGATTACAAGGGTAGATAGAAAATACTTGTTCGTAAATCAAGTAAACTTAGTGAAATTCTTTCGTGTTGAAAAGACTGGGCATGACTCTATTGAAAGAGTAAACTATTATAAATTTTGTGTATTTTTTCTCTTACTATACACTTTTTTTTTCTTTCTACACTTTTTTGGACAATATTAAACTGTGTTTTAAATTATTTAGATTTGTAAAAAGTTTTTAAAAAATCATACATACACGATTTAACCTCCCCTTCCTTTTATGTGCTACGTGTATCTTTAGATGGTGACTGTGGTAGTGGTGGAACAATAGTAATGGTAATAGTCATGGGGATGGTGATGCTGGTATTTATAATTGAGATTTATTTTTAATTATTTATTATTTTTAATCTTGATCTAACGATTATTAATATTTATTCTAATGTTATCACATAAACAAATGAAAATAATAGAGTAGTCAAAACATATCAAATAAGAAGAATATTTATAATGAAAGTAAAATAAATCTAAAATATTATTAAATATTCACACAATCACCTAAAAAAGTTACATAATTTTATGATATATGATTATATAATCTAGATCTATTTATCTTACTCACTCGTTATAACATTCATTTAACTTAATACGCTTCCTAAGTAATTAAGTAATTTTATTACCTGCAAGCATGACATGGGTACCAACCTTGATACCTGAGCTGGCCTCGTTAATAAATAGACAAAAAAATATTCATTTAATTATCAACAAATATCCATTTAACTATCCAAATTGAAACCATTACCAAATTTTGACGGTTATGGATATTTTTGTCATCCTTCGCCACAATGCGATGCAAGAATGAAATCTAAAATGAAAAGTGAATTTCAAAAATTAGATTTAATAGATTCAAATTTTCCTTTCATTCTCCTGCACTAACTAATCCAAATACCACCTTTTAAAAGAATTGGAAGAAACTTCCCTACATTCAGCTTTACATTTAGTGCATGTGCAAAGTGGAGCAGGTAAATTGCAATTAATTTTATCTCACAGTGGCTACTAGTATACTACTAGTAAATTTTAGTGGAAGGAGAGGGTGTTGAAAGACAATAAGAAACATAACTACATAGCACAACACTGTCAACACACACATGCACTCCTTTTATTGCAAGAGCAATTCACTGCCTTAACATGAAAGAAAGTGAGGAATCAAAATTAGAAGGAAAGCCTCAGCAAAGAAATTTCAACAGTACTGTCTACGGAGAAATAAATGAGAAATTTCATAGGAGCAGTGCCATGAAACCTTTTCCATGATCCAGAAAACCAAAAAACAGTGTAGTCCTGCTCTACTCATACTTTACAAGGGCAGCAACCAGAGCTCTGTAAGTAGGGAGGAGGACAAATCTTTATCCTCAGTATGATTTCCCACAATGTATCAAACTTCCAGCACCCAAGAATAGACCAAAAATAGCAGCACTTCCAAGTGTAGTTTGTCCAATATGCCTAATTTTCAATAGTCCAGGCACCTGCATATCAATGAATTAATAGATAGGAATATTGCTGCATATGAACCATGAAAGAAGTAACTCATTTTCACATCTACAATAATGTATATCAATATCAGACTATCAGTACAAAAGATTCAAGATGTATGTTTTGACAACCCAAACCCAAGGTAAACTTTTCTTCTCTTATTTTTTGGCTGAGTTGGTGGCCAGCGGTGGTTGCCAAGAAGTTTGCAGCTGGGACAGGCAATGTTACTGTTTGGGAAATTAGGGGCAGCTATTGAGAGGTTCTCAGCCTAGAGTACTAATCATATAGAATTTCTGAATTGTGTGTTGTTTACTGTACATGCACTTGTGTATCTATATTTGAATACAATTAGTTACAAGCAGAATATAGTATATCATTTGTTTATTTGTTATATGTTATGTTTTACAATAAGCAGTTGTTGTTCAGTGTAACCACAGCTAACAAAAGAAACTATATAACTAGTTTTTTCTTCTGAGCACTCAATGTATGAATACAACCAAATTTTAAAATGTTTTCATATAACAAAAGACTTGAGTATGAAAAATCTAAATCTATTGAGACATCGCAATCACATGAATAAGGAAAGCCAAACTGAAGCTCTAAATAACCTTATTATTGAAATTCAGAACAAGATCATGTAACATACCTTGTACCTAATAGCCTCATATGTTCCATACACAGCACCTGGAAAGAAGCCAAAAGATTAGGTCATGGTGTACTAAAACTTTTAGATTCAAGTGAATTAGATCTAATGAAAAAACAAAATGTGTATACTTTAGATGAATTGACTATACGTATAATATTTCAGCAGTTAATACAGTTTTACACAACCACCTCACTGATGATGCCCACTACTTTTCAAAGAAAGATTCCAGATAATGTATACTTCACAAAACTTCATAGATGAGACATAACCATTATGTACTTACGATCAAGTGTCAAGCTCGAGTGACTAAAACAATTAACAATGGTACACCTAATATTAAGTACAAAACAAAATGCAAATCAACTTGCGATGAAGCACTCAATCCTCTTTCCATAGAAGTGTCTTTTTTTAAAAATATTGTGAAAAAGAACACAAAATTAATGTCCTATTTCAAAATCCCCAAGGTCCAGGAAAATATAACATCTTCAGAACAACTAAAGGAGCATTACAACAGGTAACAATAAATTACAGAGGAATGAAGGACCCAAATCACAGAAAAAACTGAGCAAAAATATCCAACATCAAATTTATTCAGTCACAGAGGAAGTCTAAGACCTAGTGTGGAGAGGGAAAAGGTAGACAAAAGTTAAGGCAAAGTGGCATTGGTAAAATTGAACCCAGTATCAACTAGTCCAAAAGATACCCATCATGCTTAAGCCCTTGGTTCAAAATCATAGTTTTTTTAGAAAAGAATAATTAGTTTATAATAAAAATGCACAGGAATGGACATTCAATCTATTACTTTGGCAAGTCTAGCCACACATTAAGGATCTCCTTAGTTTTGAGAAATCATCTTCTATTTTCATTTCCTATTTTCCAAAACAAATATAAAAATGTACAAATCTTTGAAAACAGGAAAGTAACCACTTGATTTCAAAATGTACAATTATAACGTTTTCTGTTTTCACTTTTAAATGAAAAAATCACATTGTTTTCACATTATTTCCTGTTTTCAAAAGTTTGCATAGTTTCAAAACTTTTGAAAAATAGAAAATAAAGTATAAAAAAAATGTTTTCTTAATCCAATTGGCCTAAATATTTTCTAAACCCTTAATCCCCTTCAACACCACCGTTCACGAGACAACACCTGAAGATTTAATAAGTCATACCAACTATGCAGATATGCATAGAAGAATAAGGTTCTCTAATCAAATCAGTGTAATTGAACTATCAAACTTCACTTAAAGCAAATCCAAAACAAAAAAAGTGTCTAAGGCATTGGAATTAAAAGATCAAAATCACAATAAATAATGCTAGAAGCACAAATTAGACCCAAAATAAATATTTAAAAAATTGGAGTTGGAGCATAAAGGAAATAAATATAAAGCGTAGGGTATAGTAGAAGGTGAAGATAATGGATGTGTGACTAACCGACGGCGCCGCCAACAGCGCCACCCATAGCGGCACCGGCAGTTACACGAGCGAGGCAACTGTCCCTTGCCATTGAAAGTCGGCGGGAGACACTGATGTGTTTTGTTGTTGGGAGAAACCTCAGAAAGTGAAAAGTGAAAACCAAACCAACCTGTTCCTTCTTCGTTTTATCCCTAGCCCTTTAGCTGGTTTGGGAATACTTCAAATTAGATTGTAGTACAGCTAGTTTTAAAGAAGAGATGATTATTTTATATAACTAAAATTTATAATAAATAAATATTTTTAAATATATAAATTATATTAAATATAATTAAAATTTATAGTATATAAAAGTATTTTTAAATATATAATTTTTATTTTAATTTATATTGTAATATAAAATTGTTTATAATTGCTTATAATTTCTTTTAAAGAATATGAAATTTTATTTAAAAATAAAAATAATATATTAAAAAATAAGAGGTTAAAAAATCTTTTAAAATGTTAAATTTAAAAAAAAAATTATTTTCATTGAAAAATAATTTTTAAAAATATTTATATTTTTATCTAAAGATGCATCCTCCATTTAAAACAATTTTTTTGGAGTTGGATAAAATCTTTATAGGTGTGAAAATTCTCTATTCTAGTATTTAAAGGAAGCTACAATCCAATGATAATTAAGCTAAAAATATTCTTATTTGAAATATTTATTCTAATTTCATATATAAAGAATGATTTGATTAAGATAATATTTTCACTTTTCACCGAGAAAAATAGAAAAAAAAAATTATTTGGAGTGAAACATATCTAATTTTATATTATTTTATGATATTTAATAAATTTTAAAAAATAATAGAGACAATATTAAAAAATAGTATATTAGAGTATTAGGGTATGACTGAACAAAATCCATCATGTCATAATTTCACCTTTATCACATACTCATACGCATTTAGACTTATATCATTCACACAAAAGGTTAGTATTACAAAGATTAATAAATTTATTATATATAATAAATTGTAATTAGATAATAATTTTACATTATTGTTTCATAACCTATTTTTTCTTTTAAAAGGAGATAAAAATAATATTTTGTTATTATATTTTTTATTTATTTTCGTCAATTTTTCCATCCAATCAAACAATTAAAAATAAATTCTACTATTTTATTTTTTCTTAATTTTATCCCTCCAAACAATACAAATTTTTACTTAAAATTTAAATTTACTTTTCTTTTCATTTATTTCGTCTCAATTTCAACCCTTATCATACGCGCCAAACATGTGTCAAAGAAACTTTATTTTTAAATTTTAATCTTTTTATTTTATTTTATTCATAATTTTAAAAATCAAATTAAATTGGTTAATTCAACCGCCTTGATGACAAGTTAACTTAAAAAAATAAATCATTTTAGAATCGGGGAGAACCGATAAAATTGGTAAAAGGAATTAGTACATAAAATTTATTTGAACCAAATTTTTTTTAAAATATTTTTAAATTTTAATTAAAGTATTTTTAAAATATATAAAAGTACAAATTTAATAAAGATTACAAATAGATAAAAATCATTTTACCAATTATTATTAAAAATAATTTCTAATAAAATATATATTGAAACATAAATCTACGTATTCAAAATAACCAAAGTGTTATGAAGATAACAAACATTATGAAAATGAATAATATACTATGATTAATCGTTGTTCCCTAAATTTCAAAAGAATAACAGGTTATTCAACTTAAAGTTAGAAAGCATCTCTATAAGAGAAACTAATTTTAAAATAAAAGTTTATCTACTACTTCCATAAAGAGTTCGTTGTCCATAGACGTACTCATCGTCCAAATGACATATTCAACGTCCATAGCAAGCAAGACACAACGTCCAAAGATGTATCCATATAGTCACTTGTTGTTCAAAGTACATTCTCAACATTCATACTCACCGTCCAAAGAACATTCTTAGCGTCTATAGTGATACTCATCGTCTAAAAGATATATTTTGTGTCCATAGAGAAGCTTATCGTCCAAAAGATGTACTCAACATCCATAGAGGAACTTAACGTCCAAAGATGCAGTCAAGGATCCATAAACGTGGTGATCGTCCAAAAAGGGACTTACCGTCCAAAGGACATATTCACCATCCAAAAAAGACTTATCGTTCAAAGGATGTATTCACTATCCAATAAGGGACTCACTTTCCAAAGGACATGTTCACCGTCCAAAAAAGGACTTACTGTCCAACATGAGATTTCAACGTTCAAAGGACTCATCCAACATTCATATAAGAAGAGTTCAACGTCCATAGATGAGTTTACCATCCATAAGTAAACTCAGCATCCATAGAGAAACATGTCATCCAAAGAAGGTATTGTCCAAAAGCGGAATGACTACACTGTTCATTCAAGAAATATCTCTCAAAAAGCATAAAGAGTTGTTTAAGTTAACTAGCTTATCATGTGAACCATTTCTTTCATATATACAACTTGAAATCATGACGTTCAAATTCTACCCAATACATAACATGGCAATTTCTGATTGATAAAGGCTCCATGAATTTTTGTTTATTGCAAGTCAAGTCTAAAGACCAAATCATGACTCTCGTGAGAAAGAGTCAATAGAAAGCTTCCTCCTCGTCAACAGAAGACATCACATTAAAATTTAGAGAAGAACAGTCTTTCTCTGACACAATCTTCTTTGTCTTCAAATAAAGAGGAGCCTTTAAAGCTTTGTAGAAATCATAGCTACGACATTTAATGCTAACCCAATCATTTCTCATGCACAAACACCATTCAAATTTTTATGTGCTATAAGAAGGGATGGATCAAGCTTGAACAAGATGTAGAGAACAATAGAACAAAAAAGAATAAGAAGCACAATAACATGAACAAAGTGATATACTCTTACACTCTTAAAGTTGTTTTGGACGACACTCTCTTTCATTCTTTATATAGCTTACTTAGCTTAGCAAAGCTAAGTCTCTGTGAATTGTATTGTAATACATTCATTGTGTGAGTAGAGTTTGTTGTAAAACTCATTGAGTTGGTGTGATAGCCTAAAGATGCTAACTGACAAAAAATACTTGATTTTCTTGTAATCAGGTAAACTACAAGGGTTGAAATACTTGAAGAGATAGAGAATACTTGGTTTTCTTGTAATCAGATAGATTACAAGGGTTGTAATACTTGGAGAGGTAAAAAATAATTGTTTGTAAGTCAAGTAAGCTTAGTGTAATTTTTTCATGTTGAAGGACTAGACGTAACTTATTGAAAGAGTGAACTAATATAATCTCTATGCATTTTTTTCTTACCTTACGCTCCTTTATTTCTACACTTCTTTAAACTATCGCTTTTGATGGTCCCTATTGGACGACTGATTTGGACACTCCTTTTGGACAACCATATTAAACTATATTTTAAATCCTTCAGATTTATGAAAAACCTTTAAAAAAATCACATACAGACAATTCAGCCCCTTTCTTATGTGTTACATGTACCTTCAATATATAGTTTAATCATTTTTATTAATTTATAAATTTTATATTTTAACTTCTTTTAATTTTATATTATTTATTATTTTCTTTTTTATCTTAAATATAAACTTGTTATTGTTAATGACTATGATTGTATTTTATTAAAATTTAAATTTAAATATTATAATATATTTAATTTAAATTTTTGTATATATTTAAACAAGTGAATTATTAATTTAGTTCTTAAAATTATAATGATCAATCAAATTGATTCCTAAAAGCAATAAAATGACAATATCCTAAAATTGTACATTGTCATTCAATTTAGTTCATGAAATTATAATAATGACCAAATTAGTTTTTGAAATAAAAAGATAAAAGATAATTATTAAAATATCAATCAATTTAATTATTAAAATTATAATAATAAATCAAATTAGTTCATAAAATTAAAAAAAAAACTTAATTGCACATTATGCCTCCTAATTTTAAAATTTTCTCCAATTTTGCTCGTAACTTTTTCTTTTGTGCATTTTACTTCTCTAAAGTGTAATTAGCCCTTCAGAACAAAGGTAAAAAGTGTTGTAACTGAGGTTTGAATTCGTGACGCATTCCTTTTGCACAACCATTATTAAGTCATTTTACTTATTTAATTTTTATATACAATATATACTCTATATAATTACTTCATTGGTTAGTTGTAATTTTAGTTTTTCAAATATATGTTTATATTTATATTTATTTTATAAAAATATTAAAAATTAATATGATTATAAATTTATTTAGTAAATATTTTTATTTTTATTATAGAAATTTACTTATTAAATCATGTAAAATTATTTATTAGTTAATAATACAATATCTTATAAATATATTTATTAAATATTTCTATTTTTGAATAATTACCCTACAAATGAAAGGATGGAAGATGTATAAATAACTTTCAAATAATAAATATATGATTGAATAAATTAGATTTTATAATTAAAATAAAAATAATTTAATAAATAATTTATCATCTTAACCTCTAATATTTTTTCATACAAATATAATCATACACTTAAAAAATCATCAACAATGAAATAATAGTATATATATATTTTTTAACATAAAAATTTGATTCTTGCAGAGAATGAAGGAGTGAAGGGTTGAAAGCCCAATTTCAACACTTTGTCATTTAATTATATTTTATGGGTAAAATATATAAAAATTTAAAAGTAGAAGACAAAATTTGTAAACTTTTTTAAATTTAGGGTCAAAATATGAAAAAAAAATATAGAGGTAAGATTTATAAATTTTTAAAAGTTGTGAGGTAAAATTTTAATTAGGTACTTTTAATTTTAGAAACTAACTTAATCAATCATTACACTTTCAATGACTAATTTTATTTATAATTTACAACTTCAATGATCATTTATCATTTTATTTATTTTAAGGACGAATTTGACAACTATTATAATTCCAAATAATAAATGAAACCACTCTTTGTTGTTACATACACCAAAACTAATTTTTATCTCCAAAACAATTCAATTATTGAATTTTAATTAAAACTTTTTTTATCACTTTCTTTATGAAAATAGTTAAGAATTTTTCTTCTTGAAAGGTTACACAGAATAAAACCAAACATAAATAACTATTTCCTGCGTTGCTAAGGACAAGTCAATACTGGCCAATAATTGGAATAAATATAACATCATAATAAAAAAGTCTTTTAACTTCTTACAGAATTAAAACCTTATTACATTCGTCAACACTTTTACAAATAAGAAGAATAACACGTCTTCATCTCCGAGGTCATTATCCTCTATGTTTTCTTTGGTGAGACAAGTCCTCTACTGCTGCGAACACAAACATCCCAATCATTACACTAAAACACACATAAATAAATACATAGGTTAAAGTAAACTTACTCAAATAAAACATAATTATAAGCTCCGAATTACACACAATAATTAAAAATATTAAGGAAAAACATCAAAATTCAAGTTACACATAATATATATATATATATAATTAATTCATAATTGCACAATTCAATGTCATTCAATTTGTCCATCCCAACATAATAATAATTTCACAAATTTCAAAGATTTATTATAACAATTACCTCAACCAATCTCACATAGAAAAAATCATCCTCTCAATCATCAATACTTAACCATCATGTCATAATGGAACAATGATGCTAGTCATGAAATGAAATGTAGACTTGACCATAAAAATTTTCATAAATTGAGTGATTAGTATTAATACATTCCTTATCATAATCATCAATGTTCGTAACAGACATTTTTCATCTTTACTATCAATTATTGGGGAAGTTGCACTTTGGTCCATTGATAAAACCATGGTTTCAAAGATCCATGGGTATTGATAAAACCATGGTTGCAATAACCTTGGCGCCTTGTAGAATTACTCGTCCACCTAACTTCCAAGTAGTCTCCACTACTTCCACATCTTATTTGGCACTAGATCGAAGATCTTGTTTGAGTAACCACTATAATCAATCTTTTGATTTACATGCTTATTCACATTAATAATTATTGCCAATAGAGAAGGAAATAGGCTAGGTGGCCTGACCTGCATAAGGCTTGGGTTGGTTAGCTTATTTAATAAAAACTATAGGCTTAGGCCTTTTAAAAAGCTTTTTTAAGTAAAAAAAAATCATATGTCACGCTAAAAAAAATCCTATGAGGCTTGATAGATTACTTTGTTTATATAAATAATTATATATTTATATTATACTATATAAAATATTTATATTGAATTCATATAATCATTAATTAATGTTTTTACAATATAATTTTTATTTAAAATTATTTTTATTGTGTTACGTTTTTATGTTTTCTACAATTAAAATATAAGTCAACAAAAATAGACAAGAACGCAACGTACATCATATTCCAATTCTTTGCTAGGGCACACTGTCATTGTGCACCTCTATGCATCTCCGTGTGCATTCGTACAACTTCACACAAAGATCATGTGGTGCTTGCTTTTTCTAAAAACATTGAGTGTGGACGATAATAAACTCATAACTGCAAAGTACATACAACAAATCAGTAAGCAGACCCTTTACTATATGACAACATTGTCTTTGTCATGGATAGGTTTGATTTTCATCCTGTTAAAACTATAACCACAAATATATGAGAATGATACAAGAAAAGAGAGAAATAAAGAAAGAATAGGAGCAAGAGTTAATTTTGAATTATCATTTGGGTCTTTTAACAAGTACAACAATGTGTATTTATAGTACTTGCATAATAGAAAAATAAAAAAGGAAAAGAAGAAAAATAAAAAATAAAAATAACACTAACTAACTTTAACAAAAAAATAAAAACAATACTAACTAACTTTAACACCCCTCAAGCTAGAATAGATGTTTATCATTCCAAGCTTGTTCTGAAGATTTTGAAAAGTACCAATACGTAGGGGCTTGGTTAGAATGTTAGCCACTTGCTCGAGTCGAGATTGGGAGTAAATAAAGAACTCTAGTTTGGACCTTATTGTGATCAATGTGACAATCAATCTCAATATGCTTTGTTCTTTCGTAGAAAACAAGATTATTAGCGATGTGCAAGGCATATTGTTTGTCACAATACAAGATTACTACATTTGGATGGTCTATCTACAAATCATGAAGGAGAAATAAAAGCCATTGAGCTTCATAAGCACCTTAGGCTAAGGCTTTATACTCTACTTTTGTAGATGAATGAGCAACCACTGATTATTTCTTGCTCTTCCATGAAATTAAAGCATTACCAAGAAGAAAATAAAACCTAAAGATAGATCTTTTATTATTTAGGTAAGCTTCCTAATTAGAGTCAATAAAAGACCAAGACCATGTGTAGTTTTGATATATCAAATAGGTGATGTTATTTGTTGACTTCTTTAGGTCTATAGGCTTGTTCACCTATCTATAGGCCTTATTTAGAACATGACACAAATAAGCAAGCTTTCAAGTTAGGCCATACCTTAAAAATGACATGTAATAATTGAACAAGCCAAGCTCAGGTTTAATAATTATGATATAGGCTAAACTTAGGCTCGCTAAAACCTGGCATGGCTTAGTCTATTTTCACCCCTAGCTACCAATTTCACGCATTAATGTATGTATGTCACGTCATCATCAAAAACAAATCACAACTTTAACTCACGCAAGGAACATCAACACTTGGTTCCCTTGCAGTTGTTATCTACTATGATCGACCTCAAAGTACTAAATATCAATATCACAACAAAGTAGAAATTTAATAATCAACTCTAAAAAATAAGGGTCAGGATCAAACGTTATTTCAAATAATCATGCTTCATCTGTTAGCATACAAATAATAAGCATTTCCAAATTTTATGAAATATTCTATTAAGATGTCACTTGTATTCTTTTATATCTCCCTCCTTATTCATACTCATTTTCATCTCTTGAGATTTTTAGAAAAGACTTGCTTAGAAGAGTGAAATAAGTTTTCTTTTAAAGATGACATATTTTCTCATTGTCCCTAGATTCACTTAGTGAATAGGGATTGTCACTCAACGAATCTTACCTACGGAGAGGGAAAATTCTTAGGTACATGTCTTTCTCATTCAACAAATGCTCAATTCACCTAGCAAATGAAGCTACAAAGAGTTCCACTTCCTTATCTTAATTTGTTCGCTTAGTGAATAAGTTCTCTTGCTTGGCCAATCGAGCCATAGAGAACTCTACTTTCATATCTTTCATCCTAGTTGCCCAGTAAACAAGTTAGTTCGCCCAACAAACCAATCTACATGGACTTAACTAACACATTCTCAACTAGAGTTGCACAGCGAAGCCATCCTTTATCTTAGCTAGAAGAGTCATAAAGAGTTGTATACTCAAATTCCTAGTTTTAATAGCTTAATGAGGCATTCCCTTGTCTACCAAGACGAGCCATAAAGAGAGTAATAATCTTGCTCTCCTTTAGGCACTCAATAAGTGCAATACTCACCCAATGAGCCTGTGTTTCTAGGCTCTCATAATCCTCGCTCAATGAGCATTCAAGTTATTCGATGAAGTTCATCATGCTCCCATATTTTCTCCCTAAGATTTCCAAGTGTACTTAGCAAGAATACCTTGCAAGAATACCTCTCACTTAAGGAGAACTCATGTTGTTAATGTTTCTTGATTTTTGCCTAGCGAGCTTTCAAGCCGCTAAGCAAACATCATTATTTTCTACATTATAAACCTAAATGTTCAAGGAATTTAGTGAGTCATGGACAAAAACCCAGAAAATCAACTTTCATCTTACGAGTAGTTAGTTTGCCAAACGAAAACACATAGTAGATTCACATGTAAAGACACTTTCCCATAAAAAATAACCAACCAAAATAAAAAAAAAATCAATTCAACTCATCCAAATCAAACAACATATCATCACCAAAACATGATCCAACCATACAAAAATAACATGCAAACACAAGATCACCATATTTTGAAAATCATGTAAATTCCCAAAACTCAAGAATGTGGTCATAGAGTATATTTAATATCATTTTCATGAATTCTTAAGTATGCCACAACATATATAAACACCAATTAACATGTTCAAAGCACAGAAACAAAAATAGGTAAGCTTCCTTTACTTATTGAAGAACTTTGGCAAGAAAACCTTGTGGAAGAAGCTTGAAGTTGATCCAATAATGGAGGTGCAACAACTTGGGTGAAATTCAAAGAGAAGTGAGGCTAGAAAAATGTCATGAAAGTCAGTCATGAAAGGGTTTAAGGCTTGAAGGTTAAGGTCCATAGTCTAACCAATCGTTGAAGGGGGTTTTATTGTTCAATAGGTAACAAAGATTGTAACATCCAAAGGTTAAAAGAATTTAGGTTTTTCAAAATTCAGGTCAACTAATGTTTCACCTCAATACAAAAAATGTGTTGATGACACTAAGTGCTAAATTTTATCTTAAATTATCTCAATAACACTAATTTTCAAACATTTAAAGTTCCAACATGTAAAGTTCCTTCACTCAATCATCAACTTTTTAGAAAAAACTATTTCACGGTAAACACACATTAGACTTTTCGATCTCTTTCAATATTTTCTTGAAAAATATGTTAGTACAGTTAATTAAATTTAATTTCATCTTACAATTTATTTTAATTACTTAATTAAGCAAAAAAGAAAACACGAGATTACTTCGAATCTATTAATACAAAGACTAAATTTGTTGATAATATATAATTTCAATAATCATTTTGTTATTTTATTAATTTTTGAGATAAATTAAATTAGTTATTACAATTTTATCAACTAAATTAACTATTAACTCATATTTATTATAAAAAATTATAAAATAATATTTTATTTTAATTTTTAATATTAAAAATTATTATATTATATTATTTAATTATTATTATTTTATTAATAGTTCAGCTATTAAACTTGTGTGGAATGAGCCATCCCGTTTTAAAAATATTGATTTTGTCGCTGAAGATTGTCTACACAATCAAAAGACTAGGAAATTCATGATATTCCTCCCCAAATTGCAGTGGCAAGACATTTTTGGTGATTTTAGGAAGGTCAGCATCAAACTTACTGCTCGAGGGTTGCAGCAAAATGCAGAGAAATAACGGGTTGCAGTGATAGTAGATTTTGAAATCGAGCAGAAACCTCAAAGAACATGCAGAGATTTTCGACGCTTTTCTTCAGAAAACGTGGTATTTCCCCCCTTCTATCGAGAAAACCACTGGTAATCGAACACAAAAACACAGTATGCCATATCTTCTCTACTAGCTCCGAGGCAAGTTCTTTTCAAACCTCTTCACAGTTACCACCAAATTATAAGTCTAAATGCTCAGCATTTGACAATAGCAACACCAACAATGGCTCAACAAGCCAATTTGGCCTGATTCGCTTAGAAGAGATTTCAGTAAACCACACAAATGATCAAAGCCATGACGAGTTTGCTTCTGACGTGGAAAAGGTTTATAGAATATTAAGAAAGTACCATTCTAGGGTTCCCAAATTGGAGCTTGCTTTGAGAGAATCCGGAGTTGTTGTGAGGCCTGGATTAACCGAGCGTGTGTTGAATCGGTGTGGTGATGCTGGGAATTTGGCGTACAGGTTCTATTCCTGGGCCTCTAAGCAATCTGGTCATCGACACGATCAGGACGTGTACAAGGCAATGATTAAGGTTTTAGGTAGGATGCGGCAGTTTGGTGCCATTTGGGCACTGATTGAGGAAATGAGGCAGGAGAATCCTCACTTGATTTCGCCGCAAGTGTTTGTCATTTTGATGAGGAGGTTTGCCTCGGCAAGGATGGTTCACAAGGCTGTTGAGGTGTTGGATGAGATGCCCAAGTATGGGTGTGAGCCGGATGAATATGTTTTTGGGTGTTTGTTGGATGCTTTGTGCAAGAATGGGAGTGTTAAGGAGGCTGCTTCGCTGTTTGAGGAGATGAGGTATCGGTGGAAGCCGAGTATAAAGCATTTTACTTCCTTGTTGTATGGTTGGTGTAGGGAAGGGAAGCTTATGGAGGCCAAACATGTGTTGGTGCAGATGAAGGATGCGGGCGTTGAGCCAGATATTGTGGTTTATAACAATTTGCTTGGTGGGTATGCTCAGGCTGGGAAAATGGGGGATGCTTATGATCTTTTGAAAGAGATGAGGAGGAAGGGCTGTGAACCGAATGCGACATCCTACACGGTTTTGATCCAGTCGCTGTGTAAACATGAAAGGTTGGAGGAGGCAACACGGGTATTTGTTGAGATGCAGAGAAATGGTTGTCAGATGGATGTTGTGACATATTCCACAATGATAAGTGGATTTTGCAAGTGGGGAAAAATCAAAAGGGGTTACGAGCTTTTGGATGAGATGATACAGCAAGGGCATTCCCCGAATCAGCTTATTTATCAGCATATCATGTTAGCCCATGAGAAGAAGGAAGAACTAGAAGAATGTATGGAACTGGTGAATGAAATGCAGAAGATTGGTTGCACTCCGGATCTTAACATCTATAATACAGTCATTAGGTTGGCTTGCAAATTGGGAGAGGTCAAGGAAGGTGTTCGGCTTTGGAATGAAATGGAATCAGGTGGGCTCAGTCCAGGCATTGACACCTTTGTCATCATGATTAATGGGTTTCTTGAGCAAGGTCGTCTAGTTGAAGCTTGCGAGTATTTCAAAGAGATGGTTGGGAGAGGGCTTTTTACTGCTCCTCAATATGGTACCTTGAAGGACTTGATGAATTCTCTTCTGAGAGCTGAGAAGCTTGAAATGGCCAAAGATGCTTGGAATTGTATCACAACTTCTAAAGGGTGTCAGCTGAATGTGAGTGCATGGACAATCTGGATTCATGCACTCTTTTCAAAAGGGCATGTGAAGGAAGCTTGTTCATTCTGTATAGACATGATGGATAAGGATTTAATGCCGCAGCCAGATACTTTTGCAAAGCTTATGCGTGGTCTAAAGAAATTATACAACAGACAATTTGCAGCAGAGATCACGGAGAAGGTAAGGAAAATGGCGGCTGATAGGCAGATCACTTTCAAGATGTATAAACGGAGGGGAGAGAGGGACTTGAAAGAGAAGGAAAAGGAGAAAAAGGAGGGGAGGAAGAGGAGGGCTAGACAACGCCAATGGGGTGGAGGCCGTCAGAAATTATAATTTACATAGTGAGGCTTGACGGAAAATCTGTAGGAATCCTGATGATTTCTGACAAGAATTTGATTGAGCAATTTAATTGAATGGAAATTAAATGATTTTATTTATTTGTACTCAAGGAGACAATCGGATGACATTACACAAAGCTGTTTTTCCTTTGAGGTATTGATACTTAACTGCCAAAATAATTCTTACTTTGGTAGTTTGACTAGTTTCTAATTATTTTAGATTTGAATTCTAAAAAGATGTTTTTTTCATTTCAGATAGAAGGCCCACTTTGAAACTAACCCAAGGGAGTTGGGTAATGTAATTAGTTAATTGTTTTTTAGCACTTATGACTGAGATGTATTTGCAGTTTTGTACATTTCAACTGAAGCATGGCAAAATTTTGAGCAAAAATACTCCTCCTACGCAGTTATGTAATGTGCCTGACTACTTATTAAAGAAAACAACGAAATTGGCAACTAAATTGGAAAACACGGAACTTCTTTCTTACACTTATCTCTTACGAAATTGGACATAGGTAACCTTATAAAAACATTGAAACGACAAACATTGGCCCCCCTTTCTTACACTCATCACCTTTCTTCTGCAGAGATCATTTGTCAAAAACTTCCAGAACGGTTTCAGTGTCACATTTCCAGTCTTTCTCCAGATTCATTTTTTTGTTGTTCATGGTTTTCTGAGTTTTTTTGTTTTCATCTGCTTATTTGATGTGTACGATGGATATTCTGCTAGGTTTTGTTTGATTTAATCAAAATCCTATGTGGAACAAAACCCTATCTGCTTGTTTGATGTGTATGATATGGTTTTTGCTTGGTGAGGAAGAATCGAATTTACAGCAACTATAATTATCAAAAAATTTCTTTTCCCATATGTATGCAGCTCTCTTTCTTTTTTTTTTTTTTTTTGCTGACCCTTTTTTGTTAACTATTTGTTCAAACTTAATAACTTCATGGCTGTTATTAACACATGCACAATTTTTAAGTGACTCCTAGAATTAATTTAGAGAAAACCTCATACCTCAGTACTTTACTTTATCAGCTAATTTCACTCAACAATCTCAGTTTTAAAAAACAGTTAAGACCAAGTCAAAGACCATTGTTCCCCTCAGCAGAAACATTCTAGGCCAGAAATGTGAGATTAATTTTGCAACATATATTATGCAGAGTGCAAACATTTTATAGATCTTGACAATCTGCAGTCACAAATGCTTAGATCCGATGGCGAAGTGCAAAATGTTAAAATATTTATCTGCATGCCCAAGGAGCACTGTGACATGTGAATTCTCATTTAAATGATAAGTAACAAATATGCTTTCTAAGTAGATGCAAGTAGCTCCTTCTCTTTGTTGATGATTAGTTTCCTTCTCTTTGTTGATGATTAGTTTCCTTCTCTTTGTTGATGATTAGTTTCCTTCTCTTTGTTGATGATTAGTTTCCTTCTCTTTGTTGATGATTAGTTTGTTATTTAAGTTAGATAGATAGTGTGTTTTGTATTCATTCTCTATTGACAGCGTTGCATGTTGCAGCTATTCTGGTACAGAAAAGATTAAACAAGGTAGTTGTTTGTCAGAGGAAATATGTGCAAAAAGTGTTTTTTTAAAACAAATGTTACTTCTGAAGTGCTTTTAAAGTCTTTTATTGTACTAATTTGTAACAAAAAAAAGAAAAAAGAAAAAACATTTCTAAATTGTCATATGTAAACAAGTTAAAATGTACTTGTATTTTAAAATTGCTCTTTATAATTATAACTAAACACAAATAAGCTTCTGCTAATCTAAAAATCTCTTAAAAATAAATCAATTTTCAAGTACAAACAAACTGGCCTTACTAATATATTACGTTTGAGTTTGGCAGTCATATTCGTCAACATTAAAAATATATGGAGAAAGGTGTTGCAAATAAAATAGTCTGTGACTAGTGATGACTGACTGGTGACTACTTTTTTTTTTTTTTGGGTAATGGAACTACACCAGTGACAGTGAGAATGAATTGGCCTTAGAACAATCTTGAGAAAATCTAAACTTTCGTTTTCATATTTATCTTCAATGTCAATTTACTCCAATGATCTTAAAATTCACATAAGATGATAAATGAGGGAGATCTAATTCAGGTTTAACTATTTATATCAAATAGTTATTTTGAATCATGTAAAATAGTTTGCATAAAATAGTTATATATGTGAAAATATTATGAACTGTAGAAAGTATTCTTAAAAAAAAGTAATAATATTCATTTGGTTGAATCAGATGAAATACTAGTTTAATTTTGACTCATTTTTGCCAATCAAAATGATTTGAACTTATCATCAATTTATTTATAAATTGCTTAATTAAGCATTCATTGAATAAGTGTTTGAGTAAATGTTTATGTACAATTTTTTTAATGATTGATGGGAAAATAAAATAAAATAATTTTTATATATTATAAACTGTTTTTATAAACTATCTTAGAGAACATATTAAAATAAATTAAAATAAATTAAAATATCTTATGGCTATATTATAAATTATTTTTATAAGTTCCTTAAAACACTTTATAAATAGCTTATAAGTAGCTAAGTATGTCGTAAGACGAATCTAAATAAATTTCTTTCAATGGCACCAAAAGAATTATCCTATTTTAACATTTTTTCCTCTCCTTTCCTTTTCACATTGTTTGTTTCTACACAAATAAGGTTAAGATATAATTTTTGTCCTATAATTTACTCTCTCAAAGTATATATATTAAATTAGTTGGAAGTTCATATTAATTTATTTAATTTAATGTGATAAATGTCACATCAACTATACATCGTGTAAACAAAATTAATGGGAGAGTTTTTTAATCTAATAAAGACCCTTTAAAGAGTTAAAGTAAAACTTTTTAGCTGAGTAAATTAAATTAAAATAAAAAAATTCAGATAAGAGATTAAAATAATATTTTAATCTAAAAATAAAAAATAAAAAAAGAAATGTAAAAGAAGAAGATAGAATATAAATACTAAATTCTTATTATTTGTTTGAGAGGAAAATTAGGAAGGAGAAAAATCTTTTAATAAGATTCACAAGAAAAAAATTTTCTAGTTTGGCATGAGACAGGTGGGGGAAGAAAAATCCTCTTTTTTTATTTTTTAAATTTCTTAAAAACTTAAATTAAGTTTCATAACATAAAAAATTAATAAATAATTTTATCTTAAGAAAAAATAATGAAATAAAAAGTTTAATTACTTTAATCAAAGCCACGTCTTATTAAAGAATCGTAGAGTTATAATTAAATATAATATTTTATAATAAGATTTGAGTTAAGAAATATACTTAATGAAGTTGTTTTACTAAAAGTGTATTTCTGAAAGAAAGTTATAATTTTGAGAAATTTCTACTGAAACGTAAATGAAAATCACAAATTCTCAATAACTGTGTAAAATATTTTTAAGAATAATTACAACCAACCAAATAAATTTTAGAATAAAATTTAGATACAATTCTATAAGTGTTGTTTGTATTATTTTCTAATTATAATTAAAGCTTCACTTCAATAATTTATATTATAAATATTTGTAATAAAAAATTATGCAGGTTATCATGAAAACTCTAATTTTAATTGAAAAATAATGTAAACAATACTCAAAAAACTGTATCTAAATTTTGTCTTAAATTTTTATTATTTATAAAAGTCACGATACCTAAGATTCACTGTTTCCATAAATCATGGATACTTAGATATGAAATAAATTTCCCCTAACAAATGTCCAGTAATAAAAAAAAAAACTAAAAAAATGAAAAGAATTTTTTAAAGAGCTAAAAAAGAGAAATTCAGTGATCTGAATGACAGAATTAATACGTTCAGGGAAGACAGAAAAGTAAAATTTATAGGAGGATGAAGTTAATAAAAGAATATTTATTTGAAGATCTATGAAAAATATTAATAATGCCTTTGATGGAGGAGAGCCTTCTCATTCCAAAATCTAGATATTAGTGGATTAAAGAGTTAGTTACTAACACATGCTTTTTCCATGCTTTCGTAAATGCGGAGTCACGGTCAAATCGCCGAGTTTGTAAATGTTCACTACTTGATTAAATGTTGTTCTTTTTATTCACAAAATTTATAGAATAAATTATATATATATATATATATATTATTTTTTAATATTTATATGGATACTTATCAACATTTTTTATATCTTTATTTCTATTAAAAGTGATATATAATTATATATAATGGTAGAAGAAAAAAAAATATAGTAAGAATTATTTTAATACGAGGATGAAAAAAATAAATCATATCATACAAATATGTATAATTTTTTTTTAGTGAATATGGAAATACAATAGATAGTAAAAAATTTGAAATGATGATGTAATCACTCAAAAAATACGTAATTTTTAAAAAATAATCTACATGATTTTATTATTTCACTATTGATAATTTATAATAAAATTTAATAATCAATATTTATTTCTCTAACTCTTACCTAATATATATCTCCAATCATAAAATGATTACCTAATATATATCTCCAATCATAAAATGATAATATAATAATTTATACAATTTTTTATATTATCTCAATAAGATTTGTTTAACTAATTCACATGTAAAAATTGGATAATATAGTTATTAATATTAATTTTATTACTTATTTATATTATTTTATAAAATAATTTTTAAAATTATTCAAACTCATATTTTTTATCTAATAATTTTTTACTTAATTAATTAAAGTGAGCTAATCATTTTTTTAATTCTCGTACAATAGCAAATAAATTAATTGATCTAATTAATTTATAATATTTATTATTTATTAAATAAAAAATTATACAATAATTAAAGAAATTTTAGTCCCACAAAAAAAATTAAAGAATTTTTAGTTAAAAAGAAAACTAATACACAAGACAAGTTGAGGAGAATCTTATAAAAAATAGATAAATTTTGAAAAAGAATTATCTCTCCCTGTAGTGGTAAGAGTAGTTACACAACTAACATTTCTTGGAATAATCCTTTTGCTTGTTTCACAACCACAATGCTCTCCTCACACTCACTCAGCTACTGTCATAAAACGATAATAACCCGTATCAGACCGACGTGCCAGTGGGCATTCAAATTCAGTTATAACAAACCTCACACTCCTCTCTTCTTCCCTAACCAACTTCAAATCGCATCGCCACTTCTCAGAACAGCAATCGCTCTCCGTCGCAATGCCACAGATCCGCGTCTCAGTTTCTCCGCCGCCGCCGACGTCATCATCGTCGGCGCCGGCGTCGCCGGTTCCGCTCTCGCCTACACCCTTGCCAAGGTGCGTCTGATTTTGATCCTCGCGCGTTGTATTTTCGGGTTAAATTACTTCGCACTCCTTGAATTATCTGGAGATTTTGTGATAGTTCTTTATACTTCGAAAGTTTATAATTAAACTCATGAATTTATAGATTATTTTTAATTGGATGCGTATCTGCATACATTTCTCCTTCTTAACAAACATAAATAATGGTAGTTTGTAATTAAACAGTTATTATCCTTATCCGTGGATAACGTATTTTTTCATCAAATTGCCGAGTGACTTAGTAAATAATTAAATTAGTGATTTGGTTTATGAACTATTTATTTATTTTTAACTAAGTGCGTGTGTTTAACGGAGTCCTAATAAAAAAAATCTAATTAAAAATTATTTATAATTTCATAGACTTAAAAGGTTTAGGATTAATTTGACCTTCTTTTTGGGTTAGTTTCGGAAAATAAGACTCGTGGATGGAATAATACATCATTTTAGTCTTTCTAAATTATGAGTATTAGTTAATTTAGCCTTTCAAATAACAATAATTTTAGTACTTAAAATTATTATACCTCACGCATTTTTGGTTTCAAATTTTATTATTTCTGAGACTAAAATGACTGTATTTTAGAAATTTTAAGTATTAAAGTGATATTTTTGTAATTTTAAAGATTAGATTCGCCGGTGCTTATAGTATCAAGAAATAATTTTGTGTAGTGGTTCTCTTAGGTATAAGTTTTTTTGAGGGAAGTTTGTTTTACGTTTTTTCAGGTTATGCTGTAATTAAAAGTGCACTGGTTTAATATTTTTTTTATGGAATTTAGCAATTTCTTAAGCAATTTCATTCGGATGATAATAAGGTAAACTTCTTTCTATATTCGCTACTCAAGATTTGAATACCTTTCATTATAGAAAGTGCACTTGGAAAGATTTGTTTTTAAGATACCAATTTAAAACTTTCTCATGCTTACTCACATAATGTTCTTCATGCAACTTAAGACATATTATTTATTCGAGACTTTTTAGTTATGATTGTTTTGAACTTTAACATTTAATTTTAGGACAAAACCTAAGAGTAGTATCTTAGGTGTTTTTATGTTGCTTTTCAATCAAAATTAGAATTTCACTTTATTAATCAGCATCCACATTTTAGTACTGACCTTTATTGCATAAATTATCGTGATGAAAGTTCAATTTATAAAATACGTGTTAGACATTCAATTTATAAAATACGTGTTAGACATTCAATTTAAACACAGAATTGGAAGAGGAGACATCTTAAGAATGTCCCTGAATTGATTTTGTTGAGCATACTGCAGAGAATAGAATGAAAACTCAAAACTGTTGGTTCCAAAATTTGGACAGTGAATATGAAAGAAGGATTAGTGCATCACCTACAATGCCTATTTCCTCCATTTCTCTCACTTATTTTATGAAAATGTACCCCCCCCCACACACACACACACTGTACTCTCCATAGCATTAAATCAAAGAAATAAATTTGATAAAGATCCATTTCCTTCATGACTTTGTGTGACATGCATCAAATTTTAAGAAACAGAAAGTTTGAGAACAAAAACTGAAATTCTCTGAATAAGAAGCCAAGGATCTTATGAAATGTTGGTGAAGCATAATAGTAAATTTGAGGTAAAAGTAGAGTTTACTGCTCTTCAGATTTAATATATTACAAATAGATAGGTTGGGAGTATCTATGATGTGGTAAAGGTTGTTTTGTTGGATTTAAAAATGTTGCCATGCTTGGAGCTCTAATAATAATTAGTATTTAAATTTTTAAAACGTTAATTAGATTTTATGATTATATCTTCTTATTTTTCTTGGTCATCTTCTCTTACTGTATCATGTTCTGTTTGTAACCCTGAAAAGAGTTTGTGTACAAAACTTCAAATAGTGCTTCCTCCTGTTACTATAGAAGGCAGGACCACAATAATGCACTAGAAACGATGTCAATTTGGAATTTTGTTTCTTTGGAACCTTTACAGAAGATAGTGCTGTATATCTTATGTTGGTGATGATTTTCACGTGTCATGTTAGGCTCCAAATGGTAATCCTTTTTTGCTGTAGTTTGTGTGTTAGAATTTTCTGTCATTTTATGTATTTGGATTATCAAAGACTGTTCAATCCATGGTCAGCATCTCTCTTGCTTTGACTTGGGGAAACTAGATTAATACCATAAGGAAAAGGAATGCTTTGATTGTTTACTATCGAGATCTTCCATAAGCATTTATGAATTAAAATTTTTGTAGGATGGACGGTGTGTCCATGTTATTGAGAGATACTTGGGAGAGCCAGACAGAATCGTTGGTGAACTTCTCCAGCCAGGAGGGTATCTAAAGCTAATTGAATTAGGGCTAGAAGGTAACAAGATTATTCCAAGACTGAGGTTGGATATGGTCTCTTTTCTAATAATAATATATTTTATACATGCACAAATACCCAATTGCCACTACTATTACAAAATGAAATGAAACTTAATAACTAATATCATGTCTGGAGACACTTATGCGTCTTTCTGGTTTGCTCTTCTGTCATATTTTTACAAGCTGTTAAACCAGCCTAGTTTTGCTTTTTTATTTTTATTTATTTTGATTTTATTACCACCTCTCTGTGCTTGTAAATCTTGTAGCCTATTATAAATAGTCTTCTCTCTTCAAAGGGTGTTATGTATTCATCATCGCCCAACAACAAAAAAATCAATGCCATTAGACTTTATCCAAAGCCAAATGGTAAAACCATTTAAGTAAAGCTTTAATTAATGGTTCTCTTATTGTTAGTCTTTTTCTACCTCAGATTCTCCATTGGATCCACTTAATAGAAAAAACAGAAAAGACTTAAAAGGGAGAAAGAACTTGAAATTGTAAATCTTTCAGTAAGTTGAGTACACAAAGGGGGAACAATTTATAGCAAAGTTCTATGACTCATTTGCTAAGTCAGCAGCTAACAAACTAACTGTAACAGAATAACAATCTCTAAATTTCCCCCAAACTCATGGTGGTTGAGTGATGGAAAATTTGTCAACGACTCAGAGTTTGTCATGCAAAGCCAAGAATAGGAGAGAGGACAGCGGTTTGGTTATAATGTCAGCATTTTGCCCAAGGGCTGGAATATGTTGAACCAACAGAATTTTATTTAAGACTTTTTCCCTGAGAAAGAAAATGTCTAGTTCCATGTGTTTAGTTTTTGCATGTAGAACAGGGTTGTAGGATAGAGAGACAGTGCTGAGGTTGTCATAGAGGAGAACTGGTGTAGTAAAAGGAACATGTAATTCAGTAAGGAGGGATTGAATCCAAAGAACTTCAGCAACTGTATTAGCAAGACTCCTATATTCTGCTTCGGTTCTTGATCTGGCAACGAGAGTTTGTTTCTTTGATCACCAAGAAATAAGATTTGGACCAAGGTAAATGCACGAACCAGAAGTAGACTTTCTATGACTAGGGTCTGAACCCCAATCAGCTTCTGAAAAGGCTGTGAGAGAAGAGGCCTGAGTTGGCGAGGTAGGACTGAGTAGAAGTCCATGATGAAGGGAACCACTGAGGTACCTTAGAATCCCCTTCACTGCTGTCCAATGAGAGTCAAGGGGCTGAGAGAGAAATTGACATGCCTTGTTCATTGCATAACTAATTTCAGGACGAGTAATAGTCGCATATTGCAAAGCTCCCACTATTGAACGATAAAAGGATGGATCAGAGTAGTAATCTGCACCATGTTTGCTGAGTTTGATATTTGCATCAGTGATTTTAGCTTTAGACATTAAGTCATGAATATATTTTAACTTTTGAACTTAAATCCCTAGAAAGTATTCAAGATTCCCAAACTGTTTGAGAGAAAATTGATCATTAAGGCAAAAAAGAAGACATTGAATGAGAGGTAGATGATCATCAGTAACTATTATATCGTCAACGTATACTAGCATGATGACTTAATTGAACGAAGAAGCCATGGCTTCTTCGATTATGTGCTCATGATACCATTATAGAAAAAATAGAAAAGACTAAAAAGGGAGAAAAAACTTGAAATTGTAAATCTTTCATTAAGTTGAGTACACAAAGAGGGGAACAATTTATAGCAAAGCTGTAGGATTCATTTGCTGAGTCAGCAGCTATCAAACTAACTGCTGAAACTAGCTAACAGCTGTCAAACTAGCTGTAACAGAATCAGCTAACAAACTAACTCAACAGAATAACTATCTCTAATACCACTTCTCACTCTCTTGGTCTTTAGACATGACTAAACATCTTAAGCATCTCTTTGTCATCTCCTCAATAAGTGCTACTTCAATTTTCTCTTCGATACATTTAATCCCATACTTGTCTTGTATTCCTCTACTTACCCACCTTGGCATATTGCTCCTCGTTACACTAAGTTTTTGCTCATGTTGACATTTACTGCACAACATTCACTAATCATGGTCTTATAGCTTGACTTCTAAAACCTTTGTAATTTCATAATGTTACTTGATCGGAGAAAAAGTATATAAAACCTTTTATTATTCAATATTATTTTTATGATAAATGATAATGTTTTCAAGACCATAATTTATTACTCTTAATTTTTTGTGTTATGCCACTGAAATTAGCTTATGCCTAATGGTGGAGGAAGTTAAGTTTGCTGTGAGATACCATTCTCATATTATTTAAATTATGCTGCATATATTCTTTTTTGTCAGACTGCATGGAGCAAATTGATGCACAGAGGGTGCTAGGATATGTTCTTTTTCAAGGATGGGAAAAAACTAAGCTGCCTTATCCTTTGGAAAAGTTTCCTGCTGATGTGGCTGGTAGGAGCTTCCATAATGGACGGTTTATACAGAGGATGAGAGAAAAAGCTGCTGCTCTGCACCAGTAATTCTTCTTATTCTATTGTGATTGTTAATTTAATTATTAAAATTATTTACTTGGCTACAAATAAGCCAAAAGCTGGCTAATTTTTCTGAGATTGTTGTTTGTGCAGTATCTTTTTGCCCGATAATATCATCTGCATTGTTTACGGTTCAGGGTACGAATGGAGCAGGGCATTGTAACATCTCTTCTTGAACAGGATAACAGAACTATTATAGGGGTTCAGTACAAAACTAAAGATGGCCAAGAATTTAAAGCATATGCTCCCCTCACAATTGTTTGTGATGGCTGTTTCTCAAATCTGCGTCAGTCTCTCTGCCACCCCAAGGTCGAACTGTCTTCTAAATAAGTTGAGTGACAAAATATTATTTTTCTTTTTTCACTAAATCAAATCAAAGACAGTTAGCTGATACTGCAAAACCTAGAGGATTTTGTCAGTTTTGCACCAGTTTGCTTGACTTTCCTGATATATGTTATTGAACACTTGCCAGGTAGAAGTAACCTCCTGTTCTGTGGGATTAGTCCTGGAGAATTGCCAACTCCCATTTGAAAATTATGGGCATGTTATTCTGGCTGATCCTTCTCCTATTTTATTCTATCGTATCAGTAGCACTGAGGTTCGCTGCTTAGTTGATATACCTGGTCAAAAAGTTCTTCCTGTTGGGAAAGGTGGAATGGCCAATTACCTGAAGGCTATGGTGGCTTCCCAGGTATCTGTTATGATCCTGCATTCCTGCTTGACTTGTGGATAGATTTTTCATTACTTGCAGCCTACAAGTATGCAATTTAACTTGCTTCTAAGAGTCAAAATAATTGATTTCTGCCTTCATCTTCCTATGTATCTGGTGTAATTTTTCTTTGTTCAGATTCCACCTGAGCTTCATGATGCTTTCATATCTGCAATTGATAGAGGAAATATTAGAACCATGCCTAACAGTAGCATGCCAGCTGATCCATCTCCTACACCTGGAGCTCTGTTAATGGGTGATGCTTTCAACATGCGTCATCCTTTGACTGGTGGAGGAATGACAGTAGCACTGTCTGATATTGTTGTGCTGCGAGATCTTCTTAAACCAATTTGTGACCTGAATGATGCATCTTCACTGTGCAGATATCTTGAATCCTTTTACATCTTGCGGAAGGTGAGCAGTATTTACTTGTTGGCTTGTATATTGTTCTAGGCAAACTGGAATTTATACATCTGTCTTCTAATAATATTTGTGGTATGGTGAGTGTTTGTGGAAACCAATATGATAATAAATATCAGACAAATAATCCACAAGCTTAAACTTAGGTAAAGACATGTGAATATTTTGAACACCCTCCTTCATACTAGAGCCTTTGGAGCTGGAAACATGGATAATTTGCAGGCAACCAACCTTGCGATGAAATTCAACTTTTTTCTAAGAGCAAAGACACATGAATGGTTTATATTATATGTCTAACATTAAAATATGACAATAAATTTAGAATCTGCAATCTTCACAACATGTGGACTTCAGCTCATGACTTGACATGCTGTTTGCAGCCTATGGCATCCACCATAAATACTTTGGCAGGTGCCCTATATAAGGTCTTTTCGACTTCACCCAATGAAGCCAGAAAGGAACTGCACCAAGCATGTTTTGACTACTTGAGCCTTGGATGTTTTTTTTCAAGTGGACCCATTGCTCTACTCTCTGGTCTAAATCCTTCCCCATTGAGTTTAGTTCTCCATTTTTTTGCTGTTGCATTCTATGGAGTTGGCCGTTTGCTCTTACCATTTCCTTCATTTGATCGTATGTGGATTGGAGCTAGAGTAGTTTTGGTGAGTTCCTTCTCCCGCCCATCACCATGCATTTAATTTCTAGTCATGGAATTTGGCTTTTGGTGTCTTACTGTAATCTTGTTCTTCATTGACAAGTTTTATCATAGCATGCTTTTCTTATCTTCTAAAAGCTTGAATAAGAAACCAGTTATGCAATAATTCGATCATCTTGTAACAGTTCACAAAAAATTGCACCATTCTTGTTTCAATGTTTTTTTATTTTATGTTCACAAAGATTGAGGTTTTTTCTGCAGTGTCCATGATCATTGTTTTAGTAATATATGTTGACAGTGACAATCACAGCTATGTAATTTTTTACCAATAAGTATCTTTCAGTGTGCATTTGGCATAATATTTCCCATCATCAAGGCAGAAGGAGTAAGGCAGATGTTTTTCCCCACATCCATGCCAGCTTTGTATAGAGCTCCTCCTAATAGGTGATATATTGAGTAAGGAAACACCTACATTGCTCCCTCTAAGCATTTTCAATTACTTTGTCTTCAATCTAAGGCATGGACGCATGCGAAGGACATTTGTTATGTCACTTGTAAGTGATTATTGATGAGAGGTAATTGGTCAACCACTTTTAGGCTTTAGCTGTCATTGTCATTGTACCAAAAGATAAAAGGAAATAGAGGCATTGTCTTAAACCTGAAAATTGTGTTTCTGGAAGGTATCTTGATTTTTGGTCTTGTCTTTTTTCTCTTTCAGCACACATGATTGTACCAGAAGAAAAAAAAAATATTTCAATTCAGAATGGATCTACTAACAGAAAATTAGATATTAACATCATTATGTGGACGGCTTCTCTGGTGGACCAGCTACTGGTGATAGGGCGCATGATCGACCAATATTTCTTTTACCTATTCTACGTTACAACTAGTTATTTTCTTTTTACACATCTTTATATATTTTTTTTAAAATAGTGGAATGTTTCAAGAACTTGGTGCCACTGTTGATGTAGTGCTATCTTTTTTTTTAGTTTTCTTTTTTTGGTTTTGATTTTTCCTATGATCTTTGGCTTCATCGCGACGAAGGCAGAGAGAGTTTTATACTGTCTCTGTCTTAGGAAAAAATATACAAACAGTTACAATTAATAAATCTTAGTTAATATTTAATTAATACATCTAATATATATAGTATATTTATTTGTTTATTATAAATTACATGGGATACTTCCTCATCCTAGCTTGCATCTTAACCGATACAAGTTCATGTGTCAAAATCGAATTCGATAGTATTAAATACACCTGTCATATAAGAGTATTAAATAGAATCAATTTGAAAGCAAAATATCTGTTACTATATATGTCATACAAGCATTAAAAAATAAAAATCAATTTATAAATATAATTTTAAAAACAATCATTATTTAAAACATCTAATTTTTAACAAGTATTTTATTACTTTTCATCCTAGTATATCCTAGTATACTTCCATTATTTATAGAATTTTTAAAACTGTACCCATAAAAAAAGAATTGAGTATTTTCTTTAATTTCTTTTTTGGGTAAACTAAATGGTATCCAAGGGTTTCACTTAATTTTTTTCCATTGGGTTATCTCCTTTGACGATAAAATAATATTTCTAATTGTAACTTTATATTCAAGTTGCCTTTTAAGGAATACAAGAAAGTTTTTTAAATACTAGTCTCACTTTTTTTCAAAATAAAATTATTTTTCAAAACAAAATTATTTTTCAAAATAAAATTATTTTTCAAAATAAAATTATTTATCAAAATAATATTTTTTTTACATTTTTAATGTTTTTTTAGACTGAGCCAGGTAATCAAGTAAGATAAAAAGTCTTATGTTTAGGCATTCTTAACTATAAGACTCTTTCAACATATTCATATTTAATAGCATTAAATCTATTAATTATTTATATTATTTTATAAAATTATTCTTAAAATTATTAAATGTTATAATTAATTTATAGTATTTAACATAAAATAATTAAGAATAATTTCATAAAAATAATTCAAAATTTATTTGAAAGAGTTGTAAAAAAGATAAATTTCAATTGTTACATTACAAGATCCAATGAAGTATTGACGTGGATTTAACTTTTATGGAAGATTAAAAACAGAATATAGTCACTTTTATACATGTGGTTATCTTTTTTTAAAAGTCATGTTATCTAATTTAAATTGGGTTGAGGATTATTGCAAGAAATTTATAAATTAATTTATTTAATTGTGATTTATTTCTACATCACAAATTTGAAGTTTACAGGTAAAAAATCACTACAAATTATATTTTTTTAAATTGTTATAAAAATGTTAATTATACCAGCTAAATTGTTTATTTAAAGAATAAAAATAAATTATTTTTAGAATAAGACAGATTTTTAATTTGAAAAATAAAAAATAAATTTAACTCAAACTTAAAAATTAAAATATATTTAAATTTTTATTGATAAATATTTGTTATTATATTGGAAAAAAAGAAGTCATCAACTGTTTTTCTTTTAAAATAAAAAACCAAAATATATCTAAATTTATTTTTTATTGTCTTATACTCATTATTATTCTGCAAGAATTGGTGGTATTTATTACAGCAAAAGTAAACAATAGGATCCATCTTTTAATATTTAAAATTTATTATTACATATAAAAATATTTCACAATACCAAAAGTTTAGCTATATTAATAAATAATATAACACACTCAATATGATCAAACAACTAAAAAATAATATATAAAATACAAAAATTTCAGAACTACACTGGGCAAGGGACAAAATGAAAAGTTAGACAATTGAGTGGTAAAATATAAACAAGAATTTCAAGCATTTACACTGATAAGGGAAACTTATTATAAAATTATTAAACTAAATTTAAAGTATACAGAATACGACTATTAATTCTGAAATTTCAAAACTTCACAGACTAACAACTAAACCCTAGTAAAACTAAATAGTTCAGTACTAGACAGACAGGGAAATTTCAAAACGAAATTTCAAAACTTCACTGACTAACAACTAAACCCTAGTACAACTAAAAAGTTCAGAACTAGACTGATAGGGGCCGCGCGAACGCTGGCCCCCTCTACCACAAATTATGATGTAGGCTCTGCCACTTGGGCAGACCTTAGGACAGCACCCCTCCTAAGTGCAATGGAGGTCACTGCCCTAGGCCATGGGCCTTCATGATCACCCATTGACCCCATCCAGGTAAGTATGTTGCTCAAGCCTACACATCTCTCTTTTATTTCTCATGTTCCTAATTACCTTGCTCAAGTTCAGCGATGTGGAACTTTTAACACTGCTATCTCTACTACCGTAAGCACTCTAACTTACAAATTCTTCTTTAAAGATGGGTCTCTTCATCTACCTCCACTGCTCCACAACAGCATTAAGATCCTTAGTTTCCGTGGATCGAATAATAAATATTTAAAAATACCAACATTCAATAAAAAATACACCAAGAAATTAATCAAGCACAAATGTCAATCCTTTTTAACCCAAACGGCTTGCACTTGAGATGCTACAGAATGGTTGTTCTTACGAGACAATTCAGCAACATAATTCAATCTTATTGTGGGATTATAAACTCAAATATCTGCAGAAAAAGTGACTCAACTTTGTCCAGTTACAATTTTATATTCTTAGTTTATTACATCATGATGTCTTAAAAGATCAATTTCAGATCTTATTGAAGCTACAAAAGTAAGTTAGTGGCTATTTCTACAAATGAGAATATTAACGATGTTAGAAAATTATCTTGTGTTTGCACATGTAGTGACAAGGTTTATCAAATTATGATCCAAAGTAAATAATTTTAGTAGAATTTTAATATAGGTGGTCAATTATTCAATTTTTGTAAGCGAAGTTGTCTGTTGATTGTGCCATAGAATTAAACACTATTAGACAGTGATTTCAAGTTCAATTTAAGATCAGTCAAGCAAACATTGATCAAATTTGGCAAACCTATACAGTAAAAAAAATATCTATTGACAAGGAGTTGGTTTATCAAGGTTACTTTTACCTAATAGAATCACAAAGCTGTTGTATAACATTGACTTACTTTAATAGGAATATCATAAATATGATGAAATTGATGTACACCAATGTCTCCCAACAATCTCTAGTCTAAACCTTTGTTTGTTGTGTACTGTGACTGTGTCACTGTCAATGAGTATTACTACAACAATGATCATGGACACTGCCGAAGAAACCTTGACCTTTGTGAATATAAAATAAAAACGTTGAAATAAGAACTGTGCATTTTTTTTTATGAACTATGTTGCAGCATGATCAAATTATTGCATAACTGGTTTTTTATTCAAGCTTTTAGGAGATAAAGAAATCCTGCTATAGTGAAAGTTGTCAATAGAATAACATTATCATTGTTCCAAAAGATAATAAGGAAAAAAAAAAACTGTCTTAAACGTGAAAAGTTAAAACTGTGTACTTCTGTAATGTATTATCTTTTATTTTTACCCCTTGGGCATACATCATCCTACCAAAAGAAAAGAAAGAATTTTGATCTTGTCTTTCATTTTTTTTCTTGGGTATATATATCTTGTTCTTTCTGCCTTGGTGTACCTACGAAATAGAAAATTAGATATAGAAGTTATGTACAGATCTTAGGTTGTAAACAAACTCAGAGTCTGTTGAGGTTGAATTCACTGGTAGCTGTTGAAAGAAAAATTACCTATTATTTCTTGTGCTATATACCTGTCATATAAGAGCTTTAAAAGATAAAAATCAATTTTAAAGTATTAATATTTCTGTTATTAGCAATAGAACCTAGGTATACTGGGTGAAAGTCAAGCATTCTAACAACTAGATAACAACATATAGTATCTTTTCCGTAATACTATGTTTCTGGGCAAAAACTTGGGTAGCACGTACATAATGTATCAATGTAATTTCTTAAATGGACTGATAAATATTATATTTACTAAAACTTTAATTTTAGATTTTAGATTCTACCAGAATTTACAATAATCATTATGCAAAACATCGATCTTTGGTCAGGAGTATAAAATTTTAATAGTTTGCACTTATTTTACTAGTTCAAAATTTCTCCTCAGCATATATGTCTAGATTATTACTATCCATCCTTGTATATTTTTGTTTATGTGCAGAAATTTCACAAAAATAAATTGATTATTAACACTTGAAGATTTAAGATGAGACAAAAGTTAGCTATCAATTATCCCTTTAAACACATCTTTTATATAAAAAAATTAAAAATAAGAAATTTTCATTACTTGAATGGTGGATAAAAGTTAAAATTATTCTTTAAAAAATAATAAAAACAAAACAGAGCAGATTATAAACTTGTTTATTCTCCACAATTTAGGAAAGTTTGCAATGTTACTACTCTTTATAGTATTACAAGATCCACAATGAAGTAAAAATATTAAAAGCTATCAAACAGTAGAAATCAAACACACTATTAAAAAAATCCACAATAAAACTAAAATATTTAAATCCCAATGACAGGGGCTGCGCGAACGCAAGCCCCTTCTACCACAAATTATGATGTAGGCTCTGTCACTTGGACAGACCTTAGAATAGTACCCCTCCCAAGTGCAATGGAGGTCACTATCCTAGGCCATGGGCCTTCTTGATCACCCATTGACCCCATCCAGGTAAGTATGTTATTCTTTCACACACACATTTATTTTATAGTTCATGCACCTCATTACCCTACTTAAGTTTAGCGATGCGGGACTTTTCACACTGCTACATAACCTGCTACGAGAGCTTAAGATCCTTTGTTCTACTGCACAAAGTAATAAATACCGAGAAATACTAACCCTAACAAAATATTTGTATGAGTATTAAGATCTTTTGTTTTTGTGCAGAGTAATAAATATTTAGAAAATACCAACTTCTAACAAAAACTATAACAGGAAATTAACCAAGCACAAATGTCAATCGTTCTTAACCCAAATGGCTTACACTTGAGCTGACACTGAATGGTTGTTCATATAGGACAAGTCAGCAGCAAGGTTCAATCTTATTGTTGGATTATAAACTCAATCGTAAATATTTGAGAAAAAGAACCTGAACTTTGTTGTGAAATACGTAATTAATTCAATATGACTAGGACATTGTAAAATGAAAATATAAAGAGTTGTATGTATATGTTGTTATTATTCTGTTTTTTTACCCTTAGAAACATGTTCATTCCCTCAAACCAACTGAATTCCAAACGAATGAGAATGGTTTAGCCAAGTAACCTCACTAGAAAGTTTCAGGAGGAACAGCCTCCCTCTTTTGCCTTTGATCTTTTTAAACAACTAGTTGATTCACTTCTATGCATGTATTAAAATAGCTTATGAATATATTGAAGCGCAACATAAACCATAAAAATTGAAAAGTAAACATGAACCTATTTTTGCTTTCCTCAAGCTTCCCATTTCACATATCTGCAGAAAATTAGATGTCTTGGGCACCATAGTACAATCAACACAGCTTTTAATTCAGCACAAGAGGGTAAACTTAACTCTAGAAAAATAATAGCACAAATGAAAATTAATAAATATGATAGCTTGAAGAAAGGAAGGGTAGGCAAAAAAAAGAAAAAAGGAAGAGAGTAAAAAGTAAATATCCCAATGAACCAAATAATTACATCAAATGTATCATCTATGGAAATTACAACATTATTCTCACAAATCATTACTCTCTAAATTACACTGATGTGTTCCTGTTAGTTATTAGTATTAGTACTATAGAAGGATAGATGATCACTTGATCATTTCTCCACCGAAGTTGAAACCTATCACTGCCACCTGAAGAATATCAGCGAGTAGCATAAAAAGGACACATACAGAATATCTTTTTAACAAACTTCATAATTCTCATTTATCTATATATGAGCAATTGGATCAAAGAAAACATGAATTTGCACCCTGTAAATATACACACCAGTGTTCACATAAGTAGATATTGGATTTCAGTCACCCAAAAAATAAAGAAGAGAGAGAATCAAATGTGAGGAAAGGTACAATACTTAGAGTTGGGACATAATGAAGCCAAAATGATATTTAAATAGATAACAGGGTTATGAAAATTAGCAAATTAGACATAAAAAAACAGGCATGAAAATTTGCCATACCTTAATTTTTGTGCTTCATATCCTGCAAACAAAAAGTGCATGTGAAATTAATATAAGATTTTGGTTACAGGCAATAATAACTACTGGAAGATTATCTCAAGTCAATATATAAACCACATCCCATACTGCACAATGATTTGAACGGTATTTTTAATTTAGAGCTAAATTATTTGAATGTGCCACTCCACGCTCGAGCCTTTTGAGCCTGAAGCATGGAAAATTTGCAGGCCACCACCTTCCTTGTGCTGACATTCAACTTTTTTCTCAGAGGAAGGGGTGGCAAAGGTAAAAATTAGACTATTTACTCAAAGCTTTTATACCATACAGTGAATCAATTATTCTATAAAAGTTTAAGCTGTGAGGTGAACACCAAGGACATATGAATGATATTATATATGTTACCCTTCTAACAGAAAATTAGAATCTCTAATCTTCATAACATGTGGATTTCAACTCATGACTTGACATACTGTTTGCAGCCTATGGCATCCACCATAAATACTTGAGCAGGTGTCCTATATAGGTTTTTTCTGCTTCACCCAATCAAAGCAGAAACAAACATGTTTTGATTATTAGAGTCTTAAATTTTTTTTCTTTTCAAGTGACCCATTACTTTGCACTCTGGTCTAAACTCTTGTCACTCAATTTAGTTCTCCATTTTTTTCAGTGTTGTCTTCTACAGGATTGGTCATTTGCTCTTACCATTTTCTTAATTTAAACACGGATGTGGATTGGAGATAGTAAATTTTGGTGAGTTAATAAATATGATAATTTGAAGAAAGGAAAGATAGAGAAAAAGAAAAGGTTATAATATAGTAGGAGACAGTGAACCAAGATATAAAAAAAGGTTATAAAAATGATGCACCATTAGCGAGTCCAAACAGAGAAATAGGTTAATAATTATAATAGAAAAGTCTAAAATTTTCTGAATCTCACACTAAACAATCATTCTTTTAACGTGAAATTCAAGTCCTCGTATCTTGCCATCGGAAGGATCTTAATAAATAATTTTCAATAGTTTTTATAAAATTTAATAGTTTATACATTTATTTAGAATGGAATGATAAAGTAAAAATTTCTTACATTATGGATGTATATAAACTATTTTCTCATATTTTAATTTTAAAAAAGATAATTAAATACTTAAAATTAGCCATAAAAAATTATATTATTAAAAATATTATATTTAATTTATATATTATAATTTTATTATTTTGACCCCTAATAAAATTTTTATATTTAATTTATATATTATAATTTTATTATTTTGACCCCTAATAAAATTTTCAAGCTCTCCCTACTATAATGTAACAGTATTTTCCTGGTAGTCATAAGCAGTATTTATTTTTTTTGTAAGTATTTTTCTTTAGAAAGATAATCCTGTTCAAGGCAATTTCTTTTTCAAAAATAATCTTAATGCAAACACTTTTCTAATAAAAATTTGAACCTTTATAATAATTAAACCTGTGATCATAAGAAATACTGGGAAAATAATATTTAGATGAGATTTGAGAATTAAGGATATATCTGTTGGACTAATATACTTATTAAATAAGTAGCTGAAAATCCCTTCATAAAAAATATTAAACTAAATTAGTAGGGACCGCGCGAACGCTGGCCCCCTCTGTCACAAATTATGATGTAGGCTCCGCCACTTGGGCAGACCTTAGGAAAGCACCCCTTCTATGTGCAATGAAGGTCACTGTCCTAGGCCATGGGCCTTCTTGATCACCCATTGACCCCATCCAGGTAAGTATGTTTTTCATTCCTACACACCTCTCTATTATAATATGTACTGCTACCTACCTTATCTAAGTTCAGCGATGTGGGACTTCTATGACTGCTAACTTAACCATTCTTTAAAAATGGGTCTCTTCATCTACCTCCACTGCTCCACAACAGCATTAAGATCCTTTGTTTTCGTAATTAGAATAATAAATATTGAAAAAATACCAACATCTAATAATAACATACACCAAGAAATTAACGGCTTGCACTTGAGAAGTCAGCAGCATAGTTCAATCTTATTGTGGGATTATAAACTCAAATGTCTGCAGAAAAAGTGACTCAACTTTGTCCAGTTACAATTTGATTTCCTTAGTTGATGACACCATGACGTCTTAAGAGATCAATTTTAGATCTTATTGAAGCTACAAAAGTAAGTTAGTGGCTATTTCAACAAATGAGAATATTAACCATGTTAGAAAATTATCTCGTGTTTGCACATGTGGTGACAAGGTTTATCAAATTTGCAGAAGCTAGTGTTTATGTTCTATGGTAACAAAAGTAATTGAGATTGATGCTGACACATGAATAACGTAACAAGTTTTTGAAAAAGGTTCAGGCTATCGAGGCTAAATACTATTGTGAGAATTATGATACATACGGGAAAATTCGCACAACAATAATTTTCTGAATGCAAACTCGGGGAATCTTGTTTGACAAATTACAGTCACCATAAATTTGCAATCAAAATTATCAAACACCGCTCAATTATGAATCTGCATAGAGAATTTAGAAATAGCTTTGCATCATTTAACCACCTAATATTTATCCTCCACAATAGTCATTTTCTAAAGACTAAAGGATAATCTTTTAGTGATGTTTGGAATAATATAATAATTTATAATTCTCTTTCAAAAGTTTTAGTTCATTTTTTTTTATTAACATTTCAATTTATAGACGCACGAAAAGCATATGTATGTGTCGTTCAATTGAACTCAGCTGACTGAAACACCTTCAATTCGTTTAAGTGGAAAAAGATTCCAAAACTGGTATTTACTTGGACCTACTGTTTCTCTTGCACAGGCATTTTATCCATTTGACATAATTTGAGGAAATTGCTTTGACTTTGTTGAAACAAAACCTTAATTTTTGTTGTTTTCTATGTCTTCCTCTATTTTGTTATTGTCACTATATTCCTCCACATTGACATTGGCATTATGGGTGAAGAATGCTTTCAATTAACATCAATCTGCATAAGATGATATAATGTATGTGATAAACCTATGATGTCTGTGAACTAAAGTATCCTTCAGCAATCTGATGTAAGAATATTTAGGTGAAATGAATTCTCATAAACTATCACAATTAGATTTATCAGAAAACTATCAAATCATAAGACTATAACTTTGGTTGTGAATGTGTTTGAACCGCTCATAAAATAACCAACCTCCATAGAACAAATTTGTAGTCCCAGTCTTCTTCTCAACTGAGGTAAAAGATTTATTTTTGTAAAGCTCTCTTTCTCTTAGTTTGAAGCTTATTCATCTTTTTATTCCTTTTCTTCTCTGAATTCCTTTACCATTTCCCGCTCAAAATGGTTTTCTTGGTGACAAAATGTGTAACGGGAAAGTAAAAATCGTGTTTATTATTTGAACTCTTTATGGTAAACATGAGCGGTTAATTGTAAAAAAAAAAAATGTTTTTATTTTGTAATTTTGTTTGTTATACAAAGTACAAACCCAATTCATCTTCGTTCCTTTTTGTATCTTTTATATAACAAAGGAAAGAAATTGTGACACAATTTTTTCTTTAAAATTAATATAGATTAATCAATTATTTTTATATATTCTATTTATTTTTTTAATTAAATATTAAATGTATAGTGAGTTTTAAATAAATCTTTTATATATTTTTATTTTTTTCTTATATATATATTAAAAAAATGTATTTAATATTATAATATTTTAATTATTAATTAGTTCAAGTATCACTACTTATATATGTTATGGAATTAATAAATAAAATAAATAAGATAATATTTATAAATATATATTATTAATATAATTGCTAGAGTAAATTAATTAAATAAAAAATTATAATTGCAAGAAGTATGTAATTTGTAAGAATATAAGAGATAAAATAGTAAAAATACTATACCAAATAATTGTATTTGAGTCTCTTAATTTTTAAATTATCTTTTATCATGAATTAATTTTAATTAAAAATAAAACAAAGTTATGTTTTATATAATAAAACAAAGGAGTATTTATGCAATTTTTTCTTCCAAAATAAACATAATTTAGTCAATTTTTTTTTACATATTTAATTTGTTCCTTTAATTAGACATTAAATAAATAGTGGATTTTAAATGTACCATTTATAAATATTTTAATTATGTACCACTATTTATATGTTATAGAATTAATAAATAAAATAAATAAAATAATATTTATAAATATTAATGATTAACATAATTGTTAAATCAAATTAATTGAATAAAAAGTTATAATTGCACGAAATATGTAATTTACAAGAATAGAAGAAATAAAATAATAAATTTTAGTATATTAAGTAATTGCATTTGTAACTAATATGATCATATATTTATAGAAACAGATTATTCACATAATTGCTGGAGTTAATTAATTAAATAAAAAATATAATTGCATGAAATATGTAATTTGAAAGAAAATAAAATAAAAGAATAGTATTTAGAATATGAAGTAATTGCATTTAAGTCTTTTGATTTAATTTTTTTAATTAAAAATAAAATGAAACTATCAGATAAAAAAATAATTAAGGAATTAAATTTGAAAAGAATAGTATTTCTAAATATAAATTATTAGCATAATAATTAGAGTGTGTTAGTTGAATAAAATAAAAGAAATGATAGAAATAAAATATAATAAATTTTAGAATACCAAATAATTATATTTAATTCTCTTTTATACCTAACTTTTCATTTACTCTCATAATAAAAAATAAAAATTATTATATACATAATTTTTACTTCATAAAATTTTTCGATTATCAATATATATCAATCAATAAATAAAATAAATAGGATAGTATTTATAAATACAAATTATTAACATATCTATTATAGTAAATTAATTGAATAAAATTATAATTGCATGAGTTATGTAATTTTCAACAGAATAAATAAAAATAAAATAGTAGTCTTCATACTACCAAGTAGTTCCATTTAAGTATCTTTATTTGTATATTATAAATTTAACCTTCTAATACTTGTATATTATAAATCTAACCTTATAATACTTGTTTATATTGATTCAAACATTACCTTTCCATATTAAGAGTATTTGAACGTTTATCTTATATATGTAAAATTAATGAGATTAAAAAGTATATACTATTCAATATTATTTTAGTAAGATTCAAAAACAATGCATAGGAGATATGACAAGCAATAACATTTCAATATTTTTATATCCTAAAATTATTATAATAATATCATTCATAAAATGTTAATTCCCCACAAAATTACTAATGACACATCTTATTTTTATGATTTTTTATCATATGAAGATGACTCAAATTGTTACTATTAATCATATGTAATGTTACAAAATTTTAGTGGAGAAAATTATAATGATAAGTGAAGTTCAATAATATCTAAAACAAGTATTTAAATTTTATATTTTGTAATTTTGTTAAAAAATTTTATTTATAAAATACTAAAAATAATATTTACTAGGTATAAAATGTCCATACATAGTACAAGTACACCTACTAGTAGTACAAAATTTACATATAGTATCATATTGTTCTTCAAATAAAATTGAAATTAATTCCATCTAGATAACCTGTGTAATAAAAATTTATATATATATATATATATATATATTAAGATTTATACTGATTTAATAACACAAAAAAAGAAAAATAATTTTTATAAAATTAAAATTTATTATTTATGATAAATAAATATTTTTAACATATAATTAAGTAAATAATTTATATTATGATATAATATTATTTTTTATTATTGATAATTTAAAAATATTAAAATTCAATTTATAATTAAAAGTGTTATAAACGATAAATTGAATGTGATAAAAAAAAATTAAAAAATCCTAAATATTGAACGCTCATTCAAAATAATTGATTATTATTATTATTATTACTATTATTATTATTTATATTTATATATATAAAAGATATTCTCACTATATAAATTGAAATTATAATAACCATATTGAATGAGGGTTTTAAAATTTATTTTCATCAAAAACATTTTTAGAATTTTTTATTAATATAAATATTTATAGGGTTTTTTAGCTATATAGAATAAATATTTATCTTTCACATTATACAAATTAAAATACCATTATGTATAGAAAGAAAGAAAATAAGTTATATATTAATATTGTAAAACAATTTAAATTCTCATACAATAGGGATGATAATGGATTGAATTTGATAAGGATGGGCAAGAGCCCCATTTATCTTTGTTATTACTTAGCCTGAAATTTTGATCGAGCTATTTATTTAAATTCGAATCCAACCCGATAAAGATCCAAAAAATATGGGAAAAGAGTGGGTCAACTTGTCTTCTTAACATAGTGTATTAATCTTAATATTATATATAATTCAATCATAAAATAAAAGAAGTATAAAACTTAAAATAAAGTATTTTATAATATATTTTTTAAAATAAATAATATTATTACAAGTATAATAATATGTTATATAAAATGATATCTATTAAATAAAAATATTTATTATCAATACATAATTTTTGAAAAAATTATATTTTTTTAAGAGAATACGAGACATTTGTTGAGTTGAGTTGGGTTGACCTAAAGCCTAACCTGAACTCGCCTTAAAAATATATTGAATCTAATTTTAAAAATCAAACCTATCCAAAACAGATCATACCAAGTTGGGTTTTGCTCATATCATCGAATTTGGATAGCATACTATAGTTCTCGTCCTTGCACCCATATTTTAAAAAAATTCTTATATTCGGACTCATACCTTAGTAATTTTAATACATATCATTCTCTTAGTAATTTTAAAAAATATTTATACTCATACTTGTTACTTGCATTTTATTAACTATGAAAATTGATAAATAAAAATATTAAAAATATAAAAATAATTAAATAAAAATCCTGCTTAAAACATCACAAAATTTAAAACGAATATATATATATATAATATAGTGAATATGAAATTAAATTTTTAATTTGGATTAATTTCTTTTACTTTATAATTATAACTAACTAATGTAATATATTATTTTTTATCAAATTTTAAAAAATAAAATTTCAATACTTACAAGTTTATAAATTTGTTAGTGTGAAAGTTTATTATAACATTTGTAATATTTTATGGTTAATTGTTATGTTTTCTAAACATATAAACTTAGGAATTATTTTGAACAGATAATAAAAAATAAAAAATATATAAAATTCTTTTTAAATAAATAACTTATTTTCTCTGATTAAATTTAAAAATAATTTGTGCTAGGTTTTTTTGCACGTACATAGTTTTATATTATGTTTTGAACACACCCTGATGGAAGCTAGCGTGGGACAGTTGAGAGTGTCTCCCCGTGGGAAAGCAAATTTAGACCGTTAGATTAATTTATTTGTATATGGATAGCTGGAATTTTTTCTCTTTTCTTTCTTCTTTCTCTTTCCTGTTTTGCCCCTTTCAAATCTATGGCCTTCTCCCTTCTCCAACTCTCTGGAACTCACTTTCAATTGATGTTTTCACTCTCCTTCAATCTCCACCGACATGCATGCAGGTTTTTTCCTCTAATATCTCCCTTTAGCATCATTTCATCAAAACCAATTCATCTAATAGACCTTTTTAGTACCATGGAAAAGCATGACATGTAGTTAAAGTTTCACCACCACTTGATCTCCACACCACCCTTTCTCTCTTCTTTCTCTGCGTTCTGGGGCAAATTGAGAAATAGGAAAAAAATAAAAGAAAATAAATATTTCTACCAAAACTCTCCCATGATTGAATATCCAATAGCTAATATTTTAGTAAGTATAACAATAATTATTAAGATAAATTTTAATATTAGAATAAATTTTACAAAATTAATTTTTAATTGAGAATGTTACCATTTGAATATATTATTTAGGTCAAATAGCTCGACTCTTGTTTAGTGATGTTAGTATAGGTATCCCATGGTATAAACCAACTATTTCACATGCTGAAACAAATAGTTTCATATTTCATTTCTAACAGTAAATATGAAAATAAATTTAAAATATGTAATATTGGGAACATAACATGAGGATTTCAACTCAAGATTTCACATTCTGTTTGCACCCTATAGCATCCACCATAAATACTTTGGCAGGTGTACTATGTAAGGTCTTTTCTGCTTCATCCAATCAAGCCAGTCATGCATGACTATTTTAGCTATGATTATTTTTTTGTCAAGTGGATCCATTTCCCTACTTCTGGTCTAAACCCTTTTTTATTGAGTTTGGTTCTCCATTTTTTTCCTGTTTCATTCGGGATGACGGCCGACCCATTAAGAGTAAGTTAAGTTGATCGATCCACTCACCTTACTGACTCTGTATAACCTTTATTTAATGTACATGGGAAAACTGTCAAACACTAGGAAGCAGGGTCTTGGTGGTGCAGTCCTTGATATAGGATACCCCTGACTTGACATGATAGAGTCCAGGGGAAAACAAGCAGTGTCTGACAGAGTATAGGAGAAGCTTCCATGTTAGTTCACACTACTTTAGGAGAAGCACTCCGTCCAAATGACTACAAAAGATGACTAAGAGGTTTCAGAAAAGAGGAGGAAAATCACAATCTGATATGTCCACTCTATAACTAAACCACCGGTTATAGACGTGATCATTGGCGCCCAACATTGGATCGTGGCCTAGGATGATGATCGACCCATTAAGAGTCGACTGAGTCGATCACCGATTCACCTTACTGACTCCATACAACCTTCATTTAATGTCCATAGTAAAAACGCCTGACATTAGGAAGTAGAATCTAGGTGGCTCGATCTTAGATAGAAGGCACCCCTGACTTGACAGAACCTAGGGAACAAGTAGCGTCTAAGTAAAGCTAGAGGAAGTTTTCATGGCGACTCACATTGCTCGAGGATAATAATCTCCCTCCAGACTACTATAAAGGATGACTAAGGGGTTTCAGAAAAGAAGAGGAGGACAATCATAATCTGATATGTCCACACTATAACTAGACCACCGGTTATAGACGTGAACATATTCTATGGAGTTGGCCATATGCTCTAACCATTTCTATGAAGTTTCACCATTGCAAGTTTTTATCTCCTAAATCTTTAACAAGAAACCAGTTATGCAATAATTTAATCATGCTGCAATATAGTGCTTAAATATTTACACCATTCTTGTTTAAATTATTTTATTTTATTTTATATTCACAAAGGTTGAGGTTTCTACTATAGTGTTGTTCTTGTTCTAAAGTGTATCCTCTTCTTCCAGAATGTCTTCCCCCTTTTATTCTCAAGCGAATTCTTGTCTTCTCGCTGCCATTCGAAGCTTCGATATAGGCTTTCGTACACGCAACTTTCTGACACATTTCTTTTACCCTGACTCTCATGATTGACCCTTGCTAACCCCTAGAAGCGACAGCTGAGGGAGAGCAGTTAGCTGGATGCGTGTGTCAACCACCTAGCCGGCCGTCACATAGTCAATTGGCCTCCTACTAACCGACCGTTCGGTTTTGACCGATACACAGCCCCTCAAGCTTAGCCGACTGGGCATAAGCTTGATGCCGAGGGGCCGAATTGATGATGAGACGTCGGTTCAGTTTACGCGTGATTCTGACTTTGGGCTTTGGGCCACGAAGGCATTTTAAATTCCCCGCATTGATGATTTCCTCGGGACCATGTGCTTTGGGGGAAGATTTCGCAATCATTGATATTGGCGGTTACCAGACATTTATCCTTTGCCTTTTCACCTCGCTTCTTCACTTGGCTGCACTTTTGCACTCCTTCCCCTCTATCTCCTTCTTCTACTCTTCAATAGCGTCGCCAGCTTCGCTAATCTTCCTAAGCATTCTTCTTCGATGGAACCCATAGGTAATGATTCCCACCGCTTTTATTTCTTGTCTCCAATTTTTGTTCTCCCAATTAGGTCTTCTCTTTAATTTCGGTCTCAGAACATTTTTTTCGTTTTGACGAGGAGACTTGTGCCCTAGCTAGGGTCACATTTTGACCCTTGCTTTCTTTCATTCGCAGGGGAAGTTACGAGGGACCTGTCAGGTACCTCCAACCAGGAGGCCCAGCCTTCCTCCACTGCAGCGCCCGTTGATGGTGCTTCTAATCGAGACGATGACTCTTCATCGAGCTCGGGTTCTCGAGAGGACTATCCCTTTAGGATAACTTATCGTGATGATAAGTCTGATAGTTTGGCCGATGGGGCTTATTCGTGGGTAGACCCCGAGGTCTTAAGAGTCTCTTCGGTTTTAACAAAGTCGGGCTCCTTATTGGGAATGACTTCCGCTATATGCCGGCCGAGAACATGGTCCGTGACGGTGACGGCCTGTCGATCAGGGGAAGCAGTCTGCATGAATTCCGCCGAAGCCCCGAGGCCGTTTTTCTACCTATACGACACGCTCCACTCGAGGCTAAGGATACAACTCCCCTTCACCCACTTCGAGCGGTCGGTGCTTCGGGCTTTAAACGTGGCTCCTACACAGCTTCATCCCAACAGCTGGGCGTTCGTTAGGGCCTTCGAACTCTTGTGCGAAGACTTGGGCAAAGCCCCATCCCTCGGGGTATTCTTCTGGTTCTTTGCCCCGCGCAAGACCGATCGCGTAGGGTGGATGTCTCTAAGCAACAGGCCGAAACGTTCGCTCTTGCGGCCCTTCTCTGAAAGCTACAAAGGCTTCAAGGATCGCTTCTTTAGAGTCGCTCCGCAGAATCCCAATTCGAGATTATTGGTCGACCGTGAGGGGCGACAGCACTTTCCCCTTCAGTGGACTCGTCGGCCGGCGGTGTCTATCTCTGTCGCTGTTAAGAGTTTAGAGGGCTGGGAGCGAGCCTTTATTGATGAATTGAGAGAGCTGCCTGTATATCGTAGTTCTGACATAATAAAAGGGGAAGGTTAGTCAGCTTGATGAGTAGGTCTTCTTACTATTCTATCTTGTATTTTAATCCCGGTTTTCTCTTTGTTTCAAGGTATTCAACTAAAGCTTTGGCTAAGTTGTGGAAAAGGAAGAGAAATCAAGTGCAACCTACGCCCCCGACCGGCTTGGAAGCTGAAGCCGCTCCTCTGGCGACTGCCATACCGGCCGACAATGCTCAAACTTCTCAAGAGGAAGCCTCGCGAACTCCTTCTGTTTTTGAGGTTGATGCTGGCGCTCCTCCCTCTCCTATTCACCATGCTGAGGAGGTGGATGACCGCCCAAGCAAGCGTCTTCATGTAGATGAGGATCGAGAGGACAATGTGTCGGCCAGCCTCGAGGTATCAGTTCCCCAAGTTCCTAACCCTCGGCCTCAGCTCTATAAGTCCTTTCTTCAAGTTGCTGACCGAACTATCGCCTCCTCAATGGTGGAAGCCAAAGTGGATCGTATGGGCTTGGTTGGGGTTTATGATGCTATCCAATAGTACAATGCCTATGGGTTCGCCTTGGCTCGCGTTGCTGAGAAGAAATTTGGGGATATATTTGCTGAACGATCCTCATGGGAAGATCAACGTAGGAGTCTCAATGAAGAGAATCGCAAGTTATCTTCGGCCTTGGCCGACAGTGAGGCAAGACTCCTCGATTATGGTCTCTCGACCGCCAAACTCCAGGAAGCTTTGAGGGCAGAACAGAAGATGAGTGGGGAGCTACTAGACCTCAAGGTTGAGCTTCTGCTGCATAAAGACGGGCTGGAACTTGGCAATGATGCCCTCCAGGCAGAGGTGAAGAAACTTGCCAAGAGGCGGTCGAGAAGGAATCAGCCCATAAAGATGAGCTGAGATCAATGGAAGAATCACTTAAGGTTGCTCAGGATACCATTGCTGCGCGTGATCAAACTATCTATCAACAGGGCATTGACATAGCGGATCAGTATGTTGTGGGTTTTCAGCGCGCTATTACGCAAGTTGAATTCCTCCATCCTTCTGTTGATATTTCGGAGGCCGACCCATTTAAGGAGGTCTTGGACGGTCGTCTTGTATCGGTGTTAACGCCGCCAGAGTCTCCAGCCCCTTAGTTTATCCTTTATTATGTGTAACTCCTGTTTATTTGTAGACTCAATGGAACTTGTTTTTCTTTATGTACTCCTCTTGAGGGGACGTGTTAGTTGATTTCGATTTATTTCTCGAAACACTATATTCTGCTTTGTGTGCGCTTTGTCTTATGCTTTGCTTATACGCTTATGTTTACCTTTTTGTGTGACTACGTTTAAGTTATCGCCACTCTTTGGGTAATCAATAGCGTGATGTTGGTTTAACACGGTCGTCGTGATCCAGTCTTTTCGGGTCATTAGCTTCTAGTTCGGCCAATGATCTTCCGCTTGGATCAGTTGCGTTGTAGTTTGCCTAAGTTGACTCCAGGATTGAACTTACTGAGTTCATTGCTCTCCTTGGTTCCTCCAACTCGAGTCGTTGATGAATTGCATTAAGTTGTCTTTCGAAGGGAAATGCTAGTCGATCATGTCGGGTGGCATGATCATGCCGGGTGGCATTCATAGAATTTTTCCTATTTGGTTGTATGGTCGATTTTATGGGGTTGTTGTTTTCAAGTTCTATTCATGTCAAATCCAAGGCTGACCGTATTAGGTGGCACTTACAGGACTTATCCGAGTTGAGTCCATGGTCAACTTTGTTGAGTTGGCCAATTAGGACTAATCCGAGGCGAATCCAAGGCCGACCGTATTAGGTGGCACTTACAGGACTTATCCGAGTCAAGTCCATGGTCAACCTTGTTGAGTTGGCCAATTGGGACTAATCCGAGGCGAATCCAAGGTCGGCCGTGACAGGTGGCACTTACAGGACTTATCCGAAGTCGAGGTCCATGGTCAACTTTGTTGGAGTTGGCCAATTATGACTAATCCGAGGCGAATCCAAGGCCGACCGTGATTAGGTGGCACTTATTGGGACTTATCCGAGTCGAGTCCATGGTCAACTTTGTTGAGTTGGCCAATTAGGACTAATCCGAGGCGAATCCAAGGCCGACCGTATTAGGTGGCACTTACAGGACTTATCCGAGTCAAGTCCATGGTCAACCTTGTTGAGTTGGCCAATTAGGACTAATCCGAGGCGAATCCAAGGTCGACCGTATTAGGTGGCACTTACAGGACTTATCCGAGTCGAGTCCATGGTCAACTTTGTTGAGTTGGCCAATTAGGACTAATCCGAGGCGAATCCAAGGCCGACCGTATTAGGTGGCACTTACAGGACTTAAATTTTGCACTGGAAAAATCAACTGACAAATCGTCTGCACTGGAAAAATCAACTGACAAATCGTCTCGTTAGTGTTTCAACTGTAATACATTCGTAGGGACCCAGCGTTCCATGTTCTGGGTATTTCTTTACCTCTTAGCGTCTCCAGTTTATATGCCTCTCGGCCTACCTCTCCTTTGACTCTAAAAGGTCCTTCCCATTTGGGCGTCAGCTTGTTGCTCTCGGCTTTGTGAGTTATTTTCCTCAGCACCAGATCCTTGGGGTTAAACTTGCGGGGCATGACTCTTCGATTATATAATCTGGCCACCCTAGCCTTGATAGCGAACTCCCTTATATGCGCTGCTTCTCTCACCTCCTGGACCATATCCAGGTTTGCTCTCAATCCGCCTTCATTTGTCTCTGGATCGTAGAATTCTGCCCGTAGGGAAGGCTCTCCAATTTCCACGGGAATGACCGCTTCGGTACCGAATGCTAAGCGGAAAGGTGTCTCTGTTAGGTGGATGAATGGGGAGTAGTGTGATATGACCACAACACTGCGGGTAGTTCCTCCGTCCACCCGGCCTTTTGCTTCTTCCAACCTTCGTCGCAACCCCCTCAAAATAACTCTATTCGTCGCTTCTGCCTGGCCGTTCGTCTAGGGGTGCTCTACCAAGGTGAATACCTGCTTGATTCCTAGTTCTTGACAGAATTCTGCTGTGGTCTTGGACGCGAACTGAGTGCCATTGTTCGATACTATGACGGCCGGCAGGTCGAATCTGCAGATTATTTTCTTCCAGAGGAACCTTTTGATTCTCTTGGCCGAGATGACTGCTACTGGTTCTGTCTCTATCCACTTAGTGAACTAGTCTACTGCTACTATCAAGAATTTAATTTGCCCTGGAGCGAGAGGAAAAGGCCCCAAAATGTCCACCCCCCATCGGTTGAATGGCCATGGCTAAGCCATCGAGTGCAATATTTCAGGAGGCGCCCTGTAGTTTTCGGCGAATCTTTGACACTTGTCTCATTTTTTAACGAAGTCCATGCAGTTCTTTTTCAGCGTGGGCCAGTAATATCCGGCCTTGGCGATCTTGCTTGCGAGGGCTCGTCCTCCTATATGCGTCCCACATATTCCCTCATGGATCTCTCTCATGACATATTCGGCCTCGTCTTTGTTTAGGCATTTGAGGAGGGGGAAAGCAAAGCCCCTCCTGTATAGACGTTGCCCCACCAAGGTGTATTTTGCTGCCTCCTTGGCTAGTCGTTTAACTTCGTCCTCACTCTCCTCGGTCTTCCCTTCTTGGAGGTACTTGATTAGAGGTGTCATCCAGGTTCTTTCCTCTTCGACACTGTACACTTCCTCTTTGTCCACCGTGGGTGACTCCACATTCTCATGTATGACCGACCTTAGCTGTCCTCTCCTCTAGGTGCTTGCCAGTTTGGCTAGCAGGTCTGCTCTCTCATTCTGCTCTCGTGGTACGTGGACTAGCTTGAATTTTTCAAAACCGGCCGCCAACTGCACTGCCCTCTCCTTGTATCTACTCAACTGGGGGTCCCTTGCCTGATACTCGTTGTTGATTTGTCCAGTTACCAATTTTGAATCACTTTTAGCGGTCAGAGTCTTCGCCTCTAGATCCCGGGCTAATCTCATTCCGGCCAATAACGCTTCATACTCTACCTGATTGTTGCTAGCTCTGAATTCAAAATGCAGGGATTGCTCTATTAAGACACCTCTAGGCCCTTCCAATATGACTTCGGCTCCTGACCCCGCCTGGTTCGAGGACCCGTCGACTGACAAGTACCATTCGCCGTTCTCTTCGCTCAGTCGGTCATCCGGGGACAATTCGTTCACGAAGTCGGCCAGAACTTGTGCTTTAACATGTCCCCTTCTCTCAAACGAGACATCAAACTCCGACAGCTGGACACTCCATGCTACCATCCTCCCTACCAAGTCGGGTTTCCTCAGGACCTGCCTTATGGGCAAATCCGTTCGGATGATGACGACATAAGTTTGGAAGTATGGGCGTAGGCGTCGTGAGGCTGTTACCACTGCCAGGGCCGCCTTCTCTATCCTTTGATATCGCCTTTCGGGTCCTTGGAGTACCTTACTGGTGAAATATACTGGTCTTTGTTCTCCTTTTTCTTCTTGGACCAGAACTGAACTTATGGCATTATCAGATATTGAAATGTAAAGGTACAAGGGCATACCTGGCTTTGGGTGAGTCAAGACCGGGGGGGTTGCCATCATTGCCTTTAGACGTAGGAAAGCCTCCTCGCACTCGTCCGTCCATGCAAATTTTCCCTCTTTCTCAAGGGTTGCAAAAAGAGGGGTAGACGTCTCGGCTGACTTGGAGATAAAGCGGGACAAAGCCGTGAGTTTGCCCATAAACTGTTGTACTTCTTTTACGCTCCTGGGGCTTCTTACGTTTGCTATTGCTTGGCACTTTTCTGGGTTTGCTTCGATTCCCCTCTCGGTCAGCATGAAGCCCAGAAATTTCCCCGCTTTAACACCGAATGAACACTTACTCGGGTTCAGGCGCAGCTTGTGCTTTCTGAGTACGTCAAATATTCTTCCGAGGGTGCCACAATGCTCCTTCATGCATTGGGATCTGGCCACCATGTCATCCACGTATACCTCTACGTCTCTGCCCAGGATCTCCTTGAAGATTTTATCCATCAAGCGCTGGTAAGTGGCTCCAGCATTTTTTAGACCGAATGGCATCACTTGATAACAGAATGCCCCTTCCTCAATGATGAAAGCCGTCTTCTCTTCATCGTTTGGGTGCATCCGGATTTGGTTATATCCGGAATAAGCATCCATGAAACTCAAGTAAGTGAAGCCGGCAACGTTATCCACCAATCTGTCAATGCCTAGCAGTGGGTACGAGTCCTATGGGCAAGCTTTATTCAAGTCGGTGTAGTCCGTGCACATTCTCCATTTTCCGTTTGCTTTTCTTACCATTACAACGTTCGCCAACCAAGTTGGGTACTGCACTTCTCGCACGAAGCCGGCCGCGATTAACTTGCGAATTTCCTGTTTCGCTGCTTCTCTTTTCTCTTCCCCCATTTTCCTCTTTTTCTGGGCGATCGGCCTGGCGTTCTCGTCCACCGACAGTCGATGACATATGAATTCGGAGTCGACGCCAGGCATATCTTGGGCCGACCAAGCGAATACATCGTAATTAGATTTGAGGACCGCTTTGAGCATTTCCTCCTCTTCTGGGTTCATGGTCGTCCCTATCTTTGTCGTCTGTCCCTGCTCCGGTCCCAGCATTACCTCTTTTAACTCTTCGGCAGGGAGTGGCCATTCTCTCTCGAACTGGCTCCTTGGGTCCAAATCCAAGTCCAAGACGTTCACAATCCTCGATGGAGGGGGTCTCTCTATTCTTAGGCTGTCTTCATAACACTTTTGGGCTGTCCGAGTATCCGCCCATACACATCCCACCTTACCTCCCACCGGGAACTTCATGCATAGGTGCCTGGTGGACACTATTGCCCCTACTCTGTTCAATGCCGGCCGACCAACAATGATATTGTATGACGCAAGAGCGTCTACGATTGTGTACTGGATTATGATCGTTCGGTCGACCGGCCGTTCCCCCAGACGTGTCTCCAACTCCACTATTCCCAAGATTGGGACGCACTCCCCTGCGAAACCATATAGATTTCCAGGGCACGGTTGTATCAACTCAGAGGGCAGCTGCATCTTTTCCAAAGTAGACTGGTATAGGATATTGGCAGAGCTCCCTTGGTCTATGAGGACGCGTTCCACCTTATACCCGGCCACCCCCATTGAAATCACCATTGGCTCATCTTGGGATGCTGCCTGACCTCTCATATCACTGTCATCGAAGGTGATGACTGGCGTCTTTGCCCTTTTCCCAAGGGGAATGGCGTTAGCTCCCGTCAGTATCGTCTGTACCCGACCGTCTGTCATGCTTGCTGGTGCCCGGGTTATGCTCTCCCCGTAACCCGTCCGCCCGCCAGAAATGGTACTTATTGTTCCTTTGTGGATGGGAGTCGCTTGCCTTGACCTGCTTCTGTCCCTCTGGCTTGTGCCCGCCGAATGAGGTGAGTTCCTTCCCTGCCTTTGTGTTCGCCTTGGCACCGATCTCTGTATGTAGCGGTCTAGGTGACCGCTTTGCACCAGCCCTTCAATCTGAGTCTTTAGCCCCCAACAATCTTCGGTGGTGTGGCCGAACGCCTTATGAAAATCACACCAACTATTTCTCTCTTTCCCCATCACTCTTCCCCTGGTCTCGGTTAGATAATTCAGTAAGGAAGTGTGGCAAATCTCGTGCATGATTTGGATCCTCTTCTCGTTGAGAGGAGTAAAGTATTGGGTTTGCTCGTGTGGCCTTACTAGCGTGGGTCGCTTGTCCTCCTTTATCTTGCTACTCACTTTAATGGTCTTCTGCTCGGCCTTCCCTCCTGACTTTCTCCTCTCGTACTGATCCTCCTCCATGTCCACGTGTTTCTCCGCCCTTGCTCGTATTTCCTCCATGTTTGTTGGCCTCCTGAGGGCCAAAGCGTCGCTGAAAGGTCCCGCTCTTAACCCCTTTTGGAATGCTTTAACAAAGAACTTCTGGTCAGGGTCGTCTACTCTGACAGTGGCGTTGTTGAAACGTGCTAAGTATTTCTTCAAGCTTTCCCCTTCTCCTTGCTTGATGTCGAAAAGATCCGCTACTTCCAATCTTTTCACCTTGTTCGCCGCAAACTGGGATAGGAAAGAGCCGACCAAGTCTTTAAATGATTGGATGGACCTGGGTGGAAGCGTGGCCACCCCTCTCAGCGTTCCAGGGAACAACTTACAGCTGAGTCGATCATTTCCACCGCTAATGTACATTTGCGTCTGGAAGGCCTGCAGGTGGGTGTGTGGGTCTTGACTTCCATCAAAGGGTTCTACTGCCACCTCTCTAAAGTTGGGAGGGATAATGACTTCATCTATTTCTTTGCAGAAGGGTTGTCCCCAGAACGGTGGGGTCACCTCTTCTCCACATTCTTCTTGGTTATGCTCTTCTACTGTTTTGAGGGCTGCTATCTACTGGCGGAGCTCTTCTTCTCTCCTCTCTGCAGCCCTCATGGCATTCAGGTGCCTTTCTTCAGCTAGGCGATGTCTCTCTTCAGCCTCTGCATGCCTCAACTCAGCCTCCGCGCTAAGACGTGATTGCTCATCGCTTCGCGCTTGCAGGGAAGCCACAGCCCGAAGCAGACGCTGCAGCATATCTTCTTCTCCTTCATTGGTAGAACTTGCTTGATTTCTGGTGATCGGCATCCTTTCCTCGTTCTCTTCTCCTCTTTTTCTTTTTGATCGTTGGGAGTAGTTTTACCTGCCCCACGGTGGGTGCCAATGTTCTTGTTCTATAGTGTATCCTCTTCTTCCAGAATGTCTTCCCCCTTTTATTCTCAAGCGAATTCTTGTCTTCTCGCTGCCATTCGAAGCTTCGATATGGGCTTTCGTACACGCAACTTTCTGACACATTTCCTCTACCCTGACTCTCATGATTGACCCTTGCTGACCCCTAGAAGTGACAGCTGAGGGAGAGCAGTTAGCTGGATGCGTGTGTCAACCACCTAGCCGGCCGTCACATAGTCAATTGGCCTCATACTAACCGACCGTTCGGTTCTGACCGATACAAGTGTCTATGATCATTGTTGTAGTAATATATGTTGACAGTGACACGATCACAGTTCTCTAATTCTTAACTGATGAATATCTTTGTGTGTGCATTAGGCAATATTTCACATCATCAAGGCTGAAGGAGTAAGACAAATGTTTCTCACCACAACCATACCAGCTTTTTATAGAGCTCCTCCCACAAGATAATACAATTAGCAAAATGCTCCCTCTACTAACCATTTTCAGTTAATTTGTCTTCAAATTAAGCAAATTTTGGTGGACATAAGGAACATTTGTTAAAGCACTTAGAAGGGGGGTTATTGGTGAGCAGTTTTATTAGTTTGTAGGAGGTAATTTGTCAACCTCCTCTTGTCGCCATTATACCAAAAGAAAAGAAAAAAGAAGACATTGTCTTTATACTAATGATACTTGGACACCATCGAAAAAGACATTCCATGAACATCCTCGATTTAGTTAGATCCAATTTTTTAACACCCATGTTGAAAACTGTGCTAAAAGATGATGAAAATAGAAAATATTTTGATCTGTGTTTGGTGTTTTTCTTGGCCACATATCTTGATCTTGTGTCATATAAGAGAATTAAAAAAAAATTTAATTTATATGTATGATTAATTTAAAAATATTCATAAAATATTTTCAAAGTAAAAATATACCCATTTAACAATTTACATTCTCTTTACATCCATGTCTGCAACTAACATTATTAAACAAGACAGGCTACAGAGTGATACTCCAACATGTTTCTCACTGGAAAAAAAAAATGATGGTTAGATTTTTATTTTTGAACTGATAATTTCTTTTTCTTTATTTCTTTATCGTTGTTTTTTTTTTTTTTTTTCCTTCTTGTCTCCTCTCATCTTTTCAACCTCTTTTGGTAGCTTGGACAGCAGGGTTGTCGAATAGGCTAAGTACAGCCCAGAGACTTGGTGGGTTTGGGTGGGCGACATGGCTCCTTTAAGGTCTAGAGTGTAAGAGATGCAGCAACAACATCAAATTTGAAGAGCTTGTAAGATATTTTTTACTATAATGAGAAGCTAATGAATTTCAACCGGTTGAGGTGATGAATCAACAAGCGGTTGAACCATACTTTCTTAAGACTCATATTTCTTTATGACTTTTTTGCTCCGTTCAACCATATTTTCTTTAAGACACATTTGATTATGGATCTTTTAACTTTTCTTAAGAGTCATACTTAAAGATCTTACTTGACCAATCTTTCTCCTTCAGTGCTCTGATCTATTTTGGTTTGCGGTGAGTTGTTGCTGGGTTTTTGGCTTTTCTCAAGAGTCATACTTTCTTATGATTCTTTTGCTATCAATCTTTTTTCGTTCACCACTCTTATCTTGCATGTAGTTTCATGGACGTCATAGAATTTAGACAGGAATGTGTTCTTGGAATTAATATTAGTATCATCCTATAATACTCTCTTAAAATTTATTAATTTACAAATTTTAACAATGTTCACAATTAATAATATTAATAAATTTTACAAAAATTTACTTCATTAAATTTTAAAAATAAATTATTTTAGTAAGTTTTAATTAATAATAATAAACATATGCATGTCCCTAACTTTCCTCTATACAGAAGAAATTTGAAAAAAAAAGAGTTGAGAAACATTAAATAAAAAAAATGAGTTGAGAAACATTAAATAAAAAAAATGAGTTGAGAAACATTAAATAAAAAAAATGAGTTGAGAAACATTAAATAAAAAAAATGAGTTGAGAAACATTAAATAAAAAAAAATGAGTTGAGAAACATTAAATAAAAAAAAATGAGTTGAGAAACATTAAATAAAAAATGAAAAGAGGTTGAAAATAAGCAAGAAATTTCAGCTGACATTAAATTTAAAACAAAAACACAATGAGTTAAGAAACATTAAAAATAAAGAAATAACAGATTGGTAATTAATATTATTACAGAATTTAAAATTTGTTTAATTTACAAAATAAATTTTCATCCCAAAATTAAATCTTAAAGCATTTAATAATTATTATATCCTAAAATAAAATTAAAAAATAACAACAAAAGTTGATAAACATAAAAATAGGTAAAACAATATCAATTTTTAAAACATTCATACACTATCATATCTAAAATTAAAAACTATACACTTCAGTTTAAAATAAAACAAAACTCAGACTGCAATGGTAGGGACCGCGCGAACGCTGGCCCCCTCTACCACAAATTATGATGTAGGCTCTGCCACTTGGGCAGACCTTAGAACAGCACCCCTCCCAAGTGCAATGGAGGTCACTGCCCTAGGCCATGGGCCTTCATGATCACCCATTGACCCCATCCAGGTAAGTATGTTGCTCATTCCTACACATCTCTCTTTTATAACCCATACTCCTACCTACCTTATCAAAGTTCTGTGATGTGGGACTTTTAACACTGCTAACTCTGCATTGCAGGTGCTTTGACTTCCTTTAAAGATGGGTTTCTCCATCTACCTCCACTGCTTCACAAGAGCATTAAGATTCTTTGTTTTCGTAAAAGGAATAATAAATAATTAGAAAATACCAACCTCTAACAATAAAACACACCCAGAAATTAACCAAGCTCAAATGTCAATCCTTCGTAATCCAAATGGCTTGCACTTGAGCTTCCACTGAATGGTTGTTCATATAGGACTAATCAGCAGCAAAGATTGAAAGAAGTATCATCAATTTCTGTGGGTAAAGCTTCAATTACCATGTACTCAAGATCTGGAAGCATCAAAAGATGTTAGGGAAGTATACAATCAGATATGCTCTTACAGTGATTGGCCTGCTCCTCCACCAGCTTTGAGACTTCGAACAAATTGTGTAACATAATTAGCTTCTCCAATTTTCTTATGAGATAATGTTTTCCTTCAAAACATAAAGTACTGAATCTGGGGTTCGTGATTACATATTGATTAAGAGCATTTCTAACAAAAGTTATACACAAAGTTGTGATAGTTGTCCAGGGGTCTTTTATTATTGGACTGTATTGTTTGCTACTATTTCAAGGTTGCCTTTTATTACAAGTGATACTGAAAAAATTAATATGTTGTCTACTTAGGATCCATATATTACTTTTGAAATAATTTGGAATAAATCTGACTTTTAATTTGTTGAACAGAATTGCAATGAAAGGAGTCATGTTGATGATGGAGTTAAAAAAATTATTCAACTAAAACCATAGAAACAATTTACTCTTGTATTGATTTGCTAATTGTTCAAGTATTTTATTTCGTATAGCACTTAAACCAATTGTATATTGTCTAACGCTGTTGATGCTTATAAAAACAAATAAAGCTCTTGCATAGCCACGATTTAGGAAGAAGTTTGTGCACTGGACTAACAGAAAACAATAGGAGTAATTTTATATTTCTGTTTCTCTGAGTCCCACAAATAGATTTTGTCAACCCAAGTTGTGTTCTTAATAAGTGTGTTTACAAATCATTTCTAACCTTTATTTTTACTCTACATACATGTTCTAAAAGAAACTTTCAATCCACAGTTACCCATTATGCTAACAATGCACTTATTGTTAATGCCTTTAATTTAAGATAAGTAGATAGCCAAATACGTTCTCATCCATTACTAGGCCACCTTAATTTATGAGTGTAGAAATTTTGGCATATGCTTGTTTTTGGAGATAGTAGTATCAATAACCAATTCCTTATTGTCAGAAGGTTATCTTTTTGTTAAGGCCAGATTCTATCATCTCACAGATATAGTTGTTAAGATTCCATCACCTCTGCTTCTGAGTTAGATCAAGATGTACAAACATGCCCCCAATCTGAATCTAATAACTCAATTATGGATAACAAGAAAAGATTGAAACTCTCAAAGGTGTACCAAGTGAGTTGGAAAATAAGGTAGAGTTGATAAACTTTCTTAAGATAATAATCTGTCATATGTTGTACCAAAAGGATAAAAAAAAATGGTATTTCAGTCTTGTCATTCTTTTTTCTCTTGGCTATACATTAGTACAAATCTTGACTTTTAAACAAATGAAAACAGGTACCATCTATTGAGGTCAAATTCACTGGTAGCTGGAAAATGACCTTTTATATTTCTTGTGCTATATTAATGTAACTGTTGTATAAAAGCATTTAAAAATAAAATCAAGTCCAAAGTAAAATATTTCTAGTACTACATGTGTAATAAGAGTATTAAAAAATAAAAATCAATTTGAAAGGAACCATTGGTGGAAACATAGGTTTTTTTAATATGTTCTTTAAGTAATTACTTTTCATTTTTGTATACTTTTACATGTTTAATATAAGGTTATGTGTAAAAAATGTTATACTTTTAGTGTAAAAATATTTATAATTAAACATCTTATCGAAATTGTTAAGAATAATGTTTTTAAGTTATACAAATGTTATACTGTCAATCAATTAAAACTTATTAAAACTTACTTTTAGTATAATGTTTAAAATAATTATTAAATTTACTATATATGTTTATAATTAAACAATCTTATAACACAATTTATCAAAATTATTAAAAAATATTCAGCACTTCTAATAAATTTACTATACACATTTATAATTAAACAACCTTATTACCACAACATATAAAAAATATTAAATGTTTATAATTAATAAACCATAAATATTTGTAACCAAATATTCAGAATTTCAATGATAGGAACCGCGCGTACGCAGGCTCCCTCTGCAACAAATTATGATGTAGGCTCCATCAATTAGACAGACCTTAGAGTAGTACTCCTCCTAAGTGCAATGAAGGCCACTGTCCTAGGCCATGGGCCTTAATGATCACCCATAGACCCCATCCAGGTAAGTATAGAACTTAATGCCACACACACATCTTTTATATGCAATGCTCCTCACTGCTTCAACTAAGTTCAACGATGTGGGACTTTCATACTGCTATATTGCAAGTGCTTTTAACTTGACCATTCTCCCGTAAACATGTGTCAATATCTCTTCATCAGTTGGTCTATCTACATCAAGATCCTTTGTTTTCGTGCAGAGAATAATACATACATATAAAACACCAACCTCTAACAGAAAAATACACCAGGAAATTAAGGGAGCATTGCACTTGAACTGCAACCTTATAGTTGTTTATACAGGACAACCATGCCACACAAAATGGATAGTACTTGCACAGGAAAAATTGACTGAACTTTGTTGTGACATTCATAAATAATTGATTCAACAAGATTAGTGCTTACAAAATAATGACTAGTAAGTTACTGAGAAACAATTAGAATTAGTGAATTATGAAATGAAAATATAGTGGTATCCATAAGTTGTTATTATATTGTGTGCTCTTCCCTGGAAACATGTCTATTCTCTCAAACCAACAGACAACTCCGGGTTTAAAATCTCAAATCAAATCCAAAAATTACTGAATCAGATTAGGTTCAATAAAGTTTGACTTGCTTGTGACAAAGTACTTTCGCGCATTGAATATACAATCAATATTTTAAAAACTAAATGTCTTTAAACAACAGGTCAAGTGTCAAATGACGGTTAAAGTAATGTTTGAATAAATAATAATTAAATATATCATTTTAATATTATATAATGTGGTAAGTAACAAAGTAATATACATAAAAAAATGTAAAAAATTATATTAACAAAAAATATTATATATTCACCTAGATTAAAAATAATAATGGTTAAGATTTAATTAAGATAGGAATATATGTATCTATATTTACACTTAAAAAATTTCTAAATTTATACCTATATAAATAGTAACTCTAATATTTATGTTATTCTTCATTTAGTACTTAAATATTTGAATAACTCTAATATTTATGTTATTCTTCATTTAGTACTTAAATATTTGAATATTTATATTCGTCAGTTAGTCGCACTTTAATTAACTGGAAAAATTAATAAATAAATATAAAAGAAAAGTTAGAAAATAAAGAAAATAAAAAATAAGTAATCCATTATCTACTTTTTATGTTTTATAATAATACACATATGAATAGAATTTTGTGAGCAATTATAGAATACTTTATATGTAATTATTCATATCCATTAAATAAATAATTCTCTTATTTATAAGAATAATTTTTTGTAAATATTCATCGATATCCCTAACCCAAATAAAAAATTAAATATTGACAATCCATACATAAACTTTATCTGTAGATCTTTATTTATCTCACAATGTTATTAGTGTATATTTTTTAGAAAAACAAAATCATTTAAAAATTAAAAAAAATTCAAACCGTAGTTCTGGACTAATTTAATCGGTACTTCACTGACTTTTTGCTTTTCGTATTGCTTGAGTAATCTATTCTAATGCTTAGCTGGTTCATCAATTTTCAGATGGAAGTGACCGATTTTAACCTAAGGAAATAATAGACGAATGCTATAGAATACTGCTAGACAAATGAGAATCCAATAATAATGCTTTGAAATACCGTTCGAGCACAAAAAAAAGAACATTTGCCAGAGGCTATCTATATTAACTACTTAAAGCCATCTATCTCATGGCTGAAGGTATTATATAACTGGTGTAAAAGAAAAATTAGTAAGTGCATTTATGAAATTTACATTGCAGCTACTTTAAACAAGAGCCAACAACCTACTACGAATTTACATTTCTCACCCTCAACCCCCCCCACACAAGCTACATATAGGGAAAAAAAATGGAAAATGTAATCAAATTAGAAAAAAAATGAAAGTGGAATTACAAAATCACAATCAAATCCCTATTCTCTCCTATTATGCCAATCCCAGCTTCCCTTGATGCTTTATATTGGATGGAAGCCAAAGGTAATTAGTTGATGGCACGTTCTTGCTTCAAGTCCTGCCAAAACGGGTTAAAACACCTCATTTACAGGTTATCACATCAATGAGCCAGGTCCTCACTCCCAACACCAATGGTTGACTTGTCAATCATGCGCACGTTGTACTGTTCATATACTCTTGCCCGATTCTCAGCCCACCATTGTTCTGCTTGTTTCTCACTAAAACGCTTCCGACTGCATTCACCAATGCAAAGGTCAAACCCACATTATAATATGGCTAACATTTGAAATGCAACATACTTATCTGAATTGCTAGTAAAGCTTTCTTTTCCCACATAAACCAAATAAAATAATAAAGCATTTACGTAGGAAATTGCTCGTCAAAGCTTACACCCTATGTATATCATACTCTACATGAAAAATGCCAACACATCACACACTCTTTCCAATACAATCAGTTGAAATTTTCATGTAGGTCCCACCAGTAGCTCTATTCTTACAATTTCATATGAAATTCCATGTGTTAAAGTGTTGCTTGCATTCCTCTACTCTACATTACCAAATTTTGGAGGGGAAGTTATGTAAGTGGACCAAGAACAAATGTTAATAATAGAGCATTCTATACCTGAAGCGAACTCTCTTAAGATCTATTACACCTCCTGGGAGGGAGGTGAGAGTAATATATACACCAGGTTCATCTTGCTCAACCCATTCAGTCTCATTATCCTTTGTTTTGCTCCCATTTCTGCTAGTTGCATCCGATTGACTGTGTTTAATGTGACCTGCACTCCGGTTGGTGTTGGTGCTTGATCCATTTGAAAGTAACTGGTTATTGGATCCAGTTGAATCTGATTCTGGGCTTGTTGCTTGAATGTTCAATCGATCAAAGGAAGCATTGGTAAGGTCATTGGAAACAGGATTTGAGCCACAGGAAGCAAGAGAGGGTGGTGACCTGACATTCCTAGATGCTCCTACAGGCAGCCTCTCGGCCATGTCCTTCAACTATTCAGTGCAAGAAACGAAGACATGTAAGATTAGCATTTAGCAAGACAAGTTCTGATACATCCAGTGCAAATCCATAAGACATAAGCTTGAAATTTAAAATTGAAAATCCACCAGTTTAGTTTTTAGTTGAACTGAACCCAACTGTAACTATTCATGCTTTCAGTGTAAGATTAGCATTTAGCAAGACAAGTTCTGATACATCCAGTGCAAATCCATAAGACATAAGCTTGAAATTTAAAATTGAAAATCCACCAGTTTAGTTTTTAGTTGAACTGAACCCAACTGTAACTATTCATGCTTTCAGTGTTAATATTACTTTTAGTCCTATAATTATTTTCATAAATTTTATTAGGACATAAAATTTTGATATAGTTATGTCAAATCAATGCATAGACTTCCATTGAAGTTTTGTGAGATTTTCCACATTCTTTAGTCATTTAGGCGTGTTTTCCAGAGGCCGGTCATTCATTAAGATGTAAACTACTTGGTGCCCTAGTTAGAATAGTACTTGAATGCAAATTTTCCAAATATTATTTCTGATAACAAATTGATAAGAACCTTGCGAACTACACTACAAAAGCTAACTATTGTAGTGGGAGAACCCAAAGTCTTATAAACCTCACACTAGAATCTCATTCTTCCAATGTGGGACTTTGCTAGTTTGGCAGCTGAGAGACATAGTTAAAGACTTTGATACCAATTGATAAGAATCTTGGAAGAACCACACTACAAAAGCTAGCTATTGTAGTGGGAGAGTCCAAAGCATTATAAACCCCACACTAGAATCTCATTTTTTCAATGTGGGACTAAGTTTCATTCCTTGCAACTAGATCCTAACACAAACACAATTACAATATATAGACCTAGGCTCGTAACTACTTGCCAGGAATAAAACTCTATTACAGGCAACAAATCACAATTATAGTAGCAATAACATTCATTTTTTCATCTACAAGACTTTCACCCATTAGTGTAGCTTTTCTACTCATCCTGTTGAGCTAGACCTTGTCTAATCAAACAACTTAAGAAAACTTAAATAAGCATAGACTCCACTTGAATAAAGCTTTTATAGATATAGACATATAGTTAGCTTATTTTAAATGGAAAAAAAGGTTACCTACCCACTACTTGTGTGCAAACCCAGTGCAATGCATGAAATGAAAAATTTTGGGTCCTTCATTTTTTGCTTCATGAGTGTGAGACAGTGAGAGCTTCTAGCTGTTGTAGGAACATAGTTTTTAAAAGTGGCTTGAGGGGTTAGAGTGTCTACCTGGGCAGTAAGTGACTTGATCACTTCCTTTGCTGCTTTGCATTTGGCAGTTTCTTCACTTGCAATTGCTATTGCCTCTTTTAACTGTTTAGTTGTTCTTTCCAACTCTACTTCTTGAAGCTGGGCTTTCCGAGTCAGGTTTTCCACCTAAAGAGAGATAAAAAAGTCATCAAGCTCACTACAAATAGATAGGCAGGAGATTTCATCAAGTTGTGGTTTAGAAAAATAAATGAACAGGAGAAGAAATAAATTATTTCCAGCCTACGAAAGTGAGTTAAACACCTTGTGGTGGCATAGAAAAATAAAGGGAAAGAAGAGGAACAAAATCATTTCCATCCTATGACAGTAAAATACAGATGTTAGACATCTTGTACACCAAATGGCCAATAGTTGTTTACGGGAAAAAAAATTATTTGCAAGTGATTAGTAGAAGCTCTTTAAAATTTGATTAATTGAACCTTACAAGAAAGGTAAAGAAAAAAGTCCACTGTTAATTTCTGTATATCAATTAAAACTAAACAAAAACCAAGGAACAGAAATTAGGTATCAAAGTATGAGCAGCTTTGATTACGGAACCGTCTCTTTTGGTGAAATAAGACCTTAAAGTATAGAAACTATCACCTGAAACTAGGGCCAGCAATGACCACACTGAGCCTGATGGATGCCAAATGTATAAGCAATCTGATTTAACTCAAAAAAGATAAGGAATGTAGGAGAAATTACACCAGAAAATGGTTAACTCCCTACCTCAACTATGCTCTACAGAAAAACTATCCCTGCACAAGCTAGAAGCCAAGTGGAATAACAGAAAGGAAATATCATAGCCCTCCTGTTGTACTCCTATATAACTACCTCTCCAATATCAGTGCATACCACACCAAAACAGAAACATAACAGACCATCCTATGTGTCCTAGCCTAGTCTATTTATTTTTGTTTTCTTTTTTACTTCTAGTGTAAACCCTCCATATCCAAGGTCCATCTCCTTGGCCTGCTACTATTTGACATTTATCAGAGCCAAATCTGTATAAGCTTAAGCTCAGCTCATTTACTAAACAAGGTTAAAATTTCAATTTTCAATTCAAATTCAGACCATGGATTCATGAGCCTAGCTTTGAGCTTATAGCAAACTGAGTCTTGTATAGTTTGTGAGCTAGCTCCACTTATTGCAAGCCCTCTCTGAAACAGTTGCATGCACATATGCTCCAATGTAACAATCATTAAAAATTAAAATTTACAAGACAATATGATGTGAATTACTAATTAAGATTATCATATCTCTTTATTTAAATCTTGAATTATTTCAGCTTATCTTGTTTTCTTAACTTTTCCTATCTTAATAAGATTTGGATATCAGAATCCTGATTTCCGATCCTCAATTTATTAATTAGGATAAATTTTATATATGATCCTATTAATTAGGGAACTCTTTATTTTTATTTTATCAATTAGAATAATTGTTAATTATGATGTTATTGATTAGGAATCTCTTTATTTTTATTTTATCAATTAGGATAATTGTTAGTTATGGTCCTATTAATTAGGATTCTCTTTATTTTATCAATTAAGGTAATTGTTAGGGATATCTTTGAAGCTTTTTTAAAGGGCGGACTTGGTTGAAAAATAATCAATGAGAAATAACTTTCAGGAATATGTGTTAGTCTAGGAGGGGCTCTGTCAAGAACAAGTTTTTTTCTTGCTTTCACCATAGGTCGCAAGAAGAATTATTCCATGTCTAAGTCTGTGACTCGATCATACACGAAGGTTCATAACACAATATTACATCTCTGCACATGCATTGAAACTTTATATTATCTGGCTTGTAATTAGCATCCATATCAACCATTGACAGATAATACAGCAAATAATGAAGACACTTCCAATTAAATATGCATCTAGCTAGCAACAATCAAAGAATAATAGTAACAACTAGTATAAAAAGTCCATTCTTGCTTTTTTTTTCTTTCTCCCCATGGTAACTGGGGTCATTTCCTTCAGACATAATCCTAATCCATATTAAAAAAATATCATTAAAAAGAAGCCTAGTTTGAGTACAAAAAATGTGCCAATGCCAATGCCCACATTTGAGCTTGTTTAATTAAGATTCTATTAAAAAATTATTTCAGCAAGGGAATACCATCTATCAATGAAAGCATAAGACAAAATACCTGAGATCTTAATTTTATAACCTCCTGACTGAGGCTATCATTGGTTCTCTTAGCATCATCCACAACTATCCTTGGGGATGCAAGTCCCCCAAGTGTTGGGGTTGGAGTAGTTGAACGAGGTGGACTAGGTCGTCTAGATATTGGGGATGTCGCCCGGGAAACAATTCTAGATCCAGGAACAGAAGCTGAAAAAAACTTCTTTGATGATCCAAAAACAGGATTAAAAGATTTAGAAATATTCATTGCTCCCCATTGTGAACCTCCATTTGGAACAGGCGAGACACGGCTACTATTGAATTCCAATTTTTTGTTTTTCTTTGAAGATCTGCTGTCCACTTGTTTCAAGGATTCCATTGAAGAAAACCTGGCAAGTTGATTATGAGATCTGGAATCCAATTTATCATCCTTACCAATAAACTCAAGTGACCCCTGATTGACACTTCCTCTTCTGCTCATAGAAGACTGAGATGAAGAATCGGTTTCTGTAGTTTTCCTTATTTTATTAAAACAATTATCACAGACACGATAAGGTTTGTTGGGATTTGGTGCCATTGAAGCCTTAACAGATTTCTTACTACTGCATGAATGACAATAAACAAGTCCACAATTATAACAATTGTGGCGTTTCCTTTTGAAATTGAATGGCACACGGCAGCCAGAACACATGGACTGGTCAACACCAGATACCCACTTATGCAGACATATGGCTGCAGTGAAATTTGTACCACAAGCAATACTTTTTACTTGTTTGTCTTTCAGTGCTTCTACTAATGTTGGGGAGTTTCTATCATTAGTATCCCCATGGCCTAAACGACCATTTGCACCCTTCCCCCATGTGTAAACTTCAGTCCTTGAAGTTAAAACTGCAACATGATATGCACCACAAGCTATCTCCTCCACAAAACTCTTTGAAAGCTTTCCTTCAACACGGGTTGGTAGCTTCCCATCAGCTTGAGTATTTCCTAACTGGCCATAGACACAACTGCCCATTGTATAGACATGGCCTGATCTAGAAAGTGCAACAGTCATACTATGACCACAAGCAACTTGACAAAAATTAGGTTCAACAAGAGCCACAACACAGGTTGGAACAAATTTTGATTCCTTGTCACCATGCCCAAGTCGACCTTTGTCTCCATCACCCCATGTAAACAGCTTCCCTGAAGAGCAGTTGCTGGAACTTGAATTTCCAACCATGACCTCCACAACTGCAGCAGTATGCCAAACACCACAAGCAGCCTGCACTGTACGAAGACCCTTCAGGGACTCTATTTCCCTAGGCAAGGAAACACTTTTTCGGTCTCCATGACCCAGAACACCAAATGTACCATCACCAAAAGTAAATAATTGCCCAGAAGAGGTTACAACAGCAGTGTGCCATGGACCACAAGAAATAGATGACACATGTATGCCCTCCAAAGGGCCATTTACTCTTTTTGGGACCCAGTGGCTCACCTGATTTCCATGTCCCAGAAGACCATAATTGTAAGTGCCATCACCCCATGTATAAAGATCACCAGAAAGTGTCACAGCACATGTATGATACTCCCCACAAGCTACAAGTTCGATATTTGTATTACTTAGAGATTCAATAAGCTTTGGATGGGGAACATCAGAATCAACTCCATGCCCAAGCCTTCCTCCTGATTCTTCCCCCCAGGAAAAAATTTCACCTTGTTTGGTCACCAAGGCTGCATGTTTCCCACCACAAGCAATATTCTGTACATCAAGAACTACTGCCGATTCCAAGGCTTTGGGCAAAAGAGAATCCATTTTGACACCAAATTTACTCCCAACTTGGTGAGCCCCAGCACCCAGTACACCATCACCTGTGCCTTCACCCCAAATGAAAACATCCCCCAAGGCATCACCGTCATCATGACCAGAACCTTGGCTAGATGAACTAACAGCACTTGATAGACTAACTCTAAAAGCATCCATAGGCATTGTCTTCATTTGACCATGCATACTATCCGATCCTCCTGATGAGACAGAGTGGAGTGAACCACTGGCAGAATCTGGAGGGTAGAAACCCATTGGAGGAATAGGATAATAAATCACATCTGAAAATGCTTTATCCAAACAATTCTTAGGGGGGCTTTCATATGGGCTATGAAGGCGAAGATGATCCCCACTGTCCTGAATATGGAAAATGAAAACCCTCTTATAATAAATATCTTTAACTGAAATGTAGTCAAACGGAGAAAATAAAAGGACACTATATTAATACCTTTTGCAAGCTATCATTACTACCAAATGGAGAATTCAAGGGAGAACTTCTTCTAGTGTATGTCCGAGGACTATTAGCTTCAGATGGAATACCATCACTTCTTGACTCTGGTCTCCACTTCCGGTGATGGCTGCGTGAAATTAATGCTTTCAATCCACTGAACCAAACTTCAGCTTCATCTTTATCCTTACAAATCTAGTAGAAAAGAATAAAATCGCAACATTATATAAAGCTTCAACAAACAAAATACCTCAATAATGCTCATAGTATAAATTATATCTGTGCAATCAAAGCAGCAGGCCAAGCATTACCCCCAAAAAAGTGGGAAAATGACCCATAACACAGCTTGGGAAAAAGTTTTCCATTTATAGTTTGTGACCATACAATGTTTGATTAATCAAGCATCAGTTCAATTTAACAAACAATCTATCCACAGTTAACCACAAATCTACCACGCATTTCCACCAACACCCCATTTACAAATTTGTGGTTGACTGTAGGTAGATTATTGAATAAATTAATTGATAGTTAGTTAATTAAATAATGTTACCCAAGAATTGAATTGACAATTTTTTTTCCTAAGTGGCATCTATGGGTCATTTTTCAAGAAGAGGGGGAAGGAGAGAGGAAAATAGAAATTTATACCAAGTCTAATGATCTATCATTGTAAATGAGAGAAAACGACTGGTATTCCTTCTCAGGCCGCGGATATCTTTGAAAGATTGGCTGAAAAGAAAAGGGTCATGTTTAATCAGTCATAACAGAGATAGACGAGAGAACCTTATCACTTGTATATAAATTCCTGGAAAGAAACAGCATTATAGTTGCCATTAGAAAAATACATAATGATAGCAAGGGAAGAGAAAATCCACAACCCCAACAAATTAATCCTCAGTAGCCAGTAAATCATAATAAATCTGAAGTCTCTCCTAAAGAGAAACAGGATCCAACAATTTTCCTAAGCAGGTATATAATGGAAAAGATTCAGAGTAACAACAGAGACCAAGCTTCTTAGTAGAAGATGGACAATGAATGACAACTAATATTTATATATATCGAATAGGAATAAATTTTGAAATCACAAGAATGCATACATAAAATGCAAGTTTTATTAATTGTATGAATTACACAACTATCTTAGAACAATTATTTATTTAAATAAGAAAAGATATTGTTGGCTAAATCTGAAGCAGTAAAATAGTATCAATGATTTCCTTGTTATTTTAAAATACTTACAGTGCGTTGTCCAGATATAATCCTAGAAACATTAGTTAGTTTAAGGCGCTTCTCTTCTTTCCCTGAGAACCATATCAAAACAGATTCGTCCTGAAAGCAATAGACAAATCAAATACTTTCAACTTTTGATAACCCAACAATTATTGGAAGGAAAAAAACAACTGTAAAAAATGGAAACTGTCATGAACCAATCATACCCAAAAAATTTAAGCTAGCCTACCAGGTGAGGACACGTGAATAATTTTATAACTCCAACATGCAAAACCCTTTGGGCTTGAAGCATGTAAAATGTACAAGCCCAATCTACCTTGTGCTAAAATTCAGCTTTTATTTAGAAGAATGAGGGTGGTGAGGATCAAACTCCTAACAACTTGGTTGCAGAGGCTCTAATACTATGTCAAGAACTAACTATCATAAAAACTAGAGCAATTAGATGAAGGCTCATGGTTTTATATCTAACACACTACCTCACAAGAGTCCTTTAGGCTCAAAGCATGGATAATGCATGAGCCCACCTACCCTATGCTGAAATTCAACTTTTTATTTAGAAGAATAAGAGTGTCAAGGATAGAAGTCCTGACCACTTGACTCAATCATCTCAGAAATTACTGTTTAGCAAAAACATGTGAATGATTTGATATATCTAACAAACACAAATAATAAACCATAAGCAGTATCATAGCAATAACAAAACAAGCATGAAGCTAGAGAGCAATGAAATGTCAGCAAGTAGATTCTATAAATAGCACACATAACCACAGCATGCAGCAGATCATGATATAGTCAGTAAAGTAACAGTAGATTTGCTTAACTCCAAATTCAATAGATATGGCCTTTGGCAAGGCAAAGCTTCCATTTTTTAATATTTGCACGAAGGGTGTCTAACACAGATCCAATCAGTCTCATGATTGAGAGAAGTCCTTCCCCTATCTTCCACTATGAATATTGTTGTGGTGAAAAACTATATTTGTGGTGAACTAGTCAAGGCTCCCCATAGTTTAGTAAAAGCAATACAAAGTTTTAACATTTTCAATTAGTTTATTAGAATTTTGTAATCAGGCATAGCAACCGTGATTTTCCATAATTTCACAATGTTCCTGCAAACATTTTAGAAACTAATCTCGTGCTAATCTAACTATAGTTAAGCCATTGATAGTTCTTTCTGCAGTTATTTGAAACTATTTTGATAATGCACTTAAATCTCCTTTTTTGCAATATATTTTGTCAAATGAATACATTTTTGCCCCTCTTCAACAAATTACTAACACTCTTCATCTGTCAACTTCAAGACCCTCTACTATAATTGTCCCTACTTCTGCCTTTTCAAGAAATTTTGTTACAACTTTTATAGAATAAAATAATAAAAATACAGAACTAAAAGGAAAAAAAAAGACTGAGGCTCTAAATTTGTCTTTGAAAATAATACAGGGACAAAGTAATGGCAAACACATACCTTAGGAAAAAAAGAGGGAGATATACTTTCACAAGGATTAATCTATAGGTACAGAAAAAGGAGCACAAAACTCACATTGGAAAGCCTAAAGGGACAAAACTTGGGCTTCCCTCTTCTTCCATACTTGAGCAAGTAAGCCCCCTTTTTTAAAGCAGTAATAGCCTGTAATTAAGACCAATAAAGAACCTCAGTCAGTACAGTCAGCACATTTGGCAAGCACAAAAGTATCCTGCCAGAAGTCTCAAATTCCACAATAGACTGAATGCACATCAACTTAGATGAAAATTGAAAAAGCTTTATAGCATATGTTAACATGATGAGATCAATATCCAACACCCTTTCCTATTTAGAAAATCTAAAATATTTAAACCCCAAAAGAAGCAGCTAGAAAGAGAATGTTAATTCCTTTAGGTTTAGGTTAATTCACCTTCAAATTAGAATCAATCTGAGCATTAGAGGTAATAGCAACGAATCCATTAGTTGTCATTGTGTGAAACCCTATCCTGGAAATTCTTTTAACGTTGAAATACACCTTAATTGATCTCCTTGCAATTTTCTTATTATTTGAGTTTGTTCTATGTTCTTCTCTTATTTTGTCTTTATTCTCTCAACCACTTTCAAAACTATTTCTCGTTTAATCTATTGAATTGCAATAAATTAAAATGCCCAGTCCCTTTTGATATTTTATTACTTGACGACATTGCACATCAGTTATCCTCCATCTAATCAACACTTCTAGGCCCTCTATTAGTCTTCTTCTCACATGCTCAAACCATCCAAGACACCTTTCTACCAAGCACTCCAACTTTCTCTCTAATATATTCATTCTTGGCATAAATAATCAAACATGCTACCAAATATTTAGCAATCTATTTACCAGCCAAGTGCTCCATTTCACCTTGTGAATAAATATAAACAAACAAAATTACCTACTTCCAGTTTATTCACCTTTATGGAGAGGTAGCATTATCCTCTTTATCAGTCAGACCAAAATGCCCCTTTTCTGTCAATATTAGCCAAAGAGCAAAAAAAAAACCTGATACATGGACTGAAGGTGAATCATTTTCAGTGCCTTGATGGTTGCCACTCTAAGAAGCAAAAGATGCCAAGGGGTACAACTTAGTAAAACTTCACTTTCTTGTTCATACCACTAAACATCAACAAAATTAATGGTGGAATGAGGCAAAAGGGGCCACCCCCCAAAATGCTGTAATCGCATTATGGATCACTGAGCAAACAGCCACTACAACAAAGATAGTGGGTGCAATGAAAAGTATAAAAAATTTGTAAATGATTTGGTTTGCGGTAAAATCCAAAGACAGAGCTCTAATTACAGTATGAAAATGCAAGAAAATATCAGAGAAGTATCCTTCTCTGTCCTGTGGCACTGCCACCCCAAAACTACCCAATGATTGTTTGCCTTGTCCCCTATCTTCCTCTCTTTTTTATCCTTGCCTCTAACTCTAACCTTTTCCCCTACCCTCCTAGCATTTTTAAGCAAGATTGTTACAACCAAAATCCCTCTTCTGCCCCTTACTCATATATCCCACTTGGTCTAGCATATGAATGCATAACAGTAAAGCACACCAAATTTATAATCCTAATTTTTTTTTTAATTTTGTACCATAAAAAAGGAATAAACTGTTTGAATCCTAATAGCAGCTGCAAATGCAATGAAAAATTTTGAACATTGGTAAAGCACACACCAAAATGATAATCCTAGTAGTTATAAAATTTAAACCACTAAAATAAAAAATAAAAACAATAAACAAATTGTTATGGTAGGAAAGTTAATTCTTTCTTATTCTATAGAAGCAAATTATAAAGAGGAAAAGATGTAATTCAAAATATCAATGACTCCCACCTCTTCTCTTTCTCATTATATGTTATATGTACATCAGTGTTTACATGGCGACCATTTAATTAGCAACTTAGTTTTATATGATAACAAGGGCAGCCTAGTGTACGAGACTCCCGCCTAGTGGGATTTGAGAAAGTTAGATGTACGCAACCTTAATTGTTGTAAAGTATTGTTCTAACTAGTTTTTCTTTTTTACTGGATTGACAAAAATGACTTAACAACAATATCCATTATGGTATAATAAAAAAATACTCCTTTTTTTCAATTTAACATTTTATATTACCAAATAAAAATACTAATCAAGAAGAAGCTGTGCTATACTGCCATGTGAAACAGAGGCTGAAGGAAGAATTGCATGGGAAACAAAGCTGGTTCTATGTAACAAGAGGCTGATGTGAGACATGATGATGGGTCTTGGTAGAGCAAAAATTTCCTGATTTTTTGTGAATTGTAAAAGGTAGGATGATGCAACGATAATTTTGTTTTAGTGTGTTCAATATTTGGGAGGCTTTAGACAGGCTCTAAAATTAGTTCACTGGTATGCAATGGTTCATGGGAGACCATAAAATCCTTGATTTGGTGCAGCCAGGTGAGTTTAAATTAGGGTAAAATAGAATTTCATCCCTGTGTAGCACACCAGCTGCTATGGAAGCTATTCGGAGCTACAATAGGGCACTGCCATAACTTATTGGGAGCAAGGAAGCTCCAACCCAGTCCATTCCAAAACAATAGCAGCTAAATTGGCTGCTATTGACTACTCTACTTAACATTAATATAAGAATAATTGAACTAGGCCCTATTTGAATAAACTTTTCCATAAGCACTTATAGGAGAAGAAAATAAGAAAGTAAAATAAATTGAGCTGCTCTCACAAGCTAAAATCAACTTATGCATTTAGCTTTTTTAAGAGGTCTTTTCATATAACTTCTCCAAAAGCTAAGATAGATAAGTTGATTTTAGCTTATGTGAGAAGCTCAATACATTTTACCTTTTTATTTTCTTCTCTCATAAGTGCTTATGGAAAAGTTTATCCAAACAAGGCTTTAATACTTATTGTATAATATGGTCCCTAAAAGTGGCAACATGTGTTGCTTTGGTCCTTGAAAGCATACATCTATACAAATTGGTCCCTTAAAGTACCAACTTTATAACAACCAAACAAATTAATCCTTTCCTTAGTGACATGTAACAAAAACAATGATGTGGAATGTTAAGTACACACATGGAACATTGTTTGCCCACTAAATTGCTGACAACTCTAGAAATCTCTAAATGACATCATCACTGTGTAGAGTGGAAAAGACTGAAATTTCCCACACATTCTCCCAAACAAACATCTATAATTTATTTATGCATGTTAGAAATATAATATAAAACCATTCATGCGTCTTTACCTAATAACTTAAGCTTTTGGCATTGTTGATTGATGACTGTGTATCAAAGCCTCTATGACTAAAGTGGTATAGAGTTTAATCTTCATTCTCCCCCTTTCTTCTAATAAAAAAGTTCAATTTCACAGCAAGGTAGGTGAACCAATGCATTGTTCACACTTCAAGCCTAAAGGGCTCTTGCATGACGGGACATGTTAGAAATATAATATAAAAAATCATCCATGTATCTTTCACCTAATAGCTTAAGCTTTTGGATTGTTAGGTCATGACTGTGTAAATCCCAAAATCTCCCTAACCAAAAGGACAACATCATTTGAGGATTCCATGTAAGTAGGAAATATAGTTGGCAAATGATATTACACACGTGTACTGAACATTCCTGTAACATCTTAATAACACCAATAGACAGGAGTAACTTGTAACAAAGTTAAGAACTTGTCACTTTTGGGGACCAATTTGTATAGACAGGCACTTTCAAGATTCAAAGACCAAACAAACCAAAACAGACACTTTTCAAGACCAAATTGAATATTAACTCAAGAAATGTTTATACTTCATAGATACGAAAACTTGACAGGATTTCTGTAAACAAAACATCAAAACAAGTAGCACAAGACTTTACATGGCATTGAGAAATCAATCAAATCATGATCATCAAACTAAGATCAACCAACTGAAAGAACAAAAGTCCTGTCAACCAATGACATAACAATTGGAAAATGCTTATATTTTATCCTCTCCCTATATATAATAAAACACACTTTCAAAACCATTGCTCTTCTGATCAAATCCTTATCCCTGAAGTATTAGAATATGTGTGAAACGCTCCTTCTACACATACAAGAAAGCAGAATGTTCGTGTCTTAAGATCTTGAAAGCAAGCATCACACAGCATGAGCAGACTACCAAATTTCCCCTTTTCCAAGCATTACAACTAAATACTAACAGCGCCCAACATTTCCACTCACTGAATTGAATATCAGTTTTTACCCCGCTCCTACCATTCACAATTACAGTGATAAAAAATTTAAAACTAATAAGCAACAATAGCAAAGAATTTCTATATTGCAAGATGGTGTAGAACACACGTATTCAGTGCAGAATCAAACCCATTCATTACTAGCAAAAGGGCAAAAGGAAACCCAAAAAACTGACTTCAAGCAAATTAATGAACCAACCAAACTTGACTTCCAGGACCATATAGTACCAAGTTATCACCATCATCATTTATTATTACATTTAAAAACCTATTTAAACATCCATAAATATTTAACAATTAAAAATCTATTATATAATTTTAAACAATAAATAATTAAAAACCTATTAAATATTAAATATCAATAATTATTTAACAATTCAATTTGAATATAGTAGTCACGAACTAACCAATATACCTGCTCAATGTCTCTTTCCACGGGACCAGTTCTATTAAGATCCGAAGTCGTCGTCATCGTATCAGTGCGTGACATCACTCGAAAACACAAAATTCAACACTCAGAAGAAACTATTCCCCAAATCCTAACACCAATTTCACACTCACTCACCCATTCTCGTGCCCGAACCCTTCCATTCACCCAATAACCCTCCCAAACCCTCGCTAAACCCCGAATTCACACACTCCAACGCCTCCAATTCTTCACCCGCGCTGAAATTCGAAACCTCCACCATCGTAACCGAACTCCAACTCGCACAATCACGGCAACGTCGTCGTCGTCGTCATCGCAATGCTTCGGAACTCCACGCCGCCGAGCACGGCAACAGCTCCGGCGCTGATCGGCACCGGAAGAAGCTTCTAGGTCACGGAGGAACGGCACGATCGGAGCACTCCACGGATTCCGGCGATTGAGGGATCGCCGAGCTCGGGAAAGCGCGGCGGATAAGAAAGCTACACGGATAAGTGCGAGAAAATCGGAATGAGAAAATCTCCGACGAAGCTGTGATCTGATTGCGAAGTTGAAGACGAGAGAGAAAGCGAGTTTTAGAGAGAGAGTGTGTGAAGAGGAGGAAAAAAAAGCATAAAAAAATTTCAGTGTGGTGTCGCTGTGGCTGAGAAGTGTGAGTGAGAAAAGGAAGTGAAAAAATAAAGAAAGGGAAAGAAATTGAGCGAAAGGGAAAGGAAATAATAAAAGTGAAGGGACGGAGAAGATTGCCCTTGTTGTTGGGTTATATCTCGAGTTTGCCACTGCGCTTTTCGTTTTGTTCGGTGATTTTCGCGTTTGGGTGATGAGAAAATCGAGAGCGAGTGGAAAAGAAAAGGTACGAATTGACTGTTAATTAAATTTTGAAAGAAATTGGTGAGGCTCTTGTAGTCGTCGTGGTAGAGTCAATGCGTCAAGTGTATTTAAAATACTATGGTATTTCCTTTCTACAGCATCTTTATCCAATCATCAAGTATATGTTTTCATGTGGATAACTTGCCCAGGTAATTTTGCTCTCCCTGTATATCAACTGATTGTTATTTTAACTTTAAGGTGTATGTTTGATGAGATTTTTATTTAGTATCTAATTTTTTTACTAATTTAAAAATTTTGTTTAATCTTAGGATGTATTCTATAATAGTAATTTATAAGCTAGTTAAAGCTTATAAATAACAAATTTAGATATTTATATAAACTTAAAATATTAGTCGAAAGTATTAAACTAGTTTATTAAATTATAATTATTTAATAAAATTATATGTTAAAGTGAATAATAAATATAAAATTATATAAATAAGTATGTTTATATAGTATTTTTATATAATTTTTTGTTTTATTTTATTGAAAAATTCATTTTTGAATATTTGTAATTTCAGTTTTTAATTAATTTTAAACTTTTGTAATTTTTATTTACGTATTAATTATTTGAATTGCACTTTTTAGTTTTAATTATTATTTTTTATATTGTTGTAATCTATTATTAATCTTATACTATATTTTAAAATATTTTTAATAAAATTTAAAATAAAATAAAATTACTTAAGTACATGATTTTGAAAAACAGTAGAATAAATAGTGTAATAGTTAAAAATAAATAATTTAATATAAAAAATATTAAAAATAAAATAAACTTACCATAATATCAATATTTTGAAGTATAATATTAAAATAATAAAATAAATATTATAAATATTATAATGATTCAAATAAATTATATAATATAAAAATATCTAAACAAAATATAATAAATTTATTATTTATTATTATCAAATATATAATAAAAAAGTAAAAATAAAATAATCTATCTTATGTAATATATATATATATATAATAAAATTCTATCTTATATGGTATAAAATTAATAAATATTTTAAATACAAGAGATGAATAAAATATAAAAAAATTATAAGTTAAAGTATTAAAAATAATGTTGAAGTAACATCTTAAAAAATACTACCACTATTAGGAGAAAAAACAATTATTTACCAAATATTACTAATAAAGTTAAACAAATTCTAAATTAAAAAATATAATTTCTTATATTTAATACTAGTGGACATAAGTGGTAATTATTTTTCTTTATCTAATATTTCAAGAGTTTTAATCAGAATTCTGAATATGGATAGAGTATGTGGATATTACAAGTGTTAAATGACATATTATTTATTTGATTACAACATATATATCATATTTAATATTTAAATTTATTTTTAATAACATTATTTTTTTATTGAGAAAAATGAAAATGTAATAATTTTGCTTAATCCTCCCGAGTATGGTTATCTAAAATAGTTTCTAAAAATAAAAGGTTAAAAAACTTCAAATAAATTAAGTAAAAATAAAAATAAAACCTTGTTAGTTATAAGTTAATTGAAATAATTTTATAAAAATAAACTAAAAATTACTAAACTTATCATACGTTTAAAAAAGTTTTATTTTAGTAAAATTAATTTATAAGTTAATCATCAAACTAACTTGTAAGCTGATCCAGTAGTTTGCTAAATATATTTTACTAATTTTTCTTTATAAACAAAGTTATTTTAGTAATTTGTAACTTTTTAAAAATTTATTTTAAGTAGTATTTTTAAAATGTGAATTTCTATTTTTATATTTTATTCTATGTTTATCTAAAAATATTTATTAATTTTTTTTACAATGCAGGGTTTTATTATTATTTTTCCTCTGCTCAACGATAGGAGTTTTATTTTATTTTTCTATTATATTTAATTATTTTTTATATTATATTATTTTAATAATTATATTATTTATTTTATTTTTTAATATTAAATTTCAAGATATTGATAATAATATTTATTTTATTGTTTCAATATTATATTTTAAGATATTTTAACTATTATACTTATGTAAAGAAAAAAGAAACTAACATATAAAAAAATATGGTGTATATTTAAGTATATAATATTTTTTATTTTAAATTTGAGTAGAAATATTTTAAAATATAATATAAAATTAATAGTAGAATTTACAATATAAAAATAATAACTAAACTAAAAAAATACAATCAAAACAATTGATATATTAATTAAAAATTAAAAGATTTTAAAATTAATTAAAAATTAAAAGATTTTAAAATTAATTAAAAATTAAAATTATAAATCATCCAAAATATATTTTTATCAATAAAATAAAACTTTATATAAAAATATCACATTTATTTCTACTATTTTATATTTATCAACTCCGAACATATAATTTAATAAATTAATTTTAACAGCTTTATTTACTAATTTTTATATCAATTACTTTTGCAACTTTTAATTTATTTTTTTCAACTATAACCTTAATTAATAATAATCTAAAGTTCAAGTCATGTGAGCACGATTACAATAAATTTTGGTAAAAAAAAAATACTTTATCATTCTTAATAAATTTTCTCACCGCGAACTTGAACACGGTAGGTAAAAAAAACAACAATTTAGAAATAAAAATATATGATAAAATATTTGTTCAAAATAAGTAAAAGTTACCAAAAAAGAAAAGGAATTTGTTAGGTTAAAAGCACTTTTTGCAAAGATGAGAGATAATGGCCGATTCGCTTTTCACTGGTCCACATTCATTTCCCCTTTTTTCAAATGAAAGAAATATCTTTCATTCTAGTTTTCTCATTGTTTGGATAAAACAGTAAAATGAAATAAAATTTCTTTACTATTATATATGTATGGTATTTTATTTTGAAGAATAAATTGATAATTTCTTATTTAAAATTATTTAAAAAATTATTTTTATAACTGAATTTAGTAAAATACAAATATTTGGCATATTTATTTTATACATTTACTTAAAAATTTGAATTATTTGTAGTGCACTCTCATCTATTGAATTGTATTTTTTATAAATGAATTATATAATGTTTACTAAAGAATTACTTAATTCATTTTTAAAGAATGACATGTATTAATTTTTTAATAATGTTTATTTAATCTAAATTCATATACGCATTATTAGTTTTAAACATACGTTATAGTTTAGCTATATTTTTATTATTTAATTGAATTTTGAATTTTTCATTCAATCAATAAATACGCTTTTCTAGCATTGAAGTAGTATTATTGTGCCGTGTGCACATTGATTAATATATTCTTATGATTAACTAATTTATACGCCATGATAAAAAAAAAGTGAATTATTTTTTAGTGCACTCTCATCTATTAAATTAGATTTTATTTTTCTAAAATGAATTATATATTGTTTATTTAAGAATTACTTAATTTTTTAACTTATATTTTAAAGAGTGAAATGTATTTTTTTAAAAATTAATTTATTTACTATATATATAGATACTTGTACCTGATGCATGAGACACATGTAGACTATGTGAATAGAAATATTATTGTTATTATTTTAACACTATATTTAATCTTTTATTTCTTTAAGGAATTACATAATAAAATTAAAAATAAAAATAATGAATTGTCTCAAAATTATTAAGATTATTAAAATTTGTATAGCAAAAGATAGATTTGAAAGATATTTTTTATTCTTTTATGAAGTAATGTATTATTTTATAAATATATTTTTAAAATAATACTTAAAAATTAATAGAAATTTTTAGTTTTATTTATGTTTACATTAAATATATATTAATTTTCTTTAAAGTGAATATTAAATACACACATTGTCATATTGAATTGGTTGAACAAGTTGATATCCCAAATTATACACTCGATCAACAAAAATATTATATTTTGATATAGGAAAACAATATATTTTTGTATAAAAAGGTAAAAAGCATGTATATAGCCTTATTTGATAAACATACTATTTTTTATTGAATTAAATTGATTATAAAATATTAACAATCAAACCAGTTGATAATTATAACTATTAGTTGAATTTAATTATTTTATCAAAAATACTATTTGAGTAAATAAAGAATATAATAATTATAATTAATTTAGGAAAACAAAATTTGACAATTATTAGAAATATACTATTTTTTAAATGAATTCAATTGATTTTAAAATATTAAGACTTAAATTAGTTGAGCGTATTTAGAAATAGAGCATAATAACAATTTATATTGCCTAGCATCTCTTTAGAAAATTCATCAATGAACGTCTATGTAGACTATAAAGAAAAATATAAATTAAATTTAATATTAGAAAATATATTAAAAAATATATAATTAAAAAAATTAAATAAATGAATAAATATGAGATAAACTATTCATCCAAAAAATATTTTAAAAAACATGAAAAAATACTCTCATGAAACCAAAAATAAATAGTTTACGTAACAATACCATAAAATGAAATAGAAAATTTTGATGAGAAATATTTAAAAAAAATTGAAAAAAAAAATTATTACAAGTTAAACACATATATATACATAATACAAACCAAACTTAAATAATTGCAGTTGAAAAAAAATGTCCACCTTAATATCGAAAAATACATCATCATCTTATATACGTGCAATCTTACTTAAATTATTAAAATTTCTGCAATAATAGCACAATATTTGACATAAAATAAGAAAAAAAATAATAAAAATATAGGAAAAAATCTTCATCCTCACCCTCATCATTCTTTATTTTATTGTAATTTAATGAATAAAAATATATTAATATTACAAACATTAAATTATAAGAAATAAAAGATAAACTTAATTCCTCTTCCAAAATTAAAAACATGAAACATAAAAAAATATCATCGCAACACCATCAAACTACAACCATGCGTCTACCATGCGGAGTTAAACTACAATTATCGACTTAACACCATATCACTCCAACCCATAATAGAAAACCAATCATCTTCAAACTCCCAACATCATCACGCAAACCTCAGCCAAATAAATGTTTATAATAATGTTGTACACAGTCAAAACCCAAAAAAAAAAATGGGAGGGGAGGAAAATGTGGAAAATGAGTATATTGGGGCTTTCTTTCGTTAAAGAGAAGAAAAATAAAAAAAAATGGTGAAGCAATTGGGACGGAGTGAGAAAAATTCAATACAATTTGGTTCCATCTAAATATTTGAGATAAAACAAACGAGAGACTTTCCTTTTATATTTGTTCTCGTTTGAAATTTCAAGAATCCTCCCAAAAAATCTCTTTCTATCTTTGTTTTTCTTCCCTTTTATTATAAAGTCGATATTTGTCGTCTTGTGATGTGAATCTCCATAACTTAGAGCAGGTGGCGTTTGGTAAGTCAGAGATGGAAGCTTCATCCTGAGTATTCGTACACGCAAACCTCTGACATACTTTACCTATTCTGACTCTCGTGATGGGCTAGCTTAGACCATTTGAGTGCGCAGGCAAAGAGTTGACCCTGCTCAGCAACCGGCTGTCTGAGATCTATACCCGGTTTCCTAATGACCGACCTCCTGATGCCTGCCGGTACACAGCCCCTTAAGCTTAGTCGGCCAGACTTAAGTTTACCGTCGGAAGGCCGGGCCAGGGGGTACGACGTCGTTTTGGTCACCTCATACCCTTCACACTGACCTTGGGATATGGGGACATTTAAGTCTTCCGCTGCTATGTGTTCCTCGGGAATATGCGCTTTGGGAGAAACCCCTTCTTGGATCAAAACTGAACTAACGGCATTATCAGATATTGAAATGTAGAGGCACAAAGGCATACCTGGTCTTGGACGAGTTAAAACTGGGGGAGTTGCCATCATTGCCTTCAGACACAAGAAGGCTTCCTCGCATTCCTCCGTCCATGTGAACTTCCCACCCTTTCTCAGGGTCGCGAATAAGGGCGTAGACATCTCGGCTGACTTAGAAATGAAACGGGCTAACGCCGTGACTTTCCCCATAAACTGTTGTACTTCTTTTATGCTCCTGGGGCTTCTAACGTTTGTTATCGCCTAGCATCTTTCTAGGTTTGCTTCGATGCCTCTCTCTGGTAGCATGAAGCCCAGGAACATCCCAGCCCTCACTCCGAACGAACATTTGTTTGGATTCAGACGAAGATGCTTTCTCAAGATACCAAACACTCGCCCAAGAGCTCCACAATGCTCCTCCATGCATTGGGATCTGGCTACCATATCGTCTTCCCCCAAAATACCTCCGAAAATCTTGTCCATTAGACGCTGGTAAGTAGCTCCAGCATTCTTTAGGCCGAACGACATGACTTTGTAACAAAACGCCCCCTCATCAGTGATAAAAGCCGTCTTTTCCTCGTCTCAGGGGTGCATCCAGATTTGGTTGTATCCAAAATAAGCATCCATGAAGCTCAGAAAGGTGAAGCCGACGACATTGTCCACTAACCTATCTATGCTAGGTAGCGGGTATGAGTCCTTCGGACAGGCTTTATTCAAGTCAGTGTAATCTGTACACATTCTCCACTTTCCGTTCGCTTTCCGGACCATCACCACATTAGCCAACCAGGTCGGATATTGTACCTCTCGTACGAAGCTAGCCGAGACCAGCTTACGAGTTTCCTGCTTCGCCGCTTCTCTTTTTTCCTCCCCCATCTTCCTCTTCTTTTGGGCGACCGGCTTGGCTTGCTCATCTACAGACAACTGGTGACACATGAAATTGGGGTCGACACAGGCATTGTCCTGAGCCGACCATGCGAATATATCACAGTTAGATCTGAGGACCGCCACGAGCATTTCTTCCTCTTCTAGGCTCATGGTCATCCCTATCTTTGTTGTTTGCCCCCCTTCTGGTCCTAACTCGACCTCTTTCAAATCTTCGGCGGGGGAGAGGTCCCCCTCTCAAACTAACTCCTTGGGTCCAAATCCAAGTCTAGGACGTTTACTACGCTCGCTGAGGGAAGTCTCTCAATTTTCAAGCTGTCTTCATAACAATTATGCGCCACCCGAGTATCACCCCAGACGCTTCCAACCCTTCTTCCCACTGGGAATTTCATGCACAAGTGTTTAGTAGACACTATCGCTCCCAACCTATTCAGTGCAGGTCAACCGACGATGATGTTATACGAAGTAGGAGCATCCACAACTGTGTATTGGATCAGGATCGTCCGGCTTACCGGCCGTTTGCCTAAACATGTTTCCAACTCCACTGTCCCCAGAATTGGAACACATTCTCCTGCGAAACCATATAAATTCCCTGGGCATGGTTGTATTAATTCGGCGGGCAATTGCATCCTTTCCAACGTAGATCGATAGAGTATATTAGCCGAGCTCCCCTGATCTATAAGGACGCGTTCCACTTTAAACCCGGCTACCCCCATCGATATCACCATTGGCTCATCCTGATAGGATGTCTGGCTTCTCATGTCTCAATCGTCAAACATAAGGACGAGCGTCGGTTCTCTTTTTCCAAGGGGAATCGTATTGGCTCCCGTCAATATTGTTTGTACCAGGCCGTCCGACGCTCTGGTTCCAGTTCGGCCGGAACCTTCCCAAGGATTTGCCGTCCGTCCGCCCGAGATGGTGCTTATGGTGCCTCTATGGACAGGGGTCCTTTGACGGGATCTGCTCCTCTCTCTTCGACTCGTCCCGGCCGGACGATGTGGATCCCTTCCTTGTCTCTATGGCCGCCGGAGCGATGATTGTTGCACGTAGCGATTGAGATGACTGCTCTGCACCAACTTCTCGATTTGTGCTTTCAGTCCCTAGCAATTCTCGATGGTATGGCCAAACGCTCTGTCGAAGTCACACCAGCTGCTCCCCTTTTTCCCCATCATTTTTCCCCTGGCTTCCGGGGGGTACTCTAGTAAGGAAGTGTGACAAATCTCGTGCATGATTTGGGCTCTTTTCTCATTGAGGGGTGTGAAGCGTTATGTTTGCTCATGAGGCTTTATAAGCATGGGTCATCTATCTTCCCTCACCTTGCTAGTCATCTTCGCCTCTTTTCGCTCGGCTTTTCGCTCTAACTTCCTCCTTTCATATTGATCCTCCTCCATCTCTACGTGTTTCTCTGCCCTCGCCCGTATTTCCTCCATGTTTATCGGTCTTTTGAGGGCCAAGGCGTCGTTGAAAGGTCTTGCCCTTAGGCCTTTCTGGAAGGCCTTAACAAAGAATTTTTGGTCAGGGTCGTCTACTTTGACTGTAGCGTTATTAAAGCGCACCACCTCCACCCTTTTTACCTTGTTACCTGCGAACTAGGACAGGAAAGAGTTGGCCAAGTCCTTGAACGTTTGGATGGACCTGGGTGGGAGCGTAGCCATCCACTGCATGGCTACTCCCCTCAACGTTCTTGGAAACAACTTACAACTGAGTCTATCGTTTCCACCGCTATATACATTTGCGTCTGAAAGGCTTGCAAATGAGCATGCGGGTCCTGACTTCCATCAAAAGGCTCGACTACCACCTCCCTAAAGTTGGGAGGGATAGTAGTTTCATCTATTTCTTTACAAAAGGGTTGTCCCCAGAATGGTGGGGTTGCCACTTCTTCGTGTTCCTCCTGGTCTCGCTGGTCTCGTTCCCTTGTTGCTCTAAGGGCCGTTATTTGCTGGCGAAGCTCCTCTTCCCTCTTCTCTGCGGCCCTCATGGCATCTAGGTGCCTCTCCTCTGCCAGGCGATGTCGTTCCTCTGCTTCTGCATGCCTTTGTTCAGCCTCTGCGCTGAGGCGCGGCTGTTCGTCGCTTCGTGCTTGAAGGGAGGCTACAGCACGAAGTAGCCGTTGCAAAGTGTCTTCTTCCCCCTCATTTGTAGAACTCATCTGATTCCTCATGATCGGCATAGCTCGTTTCTTCTCGTCCTCTTTTCTCTTTGTGGTCGTTGGGATTAGTTTTACCGTTGTCTCACGATGGGCGCCAATGTTCTCGTTTGAAATCTCAAGGATCCTCCCAAAAAATCCCCTTCTATCTTTGTTTTTCTTCCCTTTTATCATAAAGTCAATATTTGTCGTCTTGTGATGCGAATTCCCATAACTTGGAGCAGGTGGCGTTTGGTAAGTCAGAGATGGAAGCTTCGTCCTGAGTATTCGTACACGCAAACCTCTGACATACCTTACCTATTCTAACTCTCATGATGGGCTAGCTTAGACCATTTGAGTGCGCAGGCAAAAAGTTGACCCTACTCAACAGCCGGTTGTCTGAGATCTACACTCGGTTTCCCAATGACCGACCTCCTTATGCCGGCTGGTACAATATTGTTAATATATTTCTTCAATTCTTCCATGGTTAGATTCCTTTAATTCCCTTGACCGTATGAAAATGATGCAGCTATTAATTCCCTCAATTAATAACAAAATCCACCCTTTGAATGTAAAAGAAAATAATCATCATAATGTGTTATTTTATTAAGGGAGTGTATAGATTATGCTATAATGTTACACTTATTTTAAATAAGTGTTTGAGAGATATTATCTTAAATTTGAGAAGAAGATTTAATTTATCTCATTTAATAGTCTTAAATTACCATTTTAATTTTTCATAAAAAACAATAAGTTACATATATTGAGATGGAATTTGTTGGTATTAAATAATAGTAATTGTTATAACATTCAGAATAGTAAATTTTTTTTTGTAATCACAATTGTATTATAATTGTTTAGTTTTCAATTTTCAAAATCCATTAAAAGTGATATAAAGAACCTATTTTCTCATATTTATTTCATAACATTAAAAAATAAAACATAAACATCACTTATAATGTGTTGCTTCTAAGTTTTAACTATCAAGCCTTTTTTAGATGTGATATTTTGTTTTTAATAATAAATATTTTAGCTAAATAACATAAAAATCCATTTTTGACATGGTGAATGGAGTCAGTCAGGGAAAGATTTTTTTGCAGGCATTTGAAATATAAACGTGGTATAAAGAACATTCTCATAAAGAATAAATGGAATTAATTAAAACTAAAAACTTACAGTAATAACATGATAATATGAAATGTTAAGGAATTAGTTTTCCTTTAAGGTCCAATATCACTGATTGTTGATAAAATTAAACATTCTAATATATCATCTACGTCCCCCAAAAAAAAATCAAAACAAATTGTGGTGGCAAATCAGACTATCAGTTTTGGCTTGGATATGTTAGGCTAGAGTGTGAAATCAAGTTCACTCAACCTAACCCAAATTTCTTCTAAACTGTAAATTTGATGTAATAGTGGACTAAATTAGTCTTAGTTAAAAATAAAAAATTACATTCAAAATTCTAAAAAATATATATAAATTTACATTAAAAAAATAAAAACAATTTGTTGTGATATGTCAAATAGACCCAAATTTTCAGGTATTTTATAAAAAGCCCAGTCTAATTGTTGACCTATTAAGTTAGGAAAAAAAACTTAATTTTATTTAACTCTAAACTTTAAGAACTCAATCGAACCTAATCTAAAGACAAACAATATAAACATAGACATTATTATTCTAACTAGATATTTTAATAACAATGTTCTAAATAAGTAGAGTCAAATAGGTCAACCCTCAATCAAATCTACAAAATTTAATTTGGACAATATTAAATAACATTTTAAGTTAAATAGGAAAAAAGAGTAAGAACAACAAAGAATGATATAAATATGAAAGTCGATAAGTGTGTATACGACGAGATTGACCATGCATTTGGTTAAATGTGAGTTTTTTTTTCTCTTACTTGGACCCCAATCGGTATTGCAATAAATGTTGTAAACTATTCACACTATAAATAAAGGAATTTTGTACAAGTAAAACAGCTAACTATGTGTGCATAGACTCGTGACACAACTTTAAACATTTTTTATGAGTTGGACAAAACCTTTGAACTATTGATTATTATTGATTTGTATGGTTTATAAGACTGGTTTTTCAAGGGATGATTTTATTATTTGTTAGGATCGGATGATAAGTTAGTTTTCAGTTGGATAGATCAAATTGGTTGGTCTAGTCCGGTCTAATTTTAATAACTATGATTACGGCTCAACATCTAAAACACATATTTTTTAAACAAGTACGTTAGCCTAAAACCAATTAACTAATGATCCAAAATGTGTAAAGAATGAACGAATCAAGGGATGCATTGAACTTTATATAGCCATAAAGAACCAAGTAAAAATTGAGAAATATCCCAACAACAAACACTTAAAAATTATGAGAGACAAATGCTGACATATCATCCATGCACAAAAGAGGATAACCACATCCATAAAGCAAAGGGTTAAATAGAAATGGGCAAACAAAAAAGTAAGAAAAACACATTTTTTATAAACTCACCTTTTGATCCTCTCTTTTACTAACTTAAATGTTAGAGTTCGTACAAGAAATCACATGTTTAATTAAATTCAAAAACACACTAGTAATATAAACAACGAAGGTTGAAATATACCGAGATTATATTCCTTGGAGTTGACAGTGAACAAACCCAATATTTATCATACATAAGTTGACTATCATAATGGGTGGCTTTTAATTTTTTTTTTACCAAAATGAATGGATTTAGGAAAGAAAAATCAAACCAAGGTAAGTTGTGTTTCTAAAACATGAATTCGAAAAAGAAAGTCGTATACTCTTATACAATTTTATAATTTATTGTTTTTAAATTTTTTTTAGTAGAAGGTATAAAAATAAATATGACTTTGTTATTTTTTTACGAAGTCATGAATTAATACATGATTTCAACTTTTTTTAGTTTTTAAAATTAAAAATGAATTGTATTTAAAAGAAGTCGTCAAAATTCATATTCCATTTTTTTTAAATTTAATCATTGAAGTTGTATGTATTTGAACGACTTGTATTGAATTTTTTTTTAAATTTAATTGTTAGAAATATGTAGACTTGTATTATTTTATTTTATTTTAGTTTTTAATAAGTTCTCTTGTTCCATGTCATGAATAACCTAATTTCATATGTATTTGAACAAATTGTAATAAGTTTTTTTTATTTTAATTATTATAGAAATTGTGTGTATTTTAAACAACTTATATTATTTTAATTTTTATTAGTTCGAGAGAATTTTTTTACATTCTGAGAATCAAATATAAGTACTTTTGTTGGGAATGCAACGATGACTTAATGTTTTAAGTAATTATGCTAACTCATCGAGTTATTATTTTATTTTATTTATAAATTTATGTTTTATTATTTTCTTTAATTTATAAATTTTGTTTTATTATTTTCTGTAATTTATACATTTAGCTTTTATCATTTTTGGATTGATCAGAAGATCAGATACCAAACAACTAACTAAGACAGCCGACTTAAACTTAATAAAAATACTTGACAACACTATCATAAGAACTAAATCAGTATAAATCATGCAAACACTATTAAGGATTAAGAGGCACCACAGATAAGCCATAAGAAGCCGAAGTTATAGTTGTCACATGACAGAAGTCAAGTGACATGGCCATAGGTCATGTGACACCAATTGAATGTCAAAGGAATCAAAATGCACAATTAGCACATCGTAGCAGTCAGACGATACAATAGAAATCAACCAACACAATCCACAAAGAAGCAGGAAGAGAGGGAAAACTATAAAAAAAAAAAAGAAAGACAACGCTAGAAGAAGACATCAAGTTACCACCAAAGTGAAACATTTAGGAAAGATTAAGAGTCAAATTAGGTAGTCTGATTATCTGACATGAACAATTTTCTTTAATTTATAATTTTGTTTTATTATTTTTTATTTATGAATTTAGCTTTTATTATTTTACTTAATTTATAAATTTAGTTTTTACTATTTTATTTCATTTATAAATATAGTTTTTATCACTTTCTTTAATTTATAAATTTAGTTTTTACTATTTTATTTCATTTATAAATATAGTTTTTATCACTTTCTTTAATTTATAAATTTATTTTTATTAATTTATTTCATTTATAAGTTGATTTTTATTATTTTATTCAATTATAATGTTTTATTTTATTTAATTTATAAATGATCTTTTATTATTTTATTTTATTTATAATTTAGCTTTTATTATTGTCTTTAATTGATAAATTCTGTATTTATTATTTTTTTAAAACTCATTATACATAAGTAAATTAATTCATTTTTCTAATATGTATAAAAAAATTTAAACTGAACATAAACAGTTAAAAAAATCTGAAATACTCTTTTATTAAAAAAAATAAGAACCACAATTGGCACGAATTATAAAAAAAAATATGAAAGTGGTATTACATTTCATGACTTCTATATCAAACAAATAAAATAAAAAGTGATGACGTGTTTGATTTCATGATTTCTATTAATTTCTTTTTTCAAAATTTAATTAGAAACCAACAAAGTCATATATTAATTTACGACTCTGGTTAAAAAATAGGAAAGTTGTAAAACTAAAAACAACTCCGACTAAAAAAAATAAAAAATCCCAAAGTACAAATGTATACGATTTTTTTTGAAGTCGTTCTTTTAAAAGATAACTTATTCTAATTTATTTTTTTAAAATCTACTATTTTGATAATTATATATATATTTTTTGATAAATGAAGAAACTTCATAATTTGTATAAATAATTTTTTTTATTTTTCTTATTGTATCATTAATTATATTTTATTTTATTTGTTTATTTTCTCTATTTTTATTTCTTAATTATAAAATTTATTTTACAGTGTATATATAATTTCTCTTTTTCGGAAACCCCATAAAACCTAAAAAATGTCAGTTTCCTTCTTAAATGTAGATTTTCGTGACTCGTTTTTGTTGTCTAGTTTTTCAAATGAACAATACTTAGTGTAAAATGATATATTGAAAAATAAATATAATCTATATACTTTCAGAAATTCTTATAAATACAGTCGTTTTAACATGAAATCTCCACCAACCAAACACAACCATATAAAAGAAAAACTTTTTAGATCATGAAGTTTTTATGTTATTTTAATATACAAGAGAGGTATAATAACCAATTGAAAAGTCATTGGGATCTTATCATAACCATTACAATGCCTTGACTTGTCTTCTAATTATTTTGTTAAATTAAATGTTTGTGTTGTTTTCGCCCTTATTTGATGAAATTGATGGTTTGGGATCAAGACTCGCGAGTTAGAAATTTCCACATAAATAAGTAAAGTGACTTAATTATTAAAAGATGTGGTGATAAGGACATGCAAGGACCTACAAATGTAGAACAATCTACATCACCTATATTAGTTGGCAATGTACAAAACCAAGTTGAAGATCCATGTGCATCATGATTGTTGGTTGGAGTTGCAAGAGCCCATGGATAAGGCCCTTGACAATTGCATTGTCTTTGCAACCTTTGGTAGTGATTGAGATTTGAGACCAACAACACTATACATGGTTGCCACACTTTTCAAGAATAGAGAATTTATGGTTTGACAGTATTTATGTGAAATCTTGTACTAATTTATTTTCTTTTCAAAGATTTTTTTTTCAGAATTCAAATTCAAAAACTCTCATTTTATCTTTAAAAGAACTGACTCTTATGGAAGAGAGATTAATTGAGTGAAAGTTTCGATATCGCTTAATTTAAAAATAAAAAATAAAATTTATACACATTTTTATATTTTTATCCTAGGAACTAACTTAGTAATTACTTGACAAGTTATATTTGTTATCCTTTTTCTCCAAAGTGGTCCTAACTTCTTTATACTTTTTAAGTTTTTTTTTGGTCCAACAATCACTATTGGGTGGTGATGTGTCTTGGTGTCTATGTGGGAGAGGATGCAATGCCAAGAGCTTAGACCGAAACCCCTTTTTCCATATATACCAATTATGTTGCTTTCATATCTTGTCTATATGAAAATGAGGATAAATGATCGGTGCATGTGTAAAATTAGATGTTAAACAAAATTAGTTGGTAGAATTAGATGTGCAAAATTTGATGAGCTACAATTATTATTATTCTATGGTTAAAAATGTATAGGTATTAGATGATGCGTATGTAGAAATGTAGTCTTTTATTTATTTATTATTAGCAAATGTTTTTTTTTGTGTGCAATAGACAAGTATTTTTAAAATCATATAAAACATAAAAGTTAAGTTAAACGAGAAAAATATTTAACGTTATAAAAATTGTATACTTAATTCAAGTATAATATAAAATTATAGATTAAAAATATTTAATATAAAAAACATGTGAAATTAATTTAGGAGAATTTAAATTTTAAAATAAATAAAATTAATTAAGGATAAAATTTATCATTCTTTAAAAGAGAGCAGATTAATAGATTTAATTATTGAGTCCGTTTATTACAAATTATTTTTATTAATATTTTTTTTAAAAAAAATCACTATTTTTTTAAGAGTTCTACCAGAGCTAGAAATTAGGAGCAAATAAAATCTTGTCAAAATAAGGGTAACATGAAAACAAGAAAACATTATAATAAATAATGGTCATTATTAATTTTATTTATATAAAAGTTTGAAAAATATTTTATTTACGTAAGTTGACCTTTTTAAAATGATATTGTATCCAAAAGCCTGATTATAAATATATAAAACGATCAAACTTAATCATTGGCGTAAATGATTAACTTGAATTAACTGTGAAAATTATTGAGAACCAAAAAACTAAAAATATTTATTTCATCCTCTTTTAGAAAATTAATTACAATCAAGTATTGAGATTTTCAGACTAACCCTTTAGCTTTTCCTTTACTCAAACATCTATAGCCTGCACAATGTGTAGTTTATGCATTTCTGTTTGTAAAGTCACAAAATGCTAGTATAAACAATTCAATACGTTTGTTATAAATATTTAAGAAGCTAATTCACTAATATTTTTAAAAAATTAATATGATAATAATTTAAACCTATAAAAGATTAATTGTAATAAAAATTTCAAAAAATTAGCACAGTGTAACATTGATACTTATCACCATAAAAAATAAGAACTATTTGTGTTCTTTAATCAAAATAGTAGGAGTTTGAATCTTGGTAATATGGAAAAAATAATGTTAGAAAGGAGAATGAACTTGCAGTCCAACAAAGATAAGTTATCAATGGATACTTACACTTATTTTATGGATAATTTTTTTTTTATAACTTTTGTGGATATTTATTAAGAATGTTTTTTTTCCTATGGACATTTTTGTAACTTTATTATAAAGCACAATCACTTAACTTTTCGTTTAATGTAATCATATATCTAGTATTTCTTCCTAAAAAAACATGAAAAATTCATTAAAATGTTTTTTTTTTTCAATCTTTTCCTATACTTTTACTCATTATTATTACTAAGCACACCAAAGTAATAAAAATAATGTTCCAAGATAAGTCTTACTAATGAACAAATAAAAAAGTTCCATAAACAATAGTTATGAACTTTGCTAATTGTATGGTAATAGAAAATAGAAAAGAGTAAGAGCTCCCTACACCATGAGTATGCTTTCAGAAAGGATCATATTATAATTTCAAGTGAAAATGATAAAACGAGTAAAAGGAAATAATATAAATTTAATTACCTTCCACACAATAAGTAATGTTTAAATGTGCTAAGTTTATTTTATTTCTCAACTATTTTTATTTATTCTATTTTTTTTCCTATTTTGATTATACTATTCCTTTCATTCTTACTCAACACAGTGAAAAGCAGATAACACATGAAAATATACCGTGAGCTACAAATGTAAGCAAGAAGAAACAAAATAATGCAAAGGAAAGGAATTGACAATAAATAAATAAATAAATAAATAAATAAATAAATAAATAAATAAATAAATAAATATAAATAAATATATAAATATATAAAATATATATATATATATATATATATATATATATATATATATATATATATATATATATATATATATATATATATATATATATATATATATATATATATATATATATATATATATATATATATATATATATATATATATATATATATATATATATATATATATACTGAAGCCAAACTCAATCTTGCTTTTTTAAGTCGGGAAATTTCGACTTTGGTTAAAACAATTTTTTTTTTGGTCAAAATGGTTGGAATTAGATGACTGCTTGTTGCTTTGAATTTAATTGTCATATTTATATACGAGGAAGAGTGTGCTTTTATTAAAAAAAACTGTAATTGGATTTTTTGTCCATATATAATAGTAGTAAAAGAACCTAAGCTCAAAACAGAAAAAACACAGGCCCAAAACATTATTATCAATATCAAGGATATATGACATAAAGATCAAAAGAAAAAGGTACATGGCAAAAGCAAAAATAGTGTTAAGGATAAGCAAAGAAAACCAAGTACACATGCTCTGACAATATAATTTAAAGAAGATTCGAAAGGCCAGGAACCTTTAGATCACACATGATGTATAAGAAACGACCTGAGAAAGACAAACCTAAGATGTTAAAGATATAAATAAAATGCTAAAGATCTAAACAAACCCAATTTGTTAAATTGGATTGATATGAATAGTGGCATAAGCACCCACAATTTGATGTCCATGCATGGATGAGTGATGCTAAGACAAGAGACTTTGGGCTCCTATTTTATTTAAAATTAGCAACTATGTTGTGTAATGCATGAATATTTTTAATTAAGTAAAATTTTAAAAAATAAAAACATTTAAAATTATAAGAAAATTATAAGAAAATTATTATACATATAGACACATAAAATATATAAATATGGTTGATGATATTTATGATATAAATTGTCTAGTTTTGACTTGATTCATGTAGTTGAAGATAATCTTAATCGAGTAGTTTATAAACTTAAATTCAACTAAACATGAGTTAAAAATTAGATTTTTATCAAGTTGAAATTAAGTTTAAATCAATTTTTTTATGCAATTGAATACTAATAGGTTGAATTCAACTCGAATTATTGTTGTATTAGGTAAAAAAGGAACCTAACAACAGCTTACAGGAAAAGGACATGTGAAAACACAACCCAAACTAAAACAAAATTGTTGTACTCAAACATGCAAAAAAAAAAAAAAAAAAAAGGCCTTTTTTGGTCAGGGTCTTGTCTGCCACAATGCCACCCAAGAAAGCCTGATCACATTGAGTTTGTATTGTTAAGGGTGGGCACAAGAGCACATGTAACGAGTAAAGACTACTAGTTTTAACTACACATCTCTTAATTTTTTATGATTAATTAAATTTATAAAAAAAATTCATTAAATACAATGTGATATATATAAAGTAAAAAAAAAGTTACCTCCTTCTTTATGCTTACCTATAATTACCTATATTTTTAGGATATGTAAATTTTTCTATAAATATTTATTGAAAAAAACAATAAAAAAATAAATAATTTATTTTTTATAAATTAAAATTAACTTACCACATAAGTTTATTTGTAGAAATTATTTTTTATTAACTTTTTCAAAATCGATTTTTAACTTATTTTTTATTTTCTTCATGTATATATTAGTGATCAAGGAAGAAAAAAAAGAGAGGGAGAACGGAGAAGAGAGGGAGGGAGAAGAAAGGGAGGGAGTGAGGGACAAGAAAAAAGAGAGAGAGAAAGAAGAAGAGAGGGAAGAGAGGGAGGGAAGGGAGGAGATAAAGGAGTAGAAGGAGGTATGAGATGGAGAAGAGGTGGTGGTGATGGTGGTGAAGGAGAGAAAGGAGGAGAGGATGGTGAAGAATAGAGAAGAGAAGAGGGAAGAAGGGAGGGGAGGCGGCGGAGGGCAAAGAGGAGAAGAGGAGGGAGCGAGTGAAAGGTAGAAGAGGGAGGGAGGGGAGGAATGTTTAAATAAAATTTTTGAATTTTTGAAAATTGGTTGCTAATAAACTTTGTTTTTTTTTTATTTTCTGATGTTTTTAATTTCGATTGCTAAATTATTTTTTATATTTTTTATTTTCTGAATTTCGGTCGTTAATTCAGTCACAAAATTTAACTTTTTTTTTGTTTTTTGTTTGTTGAATTTTGCGACCGAATTAACGATCAAATTTCAAAAAATAAAAATATAAAAAAATTTAGCAACCAAAAATAAAAATGTAAAAAGTATATATATATATATATATATATATATATATATATATATATATATATATATATATATATATATATATTAATGATTGAAATAGTGACGAAATAGAAAAGGACAAAAAGGTTGAATTTTCCAAAACCTTCTTGCCATTAGGCAACTTCATCAAATCATAAGTGTGATTATCATGCATAGACTTTATTTCATCTTGCATTGCATCCATCCACTTTTGCTTCTCTTCACTTTCTATGGCCTCTTGGTAACACTTAGGTTCTTCTCCATCTGTCAAGGTCACATACTCACTAGAAGTATACCTTATAGATGATTGTCTCTCCATATTAGACCTCCTGAGTTGAATTGAAGGTGGTTTAGGAGCATCACCCAGATTCTCATCTTGTGACATCTCTTGTTCCTCTTCAACATCATCATCAACAGGAAAATCAAAACCATCTCCAAGCTGCAAATCACTACAATTATGTTGTTCACCATTTTGAACATTATTATCAGTAGTATCCATATCATTTATAGGCATCCAAACTGGATCAATTTTAGACAAATTGTTGTCTTTCTCAGGTGTAGACTTCTTTACCTTATCAATGTCTTCAACGATTTGGTCTTCCAAGAATTGCACATCATGACTTCTGACAAGTTTCTTCTCAACAGGATCATACATCCTATAACCATAATCATCATGACCATACCCAATGAAGATACACTCCCTAGTCTTCATATCCAACTTGGGTCTTTCATCCTTTGGAATATGCATAAAGGCCTTACAACCGAAGACTTGCAAATGATCATACTTGACATCTTTGCCAAACCAAATCTTGTCTAACACCTTGATGAGCTCGTTTTTAGTCGTCTTACGGGTATCAAATAACTAAAGCTAACTATAGTATGTCAACCCTAGGTCGATTTTTCTCAAGGACACTGTGTGTTCAGTTATGATTTGCTGTGAAGTGAAATGACGTAGAATATGAGGTGTAGAGTATTGACTCGTCTCGGCAATGGTCGAGAGTCGCTCTCGGTAGAAATTGAGCCGATATGATCTCGGTAGAGATCTATTCGACTTGGTTTCGACTGAGTGTAGATAGACGTTACAAAGACAGACTATCTCTGTCTCGGACTTAAAAGCAGTAAACAGGGGGATTGAAATGCAGGTGAAATAAAGATAGGATCAAACTACGAAGGCAATTACAATTATACTAAACTACTCTTAGTGCTACTACTATTATTGTGTTCATGTTAAGTCTCAATAGTCAAGGTCCTTCTTGTTCATTCACTCTAGTTCACAGTCCATATCAACCTTCGATATTCTTATAACAATTGCCAAAGGTCCCAATGCCATACCGAGGATTTACACAATCGCTACCTCATCAATTGTTAAGGATTAGGTTCAAGCTGATTTTAGGTGCTCAATTAGATTCTCTAGTTGATTACCTACTGTATTAGTTAAACCAGTTCCGATCGGCTTACCTTAATATTGTTCACGTTCTAAATGCAACCGTGATTCAAAGCGTGAATTAAAGGAGAGGAATGCAATAGAGATCAGAAATCAGAAAACACTTATATTATTGGAACGAAATACAAACACAGGGCCTGGATTCAGTGACTCCATCTTCCACGACAATCGCCATGGTTGACGGCGATGGTCTACCTCCGCTAGCTAAGATGCCGAGGATCAAGTCCACCAGAGTGCATTGGTAATCCAATTGATCCTCTCTGGTAACCTTCGGCTTCTCAATTCCTAACCCGCACTTCCTCAATTAAGAGAAGTACTAGTGATAGCACCGTGCACCACCGTGAATGGAAGAGACGAGAGCGAGAGAAATTGGGAATTAATGTGAGTGAGAAATTATGAATGCCAAAGACCCTAATTTGTTTAGAGTTTTGCCTATATATACAAGGCACAGAAGCTAAAGTCATTAACAAAATTACAAGTGAAATCCCTTTTCTACCCTTGCTATAACTCACACTATAGCTACTCAGAGTGACCGTGGCTGCTGAGCTGGAACCGAGGTGGCTTCTGAATGGTTGACATGTTATGCCACCTGGACTTCGTTCCTTATAGGGCCACTCTGCTTACTAGCTGCTCTTATTTTCTGGGCCTTCTTTGGATGGCTGAGAGACTTGGTTGGACCTGCAATGAAAGAATAGTTAGCTAATTCCTTTCAACACCGAATTGTATTTCCTTTGCTTTCTGATTCCTAATTTGAATCTTAGCTAACAGTCATCTTTTGAGTGCGTGAGTTGCTTATTAACACTCTCTTGGGTCCACCTACGGTGTATGATCTGTGACTCATCACACCCTATCACTTAGCCTTTTGCACTCCTGGGCAAAATAAAATGTGTTACACAAGGGAGGTTTTCGGTTGATAAAGGGAAATCCTTTCGTCAGCTTCTTCAATCTAACTAGACAGGGTCAACTTCTCTTCATCTTGGTTCAAGATGGTTTCATGTAGTCAGGGAACTACTCCCTTCGGGCCTAAGATGCCTTCATGACCTACAAACGGGAGAAGTAACCAAGAGTGATAGAGCTCTCACTTTGGCAATCAACTTCTCTCAATTCTCTCAAGTATTTGGTTTGTATTTACACTTAGCATTGCATGGAATTGGTATTATCCTATCTTGTCAAAGCTCTCCTCTAACACCTACAAAACACAGACAGCCATGATCACTAGGACTTTTTTGGCTTGTAGCAAGACTAAGGTCACGAGTAGGGTAAAATGCAAGAAACTGGCTTCAAGACTCATGGGGAAGAGAGGAGTAGTGGGGAGTAAGCTTCATCAGCATGAGGGATAGCCCAGGATGCTGTGGTTTCCTCCCTTTGCTATTGCTAGCTCACTTCTTTCTGATATTTATGCAGCTTTGTTGTTTTATTTCTTTGTTTGATTCAACTTAGATTTTTGTTTTTTTTTTCATCAGCTGTTGTTTCCACCTTTTCTTTTTCTTTCTTTCACTCGCTTCTTTTCTTTCTTTGTATTTTCAAGCCTTTAGAGGATGCTGAACAGATTTTGCTTTCTGGGATCCTCCACACTTGATTATGACTTACTCCCAAAACAATTCCAAAGCTCCTTTGCTTCCTCAGGGTGAGGTTAAATCATGGTTTTTTTCTAGCTTTGGCTTGTAATGAGCTATAAGAAAGAATGGTCAAATTAGGTTCAAGAGGGGTGAACAAGGGACAAAATTCTTTTCAGGTAAGCTTTGCTTGCCTTGGGGCTTATCAGAAACATGACCTAGATCATGTCATTCCTGCATGTGAAAATAGTTATATTTAGAGAGTGAAGGCAAGATGCAGAATACACAATTATCAAGCATGCAAAATCACTCAAGAAGAAGGAAGATGGCAAGAATGTAGGCCATCACTGTTGCATGGCTCAAATTCTTACATGGGTTGTTTTTGTTCCTTCACTCTGGAGGTTTCCTCTTCCCATTTTTCAGTCACTTACCGCTTAGGACATGAAGGTTTGGTTCCCTTCAGGCAAGAATCATCTCTCCCCAGGATTGGAGGAACCGTCCCACTATTTCATCAATCCTCCGAATTCGACTAAGAATTTCTCTCTTTTCTCATTTTGGCTCTATGACTAGTCGAGCTCTTGATCAAGTCGGTCAAGACTAGAATGGACTTGGTTGGGGTAGCTTTTTATTCTTATTGAATTGAAAGACTTATAAATAGAAAATTCAAAACAACAAATTTGAACAATGAAAGGAAAGTAAGTAAAGAGAGAGTAAGGGAGGGTAAGTAAGAAGAGAGTTAGGGTCAGATAGAAATGACAGCTTGTTTTGTTGGTTGGCCAACCCCCCCCACATACACACACACACTTGAATCTGGCATTGTCCTTAATGCATAACATATGTTGAGAAGGGTGAAGTCGGGTAGGCTTATGTTGTGACATCTATGCTGTACCATCAGGTGGAGCTGGTTCCACCAATGAAATGATCTCCATGTCATTTATAGTTGACGCTGGACCTTCATGGAATGGCTTGAGTTGATGCCCGTTGACCTGAAAGGTGCTATTGGTATGTTCGTCCCTTAATTGTACTGCATCATGGGAAAATATGTTAGTGATGACAAAGGGTCTATCCCACTTAGAGCGGAGCTTACCTACTATGAGCTTCAATCTTGAGTTTAATAGCAACACTTTTTGGCCAATGTGGAAGTCCTTCCTCAGGATCTTTTGTTCATGGAATCTCTTGACATTCTGTTTGTAGATCTTGGCATTTTCATAGGCTTCCAAGTGAAGTTCATCGAGCTCTTGGAGTTGTAATTTTCTCTGTTCTCTCGCTTGGTCATAAGCCATGTTGCATTGCTTGACCGCCCAGTATGCTTTGTGTTCGAGCTCCACAAGAAGGTGGCAGGCTTTACCGAAGACAATCCGATAAGGAGACATCCCTAGGGGTGTTCGGTATGCAGTTCTACATGCCCATAGAGCGTCCTTGAGGAGTCAGCTCCAGTCCTTCTTGCTAGGGTTTGTCATCTTTTGCAGTGTGTGTTTGATTTCCCTATTGAAAACCTCAGCTTGGCCGTTTGTTTGGGGATGATATGTTGTAGCAATCTTGTGTGCCACCCCATATTTTCAAAGAAGGGAGGCCATGGCTCTATTGCAAAAATGACTCCCTTGGTCACTGATGAGCGCTTTCGGCACACCAAACCTGCAGAAAATATTGGACTTAAGAAAATCCACTACCACCTTGGCATCGTTGGTTTTGGTGGCAACGACTTCTACCCATCTTGATACATAATCAACGACAAGCAAGATGTATGAATAACCATTGGAGACTGGGAATGGTCCCATAAAGTCTATACCCTAGACATCAAGGACTTCACAAAACAAAATAAGTTGCTGGGGCATTTCATGCTTTTGATTCATGGACATCCCTGCTTTTTGGCATTTTGCACAGGTGGAGACGGATTGGTGGGCATCTCTAAAGATAATAGGCCAGTAAAGGCCACAATCTAGCACTTTCCTGGCAGTTCGAGTTGAACCATAGTGGCCCCCTCCATGTGCTGAGTGGTAGAACTGGAGGACTGAATCGATCTCGGTATCAGGAATACACCTACGGATGACTTTGTCACTGCATAATCTCTAAAGGTAAGGATCATCCTATATGTAATGTTTGGCATCGCTTCGAATTTTCTCCTTATAATGTTGAGATGCCTTTGGTGGGAGATAAGATGTTGCCACATAGTTGCAAATGTCGGTAAACCATGGTGTGGCTGACTTGATGTGCAAGAGTTGCTCATTAGGAAATTCGTCCCAGATAGGCATTGGTTTGCTTTCTCTTTCAATCCTGCTCAGGTGATCTGCTATAGAGTTCTCAAGGCCCTTTTTGTCTCTGATCTATATATCAAACTCTTGGAGGAGAAGCATCCACCTGATCAGTCTCAGTTTGGTGTCGGGCTTCTTCAACAAGTATCTCAAGGCAGCGTGGTCAGAGAACATAATTATCTTCAAACCGAGAAGGTAGGAACGAAATTTGTCTAGGGCAAACACGATTGCCAAGAGTTCCTTCTCAGTTGTTGTGCAGTTTTGCTGGGCTGGATCCATAGTTCTGGATGCATAAGCAATCACGTGCACCGGTTGGCTGACTCTAGCTCTTTGGCCGAGGACGGCTCCTAATGCCGAATTGGAGGCATCACACATCAATTTGAATGGTAGGTCCCAATTTGGTGCTTGTAAGATGGGGGCGGATGTGAGTTAGTACTTCAGCTCCTGAAATGCTTCGATACAAGACCGATCAAAGTTGAAGTCCACATCCTTCTGTAGCAGTTTGGACAGTGGCAGGGCAAGTTTGCTGAAGTTCTTGATGAACCTTCTGTAGAAACCTGCATGTCCAAGAAAAGAGCAAACATCCCACACATAAGTGAGTTTAGGAAGGGAGGCGATGATGTCTATCTTTGCCTTGTCCACCTTAATGCCTCTGTTGGAGACTAGATGTCCCAACACTATTTTCTCGGTCACCGTGAAATGACATTTTTCGAAATTCAGTACGAGATTTGTGTCAACACATCTCTTCAACACCTTGGATAGATTGCTCAGGCATGCTTCAAATGAATCTGCATACATCGTGAAGGCATCCATAAACACCTCCATGCTGTCCTGTAACAAATCCGAGAAGATACTTGTCATGCAACGTTGAAATGTGCTCGAAGCATTGCACAGGCCAAATGGCATGCGTGTATATGCAAAGGTACCAAATGGGCAGGTGAAGGTCATTTTTTTGTGTTGGTCTTCAGGTGCAATATGAATTTGCATGTAGCCTGAGAATCCGTCTAGAAAATAGTAATGGGATTTCCTTAATAATTTTTCCAGGACTTGATCAATGAAGGGCAAAGGAAAATGGTCCTTGCGAGTTGCCTTGTTTAATCTTTTGTAATCGATGCAGACTCGCTAGCTATTCTGAATCCTTGTTGGCACCAACTCGTCGTATTGATTCCTTGCGAAGGTCACTCTAGACTTTTTCGACACTACTTGCACATGGCTCACCCATTGATTGTCCGAGATAGGGTAGATGATCCCTACAATAAGGAGTTTAGTGATTTCCTTTTTAACCACATCCAGGAGTGTCAGATTCAACCTTCTTTATTGTTGCCTTATGGGCTTGACTTCTTCCTTCATTAATATTTTGTGCATGCATATGGAGGAATTAATGCCTGGAAGGTATGAAAGCTTCCACCTAATTGCCTTTTTGTATTGCCTCAAGACTTCCAATAGCTTGTCTTCTTGCTCTTGGTGGAGATTGTTGGCAATGATAACTGGAAGTTGCTGTTTGTTGTCCAAGTAGGCATATTTCAAGTGATTCGGCAATGGTTTCAGTTCGACGGGTGGTGGGGATGGCGATTCCTCAGTTAACGAGCTCGGATCAATCTGGCCGACTTGATCTTGGCTTGACACCAGGTGTAGGTGTACCGCCATGATTTCGGCCTATGGCTGCTTCGGCCGGCTCGACTCAATGGTTTTAGTTCTTGTTGGATTGGAGTCGACATTGGCTACTTGCACTGCTTCGGAGTTGGATCCGGGTGGAACATTAATCTCTACTCCAGCTTGAATCTGGTCTTCATTGGCTAAGACGGTCTCGTCAAGCGTGTCGGCCTTGATGTTTGACTTTTCGGCCGAGTTGACTTTTATCTCGTCCTCGAATTGGCCTTCTATGGCCAACTTGATCTCGGTTGTGAAAATGGTCGCCAATTGTGCAATGGGAGACTCTTCAGTTTCGGGGACTTTGACTGTTGCATTTTTTGTACACTCTGAGTGTTCTTGGTTACAGACTTGGTCTAGTAACTCAGACAATTCAACTTCAAAGTCTAAGTCAGCAATATCGCTATGGTCGTCCTCAGAGTTGGGAAGGTCTTGTACTTCTTCATGGTCGGCCTCTTCATTTGTGACCCCTAGGCAGCTGATCTCATTAGTGCCTCTAGCGAACTTCTCAATGTCTTCGCTACTACTGTTTAGTTGAAGGTATTCTTCAACTATCTCATCAAGTAAATCAATGCCAAAGAGGGAGTGGTCTTCGTTGGGGTGCTTCATTGCTTTAAAAATGTTTTTGAATTGCACCAGAATGTCACTGAATTCCATGGAGAGAGTTCTGGCATGCACATTGATCTTTGTTCTAACTGTTATCAGGAATGGTCTTCCCATAATTAAGGTGGATCCCTTCCTGGATGTTTCCTCCTCCATGTCAAGCACATAAAAATCAGTTGGAAATATTAACTAATTTACTTGGACGAGAACATCCTCGAGAACTCCTAAGGCTTGAACAATGTTTCTGTTTGCGAGTTGAATGGTCATCCCCGTGGGCTCAAGATCACTAAAATTCAGGGACCTGTAGATTGATGTGAGCATGACATTGATTGAAGCTCCCAAGTCCAACATGGCATCAGCAAAGGTGTAGTCACCAATGGTGCATGGGACAGAAAATATTCCAGGGTCTCTGCATTTTTGTGGCAGTGCTCGTGAAGTACCTACAATGAGCTCATCATTTTTGGTCAGGGCTGACACCACGCCTCCAATCTCCCTGCTCCCATTGATCTTCCTTCTTTTATGTACGCACAATTTCTTGAGAAATTTTGCATACTTAAGGACCTGTTTAATTGCGTCGAGGAGTGGTATATTGATTTCCACCTTCCGAAACATCTTCAACAGTTCTTCGTCTGACTCTGGCTTCCTTGGCGAGATGGTCCGAGGTGGAAATTGAAAAGGACAACTCTCTTTGGCCGAGGTTGCGAATTAGCATTTGGTTCAGAGTCGACTTTAGCTGGTCTCAACAACTTCTGTAGTGTAGGTTGAGGTAGTTCTTTTCCACTTCGGAGAGTGACTACACTAGTGTTTCCTCTCGAATTTGGGATGGTTTAAGAGGGTAGGTTGCTGGACCCAACCAACTCTAATTGACTTACGATATTTGCTAGCTATCCAATTTGCATTTTGAGGTCTTGTATGGTGGCGGTCATGTTCTGCTGGAACTGCATGTTATTGGAGCTCATGGATTGCTAAAACTGCAGGTTACTTGTTGCAAGCTGCTTCATCAGGTCTTCTAGAGATGGGGAGTTGCCTTGGGTAGGCACTTTCTGCTACTGATGTTGTTGTTGGAAGGGTGGTGCTTGATATTGCGGAGTCGGCTGTTGATACCCTGCTTGTCTCTAATATGCATTCGATGTGGATTCGAATTGTTGAGTTGCGTATGACCCCTAATTTAGTCTTGGCCGAAATGACTGTCTTCCATGCTGTTGGCTACCAAATGCCCGATTCTGAAATGGTTGTTTCCCATACAAAATTCCACCTATGGCTCCAACATTCTTTGTTTGGTCCGACTCGGTCTCTTGAAGGGTGGGGCACATATTAGTGGGGTGCTCCACGGAAGTACATATGCCACATACGTTTGCTGCCATGGCTGGTTGGTGTTGTCTAACTGCAAGCTGCCTCACCAATGATGTCAATTCGGTTAGTTGATTCTCCAGTCTTTGGTTGGAAGTTGTACCAATTTCATTCACCATCCGAGATTGACTTGGTCCTCTGATCCCAAACTACTGTGTGTTACTTGCCATATTGGAGATCAAGTGCCTTGCTGCTGTTGTCATTTTATCCATCAGAGCTCCTCCACTGGCTGCATCGATCATACTTCTGTCCATCATTGAGAGTCTTTCATAGAAATACTGGATCAACAACTGTTCGCTGATCTGATGGTGTGGACAGGTGGCACAAAGTTTATTAAACCTCTCCCAGTACTCATGCAGAGTTTCTCTTGCATGCTGCCTTATCCCACAGATTTCCTTTTTGATGGACACAGTTCTGGACGCCAGAAAGAATTTCTCCAAGAATGTGCGGTTCATGTCTCTCCAAGTGTTGAAAAGCACTGGCTGAAGATATAGCCAATCCTTAGCTGCTCCATCTAGGGTGAATGGGAACACCTTCATTTTGATGTAATCCTCCAATATCCCCTGTGGCCTCATTGTGGAGCAAACCATATGGAATTCCTTCAGATGCTTGTGGGGGTCTTCTCTTGCAAGACCATGAAACTTAGGCAACAGGTGTATAAGACCAGACTTTAATTTGTATGTTTGAGCTGGCTTCAGCTGTGGATATTGGATGCACCAAGATTGATACACCACATCTGGGGTGGCCATTTCCTTCAATGTTCTGTCATTATTCTCCATCTGTCCTGGCTCTGCAAAAATGTTAGAACTAGTAACAGAATTGTTAGTACAAAACTGGTTAGAGTTGATGATAAGATCAAAACTTCTACTATTATTTACTATTAAATTCCTAGTCCTCCTTAGTCTTGTAGAGTTTTCTCTATATCAGGGTCAAAAGCATACAAGGGGTCAGTGCTACTCCTAATCATACATTGTAATATTATGCCAAAAAATCAAACTTGAAACAGTACTTACAAACAATAAACTACAACTATCAATCTATTACCTGATAAAACTACAAGAATGCAATGTAAAAAGATGCAAGTTAACTATGCGATGTGGAAATGAATGCGAAACAGAATGCTACCGCTATGCATTGCAGAGACAGATATTTTTTTTTGCGGTGAATTCACGTAGAAAAATTAACCAACACTCAACATGTTTTTTATTTAGGATCCAAAATCTAGAGTGCAGACATAGACAAATTCAAAGGACTAAATAGACTGACTTAACAGACGCACTCTACAGACTCAGGATTCAACTTCACTTAACTTGGAACACGAAAACACAAAAGAACTTGTGTCCCCACTACAGCGCCAATTTGATGAGCTCGTTTTTAGTCATCTTACTGGCATTAAATAACTAAAGCTAACTATAGTATAGTCAATCCTAGGTCAATTTTTCTCAAGGACACCGTGTGTTCAGTTATGATTCGGTGTGAAGTGAAATGACGTAAAATCTGAGGTGTAGAGTATTGACTCATCTTGGCAATGGCCGAGTCACTCTCGGTAGAAACTGAGCCGATATGATCTCAGCAGAGATCTATCCGACTTGCTTTCACCTGAGTGTAGACATACGCTACAGAGACGAACTATCTCTGTCTCGGACTTAAAAGCAGTAAACAAGGGGATTGAAATGCAGGTGAAATAAAGACAAAAATCAAACTACGAAGGTAATTACAATTATACTAAACTACTCCTAGTGCTACTACTATTATTGTGTTCATGTTAAGGCTCAATAATCAAGGTCCTTCTGGTTCATTCACTCTAGTCCACAGTCCATATCGGCCTTTGGTATTCTTATGACAATCGCCAAAGGTCCGTCCAATGCCATACTGAGGATTTACACAATTGCTACCTCATCAGTTGGAAGGGATTGGGTTCAAGCTAATTTTAGGTGCTCAATTAGATTCTCTACTTGATTACCTACTGTATTAGTTAAACCAGTTCCGATCGGCTAAGTTTAACATTGTTCACATTCTAAATGCAATCGCGATTCAAAGCGTGAATTAGAGGAGAGGAATGCAATAGAGATCAAAAATCAGAAAACACTTATATTATTGGAATGAAATACAAATACAGGGCCTGGATTCAGTGACTCTATCATCCACGACAATCACCATGGTTGACGGCGATGGTCCACCTCCGCTAGCTAAGACGCTAAGGATCAAGTCCACTAGAATGCGTTGGTAATCCAATCGATCCCCTCTGGTAACCTTCGGCTTCTCGGTTCCTAACCTGCACTTCCTCAATTGAGAGAAGTACTAGTGACAACACCGTGCACCACTATGAATGGAAGAGATGAGAGTGAGAGAAATTGGGAATTAATGTGAGTGGGAAATTATGAAAGCCAAAGACCCCGATTCGTTCAGAGTTTTGCCTATATATACAAGGCGCAAAAGCTAAAGTCCTTAACAAAATTACAAGTGAAATCCCTTTTCTTCCCTTGCTGTAACTTGCACTACAACTACTCCAGAGTGGCGTGACTGCTGAGTCGGAACCAAGGTGGCTTCTAAATGGTTGACGTGGAGTGCCACCTGGACTTCGTTCTTGATAGGGCCGCTCTGCTTACTAGCTGCTCTTATTCTTTGGGCCTTCTTTGGATGGCTGAGAGACTTGGTTGGACTTGTAATGAAAGAATAGTTAGCTAATGCCTTTTAACACCGAATTATATTTCCTTTGCTTTCTGGTTCCTAATCTAAATCTTAGCTAACAGTCATCTTTTGAGTGCATGAGTTGCTTATTAACACTCTCTTGGGTCCACCTACGGTGTATGATCTATGACTCATCACACCTTAGTATTCAAAGCAACTGCAAGACTGAGATTAATAACATGTACTGCTATGTAAAGTGCCTCACCCCAAAAATGCTTAGGTAACCTTGCTTCAAAAAACATGCACCTAACCCTCTCAATCAATATCCTATTATCCTTTCTACTAAGTCATTCAACTGAGGAGTTTTAGGAGGAGTCTTTTCATGTCTGATAACCTACTGCCTGCAATATGCATCAAATGGTCCACAATATTCACCATCATTGTCAAAACGAATACAATTCACCTTCTTGCTTGATTGTCTCTCAATCAAAGATTAGAATTATTTGAACTTCTCCAATACTTGGTCCTTTGTCTTTAAATCATAGACCCAAAGCTTCCTTAAACAATCATCAATAAAGGTAACAAGATAAAGTATACCACTAAATGACTTTACCTTCAATGAGCCACAACATTAGAATGCACCAATTCTAGCAACTCTAACTTCCTTGAGGGAGGATGCTTCTTAAAGGATACTCTAGTCTACTTACCAGCCATGCAATGAGAACACTTCTCCAACTCTACATTCTTCAACCCTGGAAGCATGTCCTTTTTGGATAAACAATTCAACCATTTTTCACTTATATTACTAAGCCTTTGGTGCCACAAAGATGCCTCCATATCCATGGAATTTACATTGTCATTAGCAACCAAAGCTTTTGTCCAATATAGTTTAGAAATTTTTTCTCCCCTCTAGCCATATCCAAGTTGCCTTTGGTGATTTTCCATTTTTCATGACCAAAGTGATTATCATAACCACCATCATCAAGCATATGCATATATATCAAATTAAAGCGAATATCTAGAGCATGTTTGACTCCTTTGAGCCACAACTGCATTCCTATGTTAGTTTGCAAGCAAACATCACCAACACTGATCATCTTGGTCACACCATCATTACCTATCTTCAACACTCCAAAATCACCTACAGTGTAAGATGTAAAGAACTCCTTCCTTGGTGTAACATGCAATGTAGCACCACTATCAATAATCCACATGCTCTCATCGAATACAAAATTAATCGACTCAAAGTCTCGAAGAATGACAAGACCATCACCGGTAGTAGTAGTGACACAATCATCATCCTTCTCTTTTGACTTACCTTTTTTGCCTTTGTTCTCCTTTTCCCACAAGAAACAATGCTTCTGTATATGCCTTGTTTTGTGACAGTAGTGACACTCTATATTCTTGTATCTAGACTTGGATTTACTTATACTCTTTTCTCTTTCCTTTTTCTAACTTCTCCCCTTATTTTTAGTGACCAGTACCTCTGATTGAGATGAAGAACCTTGTGCCTTCCTTCTTATCTCTTTGTTGAGGATGCTACCCTTTACCATTTGCAAAGAGACAACACCATTAGAGGCTAAATTTGTGATAGAGACCTTAAAAATCTCCCAAGACTCAAGTAGAGAATTCAAGAGTAGTAATCCCAAAATCTCATCTTCAAACTTGATGCTCATTCCTAACATCTGATCAATAATCCCTTGAAATTCATTCAAGTGATCTGACAATGAAGTGCCTTTCTTAAACTTCAAACTCACAGAATTCAACAAAAATAATTTGTTGTTCCCACACTTGAAGCATACAAAGATTCAATCTTCTCCCACAATGTCCTGGCATGTATCTCACTTACAATGTGATTATAAACATTATCATCCATAAAAAGTTAGATAAAATCACATACCTATTGATGCTCAAAGTCCCATTCTTCATCAGACAGATTCTGGCTTCTGAGCAGCAAAAAACAGGAAGATGCATTTTTTTCACAAATAATAAAATTTTCATCTTCCCCTTCCACAAGTGATAATTAATGTCGTTCAGACTCACCATTCTATTTGTATTACCCTCCATTATTTTGGAAAGTACAACACCCTTCAAACCAAAGAACTCTAATACCACTTTGATGGGAAAAAACCATAAGGCACATACAATGATGCCACAATGTAGCGGATATAAATTTCCCTAACTTGCAAGAATCTATAAGGATTAACCACAAATAAGAATGACAGTAATTATGAGAAGAATAACATAAGAAACACCGATATTTTTAACGTGGAAAAATCCCATCAACGTGAGAAGTAAAAACCATGGGTTGTTCAAACCAAAGAAATCAATCTACTATGATTAATTAAGAATACAAGAGTTATCAATCTCTTCTGTCTCTCTCTCTCTCTCACTTTGTGTGTCTCAATTTGACCCCTTCTCGTCTTATAAAGAGAGACCTAACGGACTTGAGAATATTAGGCTTTTGTCCACATAGTTGGGAACCCAAAAATAACCCAACAAAAAATACCAATGGAAGTGGAAGGTTTCTTCAAACAAAGGGTTAAGTCAACTATTCAATAAAATAATATTGAACATGTTTTCCATCTCTTCTTGAGAAACAAGCCGACTATTTCTTTGCAAAATTATGTTCAATTTCATATGTGCCAATTCTATCAAGATCTCTTCGTTAGTTAGGGGAAGAATCCACAAAAATTGAATTTTTTAGGAACATGTCAAGAGAAAATTGGATTTGATTACGCAATGTGAAGTTGATAAACAAGGGTCAATTTTCTAGTATGATACAAAATATATAATCAAATATTCAATATGATTCCTATATCTAGTTTCAAGAGGAAGTACAACATAATTTGGCCACTCTCAAGGATAAAGGAGAAAACCCAGAAGGTTACACTTTGTACTATGTGTCCAATTGCCTTGAAGACAATGTATAGGACTCGTAATGCTTTGTTTTCCTTGTATTTTCGAAACATTTCTTATAGGATAGGATAGCCTTGAGCTATGGTCTTTTTCGAATGCCAAATTCCACCTAACCAATTTGTCTTCAATTTCGGTTGCTAAATTGGTCACATTTTTGGTTGCTAAGGCTAAGGCTAAGGCTAGGTTGGCTTGCGTTTTGGGCTTTGATGCTTGAGCCTTTTCGTGAGGCCTTAGGCATGATTAGTGGGGCCTAATCCAACCATTAATCATGCTATATAAGGATTTCTTGTACTTATACTTTGAGGACTTTTGACAATTTTTTTCACTTGTGAAATAAAAGGTACTTCGTGCTTGAGAGAGCTTTATCTTTATTCTTGGATTCCCTAAGAAACTTTTATTCTCATCAAACATCCATGGTGTTTGTGACAAATCTCACTACTCTTATCTAGTTTTCTTTGAGCTAATGTGAATCCATTCCTACATTTACCATCTTTTTCCTTTTTTCTTATTAGTCTTTTTACAGGGTCTTATGTTCTTCTTAAATCTTGGAAATACTTACGTGCTAGCCTTAATTCTTGATCTAAGTATGTCAATTAGACATTGATTTTGTTATTAACATATTTCTTTTACAAACTTTAATTTAATATCTATCTCTTTAATATATGATACCATAGAGATATATTGAAACTAATTTAAAACAATTGCTAAATTTAAAATTTAAATGTATACCTTGGAAAATTCATGCATAATCTATCTATATACTTCAATTATATAATTTAATTATATAACAATGTTCTGGAATCATTAAAAATGTCTGTTTTAATGGTACATTATATTAGTTTTTTTTATCATGTAAATTGTAGTGTTTTTTTTACGTTATTTATATAATTCTCAAATATTTTATATTATAATACATAAATTAAAGTATATACTAAAAAAATCATGTGATAGGTAAGTGAATATTTAAAAGGATTAGAATATCCAAAATTTCCAGGTGATTTATAGTTATAATTACCTTTTTGAATTTCAAATTTTGGTCATTATTATATTTTAAATGGAGGAGAGATATAACGACCAATTCAATACGAACTCAAATAATTAGTTACCTTACCCACCAAATTAAATATATTACTCTTAGCTTTTTTACTTACTATATAATGTTAGAAGATGTTTTGCAAATACAAATTCTACTGCACCTTCTCCTTCTTTTAATAAAATAATCCAACAAATTAAAATGGAATTTAATTTCTCCAAGGGCTCACCATAAATCACGATGATTGGTTTCTCAAAATTGAGTTAACTATTGAATGTTTTTACAAAACAAAATGATCAAGATCCAATCTTATTTATTGAAAATAATACTACTAGATGAAAAAGGTAAACATCTGTTTGGTAAATCTTATACATCATTCCCAAAGTTATATTCATATATGACTTTTTTTCTAAATTTTTAATATACTTTTTCCTCTTTAAATATATAAATATTACATCAACAAAGTTCATGTTGTTGTCAATTTATTTTCCTCGTTAAACCTCTAAAAAATATATATTGTACAAACAAAGTTTATAATCAATTTCTCTTTATATATATAAACTGACCTAACAGATAGCATTGCAAAGTAATTGACTTATAATAAAGTTGAAGTAGTTTAACTATAGGAAGCCATAATTGCAATGTTTCGTCATCGATGTTAGAATTACCTATTAAAACTATAATAAAATGTGAGATTTATAAACTATAACTCCAGCAGTGGACAAAATCTTGTATCAAGCCGTGCAAGAGATGGAGCAGTTTGTGAATGGCATTGCTTAATGATTTTAAATTAACCAAACTTTCAATAATAAAACAGACTCTAGCATGGGATAAACTATTATCAGCTCTTGTATCCACTGTTATTAATTTTTTTTCGTAAATTAAAATTTTAATTATGTATTGCATAAAGGTTACATGAAATTATACATACTTAATAGTACGAGACTATCTACTAATTTTTCTTGGGTGAAGATAATCCACCTCTAGGAAGTGAAACAAATTTAAGACACTCCACAATATGAGATTATGACCAGACTGTTTGGACAAAATTCATTTTAAGATTCTCACTGTTGATAAAAAAGAGTATTGACTTTTGGAAAGAAACACAGTAGAAAAGTCCTTAAACAAGGGAACAAAAGCCACAAACTAATCTCATTAAACAAGTTAGATGTGGAAAAATCTCCTTGCACTATTTTACATTTTCATTCCTCTCTATCCATGAACATCAAGGTTTCATTCCTCTCTTTCATTTTCTTAACTATTAAGGACTCCACGTTGGATAATGAATGATTTCCAAAGTCGAAACCGAACAGAAAATCCTGTACCACCACAGCTACCGATTAACAACTTTCTTAATCTGTCATAGAACCATACAGATGAAAAATTTGATGAGAAAAATGCAGAAGAAATTTGGAAGTCCAATAATTTGAAGTTGGCTATCATTTTCTTCGGATATCCACATGTCTATTGATGGGTTGGACGTGTCTACCAAAATAGAATTCACGGAATTATAAATTACTGTAACATATACTATTGTAAAAACTAAGATTTCAGAATAGAAAAGTCTAATGGTCTCACACTTACTAAATTGAATAACATAGTGCTTAAGCTGTATATAACATGCAAACCAGAAATTTGGTAGTCATTCACAAACAACTAGAAAGTTTCATTAGTGTTTCTTCCTGAATTTCATTCAGAAGATTGTGTTCTGGGAAACATTTGAAAACAGAAAGCTAGACAATGTGTTATTAACAAAGGGACAGGTACGTGGAAGTTGTTCAAAGAAAAACAAGTCTAAGTTCATAATGCTTAGTATCCTTTCTCAAATTCTCAATGCTTTTTTAGACTGAGTCCATTTGACTCGAAAATAAAAGAAAACGTCATAACTCATAACCAATAGAAAAGATACTTCGAAAGAAAACTAGAAAAAGAAAAATATGAACTAAGAAGAAACGTCATAAGGAAAACGCATTAAATTTGCTAGTCTAGGAATTACAACTTACATATTTTATGTGTAACATCGAAACAACAAAACCCCAACAAGTATAGGAACCAAATTAATAATTAAACCTCCTTTAACTTAAATGCAAGTTGTGTTGCTATTGTGAAGAAAAGGATGTATTTCAAAAGTTGTAAGGATATTGTGGAGAATTGGCACCTGATAAAAATGTAGACATATTAGTGTACGTGTAATTTCCAACTTGAGGTTTATCGTATTCATTCATGATCAACCCATATGTTTTCAATGTGAACAATCTTTCCCCAATCTTCATCTTTTGGTCCCAGGCAACGCTGTTTGAGCAATGGACAATTGCCCCAAATACGGAGAGTTGAAATGGATTTGGGCAAACCCTCCTGTGGCAAGCATTGGAGGCTGGGGTTATCAGTAAGATCCAATTCTTCAAGAGAGGACAGCTGGCAAAGGCCCTTGTAGTCCAGTATTTTAAGATCTGGGCAATTACAGATGCGTAGAAATTTAAGAGAGAGTGGCAGCAAACCTTCGTCGGGAAAAGACTCCACATCCATATTTTCAATATACAACGATTCTAGAGAGGTGTTGGCTCCGAGCGCCCCTTTCATTGAGGCAATAAGTTTGTAGCAATTTGAGAGATGCATAATGGTTAGAGTTGATGGCAAACCTTCGCCAGGAAATGACTCAACTTCTTTTGGACAATTTTTAATCCCTAGCCTATCAAGAGATGGAAGGAGGACATGCATACGGACAGGAAATGATTTCAAATTTTCCAATCCTTCAATAGTAAGGCTCGTAAGGGAGGGTGCAGATAACCCTTGACTGGGAAATGATTCGAATTGAGGGCACTCGACAATTCTCAGAGTCTTGAGATGATTATGAACCTGTTCTTGTGAAATCATTTGTAGACTACGACACTGGTCGAGATCAAGCAAACGGAGCTTTGGAAAGAAATCCAGCGGAAAGATCGTTAGAGAGTCACAACTACAATTTAGTTTGAGTTTTGCCAGCAAATCATATGAATGGGTCATGAGAATATTCATGTTTGGGCAAGAACAAATGTCCAATGATTCAAGAGAAGTATTAGATATCATGTGTTCGATCATTTTGAGTGACGAGTCTTCCATGCTTAGTCTCGTTACCCTGAGCTTGTTCAGAGTAGTCGGATGATAATCAAATTTCACCTCTCCACAGTTTTGCAAATTTAATGTACAAATTTCTGGAGACATGGGAGCAGAAGCCACAAGTTGTTCACAGTTAGAAATTGATAAATCCTTTAAATGAAGAAGCTTCCCTGGCAAGTGACCTCTAAACTTGGGACATTTCTCAATATAAAGAAGTTGAAGACGAGGAAAAACACCTGTCACAGCTGTACATTCCCAATCTTCCCATTCCTGCATATCATCGAACTCTAATCTTTCCAAGGATGAAAATGAAGAAGTGCTATTCCCATAAAAATTGCTATCAATACTCACTATCCCATTAAGCTTGGCAATCATCAGCTTCTTGAGAAATGGCAAACGTCCAAGGGGAGGCAAACATAGGCAATACTTACAGTTCTCCAAAGTTAAGCTCACCACGTTTGATAACATACTTGGAAACTGTGTACCACCATAGTTGTAGATTGACAACTTCTTCAAGTGTTTGGAAGGTTGTAGATTCTCAAGTACTTCCCTTTCTTTCCTTGGATCATTAGGGATCTGGTTCTGCTTCCAATTCCATCCTAGCTTCAGCTCCATGAGGTGTACTTTATTTTTCAAATTAGCAGCTAATGCATCCAAGGGATTCTCAATATTTTCCAGCTCCTTAATTGATAAGCTTCCATGAAGATTGAGTTCTCCTAGCTGCTGAATACCAAACTCGCCACTTTTGCCAACATAAAATGAACTCAATACTTGAAGATTCTTCAGCTTTCCCAAATGCATTGGCATCTTTCTCACTTTAGTACCTTCAAATTCAAGGCAACTCAAGTTGGTGAGTTTATCCAAATTCGAAGGCAGCTCCTCCAAATAACCACACCAATTCAGCTTCAGTATTTGCAAGTTATAGAGCGAACACATTGAATCAGGTAGTTTTTTTATATCAGTATGGGAAAGGTCCAAGGAACAGAGATGCTTAAGATTTCCTACAAAGTCAGGCACCTCTGTAAGGCCATAACAACCAGACAAAGACAAGACACGTAAGAACTTAAACTTGGAGAACAACCCCTGCATCCACATCTCGCAATGCCAACCAAAGAAACAATCCATTTTCGTACGTAGTGGCATAAATGTACGTAACCTTTTAGCATCATATAAATTGTCAAACCCATCAAAGTATTGAACATGATTCATTGGAAATGAAAAATGACGGGTCCTTTCTGATATACATTTTGCCTTATCATCAACTCCCAACCTGTAACAGATGTCCCCACAAATATATTTTGCTAAATGGTTGAGAAGATCATGCATGACAAACAACCTTTCATCTTCACTTGATTGTTGAAAGAAGGACCTCGATAACAGATCATCGAAGTATTCTTCACCAACTTCTTCTAGGCACTTTCTCTGTTGATGGCATTGAAGAAAATTTTCAACCATCCATAATTGAATTAAACGCTCCTTGACGAACACATAATCTTTGGGGAATAAGGCACAAAAAGCAAAACATCTCTTGAGATGACTAGGAAGGTGGCGATAGCTCAAAAATAAAGCAGGAATAATTTCACAATCTTCCTGAGGTAAGTCCCATATCTTGCTTGTCAATACACTTTCCCATTTTGAAACAGATGACTTTGTGTGTAGAAGACTTCCAATTGTTTTCAAAGCTAGAGGCAATCCTTGGCACTTTTTAACTATCTTCATACCAATCTCCTTTTGCTCTGCATTCAACTCAGGATTATCATCTTGGAATGCATGTTTACCAAATACTTGCCAGCAATGATCTTCTTGTAATTGCTCTAGATGATGTACTTTTTTTGACTGTATGGTAGAAGCAACCTTTCCACTCCGTGTTGTGACAAGAATTCTACTTCCCTGGGCTCCATAATTAAGAGGAGTTTGCACAGCTTCCCATTTCTCGCGTTTTTCGTTCCAAACATCATCCAAAACGAGAAGAAATCTCTTCCCTGTCAATTCTTCTTTCAGTCTTCCATGAACCCTTTCTAGGTCTCCACCATCATCTTTTGATTTAGTAATGGCCTCAAGAATTGCTCTCGTTACCCTCAAAACATCAAAATCATCAGAAACACAGACCCAAGCTTTGATATCAAATTTAACCTCCTCCTCTATCCTTGGGTGATTATATACATGTTGGGCAAGAGTGGTCTTACCCATTCCACCCATTCCAACAACAGAAAGTATTGATAGCTGATTGCAATTGTCAGCATCAGATGTCAGCCAATTGAAGATGATTTCTTTGTCATAATCTCTGCCATAAATAACACTTTCAACCACCAAAGATGTTGATGGCAATTTCTGTGACACTTTACTTCCAGATCCTGATTCAAGCCCAACTACTATAACTTCTTTCAAACCAAGATCACCCTTAAGGCTTGAGAGAAATTCTAGGTTGTCAAGGACTTGTTTGATCCTTGATTCAATTTCCTTATCAAAGGAACTAACAGATAAAGTACTAAGGAAATTCCACACCTTGCTAGAAGTGGTCTTAGATTCAGCTTCGATCTGGCATTTCAAGGCTTCATAGTGTATTTCATCCAAGAGATCCTCAGCATCAAAGACAGCATCTTTGACCTTGAAAAGCCAGTCTCTGACAGGTGGATTTTGAATCTGCTTCAGTTCTGCATCATCAACCACAGCATTGATGGACAACAGCTTCACCTTCAACTTGTTCAGCAGCTGCTCGTCGAGCTTTCTTTGACGAAAGTAGTCCAAAACAAGGCGAGAAGCGAGCCTGTCAAATATCACCTCAAGTAGAGCACCGAAAACCAATTCTGCTGCCATGGTAGGAAAGGGAATGACCAAACAGAAAAGAAGAAAGGATGGTGAAAATTGCAAGTACAGCTTAACTGTGTGAATGAATGAGTGGAGTGTGAATGCAGATAAAGTAGAGTTAGTACTAACACTGCACCCTGGGCAAATCCAGCCGTTAAATTTAATTTGAAAAGTGATATATTATGTTATAAAATAAATTCAATGGATAGATTCGTGCAGTTCTCCTAGAAACTGCAGAGGATCGGAATTCAAAATAAAGATTATTAAAGATGACTTGACTCTTAGGTTTGATGGCCATTTAATGTCTATTACCCGTATGGATTCGGATAATAATGTTTGCGGAATAGCAAAATAATAAATTATTAACAATAAATTTTATAAATAATTTTCTAAATATTAAATATTTAATTATTATGTTGATATATTTTATTGATTTTTAGAATTAATTTAAATAAATTAATATTTGAAGAATTATTTAAGATGGTTTATAATACTTGTATATTATTTATATTATATTCAAGATTATTTAAGTAGAATAGAATTAATTTTTATTATATATATAATGAGAGAAATGAGATATCAAATTATTTTAAGATTAATTTTATAAAAGATACTTTTCATTCTTTTGTGACATACCAGAGAAGATATATTATTTATTAGAGTCTTAAAATTATAAAAAAAATAAAAAATTAATGATGAGAAATAATTTTTTTATTGAATTATATTATACGAAAATAGTTTTCTTAACTAAAAGCAAATATCCTTAAATTTAAAAAAAATTAAAATTAAAAAACTCATTTAAAAGTTTATTGTGATACTTGTTTCTATTATTATTATCATTAATTTTGTTTTCATATTTATTATTATTATAAATGTTGAGCGATGAAAATGATATATAAATATAAGGTTAACAACAACTATAATAATAATAAATACAACAGCTATAAAGTTTGTAAAAAGAAATTGTCCACAAGCTAAAAGTGAATTTTTTAAAAAATAAAAAAATAAGATTCAAAATTTTTTAATGAACTTAAAATAAATTTAAGAAAATGAGAGATTAAAAATATAGTTTTCCAAAAATAATTAAAGTGAGGGGTGCAGCGGTCACACCACCAAGGCTAACAACAATAGTACTAATACATTGGTTCCGTCCACGTCACTCCCTTGCTACTGTACGCATTTGATTTTGGTGTCATTTATTAATGCCTGGACATCATACAATGTTATATTGGCACTACCGACATTAAACAAGTTACGCGTTGTAGTGCTCCCTTTTGTGCATGAAATCCTTAAAAAATGTGTAGTGTTTTATGGAAGGGGTGGAGCAGGGCACGACTCCACCGATTATGGAAAACCAGCCAACCTTTTCGGCTTGGCAAATAGCCAAACACACAATAATAAAAAAATACTCACTTATGTTACCAATGCAGGTGTTTTGCACACTCTCATTTGACCGACAAGTACGCTCTTCAACACCTAGATCTCTTCACGACTTATTTTGATGGACATTTTTTTCAAGAGTCAAGGCACTAGTATAGATCGACATCACCTTTCATACACTACTATCAACCTAATCATAATCCATCAATCAATTTTCAATCCCCTCTTATATACCTTGTTGATAAATCAATATTTTATACAAAAATATTGTATTTTTTCGATTGATATCAACATAAAGACAGGTACGTATAACAGTAGCTTAAGAACATTAAGCAAGAGAAGTTGAGAAGAGGCTGGGAAGCTAAAGAAAACCAACCCCATAAACAGAGGAAGTTATGAGAGAAAGACTAAATTCATAACGCTTAGTATTCTTTTTCAAATTCTCAATTTAGAGTAATTAAGTCCAATTGACTCTATAATAAAAGAAAACATAATAACTCAACAAATAGAAAAGATACTTGGAAAGAAAAGATACTCAACCAGTATTAGAAGAAAATTAAATGTGTAAATTAAATGTGTGATGCATTATTTAAAGAGAACATCATGATACATGTTAAGAAGTTTGAAGAATTGGAGATTATTGGGTATTCTTGACTCCAATTTTGTTGGATGCCAAGATAGCAAATGTTCCATGTTTGGATATATTTACATGTTGGCTAGAGGAGCTATTTCTTGAAAGTTTGTTAAACAGATTCTTATAACCCCTTCAATCATGGTTGTAGAATTTGTGGCTTACTTTGAGACATCCAACAATGGGTATGACTACAAAACTTTCACTAGTTTGCGGGTGGTTGATGACATTGAAATACCATTGAAAATCTATTGGGACAATACTTCAGTAGTCTTTTACTCAAACAATAATAGGAGTTCTACAAAGTTAAATTTTATCGACATCAAATTTCTAGTTGTTAAAGAAAGAGTTCAAAATAAATAGATTTCCATATAACATAATAAGAACAAGTTTTATGTTAGCTAATCTATTAACTGAAGGGATGATACCTAAGGTATTTCGTGAGCACATTATTCATATGGGTGTTACTCCGTAGGATATATTAGTTTAGTGGGAGTCTATATGTTTTATGTTTTATTTTGGACATTTCATTATTCCTTATTTTCTGTAGAATAAAGTTAATGTTTATGTTTACATTTTGAACTTGCTTATGTTTTCTTGTGTGTAATTACATTGTGTTATATTCAAAGGATACTAAAAAAGGAACAATTAGAAAAGGACATGTTTGAAATTACATTGTATGTAATTACCATACCACTTCAAAATGACGTGATATGAACTTAATGAGTGGATACACATGTTAGTCCATTAGGAGATAATAAAAATTTTATATGTAAGCTAATGCATTATGAACAATTATGCTCTTCAACACACCAAATCAAAATATGATTTTTATTCATTGATCCCAACCAAGAAGAGAAACAAATGTTCTTAGAGAAACTGAGACAATTTAGTTGAGGAAGAATGCGAATTAATTGTTCGTGATTGTTAAGAGATTCCACTGAGTTCTTCGATTAACTTCTATTGATTCAAGTATTTATTCAAATTTAATATCTTCGATGATCTGACATAACATAATAGGGGCATATGAAATTTATAAGAATAGAAAATTCAAATAAAAATTTATTATAAAGCATAATCATCATCATTTTTTATTGACATGAGTAGTTGGAGATGTTTTTTTTTTCATATTTTATTTTAATTTTGTGAAAATATTAGAACACATGAAACTAAGTTATTTGACAACCAACAACTATCAACAAACCTAAAAAAATCATGTAGATAGAATTTCTAGGTATAAGAATAAAATAGCAGTGTTCAAAAAATTTTAAAGACTAAATAAGTAATTAAATTATTTATATATTATAATCATTAATTAAGTTAAATAAGAAAAAAAATATACATGCGAAAGATGTTAATACAATTAATAATATGAAGAAATTATTATATACATATGATATTATCATTTGAGAAAACAAATGGTATTTTCTTAAATTAAACCAAAATATGAAAGGTATAAGATTGTCTAAAAAAATGAAATATATTTTATTTCAGGAATGAACTATTATGTATTAATTTTCTAATAATAAAAGTTGAATATTTTATTTACATAAACATTAACATTAATCTTGTTCTACAAGAAGAGAAATACTCTCCATTCATAAATGTCATGTTCTTTTAATAGTTATAAAAACCAAAGTAAAATTTTAACACCTATATAGTGCAACATTGCAATTATAGCACCCCACACTAAACTATTTAAATTTTAGATATTAATCACTTGTACTCTTTGGTCATTAATTCCTTCAAGATTAATAAGTTTTTACAAAAGGATTTTGGCAAACAATTAATCTCAAGGTCAATTTGCTTCCCACTTGAAAAAAAAAAAAGTAGTTAGCATATTTAATTTGTGTGAAGACGAACATTTTCCTTATTTACCTCTATCAAATATCAATGTAGAGAAGTCAACTAGATAATCTTAATCTCCTTCTGATTTGAGGTAAAGAAAATCCTCATAATATTTAAAACAACACTTTGAATTAATCAAATACCTGCTAAAAACTCCTACCACAAAAGTAATTTTGGGACAAGTAAAAACTTGAGCATACATTAGACTTCACATTGTTGAAGCATAAGGAATTTTTTGCATTTTGTTTCTTCCAAGGTTATTGTTTGGCCACTACTTGAGACCAAATTTGTCTCCATTGACTATCAGAGCGTCTCCTGGTTGGTTTACTATCCTTCATGTCTAATTTATCTAAGACTTTGCTAATATAGTTCTCTTCTAACAATCTTAGGATACCCTGAGAGCAATTACCCTATACAAAACAAGCTTCCCTATGATCAATCATACCAAAATTTTTCGTTAGAAATCCCTTGGTTTCATGCAACAAGCTTATGTTACTACTAGCAAGTAGTATGTCATTGGCATATAATACCAAGAATATGTATTTACTCTCACTAGACTTATAATACACACAATTATCAACTACACTTTTCTCGAAACCATATGAGGTATTGACTTGATGGAAATTGTAATACCATTGATAAGAAGCCTATTTGAAACTAGAAATGGATTTCTTTAGTCTACATACCATAGACTTAGAATCATTTGACACTATTTTCAGGTTGCACCACATAAATTATTTCGTCAATGTCACCATTTAGAAACATAGTCTTAACATCCATCTGATGGAGCTCTAAATCAAAATCAGTTACTAGTTCCATTATTGTTCTAAAAGAATCCTTTGAAGGTAGTGAAGAAAATGTTTCGTTGTAATCAATGTCATCCTTTTGAGTAAAGTCTTTAGAAACTAGACAAGTCCTATATTTCTCAATAGTGTCATTACTGTTCTAAATTTTTTTTTGAAGATATTGAAGAAACTATTTCGTTGTAATCAATGCCTTCCTTATAGTAAAGTCTTTAGCAACTAGACGAATCTTATATCTCTCAATATTACCCTTAGCATCCTTTTTGGTTTTAAATATTCATTTACAACCATTAAGTTTCACATTTTTAAGTAATTCAACAAAATTGCAAGCATCATTGTCTTGCATAGATTTCATTTCATCTTTCATGGAATCAATCAATTTTTTAGAGTTAGAACTTTGCATAGCTTGACAAAAGTTGATTGGATTATCTTTTGTTAAACCAATGTCATCCTTATATTCTTGGAGAAAGACAATGTAGTCATTTGGAATTACATGTTTCCTTTCTCTAATGGATCTCCTTAACGACACTTCTTGATGTTGTTAAGGTTACTCTATAGGTGTTTGAGGGAGAATTGCATCATAGTCTTGTTCTATAACAATGTCAAGAACAATAGTTTAAACATTGTCTTCTATTACTTGAGTTGTTTCTTGAACAATAATAAATACAATATTTTGTATGTTCTCTTCCTTCTCAAACTTAACTTCCTCAAGAAATATTGCATTTTGCATTTCGAAAAAGGATCTTGAAGTGGGATCATAGAACTTATGATCCCAAAAGTGTTCTGCAAAACTAACAAAATAACAATTAACTGTTCTAGAATCCAATTTTCCTTAATGCATCCTATAAGGCCATGCTTCAATTTGACAATCCCAAATGTGCAACTGTTTTATGCTTGGCTTTTTGCGAGTTGAAAGTTCATAAGAGATCTTGTTAACTACTTTACTTAACACTTTATTAAGGATGTAAATTGTAGTCTTTAAGGCTTCTTTATAGAGTGACTTTGGTAAAGAAGAATGATTGATCATACTTCTCACCATATCTTTAAGAGTTCGATTTCATCGTTTCGTCACACTATTTATGCTAGATTTACCTACCATGGTATATTGTAGAACAATTTCATACTCTTTGAGAAAAATGGTGAAAGGTCATGGACGTTGTTCTCTTGATTCGTCATATCTACCATAGTATTCAGCACCACAATCAAATTTGATGGCTTTAATTTTGTTTCCAAGTTGAAGTTCAACTTAAGCCTTAAAAAGCTTGAAAACGTATAAGGATTGGAAATTCTCATGTACCAAATATAGGTAATCGTACCTAGAGAAATCATTTATGAACGTAATAAAATATTGTTGTTCATTCCAAGAAGTTGGAGAGAAATGACCATAAATGTCTGGACGTATTAGTTCTAAGACATCCTTAACTCTTTTGACATATAATTTTCTTATGTTTGTTCTTTTTCCTTTAATTCATTCAACACAAACTTCAAAGTTTGATAAGTCCAAGGGTTCAAGAATTTCATCTAACTCAAGTCTTTAGATTCTCTATTTAGAGATATGGTTTAAACGCTTATACCATAAGGTGGCTAAATTCTCATTTAATTTTTGCTTTGTACCTCATGAACTAGTTTACAGTATTTTGTTATAGGAACTAATAACATCAACCATGTATAGATTATCAATCAAAAAACTAGAACCAACAAGATTTGAATTTTGGTTAAGACTAAATTTATTATTTCTAAAAGAACAAGAAAAATAAAATTTGTTCAAGCTAGAAATAGAAAATAAATACCACCTAAAAAGACAACACAACAAAAGTCTCAAATAAATGCAAATAAAATCCAATTTTCAATTGTAATATGAAAGTTCCAATAGCCTCTACACCAAATTTATTTCCAACGCCCACAAAAATGAATCTTTCATCATTACTTAGCAGTTGGATCCATAAACAACTATTCATAGTCACACTTATGTGAGTAGCAATACCAGAATCTACCAATTAAGTATCCTTAGGCACAAAGATCAAATTAACTTCAGAACAAACTAGAGCTACAAATTTACCTTTCTTTACATGCTAGGTGGCGTACTTAGAATATTGTTTCTTCATATGTCCCGACTTCTTACAAAAGTAGCAAGTATATTCCTTATCCTTGTTTGGTTTCATATATTAAGATGACTCTTCCATAGAACCCTTATCTTCCTTTCCTTATTCTAAGAGGTTGAACCAAAATGGACATTTTTAGTCTTATCTCTCTACAACCACTTTTCCTCTTACACAGAGTGAAATATAAGTTAATGCTTATACGGAAAGGGAAAACCCTACACTTTAAGGAGATATTAATAGGGTAAGGTTGAGGAGGATTTAAGAGGAAGTTTAACACCAGTTGACCACCCTTATGGATGTAGGAGAGGGCCAGAAGGTCCTATTGTATATTGTGTGACCAACTACCTTGAAGACAAGGTATAAGTTTGGGAATACTCTATATCTTTTTACCATCTTTTGTATAGCTTGTAAGATAGGATAGCCTTAAGACAAGGCCATTGGATAGCCAAAGATACCTGGCCATTCTGGGTCTCAAAATTTATGGCTAAAGCTAGTTGTTTTGGTTGCTAATTTAGGTTAGGGCTAGTTTTTCTTATTGGATCCTATGTATTTAGAACCTTATCATGGGTCTTAGGCATGATTAATGAAGCTCATTTAGTAACCAATTATGTTATAAAAGGATCCCCCATGAAAGGGTGTAAGAACTTTTGATTCATTTTCCTAAAGGACTAAAGTAATGTCATTTCACTTTTGAGAATTCTCTCCTTCTTGGATTGCCAAATAAACCTATTCTTGTCAAGCATGCAAGGTGCTTATGGTGAATCTCAATTCTCTTATCTAGCCCTAAATGTTAATGGCAAAATCCTTTCTTTCTTCACCACATTATTCATTTTCTTCCTTTTACTTGTTTCTTGCTTCCATACAACCTTCATTTCTTGGAGCATTCTTGAGTGATTCCTATGAGTTCTAGTGGGAGGTTGAGTTCAATCGTGTCATAAGCTCATTGAGGGACCATTTATCCTTTTAAGTGTTATAGCTCACTTTGAATTTCCCAAAGTGTGTAGAAAGCGAGATTAAAACAAAGTGCACGAGTAAGTATTTACCAAGCTCTAACTTGAGTGGCTTGGTAAAATTTTTTATTCTTATTATACTACAATGAAGTTAAACACACCTTAGACAGAGTTGATTAGGGTTGACCTACCCGAGGACACCTCGATCCACCCTGCTTGGAGAAATGCGCACCAAATCTTTAGGATCCTCGAGACCCTAGTACCACAACGACGAATCTAACATCGATAGTCTTGAGATTCCTAAAATCCTTGTAAAGAACACTTGTAAATCTCATATGTCATTATCACGTTATATCAAATAATCAAAGCTTCTAAATTTGAATAAATATCTAGAACCATATATGTTAATAAGATGATGCAATAAAATCTCTTAATAATCACAAATAATTGGTTTATGATCTTCCTCAATCAAATCTTCTCGGTTCCTTCAAGAACCTTCATTTCTCTCCTTGATGGGAAGAACAAAAACTGTATTTTGATTGAGTGCGTTAGGAACCATAATTATTTCTAATGTGTCAACCTACATATAAAATTTCTATTATCTCTTGATGGGTTAGTATGAATATATTCATTAAGTTCGTATCACGAGCTTCTAAGACATATATTTTATTACTCAAATTAGATAATTAAATAAATAAACAAATAGATGGTATAATTATATTACAATATAATATCCAGATAATTAAAAAATATAAATTTCTAACATTTTTTACATCAACATAACATGTTGGAGAGGAACTTTTAAGGGATAAGTTAATATAAACTTTAAAAATAATTGTTTAATTTCTAAGTACAATCGGCATAACTTTTTTTACATTAACAACCAAATAAAAGTAATTATTAATTAGTATAATTTTTAAAATTATTATTATAAAAAATAATAATAGACTTATTATAAATGATAACATATAATTGAATCACTATGTAAATTAATGCATACAATATTTTCTGTAAAATTAGTTTGGTAAGATCATAAACTATATATCCAGTTTAGGGGGGAAAGAAGGAAAGGGCTAAGGAAATAATTATATCGATAAAGTATACATGGTATGCTTAATTTCTACCATTAAATAATAAAGTAAATTTTGATAGTTCTCCAATTTCTCTTCACTGAGTTTGTCATTTTTACAGTTGGGTTGATGTACAACAAATGAACCTTAAATTCTGTTGAAGATTTTTTAGTATTTCCAAAATCAATTCTGCGGTTGTCAGAATTAATTTTGGGAGAAGTAAAATATTTTAACTTTTACGTAGGGTAGAATTGATTTTGGGTGTAAGACTCAAATTATCTTTTTTAAACTTCAAAAGCAGTTTTGGCCTGTTTTATAGAGTTTTTAAAATGAATTCTCTCAACATAACTCTTCTCAGAATCAATTCTTCCAAAATTTGAAACATCGGGCCCTTATTATCTTTCTTAAAGTAAGCAGCGGCCATAAAATAATACTAAAATTTAAATTGTGAATAAAAATGTACTAAATAATCTACTTGGTTGTATGATAATAAAATCACGTAGCTGTCAGAAAAAACTAAAGAGAATTGGATAGGTTGGTATCTTTTTATTATATAACAATTCATATCTTTCTATTAATATACTAAAGACACATAAAAATAATTATTCAAATATTTAGTGGTTAGAGTAACGTCACTTAATGCATAGTAACTACAATTCTTCATTTTACAAACCTTCTTCTACGAGTTTGCCCTGCATTGTAGGAAGTCTAGTGCAAGTTCATTCGTGCTATTCCAATTTCATTCTTTCAAGGTACTGTAACCTAGTACTATTGACCGCAAGTAAACCAGTACACTGTACACAGCCTGTATAATGAGTCTGGTTTATGGCTATGTTGTGCCTTCATCAACAATACTGTTACTGTTACTGTCTAAATCACTCTAAGTTAGGGACCATTCTTGTTAAAAAAATTACTGATAAACCATTATTGTTACAAACCATTATATGGATCAGCCTTAATATTGAGCTTGCAAATTTAAAATTTGACAGAATAGTGGACTGATTCAACACTGTTACTATCCTAATAAAATTGCATAACATATTGTGTAGCTTGATATGTTTTCAAATGTTTTCCGAATTCCTAAACGCTATCTTCTGAAAGAAATTCAGGAAGAAACTCTAATTAAACTTTAAAGTTGTTTGTGAATGACTGCCAAGTTTTTGGTTTGCATGTTATATACACCTTATGTACTACGTAATACAATTTACGTACAGATATACATAATGTGAGACCATTAGACTTTGCTATTGTGAAATCTCAGTTCTTACAATGGTATATTTTAAAGTAACTTATAATTCCTTGAATTCTATCTTGGTAGACACTTTCAACCCATTTAATGATACGTGGATATCTGAAGAAAATGATGGCCAACTTCAAAACAAAGTATGGGCTCGGAAATAGGCAAGGAATAAATTAATAGTGCATGATAGATTTAACACTAGCACGTGAGGTTTGCTTATTTTCTTAAAGGTAAATGAAGTAGCGTATTATCTTTTGTTTCTTCAACATAGATTCTTAAAAAACTGTTCTGATGTTCATTTTTCTCATCTAATTATTGAACTGTATATTTTTATGACTCAGATTGAAAGAGTTGTCAATAAGGAGCTGTGGTGATACAGGATTTCCAGATTGGTTTCGACTTTGGAGATGATTCATTATCAAATGCAGAGTCCATAAAAATTTTGTCTTATTGCCAAGGTCAATTCAACAATTTTGAGAGTTTTTATTTACAATGAAAGAGTTATATGAGGAGCTTTTTTCAACATATGTGATTTTAATTTTATAAAAATAAACTAATAGCAAATAATTTTCTGTAAGTAATAGCAAATAATTTTCTAAGCTTTACCCTTTGTTGCCTCACTTGGACTCTTGCCAAGTTTCAAGAATCTATCAGTAATAGGACTCTTGCCATTATTATGTTTGTTCTTGCTTACATTTGTATCTCACCGTATATTTTCCTGTGTGTTATCTGCTGGCTGTGCTGAGTAAGAAGGAAAGGAATTATAGAATCAAAATAGGAAAAAAATAATATAGAATAAATAAAAATAGTTGCGAAATATAAAAAAAAAAACTTAGCACGTTTGGTTTTTTAAAAATAAAATAAAATAAAAATTATATAATAATTTATTATTCTTTATCTTATGAGTTCTATTATGTCACTACTAATTTTATTTCGTAGAATTGTATTCGAGAGAATATTCTACATTAAAAGATATTCTCACATCATAAATCATTTTTAATCTTATAAACATATAAATCATTTTTAATCTTATAAGTATAGTAAAAGTTACTATACCAATTTTTTGGATTTGTATTATTTTCTAAAACAATTAAAAATAAAATAAAATAAAAATATAATATTTTTTTTACTTACGAGTTTCTCCTGATCTATTATGTCATTACTAATTTTATTTCTAGAATTGTATTCGAGAGAGTATTCTACGTTAAAGATATTCTCACTGGATAAATCGTTTTTAATCTTATAAACATGGTAAAAGTTACTATATCAATTCTTTGGATTTGTATTATTTTCTAAAACAATTGATTGTTTTCTAAAATAATTGATTTTTTTTAAAAATAATTGCTTGTTTTTTTCTAACTATTTTAAATTATTATACTTTTCAAAATCATAAAAGAATATGATTTTTAACTAATACAAAATCTTAAAAACAAAGTTAATTATTATTATTATTATTATATATATATATATATATATATTTAAAATAAATAAAAAATGTGAGAAAAGTAAAGAAATACACTTTTTTATTCCATCCTCACAATTTCTCCTTTCTCAAATGCATCCTATTTTTCATTTCTCGTTTATTTATTTTCTTTCCTTCTTATTTCTCTATCATTTAACCTCAACTTGCTTTTATTTGCAGGTGTGTGGCATGGAGTTACAGATTCACCTTGTTATTTTTCATAATTAATTGTTTCCTCTATGTTTCAACTATCATCGTGCCCCATGAATTGCAACATAGTTAATGGATGTATATCACTGTGCATTTTAATTCTTGAAAATTTTAAAATATTTTTTAGTTTTTTACTTTATAAAAAGTTATTTATTTATTTATTTTATTCAAAATAAAAATAAAAAAGAATTACAATTATTTTTTATAAAATTAGTGACTAGTCGATAATTTTTAAAACATTAAAGATTAAACTATCTAAATTTAATTTAAAAGTTTTCTATAAGAACACCTTCAATGGAGAATTTAAAGTGAAGGTTTTTATCCTATTTTTGGTAGGTATTATTGTGATACATTACATCCAAGTACATCAACAATTTTATATTCTAACAGTGCAGTTATCTAAGAGTTTAAAATATATATTATGTTTTATTTTATAAATATTTTTTTAATCACGAGAACCAGTTGCTTATATACAAAGAAGAGAGTTAATAACACATTTTTTATTAGTTAAAATTTATTAATATTATTAAATTATAAATAAAATTTATTAAATAAGGGGTAAAATTAATACAATTTTATAATTTCTAATAAATTTTTACCAATTGAAGAAAATTTAAAGAATATATTATTTACATTTTTATATATAAGAATCAATTCATATAATTAAAATTCATTTAATTAAAAACATGTTAATCTCCTCCCGAATAATAGCAAATTAACTTAAAACCTCTTGAAAATGGTGAGATGCTCCAAAATTAACAATTTTTTTCAGGGTTTAATATCATCCATACCACACTTTATGTCTCACTGTACGATTTACTAATGAAATCTTTTTACATCAATTAAGAAATTTATATTTTTTTTCACTTTTTTCATATGCATTTTCTCCGCATCAACATAGAAAATGATGACAAGAATTTTTTGGGTCGCAAGAAACAAGGATGGAGAAGTCTATGTTTTGGTTGTTCAAATGAGTGGGTAATCGATTGGTTGTTCACGTAAGTGGATAATGGGCGCTTTCGCGCAATCACGCAGGAAGGAAAAAGTTAAAAACTAATGTTGTGAGGGAGGTAATGATTTTATTGTGTAAAAAAAAATGAAAAAAAATATTTTTTAATTGAGATGAAAAGATTTCATATAGAACATATAATGAGATTCAAATAGTAAAATATGTGATTTTAATCCTTTGGTTACAAGCCACTTGATGCAAACAATGCGTGTATGAGTAGGCCTCAAAGCTAAAACAATTTTAGGTTGGATTTAGGAAAGATGACAATTTAAACTCAATCTCATTACTTTTTTATTTTTTTGGATTCACGAAAATTTGCAAGAACCTACCTTATTTTTCTAAAATTGTATATATTTTAAATTATTAACTACGTTTTAATTCAAACTATATATATATATATACTCAAAGCCAAAATGGTTGGAATTAGATAACTACTCGTTGGTTTGAGTTTAATTGTCATAGTTATATATGAGGAAGAGTATGGTGTATTGTTTTAAAAAAATAAAAAAGCAATTGGTTTTTTGGCCATATATAATAGTAGGAAAAGAACATAAGCTCAAAACAGAAAAAACACAAACCCAAAACATTATTCTGTATTAATATCAAGGACATATGACATAAAGATAAAAAAAAAAAATAAAGTTATGGCAAAAGCAAAAAAGTGTTAAAGATAAGCACCCATGCTCTCCAGTAATGTAATCTAAAGATTCGAAAGGCCAGAAGTCTTTAGATCACACATGATATATAAGAAATAGAAACGACCTGAGAAAACAAACCTAAGATACTAAAGATATAAATAAAATGCTAAAGATCTAAACAAACCCAATTTGTTAAATTGGGTTGATATGAATAGTGGCCTAAGCACATGTCCATGCATGATGCTGAGACAAGAAACTTTGGGCTCCTACTTTATTTAAAATTAGCAATTATGTTGTGTAATGTATGAAATTTTTAATTTAAGTAAAATTTTTAAAAAATAAAACATTTAAAATTATAAGAAAGGTATTGTACATATAGACACATAAAATATATAAATATGATTGATGATATTTATTATATAAATTGTATAGGTTTGACTTGATTCATGTAGTTCAAGATAAACTCAATTGAGTAGTTTGTAAACTTAAACTGAACTAAATATGAGCTAAAAATTTAGATTTTTATTGTTCTGGTTTGAAATCTTAGAGATCCCACGAATTTTCGCTCCTCTTGTTTTTTCTCGTTATTTATTCTTAAAGTGGATATTTGTCGTCTTCTTCGGCACGAATTCCTAGGAGTGGAGTAGGTGGCGTTTGGTAAGTCAGAGATTAGAAACTTCGATATGGGGATTCATACACGCAAACTGCTGACATACTTTTCCTATTCTGACTCTCATGATTGGCTAGCGTAGACCTTATGAGTTGACATCCAAGGAGTTGACCTCACTTAGCAACCGATCGCCACATGTTGTCAGCCGGTTTCCTACTGACTGACACTTCGATGCCGGCCGATACACAACCCCTGAAGCTTAGTCGGCCAGACATAAGTTTATTATCATTTAGGCCGGGTCAGTGGAAACGACATCGCCTCAGCTTCCTTGGGGTTTTCTCGTGGGTTTCGGGATGTGGGGATATTTTAAATTTTCCGCCATTATGATCTTCTCGGGACTATGCGCCTTGGGAAGGGCTTCTGTAATGATAGATAATCTAGAATGTTCTTTTTTAATTATCGAGTAATTGTTCTTACCTTTTCGTTTTGCTTTCCCCTTGTGATTACCTTCTAGCCCTTCTTCCTTCCTCCTCGCCGACCTCCTTGCTCCACGAAGGATACTCTCCATTGTTTGTCTCATTGATTCCATCGTCTCTCTTTAAGCATTTTCCTCAATGGAACCTACAGGTAATGTCTTCAATACCTTCAATATGATTTCCTGCCTTTTGGTTTACCCATTGGTTCTTTCCTAGATTTTGGTTTTCATTTTTCCTTCGTCTTCACAAAGAGATTCGTGCCCTAGCCAAGGTCACCTTCTGACCCTCGATTCATTTCATTCGCAGGGGAAGTTTCGAGGGACCTACCGGTACTCCCCAACCAGGAGGCCCAATCTTCCTTCTGCGGCCTTTCTTTGATAGTGCTTCCAGAAGACAAGGTGGCTCTTCTTTGAGCTCAGACTCTCGCCACATGTTGTCGGCCGGTTTCCTCTTGGACCGACACCGATGCCGGCCGATACACAACCCCTGAAGCTTAGTCGGCCAGACATAAGTTTATTATCATTTAGGCCGGGTCAGTGGAAACGACATCGCCTCAGCTTCCTTGGGGTTTTCTCGTGGGTTTCGGGATGTGGGGATATTTTAAATTTTCCGCCATTATGATCTTCTCGGGACTATGCGCCTTGGGAAGGGCTTCTGTAATGATAGATAATCTAGAATGTTCTTTTTTAATTATCGAGTAATTGTTCTTACCTTTTCGTTTTGCTTTCCCCTTGTGATTACCTTCTAGCCCTTCTTCCTTCCTCCTCGCTTCGACCTCCTTGCTCCACGAAGGGATACTCTCCATTGTTTGTCTCATTGATTCCATCGTCTCTCTTTAAGCATTTTCCTCAATGGAACCTACAGGTAATGTCTTCAATACCTTCAATATGATTTCCTGCCTTTTGGTTTACCCATTGGTTCTTTCCTAGATTTTGGTTTTCATTTTTCCTTCGTCTTCACAAAGAGATTCGTGCCCTAGCCAAGGTCACCTTCTGACCCTCGATTCATTTCATTCGCAGGGGAAGTTTCGAGGGACCTACCAGGTACTCCCAACCAGGAGGCCCAATCTTCCTTCGCTGCGACGCCTGCTGATAGTGCTTCCAGCAGCAAGGTGGCTCTTCTTCGAGCTCCGACTCTCGCCACATGTTGTCAGCCGGTTTCCTACTGACTGACACTTCGATGCCGGCCGATACACAACCCCTGAAGCTTAGTCGGCCAGACATAAGTTTATTATCATTTAGGCCGGGTCAGTGGAAACGACATCGCCTCAGCTTCCTTGGGGTTTTCTCGTGGGTTTCGGGATGTGGGGATATTTTAAATTTTCCGCCATTATGATCTTCTCGGGACTATGCGCCTTGGGAAGGGCTTCTGTAATGATAGATAATCTAGAATGTTCTTTTTTAATTATCGAGTAATTGTTCTTACCTTTTCGTTTTGCTTTCCCCTTGTGATTACCTTCTAGCCCTTCTTCCTTCCTCCTCGCTTCGACCTCCTTGCTCCACGAAGGGATACTCTCCATTGTTTGTCTCATTGATTCCATCGTCTCTCTTTAAGCATTTTCCTCAATGGAACCTACAGGTAATGTCTTCAATACCTTCAATATGATTTCCTGCCTTTTGGTTTACCCATTGGTTCTTTCCTAGATTTTGGTTTTCATTCTTCCTTCGTCTTCACAAAGAGATTCGTGCCCTAGCCAAGGTCACCTTCTGACCCTCGATTCATTTCATTCGCAGGGGAAGTTTCGAGGGACCTACCAGGTACTCCCAACCAGGAGGCCCAATCTTCCTTCGCTGCGGCGCCTTGCTGATAGTGCTTCCAAAGAAGAAGGGTGGCTCTTCTTCGAGCTCCGACTCTCGCCACATGTTGTCAGCCGGTTTCCTACTGACTGACACTTCGATGCCGGCCGATACACAGCCCCTGAAGCTTAGTCGGCCAGACATAAGTTTATTATCATTTAGGCCAGGTCAGTGGAAACGACATCGCCTCAGCTTCCTAGGGGTTTTCTCGTGGGTTTCGGGATGTGGGGATATTTTAAATTTTCCGCCATTATGATCTTCTCGGGACTATGCGCCTTGGGAAGGGCTTCTGTAATGATAGATAATCTAGAATGTTCTTTTTTAATTATCGAGTAATTGTTCTTACCTTTTCGTTTTGCTTTCCCCTTGTGATTACCTTCTAGCCCTTCTTCCTTCCTCCTCGCTTCGACCTCCTTGCTCCACGAAGGGATACTCTCCATTGTTTGTCTCATTGATTCCATCGTCTCTCTTTAAGCATTTTCCTCAATGGAACCTGCAGGTAATGTCTTCAATACCTTCAATATGATTTCCTGCCTTTTGGTTTACCCATTGGTTCTTTCCTAGATTTTGGTTTTCATTCTTCCTTCGTCTTCACAAAGAGATTCGTGCCCTAGCCAAGGTCACCTTCTGACCCTCGCTTCATTTCATTCGTAGGGGAAGTTTCGAGGGACCTACCAGGTACTCCCAACCAGGAGGCCCAATCTTCCTTCGCTGCGACGCCTGCTGATAGTGCTTCTAGCAGCAAGGGTGGCTCTTCTTCGAGCTCCGACTCTCGCGATACTTACCCTTTTAGAATAGACTATCGAGACCATAGGTTTGATAATCTTGCCAACGGTGCCTATTCGTGGGTGGAGCCTGAGGTCTTAAGAGTTTCTTTGGTGTTGACGAAATCGGGTTTGCTTCTGGGAATGGCTTCAGCCATATGCCAACCACGGACCTGGTCAGTAACAGTAATTGCTTGTCGCTCAGGGGAATCTGTTTGCATGAACTGTGCTGAAGGTCAGACGCCATCTTTTTACCTTTATGATACATTACATTCGGAAGCTAGGGATAAAGCTTCCTTCACCCATTTTGAGCGGTCCGTCCTACGGGCTCTGAATGTGGCACCCACACAGCTTCATCACAATAGTTGGGCGTTTGTCAGGGCCTTTGAGCTCTTGTGTGAGGATTTAGGTAAAGCCCCTACCCTTGGGGTATTCTTTTGGTTCTTCACCCCTCGCAAGACAGATAGGGTGGGATGGAGCTCTTTAAGCAATAGGCCGAAGCGTAGGCTTTTGAGACCTTTTCTCGAAAGTTATAAGGCCTTCAAGGACCGATTTTTTAGGGTTGCCCCCAGTGATCCTAATTCAAATCTGTTGGTTGACCGCGACAGACGGCAATATTTTCCTCTTCAATGGACTCGCCAACCTACAGTATCTATTTCTGTTGATGTTAAGAGGTTGGAAAAATGGGAGCGGGCCTTTATTCTGGAGCTGAAGGATCTGCCTGTGTATCGTAGTTCGGATATAATTAAAGGGGAAGGTTAGTTTGAGAAATGGGCCCTCCACATTCGCTTCTTTCTTGCGTTTTCCTCTTTAACTTTGCTCTTGTCTTTTTTCAAGGTATTCAACCAAGGCATTGGCTAAACTGAGGAAGAGGAAAAGTCAGAATGCGCAGCCGTCTCCACAACCGGCCGTCATTGAAGCTGAAGTAGCCCCCCATTTCGTAGCCGGTATTGAAGCTAAAGCAGCCCCCCTTTCTGCGGCTGGACCAATTGACATGCCACAAACCTCACAAGAAGCGACGTCACGCACACCGTCGGTCTTCGAGCTTGGAGGGAACGCTCCTCCCTCCCTTCCACGGTTTAACCAAGAAGCAGGTGACCGCCCAAGCAAGAGGCAACATTTGGATGAATTTCAAGTAGATGAAGTCTCGGCCAGCTTTGATGTGTTGGCACCTCATTCTTCTGACCCTCGCCCTTTGCTCTACAAATCCTTCGTTCGAGCTGCTGATCGAACCATTGCCTCCTCAACACTTGAGGTGGAGGTAGAGCGTTTAGGCTTGGCCGATGTCTGCGGTGCCCTTCAACAATACGCCCCCCATGGGTTTGCCTTAGCTCGCATCACCGAAAAGAGGTTTGGGAGCGTGGAGGCTGAAAGGTCCACATGGCTGAGCAACGTAGAGGCTTGGAGGACGAGAACCGCAAGTTATCTTCAGTCTTAGCCGAAGCTGAGGCGAAGCTCCGTGATTATTGGCTTTCTACTACTAAGCTTCAAGAGACACTAAGGGCAGCTCATAAAATGAATGGGGAGCTCCTTGACACCAAGGCTGAGCGTTGTTGCATGGTTTCGCCAAGTCGAATCCCATGTCGATCTTGCCGAGTTGTTATTTGTCGGATTCAATCCGAAGCGAATCCATGGCCGACCGTGCAAGTGGCACTAAAAGGACTTATCCGAGTTGAGTCCATGGTCAACTTTGTCAAGTTGCTATTTTGGATTTATCTGAGGTGAATCCATGGCCGACCGCGTAGGTGGTTCTTACAGGACTTATCCGAGTTGAGTTGCCATTTTGGACTTATCCGAGGCGAATCAATAGTCGACCATAAAGGTGGCTCTTACAGGACTTATCCGAGTCGAATCTATGGTCAACTTTGTTGAGTTGCCATTTTGGACTTATCTAAGGCAAATCCATGGCCGACCGTGTAGGTGGCTCTTACACGACTTATCCGAGTCGAGTCCATGGTCAACTTTGTTGAGTTGCCATTTTGGACCTATCCGAGGCGAATCCATGGCCGACCGTGTAGGTGGCTCTTATAGGACTTATCCGAGTTGAGTCCATGGTCAACTTTGTTGAGTTGCCATTTTGGACTTATCCGAGGCGAATCCATGGTCGACCGTGTAGGTGGCTCTTATAGGACTTATCCGAGTCGAGTCCATGGTCAACTTTGTTGAGTTGCCATTTCGGACTTATCCGAGGCGAATCCATGGCCGATCGTGTAGGTGGCTCTTACAGACTTATTCCGAGTCGAGTCCATGGTCAACTTTGTTGAGTTGCCATTTTGGACTTATCCGAGGTGAATCCATGGTCGACCATGTAGGTGGCTCTTACAGGACTTATCCGAGTCGAGTCCATGGTCAACTTTGTTGAGGTTCCATTTTGGACTTATCCGAAGCGAATCCATGGCCGACCGTGTAGGTGGCTCTTACAAGACTTATCCGAGTCGAGTCCATGGTCAACTTTGTTGAGTTTCCATTTATGTATTCATATCCTGTACTGCAAAAATCACTTTATTAATGTTCAACTATAATACATTCGCAGGGAAGCAGTGTTCCATGTCCTCCGTATCTCTTTCCATTTTAGTATCTCCAGTTTATATGCTCCTCGGCCTACCTCCTTTTTAACTCTGAAGGGCCCCTCCCACTTGGGCGTAAACTTGTTGCTTTCAGCCTTGTGAATCGTCCTCCTTAATACCAGATCCTGGGGTTTGAAATTGCAGGGAATAACCTTCCGGTTGTACAGCTTAACTACTCTAGCTTTGATCGCGAACTCTCTTATATGAGCTGCTTCTCTGACTTCTTGCACCATGTCTAGGTTTGCCCTTAATTCGCCTTCGTTCGCCTTAGGCTCAAAAAGCTCTGTCCGTAAGGACGGTTCTCCAATTTCCACAGGGATGACCGCCTCAGGGCCAAATGCCAATCGAAAGGGGATCTCATTTGTGGCCGAATGGGGGGTTGTGTGGTATGACCATAACACTTGTGGCAACTCTTCGACCCACCGGCCCTTCGCTTCCTCCAGCCTTCGCTGCAACCCTCTCAGAATAACCTGGTTTTCTGCCTCTGCTTGGCCGTTCGTTTGGGGTTGCTCCACTGATGTGAAAACCTGCGTGATCCCCAGCCCGTGACAAAACTCCGCCGTGGACTTGGCTGCGAACTGAGTATCGTTGTCCAACACTATGATAGCTGGCAGGCCGAACCTGCAAATTATCTTTTTCCATAGAAATTTCTTGACTTTTTCGGCAGATATGACAACAACCAGTTCTGCTTCAATCCACTTGGTGAAGTAATCCACCGCCACTATTAAGAATTTGATCTGTCCTGGCGCTAGGGGGAACGGTCCTAAGATGTCCACCCCCATCGGCAAAACGGCCATGGCGACGTCATTGCGTGCAGCTTTTCGGGCGGTACCTTATGGCCTTCAGCAAACCTTTGGTATTTGTCGCATTTCTTGATGAAATTCATGCAGTCATTCTTCAAAGTGGGCCAGTAATACCCGGCTCTGGCGATTTTGCTCGCAAGAGCTCGTCCTTCTATATGTGTCCCGCACACCCCTTCATAAATTTCTCTCATGGTGTATTCAGCGTCGTCTTAGTCTAGGCACTTGAGGAGTGGGAAAGCAAAGCCCCTCCTGTACAGACGTTGTCCCACTAGAGTATACTTCGTTACCTCCTTGGACAGTCGCTTGGCTTCTTCCTCGTTCTCATGTGTTTTTCCTTCCTGGAGGTACTGGATCAATGGTGTCATCCACGTTTTTCTTTCCTCGATATTGAAAATCTCTTATTTGTCCACAATAGGTGACTCCACGTTTTCATGTACGACCAACCGTAGTTGCCCCTTCTCTGGGTGCTTGCTAGTTTGGCTAGCAAATCCGCTCTCTCGTTTTGTTCTCGTGGCACATGGATTAGCCTGAACTTTTCGAAATAGGCCGCCAATTTCATTGCTCTTTCTTTATATTTGCTCAGTTGGGGGTCCCTCATCTGATACTTGTTGTTAACTTGTCCTGTTACCAACTTTGAATCACTTTTGGCGGTCAGGATCTTCGCCTCCAGGTCTCGAGCCAATCTCATCCCTGCCAACAACGCTTCATACTCGGCCTGGTTGTTGCTGGCTCTAAAGTCGAAGTGCAGAGATTGCTCTACTAAGACTCCCCCAGGCCCTTCCAGTATGACTCTAGCCCCTGACCTTGCTTGGTTTGTGGACTCGTCAACCGACAAGTACCATTCACCCTCCTCTACCGACGGTCGGTCTTCTGGGGATAATTCGTTCACAAAGTCCACCAGAACTTGCGCCTTAATGTGTCCCCTTCTCTCGAACGAGATGTCAAACTCTGACAACTGGACGCTCCACGCAACCATCCTCCCTACCAGGTCTGGTTTCCTCAATACTTGCTTTATTGGTAAATCCGTTCGGACAATGATACTGAAGGTTTGGAAGTAGGGGCGTAGGTGTCGTGAAGCTGTCACCACTGCTAAGGCCGCCTTCTCTATCTTTTGATATCGTCTTTCAGGGCCTTGGAGTACTTTACTAGTGAAAAACACCGGTCTTTGTTCCCCCTTTTCTTCTTGGATCAGAACTGAACTAACGATATTATCAGATATTGAAATGTAGAGGCACAAAGGCATACCTGGCTTTGGGTGAGTCAATACTGGAGGGGTTGCCATCATTGCCTTCAGACGCAGGAAAGCCTCTTTGCACTCATCCGTCCATGCGAACTTCCCACCTTTCTTCAAAGTCGCGAAAAGAGGCATAGGCATCTCGGCCGACTTAGAAATAAAGCGGGCTAATGCTGTAACCTTTCCCATGAATTGCTCCACCTCCTTTATGCTCTTGGGGCTCCTAACATTCGTTATCGCCTGGCATTTTTCCGGGTTTGCTTCGATCCCCCTTTCAGTTAACATGAAACCCAGAAACTTCCCAGCCCTTACCCCGAACGAACACTTATTTGGGTTCAAACGAAGCCTATGCTTTCTCAAGACACCAAATATTCTCCCAAGAGCTCCATAGTGCTCTTTCATACACTAAGACCTGGCTACCATATCATCCACGTACACCTCTACGTCCTGCCCCAGGATCCCCTTGAAAATCTTGTCCATCAAACGCTGATAAGTTGCCCCAGCATTCTTCAAGCCGAATGGCATGACTTGGTAACAAAACGCCCCTTCATCAGTGATAAAGGCCATCTTCTCCTCATCTTGCGGGTGCATCCAGATTAGGTTGTATCCGGAATAAGAATCCATGAAGCTCAGAAAAGTGAAGCCAGCAACGCTATCCACTAACCTATCTATGCCTGGTAGTGGGTATGAGTCTTTCGGACAAGCTTTATTTAAATCAGTGTAATCTGTACACATTCTCCATTTCCCGTTTGCTTTTCTAACCATCACCACATTAGCCAACCATGTCGGATACTGTACCTCTCGTACAAAGTCGGCGGAGATTAGCTTGCAAGTTTCTTGCTTCGCTGCTTCTCTTTTTTCTTCCCCCATTTTCCTTTTCTTTTGGGAGACCGGCCTAGCTTTCTCGTCTACGGACAATTGATGGCACATAAAACTAGGGTCAACACTCGGCATGTCTTGAGCCGACCAAGCGAATACATCATAGTTAGATTTGAGAACCGCCTCGAGCATCTCTTCTTCTTCTAAGCTCATGGTTGTCCCTATCTTTGTCGTCTGCCCTCACTCTGGTCCCAGCTTGATTTCTTTCAGCTCCTCGGCGTGGAGTGGTCCTTCTTTCTCGAACTGGCTCCTCGGGTCCAAATCCAAATCCAGGACGTTCACGATTCCTGACGAGGGAAGTCTCTCTATCCTCAAACTGTCTTCGTAACATCTCTGCGCCACCCGAGTATCTGCCCACACGCTTCCAACCTTCCTCCCCACTAGGAATTTCATGCACAAGTGTTTAGTGGACACTATCGCTCCCAACCTATTCAATGCGGGCCGACCGACAATAATGTTGTACGAAGTAGGAGCGTCCACTATCGTATACTAGATTAGGATTGTCCGGCTGAACGGCCGTTCCCCTAGGCATGTTTCCAACTCCACTGTCCCCAAAATTGGAACGCATTTTCCTGTGAAACCGTATAAATTCCCTGAGCATGGTTGTACTAGCCCATTTGGCAATTACATCTTTTCCACTGTGGATCTGTAGAGGATATTGGCCGAGCTCCCCTGATCTATATGGACGCGCTCCACCTTATACCCGACCACCCCCATTGAGATCACCATCGACTCATCTTGACATGATGCCCAACCTCTCATATCTCGGTCGTCAAACGTGATGGCGGGCGTCAACTCCCTTTTTCCCAGGGGGTCGCGTTGGCCCCCGTCAATATTGTCTGTACCTGGCCGACCTACACTCCTGCTTCAGCCTGGCTTGAACCTTCCCAGGAATTTGCTGTCCTCCCGCTTGAAATGGTGCTTATGGTTCCCCTGTGGACGAGTGTCCTCTAACGCGATCTGCTCCTCTCTCTCTGACTCGTCCCAGCTGACTAGGGTGAATCCCTTCCTTGTCTCTGTGGTCGTCGAGATGACGACTGCTGTATATAGCGGTCGAGATGACCGCTCTGCACCAACTTCTCAATTTGAGTTTTTAGTCCCCAACAATCCTCTATGGTATGCCCAAACGCCCTATGGAAATCACACCAGCTGCTCCTCTCTTTCCCCATCACTTTTCCTCTAGCTTCTGGAGGATACTCTAACAGGGAAGTGTGACAAATCTCGTGCATGATTTGGGTTCTTTTCTCTTTGAGAGGTGTGAAGTGTTGAGTTTTCTCACGAGGTTTTACCAGTATAGGTCGTTTGTCCTCCTTCACCTTGCTATTCATTTTTGTCGTCTTCTGCTCAGCTTTCCGCTTTGACCTCCTCCTCTCGTATTGATCTTCCTCCATTTCCACATGTTTTTCTGCCCTCGCTCGTATTTCCTCCATGTTTGTCGGCTTTCTGAGGGCCAAAGCGTCACTGAAAGGTCCTACCCTCAGGCCCTTTTGGAAGGCCTTAACAAAGAATTTTTGGTCAGGGTCGTCCACTCTGACTGTAGCATTGTTGAAACGTGCTAAGTACTTTTTTAGACTTTCTCCTTCGGCATGTTTGATGTCGAAAAGATCCGCCACCTTCAGCCTTTTTACCTTGTTAGTTGCAAATTGGGATAGGAAAGAACTGGCCAAATCCTTGAACGTCTGGATGGATCTGGGCAGGAGCGTGGCCATCCACTACATGACCACTCCTCTCAATATTCCTGGAAATAGCTTAGAACTGAGCCTATCGTTTCCACCACTAATATACATTTGTGTCTGGAAGGCTTGCAGATGAGCATGTGGGTCTTGACTTCCATCAAAATGCTCTACCACCACTTCCCTAAAGTTGGAAGGGATAGCGGTTTCGTCTATCTCTTTACAAAAGGGTTGTCCCCAGAATGGTGGGGTTGCCACTTCTCCATGTTCCTCTTGGTCTTGCTCCTTCGCTGCTCTGAGGGCTGCTATTTGCTGGCGAAGCTCCTCTTCTCTCCTCTCTGCGGCCCTTATGGCATCTAGGTGTCTTTCCTCCGCTAAGCGATGCCGCTCCTCAGCTTCTGCATGCTTCAGCTCAGCCTCTGCACTAAGGCGCGACTGTTCATCGCTTCGCTCTTGCAGGGAGGCCACAGCACGAAGTAATCGTTGTAGAGTATCCTCTTCTCCCTCATTCATGAAACTTGCTTGATTCCTCGTGATCGGCATAATTCGTTCTTCTCTCAAGGCTTTTAACCTTGATGGTTGTGGGGTTTGAGCCTACGGTGGGCGCCAATGTTCTAGTTTGAAATCTTAGAGATCATAGGAACTCTGGCTACTCTTGTTTTTTCTCGTTATTTATCCTTAAAGTGGATATTTGTCGTCTTCTTAAGCGAGAATTCCCAGGAGTGGAGTAGGTGGCGTTTGGTAAGTCAGAGATTAGAAACTTCGATATGGGGATTCGTACACGCAAACTCCTGACATACTTTCCTTATTCTGACTCTCATGATTGGCTAGCGTAAACCTTCTGAGTTGACCTCCAAGGAGTTGACCTCACTTAGCAACCGACCGCCACATGTTGTCAGCCGGTTTCCTACTGACTGACACTTTGATACCGGCCGATACATTTATCAAGTTCAAATTGAATTTAAATCAATATTTTTTGTAATTGAATATAGGTTGAATAACTCGACTTATTTTTATATTATGTAAAAAAGGAACCTAACAACAGCTTGCAAGAAAAGGGCATGTAAAAACACAACCCAAAACTAAAACAAAATTGCTGTACTCAAACATGCAGAAAATTTCTTTTTGGTCAATGTCTTGTGTGCCACGATGCCACCCAAGAAAGCTTGAACACATGTTTGTATTGTTAGGGTTGATACAAGAGCACATGTAACGAGTAAAGACTAGTTTTAACTACACATTTCTTAATTATTTTATGATTAGTTAAAATTTATAAAAAAATCATTAAATATAAAATATATATATATATATATATATATATATATATATATATATATATATATATATATATATATATATATATATATATATATATATATATATATATATATATATATATATAAATAAATAAATAAAAGTATAAAAAAGGTTTCCACTTTATTTGTGCTCACACGTAATTAGTTATATTTTTAAGATACGTTTGAGGAAAATTTCTATAAATATTTATAGACAAGAAAATAAAAAAAAATAATTTTTATTAGTTTTTTTAAAAATTAATTTTTAATTAATAAAAATTATTTTTTCTTATTTTCTTCTTGTACAAGTATGATAAGTTTATCAAAATATATTCTTAAAGAAAGATTTTTTTTTTGGAAGAAAAAGCCGCTGACAAAAAAAAAGAAAAAAAAATTAAAAGTTAGAGGTTAAATAAATAAATAAATGAAAGAACAACGGTCCAGTACATTTGATAAGATGTGAATGTCATTTGTGTACTTGGGTTCGTGAGTATATTCACTACTAGAAAATTTAAAATTTGCTATAAAATAATTTTGTGGTTAATTTTAAAAATAATAGTTATTTTGTAGCTAAATTTCTAGTAAAAATAATTAATTATAAAATTACTTAAATATTGAAGGGTAGCATGAAATAAGTAGAAAATTAGCTAGGAAAATAATCTTAGTTAATTTGTAGTAAATTTTTTAAAATTTGTAGTTATTTCCTACCTAATTTGTAGTAATAAGAAGTATAAACGAATATAACTTCAATTTAGCTAGAAAAAATAATTTTTTAGTTAATTAATAGTTAATTAGCTAGGATTTAGCTATCAATTTAAATTGTAGCTAAAATTAGTAGTAAAATTAAAAAATTGTTGTAGTGATTTTATGTGATAAAATTAGTTGTTCAGAAAAATGTAAAATTAAGTTTTAGTGATTAATATATTATCAGCATGTTATGAGAGTTTAATGATCAGTGTATTATGGGTATGGTATAAAATAATCATCCCGATTATTTATTCATTGATTTTATATTATTATTAAATTACAAATCTATTAATATAATTTAAAATAATTATCATAAAACTAGTAAATTTATCATATAGGGTGATTTATGATTGAATGACTTGACTTACCATATATATTTGGGTGTAATTAGATGAATGATACTATAAGAATTTTTTTATTTTGCTATTAATTTTAGCTACCATTTAAATTAGTAGTTAAATCCTAACTAATTAACTATTAATTAACTAGGATATTATTTTTTCTAACTAAATTGAAGTTATATTCATTTATACTTCTTATTACTACAAATTAGCTAGGAAATAACTACAAATTTTAAAAAATTTACTACAAATTAACTAAGACTATTTTCTTAGCTAATTTGCTACTTATTTCATGTTACTATTTAATATTATAGTAATTTTGTAGCTAATTATTTTTACTAGAAATTAGCTATAAAATAACTATTGATTTTAAAATTAGCCACAAAATTATTTTGTAGCAAATTTTAAATTTTGTAGTAGTATATCAGTACATAACTTATTTTTTAGTTGAATATGAGCTTATAATATCACAACATTAGTTTAACACTTGAATAGACTACTTTTTCTTAGTTTATGTGTTGTTTAAGTTTTAATGTCATTTAAATTTTACAATTCTCTTTATGTAAAAATTAGAATATATCTATAGAACCCAACAAAATGATTTTAATAGCTTTTTAATTTATTATTTTAGTTCTGAATTAAATTTTTATGTTTTTTTAAATATTAATAATTAAAAATAATATTTTATTATAATATGTATTATTTTTTATAAATTTAAAATATAATTAAATATTATAAAATATTTATTTATTATAAATTTAAAATATAATTCTCATCTGATGTCAAAATTGCCACAAAAAATTGAAGGTGATATTCATATTCTTTCTTCTTATTTTGCTCTTCATAATTTTGTTTTTGACCCATAATTTGTAGATCCATTTGTAAAAAGATGTCATCTTTGTTGTAACTCACTTCATTCTCCACACATGTTTATTAGGTTTTGTGAAGTTGTCTTCTAATAATTTAATTTTTGTGAGATTTTGTAGGGTTCAAGGAACATTGAAGAATGATGTTGAAGGAAAAAATGTTTTGCACAAAAAGGAGGATGACAAAATATAATTCAAGATTTGGGAGATGTCGTAACCATCAAAACTATATATGATCATAATGGGATTAGAGATATTTTGGTCTTATGAGTTTCTTCAAACAAGGGGTTGAGTTAACTATTCAATTAAATGATATTGAGCATGTTTCCCATCTCTAAACAAGTGGATTATTCTTTGTAATATGACATTAGAGAATTTGATATGGTTAAATAATGGTGATTAGTAAACAAGGATCAATTTTCTTTAAAAATATAGAATGTATCATTAAATATTCAATATAATTTCATAAGAATCATAATGAATTTGAAGATATTTTAATTCTATATACTTTTGTTTTTTATTCCACTATATGACTCTTTGTGATTTGTACCCAAATGATATTATATATCCTTGTTACAAAATATTTTGACATTGATATTATTTCATTTAGGAATACTGCTTAAACGATTAATTTAGTTTCTTAATTACAAATTAATTACTACCATGTAACTGTTAATTATAATTACTGATTATGAAATTTGATTATAACAACATCATGCCACTATTATCACCTTTCACTAAGACAGCAATTGTCATAATTGATTTTCGTTATTAAATATATTTATTATAAACTTAAATTCCATTATTCTTTAACGTAGGGTACCCTGTACTTATATATTTAAATTAATAATTAAATTTAAAACATTATTATTAAATGTATACTTTAAAAAATTCATGCATAATATGCCAATATATTTTAATTATATAATTTAAAAATATGACACATTAATAATTAAAAACATTAAAAATGACTATTTTTTAGTTGTATATTATTCTTCTTCTTCTTCTTTTTTCCTTTGATTAATTTACATAGGACAATTAGCTAATGGATTCTCATATCAAAATATTATTTGAATTATTTGGTAAATCAAGCACTAGATTTATAGGTAAAAAACAAATTTTTATTTTTATTTGTCAAAACCAACCTTCGAATATAAGCTTAAAGGGGCGAGGAGATTGAATGTTTTCATTGAGGCTATACAATATTAATTTTCACTCAATATTATTATTATCTTTTTTGAACTATAAGTATATGTAACAATTTTGTTTAAACTTTTTGAATCTTACTCAAATTGAATCTTTTCTATTTTTTTTATAAAAAAATATATATTTACAAAGTTGTTCTTGTTAAATAGAGTGGACTGAAAATAATTTCTTCATCTTTTATTCATATATTGATTTTAATTTTAATACAATCTTTTATGTTTATAGAGATGTTACATAATATTTACATCTATATAAGTATGACTAATTTATATAAAGAAATAAAAATAGAATCACCTAAGATATGAGATTATTACTACATTACAAAGATTTATATTACACAAATAATTTTGCTCCTTAAATTTAGTTGTTTATACCTCACACTAATGCTCTCCTTTAAGTTGGAGCATAGATGTCTTTGATGCCGAACTTGTTTAGTGAGTTGTGAAACACTTTACTTGACACAATCTTTGTTAATGTATCAACAAGTTGGTCTTTAGATTGAACAAAAGAAAATTTGATAATTTTCTCCACCAAATTTTGTTTAATAAAATGTCTATCAATGTCAATATGCTTAGTACAATCATGTTGAACAAAATTATGTGCAATTTCAATTGTTGCCTTATTATCACAAAATAAGTTCATCTTTGTTCTGTGTTCAACCAAATTTTAGTTAATAGTCATCTCACCCACAATAATTTACATAGTCTCTTAGACATTCCTTGAAATTCTACTTTAGCCCTAGATAGAACTATAACTTTTTGCTTTTTGCTTATCCAAGTTACAAGGTCGCTCCCAACAAAGGTCAAATATCCTAGTGTAGATTTTCTATCAACTATGAAACCAACCCAATCTGCATTTGTATACCCTTCTACATTCAAATGATTATTCTTCGAGAACATAATTCCTCTCCCTGGAGTGAATTTTAAATAACGAAGTATTCTAATTACAACTTCTATATGTCTTTTGCTTGAGTTCTGTATGTACTAAAATACAATACTAACTACATAAGCGATGTCTGGACGAATATGTGACAAGTACATTAGTTTATCTACTAGTCTCTAATATCACTCTTTATTGGTTGACACTTTATCACCTTTTTCATCAATTTTGTGGTTTTTTTCATTGGTATATCCACTAGTTTGCAGTCAAACATTCCCATTTCATATAGTAAATCTTGCATGTTCTTTCTCTGAGAAATAAAAATACCTTCATATGATTTAACAACTTCTATCCCTAGGAAATATTTCAATCCTACTAGATTTTTCATCTCGAACTCAATACTTAGCCACATTTGAATCTTGGGAATCTCTTTAGTATCATTGCATATAATGATCATATCATCAACATAGATAATGAAAGCAATTACCTTTCCCTCATGGTGTTTCAAAAAAGGGTAGGGTCAGTGTTGATTTGTTGATAACCATATTTTATAATACAAAGGATGAATTATCCAAACCACGCACGTGATAATAGTTTCAAACCATACAATAGTTGCTCTAATTTGCATACTAATTTATGTTGTGAAGGTACAAAATAGCTTAGTGGAATTCTCATGTATAACTCTTCCTCAAATCTCTGTGAAGGAAAAAATTATTCACATTGTATTGGTGCAATGACTAATCTAGATTTGCAGCGAGAGATAATAAGAATCTCATTGTATTTAACTTTGCAACAAGTGAGAAAGTCTCCTTATAAACTATATTGTATGTTTGGGTATATCCTTTTGCCACTAACCGTGTTTCCTACCTTTCTATCGATCCATCTGCTTTATGTTTAAGGGAGAAAACCCATTTACAACCTACTATTTTTTCCCTTGGATAATGCAGTCAATCTTCATGTGTTATTTTTCTCCAAGGCTCCCATGTCTAATAAAGCTTGAACTTTTGTTGGGACATGGCAGGATGACATCTTATGAACAGAGCTTCATACGAATTTCAATAACCTTTGAGTAATTACATAGTTGGCAATTGGGTACTTGAAGCATGCCTTTTCAATTTCTGGAGAATATTGATAATGGTATTGAAATACTATCAAAATTATTAGATTTTCCTTATTTTTGCAATGTACAGACTAATCTAGGTTGAATATCTCATGGACACAATCATGCAATATCTAACCTTGTTGTACAAGAACCAAATTGGAATGCTAAAAGGAGATCATATGTAGAACAAAATTGTGCAGAACTAGAATTTATCCAGAACATAATTAAACAAAACATAATTGAATTGAATAGAATTATGTAACACCAATTCAATGATCCAATCATGTAGTTTGTTATCATGGTTCTAATTAGGAAGCAAATTCATATTAACCCAAAATTAATTAGATAATCATTTAGCATTCATCAATATAAATTAAAATCACAGTCGCAACCCCTAATAAGCGTCAATTCAAGCAATTAGTTGATTGATTTAGGTGATTACCTAACATAGTACAATCCAAAAACAACAAGCAAAATTATAATCATGAAAACAGATCAAGAAATGGAAAGAAAAGAGAAGAAACATAGTAGAATTTACATAAGAAAAATTCAAGAACTCAAGCCTAACCACAATCATGGAACCTTTGACAAAGGAGTCTAGCCTTCCATGGCTATCATCATTGAAAAACGTAGTAAAATACAAAGCAAAAACAAAAATAAGAAGAGATGAAACTTGTGATCCAAGAAACCTCCTCCAACTAAGTATAAAAGGTCCCAAAAGTGTTTAACTAAATTCTAACTAACCAAAACTAACTTTAACAAACTAATACATTCTTTGAATGCTAAGTCAGGTGCTACAAACCAGACGACTTTAAAGCCCAAAGGTCAAGTAACATAATTTCCAAATTTGGGACCAAAATATACAAAGGAAGGCCCAATAGAGTGGGTGAAGAGGCCACAACATCACGCGAACTTTTGACATTGAAGAGATTGAACTGGGTTAAGTCCAAAGGTGAAAAGTTGTAGATCTTTGCAATATCTTCCAAGAGTCACCTAGATTGTCCAATTTAGAGGTTTATAGAACCAAATATGGCTTGTACATTATAGAAACATCATATAGTGAGAACTAAGTCGAAAATAAGAAAAGATTGGCATCAAAACTTAATTAAGTCTAATAACCTAAGACTCAATAAATATGTAAATATTAATCATAAAATGAAGTCAAATATGTCCAACATAAGTCATTATTAAGTGGCTAAAAAATTTCTATCAAATTCCAGTTCGGGGACTTACGTTTATTATGCCTTGAAGGTAGCATACACCCAATAGAACAAAATTGTGCAGAACTAGAATTTATATGGAACATAATTAAACAAAACATAATTGAATTAAATAGAATTATGTAACACCAATTCAATGATCCAATCATGTAGTTTCTTATCATGGTTCTAATTAGGAAGCAAATTCATATTAACCCAAGATTCATTAGATAATCATTTAGCATTCATCAATATAAATTAAAATCACAATCGCAGCCCCTAATAAGCATGAATTGAAGCACTTAGTTGATTTATTTAGGTGATTACCTAACATAGTACAATCGAAAAACTTCAAGTAAAATCATAATCATGAAAACAAATCAAAAAATGGAAAGAAAAGAGAAACATAGTATAAATTGCATAAGAAAAATTCAAGAACTCAAGACTAACTACAATCATGGAACCTTTGACAAAAGAGCCTAGCCTTCCATGGCAATCATCATAGAAAAATGTAGTAAAATACAAAGTAAAAACAAAAATGAGAAGAGATGAAATTCGTGATCCAAGAAACTTCCTCCAACTAAGTGTAAGTAAGGTGCTAAAAACCAGACGACTTTGCAACCCAAAGGTCAAGTAACATAATTTCCAAATTTGGAGCCAAAATATATAAATGAAGGCCGAATAGAGTGGGTGAAGAGGCCACAACATCACGCAAACTTTTGACATTGAAGAGATTGAACTGGGGTTAAATCGAAGGTGAAAAGTCGTAGATCTTTGCAATATCTTTCAAGAGTCACCTAGATTGTCCAATTTAGAGGTTTGTATCTTCAAATATGGCTTGTACATTATAGAAATATCATATAGTGAGAACTAAGTCGAAAATAAGAAAAATTGGCAACAAAACTTAATTAAGTCTAATAACCCGAGACTCAATAAATATGTAAATATTAATCATAAAATAAATTCAAATATGTCCAATATAAGTCATTATTAAGTGCCTAAAAAATGTTTTATGAAATTTCAGTTTGGGGGGCTTGCACTTTATTAAGCCTAGAAGGTAGCATACACCCAATATTAATATTAGAATTTTTATCTAAAGATGGTTCAAGGGACCTTACTTCATGGACAACCTCAGGTAAGTGATCGTTTGGTATATTAGAGAGAAGGGTAGCAATCATGTTCTGCTTCATCAAATTGAATTGGGTTAGTTTCAGCTTGAAGAGCAATTAGGTCAATTTCAGCTTGAAGAGCACTTCTTGTATATGTAGTTTCTCTAGTAGCCTTCCCATGTTCAATTATTCCAATTGGAGAGTCCTTACTTTTGGGAGAGACCTCACTTCTGATTATACAATCCCACCATTTTAGGTCTTTATTCCAAGTCAGTCTCTGAAGATATAAAATGGTTGCTAGGGAGTAGTATGATTCAAATTCTAGAAAAGTAGCATCCATGGTAGTGTAGTGACACTTTCCAATTGGATCATGGTAGCGGTACCCCTTATTATGAGTGACATACCGTAAGAAAATACACTAAACAACACAATGATCTAGTTTACTTTTGCTAGTGTTTATGTAAATGAACAAATACTGTGCAACCAAAAATTCAAGGAGGAATGATGAAGCTTGGAGATAAGGTAAATTGACTTACGAGAGCCTGAAGCGGGATGGAAAAATCCAATGCCTTAGTAGGTAATCAATTGATTAAATGAACTACTATGCTAATGGCATCCTCCCAATATTTGTTAGTTACATGGGAGACAATTAATAAGGTTCTAGTTGTTTCAAGAATATGCATGCTCTTTGGTTCGACCACTTTGTTTTGTTATGGACTATAAGGACATGAAATTTCATGGATGATTCCATGAGTTTGGAAGTAAGCATGAAATTGGTGGTTAACTAACTATCATATATTGTCAGATATGTCTGTTCGAACGTTATTTGAGATCTAGGGTTTTAACCATAGCATGGAAGGCATAAAACACAGAGAATACATCAATTTTATGTTTAAAAAAATATAACCAAGTTATTCTAGTAAAATCATCGATAAATGTCACAAACCATTGAGTTATTGATATGCTGGTGAAAAGGGTTGAGCCCCAAAAATCAATATATTAAGGATAAAGGAAATCACTTATATTTAAATTAAAAAGGAAAATATATATAATGACTTTTGGCCAAGATGCATGTTTCACCGTGTAATTTACATTGACCCACATTGGATAATAAATATGGAAGCAAATGCTTTATGTATACATATGAAGAATGACCCAAACAACAATGCCATAATTGAAGTAATTTTTGTTTTGGTTCATCAATATGTTACACATTGTTGATTTTGCTTGAATTAAAGTCATCCATATAATAGAGACCTCCCCTCTCTTAGTACCATGCTCGATGATTTCCTTGGTAAGGATGTCCTGAAAAAGGCAAGATATATTAAAGTTACACAATTTTATTCAATAGTTACTTATCCTACTGACAAAATTAGATAGAGAATTAGAACTAGAAAGTTCTACTGTGTCAAGCCCTGCAATTGGATATGATACCTCATTAGCATTAGTAATGTGAGTTTGCCTTGGTGTAGTCGAGTTAGTAAAATCATTTGAGCAATAAGTCATGTTATTTATAGCTTCTGCATCCACTAACCACCCTTCCTCTTCAGAACTTATAGTTGACAATAAGACAACAAACAACACTTTAGTTACCTTGGTCAAAGGTTAAATTTATTGATTCATTGTTATGGTTGACAAGATAAACAAGGGAGAGTTAGAGTTTAGGGGTCACAATAACTACTCATCCTGAGCTATTTACAATCTTTCTAAATTTCTTTGCCTTTAAATTATGTCACCATTTAGGGTCACCATTTAGGATAACCATGTAATTTAAAACAGGTATCCTGAATATGTTTCTTGTTCCCGTAGTGAGTACATCCTTCCCTATCCACATCTACTCTTGTGTTTCTAGGATTTGATTTTACTCCCAATTAGTTCACAATCCATCTTTTGATAGTTGGAGGGTTCTTGATGGTTGTAGTGATCCAACACCTTTGGTTACCTTGAATGGAAATATTTCACTGGTCAAGCCTCCAAGCATTACTGTTTGGTGAATATCCTCTCTACGAACATGTGCATAGGCAAGCTCAATGCTCAGTAGTTGGAAATGAGATGGTTTGCAACACATCACTACGAATTTTGTCAAGTTTGTCATCAAGGCTATCCAAAAAAGTGTAGACACAATCTTCCTGCAAAAGAGAATTGTATTTTTGTATATCTCCATCACAGTTCATGGGATTTGGACGTCGAAAGTCAATCTCCCTCCACAAACCTGGGATAGTGTTATAATACAACTCAATAAGACCTCATGTTTGCTTAGTGTCAAATCATCATCAGAGTATGTAATAAATGTGGAGTCTCACATCTGTTTGGTTGTTGGAAACTAAATCTGTTTGGTTGTTGGAAACCAAATGAAGTTGCTGATTAAATATGGATCTACGAAGTTAATCAGATAACTCTTTACGATGGTGTTCTCAGTCCTCCACTATCAAAAAATTACGCCAGTTAGTGTTGACTAAGGAATATCACCTGTGGTATACCCAAGTTTATCTTTCTCGAAGATATACATGTCCATTATATGAGACCACAACACATAGTTGGTCCCATCAAGTTTCACTCCAATTAGGGCAGCAAAGTTGTCATGTGTTGTTATTTGAAGTGATGTCTGATTTTCGGTTAGAGCTTAAGTCATCTTCAAAGTGAAGGATTCAATAAGATCAATGAAAGATTCTTTGGATGGTGATTATTATGCCTAAACACCATCATGGACCATGAGAACAATGTACAAAACAAAAAGGTTTATTTAAAACAATTATTCTAATATACCACGGTTAAATAGAGAGGACCAAAAACATTTATTTATATAATGATTCTAATACAATCTCATATATTTATTTATATGGATGTTGCACCATTTATGCACCTAAATGGTTAATCTATATTAAGAAATAAAAAATTAAAATCACGTAAGAAATGAAAATAATACGTTACTACGGATTTACATTGCACAAACAAATTTATTTCTTAAATATATTTGTTAACTTCTTAATTTTCAATAACATTGGAAATCGTAATTATGTTCTCGTGAAATTGAGTCTTTCTTTGAAGTTTAATAAAGTTTTGCAATTGCATAGGAAAGAAGGCTTTTAGAGAGAGATTGATAATAATTACATAGTACGTACTTAATAATTTTTAGGGAGTTATTTTTCAAAACTTGACGTATTATATATATAACTGCTAATTAAATATAATTTAAAAGAATTAGTTACTTGTTACAAATTATAACAACGTTACCCGTGTTATTAAGATTCAAAAGTATCAGTTACTTAATGCAAATTCTAACATAATTAGTACGCTTCACTATTTTGATTTTTGTTATTAAAATATTCAGTATTAGAAAATTTAAAATTTGCTACAATATAATTTTGTAACTAATTTTAAAATCAATAGTTATTTTGTAGTAATTTCTAGTAAAAATAATTAGTTACAAAATTACTATAATATTGAATGGTAGCAAAATAAGTAGTAAATTAGCTAAGAAAATAATCTTAGTTAATTTGTAGTGAATTTTTTAAAATTTATAGATATTTCCTAACTAATTTGTAGTAATAAGAAGTATAAATGAATATAACTTTAATTTAACTAGAAAAATAATATTCTAGTTAATTAATAATTAATTAGCTAAAATTTAACTATTAATTTAAATGATAGCTAAAATTAGTAGCAAAATCAAATAAACGTAGAGATTTCTTTTGCAAACTTTAATGTTATTATCGTTCTCTGTAATATATGATACCATAGAGGTATATTGAAACTAATTTAAAACAATTGCTAAATTTAAAATTTAAATGTATACTTTGAAACATTAATGGATAATCTATCGATGTACTTCAATTATATAATTTAATAATATAACAATGTTCTGGAAGCATTAAAAATGTCTGTTTTAATTGTACATTATTATTAGTGTTTTTATCATGGTAATTTTGTAGTGTTTTTGTTTAACGTTATTTATTTTGTAATTAGAATGGGAGGATTTTTTTTTCAAACATTTTATCTTATAATACATAAATTAAAGTATATATATACTAAAAGATCATGTGATAGGTAAGTGAATATTTACAAGGATTAAAATATCGAAAATTTCCAGGTGATTTATAGCTATAATTACCTTTTTGAATTTCAAATTTTGGTTATTATTATATTTTAAATGGAGGAGACATAGAACGACCAATTAATTCAATACGAATTTAAATAATTAGTCACCTTACCAACCAAATTAAATATATTACTCTCTGAATTTATTACTTAACTATACAATGTTAGAAGATGTTTTGCAACAACAAATTCTACTGTACCTTGTCCTTTTTTTTTTGTACAAAATTTTACTTACTACATAATGTTAGAAGATGTTGGAATTCAATTTCTCCAAGGCCGCACCACAGATCACGATGATTGGTTTCTAAAAACATTGAGTTGTTAACTACTGAATGTTTTTACATAACCAAATGATCAAGCTCCAATCTTATTTATTAAAAATAATACTACTAGATGAAATGGTAAACATCTGCTTGGTAAATCTTATACATCATTCCCAAAATTAAATTCATATATAATTTCTTCTCTATATTTTTAATATAAATTTTCCTCTTTAAATATATAAATATTACATCAATAAAGTTCATGTTGTCCAAACAAAGTTTATAATTAATTTCTCATTATATATATATAGACTGACCTAACAGATAGCCTTGCAAAGTACTTAACTTACAATAAAGTTGAAATATTTTAACATAGGATGCTATAATTGCAATGTTTCGTCATCGATGTTAGAATTACCTCTTAAAACTAAAACTATAATTAAATGTGAGATGTGAGATTTTATAAACTATAACTCCAGCCGTGGACAGAATTTTGTATCTAGCCGTGCAAGAGAAGGAGCAGTTTGTGAATGGCATTGCGTAATGATTTTAAATTAACCAAACTTTCAATAATAAGACAGACTCTAGCATGGGATAAACTATTATTAGCTCTTGTATCCACTAATGCATCATTAACTTAAATGTTATTAATTTTTTTCATAAATTAAAATTTTAATTATGTATTGCATGAAGGTTAGTTGAGATTATACATACTTCATAGTATGAGAGTATCTACTAATTTTTCTTGGGTGTAGATGATCCATCTCTAGGAAGTGAAACACAGTGGAAAGATCCTTAAACAAGGGAACAAAAGCCACAAGCTAATATCATTAAACAAGGAAGTTGCTATGGTAAATACTCTTTCAGCTTGGGACAATTCACTTCAGATAGATTTAGATGTGGAAAAATCTCAGTACACTATTTTTTACATTTTCATTCCTCTGAATCCATGAAAATCAAGGTTTCCAAGTATGCAAATGAAATAGTAGAAGGAATCCACAATTTAAAATAAAAAAGACTCTCAAAATTTGTTTTACAATTCACTCACTGTTGAGCCAACCTCGACTACAAGATACAATTTTTAAATTTTCTTAACTTCTAAGGACTCCACACATTGGAAAATGAATCATCTCCGAAGTCAAATCTGAAAATCCTGTACCATCACCACAGCTCCCGATTGCCAATTACTTTAATCTGTGTCATAAAACCTTACAGTTGAAAAATTAGATGAGAAAAATGCATAAGAAAACTTGAAAATCCAATAATTTGAAGTTGGCTATGATTTTCTTCGGATATCCACATGTCTATTAGATGGGTTGAACGTGTCTACCAAAATAGAATTCAAGGAATTATAAGTTACTGTAACATATACTATTATTGTAAAAACTAAGATTTCATTATGTATATCTTACTAAATTCAATAACTTAGTATGTAAGGTGTATATAACATGTAAACCAGAAACTTGGTAGTCATTCAAAAACAACTTGAAAGTTTCATTAGAGTTTCTTCCTGAATTTCATTCAGAAGATAGTGTTATGGGAAACATTTGAAAACAGAAAGCTTAAGAACATTATGCAAGAGAAGTTAAGAAGAGGCAGGGAAAGAAAAGCAACTTACATAGAGGAAGTTGTGCAAAGAGCAAGTCTAACGTTCATAATGGTTGGTATTCTTTTTCAAATTCTCAATGCTTTTTAGACTAAATGAGTCCATTTGACTCGAAAATAAAAGAAAGCGTCAAAATTCATAACCAAAAGAAAAGATACTTCGAAAAAAAAAACTGGAAAAAGAAAGGTATGAAATAAGAAGAAACGTCATAACCAAAACGCATTAAATTTGTTAGTCTAGGAATTACAACTTACATATATTTTATGTGTAACATCAAAACAACAAAATGCTAACAAGTACAGGGACCAAATTAATAATTAAACTTCCTTTAACTAAGGTGCAAGTTGTGTTGCTATTGTGGAGAAAAGAATGTATTTCAAAAGTTGTAAGGATATTGTGGAGAATTGGCACCTGATGAAAATGAAGATATATTAGTGTACGCGTAATTTCTAACTTGAGGTTTATCGGATTCATTCATGATCAACCCATATGTTTTCAATGTGAACAATCTTTCCCCAATCTTCACCTTTTGGGCCCAGGCAACGCTGTTTGAGCAATGGACAATTGCCCGAAATACGAAGAGTTGAAATAGATTTGGGCAAACCCTCCTGTGGTAAGCAGTGGAGGCTGGGGTTATCAGCAAGATCCAATTCTTGAAGAGAGGAGAGCTGGCAAAGGCCCTTGTAGTCCAGTATTTTAAGATCTGAGCAATTACGGATGTGTAGATATTTAAGAGAGAATGGCAGCAATCCTTCGTCGGGAAAAGACTCCACATCTATCTTTTCAATAAACAATTCTAGAGAGGTGTTGGCTCCCAGCGCCCCTTTCATTGAGGCAATAAGTTTGTAGCAATTTGAGAGCTTCATAGTTAGTAAATTTGATGGCAAATCTTCATCGGGGAATGACTCAACTTTTGGACAATTTTTAATCTCTAGACAAAGAAGAGATGGAAGGAGGACATGCATACGTACAGGTAATGATTTCAAATTTTGCAATCCATCAACAATAAGTTTCGTCAGGAAGGGAGCAGATAATCTTTCATTTGAAAAGGATTCAAATTGAGGGCATTTTACAATTTTCAGATACTTGAGATGATCATGAGCTTGCTCTTGTGAAATCATTTGTAGATTAGGACACTGAGTGAGATAAAGTAAATGGAGCTTTGGAAAGAAATCCAGTGGAAAGATCGTTAGAGAGTCACAAGTACAATTTAGTTCCAGTTCTGCCAGCAAATTATATGGGGTCATAAGAATATTCATGTTTGGGCAAGAACAAATCTTCAAAGAGTCAAGAGAAGTATTAGATATCATGTGCTCGATCATTTTGAATGACGATGCTTCCATGCTTAGTCCTGTTACCTCGAGGTTTTTCAGAGTAGTCGGATGATAATCAAATTTCACCCCTCCACAGTCTTTCAGATTTAATGTACAAATTTCTGGAGACATGGGAGCAGAAGCCACAAGTTGTTCACAGTTAGAAATTGATAAATCCTTTAAATGAAGAAGTTTCTCTGGCAAGTGCCCTCTAAACTTACGACATGTTGAAATAGCAAGACGTCGAAGATGAGGAAAAGCACCTGTCACAGTTTTACATTCCCATTCTTCCCATTCCTGCATATCATCGAACTCTAATGTTTCCAAGGTTGCAAATGAAGAAGTGCTATTCCCATAAAAATTGATATCAATACTCACTATCCCATTAAGCTTGGCGATGATCAGCGTCTTGAGAAATGGCAAACGTCCAAGGGGAGGCAAACATAGGCAATACTTACAGTTCTTCAAAGTTAAGCTCACCACATTTGATAACAAACTTGGAAACTGCGTACCACCATAGTTGTAGATTGACAACTTCTTCAAGTGTTTGGAAGGTTGTAGATTCTCAAGTACTTCCCTTTCTTTCCTTGCATCATCAGGGATCCTGTTCCAATTCCATCTTAAATCCAGCTCCACGAGGTGTATTTTATTTTTCAAATTAGCAGCTAATGCATCTGAGGGATTGTCAATATTTTGCAGCTCCTCAATTGATAGACTTCCACGAAGATTGAGTTCAGCTAGCTGCTGAATACCAAACTCGCTACTGTTGCCAACATAAAACGAACTCAATACTTGAAGATTCTTCAGCTTTCCCAAATGCATTGGCACCTCTCTCACTCCACTACCAAAAAATTCAAGGCGACGCAAGTTGGTGAGTTTATCCAAATTCGAGGGCAGCTCCTCCAAATAACCACAACAGTTCAGCTTCAGTATTTGCAAGTTGGTGAGTTTATCCAAATTCGAGGGTAGCTCCTCCAAATGTTCACACCAGTTCAGCTTCAGTATTTGCAAGTTATAGAGTGAACAAATTGAATCAGGTAGTTTTATAATATCAGTATATGAAAGGTCCAAGCAACAGAGATGTTTAAGGTTTCCTACAAAGTCAGGCACCTCTTTAAGGCCAGAACAACCAAACAAAGACAAGACACGTAAGAACTTAAACTTGGAGAGCAACTCCTTTATCCATTTCTTGCCATGCCAAGCAAAGTAACCTTCTATTTCCATACTTATTGGAATAAATGTACGTAACCTTTTAGCATCATATAAACTGCCAAACCCATCTAAATATTGAACATGATTCATTAGAAATGAAAAATGACGGGTTCTTTCTGATATACTCTTTGCCTCATCATCAACTCCCAACCTGTAACAGGTGTCCCCACAAATATATTTTGCTAAATCATTGAGAAGATCATGCATGACAAACAACCTTTCACCTACACTTGATTGTTGAAAGAAGGACCTCGATAATAGATCATCGAAGTATTCTTCACCAACTTCTTCCGGACTCTTTTTCTGTTGATGGCATTGGAGAAAATTTTCAGTCATCCACAATTGAATTAAACACTCCTTAGCAAAGTGAGAATCTTTGGGGAATACGGCACAAAAAGCAAAACATCTCTTAAGATGAGTAGGAAGGTGGTGATAGCTCAAAAATAAAGCAGGAATAATTTCACCATCTTCTTGTGGTAAGTCCCATATGTTGCTTGTCAATACACTTTCCCATTTTGAAATAGATGAATTTGTGTATAGAAGACTTCCAATTGTTTTCAAAGCTAGAGGCAACCCTTTGCACTTTTTAACTATCTTCATACCAATCTCCTTTAGCTCTGCATTCAACTCAGGATTATCATCTTGGAACGCATGTTTACGAAATACTTGCCAGCAATGATCTTCCTGCAATTGCTCTAGATGATGTACTTTTTCTGACCGCATGGTAGAAGCAACCTTTCCACTCCGTGTTGTGACGAGAATTCTACTTCCCTGGGCCCCATAATTAAGAGGAGTTTGCACAGCTTCCCATTTCTCGCGTTTTTCGTTCCAAACATCATCCAAAACGAGAAGAAATCTCTTCCCTGTCAATTTTTCTTTCAGTCTTCCATGAACCATTTCTAGGTCTCTACCATCATTTTTTGATTTAGTAATGGCCTCAAGAATTGCTCTTGTTACCCTCAAAACATCAAATTCATCAGAAACACAAACCCAAGCTTTGATATCAAATTTAGCCTCCTTCTCTATCCTTGGGTCGTTATATATATGCTGGGCAAGAGTGGTCTTACCCATTCCACCCATTCCAACAATAGAAAGTATTGATGGCTGATTGCAATTGTCAGCATCAAATTTAAGCCAATTGAAGATGATTTCTTTGTCATAATCTCTGCCATAAATAACACTTTCAACCACCAAAGATGTTGATGGCAATTTCTTGGACACTTTACTACCTGATCCTGATTCAAGCCCAACTACTATAACTTCTTTCAAACCAAGATCACCCTTAAGGCTCGAGAGAAATTCTAGGTTGTCAAGGACTTGTTTAATCCTTGATTCAATTTCCTTATCAAAGGAACTAACAGATAAAGTACTAAGGAAATTCCACACCTTGCTAGAAGTGGTCTTAGATTCAGCTTCCATCTGGCATTTCAAGGCTTCATAGTGTACTTCATCCAAGAGATCCTCAGCATCAAACACAGTATCTTTGACCTTGAAAAGCCAATCTCTGACAGGTGGATTTTGAATCTGCTTCAGTTCTGCATCATCAACCACAGCATTGATGGACAACAGCTTCACCTTCAACTTGTTCAGCAGCTGCTCGTCGAGCTTTCTTTCACGAAAGTAGTCCAAAACAAGGCGAGAAGCGAGTCTGTCAAATATCACCTCAAGTAGAGCACCGACAACCAATTCTGCTGCCATGGTAGGAAAGGGAATGACCAAACAGAAAAGAAGAAAGGATGGTGAAAATTGCAAGTGCAGCTTAATTGTGTGAATGAATGAGTGTGAATGCAGATAAAGTAGAGTTAGTACTAACAACAGATAAAGTAGAGAGTTTTAGAAATAAAGATTATTAAAGATGACTTGACTTTAAGGTTTGATGGCCAACTAATGTCGATTACGCGTATGGATTCAGATAATAATGTTTGCCAAATAGCAAAATAATAAATTATTAACAATAAATTTTATAAATAATTTTTAAATATTAAATATTTAATTATTATGTTGATATATTTTATTGATGTTTAGAATTAATTTAAATAAATTAATATTTGAAGAATTATTTAATATGGTTTATAATACTTGTATACTATTTATATTATATTTAAGATTGTTTAAGTAGAGTGAAATTAATTATTCATTTTATATGTAGAGATAAATAAGATATCCAGTTATTTCAATATTAATTTTATGTGAAATACTTTTAGTGTTCATTTTTCATTCTCTTATAATATAATATAATTAATAATATGAGTTATTTATTAAAATTTTTAAATTATACGAAAATAAAAAATTAAAAATAAATTTTTTTTTACAGTTATTTTTCAAGTAATTTAATATTTTCTTTTATATATATATATATATAACTTTTTTTTTTATTTTTTTTATTTTTTTTTATAATGAGGTGTCCTTAACTAAGAATAAAAATCCTTAAATTTAAAAAAATAATTAAAATTAAAAAATTTATTTAAAAATTTTATTGTGGGTATTTTTATCACTATTATCGTTAATTCTATTTTCAAAATTTATCATTATTATAGTTACGGGAAGTTATGAAAATGTATACAAATATGTAATGTCAACAATATCATCAATGATAATGCCAATAAATACAACAACAAAGTTAGTAAAAAGAAATGGTCTAAAAGCTAAAATTGAATTTTTAAGAAAATAAGAATATAGGATTGAACAAATTTTCAATGCACTTAAAATAAATTTAAGAAAATGAGAGATTAAAGTGTCCAAAAAATAATTCAAGTGAGGGTCCAACGGTCACACCACTACCAAGACTAACAACAATAATACTAATACATTGGTCCCGTGCACCTCACTCCCTTGCTGCAGTGTGCATTTGATTTTGGTGTCATTTATTAATGCCTCCACATCATACAATGTTATATTGGGAAGACCGACATTAAACGAGCTACACGTTGTAGTCCTCCCATTTGTGCATGAAATCCTTAGACAATTTGTAGCTTTCATGGAAGGGGTGGAGTAGGGCACGACTCCACCGATTATGGAAAACCAGCCAATCTTTTCAGGTTGGAAAATAGAAAAAAAAAAAAAAAAAACGTTAATAGAAGGGGGTTCCTTAAGTCCCCACAGAAACTCTGAAAAGCTCGAACAATAATTATTTGGTGATGAAATTACATTCTAAGAATTAAACATTTAACATTCTAAGAATTAAGCATCGGAAATCTATGAAAGGAAATGGGCTCCCAAGAAGTGTCTCGTACAAGGACATATAACTTATATCACCAAAGTACGGTTACACGCACACAATCTTATTTGACCAACAAGGTAGGTCCTCCACCACACATGCCTCTTCACGACTTATTTTGATGGACATCTTTTCCAAGAGTCAAGCACTAATATAAACCGAATATTACCTTTCGCACACCGCCATCAACCCAATCATAGTCCATCGATCGATTTTCAACACCCTTATATATACCTCGTTGATAAATTGGTATTTTGTATAAATGTATTTTTTTAGGTAAAATCTTGAATATTCTTTACAAATACCAAGTATAATTTATATTTTTCTTGATATTAATACAACACAAATCCATTAAAAAAAGGAAAAATGTAACAAAAATAAGGACTTTTGGCTTAAAGAGATGAAAACATAGAAGATCAGCAAAGTCTTGTAATTTTATCCTTTATTTTATTTTTATTTTTATTTTTTATCTTTATCTTTTATTTTATTTTATCTTTATCTCTTATTTTATTTTATTTGAATGTCATTTTATTTATCCACACGCTATTTTCTTTTATCTCATCGTCTATGCAAGCCCAAAAAGCCTCACTTTGCATAATATATAAAGAGGCAACCTAGAGGCCGTAGAATGCATCTCTAGCACTCCTTACACATTTATTCCACTTCATTATTTTGTATTCCACCATCTCCATCAATCCAAATGGTCCCCTCGCCCTTGAGGTTCCTTGGAAGACACTTAAAGATAAGGCAAAAAGCGCAACATAGAGCAAATGAGAGGAACCCCAAGCTTCTATGAGTTTGAGTTTCCATTTTTTAATTGTATTTGTCTATCTTTTCATCATGTGTGTGAGTAACTAGGTTTATTTTTAAAGGTTATGGTGTAATTGTACTTGAAACACTTAAGTACAATTTCGAATGATATTTTCTACTTATCTTCAATGCCTGAATTATCTTATTGCCTACTTTATAAACAAGTCTTTCTTACATGATAATCAACTAGTTAAAGGTGACCTCATCTTAAGTAGTTGATAGAATTATAGGATAGTTAGGTTTAGAGGAATTTCATGACCAACCTTTTTCCTAAGCTTCTTATTTAACTAGCAATAATGGCTTCTATGGACCACCAACTTACTGAAGTATGTGTTTCTAAATGACCAAATAGAAATCATCTTAAGGTAAAGAATATTAGGGTTGCTAGATCATGTCCTCTAGTAATATTAAGAAGTATAATCATTAATGCATGTAGGTAAGGTAAAGGAATTGCATAAATTAAGGTAAGGAGGAAAAAACATAACGAACTCATAACCCTTAATTTAAAAAAGAACTAAAAATAAATTTTATTGATCATTTTCTTGTTTTTCCTTTTCTTCTACTCAAATCTTTTCTAATTTTGATTGTCTAATTTACACAAAATCTTTTTGAAAACTGACAAACTAGTCTATTGAGTACAATATATAGACTCATGTCCTTATTACTATCACGATAGGGTACATTTGTCCTTTAAGTGTTAACTAAATCGCATAAAATTTTTGGTGTCATTGCAGGAGACTAGTTTGGATATCAGAAGAAGATAAGTCATAGTAGTATTAGACTCCCTTTTCTTCCCCCGTTTCACTATTTATTACTTGTGTGTTTTTTGTTGTCTATTGCTTTATTTCCATTATCATTTTTTATGCTAACCCAATTCCAGAGGCCACAATTACAGTTTGACCTCGAGATTGAAAAACTTGTTCACAAGAATAGAAAAGTGAAAAAAGGACATGACAAGAAACCACAAGGACTGGCGCAACTATGGCAAAGATCTACCGAAAAGGACATTACAAGACTACTTCATTCCAACCATTGAGGTAACTAACAACATTTATTACCCTCCAATGGAGACTAGTAGCTTCAAGCTAAAGCCACCCTTTATGAGCATGATGTAGAAAGTAGGTCAATTTAGAGGGTTACCCACTGAAAAGCCCCTCGTCCATTTGAAGAAGTTTTTGTGCTTCGCAAACATGGTAAGAATAAACAATGTCTCTACAAATGCTATCCAGCTAAGGTTCTTCCCATTCTCCTTAGCGAATAGGGCACTTGAGTGACTCGCAACCCTTCCTAATGGAGTCATCACACCTTGGGATGAGTGCACACAAAAGTTCTTACTCAAATACTTTCTTTTGTCCAAATCTAATAAACTGAAGAAAGACATCATCAATTTCTCTCAATATCAGCAAGAACCCCTAGTTGATGTTTGTGAAAGATTTCAAGAGATGCTTTGTAGATACCCCCATCATGACTTCCCAAAGGGGTTTTTGATCCAAATTCTCTACAATAATATTTCTACCTTGAACCAAACTAGCATTGATGTAGCATATGAAGGGATGATTAGAAAAAGCCCTCTAGCGAAGCATACGCCATTGTAGAAAACATGGCTTCCAACAACAATGATTATTTCCCAAGTGATAGGCATGTAATACAAAGGTTAACTGAGATGTACCAGGTAGACACGAGAAGTACAATGGATAGGAAGTTGGATGCCCTCGCCAAACAGATTGAGTCACTAATACAATGCGTGTCATCTCCTTCTCCCACCTATGAGCAATGCGGGACCACAAGTCACACAAAAAAAAGATTACGAGATGAAATTTTTTTTCACTAGGGTCATGGAGGAGGCAAACTTTAGCGCCTGATATCATAACGATCCATATTCCTTTCACTATAATGTAGGTCGGAGCAGCAACACAACTTTTCTAGGGGAGGACAACACGAAGGTCAAGCTCAGAATGTCTATAGACCTCTACCCATGCAACATTAGAACTAGGGACAGAAGCAAAAAGAAATGAGGCCAAGCTTGCAAGATATAATGAGTTTGTTCATGACCAAGATCAATGAAAGAATTAAATCTATGGAGGCTCAAATCTCCAACCTAGCCATCTTTATGACTTAAAGGGTTCAGGGCCCATCACCAATACCCTAAATTGAGCCAACCCCAAAGGAAGAAGTAAAGGTCATCACTCTTAGAAGTGGAAAAGAGATCAAGGAGGCCACAACTAATGTTAGTGAAGGTAAGAAGGTAGCAACACCATATTAGGTAAATGTTCCTTTTCCCAAAGGCTAAAAGATAAAAAGAAGGATAAGGGGTCACCAGGTTCTTAGAAATCTTTACGAAATTGCACATAAACATTCCATTTATTGAAGTAATCACTCAAATGTCTAATTATGCCAAAATTTAAAAAAAATATAATGTCTAATAAAAATAATTTAGAGGTGGTAAACTTAACTAGGGAGTGTTTTGGTGTAGTACATAAGAAGTTTCCCCTAAACTTAAAGATCCAAGTTGTTTCACTATCCCTTGCACCATAGGAAACTCATATTTTGATAAAGCACCATGTGTCATAGGTGCAAGCATAAATATAATGCCTTACTTTATTTTGAAAAAACTTGATTTGTAGGAACTCCAACCCATAAATATCTCTCTATAGTTGGCCGATAGAACCATTATCCATCCACACGGCATAGTAGAGGATATCCTGGTAAAAGATTGAAAGTTCATATTCCCTACTAACTTTGTCATCTTAGACATGGAGGAAGATGATACAATTCCAATAATTTTAGGTAAACCTTTTTTGGCCATAGGAAGGGTAGTAATACATGTCTAGAAAGGTGAATTGATTTTAAGACTAGATAATAAGGAAGTAAAATTTATAGTTTTTTAGCTTTGATAAAATCTCCTCATCCCTTGTGTCTTATAACTATGTGAAGGCTCTTAATAACTATAAAGTGGAAATTTCTGGTAACTATAAAAAGAAACCTTACTTTAGAACCTCAAGAAACCTTAAACCGTACAAGAGCCCATCAACAGATGGCATGAGAAGTATAAATGGCCACACAAGCCTAAAGTTTTCTCGCATGGAGCAGTAAATGATGCGCATGACAATGAAACTAGTTTTAAGGTGAAGGGCCAAAAAATGAGGTATTGTAAAGAGGAATTGTGGAGACCCTCTCAATCACTGGTATCACATAGCCAAATAAGGATTTTGTCATGCTCATGACGTTAAACAAGCTCTACTAGGAGGAAACCTGACTCATTTTCATTTTTGATATTTAATTTGGTTTGTTTTGTTTTCTTGTTTCTTTCCTTTTAATTACTTTTGAATTACCTTTTCTTTATTTTTCGTATTTTTATTTTTATTTTATCAATTCAATAAATGTTTCATTCTCTGTAGCATTAAGGAAATCATTATATCTCACAAGGAGGGGTATCTTTTTGTAGTAAAGAGAAAGCAACATTAGCATATGAGTAATAGTTTATCAATCTCCTTTGCATTTGCTTCTTGTCTAATAGAAACTTTGGAAGCGTGTAAATAAGGAGACAATAATGCTCCTTCCTCTTAGAAGAAAAAAAATTGGGCCTTTCAGACAAAAGAGGATAGCTTTTGAGGAGCTAAAAATTAGCATCAGGTCTGTCACACACCCTCATTAAATAGCTTACAAATAGGGAGATTTGGACCAAAATAGGGGTTATATCAGAACATCCTAAATTCTTCCTTGAGTGTCCTTTATGTTGACCTGTTCTGGGACTTGTTTTAAAATGCATTTTGTAATTATTTGTTCTTAACCATTAGAATCTTATGTTTAATTTACCACTAGTTGGCATCATTGAACCTATGCATGAATTCTTTTCTTTGGAAGCATAGTAAAGGTAGAGCACCCCCAAGAGAGTTTCGTGGAATAGCATGGCATGATACAGTCTTACACCTCTTCCGTACCCAGAACAATCCTTATCCTTTGCAATCGAAAAAAGAAGCAAAAAAAGAAAAGAAAAAAGAAATAAAAAATAATAATAAGTTACTTTGTAGAGGAACAAAAATGTCACCAATAAGAATAAAAGTCCTAAAGGATTGAGGATAGTATGCAAAAAGAGAAAAAGAAAAAGAGGTTAATGACAAATGCAAATTATCAAGGAAGGAACTCTTGAAGAAGGTACAAAGATAAAAGGTAAAAGGTAGCAAATTTTGATAAAACAATACTATTTTCTTTTTGTCACCCCACCTAACACAAGAACCTATGGCCCTGCTACAACCTATAAAAATTCTTATCATACTCACATGCTTGAAAAGTCTATTTGCAAGAAATTGATTGATCTACAAGTTTGTAAGTAACAAGTGTCCATGGCAAAGAGCGATATAATTAAGAACCCTACACTTGAGAGAAGTCAAAAGAGCAAACCTATGATCTAGTGAGAGGCACGTTTCAAGACCTCAACATCTAATTGGACACTCAATTGATGTTCATTTTAGTTAAAAAGAAAACCGAGCTCATTTTCTCCTTATTTATTTCATCTTTTCAAAAACACACTATAAGAATAGAAGAGCTTATGCCATATCCTTTTTATGGCAGAGGATAAGTTTTTCTTGAGGATAAACAACGTTCAAGTGTAGAGTGGTTGATAAATCAATATTTTGTACAATAATATTGTTTCTTTTTGGGTAAAATCATGAATATTAAGCACCATTGTCTTTACTTGACACTTGTGGGGTTGTAGATAGGCCAACTAGTGATCATCACCCAACCAAATGATCGACATCAACTCCAATATCTTAAGCGCCTTCATCTTCACTGTGCTTATAGGACTATGGACCAATCAGTCGGCTGACTACCAATAGGCAACCAAGTTAACAGACTTTAGCTTGATGGACACCTCACAAACTATGATGAAACAAGTCCTTGACAACCTAGAATTTCTCTCAAGCATAAAGGGTGATCTTGGTTTGAAAGAAATTAGTTATGTTGGGGTTGAATCTAGATCTGGTAGTAAAGTGTCATAAAAATTGCCATCAACATCTTTGGTGGTTGAAAGTGTTATTTATGGTAGAGATTATGACAAAGAAATCATTTTCAATTGGCTGAGATCTGATGCTGACAATTGCAATTAGCCATCCATACTTTTTGTTGTTAGAATGGGTGGAATGAGTAAGATCACTCTTGCCCAACATGTATATAATCACCCAAGGATAGAGGTGGAGGCTAAAAGTATATATGAGAAAGGGCTCGTTGTTTTTCATTTCCAATGAATCATTTTCAATATTTTGATGCGTTTGGCAGTTTATATGATGCTAAAGGGTTACATACATTTATGCCAATAAGTTTCGGAATGGATTGTGATTTTTGTCATTGGTATTGCAAGACGTGGATAAAGGAGTTATTTTCGAAGAGTAACTTTTTAAAGTTATTTTTGGAATAACTTGCTTCCTCTTAATTAATTTTTTTTGGAATAATTCTTTTATATATATATATATAAAAGTAATTATAAGACAAGAAATTAAAAGTTTTTTTTTTCTTCTAAAATGACACAAATTATATAATATTATTTACAAGTTATTTATGGTACAAAAGCATTCAAAATAGTGCATTCAAAATAGTGCATTACTCATAATAAGGGTATGTTCTTTCGTCATTTAATATAAAATATAACATGATAATTTATACTATAATAATAGGTAGGACAATTTTTCATTTTTATACTAAACAAAATTTAGATCTAAAAGAAAATTAGCTCAAAACATAAAGAGTCAACATTGATTTATAAATAAATACTATTTACTATCTAAAATTTTAATAATGATATTTTGAAGTCAAATTTCTAACAAAGTGACGTATGCTTTAAAATAAACAAGGATACAAGTAATAACAGCCACAAGACCAAAAAAAAGTGGTTATTTTGCTACACAAATTCAACAAACACTAGTTGTTTGCTGCTACACAACTCAGCAACATAGCCTCTAAAAAATATAGTGATGTTGGTTTATAAATCATAAAACAGTGGCTGCCAGCAGCCTCCCAATAAAAACACTGCTGTTGTTTCACAAATTCAGCAGCCTCCAAAAAAAAAACTTTTGTTGTTGCTGCATAAATTCAGCAAACAGTGGCTGTTGGTACACAAATTCAGCAGTATAGACTCCAAAAATGTAGAAAACTCTTATCCTAGACCATTCATCATCCCCAAGATCAACATCACTCAATTCTTCTTTATCTTCCAATATCCTGTGCTTGTGAATTTGAATAGCCAGTTGTCTTCTCTACCATTGTCCCGGGATAGTGATGGCAATTGTACTAAAGAAAACACAATAAATTCTACTAACATTACTGGACAGGCTTGTAACTCTGGTTCCGAGGAAGCAATGACTGCTACCAATGAAGAGATTCAGAGTTTGTCCAGTGAGTTGTCCTCTAGCATTGATAGAAATGCTGAACATTATGGTATAACCAAACCTAATAGCTTGCCTATTGATTTTGACTTGATTAAATCTCCTCAAATTCAAGGATCACAATTTAGTGTTGACAGATTTAGAGATGTAGTAACTACAAACGTGGTTGTTAAAGCTACATCGGATAATGTGGTTTGTAATTCTAGGGAACAGTGTGATTGGAAATTGGATTCTCAAATTGGATTCTCAATCTATAGTAGTATCAGATATGGTATGTATTTAATTAGTCTATTTTAGTAATTCAATTCAAATGTTACTACACTAAGATTGCAGACATGGAGAATTTGTCTATTGAACTAAGAACAAAAACATAGTAACCTCATTTTAGACAAGACCTTCGAGAAATAACCAAATTTTAACATTCTCATTTCTACTACTCCCACCTATTTCTCATGTTGTCAAGAGATGAAGTCAAATAACTATCATATTTTGTATTGGAATTTACATTCACAGAAGAAAACAAGTTTCAAATATCATAAAGTCCTCATTTAGTTGCAGTTTAAATCACTATAGTTCAAGTCCTTTCCTGCAGGTATTTACAGTAGAATTGCTGCAGGTAGTTCAATTTAAAACAAGATACAAGAAAGAAATATTGCTAAAAGATGGAATGACTTGTCCCTAGAGATAGAAAAGTACAACCTGAAAACAAAATGAGAAACTAAATGCAATTCAAATCAATTTTTTCGGGGTTCCTTCAAAGAGCTTGCCACATGATAAGTTGAACAATGTGTCTCCGGTAAAAATTTTCCCAGATCCTGGAAAGTAGAAACTTACATGACCTGCTTATAGTACAAACAGATAGTAAATTGGAAAAGTGAGGATCAACTGGTTGAAATAACGAAAATCATATAAAGGATAATAGCAACACCTTGACCATGTTAATTCCGTAGGCTAACACTGGAGCACTACCCAAAAAACCCAAAAAAACGTTTATTAAAAAGTCCTACACCATAGTATTGACAATAAATCCTAAAATCTAGCCAAGGGAAAGGAAGTTAGAGACTGGGATTCTATGTAGGCAGATAAAATGCAAGTCAGGCTAAAAAGAACATAAATGACTTCAAGTAAAAGTTAGGAATCTAGTCAATATAATAGCAAAGAAAATAGAGTTTAGATTTCCATGGAGTTTAAAATTGTAGATGAAATAGACATAGTCGTGGCAGTTGCAGAGACACGTCAGTTAGAAGAGAATATAGAAATTTATTATATAGTTAAGTAGACTGGAGGAAAATAAAAGAGCCAAAGTACCAAACAAAAACTTCTGGTTAAAGAAGTATGACAGTCTAGAAAGAGCATCTTAATGTTAAATCAAACCATCCAATGAAGGCTTCTGGTTAGAAAACTTTGCATAAGAAATCTTCTGGTCAGAATTCTTCTAGTGCTCTCAGACAGAACAATTTGAAACAGAATTATTCAATTGACAAAGACAAATTACCATCAAACTCATTGGTTACAAATTCACACAATAGGAAAGTTATGATCGAGGATTCCTCTTATGGACGTCACAGAAGCTCCAGTAATAAATCCATTGCAAAATCTAAAGTTGGATCCAAAAAGGCAGCCATGGAGGTGGCAGATAATGAAAAGGAGGTTCTATATACCAGCACAAACAATTTTCCTAGAAAGAAAAGGTCCACAGACAATGACTCGAATGATAGGGTTGTGGATAATTTGTTCATTTAAAAAACTCAGAAGGTTGTTAAGTCCACAAAAAAGGACTAGAAAAATCATATTTGACCAAAAACACAAAAGAATTGTATCCATAGGCATATGCATTTGTGAATACAGTAACAAAATGCAAGCCATAAAGTGACAAAATCTCTTACTATATCAAATTAGTTTATATTCGTACCTTTCAAGCACTAAGGGCTCTGGTAGATGACTAGGATTTTCATCATTCCTATATTTTTGGATGAAAATTGACCCAGAGATTGGTTTACTTATTCCTACAAGAAGCTAAATGGAGAAATGCGAAGATTTATAATTTGAAAGAAACAATCATGAATTTATGCGAAAGTGAGAAATGGAAGAAGAAAACATGAATTGAAATGTTCGGCGGAATCTTGTTGATGCACAGTGAAAGGAACGAAAGATATGGTGTTGTTAATGCACAATGAAAAGGAATGAAAGAGACTCACCACGGAAGAAGGTAGGGTTCACAATGTGAGTGAGAGAGTTGAGATGCAAATAGAGAGCGAAAGTGTTCTTTGATTACGTAAATATATACTTCTCAAACACAACCTTTTAAAATTATTTTATTTTATTCAATTATAATAGTTATTAATTTAATAAAAAAAATTGCGAATTTTTCTGGGGATTTTCCTGTGAATTTTCCTGCGAAAAAATTCGTAGGTATTATTTTCTGCAAATTTTAAATCTGTATGAAATATTTTTTGCAATTATTTATTTTCAAATAAATTCATAGAAAACAAAAAAAACTACGAAATTTTCTATCATTTTTTATCCGCAAAAAAAATTTCCTATGATTGTTGAAATGGTAGAAAAATTTGCAAAAAGTTTCTACGGATATATTTTGATAACAAAATTCATAGGAATTTCTTACAAATTATATCTCAAAACAAAATCCACACAAAGTTCTTACAAATTATTTTTCGTAGGAAAATTTGCACGTAAATAACATATTTCTAGTAGTGTTTATCTTGGTGTTCTGGCCTTATAGAGGTGATTGATTTTGTAGGAAATCTTAAACATCTCTGTTCCTTGGACCTTTCCGATACTGATATAAAAAAACTATACCTAATTCAATGTGTTCGCTCAATAACTTGCAAATACTGAAGTTAAATTATTGTAGAAATTTGGAGGAGCTGCCCTGAATCTGCACAAACTCACCAACTTGCTTTGCCTTGAATTTATAAAAACTAAAGTGAGAAAGATGCCAATACATTTGAAAAAATAAAGAATCTTCATGAATTAAATATATTTTATGCTGCCAAAAGTGCAAGTTTGGTATTTAGCAGCTGGGAGAACCCAATCTTTGTGGAAGCCTATCAATTGAGGAGCTGCAAAATATTGAGAATCCCTCGTATGCATTAGCTGCTAATTTGAAAAATAAAATACAGCTCGTAGAGCTGAAGGTAGAATGAAATTGGAAGTAGAACCAGATCCTTGATGATCCAAGGAAAGAAAGGAAAGTACTTGAGAATCTACAACCTCCCGAGCGCTTGAAGAAGTTGTCAATCAAAAACTATGGAGGTAAACAGTTTCCAAGTATGTTATTTGATTATTCATTATCAAATGTGGTGAGTGATAATACATAATTTATACCCCTAATAAGGTTTTAATATGGGTAGACTAGACTATAAATTGTAGTTAAGAATCTTATATTAATTAAGATTCAGGTTTCCTAGGTTACGATAAGGAAAATACAAATCTATGCTAATTTGTTAATTTTAGTTAACAAATAGATTAGTCTCATTTTGTAGGTTAAATTGGGGTCTCGAACCAATCCCACTTGAGATTGAGACCAAGTCTTCCAAACCAATATGACCGAGACCGAATGCATCTTGGCTAATCGAAGGCGTCCCATCAATGAAGACATCCCAACTAGATGAAACCGTCTCGACCAACTAAAGTCGTCCCGGCCGTGTGATGCCGACTACAAATCAAAACAATCTCGGACATGATGAAGCTGACTCCAGTTCCACGGGCCGACTCCAACATGCCAACTCTAGCTTGCTGACTCTAGCCCAACCAGAAGCATTCCAACTAAATCATACCGACTCTTGTGAGGTCGACTCCAAGTTCCGTCGTCAAGATCCGTCTCGGCAAGTAGAGATTGACTCCACTCCAGCAATTTCAACGCGTGCCATTTAGGAAAATAATTAGTTAGTTAGTCTGTTAAATCTGTTACGACTAGACAATTAATTTGTTATTTCTGTTAAAAGTTAGTTAGGTCGATGCATGTATAAATAGAGATGCATAGCTTAGTTCAAAGGTTAGCATGGACTTAGCTAGCTACGCGTTCATACACCATATACATCCATTTCCATTTCAATCATCTTTGTTCAACGGTGCTTCAAAGATGTTCATTCAAGTTCGAGTGAATGTAGGGCAGAATTCGAGTTGAGTAGAGTTGCTAGAGGGGACTGCCCAGGAATCTGACACACTCTAGAGGGTATGGCCTCTCATGTTCGTTTTTCTCCTTTAGTTGAACACTGCAGCTACTATTGGTGATTGTCGTCGGAAGCTGAGACCATCTTCTCCCATGAATCCATTACTTGTATCGATACTTTGTTAATAAATAAATGAATATGTTTCTTTTACTTGTATGTTTGTAATTCCTATAGTTTAATCTATTCTTGATTTGTTATAATTGTGTATGATAGAATAGACCACGCCTAGATTAGGGTCTAGCTGGAAACTACCTAGGCAATATTATAGATAATCACTAGATAATATACGTCAACCACGAGCTTACTCCCTACTAACTCGAGGCCACGGTTGCGTAAGCCCTCGGTTGGTAATGAACGAAAGTTAGGTGATCACCTTAGGAAATAGGTTGGCGAGGAAATACTTGCATGCAAGGAATTTGAAACTTAGGACCATTTAGCTGATAACTGTGAAACCGATATAGTAACTATAAGTCTTGTTAATTGTTCCGTAGCTTTAGTAGATTTAGATTACCTTTATGTCTGTAGCTTTAGTTTACTTTCCTGGATAACCATTATATTCATGCACTTCATTTTCCTGTACTTTACTTTTCAATTGCCAAAACCCCCTAGTTTACTTTTCTGTATTGCATCCATACTCTACCTTTCCCTGTTTCGCATATATATTTCAGTCTTGTACCCTAGAGAATATAGGAACCAAGTGTCCTTGAGAAAAATGACCTAGGTTAACCCTATACTGTTGTTAACATAGGAATAATCTAGTATTTTGATAGAAGATATGACGAGTAAATCTTTAGACTATGAAATTGGCGTCATTGCTGGGGACACATGTTCTGTGTTCCTAACCACGTTCGTTTTCTTTAATATACTACTGACCCTGTTTTTCTTTTCATTAACTATTAATTTCTTTGTTACTAATAAGTCTGTAGGTACTAATTGTGAGTTTGTTTTTCTTTTTACTAACTGTTGATTTTGTGTTGTGTGCTTACTGTTGAGTCTTTCCTTGCACAAATTGACGCGTCTATTTTGCTTACTACTAAGTCCATTCGTTTGTTATACTGAGCTTGTGTCCGTGTTATTTTATGTTTTGAGTCTTCATTTTCATTTATGAAGAGTATGTTTTGGTGTCAAGTCAAGTTTGCATTTTTCGCATGCCTAGTTTACGTTTAGTATGCATGCGTAGTATGAGTTTTCGATTATGTTTTTAATAAATTGTTGTATGTGTCGAGGCCGATGTTATGAATTTTGCATGTGCCAAATTCGTAGGTGTAAAGTCAATGTATGTCGAGTCTAGTTGCATGTATAACCGAGTCTGGTTGGGAGTATTTTGCACAATCAGACATCCTTGATTTCTAATTTCAATATAATCTAGTTTTCCTACCTTTTAATTTTTGTAGAACTTTTCTTTTTATATCTTGTGGGCGACTTTTGCATAAATCCTTTTTGTTTTAATTCCTGCATTTTCTACGTAATTGTATTTTTTAGCTTTTGCATAAAATTTTTAAGCATCTATTGTTATGTTATTTTTGTTTGCTTCTGTTAACAACACATGTGCACCCTATTCCGATTTTGGTATTGATTTCACTCCCTCTAATTTTGATTCATTTGTCTTGGTGATTTTTGATACCAATTCTGACCCAAAGGGACTAGCTATGTGTGCTATGATGTCCCAGCCAGGGTGTTCGCATTATTTTGACTAGGACCAGGCTAGGTCATGTCAACAGTATTACTCTATACTAACCCATGTGTTGCTTGAGTTTTGTGATTTTGCAGGTAGCAATCAGCGAGACCCTATGGGACTGACTGCATTCGGTGTCAGGAAGGAGGTATCGGTCAGGAAGGAGGTATCGGCGAAAGAATGTGGTATGTGCAGTTCCAGAGGACATCCCATCGATGTGTGTCCTATTTTTTATGCCATTGAACCGCTACAATACCAAGCACCACCTTCCCCACAACCAGTTCTGCAATAACATGAAATTCCAAGAGGACATCTATGCCACAGTGCAGGATGTGCGAACGCAAGTTAGAAATTTAACCACCACGGAAAAACAACTCCATTCGAAGAGATCTACACATACTCCTTTTCAAACCACCCCCGATCCAACATAGGATAATATAAGTGGTAAGAAGCTACCACAACAACAATCTGCTAGTTGCTCTAATTTGCATACCAATTTATGTTGTGAAGGTACAACATAGCTTAGTGGAATGCTCATGTATAACTCTTCCTCAAGATCTCTGTGAAGGAAAAAATTATTCACATTGTATTGGTGCAATGACCAATCTAGATTTGCAGCTAGAGATAATAAGAATCTCATTGTATTTAACTTTGCAACAAGTGAGAAAGTCTCCTTATAAACTATATTGTATGTTTTGGTATAGACTTTTGCCACTAACCGTGTTTCCTACCTTTCTATCGATTCATCTACTTTATGTTTAAGGGAGAAAACCCATTTACAACCTACTATTTTTTCCCTTGGGTAATGCAGCTAATCTTCATGTGTTATTTTTCTCCAAGGCTCCCATGTCTAATAAAGCTTGAACTTTTGTTGGGACATGGCAGGATGACATCTTGTGAACAGAGCTTTATCTCAATTTCAATTCAAACATGGGTTTGATTCACACTCCATGTTCTGAGAAATATTTACCATCCGAAAAGAAGAAAAAACGGAGTCCTTGTCTAAAAAAATGCCTTGAGAAAGGGCAGATGTATAGAACCTTTCAACAAGATAGTGCTTTTTCAACTCTCTCCAAATGGAATCTATTCCAAACATATATACCATGGTTCCTTACCTCAATAGGGTACAAATATCTAAATTTCATATTTTTAGATACTTTTTCAGACCTATTGTCGATGCTAAGTAGCAGCCAAAAATTTGTATCCATTTTTCATGATATTATGCATGGGTCAAATATATCATGGCGCATTCGTCAGATTCCATTGTGGAAGACACAATGGAATCTGATAAGTGAGATCTCGAGTAAGTGTTTACATAATCTTCTTCTGTCCGAAGAAATGATTCATCGAAATAATGAGTCACCATTGATATCGACACATCTGAGATCGCCAAATGCTCGGGAGTTCCTCTATTCAATCCTTTTCCTTCTTCTTGTTGCTGGATATCTCGTTCGTACACATCTTCTCTTTGTTTCCCGGGCCTCTAGTGAGTTACAGACAGAGTTCGAAAAGGTAAAATCTTTGATGATTCCATCATCTATGATTGAGTTGCGAAAACTTCTGGATAGGTATCCTACATCTGAACCGAATTCTTTCTGGTTAAAGAATCTCTTTCTAGTTGCTCTGGAACAATTAGGAGATTCTCTAGAAGAAATACGGGGTTCTGCTTCTGGCGGCAACATGCTTGGTCCCGCTTATGGGGTCAAATCAATACGTTCTAAGAAGAAAGATTGGAATATCAATCTCATCGAGATCATCGATCTCATACCAAATCCCATCAATCGAATCACTTTTTCGAGAAATACGAGACATCTAAGTCATACAAGTAAAGAGATCTATTCATTGATAAGAAAAAGAAAAAACGTGAACGGGGATTGGATTGATGATAAAATAGAATCCTGGGTCTCAAACAGCGATTTGATTGATGATAAAGAAAGAGAATTCTTGGTTCAGTTTTCTACCTTAACGACAGGAAAAAGGATTGATTAAATTCTATTGAGTCTGACTTATAGTGATCATTTATCAAAGAATAACTCCGGTTATCAAATGATTGAACAACCGGGAGCAATTTACTTACGATACTTAGTTGACATTCATAAAAAGTATCTAATCGGATTTCGATAACCTTTGAGTAATTACATAGTTGACAATTGGGTACTTGAAGCATGCCTTTACAATTTCTGGAGAATATTGATAATGGTATTGAAATACTATCAAAATTATTAGATTTTCCTTATTTTTGCAATGTACGGACTAATCTAGGTTGAATATCTCATGGACACAATCATGCAATACTTAACCTTGCTGTACAAGAACCAAATTGGAATGCTAAAAGGGGATCATATGTAGAACAGAATTGTGCAGAACTAGAATTTATGCAGAACATAATTAAACAAAACATAATTGAATTGAATAGAATTATGTAACACCAATTCAATGATCCAATCATGTAGTTTGTTATCATGGTTCTAATTAGGAAGCAATTTCATATTAACCCAAGATTCATTAGATAATCATTTAGCATTCATCAATATAAATTAAAATCACAATCGCAGCCCTTAATAAGCATGAATTCAAGCACTTAGTTGATTGATTTAGGTGATTACCTAACATAGTACAATCCAAAAACAACAAGCAAAATTATAATCATGAAAACAGATCAAGAAATGGAAAGAAAAGAGAAATATAGTAGAATTTGCATAAGAAAAATTCAAGAACTCAAGCCTAACCACAATCATGGGACCTTTGACAAAGGAGCCTAGCCTTCCATGGTTATGATCATAGAAAAACATAGTAAAATACAAAGCAAAAACAAAAATAAGAAAAGATGAAACTTGTGATCCAAGAAACCTCCTCCAACTAAGTGTAAAATGTCCCAAAAGTATTTAACTAACCAAAACTAACTTTAACTAACTAATACATGCTTTGAATGCTAAGTAAGGTATTACAAACCAGACGACTTTAAAGCCCAAAGGTCAAATAACATAATTTACAAATTTAGGGCCAAAATATACAAAGGAAGGCTCAATAGAGTGGGTGAAGAGACCACAACATCACGTGGACTTTTGACAATGAAGAGATTGAACTGGGTTAAGTCGAAAGGTGAAAAGTTGTAGATCTTTGCAATATCTTTCAAGAGTCACCTAGATTGTCCAATTTAAAGGTTTGTAACTCCAAATATGGCTTGTACAATACAGAAACATCATATAATGAGAACTAAGTCGAAAATAAGAAAAGATTGGCATCAAAACTTAATTAAGTCTAATAACCCAAGACTCAATAAATATGTCAATATTAATCATAAAATAAAGTCATATATGTCCAACATAAGTCATTATTAAGTGCCTAAAAAATTTGTATCAAATTCCAGTTTGGGGGCTTACCTTTATTATGCCTTGAAGGTAGCATACACCCAATAGAACAAAACTGTGCAGAACTAGAATTTATACCGAACATAATTAAACAAAACATAGTTGAATTAAATAGAATTATGTAACACCAATTCAATGATTCAATCATGTGGTTTGTTATCATGGTTCTAATTAGGAAGCAAATTCATATTAACCCAAGATTCATTAGATAATCATTTAGCATTCATCAATATAAATTAAAATCACAATTGCAGTCCCTAATAAGCATGAATTTAAGCACTTAATTGATTTATTTAGGTGATTACCTATCATAGTACAATCCAAAAACTTCAAGTAAAATCATAATCATGAAAACAAATCAAGAAATGGATAGAAAAGAGAAATATAGTAGAATTTGCATAAGAAAAATTCAAGAACTCAAGACTAACCACAATCATGGAACCTTTGACAAAAGAGCCTAGCCTTCCATGGCAATCATCATAGAAAAATGTAGTAAAATACAAAATAAAAACAAAAATAAGAAGAGATGAAATCCGTGATCCAAGAAACTTCCTCCAACTAAGTGTAAAAGGTCCCAAAAGTGTTTAACTAAATTCTAACTAACCAAAACTAACTTTAACTAATTAATACATGCTTTGAATGCTAAGTAAGGTGCTAAAAACCAGACAACTTTGCAACCCAAAGGTCAAGTAACATAATTTCGAAATTTGGGGCCAAAATATACAAAGGAAGGCCTAATAGAGTGGGTGAAGAGGCCACAACATCACCGGACTTTTGACATTGAAGAGATTGAACTAGGTTAAGTCAAAAGGTGAAAACTTGTAGATCTTTGCAATATCTTTCAAGAGTCACCTAGATTGTCCAATTTAGAGGTTTGTAGCTTCAAATATGACTTGTACATTAGAGGAACATCATACAGTGAGAACTAAGTCAAAAATAAGAAAAAAATGACAACAAAACTTAATTAAGTCTAATAACCCAAGACTCAATAAATATGTCAATATTAATCATAAAATAAAGTCAAATATGTCAAACATAAGTAATTATTAAGTGCCTAAAAAATGTTCTATCAAATTCCAGTTTGGGGGGCTTACCTTTACTAAGCCTAGAAGGTAGCATACACCCAATATTAATATCAGAATTTTTATCTAAAGATGGTTCAAGGGACCTTACCTCATGGACAGCCTCAGGTAAGTCATCGTTTGGTACATTAGAGAGAAGGGTAGCAACCATGTTCTGCTTCATCAAATTGAATTGGGTTAGTTTCAGCTTGAAGAGCAATTAGGTCAATTTCAACTTGAAGAGCAATTCTTGTGTATGTAGTTTCTCTAGTAGCCTTCCCATGTTCAATTATTCCAATTGGAGAGTCCTTACTTTTGGGAGAGACCTCACTTCTGATTATACAATCCCACCATTTTAGGTCTTTATTCCAAGTCAGTCTCTGAAGATATAAAATGGTGGCTAGGGAGTAGTATGATTCAAATTCTAGAAAAGTAGCATCCATGGTAGTGTAGTGACACTTTCCAATTGGATCATAGTAGCGGTACCCCTTATTATGAGTGACATACCGTAAGAAAATACACTAAACAACACAATGATCTAGTTTACTTTTGCTAGTGTTTATGTAAATGAACAAATACTGTGCAACCAAAAATTCAAGGAGGAATGATGAAGCTTGGAGATAAGGTAAATTGACTTACGAGAGCCTGAAGCGGGATGGAAAAATCCAATGCCTTAGTAGGTAATCAATTGATTAAATGAACTACTATGCTAATGGCATGCTCCCAATATTTGTTAGTTACATGAGAGACAATTAATAAGGTTTTAGTTGTTTCAAGAATATTCATGCTCTTTGGTTCGACCACTTCGTTTTGTTATGGACTATAAGGACATGAAATTTCATGGATGATTCCATGAGTTTAGAAGTAAACATGAAATTGGTGGTTAACTAACTATCATATATTGTCAGATATGTCTGTTCGAACGTTAGTTGAGATCTAAGGTTTTAACCATAGCATGGAAGCCATAAAACATAGAGAATACATCAATTTTATGTTTTAAAAAAATTTAACCAAATTATTCTAGTAAAATCATCGATAAATGTCACAAACCATTGAGTTCTTGATATGCTGGTGAAAAGGGTTGAGCCCCAAAAATCAATATATTAAAGAAAAAGGAATGTCACTTATATTTAAATTAAAAAGGAAAATATACATAATGACTTTTGGCCAAGATGCATGTTTCACAGTGTAATTTACATTGACCCACATTGGATAATAAATATGGAAGCAAATGTTTTATATATACATATGAAGAATGACCCAAACAATAATGTCATAATTGAAGTAATTTTTGTTTTGGTTCATTAATATGTTACACATTGTTGATTTTGCTTGAATTAAAGTCATCCATATAATAGAGGCCTCCCCCTCTCTTAGTACCATGCTCGATGATTTCCTTGGTAAGGATGTCCTGAAAAAGGCAAGATATATTAAAGCCACACAATTTTATTCAATAGTTACTTATCCTACTAACAAAATTAGATAGAAAATTAAAACTAGAAAGTTCTATTGTGTCAACCCCTGCAATTGGATATGATACCTCATTAACATTAGTAATGTGGGTTTGTCTTGGTGTAGTCGAGTTAGTAAAATCATTTGAGCAATAAGTCATGTGATTTATAGCTTCTGCATCCACTAACCACCCTTCCTCTTCAGAACTTATAGTTGACAATAAGACAACAAACAACACTTTAGTTACCTTGGTCAGAGATTAAATTTATTGATTCATTGTTATGGTCGACAAGATAAACAAGGGAGAGTTAGAGTTTAGTGGTCACAATAACTACTCATCCTGAGCTACCTACAATCTCTCTAAATTTCTTTGCCTTTAAATTATGTCACCATTCAGGATAACCATGTAATTTAAAATAGGTATCCTGAATATGTTTCTTGTTCCCGTAGTGAGTACATCCTTCCCCATCCATATCTACTCATGTTTCTAGGATTTGATTTTACTCCCAATTAGTTCACAATTCATCTTTTGATAGTTGGAGGGTTCTTGATGGTTGTAGTGATCCAACACCCTTGGTTACTATGAATGGAAATATTTCACTAGTCAAGCATCCAAGCATTACTGTTTGGTGAATATCCTCTCTACGAACATGTGCATAGGCAAGCTCAATGCTCAATAGTTGGAAATGAGATGGTTTGCAACACATCACTACGAATTTTGTCAAGTTTGTCATCAAGGCTATCCAAAAAAGTGTAGACACAATCTTCCTGCAAAAGAGAATTATATTTTTGTATATCTCCAACACAGTTCATGAGATTTGGACGTCGAAAGTCAATCTCCCTCCACAAACCTTGGATAGTGTTATAATACAACTCAATAAGACCTCATGCTTGCTTAGTGTCAAATCATCATCAGAGTATGTAATAAAGGTGGAATCTCACATCTGTTTGGTTGTTGGAAACCAAATGAAGTTGCTGATTAAATATGGATCTACGAAGTTAATCAGATAACTCTTGACGATGGTGTTCTCAGTCCTCCACTGTCAAAAAATTACACCAGTTGCTGTTGACTAAGGAATATCACATGTGGTATACCCAAGTTTATCTTTTTCGAAGATATACATGTCCATTATATGAGACCACAACACATAGTTGGTCCCATCAAGTTTCACTCCAATTAGTGCAGTAAAGTTGTCATGTGTTGTTATTTGAAGTGATGTCTTGTTTTCGGTTAGCTGCTAATGCATCCGAGGGATTCTAAATATATTGAAGCTCCTCAATTGATAGACTTCCACGAAGATTGAGTTCTCCTAGCTGCTGAATACCAAACTCGCTACTTTTGCCAACATAAGACGAACTCAATACATGAAGATTCTTCAGCTTTCCCAAATGGATTGGCACCTCTCTCACTCCACTATCCAAAAATTCAAGGCGACGCAAGTTGGTGAGTTTTTCCAAATTCGAGGGCAGCTCCTTCAAATGTTCACACCAGTTCAGCTTCAGTATTTGCAAGTTATAAAGCGAACACATTGAATCAGGTAGTTTTATTATATCAGTACTGGAAAGGTCCAATGAACAGAGATGTTTAAGATTTCCAACAAAGTCAGGCACCTCTGTAAGGCCAGAACAACCAGGCAAAGACAAGACGCTTAAGAACTTAAACTTGGAGAGCAACTCCTTTATCCACTTCCCGCAATGCCAAGAAAAGTAACAACCCATTTCCGTTATTATTGGCACAAATATAGGTAACCTTTTAGCATCATATAAACTGCCAAACCCATCTAAATATTGAACATGATTCATTGAAAATGAAAAATGACAGGTTCTTTCTGATATACTCTTTGCCTCATCAACTCCCAACCTGTAACAGGTGTCCCCACAAATATACTTTGCTAAGTCATTGAGAAGATCGTGCATGACAAACAACCCTTAAAGTTTACTTGATTGTTGAAAGAAGGATCTCGATAATAGATCATCGAAGTATTGTTCACCAACTTCTTCTGGACACTTTCTCTGTTGATGGCATTGAAGAAAATTTTCAGCCATCCACAATTCAATTAAACTCTCCTTGGTAAAGCTATAATCTTTGGGGAATAAGGCACAAAAAGCAAAACATCTCTTCAGATGAGCAGGAAGGTGTGATAGCTCAAAAATAAAGCAAGAATAATTTCACAATCTTCTTGTGGTAAGTCCCATATGTTGCTTGTCAATACACTTTCCCATTTTGAAACAGATGAATTTGTGTGTAGAAGACTTCCAATTGTTTTCAAAGCTAGAGGCAACCCTTTGCACTTTTTAACTATCTTCATACCAATCTCCTTTAGCTCTGCATTCAACTCAGGATTATCATCTTGGAACGCATGTTTACGAAATACTTGCCAGCAATGATCTTCCTGCAATTGCTCTAGATGATGTACATTTTTTGATCGCATGGTAGAAGCAACCTTTCCACTCCGTGTTGTGACGAGAATTCTACTTCCCTGGGCCCCATAATTAAGAGGAGTTTGCACAGCTTCCCATTTCTCGCGTTTTTCGTTCCAAACGTCATCCAAAACGAGAAGAAATCTCTTCCCTGTCAAATTTTCTTTCAGTTTTCCATGAACCATTTCTAGGTTTCCATCATTATTTTTTGATTTAGTAAAGGCCTGGAGAATTTCTCTTGTTACCCTCAAAACATCAAAATCATGAGAAACACAAACCCAAGCTTTGATATCAAATTTAGCCTCCTGCTCAATCCTTCGGTCATTGTATACATGTTGAGCTAGAGTGGTCTTACCCATTCCACCCATTCCAATAACAGAAAGTATTGATGGCTGATTACAATTGTCAGCATCAGATGTCAGCCAATTGAAGATGATTTCTTTGTCATAATCTCTGCTTAAATAACATTTTCAACAACCAGAGATGTTGATGGCAATTTCTGTGACACTTTACTACCAGATCCCGATTCAAGCCCAACTACTATAACTTCTTTCAAACCAAGATCACCCTTAAGGCTTGAGAGAAATTCTAGGTTGTCAAGGGCTTGTTTCATCCTTGATTCAATTTCCTTATCAAAGGAACTGACAAAAAAAGTACTAAATAAATTCCGCACCTTGCTAGAAGCGGTCTTAGATTCAGCTTCCATCTGGCATTTCAAGGCTTCATAGTGTATGTCATCCAAGAGATCCTCAGCATCAAACACAGCATCTTTGACCTTGAAAAGCCAGTCTCTGACAGGTGGATTTTGATTCTGCTTCAGTTCTGCATCATCGACCACAGCATTGACTGACAACAGCTTCACCTTCAACATGTTTAGCAGCTGCTCGTCAAGCTTTCTTCCACGAAAGTAGTCCAAAACAAGGCGAGAAGCGAGCCTGTCAAATATCACCTCAAGTAGAGCACCGACAACCAATTCTGCGGCCATGGTAGGAAAGGGAGTGACTAAACAGAAAAGAAGAAAGAACGATGAAAATTGCAAGTACAGCTTAATTGTGTGAATAGTGAGTGTGGATGCAGATTAAGTATAGTACTAACAATTTCAGGAATAAAGATTAATAAAGATGACTTGACTTTAAGGTTTGATGGCCAACTAATGTCGATTACACGTATGGATTCTGATAATAATGTTTGTGGAATAGCAAAATAATAAATTATTAACAATAAGTTTTATAAATAATTTTTAAATATTAAATATTTAGTTATTATGTTGAAATATTTTATTGATGTTTAGAATTAATTTAAATAAATTAATATTTGAAGAATTATTTAATATGATTTATAATATTTATATATTATTTATATTATATTCAAGATTATTTAAGTAGAATGAAATTAATTATTTATTATATATAGAAATAAATGAGAAATCAAATTATTTCGAGATTAATTTTATACAAAATATTTTGGGTATTAATCCTTTATTATCTTATAATATAATGAATAATATATATTATTTATTAGAGTCTTTAAATTATAAAAAAATAAAAAATTAAATATGCGAAGTAATTTTTTATTATTATTTTAAATAATTTGATACTTTCTTTTATATATATATATATGTCATATGAAAATAAATTTTTTAACTAAAAACAAGAATCTTTAAATTTCAAAAAAATTAGAATTAAAAAATTTATTGTGATATTTATCTTTATTATTATTGTCGTTAATTCAACTTTCACGTTTAATATGTAAGGTGAATAACAACTATTATAATAATAATAACCATTAAAAAAAATTTGTTAAAAGAAATTATCTAGAAGCTAAAAGGAAATTTTAAAAAAATAAGAAAATAAGATTCAATAAATTTTCAGTGGACTTAAAATAAATTTAGGAAAATGAGAGATTAAAAATATAGTTTCCGCAAAATAATTTAAGTGAGGGGTTCCAGCGGTCGCATCAACGGGGCTAACAACAATAATACTAATACATTGGTTCCGTCCACGTCACTCCCTTGCTGCAGTGTGCATTTGATTTTGGTGTCACTTTGAACGGTGACTTTCCATTTAAGCCTCGTGACCTGTGCTCATATTCCCTTAAACTTTATTGGATTTACTGTTAAAAAGTTCATGTGCCATACCCTTGTGCCTAACTTGTGTTGCAAATTCAAATTCTATTTTCAAAATCATTGGGTTTATCTTTCCTATCAGAATTATTTATGGGGTTTTGTCGGTGTTCCCTTTCCTGGTGTCACTGTTTGGTAACGTGTCACTTTCTTAAATAGCTGAATTACTCATCCACCAATTTCAGATGTGGTCTATATTAACCTCCTTTGTGGTATATCTCCCAATTGTCAATCTTGTTGCAAGTTCTGACTTTATGATTCTGAACCCATGGAACTGTGTAAACCTGGTAAGGAAAGAAAGCATTGTTCTTTTTTGTTCTTTTTCTTGAACTTTACTAATTACTAATTACTAATACAAATGTGAATATGGTCTTTAACCGAACCGTTGTCTGATTCATTTGCTGAGTGTGGGAGAAGGCTTTTTATTGCCTTTATTGTTTTACTAATGGAAGAGTGTAACTTGGTGTTTGATGGCAGAATTGGAGGAGAGGATGAAAGTGTTGGAAATTAGTACATCAGAAGAAGAAATTGGTGACACCTTTGCTGAAAGCTTAATATGATAATAATTTAGACCTATAAAAGATTAATTGGAATAAGAATTTCAAAAAATTAATTAACATTTATTATCACTAACCTGGGTCACCCGAAGTAGTAATTATTTGTTTCTTAATTAAGATAATAGAAGTTTCAATCTTAGTAATGTGAAAAAAATTATATTAAAAAAGAATAACACAATTTAGTGAAATCATAGTTTCAACAAAAATTAGTTACTAGTAGATACTTAAACACTTATTTTATATATAAAAAAAATTTATAACTTTTTGTAGACTTGGTCAAGTGTTATTTTTATTTTTATTTTATTGTATAGTAATAGAACTTTGCCATTGTATGGTAATAGAAAATAGAAAAGAGTAAGAGCACCCTCCACCATGAATATGAACCCGTATGTTTTCAATGTGAACAATCTTTCCCCAATCTTCACCTTTTGGTCCCAGGCAACGCTGTTTGAGCAATGGACAATTGCCCGAAATACGAAGAGTTGAAATGGATTTGGGCAAACCCTCCTGTGGCAAGCATTGGAGGCTGGGGTTATCATCAAGAGACAAGTGTTCAAGAGAGGAGAGCTGGCAAAGGCCCTTGTAGTCCAGTATTTTAAGATCTGGGCAATGAGCGATGTGTAGAGATTTAAGAGAGAGTGGCAGCAAACCTTCGTCGGGAAAAGACTCCACATCCATATTTTCAATAACCAACAATTCTAGAGAGGTGTTGGCTCCGAGCGCCCCTTTCATTGAGGCAATAAGTTTGTAGCAATTTGAGAGATGCACAATGGTTGTTAGACTTGGTGGCAAACCTTCGCCAGGAAATGACTCAACTTTTGGACAATTTTTAATCACTAGGCTATCAAGAGATGGAAGGAGGACATGCATACGGACAGGAAATGATTTCAAATTTTCCAATCCTTCAATAATAAGGCCCATAAGGGAGGGTGCAGATAACCCTTGACTGGGAAATGATTCGAATTGAGGGCACTCGACAATTATCAGAGCCATGAGATGATTATGAACCTGTTCTTGTGAAATCATTTGTAGACTACGACACTGGTTGAGATCAAGCCAACGGAGCTTTGGAAAGAAATCCAGTGGAAATATCGTTAGAGAGTCACAAGTACAATTTAGTTCCAGTTTTGCCAGCAAATCATATGGGGTCATGAGAATATTCATGTTTGGGCAAGAACAAATCTTCAAAGATTCAAGAGAAGTATTAGATATCATGTGCTCGATCATTTTGAGTGACGAGGCTTCCATGCTTAGTCTCGTTACCTCGAGCTCTTTCAGAGTAGTCGGATGATAATCAAATTTCACCTCTCCACAGTATTCCAGATTTAATTGACAAAGTTCTGGAGACTTGGGAGCAGAAGCCACAAGTTGTTCACAGTTAGAAATTGATAAATCCTTTAAATGAAGAAGTTTCTCTGGCAAGTGCCCTCTAAACTTGGGACATCTTGAAATATCAAGATGTTGAAGACAAGGAAAAGCACCTGTCACACCTTTACATTCCCAATCTTCCCATTCCTGCATATCACGGAACTCTAATCTTTCCAAGGATGTAAATGAAGAAGTGCTATTCCCATAAAAATTGATGACAAACATCCAAGGGGAGGCAAACATAGGCAATATTTACAGTTGTCCAAAGTTAAGCTCACCACATTTGATAACATACTTGGGAACTGTGTACCACCATAGTTGTAGATTGACAACTTCTTCAAGTGTTTGGAAGGTTGTAGATTCTCAAGCACTTCCCTTTCTTTCCTTGGATCATCAGGGATCTGGTTCTGCTTCCAATTCCATCCTAGCTTCAGCTCCACGAGGTGTATTTTATTTTTCAAATTAGCAGCTAATGCATCCCAGGGATTCTCAATATTTTGAAGCTCCTGAATTGATAGACTTCCACGAAGATTGAGTTCTCCTAGCTGCTGAATACCAAACTCGCTACTTTTGCCAACATAAAACGAACTCAATACTTGAAGATTCTTCAGCTTTCCCAAATGCATTGGCACCTCTCTCACTCCAGTACCCAAAAATTCAAGGCAACCCAAGTTGGTGAGTTTATCCAAATTCGAGGGAAGCTCCTCCAAATATAGACAACAGTTCAGTTTCAGTATTTGCAAGTTATAGAGCGAACACATTGAATCAGGTAGTTTTTCTATACGAGTATAGGAAAGGTCCAAGGAACAGAGATATTTAAGATTTCCTACAAAGTCAGGCACCTCTTTAAGGTCAGAACAACCAAACAAAGACAAGACGCGTAAGAACTTAAACTTGGAGAGCAACTCCTTTATCCATTTCTTGCCACCCCAAGCAATGTAACCATTTATCTCCATACTTATTGGAATAAATGTACGTAACCTTTTAACATCATATAAACTGCCAAACCCATCTAAATATTGAACATGATTCAATAGAAATGAAAAATGACGGGTTCTTTCTGATATACTTTTTGCCTCATCATCAACTCCCAACCTGTTACAGGTGTCCCCACAAATATATTTTGCTAAATCGTTGAGAAGATCGTGCATGACAAACAACCTTTCACTTACAGTTGATTGTTGAAAGAAGGACCTCGATAATAGATCATCGAAGTATTCTTCACCAACTTCTTCCGGACTCTTTCTCTGTTGATGGCATTGAAGAAAATTTTCAGTCATCCATAATTGAATTAAACACTCCTTGTCGAATACATAATCTTTGGGGAATAAGGCACAAAAAGCAAAACATCTCTTGAGATGACTAGGAAGGTGGTGATAGCTCAAAAATAAAGCAGGAATAATTTCACAATCTTCTTGCCGTAAGTCCCATATGTTGCTTATCAATACACTTTCCCATTTTGAAACAGATGAATTTGTGTATAGAAGACTTCCAATTGTTTTCAAAGCTAGAGGCAACCCTTTGCACATTTTAACTATCTCCATACCAATCTCCTTTAGCTCTGCATTCAACTCAGGATTATCATCTTGGAACGCATGTTTACCAAATACTTGCCAGCAATGATCTTCCTCTAATTGCTCTAGATGATGTACTTTTTTTTAGCGCATGGTAGAAGCAACCTTTCCACTCCGTGTTGTGACGAGAATTCTACTTCCCTGGGCCCCATAATTAAGAGGAGTTTGCACAGCTTCCCATTTCTCGCGTTTTTCGTTCCAAACGTCATCCAAAACGAGAAGAAATCTCTTCCCTGTCAATTTTTCTTTCAGTTCTCGATGAACCATCTCTAGGTTTCCATCTTTATTTTTTGATTTAGTAAAGGCCTGAAGAATTTCTCTTGTTACCCTCACAACATCAAAATCATGAGAAACACAAACCCAAGCTTTGATATCAAATTTAGCCTCCTGCTCTATCCTTTGGTCATTGTATACAAGTTGAGCAAGAGTGGTCTTACCCATTCCACCCATTCCAACAACAGAAAGTATTGATGGCTGATTACAATTGTCAGCATCAGATGTCAGCCAATTGAAGATGATTTCTTTGTCATAATCTCTGCCGTAAATAACATTTTCAACCACCAAAGATGTTGATGGCAATTTCTGTGACACTTTACTACCTGATCCTGATTCAAGCCCAACTACTATAACTTCTTTCAAACCAAGATCACCCTTAAGGCTGGAGAGAAATTCTAGGTTGTCAAGGACTTGTTTGATCCTTGATTCAATTTCCTTATCAAAGGAACTAACAGATAAAGTACTAAGGAAATTCCACACCTTGCTAGAAGTGGTCTTAGATTCAGCTTCGATCTGGCATTTCAAGGCTTCATAGTGTATTTCATCCAAGAGATCCTCAGCATCAAAGACAGCATCTTTGACCTTGAAAAGCCAGTCTCTGACAGGTGGATTTTGAATCTGCTTCAGTTCTGCATCATCAACAACAGCATTGATGGACAACAGCTTCACCTTCAACTTGTTCAGCAGCTGCTCGTCGAGCTTTCTTTCACGAAAGTAGTCCAAAACAAGGCGAGAAGCGAGCCTGTCAAATATCACCTCAAGTAGAGCACCGACAACCAATTGTGCTGCCATGGTAGGAAAGGGAATGACCAAACAGAAAAGAAGAAAGGATGGTGAAAATTGCAAGTGCAGCTTAATTTTGTGAATGAATGAGTGTGAATGTAGATGAAGAAGAGTTAGGACTAACAACAGTTAAAGTAGAGACAGTTTTCAAAAATAAAGATTATTAAAGATTGACTTTAAGGTTTGATTGCCGGCTAATGTCGATTCCGCTTATCGATTCAGATAATAATGTTTGCGGGATAGCAAAATAATAAATCATTAACAATAAATTATATAAATAATTTTTAAATATTAAATATTTATTTATTATGTTGATATATTTTATTGATGTTTAAATTAATTTAAATAAAATGATATGTTCAAAATTATTTAAATAAAATGAAATTAATTGTTTATTATATATAGAGAGATAAATGAGAAATCAAGTTATTTTGAGATTAATTTTATGAAAAATATTTTTGATATTGATTGTTTATTTTCTGAACAAGAAATTGGTGACACCTTTGCTGAAAGATTAATATGATAATGATTTACAACTATAAAAGATTAATTGGAGTAAGAATTTCATAAAAATAATTAACATTTATTATCGACATTCAAAGTAGTAATTAATTAACATATGTAAACATTGACACTTATCATGGGGTCTTGAGAAAATTAATACCAACACCAACCACATTTTGATTGATTCACAATCAGTCATGCCAGTCACCGACACCAACTCAGCTCTAGCAACGAAGGCACTGATAACACCTTGCAGCATTTGTTACGAGCAATAATTACCTTGCATGAGAAAAGGGAGGAATAAAGCGACTGAACATGGAGGTTGTTCGAAGGCAAGAGGAAGCAAAGGAGTGCCACCCGCCGGTGAAGCAACGATACATTGTGTCCTTAAGATTGACTAAGCAATGCGAAGAAGAACTCCGAAGGCAACTTGAAGTTATGAAGGATGTAGCAAGAAGAGCATAACAAACCCCTCCCCTCCCCCACCCCCAAATGAAAAACAATATTTTAGGGAAAACTATTTGACAAAGAAATTGATCGAGCTCTTATCCCTTCTCACTTCAAGGAACTAGTAATGAAACCTTTTGGTGGCACACAAGACCCCATGTTCATATGCAAGCCTTTTAAACGCAAGTGTACATAAGATAGGGAAATGACACCATTAGCTACAAACTATTTCTAGGTACCTTGAGAGGAGCAGCCATGCAAAATCATTCTTATCTTCAATGACTTGGTAACATACTTTGTACCACAGCTCGTAACCAACAAAGCCAAAAAGGCTAGAGATGGTCGACCTTTTTGACATAAAATAGACGAAGGGTGAAACATTCAAGAATTATCTTACTCGTTTTAATTACACTATGGTCTAGGTAAATGATTTAGACCATAAATTTTTTGAAAAGGCTTTTCAAAAGGGGTATGTGTTGACTAATTTAGTGACTCCCTAATATTAAGAAGGCTTACAAATATGGAGAAGATTAGGACTTGGATCGAGAAACACATTGAAGCTAAGGAAGACTTAGTTGATCGACTAGAAGCTTCGCACAAGGTACAGATTGGCTTGATGCGACTTGGATTACGCCTATGGCGATTTAGATGGAAAAGTGTGATTTGAAAATTAATGGCTGAGATACATAGTGAAAATTGCCAGATAGCTGGATCTGAGTCCCTGACCCAACGAGACAAATCGGTATTGCCTCAGCCAATCTAGAGGATTGACATAGTCCAAACTGACATGGTTATGGAGTCGCCACCAACGTAAGGGTACACCGGAAACCAAGACGGATAAGGCAGGTGTACAAACAAAGATCTGGGAAAGGGACCGGTTATGCATGGGAATGACGTATCATCCCATCTGCCTACCATATGGTAGTTACCCTACGACTTGCATGAGCCAGGATAACCTTCATTATTTCCATTTTTATGTGGTTCCACACATGATAAAATAGGAGTTTTAGGAATGCAGAACTTGAAGAAAGGGTGTCTCTCTCTCCTACGTACCCCTCCTATCCAGGAGGGATCAAATTTCACGTAGTTCTTGAGGTGAGATGGGTATAGAGTCTGACGTTCCCTTAGGCGCCCTTCTCTTAGGTGGAAACGTGTTATTAGACTCGGTACGGATGAACTTTCCCTTGGGCGTCCACCGTAGAGTTCGAACTTCCCACTAGACATTCAACTCGAGCGGGTTTAAGGTGGGGGACTATCCATTAGGTGTCCACCACGGTGTAATGTTGTGTTCGTGAGTGAGCTAGGATAACTCGGACATATGGCTAGTGACTCGGACATGGGTGACGAGGGGTGTGAGACCAAGGACCGAAGCCAATTTGATCTTGCTCGTGGCTAGCTATGTGCCCGCCATTATTTTTTGTGACTCGTCTGATACTGAGATGGCCCACCTACCATATGAAGTATAATGAATTTTGGATGAAACGGACTGGACTATGTGACAAAACTAAGATGGCTTGTTTGACATCTAAAGTGTAATGGGTTTTTGGGTGGAAGGAGACACTTCCTAAGGAGTGTGAATATGGTTTGGATGAGAAGCTTACCTGGTATCTAGAGGGATGACAAGTGTCTGTACTTGTTGTCGGAAATCCGTTTAGGATGTCTTTGAGTCGCTCGTGCAAGGAGTCTCCAGCAAAGTCGCTCAAGGTGCTATGCTTCTCAATTCTCAACCCTTATTTCTTCGCTCAGGGGCTTTTATAGCCTTCAGGAGAGATGACGACGCGTCTGATTCAGACACGTGGTATCATCCTAGCCTAGCAACTCGATACGTTAGCCTTGACAATCCTCAGGCTGATACTCATCGTACACTGCGCCCAATTGTGGCAAGTTTTTTTTCCGGGATTCGTGACGCTCCTCATGGGTAGTGGCTATTGATAACATCATGTTTAGTCGTCTCAACACATATCAAATAAACTAAATCTAACTATAACATAGTCAACCCTAGGTCGAATTTTCTCAAAGACACAGTGTGCTCGATTGCGAATTAGTGTGAAACAAAATGATGCAGAATCTAAAGTGCAGAGTGTTGACTCGTCTCGGCCACTGATCGAGTTGCTCTCAACAGAGACTTATTAGACTCGGACTTAGTTGATTGTAGACTTGACCCAATAGAGTTGGACTAACATCGTTTCAGACTTAAAAAGCAGTAAACAAGGGGGTTGAAATGCGAGTAAAGTAAAGCAGAAAGTAAACTAAATTATGAATACAAAGAAAATATACTTTACTTTAAATTATGAATACAAAGAAAATTTGTAATTAAAAATTAAAAATTTCTATCATTATTTATATCTTTACTTTTAATTTTACTTTTAATTTTATTTGATTATAAATATATCAGGTTAACATAACGCAACATTTTTAGTAAACATTTTATTTGGTATCAAAGAGTAAAAGTTTTTTATTTTCGTTCTTTATTTTTCAGTTGCACCATCGCGCTGTGCACCCTCTCTTCGTGATCTAAGGTTTATTGTGTTCCCTTTTTGATAGAGTGGGTGATCTTTTTCATGGGTGAACAGTACCTGTCCCCACTTTTCGCCACCCCGACCACCGTAAAACCACCCTTTCTTCAGCCTAACCATGGGATCAAAACTAACTTCCTTGGGGTTTATGGTATTGGTTTACCATCAAATCATACGTTTTTAATGTGAACAATCTTTCTCCAATCTTTGCTTTTTGCATGTCCTGATTTTCAATACATAAGGATTTTAGAGAGGTGATGGCTCCCAATGCCCCTTTGAGTGAGGCATAAGTTTGCAGCAATTTGAGAGATTCATCCTTGTTAGATTTAATGGCTAACCATCATCAGGGATTGACTCAGCTTTTGGACAATTTGTTATGTGTAGGTTAACAAGAGATGGAAGGAGGAGGTAATGATTTAAAATTTTCCAATCCTTGAAGAGTAGGTCTCTGTAGGGAGGGAGTATATAATCCTTGACCCGAAAATGATTCAAATTGAGGGCACCTGTTGATGATCAGATCCTTGAGATGATTATAAGGCTGTTCTTGTGAGATCAGATCTTATTTCCTACCATGCCAGCAGAATTGGTTGTCGGTGCTCCACTTGATGTGATATTTGATAGGCTCGCTTCTCGCCTTGTTTTGGACTACTTTCGTCATAGAAAGCTCGACGAGCGGGTGCTGAACAAGTTGAAGGTGAAATTTTTGTCCATCAATGCTGTGGTTTATGATGCAGAACAGAAGCAGATTCAAAATCCACCTGTCAGAGACTGGCTTTTTAAGGTCAAAGATGCTGTGTTTGATGTTGAGGATCTCTTGAATGAAATACACTATGAAGCCTTGAAATGCCAGATGGAAGCTGAACCTAAGACCACTTCTAGCAAGGTGTGGAATTTCTTTAATATATTTTCTGTCAGTTCCTTTGATAAGGAAATTGAATCAAGGATCAAACAAGCACTTGACAACCTAGAAATTCTCTCAAAACTTAAGGGCGATCTTGGTTTGAAAGAAGTTATAGTAGTTGGACTTGAATCAGGATCAGGTAGTAAAGTGTCAAAGAAATTTCCATCAACATCTTTGATGGTTGAAAGTGTTATTTATGGTAGAGATTATGACAAAGAAATCATCTTCAATTGGCTGACATCTGATACTCACAATTGCAATCAGCCATCAATACTTTCTGTTGTTGGAATGGGTGGAATGGGTAAGACCACTCTTGTCCAACATGTATATAATGACCCAAGGATAGAGGAGTTTAAATTTGATATCAAAGCTTGGGTTTGTGTTTCTGATGATTTTGATGTTTTGAGGGTAACAAGAGCAATTCTTGAGGCCATTACTAAATCAAAAAATGATGGTGGAGACCTAGAAATGCTTCATGGAAGACTGAAAGAAAAATTGTCAAGGAAGAGATTTCTTCTCATATTGGATGATGTTTGTAACAAAAATCGCAACAAATGGGAAGCTGTGCAAACTCCTCTTAATTATGGGGCCCAGGGAAGTAGAGTTCTCGTCACAACACGGAGTGGAAAGGTTGCTTCTACCATGCAGTCAAAAAAAGTACATTATCTAGAGCAATTACAGGAAGATCATTGCTGGCAAGTATTAGGTAAACATGCATTCCAAGATGATAATCCTGAGTTGAATGCAGAGCAAAAGGAGATTGGTATGAAGATAGTTAAAAAGTGCCAAGGATTGCCTCTAGCTTTGAAAACAATTGGAAGTCTTCTACGCACAAAGTCATCTGTTTCAAAATGGGAAATGTATTGACAAACAAGATATGGGACATACCGGAAGATTGTGAAATTATTCCTGCTTTATTTTTGAGCTATCACCACCTTCCTTCTCATCTCAAGAGATATTTTGCTTTTTGTGCCTTATTCCCCAAAGATTATGTGTTTGTCAAGGAGCATTTAATTCAATTGTGGACGGTTGAAAATTTTCTTCAATGCCATCAACAGAGAAAGAGTCCAGAAGAAGTTGGTGAACAATACTTCGATGATCTATTATCGAGGTCCTTCTTTCAACAATCAAGTAAAGATGAAAGGTTGTTTGTCATGCACGATTTTCTCAAAGATTTAGCAAAATATATTAGTGGAGACATCTGTTACAGGTTGGGAGTTGATGATAAGGCAAAATGTATATCAGAAAGGACCCGTCATTTTTCATTTCCAATGAATCATGTTCAATATTTTGATGGGTTTGCCAGTTTATTTGATGTTAAAAGGTTATGTACATTTATGCCAATAAGTACAGAAATGGATTGTTTCTTTGGTTGGAATTGTGAGATGTGGGTGCAGGAGTTGTTCTCCAAGTTTAAGTTCTTACGTGTCTTGTCTTTGTCTAGTTGTTCTGGCCTTACAGAGGTTCCTGACTTTGTAGGAAATCTTAAGCATCTCTGTTCCTTGGACCTTTCCTATACTGATATAAAAAAACTACCTGATTCAATGTGTTCGCTCTATAACTTGCAAATACTGAAGCTGAAATATTGTATAAATTTGGAGGAGCTGCCCTCAAATTTGGAGAAACTCACCAACTTGCGTTGCCTTGAATTTATAGGTACTAAAGTGAGAAAGATGCCGATGCATTTGGGAAAGTTGAAGAATCTTCAAGAATTGAGTACGTTTTGTGTTTGCAAAAGTAGCGAGTTTGGGATTCAGCAGCTTGGAGAACTCAATCTTCGTGGAAGTCTATCAATTGAGGAGCTGCAAAATATTAAGAATCCCTCGAATGCATTAGCAGCTAATTTGAAAAATAAAATAAACCTCGTGGAGCTGAAGGTAGAATGGAATTGGAACCAGAACCCTGATGATCCAAAGAAAGAAAAGGAAATACTTGAGAATCTACAACCTTCCAAACATTTGAAGAGGTTGTCAATCAGAAACTATGGTGGTACACAGTTTCCAAGTATATTATTTGATCATTCATTATCAAATGTGGTGAGCTTAACTTTGGAGAACTGTAAATATTGCATATATTTGCCTCCCCTTCGAGGTTTGCCATTTCTCAAGCAAGTTTAATGGGATAGTGAGTATTCATACCAATTTTTATGGGAATAGCACTTCTTCATTTACATCATTGAAAATATTGGAGTTCTCTGATATGCAGGAATGGGAAGAATGGGAATGTAAAGCTGTGACAGGTGCTTTTCCATGTCTTCAACATCTTTCTATTTGGAAATGTCCCAAGTTTAGAGGGCACTTGCCAGAGAAACTTCTTCATTTAAAGTATTTATTCATTTTTAAATGTGAACAACTTATGGCTTCTACCCCATGTCTCCAGAAATTTGTACATTAAACCTGCACGATTGGGGAGAGGTGAAATTTGATTATCATCCGACTACTCTGAAAGAGTTCTAGGTAACGGGACCAAGCATGGAAGCATCATCTTCAAAGCTCCAAGTAATGGGACCAAGCTTGGAAGAATAATCTTCAAAACCCCTAAGTCGATCAGCAAACCCTAGCCTAAGTCGACCAGCAAACCTTACCCCGAGTCTACCAAGTAAACCATAGTCCGAGTCTACCAAGTAAACCTTAGCCAGAGTCAACCCAAGTAAACCTTAGCCCGAGTCGACCAAGTAAACCTTAGCTCGAGTCTACTAAGTAAACCTTAGCCTGAGTCTACCAAGTAAACCCTAGCTCAAGTCTACCAAGTAAACCTTAGTCCGAGCCTACCAAGTAAACCTTAGTCAAAGCCTACCAAGTAAACCACAGCCTAACTCTTCCAAGTAAACCTTAAACCGAGCCTACCAAAACCACAGCCTGAGTCTACTATGTAAACCATAGTCCGAGTCTACCAAGTAAACCATGGTTCGAGTCTACCAAGTAAACCTTAGCCCGAGTCGACCAGCAAACCCTAACCCGAGTCTACCAAGTAAACCCTAGCCTGAGTCTACCAAGTAAACCTTAGCCTTAGTCTACCAAGTAAACCTTAGCCCGAGTCTACCAAGAAAACCTTAGCCCGAGTCTACCAAGTAAAGTAAACCCTAGCTCGAGTCTACCAAGTAAACCTTAACCCGAGTCTACCAAGTAAACCCTAGCCCGAGTATACCAAGTAAACCCTAGCCCGAGTCTACCAAGTAAACCCTAGCCCGAGACTACCAAGTAAACCCTAGCTAGAGTCTACCAAGTAAACCTTAACCTGAGTCTACCAAGTAAAACTTAGCCTGAGTCTACTAAGTAAACCTTAGCCTAAGACTACCAAGTAAACCCTAGCCCGAGTCTACCAAGTCAACCCTAGCCCGAGTCTACCAAGTAAACCTTAACCCGAGTCTACCAAGTAAACCTTAGCCCGAGTCTACCAAGTAAACCTTAACCCGAGTCTATACAAGCAAACTTTAGTCCAAGTCTACCAAGTAAACCCTAGCTCGAGTCTACTAAGTAAACCTTAACCCAAGTCTACCAAGTAAACCTTAGCCTGAGTCGACCAAGTAAACCATAGCCCGAGTCTACCAGGTAAACCTTAGCCAGAGTCAACCAAAGTAAACCTTATCCTGAGTTGACCAAGTAAACCTTAGCTTGAGTCTACCAAGTAAACCTTAGCCTCATTCGATCAAGTAAACCCTAGCCTAATTCTACCAAGTAAACCATAGTCCGAGTCTACCAAGTAAACCTTAGTTCGAGCCTACCAAGTAAACCACAACTCAAGCCTACCAAGTAAACCTTAGACCAAGCCTACCAAGTAAACCACAGCCCGAGTCTACCAAGTAAACCACAGCCCGAGTCTACCAAGTAAACCATAGTCCGAGTCTACCAAGTAAACCATAGTTCGAGTCTACAAATTAAACCTTAGCCTGAGTGTACAAAGTAAACCTTAACCTCAATCTACCAAGTAAACCTTAGCCCGAGTCGACTAGCAAACCCTAGCCTAAGTCGACCAACAAAGCCTAGCCTGAGTCTACCAAGTAAACCTTAGCCTGAATCTACCAAATAAACCTTAGCATGAGTCTACCAAATAAACCTTAGCCCGAGTAGACCAATAAACCATAGCCCGAGTTGACCAATAAACCCTAGCCCGATACGACCAATAAACCCTAGCATGAGTCGCCCAACAAACCCTAGCCTTAGGCTAACCGGAAACCTTAGCTTGAGTCGACCAACAAACCCTAGCCTAAGCCGAACTATAAACCCTAGCATGAGCCAACCAACAAACCCTAGCTCGAGTCTACCAAGTAAACCCTAGCTCGAGTCTACCAAGAAAACCTTAACCCGAGTCTACCAAGTAAACCTTAGCCCGAATCTACCAAGTAAACCTTAGCCCGAGTCTACCAAATAAACCTTAGCTCGAGTCAATCAAATAAACCTTAGCTCGAGTCTACCAGGAAACCCTAGCCTAAGTTGACCAGCAAACCCTAGCTCGAGTCTACCAAGTAAACCTTAGCTTGAGTTTACTAAGTAAACCATAGCCTGAGTCTACCAAGTAAACCCTAGCCCAAGTCTACCAACTAAAGCGTAGTCCAAGCCTACCAAGTAAACCTTAGCCCGAGTCGACTAGCAAACCCTAGCATAAGTCGACCAGCAAACCCTAGCCCGAGTCTACCAAATAAACCTAGCCTGAGTCTACCAAGTAAACCTTAAACCGAGTCTATCAAGTAAACCTTAGCCCGAGTTTACCAAGTAAACCTTAGCCCGAGTCTACCAAGTAAATCTTAGTTCGAGTCTACCAAGTAAACCCTAACTCGAGTCTACCAAGTAAACCTTAACCCGAGTCTACCAAGTAAACCTTAGCTTGAGTCTACTAAGTAAACCTTAGCCTGAGTCTACCAAGTAAACCCTAGCCCGAGTCTTCCAAGTAAACCTTAGTTCAAGCTTACCAAGTAAACCTTAGTTCAAGCTTACCAAGTAAACCTTAGTTCGAGCCTACCAAGTAAACAACAGCCTGAGTCTACCAAGTACACCTTAAAACGAGCCTACCAAGTAAACCACAGCCCGAGTCTACCAGGTAAACCATAGCATGAGTCAACCAAGTAAACCTTAGCCAAAGTCAACCAAAGTAAACCCTAGCCCGAGTCTACCAAGAAAATCTTAACCTAAGTCTACCAAGTAACCCTTAGCCTGAGTCAACCAACAAACCCTAGCCTAAGTCAACAAGCAAACCCTAGCCCCAGTGGACCAAGAAAACCTTAGCCCAAGTCTACCAAGTAAACCTTAGCTAGAGTCAACCAAAGTCAACCCTAGCCCGAGTCTACCAAGAAAACCTTAACCTTAACCTAACAAACCCTAGCCTTAGTCGACCCTTAAACCTTAGCTTGAGTCGACCAACAAACCCTAGCCTGAGCCGACCCGTAAAACCTAGCCTGAGTAAACCAACAATCCCTAGCCTAAGTCGACCAACAAACCCTAACCTGAGTCGACCAGAAAACCCTAACCTCAGTCGACCAGAAAACCCTAACCTGAGTTGACCAACAAATCCTAGCCTGAATAGACTAGTAAACCCTAGCTTGAGTTGACCCGTAAACCCTAACCTACGTTGACCAATAAACCCTAGCTTGAGTCGACCAATGAACCTTAACATGAGTCGACCAGCAAACCCTAGCTTAAGTCGACCCATGAACCCTAGCATGAGCCAACCCATAAACCCTAGCATGAGCCGACCCATAAACCCTAGCCTAAGTCGACCAACAAACCCTAGCTTGGTCGACCAGCAAACCCTAGCATGAGTCGACTAGCAAACTCTAGTCTGAATCGACCAACAAACCCTAGCTTGAATCGACCGGTAAACCCTAGCCTAAGTTGACCCATAAACCCTAGCCTAAGTCGACCCATAAACCCTAGCTTGAGTCGACTAGCACACCCGAGCCTGAGTCGGCCTGTACGCCCGAGCCTAAATCGGCCAGGACACCCTGTGCCAATTTCAATCCAAGCCTAACTCTACACCGTCCCCATTTATCCAATTTCGACTTGACTCTTATGCCGATTCCAAGTCGCATCTGACCCCGTGTCGTCCTCTTATTTAAGTTGGCTCCCTACCATCTCCCTAATTTTGTTCTACCCTCACGTCATGTCCATAGTCAGCTTAGTGCCACTTTCAATTCAATTCTAACCTTGTAAAAAATAAAATAAAATAAAAAAGTGAAAAAATAGAAAAATAACATGCATCATATTCTGCATTCATCTCCACCATGCATTTAAGATTAGGTGTTGCATTCCATCACATTTGTATTCCATTCTTCACCCAATCAACTCACCAAAACCAATAACAAGGCAGGGATCAAGTTTTGAAAAACCTTTACAAGGTGCTTCCCAAGGCAAAATAGATGGAGATAGCTAGAAGGGATCTAGTAGAACAACAAGAAGCACTAAAGATTGGTGTTAGTCAATTAAAGGCGCAAATAGGTCAAATGCTGGAAATGCTGAAGTCGATGCAAAACTAGGGGGCATCTCAAACCATTGCCTGCCACACCATCTCAAAACCACAAAACCAAATGCGGCTTCAAAAGCCCCTACTGAGCCCAATACCAAACACCGTACCTCTCACCTCTGGCCATCCCCATCCCAACCATGTAGTACAACATTCCATGGAAAAGAAAGAACTCCAAGGTTCTAACACCTTTATCAATGTCGTATACTAAACTTCTGCCGCACCTGCTTCAACATGCCCTTGTCACCATAGTCTCGTTGAAGCCTGTTCAATCCCCCTATCCGAAAAACTATGACCCAAGGGCCAAATGCGAATACCATAGGGGTGCCTTGGGACATACCACTGAAAAATGTTGGGGAATTAAACACAAGGTACAAGACTTGATTGATGCAGGATTGTTGGTTCTTCTAAAAGAACAATCTAAAAACACAGAAGATGAAACGAACTTGACTGCAACTTTGGACACCCAACTGCTAGCTCCATGAACTAGCTAGGACTCGTAAAAAAAAAAAAAAAAACTATGAAGCCGAGTTCTGATTAGGCTGCATCCTAAGAAGAGCCTCCTATTTTGTAGTCTTCAATCCTTTTCCAAATCGACTGTAATGCTCTTTCTTTGAATAATTAATGAAATATACTTTGACTCCTCATGATTCCTTTTCTCTTCCCACGCTTAAACCAAGTCAAAAATACCAATAAAAAAATTCATCCCTGATGCTAATATCTCATATTCAAATTTTGACTATTTCATCAATCAAATTGGCAAGGATAATAAGGGTGATCTATAAATAGCTACTTGATCCCAAACGAAGAAGGAAAGATGGTCTACCACATCAAACTTTACTATGCTTAAAACTCCCATTGGTTCAGTGCCCCCAAAGAAAAATGGAATAAAAAAAAAGAGAAAAAGGAAAAGTCACTTGCTAGACTGAAAACTCAAAAGAAACAATATATGCAAAAGTCAATGTAAAAAAAACAAAAAAATGGAGAAAAAGGAAAAAGTGACTCGCTAGACTGAAAACTCAAAAGAAATATTATATGCAAAAGTCGGTGTAAAAAAAAAAGGAGAAAAAGGAAAAAGTGACTCGCTAGACTAAAAAACTCAAAAGAAATGGTATATGCAAAAGTCGGTGTAAAAAAAAGAGAAAAAGGAAAACGTGACTCGCTAGACTAAAAACTCAAAAGAAACAGTATATGCAAAAGTCAGTGTAAAAAAGAGAAAAAGGAAAAAGTGACTTGCTAGACTGAAAACTCAAAAGAAACAGTATATTCAAAAGTTAGTGTAAAAAGAAAAAAGAAAAACGAAAAAGTGACTTGCTAGACTGAAAACTCAAAAGAAATAGTATATGCAAAAGTCAGTGTAAAAAAAGGTGGGGGGGGGGCGGGGGACAGAAAGCTACTCGCTAAGTTGGAACCTAAAAAATAACAATCTAGGCAAAAGTTAGAGTTCAAAAAAGACTGAAAATTTGAAAAGGGGTAGTCTAAGCAAAAATGCAATGTTGGGGGCAAACCACCAACATAGGGAGTAGAAGTGACCTCTTAGGAAAAGCCAGCTAGAAGAATCCCAGCTCTAGAGACACCAAAATTATCCTTAAAGGTGTTGGATGATGGATTCTTCAAAATTGCATACATGAGGATAGCACCGTCACCCCTCCCCGTAAACCCTTCCATAAGAACAAAATAAACACCATCTTCTCCATTCTCCCATAAGCCAAAAACAAAATAAACAAAAGGAGTGTTACAATTAAGATGGAAAAGTTAAAGACCACTCAAAGTAGTGAGCCTCTAACTAGTCTCAACCCATGAGCAATAATAAGGTAACAACATCCGGGACGTCTCCAACACCAAAGCTAGAACCGAAGAAGCTATGCCTACACCACGAGTCTTGGGATAGCAAACTGTAAGGGAAATATAGACTTGCCCCTACTAAACGCACACCCCTTGTACCCCATCCAACTCCACATCATGCCATTACCTACATTCGACATCCATACAACCATGTATCCAGTCATTTACGTCAAGCGTCCATTCGTCTAACCATCCACGGCAAACCTTCATACATCCACACAGCTATGCATCCAATATTCCATGCAACCCACATGCATTTCAAGCATTCACGCATCCCATGCATTCCAAGCATCCAAATGTCCATCCTCCCACAAAATAAAAATGTCAATTAGTTTTGCATACATGTATAAATGTATACATACAGCATGCACGCATGCCATCCCATGATTATTCCCGTAAGGCTAATATCAATTCTCGCATTCCAACACCATGTCAAGGCCTATACCGACTCTATGTTAAGTCCTTTGCCCATTTCGTCTTGGGCAAACTCCATCTCGAGTCTCTCTATCGACTCCGTGTCGAGTCTCTCCATCGACTCTATGTCGAGTCTTTCCGTCGACTCCGTGTCGAGTCTCTTTGTCGACTCCGTGTCGAGTCTCTCGGTCGACTTTGTGTCGAGTCTCCCTGTTGACTTCGTGTCGAGTCTCTTTGCCGACTTCGTGTCGAGTCTCCATGCCAACACTATTACTTTGACCCCGAGTCGGTTTGTCTCTAAGTTAGTCATTCAGGTCCTAACTTAGGCATTTGTGGCTCAGTGCCAACTTTTTCAATTTTTCATGGTCATTTTGGTCCCGTGACAACTTAGTCATGTCGACCCCTAAGTTGGTTTTTCTTCGAGATAGTCAATTTGGTTTCATTCCACATTTTTTATTTCAACCCTAAGTCAAGGAGGGACACAAGTTTCCTATCTATGACTTTTGTTGTCATAGAGTGGGGAGTGAGGTCGAAGTTGAGGGCCAGCAAATCCAAAGTCTAGGATCATCCAAACTAGCTCTAGACCTTTCAGTCAGCTCCAGGTCGAGTCCTTCCAAACCAGCCCTATACTAGGACCCTAAATCTGTCTCTATGTCAAGAACCATCCGACTCTATGTCGAGATCTTCATACCGCCTCCATGTCGAGGACATTTAACAGGACCTGTGCCAAAACCTCCATGCCAAGTCCAATATAATAAGCTCCATATCAACATCCAAGAATCTGTCTCAGTGCCGAGTCCTCCATTCAATGCCACACGAACTTCATGCTACTTCCAATATTAACATCATTAAGTCCAGCTATGTGCCAGGCTCATTTTGACATGGGCTATTCTCAACCATTTCGGCTTCATGCCAGGTTCATGTCAACATGAGCTAATATCATCCATCCCAACTTCGTCATAGGCTCATTTCAACATGAGTTGATATCCTTCATTCCAGTTCGGTGCTAGGCTTATTTTGGCATGAGCTAATTCCGACTGCGCCAGACTCATTTCAACGCTAGCCAGTAGCCTCAATTTCGACTCTACGTCAAGCTCATCTCGACATGAGCTAATGGCATCGTCAAATCCAGCTCTATGACAAGACGTTTATCTGCCTCCAAGTCGAACCTCCCTTTGTTGACGCACTCAAAAGGCTCCTCTACTAACACGATGGGGGCAAGGATGGGGAAGAAGTCCCCTCAGCCACAGCCACGGGCACAACTACTAGGGCCTTAGAGCCAAACGAACAAGAAGAAAAAGGGGAATGACTTTCAGAACTAGAAGTACCTAACATTCTGGCAAGGAAGAAGAAAGAACTCTGAGGAAGCAAGAGGAAGAAAGTACTCAAGAAACTCAAATCAAAGAGCAAGTGTCATGAGAATTTTGAAAAATGAAGACATAGATTCTTTAACCCTCCAAAACTATGTGCCCGCTAATAAATGCGAATATAGGAACTTTGCGACAGGCGTGCCCCTCCAGAACGGCGCAATCATTACACCACTAAGCATTAATGTATCTAGAAAACGAAGAAGTGTGTTTGAAGCCCATGACTATTACATAGGAAACAAGGGGGCATGTTTGAAGAAAGACAAAGCATGTCTCTTCGAAAGCAACCCTTGACATCCCTCAAAATTCAAAATTTGAATTCCCCTATGTAGCATCACAGTAAAGCCATCCTAACCTATCATCAAATTGTCCCAGCCAACATCAAGTCATCTCGGCCAACATCAAATCGTCCCGGCCAGCACCAACTCATCTCGACAAACATCAAATCGTCCTGGCCAGCACCAAGTCATCTCGACAAGCTTCAAGTCATCTCAGCCAACATCAAATTGTCCCGGGCAACATCAAGTCATCTCGGCAAACATCAAATCGTCCCGACTAGCACCAAGTCATCTTAGCAAGCATCAAGTCATCTCGGCCAACATCAAATTGTCCCGAGCAGCACCAAGTCATCTCGGCAAACATCAAAGCGTCCCGGCCAGCACCAAGTCATCTCGGCAAACATCAAGTCATCTCGGCTAACATCAAATCGTCTCAGCCAGCACCAAATCATCTTGACAAACATCAAATCGTCCCAACCAACACCAAGTCATCTCGGCAAGCATCAAGTCATCTCGGCCAACATCAAATCGTCCCAGGCAACATCAAGTCATCTCGGCAAACATCAAAGTGTCCCGACCAAAGCGTCCCGGCCAGCACCAAGTCATCTTGGCAAGCATCAAATCATCTCTACCAACATCAAATTGTATCGGGCAACATCAAGTCATCTCGGCAAACATCAAATCGTCTCGGCCAGCACCAAGTCATCTTGGCAAGCATCAAGTCATCTCAACCAACATCAAATCGTCCCGGCCAGTACCAAGTCATCTCGGCCAACATCAAATCATCCTGGCCAGCACCAAGTCATCTCGGTAAGCATTAAGTCATCTTGGCCACCACGAAATTGTCTCGATGCAACGTCAAGACGTCCCAGTCTGACACAACGTCGACGCTGCAACAGCCAGATCCATACCGGCACGTGCCCACGATGTCCATAGCAAGTCAGTCCAAACACGCTGAAGCCGTCTCGGCACCACACACAAACCCACTCGACACCAATTAGAAAAGGAAGCGTAGCTTATTAGATGCCTAAAGTAAAGTCCAAAAAGAAAAAAATCATTCAAACCTAAACCCCAAGAGACAGTACTGCTTCAATCAAGTCAAACTTGGACCCCAAGACACAATCCAGCTTTAATCAAGCCAAACCTGGACCCCAAGAGTCCAATTTCAATCAAGTCAAACCTAGACCCCAAGAGATAGTCCAGGTTCAATCAAGTCAAACCTAGACCCCAAGAGACAGTCTAGCTTCCATCAAATCAAACCTAGACCCCAAGAGACAATCCAGCTTCAATCAAGTCAAACCTGGACCCCAAAAGACAGTCCAGCTTCAATATCAAACATGAACTCCAAAGAGACAGTCCAGCTTCAATAAAGTCAAACCTGGACCCCAAGAGACATTCAAACTTCAATAAAGTCAAACCTGGACCCCAAGAGACAATCCAGCATCACTCAAGTCAAACCTGGACTCCAAGAGATAGTCCAACTTCCATCAAATCAAACCTGGACCCCAAGAGACATTCCAGCTTCAATCAAGTCAAACCTGGACCTCAAGAGATAGTCCAGCTTCCATCAAGTCAAGCATGGACCCCAAGAGATAGTCTAGTTTCAATAAAATCAAACCTGGACCCCAAGAGACAGTCTAGTTTCAATAAAATCAAACCTGGACCCCAAGAGACAATCCAGCTTCAATCAAATCAAACTTGGACCCCGAGAGACAGTCTAATTTCAATCAAATCAAACCTGGATCCCAAGAGACTGTCTAGCTTCAATCAAACCGAGGCCCCAAGAGATAATCCAGCTTCAATCAAATCAAACCTAGACCCCAAAAGACAGTCCAACTTCAATCAAATCAAACCTGGACCCCAAGAGATAGTCCAGTTTCAATAAAATCAATCTTGAACCCCAAGAGCAGCCCAGTTTCGATCAAGTCAAACCTGGACCCCAAGAGAGAGTCCAGTTTCAATAAAATCAAACCTGGACCTCAAGAGATAGTCCAGTTTCAATCAAATCAAACCTAGACCCCATGAGACAGTCCAGCTTCAATCAAATCAAACATGGACCGCAAGAGACAGTCCAGCTTCAATAAAATCAAACCTGGACCCCAAGAGACAGTCCAGCTTCAATTAAATCAAACTTGGACCCCAAGAGACAGTCCAACTTCAATGAAGTCAAACTTGGACTCCAAGAGACAGTCTAGTTTCAATAAAATCAAACCTGGACCCCAAGAGACAGTCCAGTTTCAATAACATCAAACATGGACCTCAAGAGACAATCCAATTTCAATCAAATCAAACCTAGACCCCAAGAGACAGTCCAGCTTCAATCAAATCAAACCTAGACCCCAAGAGATAGTCCAACTTTAATAAAATTAAACCTGGACCCCAAGAGACAATCGAGTTTCAATACAATCGAACCTGGACCCCAAGAGACAGTCTAGTTTGAATAAAATTAAACCTGGACCCCAAGAGATAGTCCAATTTTAATAAAATCAAACATGGACCCCACGAGATAGTCCAGCTTCAATAAAGTCAAACCTGGACCCTAAGTGACAGTCCAGCATCAAGCAAATCCAGCGACCTTCCCAAACTTCGGGCCCCAATTAGACAGCCTATTGACCAACCTACCCTAAATACCTATTGGATAGTTTGGTAGTCAACCTTATGGCAGCCCATAAGTCTAGTTCGAATGTCAACCACAATCTTCAAGGAACAACCCAATGGTCAATTATTCTGTAGGCTGCAACCCAAACCCTCAAACCCATAACACATCCCAAACATACCTCCTCGAGTCTTTATTTATGTTCACTCGGGAAGACTCATACTGTCTCCCCTAAATGAACACAAATAAAGAGGGGCAATTGTTGCACCCTAAAATTGTCCGGGACTGAGTCTTTCCGGGACCTACCTTGGGCCACCTATAAAAGAAGATCATGGAAGGTAGTTCCAACAAACTTGGCACCTACCAAGAGAGAATCAGGAAAGAATCATGGGAGGAGAGTAGGGGATAAGATATGGATGTTAGATCCTAAAATTAAGGAAAGAATCGTGGGATATGAAGGCAACTACCAGCCCAATCTGAAGCCTATAAAAAGCCTCAAAACGAAGAGTTAGGGGAGGAAATTTTTCCAAAAGGAAACTCTGAAAAGAAGAGAGTCAAAATTCTAAGGAAAAAAGAGAGAAAGACTGACGCGGTAAAAAGAGAATGAGGAAGAGAAAAGCTGACGATAGCATGAAGGAAACCGTGCCAACTAACCGGAAGGAGACTAAGGAACGCCGAGAAGGATTGGACCAAATCCAAAGAAAAACAACGCACTCCTCTAATATCAGGTTAGTAAATTACTACATGAACATTCCCTTAGGATGAAGCTTTAGGAAACCCTTCCCTCTCCTTAAATAAATTCAAAATCAAATTGCTAGCCTATTTGCCCTTCTCCCCTTACTAGGGCCAAATCCCTCCTAGTCCCCTTGCCGAGAGTGAAACGACCCTACTTCTGAGTAGAAACCAATCCAATATACCCCCTCCTGACACTATTGTTGCCAAACTGGGTACCCCTGGCATTGCTTGCAGGGGTGAGGAAACCCTTAGAAGAACCCCTTATTTTAGCTACTACAATAGTGTATTTAGTTGCTCCTCTTTCTTATAAGGTAGTCACCACTTGAGACACAAAAGATTATTTTTTACCAATAGCAACATAAACATATACTACTGTCCACTCAAACCTACCCTTCCCAATGTCGAGTCCATCTCGGTCTCAATAAGGCTAAGCTGGTACGAGCTGACTTTGCTTTCACCCGAACCCTCACCAACCAGAACTATGTTGACTTTACTCCTCTAAAGACAAGGTACGTAGGCACAAGAGGCACACTCCTACCAAGTCTTAAACCCCAAAACCCTAGAACACCTTACTTGAACCTCCTCCCTCCTAGGACCCATGCCAGAAACACGACCCAAACACAAGCACCGTCCCTATTCCCATGTACCTAGCCAAGGGTAACTATCAAGTGATAGGCATGCTGGGGCACCCTACGCCCCTAGCGTGTAACTAACTCCTGAACCCACATTTCCGATTCCAAAGACCAGCCTTTCCATTAGGTTTCCTGGCATTTCCTAAACCAAAACGCTGGTGGCGACTCCTTTGTGGTCGACTCGGTCTCGGCCCACCTAGCTTAACGTCACAATTTAGGTTGTGAGAGGGAGAGTCCTCACATCTGATTATATAATCCCACCACTTTAGGACTTCATTCCAAGTTAGTCCTTGAAGATATAAAGTGGTGACTAGGGAGTTGTATGATTCAAATTCTAGAAAAGTAGCATCCATGGTAATGTAGTGACGCTTTCCAGTTGGGTCATAGTAGTGGTACCCCTTACTATGAGTGACATACCCCAAGAAAATACATCGAACAACATAAGGGTCTAATTTACTTTTCTAGTGTTTATGTAAATGAACAAATATTGTATAGCTAAAAATTCAAGGAGGAATGATGAAGCTTGGACATAAGGTAAATTGACCTACGAAAGCTTGAAATGGGGTGGAAAAATTCAATGCCTTAGCAAGTAATCAATTGATTAAATGAACTATTGTGCTAATGACATCCTCCTAATATTTGTTGATTACATGGGAGCCAATTAATAAGGTTCTACTTGTTTCAAGAATATGTTTATTCTTTTGTTTGACCACTTTGTTTTGTTATGGAGTACGAGGACATGAAGTTTCATGGATGATTCCAAGAGTTTGAAAGTAAATATGAAATTGGTGGTTAACAAACTATCATCTATTGTAAAATATGACTATTTAAACGTTCGTTGAGATCTAGGGTTTTAACCATAGCATGGAAGGCATAAAACACAGAGAATACATCAATTTTGTTTTAAAAAAATATAACCAAATCATTCTAGTAAAATAAATTGATAAATATCACAAACCACAAAGTTCTTGACATGGTGGTGATAAGGGTTGAGTCCCAAAAATCAGTGTATTAAAGGAAAAGAAATATCATTTTTCTTTTAATTAACTGAAAAAGATACACAATAACTTTTGGGCAAGATACATGTTTCACACTATAATTTAGATTGACCCATATTGGAGAATAAATGGAAGCAAATATTTTATGTATACATATGAAGGATGACCCAAACAACAACGCTATAATTGAAGTAATTTTTGTTTTGGCTTATCAATATGTTCTACAATGTTGATTTTGCTTGAATTAAAGTTATCCTTATAATAAATACCCCCCTCTCTTAGTACCAGGCTCGATGATTTCCATAGTGAGGATGTCCTAAAAAAGGAAAAAATTATGATACATTAAAGCCACACAATTTTAATCAATAATTAATTATCCTATTGACAAAATTTTATTTGAAAGAGAAGACACTAATAAGGTATTAGATAGAGAAATAGAACTAGAGAGTTCTACTACGTCAGCCCCTACAATTGGATACGATACCTCATTAGCATTAGTAGTGTGGGTTTTCCTTGGTGTAGTCGAGGTGGTGAAATCATTTAAGCAATTAGTCATGTGATTTGTAGCTTCTGAATCCACTAACCATCCTTCCTCTTTAGAATGTATAGATGAAAATAAGATAACACTCTAGTTACCTTGATCAAAGGTTAAATTTATTAATTCATTGTTACAGTTAATTAAATAAACAAGGGAGAGTTAGAATTTAGTGGTCATAACTTCGTCCTAAGCTACCTGCAATCTCTCTGAATTTCTTCATTGTCATATTATGCCACCATTCAAGATAACCATGTAATTAACAATAGGTATCCCGAATATGTTTTTTATTCCCATAGTGAGCACATCTTTCGCCATCCATATCTACTCATGTGTTTATGGGATTGGATTTTCCTCCCGATTAGTTCGCAATCCATCTTTTGATAGTTGGAGGGTTCTCGATGGTTATAGTGATCCAACACCCTTGGCTACCATGAATGCAGATATTTTGTTGGTCAAGCCTCTAAGAATTACTGTTTGGTGAATATCCTCTCTACGAACATGTGCATAAACCTGCTCAATAGTTGGAAACGAGATGGTTTGCAACACATCACTACGAATTTTGTCAAGTCTGTATCAAGGTCATCCAAAAAAATGTAGACACGAACTTCCTACAAAAGATAATTGTATTTTTGTATATTTCCAACACAGTTCGTGGAGCTTGGACATCGAGAAGTATCAAATTCATCGGAGTATGTAATAGAGATGGAGTTTTATATTTGTTTGGTTGTTGGAAACCAAATGAAGTTGCTGATTAAATATGGATATACAAAGTTAATCAGATAACTCTTTACAATGTTGTTCTCGGTCCTCCACTGTCAAAAAATTGCACTTGTGATATACCCAAGTTTATCTTTCACTCCAATTAATGCAACAAAGTTGTCATGTGTTGTTATTGGAAGTGATGTCTAGTTTTGGGTTAGAGCTTAAGTTATCTTTAAAGTGAAGGATTCAATAAAATCAATGAAAGATTCTTTGGAGGATGACTAATATACTTAAACATCATCATCGATTATAAGAACTATGTATATGACTATTGTTCTAATATCATATTAAATAAAGAGGATGGAAAACATTTTATTTATAAAATGATTCTAATACAATCTCATATATTTATTTATAGGGATGCTCTACCATTTTTGCACTTACATGGTTAATCTATATTAAAAAATAAAAAATAGAATCACCTAAAAAATAAAAATAACACTATATTACAAAGATTTACACCACACAAACAAATTTATTTCTTAAATATAATCGTTATCTTATTAATTTTCATTAACATTGGAGATATACATTATGTTCTCATGAAATTTAGTCTTTCTTTGAAGTTTAATAAAGTATTACAATTGCATTGGAAAGAAGGCTTTTAGAGAGAGATTGATAATAATTACATAGTACGTGTACTTAGTAATTTTTATTGAGTTATTTTTCAATAATTGACGTATTATATACATAACTGCTAATTAAAATACAATTTAAAAGAATTAGTTACTTGTTACAAATTATAACAACGTTACCCCGTGTTATTAAGATTTAAAAGTATCAGTTACTTAATACAAATTCTAACATAATTAGCACGTTTCACTATTTTGATTTTTGTTATTAAAATATTTCTTTTACAAACTTTAATGTTATTATCGTACTCTGTAATATATGATACCATACAGATATATTGAAACTAATTTAAAACAATTGCTAAATTTAAAATTTAAATGTATACTTTGAAAAATTCATGCCTAATCTATCGATGTACTTCAATTATATAATTTAATAATATAACAAAGTTCTGGAAGCATTAAAAATGTCTGTATTAATTGTACATTATTATTAGTTTTTTTTTATCATGTAATTTTGTAGTGTTTTTGTTTTACGTTATTTATTTTGTAATTAGAATGGGATGATTTTTTTTTTCAAATATTTTGGATCTAATTCTCAAATATTTTATCTTATAATACATAAATTAAAGTATATACTAAAAGATCATGTGATAGGTAAGTGAATATTTAAAAGGATTAGAATATCAAACTTTTTCTGGTGATTTATAGCTATAATTAAACCTTTTTGAATTTCAAATTTTGGTCATTATTATATTTTAAATGGAGGAGACATATAACGACCAATTCAATACGAATTTAAATAATTAGTCACCTTACCCACCAAATTAAATATACTACTCTCTCAACTTGTTTTCTTACTATATAATGTTACAAGATATTTTGCAAAAACAAATTCTACTGTACCTTGTCTTTTTTTTTTTTTTTTTACATAATAATGCAACAAATTAAAATGAAATTCAATTTCTCCAAGGCCTCACCATAGATCACGATGATTGGTTTACAAAACAAAATGATCAAGCTCCAATCTTATTTATTGAAAATAATACTACTAGATTGAAAGGTAAATATCTGCTTGGTAAATCTTATACATCATTCCCAAAATTATATTCATATATAACTTTTTTTTTCCAAATTTTTAATATACTTTTTCCTCTTTAAATATATAAATATTACATCAACAAAGTTTGTGTTGTTGTCAATTTATTTTCCACATTAACATAGATAGCCTTGCAAAGTACTTCACTTATAATAAAGTTGAAGTAATTTAACAATAGGATGCTATAATTGCGATGTTTCGTCATTGATGTTAGAATTAGCTCTTTAAACTATAATAAAATATTGTGAGATTTTATAAACTATAATTCCATCAGTGGAAAGAATTTTGTATCTAACCGTGCAAGAGATGGAGCAGTTTGTGAATGGCATTGCGTAATGATTTTAAATTAACTAAACTTTCAATAATAAGACAGACACTAGCTTGGACAAACTATTATTAGATCTTGTATCCACTAATGCATCATTAAATTAAATGTTATTCCTTTTTTTTCATCAATTAAAAATTTAATTATGTATTGCATAAAGGTTTGTTGAGATTATACATACTTAATAGTATGAGAGTATCTACAAATTTTTCATGGGTGCAGATAATCCATCTCTAGGAAGTGAAACACGGTAGAAAGATCCTTAAACAAGGGAACAAAAGCCACAAGCTAATATCATTAAACAAAGAAGTTGCTATGGTAAATACTCTTTCAGCTTGGGACAATTCACTTCAGATAGATTTAGATGTGGAAAAATCTATGAAAATAAAGGTTTCCAACAATTTTACATTTTCATTCCTCTGAATCCATGAAAATCAAGGTTTCCAAGTATGCAAATGAAATAGTAGAAGGAATCCACAATTTAAAATAAAAAAGACTCTCAAAATCTGTTTTACAATTCACTCACTGTTGAGCCAACCTCGACGACAAGATACAAATTTTAAATTTTCTTAACTTTTAAGGACTCCACACATTGATAATGAATCATCTCCAAAGTCGAATCTGAAAATCCTGTACCACCACCACAGCTCCAGATTGCCAACTATTTTAATCTGTGTCATAAAACCATACAGTTGAAAAATTAGATGAGAAAAATGCATAAGAAAACTTCAAAGTCCAAGAATTTGAAGTTGGATATCATTTTCTTCGGATATCCACATGTCTATTAGATGGGTTGAACGTGTCTACCTAAATAGAATTCAAGGAATTATAAGTTACTGCAACATATACTATTGTAAAAACTAAGATTTCATAATAGAAAATTCTAATGGTCTCACATTATGTATATCTCACTAAATTCAATAACATAGTATGTAAGGTGTACATAACATGCAAACCAGAAACTTGGTAGTCATTCACAAACAACTTGAAAGTTTCATTAGAGTTTCTTGCTGAATTTCATTCAGAAGATTGTGTTCTGGGAAACATTTGAAAACAGAAACATTATGCAAGAGAAGTTAAGAAGAGGCAGGGAAAGAAAAACAACCTACATAGAGGAAGTTGTGCAAAAAGCAAGTCTAAGGTTCATAATGATTGGTATTCTTTTCAAATTCTCAATGCTTTTTTACACTAATTGAGTCCATTTGACTAGAAAATAAAAGAAAGCGTCATAATTCATAACCAAAAGAAAAGATACTTGGAAAAAAAAAAAACTGGAAAAAGAAAGGTATGAATTAAGAAGAAACGTCATAACCAAAACGCATTAAATTTGTTAGTCTAGGAATTACAACTTACATATATTTTATGTGTACATCAAAACAACAAAATGCCAACAAGTACAGGGACCAAATTAATAATTAAAATTCCTTTAACTTATGTGTAAGTTATGTTTCTATTGTGGAGAAAAGAATGTATTTCAAAAGTTGTAAGGATATTATGGAGAATAGGTACCTGATGAAAATGTAGACATATTAGTGTACGTGTAATTTCCAACTTGAGGTTTATTGTTTTCGTTTATGATCAACCCATATGTTTTTAATGTGAACAATCTTTCCCCAATCTTCACCTTTTGGGTCCAGGCAACGCTGTTTGAGCAATGGACAATTGCCCGAAATAGAAAAAGTTGAAATGGATTTGGGCAAACCCTCCTGTGGCAAGCATTGGAGGCTGGGGTTATCACCAAGAGACAAGTGTTCAAGAGAGGAGAGCTGGCAAAGGCCCTTGTAGTCCAGTATTTTAAGATCTGGGCAATAACCGATGTGTAGAGATTTAAGAGAGAGTGGCAGCAAACCTTCGTCGGGAAAAGACTCCACATCCATCTCTTCAATAACCAACAATTTTAGAGAGGTGTTGGCTCCGAGCGCCCCTTTCATTGAGGCAATAAGTTTGTAGCAATTTGAGAGATGCATACTGGTTAGAGTTGATGGCAAACCTTCGCCAGGAAATGACTCAACTTCTTTTGGACAATTTTTAATCACTAGGCTATCAAGAGATGGAAGGAGGACATGCATACGGACAGGAAATGATTTCAAATTTTCCAATCCTTCAATAATAAGGCTCATAAGGGAGGGTGCAGATAACCCTTGACTGGGAAATGATTCGAATTGAGGGCACTCGACAATTCTCAGAGTCTTGAGATGATTATGAACCTGTTCTTGTGAAATCATTTGTAGACTACGACACTGGTTGAGATCAAGCCAACGGAGCTTTGGAAAGAAATCCAGTGGAAATATCGTTAGAGAGTCACAACTACAAATTAGTTCCAGTTCTGCCAGCAAATCATATGGAGTCATGAGAATATTCATGTTTGGCCAAGAACAAATCTTCAAAGATTCAAGAGAAGTATTAGATATCATGTGCTCGATCATTTTGAGTGACGAGGCTTCCATGCTTAGTCTCGTTACCTTGAGCTCTTTCAGAGTAGTCGGATGATAATCAAATTTCACCTCTCCACAGTTTTCCAGATTTAATTTACAAAGTTCTGGAGACTTGGGAGCAGAAGCCACAAGTTGTTCACAGTTAGAAATTGATAAATCCTTTAAATGAAGAAGTTCCTCTGGCAAGTGCCCTCTAAACTTGGGACATTTCTCAATATAAAGAAGTTGAAGACGAGGAAAATCACCTGTCACAGCTTTACATTCCCAATCTTCCCATTCCTGCATATCACGGAACTCTAATCTTTCCAAGGATGTAAATGAAGAAGTGCTATTCCCATAAAAATTGATATCAATGCTCACTATCGCATTAAAACTGATGATTATCAGCGACTTGAGAAATGGCAAACGTCCAAGGGGAGGCAAACATAGGCAATATTTACAGTTGTCCAAAGTTAAGCTCACCACATTTGATAACATACTTGGGAACTGTGTACCACCATAGTTGTAGATTGACAAATTCTTCAAGTGTTTGGAAGGTTGTAGATTCTCAAGTACTTCCCTTTCTTTCCTTGGATCATCAGGGATCTGGTTCTGCTTCCAATTCCATACTAACGATAGCTCCACGAGATGTATTTTATTTTTCAAATTAGCTGCTAATGCATCCGAGGGATTCTCAATATTTTGCAGATCCTGAATTGATAGACTTCCACGAAGATTGAGTTCTCCAAGCTGCTGAATCCCAAACTCGCTACTTTTGCCAACACAAAACGGACTCAATTCTTGAAGATTCTTCAGCTTTCCCAAATGCATCGGCATCTTTCTCACTTTAGTACCTTTAAATTCAAGGCAACGCAAGTTGGTGAGTTTATCCAAATTCGAGGGAAGCTCCTCCAAATATGAACAACAATTCAGCTTCAGTATTTGCAAGTTATAGAGCGAACACATTGAATCAGGTAGTTTTTCTATACGAGTATAGGTAAGGTCCAAGGAACAGAGATGTTTAAGATTTCCTACAAAGTCAGGAACCTCTGCAAGGTCAAAACAACCAAACAAAGACAAGACGCGTAGGAACTTAAACTTGGAGAGCAACTCCTTTATCGACATCTTGCAATGCCAACCAGAGAAACCAACTATTTCCGTATTTATTGCCATAAATGTATGTAACCTTTTAGCATCATATAAACTGCCAAACCCATCAAAATCTTTAACACGATCCATTGGAAATGAAAAATGACGGATCCTTTCTGATATACATTTTGCCTTATCATCAACTCCCAACCTGTAACAGGTGTCCCCACAAATATATTTTGCTAAATCGTTGAGAAGATCGTGCATGACAAACAACCTTTCACTTACACTTGATTGTTGAAAGAAGGACCTCGATAATAGATCATCGAAGTATTCTTCACCAACTTCTTCCGGACTCTTTCTCTGTTGATGGCATTGAAGAAAATTTTCAGCCATCCACAATTCAATTAAACTCTCCTTGGTAAAGCTATAATCTTTGGGGAATAAGGCACAAAAAGCAAAACATCTCTTAAGATGACCAGGAAGGTGGTGATAGCTCAAAAATAAAGCAGGAATAATTTCACAATCTTCTTGTGGTAAGTCCCATATGTGGCTTGTCAATACACTTTCCCATTTTGAAACAGATGAATTTGTGTGTAGAAGACTTCCAATTGTTTTCAAAGCTAGAGGCAATCCTTTGCAATTTTTAACTATTTTCGTACCAATCTCCTTTAGCTCTGCATTCAACTCAGGATTATCATCTTGGAACGCATGTTTACGAAATACTTGCCAGCAATGATCTTCCTGCAATTGCTCTAGATGATGTACTTTTTTTGAGCGCATGGTAGAAGCAACCTTTCCACTCCGTGTTGTGACGAGAATTCTACTTCCCTGGGCCCCATAATTAAGAGGAGTTTGCACAGCTTCCCATTTCTCGCGTTTTTCGTTCCAAACGTCATCCAAAACGAGAAGAAATCTCTTCCCTGTCAATTTTTCTTTCAGTTCTTGATGAACCATTTCTAGGTTTCCATCTTTATTTTTTGATTTAGTAAAGGCCTGAAGAATTTCTCTTGTTACCCTCACAACATCAAAATCATCAGAAACATAAACCCAAGCTTTGATATCAAATTTAGCCTCCTGCTCGATCCTTCGGTCATTGTATACATGTTGAGCAAGAGTGGTCTTACCCATTCCCCCCATTCCAACAACAGAAAGTATTGATAGCTGATTGCAATTGTCAGCATCAGATGTCAGCCAATTGAAGATGATTTCTTTGTCATAATCTCTGCCATAAATAACATTTTCAACCACCAAAGATGTTGATGGCAATTTCTGTGACACTTTACTACCTGATCCTGATTCAAGCCCAACTACTATAACTTCTTTCAAACCAAGATCACCCTTAAGGCTCGAGAGAAATTCTAGGTTGTCAAGGACTTGTTTCATCCTTGATTCAATTTCCTTATCAAAGGAACTAACAGATAAAGTACTAAGGAAATTCCACACCTTGCTAGAAGTGGTCTTAGATTCAGCTTCCATCTGGCATTTCAAGGCTTCATAGTGTACTTCATCCAAGAGATCCTCAGCATCAAACACAGTATCTTTGACCTTGAAAAGCCAATCTCTGACAGGTGGATTTTGAATCTGCTTCAGTTCTGCATCATCAACCACAGCATTGATGGACAACAGCTTCACCTTCAACTTGTTCAGCAGCTGCTCCTCGAGCTTTCTTTGACGAAAGTAGTCCAAAACAAGGCGAGAAGCGAGCCTGTCAAATATCACCTCAAGTAGAGCACCGACAACCAATTCTGCTGCCATGGTAAGAAAGGGAATGACCAAACAGAAAAGAAGAATGGATGGTGAAAATTGCAAGTGCAGCTTAATTTTGTGAATGAATGAGTGTGAATGTAGATGAAGAAGAGTTAGGACTAACAACAGTTAAAGTAGAGACAGTTTTCAAAAATAAAGATTATTAAAGATTGACTTTAAGGTTTGATTGCCAGCTATTGTCGATTCCGCTTATCGATTCAGATAATAATGTTTGCGGGATAGCAAAATAATAAATCATTAACAATAAATTATATAAATAATTTTTAAATATTAAATATTTATTTATTATGTTGATATATTTTATTGATGTTTAAATTAATTTAAATAAAATGATATTTGAAGAATTATTTAATATGATTTTATAATATTTGAATATTATTTATATTATATTCAAAGTTATTTAAATAAAATGAAATTAATTATTTATTATATATAGAGATAAATAAAAAATCAAGTTATTTTGAGATTAATTTTATGAAAAATATTTTTGATATTGATTGTTTATTTTCTTGTAATATAATAAATAATATATATATATATATATATATGAACGTATACGATATGAAAATGTTTTTTTTTAATTAAAAACAAGAATCTTTAAATTTAAATAAAAAAATTGAGAATAAAAAATTTATTGTGATATTCGTCTGTCTGTCGTTAATTCAATTTTTACCTTTGATAGGTAGATGTAAGGTGAACAACTATTATAATAATAATAATTACACCAACAAAATTTGTTAAAAGAAATTGTTTAGAAGTTGAAAGTAAATTTTAAAAAAATAAGAAAATAAAATTTAATAATAAATTTAGGACAATGAGAGATTAAAAATATAATTTCCGCAAAATAATTCAAGTGAGGGTTCCAGCTATCGCACCACTAAGTGCTCATATTCCCTTAAACTTTATTGGATTTACTGTTAAAAAAAATTCGAAGTTGAAGAACAATAGCTTTCCTATCCACAGCTCATGCTCAGGTATAGTACATGATTTTGACCTTTGCTTTCAAAACTAGCACTAGAGTGTGCCATATCCATGTGCCTAACTTGTGTTGCAAATTCAAATTCTATTTTCAGATCATTGGGTTTATCTTGCCTATCAGAATTATTTATGGGGTTTTGTCGGTGTTCCCTTTTCTGGTGTCACGGTTTGGTAACATGTCACTTTCTTAGATAGCTGAATTACTCATCCACCAATTTCAGATCTGGTCTATATTATTAACCTCCTTTGTAGTACATCTCCCAATGTCAATCTTGTTATAAGTTGTGACTTTATGATTCAGAACCCATGGAACTGTGTAAACCTGGTAAGGAAAGAAAGCATTACTAATTACTAATACAAATGTGAATATGGTCTTTATCTGAACCGTTGTCTGATTCATGCGGCTGAGTGTGAGAAGGCTTTTTATTGCTTTTATTGTTTTACTAATGGAAGTGTGGAACTTGGTGTTTGATGGCAGAATTGGAGGAGAGGATGAAAGTGTTGGCAATTACTACATCTGAACAAGAAATTGGTGACACCTTTGCTGAAAGATTAATATGATAATGATTTACAACTATAAAAGATTAATTGGAATAAGAATTTCAAAAAAATAATTAACATTTATTATCACCAACGTTGGATACTCAAAGTAGTAATTAATTAACATACGTGAATATTGGTACTTATCATGGGTTCAAAATTAATACCAACACTAACCACCTTTTAATAGATTCACAATTAGGCATGCCAATCACCAACACCAAATCAGCTCTAGCAACGAAGGCAGCAATGATACCTTGCAGCATTTGTTACGAGCAATAATTACCTTGCATGAGAAAAGGGAGGAATAAAGCGACTAAATGTGGAGGTTGTTCGAAGGCAGGAGGAAGCAAAGGAGTGTCACCCGTTGGTGAAGTAACGATACATTGTGTCCTTAAGATTGACTGAGGAATGCAAAGAAGAACTCTGAAGGCAACTTGAATTTATGAAGGATGTAGAAAGAAGAGCATGACATACCCCTCCCCTCCCCCACCCCCAAAAAAAACAATATTTTAGGAAAAACTATTTGACAAAGAAATTGATCGAGCTCTTATTCCTTCTCACTTCAAGGAACTAGTAATGAAACCTTTTGGTGGCACACAAGATCCCATGTTCATATGCAAACCTTTTAAACGCAAGTGTACATAAGATAGGGAAATGACACCATTAGCTACAAACTATTTCTAGGTACCTTGAGAAGAGCAGCCATGCAAAATCATTCTTATCTTCAATGACTTAGTAACATACTTTGTACCACAACTCGTAACCAACAAAGCCAAAAAGGTTAGAGATGGCCGACCTTTTTGACATAAAATAGACGAAGGGTGAAACATTCAAAAATTATCTTACCCGTTTTAATTACACTATGGTCTAGGTAAATGATTTAGACCATAAATTTTTTGAAAAGGCTTTTCAAAAGGGGTATGTGTTGACTAATTTAGTGACTCCCTAATATTAAGAAGGCTTACGAATATGGAGAAGATTAGAACTTGGATCGAGAAACTCATTGAAGCTAAGGAAGACTTAGTTGATTGATTAGAAGCTACGCACAAGGTACAGATTGGCTTGATGCGACTTGGATTGCGCCTATGACGATTTAGATGGAAAAGTGTGATTTGAAAATTAATGGCTGAGATACATAGTGAAAATTGCCAGATAGCTGGATCTGAGTCCCTGACCCAACGAGACGAGTCAGTATTGCCTCAGCCAATCTAGAGGATTGACACAGTCCAAACTGACATGGTTATGGAGTTGCCACCAACGTTTAAGGGTACACCGGAAACCAAGACGGATAAGGCAGGTGTACAAACAGAGATCTGGGAAAGGGACCGATTATGCATGGAAATGACGTATCATCCCATCTGCCTACCATCTGGTAATTACCCTACGACTTGCATGAGCCAGGATAACCTTCATTATTTCCATTTTTATGTGGTTCCACACATGATAAAATAAGAGTTTTAGGAATGCAGAACTTGAAGAAAGGGTGTCTCTCTCTCCTACGTACCCCTCCTATCCAGGAGGGATCAAATTTCACGTAGTTCTTGAGGTGAGATGGGTATAGAGTCTGACATTCCCTTAGGCGCCCTTCTCTTAGGTGGAAACGTGTTATTAGACTCGGTACGGATGAACTTTCCCTTGAGCGTCCACCGTAAAGTTCGAACTTCCCACTAGACATTCAACTCGAGCGAGTTTAAGGTGGGGTACTATCCACTAGGCGTCCACCACGGTGTAATGTTGTGTTCGTGAGTGAGCTAGGATAACTTAGACATATGGCTAGTGACTCGGATATGGGTGACGAGGGGTGTGAGACCAAGGACCGAAGCCGATTCGATCTTGCTCGTGGCTGGCTATGTGCCTGCCATTATTTTTTGTGACTCGTCTGATACTGAGATGACCCACCTACCATCTGAAGTATAATGAATTTTGGATGACAACGGACTGGACTATGTGACAAAACTAAGATGGTTTGTTTGACATCTAAAGTGTAATGGGTTTTAGGGTGGAAGGAGACACTTCCTAAGGAGTGTGAATATGGTTTGGCTGAGAAGCTTCCTTGGTATCTAGAGGGATGACAAGTGTCTGTACTTGTTGTCGAAAATCCGTTTAGGATGTCTTTGAGTCGCTCGTGCAAGGAGTCTCCAGCAAAGTCGCTCAAGGTGCTATGCTTCTCAATTACCAACCCTTATTTCTTCGCTCAGGGGCTTTTATAGCCTTCATGAGAGATGACGACGCGTCTGATTCCGACACGTGGTATCACCCTAGCCCAGCGACTCGATACATTAGCCTTGGCAATCCTCAGGCTGATACTCATCGTACATTGCGCCCATTTGTGGCAAGTTTTTTTTCGGGGATTCGTGGCACTCCTCGTGGGTAGTGGCCATCGATAACATCATGTTTAGTCGTCTCAACACGTATCAAATAAACTAAATCTAACTATAACATAGTCAACCCTAGGTCGAATTTTCTCAAAGACACAATGTGCTCGATTGCGAATTAGTGTGAAACAAAATGATGCAGAATCTAAAGTGTAGAGTGTTGACTCGTCTCGGCCACTGACCGAGTTGCTCTCAACAGAGACTTATTAGACTCGGACTTAGTTGATTGTAGACTTAACCCAATAGAGTTGGACTAACATCGTTTCAGACTTAGAAAGCAGTAAACAAGGGGATTGGAATGCGAGTAAAGTAAAGCAGAAAGTAAACTAAATTATGAAATACAAAGAAAATATACTACTATTATGAATATTACTATTATTATTATTAAGATATAACTGTGCTCATGTTTCAGTTCTATTAGTCTAAATCTAGTCCAATTTCTTCACTCCAATTCTCAGTCCATATCAGTCTTGGGAATTCTTATGATAATCGCCAAAGGTTTGTCCATTGCCATACCGAAGAATTACGCAATCGCTACCTCATCAGTTGGTAGGGATTAAGTTCAAAGATGATTTTAGGTTCTCAATTAACATTCATTAAGTGATTACCTACTGAATTAGTTAAATCATTTCCAATCGGCTTAGTTCAACATTGTTCACATTCCAAGTGCAATTGCGATTTAGATTATGAATTAAAGAAGAGGAAATGAATAGCGATCAGAAATGCAAAATAGAATTTGATTAAAAGGAAACAAATTACAAACATAGTGGTCCGAATTCAGGTGATTTCATCTTCCACAACGATCGCCATGATTGATGGTGGTGGTTCACCTCTGATAGCCTGAGCGCTAAGGATCACATCCACTAGAGTACATTGGAAGTTCCAATCGGTCCCCTCTAACAGACTTCGGCTTCCTAGTCTCAGACTTGCACCTCCTCGGTCAAGAAAAGTACAATTGCAGCATCGTGCACCACCGCAAATGGAGAAAATGAGATCGAGATAATGAAAATAATGAGTATGCTAGAGGGTGAATTCCAAGACGGACCAAAATGTGCACAACTTCTCCTATATATACAAGCTATGTGCTACTATGCTACTCCTAACAAATTCTAACAAAATTATATAGTGAATTGCCTATTCTGCCCTTGCTCAACTTGCGCTGCAAGCTACTTCAAGAGTGACATGGCAGTTGAGTTGGGGCTGAGGTGGCCTCTAAGTTGGATTTTTGTTATGGACTACACAATTGGGCCGCTCCTTATTGGGCTACACCTCAGTGGACTGTTGGGCTGCGAGGCCTGGCCTGGTCGAGACAGAGTCGGTCACAGCCAAGACGGCTCTCTTGGCCGAGGTGGACTTGGCTTAGTCCTGCAGAAGAAGAGAAGAAATCTTTATATTAGCTAAGACCTTCAATTTAACACATATTTTTAGGTCCTTAATGTGAATATCAGCTAACAATTAATCCTTAAGCACAAAATAATCCTACAACACTCTTTTTAGGTCCATAAAAGATGTATAATTTGTGACTCATCAGCTATCCTGGTAGATTCGCCTATTATAAGTGGCGAGTATTTTTATTTTGTTGGGGACAGTGAGTCCCTTGTCCCCTTGACATGGCCTCATAAGAGGTTTTGCCCCCTTGAAAAATCTCATGGTTCAGGATCTCTGAGCAGGACAGCATGGCATCTTTTTTGCTGAGATGGTTGGTTCCTACAATGCTAGGTTGGGCTTCCATATTCGGTTTGCTCTAGGCCTTACGAGGTTGCTATCAACTCGATCAAGTGACATTTGGGCTCCTCCTATTCTCTAAGTGGACTAATTTGTTATTCTCGCCTTGGGTCCACCCAAGCCCACTCTTACCCCTCCTATCGGGTTACTTCCTCTTGGTTGGACAATATTGAGATCCCACAGTTACCTCCTCTTTATTCATGATTGTCTAAAGGAGATGTGGGTGTCTTTTTGGGTGATCAAGAATAAAGATTGCTTATTCTTAGCCTTGGTCCGCGTGTCGAGTAGACTGATGGTCATACCGTCGAGACATTTGTTGATGCTGACTTGTTAAGGGGTAATGCTGCCTGAGTAGTCGGCCAAGAGGGAACGATCCACTAGGGAGTGAAACTGACTCGCTAGTGAGGGAAACGATGCATTCGCCAGGAGGGAGAGGGTCATGTCTGAGGGCGACAAATGTTTACGTCAAATGACCTAGCCATTAGGGAGGTGCACATGGAGGTGAGACACCTTTTTGTCATTGTAACTTTTGGGAGCCAAGGGATTATACGCTTTAAAGTTTAGAATGGCAAGGGTCGCATCGTTTCACTTTGCCTTGAATGTGCCTTGTCGTTTTCTTCTTAAATGCGCCTCTTTCTTATGATTGCATCTCCTCAAAGCTTCGTGCCCTGTCCTTGGCTTCCTTCGCACGCTGATGAGTTGCAAACTATAAATCTTTTATGGACCTAAGAAGAGTGTTGCATGATTGTTTTGTGCTTAAGAAATAATTGTTAGTTGAGATTCATACTAAGGACCTAAAATGAGAGAAAATACAAATCTGTGTTAAATTAAAAGTCTTAGCTAATAAAAAGTCTTCCCTTCTTCTGCAGGATTGAGCCGAGTCCACCACGGCCAAGAAGAGGAGTCCCAACCAAGACCGACTCCACCTCGGCAAAGAGAGTCTTCTCGGCCAGGCCCAATTTCCAATAGCCCATTGAAGAGAAGCCCAATAAGGAGCGACCCAATTGCATCATCCATGTCAGCAATCCAATGCAAAGGCCACCTCAGCTCCAGCTCAGCTACCACGTCACCCTTGGAGAAACTTGTAGCGCAAGTCACGCAAGGGTAGAATAGGAAATCCACTTTTAAAATTTTGTTAGGGCTCGTAATTCGCACGCTTTAGCACTTATATATAGAAGTAGTTATGTACATTTTAAGGGTTTTTGAATTCACACTTTACGCACATTCACTATCTCCATTAAATCACTCTCGTCTTCTCCATCTACGGTGGTACATGGTGTTGCATTGGTGCTTCTCTCGATGGAGGAGGTACAGGTTTGAGACTGGAAAGCCGAAGTCTGTCAGAGGAGACTGATTGGGATGTCCAACACACTCTGGTGGATCTGATCCTTAGCACTCAGGCTATTGGAGGTGAACCACCACTAACAACCATGGCGATCATCGTGGAAGATGGATCAACTTGAGTTCAGACCACTGTGTTTGTAATCTGTTTCCTATTAATCGAATTCTATTCTGCATTTCTGATCTCTATTTCCTTCCTCTTCTTTAATTCACAATCTGAATCGCGATTACACTTAGAATGTGAATCATGTTAAGCTAAGCCGATTGGATCTGGTTTAACTAATTCAGTTTATCAATCATATTAAAAAGAATAATATTTGAATAATTATATAATAGACATTTTTTAAATTATTGAAATATATAGATTTTTAAATTATTCTTAAATATTTTAAATACTAATCAGACAATTTAATTTAGAACTTTGTTAAAAAAATTACTTATTTAAATTATAATTTGTTTATAATAGAAAGAATTACAAGGATGACGGCCAATATTATCATTCATGTATCTTGACTTGATTTTGCTAAATTTATTGTTCTCAAGAGTTAAGAATATGAGAAGTTTAAATTCTCTAATTAGAGTATTTATTCTTAATGATTGAGTTGAAATGTATTAAATTATATTATTCAAATTTTTGTTAATATTTATTTCTTTCAAAAACATTTTTTTTTAAAATTATATATACTAATTAAAAGAGAGTTCAAGTTATTCTAATAATATTTTTATTATTACTTTTATTTTTTTTATAATTTAACGGATAAAGAATGAGAATGAAGAGTACCTTCGTGTATGTATATACTAATTAATATCTTCTTTCTTAATATAGAAAGACCAATTTCACTTTTAATATAACAGGCCAGAGGCAAATGAGTGTTGTGAATGAGTGCAAGAAGTTTGGTATTAATTGTGAGATTTAGTTTCAATAAACAACTAAAGGAAATTGTATGTAAAAGTATTAGAAAAAAAATGCATTAATTAATTACTTAATATAGTGAAAAGACTATAAAGCAACAATTAACAATTCAACAAATAACGTAATTATGCATGAGTAATGTGTATTTAATGTTTAATGGATGAAATTATACTTAAAGAGTACCATAGGTATAATCATTTTAACAATTAAATTTAATTAAGTGTAATTATTCATAAAGAAGCGATATTAATACCGAATTTCAAAATGGTAAAGAAATAGACATTTAGGAAAAGTGTTGGATTGCAATACAGAAAAACAGACCTGGAATGAGTTCAGCCAAATATAAATTAATTAATTCAAATTAATATTTGTAAATACTATGACTATTTTTACATGGGAAGCAAATTGACCACGAGAATGACAGTGATCGATCAGGACTATTTGTTTGCCAAAATCCTTTTGTAAAAACTTATTTAATCTTTATGAAATTAGTCACCAAAGAAAATTGAACTAGTTTAATGTAAGGGTGCTATAATTGCAATGTTGAACTATAGATGTTAAAATTTTACCTTAATTATTTTTTATAACTATTACAAAACATGACATTTATGAATTGTGAATATTTCTCTTTAAGAAAAGATTGATGTCAATGTTATATGAACAAAGCATTCAGCTTTTATTATTTGAAAAATAAATACAAAATAATTAATTCTTGAAAATAAAATATATTTCTTTTTTAAAAAAATAGATAAAGTTATATCTTTCATGTTTTTGTTTAATTTAAGAAAATATCATTTATTTTCCTGGGGCGATAATATCATATGCATATGATTAAAGATATTTTCTTTCATATTAGTAACTTTTTACACAAGTCTATATTTTTTTTAACTAGCTAATTGTAATATGTAAATGATTTAATTACATATTTAGTCTTTATTCATACTTTATCATTTTGCTCCAATAGCTAAAATTGTATGTTGTAGTCTTTTCTTGAGTAATTCTTTTTTTAAGTCTCTATGCCGAGTATTTCTATTAGCTCTAGGTGTTCTAACATTGCCACAAAATTAAATTGACAATGTAAAACTATGAAAATATCTTGTTTTACTTATGATTTTCTTTTTACTTCTTGCTCTCTCTTCTTCCTTCTATCTTTTCCTCTCTTCTTCCTCTCCCTTCTTTCCCTCTTCTTCATAAATAGGTACATGACAAGCATCTTTGTTTCCCAATGATACGAGTAGTGAAAGAAACTTTTAGTAGTTTTAAATTACCAGTTTCGACTTTGTAACAGTGTTATAGTACCTCATGTTAACAGATCGAATTATGATAATTTGAAGTGAGAGACTTCAAAAAAAATTGTTCGCATGAAGAATGAACAGAGTTTTAAGTATAAAATTTTTTGCTAAGTTTGGGTAAGTGTCAGGACCAAATAGTGTGTTTGAAAAAGTCAATCCTTCTCTCACATTGAATTGGCATTCAACATGATGAAATTTTGAATCAACCACACCACCATAAACCATTAAGGGGGGGAATGATGTGTATAACTATTAACTGCATTTGGATCACTCCTACCACAAGCAGCTGCAGAGAAAATGAGATATTACATCCAAAAAGGGATAGGGGTTATTTTGTTAGGCAAGCACAAAAGCAAAACAAGTTAGTCATGTTAGTGTGTCTTTCTAGATGCTACTGTGCAAAATGGATGTGTCTTTCTAGACTGTACAAAATCAATGGGGTTCACAAAAACCCTGCAAATATTTTATCATCTGTCAACAACACTTAATCCATTGAGGAACTGGTTTCAGCTGTCTCATCCTCACTAAGGCTAGATGGCATCTGTGCAGCTGATGTACATGATCATGTATGAAGATGGTATTATAAAGAGTTCTACATCCAACTCAACAACATAACATGTAAGATTGATTTAGGGAGAAGTAAAAAATTTAACTTTAGTAAGATTTTTTTCTCTTATAATTTCATTCAAACAAAATCTTAGTAACATTCAACTCTTCAACGATAAGAATTGATCAGGGGAGAAGTAAAAAATGTAACTTTTAAGTAGTGTAGAATTGATTTTTGGGTGTTGAACTCAAATTATATCTTATTTATAATTAAAAAGCAGATTTTATCTAAATGAGCTTTTAAAAAGTAAATGATTATGTTAAATATATTTATTTATTTTATGTAAATAAAAAAATAAAAAAATTTCATAATTAAAAATTAAAAATTTCTATCATTATTTATATCTTTACTTTTAATTTTATTTGATTATAAATATATCAGGGTAACATAACGCAACATTTTCAGTAAACATTTTATTTGGTATGAAAGAGTAAAAGTTTTTTATTTTCGTTCTTTATTTTTCAGTTGCACCATCGCGCGGTGCACCCTCTCTTCGTGATCTAAGGTTTATTGTGTTCCCTTTTCGATAGAGTGGGTGATCTTTTTCATGGGTGAACAGTACCTGTCCCCACTTCTCGCCACCCCGACCACCGTAAAACCACCCTTTCTTCAGCCTAACCATGGGATCAAAACTAACTTCCTTGGGGTTTATGGTATTGGTTTACTATCAAATCATACGTTTTTAATGTGAACAATCTTTTTCCAATCTTTGCTTTTTGCATGTCCTGTTTTTCAATACATAAGGATTTTAGAGAGGTGATGGCTTCCAATGCCCCTCCTAGTGAGGCATAAGTTTGCAGCAATTTGAGAGATTCATCCTTGTTAGATTTAATGGCTAACCATCATCAGGGATTGACTCAGCTTTTGGACAATTTGTTATGTGTAGGTTAACAAGAGATGGAAGGAGGAGGTAATGATTTAAAATTTTCCAATCCTTGAAGAGTAGGTCTCTGTAGGGAGGGAGCATATAATCCTTGACCGGAAAATGATTCAAATTGAGGGCACCTGTTGATGATCAGATCCTTGAGATGATTATAAGGCTGTTCTTGTGAGATCAGATCTTATTTCCTACCATGCCAGCAGAATTGGTTGTCGGTGCTCCACTTGATGTGATATTTGACAGGCTCGCTTCTCGCCTTGTTTTGGACTACTTTCGTCATAGAAAGCTCGACGAGCGGGTGCTGAACAAGTTGAAGGTGAAATTTTTGTCCATCAATGCTGTGGTTGATGATGCAGAACAGAAGCAGATTCAAAATCCACCTGTCAGAGACTGGCTTTTTAAGGTCAAAGATGCTGTGTTTGATGTTGAGGATCTCTTGAATGAAATACACTATGAATCCTTGAAATGCCAGATGGAAGCTGAACCTAAGACCACTTCTAGCAAGGTGTGGAATTTCTTTAATATATTTTCTGTCAGTTCCTTTGATAAGGAAATTGAATCAAGGATCAAACTAGCACTTGACAACCTAGAAATTCTCTCAAAACTTAAGGGTGATCTTGGTTTGAAAGAAGTTATAGTAGTTGGACTTGAATCAGGATCAGGTAGTAAAGTGTCAAAGAAATTGCCATCAACATCTTTGATGATTGAAAGTTTTATTTATGGTAGAGATTATGACAAAGAAATCATCTTCAATTGGCTGACATCTGATGCTGACAATTGCAATCAGCCATCAATACTTTCTGTTGTTGGAATGGGTGGAATGGGTAAGACCACTCTTGTACAACATGTATATAATGACCCAAGGATAGAGGAGGCTAAATTTGATATCAAAGCTTGGGTTTGTGTTTCTGATGATTTTGATGTTTTGAGGGTAACAAGAGCAATTCTTGAGGCCATTACTAAATCAAAAAATGATGGTGGAGACCTAGAAATGCTTCATGGAAGACTGAAAGAAAAATTGTCAAGGAAGAGATTTCTTCTTGTATTGGATGATGTTTGTAACAAAAAACGCAACAAATGGGAAGCTGTGCAAACTCCTCTTAATTATGGGGCCCAGGGAAGTAGAATTCTCGTCACAACACGCAGTGGAAAGGTTGCTTCTACCATGCAGTCAAAAAAAGTACATTATCTAGAGCAATTACAGGAAGATCATTGCTGGCAAGTATTTCGTAAACATGCATTCCAAGATGATAATCCTGAGTTGAATGCAGAGCAAAAGGAGATTGGTATGAAGATAGTTAAAAAGTGCCAAGGATTGCCTCTAGCTTTGAAAACAATTGGATGTCTTCTACGCACAAAGTCATCTGTTTCAAAATGGGAAAGTGTATTGACAAGCAAGATATGGGACATACCAGAAGATTGTGAAATTATTCCTGCTTTATTTTTGAGCTATCACCACCTTCCTGCTCATCTCAAGAGATGTTTTGCTTTTTGTGCCTTATTCCCCAAAGATTATGTGTTTGTCAAGGAGCATTTAATTCAATTGTGGACGGTTGAAAATTTTCTTCAATGCCATCAACAGAGAAAGAGTCCAGAAGAAGTTGGTGAACAATACTTCGATGATCTATTATCGAGGTCCTTCTTTCAACAATCAAGTGAAGATGAAAGGTTGTTTGTCATGCACGATCTTCTCAAAGATTTAGCAAAATATATTAGTGGGGACATCTGTTACAGGTTGGGAGTTGATGATAAGGCAAAATGTATATCAGAAAGGACCCGTCATTTTTCATTTCCAATGAATCATGTTCAATATTTTGATGGGTTTGGCAGTTTATTTGATGTTAAAAGGTTACGTACATTTATGCCAATAAGTACAGAAATGGATTGTTTCTTTGGTTGGAATTGTGAGATGTGGGTGCAGGAGTTGTTCTCCAAGTTTAAGTTCTTACGTGTCTTGTCTTTGTCTAGTTGTTCTGGCCTTACAGAGGTGCCTGACTTTGTAGGAAATCTTAAGCATCTCTGTTCCTTGGACCTTTCCTATACTGATATAAAAAAACTACCTGATTCAATGTGTTCGCTCTATAACTTGCAAATACTGAAGCTGAAATATTGTATAAATTTGGAGGAGCTGCCCTCGAATTTGGAGAAACTCACCAACTTGCGTTGCCTTGAATTTATAGGTACTAAAGTGAGAAAGATGCCGATGCATTTGGGAAAGCTGAAGAATCTTCAAGAATTGAGTACGTTTTGTGTTGGCAAAAGTAGCGAGTTTGGGATTCAGCAGCTTGGAGAACTCAATCTTCGTGGAAGTCTATCAATTGAGGAGCTGCAAAATATTAAGAATCCCTCGAATGCATTAGCAGCTAATTTGAAAAATAAAATAAACCTCGTGGAGCTGAAGGTAGAATGGAATTGGAACCAGAACCCTGATGATCCAAAGAAAGAAAAGGAAATACTTGAGAATCTACAACCTTCCAAACATTTGAAGAGGTTGTCAATCAGAAACTATGGTGGTACACAGTTTCCAAGTATGTTATTTGATCATTCATTGTCAAATGTGGTGAGCTTAACTTTGGAGAACTGTAAATATTGCATATATTTGCCTCCCCTTGGAGGTTTGCCATTTCTCAAGTCGCTGATAATCAGCAGGTTTAATGGGATAGTGAGTATTGATACCAATTTTTATGGGAATAGCACTTCTTCATTTACATCATTGAAAATATTGGAGTTCTCTGATATGCAGGAATGGGAAGAATGGGAATGTAAAGCTGTGACAGGTGCTTTTCCATGTCTTCAACATCTTTCTATTCGGAAATGTCCCAAGTTTAGAGGGCACTTGCCAGAGAAACTTCTTCATTTAAAGTATTTATTCATTTTTAACTGTGAACAACTTGTGGCTTCTACCCCCATGTCTCCAGAAATTTGTACATTAAATCTGCAGGACTGTGGAGAGGTGAAATTTGATTATCGTCCTACTACTACTACTCTGAAAGAGCTCCAGGTAACGGGACCAAGCTTGGAAGCATCATCTTCAGAGCTCCAGGTAATGGGACCAAGTTTGGAAGCATCATCTCTAGAACCCCAGATAACGGGACCAAGCTTGGAAGCATCATCTTCAGAGCTCCAAGTAACGGGACCAAGCTTGGAAGCATCACCTTCAGAGCCCCAGGTAACGGGACCAAGCTTGGAAGCATCACCTTTAGAGCCCCAGGTAACAGGACCAAGCACGGAAGCATCACCTTTAGAGCTCCAGGTAATGGGACCAAGCATGGAAGCATTGTCTTCAGAGCTCCAAGTAACGGGACCAAGCTTGGAAGCATCGCCTTCAGAGCTCCAAGTAACGGGACCAAGCTTGGAAGCATCGCCTTCAGAGCTTCAAGTAACAGGACCAAGCTTGGAAGCATCGCCTTCAGAGCTTCAAGTAACGGGACCAAGCTTGGAAGCATCGCCTTCAGAGCTTCAAGTAACGGGACCAAGCTTGGAAGCATCGTCTTCAGAGCTCCAGGTAATGGGACCAAGCTTGGAAGCATCATCTTTAGAGCTCGAGGTAACGGGACCAAGCATGGAAGCATTGTCTTCAAAGCTCCAGGTAACAGTACCAAGCTTGGAAGCTTCGTCCTTACAGCTTCAAGTAACGAGACCAAGCATGGAAGCATCATCTTCAGAGCTCCAAGTAACGGGACCAAGCTTGGAAGCATCATCTTCAGAGCTCCAAGTAACGGGACCAAGCTTGGAAGCATCGACACTCAAAATGAACGAGCACATTATATCTAATACTTCTCTTGAATCTTTGGACATTTGTTCTTGCCCAAACATGAATATTGTCATGACCCATTCATATGATTTGCTGGCAATAATGAAACTAAATTGTAGTTGTGACTCTCTAATGATCTTTCCACTGGATTTCTTTCCAAAGCTCCATTTGCTTGATCTCATCCAGTGTCGTAATCTACAAATGATTTCACAAGAAAAGGTTCATAATCATCTTGAGACTTTGATCATTAACAAGTGCCCTCAATTTGAATCATTTCCCAGTCAAGGATTATCTGCACCCTCCCTTCAGGGACTTACTATTGAAGGATTAGAAAATTTGAAATCGTTACCTGTAAGTATGGATGTCCTCCTTCCATCTCTTGGTAGGCTAGTGATTAAAAATTGTCCAAAAGAAGTTGAGTCATTCCCTAGCGAAGGTTTGCCATCAAATCTAACCAAGATGTATCTATCAAATTGCTACAAACTTATTGCCTCAATGAAAGGGGCGCTGGGAACCAACACCTCTCTAAAATACTTGGATTTTGAAAATATGGATGTGGAGTCTTTTCCAGAAGAAGGTTTGCTGCCACTCTCTCTTCAATTTCTACAAATCCATAATTTCCCATATCTTAAAACACTGGACTACAAAGGCCTTTGCCAGCTCTCCTCTCTTGAAGAATTGACTCTTCGTGATAACCCCAGCCTCCAATGCTTACCACAGGAGGGTTTGCCCAAATCCATTTCAACTCTTCGTATTTCGGGCAATTGTCCATTGCTCCAACAACGTCGCCTGGGACCAAAAGGTGAAGATTGGGGAAAGATCGTTCACATTGAAAACATATGGGTTGATTATGAACGAATACGATAAACCTCAAGTTGGAAATTACACATACACTAATATGTCTACATTTTCATCAGGTGCCAATTCTCCACAATATCCTTACAACTTTTGAATTACATTCTTTTCTCCACAATAGCAACACAAGTTTCACCTTAGTTAATTAATGTTTGTTAAAAGGGTGTAATTATTAATTTGGTCCTTATACTTGTGACACATTGTTGCTATGTAAGTTAGTTCCTAGGCTAGCAAATTTAATGCATTTTGGTTATGATATTTCTTCTTAGTTCGTACCTTTCTTCTAGTTATCTTTAGAAGTATCTTTTCTATGAAAAATGTTATGTTCTCCTAAATGTAGAGACCGAATTATCCTCTTATCCACTGAGTGGTTGACACTTAGGCATTGAGAGGTGTTGAGAGAATTGTGTGCAATAGATTGTATTGTGTGCGACACACGATGGCAAGTCAGATTGTGCATTAAAATCATTGACATTTGTCAATTTTTTACTAAATCGAAAGATTATTTAGGTTGTTTGGTTCGAAGAATATAACATTACTCATTTTCTATTGGTTATGAGGTATGATATTTTCTTTTATTTTCGTGTCAATTGGACTCAATTAGTCTAAAAAGCATTGAGAATTTGAGAAAGAATACTAAGCATTATGAACTTAATCTTGCTCTTTGCAGAACTTCCTCTATGTGGGTTGTTTTTCTTTCCCTGCCTCTTAACTTCTCTTGCTTAAATGTTCTTAAGCTACTGTTCTACATACCTGTCCTTTTGTTGATAACATATAGCTTGATCTGTTTTCAAATGTTTCCCGAATTCCAAAACGCTATCTTTTGAAGGAAATTCAGGAAGAAACTCTAATGAAACTGTATACTTGTTTGTGAATGACTGCCAAGTTTCTGGTTTGCATGTTATATACACCTTACATACTATGTTACACAATTTACGCACTGATATACATAATGTGAGGCCATTAGACTTTGCTATTGTGAAATCTTAGTTCTTACAATAGTATATTTTAAAGTAACTTATAATTCCTTAAATTCTATCTTGGTAGACACTTTCGACCCATCTAATGATACGTGGATATCTGAAGAAAATGATGGCCAACTGCAAAATATTGGATTTTCAAGTATTTTTCAGCATTTGTAGCAAGATCAAAACAAAGCATGGGCTCGGAAATAGGCCAGGAAATTAATAGTGCATGATAGATTTAACACTAGCACGTGAGGTTTGCTCATTTTCTTAAAGGTAAATGAAGTAGCATATTATCTTTTCTTTCTTCAGCATAGATTCTGATGTTCATTTTTCTCATCTAATTATTGAACTGTATGTTTTTATGACTCAGATTGAAAGAGTTGTCAATAAGGAGCTGTGGTGATACAGGATTTCCAGATTGGTTTCGACTTTGGAGATGATCCATTATCAAATGTGGAGTCCATAAAGGTTTAGAAAATTTAAAAATTGTGAGCGAATAGTAAAACAAATTTTGAGAGTTTTTTTATTTTAAATGAAAAAGCTATATGATGAGTCTTTTCTCAACATATGTGGTTTTAACTTTATAAAAATTAACTAATAGCAAATAATTTTCTGTTGATAGGCCTAAAGTCCGAGCTTTAGCTGCTTTAGTCTTGGGTTGAAACTACTTGTTGCCTCCCTTGGAGTCTTGCCATCTTTCAAGAATCTATCAGGAATAGGACTTGACGGGAGAGTGATTTTATTTATTCAGAGTTAGTGAGTTTCATGGGAGTAGGCAACTAGCTCTTTTTCTACTATTTCATTTGGATACTTGAAACCTTGATGTTCATGGATATAGAGGAATGAGAATGTAAAATAGTGCAAGGAGATTTTTCCACGTCTTAAGATCAATCTATAGTGAATTGTCCCAAGCTTATGGTTCCTTTTTTTAAGAATTTATCTACTATGTTTCTTTTCAAAAGTTAATTTTTTTTTTTTTATCGACAGTGAGAATCTTAAAATGAATTTTGTCCTAAGAATCTGGTCATGATCTTACATTGAGGAGTGTACTAAATTTGTCTTCAAGTGGATTATCTGAACCCAAACAAAAATTATTGAGTAGTCTTGAATGTCTATGATTCCAACTAACATCTATTTAATATATATTTGGATTTTTTAATTTATGAAAAAAAAATTATAACACTTGATTATGTATAAGTGGATACAAGATTATGATCTGATTGAAAGTTTGGATAATTTAAAATCATTAAGCAATGATATAAACAAACTACTCCATCTCTTACTACTCCATCTTTTATTGATGCGTCCTAAGATCCACAATCAAAACCTAGTTAAATAGAATTGAGAATTAACAATGAAAATCGGAGAACCAAAAAATTAAAAGAAAAAAAAATAGAAAACAAATTAAGATTGAAATAGCTCACTACTAATTTCTAGGAGTTAGGTAAGAGATTGTAGATATTCGTTTCAAATATTATAGAAGCTCGATAAGAATTTGATTTTTAATGCAAAACAAAAGAAATGCCGTCAAGAGTGGTTTGTAGTCTACATAGGCATATGGTTTATAGTTGCCCAAAAATGGTAGGATTTTACATTTAGTCATGTCTAGTTCCTCCTCCCTAGGCTCCTCTCCTTTTCACTCATGTCTCTCTCTTCTCTCTTCTCATCTATTCCTCTCTTTTTTTTCATGTTTCTCGAGCCTTTCACTCTAGCTCACCACTCACCTAAAGTGTTTCACTCTACACTCATGTTTTAATCTTTTGTGACTTTTTCTCTAATGTATTTTCTTGTCTTTTTCCACTCAAGTCTTACTCAAAGCTTACACAAGAAATCAATTTTTAAAATCAAACAAGCCTACTGCAAATACAAGCTAAGAAAATCTCAATAAACTCTTAAGAGAAAACAAGAAAAGAAAACTCAAGGACAAAACTGTAAGGAATTTTTAAAAACAAGCCAGAAAAACTCAAAGAAAAGGAAGTTAAACTTAAAAAGAATTCAAGGAAGACATTAAGGAAGAAGACTAATACTAACTCAAAACAAGTATTACGTGCAAGGAAAATAATTGCGAGTATAAACATTCACTGTGTTTAACAACGTTCAATAATTAATGCACCAATCTTATTTCACTAGTTTCCTAAGAGTCATGTTTAACTAGTATTGTCATTGGACCTTCAAATTTCACTTCCTTTTACTCTCTTTTGATTTTGTGTGCACATATTCTGATTTTAATGTACTAAAACAATTACATGATCATTCTTTTTCTTTTTCTCTATGAACTCTCTTCTTCTTTTTCTCTTTGAACTCCCTGTTTTACAACTTTTGGTTCATAAATTTTTTGGTAACTTCTACTCTATTTTCTAACACAATTTCTCAAGTAAATTCAACAAATTTACTGTGCAAACTTTACATATACAGAACAACAAAGCCAATTTTTAGAAATTATACAATTCAAATCAGTTTCAAGATCTCACATATAAACATCAAACAAACAAACTCAAACAAGCATGAACACAACAAAATTGTATCATGACTAGTAAAATTGAAAATTCCCAAATTCTAAGCATAAGAAGGAAAGTAGAAAATAGAATGAGATCACAATGACTCACCACTAATTCCAAAGAACTAAATAGGAGATTATAGAGATTTGTCACAAGCATCATAGAAGTTTAATAAGAATTGAATTTCTTACGCAAGATAAGAGTAGAGAGAACGTTTTCAAGAAGACTTCATTCAAAAGTTTCTAATGTTAATTATACAGAAGATTTTTATACCCTTGATTATTTTCTAATTACATTCCCTAATCCTATTTGAAAATTAAAGTCCACTTCAAGCCCAAAGATATGCACCAAAAAATTACCAATCAAAATCAAGATTATTATAATTGCCAAAATCAAGAAATCTAACTACCAATAGAAAATACTACTGAGAAGGGCTTTGGTCTAGAACTATATAGTCCTACGTGAAATGAATTAAAAAATATTACAAAACTACAACATCTACCTCTATATATTGTCTTGAAGGCAGTTGGACATGTGGTACACAATATGTATCTTATGTGCCTCCTTTAGGCCATTCAACATGGTGAATCCTTTGAACAAACTTCCTTATTATTCTTTTTGGAGCCAATCCTTCATCATAGGACCTTCAAATATAGGAATAACTTCTTCCTCCTCATCCTCTTGACTGCAGCTTTCAGGCATGCATCACTTACTGCTAAATACAAATTTATGCACTGCTGGAGCTATAGTTTGTGGCTCAAACAGTCTTGTAAGAAGAATAAAGATAAAAATTTATATTTCAACTTGAAATAATTTTGATGTAGCTGTGACTACAATTATTCTGTATATAAATTCTTTTTGCCGTAAATATTGGGAACAATATAACCTATTAATTGGATGATACCCAATTTACTCATGAATTGGGAATTGGAAAAGATAACGTTTTTGTAAGATGTAGACTTAGCATCATATTTTTCCTTATTTCACATAGAATTGGATATATATACCTGCTTTTACTTCAATAAAAAAGAGAAAGATATATGCTTGCTTATTATGTTATTTTTTTTTAATATTACAAATAGTAATTTAAATAAAAAATTATAAAGAAATATGTGAAAAAATTCGTACAAAAAATAACAAATAGAAAAATATATTTAATTAATACATATGATTAGAGAAAAATAAATGATAATATTTTGAATTGCTAAAAAAATATATAAATGAGTATAATTTTTTCTTAAAAAGAGAAATATATTTTATTTTTAAAAAATATTTATTTTTGTTCATTTTTTTATCATAATAAAATATGAATTTATTTTATTCATATAACTTTATTCACAATTTATAAATCTCACATTTTATTATAGTTTTAAGAGGTAAACTAAAAATTTAACACCGATGAGGAAACATTGCAATTATGGCATCCTATATACTAAACTACTTCAACATTAAAAATTAAACCTTTTCCTTTTGTCATTTTATTCCATTATAACATGATAAACATTGAAACATTAATTAATATCATCAAACAAAAATATTACAATTGTATAAATCAACTTAGTAGATATTATATTTATATAAATAAATATTATAAGAACATAAAAAAATTATTTAGTGGTGTGCATATAATTATCATCTTATTTTTTTCCTTATATTTTTATCAATCATACTAAAAAGAATAATATTTAAATGATTATATAATAGATATTTTTTAAATTATTGAAATAGATAGACTTTTAAATTATTCTTAAATATTTTAAATACTAATCATACAATTTATTTAGAAATTTCTAAAAAAATCACTTATTTCAATTATAATTTTTATAATATAGAAAACATTACAAGGATGACGCCAATATTGTCATTCATATATCTTGATTTTTCTAAATTTATTGTTATCAAGAGTTAAGAATATTAGAATTTTTAATTCTCTAGTTAGGGTATTTACTCTTAATAATTGAGTTGAAATGTATTAACTAATATTATTGAAAATTTTTGTTAATACTTAATTTCTTTCAAAAAAATGTTTTTTTTTTTGGTAAAATTATATATATATATATATATATATATATATATATATATATATATATATATATATATATATATATATATATATATATATATATATATATATAATTTTACAAAAACAATGATACATACTAGTTAATATCTTGTTTCTTAATAAAGAAAGACCAGGTACACTTTTAATATAACAGGGAAGAGGCAAATGAGTGTTGTTGTCAATGAATGCAAGAAGTGTTGTACAAATTATGAGATTTAGTTTCAATAAACAACTAAAGGAAAAATTATGTAAAAGAATTAAAAAAAAAAGTGCATTAGTTAATTACTTAATATAGTGAAAAGACTATATTAAAATTAAATGTGTATTTAAAGGTGTGAGTAATGTGTATTTAATGTTTAATGGATGAAATTAAAAAAAGATACTTAAGGACTTAAAATAAAACTTAAACAATCTTGTTGACACGACAAAGTTATGCTTGAAGAGTTCCATAGGTATAATCGTTTTAACGATTAAATTTAATTAAGAGTAATTATTCATAAACGAACGATATTAATACTGAATTTCAAAATGGTAAAGAAATGGACATTTAGGTGCAACATTTAGTAAAAGTGTTGGATTGCAATACAGAAAAACAGACCTGAAATACGTTCAGGCAAATATAAATTAATTAATTCAAAATGTTATTTGTAAATAATATGAGTATTTTTACGTGGGAAACAAATTGACCTTGAGAATGACACTGATTAGGACTATTTGTTTGCCAAAATCCTTTTGTAAAAACTTATTTAATCTTGGTCGAATTAGTGACCAAAGAAAATTGAAGTAGTTTAATGTAGGGGTGTTATAATTGCAATGTTGAACTATAGGTGTTAAAATTTTACCTTAATTAGTTTTTATAACTATTATAAAACATGACATTTATGAATTGTGAATATTTCTCTTCTCGCAGAAATGATTGATGTCAATATTATATGAATAAAGTATTCAACTTTTATTATTTGAAAAATAAGTACAAAATAATTAATTCTTGAAAATAGAATATATTTCTTTTTTTTAAAGATAAACTTATATCTTTCATGTTTTTGTTTAATTTAAGAAAATATCATTTATTTTTCTCATGCAATAATACCATATGTATATGATTAAAGATATTTTCTTCATATTAGTATCTTTTACACAAGTCTATTATTTTTTATCTAACTAATCGTAATATGTAAATAGTTTAATTACTCACTTAGCCTCTTCAATTACTCAAACTTTACCATTTGCTCTTATAGCTAAAATTGTATGTCGTAGTCTCTTCTTGAGTAAATTTTTTTTTAATCTTTATCATCAATTATCAAATAATTATATAAGCTTTATGTGCTCTAACACCGCCACAAAATTAAATTGACAATGTAAAACTGTAAAAAATATCTTGTGTTACTCAAGATTTTCTTTTTACTTCTTCCTCTCTCTTCTCTCTTCTATCTTTTCCCTATTTTCTCTTACCTCTCTTCTTCCCCCTCTTCTTCATATTGAGCATCTTTGTTTCCTAATGATACGAGTAGTGAAAGTTTCAACTTTGTAAGAGTGTTAGAGTACCTCAAGTTAACAGATTGAATTACTTGATAATTTGACATTAGAGACGAAAAAAAACTGTTTGCATGGGAAATAAAACAGAGATTTTAAGTATAAAAAAATTGCTAAGTTTGGATAAGTGTCAGGACCAAATAGTATGTTTGAAAAAGTCAATCCTTCTGTCACATTAAATTGGCATTCAACGTGGTGAAATTTTGAATCAACCACACCATAAACCATTAAGGGGGAAAAGTGATGTGTATAACTATTAACTGGATTTGGATCCCTCCTACCACAAGCAGCTGCAGCAAAATAAGATATTACATCCAAAGGGGGTAGGGGTTCTTTTGTTACAGAAGCAAATAGGCAAGCACAAAAGCAAAACAAGTTAGTCATGTTAGTGTGTCTTTCTAGATGCTACTGTGCAAAATGGATGTGTCTTTCTAGACTGTACAAAACCAATGGGATTCAGAAAAACCCTGCAAATATTTTATCATCTGTCAACAACACTTAATCCATTGAGGAACTGGTTTCAGCAGTCTCATCCTCACTAAAGCTAGATGGCATCTCTGCAGCTGACCTACATGATCATGTATGATGGTATTATAAAGAGTTCTACATCCAATAAGTCAATAACATAACATGTAGGATTGATTTGGAGAGAAGTAAAAAATTTAACTTTAGTAATATTTTTTTTCTGTTATAAGTTTATCCAAACAAAACCTAACTCTTCAGTGGTAAGAATTGATTTGGGGAGAAGTAAAAAACTTAAATTTTAAGTATGGTAGAATTGATTTTTGGGGCGTTGAACTCAGATTATATCTTATTTACAATTAAAAAGCAGTTTTTACCTAAATGAGATTTTAAAAAGTAAATGATTATGTTAGAGATATTTATTTGTTTTATGTAAATAGAAAAATATGAAAAGATTTCATAGTTAGAAATTAGGAATTTTTATCATTATTTGTATCCTTAATTTTAACTTTATTTGATTATAAGTAGAGCATTGTATGTGTGGGTAACACAACACAACATTTTCAATAAACATTTTATATGGTATAAGAGCATGAGTTTTTCTTTTATTCCTTTTTTTTTTTTTAGTAGCAACGTGTGAACATAGTTGCAAACTTGCAACTACTATGCACTCTCAGTAATTTAGGTTTATTGTCTTCCCTTTTTGATACAGTGGGTGCTCTTTTTCATAGGTGAACGGTACCTGCCCCCACTTCTAGCCACCCTGACCTTCTACACACCACTCTTTCTTCGCCCTATTTCCGGTGACCCCTCTATTGCCTTTCAATGACCCTCTCAAAGCTGAAACTATGTCTCTTAAGGGCTCTCGTGTTGAGTATATATGTAACAAGCTTGGTTCACATGACATTTATTCTCCAACTTAAGAGAGAGTGTTAAAGATATTCATTTATTCTATGCAAATAGAAAAATATGAAAAGATTTTAGTTAGAAATTAAGGATTTTTACCATTATTTATGTCCTTAATTTTAGTCTTATTTGATTATAAATAAAGCATTATATGCGTGGGTAACATGACATGCAACATATTCAATAAACACTTTTACATATTATTTCTCCATAAAAAGTTGAACCAAACATGTGCAAAAATTATTCTTCCTAACTCAGCTCACTTCAAAAATATCATATACAAGTACAAATCAATTCTTCCAGAATCTAAAAAGAAAAACGGATCTTATTCTACTTTGATAAGGTAAGCAACGACCATCCGAAAACAAAAATTTAAATATATGCTACTAATCAATCTACTTATAAAATTACCAGTCAAATTGGTGCCACAATAAACAAGAACTACTGACATAGACATGCACATAAGCTCACAGAATTTTAAGAGGACCAGGGGAAGCATGCAGTCATGAAAAAGACAAAATTAAAAAGATATAAATGGACACCTTTGACTTTTCCTTGGTACCAGCTCAGCAACAGGTGCTTGTTTAACATCATATTGTTCAAGTGGATCAACTTTAGCTCGCTTTGCAACCTATTGTGTTAATATAAAATAAAATGATAAGGACACAAATTAAAGCAAAATATCTTATACACTTGGAATGAGGGAAGTGAGGTCAATAGAAAATCAAATTACCAAAAACCACATACGCAGGAAGTTATGCAATTAAAACTCACCATCATTTCATTTGAAAGCACCCTAACTCCATCTGGATCACGATATTGTTTTTTTACCTTTCTATCCCCATTAAACTTTTCTTCCTGCAAAAAATGCAACCAAACAAGCATTTTAAGTCATCTGTAAACAAAAAACATTTATTATTACATGCACATGCAGAACATACAAATAAAGTGCAAACATATTGGTAGACCTTTGCCATCTTTTTATTAAGCCTTCTTTCTTCAGTATCCAAGTAAATTTGAGACTTATGTATTGACTTTGAAGGCTTAGATTTCACATATTCACTGCTTCGTACATTCTTCAGATTGCTGTTATCGAAGGCATGTAGCAGTGAATCCGTCTGCTTAACCGCAAAGTTATTCTCTTCATAGTGATCACTAGGGTTAGAAGCAGAATCACATCTCATCCCCTCAAAACCACGCTTAGTACCAATCCTACGGTTTTTAGTGCTGTTATATGCAGATGCTTCCCCAGTAGAGTCTACATACAAATCCAGGGAAGAGTTCTTGCGAGGTAGAGGATTGATAGAACTGTGAAAAGTTGGCCTTTGATTTATATTCTGGTGGGGTTTCTTATCCTGGAAATCAGAATCATGCAAGGAGCCAAAGTCACCTCCTTCCATATGTGAATCTTGGGAACTTAACTTGGTAAGATATGAATCATGTCTCTGCCAATACACAAGGAAAAGAAAGTGAGAGGCCAGGGAATAACAATTATGCACTGGTTTTAAAGAAACAAGTGCTCATCCTAAGCTTGTAAGCTGTAACATTAAAAATCAAGTAACTTCCCAATTTATGAACCATGTATCTTATAACAGATCATGTTCTGTTAGGATAATCAAAACAAAAGATGAATGCATTCAAAAGTTCAACTTACAGAGCTAAGACTGGATTGCTTTTTCACAGCAGAGACTTCTGGAGAATTTGGAAGGGCAGGATTTGCGACATGGTATGCTTCTGCCATAGAACTCGTAGGATTAGACAGGTAAGAATCTCTATCTATTCTCAAAATTACTATATGCAATCAGAAATTAGAATCGGAGGTAAGAGAATCAACATAATAAGGAAAATAAAAATAAACCCTGACACCTAAGCTAAGATGAAATCTATCTAGTAAAACATTCAAAGATCATGAGCTTTCCTGACCTGAACAAGAAAAAAAGCATACTGCACAAAGATGAGCACACAAAAGTCATGTGCACTTCTTAAAGGAAAGTATTCATCTCCATTAACAAGTTTTCAACTCTAAGCAAAACTAAAACTTCAACTCCTTCAATATGAGCAAGCATACACCAATACAAAACAACCTGTTTGACAATATATAATTGTATAAACCATTTATACTCTAAACTTGAAATAAGCAGGTGCACACATTCATTCAGGACCTGAAATTATTAAAAATATTGGCTAATGAATAGTGACATGAAGCTACTGATTTCATACAAGATCTAATGTGAACTAGCAATAATCTCTGACAAATGTTGATAATTATTGTAGAACACAGAACAAATCTGATCAGATTAATTGTCATTGAACCTGTTAGTAAGGCATCCCTTGAAATTACTCCAAAACATCTAAATCATTCTAAGTAATCATGGGCTTGTTGGAAAACGTTTTATTTGCTATTCAAAGAAAGAACTCACACCCAGTTGTATCCTTAAAGCTACCACTGCCTAAGTCAGAAAAACAATGTGTTGTGTGTCAAATATCTTTTCCACAGTCTAATTAAGCAAAAATATTCCTTTAACGCAAAGCAACAACCATATTGTTTCAACAAAAATACTTTTAATCTTGCAAACCAATTGAGTGAGACTTGGAAAAATAGGATAACTGAATACATATAGTACAACCTACCATTAGCTAGATCTGGAATTTGACATTCAAAAGCCTCAGGGGGAATTGTATCAAATTCAACAGTAAGTAGTGGACCATCTTCCCGATAATGGCTTCCTAATTGCTTTTTAACTGCAGTTATAGCAGCATGTTCTATCTCTCCCTTCACTTTCAAATATCCTGATGGCTTATACACCATGTTATTTGCACCCTTGGGATTTAGGGGTGGAAGAGATCCATTAGGTGTTAGATGACTAGAAGGCTCCATATCATATGGATCCTTTCCTTGAGGAAGCGATCGGTCTTGCAAAGATGAGCTACTCTCAGATGATGTGCTATCTGTTGCACTATCATTTTCTGTATAATGATGGTTCCTGTGTCCATAGTTCATATCTGCAGCCGAAAATTCATGGTTATAAAGGCCATGACTCTCAACCTCTTTGGGATCTAGATGCCTATAATCACCATGTTTAGTGCTTCCACATGAATCCTGCCCTAGACCACTGCCACGATCCTGGATGACACCACTTGAACGATCTTGCCGTCCATTAGCACACACTTCATCATTCAACAATTTTTTATCTTTTAACCTTCTGTGGCAAAACCATCCAGATATTTGCTTTTCTGTCAACTCTAACTCATCAGCCAGTTCTGATTTCATTTCCTCTGTGAGATATTTGTGATCTGGAAAAAAAGGCAAAAAAGGAAATTCCTCGAGAATTAGCACTCAGCAAGGTGCATTAACATCCATATGACAAAAGAAGTACACCTACCATTGTAAAAATTTTCCAATGCCATAAGCTGGGCAGGTGTTTTGAGCCTTCTTTTCTTATTTTTCTCCATAGACAATTTATTTTCTTCTGATTGAAACTCAGTTGCTTCTGAATACCAACAGAAAAGCATAAGTACATGAGTTAGGATGGAAAGAATAACAATAGTAAGCAATCAAAAACACCAAAGAAAATCTCTAATGCCATACCAGTCACTTCAATTGATAATAATGTTATGAAATCGGACATACAGTTACATGCTTAAAAGCTATGACAATATGAAAAAGAATGGATGCATGGACAATTGAAGTCATGTTAATGTTGTGAAATTTTCCCAAGTGCAAGGAAGCTGCTTTCTTTGAATCTTGAAGAAAAAAGATACTTGTTTTGATCAAACATGTACAAGAAAATTATATCACAACAAAAAGAGGTTTAAAATTCTTACAATTTTTGAATTTGGGATTAACTCAACCCCAAAAACTAACTATTAGGGTAAGAGTTGTTTTCCACTTATATACATTATTCAGGCTATATCTCTACCCAATGTGGGATTAAACTTAGTGCATAGATAATATAGTAGGTGACCTAATAATGGATTTAATATAGACTTTGATACTATCTTAAAATTTAGGCTTAAGGCCTAACTTAATCCCACAAAATTAGCTTGTAAGGTAAGGACTGTTCAAACATTATACGCTCTATTTAAGCCAGATTGTTAATCAATGTGGGATTAAACATCACCTTTGAGGTTACAATTAAGGCAGTCCCAAGAGGCCACAACTAAGGCAGGCTAGGTGTGATCACAATTAAGGCAGCTTTCCATAAAAAACTTTAAAAGGAGCATGCATTACTGGGACCTGGTTCAAGGATATGGATCCTCCACTAATAATTTAAAGGGGTAGAGAGGTTATTACATATAAGAACACTAGAACATATAGCTAATGAATTTTTCATTTTTAGCTGCCAATAAATAAAATTTTTATTCTGCACATATAAAGAGATAATCAGAGATTTCATTCTACACACAATATTTGTTAACAATATGATTTTAAAAATTAAGATATGTCCTTTATAAGTTAATATACACGCTTCATATTTACATATTATACAACAAAACTTGATATTTTAAGAAAATTAAAAAGGAAAACAACTTTAAAATTTATAAAGAAAAGATGCAAAATTACCAGAGTTTTGCAAAGGCACATGGGATGCAATACAGAAAGTAGATCCAACCATAGGCATCATTTTATGACAATGACAAAGCAGACAAAAACCATTCCAAATTAAGGTCATAACAAAAAATGTAAGACCTAAATATTTGAACACATCAAATATTAAATTTCAAATTATGACTGAAATTCAACCAAATCCCAATTTTCCTTCACTAAGATTAACATGCCAGAATCCAAAGACCCCAAATTCAAGACCTTGATACCATATTAACAATCAAAACAACCACCCCATAATGCAAACAATTCATATCCTGGACCTAGATTCCAACCAAGCCATTCAATGAATGAATTGAAAGCAACCTTGAAAAACTATATAAAAAAAATCATATGAAAAACCCAAATCTCTGATAATACAATACCTTCCATGGTTGTGAGGTATTATGGTGAATCTCCCTCTTCTCTGCAAGTTTTGGAGTCAAAGATGCAAGCTTTTTCCCTAGATTCTCAGAAAAATGAGACCCATTTGACCCAAACCTAAAGAAAATGCAAAATTAACATGTGGGTCTGCTTGATTCGTTCAATTTGACCCCAAATTCATCTTGGAGAAAAGAAAGAGAGAAAGTAACTTCTGGGTAAAGTTGAAAGCCAATAAAGACAGAAGAACAATTTCTCTCTCTCTCTGTTTCTTTCATTTGCTTCTTGCTCCAATCTGCTTTTACATTTTGTTTTTACCCTCTGATTGAACAGGAAAATATATTTTTTTTAATTGTTGAATTGAATTTAACTGCGTTTTATTTTTTCCAGAATGAATGAACGCTGAAGAAAAGGAAACAAAATTATGCAGTTTTGCTCAAAATAATAAATAAAAAATAATATATGGACATGTCAACATGATCTGGGAGGACAATGCTGCGTTTCTTATTTTTCATTTATAAAACATTTATTTTTGTGCACTTTTTCTTTTCGGAGTCATTCATCTTGATCGAAAAGTCAGAGTATATTCGGTTTATTGCTGCCATTACCGTCCACAGCTTCTAATAAGTACATTCCACGTAAGTTTTAATTTTTTATCATTAAAATATAAAAAAAATAAGTTAGAATAAACGTATAATAAATTTAGAATATATATATATATATATATTTCAAATATATAAAAAGTATTTAGCTCTCTACCAAGATAATATAAGAATTTTATCTTATTATTCAACCACAAATAATATATTTATTAATTTTTTGTAATAATTATTTTAAAAATTATATTTAAAATAATTTATATTAATTAATTGTGTAAAAACATTTCATTAATAATGCATAAAAATAATTATTATTTAATTATATTTTTTTATTATTCATTTTTTTATAAAAATCGATATATATAATCAAGATATTATGTAATTATAATTCAATAGTATTATAATAAAAAAACATAATTATACTTATGCATTCTTTATTTTATTAAATTTGCAAGTTTCTTGTTTCATTTATTTGTTTTCTCAAATTTAGTTACAACTATTTTTATTGTGTAATTTTGATTCATCTATTCATTTAATATCTATTGTTTAATGAAAATGTTAATGTAACACTATTGTAGTGTCATGTTAATATTTTCTTTAAATAATGGATATTAAATTAACTATGGGTATAAGCGTATCACAATCGATCTACAAACTCAATCAATCCAACTTAATTCGATTCAATAACATTTCAGCATTTAAGTTGTATTGAGTTTATTTTGTCAGACCCAATTATAATTAGATTGGTTAATGAGTTAGTGAATTTCAAATCCAATCAACCTAACACAACCTAGTAATCTTATAATATTATTAATAAAATTATAATTATTTATTAAATTTGTTGAATTTGAACAAGTATAATTAAATTTTAATTTAGGCGTACACTGGAATATTTGAAAACATGATTAATTTTTTATTGGGCTTGAGTTGAAATTGGATGTTTGTGAGTTATTATAAACTTTTTGCATAATATACATTGTCATTTTGATTGTGATATGATTGTACATGTTAATGTTTAGCTAATTTTTCACATTTGGATGAATTAAATTAATTAGGTACTTATTTTTCAAATTTTTATTTATTTTAATTTTTAAATTTTAAAATATATATTATTATTTTATTCAATTGACTAGACGATCCAACACAATTCAATTAAAATCGGGTTAGGTTGTTTAACAAAAAAAAAATACAAACTCAACTCAATCCAACTATACTTTCATTATATTGGATCTTAAATTAACTTAACCCAACCTGAGCGACTTACCACCCCTAAAAATAACATATGGACAAAAAATTGCACAATTAAGATAGTATGGATCAAATTTACATAAAAACAAATTAAGGCACAAAATTAAAAAAAAAAAATAGGAGATCAAAATGTACAAATAAGCTTACAAATTATATTCTATATAAAATTACTAAAAGATATGAAACTATTCAAAAACAAATTAGTAGTTATATTATGCTATCAGTTTATTCCCTTGTATCTTTTTAAATTATTTTAATAAATTTTAAATAATAATTTATTAACATCTTGAAAAGAAGTAGAAGTATATAAATAAAACTCATAATTAAATTATTTTCTTTTTTTACTAGATATATCAAATGAAATAAAATATGAGTAATGATAACATATCTAAATTGAGAATAAAGTTCACTTCCAAAAAAAATTTCAAAATGTTTTTTATAAGATTTAATTATTCATTTAGTCCCTACATTTGTTTGTACTTTGCATTTTTTAGTATTTATATCTAAAACCTCTACATTTTAGTCCTTATACATTTTTTTTATCTTTTAGTCCCTACCATCAATTGTAATATAATGTAGTTAATTCTACGTGAGATGGTCATGTGGGATCTAGTTGTGTGCAATACCATGTTGAGTTGACGAGTTTGACGATTTGATCTCTATCATTGTCCAAACATTACAATTTAGTCTCTATGTCTAGAAACTCTATGTTTTAGTTTCTATACAAATAATTTTATATTAGTCTTTGTCATCAATTGCCAAGTAATTGTGTTAACTTTAGGTGTTCTAACATCACCAAATAATTAAAATTGTTGATGTAAAACTAATAGAAAATTTCTAATGGTTATTAAATCGCAAAAAAATTGAAAATAAAAATGATTCCACCATGCATCATTGATTATAGGAGTCAAAAATGGGTTAGCTCAACAAGCTAAGTTGGGCTCAGCTAAGAAAAAAATGGCCTAAATTAAATTGGGACAAGTTAGGCCCAAAAAAAAAAAACTAGCCTGAAAACAACTAAACTTAATTAGCTTAATATTTTTTTCTTTTAAGATTTTTATATATTTAAGCAAAAATAAAAATAAAAATAGTCTAAATTGGTCTAACCCGATGGGCCATTAAGCCAAGTTGGCTAGCAAAAAGACAATCCACAAGCAATTTGAGTCAGGTTGGCTATTTTTCCATCGTTTGCCTATTGGACAACCAATTTTGCTAGCTCTACTATTCTTGAAGGAGATTTTTGATAGGCCCCTCCCATTATTTGTTCTTTCTTTTCTTCTACTATTCTTACCCTTTCTTTCTCCTTCCCATTCTTCTTCCAATTTCCCCGTATCTTCTTCCTCCACCTTCTTCTTTCTCTTCCCTTAATCCCCTTCTTCCTCCTCTTTCAAGATATTGAATGATAGAAAAAATTTCTTGAGTTTATCAAGTACAATCTATATAGAGTTGTTAATTAAATTATCAAATAAAGCAACTCAAATCTTTGTAAGTATATAAATTATCTCCCTTCATCTTCATTCATCTTAATAAAGTCATGTACTAAAATTTTAAATTTTAAGAAAATAATTTCTATAGAAGTAGAGCAGACATAATTGCAGTCTTTGACTTTTTCAGACTTTAAATATTGCAAGAAAATTAATTAATTGATTATTAGTTTAAGTTATCTTTTATTTGGTTTAATTAATTTTGTATTTTGAGATATAAGAATCCATTATGAACAAACATGCTTTAATTATTAAGTACCTTAAAGGTATTGGTTAAAACATTTTCATGCAAGTAGTGTTTAATGCATCACCATATTGAAATATTAGATATTATATTGCTTAATTTAATGAAAAATCCTCTACTATGTGTTAACAATAATTGAACTTAATAGGAGATTCATAGGAAGGTTTTATAAGTCTAGTTCTCATCTAATGTGGTTATATCATGTTTAATTGTTAATGTTTATTCCAAAAGTAGAAAATATGGAAGATGCAAAAAGATTATTTGATTACATCTTGGTTAGGGATATTTATATGTGGACTAGGAAAGAGAAAAAGAAAAAGGATGAAGAAAAAAGATATGGGAGAGAAAGAAGGAGAGGGAAAAGAAAGAGGAAGAAAAGAAGGGAGAAGAGAAGGAAAAAAGAAGGGAAAAGAAAGAAAGGAGAAGAGAAGTAGAATAAACGAAAAGAAAGAACAAGAAGATGAGCTTCGTCATTGGAAATCTCCTCCAGCAATGGTGCTTGTATGAAGCATATATGTTTTCTAATTTATGTTGATTTAACAATCTTTAAAAATTTTCTAGTGGTATTACATTGACAGTTTTTATTTTGGCAGCATTAGAGCACATAAAGTTAACCGAGTTACATGACAACTAACAATAAAGACTAAACATAAGCAGAGTGTTTAGGTATAATGACTAAAATAAAAATTTAGGCAAGTGTAAGGACCAAATGTGAGTTTAAACCACTGAACCTACCACCTCATCATACCAATAGTGCCCACAATTGGACCTCACATGAGAATGTTACAAAAAAAATATAGCGATGTTACATTACCACTAATGACAAGGACTAAAAGAAAAAAAAATGCTTGTATAGGAATTAAAATGTAAAATTTCTAAGTGTAAGGACTAAAATACAAAGTATAGGAAAATATAGATATCAAATGACTAATTAAAATATTTTATATTATGAGTGAAGTATTAAGAGGTGCTATTTTACAATATAAAAAAATTATTTGTTTATAAAACAAAAAAATCAAAAGAAGAAAATAAATTATTTATATTTTTTTTGATAATAAGTCATACTTCATTGTGTTTGAGCTAATAAAAATTTTTTTTTTAATCAAACACTTTATATGTAGTATGTGTAATAAAGAAGTATAAATGTAAAAAAAAAAACATAATGTAACATTCTAACAACTTAAGTAAAATGAGTGTACATAGTCATAAATTTGTAGGTACTATTCTTGATGTTGTTAGGGAGAGAAAGCTTGTTAACATTATTTTGAACACCAAGGTTATGTAGTGAATTTCATCAATAAGAGTTGCTTCGGTTTTTATGACAATAAATAAGTTTTAAATAGGTATTCAAATAAATATATTCATAATTATATTTTAGAAAAAAAGACTGATATATTGTAACAACCTACTAGCATTACATGATACCGAAACTAACACTCATCTTAGAAAGAGTTTGCATACTAAAATTAATTAAAAATTTCTTGAATTACTTTATTTATGAAAATAGGTATAAAATTTTGTTCTTCTTGAAAGACTATACAAAAATAAAGTAAACATAAATAATTGTTTTTTTTTTATCACTAAATATAAACTCAATACAAGCCAAATATTGAAGGGGATATAACCTCATAAACAAATAAAGTCTTTTTATAACTTTATAGAAATAAAACCTTATTATAAGTAAAACAAAACACATGCATGTATACACTATAACTGGTTGACACTTTTAATGCTAAAAATAAGAAAATGGCATGTTGTTATCTCATATGATATTGTCCTTTATTCTTTCGTTGATGGGATAGTCCTTGTCTAGTCACTTGCTCTCACGAATGTTAGATCATAGTAGTCACACACATAAACACTGGGCAAGGGTAACCTTGCTCAAATAAAACATAACTATATATATATATATATATATATATATATATATATATATATATATATATATATATATATATATATATATATATATATATATATATATATATATATATATAGCATTACTCAATTTGAATTCATATGATCCAATGTCATTTAAATTATCTATTTCAAAAATAATAATTATCGCCTACAATCATATAAGAAGAAGCATCATCTCAATTATCAATAATAATCATATGCCACCATGCACAATAATGCATAATGCTAGTCATACAATGTTATGCAAACTTGAATCCATGGAGACTTTCATCGCATTGAATTTTTGAGCCTTGTATATATAGATGGCTTTACATCTTGCCATTTTCTCCTTTCTTGTGTTATGTTTTCATCCATGACAACTATGTACTTTGGATTTTGCCTTGACTCTCTGGATACACTTGGTTTCGCATGTAGGAATGATAGGATCTAGGCCATTTTTCTAACAAAGCCATGAGCCAAATAGACCTACCTTGCAAAAATAAATCCTTTGTCCACCCTCTTTGAGCCTGAATAACCATTTTTTTTATGACAACTCATTACAAGCTAAAGCCAGAAAACCATGTCCAACATCAGTCGTAGGGGATAGAGGAACTTTGGAATTATTTTGGGAGTAAGTCTCGTTCAAGTGTGCGGAAGATACCCGGGGACACATCAAGAGTAGTACATCTAAAAAGGGTTGAAAAAGAAAAGAAAGAAAAGTTGCAGGATGAAGCAAATAAAAGGAAAACAGCCAAAAGTTAGAAGTTGCAACAAAAACGCAACACAAAGCTGCAAAATGAAAAGTGAGAAAAAGAAGAAAAGAAAAATACAAAAGGGAAAGAAGGAGCAAAGATGCATTCAAATAAGAACTGCAAGTCCTAAGGGATACCCTCCATGCTTGCAAACTCATTCCCCATTACTCCTTTCCTCCCTATGGTTAGCAAACTCACTTTACCATCCTATATCCCACCCTTTAACCTTGGCCATGTTACAAGCCGAAAAGAAAGTCCTAGTGATCATAACTGCATGTGTTTTTGAAGGTGTAGAAGGAGAGGTCAGCCAAAGTCTGGTAGTGCCGATTACATGGGATGTTTGAGTGTACATACAAGCCCAAACACTTGAGAGACTGAGAGGATATTTCCTAAGAGAGCTCGGTCACTGCTTGGTTATTCTTTGATGTTGCAGGTTGCTTATTTGCCTTGGATATGGGAAAAGTAATTTTCATAGATTGCTTGAGTATCTTGATCCCGAGATGAATGTGTGCCAACTCTGTTTTGTTGAGTCTAAGAAATTCATTTGAAAATAATTCATCTTCTCTTTTTGAAAATTCCCTTGATGATCAAATATGATTTTGCCCAGGAGTGCAAAAGTATAAGTGTAGGGGTCTGATAAGTCATATTTTATACACCTCACAAGGACTTAAGATGGGTACTTTTGAGATTATTTGGTACTTAACAATCACATCTTAGCTAAGAATCAGATTATGGACCTAGAAATAGGAAAAATATAAATCTGTATTAATTTGAGAATTTTAGCTAATAAAAGATTGGATTCATTTTGCAGGCCAAGCAAAGGAAATCTCGGCTCATCAAAGAAGAGTCTTGGTTCAGGAGAAGCCATCCCGGCCAAACTGACTCCATCCCAAACCAACCGACTCTATAGCCCAGTAGCCTAGAGGAGCAAAGAGGCCCAAGGGTAGTGGCCCAATCAGATCAGTTCAACTAGCTCAGGTGTGCTCATTATGGCTCAATCCAACTTAGCTGCCACGTCACTCCTAGGAAGGAAGCTTGCAGTGCAATGAAGATCATCAAAAGGGCATAATAGGCAATCCAGAGTTGTAATTTTGTTAGGGAAGTTGATTAGGCAATCCAGAGTTCATTAGGTTTAGCATGGATCATAAGTTGCCCAACTCATGTATATATAGGGTATGCTGGGCACATTTGAGTGTTGTTGAATTCAGAATTGTATCAACATTCATTTATGCTCCATCTTCTCACTCTCACTCCATTGGTGGTGCACGATGCTTCAGAGGCTTCTCTCTCAATTGAGGAGGTGCAGGTCAGGAACTGGGAAGCCGAAGATTGTCAAAGGGGACCGATTGGTTAGCCAACGCACTCTGGTGGACCCAATCCTCAGCGTCTTGACTATGGATGGTGAATCATTGCTGCTTTTCCATAGCGATTGTTGTGGAAGACGGAACCATTGAATTTACACCCTGTATTTGCACTCTGCTTCTGATAATACAAGTAGTTTCTATTGCTTACCTCTTGATTATGAATCCTCCATTTTAATTTGCTTTGTTGTGTTGCAATTGCACATTGTTGAGTATATCAATGTTAGACTAGGCCGATCGGAATCGATTTAACAACTTGAGTAGGTAAGTGATTAGAGAAGCTAAAATCAACTTCGAGCTTAATCCCTATCAACTAATGAGGTAGCAAATATGTAAGTCCTCGGTATGACAATGGATGAATGTTTGGCGATTGTTATAAGAATCTAAGGTTGATTCGAAGACGTAATCTCGGGTAAAAGACGTGGAACTGACTTGGTTATTAGAACTCAGTATGAATGTAGTAGTAGTAGTTTGGCATAGTTTAGATCACATTTACCTTTATACCTAGTTTATTTTCTGTCATTATTTCTCTACAACCAAACCCCTTGTTTCTTGCAATTTAGTCTGGGACCAAGTCCAATCCGACTTCGTTTCATCTGCCCGAGACCAAGTTAGTCCGACTCTGTCGCATCCGAGTCAATGCTTAACCAAAACCATGTCAAATCCATCTCTACAGAGACTGGATCGGATCAGTCTTTGCCGAGAGCAAGTTGACACTCTACACTTAGCATTTTCTGCATTACTCTGTTTTCCACACTAAGCCATTATAGAACACACAATGTCCTTGAGAAGAATGACCTAAGGCCAACTATACTATAGTTAGCTAGCTTTAGTTTTATATGATAAAAGTCACTACAACTAAAAGCAAGTTATTAATGACAAACAAACTATTAGCCTTTGTGCAGCCCAGTCTTAGAGCACCTAGTGCACCTAGCACACGAGAACATCCCTTCATTGATGGAATCATGGAATCCCCGTGCCAAAAGGCTAGAAGGGTGTTTATCTAGGTAAATATGATGGCACTTCGGACCCTAACGAGCACCTCGCCAAGTATGTCACTTAAATAAACTTGTTCAGTAGCGAGGACACTAATAATTCACATTTTAGACACCCTACAAGGTCTTAAGATAGGACTAGACTCTAAATTGTAGTTAAAAATCATGTATTGGCTAAGATTTAGATTTCCAAGGTTAAAATAGGAAAAATACAAATCTGTGCTAATTTTCTAATTTTAGCTAACAAAAAGAGTAGTCTCATTTTATAGGTCAAACTGGAGTCCCGAACCATTCCAATCGAGACTGAGACCGAGTCCTTTTGAACCATCTCGGCCAATTGAATGAGCCTTGGCCAACTGAAGGCGTCTTAGCTAGATGAAGTTGTCTTAGTCAAACAAGGTCCTCTCTTGGCCAACTCCGTCTCGGTCGGATGTAGCCGACTTTAAAGATCAAAGTCATCCCAGTTGAGGCTCGAAGAGTCCTAGCCAGGTGATGTTGACTACAAAATGGAACCAATCTGGACCCGATGAAGCTGATTACAAACTGGATTCTGATTCAAAATCGGATGTCGATTCCAAATCGGATGCTGATTCCTTACCGGATGCCGACTCCAAACCATCTGACTACCATTCGTCCGGATGTATCTCAGCAAGCAAAGATCGATGCCACTCCAGCAATTCCAACACATGTCATTTAGGGAAACAATTAGTTAGTTGAGGTTGTTCTTTCTGTTACGACAAGTTCGTTAGGACAGTTATTTCCGTTAGAAAGTTAGTTAGGCTATACATGTATAAATAGGGAAGTATAGCTAGTTCATTGGTTAGCGAGCGAAGCTTTGCCCAAAACACACACATTCCATCATTCACGTCCATGCTCTCACTTCACTCCTCTTTGTTCCATGGTGCTTCAATATCACGTCCAGTCGATCGAGTGGATGCTAGACCAGTGTCTAGGTAGCGACCGGTTGCCAAGAGAGGACTGTCAGGATGCATTAAGACACTACTTGATGATTCAATCCCTTAATACCTAGCCATCTTCGGGGGAACACTACAGCTACCATTGGCGATCGTCATGGGAAGTCGAGTCCACATTCCATGAATCCCTACACCTTATGTATTGCGACAATAGTTAATCAATAAATGAGTTTGTTTTCCTTTACTATCATGATTATAATTCCTGTTAGCTTAACTTGTTCTTACTTGTGTCACGATTGTGCATGGTAGGAATAGAGCATGTTAGTTTAGGGATTGATCAGAACCACTCTAACAACACTTTGTATAGAGAACCTGCATTAGCCATGGGCGTAATCCCTACCAAACTCGAGGTCGTGGTTGTGTAAGTCCTCAGTAGAAAATGGATGAATGTTAGGTGATTGTCTTAGGAATTTGGGTTGCTGAGGAGTTGCTTGCATAATAGGAACCGGAACCTAAAACCATCTCATTGATAACTTTGGAATTGGTACAATAACTATTTGTTCCGCTTAGTTGTAGATAATTGTAGTTGCCTTTACCTTCATAGATAGCCATTTACTTTCTGTCTTTACTTTACAAACCAAACCCCCCTTATTTTACCTTTAATTACTGAGTCTGCACTCTACACTTTTTGTTTTGCATGTATCTCAGCCTCTTTACACTAGGATTCACTATAATCACATGTCCTTGGGTGATTCGACCTAGGTTGCCCTATGCTACCCATAACATAGGAAATCTAGTATTTTTATAGTAGAAATAACGACTAAATCTTAATTATTGAAATGACGCTGTTGTCGAGGACACACATTCTTTGTCTAGGTATGCTGATTTTGAGTAGTTGCCGAACCCGAGTTTGTAGAACGTTGTATTTAAGTATTAATGACTATGTTTGTTTTTTCCTAATATATTGACTATGTTTTTTTTACTAACTAATTGACTGTTTTTTTTTTCACTAATTGCTGAATCTGTTTTTTTGTGTTTGCTAACTGCCGAGTACATTTTTGTTATACCAAATTTGAGTCTGTGTTTGTTTTTAGACTACTTTAAGTTGTTGCGTTTAAATTTTTCTACATGCTGAGTCTAAGTTTTTCTCGCATACCGAACCCGTGTTTTAGTTTATTGAGTCTGTTTTATTTTTGTAGTTTACCGAGTCTATTTTTGGTTTTCCGCATCTGTGTTATTTTGTGTATTGAGTCTTTGTTTGTATTTGTGAAGAGTCTGTAGGTAACTAGTCTGTGTGTGTTGTTGATTGTGTGCTCTTATACAAGAACTAAGTTCGTAAGGAGTAGTTACGTGAGTAATTTTTAGAAAAAAAGAGACCCATTTGTATATCATTCTTTCTGCATAATTGTTTTCTCTTCATTTCTATAGTTGCATTCATTTTTTTTTTTTGCATAACTTTTTTACTATATTTTGCATCTTGTATTCATTTTTTTTTTTGCATAATTGTCTTTTCTGTACTTTGCATTCAATTTTTTTGCATAATTTTTTTACTACATCTTAATCATTACGTTCTTCTTCTGCATAATTTATCCTAATTATGTAGTGCATGATTTTCGTATTTTTCTAAAATTTGTTTTTACTGTTATCCGGATCACTATAGTATTTTCGGTTAACTATTTTCTGTTACGTAAGATAATCCATTTTTTCTTTTCTGCATAATTTTCTTTCTGTATAATTTTTTTTAATTGAAATACCATTTTGTTGTTTCTGTTGTTTTTTTTTTTTGTATTTCATTCTGATAATAATACATGTGCATTCCATCCTAATACTAGTACTAATTGTAATTCTTCTTTTCTTGGTAATTTTAATACTGGTTCTGACCTAGAGGGCAGAAGCTACACGTGCTATGATGTACCAACTAGGGTGTCCACGTTATTTTGACTAGGAACAAGCCCGAGCATGCGAACATTACTAGTATGGACTAACCCGTGTGTTGCCTAAGTTACTTGATTTTGTAGGTAACACTCAATGATATGATTTTAGGGGACCTACTAAGAAGGAGGTAGTTGTTGTTGGCAATCAGAGATTGAAAGATAGCGTAGAGGAATTGACCTCTCTTGTTTGACAACAAGTAGCTAGCCAACACCATAATAGGCCACCAGTGCAACAATGTGGTATGTGTGGTTTTGGAAGACATCCAACCGATGCTTGTCTCATTCTGTATGACATTGAATTGTAGCAATACTAAGCACCACCTTTCCCACAATCGGTTCCGCAACTTGGTAATGCATCTTCATTGGACGAGTTCATGAAGCAGTTGACAATGAAGAACATGAAATTCCAAAAGGATATCTAGGCCGCACTACAGGATTTGCAAACACAAGTTGGAGATTTAACCACCACGAAAAATCAGTTACATTCCAAGAGATTTGGACATAGTCTTCCTCAAACCATCCCCAGTCCACAAGAAGATCATATGAGCAACATACCTGTGAGGAATAGCAAGGAGCTACCATAACAGCAATCAGTTAGTTTGTATTATGAATATTTGAAAATTTCGAATTTGGAGAATTTTATGGTTGATTGTAATTACCCCGATCGGGATTTAACTAAGTATTATAATTGTGTACAAATTAGTAATGCTAGTAATGAAAGTGCATGTGCAGGAGTGATAGCTAATTCAAAAGTGGTGGCAGTACAACCTTTAGTAGTCACCAATGCCGATGTTGTGTCAGAAGTTGTCAGTTTTGTAGATAGGGTTGAGATGGTTGAAGTTGCTGAATCTATGGAGGATGTTTTTGACTTTGCCGAGATGACTGGAGTTTCTACATCTATAGTGGATGTTGCTGACTCTGGTGAGATGGCTAAAGTTGCTGGCTCTGTAGAGGATGTTTTTTACTCTACTGAGATGACTGAGGTTTCTGCAGTTGTAGTAGATGCTTCTGACTCTATTGAGATAGTCAACATGTTGCTGACTTGATTGATATGGTTGAAGCTGCCTACTATGTGATTGATGTTGGTGACCCTATTGAGAGGATCGAGGATGTTGATTCTGTGTTGGATATTTTAGTCAATATGGTTGAGATTGCTAATTTCATATGTGTTGATGTTGACCTTGTTGATATGGTTAAAATTGTCGATTTTGTTGTTGATATTTTAGTAGGTGTTAAAATTGCCTACTCTGCGGTTGATTTGTTTAACAATGGTAAAAATATTGACTCTGGGGTTGATATGTCGGGCAGTGTTAATATGGTTTAAATGGCTGACTCTATGGTCAATATTTTTTATTTTGCTGATACTATTGAAATTTTCAATTCTGTGGCTAATGGGTCCAACTTGGCTAAAGTTTCAGATTCTAGGACTAAAGTTTCAAACCTTGTTAATATCTTTTCAGTTGATGTGCCAGACCTTGCTATCATGGTCGATATGGTTGATTTTTCTTTTCCTTGTTTAGCCGACTGTGAATGCAGGTGTGATGGAGGCATAGAGTGCTCTATTTATATATAAATTCACATCGTTTTTCCTGAAGGACCAGTAAGGGCAGAAGTGACAGTAGTGACAAGAGCTGATTTCGAATTCTGAAATCAAAATAGAGTCAAGGCCGACTCCAAATATTGGGTTGAAGTTGAAACCAACTCTGACATCTGGGAGGAAGCCGAGGCCAAGTCCAACAACTTGGAAGGAGCCGATTTTTGATTCCAACAATCAGGAAGAAACTGAGTCTACCTCTAGGAGCCAAAACTGCAAACATGATAAGGCTATGCCTGGTAACCGACTCTATACGTAGACAACCAAGACTACACTCAAACAGTCGATTCTACACATGGACAACTGAACCCAATCCAGGCAACTATGTCTGAATGTAGTGAGAAAATCTTCTTCATTTCCCTCACTAGTAGAACAGACTATACCAGTGCCATCTATGATGCAACCATCACATGCCTCAAAAAAATTGCATTTTGAATTGTCTGAAAACTTTGAATTTTCTACAAATTCTAATTTTAAGCATATTTTTAACTATGAATATTCTCTTTATGTAAAAATCAGTAATGCTACTAATGCAAGTGTAGGAATTGTAGACAATGTAGATTTTGTGGAGGTTGTTGCAGTGCCATCCCTATTGACATTCGGGGTGCCACCAGTATATGTTCCAGTAAGTACAACTAACCATCTCCAAGTAGAAGGTTGTTACAAGATATGAAGAAGTTGAGAAGTTTCTATGGCCACCTAGTCCAGCATTCAACGATCATATTTTTGATGAAGAAGCCACCGACAAAGATGATATTGAAGGATCAAAATTGATGAGGAGGAGACTCCCCCAGGCTATTACAAATAGGAATGGAGCACAAATCCTAGATATCGGATTTTGCATATTCTTTCCGCCTTGAGAAAGAAGTTTTTTTCTTATTCCCCTCTTTCCCTTATGTACATATGTGTTTGAATTAAGGATAATGCTTCATTTAAGTATGTGTGTGTATGTGTTGAAGGGGGGGTCTAGTCATAAGTGTTTTTCTGTTATTTCTTCGTCTATTTTTGTTGTTTTCAATTTGTTGCTATTGACAGAGTTTGTGCCGACTTTGGCTCCATTTTTGCTGAGTTCGGGTCGACTTCGGCTCCGTTGCATTTTGTTTTTCTTGATGTTCGTTTCTTTTTCTATGACATTTCTGTTCTGTTTCATTTTTCTCTAGTTTTTTTTTTAGTTTTTTGATTGTTGAGAAAAACTAGTTTGCAAAGTTTAAATGGATTTCTTTAGGATGAATTAAACATGAAGATGTAGTGCATAATCCTAGATTGAGAGGTGTCACAACTTGACATGGAATGAAATATTTTGTACCCTTAGGAAATAAGTGATTAAAAAATTAAAGTTGAAATCATTAGTGATAGAGCAATTATCCGTGTGAGATTTTTTCAGCCTTGTATAAAATGACTTTTACATCTTTCCATTCTCTTCTTTCTTGTGTGATTTTGTATCTTTGTTGCTAGATTACTTTATATTTTGTCTTGACTCTCTTTTATACTACTTGTTTTGCATGCATTAATGACATGATCTAGGCTATCTTCTTCACAAGCTACTAGCCAAATGGACTTACCTTGCAAATAAAATCCCTTGTTTCTTTGAGCTTATATAACCATTTTTTTAATGGTAACTCATTATAAGCCAAAAGTCGAAATACCATGATCCACCTAAACCATAAGGATCAGAGGAGCTTTGGAATTGTTTTGAGAATAGGTTTCACATAAGTGTAGGGTAGTACCTCAAGGTATGATGAGTGATACGGTGAAAGAGTGGCTAGTACCACGTGATGTGTATGTAGTGATAAAGGGTTGATGAAAAAGAACGAAAGGGGTATGAAAAGAAAAAAGAGGTTGAATCAAAGAAAATAAAAGGCAGCAAATGCAAAAAGGTTGTAAGAAAAAATGCAACACAAGGCTGCAACAATACAAAAGAAAAATAAAAAATGAGAAAAGAAAGAAAAGAATATAAAGAGAAAGACAAGGAGTGTTATGTGAAATATTTTTGTGGGGTTAGTCTCCATACTTATAGACTTATTCCCCATTCTTCCTCTCTCCCCTTTGGTTATTCAAGCTCACTTCACCTCTTATATACCCTACCTTACCCTAGTTACATTACAACCCTAATAAAGTCCTATTGATAACTAATTTATGTGTTTTAAAAGTCGCAAAATTAAAGGCTAGTCAAAATTTGGTAGTGCAAGTTAACATAGGGAATTTGAGTGTAAACACAAACCCTAAAACACTTGAGAGATTGAGAGTAAATACCTTGAGAGAGCTTTATCATTTTGTGGTTGTTCTTCAAAATTTTGTTGTCTGCTTGTTCACTTTGGATATTGAAAAAAGTAATTCCATGGATTGATTGAGTACTTTGATTCTAGGGTGAATGTATACTTAGTATGTTTTGTCAACTTAAGGGTTTTCATTTAAAAGTGCATCTTATTCTCACAATCAAGTTTTTCATTTTTTTTCCTTAAATGATCTGTTTTGATTTTGCCCATAACTACAAAAATGTAAGTGTGAGGGATCTGATAATTCACATTTTAGACACCCTACAAGGTCTTAATATGGATAGAATAAACTCTAAATTGTAGTTAAGAATCACGTATTGGCTAAGATTTAGATTTCCAAGGTTAAAATAGGGAAAATATAAATCTATGCTAATTTGCTAATTTTAGCTAACAAAAAGAGTAGTCTCATTTTGCGGTCGTCAAGTAGCCTGACCCTGAGGAACACATCAAAGATCTGGAGGATATCTTTACTCAGGTTTGCAAATATGACTTGAGGCTAAACTTGGACAAGTGTGTGTTCGAAGTTTGAAGGGGGAAATTCTTGAGGTTCATGCTCACCCACAAGAAAATAGAGGTAAACTCTGACAAATGCAATGCCATAATCCAAGTGAAAAGTCCCTAAAATGTAAAGGAGGTTCAAATGTTAATTGGATAACTGGCCTCACTGTCTTGTTTCTTGCCAAAAAACAGTTGAGAAGGCTCGACCCTTCTTCCAACTCCTAAAGAAATTGACCTTTTTCCATTGGAATGATGAGTGTGAAAAGGCCTTTCATGATTTCAAACAGTTCTTAGCCTCACCACCCATTCTAACGAGGTTGACCGATGGCTAAGATCTAAATTTGTACTTGGCCGTCTCAAAACATTCCTTTAGTGCGGTCATAGTCCAATAAGGAAAAATACAAAACTCAATATAATGCATTAGTTGGACACTTTAAGGTGATGAATCCTAGTATTAGATGATAGAGAAGTTCGTCCTAGCCCTCGTCACATTGGTTAAATGACTACACCCCTACTTCCACGCACACAACATTGTCATCCAGACCAACCACCCCAATCGGTAGGTGCTATAAAAGCCCGAATTGGCAAGAAGGATGACAACTTGGTAGATAAAACTTTCTGAGTTTTCCCTCAAGTTCAAACTAAGAGGAGCCATCTAGACCCAAACACTAGCTGACTTCCTCGTCGAAATGACCTTAGCACCAAAAGAAGACCCATGGTGAATGTTGCATGTAAGTAGCTTGTGTAACCCTAAATGAGGAGGCACCAAAATTATTTTTAAAGGACCCGTAGGTGTCACTCTAGAGCACTCACTCAAATTTGACTTTAAACAATTAGGTCGAATACCTTGCAGGACTTGACTTGGCCCGAGAGGTCGGGGCATGACAAATGCATTGTCACATCAACTCACCATTGATGACCAAGCACATCAAAAGGACATACCAAGTGAAGGACCCCCCTGCTCCTGAGGTATTACCATCGGGCCCAGACCGCACTTTAGAAATTCGAAAAGTGCGAGGTCCAACGGTCTGCTGCAATAATAACTCTTGCACTAACACCCTTGCATGGCTTCCATAGCCAAGACACCTCCTTGACTCACCATTTTGCATAGGGTTTTGTCGTAACCAGTAATAGACAGACTCAAAATTCTACAAGTCGAGGCCGAGGATAGGGGGTGGATGACCCCCATTTGGAACTACTTGCATAATGGCACCTCCTCGAAGGATAAGGCTATGACAGCCAAAGTCCGTTGGACAACCAACCGATACATCATCGAGGTCGACCACCTATACAAAAGAGGATTCCCCACTCATCACCTGAAATGCTTGACAAAAGCACAGGCAGACTACATCTTGAATGAAATCTACAAAGGCATCTGCGAATTCCACTTAATGTCCAAAGTCGGCTACTATTGGTTGATGATGAGGGAGGATTGTCGACGGTATGTCTGAAGCTTCCACAAGTGTTAGGCCCATTGCACTATCAACCACTCTCTTGCTAAGGAGTTATAGTATGTTGCAGCACCATGGCCCTTCTTGATGAGGGCATGGACATTCTTTGACCATTCCCTAAAGCCAAAGGACAAGTAAAATTCTTGCTCATTGGTATGGATTACTTCACAAAGTGGATCGAGGTCGAGCCTCTAGCCTAGATCACCATTCAAAAAGTCCAAAAATTTGTATGGAAAAACATCATATGCTGATACGAAATCCCCAATTTGATGGTAACCAACAATGCCACCTTGTTCGTTAGCAAGACTTTGTGTGAATCTTATGAACAGTTAAAAATCAAGCATAAGGTGACTTCAGTCGAACACCCCCAAGTAAATGGTTAGGCCAAAGCAACCAACAAGGTAATTTCTGAGCGAACTTGATGACGTCTTGGCAAACCCAAAGGAATGTGGGCCAAACACCTACCTAACATCCTATGGGCCAAACACCTATCTAACATCCTATGGGCCTAACACTACTCCCCCAACCTCCATAGGGGGGACTCCTTATCAACTTGTATACAGAATTGATGATTCCAGTCAAAATCAGTGAACCCTCTCTAAGAAGGGACTCTTTTAACCCCTCCAAAAAAGCTACGTCCTTGAGGGTAGACCTCGACCTATTAGAAAAGCCAAAGAACAAGTATGCATATGATAGGTAACTTGTAAAGAACATGGAACCCGCCCATACAACTCTAAAGTCTAGCCATGTTACCTCAACGAAAATGATCTCGTGTGGAAAAAGACCGGAGACGTAACGAAGAAGAAAATGATGGGAAGTTGGCGCCTAATTAGGAGGGACTATTCTGGATCCAAGAAGACCTCGACACTTACTGCCTAGAATAACTAGATGTCATTGTCATCTAGAGGATATGGAACTCCACCCACTTCAAGTATTATTTTAGTTAGGTTAGTGATGTACTCATTTTCCTACCCTTATCGCCGACACCTTAAGAAACATTGTAAAGGGCATCCCACCGAGAAGTTTTTTAATGAGATATTTTTAACAAACTTCACCTCTCCCATCCGTTATAGTATTTATTTACTTTTCTTTTCATCGAGCACCCATCAGTCAACTCGGACTCAAGCGCCCAAAGCATGTGCCCTCATCAAACACCCATTGGCCTACTCAGACCTGAGCGTAGAACATTTGAGTGCCTAAAGCGTGCGCCCTCATCGATCCACTCAAACTCGATCGTGGAACGCTTGAGCACCCAAAGCATGCGCCCACATTGGATACCCATCAGTCTACTTAAACCCTGATCGCAAAATGTTTGAGCGCCGAAAGCGTATGCCCTCATAGAGCAACCCTCAATCTACTCGAATCCGAACACAGAAATGCTTAAGCACCCAAGTGGTCGCTTTCATTGAACATCCTTCGATCCACTTGTAACCGAGCAGGGGGAAACGTTCTCACAACTAAGTATGAGCTTTAGATGAAGGCTACCCTCACTTTAACCATCACATCAAGAAGGCTCTGGCTATACTTCCAAAGTAACCAGGTGATCGTCTGGACGAACTTTCCTAATAAGCAAGTCTTGCAATAACCAAACTTGGCCAGGAGATTGGTAGGATGGACATTCCAACTCTTAGAGTTTGACATATATTTTGAAAAAAGGGGGGCACATTAAAGCACAAGTCTTGGGAGACTTCATAATAGAACTAGCTCCAATTGGCCAAGGTAGCAGCAATGGTAGAGAATGGTTTTTGTTTGTTGACAGAGCATCAAATCAGAAAGGAAGTGGAGTGGGGATCATTCTAGAAGGCCTTGATGAGGTGTTAATCTAGTAGTCATTGTGCTTTGAATTTAAAGCCAACAATAACCAAGTTGAATATGAGGCATTATTGGCTGGAATAAAGCTGGTAGAGGAGTTAGGGGCACATATTCTAATGGCCAAAAGCGACTCCAAATTAGTTATTGGCCAAGTAAATGCAGACTATTTGGCAAGAGACCCTCAGTTGATCAAATATTGGAACAAGGTGATGAAGCAGGCAACCCTTTTTGAAAAATTCATACTCCTCCACGTCTTGTGAGAGCAAAATGAAAGAGTTGATTTGTGGTCAAAATTAGCAAGCACCTAGAAAGATGGGCACAACTGCTTGGTCATCCACGAAAATTTGCAGCTGACGGTTGAAGAGCCAAGCTATGAAGGTAAAACACGAAGTGGCTAAATACACCCTAATTGGTAAGCATCTATACAGAAGAGCTTTTTCCTTCCCATTATTAAGATGCTTGGATACAGAGAAGGCAAAGTATGTAATAAGAGAGGTTCACAAAGGAATGTGTAGATCCCATATAGGGGGAAGAGCTCTGGCAAGTAAGGTCGCCAGGGCTGGTGGTTATTATTAGTCGACATTAGAAAGAGACTACTCTAAATATGTAAAAAATATGTAACAAATGCCAGCAATTTGCAAACATTCAAAAAGCTCCACTAGAGCCACTACTCTCGATTATGTGACCATGGCCTTTCCACAAGTAGGGGGTCGACATCTTAGGCCTTTTTCCAGTAGTTATGGGATAGATAAAGTACTTGATCGTGGTAGTTGATTACTTTACAAAGTGGATAAAGGTAGAACTGATTGCCACCTTCTTGGTTGAAAAGGTTAGACGTTTCTATTAGAAGAAGCTGATTTGTCGTTTTGGACCCTTGGTTGTGATAGTCTCACATAACAGGACCTAGTTCGCATCCTAGTCAATTGGAGAGTTTTGTACACAATTGAAGATAAAACAATTGTTCACCTCAATGGAGTACCCCCAAATAAACGGACAAGCAAAGTCGATTAACACGGTAATACTAAGAAGATTATGAAGAAGGTTGGAAGAGCTTCCTCAAGTTTTATGGTCATATCACACCGCACCAAATTCCACAAGCCAGGAGACTTTCCTTTGATAAACATTCAACACCAAGGCTATCATCCAAATTGAAATATGAGAACTCTCCTTCGGACTTTCCTCTTTCACCAACCCTAGAATGAGGAAGAAATATGAGCAACTCTTAACCTACTATAGGAAGTACGTGAGATAGCCCACATAAGGGAATATGCATCCAAAGAAAGAGTAGCAAGATGATATGGCAAAAGAGTATCCTCTCAGTAATTCAAAAACTAAGACCTCATCTTCAGAAAATTTTACAAGAACACTAATGCCAACAAACTCACCCTAAATTGGGAAGGACCATTCAAGTTCACGAAATAAGTTGGAAAAGGAGCATACAAATTGGAGCACCTAGATGGACGAAAGACCCTGCGTACATGGAATACAACAAGCCTGCATTTTTATTATAGTTAATTTTATAAACATGTGTAAAACTATTTTTGATTTCAATAAAATCCAAGATGATGCAAGATAATGCCATCTCAACCACATATAAGTTGAGCTTAATAGAGGCAGTCAAAAAACCCCCCTCAAGATAAGTTGAAGGCCCTGAGTGAGGTGATCAAAAGACCCCTCTCAGGATGAGTGAAAGGCCCTTAAGTGAGGCGATTAAAAGACCCCCCCCCCTTAGGATGAATGGAAGGCCTTGAGCGAGGTGATCAAAAGGCCCCTTTCAGGACGAGCCGAAAGCCTTGGGTGAAATGGTCAAAAGACCCCCCCACATAGGATGAATGGAAGTCTTTGGGCAAGGTAGTGAAAAGACCCTTTTCAGGATAAGTTGAAGTTTCTGAGCGGGGAGGTCAAAAGATCCCCGTTAGGACGAGTTGAGGCCCTAAGCGAGACGATTGGTAAACCCTCCCTAAGACAACAGATACTTAAGCGTGATCCAAATATGAACATTTTACATACAAATATATATATATATATATATATATATATATATATATATATATATATATATATAGAGAGAGAGAGAGAGAGAGAAAAAAAAGTTGAAACTTCTCAATCATAGAAGACTGACTGATACTTAAAATAAAGTTCCACTCAAAAAGAGGAAGAAAGCCAAATTTAAAATTACAAAGCAAGAGAATCGAGGGGAGTGATGGCTTCCGACATCGGTCATCAACCACTTCCTTAAAAATCCCTATCTTAGATAAATATATAGAAGGATGCAGAAAAGCAACTTACTCTAAGGCACGAGCAAAGTCGACCACAAACTAATCTACAATAGTTGAATCCTTTTCAGCCACTTCCTTATCCTTTTGTTTAAGAAGATCTTCCCCTCTCTGCTTCTTAGTTTCCAAGCAATGTATATAAGCTTCCAAGTGCCCCCTCTTTCCCATCACCTTGCATTTTTCAGCTTCTAGATGTTGCATCTCGGCCCCCAAATGTTAGGTCTCAGCCTCTAGCCTTGGCTTCTTAGTCGCCAACCCAGACAATTGACTTCTTAAAAGCAAAAACTCAATCATCATCATTCCTTCTCAATCTTCTAGGAGGATTTTTGCTGCTAAGTTATCTTTTGCCTCAATAACGATCATCGATAGTTGTGTTTGTAATTTTTCTGCCAAATGACGGCTGTCTTGTAAGCTCTCCTTAACAATATGAAGAGCTTCCTATAACTTCACAATTTCCTCTTTGAACTTTTTAACAAGCCTGACCAACTTCATTGACCATGACCCCAACTCTCCAAACCTGCGCTCAATGGTCCTAGAAACAACAAGAGAGTAGTTGGAGTAGGCCTAAAGCACCTTCAACCCACTTGGAAGACCGAGAATATCTATCTTACTAGTGTCAAAGGTCGCAGCCAAATGTTGATGCACGATGTTAGCCAAAGGAGATTTTTGGTTCCAGATTGAGGGGCTATTTGGGTGACTTTGAACAATAGACCTTCAGTCCTCAGTAATAGGCAAGGTCGTGTCACCTGTGGACACCTCAGCCAAGGTAGTCTCCTCTTCAGCAGAAGGAGAATAAACCTCAATCATCTCCTATAGATGTTTCCTACTTGTCCCCTCACTAGAAACCGTAGTAGCAGCCAGCTCAAAGGCACCCGAGGCAGCCACATAATCAGTAGAGACAGTTGGATGAGAATTTAAGGTAGCCATCGACTGATCAAAAGCAAATTATGGAACAAGAACCTCTCCAATAATGGCAATCGGTTCCTCTTTTCTCTCACAATTTTTTATTCTAACACTCTTAATACTTTGGCTATCGTTGCCTAGGAGGGATATTGTCCTTGGTGGAAGTAGTATGGAGATTCCGCCAGGGGTAGCCCGAGGAGACGCTCGTATTCTACTAAGGTACGGACCAACTGAAAATCTCTGAAGGTGAAGCACCGTAGAGGTGAGTCGTAGTATTGAACTAAGGCCTCTAATGTCGTTGGCTGCAATTCAACTTCCAGGAGGCTTAGAAGGTTGTCGTGTTTTCTTTCGAAGGACTTGTGCCATCTTCCTTTCAGGAAGCTACCCCAATAACGAAGAGATTGGAGATCAAGTGGTTTGACATGAATAAGGCATCACTGCTTAGTCCAGTATTGAGTTCATATTTCCATCTTTTGAAATTTTCGTGATTAGCTTAATGCAATGCATGAAGTTTTCCTTGGTGTATATGCATGGATGCATGATGCATGTGATTCTAGGTCCTTTGGATTATTTCTTTGCATGACTCCTGATTTCTTTGGAATTTCTCTTTGAACGTTACAACCTTTAGATGACTCTTGAGTCCTTTGGATACTAGAGCCTTTGGACGGCTCCTGGGTCCTTTGGATGCCCTCTTTAGATGATGGAGCCTTTGGAAGGCTCTTGGGTCCTTTGGACGACTCTTGAGTTCTTTTGATGCCCTCTTTCAATCAAAACTAAGTAATGTGGTTTAAGAGTACACTTTTGTCAATCTCGAGATGTATGAATTGTGACATCTCAAAAATCCCAAAAGCTCAACAAAAATCAAAATCAAACAAAAAAATTTGACATCTCAATAATCCCAAAAGCTCCAAAAAAATCAATATCAAACATAAACATTTTCTATCCCCACAAAGCTATGTGACTTTGATTTCTCCATTGCACATGGGAATACGTTGGAAATAAAGATCACTCCTGTCGATCCCAAAATACTAAAAATAATAAACACTCCTTTTATAATAATAAAATCTAATGTTGTTTGCAATAATTTCTTTATTTTAAGGTAAGATAAATACTTTAAAAATCATAAATAAGTTGTTTAATCAATTAAAGGTACCATTATTTTCCTTCAAAAAGTTTTTCTAGTATTTTTCTTATAAACATTGGTGGCAGTTCCATCTCTATTATATTTATGTATCTCTACTCCATTCCATTTATCTCAACTTATCTCAATTTCTATTTTCTTTAATTTTGAAGTTTTCCTCCTTTCACAACTTTGGTTATGCCATAATTAATGATTTTGAATCTAGAAATTTCAAAAAAAAAAATAGTTTTTATGAAATTTGTGCATTTTATTTTATAGATAATAAGTGAAATGATAATTTTATGAGGATAAAAAATATGTTGTTCATGATAAAAAATAACATTGGAGCTTATTAAAAAAATATAATATATATTTTTTTAATTTGTGAAATTATATTATTTATTTAATATAAGGCATGTCATATTTTATAAAATTACATGTTTGTGTTTTTTTATAGAATATATATATTTATTTTTAAAATACTTAATGAGTATTTATTCATTATTTCGCTCGGAGACTCTAAAATGTGAGGTGAGCGTGATTATCTATAATTATTTCAACTCTCATCCTTTCTTTCTTTTTTCTCTATAATTATTCTTTATTTTTTGGGGAGTGAATATTAATTATCATTATAAAATTCACATTATCTTGACGGATATATAACATTCAGAGTTTTGTTTCTTAGTTGATAATTACCCTTTCAACATAGCATCACTTTTCTTGTTGTGTAAATAAAAAAGCTCCTCTAAGATAACTGTTTCTGGAGGATACAAACAATGGTGTATTTGCTTTTAAATTTTAATACGCTAAGTATATAATATAAATTAAATTAAATAAATAACAATATGTCTTTATTTATGTATTATTATTCAACTAATTTTAAAAGAACTTTAGCCAGCTAGGGTTAATGAAAATTTTGAATTTTATATCTATCGAAGCATAACAAGAAAAAAAATAGTTTGATTCGGATCAATTTTAATAATAAGAAATAAAAACCTGATCAAACTAAAATAAAATAAAATAAATACAATTTTTAAACTCTTACATTTTTTTATTTAATTTTATAAGATCAATTTAATGATTTAGTTTGATTTTCGTCAGCCTGCACAAAATTCATGCACTCAGTTAGTGCTGCCTAGTACATACCAATTCCAGAGTTTTGACCTAAATGGACAGTGATGCGTTTAATGAGTCACTTGTAGAAGGAGTATTGCTTTTGCTTCCTTCCAACATCAAGCAAAGAAACAGCCAAATTTGGCAGTGTAATGTTGACCATCTAAGCTTGGATTAGATAGTGGTGCAAAATAATGAATATTAAAATGGTTATGTTAATTAATAACACAAGGATAATGATTATATTGTAAGGAATTAACAAATACGAAAACTTCATTAAAAGTCATGATATAATAAGCATTTTAAGATATCTTTGCTTGGGGTGTGGTGGTTTTGAGAAAATAAACCCTTTGTTAAAAATTTTCTTCCTAATGCTTTGACTGAATTAAGACAAAAATAGAGAGGAATGAAATAAGAAGGGAAAAAAATAAAAATGTTAAACATATAAGAAAAATAAGATGAAAAAAAAATGTGTTGTTTAGATGGATAGAAATAAAAAAAATAATAATGAAAAAGATAATTTTTACTTGTTTGAATGAGTGAAAAATAGTGTGAAAAAATAAATAAATTATATATAAATATTTGCATGTTAATTAAAAATAATTTTGTTATTATATTATTTTTCCCTTAATGTAAATTATTTAATTTTTTAAGAAATTAAAAAGAAAGAGAGATCAATTTCCTCCGTTTCATGTTAATTTGGAAAAAAAATATTTTCTAGTGTATCTCACGAAAATAACTTCCTTTATTTTTATTTCCTTTCTTAAACAACAATGTAAATTTGATATTTATATAGCATATTTCTGTTTTTTTTATTTCCTTGTAGTTTGTTTCATCCGAAAAACAGAGGGAAAGTATGGTGATCTATTCACACAATATGGAGGTATATCAATAGTAGTTTTTCTGGTTATGAGTATATCTTTTTGGGTAGAGGGACGTTATTCCATTGTTTGGATTATAAATGAAGTAGAAAAGAAATAAATACAAAAATGAAAATAGAAGAGAAATAAAATGAAAAGGTAGAAGAATTTCTCTAATCTTATTTGGATAAATAAAAAAGATAATGAAAAAAGTAAATTATATGAAAAAATAAATAAATTTTTTACAACATTATTTTTCTTGACATTAAATTTTTTATTTTTTGTAAAATATATATTATAAAAAATATTTAAATTTTAAGAAATTAAAACAAAAAATGGAAAAGAGATATCATTTCTCTTTCATTTCGTGTAAATTTTGAGAGAAGTATTTTCTGATAAGTCCCATGCATGAAAATAACTTCTCTCTTTTTATTTTTCTCTCGAATTGTAGAAATTTGATATTAATTTATATTTTATACCTTTAATTTTATTTTCTTTGGTTCCATTTCTACCTAAACAGTAAAAAAGCCTAGAAGGTTGCACCAGTTTATCTCTTGGCTGGTTAAGGATTGGAATGAAAAATTTTGTTGGTGATGATAGCATATGTGCAATGTATATTATATTAGGTTAAAGTTTTCCCTCAGCGAAAACAAGTGTGACTTAGTTGCAACAATTGGTGAATGGTCTATAGTGATGGGTGCACATGGAACCTCAGACGGTGTCGTCCTTTTTTTGTTTCGGAAAACAAAGTTTGTTGGATAATCTCTTGTATCTTATAAACTGGTTTTTTTGTTTTTTTAAGGTGAAAAAAACTCTTGGAGGTGGCAGCAATAAGCATTACTAGAGTGGTGTTTACTCTACAATGACAACATACACTTGCCACATTCAACATCTCAACCCAGTGTCTGACTCCTTAATTCTTGTAGATGAACCTTTAAATGCTTGTAAACATGTGTTGATGTTGCTCCCTCTAAGGTGCAAGCCCTTTTTTGGTTGGTATAATTCTTGATACGATCTTCTTAAAATTAAACCTAGTTAAATAAATTATATTTTTGGTTTGAGACCACAAATATCTTTTAAGAGAATTAATTATGTTCCAATGACAAATAACTTTTTGAGTATTTAATACCATTGCCTATTCAAATTTTGAATTTAAGAACACAAATTAAACTAGAAAATCCCATTACTAATTGAGTACATGCACTTGGTGATATCAAACCACATGTTATTAGAGTGCATGCCTAATTCTCTTATCTATCCCTTCTGCAACTGGAAGCAATAATCCTCTGCCTTGACTACCTATCTATTCTTCACATGATTATTTATCGGTTTAGATATTTGGTCAAAATTGTTTTCATGGTTGGGCTATGATGCATCCACAGCTTCTCCTTGATTGCAAATCTCACCTTCGGCATCATTTGAGTTTGTTTAGTGATTTAAATCCGATTTTTTGTCCTTGATATATTTTTTTTTTTGTGCTATGTGGAAACCAAAATACTAAAAAAAAAATTATCTCTTCTTAATTATTTGAATATTACTTTTTGTAATTTTGTTGTATAATTATTAATAATTTGTTCAATGATCAAGATTCTTTAAGAAAATTATTTTTGATAGAAATCAAAGCAAAACTATTTTAACAATTTTAAAAATAATTAAGTATCTTCTAATAACTCTACTTACTAATACTAACTCATGTCTAAGTTCTCACTTTGGTGAAACGACAAAGTCCCATTGTAACAACAACATACATATAATGACAGATATATTAGATAAAGTAAGATACAGAGATTAATAGTGAGAAAAGACAAGTGTTTTGCATAATTGTGTCTGTGGGATCAAGTAGTTTAACAAAGTGAAAAAAACAAGGAGAATAAAGAGAGATATTAGAGATGGAGAAATTAGAGGAAAAGATAGAAATTTAAAATCTTTACTATGTTAATGATGAGACAGAAGTTCACGCTAAGAGAAATGAAAAAAATTACTATAATCTTCTCTTTATATTCAATATTATAGATAAATAATAAATTATATTGTTATCAATTTATTTTCTTAAAATTGAAAGTAAATTTTTGTTGAGAAATAAAAATATTACGTGTTATAATTAATAATTATTTTACTTTTTACAATAGTTTTTTATATATTCTTTTACATAATTTTAATTATAAGAAAAATTATTTTTACATTTATATAAGGTAAATAAATAAAAAAGAAATACCTCTCTAAAACTAGGGCACTGAAATGTGTAACCCACCTTGACTATGCTCAGGCCACCCTACATAGAAATGTAGACTTTTTTTAATTGGATATAGCATCCAAATTTGCTCAAGAGTCCTAGATCTCATTAATTAATATCCGGATTTGGTCGTGGTTATCTCTGATGCTAGATAAGCTTATGCTGTTTTCTTTGTGGTGTAATAATCATTTTTATTGTTTGAAGTCTTATTGTAGCTGGGTTAGAATAACCCTTTCCTTTATTTTAACATTTTTTTATAATATATGGGTAAAAATAATTTATATTTTTATATTTGTGACAAGATTAAAAAAATTCCAGATCGACATGAACTATTGCCCCCAAAAAATAATCTTGAACATATTTTCATTACCAGAAAAGGAGGTGAGTAAGTTGAGCCTATGGATGGGAATAACATTATATATTTAAAAATTTTATTTGTATTCTTTTAATTACTTCTATATCACACTTTCAAAAAAGATTTCCATCACATTTTAGTTGCTAATAAAAAAATTTTTAAATACGTAAAAATATCATTGTTATCCTTATATTTCTAGAAATGAAAGTACGTTTGTTTAATGAATTTTCTATACTAAAAAAAGAAAAGGGAACGAATAATTAAGATTGAAAAGAGAGAAGAAAAATATTATACATATATGTGTGGGGTTTATGAAGAAATATTAATTCCCCTACTAAAAATTTGTAAACAAATGTCTTACCCGTATATTAAATCGATCGACGTGAAATTGGATATGAAATGTATGTGCATAAGAAAAGTCTTGGTCAAAGGATTGTGTTTGGTTTTGGCTCGTGTTAGTTGACAACATAAATGTCGGCCATCAAAAAAATGCGTTGAGAGAGAATATGTCGGATATGCCAAATGAAGGATCAAGATCTGGTGCAGTACTTTTTTGAACTGCATGAATCTTAACCATTGAAATTATTTTTATTTAAATAAAATATTAATAAAAAATTAAATGAAAGAATAGTGTATGGTGATTGGTGAGAGATGAAACTGCACCTCCTGCAGTTATTTTTTAGAGGATCCATATTTCCAATTGAAATTCGGCCACGAGGTGCTTCGGAAAATCGACGTACCTAGAAACTTCTAACACTTATAAACATATATACTTAAATATATTAATTTGTAAGTATTATCTAGTACTATATTATATATTAGAATACATTGGGAAAATAAAACTTTCGATATCTTTTATTAGATATTTACTTATATATTATAAATTAAAATAAAAAAAAACTTATAAAGTGAGACGTACAAACATATAAAAAAAAATTATTTTCTCAAATTATCATAATTATGACCTAAAACAAAAAGAGGAAAGTTTAATCTAAAAAATTAGTAATTTAGACAACAAAATTTCATGACATAAATACCACATTAAATTTTTTTTTTATTTGACTCAATGTGAAATTTATAATATTATATCTTCCTTCATTAAGAGTTTATATTAACCACAACTTCAATAATAATCTTACGGTTTCTTTTCTTTCTTTTAACGATTTTACTCATTCATTAATATTTAATATATTGTACTCTCAACGAAAATACAAATTGTTATGACTTAGAGGATAAAAACATAGTTTAACTTAAAATAATAGTTTATTAGATAGGAGAGTTTGGTGAATTAAGTACTTCGATAAGTTTTTTATTATACTTGATGCAAGACTCATAATAACCTTCATTTTATCTTTATCCATATACCTTATCTTCTTAATTGTTTATTTCTTTTTATCTATCTCTCTTGTATTTTAATTTCTAATCAAATTTTAATAATTTAAAAATATTAATAATTAAAAATAATCATATATTTTAATTTAAATTATTTATTATAACTCTAAAATATAATTTATATATTAAAATATATTTATTTATTATATTGTAATATAATTTATATATTTAAATATTTATCTTTTAGCACACGCATGCTAAACTTATACTTCATATATGTTTGTTTTGTGAGGTGATAACATGGAAAATCTTTGATCGGGTCGGCAACCTTGTAACTGATTAATTTATCTCTAAAACAAAGGTGTTAGTTGATAATATGGCCAAACATTTAGCACATCACTAAACAACAGCAAAATGATGATGAACTTAAACTTAAATGAAGGAGGTAGGGAAACAACTTAAACTAATGAAAGAAATAAAATTAAAATTCAAAAAAAAAAAAAAAAAATATATATATATATATATATATATATATATATATATATATATATATATATTTCAAAACTTAAAGTATGTGTCACAACCAGTGTCGTAACGTATATAGAAAAAAGGAAAAAAATTATATTCTTTGAAAAAAGAAAATGAATGAATAGGAGTCATCAACAATGTTTTTGAAGTAAAACATTAGAAATTTTTTTGAAATGATAAGCATGGTCTTAGAAATCAAAATTTGAGTTTAAGAATCGTATAAGGAATATGTTAATACTATCTTTAATTAAATACGTGAAATTAGTATAAATTCAAAAGTAACAAAAACATAATTGGATTTATTATTAGGAAAAGAAAGATATATTGTTTTTGTTTTTTGAATTTCGCAAGAGTGGTCTCTTACTCTTAGTGTAATGGTGAATTCAAAGTTTACGTAGTTCTGAAAATTAGTTTGGATTTAATAATTAAGTAGGAGGTGCATTCAAGATGGTTATTGATGGCTCTTGTAAAAAGGATTATGATGATAACCAAACAAAAAGTCCATATAAAATGATTATCGTAAATGTAGTTAAAATATGATTTTTATGTAGTGCATCCAAAGGAGGGACAACGTCTAAAGGAGGGACAACGTCCAAAAAGAAGGCTACATCCAAAGGGGAAGTAGCGAACAGTGGAGTGGATAGCATGTATAGTAGCAAATGGGAAAAAGGAAGAAGAGCCATCCAAGACTCTACGTCCAAAAAGGAGGGATGAATAATAGAGTGGAGAATAGCAAATGGGAAAAAGATAGAAGAGTCATCCAAGGCTATGTATCCAAAGAGCTTGGACAAGACGAATGAGTTTAGTAAGTAACAAGGAAAGGGGTAGGAGCCACCCGTTGACTCTTGCATCCAAAGCAAAAAAATGATAGAAAATTAAACAAGAGTCACTTGTTGGCTCCTACGTCCAAAGAGATAATAGAAAATGAAACACAAGTCATTTATTGGCTCCTGCATCCAAAGGGAAGGAAGAAAAAGACAGAAAACAAAAAATGAAAACGAAACAAGAGTCACTTATTGGTTCCTGCATCCAAAGAAATAACAGAAAACAAAACAGGAGTCACTCATTGGCTCTTGCATCAAAGGGATGGAAGAACAACACAGAAAATAGTAAATGAAAATGAAATAGGAGCCACTCGTTGGCTCCTGCATCCAAAGAAAAACAAGAACAAATAACAAAAAGGAAGAGGAGTCACTCGTTGGCTCATGCATCCAAAGAAAAACAAGAATAGATAATAGCAAGGAGGAGGAGTAATTCGTTGGTTCCTATGTCCAAAGAAAAATAAGAACAGATAATAGAAAGGAAAATAAGTCACTCGTTGGCTCCTGTGTCCAAAGGAAAACAAGAACAAATAATTTAAAGGAATATGAGCCACTCATTAGCTCCTGCATCCAAAGAAAAATAAGAACAAATAACAAAAAGGAAGAGGAGTCATCGTTGGCTCCTATGTCCAAAAGAAAACAAAAACAGATAACAAAAAGGAAGAGAAGTCACTCGTTGGCTCCTGCATCCAAAGGGATGGACGAATGAAATAGAGAACAAAAAACAGAAAATGAAAAATGAAATAGAGCCACTCATTGGCTCCTACATTCAAATAAGAACAAAAAACAAAACAAGAGTCATTTGTTGGATCCTATGTCCAAAGGGGTGGATGGACAAAACAGAAGACATATAGCACCAGTAACGGAAAACAAAAAACAGATGGAGGAAGAGAGTCAACCCTTGGAGCTTGCATGCAAGGCAAGGCCAAGAATATGTAGAAAATAAATGGAAAAGGTAGGCTACACAAGGGCATCCAAAGGAGCCTATGCGTCCCCAGCTGAAAATGTGCAAAAAAATAAAGAAAAATACAATGGACTGCCTATGGGGCGTTCAAAGAACCTATGCATCCAAAGTAAGGTTGGAAAATGCAAAGAATAAGACAAAATACAGTAGACTACCTAGGGGGCATCCAAAGAGCATATGCATCCCAAGTAAGGCTGGAAAATGCAGAAAACAAATAGAAATATAGTGGACTACCCAAGGTGCATTTAAAGAGCCTGTGTATCCAAAGGAAGACTGAAAAATACAAAGAAGAAATGCAGTGGATTGTCCAAGGAATGTCCAAAGAGCTTATGCATCCAAAGAAAGGTTGGGAAATATAGAGAATAAGACAAAATGCAGTGAACTGCCTTAGAGGTGTTCAAAGAGCCTATGCATCCAAAACAAAGTTACAAAATGCAAAAAACAAATAGAAATACAGTGAATGGACTGCTTATGGGAATCCAAAGAGCCTATGTGGCCAAAGCAAGGCTTGGAAAAGCAAAGAATAAAACGAAATTTAGTGGACTACCTTAGAGACATTCAAAGAGTCTATACATCCAAAACAAAGTTGGGAAATATGAAAAACAAGTAGAAATACAATGAGTAGATTGCCCAAGGGGCGTCCAAAGAGTATATGCGTCCAAAGGAAGGTCGGGAAATGTAGAAAACAAACAAAAATGTAATGGACTAATGTACAACAACAAACAACAAAAAATGAAAAGGGGTCATCCAAATTAAGGTTCCTGCATCGAACAACAAGAAATAAGATAATAGAAGAAGAAAAGGAAAACGCTCAAGGCTGCTATGTGATAAGTCATATATTATACACCCCACAAGGACTTAAGATGGGTACTTTTGAGATTATTTGGTACTTAAGAATCGCATCTTAGCTAAGATTCAAATTATGGACTTAGAATTAGGGAAAATATAAATTTGTGTTAATTTGGGAATCTTATCTAATAATGATTGGATTCGTTTTGCAAGCCAAGCCCACCAAAGTAGAGTCTCAGCCTAAGAGAAGTTGTCCTGACCAGACCAACTCCGTCCCGGACTGGTCGACTCTACAGCCTAACAGCCTAAAGGAGCAAAGCGGCCCAAGTGTAGTGGCCCAATCAGGTCGACTCGATCTAAGCGCGCTCATCCAGCTCAACTGCAACATCACTCCTAGAAGAAGCTTGCGGCATAAGGAAGATCATTAGAGGAGTAGAATAGACAATTCAAAGTCTGTAATTTTGTTAGGGAAGTTAATTAGGGTTAGTGTGCGTCACAGGGAATCCACTCTTGTATATATAGGATCCTTGTTCATGTCTTAGGGGCGCTGGAATTCAAACCTAATTCCATATTCATTAATGCTCAATTCTCTTACTTTCACGTCCAACACACACAGTGGTGCACGACACTTTAGAGGTGTCTCTCTCGATTGAGGAGGTGCATGTCAAGAACTGGGAAGTCGAAGATTGTTAAAAGGGACCGATTGGTTAGCCAACGCACTATGATGGACTCGATCCTCGGTGTCTTGACTATTGACTATGAACCATCGCAACTCTTCCATGGCGATTGTTGTGGAAGATGGGATCATTGAATTCATGCCCTGTGTTTGCACTCTGCTTTCAATAATATAAGTAACTTCCATTACTTATCTCTTGATTATGAATCCTACATTTAATCTGCTTTGTTATGTTGTGATTGCAAATTGTTGAGTATATCAACATTAGACTGGGTTGATCGGAATCAATTTAACAACTTGAGTAGGTAATCGATTAGAGAACCTAAAATCAACTCCAAGCTTAATCCATCCCAACTGATGAGGTAGCGATTGTGAAAATCCTCGGTATAGCAATGGACGAATGTTGGCGATTGGCATAAGAATATCAGGTTAATACGGAGTCGTAATTTCGGGTCAAGGCATGGAACCAACTTGTTTATTGGGACTTAGTATGAATACAGTAGTAGTAGTAGTATAAGTAGTTTAACTTAGATCGCATTTATTGATATACTTATTTCTGCAACACAAACTCCCCCTTACTTCACTAATTTTAGTTCGAGATAAAGTCCAATTTGACTCCATCGCGTCCATCCGAAATTGAGTCTAGTTCGACTCTGTTGCGTCTGAGTCTATGCTTACTCGAGACAGTATCGAATCTGTCTCAACTGAGACTGGATCGGATCAGTCTTTGTCGAGAGCAAGTCATCATTCTACACTTAGCATTTTCTGCATTACTTTGTTGTCCATACTAAGCCACAATTAAACACACTGTGTCCTTGAGAGAATTCGATCTAGATATGACTATGCTATAGTTAGCTTTAGTTTATTTGATGCGCGTAAGACAACTAGAAAACAAGTTATCACTGTGTCCAAAGGCATGGACGAGTAGGAAACACATAACAACTATCAAAAACAAAGGGAAAGGGGCCCAATCTTTGGAGCTTATGTCCAATGGTTATGGATAAACAAAGAAGTAGATAGAAACAAGTAGCAAAAACATGGAAATGAGCTATTCATGTGCTCTTGCTTCCAAAGGCATGGACGAGCAGCAGATGTACAGTAAACAACGAAAAAAAGGAAAGGAGCCACTCGTTGGCTCCTACATCTAAAGGTTTGAAAAAAACAGAAAGGATACAATAAATAATAGAGAAAGGACTAGGAGTCACTCATTGGCTCCTATGTCCAAAGGTTTAGAAAAAACAAAAAGAATATAATAAAAAACAAAGAAAGGAGCAAGAGTCACTCGTTGGCTCTTGTATCCAAAGGCTTTTAACAACAGATAATGAAAAATAAAAAGACAGAGGAACAATAGTCAGCCTTTGGAGCCTACGTCCAAAGGCATGGACGAACAGAAAGGTACAATAAATATTAGAGAAAGGAGCAGGATCCACTCATTGACTCTTGCATGCATAGGCTCTAAAAAATAGATAATGAAAATAAAAAGATGAAGAGAGGAAAAATAGCTAGCCTTTGAAGCCTACATCCAAATGCATGAACGAATTGAAAGGTACAATTAATATCATAGAAAGGAGCAAGAGCCACTTGTTGGCTCCTATGTCCAAAGGTTTTTAACAAAGATAATGAAAAATAAAAAGACAAAGAGAGGAATAGTAGTCAACCTTTGGAGCCTGCGTCCAAAGGCGTGGAAGAACAAAAAAAGGAAAAAGAAGCACTCAACATTGTTGCATCCAAGGGAATGGACGAGTAAGAAAGACATAATAGTTATTAGAAAAAGGAAAAAAGGGTCAACCTTTGGAGTCTACATCCAAAGACTATGGGCAAACAACGTAAGTGAAATAGAAAAGGCACATAGTAGTTAACAACAAGAAGAAAAAGTACGAAGAAGCCACCAGAGGAGGCATCCAAAGGTTATGGAATGAAACTACATAGTGATGTAAATCATAGTAAAGAAGATAAGAGGATTAGCAGTACCAATTTTGCATAAATGAGTTCCTTCAGTTCCTAGCTTTTTGCAAACTCGTGCCCTTTTTCTTTCTCTTAGAACCTTTTTCCTCGATTTCTATTTTTTTAGCTTTCGTTTCCATTCTTTTATTTGCCTCTGGTTCGTCTTCCATTTTTCTCTCTCTCGTCCTTTTCTCCTTGCTTTCTTTTGTTCTTTCTTTTCCCATTCTTTTTGTTCACTTTTTGTATTTATAGACCATTATAAATCCTTTATTTAACTCAATAGAATCCTTGGTGAGATCCACCAATGATGCAGTTTCATGAAGCAATACACATAGCAAGACTTGTCAATAAGAAAGATAGGAAAGTTGATCAGCTGTCACAAGAAAATTGAGCAATTGTTGATAGTAGGAAAAAGTGGGGAGGAGGTGTAAAACAAAAGGTGTAGGACTAAAAAGCTGAGTAAGTGTCGATGGCAGGAAAGTCCAACTTGCAAAAGTTAGAGTTGGTATCAAGAAAGCAAAGAAAGTCATACAATAGAGCAGGATATTTGCATCGAACAATTTTTTATTTTTTAACCTTACTACTGTGTGTACAGAACACACCCTTTTGGATATTCATCCAAAAGTATAGAGAAGTGAGGCAGCAGAATGAAGCACATTCCTTTGGATACTCGTCTAAAGAAATAGTACAGAACAAGACAAATTTCTTTGGGTGCTTGTCTAAAGAAAAACAATGTAGAACAAGACAAATTCCTTTAGACACTCTTTCAAAGGAATACAATGTTGCTTGTCCAAAGAATAGTGGAGGAAGAAGCATCATTAGAGAACCTTATGCTGGCTCTTTAGACACTCGTTCAAAGAGCTCAAAAAGTTCTTAAAAAGAGAAATACTCATCGAAATTTATTATCTTTGTTTTGTGTTTTGTATTTTTTTTTTCTAGCTCTTTGGACATGTCCAAAAAACTTGATTTCCCTTTTTTTGTTTTTTTTTTATTTTTTTGTTGTTTTTATTTTATTTTTTAATTGGGTTATTTTGTGACAAAAAAGAGGACAAAATCAAAATATATTCAAGGTATTAATGAGATTTTAATTTTTAATTTAAAAGGAAAAATCTTTATTTAAAATAAAATAAAGTTAATATTTAACTTAATTTCAAGACACTTTTAACCTAACTTTTAAAATAAAAAATAATTAAAATTTTGGTTTTAAAAACGATCATTTAAATTCACTTATTTCTCTTGAAAATCCTATATATTAGATTAGTGTTAACATAATTATTATTATGAGTATAATAATGATACATGGACAGTTTTATAATATCCCTCAATCACAAATTATTTAATATAATTTTTAAGATAATTATTATAAAATTTAATAAATTCATTATATATATTTATTTATAATTAAATAATAATATAAAATTATTTTACATAATTATAATATATTCTATTTTTATTATTATTATTATTATTATTATCATCGATATTATCGATTAACCACTATTATAATTCGAGATACTATACCTACCATTATCTGTGCTCTTGTTGTTATTCTTATCCACAATCATTATTACAACCATTAAAATTACTATTATAAATATATCATTACTATCACTATATTATTAATTATGTATCGTTATTATTACCCACGTCAATGTTGCCTTCCCCAGTCAACCACAATTGGTCAATCACCATTATCACCAAATGATTTTGAATATTGAAAAAGGGACGAATGATTTGTATGATTTTAGTCTAAAATTGATATTAAATTTTGAAAACTGAAACCTTAAAAAATTGAAGCTAATAACAAAACTATAAACTAATTTGGGATTGAAAATTTTCAACAATCAACTTGTAAAAGCCATTATTTACGCCTTATTTTATCTATCAATACCTCTTAAGTTTAAATAATACTATCGAATTGTTGAAATATTCCTTTCATGTAAAAAAAAGAAATAGCGAATTGCCATTTTTGCTAATTAAGTAGCATTAATTATTTATTAAATATATTGCTTCTTTTTTTTTCCATCAATTTTAAGATTCGAAAACAAAATTTTTGTAAACAAATTAACCTGCAATGAAAAAGAAAAAAGAAAAAATAGCTAGTTGCCACACGTGGAAAAATTTTGTGCTTATAAAAATACTTATAAGCCTGGTCATAAACCAACCACAAGTTCAATTAACATCCATGTATTTCGAAGGAAACTAGTTGCTTGCAGTGACTAGGACTTTATTGAAAAACACCCACGAATTTGAAATATTAATAAATAATAATTGAATAATTAGTTTCAACTATAGTAAATATTAAATTAATCAATTAGGCACGATGCCCTTTCGTCAAGGGCTAAGTAATTAAATTAATATAATTTCAATTCAAAGCTCGAGTCCCCTATAGTAGTCAACGAATTCAAAGTATGCCTTCTTGTATGATTTTAATTGGATATATTTATTTAATGGATTTATATAATATAAGCAGCGTAATTCCACGTAATTATAATGCACATACACGTACGGTACAATATTTAACAAAACGCGGGTTTCATGCTTTGATTACGAAAATAATACATGTTATGAAATCTACGTGTAGGTATGCCACGTGTCATGTATTCAATAATAAAGCTTTTATTTTTTCAAATAATATTTATTAACAGTTCCTTGTAAAATAATTAATACAATTTTTTTAATTCACCTTTTATTAACGATTCCACACGAAACTGCTCAACAAATGATTCTAATATATTTTTAATGGGAGATTAAATTATACCAACATAACTTATATTACGTATCATATTATTTTATAATTTTATTAATAATATGAATTTTATCAATTTAATTGTTTGATTAAAATTTTTTTTACATAGATCATATATATATATATATATATATATATATATATATATATATATATATATATATAATAAATTTAAAATTATTTAATATCCAATTCATATTAATCAAAATTAACAAAATATATATTTTTAAATATAAATAATTTAATTATTTTTATTATTGTTTAATTTTAATAAAATTTAATACAAACTGTCAATATAATGTAAATTAAAATTCAACAGTTGATTGATAAAATTTATTTTTTAAATAAAATTGTTGATTGTGTAATAATTGGTAAAAATTATTACAGTTTAATTTAATTTTTTTAAAATATATTAATGGTTTATTCTAAAATGGTTTTGAATAGTTAATTTTTTTTTATAGTAATTATAAGTTGAATTTATTAACTAATAAAATCTTTTTGTAATAATAGGTTTAAAATTTATTTTATTAAATGTACCTAATAAAATTTTAAATTTAACTTGTCTTTTTTTTTTTTTTTGTCTCTTACATATTTTCTCTAATTTACTAACCAAGTATTAATCTTGTTTTGTAGATTTGTGTATGTTGCTAACTTGAAATTTTTTCTTTTTTTTTTACATTTTAAATATCGAACACGAGTATTTATATTGGATAAATGAATAAAGAATTTAATTATATATGTTTATTGTTAAAATTAAATTAGATTTTTATTTTATTTTATTTTTCTTTTCTATACATGAAAAATACTATAACAAATTATTTTATATTTGTGTTTAACTTAAATAGAGAAATGCTATAAATACATTTTATAATATTCTTTTAAACACATTCTCTACTTCAAGTTGAAATTAATTGAAAATTACACAAGTTTGTGAATCCTACTTCATATTTAATGATGCCAGACTCAAGATTTTATAATTTTTAATAAATTTTAACCAATAATAAAATATATTTTAGGAAATATGCTACTAATCTTCCTCATTTAAATAATAATATAAATAAATAAATTTTTGTAGAGAATTATCACTTAAAGATTTAGGTAAAAGAAGTAACAAAAGTTAGATAGATAACAAAAATTTAAATAATATTATAATTCAAACACTATCACATGCATTAATAATTTTTATTTGAAGGAAACAGAAATTAATTATCCTTTGTATATATAAAATAGGATAATTATTTTGAAAAAGAATTTTTTTTATGTGATTCTTCAACGAAAAGTATTTTTAGTTGTTTGTTTTTTCAACAATAAAATTTGTATAGAATTTTTAATTTTATATTTCTTTCTATCTATTTTAACAACTTTATTTTTAAATTAAATTTTAATATTATTTTAAAAGAAATTATCAATAATTAAAAATAATATTATATCATAGTACAATTGTTTATTATAAATTTAAAATAAAATCTATATGTTAAAAATATTTATTATAAATTTTAATTATAATATAATTTATATATTTAGAAGTATTACTTTATTAAAATTTTAGTTATATAAAATGAATATTTATTATGTATATTGTACATATTAAAATACTAGTATACCTTGCATTTATACTAGTCGATTTTTCATCAGAGTTAGAATTAATTTTCAACATTTCTGTTTATTCATTTCTTATCTTATGGAAAGTCAATAATTGGAATATACAACGCACTAAATATACTTGTATTAAGTGGGGAAAATGTTAATGCGCCAAGATAGTTTGCAAGAAAAATGTACTAAAAAAATCATAATATGTAACAAAAAAAAAGAAAAAAGAAAAAAGAAAAAAGGCAAATCTCTTGTGATTGGTCAACTTTAATCGCCGGTTTGTGCTATCCGTCAAACAGGCACTGTTCCTTAAAAATCTTACACGTGTACATTTGTAATATCAATTATATTTAGGAATAACTTAATTATGAGAAATAATTTACAAAAATTAAAATCAAACTAACGTAATTTGATCACTGGATCAGTATAAAACTATCTGTTGGTATATATCCATTAAACTATATTTTTGTTTATTTTATTTGTTTATTGATGAAAATTTAGCGGGGAAAAAAAGAATAACATCATGGTACAAGACAGGAAAATTTTATGAGCTTAAAGAATACTTACTGAAATATTTACATCTACTTCATCCTTGAAAAATTAGTAGGGGTTTCAAAACTTATCAGATTGATGCGAGACTTTGTCATACTTTACCCTATCAATTCTTTAAAATTATTGACTTCAATTTTTTTTAATTTCTCTTGTCATTAATATATTTATTATTTTAAGTTTATTAATTAGTTATATACATAGTAAAATTTTTAAAATGTTCTACATACAAAGAGCATAAAACATAATATATTTTACATATTATTTATTGAACTCAAAAAATACTTGTAATAAAAAAATGTTTTTATAAAAAAATAATTAATACAAAAGACATTATATATAAGCTAGATTTATTCTTATAAAAAACAAAAGAAAACCTCTAATTATTTGGTTCTTATAAAAGTAGACGAAGAGAGCAATTGTTTTTCAAAAATGGTGTATTAAGAACTTATGAAAGAACTATTATTTTTGCAGTAAACCAATTCTAATATTCACTAATTAGATTCAGCAAAACATACGCGGGTAGTTTGTTAAAAGAGCTAGAATGTTAATAAGTACTGATTAAGAAATTAAACTGGAAATTACTATAAACAGACTTTAATACTTAATATATTATCAATTAATACAGTCATACTGTAATTTTTAGTAAAATTTAATATTTATTATCTTTGCTAATCAGAGTCTTGTTAGTCGAATAATCCATATTAAATCATCTTAGTCTTCTTATTATATAAAAAATAAAGAATGCTTTGTTTTTTCTTCATTAGTCCATTTCACGCTGTACCACAGAACTTTGTTGTTTACTATTATACGAATCGAGAATGCTTTGTTTTTTCTTCATTTAATTAGAACCTTCGACTGTGGCCGTTAATGTCTAAATACATCGATCACACCGAGGAGAAAATGCTACAATCCTAACGTAAACATCGAAGAATAGGTACATCACCTTTCTAATTAATAGGTTTGAATACAATAGTACAAGTTAGTTCAAGGTTTAACCTTATGTGATGATTTAGTCTAACACAAGAGTGTACCAATTCGATCGAGAGATAGAGAGAGAACAAATTAAAATGTTCAAAGCCGTCATGGCTGACCAGACCACACCGACCCTCCACGCCTTTCACAAACAAACCACCCTAATTAGACGTTATCAAAGTCAATTTCAAAGTCAACTTTTTGCTCCAAAATATATATCCATCATTCTTGTACATTCTCCACCCATTATAACACAACAACACAATAACACACAACACACCAATTCTCTCAAGATCTCTTCACTTTACAATGGGAAATGCATCAATGACTCCATGTTTTCATCAGAAAAATTCGTCGTCTTCATCATTGTCGTCATTGAAACTTATTTTCTGGGATGGCACCATGAGATCTCTCAAGGGTAAGCACATTGCGGGTGAGATCATGTTTGAGTTCCCAAACAAGGTGGTTTGCCATGCAGATTCCTTCTTCATTGGCCACCCAATTCCAGCCTTAGCCCTAGAAGATGAACTCATGCAAGGTGAAACCTATTTTGTTCTCCCCGTTGAATGCTTCACGTGCAAAACCCTTTCCTTGGCTTCACTCTTGTCCTTGGGATCGCACCCTAACAAGTCCACCATTAAAATTGGGGAGTGTGCTTTTGAGTACTTGAAAGACTCACATGGAAGGGTGTTGATAAAGGTCATGCCCGAGTTCATCACCAGGCTCATCAATGGAGGTAAAAGACCATGTTGCCCTCAAGACAACCAGAACTTCCTATGTAGCACTCCGGAGTTGAAAAAACACTATCAAATGCTTGTGAAGCCCAAGGACCAGGTTTGGTCGCCTAAGCTTGAAACCATTTCGGAACACAAGGTTAGGTTTTCACCGTGTAGATTTATAGGTTTGGAATGGAAAGAAAAAGAGAAGGCAGAGAGTGTTTCTGCTAGATAGGTTTTCGTGTATTACTATTGAGAGGTATACACTTGAAATTTGTACACATATACATCACATTTTGTTTTTATTCTTAAAGTAGGTTTTAAATCTGGCTACAAAGTTTCTACATTACTAGTAATTGAACTTTGACAACATGCTTACAGAACTTAGCTAATTACTACTTGTGTTTAACTTTGTTGATTCATATGTCACACATGTATACATCAATTAATTACCGCAGTTCTGTTCATAATTTTGTGGAAGTGATGTATATGAAGGAATTTGTTTGGGAAGTGAAGTAGTCAAAATTGATGTACTAAAATAGAGGTTAATTGAAAGACTAATTCATCTCCCCTCCCCGAATTTAGATTCAGAACGCTGGTTGGCTTATTGATCCTGTACATGCACTAAATTATGTGTCATCTTAAGCAAATCAGTAGCAAGTGACAATAGAATTTGTGCTTATATGCGAAAATATATATATTATGTTAAAAAGGATAATTCTACCAAATGCAAAGAAGATCAAATATGGTATGAGATCTGTATCATTCAACTCATTGGATTATGTCGTGTCTACCCATATATATAGCAATAGAATGTTCTCTAAAAAATAAACTATTTTAAAAGATAAAAGTTAAACTAATCTTATCTAAGATAAAAAAAAATTAAATTAAAAGACATATCTAATCACTTTTAATAGGTTGGTCCAATTGATAAAGATGATGCTGGTATCTCATAAGAATAAATTTGAATATTATTATCAATATAAAAATTTTGCTAGTGCTTTTGTAAGTGTTCTTTAAGCTTTGATATCTACTAAGTTTTCATTTCTTAACTCATCTAAATTTTATATTTAAAAAAAAAAAGGAATTAGATTATCATGTACATAAATTGGTTAGTTAGCAGGTGTAGCCATAAAAGAAAGGTTAATTTTACATTTGATTTCCTACGCTTGCCAATTATACTACCTGGGATGAGATTGTTTAAATGTTGCAAATTGAAAGGGTACTGTAAAAAGTGCAAGAAACAAGAAGTTATTTTCAATAATACCTCAACCTAGAAAGTGGAAGCTTCAAACAAATTCTCAAAACAATCCCGGCCCAATCTCTGGATGAGCTTCAACATGAGAAGCGAAATTGGTGAAAACGTATTTATAGTCTTCGTAGTAATCAAATTTTGTTATTTTTTAAAAAAAATTAATAAAAACTCGATTACGTATTCAATAGATTTACCGTATGTGGGGTTATTATATAGACAAAAACACAGGCTTCTATATGGTTGATGTTTTGAATTTTGATCCTATCTTGTTATAGAGTTTTCCTTAATTTTTACAATTTGAGCTAGCTTCTCCAAGTACAAAATTTTTCCTTCTTCGTTCTAGCCAGTTGAGTTTACAATAGAGCAAGTTCTTAATTGATGGTTTTCAATATATTTTCACCCAATTTGATGCTTTCATCGATTTTGTGAAATCTAGTCTTTGAATTTTGCATTTTGGTAAGAACTTCATCAAACCTTGTGGTTTCATTAAACCAGGCAATGAATAGACCAAGGCCCTTGTCTTAATAAGGTGATAACTCATGAACTTGATACTTGATTTTATAAAAAAAGTGAACAAATCAACGTTTCGAGTTCATCGTCCTATGCTAGGTGTTTGAGTAGGTTTTGTTTGTTTGTTTGTTTATAATAAGAAGTCTCAATTGACTAAGAAGTTGATTGATTGTTTAGGAAGCTTTTTGGTAGTCGAGATACTGGCAAATTGGAGGGTTAAGGTTAAGGAAGAAAACGAGAATGTTCCTGATAAGATTCTCTCTATTATTTTTTTTTCTCTATTTTATAAATTATTTCGGCAAATGAAGACTAACAATCATGAAAGAAATCATGAAAGAAATTATTATTGTTAGATGATACGTCATTTTTTAATTAAAAGAACAAGAAAAAAAAAACTAGGAATGATTTCAATCCAAGGAAGATAAGTTAAAATTTTACTTTTCCTTCCCTTTTTCATTTTTTTCTTTTTATTTCATAAAAAATAAGTATAATGTAAATATGCAACTTCAAGCTCAAGAATAATATTGTTAAATAAACAGCATGTGCATGCATGACAGCTCACTCAATTTTTTTTTTTTTATAGATCTCATGTTTTAAGTTAGAACACCTCTATATTAGTTGATCCAAGTATTCAATGGTTAAAGAAGAAAAAAATATTTTCACTTAACAACAAATATATGGTTGGGACCTAACAAGATTAACAATATTCATGTGTGCATAGGAATTATTTTTTAAAACCTTAATATTTTACCATCATATCATATTTAAAAAATTATAATTATTGTGATATTCATTTAGCTTACTTATTTATTTCTGACGGTTTATCACATTAACGTATTTCAGTAAAACATTAACCTATACAACTAACTTAATTAACTCTAGGGTAGGCTTGCATATTAACAAGTGAAATGACATTAACAGACCAGATGAGCATTTTAGTTTCATTTGGTAATTATATATATAATCATGAATTATATATGTATTTTACAAAGGCGACCTCATCTGTTCTAGATTTTATTATGTGTTGAGTTATTCGTAATTTCACAAACAAATAGTACGAGAATTTTGTGATTAAGAATCAAATTTGAATAATCATAATCGTAAATACTTTAAAGAGAATAAAATAAAAAATATAATAAATAAAGTTATTTTATTCTATTTTTATTTTTTTCTTTTATAAATATTTTAGAGGAGTTTATTTAAACAATATTAAATTTTAAAATCTCTAAACGTAGAAATATCAAAAGACTATATTATATTATCATAAGAATATAGAGAAAATAAAATGATAAAATTTATGTACAAAATATAAAAAACTATTTTATTTTATTTTTCGTAATATTTAAGTAAACTATGTGAAAAATTATAATAAGAGAAGATTACCCTCAATTATGATTGACTTGATAAGAGATAATGTATTAATAATAATCTAATAGGACAATTAAGTAACATGTTGTGTGAGTGTAGAAACTTTGAATAGTCTAACTCATCATAGGTTACTTGAAACAAAAATCTAATATAACATTTATCATTTAATTAGGTATTATAATAATAACTATTGGCCATAATTAATATATTAAAAAATAAATTTAATAATTTGATTAATAATCCATAAAAATAGATTAATTAATCTAACCTAAGTCCTAAATATTTATAATTTATGTGATACGTTTAAACTTGGTTAATAAAATTTTCTAGTGTTTGGATAAGGAATTTCAAATTTTCTAAGAAATTTAAAATGCATGGGATTTAATTACTTCAATTAAATTCTTTTATTTTTTAAATATTTTATTTGGATAAAATAATTCAAATTTTGTGTTTAAAATTATTTAATTTATATCATATGTAAATTTCATTGTTATTTGAAATTCCTTATTTTGGATGCTATTTGGAATCTTTCATTTTACTTGAAAAATTTTCGTTATAAAATTCTCAGCATTTTAAAAATTCTTTGGAACTGATCTCCAAACAAGTCATTTTGATGTATGACTTTTTAAAGTGTTTAAAATTAAATTCCTCTCTCAAAATTTCCCAACCAAATACACCCTAAGGAAAACTGCGTTCCATTTTTGTTTTTATGGTCGAAGAGGTAATTAGTTCAATGTTGGACTTCCTTTCCACCAAAAAGTCCAAAATAAAGCTGGACTATCTACACACAAAAAGAATTGGAACCAAACGCCTCCAAGGCCCAATCATATCAAAAGAGGCAGACCATTACAAGAAAAATTTCTTAACTCTCTTTCAATATATATAAAATAAATCATCATAAAAAAAATTAATAGTGTTATTGTTGTAAAGAATTATAGGATAACAAACTCTCGCTCTAGCCAAAAGTCCATTTTACTTGCTCCTCTTGACATATATATACATGTTCCTCTCTCTATCCCATTAGACTTTTACTTTTTGGTCTCCTAACAACCTAATATCCTCTCCAAAGAGACTAGGCATGCTAGGGACAAAATGACGTGTAGCATGTATGTTTACTACTTTTTCCATTGTCAGGTGACCCTTTACAAAGTATTAAATGCTAGTGTATGGCTCACTCAGGTTTAAACTCAGTCAACATGATCGACCGATACACAGTCCCTTAAGTGTTGACCAAGGGGAGTACGCTTTATCTCGTTCAATGCATTGGGCAACCTGGAAGATGTTTTGTAAAACCCTGAGAGATGTCGACCATCTATAGGCTCTCTATGGAACGATCTCCAAAACTGACCAAGCTATATCTAAAAAGTCATGAGCTGCCAAACGGTTGAGCTTGTGTTACTACTCGCCTTACTTGTTTAAGGGAGAATAGTTCCACCCGTGTGGTTGAAGGAACACTTCATGACATGTGCCTGTATCACTATGGCATGTGCGCATCGTTTCTTACCTCCTCCCTTAGCTGTCATTCAATACCTCACATCATTTCATCTACTATTCGTTAGATGTGAACTTGGCAACTGTCTACACCTTTTCCCTTTGATTGATGTGACAACCCTTTTAGGGGCTTTTGGTCTAACCCCTTCGTCTTCCTTCTCTCACTTTTCTACAAGTATTTTGAATACTCTATTAGTTTTCCTACACTCTTACCCTCGTCAAATTTCTCAACACTCCCAATTCTTACACATCTCCATCTCCAGTCTCCAGTGTCCCTCTGCATCATCAAATGGTGAAATGAGGTAAGCTTCTTACACCCCCTCCTTTGTGTAGGGATCTTCCCTGGGGTTCTTTCTTTTTGTTGTAAGAGGTACCTCTAAAGGGTCATATGCTTCTCCCATTCCTAATGATGAGGTGGCTAACACCCCCTCTACGTAGGGAACACTTCCTCCAACCTCCTCCACTTCCTTAGAATGAGAAGGATTTTCCTTTAGTATTCTATATCGAGCTTTTGAGGAAAGTGATTTCTCAAGCAAGGAGTTAGATAAGGAGGGTTATTCTGAGCGGCCTTTCAAAAGGGTTGATACTGGTGTCATTAGGGTTTTCTTGGTCTATACCAAACCCAACTCCCTTATGGGTATGGTTGACGCCATCTGCCGTCAGGGGCCCTAGTCCTTGTAGGTTTCTCTGTGTTGGCCGGACGAGCTCATTTGTAAAGAGCCTGCTAAAGATGGTGGTCCTTTCTTTCATTTATATGATACCCTGCCACTTAAGCTAGGGACTCAGTTTCCATTTATGCAATTCAAATGGGATAGTCCTTTGTGCCCTCAACATTGCCCACACTCAACTTCATCCAAATAGTTGGGCTTTTGTTCGAGCTTTCGAACTTCTGAACGAAGACATGCGGCGAGAGCCCTCCCTAAGTGTCTTTTTTTGGTTTTTCTCACTCTGCTAGTCAAAAAAGGTTGGTTGGTCGTCCTTAAGTACCTAATTGAGATGGAAGTTATTGAAGCCCTTCTATGAAAGTCATAAGTTATTTAAGGACCGATTCTTTCGTGTTAGTCTAGGCGAGGTCGGTCCCAACCTTTTGAATGACTCCTCTAGCAAACCCTTCTTCCCCCTTCACTAGACTTGCCATCCGGCTATGTCAGTAATGGTCGAGAAAGAAGACATAGAGGAATGGGAGCTGGAGTTCGTGGGGGAACTCCAATGATTGCCTACCCTCTCTTGCGTTGAACAGATTAAGAAGGGTGATGGGAATTTTACTCTCCTTTTATGGTTTTGGCCTTTGTCTGCCTTTACTAATTTCTTCATTTTTCTTGCAGGTTACATCGTTGTAGAACTCAAGGCCTTGAAAAAGAAGGCAGCCTTTCGCTCTCCATCTCTTGTTGTTGTTCCTCTTTTAGCTCCTTTTACTCAAGCTATGACTCTATCTGCTACTCTAGACTTTACTACTCAACCCATTGTTGTAGCTCACCCTAAACTACTTGCTTTTGTCGAAGATGCTCTGCTCGACCTCCCACTCCCACAACGATCATACTCGATTCTCCCACTGACTTCACAATTGAGACTACTACCAGTGCTATGCTGGTTGTCAAAAAATGAGGACCAAAGGTAGTTGGAAATCGAGATCGATAGGTGAGGAGGAAGACTACTTCTCATGTAGTGGCCACTATTGGTGAATCTTCCTTTAATCCTGATGAAGATTGGGAAACTATGCTGGCCAGCGGCCCCTACAGCCCCTCTCTCTGGGCTCCTGGCTAATGTTATTAACAAAAATTTGGTGTTCTGCTCTGACTTGACCAAGGTGGGTACCCTTCAAATATTGGGCATCTTCCAAGCACTTCAAAATTATGTCAAATATTCTTTGGTGCTTTCTCGGGAAAACGAGAAGATGTTTGGGATTTTGGAAGCTCATAATAAAGAATTGGCCAAAGTTGTTGAAAAATTCCACAAGGATAATCTAAAATTGGCTGCTTCGCTCCATGATGTTGAAAAAAAGCTAAACTACTATCGCGAATCCACTAAAAATTTGCAGGATCAACTCAAAGTTGTAGTGTGTCAATCTAAGGACTAATTTTTGGCCAAACAAGAATCCGAGCGTGTTCAAGACCTCTTAAATGCTGAGTTCGAAGAGTTGATGGGTATGTGGGCAACCTTAGAAGCAAAAAAAATAGCAACTCAAGGCTGACAAGTGCAAGCTAGAAGCCGACATTGAGGATTTAGCTACTACCAAATAGGAGCTGCAAAGTTCAGAGATTGAAGTGACTTAGTTGGGGGTGGAGAAGTTGGAAGCAGAGGCATTAATCAAAGAGAAAGACCTAGCCCTTGTCGAGTAAGATCTTCAAATAGTTTGATTAGTTTGAACTTGGGTTTGCATATGCCTTGGAGCAAGTTACTTTTTTGCACCCATCTATAGATATTTCTAAGGTCGGCCCCTTCAAAGAAGTGGTTGACAATTGTTTGGTGGAGGTTGGCACGCCCCCTAATTCGCCTACATCCTAGTTGCTTGATAATTCCCGTTTTAGACATCCTACAAGGTCTTAAGATGGGTATAAAAGACTATAAGTTGTAGTTAAGAATCAAATATCAGCTAGGATTCAGAATTCCAAGATAAAAATAGGAAAAATATAAATATATGCTAATTTGTGGATTTTAGCTAACAAAAAGAGTAGTCTCATTTTGCAAGTCAAAAGAATTCTCTCCAGGCCGACTCTGTCCCGACCAAATGAAGTCGACTCCAGAAGCCGACTCCCATCCATCTGAATCTATCGCGGTATCACGAACTGACTCCACTCTAGCAAAGTCGGAGTACGTGACCAAATAAGAATCAACACATGGTCAAATATTAGCATGTGGTCAATTAGGAATCAACACGTGGTTGTTATTTCTGTTATGACAATTATTTCTGTTAAGTTAGAAAGTTAGTTAGGCTAAACATGTATAAATATGGAGGCATAGTTCATTCATTGGTCACGCATCCATACGCATCTAAGCCATATGCATTCATATTTCCGTCACCCCAACCTAGATTCTCACTTCATTCCCCAATGTCTCCATGGTGCTTCAATATGGCATCCAATCGATCAAGTGGGTGCAGGACCATTGTCTAGGTAGCGGCCGATTGCTAAGAGGAGACTGTCAGGATGCATTGGCACACTACTTAGTGATTCAACCCCTTAGTACTTGGCTATCTCCGGTGGAACACTGCAACTACCACTTGCGATCATCGTGGGAAGCTAAGTTCACACTCCACGCATTATCCACTTCATGTATCACTACACTGGTCAATCAATGAATGGTTTTGAATTCCTTTACTTCTATGTTTGAAATTCCTGTTAGTTTAATTTGTTCTTGCTTATATCACGATTGTGCATGGTAGGAATAGAGCATGTTAGTTTAGGGGTAGATTGGAATCACTCTAACGATACTATAGATAATCGATAGAGAACCTACATTAACCACCACGAGCATAATCCCTCCCAAACTTGAGGTCACGATCGTGTAAGCCCTTAATAGGCAATTGACGAATGTTAGGCGATTGTCTTAAGACATAGGTTGGTGAGGAAGTGCATACATAGGAGGAATCAGAACTAGAAACCATTTAATTACATAACTATGGAAGTGATACGATAACTATTTTCTCTGTTCTGGTATGTTAATAGCAGTAATTGTAGCTTTACCTTTACTTTCATAGTTAGTCATTTACCTTCTACAATAAACCTTATAATGCTAAAAATCCCACATTTTACTTTTCCTTGTCGAGTCCACATTCTACACCCCTAGTTTTGCATGAGTCTCAGCCTGTTCCACTAAATACCACTAGAATCACATGTCCTTAAGAGATTCGACCTAGGCTGCCCTATGCTATCCAAATCATAGGAAATCTAGCTATTTTGATAGTTGAAATGATGACTAATTCAGACACTATCATTGCTTAACTTTGTATAAATTTTGCTCTAATGTCAAACTATGTGTTATCTTTTTTCTTAATTTGATTACCTTTAATGTACTAGGCATATGCTTTCTAATATGTCATTTGTTTATTCAATTTTAACATATTTGAAATATTTTTATTCGCTTTTTAGTGCCTCGGGAAGTTAATGACCGACTGCCTCTTATTTTCAGGATCCTAGGCAGTCACTAGCCGACTGCCTCTTATGGATATTTGACTGCCTTATGGGTCTTAGCGCCCTGGGTAGCCATTAGTCGACCGTCTCTTATGGGTCTTAGAGTTTGCTCGGAGGGGTCATTGACCGACTACCTCTCATAGGTATTGGTGTCATAGGCATTGATTGGCTCTTATGGGTCTTAGCACCTTGGGCATTGACTGCCTCTTATGGTTCTTAGAGTTTTGCTTGGAGGAGTCACTGACTAACCACCTCTCACAAATCTTGGCATCCTGGGCATTGACTGCCTCTTATAGGTCTTAGAGTTTTGGTCACATATCATATTATTTAAACAACATTCGAATTATTATCTACAAAAGAGGTAATATTGTAAATTATTTAAATTTAAAGAACTACATTCTTGGTATGTTTAACTGTAATGTTTCCTCAAGGTTGCCGAATTCCACATTTGAGGCACCACCTTTCCATCTAGATGTTCCAACCTAAAATGCTTCTTGCCCTACTTCCTCATGTACTCTGAACGGTCCTTCTCAATTAGGAGTTAAGTTGTTCATGGCCACCCTTATGAGGGTCCTTCTCAAGACCAGGTTGTCCTTCTGAATAGAGCGTAGGAATACAGTAGAATTATATCTCTTGGCCACTCTAGCCTTTGCTGCGCACTCACAAATGTGGTCCATTTCCCTCTCCTCTTGTAGAAAGTCAAGGTTCACCCTCAATTTCTCCTCATTATTATCACTCTGGCAAAAAATGGCTTGTGGCGATGATTCTTCCACCTCAACTAGGATCATTGCATTCATTCCAAATGTACGGCGGAATGGGGTCTATTGGGTGGTCGAGTGGTGTGGTGTGATAAGACCAAAGCACCTGTGGCAACTCTTCCACCCAACGTCCTTTCGCCTCTTTAAGCCGCTTTCACAATCCTTTAAGTATAACCATGTTTGTGGCCTCTGCTTACCTGTTGCTTTGAGGATGCTCGACTGATGTGAATGATTGCTTAATCCCATATTGTGCACAGAATTCGGCTATTGCCCACGCTGCGAATTGTGTGTCATTATCATTAACTATGATAGTCAGCTCCACCTTGATCCATTTGGTGAAGTAATCCACAGTCACCAAAAAGAACTTGAACTAGTTGGGTGCTAGAGGAAAGAGGCCTAAAATGTCAACCCCCACATGTAGAAAGACCATGGGGATGTCATTGAATGGAGTTGTTCTGGTGGGGCATAGTGTCGATCAACATAACATTGACACTTATCACATTTTTTTATGAATGTCAAAATATCCCCTAAACACCACAGAGAGAAAAAGAAAAACCTCACTTATACAACTGGTCTATGATTAAGACGTATTTAGCTGCCCCCCTTTTGATTTTCCTTACCTCTTGGAGATCATCTAGCATTGAGTTTGTGCGGAGATAACTAATTATTGGGTCACTCCAAGATGATTGCCAATCATTACATAGTATTTCCAACACTTCTATAGTGGGTTGTCCTAGCACCTCCTGGATGACGGTCCTGTTGAGTTCTCCCTTTTGCGTGCTTGCTAGGTTTGCTAGCAAGTTCGCCCTTTCATTTTGCTCTTGAGGGACATGCAGTAGGGTGAATTTCTCCAATGTCTCGGCCTATGCCTTGATCGCACCCAAATATTGAATCAGTTGAAGGTCCCTTGCCTGATACGTGTCGTTAACTTGCCCTATGACTAGTTGAGAGTTGCTCTTTACCGTCAACCTTGCCTATCCCAACTCCTTCGCCAACCTTATCCTTGCCAGGAGGGCTTCATACTCTGCCTGTTTATTTTTCGCTTGAAAACTGAAATGGAGGGATTGCTCTATTAACACCCCGCCTTATCTTCTAGGATAATTCCTGCTCTACTACCCTTCTTATTGGAGGACCCGTCTACGGATAACGTCCACTCCCTATTCTCCCCGAAAGCTTTTTCATCACTAGAACTAGGGGTAAGCTCATTGATGAAGTAGACCAGTACTTGAGCCTTCATATGTCCCCTCTTTTCATAAGCTATATCAAATTTGGATAATTCAACAGTCCATTCTGCTTGCCAAGTCTGGTTTTCACGAGATTTGCCAAATCGATAACTCTTTCCTTCACACTACTAGGTGACTTTGGAAATATGGTCTCAACTTTTTGGCAGTAATAATGATAGCTAAGGCGACCTTCTCAATCTTCTGATATTGCTGTTTTGCTCCTTGTAGGGCTTTGTTGATGTAATAGAATGACTACAAAGTTCACTGCATTGTCAGAAACAGATATGTACACATAAATTGGTTTATCTACAATCGGCCGAGTTAGAATAGGAGGAGCCACTAACATAACCTTCACCTCTTGGAAAGCTACTTCACAATTGTCAGCCCACTTGAAACGTTATGCTTTTCTCAGGCACTGGAAAATAGGAGTGGATTTCTCCGCTGACCGGACAGAAAATGTGATAGACGACATTCCAAAGATAGATGACAAGCTATTAGTGTGCCCCACTTCCGTCTCAGACTTCACCACCATATCGTCCACATATACCTCAATTTGGTTATCGAATATGCCCCTTAAAGATGCAATCCATCCACCTCTGATAAGTGGCCCTTGCATTTTTTATACCAAAAGACATGACTCTATAACAAAAGTTATCTTCATCTGTCATGAATGCGGTCTTGGATTCGTCACAAGGGTGCATTCGCATATGATTGTGGCCCAAGTATGTGTCCATGAAGCTGAGAAGGTCGCAACCTAAAGCCTCGTCCACCAGGACATCGATGTTAGGTAAGGGGTACGGGTCCTTCAGGCATGCCTTATTTAAATCTGTATAATCTGTGCACATTCTCCACTTGTCGCTAGGCTTCCTGACCATCACCACGTTGGCAAGCCAACTAGGGTACTTAACTTCTCAAATGAATCTTGCTTGTAGCAGCCTGGTTGTTTCGGCCTTGACCACTCTGATCTTCTCCTCTCCCAATCTTCTTTTCTTTTTGCTGATGGGACGGGCTCCTGGGGATATGGATAAACAATGACATAAGAAGTTCGAATCTATACCTGGCATATCTACAAGGGTCAATGCAAACGTGTCCCAATTCTAACAAAGTACCCGAACTAGGTCTCCCTCTATTTGTGGATTTAGAGATGCTCCAATTTTCATCTTCTGATGTGGTCCCAAGCCTACCTAGACCTCCTTCAAATCCTCATCTAGCCATGGGCGAGCATCCTTTTGGTCAAACTGAGGGTCCATCTCTAGGAGGTGAACTCATGCTTCCTCTAGCGTAGTACATGCCCTACGTTGGCCGTTTGTTACTCAAATACTCTCGTCATAGCATTTTTTGGCAACGCGCTAGTCTACTCGTATCACACCCACCAATTGACCGATCAGGTGTTTCATACATAAGTGGGCTATGGACACTATTGCCCGAAGTCGGTTCAAAGCAGTTCGACCAAATATGACATCATAAGAATTCGGTATGTTGATCACTGTGAATCTTATTTTTACCACCTTCGCTGTAGAGTTCGTCCCCACTGTCATTTCCAAGTTAATGACCCCTCGGATCTCAACATGCTCACCCACGAATCAAATCAGATTTCCTTGACACACCTCCAAATTTGATTATGAGAAGCCCATCTTCTAGAAAGTCAACCAAAACAGGACATTGATCGAGCTACCTTGATCAACTAAAACCCACTCCACCTTATAATCAGCTATCACCATCGAGATAACCATGGGGTTGTCCAAATGCGATATTGTACCCTCATAGTCTTCATTAGAGAATGTGATTGGTAGGTCCTGCCTTTGGGTTGGTCTTTCATGTATGGCCAATACCGATCGGGAATACTCCTTCGCACCGCAGCTAACATTTCTGCCATGGAACCTCCTCTTGCTATTGTAGTTATCGTTCCCTAATGAGGGGATGTCTGGCCCATATGCCTTGGTTGACTTTCCCTATGATTTCCAGACCATTCCTACCCTCAATCGTAGTCTCGACCAGGTGTTCGACTCCTATCTCTCTTGCTGTGATCTTCTGTAGTTTGCTTTTCGTCCTCCTTTCTCCTAACAAAGCAGCTTAAGTAGTCATCTTATATCAGCTTCTCAATCTGACTTTCCAACAATCGACACTCCTCTATCAAGTGGCTGCTAGCCTTGTGAAACTTGCACCACTCGTCCCAAGAGGGACTGAGCTGACACTACATGGGAGGTGAAATGGTGAGTAGTTGGAGATGATAAACCTCCTTCAAGATGTGTGCTCTTGACGTCTTGAGTGGAGTATATTTTTCCACGTGTGGCTCATGCTGACTGACTTCCCCTAGGTTGTATTGGTGGTTGCTTTGGAACTCGTGGGTGATCTTTTTTCCAGTGGCCAATATCGCTTTCTCTGTCAAGAACGATCCTCCTTGTCCTCCTCGGCCTCCACATGCTTCTCAGCTCAGACTCTGATCTCGATCATGCTAGTTGGCCGAGATAGGGCCAATGAGTCATTAAAAGGGTCAACCCAAAGTCCTTTTTGAAATGCTTTAACAAAAAAAAATTTATCTAGGTCATCAACTTGGACCATGGCTTCATTAAACTGTGCTAAATATTGCTTCAATGTCTCTCTTTTTGTTTGTTTTATATCAAACAAATCTACTACCTCCAAACATTTTGTCTTATTGGCTACGAACTAGGATTCAAAGGCAGCAGTTAGGTCCGCAAACAATGTTAGGGAGCATGGTGGAAGGCCTGAGAACCATCTCATCACCACCCCCCTCAACGTACCCAAGATTAGCTTGCAACTTGGGTAGATCATTTATGCCTTTGATGTAAACCTTAGTATGGAAAGCTTATAAGTGCACACATGGGTCCTATGAATTGTTAAATGGATCGACCACCAATTCCCTGAACTATGGTGAGATAGGGATATTGTCAATCTATTCATTAAATGGAAGGCCCGATGTCACTTAGGGTGGGGATGGGTCAAAATGTCCCTCCGTGCCCTAGAGTAACTCCAACTACTCCTTCAACTTAGCCTCCCGCTTCGTAGCTCGCTTTAGTTTCTCCTCATGGTACTTTCCTGCTTCCTCCTGCCTTTTCATTGCCTCCTCGATTAAGCAAGCCTACTCCTTACTTCTTCCTGTATATTTGCTACAACCTGCATCAAATGCTATAACGCTCCCTCTTTGCTTTCAAAACTTGAAACTGTTTGGTTTCGTGTTACAAGTATAGCTGCTTGTGGTATCTTTTACTTTCCTCCATTGTCTAGTGTCGTTCTTAGTCGCGGTAGGGGCCAATGTTATTGTCTATAAAGGATTACATGATAACACACTCTCTCTCTCTAGCCAAAAGTCAATTTTACTTGCTCCTCTCGACATATATATACATGGTCCAAAACTTGACGGGTTGTGTTCCGATTGGTCATGCTAACTGAATTTAAACTTGAACGGGCTGTACACTAGCATTTAATACCCTATAAAGGGTCACTTGACAATGGAAAAAGCAATGAACATACCTGCTACATGCCATTTTTTCTCTAACACGCCTTGTCTCTTTGGAGAGAACATTAGGCTGTTAAGAAACCAAAAAGTAAAAGTCTAACTAAAGAGACAGAGGAACATGTATATCATGTTGAGAGGAGCAAGTAAAAGGGATTTTTGGCTAGAGAGAAAGTGTATTATCCTGTAATCATTTACAAATAATAACAAATAGTATTTTGTGAAATAAAAAGAAAATTTTATTAATCTAATTTGACTTGTGGACAACTTTAGTATTTTGAATTTTTTTTATTTAATTAAGTCTTTCTTTTTCTTAAATTTAAACAAATTCAATCCTTTTGTTAATCTTTTACAAGACCCCTCCAAGTCTCATGTTATATCAAAATATTTGAGATTTATAATAAATTTAAAATATAAAATAATTTTAGAACTACAAAATTTAGAAATTTAATGAAAATTTTATAAAATTTGAAGAATTTTTTATAGTATTTAAAATTTAATCAGGAGATTTAAAACAATTGACTTGATTTTATTTTCAAAAATTTTGAATGGAAAATAAGTGCTTAAGGATTTTAAGTAGAAAAGATCAATCAAAATTGACAAAAAAATATATATATATTATAACGTTTCTAATTTCTAAAACATACTTTTCATATTTTAGTCCTTATAAAACTTTTCATATGATTTAATTCTTTATAGAATTTTATTTTACGGTTACTCTTTATTAATAATGTAACAATTATCTATCGAAAAATAGACTTGATATTTTTAAATAATAAAGACTAAATGAATATTTTCTAATATAAGACAGGTTCGCATAAAAAAATTTATTTATCTATAAGGATTAAGAAAATGTTATTAAAGACTAAAATTATAAAATAAAATTTATAAAAATCAACACCATAAAAAATTATAAAAACTAAAAAAAAAAACAGATATAATATAAAGACTAAAAACATAAAAATTACATGGTGTAAAATATTTAAAGGAATACAAAATATAATTAAACTTGAAGAAAATCATTCTTAAATAAATAAAAGAGAGTAAAAAATTTATGGCTGGGGAAGAAAGGGGGCCCTAGGCTTCTCCATGTTTGAGCAATCAGAGTGTCAGAGTCTTACAAGTACAGAGTACATGTAATAGGGTTGTAGGGCAAGGTACTGACCCAAAGCAAGCCCAGCCAAGTTTTCTTTACATTTCAAAAGGGACAGTGACCACTTTATAGACCACTACTTCTAGGTTATTAATGCTTTGTACTCAATTTCCTATCACCCCTTGTTATTGCAATTTGCAAGCACGCCATTCTATATAAGGGCCCAATTACAGCCCAACCACATGCTGTAGGTCCCACAATTAAGGATGAAAATAATTATTAAGGACATGTGGCCTAATCCTTATAAAATTTAGTTTTTTTTTATTTGTTTATTAAAAAAGTTAGCCTTCATCTTTTTAAATGTTTATTTAGGGAAAAAGTTCGACCTTAAAACTTTAAAAATAAACTTATTGGATCTAACAGATAAATCTATTAATATATACACATGTATAATATTATATAATATTAACATATTATATATTATGTTATATTATACATAATATATATAAATAATATATATTATATATAATAATATATAAAAAATAATCTCTAATAAAACTATTTAGGCCTAAGCCTACTTAGCCAACTAGTAATTTTTTTATAAGTTTTATAATAAAATAAACTTTCAGACAGTTTATTAATTAAATTTTTTTACGTAGGTCAAACTTTTAAAAATTATTAATGATAAATAAATAAATCAAATATAGACTTTGTCTTTTTAACAAAAAGTTAAACTTTGACCTACCAAAACTTAGTGAGCCTATTTTTACTCTTATCCATGATCCAATTTATAGCATATTTAGATTTTGATTATTTAAATTACGTCAAAATACCACGTAAATGTTATTTATTTGGTTTTTATTTAAATTTTGATTTTAAGTCTAGAATTAATTTTAATTTAAAACAATTTTAAATAGATTTTGTGTTGAATAAATTTTTTAACTAATTTCAGATAAATGTTCACCTCGGTGAATAATTGATTTAGGTCTATAATTGATTTTAAAAACTAAAACAATTTTAAGCTGTTTTTTTTAAACAAAAAATATTATACTAAATTATATTAATAATTTATTTTAAAATAAAAACATCTAAATATAAATCACGTCATTTCAAAATCAATTCTGACTGAAATCAATCTATTCAAAATTAATTTAAAAAACATTTATCCAAACACAGTTCGCAGTGACAGGTTCATGTTGGGACATAGTACCAAGAAATCCACACTAACAACACTAACTTTTTGGCACACAAAATACAGGAAACAAAAAGGCATTAATTTGATGTTGAAGCAACGTACAATAATTGTCACAGATGATGTTATCTATTTGCCTTCGGTTAACAGGTTAAAATTTTAAAATAAGTTACTAAACTTTTGAATAATTTATTTATAGAATAATGTCATAGTCTAGTTATTGAGGTTGGACCATACATAAATGTCTAAGACTTCGTCTATTTATTAAGGTTGGACCATCTGTCCATCTATAAATGTCCAATTCTATAAATTTTAGGTTTCAAATGTTCGGTTCAAGTACGAAGGTAGTGTGTTAAGACTTCTCATCTATTTCTTATCAACAAAAAAAAGAGACTTCTCATCTATTGGGAATATATAATTCTAAAAAAAAAAAAAACTATGAAGAATATCATTAAAGTTAGACAATTTTCTTTTTTAATTAACTTTTGCAGTTAATTTAAGTCTAATCCAATTTTAATGTTGAGTCAGGCTGCTCGTATTTATGTTAAGTTCAGGTCAAATTTATTTATTACATAAGTTAAATCAAAATTTAAAAGTTTATTTAGTTTAAAAATTTTAAATTTAGATTATTTAAAAGGTTTTCAATTCGAATAACTTTATTTAGTATACGAATAAGCATTATATAATATATAACTTAAACGAAAGATCAGAATATTAGAATTTTATATTATATAATACGACAAAATTAAGTAATATTAAATTTATATAAACTAATAATATTAAATTAATATTAATAAATATAAATTAATAATATATACTTAGATAAAAATTATACAAGTAAATAAATAATATAATATTATAAAACCTTAATCTTATAAACCTTAACATAGGTAAATCTTATATCGTATAATATTCAACTCTGTACGTGCCTTCAAAATTTATAATATTATATTATTTATTTGATAAATATACGTGAAATTTTGATTTTTAATATATATTATTAATTTATATTTGTTAATATTAAAATTTAAAATAATATTAATAAATATATGTGTAATTTTAATCCTTAATATATGTTATTTATTTATATTTGTTAATATTAATTTTAATATTATTAATATTCAATAAACATATATTAATTTATATTTATTAAAATTAATTTTAATATTATTAGTTTAATTATGAAAGTTTTTTTTTGTTTGTAAAATAATTAGAATACCTCTTCTACTCTCATTTAATATTACTATTTGGCTTTAAAAAAAACTAGTGAAACTAGTTTTTTTCTCACCCTTATTAACTTTCATGTTAATTAATCAATAATCTCAATTTTATCTAGTTTACCGAAGCTTTATAGGCCTTCTAAATTTGGTAACTTTAACAAACTATATAATACTACCAACTAGATGGGAAACTTTTAAGACTTCAAAGACAAGATACAATCTAAGTAAATGATAGATCTAAACTATTAAGGAAATATGGAATATCAAAGGCCACAACCATATACCTTATACCTTTGTAGCTAGTAAAACATAATATCCTTTTATTTCTGACCCCAAACATGTACGTAAAATTATTTTAATTTAATTTAATAATTTTGAGTTTGAATTCTAAATATGCAATTACATTAAATATTTAAAAAAATAATTTTATTATTTATGGTAACTTAACTCAAGTAAGATTACCTCCTCCTATATAAGATACCTATAATCACTAAGAAAAGAAAAACATTACCAACTATTAGTGAACCTAACACTTTAAATATTTCTTCACACAACACAGGGTACGCAGAAGTTAGAACCTTACACTTAAAAGGGGAAAATAAACTTTGACATTCAAAAGTATAATTATATAGGGCTAGCTTTTTTTTTTTTCATTGATACGCAAGATAGAACTAAAAAAAATTGTAGAAACTATTAAATGTAGAACTAGGAAGTGGTGGTGTGTTAGAAACCATATGGTATTATGATTTTTATTAGCCATTGGATATACTATTAAATTAATTAATTATTGAAATTATTTATCTTGACCCTGAAATCCTTTTTTTTTAATAAAACTCTTACAATTCTTCTTAAAATTCATCCTTATTTCATCCATCTATACATAAGATTTGGTTTTCTTCATTCTGAACTTTTGATGGTGCTTCTCATGATCTGTTTAACCTGTTATGCATCAACACCTTGACAATTTATATTTTTTCTTGACTGGAGGTCTGTGTGGGTCAAGATAAATTGGAATTTCTTTTTGTTTTCAGATTTTAATTTATTAATTACTTTAACTCCTTAAAACCCAGTTTGTTTTCAGTTACACATTTATAGCACTAGAAGTCACTCTCTTTAGCTATGATTGGCTATTGTCAAATTGCATTTGTGATGCAAAGAAACAAGGCTTTGATTAGTTCCATTGAGGTTTCTTCCAATATTCACAAAATCTGTGGTTGGTGATAAATCTCTTGAGGAAAACGACTATATTTTAAATTGTATCTTTTATCCTTTGAGTTGCAAATATGTGACTATCTTCTTGATTTCTCAATAAACGAATCTTACGAGGATGATTAAATTTTGTAATTGAATTCCGTAAATAAACGAGTCAATCGTCAATTTAATCTTCAAGTATTTTTTTAAAAGTTTTTAAAATAATAAAATTATGTAAATAATTCATAAAATATTAAATATCCATTAATTTAATTTTTACATTGATATATTTTATTAGCGTATAGAAACTCATTTAGAAAAATTTCAATACTTGAAAGACTATTTAGTATGATTTCTACTCCTTAAAAAGATTATTTTTATAATTTCTTTACTCTAAAGATTATTTAGGAAGAAGAATAATCCATTAAGAATAAAAATTGATAGTTTATACTAATAATATACTTCAAGATTAACAAAACATCCGAACTCTCTAATGTATGCCGTAAGAAAAATTATAAACAATCATTTCATTTTGGAGTAGATTGTGGTGAAGGAAGATAGAGATAGAAGGAAAGAAGAAAAGGGTGAGAAAATGATAAATTTAATATAATAAGAAATGTCGTGAGAGATAGAAGAAAAATTAGAGTGAAAATAAATTATAAGAGTGAAATGTATGTGTATAAATCACTCATGTCATAACAAGACATGTTTAATTGTTTACAAATGTAGTGAAATTATGGTTGTTTATTTGTGATTTGTATTAAACAAATGTTATGTTTGTTAGTATTCCATGTTTATCCCTAAATGAGAATAAGGAATAATGGGTTGGGCCCTGAGATGACATGAGCCCTCGTAGTTAAACGAAACAGTATAATATCCAAAAACTTCCCTGGATTGATTTATAATACTTCTAGACATGATTAATATCCAAAAACAAAACAAAAATTAATATAATTAAATAAATGTTCATACCATGGCTATTTGACGCACTGCACTAATTTATATAAATTTTAATAATTTTTTTATTCAATCTTAATTATATTTTATTGTTTTTTCTGAAGTTTAGAACGAAGTCCACTTAAAATGTAGACACATCCTATGTATGAATTGTTTTAGATTTATAACATCCAAGTTTAGGGACCAACTAAGCTAACAAAGAAGATTATATACTTTTAAAGCTCTCTTAACCACTATTATGACAACTATAATTTAATAATAATAATAATAATAATAATAATAATAATAATAATAATAATAATAATAATAATAATAATAATAATAATAATATTATTAATTATTATTATTATTATTATTATTATTATTATTATTATTATTATTATTATTATTATTATTATTATTATTATTATTATTATTATTATTATTATTATTATTATTATTATTATTATTGTAATATTAGTAATGTGATGACGATGAACTATTAAAAAAAATAAGGAGGACAACGACAACGAATTTTTAACTTAATGGCCAAATATTTTTAATTCATTTGGGAATTAGTTTCTTTTGCTAATTCTTTTAAGTTTTTATTTTATTTTTTTGTCAATTCATAAGTCTTGACCAAGCCATTTTAACGACATACCGATATAGTGACTGCTATATTGGATAAATTAATTAGAATTTTATTTGTCGAATCGGCTTATTTTACTTTAGAAAAACTTATAATTTTTTTAGAACTTTTCTCAAATAAAAAATTAATTAATTAAAAATACTTAATAATAGTTTTATATTATCACTTATGAGACTCATAATTAAAATTTAAGAATTATAACTTGATTTTATTTAGTATATTAATTTGTGATTATTTTGTAGTGCAATCAAAGTAAAAATCAACTTAGTTTCAATATAAATAGACATGTTAAGTGTCTTTTTATTACATAAAGTATATGTTTTTTTCAATTCTATTGATAATAAATAAAGTAATTGTTAGTAAAATAAAACGCTATTTGTGCATATAAATTAATAGCGTATTGCGTTAAGAATTGCTTTTAGGATTAATAGTTAGAAATTTTCAATAAATTTTAACCTTTTGTTCTAAAAATAGACTAATATTATAATCTATTGTATGATACTTAAATCTATTAATAATGTAATTGATTAATAATGATTTTTGTACACTTAATCCTGATATATGTAATGAACACTTTAAATCTAACCAACCATTAACCTGTTCTTAAGGTTAATAAATAATGTGATTAAATTTTTTTTGTCATCATAACAACATACAATTGCTTTATATTGTTTGTCTAATTGAAAATCTAGAGGTGTGTGATAGAAGAAAAACTTAGTTTCTCAATTATTTTGAGTTGTGCAACATATAGATAATCCTTATATGCTTGATAACCTATTTAATAAGTAATTTATGAGTGTTTGAAATTCATATAAAGCACATTATTCATGACATGAATTACCTAAAAAAAAAATTATATAGGATCTAAAATTTCAAGAAGATTCATGGTCTCCCAATGTATTAATTATGTATTAATTTGTTATGCATAACACATGAAAAGTTGTTTTAAAAAAATAAAATAAATTTTTATATTTGACAAATCACATGTTTAATCATTTAGAATTATCTTCAAGGAGTGAGAAAAACATATACTATCTATATGTTTTGAGGCTAAAAATTTTTCCCACCTTAAATTCATATACTATTCTCTTTCCCTAAATTTTTATTTAATAGGGTACAAATTTTTTACATTACTATTTAATCATGAATTATCATTTTATTTAATGATAAAATCGAATTTTCCCTACATTCCTATTATTTCCCCCCATTTTGCTATTACTATTACTATTTAGAAGTTTTGAATTAATTTTCTTCTCTTCAACATGCCCATGTTCAAAGGAAGTTAGGCAAAATCAAGAAATTAATCCCCCTCAAAAAATAAAATACAGTGGGTCAGAAACTATTATGAATTTTGATGAACTTTATAAGCAAAAGTTCCAATAACAATGCAAACAGAATACAAGAGATATTCTAACTTGATTATAGAAGTCTCCTAAGGTCATAACAAAGGATCAATTTAGACAAGATAAATGATTAATACACTAACAAAAAACATTAAATACTATTCTTCTTGACCTTAAATTATATCTACGATCTAATCATTATCGAGTCCAAAACACTTACCAGTCACCTAACCTTATTTAGACAGTAGCATTTGAATAAAAATCTAACTTAAGTTATTTGAGAATTATGGGATAAGAATCCTAGTTAATTAGTTGAGAATTATCTCCTTCTGTAACGAGGATTGGTAGTAATGGAGGGATACATATCTCTCGTCTTCACCATTCATCTAAAAGCTTCTTAAATAGATAAATGAAAAAATTTGTTTTAGTCGTTTTCTTTTTTTCCCCAAGTATTTTAACATTTTTTGTTTTGCTTGAAGATTTTATTCAATTAAATAATTGATATCTTGTTTTGATCGACTCAACGGTATTTGAGATTCTAGGCCAAAATTACATTTGGATTTTGTATGTTTAGAAAGCAAATATTTTCCAATTGATAAAATAGCTCAATTATTCAATAATTCAGACATACTTAGAATGAAAATAATATTTTATTAATTTTAACTTTAAAAATTTATTTATAGAATAGGATAATACTAGGAAAATCATATTGAATTAATACTATGAACAAAGTCTAAAATACATAAAATTAGACTTTATCCTTTATTATTTAAATAGCTAAGGAGAATTATTAGGATGACATCATTCTTTTTCTCATACACATCAACTTTTCTCATGCACATCAATTGAAGGACAATTTTATTCAAGATATAATTAGATACTAAAGGTAAATGATTTTTAATGAAGATTGAATTCTTAATTTATCATGTTGTAAGGATTAATTTTTTCTATTAGACCCAACTTTCATTAATTATTAGAGTGATAGATAAGAATCTACGAGAGAATTGTTATACAAATTATGATACTCTAACGTTATTAAATGTTAGTTATATATTTAATTAACTTTCAAATATTAATTGTGAATTTAGCCAACCAAAAATGGTTTAGAATCTGACATATATATTCCACACCTTTAATAATTAAAGTTGTCAACATAGTCTCAATCACTTAACTTTGATATATGTTAGTTAGTACAAAAGAAAAACAACAAGGTCAAAAAATCTTAGATAAAAAAGCTTGTAAAGTCAAAAAGTCCGTAAGATCCTATGGGTTAGGTTGAGACAAGAACCTTAGATTTTAATAATTTGACGTGTTTTTTTTTTAAATACTCTAGTTGAGGTCGAGTTGAAGATCCTTTGAGCCAATTGAGTTCAAGATATTTTGTCTGAGTCAAGGTAAAGGTATTTTAACCAATGTTGAGTTAAAAATACTTTGGTCAAAAGACAAGTTAAAAATACTCTAGCTAAGACCAATTTGAAGGTATTATGGTCGAGATCGAGTTAGAGATATTTTGATTGAGACTAAGTTGAAAAGTAAAAACAAAAAAAATACTCTAGTCGAAACCTAATTAAAGATACTATGACCAAGGTGAATTGAAGATATTCTAACTAATGTCAAGTAGAAAATATTATAGCTTAAACTAAGTAGAAAATACTCTAGCCAAAATAGAGTTGAAGATACTTTAGCCGAGACCAAGTGGTAGATACTCTAATTGATACCAATTTGAAGATAATCATGTTGAAATTGAGTTAAAAATACTTTGACTAAAATCAAATTAAAAAATACTCTAATTAAAATCGACTTGAAAAAACCTTAACTAAGGGTGAGATGAAGATGTCGTGATCAAGATTGAGTCAAATATGTTATTGTCAAAGTCAAGCTGAAGGTGCAACCAAAGATACAATGGTGGAAATAAAGTCAAAAATATCCTAATCGAGACTAAGTTAAAAATACCTTGATAAATATCATGTTGAGAACAAAATTAAATAAAAAAATGTCATAGGCAATATTAAGTTAAAAATATCTTACGAAAGTTGAATTAAAATTATTTTTTAGACAAATAAATAAATAATATTAAAATAGATAAAACGTGTAGACCGAACTCCTTAAGTCTTGATCAGCCTCCTTACCAAATAAATTGTGCAGATTAAGAGCTTTTGAGCTCAGAGCTGAAAAGCCATAAAACTATTATAATGAACTGATCCTAAAACTTAGGACCAAAATGACACGACTTATTATGACATCATTACTGCTTAATTAGTCCTCGTATGATTGACGCTAATAAGTGTTAACTGCAATTTATCATATTTTTCATTCAATATATTATTAGTTTCAAATGAAATTGACTTCTGTATTGATGCAAATCATGCCTAATTATTGACGCAGAGGAAAAACACGAAAGTTGCATGCAAGTTCCTATTTTTTTTAATTACCTTGTGATTTGAATTGATATCTACGAAGATACTCGATTCCAAAGCTTCACATTCTTATTCAACCTTCAAAAAAAAACTTCTCAGGCATTTGGACTACAGACTTATTTGAATAGTTTAATTTTTAGTAAATATGAAGAAAATTAAAAAAAATAACTTTATAAATTAAAATTAATTTATATACTTAATTGTTTTAGAAAATCTTTCATTTAACTTTTCTAAAAAAATATAAATTAAATTTTATTTATAAATTCATTTTTCTTTTTTAACTTTATATAAAAATCCAAACATAATCTATATTTTATGATAATTTCTAGAGCTTATAACCACATTAATATTTTTGCAACAAAGATACATGCATGCTCCACCGTTTCTCTGCACACGTCCTTTTTGTCCCATGTTTTATTTTCTTGCACGGTTGCACCGCCTCAAAGTGCTCTATGAGAGACAGAGCAAATCAAAGCACATTAAAGATACCAAATTTATGTTACACTTTAATTTCAACGCGTAAAAGGTTGGTCACAAATACGATTGAACATGAAAATTATAATTTGATCACATTTTTCTTGCAATACCTTGCTAATATTGGCCTAATTACACAAAACTAGCATTAGCAACTTGAATTTCTTGTTCGTTTGTGGTTTCACCGTAATTAAATAATTAATTTTTTTTAACATGGGGTAGAATTCGATTTCTTACCGTGGGAATGAAGAAATTTTTGTCAAACCAATAATCATTTAGAAAGTATTCTTATCTAAATAAAAAAAATATTCCAAACCTATTTATAATGCAGTTTTTAATATATTTTTATTACTCTTTTATATTTTTAAGAAAAATCTTTAAACCACTTTTTTGCATGTTTTTAATATCTATAAGATAAGTAAAAAGTATCTGATAAAAAAATAATAACCAATTTTTATCGAAGACGATCAATTTATTCATTAAACTTCTCATCATAATTTTTTATACTAAAATTAAATTTAAATTTATGCCATCTTAATTAAAGAATACGTATATAAGTAAAAAAATGTTATAAGTATTATATTAAATATAAATAAATTTTAACCGACTTGATCTTATTTAACCAAGTTATATTTAAAATACTCTTAATTTATTAGAAATTCTATTTCTAATAATTTTATTTTATTGTTGATATTAAGTTTCAATGAAAATTAATTTAGGAAACATATTTATAATTGAATGTTAAATTTTCTTTTGCTTACATATCATTTAATTCTATTCATATCATTTATCAATAGATATTTTTTTTAAACTAATATTCATTAGAATTTGATATCAAAATTAAAACAGAATTATTAAGAATATAATTTCTAATAAATAAAGAATATTTTGTTGATAATAAAAATCACCACTTTTTAAGCTATTTATATATTACTTAATTAGTTTTTTTAATTATTATAAATTATTTTTTTTATATATACTTTTAAGTATAAAACAATCAATATTATTATTTTTTAATGGTAAGTAGGATTGCAAAGAATTATTATTCTAATGGATGATCAAAATTTTAAATTTCTATCCGAAACGGAAAATCTATTGATACTAAAAGACCAATATTCTTTTAACAAATATTTTTCTACAGAAATCAAAGATTGAATATAAGAAGCTGGAACACAAAACAGTATCGTTCAGAGGCGTTGTAGTTTTGTGGAGACAGTGTATTTAATAAGTAATTGGAGTGAGAAAAGAGAGAGAGAAAGAAGAACGGCGAATGAAGAGCAGGGAACGGAGCTCGAAAAGATTAAGATGTCGTCTATAATTGACAGACAGAGGGAAACAACCAAACATGTAAACAATTATAATACCTAAATTTCCGGAGATGCCTTGTTGTCTCACCACGCCTCTACACTTCACTGTCCGTGGACCCCATCTCTTCCCACTTTCCATTTTCACCTTTCTTTCTCAAATAATTCTTCCACAATTCTTTCTGTCAAAATCTTTCACTTTATTAATATATAATTCACTCAATTTTCGAATCTTTCTATCAAATTCTTTCACATTATTAATATATAATTCACTCAATTTTCATATTTCTCTCGTCGATACCAAATCATTTTAGGTTTTTGCTTAAATAATTAACGTGAAATTTTATTGAATGATGTACTAAACAATGCCAATTTTTTTTTATCAGAAGTGAGGTAGTTAAGAAGCTGTTTTTTCTACGCAAATTGAGGCAGGTTTTATATTTTTTTTATTTCATGATTTTAAAATTATTATTGTGCAATTAATGATATTAACTTTTTTTAATTTAGGTTTAATCTTTAAGTGGAAATTAATGTATATTATCTCTTACAAAGAATTGTTTGTTATAACTTTTCAATTATCTTTTCCAGTCCTTCATTAGATCGAAGTCATTCATCCAACAATTTCTTATATTTTTCTCATTGGGAACCAGCAAGACATCAATTCTTTCACTTTTTTTTTCCTCTAATGGACATATGACGATAATTAAGTTTTAACTTAACTGTTAAAATTTTAACTTATATAAGGAAAATTCCTTAAATTATAACACATATAATTTTTTAAAATTATTTAGATATGCAGTAATCATTTGATTCATTCAACATTAATATGTGAAAAAAAAATTGAAATATGAGAAGAAAAACTATTTAAATTTCAAATATTTTTTTTTTGTACTCTCAATGAGATAACTACACTATAAATAAAATAAAAAGGAATATGGACCTCTCCCCGTGTTAAAGCAATATGAGTCATCTTACCCATCATATTAAATGCACATAAGGCCTTTCACATCAATATGTTACATAACATTATTATTGTATAATATCAGAAATAATAATCTCATAATATTAATAATCTCACAATTAGATTAATATATATTCTAAAATTTTGACATCTAATTAATATGAATTTTAGAAAAAAAAATAATAGCATTGATTGTAATTGTCCAATATAAAAAATAATCCAACAATTTCCCACTTAAACAATATCACTAAGATTACTAAATTTCTAATAATAAAAACAATACTCCCAATTAATTTTACAAATTGTGGCCATAATAAGATGTCAAAAATTCAGAAAATGTTTTCATTAATTGTCCAAAATGAGATTATGTGTCTAATGATACAGAAAATCATACCTAATAGGGATACTAATATCATATATACTAGAAACTTATATCTTAGTAACCTAACGATATAAGATGTGAAATACAATAATGCATAAAAAAAAATTGTAATCAATTATGCATTCTAAAGCTAAATGGCCCTAGCATCTATCCAAAATGCTCATTAAAATCAACAAAATACTCAATATAACATAATGAGACTAGGTCCAAAATGTCTCTAAATAATATACAATATTATGAATTAAAAAAAATTGCATAAAAAAATTATAATATTATATGTAAATAACATTCACAATAATGGTAGCAACAATTTATTTATAAAAGTCTCACCACATGACAACAAAACACATCATTGCTACAAAATCACAATAAATTCTCTCACTAACTCAAGGCATCAAAAGATCTCAAAACACGCATATGAGTTACATGATCTACAAAAATTTTAATAGGTAAATCCTTGGTTAAAGGATTTGCCACCATGAGTTCTATAGGTATATGCTCAACAAGAATTTGAAACTCTTCAACCTTCTCTCTAACAAACATATATTTGGTATAAAATGAGAAAAACATACATACTACAATAGAGTTGTCACAAATATATGGTTAAAGGTTTAAAGATACTCTCCACAAGATAAAACTTAAGAAATACAATTCCTTAACCACACTACTTGATGAGTGACCTCATAACAAGTTACATATTCTGCTTCCGTTATTAAGGTAGCTATAAGTGTCTATTTGACACTTCTACAAGAAATAGCACTTCTTGCCAACATAAAAAAAAATATATCCTAGATTTATGATCATCTAGATAACCATCATAATCAAAATGAAAATAACCTCTCACCTCAAGGTTACCAAATCTCCTATAAGTGAGCAAGTGCTCCTTAGTACCTTATAGTTACCTCATAATACATTTACCAACTTGCCATTGACTCATATCAAGTTTACTCAAGTATCTCCCAAGTACACTAATTTCAAAAGTAATATTAAGGCGTGTACAAACTTGGAAATATATGAGACTTTGCCAACAACAGAAGTATATGGAACATTTTCCATTTCTACTCTTTGTTTATCATTTTCTAGAGCACTGAGTATTAGAAAGTCTATCACCCTTTTGAATGGGTGCAACATAGGGATTACAAAGTTTTATATTAAATCTATTTAGAACCCTTTCAATATAATTCTTCTGAGATAAGTCAAGAATACCATGTGATCTATCATGATGAATTTTGATGCCTAAAACAAAAGAAGCATTACTAAGATCTTTCATATAAAAAAGAGTCATCAACATTTGTTTAGTCTCAATTAAGAAATTCATGTCATGATAAGCTAGAAGGATGTCATCAACATATAATACAAGAATGATGAATATGCTCCCACTATTCTTTAGTTAAATGCACTAATTTTCTTTAAAACCAAGAGAGCAAATACTCTCATCAAATTTCAAGTATGACTTCCTAGAGTCTTGTTTCAACCCATAAATGAATTTTCTTAATTTACATACCGAATTCTCTTTATCTTTTCTTTGAAACCATTAGGTTGATCCATGTACAAATCCTGTTGAAAGAAATTGTTTTAACTTCTATTTGGTAAAACTTTAAATCAAAATGAGCTAACAAGCCACCATAATACAAATGACTCTTTAATAGAGACGAGAAAGTCTCTTTATAATCAATTCCCTCTCTTTGGTTATATCCTTAGCAACAAGATTAGCTTTATATCTCTTTACTTTTCCTTTTGCATCTCATTTGATCTTAAAGACCCATTTACACCCAAATCCACAAATTCACAAACAACATTCTTTTTCATGGGCTACAGGTAAATTCACAAATTCTCAAACACCATTCTTTTTCATAGAAGCTAGTTCATCCTTCATGGCTATCAACCATTAAGAACTAAAAAAATTAGAAATAGCCTCTTGAAAAGAATTAGGATCAAAGTCCCTACTAATAGAAATTTCATGTTTTGGTAGATAAATGAAATAATATCAAAATTTTGTGGATCTAGTAGGCTTGGAAAATCCTCTCTAACCTTTTAGGTGGAATGAAGTCTTCAACTTGATTTTATTCATCATTAACAACTTCTTGTTAATGGATTTCAACGTCATTTATAGGTTCAACAACCTTATTATGAAGAAACACATGTATCTCTTCCCCAAAAGAAGGAGCAAAAGGTATATGAAAAACAACACTTTCATCTCTAAAGCAATAGTGTGTGGCCTTGAGCTCTTACTATACTCGAATTGATTCTCAAAATAAACAGCTCTATCAAATTCGATAACTCTAATGGTATGAGAAGGATAATAGAATCTAGATCCTTTTGAGCCAATACAATACCTAACAAAGAAATCACTAACTATTTTAAGATCTAGTTTCTTCATTTTTGGATTATAAGGCCTTACTTGTGCTTTACAACTCCAAACACGAACATGCTTTAAGCTTGGTCTTTTACTCGAGATCAATTCATTAGGAGTCTTAGCAACAAATTTGCTAGAAATATTGTTCAATGTGTATGTAGTTATTTTTAAAGCATCTCCCCACAAGAACTCTAAAAGAGTGGAATGACTAAGCATGCATCTTACCATATTCATAATTGTATGATTCCGCCTTTTAGCAACTCCATTTTATTAAGGTATGCCAAGCATGGTACATTGTGCCTACCATAAAACTCACATCCTTGATCAGATCTTAACACATTATCTTCATACTTGGTTTCAACTCAGTCGTAGCCTTGAATGTCTTAAAAGCATCTAAGGATTAAGATTTCTCATGAAGTAATTCAACCAACCATACCTTGAAAAAACTATCAATAAAGGTAATGAAATACCTAAAACCACCCATAATGACAAGGGTAATAGGTACACAATCTGTGTGAATCAACTATAAAACTTTTTTACTTCTAGTAACCTCACTCTTTCTAGCTCTTTATGCAATCAACACATGTATCAAAATTAGAAAAGTATCTTTTAAAGTTAAAACATGTTTAGGAGATAACTTTATGGACTCCTATATGTTCAAATAGTGATCGTCATCTCTCCCTTGTTTGGCTTTCGTTTGCTTTTGAACTTTTTTTTTCTCAAGCCAAATTTTAAACTTCCAATAATCTACTTACTTATGCCCAAGGGTGTCATAAAATTTGCATTTTCCATTGAATTTGTGCTTGGTCTTATCAAAACTTCTCCAAAGTGTTGCCTAGAAGAATGGCCAGAATATTTAGAATTACCATTCTCCATCTTTTTAAACTGAAATTTCTTACCCTTGACCTTTAAGAACTTTTTCTTCTTGTTATTGTCATTGTGAAAGATAAACTGCACATTATGAGACTTTCCCTTCCTTATAATCTCCTTCTCTTGAGTAAGGATGGATATCATCTCATCAATGCTCCATTCAACATTTTGTTGAGCATTATAGGAAGTCCTTAGAACATCAAACTGATGTGGAAGAGATTCAAACACCTACCAATAAGAAAGTCCTCTCCTAACTCCACTTTTATGGATTTCAATTTATTGTACCAATTTACTATCTTTATAACATGTTCACGAACACCTCCTACTCCATCATAAGTAGTCTTTATCCAAAAGAAATGATAGTCAGTCTTTCAAGCTTTAACAAACCTCTTGAATTTGCCATCGATAGCATTAAAATATTCCCTAACATTTCCAATATGACTAATGTTGTCATTAATTATCTTCTCCATAGTATATTTCGTTGTTATCAAACACACTTTGTTAGAGTGTGTGCATTTGTCATATCTTGACCTATTAGCAACAAGATGTGTTTGTGGGCTAGGAAGGCTGATCCTCAATGAGAGTCACATCCACATTAGACACAACAAGAAATAGTTTAGAGACTCAACTTAATCTTCATATTTGGCCTCATTAAGCCTAATCAAGGTATTAAATTGCCTAATTAATGTTAGATAAGCAAAATAAAATAAAATATTCTTCATCAAGCATGTCATCATATAAAATGACCAAAGTTTTCAATTGAGCACTTGAGCCATTGTAATCTTACCTAAGGTCTCAAATTACAAAACACAAGTAAATTCCACAAGTATCAAATTATGTTCTTAAATATAATATTGATAGGATATTAAAAACTCTAAAAGCATATATTCAACAAAATTCCACTAAAATTAGGAATTGTATAAACAAGGACAAACTGATAGGATAAGCACAATATTAACATAATTCCTAACATAATTATATTAATATCTTTGTTACAATTGGTCCCATGATGATAGGTGAGTACACAATCATAAAAAAATGTTCCAAAAAAGGTATCCTAAACATTGTTAAATGTTTTGACTCAATTCCTAACTTGCAATTTTGAGCAATAGTGATGTCGAATTGCATTCCCTAAATAGGTATTTTTATCCCAAAATAATTATCCTATTATATATATACACACACATGTCAACGAATCATTGACACACATTATGCATTAGAATTTGGAATTTGAATTGATGGCTTATAAGTCCATCTATATACATACACATCATTTGCACCTATGAACTGGATAGCAAATTTGGGAAATAAATTGTGCATACAAAGCAAATTATATCAACACTTTGTTATTATATAATAATTTTATACGGTCAAAATTGGGATTAAATTAGGCTTTGATACCAATTGTTGAAATTTTAACCTATGTAAGGAAATTAACCATTATGTTGCGGTCAATCCCTTATTACTATAATCCCTAAATTATAATACGTTACCTAAATAAGCAATCGTCATTTAATCCATTCAATGTTGATCCGTAAGAAGAGAAACTTTGAAATGTTAGGACAAAAACTATTCCTATTCCACACTGCTTTTTGTTTTTTGTGTAGTTTCAATGGGACAACCACACTATAGATAAAATGGAGGGGGATATGAGTCCACATACCCATCATAGTAAGCCCACACAAAACCTTCCACATCTACATGTTACATAATATTATTATTGTATAATAACAATTATAATAATCTCATACTATTAATAATTTCTCAATTGGATTAATTTATACTTTAATATTTTGAAATCTAATTAATATAAGTTTTAGAAAAAATTAATAACATTGATTGTAATTGTCCAATATACAAAACAATCCAAAATTAACCTCATTCAAACTACTTAAATGTTTCACTATTAAATTGACTTTAATGAGATTTTCTTTAACCACCATTGTTTTTTTTCCTATTCTTCATTTCTTCATCTTATTTTCTTTTCACTCGTTGCATAGTGATCTTTGTTTCAACTTCTTTGGTATACTTAATAAATGCTTTGAGGCAACTCGACACATATATCTTCATTAATTTATTTATTTTTCTTTTTGGTGATCAAATATTTTATTTTGTAAAATTGTTTCTTGTTTCTTTTTCTACATGTGTGTTTTTGGTTTGGTTCTTTCTTTCTTTTTTTTTAACATTTTATTCTTTGTAAAAGAATTTCAATTTTATTTGTTTAAAATGGTTTTCTAATTTTAACACCCTTAGCTGATATATGACCCACGTAATTGGAAATTCCTATTTTATGTTTTGTTTGAATGTATTATTTTTACCTTTTTTTCTTCATACTCTTCTATTTGTCTTTCCTAATTATTTTTTAGTTTCTTTTTTCCTTTTTTTATTTGTGTGATTTTCCTCTTTTGTCGATATTTAATCATGATTTTTCATCTTATTACTTTGCATCATATTTGAATTCTTATATTGAATCATAATAGCCTTTTATTAATGTGTTATAGAATAGGGCTTGGACCCATAGTGACCTTAAAGTTGGAAAGCTAGATAACCTAACGTTTAGACATGTATAATTTGTGCCCTAGAGCGTTAAGCACACGATTGAAAAGCAATCAACCATTTACATCATATAATGTCCGACAATTATCTATCTGAATAATTTAGAAATGGATCAATTATACTTATAATTAACTTTACTTCCAAGAGATATGGCAACATATACAGGTGTTCATGAGTGTAGCTAACTAGGAGACTTACCGATGTCTCTCAATTTTTTTAAAGTTCTACAATATACTAATTTTAAAATTTGTATACTGGTTGAGATAGGTTTATTGAAATTCTTTTTATTAAAAAAATTAAGTCCGCGTGGTTCTCTACGTTGCTGTACTACTAGTTAAAAAAAATCAAATCCACGTGTTTCGATCTAAAATGTAGAAGTTTGATGTGAGTGCATCTTTTGATGACTCGAGACTACTACAACTTATAAACGACTAAAAATAGTACTTAATGTAGAAGGTTAATTTTAATAAAGATATTTAATTAATTTGATTTAAAAAACAATAGGAAATTTTTTCTTTCTTGTAATTCGCATCAACAAAAATATAGAAGATGTATAGCAACAATGGTCATGAACATGCATCATAAAATAAAGTATACAAAAAGTTTAGTTACATACACTTTGGATACAATAGGAAATACTTGTGCCTTATGACATTTACAACATCAAAAGAAAGAAATTAAAGCTCAGAGCTAACACTTGCCCAAATATAAAGATATATCATAAAAAGGATAGAGATACAGAAAAATCCTATGAGTTGGTCCTTACAAAACAATCCAATTACTAATGCGGCGACAACATGGATGATGGAACACCTACATCTCCCCCAACACCCATGGGTCTAGTCCTAAAGTGTTGGGGTTGTTGCATCAGTTTTCGACCAACTTTACTCCTTATCATGCATGCTAGTAGGCTTCACATTGGAGAGATGGGTAGAATACCTCCATATGAGTATGAAAGGTGATGAAATATGTCATAACTCCACCAAGTGCATATTCGATCTTCACCTTGCCCAATACCAGACCCTCCACTGGTCACAATGGATCCTCCACACCCTTTCTAGACCTATTATGGTGCCCCAGACACAAATGCAAAAGGGTCTTAAGGAGACCCTGATCCTTGGAAGACTTGGGAACCTCAACCCTATGGTGGCCTCAACATCTTTTCCTATGAACATGTCATTTGAGGTCATCATAGTTGCACGCATACAACATAAACAAACAAAAGGATAAACTACTATAAGAATAACCTTATGTCTAAACAACAGGAAAAACACTCAAACAACATGACATTCATAACTCAATCACAACAAAACATCAATTATGAGCATCAATCCTTAACAATTATAAACTTTATTGTCAACATTAAGATCAACGTTCAAACACACGCACACACACACAACTACTCCATGAAGATTTATAAGTTGAGCAATCACTTCTATCACTTTTTTAACATGCCTTCAACCTAGTATCGAGAAAAGAGGATGTGATCTTGCGAATTGGAAAGCTTTTAGTTCGAGATATGATATATATGGGTAGCAGTTTTCTGCAATTAGTAGCCCTTGCAAAGACTACACCCATTTGTGAGGGATTGTCCATCCACCCACCCCCAAGGCTACATAGTCTTGCCTCTCCCATCCAGTACACATGGTGAACCCCACAAACTCATAGTGGTTCAACAACTTGTGTGCCTACTCATAAGTAGAATCCTTAAAAGGTCTTAACAATAACAATAACAAATATCATTCGAGATCATTTCCAACCTCCTTGAACACATGGATACTAACAACATGCATTCGCCATCTCAACATGGCCACTTCCAAGGAAAATTGAAATCATAACAACAAAGAATGGTCCATCAACCATTTTCCCTCAAGAATAAGATCAACCTCTTACTCGACAACATTGTTCTATCTTATAAAGATGACAACATTTTACATTTTATGAATTTCACTTTAATCTTTTGTACCTCCCTACCTAGATCCATATCTTTATTTTAACAAGCTTTCAATGTATAAATTAACCAAGGATTTTAGTTTTGCAACTTAGTAAGTTTTCACATTGGCATTAGATTCGCCTAACGAGTGGGATACTCCTACCTAACGAATTCTACCTACAAAAATGGTACTTCCTTGGTATGTGTATTCATTCAATGAGAGCCTAGCCTCACTTAACGAATGAAATCATAAAGAACTCCTACTACATGTAGTCGCTCAATGATCTATTTGCCCAAAAATTATCATAATGACTTAATTCCTAAAACCTCACTACCTAGTGAAAGTCTATTTGTACTAAACTAAATGAGCCACATAGAGCATGCTCTAAAATTTCACTTATTCGCTCAACGAGTGGGATGTCCTGCTAAGCAAATAAAGTCTTAGAAACTTCACACTCTAAACTTTGCCTAACTTGCTAAAAAAAGACACTTCTTTGTTCAGTAAGACCAATAGAAAGCCTCTTCCACTTTTGCTTAGCGAAACACAAGACTTATCTAGCGAATCTATAAGTTTCTAGGTTCTAAAGATCCTTGCTCAACGAGTAAGGCACTCGCCTAGTGAACACTCCACAAACCCAAATTTCCTCACTAAGATATTATGCTTCACCTAGCTTAATCACTTAACAAGCCTTCAACGTGTTAATGTACGTTCTTGAGCTTTTGCTCAACAAGAGAAGCCCTCAGCTAGTGAAAACTCATCGTTTTCCAAAAATATACCCAAAAATGCAATGTTTCTTAACAAGTCTCCCTTTGCACTGCAAACCTTCAACCGAAATCCAAAAAAGAAAGATTTATCTAACGAGCCAATACACGAAAATCTACACACAAGAAAAATCTACATATTCAATTCATATTTTATAATTTTTCTTATACATAACAAAGATATAAAAATCATAAAAAAGTGTGTGAAAATACAAAAGAAATTATTTTACATTATAAAAAACAATTATCTAATAAAATAGTTAATGTATAAAACATATTATTTATGCTTAAAATTATCTATAATGGCTAATGTTATTAAAGTAAAGCTTAAAGTATAATATTAGCATAAAATTGTTCAAAATAATAATAATAATAAAAATCACATAAGTATTTTTATCGCAAGATCACCGTCAAGGAATTACTTACTTTTTATTTTATTAGGGTAACTTAATAGAAAATAACATCTTGATTTCAAGGAGAAGGATCTTTACTTACAAATTTCTAAGTTCTGCTATTTTTTCCTAATGAGCCCATGGGTTTGCCAAGTGAATCCTCTTGTAAATTTCCTTTCTCACTTAGCGAGGACACTCCCTTGCTAAGCAAGTCTTCTTCAAAGAAGTCCTTAACTTTTACAAGTTAACTTACTCGCTCAACAAAATGGGTCCCAAAGAGCCCTACTCCCTAATCCACCCAACAAACCAATGGGTCCGCTTAGTGAATCAAGCCACAAGAGTTTACTATCAAGTTTTATTTTAGTCGTTCAGTAAGATCAAGGCTCACTCAATGAATCATTCACTAGAAATCTAAATTTTTTAAAATTCTTAGTCTTTACTCAATGAGTGGATGACCCACTCATCAATTTAAAGGTTTTTTTGGTTTTTAAGATCCTCGCTCAATGAGACATAGCTCTCGCTCAACAAAAATATGAATTTCTAGGTTTCTATACAAAAAGGTGTTGTCTCGCTCAACAATAGTTGTTTCTAGCTCAATGGACATTATTCATTTTCATCAACCTATGAACACTTACTCGACGAACATAAGGGTTCACTAAGCGACAAGGGAAGTTTTCCAAAATTTCAAGTGTTATCTTTTAGGTGTTCAATAAGAACCAAGTCTTGCTCAGCAAATACTCATACATTTTCCATAAAATGAACCTCACTAGGCAAGTAGGGTCACTTGCTCAGTGAGAGCTTGAAAACGATTTCAAGGCTCACCCATATTTCACAACAAAAACACTTAATATAACATGAATTAATTTAAACACTACCCAAGTCATCATTATATAATATCATGAATGTGATAGTGACCAAAAACACCATTGCTACAATAAATCATAAATTCAAAGATTTCTCATGCATGCATTCATAGTTTGAAGAAACTTCTCAACTAATCTTAACACAGATCACCATAGCATGTTACAATTCACGTAAACTCATTCTAAACTAGCATATTACATATCACAACCATGAAATTCCAAAGAGGCAAGCTTTCCTTACTTGGAATGAAGAAAGGTATGTAAACTTTAGTGAATGGATTTTCTTCAAGCTTCAATAATGGTGGTCGAGGTAGGACAGAAAATCAAAAGCTTGTAGATGACATTTTGCTTCTAATTTCTTAGTTGGGAGGAGGTAATTATAAATAGAGTTCATGTAGCCTTTCATCTAAGGGTTAAGGAGGGTTCCAACATCTATTGGTCAAAGGTAAGTATGGAAAATTGTATTTTGCCAAATACGGTTAGCAAATGGTTTGATTACATTTTACCTCAAATGGTAAATGTGGCTTTTGAATTTTATGCCAAAAGTGGTAAGATAATTAACTATATATGTTATAATCACCTTTTACTAAAAATGAAAGGTCAACTGGTGATTGATAGAGTTTGAATTAGTCGTTATTTCAACTATCAAAATAACTAGATTTCCTATGTTTGGGTAGCATAGGGATAACCTAGGTCGAATCTCTCAAGGACACGTGATTCTAGTGTAGTCTAGTGTAAAAGGTTGAAAAGACGCAGATAAGGGAATGTAGAATGCAGATTTGGCAATTGAAAAGTAAAATGGGGGTTTTTAACGTTGTAAAATAAAGTGCCAAAAGTAAACTAATGGTTATGAAAGGAAAAACATCTACATTTACTACAATTAACATAATAGAATAGAACATATAGTTATTACATCACTTCCATAGTTATGCAATTAAATGGTTTCGAGTTCCAGTTCCTATTATGCATGCAATTCCTCACCAACCTATGTCTTAAGACGATCACCTAACATTCGTCTGTTGCCTACTGAGAGCTTACATAATCGCGGCGCCGAGTTTGGTAGGGATTACTCCCATGGCTATTGTAGGTTCTCTATCGATTACCTATAGTGTTGTTAGATTGGCTCCGATCAGCCCCTAAACTAATGTGTTCTATTTCTACCATGCACAATTGTGACACAAGCAAAAACAGATTAAGCTAACAAGAATTACAAACATAGAAGTAGAGAAACTCAAACCCATTCATTGATTAACTAGTGTAGTGGTACATGAGGTGTATGGATTCATTGAATATGGACTCAGCCTCCCACAACGATCGCCAATGGTAGCTGTAGTGTTCCACTGAAGATGGCCAGGTACAGCGGGGTTAGTCCACCAAGTAGTATGCCAGAAAGCCTTGACAGTCCCCTCTTAGCTACTGGCTGCTACCCAGACACTGGTCTTGCATCCATTCGATCAACTAGACGCCATACTAAAGCACCATGGAAATACCAAGGAATGAAGTGAGAACGGAGGTGTACGACGGAGTGTGCGTGTGTAGTTGGCTTGGCTATGGATAAGCTTCACTAAAAAATGAACGAACTACATCTCCTTATTTATATATGTATAAACTAACTAACTTTCTAATAGAAATAACGGAAATAACTGTCATAACAGAAATAACAACTGGATGACCACGTGCTAATTTCTAATTGGCCATGTGCTAATTCCTATTTGATCACGTGCTCAAATTTGCTGGACTGGAGTCGGTCCTTGATGCCAAGATAGATCCGGATGGATGGGAGTCGATATTGCAGAGTCGACTTCATTAGGTTGGGACAGAGTCGACCTGGAAAGGATTCATCCATCTAGGACGACTTCATCTAGCCGAGTTGACTTCGTTTGGACTCTAGTTTGACCTACAAAATGAGACTACTCTTTTTGTTAGCTAAAATCCGCAAATTAGCATAGATTTGTATTTTCCCTATTTTTACCTTGGAAATCTGAATCTTAACTAATATGTGATTCTTAACTACAAATTAGAGTCTATTATACCCATCTTAAGACCTTGTAGAGTGTCTAAAATATGAATTATCAGTGATTTACCTTAAAATACATGTTAATTATATTGGAAAATGTATAAATGATACTATGCTATTAACTCTCGATATCTCTGAACTTGGGAAATTCATTCCATCAAGAAAAATCATGACCTTTAATATGTATAATTATTTTTGAATTTTTAAATGTTATCTAAATTTAAAATTATTTTTGAATTATTAAATGTTATCTAAATTTAAAATTATTTTTGAATTATTAAATATTTAAAAATTAGCTTTATTCAAACAAAGTATTTAAAAACTAAAATTTTATATGATGGAAATTAAATTTCCCTATCCTAACTAAGAATTTGAAATTTAAGAAATTTGAATTGTTGTATCAAAATAAAATAATTCAAAATTTCTAAAATTTTAAAATTTCTCATTGAAGCACAACCTATAGGGTTGTTTTCAGAAGACATAACTAGCTTTGATACCTTAATTGTAGCATCCCACTAATGCTATATGAGAGTAGCTAATGTAAAATGCAAAAGGTTCAATTTTAAATAAAATGTTCATTTATTTAATTATGAAAATATAGGTAAATATTTTGCAATTCAAATTTTAAAATGGCATACAATCAATAATTATAAATCAATTAACTAAAAAATTGTTAGAATAAATGAATACAAGAAGGGGAGTGGTTGAAATGTGTTCTTAAAAAAATCACAAAACTTTTCTTAAATAACATTTGTCGAGATTAGACGAAATAACTTAGTGTGAAAAGGGCTTGTTAAAATATCAAATGACATATGAGCTTAGACAACAGACAAATAATATAGAAAAAAGTAAGAGATAACCACACAAGAGTTTTTGTACTATTTTTTCTATTAAAGATTACTTCCAGTCCTTGACACCACCACCAAGCTTTTCCACTATAAGACAAATCTAGGTTTATACCTAAGTAGATTTTCAATTGCCTTTCTAAGCAAACAACCCAAGTATTCTTTCTATATAAGCCTATTCAGGCTTCAACCACTTAGAGTAAGTGTTTGAAAGAAGGTGACTCATATCATCTAAAAGACATATGAAATAGTTTTAGCATGATTCAAGAGTTTCTAAGAGAGAACAAGCATTTTAGAAAGAATGTATTGCAAGCATACGCTGTGAATTTGTTGTCTTGCTAAGACTTCTCTAAACTATGGTATATATAAAACTTCTTGTCATGATAACCGTTGTAGAGCTTTAGAGTTCTTCTCGTGTGATAATTCAAAAGCTTCGTTTGTAGATATGTTGAGTTATTTAATGCTTATATTAAATGTCTTTCACCAACTAGTCTTCTTGATACAATAAAGTACTATGTTTATCTCTACTTTTGGTAAAAGTAGTTGTGTTGTTCTAACATGCTTTTCTTCTTATTGACATGTTTTTCTTTTGAAGGACATGTTGATCAAAGTTTGTTCAGAGTTATTGGCTTGTAGGTTTTTTGAATTGGCATAATTTGATCACTTGATAATATTTTAAGAGTGCATGGCTTTTTGTGTTCTATAAAATTTATACCATAAAATTGCATAAAATAATATTATACTGTTTGGTTTTATAATATTATACTGTTTATTTAATAGTAATATATTATATATATATATATTTATTTACACACATTTAAATTATATATAATATTATTTTCAAATAAACTAAATACAGTATTAACATTGTTAAGAATTTAACAGTGAACTAAATATTAAAATTGAATTTCATTAATTTGGAAAATATAAAAACTTAATTTGAGTAATTAAAATGATGCGAACTAAAATCATATAGTAACAAAAACATAATTAATATTACGGTAACAATCAAGCTAAGTATTTAACAATTTATATATCAATTGATGAAAGTTATTTTAGCTTAATTGGAGGTTTTCAATTAAAATATCAAATAATCGAGTTCTATCTAGTCAAATCCTTAAATTTTTTTCAAGTTCTAAACATCAAAATAATGGCAAAACCTACATGTAACACATAATCATGATTAATTCAATAATTTTTCAAAAACCTTAAAATTCAACGATGGTTACTAATAAGTTTGTTTTTAGTCGTCTCAACGTGTATCAAATAAACTAAAGCTAACTATAGTATAGTCAACCCTAGGTCGAATTCTCTTGAGGACACAGTGCGCTCAATTATGGCTTTATGTGAAACTAAGTATTCCAGAACTTCAAATGTAGAATGCAGACTCACTCCCGGCTAGATGTTAAGTTGCTATCAAGAGAGACTGGTTCGATATGTACTTAGCAGAGCCTTAACCGACATGGTCTCGGCTAAGTGTTGACAGACGCAACAGAGTCAAACTAACTCTATTTTGGACTAACTCTTCGGACTAAAAAGCAGGAAACATGGGTGTTGTAGATTAAGCAAAAAAGTAATTAAGCTAAAAATGTAAATGCAACTAAGTTAGACTACTTCTACTGCTACTATTATGTTCATGCCAAGTCTCAACAATCAAGTCAATTTTGGTTCGTTCACTCAAGTCCACATTCCATACCAACTTTAGGTTTTCTTATGACAATCGCCAAGCATTCATCCATTGCCATACTGAGGATTTACACAATCGCTACCTCATTAGTTGGCAGAGATTAATTTTAGAGTTGATTTTAGGTTCTCTATTAAGTTCTCTAATTGATTACCTACTGAAGTTGTTAAACCGGTTCCAATCGACCTAGTTCAACGTTGTCCACATTACTATATGCAATCGTGACACGGCAAGAAGATTAAAGTACAGGAATCGCAACACGAGATTGGAATCAGAAAGTATTCAAGTTATTATGAATGAAGTACAAACACAAGGTGTGAATTCAGTGGATCCGTCTTCCATGACGATCGCCATGGACGACGGCGACGGTTCACCTCTGTTTGCCAAGACGTTGAGGATTAGGTCCACCAGAGTGCAATGGCAAGCCAAGCGGTCCCCTCTGACAACCTTCGGCCTCTTAGTCCATGACCTACACTTCCTCGATCGAGAGAAACACCATTGAAGGCACCGTGTACCACCGTGAAGATGGAGAATCTGCGCAAGAAGATGGAGTATAAGGGATGTGAATGGAAATAAGTCTGAATTCAACAACCATTAAACTTGCCCATCTCTACCTATATATACATGAGCTGGACCTTACTACACAAGCTAGCTAACGAATCCTAACATAATTACAAACTGATCTCCCTAATCTACCCTTGCGTAACTTGCACTGCAAGCTTCTCCCTTGAGTCACGTGGCAGCTAAGCTAGCTTTGGAGCTGAGTTGGCACCTGAGCTCAGCTGCCTTACGTGGACAGTGCAATGGGCTGCTCCTTATTGGGTTGTGTGCTCCACGTGGCTGTTGGACCTGTAGAGTCAGCTGATCCGTGAAGGAGTCGGTCTGGCCGGGACGACTCGCCTAGGCCGAGAGTCTTGATGGGTTGAGATCGATTCGGTCTGCAGAAAAGAATAAATTCTTTTATTAGCTAAAATCCTCAAATTAGCACAAATTTATACTTTCCCTATTTCTAGGTCCATAATATGAATCTTAGCTAAGACTCAATTCTTAAGCATCAAATGATCTTTAAAACACTCATCTTAGGTCCTTGTAAGGTGTATAAAATATAACTCATCAGTTACCAAGCTCATAATAATGACTTTCAATACTAAAATAGATCACTATCATGCATTCCTAGGTAATTAAAAAATATAATAACAATATAATAATAACATACAATCCATGAAAATCAAATCAAGTTAGCTTCCCTTACTTGTTGCATACTAAGGAATGAACATTTTAGGGAAGGAGGTGAGAAAGCTTAATCAACTGGTTCTACACTTAGTTGGGGAAGATGAGCAAAACTCAAAGTTGGGGGATGAGGAGGAGAAGCTATTTTGGTTTCCAAAAAAATCCCAAACATTAGCCATGGTGGTCTATATATAGAGTCTAGGGTGGGGTCTTCCTCTATTGGGTATTAAGGGATTTTAAGGACCCTTTGTTAAAGGGATAGAAATCCTTTGGGTAATAAAGGTTTTATTATTTGTTGGATAAATAGATGTTAAGTTTCTTATAATGGTTAGCGTTTTAAGGTTTTCTTCAAAACTTTATCTATTCAATGTAATATCTCGAAAAGCATGCTATTGCATCTAAAAGTGTGTTAACGACACTAATTTGACTTTATTCAATGGGAAACTACTCTAGGATATTCTTTATCAACTCTATATATTTAATCAACTTAGGTAACTACTTTCTAGGAAGACTTATTTCGGTAAGCATCTTTTGGCCGTTTTGATCTTTTCGCATGATTTTCTCAAGAACCATGCAACACAACATTTTCTTAGTTATTTTCAAGATAATTTAAATTTAATTACACTTTTCATTATTCAATTACTTCAATTAAACAACATTAAAACAAGAGGTGTTACAATATTTGTTATATTTTATTTTATTTTTCTTATTACATAGTATATTTTGGTATTTTATAGTATGAATGAAAACCTATATTTTTATTTATAGGGATTAAAAGTGATTTTATTGACTTGTTTATAAAATTTAATTTATTTTTATATATTTTAATTTTTTATATTTTTAAAATAAGTGATCTATTTCAATTTGTTAGACCTATGATCAACCCAAAAAAAATTTCAATCCATCATTAAATTAATCTAGTCTAATCTAATCTAATCTAATCTAAAAATATGGTAAATCATGATTTTTTATTTTTAGTAATAAATGTTTAGGTGTGAGTCTTGGGACTCAATATGACAAGAATGGACCTTAAAAATGTACAAACATTTATAAAAGTATTTACAAATTATCTATTGACAAGGTTCTCATATGGACAATGAGAATTGAACTCACATTTTGTAGAATATGAACTCAATCTTTATTAACTAGATTGATCTTTATTAGATGTCGAATTGTGATAGCTCCCACAGAACAAATTTTCAAGAATTAACAACTTTAAAAATAGCATTTACTCTAGGTTGGTCTAAATTACCAAAAAAAATTGTTTAACTTAAGTACTTAACCAATGATTTTAATTTTAAATAAATAACTTATTTATGCTCCTAATGAGGAGTGAGCAAGTGATAAGTTGGTCAAATTTATTTTTTATTTCTATTTAATTTAATTTTTTCATCAGACCATTTATTCAATCTCTATATTGATCTAATAAATATTCAAAAAATATAAGATAAGATTAGTGAATCCAACTTTTTAAACTAATATATTAATCTTAATTTTATGTATAATTAAATCGTATTAAATCAAAATATTTATTATTAATATATAACTATTAAAAAATATTTTTTTAAGAAAGTATAAAACACTAAACCAAGTTATGATAACTTAAGATATAACTCAATATCATGATTGTAATTTCAAAATTAAAACTCATCTACATCAGCTTAAAAAAAACAAATTAACATAAGCAGATTAGGCCAACCCACTGCTCCTAATTAGTAATTTCTGGTCGCAGCCATTTTGTAACTTGCTCACTGCTGTTCATATGAAGAAAAGCTTTTTTGGGTATTATGTTACTATTACTTTTTTTAATGGTCTAACAAAAAAAAAATTGGGACATCTCTACTATAGTTGATACCTAAAGAGATATTAAAAAAATTGTAAATATAATATAATAAAATAATCAAAAAAATATTTAAAATAATAAAATATTCATATAAGAAAATAAATCGTATACAAATTTTACTCAATTATTCAATTATAATCCACCATATAAAATAAATTTATTAATTTTCAAAATAAATATCTTAAAACATATTATAATTTGGCCTAGGTCAAATTATTTGACAGAATTCTTGTGGATGAGTGGAATTTTGCTTTATTCTCTTTTGATTCATTCATTATTTGCGGTACACTATTGTTCGGTCAACCCTTCTTTTGAATTGGACGGTGATGAGGGTTTTGTTGTCTTTTTTGACTTTAATGTGTGATGTGACTCTCCACCACTTGTCCCAACATGTACGCTTATTTCGTTACAACTACAGAGAATATGTGAAAAACCATTCCCCACCCATTCTTTTCAATTATTAAGAATTTTATTTTTATGTTTTTTTAAATATTATTTATTTCATTTTATTATTTTTTAATTTTTTGATTTTTTTAGCATTTTTTATTTTTATTGCTAACTTTAATATGATTAATAAAATAAATAATATTAATTTAGATAATTAAAATAATAAAAAATATTTTAAACTAATATAATTATATTATTTTTAGACATGTAATTAAATTAAGTAATATATTTATTTTTTTATCAATAAGATAATCAAATATAATTTTTTATTACTTATTTTTTCATACTATTTTTATCTGTTAATTTACTAATTTAATTTTAAAATTGGATTTTAATATATATATATAATTTAGATGTTTATAATTTAATTTTAATTTATTTTTTATTTTAATTTATTAAGTTTGATTAAATTTTAAAAATACAAAACTAAAAGTAAATTAATTAATTAAAAAGTGAAAATAATATTAAAATGAAAATAACCACTGCTCATAATCTATTAAAAATACATTATAATTATCTTATTTATATATAATAAATATATTACTTATTGAATTCTGCACCTAAAGTTGAGCTAATTAACTATTTAAAACATTTTTCATTTTAGTGATAAATATTTTTAAAAAATACTTTAAAAAAAAAAGAAAAAATTATAAGAAATAAAGACATGACTATATTGATAGAGATTTAAAACATATATAAATGAATTACTAATCAAAGTCTTTGTAAACGTGCTATTTCAAGTGGAATGAAGGAAAAAATAAAAAATATATATAGAAAAAAATATGAGACGGAAAAATGTAAATGTATGATTATAATTTTTCTTCAATTAAAGGGAAGGAAATTAACTTTAGTTAAATATGTTTTATTCAATTTATTTTTGAAAAAAAAAAAAAGAATTGAACAGTTTTTACGGTTTCCTTAAAAATTATTTTTTAAAACTTAACCATTTGAGAAAGTATACGAAACATACATGTATACGTAAAAACACTTTTTATATATATATATATATATATATTAAGTAAATTATAATTTTTTATCATTTATCTTATGATAAAAAATTGTATTACTCATTTATTTTTAAAAAAATATTTTAATTCTTTAACTCTCATATTTAAGTAAATGATGTTATTCCTAATTTTGATTGACTTAAGACATAAAATTTATATCATTATATTTATCTACATGAAAACTATATAATTAAATAAATGTTTGAACAAAAAATACTATAAACATAATAAAATTTATATTAAAAGTGAGCTTTCATGTCCCATTTTAGTATTTTCGGTTATTCTTACTACTCACTTTTTACATTATTTTTATCTTGTTTATGATGTTTTTATTCAAATATTAGTTGATTTTTATAATTATAATGCAGTTGATTTTAAGGGATATATTTTATGTTTTGAATCAATAAAAAAATAATATAAATTATTTTCTAAAATTGAAAATTATTATTTTTTTAGAAAGACAACATTAATTTAATTTAAAAATTAAAGAATGAAAATAAAATTTCTAATAAATAAAGGATCAAGATGAATTTTTATTATAAATTAAAGAATGGAAATTATAATTTAATTTATATTTAATCTACAACATGGAATTTAAGTTTATTTCAAAATAATATCTCTAAATTAAATAAAATATAATTTACAAATTATTATTCAAATAGTGCTAAACTTATGTATTTCATATTTTTATTAAACTAGTGTAATTTAATTTTAAAAATGTTAGTACAGATATTGAAATTTTCATAAAAGATTATTTTCAAAATAAAATGTGTCATCGTGTATATATATATATTGTTTTTATTTTTATTTTCATCCTTATTTTTTTAATTTAATAATAAAAAATAATTACTTGGTATAACTATTAAATTAAAAAAAATAAAGATGAATAATAACTATTTCAAAATAGAAACTTTGCTGTGCGTCTCTTTCTAGATAACTTATATATATTTTTTAATAATATGTGATGTTAGACATGTTATGTCTGACTTCTATGCGATTAAAAAAATGTCAATCATATATAATAAAACTTATTTATTAAAAACCTTTTCGCAAGTTGTAAGCAACAAATAAATGTAGTTGGTTCTAATAATTGTTTTAAAACCCACACTAATTTAATATTTTTGAAGCTGCATTACACTAAATTATAAAAAAAAAAAAAGCTTAAATCTCGTTTTAACAATAAAAAACTAAATCAATTGAATATAATTAATAACATTAGAATTAGATTCAGTTTGTCACAAATTTTCAACTAACATATCTGGTTATATACTTATCATTATTTAATTTTAACATGAATTGACATAAATAATTAATATAATATATAATTATCATTCAATATTTGAATCGATAAAAATTACGCTCAATATAAAATTATTAATAAGAGAATAGGTAGCATAATATAACTTGTAGAAACGTAAAACTAAAATAGGAAAAAATATGAAAAATTAAATGTAAAATGGTCTCAAATTCATTAGATATGAAAAAAACAATATGATTCCTCATGATAATAAAAATGATTCTTTAATTCAATGTATTCAAAATTTAGTCATATGAACAAAAGTAAACTTTAGTGTAAATGTTGATATCCAACTTTAGTGTCAAATTCTTTTACATTGACAACTAATTAAAATGATTTTTTTGCCACAACAAATAATGTTATTATAATTAAATTAAAAATATAAAAAAAAAAACTAAAATCATTTTGTATTCCATCTGCACTACGTGGTCCTACCTTCACCTCCCGCGGTCACCAACTTTGTCTTCACATACGTGGTACTCTAATTTGCACCTTCCTGCATGCTCTTCGTTTTTTTTCTAGAACTTTGAAGAGGTTCTATGAGTGTTGAGGGAGTAGCCCAATGAATGTGTACATGTGTTTATTTTGGGATTAACTTATCATTGTTTTGAAAGTTTCTATTTTTTACTCGAATTTTAGTATTTGAATATTTAGGTTAAAGTCTATCTTGCAAGACAACTTAATGAACATTGTCGTCTAGGATATATTTGGTTCCAGATGACCCAATTCCCCTTTTTAAAAAGGTGTAGGGTATAAAATGCAATTACACCCCACCACAGGTGAGAAGAAGGATAATATAACACTGGATTTTCGTATTTGTGATTATTAAGTGATTGAACATAATCATATGAAGAATTATAATTAATTTCATATAAAGATTTAATAATAAGTGTTAGCATGTTTTTTATGAAATTTCTAGATTATATTAAAATTGTTTGATTTGCATTTATATCAATGGAAGGATGTAGTGAGAGTATGTAATTGAATCAAAGAATATTGTGAGTCAATAACTCAATATCATTAACATGTTTTCTTCCACTTAGTTAACATGATAACCGAGGTTAATCATCAGTTGATGTTCTATTTTTGGTAAAACTTATTATATCATCTATATTTAATTACCTTATATTTGAATGAAATTCAAAAGTAAAAATCTTCATTTATAATAAGTTGTCCTCAACCTATCAATTACTACTCATAGTAAGTTACCCTTTCAATTTTTGGCTTAATCCATTTGTTAATCAAATTGTTAACCCCAATATGAGGAGCTTCATATGCTATCCACCCCTCTAATTGTTGATATTTTTGTTTTGAGTTTGAGTCATTCTACTTCACTAAATTTTATATTCCTTGACTTCATTCTAGGTAAGGAAAGCTTACCTCTTTATGTGTTGATGGTTATTATACATTATATAATGCTTAGGGAAGTTGTTAGACGTAGTAGAATGTACTATAACATTTTAAGATGCAATCTATGGTTATATTTGTGAATGTGGTGGAATATGTATGAAAATGAATTATATATCAATCTTGTGTTAGTATGATGTTTCTGATGAATGAAGTGAATTTATGTGATTATAATATGTTGTTTAGAGTATTTGAGACTATTATATGTTATTGAGTTGATCTAAGTGAAAATCCTGTTTCCATGTTGAACAATTCATGTTCTTTTGCTAAGCGAGAGAATCACTCGCCAACAAGACTTGAGATCTAGAAATCTAGAAATATAAGGAAGGCTCACTAAATGAGATGTATTTCATGTTAAGCACCTTGAAAATGAAAGTGTAAAAATTTGAGAAATGACAAACATCACTAAGCAACATGAGTGTTCACTAAGCTAGGATCATAATCTTATGAGCTACATGAATGATCACTACATGATAAATATGTCTTGCTAAGTGCATTGAAAAACTTAATAAGAATTTTGAAAAATGTGATGAACACCACTAAGTGGCAAGAGCGCTTTCTAAGTGAGGATTTTAAAACCCAAAAGCTCATTATTCCACTAAGTGAGTATCGAACTCCTTAAGCACATACATAGACTTTTAAGTATTCAAAACATTTGCCAAGCTCGTTAAGTAAGTCATGTATTTGCTAGCATCCCAAGAGAAATGGGAAAATGCCTTCCTTTTGTGGTTGAACTCGCTAAGTGAATGACCTTTTGCTAAGAACTTCAATAGAGAGTTAAGGAACAACCTTATTCGTGGTTAGGCTTGTTAAGTGAGTTAACTATTTTCTAAGCACCTCAATAGGAATAAAAAATTTAAAACTCTTTATGGTTTGACTAGTTAACTAAAGTGATGCACCCTAGGATCCACAATCATGACCCAACTTCAAGTAATTTTTGAAAGTTAATAATTAACAAAGTGATAAAAAATTTAGAAGAAGAAAAGGAGAAAATGGATGAAGAATTGACATGGTTTGCCACTAATTCCTAAGAATTAGGTAAGAAATTGTAGAGATTCGCCACAAGCATCTTGAAAGCTTGATAAGAATTGAATTTCTTGTTCAAGACGAGAAGAGAGAAATGCTCTCAAAAGTGATAAGACACAATTCAATTTCACTTAAAAAGTGATTAGGCTAATTACAAAGGAGGCTTATATAAACCTTCCTAAATCCTAATTAGAGTCTCCTAATCCTAATTAAGGTCACCTATAACGCCTATAAGGAGCGCATGACCTAAACTCCTACAAGTCCCTAAACACCTTAGCAACGGAAATAGCAAGGTCATTAGCGACCGATTGGCGATGGAAAAATCAGCAAGGAAAACGTGACCTAAAATGGGCTTTGGCCCATGGCTAAGCTAACCTACTGAAAAAAAAATACTCAAAGTAGCATGAAAATACAAAGGAAACTCTATCCCTAAACAAGCCACCTTGCAAGCTGGAAAAATCATACAAAATGAGTCCTTCTTCTACCTCTCTCTTGGCCTTTAAGCATGATCATTTCTTGTTGCACTTCTTCTTGGATCCTTTTGAGTCTACCCCTAGTCATAGGGCCTTCAAGTGTAGGGGTGTCTATCTCATTCTCGCCCTCTTGGATGTGGCCTCCCATATATGCATCATCCCCCTCTTCTTGAAGGGAATTTGACCTCAAATTTAATGCTTGGGTACCTACAACACAAGGAGTTAAATCAATAACATTAAATGTAGTACTTCCCCCAAACTCTTAAGGCATATCAACTTTGTAAGCATTATCAATTATTTTTTTTTATAATCTTAAATGGGCTATCTTATCTTGGAAGGAGCCTAGACTTCTTAAGGTGAGGAAATCTCTCCTTCCTCAAGTGCACTCACACCAAGTCTCCTTCCTTAAAGAAGACTTCCTTCCTCCCCTTGTTGGCATTTTTTGCATACTTTTCCCCTTTCTTTTCCATGTGTAGTTGTTCCCCTTCATGTAACCTTTGAAGAAATTGGGTGACGTTTTCCTTAAAAACGTTGGTGGCAGGCTATCTATCGCAATTTAGGCCGCAACGTTGGGCTTTGAAAAGTCCTTCATCATTAACACAATTAGGCAAAATAAGCAAAGGAAATAAGACAACTTGGGAGAGGGGATTAAAACCATAAGCCAATTCAAAAGGAGAGTATGAAGTAGTAAAATTAAACACCCTATTATAAGCAAACTTAAAAATGGGGTATCCAATCCTTCCAATCCCTCAAACTCTTTAACAAAGCATCTTAGAAGTTGGCCTAAGGTTCTATTCACCATCTCAGTTTGTCCATCCATTTGTGGATGACAAGTGCTAGAAAAGAGTAGCTTTGTACCAAGCCTACTCCAAAGGGACCTCCAAAAATGTCCAAGAAATTTTATATCCCTATTTGAAACAATGGTCCTCGGGAGACCATGTAATCTCACCACATCCCTAAAGAAAATATTTGCCACATGTGAAGCATCATCACTTTTGTGACATGGAATGAAATAAGCCATTTTTTAAAATCTATCAATTACAACAAAAATAGAATCCTTACCTCCTTTAGACCTAGGAAAACCAAGTATAAAGTCCATTGAGACATCAATCCAAGGAGAAGTGGGAATAGGGAGTGGGGTATACAATCCATGAGGAGAAACTCTAGAGTTTGCTAATTTACAAGTTAAGCATATCTCACAAATATTATGGACAGTTTTCCTCATATGAGGCCAATAAAATTGCTCATTCAAAATTTTAGAAGTCTTAAGCTCTCCAAAGTGACCCATAAAGCCACCTTCATGTGCCTTTTTCACAAGCAATTTCCGAATGGAGCTCATTGGCACACACAATCTTTTCCTTTTAAATAAAAAGCCATCATGTCTAAAAATTCATTAAATTCTGAATGGACACACATAGAAAAAGTCTCAATAAAATCAAGATTTTTTTCATACAAATCCTTTATGCAGTCAAGTCCAAGCATCTTTGTTTCAAGCATGGAAATTATGACATGTCTCCTTGAGAGAGCATCCATCACTACATTCATTTTACTTTGCTTGTGCTTAATTACATAAGAAAATTAATTTAAAAATCCAACCCATTTAGCATGCTTTTTATTTAACTTATCTTGCCCTCTCATGCTTAAGAGCTTCATGATCACTATACATCACAAACTCCTTAGGTAATAGATAATGTTGCCAAGTTTGTAACGCCCTCACAAGAGCATATAGCCCTCCGTCATAGGTGGAATAATTTAGTTGGGTTCCCCTTAGTTTTTCACTAAAGTAAGCAATTGAGTTCCCTTCTTGGAGAATCACGACCCCTATACCTACACTAGAGGCATCACACTCCAACTCAAAAGATTTTGAAAACTCGAGTAAAGTAAGAATTGGAGCTTGAGTGAGTATTTCCTTCAAAACTTGGAAAGCTCTCTCTTGGCTCTCCTCCCATTTAAACCCAACACGTTTTTTACAATTTCATTTAAAAGGGATGCAAGTGTACTAAAATCTTTTGCAAATCTCCTATAGAAACTTACAAGTCCATGGAAGCTACTCACTTCCCCCACGGTTTTAGGTGTTGGCCAATCTTGGAAGGCCTTCACCTTTTCCTCATCAACCTTGACTCTATGGGAGCCAACAACAAAGCCAATGAAGGTTACCTTATAAGTTAAAAATAAAAATTTATCTAAATTAGCAAACAAAGTCTTTTTTCTTAAAATTTCAAGAACACTTTTCACATGAAAGAGGTGGTCATCCAAGCAAGTAGAATAAATCAAAATATCATCAAAATACACAACCACACACTTGCCTATTAGGCTTCTCAGGACATGGTTCATCAATCTTATGAATGTACTAGGGGCATTGGTCAAGCCAAAAGGCATGACAAGCCACTCATAAAGTCAAAACTTAATCTTAAAAGTTGTTTTCCACTCATCCCCATCTCTTATCCTAATTTGTTGATATCCACTTCTCAAATCAATTTTAGAAAACATAATGGAACCATGTAGTTCATCAAGCAAATCATCCAAACGGGGAATGAGATGTCTAGATCTATATCTAACAGTTATATTATTTATTGGCCTATAATCAATAAACATTCTCTAGGTACCATATTTTTTGGGCACCAAAATTATAGAGATGGCACAAGGGCTCATACTTTCTCTTACCCAACTTTTTTTCCATTAACTTACCAACTTGTTTTTTAATTTCTTTGGCCTCCTCAAGATTTATCCTATATACATCTCTATTTGGAAAAGTGGCTCCAAGTGTCAAGTCTATGTGATGTTCTATACCTCTTAAGGGTAGCAACCCATGAGGTACATCCTATGGGAAGGCATCCTTGAACTCCTATGTTAAAAAAACTAGTTTTATTTTTTTAAAATCGCAATTGGTAGTAACAACACTCATTATTTTTAATGTTTTTAGCAAAAACTCCCATTTAATAGTTTAAAGGTGCTAAATAAATTTTCTTACCAAAACGTTATTTATGTATTTTTTAACAATTTTTATTGATTTATTTTAGATGTATAAATTCATATGAAGTTAATAAAACAGTTACCACTAGCTAGTAGCGGGTTAAATATATTTTTTAAATTGAATAGTTTTTTTAAGAGCTACTAATTTCTAGTACTGATACATTATTTAAGTGATCAATTATTTTTTTAATGAAATGCTACTACTAGTAGTTAGTACCACTAATAGTTAGTGCCAACACATTACTTGCTAAATGAAACAAATTTTATAAACATAATCTAAATTTAAAAATTAATTAATTAGGAAACAATGCTTTTAATTAATATATAAATTGAACAAATAATCAATTAACTACGCTAAAATAATTTCAGTTATATATAACGTACACAACTTTAAATAAAATAAATCAATAACATTTTTATTACAATAATTATAATCACAAATAAATGAATATTAGTAGTATATTAATGCATAAAAATAAATTAGATAATTACCATAAATAAATCATTACATAAATATAAATATAAAATTTAATATTAAATACAAAAATAAATTAAATAGAAAATAAAATGCATAACCAGTCCAGTCAACTGTAAAACGCATGCGAATTTTCATACGAAATATATCTGCAGATAAATTTCTTGCAGATTTATAATTTGCAAGAAAAATTATCCACCAACGATTTTTCTGCGAATTTAAAACCGTAGGAAATTTCGCAAGGAAACATGTTTCTGTGAAATTTTGAACAAAATTTGTAGGAGAATTTGCAGGAAAATAGCACATTTCTAGTAGTGGCAACAGTAATTGGCAGAATGTGAATATGCATTGTCATTCTCAACTATTGAACCATCTCTTTTTTTTTTTAATGTAAATAATTTTTTATTTTATTTTATCTAAAATTAGCTATTCCTACTTAACTTGCCACTGCACATGCAATTACCATTTTTTATAATGTGGTTGACATTCATCACGCGCTAGGTTATTTTATTTTTTATTTTTTTTGTAAAATTAGCTATTCCTAATAGTGATTTTGCTATGTGAATGTTTTTAATTGCATTGCAAGTCCAGTGTAGCATGACATGCTGAAGTGATTACCATGTTTGATTGTTTTAGTTTTATCATCGAGTCTAACTCAAATTCGTCTTAAAAAATACAGTCTAATTTTAAAACCAAAACCTATCAAAATAATTTCGAATCAGGATAGGTTAGTGGATTAAGATGGATCATTCTCAGATTAAGAAAATGTTATATGAAAGTTCATATTTCATAATTTGTGAGAGGCCATAATCATGAACTTCTCCCACCTTGAAAAAGTTCGTAGTTTATTTGAGAACATTGGAAGAGAACTAAAGTGCAAAAAAAGCTAATTGATGTGCTTGAAAAGAGACAAAAACAATTAGAAAAGGGAGATGCTCTGGTCATGTTCACATATTTTAATAATTGTCAATTGAAGAAGGATGGATTTTTTTTATGCACTTCAAATGGACGCTGAAGGACAATTAGAATATTGCTTTTGGGTTGATTCAAGGTTTAGAATGGTTTATAAATATTTAACAAATAGTTAATCATCATCACAATCCATTCTTTTTTGTTATGCTATATCGTGGGATAAAACTAAAGAGAGCTTTGTTTGGTTATTAAATATTTGGTTAAAAGTAATATTTTGTTGCTAAGTACAATATCATGTTGCTAAGTACAATATCATAATATAAGCTTTCCATTATTACCAGGAACAATCATTATTGATTCAATTTATAAATATTTTAAAAAATAGTTAATCATCATCAACAATCCATTTTTTTTTATTATGGGATGAAAGTAAAGAGAGCTTTATTTAGTTGTTAAATACTTGGTTAAAATCATTATTGATTCAATTTATGAATATTTAACAAATAGTTTTTTATTTATGTATAAATTATTTTTAACTTAAAAAATCTTATTTCAGTTTTCTTCTTAATTTTTTTTCTCTTATAACTGATTATAGAAAAGTTTAATCAATAAATGGATATTAAATATTTTTCTCTTTTTTTTAATGTTTCCCTTTTTATTTAAATGTTTTTCCTTTTCATTTAATTATTTATTGATTCACTTTAAAATGAAGTGTGCCTACATAGTATCATTCAACTATTGTTAGATTAGATTGAGAATTACATTATAATAATTAAACAACACTCCAAAGTCTAAATTTAGCTACCTATTTTTCTAATGGTTTTTTTTTCTCATTCTACTAAGCCAACTTGTTTAATAAATTAATTAGGATTACTAGTTTGAGAAAATTTTTTCATATCTCAACTATAAAACAAGTATTTTACTTAAATAGATCATCCTTCATTGTGTGAATTATTGCGTCAATTTATTGGGTTAAATTTAATTACCTATAAATTAGGATTAAAATAACTAATATTAAATATTCTTTTGTCTCTATAATATAAGGTTGATTTTGTTTTGGTGTTTTTTAAAAAAAGTCCTGCTTTGAACTTTATAAAATTTTTATTTCCTAATGTCATTGTATAAGTCTTTATAAAATTATAAACATTTTAAATAGATCCTCTTATATTGGATGATTTCTTTTCAATATTTAGAAAATATCATATTTATTTTGCTATCTTTATTAATTGTGTGACGTCACCAAGTAATAAGGATAAAAAAACTAAAATGAAACAAATTTTTATTTAGGAATCAAAACAGAAAAAAATAACTATATTAGATGTAGTAAAGAGTTATTTAAATCAAAGAAATATATAAAAGAATCACCAATAAACAAATGAGACATTAATTAATCAAGGCTCAAATACATTTATACCTGGTTAGTATTGTAATATGTAGTTATAAATAATATAATCCAAGCAAAGTAATAAGAACTGATTGTTTCTAACTCATTTTCTAAAATAAGATAACTTGACCAAACTCATTTCTTAACAAATCAATGGCAAGTTAAAATAAGTTGATTAAACCTTGATTTGATAATAAGACTTACAAAGTTGTGAGATCTCAATAAATAAATAACAATTTGTAGAGCATTGATTCTTGAAATAAAAAACTCTATCATCCTATTCTTTTTCGGCGTTTCTTTATTTTACACGCGTCCCTTTTGTTTTAAATTTATTATCCTTTTAAAGTTTTCAGTTTATTTTAAATTTGTTTATAGAATTAAAATTCATTAATTAATTTTAACATTCTGTCTTTTATTATTTCCATTAAAATTTAAAAACTTAACGAATTAAAAGAATAATATAATCAAATTAATTTATATTCCTCAAGATAAAAACTTATTACGAACCTTTAAAGTTGTTGGATATATATAGTCTTAAATGATAATTATTTGGAAATAAAAATAGACGTTGGTTTGTCCAAAGCAAGACATATCTTTTTTACATTCCGTTCCTTTAATCTTCCTCTACTGTTTGTCACAAGCAATTATCATGCAATATTATTAATAAAACTTCACTCGTTTATATCCTGTGTAGATGACGAAATATTTTGAGATAAAAAACTGAGAAGAAGAAGGAGAAAAAAAAATTATATATGGAGTAAAGGAATATTTGCTTCTAAAAGAGTAAAAATCCAACAAATTGACCTAATGACTTAATGCATATTTTACAACTTGAAAACAATTTATACAGGGAGAATTTCTAATTTCTCCTGATTTTTGGAGTATGTAAAAAAAAATTCTAACAAGCAACAATCACATATCTATAAAATAAAATTAGTTTTTACTCTAGTAAATTGAAAAAATTCATGGAAGACCGAAAAAATAAAAAATAAAAACAATTTTACTTTTTAAGTAATTTGCCCCATTACTTTTTTTTATTTCTCCCACCTAATTCTCTTTATTTTGAGAGAATTTTTTTTATTGTTGTAATCTTACTAATTTTTCTCTCCACTCCTCTTCCCAAACAATAAAAAATATATGATTTTCTCACACACTTCATTTTCCACAAAATCACCCTAAAGAAAACTAGCAGTGATTTTCAATTTTCAATGCGTATGACTAATTAATACCACTACCTACAGATTTGACAAGGTGGTCGGTTGTTAGAGCATTAATGTTATCAATTTTATTGCACATCTTTTGCAATAACTAAATTGAAAGTAAGAAAGGAACATGGTGATGACTGGGAATTATGATGTGGTATGATAGTTGTTATCAATTGAAGATGTGATGGAGTTAATTAGTGGCATAGACGAATTAAAGTTGGTAGCTTGGCTTTGAATTTGATGCTTTTTGAAGTCGGTGGTTCATGCATTCATTGTGTATAACGACAACTCATTCAGTGTTTAATTAGAATAATATTACTAGAATAAAAAGTTAGACTCTTATAAATTCATATTTATATAATAAATATATAATATGCATCAGGTAAATTATTTGTGGGAAAAAAAATAATGAGTCTTAAAAGTGACTAAGTCTTACACTGAAAATTAGTAAAGACTAAAGTTTATAAAAATATATTGAGATCTTATTAAGGAATTAAAAATCTTAATTATAATGGTTATGAACAAAATCTTAATATTATGTTTCTTCTGCATGTCACAAAAATATTTTATAACTAAACTTTTTAATAATTATTTTCTAAAATAAATATTTTATAATAAAAAATAGTATAAAGAATTAATTATTTCAACGCACGTGTTGAAAATAATTTTAACTAAAAAAGAATAAACAAATTATATATGCCATTTCTTTTAATATTAAGTCAAGAATTCTTTTTCCCAATGTATCTCTGTATCATTGTAATAAAATAACATATATATAATAAAAGATATTTAGATAAAAGATATATATTTTTTAAAATCAGTATTAAAAATGTCAATTATCAGTTTTAGATTTTACCGAGAAGTTTCATAAAATTATAATAAAAATTGACATTTTATATTAACCATAATTATTTATAAATATGTCTTATTAATTATATAGCGTTCACAAACTTGTTCCCATTGAAAAAAAAAAGTTAATAAATAGTTGTACCCAAATCAACATAAAAAAAGAGTAATAATAACTCCATTTAATTACAAATGCAATCATATAGCCTTTAAAATAACAATATTGAAGTATAAAAGGGAAAATATTAATACAAAATAAATGATACTAAGATATTTTGTCTAAAAAATATATATAATAATCTCTATAATAAAAAAAATATAGAAAGGGAAATGAAATATTTATCTAAAAAAGAAAAAAGAAAATCTCATTATTCTTACAATAAAAACTATAAAACAAAAATAAAATTGTCAAAAAATAAGAAAATGATAAACGACTCATAAATACTGTTACCTTCCGATGTCAAACCTACTAAATAAGCATAATTACTCTAGTGTATAAATATATCATACATATTAAATATTTTAAAGTTAGAAAAAAAATTAAAGACCAAAGCCCCCCAAATGGCAACATAAATTTATCCCTTCTAGCACAGATATGGTAGATCACCTTTGTTATTTATGGACAGTAGATGAGATGGATTTGGTGAGGCTTGAATCTACTAATGTGATTTTTTTTTTTTTTTTTATCTCTTTTGAGTTTAAAGCTTATAAAACTAACTTGGAGGATAAGATTACTCTTATTTATATATTATTTTTAATTTATATTTTAATGAATATGTGCTTTTCTTGGTCCGAACAAAGCTTGAAATAGCTGCTGCAAAAGGGAGATGGTTATATTATTAGAGGCAAAGTGTAACTTGACTAGTTATGGTGGTCTACGTCTTCTGAAGAGACATTTCTCATCTCATGAATGCAAAAAGCAACGTCAAACTGCAAGGTGGTTGCTGTTAAATACTGTTCATAACATTTGTTAGGTATTCAGCTATTGACTTACAAAAGAGTTTGCTGGCTAAGGTGATCATTAGGTCGGCCAAACTTTTGTTAACTCAACATGTTTAGGTACGTTGGCCTTTATTGATGTGAGATATTAACTCATTGGGTCTTTAATGGCCTAGAGCTCAGTTAAGTTTAAAATAATAGTATTCATTAGGTAATAATCATAATCTAAATTTAAATATTCGTATTAAGTGAAGTATTTTTAAGAATTATATTATCATTTTTATTGAGTTACTTGTTTTATTTTAATATCATGTATTTTTTAATTTTTAAATAGAGTTTAATAATAATACAATCATAATATAAATAATTTTATATTATTAATTTATCATAATTATTATAAAATTTATGAATTTAAGATTATTATTATAAAATTTATGAATTCAACAAACTTATTATGATATGTGATTAAATAGCTATATAAAATTAATTTTATTTCGCTCAAAATTTTTTTTTTACCATTTCAAATTACTTTTTTTTTTATCTTTATTTATATACTTGATATCTTAATTATTTTTTTATTTTTAATATAATTTATCTTTCCATCTTTATTTTTAAATTGAATTTTAATATTTTTTAAAAAATTATCAATAGTTAAAAATAATTTTATTTTACAGTATATTTTTATGATAAATTCAGAATATTTTTTTTTATATGTTTAAAAATACTTATTAAAAATTTTATTGATTATAATTTTTTAAAATTATTTATTATAAATTTTAGCTATATAAAAAAATTTACCTTATACATTATGCAGATTAAAATATTAGTAATAATAGTAGTTATTTGATCTATCTCAAGGTTCAAATATGCTGTCTATAATACAACGTATCAAGATAATCCATAAGGAAAAAAGAAAAGGAAAGCAAAGCTGATAATGTGTGGCATAATTTGAATATTTAAGCTAAGGAGGGACCATATGAAAATGAAACAACATATGACAGAAATGTTTGCCTAACAAATGACCTGTTTTCTTCCTCTCTTTAGTTTTTCTTATGGCTGGCTACAAAATCTTTGTTGGGTTCTAGCTGGAGTAAGTGTGTTAAACATGAATGATAATATGCGGCAGAAACATAAAGTAATAGAACAAAAAGAAAGTATATATAAAAGTTTGCTATCCACTTTTAAAGATACCATATAGGAGCGAAAATGATGAATAGACACTGATACTCAAATAGATGCTTAGAAAAATAAAAGTAAGAAAATATAATAATTATTAATAAAATATTTTAAATTATAATGTACTCATGTATCATTACTCGTATATGAATTATGCTGTTTATAGCTAGCGTGAAGACCAATTGACCATGGATATCTTATTCATATCTAGCATGAATTATCCATAGCTTTGAAGCTATACTATTTTAGATACATAATTTAGAAGCATTAAGGCCCAATCATATTCTTACTATTTCATTGGATATGTAGCCACATTGTAGTAGTTTTTCTTATCATTCTGGCGGCTATGACTTTTGGCTGTGGGTCTAATACTTTTTTCTTTGATGATCTACCACCTTGGAACCAAGCAACATTAGGGCTCGATATTGATAATTTTTTCTTTGATTTCTTACTAAATGTGATAATCACTCGTGAAATCTTTATTTATTATTATATTGTAAGAGGTTAGTTCTCTAGCTTAAACTAAATATCTGTTAATAATATTAATCATGTTTATATTTAACACATAATATATATACAATAATTTATATAATGTTATTTTTGTGTATCTATTTCTTTATCACATTATTAATTACATTATACACTTTTCTTTTTTCTCTTTTTTTCTACTTTTTCTTTTTTTATATAATTTATTATATAAATTATTGTACAATATTATCTTTATATTATTGAACTCTTTACAATGTACCTAAGAAACTACTTAGTTACTTACCAAATGTGTTGGACATTAATTATTGGTTGATCATGTTTATATATATTCTCACTTACAATTTTCCAAAAAAAAATTATTGCTTCTTCATTTTCTAATTGATATTCAAACTAGACTTTTTTGTATCCACACATCGCCGGTACGTATACGTACTCTTTTATTTTTATGATATTATTAAATAAAAATTAAATATAATATTAAGTAGGATTGTTTTATTTGAATTATTTTTATTTAAAATAATAAATCTATAACTTACTTAACAAATAATAAAGTAGTCATTTAATATTTAAATATTTATTTGACAATCATTTCATTTTTTTTTAAATTTATAAAGTTCTTTAAATAAAAATAAATTACTTTTGTACCTTTTAATATTTGAGATTGAGAGACTTCTTGATATTACAAAAAATTAGAGGAATAAATTAATGTCAAATAAGTATTTAAAAAACTAAAATAATAATTTAGTTCTAAAATTTTTGAAATTAATAATTGACTTCAGGACCTCCATTTAAGTTCTTGAGCTGATTAAAATATACACATTGATGAAATTGCATTATAAAAACAATTGCCGCTACATGAAGGTTTTATGGCTATTGAGTTATTAGTTGATATATATATATATGCATTGTCAAACCTACAAACTCTCTTACAAAAATTGATTTTACATAATATCATTGGTGTCATACTTTTTAGTTTATAGGAGCTTTTTGTTTTGTCAAGTTTCATAGATTTGCTGAAAATATTCGTAGTTATTATTGTGGTAAGTAGTTTATGTATAAATGCTATTATGCTATATATATATGCTACTATGCTTTTGTTTAGCGACACCAAAGCTTAGAATCAATATAGTCACCAAAACAGAAAAAGCTTAGAATCAATACAGATATATAATCTTTTGGAGTTTAACATATAAAACTTGATTAATAAAATTTATTATTTATTTTATTGTATAAATCAATATCTTGCTGTGACAGAATGTGAGATCCATTTTTCAATAAGTGTGCGTTTAAGATCAATTTATTGTCCATCATTATTATTTTTTATTATTAATTGCATTATGCTCGTCTTTATAGATTATTGCATTTCAGAATTGTTAATTCTCCTACTCAATTATATATATATATATATATATATATACATATGTAGACTAAAAAGCATTAGAGGACTTCGGAGACCTACTATATAGAATTCTTAATCAAAACATGAGCATCATTCTTATACCATTTAGATTTAGTTTTAATTCAATCTTAAAAAATTTTATAAAATAAAAATTACTTCTCATTTATACACCTTATAAAACATTTTAAAAATCATCTCATTTTTTCTTACTAGGAGTTAAATATGACATACCACCTCTCCAATAATAAAAAAAAATCCTCCAATCATCCCAAGCTACCATTCTTTGATACTTATTTTTATATATTTAATTTTTTTAACCTCTTATATGTTTCAATTTAAACATAATATTATATCACAATTTAAATTATTTAATATAAATATTCTAGAATATTTATTTATTATAAGTTTTTATTATATTAAAATAAATATTCATATTGTAGAATGCATAAACTAAAAAACTACTTTTAATAAAATATCTTTTTGTTTAATTTACTTTCCTAGGTCTTCCTTTTATTTTATTTGGATTGATTAGCCACCTATTTATATTTAGAAAGACTTGTTTTTTATACCCACGTAGAATGAACTTCATATATATATATATTTTTAATTTTAATAGAATACTGCTTTGACAAAACTCATTAATCAATATTTAGTAATATAGTGTTGTTGTAACTTGTAAGTAAAACAAAACTTCATTAGTTTGTATCAAATATTAAAACATCAAAATGAAAGAGAAAGAGCTTTGAAGTTCTTTCACCCATCACAACTATTACGAAACAAATTTTAAGAAAGAATCAAGTGTCTTCGTAATGAACTTCTAATGTCATCATCAATGACCAAGATCTTGCTCTCTTCTTTGTCCCCAAAACTCAGATGGAATCTTCGTTAAGTGGAGGATGCTAGTAAAAGTGAAAACAAGAAGACATATTTTACCAATTATAATATATTAATTCCACAATCATCGTTAGCGCGTTGTGATTGACATTGATGTCTCCATTATCTTCCAACCACAATTATTTTTTAAGAGAAAAATAGTCACTTTGATCTGTTTGCCTTTTCAATTTTCCTGTCTTTGTTTGAGTTACTAAATTTAATTACGGAGTAGGTGTGAACACAAGAACATTTAAGTACGCATTAAATTCAACTTATTTTAAAAAATGTTTTTATCAATTTTAAAATAATTTTGAAAGAGTTCATAATGGTCTTATTCAGATGGAGTATGGTTACCTCCATAAAAAAAATATTTGTAGTTTCTAAAAAAAATTAGTTTCAATTTATTTGTAGTCATTTACTGTATAAACATCTATAAAGCATTTGATCCTTTCATTTATTTATAAATTAAATTTATGTTATCTGGTTAGGTAATACATGAGGAGAGTAGAGTTTTTTTTTAACCCAACCTAATCTCGTGAAAAGAAACAAAAATGTATTTTATCTGTTGTGTCCCGTACTTATAGATATTTGAATATAACTCTTAAAATCTAATCATGATATATTAAGCTTATGTCTATAAGGAGAATTTAAGCATATGAAAATAATCCTATGTCAAAAAATTAAAGAAAAAATTCTTTGAAGTGGGCATGTTCCAAATTTGACTAAATTATGCATGTTTATCTTTAATTTTTAATAGGTTAAAATTAAAATATATCTTAAATTAAATTAATATAAACATATTCTTATCCAATTTAAAAGAGTTCTCATCCAATTGATATAAGTTAATACATGGTCAAACAAACTTTGATCAATATAATTTTAAATAATAGAAATAACTTTGCTAACTAAAGTCTATATCAGGGATAGTAAGCTCACCAGATTAATAGATATTCCCTTTTCAACATAGTTTTTTTTTATATCAAAGGTCATGAATCGTAACTTTGACATCTTAGTTAAGAGATCTAAGTAACTATCACCTGTGTCAATTAATGTTGGTATATGTTTGTCATAATAATACAATTTAGTTTATACTCGTTTTCATTTATTTTCTAATATCACCTATCGTTATATTGGTGTTGAATGACAAATTTAAAGACATATTTAAAGCATTAACAAAAACAACATTTGTATTTGCACAAGGAGTTCTTCCATTAAAATTATTAGATGTGGGGGGCGGAAGGGGTAATATAGTTGGAACAAAGAAATGACAAATATGTGTCCTTGGAATAGAAATATTGTATAGGTAAAGAAGCCTTACTATCATGGCTAATCTTCATTAGCTAAGTGGGTATAAGGACAAGTTTGATGAATTGAGAAAGGATTTTGTTTACACTTGTAAAAATAAGTGAAGGTTGTAAAATGTATGTAGAATTTTGATCTCTTGATTAGTGTCCTTCGATCAATTTTTATAGTCATCTCTACAAGCTACTTTTGGGTCATGTCACTTAATACTAAGGTCCCCTCCTAAACCTACCAGGACGTTGACTAAGTTCTCTAACCTTTGCCAAGTTTCGGGAGTGCCGCCTACCTTGGAGGCACGCTATCTGACTTTTGCCTCTATGTCAAGCGGCGTTTCCGTCCAACATTAAATACAATTTGTATGATTTTGATCCAAGATCAACTGATTGAGTGGTCTCATAACTCAAGGGACTAGCTAGTTGACCAGTCTAGATTTAAATAAAGTTAAAAAATGGAAGAGATGAACTTCTTGTTAGAATTGAAAATACCAAGACTTTATTGGTAGAAACATGCAATAATATAACAATTGATGGAAAACATAAATTATTAGGCCATGACACTTGGTACAAAAGAAATTAAAGATGAGGATGAGGCCAATTAACCACAATAACTTTTAATACCCACAATTACACTTATGTGTCTTGCTTAAAGATTGAGTTAGAGATAACTTATTAATTATGACATTATTGTAACCCCTCACCTTTAGAAAGCCCGGTTTAATGTTATTTTGGCGTATGATACAAAATATTTTTTATTTCCTATTACTTAGTTATATTAGCCTGTACCCTCGTATGCATTATATAGAATCCTTTGGTCATGATATATGTGGTTTTTGCCATTTATATTTACCTAGGTAGTTTTATGCTTTTATATTATCTTTTTGGAATAGCATTAGTTGGTATAAATACTAACTACTTGTATCCCTTAACTAAGATATTATGGATTCAAAACTAAATTTGGGTATGAAATAAATTATATTGTAAGGAAAATACCCATCATTTGATAAATTCATAGTTCTTGACAAAATAGTAGTCATTATTTTTGGTAATAGATATTTTCCTTCTATTAAAAAAGGCTTTACTATTACATATCAATGCCAATTAAGAGAAACAATATTCTCGCCAACATTAAATATATACACATGTTACATTTTCACCCACCTATAAACCTAACTAATAAATTTTTTAACATGTTTAAGACTAGAGCATTGAGGCTTACCATTGTACACCCTTTCATATTAGTATGTTGCTATTAAAAATGTTTATTTTGTACTTTTTATGTGTGTAGATATTTTCTTTGAAAATCACAAGAATGTAATAGTTATGACAAAGAAAAAGGTCAGGGCACAAGGTTTTCAATCTTTTGGTATGTCTATGATCTACAACAAAAAGGGAATACTAAATTGAAACATGCTGATTTTCCCTTGAGGGTTATTACTTTCCTAATATATATTTTATTGATTCATTCAATTTTGTCATTGAAGCAAGTGATCTTGATTTTTGGACTGTATGCCCTATGTTCTAAGTGTTCTTAGCTTTTGTAAGATTTAATGTGAATTTTGTTAGGTCTATGATGACAGATGACGCTAGTCATCCCCTCAACGGAAGAGAGGTTGGTATAGACTAAGAATACCTTAAGGACATTCTCGTTGACCCAACCAAATGAGGTCCCTCAATATTAGACTCTCCCTCCAATTCCCCACCAGTGACCACATTCCTTCTGTCCTCCCAGTACCAAATGCGGAGGGACTGACTCCCCTTGTATGAAGAGCTGGAGGAGGCGAAGGAAGTGGTTTTTTTCTTTGAGGGGTTGAGCGCCACCTCATCGAAGGAGGAGGGCGCTTCAAAGGTGACTCCTTCTACGATAAAACCATACAAGGGTCAAAGAAAGGATCCACAATAGCGGCACCATCCCCAAAAGGGGTTGCAAGAGAAGGTTGACCCAAAAATAAAACCCAAGAAAAGGAAGGAAAGAAGAAGAAGGCAGAAAGTTAAGGAAGTTATCTTTCTTCGTCATAGCTGACAACACTGGAAATAAAGAGTAGAGATCACAAAGAAGGAAGACATGCCAAGAGAAGAGCATGTTGTAGAGAATGGAAGAAGGAAGATGCACCAAGGGCAGAGCAAGTCATAGAGAAGGGAAGAAGAAAAGACACACCAAGGCCAAAGTAGGATGTAGAGAAGGGAAGAGGAAAGGACCGATGTCAGAAATGAGGCGTCTCAAGCATGCCCCATCAGCTAAGTCACTTAAGGCGGGAACTAGGGAGTTACCGAGGGTATGATCCAATAGTCTAAATTGAAACGTCGCTTCCCATGATCTGCATCCAAGGATGGAAAGTGGAAGCGTCAACCACCTGTAATAATGACGTTGACTCGTCATCTCCACTACCAACAAGCCAGCCGCCAGGTGTCACAATCCTATTGGAACGCCTAGCATTCGCAAAAAGGGAGAAAGTCAAGCGCTACCTGGTGATACGTGTATTGACTAGCCAAATCCTTTCTTGAGTCGTTCGCGCCTAAAGGAAACTGGCCATGGAACACGAGCTTATAAAAGCGTCTTCACTATGATTAACGCTTGAGCGGTTGTATGTCGGTTGGCTAGGTGCTCTCTTGAACAGTTGGGCCCTCCCGGTCGTCCCAAGTGACCGACACAACACACAACATTAATGTTTGTAGGAGGTGCCACTTGACAGACGTAGTAGTCAGGATGCGCGACTCAATGCCTGGGGACTCACCTACCACTTGCCACAGTAGAATAGGGGTCAGAAATCTATTCTATCAGACCGTAGTGTCCCATCCTTACAAAGACCCCAGCTAAGGGGCAGCTACAACCCTCGTTTCTCTGTAACCATAAGAAATGAAGGAGGAGGGGGAGAACAAACAAGCTAAGAAGAAGGGAGAAGGAGATCAAAGTGACAAAAAAGAGAAAGGGAGAAGACACGAGAAAATCATACTCAAATTCCCCAACGTAAAAAATTTCTCATAGAAAACAAAAAAAATACACATAATGATGGAAATATTGATATGCTCAGCTAACTACTTATGAAATTATTAAAAGTCCATTTCTCTTATCTTTACCTAGTTAAGCCAATAATTTATTGGTTTATAACTATTATATATTTTGCTATATATTTGAAATGTTTATATTCGTGTGTCTGCATTTAGAGGTAAAAAAAGAAAATGTAAATATATTTTAAATTATTTACTTGTTTCAAACAATATAATAGGAGTCAATTTAGTTATTACTATTTTAAAATATTGAAATGAGTTGCTAAAATCAAAGCAATCTCTAAAATTAGTTTTTATATTGATCTTTAATTTATATAAAATTATCTTTAAAATAAATTTATATATGATCTTTGATCAGTCTTTTAATTAGTCTTTAAATAAGTTGGTCACCAACTCTATCTCAGTACTTGGTCTCTAAATTTATTTTTGTACTTGTCTCTAAATGAGTCTCAAAAAAATCTATATCTAAATTGATTTAAAAATAATCTCTAAATCAGTCCATAAATTAATATATAAAATTAAGCTGTTTAACTATTTATTAAAACTTACAAATGCTAATCCTAAACTTATTTCCTCAAGTTAATTAATGTATATGTTTTCAATTCAACTGTTTTATTTGTATATGCTTTTCTATAATGATTTTTCAATGCTAACTGTTCCTATTGTAATATTTAGTGAAAAGTCTATATTTATTTATTTCTTAACTATAGTCGTAAGAACATATATATACATTTTTAAGAAAAAAAAATTGAACACATTTAGTTAACCCTTCTTACACAATAATGGAGGGCAACACTTGAAAATGGAGGGAAAAGTGGAATAATACTTAAAAGCTACAAAGAAAAATGTCATGTAGTTGTTCCCAATAAATAATAAAGTGAGGCAGTGCCATGGATCATAAAAGGAGTCCATGTACTTAAAATATAGTTGCCCACTTGCACTAGAACAAAATGAAAAAGTGATTATAATTTCTGGTAGAAAAACAACTACTTGGAATTAATGCGTGGAAAGGAAAAACGTTTTTCCTTGTTATTATTATTATTTTGGTTGAATGCATTTCTCTTTTATAATTTGCTGGGATAAGAGTTGATCGTGTACCGATAAGAATTTTGGTCGGTAAAGATAAGATCGATGGCACATTTATGATTATAATGTGATTCATCAAAAAAAAAAAAAACAAATATGATAAGCTTTTGCTCTTTTCTGATTAAAGAAAAACGAGGAAAACAAAAGCTGTTAATTGTTTTTCTGATTGGTTATTAGGTAAGATAATGAAAATCACTAGTTAAAGAAATACATATAAATGGTTCGATCGTGGGTTTAAATATAAATTTTATTTAAAAAAAAATTGAACTAGGAAAGGAAGATAAATTGAATAAAAAAATACATATACAAAAAAAGAAAAAAGAAGCATGTAAGATTAGAATTTGTTATGTTGTCATATATGTCAATGGAATAATGTGTCTTTTCTATCACGGAAAGTCGTTTTTATAGTTTCACTCATATCGTCACCAGGACATTAATGTCTTTTAAGATCATAACGGAAGAATAATAATATCCTTTAATACCATAACATAATAATAAAGTCTCTGTGTGTAATGCCTATTAGGCCTTAATTATCATAATTTCATCTGTCGGAACGTTTTCTGTGCATTTACTTTTTGAGTACTCCATCTCAACGTCTGGTGTGACAGTGAGACAGTCTCGGCCGGATGACGGAACCGGACGGTACAAAATTCATAAAGAATCACATTACTAAAAAGATTCAAAGTTGTGTAGAAAAACAAATTCAAAGTTACAATTCCTCTAAATATTTAAAAATTATATATAAATTAGTACTTTTTATAAATTTAATTATTTTTTTACATCAAATTAATTTCTATTCCACCGAATCCATTTTTTTAAATAAAATGATATTTTTAATTGTAACTTAAGTAAGGAATCAAATCTTAAATATTAATAAAAAAGTAATTTTTGATATTCTTAAATTTTTATTTTTAAAATTATATAAAATTAGTCTTTTTCACGCTATTTTTTCTTAAAATCTTCAAAATTGTTTCATTTCAACAATTGAATATTTAAAATAGATTTAAAATATATGAAATAATTTATCAAATATAAAATTTAACAAAATAAATAAAATTTAAAGCAACAATATGATTGTATATGTTTAACTCTAATTTTTATAATTTTAGATCTGATCACATGTTTCAAAAGTAATTAAAAGTATAAAGCTAAATTTCTTCTAAATATTATTATTATTATTATTATTATTTAAAAATAAATTAGTTTGAATACTATTTAATTAAAGTGAAAATAAAGGCAGCAGGCAAATGGCAGCAACCAGAAACTAACCAATGGTATACGTGCTTTTCAGTGAATGCTTCACAAAGAACAACAAAATCACTGTTAATTAAAGACTTCTAAGCAAAAGAAGAACAGTGGAAAAGGTGGTGATTACTTTTAGAGAACGCATCATTAATCTTTGATTTGATCTTTAATAATAATAACACAATAATAATAATTTAAAAAATTTTAAAATATTAAAAATCTCATTTTCTTAAATTGTGTATGAAGATCATGAGAAAAAAAAGAGAATATTAAAAAAAAATAGTTAATTGAGAAAGATAGTGGATGAAGTATTAATTATTTACGGTAAGATTTCTCTTAAAAATATTCTTTCAACTTACATTATAAATATACGATAAAAGTTAATCAAAATTATTTATTACATAAAAATATATAAATCATTCCATGCTTATTTTTAAAAATAATTTAAACTATATTTGATAAGATCCCTATATAATACTTTTAGGTTACATGCATATTCATTGGTGTGGTCTTTATTACATGCATGTTTATTGGTTTTTAGGAGTGAGGATTGAAGAAGTAGAAAAAGGAGAGATAGAAAAGAAAGAGAGAGAGAAAGTATGTAATAAGTAATGCAATAGAACGAAAAGAAAGTAGTCTGATCCAGTCTTGCAAGTTACAAAACGTCTCTTCAACTTTAAGAAAGAGAGAGAATGGAGATTGAATTGAATGAAGGTAGAGAAGTGAGTGATGTGAAGGGTGGAGGAGGGTGAAAGTAAAGGGGTGGCCCCCCAAGAAGGGAACAAAGAGAGCGGAAGAAGGTGCCGAAAGAGGGAAGAGCCGTTCACATATCTTTTTGACAAGAACGGTACTAGTGTACTACCACATTTCTACCATTTTTTTTTTCTAGTTATAAATAATAATTATTATTATAAAATTGAGAAAAAAATAGTTAAATTAAAATATATATAATAAAATGAAAAATTATTTTATAATTATAAATGTATCATCTATCAAGAAACTAAATTTAAAAGAAAAAATTAAGAAAAGAACATAGTGTATTAACTATAAAATAATATTTATCTTATAAATTGATTTTGTAAGATTTAGTTATACCTAAATTCACATTTTAAAATGATATCAGAATTTATCTTAATAATTATTATTAAACTTCTCGTATCTTTCATTATTTGACTATTATCAAACATCCTATGGTAAGTAAATATTCAATTTTACAAAGTTTATATTCAAGATATCGAATCCTTAAGTTAAGTAGAATATGTTGGATATATTACATTATTTAATGAAATCATTTAAATAATATAAATAAATCAATTTATATATACTCGAGTTAGGATCAAATTTATCTTTTTAAAATTCTTGAGATGAAGATTAAATTTAATATAAAATAAGATTTATTAAATTCATAAAGTTTTAACTAATAAAAAAATGTCTTATTAATTTTTTCTTTTTAATTGCTCATTTCCGTTATATATAAAAGATCTTCTTCTATTAATTAGTGAAAAAGGTTACCCACCTAATCAAGATTCGAAGTGACCTCAATTAAGTCATGGATGATAGCCAGGTATGGCCACAAAAGCCAAATGTGAGGCCTTTTCAAGATGGAGTCTCCACCTTTTTTCTCTGTTTATAGTTCGAGATATGGCTGATTAATTTAGTCACTTTTGGCACCATGGATATTCAGTTAGACATAGTGTCTTACACGCGCCAACATCATTGTATAAGAAAAAATTATAGTTTTGTTAGTTGTAATGATCAAGATTCAGAAATATAAAGGAAAATTATTTATTTTGGAATAAGATTACATTGTATAAATTATTAATATTAAACTTATTAGCGACAATTTAATAGTAAAGAATTTTGATAATTTATACAAAATATTAAGTTTAAGTCTCGTTGTCATTATAAAAAAAATTATTAATATTAAGTTACTTGACTATTTAATATCTATATATATATATGATTTTTTATGTTGATTTTGACATATCAACCATGATATAATGATTTACTATTCGTCTCACTTTTGGATAAAAAAGATTTTTTACTCGATATATCTTAGCATATATAAACATGTATTTTGCACGGGCAGAATAGCCCTTTGAATATAACCCAATGATACAATGCTAATGTAGAAAAAAAATCTAACAGATGGGGAAAATTGTGTAGAAAGTTGACACCAGTCCCGAAGTTAGAGTTTTATTTACCCTATACTATGCAAATATGTTATAAAAATATTTCTCATTTTTTTTATACTAAAAGTGGTAGATTGAAGAGACATCTCCAAAATATTGGATACGGTGTCAATGCATGTTAGTGCAGGCAATAAAGGTTCATTGTGAGGATTGTTCTACAAGTTTAAAGTACAAAATTTTATTTGATTGTGATTCATAATTATTCAACTAGTTCTTGAGGACCGAGAATCTTCTTAAGGATTGTTGTTCACCAAGTAAAATGTTAGTAGTTTTAAGAAGTTGAAAACGATTAGATATATTTTTTACTTTATCTTTTATATTTTATAAGATTAATTTATTTTTATATTTTAGAATAATTTATATTTCAAAATATATATATATATATATATATGAATATATCGTGATGTAACTTGATGAGTAGAATAATAAAAATGATATACATATTTTGTAAAAATTTTGTTCTCAACGTTATACAAAACTATCACTTTTAATATGGTATCAAGAGCAGGTCAATCTTAGATTAGAATGATGACTTTAGAAAGCATATCATCATAACTTCAAATTGGAGAAGAATCATACTTCCCATAATAGTAAGAATGTGCCTTTTAACGTAGCATTAAAGTTACTTAGTAAGAACCTTAAGAATAAAAATGCCTCAAAGGATTTGGAGAAGAAAAATACATCCAAATATCATCAAGCTTTCAAATTAGAGAAGAATCATATCTCTAATAATAATAAGAATGTACCCTTTAACATATTATTAAAGCTAGTTAATAAGAATCTTGAGAAGAAAAATTTCTCAAGGGATTTGGAGAATAAGAATGCCTCCATACATCGTCACACATTCAAATTAGAGAAGAAAAAATGTACCTTTTAAATTTGCATCAAAGCTAGTTAATAAGGACTCTAAGAAGAAAAATACCTCAAGGGATTTAGAGAAGAATGCTTTTAGGCATCATCACACCTTTAAATTGGAGAAGAATCATACCATCGATTATAGCAAGAACATACTTTGGATAGGTGATAATCATCATATTACCTTGGATCATCAGATAACCTAGGAACGCCATTGGTAGTAGTCACATTCAAAGGAGAAAATTATCACAATTAGGCATAGCCCATGAGGAAGACTTATCATTTAGTTTATCTTTTAAAATAATTTATGCTTCAAATAACTTTCTATTTGTATATATATGGGTAACCATGATGTAACTTAATGAGTTGAATAATATAAAGTCCATATACTACATTTTACAGAATTATTCTTCTCTACATTATGCACAATTATCACTTTTAACATAAAAAAAAAATCAAATTCACCTCCATAAACAATGATTATTGTATTAACCCATGTACCCATACATTTTCCAAATTTCTTGATCTCTCTTTTCGCATCTTGTAATTCTAGGCTTCGAGTTTCTTTGGTGTAATGAGTATTTATGTCCAATTATTTATCCTTTGAGAATATCCTTAATTTATCAATATAAGCCTATCTGTTAGAAATTTTCTATAAATATTTTTGGATTGGGATCAACTTGGGACTTTTTGTTTTTACAAAACATGTTAATATTATAATACATTATAAGATATTTTAAGTATATTAATAATATGATTAATAATAACATGTTTTGGACACTTAATACTAATTTATGTGGGAAACAGTGTTGTCCTAACTACTAAGCTTATAAAGGGAGGTGTCAAGAGTTAATAAAAAACGTGATGAAGTCCATTTTGCTATTATAAAATACAATTGTTTTCTTAGGTTTGCACTATTAAAAACCTACAATTTTGGCTTGTGATTAAGTAAAGGAAGCCTTAGCTTTCTCTAGAGTCGTGTAATGGACAAATAATCCTTAATACATTTGATCATGTCTTTAATAAGTAATTAATTTAATCAATATTCTAAATTCATATAAAAAAATGTTATTTATGGTATTATTTTTCCTATATTTTGCATCATACTAAAATTTATATGATTTATGATCAAATTATCAAATATTATTGTCTCTTTCATTTAATATTTTTTGGATTTTTTTTTTTGCAATTCTTGTTTTTTACATGAAATATTTGAATAATTATTTAAAAAAATGAAACTTCAAATAATAGGATTTATATAGAACATGATTAGAGGTGACAAATGAGCCAACTTGGTCCAGTCGAACTTGGGGATCAAGGAAGGGAATTGGTTTGGGTTGGGCTAACTTTTACATGAGTCAGAATTTTGTTGGCTTGGCAACCTGTTGGACCAAGTTAATTTGGGTCCAGTTTCTCTTTTTGCTTAAAAATACTTAAATTTTTAATTGTTGTTTTAAAATATCAATCAAAATAGATTTGATTTATTTTGGATTAGTTTTTTTGGAACTCAGCCCAGCCCACAAATTTAGTGGGTCAAGCTAAATTGACCCAGTTCTATATGAGAACTTAAGTCAGGTCTATTTTGTCAATTTTAAGTATGATCATACTAATTCATTGACTCAAATTTCACAAATTTTTGTCAACTATATAGAGTTTTTTTTTAAAAAAAAAATATTCTATTTCTATTTCTATTCTAATATTCTATTTCTAGTCATGGCTATTTCGATTTGAATTGCAATTTCAATTGTTATATTGCATGGCTATATCTTCGTGGTACGTGATAAATTGTTGTTACGTCTTCATTCAAGAATATGTCATGCTTTTATTACAATTTCAATTGTTATACTGATTTTCTTTAAATGGTTGAATTGGGCTATTGGGTTTTGTTAATTGCTATTGTAATGTTAATTGTTGATGGCTATTGTTAAGGTGTGAATTTCAATTGTGGTGGATGATTTTAATTGCTATTAACTATTTAACTACTGTTTCAATCATTGACGTTGGGTTACATTCGACATTTAGAAAGAAAAGAAGAAGAAGAAGAATCATTGCATTACAGTTAGAATTTAGGGCTAAAATTATTGAATGTCACTCAATTGCAATTCACGCCCTCGGCTAATGCATTTTATGCTACGCAACTTAATTTCCGGTATGCTTATCGCTACATTGCTATGAAATTGGTACATTAATTGCTTGCCCCATATTGCTATTCACGTACCTTGATTTCAATTGCTAAAACGATGACCAAATTTTGATTCAATCGCATTATTTAATTGCTAATACGCTACTCGAGTTTCTTTTTATTTCAATTGATATAATTGATTAAATGAAGAATTAAATATGTTTCAATTTTATATAAAATGAGCATTTTTTTTATCTTATTTCTTGTAAAATAAATTCTTTATTTTTTATTCTATAAAATTAAAAAATTTTATTTTTAGTCTCTATTATTACGTAATACTCATTACATGCTTATATATTTAATGGAAGATCAAATGGTCATATTATACGACCCTCACTAGTGTCTTGAGTATCATATCTACATATGATACTTTTAAATCTTTTTTATGTCCCTAAAATGAATGTAATTTATATACCTTAAAATAAATTTAGGAGCCAAAAATAGTAAATTCAGATTTTGGAGAAATGAAAATCAAAGAAAAATACTTTACAAAGACCATAGCCAAAATTCACTTATTTTACAAGGACCAAAAATAATGATTTTAAATTTTATAGCGATGAAAAACAAAAGAAAAATTTTACAAGGACCAAAATCTAAAATTTCTTATTATATAAGACTATAAACATATTTAAGCCTTGAAAGAATCTATGTTTCTGGACATTTGCACCAATACTGTATTGGAAAAGTAAAAGGGTAAAAAAATAGCACTGTTGGGACATGAATTTAAGTGCACAAGGTTATGAGATAAGATAATCTAACCACAAAATAATCAATGCTTGCCCTACACGAGTGTGTTCTTCTTATGTGTGATCATACTCCACAATCACGACTTAGCATGGGTGTACTCATATTAAGCATGAGTATGCTCATCAAGCACGTGCATGCCCATCTTGAGCACATGCGTGTTCATCCATATGCAATCCAATGTGAGTGTGCTCACCTTCAGCACAAGAATACTCAATGAATCGTAGGTCACAAGTTTCCATATTCAAGGAGTTCAATCTCCCTTTCAAAGAACCAAAGCATGCAAATTTAGGGGTTTATGGTCAACCCTCTATCCACAATTATACTCATTCCTTTGAACAAGATACTCATTTCCTTTTACTTAGAATGTAGAAACTCCAAGCAAATCCTCACTGCTTAAGGTTCTTCTTATTGCTTTAACATCCTCTTTGAGGGTTTTCTTTATTGTTCTTCTACAAAGAAGCATTGGCGTTTTAGAAACTTTGATTTTTTTACTCAAGAGGTCTATGCTCGCCCCTCTATAATGCCCCTAAGTAGGCCTCGCTATGCTCAAGTGTATACCAAGCTTGACATCACTTTCATAGTTGGCATAATGGGTAGATACTAGTCAAACCCTAAGAATGATAACTAGATAACTATTAAAAAGGTGATGACGTACTTGTAGAGGACAAAAGAGTATACGCTTGTATTTAGGAGAGTTGATAACTTAAAAATTATTGGGTACTTAAATTCTACTCATGGTGGGTGCCTTGATGATAGGAAATAACTTTTGGATACGTCTTTATAACGGCTGGGAGTACAATATTCTAGAAGAGTAAGAAACAAACTCTTGTTGCTTTTTCTACTATGCAAGAATAATTCATTCCTTGTTCCATTGTTACTATTAGGACACTAAGGTTTTTTTTTGTGATAACAATGTTGCAATGTTCTACAAAGAAAAATAAGGCTTCTAATGGATCTAAGAACTTGGAGCTAAAACACTAGAATATTAGGGGTCTTGTAAAAAAATGTTACTATAGTGGTAGAGCATGTTGAGATAGATTCAATGTTTATTAATCCCTTAACCAAGCACATTGTTTTCAAAAGATATATTGAGAACATGGGCATTGGGAGTTATTCTGATATGCTTGGTGATAGAGCATTTTTAAGACACTTAATAATGACCTATGCTATTATTTGACATCATTTTATGATTAATATTGACATATTGGTTGAGTCTTGGGTTATTGGACTTAGTTGGGTTTAGTTGCTAATCTTTGTTTATTTTTGGACTTAATTTTCATTATGTTGTTGTTATCTTGTGCATGTCATATCTGATGCTACAAACCTCCAAATTGGACAATCTTGGTGGCTCTGAAAAGCTAAGACAAAGATATGTCACTTCTCTCTTCTTAGGCTCAACCCAATTCGACTATCTTTAATGTCAAAAGTTCGCATAAAGTTGCGGCCTTTGCACCTACTCTATTAGGTCTTTCTTTCTATATTCTGGCCCAATTTTGGGACCTTGGTTGGTGGGTCTTTGGGCTGTGAATTCCTCAAGCCCAAACCACCTTCCTTGGCATTCAAAGCATGTAATAAACAATAGTTGGTTAGTAGGGTTAGATTTTTTTAAGACTTTTTAGATTTTGAGTTTTAGGAGGTTTCTTGGATCACAAGTTTCCTCTCTTTTCCTTTAGTTCTTGCTTTGTATGGTATTGTGTTTTCTGTGACAATTGCTTTGGAAGACTAAGCAATCTTATCAATTTAGGGTTTTAAGATTGTAGTTCGGTTTAAGTTCTTGAATCTTATGCAAATTCGATTATGTTTTTTCTTTCCAATTCTTGACCCTTTTTCATAATTATGATTTTGCTTGAAGTTTTGGATTGTGTTATTGAGGTAATCGATTGATCATCTGAAATCAATCAATTATGTGCTTAAATCCATGCTAATTAGGGACTACAATTGTGATCTCAATTAGTATGGACAAATGTTAGATGATTATCTAATGAATCTTGGGTTTATATAAATTTGCACCTTTATTAAAACAATGATAACAGAACTGCATGATTGAATCCTTGGGTTGATGTTACGTAATTCTGTTTTCAATTCTTTTATGCATAAATACTTTTCTGCATGATTCTGTTTATGCATAACCCCCCCTTTTAGCATTGAATTTGATTTCTATTCAACATGATTAAGCATTGCATGATTGTCTCCTTGAGAGATTCAACTTAGGTTAGTTCCTACGCTGCAAAATTAAGGGAAATCTAGTGGTTTTGATAGTGTTTCGACAACATTATCACTTGTTTTGTAGGAGTATGAGTTATGTGTTATTTTCCCTTATGTTGATAGATATTCTTATTTTGGAACTTTTAGTGATATTTCACTTAATTTGATTTTCATTTTATACTGTTATATGAACATTGAATATGGCAATATTAAAGCTCAGTGTCATTAGGACAGATATGTCAATGGTCTATGTGGTATTGGAGCTAAGACATGATATTGAAGCTTGGTGTAATAAGGACTATTGTGCTTGTAGGCGATGCCCTTGGAGCTAAGGTATGATAATTTCTTTGTAAACCATGTAATTTTATCTAGTTTTCAAGCATTTGAGAGAAATTGAGGATTGAAAAAAAAAATGACGGTGTAGTCATTTGATCACATTAGCAAGTCATTTTCTTGCTACACTTCATATTGTTGACTAGTCAACAAAGTCAGAGATATTTGTAACCATGGAAGGTGTTGCATCAATAAGGGATGTAGTTACCTACATGATTCAATGTTACATAACTTTTGTTGGAAGTGACCTTAATTAGGTGTTGTATCTTGGGATCATATATTTTTTGGTCATAATATGTTATTGTCCCAAGAGTAGTTTTCGAAAACTTTTTTCAAAAGTTATAAACTATACAATTGATTTTATCCAAGTGGGAAAATTCCTATATATTATTGTGAGCTACAATTATTTTGTGAATTTTTTGTTTTTACAAAACAAGTTAATATTATGATCCATTAGATGATACTTAGGCTCATTAATAATGTATTAATGGTAATAAACTTTGGACATATAATACTAATTTATGTGGGATATAATGTAGGTCTAACCACTTTGCTTATAATAGGAAGAACCTAGAGTTTATAAATAGTTTGGCTAGGTCCCTTTTGCCATCACGACATACAATTTTTCTTTATGATTTTCCTAATTGAAAACCTAGAATTTGGAATGTGTATGGTGAAGGAAGACTTAGCTTTTCTGGAGTCGTGCAATAGACAAACAATTTCTTATATATTTGATCATGTCTTTAATAAATAAGTATTCGAATTATTGTTCTAAATTTATATAGGGTATTATTATTCATACACCATTCTCTAGTTTCACGTTCACTTCTTCCAAGATAACGATATAGTGCATAGTAACCTATAAGTTAAAATTACGTAGAATAATAGTGTAAGCTTAAAAGAATAATTGTAATTAAGATTAACGTGATGAAAAATCTAACAAATTTGAGAGGAAGAAGATATTGTGTACAAACTGTTTAAGTGAATTAAAATAAATATTGTAATGCCAAGTTTTTATCTATATGATTTATTAAGTGAATGTGTAATTATAAGAGTAACTAAATTTAATTTCAGTTGAAAAGATTTAATAATAAGTTATGTTGTGAGTTTTTCGAGAGAATCTCGAAAGAGGTCAGAGTAGCATTAGACAGGCTTCCTAAGGCATGAGTTTCCCTTAAAAGATTAATAATTGAGTTGAGAAAATTCTTAAGTTAAAGGCGTGTAGTCATTACTATATTTTGAGCATAGTTTGTTGAGTTGGTGTCATCAACATGCTTTTCGGTATGATGACATATTTTTTGAGATAGAATACTAACTGACTGAAATTCCAAAAAAACCTCAGACTTTCTTTCCACTGGGTAATAGAACCCCTTTTACCTAAGGGTTAGTTAAACCCCTTTTACCCATTGGATGATAGAATCCCTATGAACCAAGTGTAATAAAATCCCATGAAATTATTGGTAATAGAATCCCCAGTGACTAATCGGTAAAATCCCCAACCCTAAATCCTATATATAAGCTAAGCCAAGGCTAATTTTTAACTTTTTCCATGTAATCTTCATGTTCCGCCAAAAACTTCCCAAGGTTCGGGGCGAGTTCTTGTTCCTGTCCGCATTGTTGCTAAGTGTATGCCACTCTCTTCTTCGTCCTCCTCGGTATAGGTTGAGGTGTTGATAGGGGGTACCCACAAAGGCTCTCTAATACTCAAGTCAGTGTAAGTCAGGGTGTGAGCAAGTGCATGGTCAGAAAAGCATATCTAACAGAGGGGTGAATCCCCTTATTTATAGAGATTGGACCTGTTTGGGCCAACGACCCATGTGACAAGATCCATGGGGATCCTAGTAGGCATCTCGCCGTATCATGTGCTTAGGGGGCTGAGGTGTGAGCCGACCGAACCGAGTCGTGCTGACATGTCATCGGCATGGCGAGTATACTTGCTCCCCAAGTCATGAGGACTCAAAAGGGGACATGGTGACTAACTCGTGTCGACATCGTGGACAAGGGTCGTGTAGTAGCCCTTCAAGCTCGGCCGACACAACTAGCACATCTACCTTTGAGCTTCAAGGACCCTAGGAGGGGTCATGGTGGTTAATGCGTGCCTACGGTACAAGATGCGTTCAAACTTGCACCCACACATAATGACTGCATTGTTCTTTGGGTACTGTGCCCATTTCATGCATAGCTTAGGGTGCCGTATAGGCGACCTTTGGACTTTGGCCAATCGCAGGTTATGACCTTTCACCTATCATGGACTAGGCCCCCAATCATGCTTGGGAGGCCCAAGTCGTGCTTATATATAGCGAGGGCGTTAGTGGAAGGTCTTCACTTGCTTCTTGGCTCTCTTAAATCTCCCAACTCCTAGTGTTGAACGCTCTTCAACCGTTCTTCCGAGATCTCCACATTTGTCTTCTCGTCCTAGCCCTTAGGTACATTATGAATTCTAGAGGTTTTTCATCGGGCTCTGAGGGTTGGATGCTAGAAGCCAAGGTAGCACCTGTTGGCATGACGACCTCATTGGAATCTTTTTCGACTTCCTCTTCGTCCTCAAACTCCTATTCAAGCGCGCCCACCGCCGAGTCAGTTTGGGCAGTGGCCGAGGTCATTTTTCAGCCGGCCACTACTCCATCATGAGCCGTTGTGGCGATGCCTCAGGCATAGGGGTCCGCAGCTATAGGCCAAGAGTCGTGGGTTCCTCTACAAAGGATAATGTTCCCTCCCTTCCCATCTATGCTCATTGTAGGTCGTGGCCAAGCTGTCCAAGGCCATAGTAGTGGGGTCGCTAGGTTGTGAGTAGGATTTCACGTTGGAGCATTGCTTAGCTGATGGGCGTGTACACATGGGGGCGGAGAAGGCGAGGTCAACTTCTTTTACATGTAAGAGACTCAATTTGTGACCTCGGCATGAACATCCCGTTTGATAAGTTCGAGGCTGACATTTTGCAGACCTTAGAGGTTGCCCCCAACCAACTATAGCCCAACGGGTGGGCTACCATGTATGCATTTAAGGTGATTTGCCACTACCTTCACATGGAGCCCACCATGGCCATGTTTCTCCACTATTACATTGCCCACGTGGGTGAAAAGTCTGGGTGGGTGTCGTTGACAGGCCTTTCGAAAACTTGTCTCTTCACTACCTATTCTACTTCGTACAAGGGGTTCAAGGCCCACTTTTTGAAGGTCCGAGCAGTCGATTGGTCCCGTTTACCCTCCATCATAAGTCGATCCCCCTCTACTAGCAACGGCTACGCAAGATCGATGGTTGGTCTTAGGATGACATGTTGGGCCAAGAGAGGTTGAACATGGCGTTCTTGGATGAGCTCCCTCGGGGATGAGTTGTAGAGACCTCGTCAAACTAGTCTTTGTTGGTGGCCCCGTTAGGGCTTTATGTGGTAAGATGATTTTTTTTATGCATGGTAAGTCGATCATGCGCCAATATCTCTTGACTATTTTTCTTTTCCAATGCAAACTTAATAGGGAAATTTGACTTTCACAGCCTAAGGAATAGATAGAGCATCAGGAAGGACGTGACACTAGCTCACGAGGATGTGAGGGAGGCAGTTCGAGCCCCAACATTGATGGATGAGGTTGACGGTTCTTCTGGGCTAAAGTGGAAGGAACTGACTTCTGTGGCCAAGGGCCCCTTTGTTGTCGTTGCTGCCTTCCATTGTCGCCACCTGAGGTTTGGAGATCCAAATATTCAACCTTGGGTGGGTGAATGGGTTGAGTGGCAATCATTCATTGTAAGGGCCTGACTTCAAGCTGTGAAGCATGATCGACCCTAACTTCTTGTCGTCGTACGATCATGAGATGCTGGCAAATCATGCTCGCTCTTGGGCGATGATGAAATTCTGGGTGGGGGCCTTCAAGCATTCCCAAGAGTAGGTTAAGGAGTAGGGTGTATGGGTGGCAGACCTTGAGGGGCTTCAAAAGGAGGTTAGGGCCTTGAAGGAGGAAATGGCAAGTGTGAGGCAGACCTCAGACAAGTTGTTGGAGAATGTCATGATGGCTTAGGTTGTACTGACGATTAAGGAAGAAGAGCTTGCGCAAGAAAAGTGTAAGGTTAGATCCCTAAAGGAGAGTCGGCGAGAATGGTTAGGGCTGAAGCCGATGCAATGAAGTCTCAGGCTGAAGTAGAAAATTTGGCTAAGGACTTAAAGGAGGCAAAGCTGGCCATTATGGCTGACTATGAGGCTAGGATCGAGAAGGTTGTTCACCAAGTGGCTGTGATTGCGCCAAGCTTGGATGTGACTACTCTAAGCGTCCACAAGGACATGAAGAACGGAACACTGGTGGATTTGGATGAGCTGTTCGAGGATGAAACTTAATGTAATATGAATGCAACTATGTGCTTGTTGATTTTGTATTTAATGAAGAAAAGTGTTATTTCTACGTTGCTTTGATTTACTAGTTCAACATATTTTGTGCTAATTTACCTTGGATTAACTGCGGGTGTGTGAGTGAGGTGCGTGTGAGTGAATCAAAGGGTTCTCGGTGAGAGCGCACACTTGGGTGCTAGAGCGTTTTCACACTCGGATCCAAGTGGGCCAACGGGTGCTCGATGAGAGCACACATTTAGGTTTGAAAGCGTTTTCACGCTCAGGCCCAAGTAGGTCAAGGGGTTCTCAATTAGAGCACATATTTAGGTGTGAGAGCATTTTCACGCTCGGGTTCGAGTGGACCAAGGGGTGCTCAGCAAGAGTGTACACTTAGGTGTGAGAGAGATTTTGTGCTTGGGTCCAAGTAGATCGAGGGATGCTCGACGAGCACACACACTTATAAATATTATAAATAGAAAGGGGGAGGGGTGAAGTTATTCAAGATGTCTCATTAAAAAACCTTCCAAGTTGGGGTGCCCATTACAATGTCTTCTTAGGGGACCGACGATAGGGGTATGAAAAGAGTACATTACAAAACTTAACGAAAGTAATATTTAAGGTGGGTGGAGTTCCATGTCCTCGGGATGGTCGTACCATCCAACTGTTCCATGTGATATGCATCATTACCGAGGGACTCTCGGATTCGAGTTGGTCCCTCCTAATTGGCTGCGAGCTTCCCATCTTCCTTCTTCTTCCATGCCTTCTTGGTCCTCCGCCACACTGAATCGTCTTTGTCAAGGTCCTAGGGTCGGACCTTGGAGTTGTCTTAGCAGGTTGCCCATTGTCGACAAGCTTCTTGTTGTATGCACGCTTGTTCCCTAGCTTCCTCCACTAGGTTGAGGTTTTTCCTCAAGGAGGAAGGATTTTTGGAGTTGTTGAAAGAGCTCCTCCTTAAAGAGGGTTCTCCGATTTCGATCGAAATCATGGTGTCAATCCCGTAGGTCAACCGGTAGAGGGTCTCTCCCATGGCGTATTGGGGGGAGTAATGGTATGCCTATAGGATGTTGGGCAAGTGCTCGACCATAATCCTTTAGCTCTACCGAGCCATCATTAAAGTTCGCTTAGAATGACTTTGTTGGTTGCTTCGACTTGGCCGTTCGCCTAGGGGTGCTTGATTGAGATCACCTTGTGTGTGATTTGCAAGTTTTCATAGAATTCACAGAGGGTCTTGCTGACGAATTGGGTGGCATCGTCGATTACCACCGAGTTAGGGACTCCATACCGACATAAGATGTTTTGCCATTAAAAATTTTAAACCTTCTGATTGGTAATCTTAGCCAAGGGCTCAACCTCGTTCCATTTCGTGAAGTAGTATACACTGACGAGCAAGAATTTTACTTGTCCTTTGGCTATGGGAAACGGTTCAAGGATGTCCATGCCCCAAGTCGAGAAAAGCAATGGTGTCGTGACATGCTGTAGTTCCTTGGTAGGGGAGTGGTTGATAGGAATGTAGGCATGACACTTCCAGTAACTACGCGTGTTGCCATGGTTCAGCCACCCGAGTGGAATCCACATATGCCTTTCTAGATCTCGTTCAGGACATACTCTACCTAATTCTTTGTCAAGCATTTCAGAAGGGGGGTAGAGGACCCTTTTTTGTAAGGTGATCAGCCTCGATGACGTATTGGTTGGCCGTCTAGTGTACTTTAGCAGCGTCGGCAACTCCTTCGGGTGCCGTAAGTAATTCCAAATGGGGTCATCCACTCTTGGTCCTCGGTCTCTGCATGTGAATCCCATGTTGCAAGTTATTGGTACGGGGGACGTGTTGGACTTCGCACCTATCAAACCTCTAGAGCGTGATCTAGGCCCAGTTAGTAATACCTTAGGAATAGGGGGTCCTTTACTTCATTTGTCCCCTTGATGTGCTAGGCCACCAGTTAGGATTCAATGTGGCAATGCACTCATCGTGCTCCAACCTCTTGGGCCAAGCCGAGTCCCGCGAGGAGGCCTTGTATTCCAGCCTGGTTATTAGAGGCTTTAAGATCGAACTTGAGCGAGTTTTCCAAAGTGACGCGTACGAGGCCTTCAAGGATGATCCTGGCACCTCCACCCTTCAGGTTGGATGAGCCGTCCTTGTATGATGTCCATCATGGATCTTCCTTGGGGGCCATTATCATCTCGACTAGGAAGTCAGCCAGTGCTTAGGTCTTGTTGGCTCTTGTCGGCTCGAACTTGAGGGTAAACTCGGATAGTTCTACTACTAGGTGAAAGAGCATTTTTAGGCTCTTAATAGTGACTTATGTTGGACATATTTGATACTATTTTCTAGTTAATATTGACACATTCGTTGAGTCTTGGGCCATTGAACTTAACTGGGGTTAGTTGCTAATATTTGCTTATTTTTAGACTTAATTTTCATTATGAGGTTGCTATCTTGTGAAGGCCATATCTAGTGCTACAGACCTCCAAATTGGACAATCTTGGTAGTCCTGAAAATTTAAGACAAATATTTGAAACTTCACTCTATACGATTCAACTTAGTTCAACCATTTGCAATATCAAATATGGATGTGAAGTTACTGCCTCTACATCACTCTAATTGGGCTTTTCCTTGTATATTCTAGCCAAGATTATGAGGCCATGGTTGGTGAGCTTTTGGGGCTACTAATTCTTCTGTCCAAGCCCATTTTCCTTGACACTATTGAGCATGTAATCGGTAGGTTATTTGGTAGTTAGACTAGTTGAGAAACTAGTTAGTTAGAGAAATAGTTTTAGGAATTAAAGGGGTTTCTTTCATTCGAAGGTTTCCTATCTTCTCCATAGTGACTACTGCATTTTTTTTTGCTGCATTTTTCTGCAATTTTCTTTGGTTTTTCCTTCTCTATATTTTGCTGAGTTTTCTATGATGATGGCCATGAAAGACTAAGCTTCTTTGTCAATTCAAGATTCAGAAATGCAAATCGGTTTAAGTTCTTGATTCTTTATTTTCCTTGTGCAATTTCTACTGTTTGTCTATCCAATTTTTAATCCGTTTTCATGATTGTAATCTCGTTTGAGTTTTGAATTGTGTTCTATTTATTGATAACCTAAAATCAACCAGTTATGATCGTGAATCTATGCTAACTAGGGGCTACAATTGTGATCTCAGTATGCATGGACGAATGTTAGACGATTATCTAAAGAAACTTAGGTTGATATAAAATTGCATCCTTCTTATAACCATGATAATTTATTGCATGATTGACTCCTTGAATTGATGTTACACAAATCATTTTAGATCCATTTTGTTTTGCAAAAACTCTGTTCTACATAGTTTTGTATCACCCAAACCCCTATTTTTCACATTCATTTTGGTTTTTGATCAATAAGATTAATCCCTACATTATAGAAATTAAGGAAAATCTAGTAATATGATAGTATGTCGACAACATTATCACCAGGTCGCCATCCTTCCTGCCAATTCAAGCTTTTGTAGCCCTTGCTGGATGGGGTGGTCCGTCTAGACGACCACGATATGAGAATGGAATTAGGGGCACAACCGTCTGGCTAAAGTGATAAAGGTGAGGACAAGTTTCTCTTTCATCTGATATTAGGATTTCGTGCCTTGAAGAGTCCTATCGATGCAGTATATAGAGCTTTGTGATTTCCCTACCTCTTGGACTACTACCATGCTGATGAAGTGTTCCAAGACGACCAGATACAAATATAGATCTTGGTCATCGATTGGTATTGTCAGGACGAGCAGTGAGGCTAGGAACTATTTAAAGTTCTAAAAGGCCTTTTCCCAATTGTCATTCTAGTGGAAATAGGTCAGCTTCTTGAGGAGTTGGAAGAAGAATTGGGCCTTCTCAACTGCTCTAGGTAAGAAGCGAGACAACAAAGCTAGTCATCCCGTCAACCTCTATACCTCCTTCACATTTTGGGAACTCTTCATTTGGATGATGGCGTCGCATTTGTCGGGGTTGGCCTCTATTCCTATTTGGGTGAGCATAAAACCTAAGTATTTCCCCCTAAGACTTTGAACATGCACTTGTTCAGGTTTAGCCACATGTCATATTTAGGCACATGTCATATTTTTGGACTTGGGCGAAGATCTCTTCTAGGTCTTTGATGTGTTCGTCGAGGCCAGGTGACTTAACCACCATGTTGTCCACATACACCTCGATATTATGGCCGATGTCGTTGGCAAAGATCTTGTCCATTAGTTATTGGTAGGTAGCCCTGCATTTTTTAGGCTGAACGACATGACATGGTAGCAATAGGTCAGCCCGTTCATCATGAAGTCTGTCTTGTCCGCATTTGGTGGGTACATCTTGATTTGATTGTAGTCGGAGTATGCATCTAAAAAGTTGAGACCCTAAAAATCTGATGCCCCATCGACCAATTGATTTATGCTCGGTAAGGAGTAGGAGTCCTTGGGGTAGGCCTTATTCAAGTCGAAATAGTTGACACACATTCACCATTTTCCATTATTCTTTTTAACGAGTACTACATTGGACAACCACGTTAAATAGTTGACCTCTCTGATAAAGTGGCAGCCTGAGTTTGGTCATCTCTTGTTTTATGGCTTTTTTCCTGTCTCCTCTCGTCTTCCTCTTTCGCTGCATGATCGGCTTAGCCTCCGCATAAAGCATGAGTCAGTGGAAGATGATGTTAAGGTCTATTCCCAGCATGTCAGACAGTTGCCATGCAAACAAGTCGGCATGCCCTCAAAGGATGGAAATCAGTTGCTCCTGATTTTGCCCTTGCATCCTTTCTCCTATCTAGGTGCAATGCTCCTCATTAGTCAAAGGCACATTTTCGAGCTTCTCAATGAGCTTAGCCCCATAATCAACCAGAGACTGGGGGTTGAGCTCAACGTTGGTCGAGATCTCGACAAGTGCTAAGACGTTATCTTCCTTAGGGGTTTTGGTAACTACCTTGAAGCTATCAACGTAACACTATTGGGCCATCTTTTGGTCGGCCTTCATGGTTATCACTTGGCCATTCAAGGAAGAGAATTTCATGACTAGGTAAGGGGTGGAGACTATGGCCCCAAGGACGTTCGACGTCAGTCGACCGATCAAGATGTTGTAAGAGGTGTCAGCCTCCTCTATCAGATCGAGATAGTGTGGAGTACAATACCATCATTGAAGGTCATGAGGTGGTTGACGTATCCATGCGTATCTCGGCCTCTAGGACTAGCAGTTGCCTGAAGGTGGACATGTACAGGATATCGACCGAGCTGCCTTGGTTAATTAGTACCTTCTTGATGGAAAAATTGGCTACTTCGATGGTGATCACCATGGGATTGTCCTATTATGGGTCGGATCCAACAAAGTCTTGGTTGGTGAAGGTGATGGGGGGTAATTGTCTAGGGACTTGAGTAGTGTCGACATGGATGTTGTTGACAGTATGTAGGTACCACTTCTTGGCCAAGCTTGAGGACCTACCGACGAATTCCCAGACTATGGTGTTAATGACCCCTTTGAGCCTTAGGGTGTCGTTGCATCGTGGCATCTATTCCTGTCGAGGAATTTGATCATGCCGTAGGGTTCGTTCCCTCTTCGACGTTCGTTCTCTTGTAGGTGATTACTCCTCTCTTTGGTCGACAAAGTCTTGCTTTTGAGCCGAGTAACTGGGGTCGGCCCCTCTTTTCACGAACTTTTGGAGATGGCCCACATAGATTAACTCCTCTATCTTGTCCCATAGCATTAAGCACCCCTTAGTTGTGTGGCTATAGTTTCGGTGGTAGCGACAATATCTAGTCTTGTCAACCCCGTGGGCTAACTGGCGTTACAGGGAAGAGTGATTAGGTTGGTGCTACATGCTTCTTTGAATAGTGCAACTAGACTAGTGTTGAGGGGGGGGAGGGTGAAGACCTGGTACTTAGGCTCTCGAGTCGACCCCTCCTTTTGGCTCTTCTTCCCACTCACTCAATCAAGATGTTTGTGTTCTTTATGGTTGCACAGGGTTGAGGACTTTCCTTGCGCAAACGCTATCTTAGAATTCGGTCATCTCTTCCATCTGGATGTAATTGGTGGCCCTCGTTCTTAAGTCTTCGATGTTTGTAGGGGGGTCTCGGCACATGTTGTCGGGGAATGACCTGACTTTTAATGTCATGAACATGGAGTGAAAGGCTATCTCGGGGTTGGGGTTATGAATCTTCACGGAGACGTCAAAGAACCGTGCCATGAAGGAGCGGTGGGGTTCCTCCTCTCCCTATCACAGATTAACCAAGGCCATGGGAGTCAGGTGATGGGTTTGGCTAGTTGAGTATTAAGTCTTGAACTTTTTCTTTAGCATCACAAATAAGTCGATCCCTGACAAAGCTTCAACAAAATTAGGTAGGTAGCTTTTGCTAATGAGAGGTTGATTTCCCTATGTATACGACCAAGAACCGAGTTGGAAGACAGTTGTGTGTACTAGTAGAGGGCTAACCCCTTCAAGGAGGTCAGGAATATTTGGCACAAGATGACAACCTCATTGTTGAATAAGTTTGCTTGGGTACCATATTTGGCGAGGTGTTCGTCGGGGTCCGTGGTACCATCATATTTATCCAAGTACACGCCCCTCCATCCCCTTGGTAGGGGCCCTCCATTATCCCATCCACGAAGGGGTTTTCTCAAGAACTTGATGCCTTAGGATTGGGGCACACAGGCGCCGACTGCTTGTTCATCGCTTTCGCTGAACGGACTTCTAAGGCATCGGTTTCTCCTGTCCTTTCGAACTGTTGGGTAGTCATGTGATTGGCGTCCACACACCGAAACTTAGCATGGAGCTCGTCGTTCTCCCTTCTTAATGCCTCAATCTCATTGGCATGTAGTTTTTGTATTTCGCTTTCAGCCACTGCCTGCCTACGCACCTCGGATAGCTCCTCGCTGTCGGCCGCAACTCGCTTTCGTATCTCGGCCAACTCCTTAATGATGTTTTATAGTGTCGGGGACTCCCCTGGGGAGCTATGGAGGTCGAGGTAGCGCCAGGATCAAGTATAGGGTTAGTCATCTCGTCCCTATAAGCGACGCCAAATGTTTCTATCAAGAATTCTCACGAAGGGACCTCGACGGGGACTTCCCAAGTTGGGAGCGAGTTCTTGTTCCTATTCGTGCTACTATTAAGTATATGTCACTCTCCTCTTCCTCCTCTTCAACATAGGTTGATGTGTGGATATGCACTAAAGTCAGAGTAAGTCAAGGTGTGAGCAAGTGTGTGGTGAGAAAAACATACTTGATAGAGGGGTGAATACCTCATATTTATAGAGATTGGGCCTGTGTGTGATGGTGGCCCATCTGGCACAATTCCCAGAACATGATCCTTATGGATCCCAACGTGCATATCGTCGTATCATGTGCTTAGGGGGCCTAGGTGTGGTCGGCTTATGTCGACCGAACCAAGCCATGCTAATATGTCATCAGCATGGTGAGTATACTTCATATCCTCCCCTCTGAAAATTTTTCACATTCATCACCCCTTTAAAGAGCACTTTGCTGTTGACCAAGATCAAGCCTTCACTAAAGTTTTGTATCCTTTTGTCTTTAGCAAGTAGAGGAAGCTTGCCTTGCTAGATTTTTGTGTTTGTATATGTTAGTATGATGCTTGTATACATTGTGATATGCCTGGAATTGCATGGATAGGATTTGAGAAGGATTTGGAGTAGTTTTATTAAGTTTTGGAGTTTTGCATGAATTGGTAAAATGATGATGAATCTTGGCTTGCATGTCATTTTTTGTTGATGGATTTACATTGAGATGATGATAATATGTTAATCTAGAGTTGTTTGTATGACTATTTGAACTTTTGGTTGAGTTTTGATTAATTTATATGAGTATGCATGAATCTATTCTAGCATTTTACTAGATTAAACCTTGTTTTTTGGGTTTATGTTAAAGGTTCACCGAGTGCCTTCAAAATTTTGGTAGGTTTATAGGAAAATGCATATTTTTGTTGAGTAGCTTAAAGACTCATATGATGAAAATCAAGAATACATGAACTGTATGAATGTTTGCTAAGCAAGTGGCTAATTCACTGAGTGAATTTGGAAAACTTAGTAAGAAAACTATAAAGTGAGGAACTTCGTTGAGCGGCTTGAGTTAGGTGAGGATCTTGAGAACTTGGAAATGCATAGGCTCCCTGGGCGAGAATTGCATTTCTTTGAGTGTGAGATTCAAGAGCCTTTTATGACTCCTCTAGCTGAGTGAAGGGGTGGCTTTGCTAGGCGAGAGAGAGTAAGGATGAGTTGGTGAAGTCTTTATGGCTTCATTTGTCAACTGAATAAACTCATTCACTAGGCGAATAGGAATTGAGTTTTAGGGGTGTTCTTCGTGGCTCCACTGAATGGATGAGAAGGATGTCTCACTAGGCAAGTAAGGAAGAAACTTAGTAGTTGAGCCACTATGGCTTGGCTCGTTGGGTGAATAAGGCATTCACTAGGCGACTAAATGAGAAATGAGCTTTATATGACTCCATTCAGTGAGCGAGTCATACACTCGCCGAGCGAGAATACATGTACTAAGAGTCTACCCTCACATGGATAGGATTTGCTAGGTGAAACACCCTATTCGTTGGTTAAATCTAGTAGTAATGAAAAAACTTGTCTTCTTTGAAAAAACAATTTTTCTCACCTCTTAACTAATGATATACTTCTTAAAAATGTTTAAGTAAAAGATGTATATGAATATGTTAGAGATAATATGTTGTAAAAGAATAAAGTGAAACCTTAATTGATTGAAATTCATAAGACTTGAAAGTTTATTATCCAATAAGGAATGAATAATGCATGTTGTTATTGATGAAGGGTATAGTTTTGACCATGCTTTGGAGAATTGGTTGCTAAACCATTTCTTGTTGTGGTGATTATCCAACTTGCCTCAAGGGTGACCATGATAAGATGATGGATACAAGTTGTTGGTATCCAAGTTTAAGGAAGTTAGAAGATTAAGGATCGTGGTTGTTATGTGCTTTGTGGGCCCGTTTACAAACACTAAAATGAGTAAGCACACAAGTTGTATCACCGTGGAATTGGTGCTCAGATTTGGGATTCTCAATCTTGTGTTGGAAAGTGAAGTGAAGGTCTCAGGGGTCTAGGGATAAAACAGAGAAGTGAATCCCATAAGAGGTCGAGGCCACTACATACCTTAAATCATGGTAAAGCTACTACCCACATATGTTTATCTTGATCATTTTCACTTGTTTAAAACTTTTCACATGACTATTTTTGCTTTCCCCAATGATGAGTAGCATGAGTTAGGGGACTTCGTTGACAAAAGTTATGTTAAGAAAGTGTCGATAATGATCACTCAACTTATAGAAATCTCCATGGAGTAGGATATATACATATGTATGTGTACTTGTGAATGTACTTAAACGGATGCTTGTGTGCATATGTGGTTTGATGTAGAGTTGATGCTCATTATTGTGTAAATGTAGATTTGTTATATCCATGTCGTTACATGTATGATTAGTGAATGTTGTGTTTTTAGATATTAGGGTATTCTAGCGTAAATTTACTCTTATTACTATTTTCATATGTATATGACTGTGATGACTTCGAAAGATGTGTTCCTTAAGAGAAGATGTCGAGGCCACCTAGAGAATGGAACACCCCTCATATGTCAAGGAATCAAGTGTATGTGAGACACTTTAGCCTACACTTTAGTGAGATCATAGTGGGTCTAAGTGGAGCCTAGAAGATTGACCTCGTTCTTTAGTGAGTATGGTATTGCACTAAGGTGATAATGGAATACGTGCTGACAAGCATATCATGGTTCATTATCACATTATGCATTCACATGAGCATCTACTTACCAATACAAGTCATGTGGAGTAGGCCTGTGCATCTCACACGAGACATGTTCATTAAGAACAACAACCATCATCCCTCTCGATTTGGCCATCATCCCCACCATTTTAAGACTGCTCCTTTAAAGGCCCATAAGCATGATGAAGCTTCTTCCTCTACACCTCTACTGTAGTATATGCATCTTATTCTTTTTTTGTCTTATAGTTGTATCAGCAACTTGAGTGTGCGAGTTTTGTATCCTTATTCTTAGTGATTTTGGAGTAGGCTGTTGTAAGCCTCCCGCTTTAGTTCCCTATGTTTTCTTTAGTTATCTTTCATGATGACATGTCATGTGGTACTAACTCTTTGTAATTAAATTAGGATGGAATTAACTTTGATAAATAATACATAGTATTTATGTTTTCAATTAGTATATTTGTTTATTTGTGATTTTACAATTGTTGTTGTTTATATATATGTTAATTGCAAATTGAGAAAATTTTATGTTTTTTCTTAATTTAATTAATATAAGATTTTACTTAAAATTAACTTTCACATGTTTAGTTTTTTTTTGTTTGTTTAACGATTGACGACATCGAATTGTTACAAACATAATGTGTTACACCTCTCTATCTTTTTTCATTTAATTTCATTTTTCACTTTACATTCCTTATATAAATCAACCAATCTTAAAATTAGCTCTAGAGATGGTGACAACGAGTACTGGAATTACATCACTGAAATACAAAGCTTTTAAAAAGGTTAGGATTTGTTCATAGAAATGTTGGGTCAAATGATTTTCAAAACAAGTTCCTAAAAAAATAGTTTATTTCTTTCCTTGAGAGTACTAGCTATCGTATTGGACATTGGACCTAGTTGGAAAGACGATGGTCTACGATCCAAGGGCTAGAGGGACCTATAAAATTTAAAAAGTTTACAAAATTTTGTAGTAAAATTTTTTTTTTCTTTATATTGTTTTATGTTGTTTTCATAAATAAATTAGAATTATTATCTTGTTTCACTCCAATTTTTTATATTTAGATTAAAATATGACATGTGGTTATAAAATATCACTTTCACTATTGTTATTTTTTTTTATTTGTTACATTCATAAATATATGTTAAATGAATTTTCAATTCACTATGACATATCATCATGTAAATAGACCTATGATAATGTATAATCATAAAGTGTTTACCTTTTTTAACGAGATAAGAAATATAAATCAAAACTAAAATTATAAAGGTATTAAAACTAAAAGTTAGTAAAGAACAAAAATATATGTAAGTTTTAGTTGGAAACAATGATATTTTGTCATTAATAAACAATAATATAAGTAAATTGAATAAAAAAAATGTAATTCATCATTTTAAAGTTTGTTAAAATTATGTTGTTTGCTTAATATAAAAAAATGTATAATTTTTAATAAAATTATTTATCTATTTTTATGTAATATATGTATATTTTAAATTTTTTTTATAAGAGACCACATATTTTCTATAAAATATAATCTTGCTTAAGTCAAATATGATGACTATGTGCGATAATTTTTTTTTAAAATATTTAATGTAATTACATATCTAATACTTGACTCTGCAATACTAATTAAGTTATAATAAATAAATAATTATATATTGGTTGATTTATGTGTCGAATAGTATGTTTTAGAATATTTATGTGTAATAGGATCTTATTTATTGTTTGACTTCGTTACTGTTAAATATAAGATGAATTATGAATGGTTATATTGAAAATATCTTTTAATCAATAATCTAGTAAAAGAAAATTCAAAGTCTCGGTTTAACTCTCTTATTACACTACAATAAATCTATCAGCCAAAAGTTGTTGACAACCTAGAAAAAAAACGCCGATAATTGAAAATCGCCAATAAATTATCAATGGCCACAATTTCGTTGGTAACAACTTCTTCGATAAACGTTATCAGGGACCATTAAATGACAGTCTATAAACCATGATGCTTAGCCATTATAAGCAATCAAATAAGTGATGGGATAGAGTTGGGTTTGATATAATGTAAAATTAAATTTAGTAAAGGATAGTTGAATTGTGTTAGTTATATCTTGTCGAGATTTAACTCAATCGATTTTAATTGAGTTGAGATAGGTTAGATAAAATAATATTTTATAAAATAAAAAATTAAAATAAATTAAAAAATAAAATAGTTAAATAATTAAATAATTTAATTCATTTAAGATCAAGATATTTAAATGTGTATAATCTAACTAAATAATAATCAATTATCATTATAGTACAATCAAAATAATAATGTATATCATGTAAAATGTCTAGAATAATTTACAAATATACTATTTTAACTTGAGTATAATTAAAAATTAATCATATTAACAAAGGTTCTAAAGCATGTCTAAATCAAAGTATAAGTTCAATTGTCCAATCAATGTATAAATATAATTTTATTATTAATATGATAAGACGATTTGATAAGATTAGATTGATCAAATTTGAAACTCACTAACTCGATATCAAACTCAATTATTATTAGATCAGTCAAAATGAATCTAAATTAACTCGATGACCCAATCCAACTCATTGAAATATTGTTGGATTGAGTTGGAATGATTGAGTTTGCAAATTAATTGTGACCCACTTACCCTCTTAGTTAATGTATGTCATGGATACACCTATTCACAGAAAAAATGCTGAAACGTAGAAAGATAAATAAAAAAAAAATAAGAATAATTATTGATAATTATATAAAAAAAAATAATGCACTGTGTAATGTCATGTTTTCTTAAAAAATTCAAAAACATGTTTTATGCATACATGTAAATGGACCTAGGTTAATAAAAATTAAGACAATCTAAAGATACTATATATATAATGTTCAAATCTTATAGCCTAGAAAGGTCAACCTATCACAATTCAACACAAGTAATCAACTGTGATATTTTGACCTTAAAACATTCGTGGGTTTCAATTGATTTGAACAAAAGTTTTATAATTTATAAAAAGGAAGATATTCATTCTTTCTAAATGGTCTCTCTCTTTTTTTAATCTTTGGACCCAAATAATTCACGTGGCAAGTATGAAAGGATCATCTTTTGAATTTCCTACGCAAACATAACCTGATATGACGTTTTAGTTTATTCCTTCCTAAATCCTTTTTCATTTACTTCACTTTTTCTTTTGGCATATATATTATTGTTATATATTCATGTAATTATATTGGTTGTCAATTAACGTGCTACAATTCTAAACATCGTTTGGGGGGAAATGTGAAGTATTTAAAGTCAAATCGTAACATAGTTGTATCAGTTATATATATCAAGACAAATGGTGTTATATAGAAAGTTTGTTATTAAAAGGAGAACTTTTCAGATAGAGTGATGTTATGATCGTGTAAAACAAGTCCAAGTAATATAATAGTATAAGGGTCATTTAGGTAGATGTGGTATATGATCTATCTAAAATTGTTGACCCTTTACTAAGACTAGGTGTTTTGCATTGCATAGTGCTAACAACCATCTATTTGAAAACGTCTTCTCTACATAACCTATTTGGCCTTTTTGTAATGTTGCATTAACTGTAATTTTCTTTTCATAAATTATCTACACTTCTTTTCCTTGGTAAATGATATTCTTTATCACTATTCAATTCCTTTAAAGTTATGTAAGGTCAAACATACTCTTCCTTTTGTTTTTGTTACAGCTTGGATAAATATCTCCAATATCCTACAGTAACATTTTATTTTTATTATTTTGTTGTTTTATGGAGCATACTAGCATTGTGATTTCTAAGTTTTTTTTTATTAAAGTAAGGGACAATTTGTTCATGACTTCAAGTAGTCTAACATCTAAACAAATTTTCTAAATCATTATGTTAATTTTGCTTTTAATAAATACCATGTTAGATGAAGGGAGATAACTAAGAATTTTGAGATAATGTGTCTTTATGTTTGTATATCTCTTGAAACAAAGAAATATAATGCTAACTATATAACATAAAAAAAGGTTAATATTGCGGGGACACATTGATAAGTTGGCGAAATAGACTCTTCTAACTTAATTAACTAGTCATCTTAAATTTGGGTAAACAATAGAGCTAAACAAAATTTAAAAAGTAGGGTTTAGTAAGTAATTAAATTCAGTTTAGTCAAATGTTTAATGTAGTCTTGAGACATTAGTAGTGTCAGAACTAAAATTATATAATGTAATAAAATTCAAAGGTAAATACTTTCCTTCCATGTATTAATCTCGATTGGATTCAAATCCCATTCATGTAGACTCATGCAACAAAACACTAATAGTTCAGACGGAGTTATGCAATGAGTAACACCACCCCATGTACAATAGTCAGACAAAGGAAAGATCATAGCAAAACTATAAGTTTCATGTAAAAAGGTTGAAATATTTAATATATACACAAAAAAAAAAATTGTAATTACCTCTATAAAGTCTGTCAAGTATAAGTGGAGTATAGTTGTTGGATGAGCAAAATGTGTAAATGCTGTAAACTCTTCAATATTATATTTGGTTTTTATAAATAAATAAAAATGTAATTGAGTTTATAAGCTTGACCTAAACTTAATAAACTTTCAAAATTCAATTCATTTAAATTTTTATATATTAAAAAATTTATATACACTAAAAATAGTAGTTAGAGCTAGAATAGACGCTTTCAATTATTTGAGAGAATTAGATCATAATATAGTAACTGGCATGGGATAGTCAACACTACACGCCATGTCTTATTTCTATACTAACATTAAGCTTATGAATTAAATTAAAAAAAAAAAAAACCTAAGCTGAAGAATGCCTTTTCAGACACACCTTACATCCTATAGTTTTAAGCTCAATCATCATATTTTTAAGCTCAATCATCATATTCATTTGAACCGGAACATTTGACTTAGTTTCTTTGTGATTTTTGGATGTTGACCATTTATGTTTTCCTTATTTCACGCACAGAATTTATGGATCAATGTTTTGACCAAATAAAGAAATCTCTCTCCGAATGTACAGGTGTCCAACAATTTCAATAGTGTAGTCCTCTCAAGTGCATTGCTTGGAGTGTGTTTGGTTTGAAGTTTTCTCATTTCAAGATCCTTCAACTTGATCGAAGGAAATTCATGAATGGGATAGAGGTTCTAAGAAGGGGTGTTCTCGGGTAAGAGTTCTTATGAACTCAACCTAAATTCTATAGTTTGGTTTTTTTATTGTCCGATTAAAATTCAACCTAATCTAATTCAACTGGTTTTTTTTTAGGTTAGTAGAGTTTTAATATTGAATCTATAAATTCAATCCATTACTTTAAATTTTAATTTATTATATATATAACTTTATAAAAAAATAAAAATAAAAAATGAAAAAATAATATGCAATATAACCATTTAAAAGAAAAAAATATAATACAATTATTTTTAAAGTCATATAAAATGTTATTAAAAATAATAAAAAAAATATAATTTTCTCAAAAATTTAAATGAAATTTAAATTTGTCTATATATATAAACTCATCACAACCCCACTCTTTATTAATTGGATTGATTTAGTTTGAATTTAATAAAAAAATATATAAATTCAATCTAACTCAATCCAAATTATTTTTATTAATTTAAATAATAGATTTGATAAAACTCTACTCATGTCTAATTGGAAAATCAAACATTCTCTTCGTATCTAAGATGTTCATTTGGCTTATTAAGATATGAATTTCTTTCTGGATATATAAATTATTTTTCCGTTAGTGTTTGTTAATTTTCTAAATTTGTAATCCATTTTCTATTTTAGTATTTTTTTAATAAGAAAATTAATATATGGCCAATAAAATTCCACGAATAGACAATTCTTGTAAATACGGAACTGCTTACGTGAAAGTAACACCAAATTGTCTTTTGCAAAAATATGCCACTTGCCATTATGAGATGACTCAGCTTGAAGTCATTGAAACACTTTGTTGTCATTTTTAGGTCAATTTTTTTCACACGCAAAAAGATGTAACTAGATTGGGATCATTTGTTCTAGGGGTATATTGCCAACATTCAACTTTTGTTACATCAAATAAAAATTTGAGAAATATGTAAATTTTATTACACCATAAAAAGGAAAAAGAGAGAAACATTTTACTAACTTTAGATTAGAATTGCAAATGACTACTAGTTTAAGCAACCATGAATTTAATTTTAAATAAAAAATAAACAAGAAAACTTTGTCTTATATTTGGCTAAACTTAAATTATCTTAAATTTAAAGTAATTTTAAATATTAAGATTCTCAAATTAAATAATAATAAAACTCAAACAAATTTATAAAAGTGAGGGGTTTCACATGCACATGTTATTTCGGATTAATTAAGTTGAAGGGAAAGTTCTTTGAAACACAAGGGCCTTTTTGTTATCACTTGTATTATATATAAAAGAACACGAATGCAATGATTACATACCTCTAATTAAGGGTCATAATAATGAAGATCTGAAAAATTAGTTAAAGAATTAATGAATAAAAAATTATGATAGAGAATATATTGTTAAATACTTTATAAAAAAACAAAATTTAATTATTTTTTATACTTAAAAAGTTCAAGGGAACGAAATCTAGTAACTCATAGAATTCCAAATTTAATAAACCATTACAAAAATTTTAATTAATATTTTAAATATATCTATTAACATTTTCATATAATTAAGTAAAATAGAATAGAGAATAAATCAATTGTATAAATGTGAAAACAACAATATATTTAAAAATAAAACATCATATTCAAAATGATATATGATCCATAGATAGGCAATCTATATAAAGAAGAGAATACGATGGCATTGGTAGGAAGTACTATCTTAAGGAAAAAGGTGAAAGATATGGATGACACTAGAGATTATAGACTACAGTTTAGGTGAGTGCTACACTGCCACTATTCTACTCATCTCCATAGGCCATAGGTTTAATATAATAATAATAACAATTAATAACTTTAAAATAATATTATCATTTTTCCAAAACAAATAATTTCAGAAGTCACGTCTCACCATTTTCACGCGCCTAATTTGCTGTAGCTATTTTAGGAGTAAGGGTATGATTGGTTTATCAAGTAAAGAGGAAACAAAGAAAGTTTATTTAGTTGGGTAAAAAATTAAAAAACAAATTAATATAAAATAACATATATGCTTCAAATAAAAATATTTTTATATTTGTACCTACATAAACCTTCACTCTTTCCTTGTACAGAACATTTTTTATGTATGATCCATACAAATAAATGCACTCCTTCATGATTTATAATACCATTCCCAACGGAGAAGGATTGTGAAATGCCATGTTTTTATTCCATGTTCCATGCTTCTCTATTGAAGCAAACAAACCACAAATATAAATTACGTGATTCTTCTAAATTAAGTAAAAATAAAAGAAAGTATTTCAGCTCCTGATAAGAATTTAATAATTAATATTTTGCTGTATTTATAATTTTTTATGATGTATATAAATAACATCAACCATCAACTAACATTACTATCTTTACTATATAAAATGAGTTATTTATTTTGGAGGAGCGAGTTCCAAAGGTGAAAGTGGTTCCTCAAAAACAAGGGAGACTTTTAAAAAAAAATAAAAATAACCATCTAATTCTTTAACATTAAAAACGTTAAATACTTTAAAATTTGTATTTATTTGAGTTAATATTATTAGAGACTACTTAGTCGTTAGTAATTTTATTAAAAGTTAAATCAATGCACAATTTACTTTTTCATAAACTATTATGAATACAAAATAAAAATAATTAACAAAATCAAATATCTTATATTTATAATCTTAAAATGAATAATTTTTCTAAACAAAATAAATATTTTTATAAGAGAATTAACAACATATTTTCTAATACATTCCTTTAAGGCACATTTTATTCTTAGTTAATATTTATTAAAAATTATAAAATTAAAAAAGAAATTCATTAAATAAAAAATGAAATTCACATAAATTTATAATCTTGAATAACTTTTGATCGGTAATAGAGAGCATAAAAAAAATTAAGATTGTTCATCAAATTAAATTGATTCGATAAATTCGATAATTCAAATCAAACAATTAAGACAATTCGATTCACTTCAAATTATAATAGTTATCAAATTTATTCTTTTTCTACCCAAATCAACTCAATTACTTGACTAATATTTTTTATCTTTAAATTAATACATTTTAGACCTAATACTTAAATTCTTCTTATTTCATTTTGAACTTCTTGTAATCTTATCTATTGTTACCAAGTGTTTTAATATAGTCATGTTTATTATGTAATTTTTTATCATATTTTTTTTACAGAGATTAATGAAATAAGTAATGAGATAATTATAGAAAAATTAAATATTAAATATAATAAATATCTAGTAATTAAATAATAAAAAATCATTTCACCTTTCATAATATAAAATTAAAAACTCATATAGAGTAGAAAAAAATTAAAGATAAAAATTTTAAAATATAATATTTTTTATAATAACCTGAAGCTAAACTAATTCGATCTTAATCGAATTGATTGGACTTGAATGCCAAAAATTATTTCAAAATCTAAATTACATGAAACCAATCCAATTAAATATAATCAATTCAAATTTAATTTTATCTTAAACTTAAATCAATTCAACATATATATATAAAAAAAATTATTTCATTCCGTCTTTGAATATAAAAAAAAAACTATGAAAGTTGATTAATATTATTTAATTTTTATTTAAATTTTTTTTTAAAACTACCTTAGAATTTAAAAGTAAAATAAAATCTTTAATACATAAAAATATTTTAAAAATAACTTTATTAAATACAATAAAATTAATTTTGTAAAATAATAAAAAAATTAATTAAAATTCACTTATACTTCAAAAAAAAAAAATAGGATAGTGAGTATGATGGTGGCATTTCTCTTGTTTTAAGCATGAGTTTGAGGCTATATTCGTTTTTGTGCGGTGACAATTGACGCACGCGCCAATAGGGTAGAAAGCATGCCCTCGCCCACATGTAACGGGATGCTACCTAGCTCACCTTCATGTGACTTTAGACGATTGAGGGTCCATAAAATTACAAAAACTTGAGAACAAAAGTCTTTATGCACGCTTTAAATATCTTTTCTATGTTCTCTATAACTATGCTTACATCAAAGTGATAATTGGAGAGAGAGAGAGTGTGTGTGAGAGAGAGCACACACACGGTGAGAAAAGGTTAGGGAGAAACCCACCTTCATTCACCTTCCCTTTCTAGTTTGGAAGAAAGGGAACCCTCAAAATAGAAGAAGGGAAGTAGTGAAGAAAAGAAAAGAAAAGAATTGGTGATGATTATGATGAGAGAGAAAGGTTCAGCAAAGCAAGCACAGCAAGAACATAAAAGAAATCTACAGTAACAACATAGGTAGTTATTGCATTTTCTCATTCACTGCTCACTGCCCCTCTTTCCCTGCTCAATTCTGAACCATTTGGATTTCATAACCTCATTTTTTCCCCCTTTCTCTCTCTTGAACCACCTTCATACACCAGAGAGTGACAGTACCAGCAGAAGAACCAGACACAAACACACACAAGTGCTAAAACAGTAAAACCTCTCTCTCTCTCTCTCTAATTCTAATTCCATCACACTCTTCTTTACTTTCTTCCTCTGATTCACTTGCAGAGACCCCACTTCAACAAACAACACCCACATACATATAGATTTCCCTTCCAAACCTCTCAGAAGATCCAACAACCTTTTCTTCCCAGTCAGACAATCATAACCACCCTGTTAGTTGTGAACACACAAAAATATTATATATCCTCTTAGTTATAACACAACACAACACAACACTATACACTATCTAAATATTATATATCAACTCATACATATGGTGGAATACTAGTCTTGATATGTTTTTGTGTTAAATACTGACTTGAACAGGATTGTCTTTATTTGGGATATCAAAACCATCTTCAGTTGTGGCTACTACAAGGAGGTTTCCTTCAGACTCCGGTGCGTTTGCTGACTGGTCAGCCCCGCCCTCCGCCGTCTCCGGCCGCGCTGACGAGCTCTCCCTCGGCTTCAATGCTTCATCCGCCGCCGCGCACGGCGGCGCAGCCATGTGGCCGGGGGCATCCAGGTCGTTCAACTACAACCTGGCGCCACACCACGACATCTTCGTGGTGGCACCTGCCTCCTCCTTCCACCACCACAACGACGCCGTTTTGTCCGATCCGAACGACAACAACGGCTCCAACCCCGCCACCGCGCTCGGCGTCAACGTTTTCCCTCTTCTAACCGCCGCGCCATGCCTCGCGCCTCCCAGCATGGAGAGCGAGGGCATAATGGGAAACATCGGTAACCACAGCCACCGCAACAGAATTCAGTTATGGCAAGGGCACGAGTCTCCCCCGCAGCAACACGGCGAGGGCATAATGGGAAACAATCACAACCATAACCATAACCATACTCATAACAATAATCACCGTAACAGAATTCAGTTATGGCAGGATCACGACCAGGAGTCTCCGCCGCCGCAGCAGCAGCACGGTGACAAGCACGGTGCGGAACACGAGGCGCGTGGAGACGCGAGCGGGAGCAGCACGTGCCAGGACTGTGGGAATCAGGCCAAGAAGGATTGCAGTCATGGGAGGTGCAGGACGTGTTGCAAGAGTCGGGGCTTCGATTGCACTACGCACGTGAAGAGCACGTGGGTGCCCGCGGCGCGCCGGAGGGAGCGCCAGCTCATGGCGGTGGCGGCAGCGGCGGCGGTTGGGTCTAGTGGGTCCACTTCCGGTGCCAAGAAACCTAGGCTCGTTGCTTCCCAGACCACCACTACTTCGCATACTTCCACGTCAAATAATACCACTCCTCCGAGGAGTTTCGACACTGGTTCTAGCCACCAAGGTTTGTGTCTCCAAATGTGTGCTACCTTAGTTTTAAAGTTTTGTCCTTATTGAAAAAGATCCTCTGGTTCTTTATCTCTTCTCTTCCATAATATCCAAGAAAGAGAGAAACAATTTTTCATGGGGTTATCAAATTTGTTTCAAGTAAATTTGGGATTAAACAATTTTATTATAAATGATTCATGTAATTAAATCTGCAACTAATTATTATCAAGTTATAACACTCATCTACTCTAAAATTGTTTAGTCTTATATACACACAGCCCCTTTTCTAGAACAGGTTAGACGAAACTTAAATGGACTCAAGTGATTTTGTTGTTTTTCAATAAGAATGGAATTTTTTACGTACCTTGATGACTTGCACAAATGTGAACTTTTATTATTATGGAGTTGAAATTTTAATTTTAATTAAAAATAATTTTAAATATTTAAAAAATTGTATCTATACCTATGCTATCATGTTCAGCAAGTTTAAGAACAATTCTTGCCTGAATGTTCTAAACATTAGGGTTTGTGTTCCCCATGTATTGCAAATAGATGTTAAATTTTCATGTTATAAAACAATTTTGTGTTTATTTTTTTCAATGATCATAAACTTTTTATATAACAAGTTATGTATGAAGATTTAATATGAGAATCTCTATTTTATGTTAATATCGAATAATTTTGAAATACTTTGGTAAGTAATAGTTTTTAATTTTAGAAAATAATTATGAGCAATACTAGTATGAATGTCATAAGTAATCAGAAATTTAAGGTAATATTAAAATAATTTTGGAATCATTTAGTTTCTTCTGATTGATTGTGTGGCTAAACATCATAATTGTTTAAGAACCGGAATAAGTTCTTTCATGCTGATGATTGAGTATTTGTTGTGTGGGAATTGAGTAGGGTTTGTTGAATTAATGTGTGCAGATGTGGGTTTCAAGGAGTCACTACCTTGTCAAGTGCGCGCACCTGCGGTATTCAAGTGTGTTCGTGTGACCGCAGTGGATGATGGAGAAGATGAGTTTGCCTATCAAGCTGTGGTGAAGATTGGTGGCCATGTGTTCAAAGGGTTTCTTTATGATCAAGGGGTTGAGGACAAAGATGGGTATCCCAATTTATCTGAACTGCATTTGGGTGGAGGTGGAAGTGATGGGGGTGGTAGAAATAATGGGGTTTCATCTTCATCTCCATTGGTGGATCCTTCTCATGTCTATGCAGCTTCGGGTGGAGGGTTACTTGGAGGGTCATCAAACTATGGTAATCCAATAAATTAAGGACAAAATTTATATATAATTCTATAAAGGTTGTTTGTGTTGTTTTCTAATAAAAAATTGAGTTTTATTTCAATAATCTGTGTAATTTTTTAATACAAATTTTTATTAAGTTGATTATTGAAGTGATATTTTAATTTTTATCAGATAGCATCACAAACAACACTTATAAAATTATATTTAAGTTTTTTAATATAAATTAAACCGTTCTTTCCAAGTGCAAGATAGATGGGCATGGAAAGCCTGACATATTGTAGGGTAATTTTCTTATTTTGCCAATATTGGGGTGGTGGGGGTTATAAATTAATTAATATTAATATTCTTCTAAGTTTGTATCTTATAACATATGTCACTCTCATTTTTCAACTCCTCGGTTTTTGTTCCTTTCTTTGTCCAATTTTCCTTCGTCCTTGACTCATTGCATGAGCAGATAGATCGGTGGATTACAGAGGAGCCATTTCGTGTCAAGTGAATAGTTTATGTACCAAATTAACTGAGGATCGGAAAACAAATCAGAAAAGAATCTTTTTCCCCCCTAAATATACTGTTCAAGTGAGTATTATCATTGTTCTTATAATAAATTATTTAAACAACTCCATGCAAAGAGATAGAAACAAGAAGAGAAAAAATAGTTCTATGAAATAAAAAAAGAGTGGTAAAAATAATGAATATATATAAGAGTAATATTACCCTTTAATTATAAGATTGTTTTGCTTTCTCGAAGCTACTAGCTACCGTATTGCATTTGCATTTTTCTTCTTCCCTTTATTTTTCTTTCTTGTACCCTAGTTGAGAGGGAAAATAGAGAAAAGTTAAAAATTTAAATGAAAGAAAGTGGAAAGACATTTAAATTCTAAATTTTTGCATTTCAAAATGATTTTTTTCAACCAAAGTCCACAACTTAAAACCCAAAATTCTTGTTGGTTATCATTTTGATGATGGTGAATTTTACATACATATTTTTACTTAATTGTTATTGGTGTATGTGTATGTTGAGAAAAAAAAAAACACTTTCTAGAAATATATTTTGAGCACATGAGATAGTTATAGCATATGGGCATGCTTCCTTTTCTTTGTATATGCTATTTTGATGTTCTATGTGCTTGGGTTGGGGAAACTGATATTATTAAATAGATAGACACCTCTTGTGTGATGCAAAGTTAGTTTGTTTGGGTTTAGTATGGACTAGAAATAAATGTGCGTTTCACTGATGGTGGTGCTTTAGACTTTGGCATGAGAAGTAGTTGTAATGTCATTGTCACTTGTGTGGCTGTCCTTGTCACCCCAGTTTATCGGTCACAACAACATCTCACTGAGGCGTAAACAGCCTGCTAAATTTCTGTATTCATCAAGGCATGATGTACTCTCTTTTTCCTTTTGTTCTTGTCTGCAATTCAGGCCATCAACAAAGCCCAGCCATTGATCTCATCTAACATTATTGGTGTGGGATTAACTGTTCCTTGTTCTGTCCCTTTCTCAATCCTTCGATTTCAAACTGATAAGCAGTTAAAAAAGTAATATTTAGGAAATTGGTTATACCTGAAAATGAAATTAAATTAAGAGAATGTTTGAATAGTAACAAATTTATAAGTTAAAAATAATTTATATTTAGATTAAAAATTAGTTTTTAGAAAAAAAGTTAATATCAACACATTTTTATAAATTAATTTATATAAATAGATTTTAAGATTCACTAAGTTTATATATCTAACAGATCTATTTTGGAAGGGGATTTTTAATGGTAGAATATATATAATGAGAATTATTTTTATACAAATAAGAAATTAAATTTAGGTTGTATGAATAGTTAATATTTAGTTACATGACTTTAGAAAAGTTTCATGATATTTTAAAAAAATTATGTATATGTTTTAATCTTGACTAATCTATTGGTCAATGTTTTAATCCTTCACTTTTTGTGTGTAAGTATAATTTCTCAACAAAGAATATAGTGTCTTTTCACAATATCTTTCTATCAAGTTTTTAATATTTTATAAAGTAAATGTTAAATGAAAAGTTAAATATTTTATTTGTTTTATAGATAAAAAAATTGTAAGATGATTAAAGAAGATTGAGGATTACAATTTTGTTTATAGTTGAGAAAATAGGAAATAGTGATAGGTGATTTGATTTCAACGTTATTCTGGTCTCAGTTTTCAATGCTTTTGTCTAATTGTGTGAATCAAGGGTAATTAATGCATCTGTGTTGCTCCGTTTTGGTGCTCCATGATGCTTTACTTTACCCAGCAACATCTGCACGCCTTAATTCGTTGCACTGATGTTGATTACACATTGCTTTTGCATTGTTCTAGCTTGAAAGTACTATTATTCTTTGATAAGCAAGAACCATTTACGATGTTTAAAATAGCATGCCTTTTATTAACCAGAATATTTGTTAGGGGATGAATTGCCCTATCAACTTTTGCTATTATATAGTATTATTGAGAAGCTGCATATGTGTGACACTTATTTTCTGTGGCCAGAATCTTATTAGCCGCTATCTCTGACTATAGATAAATATACAAATGAAGTTGTGTGTATACATTGTATGTATTGATTATCTTTGCACATGCTGTTCCCTCTTTGTTGTCCTAATATATATTTTACATGTTGATGGATTTTGTCATGTGCATTAAGATTGGATCACTACTTATTTGTTTTCTGAAAAAAAAAAGCCTTTCTTGTCTATGGATTTTGGTGTGATTTTTTATTCATAGGTTAGGTTGTATATTTTAATATACGGTTATTCAATAGGATTAATTATTTTTAAAATATTGTTATAAAAAAAATGAAAGATAAAAAATTCTTTATTCACATAGATAAAAAATAACTATTAAATATTTTATTAAAATAAATAAACTGTCATTATGAAAAGTAATTTAATTTTATTTATTTTAATAAAAATATTAAATAATTATTTTAATATTATTTAAATAAAAAGCTTTTTCAATCTCTCATCTTATAATTTATCATTAAATTTTGATTTTTTTTTATCTATTAGAATCAAACACCACTTTATTGATAATAAACTAGTGAACTAGAACTTATAATAAATTCTAATAAATTAATAATATAAATACTTTTCTCAAATGCATGTAAGTATATGAACTGTTTGATGTTCAATTAATGTAAGTATATGAAAGTGTACGTATGCTTCTGGAATGGTTGGATGGTTAATTATTTAATATCAAATTGGGGTTGTGTTATGAGTATCACACCACTTTCAATCCTGTCCTTACTTTTCCCCCTTTGTTGATTTTTTTTCTTTGTCGGTATAATGTTCATGAACTGTCCTACACAACCCATCTTGTCAACGAAAAAACAATCCCTGATTTTGTCTTTTCACTGATGAAGCATGCATTACCCATCTTTATTTATTAAGCCCTTGCCAATTTCTTTTTATCAACTCCGTACCAGGGTTATTTTAGGAATTTTGAGAATTTATTTGTCCCATGATTTGCAATATTTGTCATGTTGATATTTGGACATTGGTTTGTTTGGTGCCAACTAATTGTTTTGCTTTACTGGATTCAGGAGAATATGCAAAATTTTGATTACTTTGTTCTCTTATCATGTGTGAATGATTGTGTTATAAGTTGAGTATATTTAACTTGGTGTGTGTGAGGTCCCTCTTCTTCTCTCTTTGTATTTGGGTATATCAATCATATCTATCATAAGATACTGGCATCACATGGTTGACGTAATAATGGTATTGGAACACACAGTTACATGTCTGCATTTGGAAACCATAATTCACTTGAACTGTTCAGACTCAAGTACACATGAATTTTGGGATCTGCTTAATTGATTAGTAATGTTCTGGAATCAAATTTATTTTGTAACCAAATAAATAAAGTCGTTAATCTTGGCTAGTTTTGCTTTATATAGCATGCATTGTTTGTGATTACTCTCAAACCTTGATCACAAATTATGGTTCTTAACTAATGAGCTGAGAAATAATTTGGTCGTACTTTTATTTGAAAATGATAACTAATGTTTCTCTTTTATATTTTGTGGCCTTACTAATTGCTTGGTTTGGTATGTTGTATGTGATGCTAATTCTTGGATGTGTATGTAATTGCCACTTGTTCTCAATGTTAAGTGTGGTTTCACTTTTAGGATGTGTTTTATTCTTCAATGTGTCTCCCGATCTCAAATACTCCTCCAATAGTTGTTGATATCCAATAGTTGTTGATATCAAATTGTAGTTTCTAACCTTTATAATTGTTATAGTACTGGCCTACGAGTGCTATCAATATATTTTTATACAATTTTTAAAAATTCTTTGTTAATATATTGAAAAGTAAAAAAAAATTATTTAATGAATTTTAAATATGAATCTGTAGTTTTCAATAAATTCTAACCATCAGTAGAGGAAGTATAAAAAAATATATATGAGAATATATTGTTAAATTATTTTTCTTTTTATCCATGTTTGTCTTGTTTACAATTAATTTTATTATTTTTATTTAAAGAATATTTTTTTCTAAATTTTCTTCAATTAAAACTTAATAATAAGAATAAAATATAATAATTATAAATAGATATTTTAATAAAATAAAATAAAATTAGTTGAGATTTCAGAAGTAATTTATTTACACTTCACCACATACCCAAATTTCGATTGAGGAATTAGGTTAATGTAATATGATTCTTATCCTTAATTTAAGTGCATGTTACACTACTATCCTGTGCATCTACCATGTTTGTACAAGTCGTCAGTTTTCTTGTCTCTCTTCTTTCCCTTAGCAAATAATTGCTTGGGAATAGAATTAAGTTCACGTGAAGTTACCCATCTATTCATAGTTGGACGATTTCATTCTCTCAAAACCCTTTGATCAATGTATTATGGATAATATAAGGGATCACTTTCTTTGTATTTCAGTAATTTCATTATTGTTGCTTTCTGTTTGTACTGTTCATAAAAAATCGTAGTCATGAGAATGAGTGAAGAGAATCAAACTACTTTATTTACTTTTGAGGGGGCAGTTACTTTATGGTGAACCACTTGATTTTTACCGATTAATTAGCTTGTCACTTTGCTTTTGTCACCTTCATTTCAATCAAAGTGATATATTAATAATTTGATATGTTAACTACTATGGACTTTGAATTAACTTTTATTGTGAGAGTTTCAGTTGTAAAACCTTGCTGTTAAAATATTTTCAAGGCAATGATGCTGAGTTTTTGTTGAGTTTAAAATGTCTATGTAAAAGATATATGGGAAGGTAAGAAGAATTTATTTAATTGAGTGACTAACTAATTTACTAATTAAAATTATAATGAACGGTAAAATTAATTCTTAAAATTAATAAAGCGTTAAAATAGTTTTTAATTTGTATATTATTAATTAATTTAATTTTTAAAATTGTAATAGATAAATTAAATTCCTCTTTAAAATTAATTTAGTCATTGAAATTATAATAGATAATCAAATTAGTCCCTAAAATTACAAAAACTTAATTGTAATTTATACTTTCTAAAGTTTTAAATTGTAATTTTTCTATGGATTTTTTTTCTGCATGTTTTGATTCTAAGCATATATGATTTTGCAAAATTTCTTTCTACTTTTAAACTTTCATGTATTTTCCTTCATAAATGCAATTAAACAATTAGAAAATTATAAAATTGATAGAATTAATACTTGAACTCTGTTCCTCCTTCTTAACTATTAAAGTCACTAGACTATTTAGCATGTTTTGTTAATTACAGTTTCGATCTCTTAAGTATATGTTTATATTTGTATGAAAAAATATTAAAAATTGAGATAGTAAATTTATTTATTAATTATTTCCATTTTATTTATACAAATTTATTTATTCAATTGTATAAAATTATTTATACATCTTTCAAGGGTAGTTATTCAAAAGTAAAATTATTTAATAAATAAATTTATAACATATTGTATAATTTAACTAGTAATTAATTTTATATGGTTTAATACATAAATTTGTATATTTTATAAATCTAAAATCACTTAAAATAAAAATATTTTAAAAAATAATTTAAATATTTTTCATATAATAAATACATACATTAAGGGAAGAAAAAATACAATTAACATGTTTATATATTTAAACTAAACAGGTCAAATGATCTAGTAGTTTTGGTGGATGTAGAAGATGAACGGATAGGGTTTAAATCCTCCCTCCATCACTTTTACCCTACTTTAGAGGCTTAATTGCAATTATGAGTAAATTTTGTGAAAAATTGAAAGTACGGAACATAATTCATGAATTTATATAAGTTTTGGATAAAAATGTGTAAAAAAGAATTAAATAGCAAATTTTGTGAAAATTTAGAGTTGTGAGACAAAAAGTACAATGAAGTTTTTTTTTTATTATTTTAAAGACGAACTTGATTGACCATTACAATTTTAAAGAATAGATTGATTGATAATTTACAATTTCATAGACTATTTTGTCATTGTATTTACTTAATGGAAATCAATCTGATCATCCATTATAATTTAAGGAACTAAAAATGGTTGATAATATACAATTTAAAAAAATAATTTGCTAGTTTATTAAATTTTGAGACCAACTTATTGATCATTATAAATTTAGAAAATAAATTGATGATTCACTCTTATTTAATTATTACATGTTAATCTAATTTATTTAAAATCACATTAAAATATGATTTTAAGTAAATATTTATATTATATAAAAATTGATTTTGACTTTATAATTAATTTTAAATTAAAGTAATTTTAAGTAATTTTTGTGTTCGATAAAAAATATAGTTTTATCATTAACTTATTTTTAGAGTAAAATAGTAGATAGTCTATATATGAATTGAGAACGTAAAGAATGTGTATATGATTATGTAATCACAAGTTTATTAATTTTTATAATAATTATTATTTTAAAAGTTATATTAATAATTATTTTTATTTGTGATGGTAAAAAAATTCATGTTTGGTAGATATTGATTTTGAGTTTAAAACTAATTTAAATTAAGTTTAATTAACTTTATGTAATTTTTGTGTAGAATATATTTTTTTTATAGTTTTATTATAAACTTGTTTTTAAAATAAAAATATTCAAATGTAATTTATGTTGCATGAAAATTAATTTTAGTCAAAATTCATTTTATAAAGAATTAAATAGTTAACAAATTTATCTTACACATTGGATGATATGTAAAATTATTTTATTTAGTTAGTTCATAACTTTTTTTATAAAATTATTTTCATTTAAAGTTAATTTTGCATATGCTCACTTAAATATATCCTTGGAACATAACTGTAATTCATTTCACTTTTATTTATTTATTATATTTTCTTTTAAAATAAAAAGTATATTCGGACTCCACAAGCAAATTCGGTTTGCTTATTAATCATTCTAAACGAGACTGGTTAAATCCAGTCACATTACTATTCCCTTGCTTAAAATGAATTAGTGGCACTTATATCCAACACAAGTAATTTATTTTATACTATTTTCTGTATCAAGCTATAACTTATTTTCTAAAATGTTATGTTCAGTTTGTGAAACCATGATTTTTGTCACAAATTTAAAAAACTGAGCATAACATTCACTGAAATGTTATGCTCAGTTTGTGAAACTAACGCAAAAAATCATGATTCATAGCATAACTCTGAACATATATATAAACTGTGATGCCACTTTCATACCCTTTCATGGAGATGTTAGCTACAATAAAATAAGCAAGTGATGCAATATACTGAGTCGTTTTAAGTAAAAGATTTGTAAATAAAATTTTTAGGGTTCGAATATAGTATATAGGAAAACTAATAAGTACTGGTCTAAATAACACTAGACTCTGGTCTTTTAAATATATAATAAAATTTTTTGACTGAAGCATGTGAACAAGAAAAAAAAATGTTATTGAAAAAGATCATTTCACTTATGAATATTAACAGATATTTTAGAAGAAATTAAAAATCTTAATAACCAAATCAAATACTTAAAATTATTTATAATTATATGAAAAAAAAAGTATAAAACAAGTGGAATTCTCTAAGGAGATGCTTATCAATGGCTAGTTAGATATTTTGTTGAGTAGGGTTAGGAACATGTCAATTTGATGCTAATTATGACTTCAAAAATTCTCAGGCAGTTTCGCTTTCTTTGTTTGTGGCTTTCTTGTTTGTGGCCATTATCACAGTTCAAGCCATTATGTTGCTTGTTAGAGAAGATGGGTATAATTAAGTAAGTCTGTGACATATATTACTGGACAAACTGTACCAAGAAAGCAATATTTTGATTTCAAATTGAAAAAACTATTAGTTAATTGACCATAGTGTAATTTTATTTAAATAAGTTATATAATTTTTAAGAAGTTTTTTATTCTTTAATTAGAATTACAGTTTTGTTTTGATAATTTTTACTATAAAAAATATATTAAAAATAATTTTAATTTAAACTCTAATTCTAAAAACACTATAGAACTGTATTTGCGTTTGATATGTGCAAAATTTACTTATATATATTCTTTCCTGTTTCAAATATGTGTAAGATGATTTAGAATATAAACAAATTTTAACTTATTTTACCTGAAATCATTTCAAAATACTCTTCATTTAATTGAAATGTTATTTTGAATGATTCTTTTTTTATTCTTAATATTATGTTTTAATGAAGAATAATTTAAAAAATATATTTTTAAATAGTAAAATTAAATAATAATGACCACCTTTCTTATTTAACGTGATTTTTTTTTCTTATATTAAAGATTGATAAAAATAAAGTTTCGTACCTGTAACTTGTTTATTTGAATATGACTCATCCATATAATTGTTGGCTTCCAAATATTCCCAAGCAGTAAACCATCAATTTGGTTCTTCAAGGATTATGACTTCTCCTAAATAGTTATTAAAATAATAATATTATATAAATAGTTTATAAATTATTAAATATTTATTAATTTAGTTCTAATATTGATATATTTTACAATAGAAATTTCAATATTTAAAATATTTTTTTGGTATGATTTCTAATACTTAGAAATTTCTTATATAATTTATTTTCTTTAGAGATTATTTAGAGACTATTTGTTTACATAATTTTTTAATATATTATATTATATTTGATATATGTTAATTTAACTTTAAATTTATTTTATATATCATTCAATTTTTTTCATAACTATTTTATTTAAGTATGATATTTTTTAACAATTTTATTCCAAGTTTATTAAATAATTATAATGGAGTGTGAAGGTTCAAAACAAGTATTACTGGTGGATTTCTCTTAATTCAAATTGAACAACAAAGAAGAGAAAACGTGTATACCAAAACTTGGTATTTCCTTTATTATTATTGAAGTTAATATTTTTTGTAATTTATTTTTAAAATTTTTCCTATTACATCATTTACTTTATTACATAATTTTCTTTTTTCTTTTAACGTCTCTTCATATTATAAGAAGAGAATAACTTTCATTAATCCAACTATAATGTCTTTGTAGCTACTAATTAAATCCTCTTGTTTATTAAATATAAAAATATTGAATGATTTTCATTTTTTTAAGAAAATTAATTTATTTACAATTTTCATTTAATACTTTTATTTTAGTGTACTAGGAACATCTTTTTAAAATAACATTACTCATTATAAGAAGTGTTGTAAAAGAATGAGTTGGAAATTGGAATATGATTCTTATGTAAAACAAATTGTGTTGCAAACGTACATTGGTTGAAAAATTAATAATTAAACTTTTTTTTATTAAAAACATGGTGAGAATGCATTAAAAATTAAGATTAAGATATATTGAAAATGCCATTTTATATAAAAAATTCTATTGTTTTATTCTTTAATTATAACTAGTATCCCATGATACTTTCTCCAACAAAAAGTAACTAATGAAAGAAAATTTGATTCAAAATCTAAAATTCAAATACGGCATTAAATGGTTCCAATACTTTTTTTATGGCTACTATTGTATAGGAAAGCTGTAGGGCTGCCTATTAAAATCCCTACGTCATAATTGACAGCCTAAAAGCTATTCTTATTATTTTCATTCTATTCTTATTTTTTTCCCCCTTTATTAGGTTATAGGTATGAAATATTTCTTAAATTTTGTTTGAAAAGCTTAATTGATTATTTTTAATAGAATTTTTTTATTAATCATATTTTTTATTTACGAAATTTAAATTCAAAAAATTACTAAACACCTAATTGGGTATATTTATCAAGAAATACTTATAGAGAGAAATATTGAAAGAAAAATTTAATAAGTTAATAAGTTAATTTGTAAAAACATTTTTATATTAACTTTAAATTATAATTTTCAATTTATATATAAATTAATTTTAGTTTATAATTTTTTTTATTTTCTTCTTATATCGAGTTAAAATTTTATCCAAACAAACATTGACAAATTTTAAAAATCAATTTCACTCTATTCACCCTTGGTATACTATCCTTAATTGATCCATTATGAAATAAATTGCTTGCATTTCCGAAGCAAAACTTCCCAGTTTGCACTAATCATTGGGGGGTATTTGTTCCATTTCACAATAGTATTATGCTATCTCATTGGAAATGAAAAGAAAACTATTTCCAATGCAATAATTTTTCTCAATGGAGGGAGGGGTACCTTACATGGTAATTCGGGCATAAATTCCATATTTGGTAAGCAAGGACCACGAAAAACCTACACTAATATAGTGGACACCTAAACCCTAGGTTGTACTATAAGCATGAAATGTCATTAGAAAGCTTCAAATGGCATCTCCTCTAACATGCCTCTTCTTACAAAAGAAAGGTGTAAAGCTTCCCAGCAATGATAACGGGGGACAATTAAACTAAATTTTATATATGTGATTTATGAAGTATATCGTTTTTTTATTATAAAAGTACTACCCAAAAATTCTCCTAAAATATTAACCTAATATTTACTTTTAAAAGAAGTGGTAATGCTTGGCTAGTTGAAGGGGTTTTGTACTGTCAGCAGTGAAAAAATAGTTTTTAATGAAAGTGGTGGGGAAGGAAGTATATAAAAGTTAAACATGTGCGACGACAGGGCATGATAGAAAATGTGTTTGATGATTGACATGGTTGAAACTTGAAAGAGAAGAAAATGTCTTCTTACTTTGCATAAGGAATTTTAAATTTTCTTTTAGTTTAATTTTGCTTTTATTATATAATCATCCATGATTCAACAAAGGTATACAAAAATATAGATTTAAATATATTTTTGTTCTCTTAAATTTAGGTTAGTTTTATATTTTATTTTTTAAATTTAATTTTTTTATTATTTATATTTTCAAAAATAATTTATTATAGTTTTACATCTTACATGATAAATACTGACAAAAAAAATATAAATTATCATTTATCATGCATATAATTAAAAATAAAAAGTATTAGAAAAAAAACATTAGCTATAATATTATTCTTCGATTTTTTATTATATATATATATAGAGTAAATAATAAACTATATTTTGTTTTGCATGTATTATGAATATTAAAATCAACTATTTTTAAAATATAAAAAATTAAAATTAAAATTTATAAAAAAACAAAATTAGTTCAATTATAAAAAATCAAAAAATATATTTAGGCTAAAATTATATTATCCAATTTATTTTCTTTTAATATCCACGGGATAGTATGCAGTATTCACCACCAGAAACCATAATTGCCAAAAACCATAAATTTACTAAATAAAAGATATTCTTCTTTTGATATTTTAACTAAAAGACATCATTACTTATCACTTGTCATCTAATGTTATATAAATAAGCACTTCTTGGTATTGTGAAGTCATGTTTGCACGAATCATACCAACGTGCTCATGTACTGTTTTAACATTAACAATAAATGAATCATGTTTTGCGGGAAACAAAGGGTAATAAACATAGAAAATGGACCAATCAAAGATATTCGTCTTTATTAGTGCAGTTAATGGTCGTACAGTTTAGCATTTTCCTATCATTAAAATATATTCTAATTAAATTTCTATTTATTTGGGCTCCACATATTTAGTACAGCGGGCTTTGACGTTTTAGAGAAGTTGTTGGGAGTGAGTGCTTCCTACCATATTTCATGCATGGATGGATTACAAAAAATTTTAAGTTTAGCTATCAATTAAATCAGTCCCTAAATTTGAAAAATCAAATATAGGTTAAAAATTTGATCACTATTTTATTTTTTAAAAAATCTAGTGATTAAGTTTTTAATTTTAATTATTTATATATTAAAAATTGATTGTTAATATGGTTACTGTTTTTGAATTTTTATTTTAAACAATAAGATTACTATTTCAGTGGTCAATATTTGAATTTTATTTTTAAAAATTGATCGCTAAATCAGTCACTAATTTTATTTTTAAACTATATGGGTGGCAGTTAGTTGGTGGTTGGGGGAGGGAGAAGGAAAAAGAAAGGGAGAAGGGAGAAGAGAGGGAGGAGAATGAATGGAAGGAGTAGAGGGAGGGAAGGGAGGAGAGAAATGAGTGGAAGGGTATGGGATGGAGAAGAGGTGGTGTTGGTGGAGGAGAGAAAGGAGAAGAGGAGGGTGGAGAATAGAGAGGAGAAGAGGGAGGAAGGGAGGGGAGGAGAGTGGAGAATAGAGAGGAGAAGAGGGAGGAATGGAGGGGAGAAGACAAAGGTGGCGGCGGAGGGAGGAGAGGAGGGAGTGAGTGAAAAGTAAAAGAGTGGGATGGGGGGGGAGGAGTGTTTAAATAAAAGGGAGTGGAAAAAAAAAGGAAAAAAATTCGAATTTTTGAAAGACGGTCGCTAAATCGGTCGCTAATAAATTCTATTTTCTATTTTTTACGTTTTTAATTTCGGTCGCTAAATCGGTCGCGAACTTTTTTATTTTTTGAATTTCGGTCTCTAATTCGGTCGCAAAATTCGACCTTTTCGTCTTTCCTACACCGTTGCTAATTCGGTCGCTAACTTTTTTACTTTTTGACGTTTTTATTATTGGTTGCTAAACCGGTCGCTAAATTGTTTTTATATATTTTTTATTTTGAATTTTGGTCGCTAATTCGGTCGCAAAATTCATCTTTTTGTCCTTCTCTCCTCCATCGCTTTTTTGGTGGCTAATATATACTTTTTTTAATTTTTTTGACGTTTTTTATTTTCAGTCGCTAATTTTTTTTTTAATTTCGATCGCTAATTCGGTCTTAAAATTTAATTCTTTATTCTTTTCTATTCCATCGCTAATTCGGTTGCTAAATATTTGTTTTATTTTATTATTTTTATGTTATAATTTCGTTCGCTAAATCAGTCGCTAATTTTTTTAAAAAAATCAAGTTTTGGTCGCTAATTAACAACGCCTTGAGTCGGTCGCTAAATTCCATTGCTAAAAAAATACTTTGTTGTAGTGATGCAAAAAGAAAAAAGAGAATATAAAATTATTTAATTTACACGTAGAAGTAATGGCTAATTGAAAAAAGAATCCTTTCGAAACATTATCACTGTGGGAGATTCTTCAGGCATGTCAATATAATTGTTATGAAAACCTAGCTTTAGTAGGGTGAGGACGACTGTCATCACATCGCTATGAAGGAAGTAGATACTAACTAATTGGTAAGGTCATTAGACTTCTTAAAGATTACTTGGTAAACCCAATGGTCGTGTTTGATGTCATGAGTCAAGACGTATAATACAAGCGAAGTAGATCCTGATGTGCTACTAAAGGATAACATCCTAGTGTGGTATAACTAACCAATGAGGGTTTAGTGGCATTGCCCCTAGACTACTATTCCAAATATGATGGTACAACAATGCATATAAAGCAGATTTAGGAAGCATTGGACATAGCATAAGCATATTGAGATATCTATGTGAACAACTAATGTTTATATGAATTGTTTAAGATTTTTGTATGAGTGAGATGTGTTCTCACTCCCTTTTTGTTTGCATTGTTTGTGTTTAGGCTTATCGCCATTTGTAAATGAAGATGAGCAAAAACGGGAATATTAGACTTTAGCTTTTACTACTTTGTTTTTTCTTTAGTAGTTTCGTATAAGGAATTCTCGCTCTAATATGTTGTGATTGTTGGAACATAATACATATGTTTCCAAAATAACCCAAAAGTTTTGATGATAACAAATATTATAATCAAAGGGTGATGACTAATGTTTAATGTTCTTAGTCTTCAAGAGATCAACAGGTCATCATTACAAAAGTTTGGTACGCATCCATAGGAAAAGAAACTTGTTCTTTGAATAAGTTTATTATGTGCATCCAAAGATATCACATCGTCCAAAGGATACTTTGTCCAAGAAAGGATGTAGCCCCTTAAGAATAATTTTTTTTATTATAGTGCTTATCATATCTCACATATTTTATCCTATATGCTATATTTGCAAGCTTATAGTTGTTCAATAGTATTCACAACGTTCATATTTGTTTATACATGATGTACTTTGTCAAGTCTTGTTCATTTTCATAATAGCGAAGGGTACTCCTTAAATTTTGATATATTAAGTCAAGTATGATAGAAGAAAGCTCTGATCATGACTTTACATATTAGGAACCAAAAATAACTAATATCTTTTATCAAATGAAGACAACATGATCAAGAATAGAGAAAAATAACTTTTCTCTGACACATTTTTTCTCTGTCTTCAAAAAAAGGAAAGTCCCTACAAACAATATTGTAAAAAACGTATCGTTGGCATTTAATATTGAAGATCCCTTTCTTCATGCATAACAACATTCATCTTACTTTCATCTATATATTTGGTTAATCAAACTCTCAAGAGAAGTAGAACATAAAGAGAAAAGTATTCTTGCATATTTAAGAAAAATTTGTAATTGTTATATGTTCACTTAGTGAGTTGTTTGTGTAAAAAGATCTATAACTTTTGTGATACTCTGAAGAGGATAAATGTTAAAGAATACTTGGTGTTACTAGTAATAAGATAGATTACAAGTGGTGTAGAACTTGAAGAGATTGAGAATACTTGGTTGTAAGTCAGTTAGACTTTAGTGAAGAAATTCTTCGAGTTGAAGGGACTAGATGTAAATCATGTGGAAAAGTGAACTAGGATAAATCTCTTGTGTTGTTTTTATCTCTTACCTTCGTTATTTTATTTTCTACACCACTTTGGATGATCCTTTAGACAACATTTGAAAACTTAAATATATCCTATTTTTGCGAAAAGCTTTATAAAAATCACACATAATTCAACTTTTTTTCTTTTTGTATGTTTCTTGTTTCTTCAATTAGTATTAGAGCTCATCCTCTAGGGGTTAAGCATCTAACAATGCAAGGGAAAAGATCCTTATGACTATGGAAAATGAAGGACATGTTGACAATAAACCTCTTTTATTAAAAGGACAAAATTATAATTATTGGAAGCAAAGAATGATTGCATTCTTTGATGCATGTCATATTAACATGTGGGAGGTAGTAGAGAATGGTCAATATATTCCCATCGATGATGGAGTAGAAATTCCTAAATCATCATGGAATGCCAATCAGAAAACAAGGTACCTAGTAAACTCTAAAGCTAGAAATATGTGTGATGATAAAAGTAAAATATGAAAAAGTTCATAGTTGCTAATCTTCAAAATGTGAGACACTCTGGCACTAGCTTACGAAGGAATGTCACAATTAAAAGATTCCAAGATATGTATGCTTGTACATCAGTATAAATTATTTAAAATAGAAGATCATGAGAGCATTGATCAAATGTTTGAAGATTCCAAACTATTATCAAAACTTATGATAACTATGATTATATAACCAAAATCTTGTGAAGTTTGCCTAGATAGTAGAGACCATAAGTAACATCTCTTAGAGCATCCAAAGATCTGAAGAAGCTTCCCATGGAAGAACTTTTTGGTACCTTCAAGGTTCATGAGATGGAACTAAAAAAGGATAAAGGACAAAGAAAATGGAAGTATATAGCCCTCAAAGCACAAAATACACAAAAAGGTTCATTGTCTAAAGCCTTCAAAGTTGATGAGTCTTATTCTGAAGCCTCAAAAGAAGAGTGTTATGATGAAGGTGAACTCTCTTTTATTTCAAGAAAGATCCACTCCATGTCAAAACATAAAAAGAGAATCTAGATGGAAGAACAACATCAAAAAGTACACCAAAGAAGTCAAAGATAAGAGTCAAGTGGTGTGCTACGAATGCAAGAAGCCTGTACACTTCAAGTTTGAATGTCCTAGCTTGGAGAAAGATAAGGAGAAGGAGAAAAAAAAGCCTTTCTTTAAGAAAAAGAAAGGTCTCATGGCTACATAGGAGTACCTTGATCTATCTTCCTTAGAAGATCAAGAAGCAAATATATGCTTAATGGTAGACACCACCTTAGAAGATGAAGACGATGAAGAGGTAATATTCAATGACTTAAATTGTCTCCAAATGACTTATCAATAACTTCTCTCAAATTCTTCAACTCTTTCAAAAGGTTACAAAGATATAAAAAAGAAATTTTCTAAGTTGTCTAAAGAATTTGACTCTTTATAGAAAGAAAATGATTTTCTAAAGAAAGAGAATGAAAATTTGAAAGAAGAAAAGATCAAAGACTTATCTAAAGTCAATACTTCAGAAGTGAACAAACAATTTTGAAAGGAAGTTATTAACTTTAGAAAAAGTCTAGCCAAGTTTGTCAATGGATGTGAAAACTTGAAAAGGTGCTTAAATATAACATACATCTATATGACAAAACTGGTTTATGCTATGATAAGAAAAAAATGTAAAAAGGGATAAATCCACTACTTATTGTATAAACTATAGAAAGTTTGGACACTTGTCCTATGATTGCAAAAATTGGCTAAAAGGACCATTCAAAACTTCTAGAACTAACAAGAAAGGACCTAATAGAATTTGGGTACATAGGGATATTATTATTCTTGTTTCAGAGTTGATTAACACCAGGAAAAAGACACCAATCATGGTACCTAGACAGTGGTTGTTCACTTCATATGACAAGAGAAAGATCTATGTTTTAAGACCATAGGCCCAAGATGGGTTACCTTTGGAGGTAATAAAAAAGGGTAAAATAGTTGGTATTGGTGAAACTGGTAAGCATCATTTTTCCACTATTGATAATGTTTTATTTATTGAAGGGTTAAAGCACAATCTGCTAAGCATAAGTCAATTATGTGATAGTGAATATGATGTTTCTTTTAACAAAGGAGAATGCATAGTAAAAAAGAAAAATGGTTCACAAATATTTTTTGCAAAGAGATGGAATAATCTATATAAGATTAATATGACAAATCTAACAAACCAAAGTATAACATGCCTAGTGTCCATAAATAATTATCAATGGACTTGGCACAAGAAACTTGGACATGCAAGCTTGAGATCTATCTCAAATATAAACAAGCATAATCTTGTAAGAGGATTTCCAAGTCTTGTGTACAAGATTGATCTTTTATGTAATGCACGTCAGAAAGGAAAACAAGTTAGAGGATCTTTTGAGTCCAAAAACATTGTTTCAACTTCTGGACAATTAGAGTTGTTACACATCGATCTATTTGGCTAACCAGAATTGCCTCTATGAGTGAAAAACATTATGGACTAGTTGTGATTGATGACTATTCTAGATGGACATGAGTTATGTTCCTTGATAGAGTGAGAATTTAGTCGTTATTTCTCCTATCAAAATACTAGATTTCCTATCTTACGGGTAGCACAAGGTCAACCTAGGTCGATCCTCTCAAGGACATGTGGTTCTCTTATTTCCTATTGTGCAAGGCTAAAAAGATGCAGAATTGGGAATGTAGGATGCGGATAGACTCGACGGGAGAAGTAAAACAGAGGGGTTTTAAACTGGTAAAGTAAATTTGCAGAAATTAAAGTCTATATCTAGGAAAGTAAAGGCAAGCTATATCTAACTAACATATATTTATGATACTGGTTACAAAGGGATCAATGAAATGGTTCTGGTTCAGATTCCTAGTATGCGAGTGATTCCTCACCACAATAGTCTAATATTCGTCCAATGCCAACTGAGGGCTTACTGATAAGTAAGGATTTAGTCATTTTTTCTTCTATCAAAATACTAGATTTTCCTATGCTATGTGAGGCACATGGTCAACCTAGGTCATTCTTCTCAAGGACACCTGGTTCTTGTATTTTCTAGTGTAAAAGGCAAAAAAGGTGGTAGAACTAGGAAGTGTAGGGTGCAAACTGACTCGACAGGAAAAGTAAAAGGGGGGTTTCTAACAAGAAAAGTACAGTTGCAGGAATTTAAGTGGCGATCTAGGAAAGTAAAGATTACCTAAGATTATTACAATTACTAAGACATAGTTATTCTACCAAAGTTACTATAATTATTAAGACATAATTATTCTATCACTATCTCGATTTACTCCTTAACTGGTTTTAATTCTGATTCTTACTGTGCTGGCAATATCATACCAGCCAAATTTCCTATGGCAATCGTCGAACATCCGTCCATTGCCTACTAAGGACTTACACAATCAGCCTCGAGTTTGGTAGGGATTATGCCCTTGGTTAATGTATGTTCTCTATTGATTACCTATATTATTTTTAGAGTGGTTTCAATCAGCTCCTAAACTAACGTGTTCTCTTCTTTCTATGCACAATCGTGATTAAGTAAGAAAAGATTATGCTAACAGAAATTCCAACATATCAATAATGAAACCATAGCTATTCATTGATTAACCTGGACTGTGATACAAAAGAAAAGTGAAACAGTTGTGGATGGGGTGTGGATTAAATTCCCCCGACGATTACCAGCGGTAGTTGTAATGTTCTGCCTACGTTGGCCAGGTACTAACGGGTTGAATCACTAAGTAGTGTGCCAGCGAGCCCTAACAGTCTCCTCTTAGCAACCAGTCGCTACCCAGACACAGGTCCTACACCTACTCAATCGAGTAGGCACTCTCTGAAGTACCATGGAACAAAGAGGAAGGAAGTGAACTTAGGCTTGGGAACGAAAAGTGTGTATGTGATAGGCTAAGCGTATCTGTGTACTTGGCTTGCTAACCAATGAACGACACTATGCATCTCTACTTATACAGACATCAACTAACTAACTCTATAACCGTAATAACTGAAATAACAAATTTAACCACCTAACATGACATACTTAACAGAAATAACTACTCTAACTACTTTCCTAACTACCATGTGCTAATTTACATTTTATGCAGGTGCTTGAATATGTCGAAGTGGAGTTGGACTATTGATGTCGGATGGGTATGGGCGGATGGGAGTCAGTATGTGCTTTAGAGTCGGCATCCGGTCTGGAGTCAGCAGCCGAATTGGAGTCGGCATCCGAACTGGAGTCGACATTTGTTCTGAAGTTGGCATCTAGATAGGACTCCAACACGGAGTTGGTTCTGTAGAGTTGACTCTACAGAAGTCGGCATTCGAAATCGGCATTTGGCTGCTTGATGATAGTCGACATTACAGAGTCAGCTTTGTCTGGACGGGATGCTTCCTTCCTTATCTGGTCTAACTTGGAGTCGACTTCATCTAGTTGGGACGCTGATAAGCGTTGAGTTGGTCGTCACTTCTCTTGTTAAAATACTAGATTTTCCTAAGCTAAGGTAGCACGTGGTCAACTAGGTCATTCTTCTCAAGGACACGTGGTTCTTGTATTTCTAGGGTACAAGGTTGAGTTATATGCAAAACAGGATATGTAGAGTGTGGATTCTGCAATTAAAGGTAAACATGGGGTTTATAACAAAAGAGTAAATGTGTTGAATGTAAAGGACTACCTATGAAGGTAAACTAATGCTATAAACGTAAAGAAAACTATATCTAATGAACTACTCGAAACTTATATTTAACATATCAAATACTAAGGGATCAAAGAATGCTTCTGCTTCGGATTCCTAATATGCATGTGATTCCTCACCAACCCAATTTCCTATGACGACTGCCGAACATTCATCCATTACCAACTAAGGGCTTAATCAACTGTTGCCTCTAGGTGATAATGATTACGCCCTTGGTTGATGTAGATTATCTAATGATTACCTATAATGTTGCCTAGGTAGGTTTCGACTGGCCCCTAATCTAGCGTGATCTTTCATATTATGCACAATCGTGACCTAAAAAGAACAGATTATGCTTAGTAGAAATTACAAACATATAAGTGAAACGAATAGATTCATGCATTGATTAGCCAAAATACTGATACATGTAGTGGATCAAATGGAAAAGGATGGTGATCAACTTCCCACGACAACCGCTAGTAGTAGTTGTAGTGTTCCACCTTCTATGGTTTGGTACTGAGGGGTTAAATCACTAAGTAGTGTGCTAGCACACCCTGACAGTTTCCTCTTAGCAACCAGTCGCTACCCAGACATAGGTTCTGTACCTACTCGACCGACTAGGCACTCGATGAAGCACCGTGGAACAAAGATGATTCAAGTGGTAATGGAGGTTAATGGTGTATGAGCGCGTAGCTAGCTAAGCTCTTGCTAACCTTGAACTCAGCTTCTCGTCCTTTATTTATACATGCATCGACCTAACTAACTTCTAACAGAAATAACAAAAATAACAGTCTTGTCGTAACTAACTAACAGACTAGACTAACTACATAATGGAAATAACAAACTCAATCGTTTTCCTAAATAACACATGCTGGAATTGCTGGAGTGGAGTTGGCCTCTACTTGCCAGGACGGATTTGGCCAAATGGAATTCAGCACACAAAGTCAGTTTCATAGGAGTCGGCATCCGATTGGGACTCGACTTCAGTTAGGAATCGACATCTGGCTTATACGCAGACGCAGAGTCAATCCTTCGGAGTCGGCTCTATAGGAGGCGATTTGGTTCGGTTGGGCTGGAGTTGGTAGGTTGGAGTCGTCATGTAGAGTCGGCCACGCGGAATCGAAGTCGGCTTGATTAGGTCTAAGATGGTTCCGGTTTGTAGTCGGCCTCACCTGGCTGGGATGACTTTAGTTGGCGAAAATGGTTACATCCGACCGTGATGTCTTAAATGCTGGGACGCCTTTGGTCTCGGCTCTAGTTCGCCGAAATGTCTTCAGTTGGTCAAGATGCGTTTGGTATCAACTGTATTGACCTGGAAGACTCGGTCTCGATCTCAGCTGGGACTTTCGGGACTCCAGTTTTACCTGCAAAATAAGACTAATCTATTTGTTAGCTAAAATCAATAAGTTAGCATGGATTTGTATTTTCTTTATTGTAACCTAGGTAACCTGAATTTTAGCTAATATGAGATTTTTAACTACAATTTAGAATCTAGTTTACCCATATTAAGACCTTATTAGGGGTATAAATTGTGTTTATCAGACCCCCATACTTACATTTTTTCACTCTTAGGCAAAATCAAAATCCGAATAGATCATTTAAGGAAATGACACATGATTTGTGAGAATAAATTGCATTTTTAAATGAAATCTTTAAGTTTTTCAAAACAGATAAAGTATACATTCACCCCAGAAATCAAGGCACTCAATCAATCTATGAAATTACTTTCTCCAACATCCAAACTGAACAAGAAAACAACAAAAATTAAAGTGTAACCAAAAAGAATGATAGAGCTCTCTTAAGGTATTATTCTCTCAATATCTCAAGTGTTTAGGGACGATGTTTACACTTAAAATATCCTATTTTAACTAGCACTTCCAAATTTTGGCTAGCCTTTAACTTCACGACTTTAAAAACACATGCAATTAGTCATCACTAGGACTTTAGTAAGGTTGTAATGTGGCTAGGGTAGGGTAGGATATATAAGAGGTAAAGTGAACTTGAATAACCAAAGGAGAGAGGAGCAATGGGGAATAAGTCCTAAAGTATGGAGACAATCCCCACAAAAATATTTCACAAAACACTCCCTTTTCTTTCCTTTTATTCTTTTCTTTCTTTTCTCACTTTTTATTTTTCCTTTTGTATGCTTGCGACTTTATGTTGCATTTTTTCTGCAACCGCTTTGCTCTTGCCGCCTTTCCTTTTCTTTGATTTGACCTCTATTTTCTTTCATATCCCTTTTCTTTCGTCCTTCTTTTCATCAACCCTTTATCACCACTTTTTCCGTGATACCAGCCAATCTTTTACTGGCACTCGCAAAACCTTGAGGTACTACCCCTACACTCATATGGAAAACATATCTCCCAAACAATTCTAAAGCTCCTTTGACCCCTATGGTTTAGGTTGATCATGGTTTTTTGGCTTTTGGCTTGTAATGAGCTACCATAAGAAAAAAATGGATATATAGGCCCAAAGAGAGTAAACAAGGGATTTTACTTGCAAGGTGGGTCCATTTGGCTTAGTAGCTTTAAAAGAAAAAATGGCCTAGATCATTTCATTAATGCATGTGAAACAAGTAGTACAATAGAGAGTCAAGACAAAACCTAGAGTAATCTAGTACATAGATGCAAAAAATCACACAAGAAAGAAGAGAATGACAAGATGTAATGCTACTTCATATAAGGCTTAACAAAAAGTCTCACACGCCTATTTTCTCTATCACACTAATGGTTTCAACTTTAATTTTTCAAATACTTATCTCCTAAGGATCCAAAAATTTCATTCCATGTCAAGTTTAAAAATCCTCTTGTCTAGGATTATTCATTACTTCCTCATGTTTTATTCATCCTAAAGAAATTCATTTAACTTTGCAACAATAGTTTTTCTCAACAATCAAGGAGATAGAAAAATAGAAAAAAAATTAGAGAAAACAAAACTAAACAAAAAACATCACACGAAAAGAAAAAAAAATGAGAAAAGCGAAAAACAAAAACAAAACAAAATGCAAATAGAGCCGGAGTTGGCAGAAACGGAGCCAAAGTCGGCACGGACTCAGTTGACAGTAATGTCCGGGAAAACAAAACAGCAAAAAATGAATGAAGAAAAACAAAAACGAACACCTACAACTATCCCCCCCCCCCTAACACACACACATACACACACTTAAATGAGGCATTGTCCTCAATGCAAACCATATATACACCTAAGGGACAGGGGCAATAAGGAAAAACTTCTTCCTCAAGGCAGGAAGTACGTGCAAAATCTCATTTCTAAAATATGTCCTCCACTCCTGTTGGTACTAGCTTGGGGGAGTCCCCTCCATCCATCTTGATAATTGCACTAGCGTATTTGCCGATGGCTTCTTCAACAAATATTTCAATGTTGAATGCTTGACCAGGTGGCCATGGAAACTCCTCGGCTTCTTTCGTAACAACTCGTCTACCTGGAGCTAGTTTGTTATTCTTACGGGAACATGTTTTGGCGGCACCTTGGACTTAATTCCTGCACTCTTGTTAGTAGCATTATTGATATTTATACAAAGAAAATATGCACAATTAATACTCTGAAAAATTCAGAATGTTCAGGCAATTCATCATGCATTTGTACTGAGGCCCATGGCGATTTCACCATGTATGGTACTGGCATCGACTCTTTGGAATTATGTTCAGTTGGGAACTTGGTTACCAGGACTAGACTCAGCTTTTGCTTGGTGATAGACTCGACAATCGAGAATTGACTCGGCCTAGGCTGGTTTGCGATTTTGGCTCTTGGAATCAGACTTGGTGCATCCTAGTTTGTTCGAGTGGGATCCGGCTCCTTCCAAGTTGTTGGACTCGGCCTTGGCTTCATCCCAGATGTCAGAGTTGGTTTCGGCTTCATCTCGGGTCATAGAACTGGAATTGGCCCTCTTTTGACTTTGGACATCGAACTCGGCTCTTCTTAGCTTCCTAGAGTCGGAACTGGCTCCCATCACTATTGTTGCTTCTGCCTTTACTGGCCCTTCAGCAATAGCAACACAAATTTTTGCACAGACAAAGCACTTCGTGCCTACATCATACCTACATTCACAGTCAACTAAGCAAGAAAAATAAAACTCAGTCATAGAAACCATGTTAGCAAGGTTAGAAATATCAAGAGAGGTGGAAAACTCCAGCACAAAAGTCGAGAAACTATTAACAAGGTCAGAAACCTCGGTCCCAGAATCCGAAATGTTAGTCAAGTTAGATCTGTTAGCCACAAAATCTAAAAGTTCACTTATAACAATAAAATCAGCAATGTTGACCATAAAGACGGCTATTTCGGCCATGTTAGTATTGCCCGACATGTTAATCCCAGAGTCGGCAAATTTAACACTATTCGATAACTCAACCACAGAGTCGGCAATTTTCACCATTTCAGCACCATCAGCACATCTCAGTAGAATCAGAAACATCTGCTATAGTTGCGGAAACCTCAATCATCTCGAAAGAGTCAAAAGCACTGTCCATAGAGCTGGCAACTTCAGCCATATCCGCAAAGTCAGTAAGATCCACCATGGATGAAGAAACTTCAGTTAGCTCAACATAATCAAAAACATCTTCTACCGAGTTGGCAACTTTCGGCACAACATCTGCATGCGTGGCTACTGAAGGTTGTACTGCTACCATTTTTGAGTTAGCTATCATCCCTGCACTTGCAGCTGCACTAATAGCACGACTAATTTGTACACAATTAGAACACTTCATTAAATCCTTACAGGTGTAATTACAGGAATAACGCGGACACCCGGTTGGGACATCATAGCACGCATAAGATAGTCCTTCTGGGTTAGCATCAGTATCAAAATTACCAAGACAGATGAATTAAAATTGGAGAGAGTAAAATCAATACCAGAATCAAAATGGGATGCACATGTATTATTAATAGAAGCAAACAAAAATAACAGGAACAATAGATGCTACTACAATTTAAAAATTTGATGCAAAAACTAAAAATACAATTACACAGAATATGTAGTAAAATTGAATGTAAGAGACAAAAATAGAATATGACTCTGTGACTCAACAAATACAGACTCAACAAACTCGACAGACTATTTGACTCTATGACTCAAAGGACAAACATAGCATTCCATAGACTCGGGATTCGGCTTAACTTAGTTTTGGCACATGAAGACACAAAAGAACTTGTGTCCCTGACAACGGCGCCAATTTGATAAGCAGGTTTTTAGTCATCTTACACGTCTTAAATAAATACTAAAGCTAACTATAGTATAACTAACCCTAGGTCGATTCTCTCAAGGACACAGTGTGTTAAATTGTGATTAAGTGTAGAAATCAGAGTTTTATGCAGAAACGTCAAGCGTAGAATGTTGACTTGCTCTCGGCAAAGACTGACCCGATTTGGTCTCGACAGAGACAAATTTGACATGGTCTCGGCTAAGGGTAGACTCGGACGCAATAGAGTCAGACTGACTCAGTTTCAGATGGACGCGACGAAGTCGGACTGAGTCGGTCTCTGAATTTGGAAAACAATAAATAGGGAGGGTTTTGCGTTTAAGTGCAGAAAATAAACTAAGTGCAGAAAAATAGGCTAAACTAATCTATACTAACTACTTTACCAATTCGGAAATCAATACACAACAATTTACCATTCTTACTTAGAATTATACTCCGAATCAACCTTAGATTCTTACGACAATCACCAAACGTTTGTCCATTTCCATACCGAGGATTTACACAATCGCTACCTCATCAGTTGGTAGGGAGTATGTACTTGGTTGATTTTAGGATCTCTACCTAATCAGATTATTAAACTAGTTCCAATCGGCCATAATCTAACGTGATCTACTCCTAACAATGTGCAATTGTGACAAAGTTAAAAGTAGATTAAAGTGCAGGAATTATAATCAAGAGACAGAATTGCAAATCAGACATAATATTGAAAATAGAATTGAATACAAAGGTGGCAATTCAGCATTCTCCAGAGAGTCCACCTTCCATGACAATCGCTAATGGAAGGACGACAATGGTGCACCAGTGATGGCCAAGCGTTGAGGTTTTCGTCCACTGCAGTGCGTTGGCTATACCAAGCGATCACCTCCGACAGCTTCCAGCTTCCCAAATCGTGGTCCTGTACCTCCTCAATCGAGAGAGACACCTTACTGAAGCTCCATGCACCACCGTGCTAGCTTGAAATGTCTGTAGTTGCTGACGGTGCTAGGTCTAGAATTCCACTGCTTTTCCACACTAAAGACGTGGTCTGGCATGCTTTATTTATACACAAGCTAGCTAAATCTAAATCTAATCCTACAAAATTGTTGATTCCTTGATCCCAGCAAATTTCTTGCTCAATTACCTGAATTACATATTTTCCTAATCTTAACAGATTACAAATTTGAATTACAAATTTCTCAATCCTAGGGGATTACAAATCCCTTGATTCTAGCATAATCATATCTGCATTATAGATTCCTTAATTCTAGGATAATCAAATATGTATTACAGGTTCCTTAATTTTAGCATAATCATATCTGCATTTTTGCCAGAGTGATTTTGGCCGCTGACGTTGGCTTGGCCGAGATGGTCCTTTTGGGCTGAGATGCTCTTGGCTTTCAAGTCTGCAAAACAAGTCCAATCTTTTGTTAGTTAAAATCCTTATTTTAGCACATTTTTATATTTTTCCTATTTCTAGGCCCATAATTCGAATCTTAACTAAGACAGGAGTCTTAATCACTACCCATCTTAAGCCTTTGTGAGGTGTATAAAATATGACTTATCAAGGAGGAGTTGACTTTGTCGTTTCCTGGATCCCCTCAGTTTCTACTAGTAGGGTTGGCTTTGGGGGTGAAGGGGTCGGACCCTCAGTTTCTTTCTTCATTGCTTGAACCTTGCAGCATAGCTTGACATAGTCAAAATTCCGAGACATGAGGTAATCTACAAAAGAGGAAAGAAAAGCACAAGTCAAAACAATCAGCAATTGGCTGACTTATCGAACCATTAAAAAGAAAAAACCTATTCACCCCTAAAATATTTGATTGGTTTTGCGACAAAAGTCATGGCGACCAAGTCCTTGCAACTCATCCAGAAAGGACAAATGCAGCTTCTCCTCAAGGGAAAAGGCACCACGAAGAAACCCTTTGAATTTATGTGGCTATCGCTAATATAAGGGCATGAGTTTCCCGTCCATGAGAAAGGAGGCACTACCAAGGGCTCGGAATTTTACAAAACACCCTTTGAACCCTTTGTATGACGCCGAGTAGGGATTGAAGAGGTTCATCTTAAGGAAAGGGATAAGGAGACCCAACCCGGCTTTTGCACCAATACGGTTGGAGTACTAGCTAAGGAAGAGGGAGGCCTTTGGTTGTAGATGAAGGCAATGGCAAACAACCATGAAGGCCTACATCGTGGCCCAACTGTTAGGGTGAAGTTGAGTTGGAGCTACCCCTAAGGCTTGAAGGACGACCGCTTCATGCTCAGATCCCTAATCATGGTCTCATAGAGGTAGACGAAGTCTCCCTCCCCCTCCTTCATTGAATGATGGACTCATTCCTCAATAGAGCAAGGCTCAATAGAGAAGTCCTCCGCCATCTCTTCCCCTACCTACGTCACATTCTTCGCAAAGGAAGCAACAATCTTACGAGAGGGGAGTTGAGACTTGTAAGCCTTGACTTCCCCGTTGACCCAACCATAATTTTGGCAAGCTTCTTTGGTAGAAGACTCTTTCACCGAAGGGGCGATCAAAATGGCGTCATGAGTAGGAGGCATAACCCTTAACTTCCACAACAAATTCAGGAATGGCATTCAAGGGGGTCGAGCTAGAAGATTGAGAAGTAAAGCTATGCTCTAAAGATGAAGAGGAGCTAGTTTCCTCTAAACCCACTACTCTATCAAAACGACTCTCTAAGCAAGAACTCATTGTACCTGTATTTGGGCAGGTCAAGGAAAGAGGAATGGCAAAACAAACCAAAATGAGGAAACAGAAGCAGAAGACAAGAGTAAAGAATGCAAGGGCAGGAGTAAGGAAGGCTGGCCTACCACACCTTATTTATAGGAGAAATGGGCCTTCTAGGGTGAAGAGAGGTCTAGCACTAAAACCATGGCAATGAGGAGTGAAGAGTCGCCATGCTCATTTAATAAGCGCCTTAACCAAAGACAATGCAATAATGAAAGGAAAATTCTCAAAAGCTCATCATTGCATCACTTCGTTCCCCAAGTTCATCATTGTGCCACTTTGTGGGCAGGATTTAAAGAGACATATATTTATGAGTGAACAAGGCATGTCCTATCAATGTGACCCTTGGAACTTCCTCTCTACTACCTACTTCCATAGCTACGCCACCAAATTTCAAGTCCAAATTAATTTGCACCACTCCAAATGCAAAATTGACACCCTGGCATTTTTGAAGTCTAATATGGCTCCATGCCGATTCCAACATCCAACACAACTATATGCCGATTCCAATCAAGATTGGCTCCGTGTCGATTCCAACATCCAACCCGGCACTGTGCCGATTCCAATCTAATTCGGCTTCGTGTCGATTCCAGTCTAATCTTGCTCTGTGCCGATTCCAATCAAGATCGGCTCTGTGCCGATTCCAACATCCAACCTAGCTCCGTGTCGATTCCAATCAAGACCGGCTTCGTGTCGATTCCCACATCAACCTAGAATCTTTACTTACTTATCTTCTACTTAGATAAAATAAACTTCATCTTACCTTATCTATCATAAGTAAAGGGGGACAACTGTTGATACCCAAATTTGTCCCCCTTTAGAAAAACAAAAAACAAAAAAGGAAAAATAAAATAGAAAGAAAATGGAAAATAAAAGGAAAAGGAGAGAGAAGCTTCATTATTGACTTCCTCACATTATCCCCAACAACTTTTCTACCATGACCACAGCGAACCCCATCAATAACCCCTCTGTGTTTATTATTCCACTACATGCCCCTTGTAGGCTCAAGAAAACCATCAACAATCTCTTTACATTTACTGTTCCACAGCACACCCCCAGTAGGCTCAAGAAAAACCCATCAACAACCCCTTTACGTTTACTGTTCCATCGCACGCCCGAGTAGGCTCAAGACCCTTGTCACCAATTCTACATCCACTGTTCCACCCCATTTAGACGTAAACAACCCCCCCCCCAACGTTACCATGACAACATTTGGAGTGTTGAAGGAGTCAAGCGAAGGGAACCTAGGTGGTCTATAGAAGGGAGAGGTGAAAATGAAGAAATAGGTCAATTTTCGAAGCCAGAAGGAGAGAAGGAGAAAAAGGATGAAATACAAGAGAAAAAGGGTGAAGTTGTTTCCTTCTCTCAACTGACACCTAGTCGGCATCTCATCCCAATTGACACTTAATCGGCATCTCAACCCAACCGACACCTAATCAGCATCTCACCCCCAGCCAACACCTAGTCGGCATCTCCTCACAACCGACTAGGTGTCGACATTTCCACTTAGCCTACAGTTGCAGCCAGATCTACGTAAACTTTGACTTCTCTATTGCATTAGGAGATATGTACGAGCAAGAGGCAATTCTTGTCAAGTTTAAAAATCCCAAAAACATATCCTTGCCCCCCTCTCCTTAGCCAACTCTTTTTGGTCATTCTTGAAAGGCAAATACTACAGTTTGGAAGTTATAACCAGTCTCACGCATCTAGTTAGGTAACCATCATAGGACGGATGTTGTAGGGTGTTAATACTTTCCGTACATGTAATCGACTCTCGAGCCTAAAATCTATTTTTGTAGACCAACCTTATCCCTTCCAAGGTTTCCTGACGTTTTCCTTAAAAACATCAGTGGTGACTCCATTAAATTCATTTTTCTTTCCTCGAAAGAAACTTGAACCTATTTCTATTTCTTGCCGACCCATTGTGGCCTTGGTTGTAACAACCATACCTTCCTTTGGACTAACTTTCTCAATCTGCAGTAACCATAATCGATGGAAGAAAATGTTCTAGTGCTAATTGGAATCAAGTCCCTTAAATGTATGCCTCTCAACTATTGTAGAACCTATGTCTTCACATTCGCTATCTCCTCCCTCTTCACCTACTATCTCCTTTCCAATTCCTGAACCTCTTGTTTCTTAGGCTATCACCCTCTTTCCCTCGACCTTCACCTGAATTCGCTCAACAAGTTTTCCTTGCCAGCAAGGTTTACATTGATCAACTAGAATCCAAGCTAATAGACATGTTTTCCAAAATCCTTGGCCAACATCCACCACCAACTCCTCCAAATCCTTGAATCTTTTCTTTTTTCTTTTTTGACTATGATGTTTTCTTTCCTACATTTTTGTCTAATAACAAAAATGGGGGTATATGTAAAAGAGAAAGAATTGCCTGATTAGTACATATTCATTTGTTTTCTCTACAGTTGCCCATAATCTTAGAAGGAGCTCTAAATGTTATCATTTTGTTATATATTTATCTTATATCTAATATCCATCTTTATTTTTAGTATTATTTTTGTCATTGTAAAAAAGGAGGAAATTATTAGAACATAATACATATGCATCCAAAATAACTTGAAAACTTTGATGATAATAAACATTTTAACTAAAGAGTGATGACTAATGTATAAAAATGTTCTTAGTCTTCACGAGAAGAATATGTCATCATAGTTGAAGTTTGGTACACATTCATAGGAAAAAGAAACGTTTTCTTTGCAAAAGTTTATTTTGTGCATACAAAAAGATCACGTCATCCAAAAGAGAAATTGTCTATAAAAACGAGACTTCATCCAATAAAGGATGAGCCTCATAAGAATAATTTTTGTTCTATTATAATGCTTATCATATTTCAAATCTTGTCTATTATCCTATACATTATATCTGCAAGCTTATAGTTGTTCAACAATATTCACAATGTTCATATTTGTTTATACTGATGTACACTGTTAAGTCTTATTCTTTTTCCGGATAGAAAAATGTCACTCCTCAAATTTTGATATGTCAAGTCAAGTCTGATAGAAGAAAGTTCTGATCATGACTCTATGTATAAGGAACCAAAAGAACCAATATCCCTTATCAAACAAAGACAACACGGCTAAGAATAAAGCAAAATAGGTTTTGTCTTACACACTTTTTCTTTGCCTTTAGGAAAAGGAAAGTTTCTGCAAACAACACTACAAAAGCGTATCTTTGGAATTTAATGGTGAAGATCATTCTCTTCATATAGAACAATGTTCATCTATATATTTTGTTGATCAAACTCTCAAGAGCATAGAACACGAAGAGAAAAGTAGAAAAAATAGAAAAATGCTCAGAACTCTTTGGATGAAATCCTCTGAATTTCTTGTATACTTGCTTTGTTAAGCAAAATTCAAAGTCTATTTGTAATTGCTATATGTTTACCTAGTTAGTTATCTGTGTAAGAAGATCAATAGCTTTTGGGATAGCCTAAAGAGGCTAATTGTTAAAAAATACTTGGTGTTACTTGTAATCAAGTAGATTACAAGTAGTGTAGAACCTAAAAAGGTTGAGAATTAGTCTATTAGACTGTAGTGAAGAAATCATTTGAATTAAAGGGACTGGATGTAGCTCTTGTGGAAGAGTGAACCAAGATAAATCTCTTGTGTTGTTTCTATCCCTTATCTTTACTGTTTTATTTTTTGCACCTTTTGAAAACTTAAATATATCCTATGTTTTGTGAAAAACTTTATAAAAATCACACACATAATTCAACCCCCATTCTTGTGTGTTTCCTATTTCTTCAGTGATATCAAGGTTGGTTATTAGTTGGCTTAGAGTTTATGTTCTTTGTTTGGATATGGTGTTTGAAGTGTCATTGCTTGATTTTTCTTATTTCGCATGTTTGAGTTTTACATTATGAACCTTTTATATGTGAATGCTTGAATAAATGAGTTTTTATTTTAATTTAATATTTCATTATTAAGCATGAATATTAGAAAGGTAAAGATTGTCTAATCTTTCATTTTAAAATTAAATGCAAAAAATAATTTGGTTCTAAATACTATATCATTACAAGTACCAAAAATGCATGTGTCATCCACTTACAAACAAATAATCAAACAATCATTATTCATTAATTTGGTATACACACATTTACCAACTTCACTTGAAGATAAACCATCAAAAGTAATATTTAATTAAAATTTTCATGTCATGGCTTTAGTGCTTGTTTTAGACCATATAAAGATTTCAACAGTTTACACACCTTATATTCTTGAACAAAAACTACACACCTTTTTAGTCATATGTCTCTTCCTCTAAATCATCATTCAAAAAGACAATTTTTACATTCATTTGATGAATCACTAACTTATATATAAATGTTAAAGTTATTATCAAATAGAGAAAATCTTGGTAACACGAGGAAAGGTATCAAAGTAATCAACATTTGATTTTTATGTAAATGCTCTTGCTACTGATCTAACCTTATATTTTTCAATTGATTCTTCAATGTTGTATTTCCCTTTAAAGATCCACTTATAACCATTTGGTTTTGCTCCTTGAAGTAATTCTACTAAGGTCCACGTATTATTTTTCCTAATTAAATCATTTTTAGTCGTGTGCATCAGAAGAAATAATTGCTTCCAAAAGACTCACAAGAACTTCAACTAGGTAGGTGTAATAGTTGTCTTCAATATATGATTCTTTTTTCTATCTTTTGCTTCTCAAATCCTCACACATAGTTCTATTAGTGATTTTGTAGATTGTCTAAAATCATTTTCAAATAAGGGAATATAATCTCACAGAATTCAGCATTATCAGTCCGTACTATGGTATTTCAAAAATGTACATCACTGTTTAGGACAAGAAATCTATTGGCAACATGATCAACATAACCAATAAAATTATAATTAGATGTCTTATGTCCTATTTTTCTTTTCTTAGGATCAAATTCGGTTAGGAACCCATTCTTAGATATTTTAAACTAGGTTGATAACCTATTCACAATTCATAGGGTGTTTTTATCAATCTTCTTATGTAGGATTTTGTTTTGTAAGAAATCCACTGTCAAAATGATTCTTCCTAAAGCTGGTCATGTGTAGAGGAACTAACTAGCATTACATTCATCACTTCTTTAAAGTTTTTTTTTTCTCTCAACTACTCTGATGGATTTATGTGAATAAAATCGAGTAACTTCTTATACTATACCATCTTTTCAAAAAAAAAAAAACATTAAACAAAATATACTCACCATCCTTCTCAGATTTGATTCTCTTAAATTTCTTAATAATATTTTTATTCAATTACTTGCAAGTAACTCAACTATATAATAGAGGCTACTTGAGTAAACAAATTAATTATGATCTTATATTGAATATATAATTATTAGGTAAAAGTTTATGTAATTTTTTGAATTGAAGAAAAAATAAGGTTGAATTTATTTATATATAAAGTTATAAATTATTTTTATAAACTATTTTGAAGAGCTTATTAAAATAAATTTAAAAGAACTTACGAACATATCATAATTTGTGTAACTTTTTCTAAACACTTACACAAATTTTTATATCATAAGATAAATCCAAATAAACTTTAAATAGGTTTTTCCAAAACATAAGACATATGGTTCAACCTTACAACAATACTTGTGTAGGAAAAAGAAAAAATAAAACAAAGTCCTCTCTTAGGGTGACAGGGGACGAAGTAACAACAACAAAAAATTGAACCTTAGCTAACGTTGAGCACTTGGAAAGAGAGTAAGCACTCAGATACTGAGTGAGTGAGGGGTTGAAACGATTTCACTCTTTGGTCAAGAATTATTTTACTTGCTTATTCTATTTTTTATTATAATTTAAAATTAAATTTGTCCCTTTATTTATTTATTTGGATCAACTTAGTTCCTATATTATTAAAAAGTGTAACTTTATCTTTTAATTTTTAAAATCGTTGTAATGTTTTTTTTTTTCGTCCAATTGAAATTAACAATGTTAGTTACATTAATTCTGACGATTTTTTTACACACAGTGCGATTTATAACACCACTATTAATTTTTTATTAATTTTATAAATTATAATAAAACACTATAATTTAATAAAGAAATATAATTTTAACATAGTGGCAATTTAAAACAGCCAGTATAATAATTTTTTTGTAAATTTTAAAAAACAATCATAAAATTTAATAATTTTTATACTTTAATAGTTTTTACTTATATAATAATTTTAAAATTATAAAAAATTATTTATTAAATTTTAAAAACTATTAAAATTATTTTAAAATTATTATGTTATTATATAAATAAAAATTATTAAATAAGTAAAAGATGGATTTTTCTACTGCTACTACTTATGAATTTCTTAGGAACTAAATGAAACTATTATTCATGTTATGAGAGACGGTTGTATTGCAAAAACTGCGTAGTTAAAGTTGGCATGGGTTTATATATGTTCTAATTGTTTTGACAAAAGATACTAATGTTTGGTTCCTCAATAATCTTTTGCCTACTAAGAATCCTCAGTGTCATTGGTACATCATTTTTGGGCTTGCAATTGATGCTCTTTGAAGAAGTAAAAACGATTTTATTTTTCGAGCAAGATCAATACAACAAACAATTTAGTGCATCTTCCAAAACTCAACATGTTGCTGCGTTCTAAATCTCTTATTTCTCTTTTTCAAAATCATGCATGTCGTTGCAAAAATTTAATTGATATTTCTACTTTGTCACAAAAAAAAGTAAAAAAATATTTTGTAAAAATTTTAAAATTATTATTATTATGGCGACTTATAATCGCCGCTATGTTAAAATTATTTTTAATTAAATTACAAATTTTTAAATTTTAGTTAAATAAAATTTAAATACTGATGGTTACGTGTAAATCAATCTGTGGTAATTTTTTAATGGCGGTTCACTGTCGAAATTTTTAAATTTAACAATGATATTGTTAATCGAATAAAAATGGTAATATTGGTCAATTTTGAAATAAATGATGAAATTGAACTTTTTAATTGTAAAAAAGATCAAATTGAATGAAATAAATAAATAAAATGAGCAAATTAATAATTTAGTCTAAATTCAAGTAAGCTTTAAATAACTCTTCCAAACAGAATTAAATTTATCGATATAAGATACCCCATTCCACCTTACAACAATACTCATGCAGGAAAAAAAATAATAAAAAAAAATTCCTCTCTTAGGGTGATGAGGAACAAAACAACAACCAAAAAACATTGAACCTTACCTAACATTGAGCACTTCGAAAGATAGTAGGCATTGACTGATAGGATTACAAGGATTAGGGTATGGCTGACTACTCTTTGGTGAAGGATTAGAACTTAGGTAGGTGGCTTAGGCACTTAGCTTAATGAAATGGACATATTGTGCTTTTGCTTCACTTTCTTGCTTCTTTAATTCTTTTACTTGCTTTTTCTATTTTTTATTTTTATTTGAATTTAAAACTAATAATTTTTCCTTTTTTCTACCTCAAAATAATTGATGTTTTAGAAATTTAAAATCTATTTTTTCCAATTATACCCTTACTTAATAATTATTTTAAATTAAATACAAATATAAATTAATTATAAGTTTAAATGTGTTTTAAATTCCTATAAATATGACTTATTTAGTTTTAGTCCTTGCAAATTGTTTTGTCAATTTTAGATCTCTAACATTTTGTTAGTGCTAGTTTTTAGTTTTTATCACTAATTGTAGTTAGTTTAGTGTAGAGATGTCTAATAGCATAAATAATATTAATTAAGATAATTAAGGTAACAAATAATATTTTAAATTAAGATAATTAGATATATTTTGTGTATAATTTAATTAATTAATATATTTATTAATTTATATAAATAAATTAATTACATATAATTTACTTTTATTACTTATTTTTAATATATTATGAATAGTATTTTTATTATATTTAATATTATTCTTATTTTTTAATTCAATATTTTACTTATAACATTGTATTTAAAAAATTATCATTTTTGTACATTTATAATTCCATTATATTATTTTTTATGTTACTTTTATATTTTAATTTATTAATTTTGATTGATTTTAATATAATTTAATTTTAATATATTATATTTAAATTTATTTTTATCTTTAGATACAAAATTACTGCTTGAAGAATACTAACAAATAAATTATATTACAATAAGTCAAAATTAATGAATTCAAAATATAAAAATAAAATCAAAAGTAATATATTAAAATTAAATTATAAGAACATAATTGAAATGTATTTTTTAAGAACAAAAAATAAAGTAGATTAGTTAATTAAAAAGTAAAAAGAAATATTAAAAATAATTATTATTATTACTCATAATATATTAAAAATAAATTTTATGTAATAACTTTATTTATATAAAATAATAAATACACTACTTAATTGAATTATACATCTAAAATAATTTAATCGTCTTAATTTAAAGGCTTAAATTTTTTTTAATCCTCGTAAAATAATTGAGTTTTGATTTTATTTCTTACAAAAAATTTTAATCGATTTTCATCCTTCGAAAATTTGTAATAACTAATTTGGGTTCCTATAAAATAAAAAAATTTTGGTTTTGCTCCATGTAAAATATTTTTATTTGATTTTCATCCCTCCAAATTTTGAAATATCTATTTATAGTCCCTAATTTTCATTTTAAGATAAATAAATAACATTTATTTTAGGAATTAATTTTTTGTTAAGATGTCATGTGCAAATATGATACCACATATACTAGTGTGTATAATCTATAATGATGACTTGACCTTCCTTTGAAGGTATATGTGATTAACAAGTGTAACATAGTATTAAGGATCCAAAACAAAAATTCAAATTTTAGAAGGATGAAAATTAATCAAAAAAATTTATAGAGATTAAAACAAAAAATCATTTATTTTATAGAGACTGAAAACATATTTAAACCTAATTTAAAATATTCTTCTTTCTCTTAATTATCTTAATTAGTATTTCTTTATTTTGTTAGTAATGTTAGTATCAAACTAATTATACTTAATAATAATTATTAAAAAAGAACACACAAAAAAATATCAAAGATCTAAAAAAATAATAACTTTTGTGAGGACTAAAATCAAATATAAATTATAACAAAATAATATTATTTATTTTGTTAGTCACATTAATACTGAACTAATTATAATTAATTAATACTGAACTAATTATAATTAATGACGAGGATTAAAAAAAACACAAAAAAATATCAAGAATCTAAAAAACATAGAAACTTTTGTGAACACTAAAATCAAACCGAATTAGATTTGAAGAGGTTAAATATTCTTTTATATACATACATTAACCCTCAATATTAATAATTATGGGAAGGGGCAGTTAGTAATCCGTCTGATGACATAGCTAGTAAAAAATAAAAGTAAAAACAAATAAAATAAATGGCTGAAGAGATATTTAAAACCTGACCATTCATTCAAAATATACATAAAGACTTGTTTGAATGACGTGACCAAATACAAATTTAATATTATTTACAAACCTTATATTATATACCTTATATTTATAGTTTTAAAACTATATTCATACTTTATACTTATTATTAAATATAAATATAATGATAATGATAATTATAAATATAAAGGAATCAGAGTTACATGGACATCCTTCATGCACCATATTTGCTTTATAAATTGACTCTAAATTTTAATTGTTGAGAATCAAAATTAGCCTTGGGGTGAGGGTGGAGGATCTGTGCACCAATTCTGGATAAGAATCATTCAACTTTCTTTTGTCAAGTTACTTCATTCATTGACTCTTCTTTAGTTGCATTCCAAACTTGACATTTTATTTTGGTCGCCATGCAGTTTTTTTACAAAATTCCACGATCACTCTAATTGAAACAATTTGATTAAATTTCAATTGGTGGTTCAAATTGAATGCTCAGGTCACATATATATTTAATTCAAAAATTAATTAAAATTTTTCAAAAATAGTAAATTTTAAAAAATGTGGAATTATATTAAGTTAGACAAAAAAAAATATTTTAAAAAATTAAAAATTTAGCTAAATTAAAAAAAAAGTTTTTAAGTTCGATCAGGTTGGACAAATTTTAAATTAATCTGAAACCCAATCAAACAAATGAAATTTTTTAATTTTCTTCATGATTTAATTAATTTTTAAATTTTGCTAAAATTTATATTTTTTTAGTTGTTTAAATTAGTCTGTCAAGCGTGGGGATTGTTGGCTAAAAATCTATCAAATATATTTAGCATGTTATTATTATTTTTTAAAATATATATACAAATTTAAGAAAAAAAAAGTTAATTTAATCTGACTGAATCAGTTAATAGATTAAATCAACCAACAAATATGCATCACATACAAAATTTGAATCCAGCCAACCCTGCCCACTTTTTACATCTTAGTCTGTGAAACTATATCATTTTGACTACTCTAGTTATCTTAAAAAAGTTACTTGGATTAACCATTTAATTTCTTTTATGTCAATAAATGTGTCTTTAGATTAATTTAATTTAAGTTTAACAAACATTTTCAAATTCTTAAAATTAAACTGAAAATTTAGAATAAAAATTTTAAAATCCAAAATTTTAATCAAGAAACTGCTTAATAGGTCCTTTTAGATGAATCAAAATATTGCACGAATTTTTTATCAATTTTTCTTACATGATATCATCATTTTGATTTATAACTTTAACTGTCTATATTATCGGTGAATCTAGGTTCACCTACAAAATTATTAAGAATGGAACCAAAAACATTAAACTAAAACATTTTTGGGTGGCGTGCGTCTAAGCTTACACCACCTGAAATTAAGTGTACAAGTGTACCTGTGCACCACTATATGAAACTCATTGATAATTGATTGCTTGTTATCAGGTAAAATTACTTGGTACTAGGTTATTTTCAGTTTTATTTTATTTTATTGTTTGATAATAGCCAGCTAAAAACTCATTTTTGTAAATGGGAGATTTATTATTATTATTATTATTAACAAAAATTTAGGTACGTTGAGTATCGAGAGTTTACCAAAGTCAAGTAAACTTCAAAACTTAAAAACAATAATAAAAATATTTATAAATTACCTATTAATAGAATTTTCAAATTTTAAATTTATGTCCTTTTATTGAATGGGAAAAGGTGTTGAATCCACTTTTTAAGAAGTGTTGGAACTTGGAAGCCCTGTAAGAGGTTCATGGAGTGGCCCAAGAAGAAGATCCTGAAGCAAAGGCCCATAAATACCCAATAAAAACCCATATTTGTTATACAACAACTCACAAAAGTCCATTTTTGTTAGCCCAAGCTGGCTCGTAAAAACTTAGCTCCAAGATTAGCTTCTCTAACCTAATCATAGTAAAATTGGGTTTCAGATTCCAAGAATAGAAAAAATATAATTAAAATTTTTTTCATTAAGAATAATAAAGTCGATTAATACTTCGTATCTATAATATAATAATAATAAAACATTTACAAAATAGGACCTACCATTTGTTAAAGTTATAACAATGTTAGAATATTTTTCATATAGAAATCAAAACGAAAATCAACCTAACATATCAAAGTTTAAGAACCAAAAATGTCAAAACATTTTTATATATGGACTAAAATGAAGTATAATGTTTTGTTTTCAAATATGGACAAACAAAGTCGTTATTTAAATACAAAGGCCAAATCTTATACCGTCACAATTTTCACAAATGGTTGAAATCACTTCGTAATCCTAAAATTTGTTAGTATTTAATTTTGAAATTGTCTTCTTTTTGCAAATAATCATCATTTAGAAATTAGTGTATAAACTATTTCTCATACGGCCCCTTTGGTAAATACTTTCATTGATTTATTATTATTTCTCTTAAAATTTTAATTTTTCCCTTTTGACTATGGCATTTCATTGATTTTCCAAAAAAAATAAAATTAATTAGCTTCAAAAGTAAAACTATCCGCTTCTTTTTTAATTCCAAAAAGACATTGCAACTCCAATTCTATTTTCCAAAGAGGAATTCCACTATGGAAACTGAAAAAAAAAAAAAAGGAAAAAATAAACTCATGATTCTGTTCACACTGACAAAGTAACCATTATAGGAAAACATGTATAACTATCACCAAATTCTCATTACAAACTAGTTAGAGTAGCATAAACTTCAAGATTCCTGTGCAGAAACCATAGCACTACGAAGTTCAACTATTGCCACTGCTTCATTAATTGCATCCATCACTTCTAGCTTTCCCCTACTCACAGCTTCATCCATTGGAGTCCTCTCGTGACTGAGAAAGGTGCATTGTCAAATCAGATGCATTATAAGAAACTCTACTCACACCTTAAAATGCTACCAGAGGTAATATAACAAACCTGTTTAGAACACTAACATTGGCTCCAGCCATGATTAATTTCTTCACAACCTGAAAAGTATTTGCATGTTAAGGAAAACCATGACCTGGGAAATGATAAGAGAATAAGGGGCGTCCTTGGAAGAAAACATTAATTACCTCTACATGCCCATTGAGACACGCCCAATGAAGAGGTGTATTCTTTTCCTCATTTGGTGAATTAAGACCCTGTTCACATTAACACAAGCTTTAAAACCTCTGTGCTATGTTTGGATGTTTTGAAGTGAGAAGTGAATGATGGAAAGGGAAAGGACAAAACTTAAAAACAGTTCCTTAAATGTTTATAGTACTTTTTCTCCGATTAGATTAGAATTTTACCTCAAAAATTCGCATAATAAAAATTTGCATTAAGGTTAGCATAGGTCACCGAAATGAAACTTCAATTCTGGTTGTAGAACAACACTAAAAACATCTAAGGAAATGCACTTAAGTTTTGTTCAAAGAAAAAGGACAAAAAATAGATGTAATTCCTTAGGTGATTTTAGTACCTTTCTCTTATTAGAATTGAAATTTTATTTCAACAGTTCCATAATAGAGATTTGCATTGAAGGTCAAGCATAGATTACCGAGGTAAACTTTTAACTCTAATTGGAGGAGAAACACCACAAGCATTTAAGCAATTGTATTTAAGTTTCACTCAAAGCAAAATTGGGAAAGAAAAAAGTGGGAAGGAAGGAGATTGAGGGGGAGTAATTTCCCCATGTTTATATGCTCAAGACGGTAGGAGAGAATGAAAGTTATTTTCCAATATTTGTTTAAAAATAAATCCTTTCCCCTCTTTACCCCAAATTTGATTAACTTTTTCTCATTGAAGCCTCCATTTGTATTCTTCTTACTCGGTCAAATCCACCTGACGCAAATTTCCATTATCTTTTGCTCAATAGGTTTTGGTCCAACTTTCTTCAGGATAAATTCTAAGTACATACAAATATAACTACTTGAAGAACATAGTTGTTGATCCCATCCACAGGTTGATACTAAACATTATTGTTCAAGCAATGTCAATAACTTATCTTGATAAATGCTGTAGCAACATGGCACAAGGGAGTGACCTTCAAATCAGTTAAAGATGGATTCTTCATAATTATCCAGCTGAAAACATGACACTTTTCTAGTTTATGTATGATGGATGATACGGATTTAAAAGTCCTTTATGCAAGATGACTGTATAAAGAGTGCATGAATGCTGTCAAATAGAGTTAAATATAAAAACTAATAGAAAGATTATCATGTCCTGAGAAGTGGAACCTTGGTTCTTATTAAAATTTCTCCAGTTACTCTCATGCCAGTAGTCTACACAAGTCATAATGTATGAACCGTGGCTTGAGACACTAGGATTTTATGTGTGGGGAAGACATTGAAATTCTTATAACTTTAGCAATAACATACATATATCCCCACAGTGACTTCCAATAAAACACTCTAAATATTGATTCCTTAATCATTGCCCCTTAGGTTAAATTTAAAGGGGCATAAGTTGAGGAATATAGGATGTATAGGCAAACATCTTTTAGTTTTAAATCAGACAATGAATCATCATCAAATACAAGGTGAGAGCATGGAATTACTCAAAAGGAAAAAGTTGGTAATGGCTTATTCAGATGACAAAGTTAGAAAATCAAATGAAGAATATATGTTAAAAAGCTACTCACCACTCCTCTACTGATTAAGTACTCCACAATATCAGCATGTCCATTAGCTGCAGCCATATGAAGAGCTGGATACATACATTAGAGGAGCAAAGTCAAGCACATATGAAAGAAGTACAATGGTTGCAGTTAAATTATTTTTCAGAATTATTCATCAAACAAAATTATCTTCTCCTCCAAAAGCTTTATTCTCCCTGCTTGCAGTTCTCAATGCCCTTTCTTCTAAATGAAAGTCAGCTTATTCAATCAATATGACCTTATGAAATGGGATCTTTCTATACAAGTGCCTATATCTCATGATCTCATCAATGACAAGCTTTAAAATCAAACTCCATCACCAAAATCTACCTTAACATATGAATGTAACCACTCATCATATAATCCGCTCTAGTTTTATACCTAGGAATCAAAAGTTATATTATACCCAAAATCCACCATATCAGAGGAGACTAGGAGAGTGGTACTTCTGCTACTACTTCATAAGTTCATAGCAAAGTGCAGTATGTTAATGAAGGAAAATAGTACTTCACACTAACATATGTCAATCCTAATGAATAATGATGAGATGAAGAGAATGAAGTAGGGAAGACTCAAAAGAACATCCGATTCCATGAATTTCTTGCAAAGGAAGTAAAGTGGATCCTTCCACAAGTCAAAGCTAGCACTAATGCACCTTTGTAGGAACCAGGAAGGGTTCTGCTACAACAAGATGAAGAGCATTGGATCAAAGGGCTCACTCAAAACCCCAAACCATCAAATACTTTCATTGCTGAGATTTGGGGAGCTTGGGAAACAGAAATGTTTGGCAAAACTGGATTCTCTTACCACAATCCTCGACTCCCTTGTTCAGAAAGGAAATGAGAAGATAGCTTGGCAGCTACATGGGTAGATTATCAGGAACTTGAAGAGTATGGTTAATAAGAACTGGAAGCTAAAGTCACCCATACTTTTAATCAATGGAAACAAGTGAGATGAAAGGCTTTTTATAGACAGAAGGCTTTAAAAAACAATCTGCAACAGCAATGTCAAGGTTTTTGGAGTCTCTGCAACCGCAATTACAGTTGCATCAACCACAATTCTCCACAACATCAAGAATTCCAAAAAAGTTTTGAAGTCATCCATACTTTTAATCAATGGAAATGTGTCCATACTTTTAAGTAACAAACATCAAGATTTGGGGGGTTCTTGCGAGTGCAATTAAGTTGCATCAATCACAATTTTCCACAATATCAAAGATTGCAACGAAGCAGAAACCACAAGTGCACATGACAACTATAGTTTCATTAAGATTGAACCTAATTGAAAAACCCTCACTAGACATCAAACTAAAATGCATTCTAACAAACCCCACAAATGTAAAGAAAATGAAAACAAGTAGCATATATACCTGTTCTCCCTTGATCATCCTTGGAATCAAGAGGAACCCCACTTGCTTCTAAGCTCTTAACATCATCCATGTCATCATATCTTGCAGCCTAACAAAACATTATCAACATTCAATATAATCAATCAATCACACTCAATTTCAATAAAACATACATATAATTTCATTCCATTTTTACATCAAGCAAGGCTTCGACGTTCTCCGACGTCGTTTCGGGAGGAGCTTGAAGTGCTGTGCTGGCCTCCTCCGCTCCCATTTGCAGTGGCTACTCTCACTTCACCGCTCGGCTCAGAGAAAATAAAGAGCAAAAATAAATGTTAGGGTGTACCGGCACATCAGTTATTTAACCTGCTATCATAGGTTACTTATATTTTTTAATATTGTGTTCAATTATGATGGATAATTTTTTTTACAAATTAAATATTTAAAATTTTGAATTTGTATATAGTTTCTTATGTCAAGCATCTTTCATTTTACTTGTTATTTAAATTTGATATTATTAATTAAATTAAAATAATTTTATGTTAATTGATTCATGTGTTTGACAATGGAAGATGATTAATGTAATGTGTATTAGTAAATTTAATTTTAAATTAATATAATTTTATAGAACTAATTTTAAATAAATGTGATTTTGAAATAATGTTATTTTTATATGGATAATATATATTAGAAAATTGATTTTGACATAAAATATTGTTTTGAAACATCATTAAAATTGATTTTGAATGTATAATTACTAAAATAAATTTTCTATACATGAATTGGTGCAAGTAGATCTAAAAGATAAAAGCTAATGACAAAAAGTATATATAAAACAAAATTATGAACTCGTGAATATAAAAACTAATAGAAATAACTTCAACTTAAGTTTTAACTACCCAAATCAAAATTTCATGAGATCTCAAACATTATGGTTAATAAATAAAAAATTAAGTTTTACTATTATTAGACTTAAGTTGAAACATTTTAACATGTTAGAATTTAGTAAGAACATTAAGATAATATATAAAAAATTATTTTATTATTTAATTACATTATCATATGTAGTAAGATTGTAAAATTTTATAATAATTATTTTTAAAATTATATGTATGATAATTTTTAAATAATTGACAATATTAAAATTTTAACATTAATAATTATTTCGTATTTATACTATAATAAAAAAAAATTACCGTTAGTTAGAAAATAAACTATTAATTGAGTTGGCTTTGCAATTTAAAATGTTCAAGCATGTCTTCAGATATCTATACCCTTTGGCATGCCTCACAAGCGCAGCTGAAGATAGCTAATGAAAAAGTATACAATGATAATCTGTGTAAGATTGGACGCTTGATTATTTGAAAAATCGATGAATCCAACGATTAAACTATAAAATTAACCTGTTTAAAAACATTAAAAAATTGATAAGCTGATCAAAAATCGGTGAAACCATTAAAAATCAATCACTTATTGGTTCAACCGGCTATAAAAATGTTTTTTAAGAGGTCATTTATCATCATTTTTCATCTATTGTATTTTTTCTAAATACTCGTAACATCAATAATATTTGACTTAATTATACTTTTTGGTTTATAAATATTATAATTGTGTAATTTTTTGTCTCACTAATTTTATTTGTACTAACTGAGTCTCTTAAGTATTGTAATCAAGTAATTTTAGTTCTTAAGTTCTAATTGTGCAAACTAGGTCTCTAATTATTTGTTTGTTTTTTGTCTTTATGTCAACTTATCATTAAATATTTAATATATTTCGATGATATGACACTAATGATTAGCATGAAGAATGATGTGACACTGATGACTAACATCATAGGTGCCACATATGCAATGTCTACCCTGTCATATATCATTTATTAATGTTGCATATGTAACATTTATCATGTCAGTAGCATCTATGTCATGCTAGTCATTAGTGGCATGCCAACAAAATTGGTCAAATATTTTTAAGTTAGAACTTGAGGAACCAAAAATTTTTAAGTACAATATTTAAAGGACCCAATTGGCATAATTATAACTTAAAATACAAAAATTGCACAATTATTGTAATACTTGAGAGATTATAAGTACAATTAAGTCTATATTATTTTATTATTATTATTATTTTATTAATATCAATTCGACCACAATTCAAGTATAATCCAACTATTAAATCTTGAACTAATACCTTGATCAGTTTAATGAGCAATCTAATTTTGAAAACATTTTATAACAACAAAACAATTTTAAAGGAAAAGATAGGTAATGAAAGCGTATGCAATGACAATTATTCACGCTTGTCACTTGGGAAGAGTCACAGTGTGAGCTTAATCTGAGTTTGAGAGAGAGTCCCCTTTTCCTTCTTTCTACTATCTATTTATAATCATTTCTGCGATTGTACTATGTCGATCACTTTACAGAGTCAGTCACTTTTGGAGAACCAGCCGGGGGCTAAAGGACAACCCTCCAAGTGCCGAGTGGAGCAGTAGACATTTGAATTGGAGAACCAGCCAAGATAGACTAGCCAGGAGGGTTGAAGGCCGATTGGTACACAGACTCTCAAGTGTCGAGTGAAGAGTACCTGTAAAGACACTTCAACGCCCAAGTCAGTATGGGTTGGGGTATGTGCAAGCATGGGATGAATTAAGCATACCTAAGACAAGTAGTGTATTCCCCTATTTATAAAGCTTGGGCCTATCTGCAGCGACAACCCATGTGGTTCAATTCCCGGATGTGCCACTTGAAGGTTTCGATGTGTATCTTGTCATGTATCACGTTAAGAGAGGCTAAGCTATGGTCGACTTTGGTTGGGATGAAGTGAGCTTGGCCGAAATGTCTTCGACACAACGAGTATACTTGTCCCTCAAGTCTCGAGGATCTGAAAGGGGATGCGGTGACTAGCACGTGCTGGCATTGTGGGGGCATGTTGGAACTTGTACCCACGCTCATTAAAGTCTGGCCAAGGTGAAGCGGACTTGGCCGAAGCGTCTTCAGCCCTACAAATACACTTGCCCCCCAAGTCTCAAGGACCCAAAAGAGATGTGGTGACTAGCATTGCCTTGCTCGGATCACAATGGTCTGAGGGGTGCTTGGTGAGAGTGTACACCTTAGGGTGTTTGAGCGTTTCCTCGCTCATATCCAAAAGTTCGAGGGGTGCTTAGCGAGAGCATATACCTTAGGGTGTTTGAGCATTTCTTTGTTTGGATTCGAAAGTCCGAGGGGTGTTTGGCGAGAGCAAGTAAGTGCAGTAAATGGGAATGCTGATAAAAATAGGAGACAACGAATTTTTTAACATGTCTCATTAAAAAACCTTCTTGGCCGATAATGTCCTTTTACAATTTTACGTAAGGGACACACAACCAAGGTAGGAAAAAGAGTATATCGTTAAGCTAAGTGAAGTAATACTTGAGGTGCATGGAGTTCCACGTCCTTGGGATGATTGTGTCATCTAATTGTTCCAAGTGGTATGCGTCATTGTAGAGTGATTCCTAGATTCAAAAAGGTCCTTCCCAATTGGCCGTGAGCTTTCCTTCTTCTTTCTTCTTCCTCGTATCTCCTATCCTCTACCAGACTAGGTCAGACTCACTAAGATCTCGGGGTCGAACCTTGGAGTTGTATCTACGAGCTACTCGTTATCAACAAACTTCCTACCTTATACATGCTTGGGGTGTTCAACCGAGGTCACCTTATACGTGATCTGCAACTCTTCGTAAAATTCTCGCAAGGACTTGCTAACAAATTGGGTTCCATTGTTAGTTACCATCGAGTTGGGGATTCCGTATCTACATATAATGTTCTACCATATGAATTTTTGGAACTTCTGAGTGGTGATCATAGCTAGGGGTTCAGCCTCGATCCACTTTGTGAAGTAGTTTATGTCGACGAGCATGGATTTTACTTATCCTTTAGCCATGGGGAACAGCCCAAGGATGTCTATTCCCTACATCAAGAAGGGCCACGATGTCTTGATGTGCTACAACTCTTTAGTAGGGGAGCGATTGATGGTACCATGGGCTTGACATTCTTGAAACTTGTATAGGTAGAGTGGGCACTCCTCACTGATCATCAACCAATAGTAGCTCGCCTTTAACATGCGTGCCACCATGGCCCATCCGCTTGAGTGAAAGTCGTAGATTCCTTTGTGGATCTCGTTCATGACGTAGTTGGGTTAGCTCTTTCTTAGACACTTTAGGAAAGGGATGGAAAACCCTCTTTTGTATAGGTGGTCGATCTCAATGAGGTACTGGCTAGCCGTCCACCTAATTTTGGCAATGTTGCCTTTGTCCTCAGGGGAGGTACCATGCCATAGGTATTCCAGATGGGGGTCATCCATTCTTTGTCTTCGACTTCAGCAAGTAGTATTTCAGGCCTATCCATTGTCGGTGATGGGAGAGTCTTGTGGAGGATTGTACAACAGGGAGAACCTTGATAGTGGCTAGTCACACGAGGGTGCAGTTAGGGCTTGATGGTAGTACCTTAAGAATAGGGGCTCCTTTACTTGATACGTCCCCTTGACGTGTTTGGCCACCAATTGGGATTTGGTGTGTGGCGCATCTGTAGTGCATCGACCTCTCGCGCTAGGTCGAGTCCTACGAGGAACGCTTCGTATTTGTCTTGGTTGTTGGAGGCTTTGAAGTCAAATTTGAGCGAGTGTTCCAAAGTTATATCCTCGAGGCCTTCGAGGATGATGTCGGTAGATCCACCTTTTGAATTCGAAAAGTTGTCCATGTATAAGACCCACCATGGGTCTTCTTCTGGGGCGATGTCATCTTTATAAAAATTTGACCAAGGCTTGGGACTTGATGGCTCCCCTCGGCTCGAACTTGAGGGTGAATTCAGATAGCTCCACCAACTAGGCCATCATCCTTCCAGCTAACTCGATTTTTTGTAGCACCTATGGGATAGAGTGGTCGATGCGGACTACCATCGTATGAGAGTGGAAGTAGGGGCGTAGTCGTTGGGCTGAGGTGACCAAAGTGAGGATGAGCTTTTTTATCATTTGATATCAAGACTCTACATCTTGTAGCGTCTTATTGATGTAGTATATGGCTCAACGTCTTTCCGACCTTTTGGACCACTACAACACTAATGGAGTGCTCTGAGATAGTGAGATATAGGTATAGGTCATGGTCATCCATCAATCTTCTCAAGATGGGTGGTGAGGCTAGGAATTGCTTGAAGTCTTGGAAGGCCCTTTCACAATCTTCGTCCTAATGGAAAGAGGTAAGCTTCTTGAGGAGTTGGAAGAATGGTCAGGCCTTCTTGACTATCCTCGACAGGAAGCGAGACAATGAAGCTAATCGTCCTATCAACCTCTATACCTCTTTTTACATTTTGGGACTTTTCATCTTGATGATGGCATCACACTTGTTAGGGTTGGCTTCTATGCCTCTATGAGTGAGCATGAAGCTTAAGAACTTCCCACCTTGGACTCCAAACACACAATTGTCCAGATTCAGTCTCATGTCATGTTTTCAGACTTGGGCGAAAATATCTTCTAAGTCTTTGATATGTTTCTTGGGACTAGTGGATTTGACAACATGGCGTCCATGTATACCTCGAGGTTGTGGCGGATGTGGTCAACGAAGACCTTATCCATCAACCTTTGGTAGGTGGCCTTGCGTTCCTAGGCCAAACGACATGACTTGGTAGCAATTAGTCGGCCCATTCGTCATGAAAGGATCTTCTTTGTGTTTGGCAAATACATTTGAATTTGGTTGAAACCAGAATACGCATCTAGAAAGTTGAGAACTTGAAAGGTCGATGTCCCGTTGATTAGTCGATTTATGCTCAATAGGGGGTAGGAGTCTTTAGGGCATGCCTTGTTCAAATCGAAGTAGTCGACGCACATCCGCCACTTCTTGTTGTGCTTTTTCACTAGTACCACATTGGATAACCAAGTCGTGTAACTGAACTCTTGGATAAACTTGGCGGCTTTGAGCTTAGGCTGTTTCTTATTCTATGGCTTTTAATCTGTTGCCTCCCGTCTTTCTCTTCCGTTGTGCAATTGGCTTAGCTTCTGCACATAGTGTGAGGTGGTGGCAAATGATATCTATTCTTGGCATGTCAGATGGTTGCCATGCGAACAGGTTAGTGTGGTTCCAAAGGGTAGACACCAGTTATTCTCAATGGGGTCCCTACATCCTTTCCCCTATTTGGGTGTGGTTCTCCTCATCGGTCAAAGGTATACATTTGAGCTTTTCAATGGGTTGGACTCCCTAGTCGACTGTAGGACTAGGGTCAAGCTCGACGTCAGTCAAATTTTTGATGTTTGCCTTGCCTTCCTTAAAGGGTTTGGTTGCCACCTTCAGGCTGTCTACGTAACATTGTTAGCCCATCTTCTGGTCGGTCTTGATTGTCACTACCCGACCATTTGAGGAAGGGAACTTCATGACCAGGTAAGGGGTGGAGACGATGGCACCGAGGGCATTCAACGTCAGCCGATCGATCAAGACATTGTAGGAGGTGTCAGCCACCACTATGAGGTATTAGTCCAAGATCGTGCAAAGTGTGCTAGGGTCGCCAAAAGTCGTGAGAAGGTCTATATACCCACAAATGTCCACGAGCTCTCTCGAGAAGCCCACCAATTATTCATGGTACGAGCATATCATTGTCTCTAGGATTTGTAGGCATCGGAAGGTGGACATGTATAGGATGTGGGTTGAGCTCCCTTAGTCAATTAGTACCTTTTTTACAACAAAATTGGCTACCTTTATGGTAATAATCATGGGGTTGTTTTGTTCAGGGTGGACTCAACGAAGTCATAGTCAATGAAGGTTATGGGGACAGTTGTCGACGAGTTTGGTCGACACCTACGTGGATACTGTTGACGATGCATAAGTACCATTTTCTAGCCGAGCTCAAAGAGCCTCTAACAAACCCTCCAATGATGGTGTTGATGACTCCTTTGAGCCTTGGGGTCCTATCGTGCTTGGGCGTCTAGTCCCGTCTTGGCACCCGGTCCTACCGTAGAGTTCACTCCCTTCTCGGTGTTCGTTCTCTTCTTGGTGATCGCTCCATCCTCTAGTCGTCAAAATCTTGTTTTCAACCTGTGTATCTAGAATCAGCCCCTCTTTTCACAAACTTCTGAAGGTGACAAGCCTAGATCAACTTCTCCATCTTGTCTCTTAATGTTAGGCTTTCCTTCAGTCGTATGCCCATAGTTCCTATGGTAGCGATAGTACTTGCTCTTATTGGCCCATGGCCTAGTCACGTTGCGAGGGAAGGGTGATTAGGTCAATGTTACACGCTTCCTCGAACAATGCGGCCTGACTAGTGTTGAGGAAGGTGAAGACCTGATACTTCGGCTCTCAGGTTGGCCCCTCACTCCTGCCCTTCTTCTCGTTCGTTCGGCCAGGGTGTCTATGATCTTTGTGGATGCGGGGAGCCAAGGACTGCCTAGCGCAAATGTTGTCACAAAACTCGACCATGTATTCCATTTGGATGTAGCTGGAGGCCCTTGTCCTTAGATCATCGATGTCTTTAGGTGGCAGTTTGGATAGACTGTCGAAGAACGATCCCAATTTCAGTGCCACGATAATGAAGTGAAAGGCCACTTCAAGGTTAAGGTTGTGAGTTTTCACAAAAAATATCCGAGAACCGTGACACAAAGAAACAGATGGATTCATTCTCCCCCTATCGCAAGTTAACAAATGTCATAGAGGTAAGGTGGTAGGGTCGACTAGTCGAATACTGAATATCAAACCTATTCTTCAACGTCTCGAATGAGTCAATCGAGTTAGTAGGTAACTATGTGTACCAATGGAGGACTAACTCCTTCAAGGAGGTCGGGAATGTTCGACATAGGATGGCATCTTCGTTACTGAACAAGTTCACTTAGGTGAAGTAGTTAGTGAGGTGCTCGTCAGGGTCAATGGTACCGTTGTATTTGTCCAAATGCATATCCCTCCACCCTTTCGGCAAGGGAGTCTTCATTATCCCATCTACAAAGGGGTGTTGCCAAACATGGGGCACATTGGCTCCAAGTGCTTTTTTATTACCACTGCTAAGTGGGCATCTCAGGCGTTGGTCTCCCCAATCTGTTTAGGTTGTCAGGTAGTTGCATTGTTGGTGCCTGTTTGTTGGAATTGAGCATGGAGTTCATCATTCTCTCGTCTCAGCACCTTGATCTTGTTGGCATGTCGTTTCTACATTTCACTCTTAACTACGACTCACTTCTGTATCTTGGATATCTCCCACATGATGTTGTGAAATGTCGATGGCTCCCTTAGAGGTGCTAGGGGGTCAAAGTTGCTTTTATGTTTGGTATATGATTAGTCATCTTCGTCTCCACAAACAGTATCAAATGTTTTCTATTGAGAATTCTCATCTAGAACTCTTGGTGGGAACTTCCCAAGTTGGAGAGGATCTCCACTTCTTTTTGGCTGTGCTCTTGTGCTCAAGCTCCGATCTCTCTACTTCACCCTCAATGTAGGCCGAGGAGTCACAAATGATAAGGTACCTGGAAAGACACTCCGACACCCATGTCAATGTAGGTGTATTCACCTGTAAGCATGACATGAATTAAGCTTACCTGAGACAAGTAGTGTATTCCCCTATTTATAAAGTTTGGGCCTGTTTACAGCGGCGGCTCATGCGACTTAATTATCAAATGTATTGCTCAAGGATTTCAACATGTATCCTACCATGTATCATATTGAGAGGGGAACGAGCTATGGTCGATTCTGAACGGAATGAAGTGAACTTAACTGAATTATCTTCGACACGATGAGTATAATATTAATAACACTTTTCTATTATCCTTTCTTAACTTTTCAATTCTACTTTTATTTACTATATTTATATTATAATTCAATTTACATTACATGAATAATCTTTATTTCGAGCTATATTATAAATGTTTTGTGTACACATCTTTACATTTTTAAAATAGACAATGTTCTTATTATAATTCGAATTCAATAAATAAATTTCATAATGTTTACATATCGATTAAAACTCGTTTCAGATTTTGAATTGTAATTAAAGTATCATATTTTCTATAAAAAAATTAGGCTATTAATTTAAATAAAAATTCACGAAAATATTTTCTATTTTAAGGTCTTTCACAAACAAACACTTTATTTATTAATTAGAGAAGTTATTCTTTTTGATGGGGAAAAAGCCATTCTGATGATGGGAAGGTAATAAGATACTAGAAAAACCAATAAGGTACCACCAATGTGGTGACACAACGCAGCGGATATAAATTCTCCTAACTTGCAAGAATCTCTAAGGAGTAACCACAAATGAGAATGAAAGCAACAATGAGAAGAATCATACAAGAGAGACCAATATTTTTAACGTGGAAAAACCCCCTCAATGTGAGAAGTAAAAACCACGGGTCGTCCAGACTAAAGAAATCAATCCATTATTATCAAATAAGGATACAAGAGTGTTCAAGTCAAGAATAGTATTTATTCATACAACTAACCAGCACAAGCAAGCAAGCAAAACTTGCAAATGAAGAACAAGATGAAGGAACAAGAAAGTAAAGAACCCACAACACAACACCTTCTTTCTCTCTTTCCTCTCTCCTCTCTTTTGTCTTGTGAAAATCCACTCTTTCTCTTGACCTCACAATCTAACCTCTTCTCCTCTTATAAAGAGAGAACTAGCGGGTTTGAGAGTATTGGGCTTTTGTTCACATAGTTTGGGAGCCCAAAAATAACCCAACACTTTTGAGAATCAAATACCTTTAATTTTGAGAACCAATTTTTCCCAACAATACATGTACACGAGCAAAGGAAACTATAATCAACTTATTTCATCCATGACATCTAAAACAAGACTATCCACCTTGGTCCTTAATGCTTCATTTGCGCCTCCTTCCAAGTATCTAATAAATCATAATTCATATATATTATAATGTCATCATGATAAGTTCAAAATATATAATTTTACAAGTTCAAAACATAATCAAGATATTATACTCATTCAATAAGACAACCATAAGTAAAAAGTACATATATATAGATAAGGCATAGTAACAAAACTTGTAGATTTATGCTTATGCAATCAGAATGGTGTTGTATTTTGTGCTAAGTTGAGAATGAGAGAAACGAGAATGATAAAGAGAATCAAAAGGCAAAAAATTATCTTATAAGAACAAAAATGATACGGGTGTCCAAAAAAATTAAATTGAACTATAAGAGAACTAAATTGAACTGAAAAAAAAACAGTTCGCTTGTGAACTAAACTGTTTTTTGGTTTAGTGAATTGTTTTCTAAAATTTGAACTGAATTGTTCTCTAAACCAAATTAAACTATTTTTTTCATTAATTTATAGAAGAAAGAATGAAAGTAGATTCTTTTTACCCTTTTTATAAAAATAAGTCAGTTTTTATAATTCAGTTCAATTCTTTATAAAAAGATCTTAGTTTTTATAGTTGAGTTTGATTCTTCAATAATTTAGTTCAATTCATTTTTTCCCACCCTTAAAAAAAGACAAAGAGAGAAAATGAAAGTGCAACAATAAGGACGAAAGTGCAACAATAAGCTTTCAAGCACATGACTTTTTTCACAGAAGAAATGAGTTTTAAATGGGAAAGATGGAGTGTTGCAGCTCATGGGAGTGTTTTAAAACAAAAACACAACTTTTACATTGATTGATTTTATAATTGATGTAAAAAAATTTACATTGGTTTTAAAATTCACCGATGTAAAAGTTCCTAAAAGCACATCTTTTTACCTTGGTTGTTTATATAATCAATGTAAATAAGCACGTGACATTTAAAAATGACATCAACATTTTTGTTTACAGCAGTTTCTAAGGAACTGATGTAAAATGGTAAAAAATATTTAAGTATATTTCTACACTAGTGTTTTTATTTTGTTCTTATGTTTTCTTGCTGAAAAACTAAGCGTTACTCTATTATAAAAAGATAAGGATCATTTTATTTCTTTTCCAATATAGATAATTGCCTCCATCAAACAAATAAAATTTAGGTTTAATGTATTTTTTACCGCTCATCTTTCACGTTTTTGTGAATTTGTTACCCAATTATAAAATTTGCTGATTTTGCCACCCAACTTTCAATATTTCACATTATTCCTCATTATTAAATATTTGTCAAATTTAAACAATTTGCTGACATGGCACATGATGTGTCATTTGCTTAAATACATTTTTTGTCACTCATTTTTCATGTTTTTGCAAAATTTTCCACCTAACTATAAAATTAGAACATTTTTCTATCCAACTTGTAACATTTTTTGTCTCATTGTTAAATGTTTGTCAAATTTAAACGATTTACTGACATGATTCATGACAAGAAAAATAATGTGTCATTTAATTATATACTTTTTATGTGAGGTGGAATTTTTTTTTTAATTTAGAAAGTTTGACTAAAATGAAAATGTTGTTAGACTTATTGACATAACATATCCCTCTTATTCTAAGGTTTCAAATGTAGCTTCTCTAGGTTAATTGAGAATTGATTTTGTGAAGTTTGGAGAATTTGTTCCTCATAATTTTGTTTTAGGTTTGGTAATTAAGATTTCAAAATTATGGGTTTTAATCAAGTTTTCCAATAATCATTTATTTGAAATTTAAGTTAGATATTAAAGGTTTAATTTATGATAAATAAGAAAAGACTATCATGGTTGAATCATATTATAATTGGTGTTGGCATACAACTATTAATAAAACTATGTAATTGTTAATCTTTTTCTTTCTACTTTAAATGTTTTCTTAAACAAGAACTATATTCTGATTTTACTCATGAGTTGGTTAGATGTACCTAGTTACACAGTTTGAGCAAACAATGAAATAGGTAGTAGTAATGTTTATAATCTTGCCCAAACATGAGAGCTATTATAATCTTGCCCAAATATAGTAATAACATTCATTATTTTCATTTTAGACATACTTTTAAAAAAAAGTTTTTTTAAAATCATTTTTACCTCACTTTAAAAAAATATAATTGACACGTCATTTGTCTTGTCATAGGTCATGCCATGAATCCCATCACGAGGCACGTAATGAGTCAACAAATTGTTTAAATTTTATGGACATTTAATGGTAGGGAAAAATATAGTAAGTTAAGTGACATATTGTACAAATTTTATAATTGGGTGCCAAAATTCGCAAAAATGTGAAAGATAAGTGACAAAAGGGTATTTAAGTCATATAATTAAATGACACATCACAAGCCACGTTAGCAAACCGTTTTAATTTGACAAACATTTAACAGTGGAGAAAAATGTGCAAAATATTGTAAATTAGATGATAAAATGTGCAAATTTTATAGTTAAGCATCAAAATTGGTGGAAACATGAAAGATGAATAGCAAAAAGTGCATTTAAGTCTAAAATTTAAACGACTTCTTCCCAAAACTGTCTCTTCATTCCATCCTTAGGTTATATGGTTCTATTCTATTGTTAAATTATATATATATATATATATATATATAAAGGAGAGATCAAGTTACTCTAAAAATAACTAGGCCCTTAGATGATATTAGAATTTATTATTGGGTTCACCTTTCATATTACTTACGAGGCAAGTCTAATAGCGTTGATTGTTGCTAGAGATAATGTTTAAATAAAGTATATAATTGAAAGATTAACTCTTGTGTTACAAGCCATTTTGTGAGATTGGGTTAAAGTCAAACTCAAATTTTAAGATGTTTATTCTATATTTGTTATTATGTCCTCACATTTACTAGAGATAGTACCTAAATAGTATATAAACAAGGGTTGAGTTAGGCCCATACTATATATATATTTCTTACAAATTTTGTGGTATTAGAATTAAGCCCTTATGGTATTAGAATATGTTATTGAGACATCTATCATATTATTTATGCACAAAGTCTAATAGTGTTGGGTGTTACTAGAAATAATGTTTAACTAGAGTATATAAGTGGAGGGGTTAATCCTTGTTTTACAAGCCATTTTGTGAGATTTAGTTAAAGCCAAATCCAAATTTTAATATGTAGATTTGTTATTATATTCTCATATTTACTAGAAATAGTGTCTAAATACTATATAAATGAGGTTTAAGTTAACCACATACACATGCACACGCACACGCACGCACACACACACACACGTACACTTACACGTACACACGCACACGCACACGCACGCAGCCACGCACGCACGTGCACGCACGCACACGCACGCAGCCACGCACACACGCACGCACACACACGCACACACACACACGCACGCACGCACACGCACACACACATGCACGCACGCACACGCACACACACGCACACACACGCACACGCACACACACCCACCCACCCACACACACGCACGCACACGCACACATACACGCACGCACGCACGCACACACAGACACAGACACACGCACACGCACGCACGCACATAGACATTTGTTATTATGTCCTTATATTTATTATAGATAGTACCTAAATAATATATAAATAAGAATTAAGTTAATCTTAAATATCTTTAAAAAAATGACTTTTACTTAATTTTTACTATAGATAAGTTATTGTATGTAAAACTAGAATTATTTTCTTTTCACAAACACATATCTTGATTGTATATTCTTATTTAGGAGATTGTAACGACTATTAATTTATTAATTAAATTCTATCTATAGGATGATAGATACTTAGATTTACCATTTCATATAAACACTTGGTGTATAAAACCTAAAAAGAAATACTTGTCATAAGGAATACTTAGGAAAGTATTTGGATAGTCAAGTGAAACAATTCTTGTAAACATCTATTGGAAAAAGTAAAAATCTTGGCCGTGGCCAAACATTGGATGAAGTAAAAGTTGTTGGGTGAATATGGATAAATATCTAGCATTATCTTTCTTTTTCTTTCACTATAATCCGTTTTGACTAACCTGAGGAGTTAATTGCGAAAACTGATTTTCTTAAATAAAAAAAAACAAAGTTTTTATAAATGTTTTTCTTGCATATCTTATCCCTTAAAATGATTCATCGTCTTGCTTCCAAAATCATTATTTGTTGTTACGTTGTTTGCAAAAGAAAATGTTTTCATGTGCTTCAAAAGTGTTTAAAAAAATCAAAATACAATTCACCATCCTTTTTTTTTATATTCTGTGTTTATCTTTACATTAATTACTCAATTTTTTTTACTTAAAAAAATAAATATATTAATTAACATTTAAGTAATCTTAAGTAAATATTTAATCCTAAAAAAATAAGTTCACCATCTTAATGTGAAACACCTCTCCCTTAATTACGAATTATTTATCTTATTATAGTTTACTTATTTTTTATTAATCTTAATTAAAATGCATATAGATGGTAAATGTTGGAATATATTAAAGCTAAAAAAAAAGATTGAGTTATAAATATTAATTACCTATTATACATATATTATTTATACAATAGCTGTTAACAATTTTTGTTTCTTCCGAACAAGAAACTAAAATTAATAAAATATTACTCAAAATTGATAGTTTCTCAACAAAAATAAAATATATTGGTTCTATATTATCAATAAAAAAAATATACTAAATGGAGTTTATTACAATAATCTAGTAAGTAATTGTGTATCTTAAAATAAACATTAAATAAATTTTCAATAATTCTTATAAGTTATTTTAATTAGTTTTAAAATGCCTCATCTCAATTATTTTGCTTTAGCTTTAAAGTTAGTCTCTTATATCTCTCAACAACTTGTGTTATAAATATGGAGAATAAAGTCTTAAATGCTATTGTCTCAAAAGAGACTAAACCTAACTTCCTTTGGCATTCAATTATTATTTTTTCTTCATTTTTGTATATTACTTGTTCATTTATTTATTGTGAAACATTCGTAAGTTATCCTAGGTATCATTTATTTTCAAAAACTTGAGAAATAGCTTAAGCTTTTTTTTTCTTTTATGAGTGAAATATGAAGAAATTTATAAAATAAATACATAGATTGTGCCTAAAGAAGTCGGTGTGTGAGGTTTGAAATTGTGTAAGTACCTTTTGTACGTATAGTGAAAAAATCTTAAATGTGATGGAAGACGTTCATGTAGATAAAGATGAATAAGATAAATCTTTTATGTACACATTATTCTTCCTATTTCTTTAATCAAAACTAACAGAAGGGTTAAATTGTGAAACAAATTTCTTTATACAAATTTTTTAAGTGTAAAGACTATTTCATTTGACTTTAATTATCTGTTTGGAAGCGAGAAAAAAAAATAGAACTGATGGAAATGTGATAGAGAGAAAGGAAGAATAAAGAAATAGATAAAAAAAATATGATGAAATTTTAAGTTGTTTGGTTTGAGAAATAGAGAAAAATTAAAAAAAAAATATTATGAGATTATTTAATTTGGATAATAGGAGAAGAGAGAAGTTAGATTAAAAATAAAATATTGTTTTGCCTATATAAACAAACCATAACCCATTACAAGAGTAATATAACCAATTGCCAAAAACACATCAGAATCGATTATTAAACACTTCATAATTGATTATTAAACATAGAAATCGATTATCAAACACAGTGAAATAGGAAATCACAAAACAATTGATCGAAAACAACATGGCAATTGATTATCAGCCACAATATTTCTCTCCTATGTACCAAACCAACGTCACATATTGGAGAAGCAAAATAGAAAGAAAATGTCACTGAACATAGCAATAAGCTTGGGATTTTCCTTCCAACATAATTTTCTTATATATTAATTAAAGAACAAAAATAGTTGTATTCCTCGTTTAAATGATTTTTTTTATACTTAACATTAAGATTCAAACCCCTTTAATCTTGATTAAGGTACCCAAATAACTATAATTTATGACAATTAATGTTGTTCTAGTTTTCTTTCTATAAATATTTATATAGAGAAAGTTTATTTAAAGACTATTTATCTATCACATGTGACTGAAAATTGATCAAATAATAAATTATTATATAATCTTACTTTTCTTTACCTAAATATATTTTTTTTCCCTCAAATTGAAAGTGAAATTGTTTTTTATCTCAAATAAAAAATGATGTTTTTAATCTTGTAATTGATAAAAGTTATTATTAGTCCCTCAATCTAATTGACATTAGCGTTTTTAGTCCTTTAATTGAGAAAAAAACCTTTTCATGTAGATAATCTTTCTAATAACACTAAGTAGAAAATTTTTTCTTAATTATATACACTAAAAATACTAACGTTTGTTTGGTTTGAAGGACTAAACAATTTTTTTTAATTAAAAGAACTAAAAATACCGTTTTTTTATTTGAAAGATAAAAATAAATTAATCCTAATTTAAGTGATGAAAAATATATTTAAATTTTTTTGTAATTATCTTTTGAACACTTAATATTTACAAAATATTTTTGTAATTTTTGTAAAGTTATCTTTTCAATCAATTTTATCACTCACATTGCCCTATGCTTGCAAATATTATTTAATATATTAATTTTAAAATAAAAAATTACATATGAATTGAGAATAAATAACATTCTTTAGAGATCATATATTTTTTTTATCCGAAAACACTAAATCTTATTGTAATAACTCTAACCTATTTGTTATCTCGTCTTTATCCAATTATAGGAGCACTCGTTAGTTAATCCAACCTTTTTTTTTTTTTTGTCGATTTTGTATAGTTAATGTTAGTCTTAAAATTATATTTTTACTTCCGTAGTTTGTAAAAAAAAAAGTGCCTTAAAAAATATTTTATATGATTAAAATGTAATAAAATCAAATATATAAATATCTATTACATAAATGAATATACACTAAAGCTAATTTTTATATAGGTACATATTCTATTCAAGTTAAATAGAATTATTATAAACAGTAAAACTCTTCCTCATATAAGATGACTAAAGTTAATTAATAGAAATTAAATCTAACAAAAAAAAATGACTGAAGTTAATCAGTAGAGATTAAGTCTAACAAAAAAAAATAGTTTTCATGACATAACGATTCAATATTAAATTTTTGCTAGAAAAAAAATCATACGTAGTGTTTGAGTATCTCGAACAACAATACATTCGAAAAAATACATAACTAAAAACAAAAATAGACACAAAAGTTAATATGTTTTGAAGTGGGCATTTTAAAACAATTAATTGTTTAATTTGAATACAAATATATATAAAAATGATCGATTTACCTAACATCCCTACTCAATATAAAATTTGAAGGTTGTAGTTGGTAGGACTTATAGGGTAGGTGGCAACCCTGTCAACCTTGTAATCAAGGACGTAGGAAGATGATAAAATTTCAAAAACCCATAACAATTATTTTAGTCAAATCTATTATATATACCAGTGTCTCGTAATTATACCCAAATTAAGTTAACCAACTTTTGAGCTAGAGGATGTTGGATTTAAATTGGTAATAACCTAATTTATCAAAATCAAACTAAATTAATATAAATTTGGATTATATTTTCAAGTTCATGAAGTCAACATATGATTAAATGAATATTCTATAATTATTAGGAAAAGCAAAGCAACACTGTTCTGTTAAATGATTTTAATATTTTTATTTAATTCTTAATATTAATTATTTTATGGATTTAAATAAAATATATTGATACTGTAAAAATTTGTATACCATCGATTTATCATCAATTATTATATAATTAAAAATTATTAATTTTGTAATAAATAATTTAAAAGTTATATCTAAACTATTATTTAATTTATTGATAACTAGTATTGTAGCAAGTACAATGTACTCTATAAATATTTATTTTTATAATTAAAATTTATAATAAATAAATAACTCTAGATATATAATTAATAAATAAATATATTTTTAATGTATAAAATATATTTTAGATTTATAATAAATAATTTATATTGTGATACAAAATTATTTTGTAACTCTTGATAATTTATTTTAAATAAATATTAAAATTTAATTTATAAATAAATATAAAATGAATAGATTGAAAGAGTCAATAGAAACTCCTAAAAAGATTCTTATTGAAGAAAAATTATTAAAAAACGTTATTATTAAAAAATAAATCCTAAAAACATTCATTCTCATTCAATATAGTTATTCTATGTATGACTAATATTTAGCATTTTATAATAGATAAATATTTTTGAGTATATAAATTATATTTTAGATTTATGTTAAATAATTTTTATCAAAATATACTTTTATTTTTAAATATTGATGATTTTTTAAAAAATATTAAAATTTTAATTTAAAATAAAAAATATTAAAAATGATAGATTACGATGAAAAATAAAATTCCTAACAAATGATTTCGTTAAAAATAACTAAAAATGATCTCGTTAAAAAAAACTAAAAATGCTCCTATTGAAATAATAATAACTAAGAATACTCTTATTAAAAGATAGCAGCTAAAAACACTCATGTTGGATCTAATTATTCTACTTTATACAAAGAAATAATATATATAACTTTTTTTTTACTAACAATCTATAAAAAAATTAACTATTATTTTATAATTATTTCTTTATTTAAATTATAACACTTTGAACAAAAATATTTGCAGGGATTGTTTTTCAACAAGGGCATTTTTGAAAATTTTCTTTAATGAAAATGTTTTTATGAATTTTTAAATTTTTTAATCTTTTTTAATCTAATATTTTCATCTTTATTTCAAAATTAAATTTTAATATCTTTTTTTTAAAAATTACCAATATCTAAAAATAATCTTATATCATAATATAAAATATAATTTATTTGTTTAAAAATATTTTTATTATAATTTTAATTATAATATAATTTATATATTTAAAAATATTTATTTATATTATCAATTTCAATCATATAAAATAAATGTTTATAATATACATTTCACATATTAAATATTATTTTAATTATATAAAATAAACATTTATAATATACCTGTGCGAGATAAACTACTTTTAGTTTATCCAAAGATAACTTTTCTAGGTATACTAAACTTTGAAGGACTTATGTACCAAAAAAAAACTTTGAAGGACTTGAAATATGTCTAAAAATTAACTTCTATTTTATTTCTAAAAATTGTAAGTATTGTGTATTGAAATATAAATATTTATAAAATTTTCAGTTCAATATAATATTTTATAAAATTAAAAAATAAAATTGAAATATATGAAGTGAAAGACTATCATAGATTAAGATAAAAGTGGTATTGTTGTTTTGTGTTGTGATCTGCGTATATCTTCCCTTCCTTCTAGAAAAGAAAAAAAAAGGTAAACAAGGTTTCGTAATAAAAAAATAAAAAAATAAAAAAATAAAAAAATAAAAAAGGTGCAAGAGTATTGGAAACAGAAGATAGAGATTGGGGAGAATAAGATTAAAGAGGAGTGGCAAAGAACAAAAGAAGAATCGGAACTACCAAACGTGTCCTTGCTTTTAGGCTACACGTGGCCACATGCCACGTGTTCATGAGTCTCTCGTGCTGTCCACAATTCAAGAACACACACCAGAGGAGCCAAAATTTTAAAATAAATTTAATTAATTTAATTAATTAATTAATTAAAATTATTATTTTTTAACTTAAATATATTTTCAATTCTTATAAAATGATTCAAATTTTAATTTTAGATTTTTTAATTTTATCTTTGTAAATTATAAGTTATTGTTTATTTTAGAAAAAAGTTTTAAATCATTGTTCCGCCTCTTTATAACATTAGTAAATTTTAATTATAATCTCTTTAAATGTTTCTTTTATTTTTAATCTTTTAAAATTTAAAATTATTATTTTTATCTTTAATATTTATTTAAAAACATATAAATAATATTGATTTTATGAATTTAGAAAAAATATTTAGAATGGTTATATATCAAGTAGACATTAGTGTTCCAAATAAAAAAAATTATAAATAGGAGTAAGTATTACCTATGAACATTTAATCTTTTATTAAATATATAAGGGTGTCTCATAATAAGTGAAAAAATAATTTTATAGGACACAAATTAGAGAAATATTTTTTCAGAAACAAAATAAATAATTTTTAATTTTATAGGAATTAAAAATATATTTATGTTTTATATTTTTTATTTATCTTTTTAAAAAAATAAAATTATCAATTATTTTAAACTTTTCATAATTCATATTATTAAAAATAAGAGATAATGTTAATAAATTTATTTTAACATTTTAAATATTTTAATTAAAAGTAAACTAATTAACACCTTACCTGTACTTGAATAAAATATTATAAAATAATAATCATAATAAATGCTAACGATTACTTTTAACAACGATTAAGAAAACAAAAATAAAAGTATTTATTAAATAAATATGATAATGATTAAAATTTTTAATATAAAAATATTTAATAAAAAATATTAAATATTTTAAATTTATAATCTTAAGAGCCAATAATATATACATTGTCAATATAAATAATTTTTATATTATCATCTAATTAAATCTAATTACAAACTATAGCAAGTTTTTTAAATTTTATAATAATTATTTAAAAATCATACTAATAATAAAATTTTATTAATAATATTATTATTTTAAACAATGAATAGAAATTAAACTCTAATTTTAAAAACTATCTTTTATATTAAAATGAACTAATATGTAATATATATTAACTTTTCAAGAAAGAAACTAATATAGGCATGTATTATTATTTAAAGATGATAATTAAACAATAAAATTAAAACTACATAATTTACTAAAAGTACAATTTACTTTTATAGACTTATGTTATTCATATATTTTTTATTTATTTTAATTAAAATAAACTAATATATAATTTTTTAAAGTATATAAATAAATTAAAATTTCAAAAAAGTTTAGATGGATTTTCACAAAATTTCCCAACTCTATGGAGTTTAATTTTTTCGTAGCTATATTTTTAACCTCTTCCAAATCTATCCCCGTGTTTGAAAGGGGGCAGATGAATAAAAAGTCAAACCTACCCGATTATCATTATCATGTTGACAACACATTTTTATTTTTTATGGGAGAAAATATATTTTACTTAATAAACAAAATTGTTAGAGTCGTTATATTATAAAAATTAAAAATGAAAAACAAAAATTATTTTTTATATGATCCTTGAAAAAAATGTTTAGAAATGAAAATTATAAAAAATGAAAAATGAAATAAAAAGAAAAGGTTTACTTTGCCGGTTTCTTGAGTTTAAACACTTGGAAATCTTGGAATTGACATTTATACTGTTTCCTTCGTCCCTTTGGCATCACAGAATCATTCTTCAGCATCTCTTCGGTATTCTTTCTCCTTCCTCTCTCTCTCTCTCTCTCTCTCCTTCCTTTATCTCTCTTCAGTTTCTCTATTGTATGGTTCTGCGTACACACACACAGCACTAGCTTCTTCTATACCTTCCTTCTGGATCTGTCACTATGACTTCCTCACTCGTGAAGATCCAAGGCGAACAGGTCCTCACCAACGATTTTGAGGACCTTTCAATCAAAGATCTGGTATTTTCCCCTTCCTTCTAGCTAATGGGTATGCATATTTCTTCCTTCTTCGTAAAGGGTATGACATATTGTGATTCAATCTTGGGGTTTTTTCAATTCTTGCTTTTTGGATGTTTCTTGGGGTACCCGATTTGGTTTTCGTGCAAAAGTTTCGAAATTTGTGTTGTGGGTCTGATTTTTTTAACCGATTGCTGGTTTTGTTGATGTTCTTTTTCTGAGGTTGGAAATGTTTATAATTGGTGTTTCTTTTGTTGATTCCGTTTCTTTTTTTTTTTTTTTTATGTTGTTGGTGTTCAGAGTGAGAAGGGGAGTGAGGCAGAGATTCACGAGGTGGGGTATGGAAGCCATGGGGGAATCTGTGCTATTTGCTTGGATAAGATAGTGCTGCAAGAAACTGCTCTTGTAAAAGGCTGTGAGCATACTTACTGGTACCATCTCTTGCTGTTCTTTTCAGAATTAAGTTTGTGGAAAATGTGCTTTCTTGATTATGGTATCTTCATTTTTCAATTGCTTTTGGATTGGTTGGAATTTCAGTACTAATTGTTGTTCCCAGGGACATGGATTAGTGCCACTTTCTAAATGGTGGTGTCTTTTCATCCTTGAATTAAATTAAAAAACAAAGGACCTCTAAATGTTAGTTTGTTATTTGTGTTTATCTTGATCATATAGGACTGGTTCATTTAATTGAAGATGGATTGTGCCCGAGCTACAAAGATTATTTAATTTGTGTTTGGAATTTTCTTTTGTGTGTTTTGTGCTTGAGATTTGAGAATCTTTAAATGTCAAGGGCTAGCTTGCGGCTTTATTACCTTTGGTATGTACTTTGATTTGCAAACATTGTTTATGAGTTTGTTTTAAGTTTGTCCGCATGTCCAAAAAAACAAAGCATTATGTGATTAGAGTCACGTAGTAACTCTCTTAAAAATTAAAAGCTCAAGATGCAAGAGCACTTTGGGCTTGAAGCCAGGAGATTGTACAAGCTTAATTTTAACATTTGCTGAACCTCTACTTTTATTTAGAATAATGAGGGTGGGATAAATTGAATTTGAACTCTGGCCACTTGGTAGTAGAGATTCTGATATTATGTCAGGACTAATCAACGTTTCTAAAAAATTAACTTGTTAGGTGAAAGTACATGAATGGTTTTATTAAATGGTTAACAACTAGGTTAGCTTTGATTTGATAGTTGTAAGCATTTTGAGTATACGCCTAACATTTGTTCAATATTGAAATGACAATATATCTACGTTTTCACCCTGCCATGTATCCGATATTGAAAGCACACTTACAAATGTGATCATATTTACGAGTGTCAGCTGGTTTGGCACTTTAGGCAGTAAAGTTTCTTGCTGTTGCAATGATTTGGAAATTGGACCGTCATATCTTGTCTATTCAAGTTATCTCAACTAGTTGATCAATGAAGATACATATCATGATTAATTGAAACTATGTACTAATCGAGTGATCGGTAGTGCCTTGTATTGTGATTCAATTGAAAGTGAAGATATGGAATATATCAAACTCACATGGTGGAGGCAAGAATTGTTTGCAATCGCTTGAGATCTTATATTTCTTTTAAATTAATAGACTGGAATTTTTCACTGCATCAAATTGATCTGGTTTATATTGGTTCTGCATAAGTAAGATTAAAAAATTATAAGTCCAAAAATCTGGATTGGTCAGCTACTGACATGCAGTGGACATATATTTTAGTTAATCTTTAATGCTATTGACCTTACCTTATGCATGTTAGGGAAGTTCCCTCATTGACATTTCCGCAGAAAACAGGAGGTTTATATGATTTGCATTTTTAGTTACAGGTCCACACTGTAGACAATTTTGTTGCATATTCTACCTTTCACTCCATGCATTATCTTTCATGGTAATGGAAACTAATTGCGTAGTTGGAAACTGTAGTCATTAATGTTGGGGAAAGCCTCCACTCTCACCTTAAACTTTATATACCCCTGTTGTTTCAGGTGGAAGTCTTTTTGTCAAGTAACCGTTTATTGCACTTGAACTCATTAGTGTTGTGTCACTGATCTCGGTTCTAAATTCTTTGATAAGACTCTTACTGTCTTACCCATCATATTAGATAATATGGGTATGTGAATGTCTCTTTTGATGCCCTGATAGGAAAGCATATGATGAAATTGGTATTCTCTTATAAAATAAGTGATGCTCTGTTGTATATTTTGTTGAATTTGCTTGTACTCTAATATTTGAATTGTCTGTTTTGGCTTGTGAGATTTAGAGATTGTTATTATTGTTATTTTGGGATGTGTTTTCTGCACCTTTTTGTTTATAGGTTTTACTTGATTTTGTGCAGTGTAACATGCATCCTCCGTTGGGCTACATATCGAGAGAACGTTACATGCCCTCAGTGTAAACATCCATTTGCGTTCCTCAATGTCCATCGGTCACTTGATGGCAGGTAATAATTGCACCTTTTACTTTGGTTTTCATTTCTCATTTAGTTCACGCGACTTATGTTAAAATTGTAATGAAAAGTTGTCATTCTAATTTTGTATGGGAGTGGATACTCATGTTAAATTTCACATGATCTTGTGATGTGAAAATTGCGTCTCTCTCTCTCTTTGTATACATTAACAAAGTTTGACCCAACCCCACCTACTTAATGCCTACAAAGAGAGAGATAGACACTAGATTTCTACATGACAAGTTCATAAAAATTCATCATCGTTCACATTTTCTATATGCGATCAGCTACATCAATCAATTAATGGCCATTAGGTTCTATCAATGACTAAATTTTCAGTATTACTGAATAGGTTGGAAAGGTGTGTCTTAGGGCACTTCCTCTGTTAGCATTGTAACTGTTGACATTGAAAGGGTGTAAAATATGGATTGAAATTTGAGATTTTCTTTTGAATATGGAAGGTGGGAGTTTTATCTCTGGCTGAAGTTAGGTAACTCTGTTCTCAGGTTTACGTGACCCGTAAACAATATGTTAAGTGGCTGCTTGACTTTCTAGGTTCCAATTGAATACAAGTTAGGACCTAAATTGGTTTGGCCTCCAAAAATACAATGATATTCTGGTTTATGAGATATTAGCAATCTTGTCATTGACAGTTTTAAATTTATCAAACTTTATTCCTTTGGTTATGTACCATAAAACACTACCATCTCTTAGTACAGGACCTTTAAAGTACTCAAGACCAGGGTGAATCAAAATGGCAAAATAATGTAGCATTGATACCCTACTTAATTATTTTTACCTATAATGGCAGAATGAACATTCTATAAGCGAAATGTTGCACTATAATTTCTGTTTGACAATCATTCCAAGTTGTGTCTGAAATCATGTTCTTACTACTTACTCTTTTACACTGTGACAGCATTGAAGATTACATGTTTGAGGAAAGTGTTTGCTTGCTACTGCGGGCATCATGGTTCAAACCTTTATCTGTTGAAGAACAAGTGGATCATGGAGATGCATATGAAGACCTGGAAGATTATTATCAGTATGAAGATGAGGATGATGACATTGATGAAGCTTACTATGGTGGTTCGTCTAATTTTCGCATCGGCAACCGCAGATGGGGAGACAATGGTTATGTCAGGGCTGGTCGCCAAGAAGCTCGGCCGGTCCATCATTCAAACTTCCAGGATTCAGGAGCAAGTTCATCTCGCGAACCGAGGAAGAAAGAGGCTGGAAAAATAACCACAGGCAGAAGGGCAAAGAGAGCACTGAAAAGGGAAGCTGCTGACAAGGCTGCTGAAGCAAAGCATCAACAGCATTTGATAAGGCTGGGTAGGAAGTGATTCTAATTTATTATGTGAGGCCATGACCTTGAACTCCCCTTCCATATTTTTCTTTTTTTTTTTCCTTTCCATTAATTTTTCTCTCTTGTACAGTGTTTCTGTGAAGCATGTAGTAGAATAAGAGAAATGCAAGCAATACATTTAATACACTCTTTTTAACTTACTCTATTATGAGTTAGAATTTATTAGAAATTAGTTTCTAATAAATTTTAGTCAATAATAGAAAATGTGTTAAAATTTGTGTGTTAAAGGAGTATTGTTGACACTCTTTAGAATAATGGCTTGGTGGGGTTGTTGGATTATGAAATTCCTCGCTCACAGCATTGAACAATTTAGGTTTTAGTTAGTAGTCATGCTCTCAACGCAGGTATAAGTTGTACATAATTTCTATTCTGTGATGTGGATATCTTTGACACCTCAACAATGTTGATATCTTTGACACTTCAACAATGTCCATATCTATCTCTTTCTTCAAAGTTAAGATTTCAAACACAAGAATGGTAAAAGGAAAACGCGGTTGCGTAGTACATTGCTAGAATGTTTGGTCAAATTATTTATCTTTTTATTTTGTGCCTTGTCATTTTTTTATTATAATTTATAATTACTTGAGAATCCAATGATGGAATAATTTAAATTAGCCATACTTTTGAGTTTTCCCCTAATGAGGAAAAATGTTTTAGCTTGTTCAAGTCAACCTTAGAAAGTTTCCAATAAATTAGCTTATTTCTCAATTTTTTTTTTACAATTTGTTTAAATTTGAATACCAAACTTGTCATAAAAAATTAAATTTAAAACTTGGCCAATGATAGAAAATTGAGGTACCAATCAACTAAAATATTCCCAATGACCTTGAGGCCATTATTATTGCATCTCACCATGTATTGGTTTAATTTTTAAGAGGCTTAATTTCAACCAGAAGTAAAAAATTTGAAAGTAGAAGATATAATTTGTAAAATTATATAAGTTTAGGGTCATAAAAAAAATTAGTGGTATAATATGTAAAAATTTAAAGTTGAATAAAAAAAATGTAATTAAATTTTTTTTTCTAATTTTAGGAACTAATTTAATTGATCATTATATAATCTCAAGAATTAAACCGATTGATAATTTATAATTTCATATTCTATTTTATCATTTTATTAATTTAAATGATCAATTTGACTGTTCATTATTGAAGAGGCTAAAATGATTTATAATGTACAATTTCAATGACAATTTTAATAAATTTTAATAGTTTATTGATTTTGAGAACTAATTTGACTTATTATTATATTTTAGAAATTTATTATTATATTTTAAAAATTTATGTTTGTCTTATTGTATTTTTCTCTTTATCTTATATATTCTTTATTTTTTTTTTGTTTTTTTTCCAAATTTTATAATCTCTAAATTTTTAGGATAGATTATTTTAATTCCTTTAAGTTTTAAATAAGGTAATTTAATGTGTCTCATGTGTGGTTGAGACTATGGCTCCTCAAAATTTTACACTTATTTGTGTATTCATTAATAAAATGTATATTTGACTTTGACCTATATATATTTATTATTCTCTTTGATGCTAGAAAAAAAATACTTCAGCTTTATCATTTTATGAGAGAAATGAGTAAAATCTCTCAAGACCAATAACTTCTAAAAAAAAAAGTCTATCTAAGTCAATCAAAAAAAAAAAATTAAGTGATAAATATGCATAGTTCTTTTCTTAACTTTAACGCCTTTGTGTGTATAGTTATTCTCTTAACTTTGTCGTGTGTGAATTAAGTGGTAAATATATGTAATTTTTTTTTTAACTTTCTTAACTCTAACGTCTTTTTGTGTAAAATATTCTTTTTATAGGTGTGTGTGCAAAATATTTTTTTTTATAGGTGCTTAATCTTTTTGTTATTATAGAATAAAATATTAATTCAATCCTTAAAATTAGTGTTTTTTTTATTATAGAATACTTATTTTTAATAAAAATAACTACCAGTTAATTTTTATTCTTAATTAAATAATCAATTTAATTTATAAAATTAGAATTATTAATTAAACTAATTTTAATATTAGAAATCAATTTATGTTATAAACCAAAGTTAATGAATATATTATTTTTAATTTAAATTTTAAATATAAAAATTAAAATAATTGATAATACTAATTTTAATGACTAAATTAAAAGTTAATTTTTATAATATATATATATATATATATATATATATATATATATATATATGTATGTATATATATATATATATAACATTGTAAATATATATCATCACCCAAAAAAAACTATCATCATAAATGATATTTTTAGAGATAAATTTTATAATTAATATATTAATATTTTTATGTGAAAATATTTTATCTTTGGATATAAATATCAATATAATTTTATGTATAATTTATATTTATTTATTATATAAGTATTTCTTCTTATAATTTATTAATTATTATTCATTTTAATTATATAATATCAATATTTATATTTTTATAATAATTAATTATAATTAATAATAAAATTTAAATATTAAATTTAACCCGTGTCATATACGAGCTAAAATACTAGTTTAGAAAAGTAAAATTACTACCGATGGTAAAAAATTATTAAAAGTCGACATTTATTCTTATTTTAGACGGATTTATATATAGTCGAGAAATCAGTTTATTTTTTAAATAATTCTTTAACCTAAGTAAAGAATTCGTCATATTTAATTGGTTGATTATCTTATTGGACTCATATAATTTATCAATTTAAGACTTTGAGTTTCTATAGAATGAGTGATGAAAGAATTTTTATGATTTTTAAAAATTTTCAAGTAAACCAAATTCAAATAAAAATGTGAAAAGGAGCTATATCATAACTTCTCTTTCACTTTAACTACTGGTTTTTCCTTTTCAAGGTAATTTTCATTCAAAAATAAGAAATTCCAAAAAAAAATTAAACACATGTAAGCGTCGACATCACTGCTAGATTTCATACTTTGCTTAGATTTTTTATTTATTATTTTTTTTTGGTCATAGTTGCTGAACTCTAAGCCAGTATAGAGGAGGGCTCCAAGTCCAACTCATCATTTGGAACAATAATAAAATCTTCATATTCATTTTTAAACCTCACTTTTTGAATTATTTTTAGTACATGGAATTTAGGATAAAGAAAGTACTCTAATTCAAAACAATAACATTTATGGATAAAAATCTCATATTCATAAGTGAAATAATTTGAATAATGTATATAAGTAGAAAAATAATTCCCGCCTTTTAAGTTTTTAGATATTATATAACACATACAATGGAAAATCAGAGTGTTACACAATACTTGGAATCTAATAAGCACAATTAGAACTAAACACTAAGAAAATGGTTTTGGTCTTGTTATATTTCATTTGGTCCATTAAGTAAAATTTAATGTGTCTTTGAATTTAGAGTTACTTGATGCTGAGCCTGTTCTCTAAAACTTTTTTTTTTTTTTTTGACAAATAGAGAGAAAAGGAGAAGAACCTGTAGAGGGAGCACAAGAAGATCACTAAGAGGATCTCTGAAGACATTTGTTGTTGTTTTGCATACAAGGTAAGGGGGAGTGAGATTGTCTCTCTACTTTAGGTTCCTTTTACATGAGACGGGTTTAAGGTCATCCATAGGACCCTATTTATATATGTTTTTGTATGGTTGTTGGTGATATTTGAAGAGAGATTAAACCTGTAGATTAGTGTGAGCCTTGCATATGAAATTCGTGTGAAATTGCGTGTTTAGATGTTGTTAATTGATTATTTTCATGGTTTTTCTTGTGTATAAGAGTTTTGGGTTGATTTAGGGTTTGAAATTGGGGATTTCCTTATTTGGATGCAATTGGATGAAATTGAGTAATGATTTATGTATGTTTCTATGTGCTAAACTCATGTGTGCAAAAGAACTTAGATTGATTAGACTTTTCCCATTTGATTTTGGATTTTTTTGGTTAAGTTCTACTATAGAATTCACAAATGACGAACTACTGTTCATCACTCCTTGTTGAGCAAGAGTGCATAGAACAAAGGAATTTCTTCTTTGTTGGGCCTATTTGTTGGGTGAGTGTGAGTCTCGCTGAGTGAATGACAACCTTGGAAGCACTTAGGCTTCCCTTTCTGAGCGAACAAAGAGGTTTGCTAAGCAAGAATGTCAGGACTTGAGAGCAAAGCTCTCTATGGTCCCCCTCACTGGGTGGGGAATGGTCTCGTTAAGCGAGAGAGAGTGAGGGCTAGAGAGTGAAATTCTCTGTGGTTCAATTTGCTAGGCAAGGAGTAATCTCGTTGAGCAAGAGTGTAACATAAAGTTGGGATACTTTGTTGGTTGTGTTTGTTGAGCGAGCAAGGAGTCTCATTTGGTGAGTGAGGGGAACAGAGAGCTACTAAACTCTTTGTGGCTCTTGTTGTTGGGCAAACAAAGTGGTTTGTTGGGTGACAGTGCATACAGAGCTCTATGTAGCTCTGATTTGAAAAGGATTTGCAGAGCGAGGGTTGAAATTTGTGACTAGATTCCTTTGTGTGTGAGGCTAAGAGGTGGGTGCTTTTGAGAGCTTTATAGGTTATGTTACTAAGAGTGTGACATGAATTGACTGAGATATAATTATTGCATTAAAAGAGACAAGTATAAGATATGAGAAAACGAGTAAATGATGAGTGATTATCAGATGAGTTTTCTAAGAAAATAATTGTCAGGAAAGGAACTCGGGTAGCACTTGTCAGGTAAGCGACCTAGGTCTATCTATAGGCAAGGGTGGTGCTTGCTGTGTGTGTTGTGAAATGAGATACCTAGTCTGTGATGGGTGAGCATGATCCTTATGGGTCTGATTTAAAGAGAAACGAATGAGAATAAGAATTATATAACATTCATCATATAATGTAACTGAAGTGAGAGGAAGTAGACATGAGTCAAGTGGTAAGATCACTATACCTACTAGGATACTCGATACGAAAAACCCAACGGTTGTGCTTGATCCCATGAGCAGGTACACGATGCAAACTAAGTAGATCATAATGTGCTACTAGAGGATATTATGCTAGTGTGGTATGACTTAACTCTAGAGACGAAGTCTAGCAATGTTGGCCTTAGCCTATTTTTTTTTTAGTAGAGTTAGTACCACATGCATATGGAGTAGTGCGTAGGGTGCATACTATTATGACATGTGCATATATGATTGTTGTGATTCATGGTTGCATATGTTCATATGTTTGGTAGTGGTGGTGTCTTTGTGCAGCTCGACCTTGCCGAGGTTGTTCTGATAGTAGTGAGATGTATTCTCACTCCTCTTGCCTTGTTTATTGTTGTGTACTGTGAGGAGTTGTTTGTCTTGTTGCTTGCTTGTTTTGTTTGCTAACTTTCTTGCCTTATTATGCTTTTGTTTAGGAAGGAATGGTGGAAAGGGGAAGAGACTACTCTGCTATAGTTGATCTACTTGTGGATTTGCTCGAGTGATTAGGAATAACCAAAACTAGCAACAATCACAAAAATTGGCTACTTTTCAAGGATTGGAACACTTCTAGAGAAGCAACCCACCCACGTTCAATGGAGTTTATGACCTAAATAGTGCTCAGAGTTGGGTTAGAAAAGTGGAGAAGATCTTTCACACTAAAGAGTGGGGTAGAGAAGTGGAGAAGATCTTTCACGCTATAGAGTGCACTGATGTGTAGAAGGTGACATTTAGCATCTATGTGTTAGTGCAAGTTGAGTAATGGTAGGAGAACACCCGTGCTCACTTAGAAGCTGAAGAATATGTTATTACCTAGGAAAGCTGTAATTTATAATTCAATAACTTAGTAAAATTGTTTTATATAGTACATGAACATTAAATTTATTATTAAATACATAAAATATTATAAATTATTAAATATAAATTTATTATTATATTAATCTACTAATTTATATTTCTATAGATACATATTTTATATTTATTAATTTAGTACTAAATATTTGTAGAGGATTAACAAAGATTATTAGAGTAGTCTAACTCTCTCATTGTAAGTTTGTTTCTCATTTTCCCCTAAATTATTTATAATGCTAATACATATATTATTTCCTCTAATTTAATTCCTGTGTGAAGAATTAAAAATTGAGAAAGAAAAAAACTTATGAAAATATCATGTTAAATAAAATAAAGATTTTATTTAAAATTATTATTATAGTTATTGTTAAATATAATAATCTTTATAAAGAAGGAAAATATTCAAGAATATTGAAAATAAAAAAGACTTCAATTTATCATAATTATGGGCATATATATTGATTTTTATCATTCATCATTTTTGTCAATTTTTAGGAAAGAATCGTGATTTTTATTTGCATATAGATATATTTTTTTAAGGATTAAACTAAGCTAACACACTTGCAAAAACTCAATCATAGTGACCACAAATTGGAAAGAGTTTAGTCAATTGATGCCTTATTCTTTAATTTTTAATTTTTTTTATTAGTTGGAAAACTTGTTTGACATTATTATTAATATTTAGTAAATATTTTTTAAGTCGTTTGTAGAGTTTTTTTTAACACATTTCTTCATGTAATGTATTTTTTTGAAACGCTAATTTTTAACTTTTAGTTTTTATATTTTATTCTCTTTTACCTTTAAATTTTTGTTTATATAATATAGGTTTTTATTATTATTTTTTATTTTCTTATTCTTACATTGTTTATTTTAACTATTATAGTATTTAAATTATTTATCATATTATTTAAAATTATACTTCAAGATATTTTTAACTATTATACTAATCAATATAATAAAAATATGACATCTATTTAAGTGTATATTAATTTATTTTATTTTAAACTTAGTTGTGAATATTTTAAGATATAATGTAAGATTAATAGTAGAATATGTATAATATGAAAAATATAAAATAATTGAAACTAAAAAATATAATTAAAATAATTGACCTATGATGACCAAAATTTTAAAATTAATTAAAAAATAAAATTATAATTACCTTTAAAATATATTTTATTAATAAAATAAAATTAAAATTTATATAAAATTATCATATAAACATGTTTATTTAGGTTATTTTACATTTATTAATTACTTTAATAAATAATTTTATTAAACATGTTATTTAATAAGCTAGTATAACAAGTTTAAGCTATATCAACTAATTTTACCTCTTTAAACTACTTTTACCAGGCATAGCCTATCTTGTTTTTATGTGACTTTTAAATTTAAACATATTGAATAAATAAAACATTTGAAAAATTAAACCAACACATTCAGTGAGATGCAATAATAATGGCCTCAAGATCATTGGGAATATTTTAGTTAATTGATACCTCAATCCTCTCTCATTTTTTCTATCATTCGCTAAGTTTTAAATTTATTTCTTTTTTATGAGAAATGTGGTATTCAAATTAAAAAAAAAAGTAAATTAATTGTAAAAAATAATGGAGAAATAAAGCTTTTATTGGAAACTTTCTAAAGTTGACCAATGCACTTGATCAAACTAAAACATTTTTCCTCACTTCCGGAAAAATCAAAATGTATGGCTAATTTCAATTAATGGTTTGGAGTGGTGAGTGAAGAAAGGAAAAAGATTTTTTTTTTTTTTTTTAAATTGTATCGCCGTCTTGTGGTTTGTGAATTTTGTTTTACAATTATATCGCTGTGTTGTGTGTTTGAAAAGATAAATCTTTCTCAATAAGAACAAATTGATTTAATTTATTATTATTTTAAATATTAAAATAAAATTTAAAATTATTTTGACTATATCAAAATATTATATCTTTCAAATATAAAATTCATTTGGAGCGAATATTTATACTAACTATTTGTGCCAACACATGCATATAATATTTGTATCAAATATTTTCACCAAATATTTGTTATCAATTGCTTTGATGGATATTCTCGTCGACAAATTCCACATAAATAAGGATTTATATTTATATTAATTATATTATTGGTGTTAATAAATAATTAGAAAATTTTATTTTTTAAATTAAATTTTCTAATTTAATTTGTTAAATAAAAATAAAGATTGATTTCATGTAGGTTTAATACTAAGTCAGTAGTATAATCAAATTAATTTATTAATTAAATTAGGTATCTAGCAACACTCCCTAACATCTGGATAGTACGAAGGAATGACTTTTACTTTCGAGAACCAATAGAAGAATAATGTAATATTTTCTTTCATTATTTATCGCTTTAGTTAACTTTAGAGTTTGATATAAATGTCAAACTCTAATAAGTTAAACTCGCATATTTATTCAGTGAATAACTTAAGAATTTTTTTTCTTCAGTCATTCAATTGTCCTAATTAAAGTTTTAATTTTATCATAGAACTCAAACTTATTAATGAGAGTTGATAGATTCTTTCATTATTAATAATTAATTTTACAAATATTTATTTATATCAAATATGGATTCAATTAGTTCTCTAAAGCATTAGGTGTTCTTGATCAAAATACAATAAATAACTTATTAATTACTATGATAATTTTAGGTCAGAGGACATTAATACATTTCTTTTTGAGAATCTCCTATTCACAAGTTAAAAGAATGTTAACAATTAAGAATTTTTAAGTGAGTCAATTCAATAATCACATCGATATGTGCATCATCTATATAAGTAAATTAATAATTGAGATCTATTAATTTTTATTCAATAATGACCATTACATACATACATATACACCATATATATATATATATATTATTGTTGTTGTATATATTATAAAATGAACCTATAAACTTAATAGGTTTGTTACAGGGATGAATAGGTGGAGTGGTAGACTATTATATTTTCCTTTCTTTTTGATTGCGTCATTTTAATTATTTATACTTTTATTTTTATTTTTATTTCTAAATATTTATACTTTTTATTCTTAAGCTTGTATTTTATTAACATATTTACCATATTATCATATTTTATCAATTATTAACAAGTAAATAAAAAATTTTGGATATTTAATTTTGTATAATTAACTTTACATTTTTTTTTCAAATTATTATTATTTTTTTTTGAGTTTACCCGTTTAATTAGTATTGCGAGTTATGTGTGACAAACGTGAAAAAGAATATAGCATTTATTTTTAACACCTCTATAAATATTCGTGACACATGTAATTGAGATTATTAAGTAACTGTATATAAATTCATGTAAAAGCTTTACTTCTTCTTGGTATTACATGCATAGTTGGAAATTAAACTTTAATTAAGAGTCCCAAGTACGTGTCAATAATTATTGTAAGCTTTGAGGGTAATAATAAAATTCTTTTGATTGTATACTCAAATAAAAAGCATGCATATAAAGCAATTAAATTCACAATTAGATATATATTTTCCAGTCAACATAGAATATGTCCAATATTCAGTGGCATGAAGCGGGTTAACATCAAAATTTAATTGTGATGCAATACCTTTATCACATGTATACATGAATCCAACAAAGCAAAAACATGCAAGTTTTAATAGAAGAACGAAAAGGAAGAACAAATGGAGAAAAAGATGCACATCGTTGTCAAGTGAGTTGTGACAACATTTGCATGCATTGCAATTTGCAAGGTTAGGCATGATAGATTGAGTGAAAGTTGACTACTCCATTTCCATATTTCATATATAGTGATTGTGGACCACCACTATTGTTCTTTTATTCCATTAATTAACTACGTTGTGATTTAAAATCCATAACCTACCAATACCTACCCTATATGAGTCCTTAGCTCCCACCAAATATTTGCTCCATTTTCTTTTCTTCCTTTCGTTTTGTGGAAAACTAGTTTTACTCTAAGATTAACTATCAAAGGATTGTATGATCACATTGAAGAATTTCATGGAAGATAGAAATGAGTAAAAATATTAAAATTGTTATGTAACCTACCGAGAATAAGAAGTTCATCCCATGAATTATTTTCCTTCGATATAAAATCTGTTTAGAAATTACCGTAGCTTCAAGATTACTCTATGCTTTGCCTGTTTGTTATCTAATTTGAAATATGAAAATAAGAATCGAATGTTGTTACTACATGTAGTTCAACAGTTATATTCTTTAATCAGAATTCGAAGTTTAATTTGTAACTTGAGCATGAAATTAAAACTGGATGTATTACTTTATCTTCGAAGGAATCTACCTGATAAGAGGAAGTAGTAATCACTTGGAATACAAATGTCCAAACTATTTAAGGCGCAACTAAAAATTATGGCTAATCTGTAGCTTAAATTTTAGGCTATTTGTTGTGGGCTAAAACAAAAAATGTTGTAGTGATTACTATTTCTCATTTTCTACAAGGCTGAATCTAATTATCTAAATTTTATGATCTCTAATATTAACTAAAGAATAGATAACAAATGTAAATAAATCACATAGTAACATTTATTTTTAAGTTATGTGAGTATTAAACTAATTAGAAATAATAGTAAATATTTATTTGTTTGATAGGTTTTAGTTCCTAACGAGGTTATAGGAGTTAATCTATTTGATAGGTTTATATAAAAGATAATGATATGTAATAACTGATATTTAAATATTTATTCATTTTTTTTGTTAAATATTTAACAAATCTTGTTGGACTGACACTAGCAACTAACATGATTGATAATGTGCCACAAACGTCTAACATACAAATGACATAAATGTTAAGTGTTATTATTAATAACACTTGCGTTATCACTTATATTAGTCATCGGTGTTATATCATCTATCATGCTAGTCATTGGTGCTACCTTAACAAAAAAATTTATTAAATACTTAATGAAAAATTGATAGAATGATTAGAATCACACAATTGAGATACTTGAAGCATATATTTAAAAAAAAATACTATTTAAAGTAGCATATTAAAAAACATTATAAACTCTTAAAAAAATTTGTTTACTAAATACTACTAATAAAAGTTAAACAAAATTTTCAACTATAGTAAAAAAAAAAATCTAGAAACTAACTAAAATGTGTGCTAAACACATACCCTCACTCTATATATATTAGACTTTTAAGAAGCAAATTTATTAGTATAAAAATACATAACTTTATCCACATTAAAATATATATATAAATATCATAAACACATGTTTTCTTATCTAAGTGATATTTAACAACCCCACACTTGCATGTTTGCTTCTATTGGTTCGTATAAGCCTGTTTGTGGACTATTCCACATGCTTACTTTTTTAGGCCAGTCTAGAAGTAAACATTTTCAAATGATTTATAGACCAGTCTAATGTGGCATTTTTGTACTTTTATAATAGCTAAAATGTTTTAATTTTTGTATGCAAATTAATAGACACATACGAACTCGTGATTAAACGAAGTAGAACTTTAATCTACACCTATGTAAATAGTACATTACACACACTGGTTTATAGACTATGCTACAGTACGTATATCCAGTTCTATTTAAATATCCTTTTTAAGTGTCTTAAAATTTTATTTTTTAACTAATTAAACTTTTAAAAATACCTTAATTAATAAATAAGTTAATGTTAGCTCAAATTTAATGCGAGGTAGAATAAGTTAATTCAGGCTAAATATAAGTCATAGCCTACATATATAGGAAGGAAACTTTTCTATGTAATGTAGAAATACGTCAATATGATTATGATGGGTAAACTTCTCCACAATTCAATGAAAGAAAAAATATAAAAAAAAATAAAATAATTTTTTTATAGCTTAAAATTAATTTATATATAAGTTAATTGATAAAAATTTTCTCATATTACCTTATCTAAAAATTAATTTTTTAATTTAAACATAAGTTAATTTTAATATATAAAAAAATTTATTTTATTTTATTTTTATTTTCTCTTCTTTCAAGTGGTTATGAAAAAATTTATCACAACATACATATTCTCTCATATATATATATATAGGAGAAAAATACTATGCTGATTATTGACTAGTTATTCATAAAAAAAAAATAAAACCGACTGGTTGGCAAAACATTTTGAAAGAAAACTGATTTTTAATTATATTTAAATTTTAATTGATTTGACATATTAACCTTTTTCAAAAACTCAAAGTATTTAATAAACATGTATTCATCGTTGGTGTAAATTCTTTTACATTTAAGAAAATCTTCTTTAATGTAACTTTTAAAATAATATACATAATATTTTATGATTAAATAATAATATATATAATTTATTTATCCCATTCATGCATATACTATTTACTCTATAACATGAATACAATTAATATTGAATTTTTCTTCAAAACATTTGATCTTCACGCAATAGGTTTTGCTGATTATTCAATATTCGACAAGGTTGATAAAGTTCAACGTGACTCAAGCTAGTCTAATATGTTGAATTCTTTACCAAGAACAGGAACTAAGAATCAATCACAATGACATAAGAAGCATGGATATTTTTTAACAGTGGCCGTATCTTATTGTAATCATAAATATTACATGGACATTTTAAATACTTTCATTTACATTTTTATAATTTGTATACTTTTATTTTTTAATCTTTTATATTAATATTGATTATCATATCACAATGATTATACAAATTCATCTCGGAATGGAATGATATCGTATTTTTGAACTCAATCAATAGCTATGATGGTTGAGGCTTTTGAGTTATTCCAATGGTTCTTTCTGTTGAAACTGTGTTTGTAAACTTCACCATAACACTCTTCAATCTCTATTTCTAATTTAATTTTACACTTTTTGATAAAGGGAAACAAGAAAAAAGTGACTAATGCCACAGGATTTTATAGAAGTAATGAGTACAGATTTTTCTACGTTTTCATCATGCAAAGTGGACTAATTGGGTCTCTGTGGGTCCTCAATACCAATACTCTTAGTGAGTGGAGCAAGTGAGTCACTCAAATTGGAAGCTGCATTTTCAAGGCATAATAAATTAAAACTTCTATCCCCCACACACCTACTAAAAGAAAGAAAAAAAGGTATATTATACTAATACTTCACGAGCTTTGGTTAAATTTCTTCTTCTACTTTTTTTTTTCTATTTCTATGCATAGTTGTTTACTATACATTTTTAGTATATTTTTTTAAATATATTTTCTTATTTATTAGAAATTACTATTTTTAGTGAGATACATTCCATATTTAATCACTATTTTTCTTGATTTTATAATTTTCAATAAAGTTTAACCGATGATAAAGTCTATATCACGAAAAATGTGTTAGAGACTCTATTTAAAATACATTAGAGTGACTTTCCTTATATATTTTACTAACTTCTTTTAATTGTTTAAAAAATATTACCTAAATATGACTGTAAATGTTAGAAATACAAGAAGTTACGTGTAATGTAAAAACTTCTCCAACAGAATTAGTGTAATTTACTTAAATAAAAGAGAACTAACAACAAAAACTTTAAGCCACCAGATATTTGACTATATTAATAACATGAGGTCATTCAATTTGGTTAGAAGCTAAATTGTACATAGTATTTTCGATGAAATTCATCTTTAACTACTTTTGTCAATAACTTATTTTATCTTTTTTTCTTTTTACACAACTAAAAATTATGTGATGTACTCTTTTCATTAATACTTTTAATTTTTTTTACATGTATCTAAACTATCTTAACCAATTTTGTATCCTATTTTATTTCAACAATGTTAGTATACCATCATTTCATACCCCTAAAAGAAAGAGCAAAAGCAATCAAAGAAAAAAGTGGCATCCAACCAACCCATTACGTCATCATCATCTTCCCAATTCATTTTCATGCTTTAATCCTTTATTTTTTTCACCTACTACCACAACAAGTTCCTTAACTTCCATTTTGATCAAAACAACACACTTCATTGCACCTTAACTGTCTCTCTCTCACACTTTCCTTTCCATTTTTGTGTCTGAATTCTTGGATTCACCTGACAAACATCTTCAACCTACAAGAACATCATCATCCAGTGTATATCTAGAACCAGGTTTTAACAAGTCTCTTTTTATTAATCATTTAAATAGGTTACAAAACTCTGTTCAAGTTCTGTTTAACCCTTTACAAGCTTTCCCTCTTTCCAACTTTCCACTGATTTGAAGCTTGTGATTCAAATGAAATCAGTGTTTTGGATTTTGAAAACTCATATGTACAAAAGAGTAGTGGGGAATTGGATAAGTACCATAGTTGCATGATCATTGATGAGCTAAATATCTATCTCCGCTCTGCTTGTGTTATAGTTTCTTATTCTTGAGAATTTTTCTGGCAAGTTTTAGAACAAAGTTTCAAGTGGTAACAACAGGTTAGAATGGATTCATTCAATCAGAGTCATCAAACTAGCAGTTTCAGGTACAATCCAAACTCCAACACAATGAATCATGCAGATGATGATGCTGAGTTCTCAGGGATTCTTGATATCTATGTTCATCATGCTAGGAACATTCATAACATATGCATTTATGATAATCAGGATGTGTATGCTAAGTTCTCTCTTACTTACAACCCTGATGAGACTCTCTCCACCAGAATCATAAATGGGGGTGGAAAAAACCCAATATTCAATGAAAACTTGAGGATGAATATAGCCCAAATGGATGCTGTTCTCAAGTGTGAGATTTGGATGTTTAGCAGGTCAATAAATCACTTTGAAGACCAGCTTTTGGGATTTGCTTTGGTCCAAGTTTCACAATTTGTTGGCAAAGGAAAGGTGAGAGAAGATTATAGCCTTTCCTCCACTGATCTTTTCCATTGTCCTACTGGAACTGTCCAATTAACACTGTCTTTGGACACATCATTTTCAACCAGTTCCACTGTGAATCCCTTATCACAATTAGCTACTAATTCGTCCATATCTTCAGAAGTTGTTTTGCTTGATCCAAAAACCTCAGGAAATATGTCAGACACAGTTGAGTATTCTAGAATTGAATTTCCTGATGTTAGTGTGATGAAGGAGAACCAGAAAATGGTTTCCAAGTACTTCAATTTGGAACCTTATGGTTCTTCTGCTTCAAGGCCTAATTCAGTAGGATTGTTACCATTTCTTCACCTTGGTGCTTCTCCTCAAGGTGGTGATGATTATGAAATGACAGTGACTACACCAGATGAGAATCATGAGTCCACTTCTCCAAATGAGAGCATTCAGAATTCTTTGTTCCCAACCTCTACTACTACAAGCTTAAGTGATGATAGGAACTCAGCTGATTCAGTTGAGGAAAAGAGTAATTTGAGGGGTGACTCATCAAATTCTTTCAATGCCTCAATCACAGTTGAAGGTAGTCAGCACTCTGGTGCTAGTCCAGATACCCCAACTTCCAAGAAAGAAAGTCAAGCCAGAGATGATAAGGAATCAAAAGTCTCACCAAGCAAGAAAAAGGAGATCAATAGTGATAGGAGTGTAGAAGCTACAAGATTTGACCAAGTTTTTTCTGCTCCACTAGGGAACATCAATATGGAGGTTGAGCAATCAGCTATGCAGCAGCAAATAGTTGACATGTATATGAGAAGCATGCACCAATTCACTGAGTCTTTGGCAAATATGAAGCTCCCAATGGACCTTGACAAACCTGAGAGTGAAGGTCATGGTGATGTCATTCAAAATCATAACAGCACCAAGGTAGAAATTGATAAGAAAAAGGATGGATCACGAGTGTTTTATGGTAGCCGAGCGTTCTTCTAGTTATATCTTGATGCTCCATGTGGTATGATTTACAGATAACTATGTCGTGGTTAGAAATTCCATCTATAAATTCATGTGTATGAAACAATATCTGTTAGAAAAAGTCAATCCTTTGAATGAATCTTAGTATTTTAAGAGTTTAGTCCTGACTTTTGACTAAGCATACTCCGGATTCAAAAAAATAAGTTATATCTTGATGCAGAAGCCACATGAATAGTTTTGTTATAGGAAGACATGAGAGTTTAGTTTATTGTAACATGGGGGTACCTCAGTTTCTTTAGTGATATATATTATGACAAAGTTTATTTAATTCTGTCTTGTTTTTAACCACCCCTTTACAATCTTCTATTTTAGTGCACCACTGTACTCCAAAAAAGATACCTTAATGACTGTGTATGTAGTCATGGGAATGCTTTTGTCAATTTCCTATGCTATTGAAATCATGGAGCATTTTGACATATGTTTACACACTATCTAGTAAAACTTAGCAAATTCATTCTGTGTGTTGTTATGCTAGCAATAGTAAAATGTTGTGCTGAAGTAAGTTTGAAGATATTGTCCATTCTCATAACTAATAATGGTTTAGAGTTTAAACTAAATTTATCATTTTGCTTCAAGCATAATTAACGGAAATTTAGAGTAAATTGAAAGGCTTCATAAGGTTGGTAATATAGCTCAAAAATTATCCAATAATAAAAACGTGAAGTTTGTAGGATAAAATATACTTGAATGGTTCGATAATAGATAGATAATAAATGATTTGATAGTCCTACCAATCACAACTAGAATAAATTTTGATATTTTTTATAATTTAAATTTTAACTTAATTTAACTAAAAAACTAGTTGATGAGCCTACTTTACAAACTAAGATTTCAAAAAAAAAAAAAAAAGCATATTAGTGGTTTTAATTAAAACCAAATTGGCATGCATGCTAGCTCATAAAATAATTTCTATTGAAAACGTCTCAATCTCCTTTTTGTTTGAGGCTGGTATCACCACCCTCAAGTCATATATATAGCAACAAAAATCTTACCTGCTTTTTGAAAGTTTTATTGGCTGCATTAGACAACACTGTTAGGAAGGGTTGATGCTTTATTTTGCAATGATTGGTATACCTTGTTAGAGAAAACCTTGTTGTAACCCTTAACCAATCTGATAATGGCACCTGTTATTAAATGGTTTTCAGGAAATTCTAGAATTTAACAAATTTATGTGTTTTGAAGTATTATTTTATCTACAGTCTTGAAAATGGGTCCCATGTCATGATCAAAGATTGAGAAATTAGAGCCGAAATTTGTATATTACATTGTAGTTCTGGTGGGTGGTGGGGCAGGTTTAAACCAATTTTGTCAACATAATGTGCAACACATTCCGAAAGGAGGACAAGGACAAGGAAACCCAATATGAGGAATCCGAAGAGCCATGGCCATATAATTAGAAAAAGGCTATTTATTTCATTATTTTGATAAAGTAAATTTTAAGAGTAAAGGATGTTCTAAAAAAGATGTTTTATATTTTTGAAATAATTGTATTTTGGTTCTATATATTACTTCCGGTGTATAAGAAATAAATATTAATTCATTAATACAAAAAATAAATTAGATGATTTTAATTAATAATATCATAAATTTAAATTTTATTTCAAAAGTATTCATAGAATTAAATGGTTTAAGTGATATTATATTTTATAACATTACTCATAATTTATGAGATAGTTTTTTCAATCAATCAGTACAACTTATATTATTAATACTCCAACAAATGAATTCAGTTCTATAGGAAATGAATGAATGTCTCGTCTTGAGAGGATGTAAAAGAAAATGAGTAATTAATATATTTGAAAGTGAGTTTATGTTTATTATATTTAGGTCCAAAAAATATTCTCATTTTGTTTCTTAAATATAAGACTAAATTTAGTATAGTTTATCAAATGAGTAATTTTAGTCTTATTCCAATTGCTCAAATCAAATCTACATGTTTTTAAAATTAATGAAATTCAATCCAACACTTATTTTACTATCAAATTTTTAAAGATGTTAAGGACATAAATTTCATTCAAACGCAATTTTTTGCTAACATAGTCAATTAAAGATGATATAACATTGACACGTGGTGCTCAAAAATAGGGTTTGAAAATTGAGAAAATGTTTAGGGTGAAGTTTGAACCTATGCTTTAACACCATTCAAAAGAACAACTAGGATATTTAACTTGGTATATTTATAAAAAATATAATATACAAAGCTTAAATATGTGAAGAGCCAAATATGTATGTATATTTACTATTAGTAAATAAATAATAAGATGTGCATACTTGGTCTTTAGATGTGAAAATTAGAGGAGCCCAAAACTAGAGTTGTCAAAATAGGCTTGGCCCGTCTAGATTTGAATTAGACTTGCTTTACTTATTTGACCAAAAATAGAGAAAGAAAACTATTATTGAGGTGAAGAACATGTTAATGGTACCATATTCATTACATATAAGGAAGGAGTTGAGCTAAGTTGGTGCATGCCAACTTTATTATAAGTAGTCTAATATTTGTTGTTAAATGACTTTTTCAGACTTTTGTGTAAGAGAAAAACTAAAGCTATGTTGACTTCTTCCAAATTAGTACCATAGCTAGTTGATGTTAACATAGAATTTCATGTTGTGCAAGTGCTTATCTCCTAGTCAAAGGTCAAACACCTTTTAACTTAATTGATTTAAAGTTTAATAAATTAATTATGACATAATTAATTTAACTCATTCAATGTGATTTAAACTTGTATTTAAATTAATTTTAATTACAAATTTTATATTAAAATATGTGTTACCGTTTGAACATTTAATTTTACATATTATTCAAATATAATGTTAAAAGAACTGATTTTTAAATTTATTTTATTTTCACAATAATATATAATTGTTTTTAAAAATATAAATATAATATGTTATCAATATTAAATACAAAATAAATTATATTCAAAATAGTTATAATTTTTTATTCCTTTCTACAACTCTATTCTTATCCTCAAATGAAATTCAATGCGCAACTAATATGATTCTAACAAATTGTTTTGAACTAAGTTGATTGTCAATGTTTTTCAAAACAAAGTATTGATTTGTTTATTATATAAATCATGCCCAAAGCTGGTGATTTTTACTATTATGATAGAAATAATTTTTTTTAGCAAAATATTATTGAGTGAAAGGATTTTTGAGATTTATATAAGGACAAGTATTTAGGATTTTTCTTTATAGAAAAATATTTTTATACTATTATTTTATTACAACAAATGTAACTTGATAAGTATGGCACGATCTTTTTAAATTTCTTTGTTTAGAGACAGGTACAAAAAGCAAAGGGAAGTAAGGATAGACATACATATATATAGGATGAGTATATCACAATAAGAGAGATTTAGAGTGAGTGTTGGAAACTCGTGAGGTATGTGTTCTTCTATGAGTAGGGTTAGTGTGTTAAATACAGAATATCATTATCCAATACTTAGGTTATTATGAGTATATATGTACCAAACACTTGGGAGGTGGACACACTAATGGGAGACAAGAAAATGTGATTGTTGTATAATGATGAATTTGATCTAGGGGTATCTCTTGTGATTTCCTTCATTGTCCAATGATTTCTCTTAATTTCCTAGAGTGTGGTTGTGATTCTTTACTTAGAAAATGAGAATAATTTCTTTTACAAGAGTTTGAGTTTTGGATATGTGTAAGGAATAAGGACAAATTATTTTAGAAATTGATATCATGTGATTGAGCCCACCAAGTGAGGACTAAGAGAAGGCTTCAAGTTCCATGTAAGGATTTGAAAGTGTCATGAAGAAGTCTAAAAAGAAGACTTTATGAATATTTGAAAGAAAATTTGTTGAGTTAATGTAGAGTTATAAATTGAATGTAAGTAAGAACTATAAAACTAATTGTAAAGGACTTCCAAAACTTTAATAATATCATATTAATGATTTTTTTTGTTAAATTCCAACACATCCACATCTCATAAACCAACATGCCGGTTTGTAGGTTTGTAACAAGATAGAATATTTAGACCATGAGCTAGAAGATACTACATGACAAGTGAGAAGTACCTGGACGGTCAAATTACTCTAATAAATGCATCTTATTTTTAATTGAATAATTAATTTTAAAACCATAATAAATAAGGCATTAATTGAAGAATTTATACAAGTAATAAATAATTGAATATTGGATGAAATGCATTGACACTTTATGACAAAAAAGAGGAAAACGTTTGTAGATACAAAGAAAAAAGAAAATTTCCATTTACTATGCATAACTGAATGATAAAAGAAATATGAATTGAACATGGTATAGTCCATTCATCCATAGTATATTTCTTCAAAACACCTTGCACATGTGGCTTAGCTTTCTTTTTTGCTACACTTGTTTCCATGATCAATATTGGAGACCATAAATTGAACCATTCTTAAGGGAGCAACAAAAGAAAGAAACACACCCTTTGATATTTGTATGCTATGGAAATTCGTAACCACGAAGTCATGTTAGCATTTGCAAAACAAATTGAAACTTACCCAAAAGCTACAATTTTCACCGCCTACACCTTTTACAAGCCCTCAACAAGAATTCTAAACAAAAAAAAATTATATATAGACACCTTGATAATATAATATTTATTTAATATTTTTCATTTTCTTTTATCTCTCTTACATCATATAAACTATTACATTATTATTTTTCTCTCCCATATATGTTGGTCTGCAAACCATCATTCACCCTCATGGAAGATCTTTGATTTTTCATGAACTTACAGTTCCCTCAAAGATAAAAAAACACATGAACAAAAACTAAATTAATTAAAAAAATAAAAATTGATTACTTGAAGAAATTTATTTAAAATAGTTAAATTGAAACAAACAAGTTGACGCATTACTTTTTACCAAAAAAAAAAAAAATACACTAGCAAATAAAGCACTACAGAGAACCTTCCATCTTATATCACCTATATGACACTATAACAACCAACTCAATAACAATTCTCTGACACAGGTCAAGTAAGACCCCAAACTTAAATAAAATATAAGAAATAAAGAAGTACAACATGACACATTCAAACAGATCTTGATTGCATTTAGTTATTTGTTATAGCTTGGCCCCATGTCACTTTCACATCATTGACCACCTAGGGATTTCTCATGTAACAATGTTGAACCTCGAAATGTCGACACTCCTATTGATATGACTAGGATTGTTGTTATTATTATTGTCACCATGTTCCTCTCCTTCTTCTTTAGGGACGTACATGTACAACTCAGGGTTCCTTAAAATGGAGGCCACAATGGTGACATCGTTAGCAGCAATAACTCTACCATCGATGATGCCACCAAAGACCTGGCCTTGGGAGGAGGAGAGGCTCATTTTGAAGGAAATAGGAGAAGAAGGGGTGGCTATTTGGTGATGGATGTATTGGTTATTGAAGATACATGGACTAGTGATAGAGAGTAAGGTGAAAGGTCCATGGAGTGTGAGTGCGGGTGCGGCGTGGAGCGTGTTGCAAAGGGTGACACTAGAGATCAAGCCAGTGACACTAAGGATCCTGAGGATGACATGGCCCCGACGGGCAAAATCAATGATAGACTCAATGACATCACTACCAGAAGACACATTGATAATGACAAGTTTCATGCCAGGACTAGTAGAATAGGCCTCAGGAGTAGAGTTGAGGGAGTTTTGGGAGAGGGAGATTGCCATGGACTTGTTTTTTATTTCAACAAAAGAGGTGTATGAAGTGAAAAAATGAAAAGAAAGCGTAAGATGCAAGAGTGAGTGAGAAAGAGTTAGATAATGCAAGATGTAGAAGACTTTGTTGTAATGGTGTGATACTTTGTGGGGAAAGGGGGATTTATAGTGTGGTTAAAGAGGGTGGTAATGGAAACTTGGCAAAAGTATTTATGATATAATAATAATGGAGTTTCCATATGAGGAAGGTTTCAAATATGGAAAGAGAGTGTGGGAGTTTAAGGAGTTTTCAAACTATCTTTTCTATATTGAATGCAACAAAAGATTTTAAGGTTTTGAAATATTATTTTTAAAAAAAGGAAATATAATTGAAGGTTGGAAATATAATTAGTCAAAGATTTTGAAACCATTTATTGAAATTTATGAGTAAATATTTTTTATATTTAAATGTATTACATTTTAATGTATTGTTTAATTAGGTCAAAGTCATGTTAGACCATGAGCTAGAAGATTCTAGATATATGACATGTGAAATGCTTTTGAATATTCAAATCAATTATAATGAGAAAGACAACACAACATAAATTTATATTATCTAAATTGAATTATCTTGTGTCATGTCATTAAATATAATAAATGCATATTATTTTAGTAAAATAAAATTCTAAATATGTAATAAATTACGTATTGATTAAAGAATTCATAAAAATAATAAAGAATTAAAGAATTGATGAAATACATGAACATTTCAACCAAAATGATGCAAGGGAGAATTTTCATAGACTATTCATAGACTATAATAAAAGTAACTTGAATTTATCATGCACTAGAAAAAATATGGTTTGTGATTGGTTTAAAAATAATTTTTGACGGCTAAAAATCACTACAAAAATTATTTTTGGCAATTATAGAAGTTACTAATTTCACATGTGCCAAAAATTGTTCTTGGTGTAATAAAAATAACTACATGTATTTTAGCCGCATTTTTCAATTACTTAGTACTTACAATTGCCAAAACCTACATTCTTAGATTATTTAATACGAATATTTTTTGTGATTTTAGACCACAATAGGATGATAAGATAGTTAGCAAGTTTAAACAATTATAAAATTGTATTATTTTATGACAACATGATTCCAATGAATATAGAAAAATATTAATGAAGTAATTTATCTATGCTAATATTATACTATTAATCACAATTAAACAACAAAAATAATTTCTTAAAATGCTTGAATAGATGAATTTATGGTTGTATTGTTACCTTTTTTGAGGGATGGATACACATACATTGTTTTGTGATGACTAACACCTTATCTTTGGTCCACCAAACAAACAAACTCGAGACTTTTGTTGTTCAAGTTTCTTATTAAAAAACAACTAATGAACACAATTAATCGAATTCAGATGATAAAAAATAGTTTTAGCAAAGAATATACCTAATAATCAGCACTATGAAGAACACATGTGGAAGGGTGTGGGAATTCATATGTTGGCCTACCAATCATAAAAATAAATTTAGAAAAAACAATCAAAGAATGATTTTTTTAAAAAAAAAATACACTATTAACTTTCTAGGCTATGTTTTAAACTTTGGGTTTATCTATGATATGGTTTTGATAAGTTTTTGTCTTAATCAAATGACTTAAAAGTTATAACAACATTATGATGCATTACATTACATTATGAAACTTTATCTTTAACTTGTATTATATTATGACACATGAAAAGATATAAAAATAATAACTTTTTGATTTGTTGAGAACACGAGAGGAGAAAGTAGAATTCTATTAATGACCCATGAGTTAACTACATAAGTAAAATTTAACACCATATATCTAACTCAAAACCTTAAGGTATTAGATTTGTGAGTCTCTCACATTTATATATTGCTCAACTTATTTATTTCTAACCAATGTGAGACTTTTTATTCATACTTTAAGTCCAACATGACTTTAGTTCATAATTTATCAACCAATTTGGTGATAGGCTTCCCACTTGAAATATCCTATTTTGCTTCATTTTATATCTTATTTAAGCTTATGATCAAATGAAATATAAGCCAAAGCCCAAATCAATCTTTACAAATACAGTCTACTTGTGTGTACATAGGCAAGTACTATGTCAAAAGTAAAGATAAGCAACAGAGGTTAGAAAGTGAGTTTAAGGAAAAATGCTTTTCTAAAAAAATAATTTATGAGATAACTTATTTAAATTAGCACCTCTATTATAAAATACAAAGCTTATTTAGAGCAATCATAATTCTCTCTTTTATCCATTTATAGATAATTTATTTAAATAAACTCTATATGATTGTGTACAAATATATTTATTTTAAAAAAAATAACATACAACACTTATCACCCACTGTAGTGACTCATTAAAATTTTACTCAAACTCTTTTGACCTCTCTCCTCCCTCACCGTACAACTCCACCAACTCCACGTAACTGATGCATTGCATTTCACACCATGTTTGCATAACATTTTAGTTACAATAATTTGAATTTTCATTTCCATATAGCTTAGTGTATAGTTATTTTTGTTGCTTTTTTCACTCACTTTCTCAAACGTATCATGATTTTAGGTTTTTCTTGATCTCTAAAAATTGTCATTCTATGAATTTTGGGAGCATGAAGTGAGTTTAGAATAATGGAAACAATATTAGGTCTTGGAGTTATCATCAAATCAAACTAGACTGTTGGAAGTAAGGAACTGGACAAAAAAAAAAAAAAGAAGACACATTTTGGTCAAATAAGACGACAAGGATCATAGACAACCTATGAAATACCAAGTGATTCTTTCTCTAACAATTTTTGTTTATGTGAAGCATTTAACCATCGTTTTTCATAATCTTAGATACTTAGAGAAGAATTGAAAAGGTGAACCGAATTGTTAAAACCATATGAAAATGAATTAGGCTTTAATTAATCACAAAAGTAGGTTTAATTTGTTGAGGAATCAATAAATTATCAAATAGTGTAGTGTATTCAATTAAACATAAAACTATTTGCATAAATTAAATATAAATCTTCTAACTTGATTTTGCAACAACAACAAAAAAAAATGTCCTTTGAGTTTTTTTTTTATATATAATTTCTATACTTATAAATTTATATATTGATAAATGTATAAAAAAAACCTTAAATTTGCATATGTAAAGATAAATTTACATATGTAAGGATAAATCTTCTAAGTTGACGCGAGAAGATAATAAATAAGAAAGAAATAATAATTTTCTTATTTTAGACATTGACTTTAATCATATTTTTATCATAAATAAAATAAAATATTTAATAAATTAGTTAAATCAAATGATAGTAAGTAAGAAAAAATATATTTATATTACAACAAACAATTGTAACAATGTATGTATCTATACTATATAAATTTATGAACTATTTAATAATAAATTTGGACAAGTTTCACGTTCTCATCAAAATTACTTTTCTTATTCAATTGCCAATTGGAAACCATTTACTATTCAATTGCCAATTGCATTTCCAACTATATCACTCTTATACAAATTTTTCTTTTCTACCACTTTAATCATACAAATATATATGTCTATAAAATTATTTTATCCATTTAATTTATTAATATCATTGTAAACTAATCAAATAATTTTATCCATTTATATTCCAAAATTACAATAATATTTAAATTGGAGTTATTCAATCATTTTAAGATCTAATAGTAATATGAAATTTAAATTTACATTTTTTATAATTAATATTTAAATTATATGAAAAAGTTATTTATCATTATGTTGTACAGTGAATATCACATGTAAAATTTTATAATTAATTTAAATAAATTTCCTTTCAATATGATACTATTTTTTGTTATTAAATATATTAATAATATTACATACTATATGTTTTTTACATATTTATATAATATTAAAAATAATAATTTGAAATTGTATGAATATCTATATCATATACAATTAATATAAAATTCAGGTGCATAATAAATTTTATTATATAATACAAATATATAATATTTTCAATAATTGAAAGAAATGGAAAATATTTATTTTATGTAATTAAAAAAATTAAAAATAAGATTGTTAAGCCTGTATGCTACTACATATTATATTATATTATTATTTTCTTTAAAATATATAATTTTCTTTTAAATTAAAATATTTTATTTTGACATTAAAATATCTTTTTATCTTATATTAATTTTAATATACTTGCAACAAACAATTTAAATAATATAACTAGAAATCCTTAATGAAAAATTGATTGAAATATATAGACAAAAATATCACTCTTTCAAGTCTTTATTACAACTAATATACTTTTCAATGATTAGTTAATATATTGCTCAGTTATGTCAAGGAAAAAAAATACTTATATTAAAAAAATTAATAGTTAGTACAATTTCTTCTCACAATATAAATATAAAATAATTAAATCATTTTATCATTTAATATTTTAAATTATAAAATATTTAAATTTAATATAATTTTTAGAAAAAATTAAAATTAATTTTATATAAAAATAAGTCTATTATAAAACAAAATACGACTTATAGATAGCACGGGATAGACGCTAAGTAAAAAAAAAAATATTTAAACCTAATAATTTAGATATTAACATGATTTCAAGTAAAATATTTATCATGTACAAAAAAAAAAAGTAAAATATTTATCATCGTAAGTATAAGGTTCTTCTACTTGGATCATACTCTTATGCCTTAATGCACAAGACCTTTTATGTTGGGTGCCAATAATAAAAATTGATTTAATTAAAAATTTTATTTAATATAAAAAAATAATACAATATAAACTAGTGTTTAGACCTTATTTTTTAATAATTATATTGTGGATTAATAATACGCTGATAAAGTATTTTGCGGCGGCAAAATCAATCACAATTAAATGGAATGGCAATTGGAATTTGGAAATATATGTTAAAGCGTGAAGAGAAGAGTTTACAAATTAACCATGATAAATAAATTATATAATTATAACTAATAAAAATATAAAAAATTATTCATATCGTATAATTAAATAAATAAACATCAAGTACATTACGACATAAAAAACTATGATAATTTCAATTGCAAAAATTTTAATGTTCTTATCTACTGAATACATCCTGAGAACCAATTACACAAGTAGAAATATGAAAAGTTTTTAAAGTAATATATATTTATTATTGATCACTAAAATTTCAATATAAAATTATTCATACATACATACTGTAATTGTATTTATAATTTTAAAAGAGCTTTATTTAAAAATTAAAAACAAATGGAAAGCTACCAAGTATTGAATTAAAATTATATATTGATCAAATAATAAAATATATAAGAGGTAAAGTAAAAATTATAAAAAATTTCATATCATATAAAACGTTACCATAACATAAAATAAATAAAATGATATTTTTTCTTCATTTTTTGGTCTATTTACACAATTTACATACAAATATTTAATTGCATATGTGAGCATATAAATAAAAAATAGTGGGAAAATATTACAGTAAAGAAATAACATAAAATCTAGTCTGACATGGAAGAGCAAATGGACCAGAAAAAGGAAGAAAAGGGTAAATGTGAATAGGCGCTCCCGACAAAAGGGGATAACGTTGGGTTTCGTTTATAAAATTTTGCCGTAACTAAACTCGTTAAGTTATCTGTTAAACATTTAATATTTTAATTGTGGTTGAATCGATATTTAATAAAATAATAATTAAATAATATATAAGTAATATTAAAAATATAATATTATAATTTTATAATACTAAATCTTAAAAATAAAATATAATTTTATAATTTCTTAATTTTTAAAGTACATATAAAAGTTAAAATCAAATATATTATATTACTTAAATATAAATTTTAATAATACGTGTTGATATTTATTATTATTAATTATTTTATATTTTTAATAAAAAATAAAATAAAAAATACATTCAATTATTTTCAATTTTTTAAAAAATAAATCAAAAATATATTGTATTAAACATTTTTATTAAACCAAATTTTTTACCAACTTCAGTCAATTTTGATTTTTTTATTGATTTTTACCGATTTTTCAATTCTATGACCAATTTTTTCTACAAGTCAAATTTGTAGTTTATTTAAACTAACCACTTGACTAGTTTGTTAGTTTTCTAGTTCAACCAATTGATTCAGTCTAATTTTCACGTGAGTGAATTTAGTCATATTGTATAACGTATTTATTTAGGACATTCACTTAACAAGATTTTTAAATCTAATAAACTAAATTGTTAAAAATAAATTGCTTAAAATTCACCAACCAAAATATCAAAATTTACATAAAAAGAAAAATATATTTTTCTTTTTTCAACTCTAATATCATATTATTTATCTTTTATTTTCATGAATTAGCTATAAATTCTAATGTCATAGCTTTATTAAATTATACAATATGACATTTTTTACCCTTATATTTAACAATATTAATAAAATATACTTAAGCTAAATTTAACATTGAAAACAAATATTGACTGATAAATGATTCACAAAGTCTCATCATCATGGTAAGTGAAAATAAACACACTGTCGACCTAAATTGTGACGTTAAGCTGGGTGGGTCGAGACCGAGCCGGCCACAAAGAAGTCGCCACCGACATTTTGGTTTAGGGAACGCCAGGAAACCTAATGGAAAGGCTGGCCTGGAATCAGAAATGTAGGTTCAAGAGTTGGTTACCCGCTAGGGGCATAGGGGGCCCCAACATGCCTATCACTTGATAGTTACCCTTAGCTAGCTATATGGGAAGAGGGACGGTGCTTGTGTTTGAGTTGTGTTTCTGGCCTAAGTCTTGGGAAGGAGGAGGTTCAGGTAAGGTGTTCTAGGGTTTTGGGATTTAAGATTTGACTTGATAGGAGTGTGCCTCCTATGCCTACGTACCTCGGCTTTAGAGGAGTCAAAGTCAACATAGTTTTGGTTGGGGTGTTGCGAGAAACCGATCAATACCAGCTTGGCTGTGTTTAGGCCGAGATGAATTTGGCCTTGGTGATATAAATTTTCAGGAGGATGGTTAGCCTACATGAGACCGAGATGGACTCGGTCCTAGTGATGGAGGATGTCACGGTGAGGCCATTTCATTCTGGCCACGGGAGGCCGAGGCGAATTCGACCTTGGCAAGAGGGAGGCTTGGGAGAAAGAGGTTTGAGAGATTTAGCTTTGATTTCGTAGAGAGGGAAAGGGCTACCTAAGGCTTCCCCCAAGGGAAATGTTTGTGCATTTACTTACTAACCTGATATCCTGAAGAGTCCGGTGTCTTCTTCCTTTTGTCTAGTACCTCTGGCTCGTTCTGGTTTTCGTCCGACTTGTGTCGTGATGTCGTCAACTTCTCTTTTCTCAACATTCCAGAATTTTTGCTCTCTCTTCTCTAGAGTTTCGGCTCTCAATTTTCTAGAGTTTCTACCCAAAACTATTCCCTCCCCCAATTCTTCATTTTAAGGCTTTTTATAGGCTTGGGATTGGGCCGATGGTTGCCCCCATATCCCTTGATTCTATCCTTAATTTTAGGATCTTAATATCTCATATTTTATCCTCTATTTTCCTTCCCTGATTCTCTCTTGGTAGGTGCTGAGTTTGTTGCAATTACATTCCAAGATATTATTTTATATGTTAGTCAAGGTGGGTCTCGGGAAGACTCAGTCCCGGACAGTTTTGGGGTGCAATACACACGTCCCCACTGACATTTCAAAGGCCAATTTCTAATGCCATAAAATGTAAACCAACTTAATTACAAAGAGAGTACTCTGATGTCACATGTCCTAACCCAAAACAAAATAAGAACAAAAGAAAAATAGTAGCTAAGGTGTCCTAGCTCAACCCTCACACTATTACTCAATGTTACTTATAAATGATGTTTAGTCTAAACACAAATAAACACAAAAAAAAAAAAGGGAGTGAGAAATATACCTTACTCAGACTCACAATATGAGCACAACATAATCATCATACAATAAGTAATTACAACAATAGACAATCATAAACAAGTATGCACATGAATACTAGCAATGCCCTCTCAGCATTACTACGTACACCATGTGGTACCAACTCTAACTTAGTAAGTAGGGTAGGCTAAATCTTACTAATCTTTGCCTCTCTAATAGCATGTAGGTACTACTTGACTTGCATCATCAGGTCTGGTACATGGGATCAGTCATGACTACTAGAATACATCCGTACAAAAAAAAAAACAAAACCAAGAGGTCTAGTGATCTTACCACTCGAGTTCATGTCTACATTCCTTTTACACCGATTTCATTAAATGATGCATGATGCGATTCAATTTTATTGTATTCTCTTGTCACAAATAATTCTCAATTTGGGCTGATGATGATCATTCTCATCCTCTAGACCTAGGTACCTCATACATGACCCATCACACATTTTCACAAGTACCCTTCTAGCCCTTTGCAAGCTCAGGCACTTGCAAGATGAATTTCCTTTGGAGTCATTCTTGTCCGTCACAAACTAGGTCACCCTTCTCATTTACCTTTATTATTTGTTACACATTTTTACATGTCATATATCACTATTTTCATGCGTTTTCAACAATCACAATAACAATGGATTTGCATAAGCACATGTTCATAGGTCAATAGTAAATTCAATTACAAGACAACATAAAAAAAATAGGAAATTCAATTGTAACACCACATTTATAGACAAGCAAAATATTCAATTAAAACACAACATTTGTTCAATCTAGATAGGACAACAAGAGCATGCTTCCATTAACATGGATTTGTATAGTTAGTGTGACTCTGCATGGACGTGCATAGAACATGCACACGTATGTACAATATGCATGAGCCAGTGCTTGATGGCCTACTATCAAATTCTCCTATATTCTCCCCGGTGAACCTGTGTTTTCTTTTCTTCTATGTTCTGCACACACAACCAATTGCACACAAGGGTTACATAACAAACAATACAACAATAACCATACTCTTCGATGAATGAAAATTATACCCCTAAAGGGGCTTAACCCCTTTAAGATTGCACTAAGGAAAAACAATTTTGGGGTTTAGGCATAACCTTAACCCATAGCCACAAGGTTAAGAGTCTTGTACTTTACTAATTTAGCTAAAAGAATAGGTAACTTTGGGGTTTAAAAAAACCCTCAACCCATGACCACAAGGTTAAGAGTCCTGTACTTTACCAATTCACTGTAGCCAAAAGAATAGGCAACTTTGGGGGTTTAGAAAAACCCTCAACCCATGACCACAAGGTTAAGAGTTTGTAGTCTATTAACACAAAGAAACAGAAAAAAAATGATAGGAACAAGACACCACAATAAACCACCAAGCATTCTACCAATCATATAGGCAATGAAACATGAGCATTTCAAATATAAGAAATAACAAAAAAATTACTAAGCACCTTGTTGGTTGAGAAAGATAGTCAAAAACAAACATTAAGTAGGGCTTAAGACTAACCCCTCAACCCATAGTTATACCCATACTCCTATGTGAGATATCTCACTCTCCCTTTATTTGGAGAAGCGTAGACGTAGAGAACATGTTCATCAGGGTTGTTCTTCTTGTTCCTCTAGGATTACCTCAAGAGGTTTGTCACAACCTAGATTGTGACCTACGGGGTATCCGTTTGAAGGTAGGCCGAGACCATCTCGGCCTCTCTGCGGCCGAACCATTCTCGGCTGCCAAGAGTCGCCACCTACATTTTTCTCAGGAATGTAAGGAAACCTAGGGAAGGGCAGGTCTAGGATTAGAGCTATGAGTTCGGGAGTTGGTTACACATCGAGAACACAAGGTGCCCCCAATGTGTCTATCACTGGATAGTTACCCTAGGCTAATTGTAAGTGATAGGGAGTCACTTGTGTTTGGGGTTTGGTGAGGTGTCTCAGGCTTGGGTTAATACGGGTTAGATGTTATAATATCAGGCTTTCCTTTTATTGGGGGGGTTACGGTTTGACTTGATAGGAGTGTGTCTCCTATGCCTACGTACCTCGGCTTTAGAGGAGTCAAAGTCAACGTAGTTCTGGGCTTTTAATGGGCGGATGGAGCTGGGTTAGCTGTGGGTTAATGCTGGTTTCATTGGCTGAGACAGACTCGGCTCCGAGAGGGGGCGGAGGGGGGGGGGAGATTTCCCTAATAGGATGACTACCTGACAGCATGGTAAACAATATTCTAATCCTAGCATGCAACATGACGACACCTAAAGGAAAACCAAAAAACCAACCTAGAATCGGGGGCGGGTAGACTTTCTTTGCCTGTCGACCAATATCTCTGTTTGCCCTTCAGCCTGGACTTGGAGTGCCTGCCCTCTCTGTTCTTGGCAATCGTCGTTTTCCGTTTTTTTTTTCTATTCTCTTGGTCTTTCCACCGTCTTCCTACCCTTCTCCCTTTTTCTTCTTTCGCATTGGAGGCTTATATAGAGTTTTCCCAGCCGCCAGGTAGTTATCCTTCGGCTCCGTGTAGTGGCGGTTATTGGGCTGGAAACCGAATTTGTTCTGCGTGGGGGTTAAGATTCGCCTAGATATTCGGGCGACTCGGCCCTGAATTAACGCAATAGACGGGGTAGACTCGGTCTCGTCTTCTGGTTTCAGTCTCAGATTTGACTGGGTCTCGGGACGACTCCTTAGCGGTCTCGGCCCAATCTTGGGTTGACTCCTAGGGGTTATGGTCTCAAGTTTGACTGGGTTCTGAGATGACTCCTTAGTGGGTCTCGGCCCAGTCTTGGGTTGACTCCTAGGGGTTACAGTCTCATGTTTGACTGGGTTCTGAGATGACTCCTTAGTGGGTCTCAGCCCAGTCTTGAATTGAATTGTGCGGTCTCAGGTTTGACTGGGTCCTGGGTGACTCTTTGGGGTTCTGGCCCATTCTGAAGGATTGGGCCCTATAGGCTTTGGCCGGACAGTTTTGGGGTGCAACAAGGTTCTCTTCCTATGCTTCAATCTAGTTTTTTGAAATCGCATGTTTAGAAAAACTAATTGAGTAGTATAGGTCTTTCCAGTTCCTCTAGTCGTTCCGTTATATATAGTCCCAAAATGGGCTCCAAAAATGGGCATTGCAACTCTCTCTAACAACCATGTGAAATTCAAACAAGAGGTTCCAAATATCTTGTTGTAGAAGCTTTATAAGATGAAAAAAATTAAACTATCTGAGTTCAATGTTTTGCATCAATTTCACTTGTTTGGAGACTCTATTTTCTTTCTTTTCTTTATTTGGTATTTGTCACAACCTAAATTGTAACGTTAAGCTAGGTGGGCCGAAACCGAGTCGACCACAAAGGAGTCGCCATCGACGTTTTGGTTTAGGGAACGTCAGGAAACCTAAAGGAAAGGCTGGTCTTTGGAATCGGAAATGCGGGTTCGGGAGTTGGTTACACGCTAGGGCGTGGGGTTGCCCCAGCATGCCTATCACTTGATAGTTACCCTTGGCTAGCTATATGAGAATAGAGACGGTGCTTGTGTTTGGGCCGTGTTTCTAGCATGGGTCCCGGGAGGGAGGAGGTTTAGGTAAGGTGTTCTAGGGTTTTCGGGTTTAAGAATTGATAGGAGTGTGCCTCCTATGCCTACGTACCTCAGTTTTAGAGGAATCAAAGTCAACATAGTTCTAGATGGTGAGGGTTTGGGTGAAAGCAGAGCTGACATGTGCCGGCTTAGCCTTATTGAGACCGAGACGGACTCGGCTCTGGGAGGGGTAGGTTTGAATTGGGAGACTTGTCACATTGGGTCAAGATGGATTCGTCTCGGGAGGGGCATTCAAGGGAGGCATGATACTCAGTCTTAGTTTCATTATGGGAGGAAAGGATTCTTAGACTCAGAAAAGTTTCTATGGACACGTGATACTAACCTAGTATTTAGAATAGATCATTTCGTGGCAATTCCGGGAAATATGTGTACTAACATGGAGTTTAGAGTAGGGGAGCATTTTCGTCCTTCCGTCCAATACTTCCGCTTGCTTCTGAATTTGGACCTGGGGTTTCTGCCTCGTTTACTCTGTGTGGTCATTAGTTTTCTCCTTTCCATCTCTCCGCCTTTCAGTCTTTTCCTCTTCCTTTTTCTCTCTCTTTTTCCAGAGTTTCTCTTTCTTTTTTTCAAAGTTTCTCCTTGGAATAATTTCCTCCCCTAACTCTTCGTTTTGAGGCTTTTTATAGGCTTCGGTTTGGGCTGATAGTTTGCCTTCATATCCCACGATTCTCTCCTTAATTTTAGGATCTAATATCTTATCTTATCCCGTACTCTCCTCCCATGATTCTCTCCTGATTCTCTTTTGATAGGTGCCGAGTTTGTTGGAACTACCTTCCATGATCTTCTCTTATAGGTAGGTCAAGGTGGGTCCTATGAAGACTCAGTCCCGGACAGTTTTGGGGTGCAACAGTTGCCCCCTCTTTATTTGTGTTCATCTAAAGTAGAAAGTGTGAGTCTTCCCGGATGAACATAAATAAAGACTCAAAGAGGCATGTTTTGGGATCTGCTATGGATTCGTTGGTTTGGGTTGGAGCCTATGGGATAATTAATAATTGAGTTGTCCCTTGAGGGTTGATTTTGAGGTTGACAGTCGGGTTGGACTTATGGGTTGCCATAAGGTTGACTACCAAACTATCTTATAGATATCTAGGGTTGTTTGGTTAGTGGGCTGTCCTATTGGGGCCCAAAGTTTGGGAAGGTCGCTGGATTTGCTTGATGCTAGACTGTCGCCTGGGGCCCAGGTTTGACTTTATTGAAGTTGGACTGTCTCTTGGGGTCTAGGTTCGATTTTATTGAAGTTGGACTGTCTCTTGGGGTCCAGATTTTGATTTTTTTTTTGAAACTAGACTGTCTCTTGGGGTCCAGGTTTGATTTTTTGAAACTGAACTGTCTCTTGGGGTCCAGGTTTTGATTTTTTGAAACTGGACTGTCTCTTAGGGTCCAAGTTTGATTTGATAGAAGCTGGACTGTCTCTTGGGGTCTAGGTTTGATTTGATTGAAACTGGACTGTCTGTTGGGGTCCACGTTTGATTTTTTGGAAACTGGACTGTCTCTTGAGGTCCAGGTTTTTATTTTTTGAAACTGGACTGTCTCTTGGGGTCCAGGTTTGATTTTTTTGAAACTAGATTGTCTCTTGGGGTCCAGGTTTGATTTTTTTGAAACTGGACTGCCTCTTGGGGTCTAGGTTTGATTTTTTTGAAACTAGACTGTCTCTTGGGGTCGAGGTTTTGATTTTTTGAAACTGGACTGTCTCTTGGGGTCCAGGTTTGATTTGATAGAAGCTGGACTATCTCTTGGGGTCCAGGTTTGATTTTTTTGAAACTGGACTATCTCTTGGGGTCCAGGTTTTAATTTTTATTGAAATTGGATTGTCTCTTGGGGTTCAGGTTTGATTTGATTGAAATTGGCAATTGGGATAATAGATGCCTTTGTGTCTTGCCGAGTTCATATCGGCGACTTATAAGCCGACTTGGGTTCGACTCACTTGCAGCCGGCTCTGATCTGCACATGAGTGGGCTAGACTGGGATGGTCTTGAACTGGGCCTATTGACATTGGCCTAGGCCGCCGGGGCCAGATTATTGGTCTTTTCTTTTTGTTTTTGTTGGTTTTTTTTTTGTTTTTGTTTGTTTGTTTTTTTTCTATTTTTTTTGTTTTTTTTTTGTGCGGGAGACCAAGGGTTGTGCGTGAAAGGACGCGCTTTGTCACCCCTCAAACACGTCTCTTCGTTTTTCGAAGAGTATTGATAGGGTGGCGTAATGATTGCGCCGTTTCAGGGGAGTCGTGCTTCACTAATCAAAGGTTGTGAAATTCCAAGACTCACATTTATTGCTCTGGTGGCTTTGCTTGTTCTTCGAAAGGGCGTATTTTTCTCGAAGGGGCACGTTTTCTTCGCTGGTTTTTCCTTGAGCATTTATCTTGTTAGCTGCATGTTTTTCCTTGAGCATTTATCTTGTTAGCTGCATTTCGCTACCTTTCTTCATTCCAGGAGTGTCTTCATACTTTCATCAAGATGTTAAGTACTTCAAGTTTTGAGACCTATTCTTTTTCTTCTTCGTCTTCTTCGTTGGGTTCTGAGGCCCTAGAGGCCATGCCTGTTGCTGTGGCTGAGGGGGCTTCTTCTCAGGCCCTTGTCTCTACGACGCCAGAGGTGAACCCCTTGGCGTGGGTTCATAAGGATGTATTGGACAATCATTCTGAAATGACTTGCTCCGAGGTGGAGTCCTTTGCAAAAAGGGGAAAATGGGTTTGCAACCCCCATGCCCGTCGATTCACCATGGTATGCTGTGGGAAGAAAGAACAGGTATGCCATGTTGCCAAGGAGGGGGAAGAGCTGTTCATATACATGTATGAGACAATGTTTCTGGACTTGGGGGTCACTCTTCCCTTTGACTTTTTCGTGGCGGACGTGTTGAAGGCGTTGGGAATAGATCCCTCTCAACTTCATTGCAATGGTTGGGCGGCCATCCAAGCCTTCAAGGTGGTGTGTTTGGCATTGGGAGTGTTGCCATCTGCTTTAGTCTTCCTCAATCATTATACAACGAGAGTCGGCCAATCAGTGGGTTGGTTGTCACTAGCGCCCTTACCCTACACCGGCCTTTTCACCTCCTACACCGCCTCTTATAAGGGGTTCAAAAGTCGTTTTGTAAAGATTAAGGTGGCAGAGGCTGGTTGTTTCTGCGTTGACCCTTGACCCCTGCCTTTGTATTGGAGGGAGCCTCCCAAATTCAAGGGGCTTTTGAGGAGTCAGCTATCTCTAGCGGCGAAGGTCGACTTGCAGTTGCTAGACTCCCTGCTGCAGGGGAATGAACTGCAAGGATATTGTGTCTTGGGCATCTACCAAAAACGTCACCTATCATCTGAAGAGTGAGTTTTTGTGTAGTGGTATTCTGCAGACTCGTCCTTGTGCCAAATACACTGATTTGTTATATTTCTGGTTTGCAGGCATGCTGAAAAAGCAAGGTGTTGATATGGCGGAGCTGATCCGGAAAGCCAGGTTGACAAAGGAGGCCTAGAGTACCAGTAAAGAGGCGTACAATGTTGGCACGACGACAGTTGCGACCCAGAAGATGTTAGTTACTGTTGAGGTTACAAAAGACTTTGTGCCAGTGGCCGAAGAAGATGTTGACTCTTGCCGTGTCCGAGAAGGAGTCGGCTAGTCGATCTAACAAGGCGCAGCCATCTCTCGCCGACTTTGGCGCGGTTAAGCGGAAGGTAGATGTTTTTGTCATGGAAGAGACGACCAAGAAGAAGGGGAAAACGACTGCCCCATCTCCTCACCCTTTGCCTTCTCAGTCGAAAGGCAAGGTGCTCGAGGCCTGATTTGGCCCCGGGAGGGTTATCATGTTTCGTGGCTCCCCCTATTGCCCAATTGTTATGAGGTGCTGGTTGGGACGATTTGATTTTAGTCAAGATGACTTGATGCTTGCCGAGATGACATGGTGCTAGTCGGGACGATTTGATGTTTACCGAGATGACTTGATGTTGCCCGAGACAATTTGATGTTGGCCGAGATGACTTGATGCTTGCCGGGATGACTTGGTGCTAGCTGGGATGATTTGATGTTTGTTGAGATGATTTGGTGCGGCCAAGATGATTTGATGTTGGCCGAGATGACTTAATGCTTGCCGAGATGACTTGGTGCTAGCCGAGACGCTTTGATGTTTGCCGAGATGACTTGGTGCTGCCCGGGACAATTTGATGTTGGCTGAGATGACTTGATGCTTATCGAGATGACTTGGTGCTGGCCGGGACGCTTTGATGTTTGTCGAGATGCTTTGATGTTGCCCGGGACAATTTGATGTTGGTCGAGATGACTTGATGCTTGCCGAGATGACTTGGTGCTGGCCGGTATGATTTGATGTTGGTCGAGATGACTTGATGCTTGCCGAGATGACTTGGTATTGGCTGGGACGCTTTGGTCGGGATGCTTTGATGTTTGTCGAGATGACTTGGTGCTGGCTGGGACGATTTGATGTTGTCGAGATGACTTGATGCTTGTCGAGATGACTTGGTGCTACCCGGGACGATTTGATGTTAGGTCAGAGTGGCTTTATTGTGATGCTATATGGAGGAATTCAAATTTTGAATTTTGAGGGATGCCAAGAGTTGCTTTTGAAGAGACATGTTTTGTCTTTCTTCAGACATGCCCCTTCATTTCCTGTGTCATAGTCATGGGTTTCAGACACGCCTCTTCATTTTCGGGACACATTAATGCTTAGTAGTGTAATGTTGCACCGTTCTGGGGGTGTGCCCCTGTCGCGAAGTTCCCAGATCCACATTATTAGCGGGGCACATAGTTTTGGAGGGTCAATGAGTCTCTGTCTTCACTTTTCAAAAATTCTCACTGCATTTGCTCTACGATTTGAATTTCTTGAATACTTTCTTCCTCTTGCTTCCTTAGAGTTTTTTTCCTTCTTCCTTGCCAGAATGTCAGGTATTTCCAGTTCTAAGAGTCTTTCCTTTTTTCTTCTTCATCGTTTGGCTCTAAGGTCCTAGTAGCTGTGCTAGTGGCTGTGGCTGAGGGGACTTCTTCCCCATCCCTTGCCCCACCGTGTCAATAGAGGAGCCTTTTGAATGGGTCAACAAAGGGAGGTTCGACCTGGAGGCGGATAGACGTCTCGTCGTAGAGCTGGATTTGATGATGTCATTAGCTCATGTTGAGATGAGCTTGACATAGAGTCGAAATTGAGGCTACTGGCTAGCGTTGAAATGAGTCTGGCGCAGCCGGAATTAGCTTATGCCGAAATAAACCTAGCACGGAGCTGGAATGAAGGATATCAAGTCATGTCAAAATGAGTCTAGGATGAAGTCGGGATGGATGATATTAGCTCATGTTGACATGAACCTAGCACGAAGCCAGAATGGTTGAGAATAGCCCATGTCAAAATGAGCCTGACATGGAGCTGGACTTGATGATGTTAATACTGGAAGCAACATGAAGTTGGCGTGGCATTGAATGGAGGACTCGGCACAGAGCTAGATTCTTGGATGTTGACATGGAGCTTGTTAGATTGGACTTGACATGGAGGTTTTGGCATAGATCCTGTTAAACGTCCTCGACATGGAGGCGGTAGGAAGATCTCGGCATAGAGCTAGCTTGAGGGTCTTGGTATAGGGTTGGTCTGAAAGGACTCGACCTGGAGCCGACTGAAAGGTTTAGAGTTGGTTTGGATGACCCTAGGCTTTGGATTTGCTGGCCGCTGTCTTCGACCTCACTCCTACTCTATGACAACATAAGTCGTAGATAGGAAACTTCTGTCCTTCTTGACTTAGGGTTGAAATAAAAAATGTGGAATGAAACTAGATTGACTATCTCGAAGAAAAACTGACTTGGGGGTCGACATGACTAAGTTGGCATGGGACCAAAATGACCACGACAAACTGAAAAAGTTGGCTCTGAGCCACAAATGTCTAAGTTAGGACCTGAATGACTAACTTAGAGACAAACTGACTCGGGGTCGAAGTAATAGTGTTGGCATGGAGACTCGACATGAAGTCGGCAGAGAGACTTGACACGAAGTCGGCAGAGAGACTCGACACGGAGTCAGCAGAGAAACTCGACAGAGAGACTCGACATGGAGTCAGCCTAAGACGAAATGGGAAAAGGACTTAACATAAAGTCGATATAGGCCTTGACATGGTGTTGGAATGTGAGAATCGATATTAGCCTTATGGGAATAATCATGGGATGGTGTGCATGCATGATGTATGTATACATTTATGCATGTATGCAAAACTAATTAAGATTTTTATTTTGTGGGAGGATGGACATTTGGATGCTTGGAATGCATGGGATGCGTGAATGCTTGAAATGCATGTGGGTTGCATGGAATGTTGGATGCATGGCCAAGTGGATGTATGATGGTTTGCCATGGATAGCTAGATGAATGGACGCTTGACGTAAATGACTGGATACGTGGTTGTATGGATGTCGAGTGTAGGTAATGGCATGATGTGGAGTTGGATGGGTTACAAGGGGTGTGCGTTTAGCAGGGGCAAGTCATTATTTCCCTTACACTTTGCTATTCCAAGACTTGTGGTGTAGGCATAGCTTCTTTCTTTCCAACTTTGGTGTTGGAGACGTCTCGGATGTTGTTACCTTATTATTGCTCATGGGTTGAGACTAGTTAGAGGCTCACTGCTTTGAGTGGTCTTTAACTTTTCCATCTTAATTGTAACGTTCCTTTTGCTTATTTTGTTTTTGGCTTATGGGGGAATGGAGAAGATGATGTTTATTTTGTTCTTGTGGAAGGGTTTATGGGGAGGGGTGACGGTGCTATCCTCATGTATGCAATTTTGAAGAGTCCATCATCCAACACCTTTAAGAATAATTTGGGTGTCTCTATGGCTGGGCTTCTTCTAGTTGGATTTTCCTAAGAGGTTTCTTCTACTCCCTATGTTGGTGGCTTGCCCCCCAGAATATGATGCATGTTATTTTTCTATTTTTTTCACATTTTTATTTTATTTTGCTTTTACAAGGTTAGAATTGAATTTAAAATGGCACTGAGCTGACTATGGACATGACGTGGGAGTAGAACAAAATTGGGGAGATGGTAAGGAGCCAACTTAAATAAGAGGACGACACGGGGCCAGATGCGACTTGGAATCAGCACAAGGGTCGAGTCAAAATTGGATAAATGGCGACGGCATAGAGTCGGACTCAGATTGAAATTGACATAGGGGCCAGGATGAAACTGATTAAATGGGGACGACATAGAGACAGGCTTGGGTTGAAATACGGTGTACTGGCTGACTCAGGCTCGGGTGTACTGGTCGACTCAGGCTTAGGTGTACTGGTCGACTCAGGCTAAGGTTTACGGGTCAACTCAAGTTATGGTTTGCGGGTCGACTCAGGCTAGGGTTTACTGGTTGAATGAGTCTAACATTTACTGGTCAAATGAGGCTAGGGTTTGTTGGTCGACTCAAGCTAGGGTTTGCTAGTCGAATCATGCTAGGGTTTGTTGGTCGACTTAGGCTAGGGTTTATTGGTCGACTTAGGCTAGGGTTTATTGGTCGACTCAGGCTAGGGTTTACTAGTCGACTTAGGCTAGGGTTTACTGGTCGGCTTAGGCTAGGGTTTACTGGTCAACAAAGGCTAGGGTTTATTGGTCGACTCAGCCTAGGGTTTACTGGTTGACTCATGCTAAGGTTTCTTAGGCTAAGGTCCACTTGGTCGACTCGGGCTAAGGTCTACTTGGTCAACTTGGGCTACGGTCTACTTGGTCGACTCGGACTAAGGTCTACTTGATCGACTCGGGCTAAGGTCTACTTGGTCGACTTGGGCTAAAGTCAACTTGGTCGACTCGGACTAAGGTCTACTTGGTCGACTCGAACTAAGGTTTACTTGGTAGACTCGAACTAAGGTTTACTTGGTAGACTCGGACGAAGGTTTACTTGGTAGACTCGAACGAAGGTTTACTTGGTAGACTCAGACTAAGGTTTACTTGGTAGACTCGGGCTAAGGTTTACTTGGTAGACTCAAACTAACGTTGACCTGGTAGTCTCGAACTAAGGTTGATTTGGGTTGACTAGAGTTTATTTGGGTAGGCCTGGACCTAGGTTTATTTAGGTAGACTCGGACTAGGATTTACGTGGTAGACTCGGGCTAGGGTTTACGTGGTAGTCTCGGACTAGATTTTACGTGGTAGACTCGAACTAGGGTTTATGTGGTAGTCTCGGACTAGAGTTTTACTTGGTAGTCTCGGACTAGAGTTTTACATGGTAGACTTGGGCTACGGTTTACTTGGTAAAATCAAGCTAAGGTTTACTTGGTAGTATTGGGCTTAGGTTTACTTGATAAATTCGGGCTAAGGTTTACCTGGTAGACTCGGGCTAAGGTTTATTTGGTAGACTCGGGCTAAGGTTTACTTGATGGACTCAGACTAAGGTTTACTTCATGGACTCAAACTAAGATTTAGTAGGTAGACTCGGGCTAAGGTTTACTTGATAGACTCAGACTATGGTTTACCCGATAGACTCGGACTAAGGTTTACTTGGTAGACACGGGCTATGGTTTACTTGGTTGACTCGAGCTATGGTTTACTTGGTAGACTCGGACAATGGTTTACTTGGTAGACTCAAACTATGGTTTACTTGGTAGACTCGGGCTAAGGTTTACTTGATGGACTCGGACTAAGGTTTAGTAGGTAGACTCAGGCTAAGGTTTACTTGGTTGACTCAGGCTAAGGTTTACTTGGTACACTCAGGCTAAGGTTTACTTGGTAGACTAGGGTTAAGGTTTACTTGATAGACTCGGGGTAAGGTTTACTTGGTAGACTCGGGCTAAGGTTTACTTGGTAGACTCGGGCTAAGGTTTACTTGGTAGACTCGAGCTATGGTTTACTTGGTAGGCTCGAACTAAGATTTACTTGGTAGCCTCGGGCTATGGTTTACTTGGTAGGCTCGGGTTATGGTTTACTTGGTTGACTTGGGCTAAGGCATACTTGGTTGACTCGGGCTAAGGTTTACTTGGTAGACTCGGGCTAAGGTTTACTTGGTAGACTCGGATTGTGGTTTACTTGGTAGACTCGGGCTATGGTTTACTTGGTAGGCTCGAACTAAGGTTTACTTGGTAGGCTCGAACTAAGGTTTACTTGGTAGACTCGAATTAAGGTAGACTCGGGCTATGGTTTACTTGGTTGACTTGAGCTAAGGCTTACTTTGTTGACTCGGGCTAAGGTTTACTTGGTAGACTCGGGCTAAGGTTTACTTGGTAGACTCGGACTATGGTTTACTTGGTAGACTCGGACTATGGTTTACTTGGTTGACTTGGACTATGGTTTACTTGGACGACTTAGGCTAGGGCTTATTGGTTGACTCGGGCTAAGGTTTAGTTGGTAGACTCGGGGTAAGGTTTACTTGGTAGACTCGGACTATGGTTTACTTGGTTAACTCGGACTATGGTTTACTTGGACGACTCGAGCTAGGGCTTACTGGTTGATTTTGACTAAGGTTTACTTGGTAGACTCGGGCTACGGTTTACTTGGTTGACTTGGGCTAAGGTTTACTTGGTTGACTTGGGCTATGGTTTACTTGGTAGACTCGAGCTAAGGTTTACTTGGTAGACTCAGACTATGGTTTACTTGGTAGACTTGGACTATGGTTTACTTGGTTGACTCAGACTATGGTTTACTTGGACAACTTGGGCTAGGGCTTATTGGTTGACTTGGGCTAAGGTTTACTATGTTGACTCGAGCTAAGGTTTACTTGGTAGACTCGGGCTAAGGTTTACTTGGTAGATTCGGGCTAAGGTTTACTTGGTAGACTCGAACTATGGTTTAGTTGGTAGACTCGGACTATGGTTTACTTGGACGAATCGGGCTAGGGCTTACTAGTTGATTTGGACTAGGGTTTATTGGTTGATTTGTACTAGGGTTTACTGGTTGATTTGGACTAGGGTTTACTTGTTGACTTGGACTAGGGTTTACTTGGACTAGGGTTTACTTGTTGACTTGGACTAGGGTTTGTTGATTGACTTGGACTAGGGTTTGTTGATTGACTTGGATTAGGGCTTTCTGGTTGACTCAGACTAGGGTTTACTGGTTGATTTGGACAAGGGTTTACTGGTTGACTTGGATCAGGGTTTGCTGATTGACTCAGACTAGGGTTTGTTGGTTGACTCGGATTAGGGTTTATTGGTTGACTTGGACTAGGGTTTACTGGTTGATTTAGACAAGGGTTTATTGGTTTATTTGGACAAGGGTTTACTGGTTGACTTGGATCAGGGTTTGCTGATTGACTCAGACTAGGGTTTGTTGGTTGACTCGGATTAGGGTTTAGTGGTTGACTTGGACTAGGGTTTACTGGTTGATTTGGACAAGGGTTTATTGGTTTATTTGGACAAGGGTTTACTGGTTGACTTGGATTAGGGTTACTGGTTGGCTTAGACTAGGGTTTGCTGATTGACTCGGAGTAGGGTTTGCTGATTGACTCGGAGTAGGGTCTACTGGTTGATTTGGACAAGGGTTTACTAGTTGACTTGGACTAGGTTTTACTAATTTACTCGGACTAGGGTTTGCTGATTGACTCAGACTAGGGTTTACTAGTTGACTCGGACTAGGGTTTATTGGGTGGACTCATATTATGGTTTACTGGGTGGACTCGGATTAGGGTTTACTAGGTGGACTCGCATTAGGGTTTACTTGATGGACTTGGACTAAGGTTTATTTGATGGAGTCGGACTAAGGTTTACTTGATGGACTCGGACTAAGGTTTACCCAACTAGTTTGGCCAAAAGGATTCCCCAGGGTTCTCACTATTGGATTTCTAAATTTCCTCACAATTAGGCTCTTGGGTCTATGGACCTCCCAAGGGACACTACCACAGACAGGATAAAACTCCGAGAGTATGGTCGTCCCTTAAGGTTGTAAGCTCCAGGTGGAACTATCGTGGTCTCCAGTACAGAGAAAACCTCCAGCATGGGTACCACTACATGCTCCGCACTCCTTAACTCACAGGCCTGGGAATAGGACCCCACTCGTGGGTATAATCACACAGTAACAATTTCCCCAAAGAAGCCCATTTGATCACAATATTAAAATAACAACATTATGTCTTCTATCCTATGGTTTCACAGAAAATATATAAATAACACATATGAATTGAAACACATGCACCGATCTTCCCTATGTAACTAACCTAACTAGGCTTAATTCTCAATAAAAAAATCCCCAGTGGAGTCGCCATCTGCCATAACCTAAATTGTGACGTTAAGCTAGGTGGGTCGAGACCGAGTCGGCCACAAAGGAGTCGCCATTGGTATTTTGGTTTAGGGAACGCTAGGAAACCTAAAGGAAAGGTTGGTCTTTGGAATCGAAAATGCGGATTCAGGAGTTGGTTACACGCTAGGGGCGTAGGGTGCCCTAGCATGCCTATCACTTGATAGTTACCCTTGGCTAGCTATATGGGAATAGGGATGGTGCTTGTGTTTGGGCCGTGTTTCTAGCATGGGTCCCAAGAGGGAGGAGGTTCGGGTAAGGTGTTCTAGGGTTTTGGGGTTTAAGACTTGATAGGAGTGTGCCTCCTGTGCCTACGTACCTCGGTTTTAGAGGAATCAAAGTCAACGTAGTTCTGGCTGGTGAGGGTTTGGGTGAAAGTAGAGCCGACATGTGCCGGCTTAGCCTTATTGAGACCGAGACAGACTCGTCTCTAGGACGGGTAGGTTCGAATTGGGAGACTTGTCATATTGGGCCGACATGGAGTCGACCTTAGTGAGGTCGAGATGGATTCGTCTCGGGAGGGGCATTCAAGTGAGGCATGATACTCAGTCTTAGTTTCGTTATGGGAGGAAGGGATTCCTAGACTCAGAAAAGTTTGTATGGACACATGATACTAACCTAGTATTTAGAATAGATCATTTCGTGGCAAATCTGGGAAATATGTGTACTAACCTGGAGTTTAGAGTAGGGGAGCCTTTTCGTCCTTCTGTTCAATACTTTCGCTTGCTCCTGAATTTGGACATGGGGTTTCTGCCTCGTTTACTCTGTGCGGTCATCAGTTTTCTCTATTCCGTCTTTCCGCCTTTCATTCTTTTCCTCCTCCTTTTCTCTCTCTTTTTCCAAAGTTTCTCCTTTTTTTTCAGAGTTTCTCCTTGAAAAAATTTCCTCCCCTAACTCTTCGTTTTGAGGCATTTTATAGGCTTCGGATTGGGCTAGTAGTTATCTTCATATCCCACGATTCTCTCCTTAATTTTAGGATCTAATATCTTATCTTATCCCATACTCTCCTCCCATGACTCTCTCCTGATTCTCTCTTGGTAGGTGCCGAGTTTGTTGGAACTACCTTTCATGATCTTTTCTTATAGGTGGGTCAAGGTGGGTCCCGGGAATACTCAGTCCTAGACAGTTTTGGGGTGCAACAGTATTCAACTCCTTACACAGAGAAAAAAGAGAAAACATGACTCATATTGTCCAATGTGGAAGCTATCTCACTGTTAGATATATAAAAAAGGAGATAAAACATGAACTTATGTTGTTATACATGAAACTTAAGATTTTACTATATTTAAATTGTCAATTTTTCTTAATTTAATTAATTAAAATCTAATTTAAAATTTAATTTATATTTCTCAAAATATTATTTATTTATTTATAAAATAATTAAATTACTTATAATAATTAATAAAATATAATATTTACAAACAATAATAAATAAAATAAAAACTGGAGTGTAATGTAAAACAATATTGAAATTCTCATGTAGTATTATCTCTTTTATTAGAAACTTCGTAACCATGTAACATAGAAGACTCTAGACGTAGCCGCACACATTATTTTATTTAAAATGCTTTGTTATATAATTTGTTGATTTTTATTTTTCTAACGTGGTTAGCTAAGTTTTTTTTTTTTTTTTAATTTCAATCGAATTCAAATCAAGATATTATGATGGTGAAACTTATTATTTCTTCACTCTATATATTTAAGATTTTACGTTCTTAAATTGATTATAAATACAACTAGTGAAAGACAATTTTTTTAATAGTAACATATTGGTATTGGGCCATAGCTCAAGAATTTAATATGATAACGTTAGTTTTGTAAATACCAATTATGTTATTATAATATATATAGCTTTTAACAATATATTAAAAATTATAAAATTATAAAAAATATTATCTATTAGGTTTGACAACATTTTGATAAATTTTATATAAGAACCATGAAACGAAATATGATTAATAATATTTTATATGATATAAATATTAATAAAAATATAAAAATATATTATTTAAATAAGTATCGGTAATATTTTTACAATAAATATTACTAATAGTGATAAAGGTAGAAGTGTGTCTATATTTTCTAACTCTATTTAATTTTTTAAGTAATTAGTTAATTTTAATTAAATGATAAACTAAAAATTCAATTAAAAATTTATTTTAATTTTTTACATGATATTTAAAATTTTAAATCTTAGAAATTTGTAGTTAAATCATTATTTTTTAAAATTATTTTGACGACGTAAATATATTAGTATAAGAAAAAAGTACATTAGCAAATGAAGGATTATTAAATTTATATTTTATTATGATTTATTCTAAATATAAAAAAATAGACATTATTTATAGCATACACAATATATCGACTCGTCTAACTTGACATCAAAATACTTTTAATAGTATTTTATTTATTTTCTTATTAAAATTAATATAGACTTATCATTAACATAATACTTATAATATTAATAAATAAACTTTTACTAAAGCTAGTATTATGCATGACAAAAGTCAATGTACTTGGTAGCTTGACTCTTCACTGAGGGGTTTCGAACAACATGAAGAATCACAATTAATCTTCAAAACTCCAATTAAATTTATGTGCTCGGAACATGTTTTTATAGATGCAAAAGCAACATATTTACTTGTCTATTGGGTCGAATAAGGAAGTGATTTTTTTATTGGTCAAGCATGTCAAACATATACAACACATTTGTCCTCCAACAATCAATTAAAAGCTAAGCCAAGTTGATCTTTAGTTAAGCATAAAGTAATAATGTATTAGCTGAATAAAAGAACATTCTTATTTACTGCATCATACGATTTTACGAACTCAATCAACATGTTGGTTTTGTCACTTCTCAAGGTTCTAAGCTTTTTCAAATATTCCTTGTTAATAATAAATTATTCTTTATCTGACAAAGGGCATTTTAGAAAACAAGTACACGTAGATTAAGACCAAATCGAACTTGTTATAATTAATTCTCTTTAAAATTTGATTTTGCAAATTATCTAGCTTCAAAATCAGCATAGATTTCTTAACCCATATGAAAGGTTTTTCTACCCATATGAAAGGTTCTTCTGATGAATGAAACATTTGTGAAACGAAGAAACATATCCATCAATAATAATTATAGGAGGTTTATTTTTCTGAATATCAGGATTTGACATCTTTTGATGACTCCTATTCCTGCATTAGTTTACTATTTTATAATTATCTTAAAATATTAATACATTAAATTTGTATTACTTACTCATTTTATTAATATATATATATATATATATATATATATATATATATATATATATATATATATATATATATATATATATATATATTTTTGAGAGAACCGTCATGCACGAAAGCCCCGACATACCTTCTTCTCGTCTGACTTCATGATGAGCTAAAAGATTGGTAGATAGAAATAAAGCCCGTCTTTAATATCGGTCGGTTGGGTGGCGGAGACCGACCAGAATGTAACTCGGCTGTGATGAGATGTAGACTGACGAGTTGTCCACGTAACCTGATCGGTACACATGTCCATCAACAATTATAGGAGGTTTATTTTTCTCACTGGCAAGATTTCACATCTTTTGATGACTCCTATTCCTGTATTAATCTACTATTTTATAATTATTTTAAAAATATTAATACATTAAATTTTATTACTTACTCATTTTATTAATATATATATATCTATGACAATTTCCATTCTATATAACTTTACTTATAAGCTTAAAAATATAAATAAAATTCAATAACTTTATTTATCAACTCAACTATTTTACCTTCATTTCCTTTATCATCATTTTTGCCGAATATAAATAACTCACTTTTTAATATTCTGATCATACATCTTTTTTTGGTGAATATCTGATCAGACATCTGAATATAGGAAAAGTTCTTGGAAAATGCATATACAATTAGTGTTGTTGAATTCTATATCTCATTTAACAGTTCCAAAATGAATTTACCTATTAAAATATACTTTAGAAATAATCATTGAATTAAAAAGTAGATTCAATAAATTTTCTTAATGATTTCAATTATTGTACCATTGTTGTTTTAGTATTTTTCTCTAATTGTATTAGAAAATGTTAAAAAAATTACTTTTTATTAAAATTTTATATTATTAGTTAAAATTCATGTAAAAGTTAGATAAAAACATTAGTATCAATATTGAATTCAATTTCTCATTTAACATACAAAAACAATTATTTTTGGAAAGAATTTTTTTGGTTTACTTAAAGAATTAATGCATTGAAATAAATAATTCATAACGTAATTTGTATGTTAAATAGATTCTTTTTATTAATTTTAACAAAGATTTTATATTTATATAAGAAGAAAACAACTTAAAGATAGATTCCAATAAGTTTACTTAAAGAACTCAATTATTGTACCTTTGTTTTATGATATTTATTCTCTAATCTTTTTAATTAGACATATATAAGTAATTCATATTTAATAATTTTAACATGTTATTTATTATTAGTAAAATTAGTGTAAAAATTATATAAACATGCAAATCTCGTTAAATTCATTTTCTCGTTTAACGGGTAATAGTTTCCTAATGAAAATATTTTAAAAAGAATAAACTGATTGAAATTAAAATACATCACTAAATTTTCAAAAAATATTTATTGTATTTACACCTGTGAGATAATTTTTATACTTTACTTATAAATTTTAATTATTTTTCATACATTATTAATGTTACAGATTAACCAGAAGAAAAAATTCAAAATGAATTCTAATAACTTTATATAACGAACTATCTTATCATATATATTTTCTCTAATTTCATCAGAGAAATTTAAATAATGAATTTTCAATACAATTTTCTTACCATACATTTTATTATTGAATTAAATACATATTAAATTTACAAGCATCAAAAGAGAAAGAAGTCAAGTCACATGTGCAAGGTCTTTTGCAAAAATAATTTATGAATAAATTAAATATACCATGCTTTATTCTAGAAGCTTTCATCATCGTTGCTATGCATAGTCAATGAAAATTCTTTTTTTTTATTTATTTAAACACTTTCTCTCATTTTAATTATAAAGTGTCATGCATTTCATAAAATCTTTAATTTTTTACTATTTTTTTTTTATAAATTCTTCAATTAATGCATGCCTCATTTATTATGGATTTAGAATTATTATTATTATTTTCAGTTATAAACTATGAGCATTTATTATAAACTATGAGCATTTATTATAAACTATGAGCATTTAGTCATATATGAGCATTTAATCATATATGAGCATTTATTAGGTTCCTTTTTTTCTACCATTGTTTGACTTTCATGACTCTTCTTACATGTAATGTATATAGTATCTTCTAGATTATTTTAGATATCTAAATAATCCCTCGTATTAAAAACCAATAAAAAAATTTAAATTTTTTCTTATTTTTTAAATTCATGTTCAATTAATTTGAATAATACATTATAAATTAAATAATTTTTTAGTTGAAATTATAATTTAATAAAAACTCATGTTTAATATATTTTTCTTATTCTTTCAGGATTTTCTTGAGAGTCGGTCACTATCATTCTAATGCCGCCTATCACACCACTGTTCATTAGAATAAGAAAAAGGATTAAACTATATGTTTTATTAAGTTACAATTTTAACTATAAATAAAATTTAATTTTTAATAGATGGTTTAGATTAACTAAACATAGGGACAGAGAATCCAAATCACCCTACAAACTTGTACATCGTATTATTTAAATATATTATCACTACGAGATTTTTTTATTTTGTTATTAATTTTAACTTTTATTTAAATTAATAGTTAAATTTTATCTAATTAATTATTAATTAATTAGAATATTATTTTTTAATTAAATTTAAATTTTATTTATTTATATTTTTATTATTATAAATTAACTAGAAAATAATTACAAATTTTAAAAATTTATTATAAATTAATTAAAATTATTTTTTTAGTTAATTTACTACATATATCATACTGTCATTAATATTATAATAATTTTGTAACTAGTTATTTTTACTAGAAATTAACTATAAAATAATTATTAATTTTAAAATTAATCATAAAATTATTTAATAATAAATTTTAAATTTTATAGTAGTGTACAGTAATTTAAAAAATATATATTCATTAATATGATATTATTAAAGTTTTTGAAACCTATTATGATTAATTTTATAATTGTAAACTTATATTCATCTACAGTGCTACATTAACTCAACCAAAATCATAGTGTCTATTCAAAAGCTACTTTTGGAAACCATGTGCTTTTGCGTTGTTAAATAATAAAAGATTTATTTTTTGTGTGTGCATTTTAGTATAAAATATTTATATTATTTATTAAATATAATTAATATTTTATAAAGGGAGTCCACCGACTATAATAACAATAATAATTTTTTTTTAAATTTGACATGTAATAATAACTTATATATTAAATTCATATAAGTGCTTATGTTAAGAGATACACACTAAATATTTTCATTTACTTTAAGTATAGTCAACAGATGCAAGATAATCTTCAACTCAAGGTATTACGAATTTGTTAAAATTAAAAACAGTGTGAGTTTTCATTGTTGCATTGCCTTCATCGCCCAAATTAACTGTCTCTACCTTAAGCTGAAGCTAAAATTTTTAAGAGGTGTGAAATTTGGAAAATAATTAATATATTTCCATTTTATTATTAAAAAATGTAAGTATGTTAAGTCACAGAACTTATCAAGTTCTGATCTTCCCACTTAGTACCCATAGTTATTATTAGCATAGCATTGTACCTTGTTAACTACTCTAGTGGTCAAAAATCAGACATCTTTTAATTAAATTGGTTTAAAATTTAATAAAATGAGTATTGATAGAATTAATTTTAATCCAATCAATGTGACTCAGACTTGCATTTCAATTAATCATATCTTAGTTATAAATTTTATATTAAAATATCACTACTAGAAAATTTAAAATTTGTTACAAAATAATTTTGTGGCTAATTTTAAAATCAATAGTTATTTTGTAGCTAATTTCTAATAAAAATAATTAGCTAAAAAATTACTATAATATTGAATGGTAGCATGAAATAAGTAGCAAATTAGCTAAAAAAATAATCTTAGTTAATTTATAGTAAATTTTTTAAAATTTGTAGTTATTTTCTAGCTAATTTGTTGTAATAAGAAGTATAAATGAATATAACTTCAATTTAGCTAGAAAAAATAATATTCTAGTTAATTAATAGTTAATTAGCTAGGACTTAGCTACTAATTTAAATGGTAGCTAAAATTAGTAGTAAAATCAAAAAAATTCTTGTAGTGTATGTGTTACCGTTTGAAAAATTAATTATATATTTTATTACTATAGAATATATATACTTGTCAAAATTTAATTATAATATACTAATTCACTTAATTATATGTTGTCATACATTATTATATATATTATATAAATTACTATGTAGGGTAAGATGGTTAATTATAATAATTACTCTAAAAAATTATATTTTAAGTTATTTTCAACTGAGTGATATTGTAAATTTTACTGCAGTTACATTAGATGAAAATTAAACTTTACTTGTAATGTTTTTATGCATGAATCAAACTAGGGGGTTAGAATTTCTTTTTTTTTAATTTAAGCTATATGATAATGTTTTAAATATGATTATATTAATTATATGATTTTTATGATAAATATTTATTTCACATTTAAATAATAATAATAATAATAATAATAATAATAATAATAATAATAATAATAATAATAATAATAATAATAATAATAATAATAATAATAATAATAATAATAATAATAATAATAATAATAATAATAACAACAACATATTAATTATTTAGCAGGTGATAATTTTAATTTTTTAAGATAATTGTGATTGAAAAACAATTGATTTGTCAATTAATTTTGTTTTCATAATAATATAGAACTGCTTTTAAAATTTAAATCTAATAAATGTTATGAATATTAAATAAAAAATAAATAAATTATATTCAAAATGTTATAATTCTATCTTTTGTGCAACTCTATTCCTTTTTCTAAAATAGAATTCAATGAGCAACTAAATATGCTTTTAATTATTATAACTAATTGTTTTGATTGAAGTTGATTATCAATGTATTTCAAACAAAATATTAATTTGTTTATCATATACATACATTAGGTGAGTACATCATAATAGGAACAAAAATTAGAGTGAGTTTTAGAAACTTACAAGATATGTTTTTTTTATAAGCGTTGAAGTGTAAAAATATATGAATATCATTCTCCAACACTTAGGTTATCAAAAACAAATATATACCAACATTTGGGGTGGATACACCAATGAGTAGTATCGTGTTACTATATTGAGACCTCCTACCTTCATAACAACGGATAATTAAAACACCTATTACATTGTTAAGAAAATTTTCATTTCTCCTTATCTCTATCTACTCATCACATCATATCTTTCAAGATGATGTGTGATCCTCTAATATAAAATTTTACTTATCAAAAAAGAATATCACTTATAATATTTATATTTATTTTTTCCTTTATCTCTTTCCATATCTCCAAGTTTCTTCAAACATGAAGTATCTATTTATATTTATTTTTTCCTTTATCTTTTTCTACATCTTCAAGTTTCTACAAACATGAAGAGTCCCGAAACATTTTTATAGGCAAATGGTAGGAGTTTGGTTTCTTTCCTATTATTACTACGCAAAATTTTATAATATTGTTTTGAATTTAGCTCCATAAAACTAGTACTTTAAAAATTGGTTTAGATCGATCGGTTGGATTGGTTTCATTAGAAACTGAACTCTTCAATGGTTCATATATCTAATTAGATCATAAATGACATCAACCTTAATGTTGACATCATTAAGCCGACATGAAACCAGATGTAACTAGTACAAATTAGGTACCTTTATCTCTCCTCACTTGTTCTTCCATATGCACATTACTACTCTAGGTGGGAGAAATGAAAAAACAAAAAACAAAAAAATGCAAAAGCATGGTGACCGTGTAGTTGGAAGTATCAAAGTTTACCACTAAACCTATTAAGTTTTTTTTTATTATATATTTCAAAAAACACACATATATATATATATATATATATATATATATATATATATATATATATATAATATTAATTGTAATAATTTAGACCAGTTTATATAGTTCAAAATAGTGGCTTTTCGATTTTATCACTAACCCAATGACTCAGTACCCCAACCAAATCGATGACCAATCCAAATAAAAAGAAATTGCATGAAACCTATTATCTAATTGGAAATGGTTAAATTATTGAAAAAAATTCAAAATCAACGAACCGTATTGAAATTTTGTTAGTTCAAGTATAATGTTATTAATATTTAGAGAGTTTAATATCTTTTATAATTATTAAAAAAACTTATTTATACCTAATCTATTTATGTATGTTTTTTCTTTGGACAGGACATTATCAGTTAAGAATTTTTTTCCCAAAGTGAAAATTTCAAAATTTACTCTCAAATCAATAGGACCTTTCATATCTTTTGTTCCAAATAGCCATCAATAAGAGAACACACCGCATTTGTTATTTTGGTGACTGTGATTTAGTTTTCCTCTTGCTTTTAGCATTATTGAAGTATGTGAACTTTCATACACAATACAGTTAAACCCAACTAATTAAGTTAGATGACTCTTTGATTAATAACATTGATTGTTGAGATAGATCTTTACTTAGTTGAGTCTTATTCCAGTTATGTATTTAAGAAGCAACAATGGTAATTATTCAAAGTTAGTAATATTGGATTGTATGTATACGTTCGGAATTACAACAGTAGCCAATTGAAAACATTTTCTCCTTACACATTTTGTTAAGTTACTAAATATTTTTTATTCCACTATTTGAATCCAAATTCAATTTCATTACTCAACACTAAAATTCCTATCCATCACTAATATTCACCACTTAGACATTTCTAGTTTCTTTAATTCATAGAAAAAACGATGTATTGAAATCCTTAATCTCTATGTTAAAAAATATTATTGTTTGTTAGATTGTCTATAGTTTACAAGTCTCCTAGTTATTTTTATTTTTATTTGTAAAATGTTATTTTATCTATTCTACCACCATATAGCTATGTAATCATTTTTTAATTTGGAATGTTCATCTTTGGTTCAATTGTCTCTCAAAACTTGTCTTGTCTTTCCTAATTTACTTATATTGAAACTAAAAAGGGTTAGATTGAATTAGGGTTTTTAGGCTAAAAAGGTTAGGTTGAATTAGGGTTTCCAGGCCAAGGCATATATTATTTTTCATGGGAATCAATCAAGATTATTTTCTTCATATTTGTGATAAATTTAGGATTAAAAATTATAACAACTTTGGTACAATTCTTTTCTATAGTTTCCTTTTAATATATTAAAGAGGTGTTTGAACAATATATTTCTAATACCTTTTCAAACTTAGTTCATTTTTCATTTAAGCCAACTATTATGCACATTTCTATCTCGAGGTTTATTTTCAATATTAGTATTAAATGGCATTAACGAAAGTTACAATGGTGTTGTATTCGGGATATAATTTTGAGAATATCGTTAACAATCATAGCCAAAATATGGTTGAGGGCAACATGTTTTGGCAGCTCACGTGATGAGCTATGTGATTTTAATTTTTGCACTTCTGTTTGCAACCAATCTTTTGAGTTATTGTACTACTATAGTTATTGGAAAAGACATTTTGAGTTGTTGCATAGTTATTGGAAAAGACATTTGTTATGACCATTTAACTATTGAATTTTTACATTTTTGTTTATATTTATCATTCATCATTGTATTTTTTAGAACTTTAATTTATTTTAATTAACTCAACTTTTATGACTTTAGTACATAGGTTCGATTAAGAAATATTCTTGCATGTTGAATCGTTCCCTTTTCATTAAAAAAAATCATTTAGTTAAAGCGATGATTGTGGACAACGATAGTTTGTCAAATTAGGCTACAACAATCACAATATAATTATGATTGTCTAATGTGACAATAGTTTCAATTTAAGATTATACAAATATGTCTCAAAATTTATTAGTACTATAGAGTATTAAACCCCAAGTCAAAAAGGGACCGCATAAATATTGATTGACGTTAATAGATTTTAATTTGTGAGAATTCAATTATCTCACCCTACACAATAAATTCAAAAAATAAATTTATGTTTCATGCTTTTTTTTTCCTTCTTTGTTGCAAACATTCCCTTTTGTGTCACTATTCTTTTATTATCAACTTGCAACATAAAAACATTAATTTTTTTCCTAAAAATGCAGATAGTTGCAACAATTTAGCTCCATAACTGTTAAACCTTTATATATAATAAGATATTTGTTTCATTAATAATATATTATGCTACCATGGATTAGATAGACCGAAAAAATTAGAAACTCCGATCTATACAAGACATTGTCTTGGTGCCTTTGTCACTACTCAAGAAGTAACTTTGTTTACGACAAAGTTGTTTTTTTAAAAGTAAGCTAAAAAAATAAACAACTTGGTTTATTAAGACAAGATTAACTTTCATATTTTTTTTCTCCTTTTTAAAGCTCTTTTATGTAGTTTTGCAAACATGTGTACAAAAATAATGTAGAACATGTTGATAAAAAGTTCTCTTATTTCCTTTTAACTTCAATGAAATTAATAAACAATTGTGTACTAGCATAGATTTCTTAACCCACATGAAATGTTCTTCTAATGAATGAAATATTTGTGAATGTAATGCTAAGATTTTTCATCGCATGTATTATATAGGATTTTAATTATTTACTCAAATATGTGCATGTTTAAAAAAAGTCATTTTGTCACTTGTTAACAAGATATATTGGAAAAAATAAGTATTGGGCTAAACATGAAGGTTTTGGGTAAGAAAAAATAACAAAAAGGACTTTTAAAGCCCAAGTTGCGAGTAAATCATGCATAGTAATTGAACAAGGCCATGCATAATAGTGAGCACATGCCCATGTAGATTGGCAGAGCGAGCACACTTTGTTCGTATGAACACTCTTGTGCATACTTGTGAGCCCCCAATAATGAACAACGAAATTCATTTCACTGCTTTATAAAGGAGCAACTTGTTGAACTCTATGTCATAAATCATTTGCTCAAAAAGTTGGTGATTTTCTTTGTAGAGTAAAAAAGGAGAACCCCCAAAGAGGACGTTTGAGGATCAACAAGAATAACTTTGAGAAGTGGGGACCCAACTTGGGAGTTGACATTCTAGGTAACAGGGAGTCAGAAATCTTGTTCAGAGGTATAGTAACTATGGGTAAAAGGGGTTGTCCTAGGACCCCTAAATTTGTATGTTTTGGGTTACCTTAAGGGAAGATTGAACTCCATGAATTAGGATGTTTCTGTCAACGTAATTACATTTATTTGTTATTATTATTCCTTTAATTATTATTAAATGTCACATAAATGTATATATGATAATTTAACTAATTTAGTTAATTGACAATTTAGCTAATTTAGTAGGTTAAAAATTAGCTTGATATCTTGCAATTAAATAATATTTATATGATAACTCTCCAACAAGGTGACACAATTTTTAGCCTAATTATCTCTAAGTTTAATATGGTATCAGAGTCTATAACCCATCTTAGTTAATCGCCTATTCTAGTAGGAATTTTGGCCATTACCCACTCTAGCAGACACATGTAGAGGGAGGGTGTTGAGAAGTCCCACATCACCTATCTCAATTCTTGAGGTGCAACTTATATGCTTATTGGACAACCTTATATAATACCAATTGGTTTTAAGTAGAAATTTGACATGGTATCGTTCTATGTTATGATCTAGAACCTTGTTTGTTTTTTTTTTTTCTTGTTTTCTTTCAAACTCATCCAAGTTTCACGATCTTGTTTCATTAGGGAAAGACTTGTGGGGTCATGTTGATGGCAACACTCCTGCCCCTAATAAAGAATCCAAGATAAAATATGCACAAGTCATGACTTGGATTCTAGATTCTGTTAATCCCACCATTGTCTTGAATCTTCGACCTTATCAGACTACCGCAACAATGTTGGCTTACTTGAAGATAGTCTATAGTCAGAATAACGCAGTTCGACAATTCTAACTTGAGCACAACATTACTACCTTTAACCAAGATAGTCTCTCCATCTTTGATTTTTTACTCTCAATTCATGAATCTTTGAGCTGAATATACTGATATAATTTATGCAAGTTTGACTTTTGAAGGTCTAAGTTTAATTCAAATTGTTCATAAAACTACTAAATGAGACCAATTTCTTATGAAGTTGACATCTGATTTTGAAAGTATTTGGTCCAATCTCATGCATAGAGACCCTATACCATCATTGGATGCATGTCTCAATGATTTATTATGTGAAGAACACCTTCTTACACAATACCTCATTGAAGAGCATAAATCATCCACTGTTCCTATGGCATATGTAGCACATGCAAAGTCACAATGTCATGACTTAAGTATTGTTTAATGTTTCTATTGCAAGCAATTTGGACACTATGCTCAAGCTATTATTCAAAAAAATTTGCAACTACTTCAAAAAGGATGGACATATTATCAAAGAATGTCTAATAAGGCCACCAAGACAAATTGTAATAGCTTTTACAAGCTTAGTTGATTCTTCTATTCCTAGTAGTTTTCTCAATCCAACACTTATCCAACAAAATGCTCCTACTAATATTTTAACTTTGACCCTTGAAATGGTTCAACAAATGATCATTTAAGCATTCTCTACTTTAGGATTCTCAGGTAAATCCTCTTCACTTTGGTACTTTGATTCTAGGGCTTCCAACCACATGACCAACAATGCTCAATTACTTACAAATATAAAAAAATATATATTATGAAAATCTAAAGATCCACACCATTGATGAGAATCAATTGCCTATCACTACAACTGGTGATATTTATATGTAATTACATTGACAATTTCCTTTTAATTAACTATCGCCGTTAAATATATGACTATAAATTAATTGTATGTTTTTAGTGATTTTTTTATATATGCAAAACATAGATAATTTTAGGTCATGCTCATGAACAATAGCTCATGTAAATTTTATGCACGTCTATATAGAGTCACATAGACTATGCTCAACCATGCTAACCCATGTTGTCAGGTTTAAAAAAAAAATGAATGCATTAAAAATGTATTACTAAAATTACTGATTTTATTAATACATGTATATCTATGACATAATTTCCATAATATATAACTTTACTTATAAGTTTAAATAATTGATTTTCTAAATAAACAAGAAGTAAAATAATAAAAATAGATTCAATAACTTTATTTATCAATTCAATTATTTTACCGTTATTTTGTTTATTATAATTTTTATCTTATTTTAATTGACGAATATAAACAACTCGATCATTTTTTTAATAGTATATATATAATTTTGAACATACATATGAATATGGGATAAAATTCGTGGAAGATTCACATAATAATTTGAGTGTTGTTGAATTCTATATGTCATTTAACAGTCCTAAAATTAATTTACCTATTAAAAAATACATTAAAAAGAATTAATACATTAAAAATAGATTTAATAAATTTGCTTATTGATTTCAAGTATAGTACCATTATTTTTTACCATATTTTTTATAATTTTATTAGAACTAAAAGTTTACTTTCAAATACAGATTTTAACATTTTTATATTATTAGAAAAATTCATGTAAAAATTAAATAAAAATATCGGTATCATTATTGACTTCAATTTCTCATTGAATAGGTCCAATATATGAAATATTTGCCTAAAATAATTATTTTAGGAACAACTTTTTGGGTGTACTTAAAGAATTAATGAATTTAAATAAATAATTTAAAACGTATAATTTCTATATTAAATAGATTTTAAATAAGAAGAAAACAACTTACAGATAGACTCCAATAAATTTACTTAAAAGAACTCAATTATCGTAAATTGTTTTATGATATTTTTATTCTATAATATTTTTAATTAAAAAAATAAGTAATTCATATTTAATATTTTTCTTAATATGATTTTTATTATTAGATAAAATTATGGTAATATTTATATAAACATGCAAATCTCGTTAACTAATTTCTCGTTTAACGACTCTAATAAAAAATTTATCTAATAAAAAATATTTTGTAAAGAATAAACTGATTGAAAAATACATCATTGAAATTTCAATTTTTTTATTATATATACATCAATGACATAATTTCTATCTTAGATAATTTTACTTATAAATTTTAATTATTTTTTATACATTATTAATTTTACAGTTAACTAGAAGAAAAACTTCAAAATGAATTCCAGTCACTTTTCTAACGAACTACCTTATCATATTTTTTATTATATAATTTCATTGGAGAAATTTAAACTTGATCACAATTTTCTTAATATACATGTTATTTTTGAATTAAATACATATTAAATTTACATAATAGGTCTTAAATGATTTTTGCATATGTGAAAAAAAATTAAAAAGTAATAAAATATATCATATAAATAATGTATTAAACATATATCCCTAAAATATTCATTTTATTACAATTATATCTATAACATAAATTCCATATTAGATAAATTTATATATAAATTTTAATTATTAATTTCATTGATAAATGAGATGAAAAACTTGAAAATATATTTAAACAATTTTAATTACCAAACTCAACTATTTTATTATTATTATTTTATTTAATTTTATTTTTCAAATAATGAGTCTAGGATGACTTTGACCTAACTAAATAATACATTAAAAAATAATACATTAAAAAGAATACATAAGTAACATCTCATTTTGTTGTGGCAAGTATATTTATATCATAAATTTTATTAGAAATTTTACTCATAAACTTCAATAAATGATTTAAAATCTTTGACTAATTATATTCCCAATCTTAAATGATATTATTTTTTTTATATAAAATAAATGTTCAAACCTTAATATCTTTTGTTCCATTAAGTATACCATTGTCATAGTCTTTTTTCATATTAGAAAACTTCCTTATATGATTCCTTTATTCTTATCTCATCAATTCTTCTGACAAGTCATCACCACTACTACCCTCTAACTACACTTTATATAAATCCCCACAAAAAGAAAGTTACACACTATCCCAACCAAGTCTCTTACCTCTTGCACCATCTAAATATCTCTTTTACTCATCACATTTCATTTTTTTCCTATTTCACTTTGTACACCTCTTGTAACATTTCATACACCTCATGCATTTCTTTACTCTTCTTTTGTTCCATACACCTCTTTGTCACAATGAGAAAAAATTCCATGGCAAATTCCCCTTTTTCTAACTCAGAATTCACATCCCCTTTAGATTATCGCACCAAACACCACCACCGTTTACCATCACCACCATCTTTGCTCATGAACCAGCCTCTAGAGCATCTCCCCTTTGCAACCCCGCCTGCTAAGAGAACACGCGGGAGGCCCCCAGGATCTAAGAACAAGCCCAAGCACGCCTCCATCCCTGGGGCCCAACTCGTTGATCCATTCGTGAAGCTCGTTATGGTCAATGTGCCCCCTGGTAATGATGTCATTGAGTCCATCATTGACATCGCTCGTCGAGGTCGTGCCAGCCTCACGATCCTCAACGCAGATGGCATGATCGCCAGTGTCACCCTTCGCAATGCACAACATGGTGCACCCACACTCACACTCCATGGGCCCTTCACTTTACTCTCCCTCACTGGCTCTTACATCTATGGTAACCAATACAACCTTCACCTTGGAGCAACCCCTCCCCGTCCCCTCTCCTTCGGAATCAACCTCTCCACCTTGCAAGGCCAAATCTTTGGCGGCGTCGTCGATGGCAAAGTTATTGCTGCTGACGGTGTCAACATTGTCACCTCCACTTTCAAGAATCCTGAGATTTACAAGTATGTTCCTGAAGGCATAGAAAGGGACGACGATGACAATAATAGTAACAATAACTATATTAATTTCAATGGGGGTGATGACTTGTCAAGGTTCAACATGGTTACTTGCGAAATCCCTGGTGGTGAATGACAAGAATGCGACGATATAGGGAGAAGTCACAATAAACAACTAAATACAATGAAGATCTGTCTAAATACGTTGTGTTTTACTTTTTGTTTCTTATTTTATTTTATTTAAATTCTAAGTCTTACTTGCAATGTGTCGAATAACTATTATGGAGTCAGTTGTTACAATGTGTCACATAGGTGGAATAAGAAGGATTCTCTATAAACTTTATTTGCTAGTGTTATTTTGTTAGGTAAGAAGTTATGTGTCAAGTTGCTTGTTCAATTTATCAATTTTAAATAAATTTGTTCAATTAATCAATGTTTTTTTTATTAATTTAATTCTCATTCATTTGTTTCTCGCCTTAAAAGAGAATTTTGAGTTCGTGAAAAATGAAAGATCTTCTATAAGGTGCATCGGGTTTTAGAAGAATAATTTTTTTGTAAGTGAGAGAAAAAGATGCAAGAGAGAGAAATCAATAATATAATAGATTATATATGGTAAGTGAGATAAAATATAAAAAGAATTTTATATTATTGAGGTAGCTATGTGCCATTATTTTTCCTTAAAATTCTTGTTGAGGGATTGAATGGTGTAAATGCTGAAAATTCAAGTTTCTCAGTGCGAGTGCTAATGGAAGTTTCAACATTTTCTTTTTGCCGATGTTAGTGTGTGAGTCGGTGGTTATGAAATCGATAGCATACAAAATTGTGTGTTGCTTTCTTTTGTTGAGGTTCAATGGAGACAAACGTTGAAAGAGAAAGAACCCAAGTCACAAGTTAAAAGTCTTTTGCAAGAATAGGCTATGAATGAATTAAATACACCATCTTCTATTCTAGAATATTTTATCATTCAGTTATGCATAGTCACTGAAATTTGTTTTTTTTTTTTCTTGGATATAAACACCTTTGCATCATTTTCGTTATAAAGTGTCATGCATTTCATAAAAAACTTATTTTTTATTATTTTTATAATTTTTTAATTAATCCATGCTTCATTTATTACATAGTTACACTATTAAAAAATTTAAAATTTATTACAAAATAATTTTGTAACTAAGTTTTAGTAAAAATAATTAACCACAAAATTACTACTATATTAGTGGTAGTATGAAATAAGTAGTAAATTAATTAAGAAAATAATCTTAATTAATTTGTAATAAATTTTTAAAATTTGTAGATATTTATAATAAGAAGAAATATAAATAAATAATTTAAATTTAACTAAAAATAATATTTTAATTAATTAATAGTTAATTAATTAAAATTTAACTACTAATTTAAATTATAGCTAAAATTAGTAACAAAATAAAAAAAAAAGTTCCATTAGAATTTTTTCAGTTAAAAACTAAGGTGCATTTTATATATTTAATGACATCACTTGATATAAATCAATTTAATTGTATAAATTTATGTTGTCATGCTTTTTTTTGGCTTCAGTTGTTTGACTGTCTAAACACTTCAAATGTATTGTATCTAGTATCTTCCAGGCCATTATCTAAATACCAATGAACATATTTGAATCCTCTTGTTTTTACTTTTAAAAGAAAAGGTTATGTTCAGTCAATTTAGTGAATTTGAATTATTCATTATAAATTAAATTATTTTTATTGAAATTATAATCTAATAAAAACTCACATTTAATCTATTTTTCTTATTTTTTCATGATTTACTTGAGAAATTCGTTCACCATCATTCCAATACTCCCTCTCACTCTACTATCATACCTCTGTTATTATAAAATTACACTTCATCAAACACTAATAAAAAAAAAGATATTTAATAAAAATAAAATGTGATTTATTAGAATAAAGGAAAGGGATTATATAATGTTTTATTAAGTTACAATTTAAACTGTAGATAAAGTTTAATTTATAATTGATGTTTTAGATTATCTAAACATAGCATTTCCTTTTAAAAGTAAAAAGGAGAGGACTCAAATCTCCCTACAAAACATGCACCGACGTTGTATTATTGAAATGTGTTGATGTGCCACAACTTAACAAAAAAAAATGTTCATTAATATGATATTATTAAAGTATTGGAAACCCTGTGGTGTTAGTTTACCATTCTTATACTTACATTCAATTCATTGTTCTACATTAACTTAACAAAATGTTTATATGTTTTGGTAACCAAAATAAGTGCCTGAAGCATGTCTATACAAAAGTTACTTTTTCTAAACCTGTTGCACATTAAAATATTTATAATTTATTGTGCATTTTAGTATAAAATATTTATATATTTATTAAAGATATATCAATATTTTATAAAGTGAGTCTACCGACTACAATTATTATTATAATTATTGTTTTATAAATTTAACATATAATAATAGCTTATATATTAAATTGTACAAGTCTTTATGTCAGAAGATACACTCTAAATATTTCATTTACTTAAAAGTATGGTAAAAATATGAAAGGTAGCCTTCAACTTAAGATATTATATAGAAACATGACGAATCTCTTTTTATGGTATAATGAATTTATTAAAATTAAAAATAGTGTGTTTCATTGTTGTGTTGCCTTCATCTCCCAAATTGTCATTATTGTGTGTTGAAAGTATAATTTCTAAGGGTTGAGGAATTAGGAAAAGAAGGAAACCTTCTTCTTATTAAAAAGAGTTAGTAAATTGGGTCTCTTGAGCTTACCAAATTGAGGTATGCCGACTTTCAGCCCCTAGTTTTTATTAACATAACAATGTACATTGCCACCTACTTCTCTCCTGGTCAAAAGTCAAATATCTTTTAACTAAATTGGTTTAAAATTTAATAAAATTAATGTTGATAGAATTATTTTTAACCTAGTCAATGTGATTCAAACTTGCATTTAAATTAATGTTAATAATAAATTTATATTAAAATATGTATTACCGTTTAAAATTTTAATTATACATGTTATTCAAGTAGGCAATTTTATATATCTGTCAAAATTTAATTACAATGCATCAATCCATCTATGCTTCCATGCATTTTTATAAATATTATAAACTATGATAAGATTGTCAATTATTGTAATAATTTTATATTAAGAGATTTTTAATTGAGTGACACTAATTTTTTTTTAGTAACATTATATGAAAATTAGACTTTACTTTTAACTAGAGGGTTAAAATTATTTAGAAAAGTTAAGTTATTTGATACTATTTTAGATTATTTTAATTATATGATTGTTATGATACATATTTATTTCACATTTAAATAATAATATATCAATTTGTGGGAGATAATTTTATTTTTTTAAGATAATTATGGTTGAAAAAAATAAAAAATAATTGATTTGTAAACTAATTTTGTTTTCACAATGATATAAAATTACTTTTAAAATATAAATATAATATATGTTATGACTATTATATATAAAATAAATTATATTTAAAATGTTATAACTGTTTATTCTTTGTGCAACTTTATTCTTCTTCCTTAAATATGATTCAATGCGGAACTAAATATGCTTTTAATGATTGTAACAAATTGTTTAGACTAAAATTGATGGTCAATGTATTTCAAAATAAAACATTAATTCGTTCTCATATACATATATAGGGTGAGTACATTATAATAAGAGCAAGACATTGAGAAAGTGTTGGAACCTCGCGAGGTATGTGTCTTTTTTATGGGTAATGGTCGGTGTGTGAAGATATAGAGATATCATTCTCCAATGCTTAGGTTTTGAGGAGTAAATATGTACCAAACACTTGGAAGGCGATATACCAATGAGTAATCGTCTATATGTTAAGATATTTGGGTCTCCTTCCTCCACAACAACAACTAAACCACCTTGTACACCACTAAGACATTTTTCATTTTTCTTATCTCTATATTTTTATCACATCATAACTTGCAAGATGGTGTGTCATCATTTAATATAAACTTTTACCCATCAAAATAGAATATTATTTATATATATAAATGATATTCTATTTTGATGAGTAAAAGTTTATATTAAATGATCACACACCATCTTGCAAGCTATGATGTGATAAAAAGATAGAGATAAGAAAAATAAAAAATGTCTTAGTGGTGTACAAGGCGGTTTAGTTGTTGTTATGGAGGAAGGAGACCTTTAGATATCTCCATGTCTCTACTAACATGAAGTGTCCAAGAATTTTCATAGGCAAATGGTAGGAGTTTGGTTTTTTTCCTATTATTACTATGCAAACTTTTAAAATTCTTTTAGAATTTAGGTTCATGAAACTTATTATTTAATTATAAATGGTTAAATTATTAAAAAAAATTAAAATCAATGAATCATATCAAAATTTTGTTAGTTCAAGTATCATGTTAACCGGAAAATATAGTATCTTTCATAATTAATACTATAAAAAATCTTAAAATGACCTAATATGTTTTTGTATATTTTTTTATTTAGGGACAAGGAATTATCAATTAAGAAGTTTTTTTTTTATCAAATTGACATTTTCAAAATTTACTCTCAAATTAGGAGGATATTTAGACTCATTCATATACTTTATTTTAGACAATCATGAACACTACCTTGAAATCTTATAGAGTCTATAATTAAGAGAATAAGACTTTCATATCTTATTTTGATATATGATATAGTCTATATAACCTCCTAATTTGATAGAATTGTTTTTGTATAATGTAGAATTTATCTGATAAAACCCATATAAAATTCTCATAATAATGTGTGATTCATTGAACTATATTTCTCATAACACATCGTTTTCATTGAATTCTATTTTACTATTAAATAAAATTCACATAATAACATGTGTTCCATTTAATGTTACTTCTCAACTAATAAGTCTAACATGACTTTGACTTAATTAAATAATACATTAAAAAATAATACAATAAAAAGAATATATCAATAACCTTTTATTTTATTATGACAAGTGTATTTATAACATAAATTCCATATTAGAAAATCTTAATCATGAATTTCAATAAATGATTTTAAATTCTTTGACTAATTATATTCTCAAACTTAAATAACATTACCTCTTTTATAAAAATAAATGTCCACACCTTAAAATATTTTGTTGCATTCAATATAACACTGTCAGGCTCTCTTTCCATACTCAAAAACTTTCTCATAAGATCCTTTTTTATTCTTATCTCACAAACTCTTCCAACAAGTCAACACCACTACCACCATCTTTAACCACACTGTATATAAATCCACCTACAAATAAAGTTTCATACCATCCCCACCAAGTCTCTTGCATCTTGCACCATCTAAATATCTATCTCTCTAAAAACATTGATTTTTTTTTTTATTTCACTCTATACAACTCTTTAAACATTCCATACACCTCTTTCATTTCTTTTACCTTCTTTTGTTCCATACACCTTGTTGTCATTATGAGAAAAAAATTCCATGATAATTTTCCTTTCACGAAACTCCCTTTCCTCTAGCTCATAATTTGCATCCTCCTTAGACCACCTCTTTCGTTTCTTTTACCTTCTTTTGTTCTATAAACCTTGTTGTCACTATGACAAAAAATTCCACGATAATTTCCCTCTCCCAAAACTCCCTTTCCTCTAGCTCATAATTTACATCCTCCTTAGACCACCTCACTAAATCTCGCCATCTGTACCACCACCACCATCATCTTCTACCATGAACTAGCCCTCAGAGCATCTCCCTTTGGTGACCTCACCTACTAGGAAAACACGTGGTAGTCCCTTAAGATCCAAGAACAAGCCCAAGCATGCCTTTCATTCCTAGGGCTCAACTCGTCGATTCCTTCGTGAAGCTCATTATGGTCGATCAACGTGCTCCATAATAGCAATGTGATTGAGTCCATCATTGATGTCACTTGTCGAGGCTATGTGGGCCTCATAATAATCAACACAAATGACATGATTACTAGTGTCACCCTTCACAATGCACCATGCTCCATGGGCCCTTCACTTTACTCTCCCACTAGCCTCTTACAACTATGACAACCAATACACCCTTCACCCTAGAGTCACCCCTTTCACTCCTCTCTTCTTTGAAATCAACCTTTGCACCTTGTAGGGAGAAATATTTGATGATGTCATCAATAATAGAGTTATTATTGCTAAAGGCATCACCACCATGACTTCCACCTTCAAGAATCCTAATACTTACATGTGCGTAACTAAACTTGTTAGAGTAGCAGAATAGTAGAGACATACATTATGCTTATTGCCTAACATATGGATTTCTTGATCAATGCACTCCTTTATTAGAGTTAAATTGTTTTTCAGAGCTTATAAATGTAATTAAGCTTTGGTTCTTGAAAAAAAAAAAAGCATAACAGTAGCATACATTATACAGAAAATTAACATTATTGAGTTGTCATTCAACATTTATATTCAAATGACAAGAGAGATGAAGTATAAAAGCTAAAGTTCAAGTTACTAGACTCCTATAAGTTTGACATAAATGTTAGAAAGTATTTGACATTTTTACTACTATTATATGAAGTCCTCTATAGATAGTGTAATATATGGACAACGTGTTTGTTATGGATGAAGGTTCATAAGATATGTTTTTTGGACGTGAATTTCTTTTGTATGTGCTTCATATGTTTGTGTTGTGATACTATTCTTTTGAAAATTTGTATACTTAATCAAAAAATTAGTCATCACTCTTTAGTCATAATGTTTGTTATCATTAAAACACATAATAAGAGTTTGGATGCATTTATATCTTGCTCCACCAATTTCCCCCTCTTTTTTATGATGACAAAAATTATGCTAAGAGAAAGCATAAACATAACAAAAGATACATAACATGTATGTATGTATATCAGAGCAAATATATGATATAATATTAGATAAAAGTGTATATTAGAGGAGTACATATGTAACATAGCATATTATAGAAAACATATTAAAGAGCAAAAGAAAGCATAAAAGTACAATGCTTATATACATGCTCCCCTAAGTGTATGGACAATGAAGTCAAACTTAGAGAATAAAATAGATAAGATAAACAAATGATAAGTTGAAATCTATACTTATTTTATAATAAGCTTTCTCTTCATTACATCTCCCCCTTTTTCCATCAGACAAAAAGTGAGAAATATTTAACATCATAGTCTAAAAGAAAAGAAAAGAAAAAGAAAAATGAAAAGATATTAAAAGGAAACATAAGATAAAATAAAAGCAAGTTTGAATAGTAGGTGGAGGTGGTAGAGGCAGTTTAGGGCCAAAGAATGGGTATAGCATGCACATGATCCTAGACCCAAATTGATCAAGATGTTGATCAATGTAGGCATTACTAGCTTCAAGAACTTATTGAGGTGTGAGGTCAAGTAAAGGGTAAGAGGTGGGTGGATGGAAAATAGATAAAGTTTAAGAAGTAGAATAAGAAGGGTTATGGGAAAAGGGTTGAGGAGGTGAGGGTACTATTTCGAATGGTGGCGAAGGTGGAGAAGTAGAAGGGACAAGTAGAGCCAAAATAGGTGGAGGGAGAACAAAGTCCCATGGTAAAGGATCTTTGTAGAATTTGTAATGTTGGTTTCACTTCATAGAACTCACCCCTAAGTGGTGAGACAGTCATTGAAGTGATAGACAAATATCTCTTCCAACTTGGTTTTACTCTTTGTGGACATAGTAGGGGTGTCCAACATTTCTTCAACTATCAAATGGCTAATGAATGCTTGATGGTTGTTTATCCATAATTCTTACTTCCACAGTTTTTTAGACGACTAGTCTTCTCTTCTTTGTGTTTGTTCAGGTCAATCATAAGCAGCCTGTGACATATCCTATCTAGCTAAATTAGCACTTCTCTTATTGGCCTAGCAAATAATGAATGAGTGATAAAGAGTTGATTTTTCAGCTTTGAGATGTCATAGATAATCTTGCTTATCATATGGTCTTCAATAGCAAGATAAAAACTTGTTGTAGAAATATCAAAGGGTTTGAACTTTAAGTCCCTTGGAAATATCAGTATTTGGACTAAATGAGGCTATAACATCTTTGAATGGAATCACATGTTACCGAATCATTTGGGGAAGGTAGGAGAGGGATTTGAAGTTGATTAGATTTAGGTAAACCATCCTTAGGGTCTGCTTGAGAAGCAGAGAAACACACAAGGGGTCACACTAGCTTAAAAGTTGGCTTGGTGGTATAGGAGCATTAGGTAGAGGAGTATATGATACAAGGTGAAGGTAAGAGGGTGTAAGGGATAATCTGATCTAAGTATAAAAGTTCTAGGGTCATGATATTGCAAGAAAAGAATAAACCATTAGTTCCTTAATGGTTCTTCAAACAAAGGAATAAAGGTGGATACATGCTTCATAGTGTATCTAAAGTTGACACATGTAATGTTGATATGATCAAGGTTCTTTTATGGTTAAAGAGGTATGTGACTTCAAGGTGTCAAACATGGGTAGGTTGAGGGGTATGAAACCAGGTTCCCTAGGTAAAGGGAAAGAGGAATCGATGATTAGGTTTTAGATTAGGTCATGTTAAGGAATAGGTATGTGTGGAGAATATGGTTCAATGTATATGTTCATTGGTGAGGCTTAAAAGGGTGAGATATCTAGTTGTATAGAGGAGATGAGTTTAGGTTGAGGAATGGATAAGGAGGCATGTGTTTTGGACACTAGGATAGAGGGTGAGGGTTTCTTAGTGTAGTAGGTGCAGTACCTTGAGAATCTATAGGGTTAGTAGGCGTTGTACCTTGAGAATTAGTTGAAGCATTTCTCTTGTTCACCCTTGAGATGAGATGAGAATCATTATCTTCTTCCTCATCATCTAACTCAGTAGGGAGAATCAGTCACTTTTGCCTCTTGGCAACAACTCTAATGGTTTTGTCAAAGTGAGTTATGCCCTTGGACACTTTTTGTTTGGACACCTCTATAAGAGACTCCATAGTTAGGTCCACTTGGAGGGGCTTCACGTCCTCCATAACTTCTTTGACAATCCTTGGAAGAGTAAGGTTGATGGTGTCCAACCTCATAAGAGCTATGTTGTTCTTCCCAAACACTGTTCTTTGTAAGAAGGGGAATGAATATCTTGAATAGTAGTAGGTAGAGAAAAGAACTTCTCATATACCTTATGATCCCAAAACAGCTTTATTAGTAAGACAACATTGGTCATGTGATTCTTCTCCTTGCCATTGCCCTTGATGTTTTTCTTTAGGTGAACAAATAGAAAACTGGGCCAATGAATCTTCTTACTAGTCATCATATAGATTAGGCCAAAGAGGTGTCTAATTGATAAGGGGTCTTTGGACCTTACCTTATGTAGAATAGCTTTATTTAGTATATGTTGAAATATTTTGGCCCTGTCGCACAGCTTGCTCAAACTACAAGGACTTTCATCATATGGCCTCAGTAGCAAATCTTCCACAGCAGCATATCCTCTATAATCATTTTCCATCCATTCTTAGAAACCTTGCCAACTATTTCATACCACGTGGAAGTTGTTATGGACACAAGGTCTAGATTCACTTCTACTTCCATAATAGAACTAATAATGGCTTCCTCTTCAATGACATCATTCATCCAAAAACTCCCTAATAAGCTTTGGATGCACAACTTTCTTATGCTCAAAGAAAGGTAGAATACCACAAGCCTTCAGATCTTTTGTGAAATCCAATCCAATAGTAGTGAGAGCAGGAATGTTGAAGAAGTACTCATTGTAGATGATAAGCTCAGAGGGATTCTTGGGTTTGTCTCTAAAGGTGGTCTTGAGGGTATCAAGGTTTTGTGGTTTGAAGTCCATGGTGAGGATTAAGATTAGGGTTCAAAGAGGGTTTTTGCAAATATCAGGGATAAGAAAGATTTTGCAAAGGTTTTACAAGAGATTTGTAAAGATAGAATTTAAGAAACTTTTGTATTTAAAGAAAACCATTTTTAGAAAATGACAAAAAGCACTTACAAAGATATTTTACTTTTACAACGGTAAAAAAGAATTTTACTAAAAACATATAAGTTAAAATGTAGACTTAGCTTTTATGAAGAAAGAGAAATCCATATAAGACAAATATGATAAACATGTGCATGGCTTATGGACGCATTCATTATGGATGCTATGATGCTCGTGGATGCAAACAGGTTATGGATGCACTAGCCACATAAACTTTAATCTTCATTCCTTTATTAATTTCATACCAAGAAGATCTTGGATATAAACTAGTTTAACTTTAGGAAAGCTTTTGCAAAGATATTGGTCAGTTGTTCATTTGTTCTAATGAATTTTATATAAAAAATCCCTTTCTAAAAATATAATCTCAAATGAAATTATGTTTAATTTCTATGTGTAACTCTAGATTGAAACATGGGATTTTTAGAAAGATTAATAGCATCAGTATTATCACAAAGTAAAGGAATGTTACTCTCAAAGATGTTGTAATCTTCTAATTGGTGTTTGATCTAGAGAATCTGTGAGTAGAAACTAGAAAAAATAATGTATTTTGCTTCTACAATAGACATATTAATGGTGCCTTGTCTTTTGCTTGCTTGCCTAAGAGACTAAGTTGGCTTCAATGAAGTGATAAGCTCCATTGGTGCCCTTTCTTTCAAATTTGTCTCCAACATAATCAATATCATAGTAGATTTTTAACTTGTACTTGTCAAGCTACTTAAAACACAAACCAAGGTTAGTGATACTTTTTGAAAATACATTTAACAATTGTGAGATATGATTATCTAGGATCAACTTGAAAATATGCACACAAACACACACTAAATATAATATCTGGCCTAGATGTAGTAAGCTATAAAAGTGAATCAATCATACCTTTGTATGCTGTTTGATTTACCATTTTATCATATTTATCTAAAGACAAAATAAATGTTAGGGGCATAGGTGTACTCATACTCTTACAATCATCAAACTTAAACTTCTTGAAAAATAAAACATAACAGCAGCATACATTATACAAGAAATTAATGTTAATTCTCCTTCAATGATTATATTCAAATAATAAAAGATGAAGTATATAAAATAATAAAAGATGAAGTATATAAGCTAAGTTACAAGACTCTTATAAGTCTAATATGAATATTAAAAAGTATTGGACATTTCTACCATTATTAAATGAAATCCTCTATGGACAATGTGCTTCTAATGGACGAGGGTTCATAAGATATGTCTTTTGGACATAGATTCGTTTTGTATGTGTTTCATATGTTTGTAATGTGATACTATTCTTCTAAAAAGTTTGTATACTTAATCAAAAGATTAGTCATAACAGAACTTCATTGTTCAAAGACCAAACCTGTGATTATTGAAAACAAAGAATGATAGCATTCTTTGATGCATGTCACATTAACATGTAGGAAGTAGTGGAAAATGGTAATTACATCCCTACCAACAAAGAAGGAGCAGAAATTCCAAGAACTTCGTGGAACGAAGAACAAAAAATAAGGTACTTTTTAAATTGCAAAGCTAAAAAATTTCTAAAATGTGCTTTAATAGAAGCAGAGTATGAAAAGGTTCATAACTACAAATCATCCAAAGAAATGTGAGACACTCTAACTCTAGCATATGAAGATACATCTCAAGTAAGAGACTCAAAAATAAAATGCTCATTCATCAATACGAATTATTTAAAATGGAAAATCATGAGACTATTGATCAAATGCTTGGAAGATTCTAAACAATTATCAATAATCTAAGATCATTGGGAAAAACTTATGACAATTATGATCAGATCACAAATATTGTGATAAGTTTGCCTAGAAAATGAAGATGAAGGACAAAGAAAAGGGAAATCCATAACCCTTCAAGCTTAAAAGACTCAGAAAGGCTTAGCGTCCAAAGCCTTCAAGGAAAAAGAATGTTATGAAGATACCTTAGAAGAAGATTGTTCTTATGAGGATGAATTGTCTTTCATTTTAAGGAAGATCCACTCTATGTGGAACCAAAAAAGAGGTTCTAGATGAAAGAAGAACAACAACAAGCACACCAAAGAAGCTAAAGACAAAAATCAAGCGGTGTGTTATGAGTGTAAGAAGCCAAAACACTTCAAATCAGAATGTCCTAGCCTAGAAAAGGAAAAAGAGAAGGAGAAAAAGAAAAGTTCCTTCAAAAAAAAATGGAAACTTAGGAAGATGTTGTCCTATCTTCATTAGAAGATGAAGATGAAGAAGCAAACCTATGCTTGATGGTAGACACCACCTCTGAAAATGAGGATGACGAAGAGGTAACTTTTAATTATTTAATTTTTTTACAAATACCTTATCAAGAACTTCTTTCAAACTCTTCAACTCTTTTTACTAGATATAAAGTATTGAAAAAGAAAATTTTCAAACTGACCAGAGAGTTTGACTCTCTAAAGAAAGAAAATGATATCCTAAAGAAAGAAATGAAAAGTTGAAAGAAGAACAAACTCGAGACTTATCTAAAATCAACATTTATGAAGTAAATTATCAACTTCAAAAAGAAGTAATTGATCTTAAACAAAGTCTTGTTAAATTTGTCAATGGATCAAAGAATTTGGAAAAAGTTGCTTAAATACAACAAACATCCACATGATAATTCTAACTTAGCATTCAATAAGAAAAAGGAAATAAAAAAGAGGATAAATCAAATATTCATTGTTTAAATTGTAGAAAGTTTGGATACACGTCCTATGATATAGAGAGCTTCCAAAGAACCATCCAAACCTTCAAAGACTAATAAGAAATGACCCAAGAAAATTTAGGTACCTAAAACTATTATCATTCTAGTTGTAGATATGCTTAACAGTAGGAAGAAAACACCAGTCATGGTTCCTGGACAATGGCTGCTCACATCACACGATAGGAAAAAGGTCTATGTTCCAAGACTTGAGACCAAAGACAAATGCATGAGTTACCTTTGAAGGTAATTAGAAAGGAAAAATTATTGGCATAGGTAGGATTGGTAAGCATCAATTTCCATAATGTTTTGTTTGTTGAAGGATTAAAACACAACTACTAAGTATAAGTCAATTATGTGATAGTGGATATGATGTGTCTCGTAACAAAGGAAAATGTATAGTCAAAGATCACAAAGGTTCAATAACATTTTCTGCCAAGAGACAGGATAATCTTTATAAGATCGATCTGACTGACATGACAAATCAAAATGAACTTGTCTAGTATCCATAAACAATGATCAATGGACGTGGCAAAAGAAACTTGGTCATGCAAGCTTGGGACTTATCTCCAAGCTGAAAAAGAATAACCTCATGAGAAGACTACCAAGTTTTGTGTACAAAACCAATTTTTTATGTGATGTTTGTCAAAAAGGGAAACAAGTCAGAGGATCTTTTGAGTCCAAAAACATTTTTCAACTTCTAGACCTTTAGAATTGTTACATGTTGATTTGTTTAGGCCTACCAGAACTTCCTCATTAGGTGAAAAATATTATGGACTAGTAGTAGTTTATGACTATTCTATATGGACATGGGTTATGTTCCTTGCCCACAAGGATGAGTATTTCAAAGTCTTCTCTATATTCTACAAACAAGTTCAAACTGAAAAAGGTATTAACATTGCCTATATTCTAAGTGATCATAGGGGAGAATTTGAAAATACAAACTTTCAACAATTCTGTGAGAATAAGGAATTCTTTATTATTTTTTTGTCCAAGAATGCCTCAACAAAATGGTGTTGTGGAAAGGAAAAATAGATCTCTTCAAGATATGGCTAGAAGAACCATGTTGAATGATTTTAACTCTCCCAAATTCTTTTGGGCAAAAGCTTGGTTATTTGCAAAATAAAATATAAATTAAACCCTTTTGGGTGTGAATGTTTTATTTTGAACACTAAGGACAACTTGGAAAAGTTTGATCCTAAGTTAAACAAAGGAACATTCTTGAGATACTCAATTGCATCCAAAACATACAGAGTATATAACTCTAGAACTTTAATAGTTGAAGAATCCATCCACATCAATTTTAATGACTATAAACTTGATAAAGAATTATCAAATCTAAATGATTCTTTTGCATATTTAAATCTAGAAGATCTACAAATGTTGTCCAAAGAATTTGGCTTGGATGATGAACTAAAAGAAGACAAAGCATAGACTTCTTCAAGGAACTAGCAAATAAAAACCCATCATCCAAAGCAATAGATCATTGGAAACATTCAAGACAAAGTCAAAACTAGATCTACATTAAAAGATCAAGCTCAAGTAGCTTTGCTCTCTAAAGTTGAGATAAAGAACATAGTGGATACTTTTATGGATGAAATTTAGATCAAGGCCATGCAAGAACTAGATTAATTCCAAAAGAATGATGTGTAGAAACTAGATCAAATTGGTAAGGTTGTGTGAAACAAGACTAGGTTAGTAGCACAAGACTATTCTCAACAATAGGGAATAGACTTCATTGTGAATTTTGCTCCTATAGCTAGGTTATAATCCATACGCATTTTGCTACCATTTGCAGCTCATTATCATATGAGATTACATCAAATGGATGTCAAATGTGCATTTCTTAATGGTATAATAAATAAAGTTTATGTGAAACAACCACATGATTTTGAGATTGATGCTTTTCTAAATTATGTTTTTAAATTGAAAAGGACTTCAATGATGGAATTTACATTTATTAGACAATGTCAAGGAGTTACTCAAGAAATTTAATCTTGAAGATTGCAAAAATATGTCAACTTCCATGAACCCAACATCCATCTTAAGTCTAGATGAGACAGATAAAAGGATAGACCAAACTTCATACAAAGGTATGATTGGCTCTCTAGTTTATTTAACTACATATAGACCTGATATAATGTTCAGTGTACGCTTGTGTGCACGATTTAAAGTTGATTCAAGGGAATCACACCTCATTGCAGTCAAACGTATTTTTAGATATCTTAAATTACTACTCATTGTGATATAAGGTTACTACATGTTGAAAGGTTACATTGGTGTTGATTTTTCTAGAGAAAGAATCGAAAGAAAAATCACCAATGAAGGATGTCACTTCATTTGAACTAATCTAGTATCTTGGACTACCAAAAGGAAAGGTACTATATTCTTCTTCACAGTAGAAGCAAAGTACATTTCAACTGCACAATGTTGCTCTCAACTTCTATAAATCATAAACCAACTTGAAGATTAGGAAATATTTGAAAGTAACATCACTCTACTCTATGACAATATTGCTACTATTAATTTGTTTTAAAATCTCATCTTCAGCTTAAGTTAAGCATATAGAAATTAAGCATCATTTCATCAGAGACTATGTTCAGAAAGGGACTTTATATTTGAAATTCATTAGCATTGATAAACAGTTAGTTGACATATTTACAAAACCCCATCATGAATATAAGCTAGGTCATATCAAGAATCTTCTTCGTATGACATTCATTATGGAATGAAATTTAAAGTCTATAAGACTTAGGCATCCATAGCATGTGTCCATAGCCTGTTCATCCATAAAATGTCCATCCATAGCAAACTTGCATAAGTAACTTTATTTTTTACTTATTAAGTCAATCGCTTTTAACTTTTCATTTCATTAAACATTTTTTATCATTGTAAATCCCTAACTACTATGTTTTTCACCATTTAATGCTTTTTATTACCGTCAGATATAAAAAGGTTTCTTAAATCGTTTTCACTCACTAAGCTCTCTCATCTCTATATTGCTATTTGTGAAAAAAAAATGCTTTCATCTTGATTTCTTGATATTTCTCTCTAATCCTTACCTTTAACCCTCACAAATGGCCCATAATGTTGACCCTTGTAACCTCAACCTCTTGGCCACCTTTGTGGAAGATAGAACCATAAACCCTAACGACCTAGTAGTCTATACAAAATACTTTTCGACATTCCAACCCTTGCAGCAATGGGGATTGATCTCACATATAAGTTAACCTATTGCAAGATTCTCCCATTTTTTAGCAATGAACAAGTTGTACATTCAATGTTGATAGGGGAGTCTTGGACAAACTACAATTTCACAAAAATTGCTTTCTTTGGAAAAGTTCTAGGCATTAAAGTCAGGATTGACATTCTTGCCATTGCCACAACAACATGGTGTGAACAAGTTGGAAAGGTGTATGAGTTTGGCTGGTAAAGTGCCTATGGCCACATACCTACTATAGAAGACACCCTGTTGAGACCAGATGTTGAAGGACCCATGCTCTGAACAAGATGCACAACAAGGCAGGCATATTTCAATAAATACTCAACAAGGTATCATTCACAAGGTTGGCTCGAAGGATCACCTTTCATACATACATTTGTTTGCACTATTCCACATTGTCACTAGATAGAAATTCAACCTCCCAAGTTTGCTCTTTGCACACTTGAGGATGATTTTAAGGGAAAAGGAGCCAAGAAGAACCATATGACTCATTTAGCCCTAATCACCAAGATTTTCTCACATCAGAAAGTGTTGGATGCCTTCTATGCCTTGCCTACAATAGAACAACCATAATATGGCTACTCCTTTAGACAATAGAGATATGGGAGAAATAATATTATTCCCATGAAGTTGGACACACTAAAGGTTATAGAAACTGCCAATGTCAAGCCAACAAAAGTTGAATTGGCTACAATGTCCAAATGCTTGGCCTCATCCACCAAGACTACCAGAACCTTTATGAAGAAGAGGAAGTTAACTCTTCCTACCTTAGATGATGATGAAGAGGTAGTTGCTGAAACCAGAACACCTAAATGGTTGAAGAAAAGGAAGATGATGATGAAGCCCTTTGATCTTAATGATCAAAAGGAAAGCACCAACAAAGGAGCCACGTGGTGTAAAACCCTCAAAACACCATTGTTTTGACTAGAATTCCAAAAGGTAAACATTTCAAATCCATACCTCAATGTCAATATTCCAAACCATCCTCACCTACACCTCCCTCTCCCAACCCTCCATAAGAAAAAACTGAACCTAAACCAATCACCATTATAGACACCTTTTCTCAAACACCTTAAAACTTTTCAAAAAAAAAAACCTAAAAACCCAAACACTTCATCCCTACATCTTAGCCCCCCTTTTACCCATTCAGCCTACCATCCAAATGCCTTTAGACGCCACAAAAGATCAACCTGACCTTGCCTCTCAACTCATAAAAGAATGACCTACTATTTTCTTACAATAATTAGTACAAAAAACCTTCACACCAAGACCAAAATACCCTCTACCCACTCACCCACACACAAAGAAGAACCTACCCAAACCTCATAAAATATCCTTCCATCAGTGTCAACCATTCTAGAGTTCAACATTATATTTTTATTAAGGAATAAGGAGACAAGTTATGTAGAAGCAAAATACCAATGACTGTCTAGACTCAAATCTTTCCCAAAGATTTGAATTTCACTCCTTTGGATGCCCAAACTCCTAGGTTTTCTACAAACTTGGAAGATCGTTTGATGTCCAAGCTCATAAAAGCTAGCTTTAAACTAAGAGTACAACACTTCACGCCTCCCTTATTGGCTATACAGCCTTTCACCAAAGTCCTAATTCAAACTGAAAAGATTTTTCCAAGGCTTCCAATGATTGGAAACAAGTACAAGGAGCTACAAGTTAGAATTCTACCTATCTCTTTGCCATGCATCTCAGAATTGTGCATTAAAAGTTGTTTTGTGGATACTCATTTATACCTACATGAGAAGATGCTAAGAAGATCTTTGGACAAAGAAGACACTTATCAACTATGGAAACAAATATTTGGATCCATAGTCACTAGGATTCAGGCAATTAATTACCTTACTCTCCAAGAGAAGTTTAGGGTGAATCCTTCTTTTTGGTTATGCAACACCCCAATTTTTCATTGTATATATTATATAATATTTTAATTAACTATTTAGATATGTACATGTTTTAAAAGGTTATTTGGTCACTTATTAGCAAAAATATATTGGGAAAAGTAAGTATTAGGCTGGAAATAAGGTTTTGTAAGTTAAAAATAAAAAAAAGGGACTTTAAAGCCTAAGTTTCAATTGGACCACGTGCAGTAGTCGCGCAACAGTGTGCACAATAAAAAGCACGCTCATGCACGATAATGAGCATGCTCGTGCACACTTGTGGACCAAAAAATGAGCAGTAAAACTCACTTTTATGCTTTATAAAGGAGCGACCTATTAAACCTATCGCATTAGAAAACATTTGCTCAAAACTATGATTTCCTTTGCAGAAAGTCAAGAAGGAGAAACCCTAGAAACTATGCTTGAGAATCAAGGAATGAACCCTAAAAAGCGAGAACCCTACTTGGGAGTCAATATTCTAGGTAAAGGGAGTGAAAAATTCCATTAGGGGTATGGTTATAACTGTGGGTGGGTAGAAGGGGGTTGTCCCTAGGAGCCCAAAGTTATAAAGCTTACTTTGCAAAGCAAAGTTAAGTATGTATAGCTGTTGGGATAGCCTAAAGAGGCTAAGTGGAAAAAAAAACTTGGATTAGATTGTAATAAGGTAGGTTACAATGGGTATAATACCTTAAGAGGTAGATAATACTTGGTTGTAAGTTAGTTAGACTTGGAGGAAAATTCTTCAAATTGAAGGGACTGGATGTAGTTTTGTTAAAAAAGTGAATCAGGATAAATTATGTGTGTATTTCTCTCTTACCTTATTTTTTTTTTACTTATTGCACCTCTTTGGATGATCCCTTTGGACAATGATTTAAAAACTTTGTTATATATATCCTTCATTTTTGTGAAAAGCTTTTGAAAATCACAAATACACCCAATTCAATCCCCCTTCTTGTTTGTTACTTGTCTCTTCAAATTGGTTAAATTATAGACTTGAGACTTAATATGTACTTATTCATCAAGTATAGAAAAATGTCTTTCCCATCCAATACTTTGGACCACCTTCACGTCATGGCCCCACCGTAGTAGCTCTCAACAAGGAATAGTTGGAGGCCATGACTCAAGAGATATGTGAGCAGGTTGTATTCGAGATTAGCCAAATAAGCCAAGAATTTAGAAAGGAGATCAGCATATCAGGGATGAGTTGGCATCTTATGGCCTTACTCAACAACAAATAAGGATGTAACTTGCTCAAGAGGAGCCTCAATGCCTAAGCACAAAGGGTAGTTGTATTGCTCCTAATCCATCGGAGGAAGACACTCAGATTGATACTCCATATTAGTTTGAGTTGTGTGTAGAGGAGGAGCCTCCCTGTTTAGTGGTAACCAAAAAAGTATACAACTTGAGGTCAACTATGAACCACCAAACAATACACAAAGATAATGTGAGGGTGGTGGTTAAACATATTCAAGATGCAAATGCTCGAGTCTCTGTACCCACTAATGAGGTTTATATGGTAGGGAAGACCCTAAATACTTTCATTGCATGGCTTAGAAGACTTGTGAAACATGTTTCTACCATGGTATTTATAATAAATTATCTTATTATATTTACAATTCAAATAAGTTGTTGTGTTTACTAACATTGTTTTATCTTCGTTGTTTAGGACTTCAACAAAATTAAAGAAAGATTCTACTAAAAAGATTGGAACCTCAAGTTGATTTGGTTCAAGGTTTGTGGATAGTGGCTGATAAACCAATATTTTTTACAATAATGCTATATCATTTTGGGTAATCTCTTGAATATTTTTTTACAAATGTCATGCATAATTTATCTTTTTTAAATTAATGTAACACATGTCCACAAACAAAAAATGGAAAAATGCAACAAAAATAAGAATTTTTAACTTAAAAAGATGAAGTCACAGAAGATCAACACACTAGCGCCACTTTATCTTTATTTTTATCTTTTATTTTATTTTATTTTTATCTTTTTCTTATATTTTATTTTATTTTATCTTCATATTTTATTTTATTTTAATTTATCTACAAGTCATTTTATTTTATCTCATCGCTCGGGCAAGTTCACATAAAAAGTCCCACTTTGCACAGTATAAAAAGAGACAATTTGGAAGTTGTAGAACCGACTTCTGGCACTCCTGACACATGTCATTCCACTTTATCCTTTAATACTCCACCACCTTTATTCCTCCAAGTGGTCCCCTCACCCCCGAGGCCCCGTAGAAGACACCTGAAGATAAGGCAAAAAGCACAACAACATAGAGCAAAGGAGTAGAAACCCAAGCTTTTATGGGTTCTAGTTTTCCTCTTTTAATTATATTTGTCTATCTTTTTACCATATGTATGGGTAGCTAGGTTTATTTTTAAGTGTTATTGTATAGTTATGCTTGAAACCCTTGATTATTTCTTTTGAATGCAATTTTTTACTTATCTTTACTATTTAAATTATCCTATTGTATTCTTTATAAACAAGTCTCTATGCATGACAATCAACTAGTTAGAGGCGATCGCATCTTAACTAGTTGGTGGAACTATAGAAAAATTAGGTTTAGAGGAATTGCATGACCAACATTTTTCCTATGCTTCTGATTCAACTAATTATAGTGGTTTCTATGGACCTCCAACATATTGACCAAATAAGAAGCATCTAAGGTAAACAATATTAGAGGTGTTAGACCAGGTTCCCTAGTATATTAAGAAGTATAATTAGTAATGCATGAAGGTAAGTGAGAAAATTGTATAAATTGAGGCCAATAGGAAAAATCATAACAAAACCAGAACCCTTACTTCCAAAAGGAACTAAAAACAATCTCTTTTTTTATCATTTTCTTATTTTTACTTTACTTCTTGTACTTAAATATTTCCTAATTTTGATTTTCTAATTTACACCAAAACTTTTTGGAAATTGACATAATAGTCTCTTGGATACGGTAACTAGATTCATGTCCTTATTACTTCCACGATAGTGTACATTTTTCCTTAAGCGTTAACTAGCCTTAAGTCTAGGTAATGAAGAGGTAAAATTTACAGTTTTTAACTTTGATAAAATCTCCCCACCCCTTGTGTCTTCTAACTGTGCAGGCTCTTGACAATTCTAATGGAGCAATCTCGAGCAACTATAAAAAGAAGCCTTCATTTGAAACCCTAGAAAACCCAAACCATACAAAGAGCTCGTCAAATAATGGTGCGAGAAGTATAAACGAGCACACGAACCTAAACTAATAACCAAAGTATTCTCACATGGAGCAATAGAAGATCCACATGACAATGAGAACGATTTTAAGATGAAGGGGCAAAAAATGAGACACAATAAAGAGGAATTCATGGAGACCCTCTCAACCACCAATATCACATAGTCCAATAAGGGGTTTGTTAGGCTTATGACATTAAAAAAACACTAATAGGAGGCAATTTGTCTTATATTAAAAAGAAAGTAGTATTAGCATATGAGTAACAGTTTATCAATCTCCTTTACATTTACTTCTTGTTTGATAGAAACTGATATCTTGAAAGCATGTAAATAAGGAGGCACTAATGCTCCGTCTTCTTACAGAAAAAAATTTTTTGGCCTAGTCTTTCAAACAAAAGAGGACCATCTTTTGAGAAGCTAAAAATTAGCTTCAGGCTTATCACACACCTTCACTAAATATCCCATAAATAGGGAGGTTTGGACCATCAGAATCTTGTGTTTAATTTACCACTAATTGTCATCTTTGAGCCTATATAGGAATTCTTTTCCTTGGAAGCACAATAAAGATAGAGCACCCCTAAGAGAGTTTTGTGGAATAGCAATGCATGGAACAGTCTTATTCATAATAAATAAAAAAAGGAAATAAAAAAAAATAAAAAATAAAATAAAAAAATTTAAAAAAAGTATATAAAGGAAAAAAAGAAGATAATAAGTTACTCTATACAAATGAACAAAAGATTCGCCAACAAGGAGTAAGAATCCTAAAAGATTGAGGATAGTATGAAAAAAGAGAAAAAGGAAAGAGATTAAAGAAGAATGCTAATTATCAAAGAAGGAACTTTTGAGGGAGGTGCAAAGATAAAAGGTAAAAGGTAGCCTATTTGACAAAACACTATTATTTTCTTCTTGTTACCCCACCCAACACAAGAACCTATGACCCCATTACAACCTATAAAAAGTCTTGTTATACTCACATGCTTAAAAAGCCTATTTGCAAGAAATTGATTGATCTACAAGTTTGTAAGTAATGAGCGTCCATAGGGGAAGAAAGCAATATAATTATGAACCCTTAAACACGAGAGAAGTCAAAGGAGCGAACCCGTGATTTAGTGAAAGGCACATTTCATGACCTCAACCTCTAATTTGGTACTCAATTGATAGTCATCTTAGTTAAAAAAAAGTTTAGGCTCGTTTACTCCTTGTTTATTTTGTCTTCTCAAAAACACATTGTAAGAATGGAAGAGCTTATGTGCCATATCTTTTTACTGCAAAGGATAAGTTTTGTTTGAGGACAAGCAAAGTTCAAGTGTGAAGGAGTTGATAAATCAATATTTTGTACAACAATGTTGTATCCTTTTTGCTAAAATCTTGAATATTCTTTACAAATATCATGCATAATTCACTTTTTTCTTGATATTAGTGCAACACATGCCTACAAACAAAAAAAAAGGAAAAATTGCAACAAAAGTTAGGAATTTTGGCCTAAAAATATGAAGCCACAGAAGATCATCATGTAGTTTTATCTTTATTTTTATCTTTTATTTAATTTTATTTTATCTTTATGTTTTATTTTATTTTTATCTTTTATTTTATCTTCATATTTTATTTTATTTTATCTTTATCTTTTATGTTATTATATTTTATCTGGATGTCATTTTATTTTATCTATACATTATTTTATTTTATCTCATCGTCTGTGCAAGCCCACAGAAGAGCCCACTTTACACAGTATAAAAAGAGGTAGGCTAAAGGCTATAGAATCGACTCCTATTGCATACTTTATAAAGAAGTCTTTTGCATGATAATGAACTAGTTATAGGATAGTTGCATTTAGAGGAATTGCATGACCAACATTTTCCCTAGGCTTTTGATTCAAATAGCAACAGTGACTTCTATAGACCTCCAGCTTACTGAAGTATATATTTCTAAATGACCAAATAGGAATCATCATAAAGTAAAGAATATTATGGGTACTAGACCAGGTTTCCTAGTAGCATTAAGAAATATAATAAGTAAGACATGGAGGTAAGGTAAGAAAATTATATAAATTGAGGTTAGGAGGGAAAAGCATAACGAAACTAGAGTTCTAAATTCCAAAAAGAACTAAAAACAATATCTTTTTTAGAATTTTATTGTTTTTATTTTACTTCCTCTACTTAAATCTTTTGTAATTTTGATTGCCTAATTTACACCAAAACTTTTCAGAAACTGACATACTAGTCCCTTGAGTACGATAACTGGATTCACATCCTTATTACTATTACGATATGACACGTTTGCCCTTAAGCTTTAACTAAATCGCACCAGTGGCCATGAAGATTGGTGGCGACCTTGTATAGATAAGTTGGATGTCGAAATAAGTGGCAGAAACTCTACTATCCCACTCTATCTCTACCATTGGAAATTGTACGAGTGGTGAGATTCTATGCATATTTGTTATACAATTATGGTTTATGTAAGTTTTCTTTTACTTGTAAATCAATTTTAGGTTTGTTATGTATTAAACTATTACAATTATCATTGTTTTTATATGTTAGGTATCTCCATCAATTCTATTTGTCAAGGGGGCAATTGTTGGTTCTTTACCCACAGGAAAATGTTGTGGTCTTCTTCTATTTGCTAGGAAAGAAGCCTAACAAATATTTATAGAAAATAATAGAGTTGTAAGTATTTACTTGTAATACATATGTTTTACATTTTGTATTATAACTTTCAACACTTTGGAACATAATTTATACGATTATAGATTGATTAGAGAGATTTTGAAGGATATGATAGATTGACGAGTAAGCACTCATCACAAATAAAAAAATCAAGATTAGTTAGTAAATAATTTAGAAATCGAGATTTAATTATAGTTTATAATACTTACTAACTTTAATATTTACTAATTATATTTAAATTGATCTTTATTTTTAGACTCAAAGACAACCTAACTATTATTGATGAAACATATGTTCAACATTGTCTCTACAACTATTATTAATTCATGGATTGATTGATGTAATACATCTACTTTAGCAACTTAGATTAATTAAGTTCTGTTAGTTCATGACTTATTGTTTTAATTCTTCTTATTTGAAATTTTAGATATTCAACAATAATGCAATACCATTTCTAGAAGATGAAATTAATGACATAAGGAATTGTTGGGTAGAGTTCTTCTACACCTTACTCAATAATATTGAGTAATGTAATTACATTTTCGCTAGATAGTTTAAAATATTTACTATAATTTCATGTTTTAAATATTTATTATTTAAAAATTTTATAATTTAGATTTGTTATAAATTTATTATTTTAAATGTATAAATTGGTTTTTTTTTAGATATTTTTTACCTAAACATTTTTATGGTCTTAAAGCCAATTTTACAAGAATGCACGTAAAAGAAAAAGAATTAAATATTAAAAAATACAAGTTTTTACATTAATTATATTCATATTTATCACATCAATTTTTTTTAAAATCGATGTAAAATATAATTTTTTTTATTTTAATTCTGTGAGTAAAATGATATAAAAAAAAGTGAGATTTTATATATTGCTTGATATTACATTAGTCTCGTAATCATTATAAAAGATCGATTTTAAGCCAGGTAAAAGATAGTTTGTGTGCAGTCCAAGATTCAAAATTAAAATCTTTAATGCAAATCCATCACACCTAGTTTCAACAACCAAGGACCTTATAATATAAATATGCAGTTACCCAGATATGCCATTCATGCTTCTTATTCCGTGAACTAAATTATTAAATTGCGATCACACTTATATGACTAATATTTATCAAAATGTTGAGATAAATGCAGCTTATGTGACTAAGATTGCAGTCATGATGCATCACAAATGTAGCTTTTGATTATAATTTAAAATCTCTTCGTGTAACACATTTTTTTAAGGAAAAGGGACCCCAAGCTAGGGAAACGAGAAAGAGCAATGCAATATAAAAAACAAAAAACTGAACTCGCAAGTTTTAAATGTGGTCAACATTGCAGTTTCATTATGATATTTGATGTTGTAAATAATTGCAAATAAATGAGATTAACGTAACGGTAACTATAGTTGCGATATGGTTATGGAAACCCAAAACTTTGACATTGGGACCAAAATTGCAAACATTAAGCTATCAATTTTATTGCTAAATTATTATTCTCTCTTTTAAATTATTTTTAAAATTAAAAATTACTTAATTAACCTTAAAATATTAAATATCATATTAAATAATCTTTCATATATTAAAATAATCTTTAAATTAATCCCTAAATTTTATTGAAATACAGTAGTTTAATAATTAAAATGATATATATTCAATACTCTATATATTATTTAAATAATTTTATTATAAATTTAATAGTTATATTTATATAGTGTGGACGAAACTGATATACTATCAATCAAATAGTTATTATAAAAGTTAAAAATAATTATAATATATAATTATTCATGGTCAAATTACATTGAATAATTATGATTTTTTTATTATTTAAATAATTTTATTACTTTGAAAACTCCTTACAAAGAAAATAATATATAGTTCATCCACAAAATAGATACTTGCTCATTCTTATATTTTACATTCAGTATCTTAATTTAGTTAACGTAGAGAGAACTTATTGGGATTAAACTAACCTTGTTGGCATTATTATGAAAAAATAAAAAATAAACCCCCAATTTCGGATATAGACAAAAAAAAAAAATTGTCATAAACAAATATCAAATTAATTTTACTTTATTTAATAAAATTATATTTAAAATACTCTTTATTTATTATATATTTTATTTTATTTTATCATAATTTAGAAAAATATTTATTATTAAATAAAATTAATGATGAAAGACCGGTGTAAGTAATCTTTGATTCGATGGTAAACGGATGAATAAATGTTAAACCAAGAATTCTCGAAAGAACTTGAAATAGAATCCAAAATTAAGGAAGATAATATAAAACTTTATAAAACAAAAGCCAAAAGGGAAATCTTACAAATTAACACGGTGGCTCCATATTCCATTATATCACAATTATTATTCAAATAAAAGAGAAAAAAAAAAAAAAAAAACCTTAAAGACAACTACTACAAACACAATGAAGCATAAGCACAAAGGGTCATGGATTCTCCACCATTTGATCATGGCAACTAACTACTCAGGTAGATTTTCCCGGAGGAGGTTTCTTAGTGGCGGTCACCGGAGGAGGAGTAATAAGAGTGGTTTCTCTCTCTTGGCCTTGGTTGTTGGCGGTGGAAATGGTGGCGCTTTTGGCGGCTCCGCCATCAGCAACCTGTTGGGTCAGGTCAAAGGACTTTGTGAGGTCTTCGCCGGCGAGTATCTCCGGCGGCAGGACCTGGGAAGCTTGCCGGCGGTGACGGGACATGTTTGTGTGACTCTGTTTCTTTGTTTGTGTAGAGAGAGAAACACACAAGTGAAGTGAAGAAACAAAGAATTTGAAGGGATTTATGGAAGTGGGGTTGTATGGACACAACAATATTCTACTACCTACGCGCTTTCTCTCACGTGGCCATTGAATTGAACTCAAACCTTTTTCTTTTTTTTAGGAGTAAGGAAACAATATATTTCTCTTTTTAAAATGTTTGATTTTCTATTTATTTTTAGTAAAAATAATTAGAGAAAATACATCACACACTTTTACTCTCACCTGATCTAAACTTGATAAGTTTGTGTATACAATAAGTTTGTTTATTTTTTTTTATAATAAATTCTTTAAAAATTATTCAAATGATAATTTGTTATTGAATTATGTAAAACTATTATATACTCCCATTAAAATCAAAAAATTATATTATAAATTAATTAAAAATTATGATAAATATTACTTTTAAAATAATATTATAAAAAACAATAAACTTATAACAATATATGAATTAAACTATTGTGAAAAATCCTTTACATTAATAGCATATTTACTATTTATGCTTTTAAAATTAAGAATATAATTAAAATATATTATTTTTTGTTATTGTATTAAATTATAAATTGATATATATGGTAAAATTATTAGCTTTTATGATAACTACTTTAAAATTACATTTATGATTATTTTTAATTAATTAATGTTCTGATCTACCATTAAAATATAGAATTAAAATATAGAATCAGTAACGTGTCTTCCTTCATAAACTCCTTTGTACATATATATTTCCCTCATTTTCTCATTTTCATTAAGATTTTGTCCCTTAACTTCCTAAGGTACTAGATAACATGATAAAAGGTGTCAAAGACATGTCAAAGGCAAAACGATTTATTCAAACCCTACACCCTAACATATTAATTGCAATTCATCTTTACTAGAGAGTGGTACAAGTCGTTATACAACCTATCACGTGTCTATTCCTGATCGTACTGGCCGACCAGTACAGTTAATAACGTAAAAAAATCAAAACATTGAAAATATATGAGAAATGAACTTCCTAAAATTTATGTATTTTATTAAATATATAAAATATAACTCAAGAGCTTTTTTCTTTTGTGAGTAAAATTTTAAAGTAAAGAAATTATAAGGACATTTAAGTAATAATGAAGCATATGTATTATAATAATTAATTATATATTTTCTTATAAATATTTCTAATACATTATAAAAAAAAACACTAAATAAAAATGTATTTAATGTTTTAAAAGCATAAAAACATTTAATGCTTATCGCATAAAATAAATACAAAAATTAATAAGATGTTATAAGAGAATTTAAAATAATTTTATTATTATTATTATTATTATTATTATTATTATTATTATTATTATTATTATTTTGTAGCTTTAGAGAAGGAAATACTTTGAGGGAGTATGCCAAATTTGGGGCCAGTCTCCATGGAAGCACCAAACTTTACCAAAAAGTTAGTGCATGCGTTTTCTTCTTTGAGATGTGTGGACCAACCCAACAGTTTTGTTCCTATTGAAATTTAAAAAGCAATATCACATATCATAAAAGAATTAGAACATAGTCCAATGTTGTAGCATTCCGAATCAAATGCTGAGCATAATTCACTTGTACTTTGTGGATGTATTTTGTAGTTCTTATGTTGGTCCAGGTCCAGTGATCCTTTGATTTTAATTTTATATTAATATTTTTTAGAAAAATCTTAAGACATTAGAAAGTGTTTCTATTTAAAATAAGGAAGCGTTTGAAACTCAAAAAATATTTATAAATAATTTATATTTATTACTCTCTAAGAAAAGTATAAAATACTGAAAATATGTTTTTTTTAAGCGGTTAGCTAAAAATATATTATTTCAATTTCAATTTCTTTGAACTACTATTAATTACTGTTTTAGAATTTGAAAATATTAATGGTAGCATTAAAGGTTTTGTTTGACTTTGAAATTTAAATCGATATTAGTCAGGTTAATTAATTGTTCTTTTTCACTTTTCTTTATTCTTTAATGGACAAAGGTTTTTTTTGAACAAAATATTATTTTTTAGTTTTTTTTTATATTTGATATAATTTTCTAATATTTTATAATAAAATTAGTCTTTAAAACAAAAGGCATCTAATAATATAAAATATAATATAAATTTATTAAGAATGTCATCTTGATATTTTATTTCTTTGAAGTAATGTAATCATATGTGCATATATGATTAAAAATAGTACCAATATTATACCGTGACTTAGTGATTTTCTTAAAATTTTCAATTTAACCCATAGAGAATATAGTTTGACATTTTTAAGTATTCTTTAACTTAAGTTTTTTTTTTTATATTCAAATGTAAAGTCAACAAAAAATTCCTTAGTAAGAAATTTAGTTCGATCTGTCTCCTTCTTGATCTCATCTTTCTTTTTCTTTTTATCCCTAACATTTTTACTATCTAATCCTACGTAATCATTTTTAACATTTGTTTCTTGGTTTGAGAGAAATAATTTAAGGTTTATTTCACCAGTATATAATGCTTTTGACTCCAGTTCACGAGATTGTTCTTATGGTCTAAAATTTTATTTTTTTTCTTTATGAAATTTTGATAAAACTACATTGCATAATAAGCCCGATTTTGAAATATTAACCATCTAAATAATGAAAGTATAGTAGATACAGAAATATTAAAATTAATTAAGATTATGTTTATTACAAGAATATTTATATACATGAATATAAAAAAATAAATTAAAACTAAAATTTAATTTAATATAAGATTATTTCACTATATAATAAACAAAATTTAATTTTAATACAATAACAATATAAATAACAGTTATACTATCATCACTTAATTACATAACAAATTTGTTAAATTTTATAATAGTTTTCTTCAAAATTTATTTCAAAGATTGATTAATAATACAATTTTTTTTACATCAACAATAGATAACAATTGAACTCTAATAAAAATGTAATTTTTTAGGATAATAAAAATGTAAATTAAAATGTATAAATAATTATTTAAAATATAATATATTTGATAAAAATTATTTAATGATTATTTATATATATCTTATTATTCTTAATATTGATAAAAATCGAGTACTCATTTAAGGAATTAAGGAATATAAATAATTTTATTGAATAATTATTAAAAATATTAATTTAATGTCAAAAGTTAGAAGAAGAAAAAAAGCAATTATACAAGATAATATACATATAAAAATTATATCTAAAAAACTATTATATTATTTTTAAAAAAAATTGGAATTAAACAACTAAAAATTTCTAAATATTAATAGTATAAAAAGAGATTATTAAGGAAATAAAAAACTTAAAAACTATTAAAATTCTGCATAATTGGTAAAATAATTAGTCTTTAAGTATATTATGATTTATAAGAATTTAACTCTTAACTATCTTATATATATATATATATATATAAAGAGAAAATCTATTCCTGGGAGAATTAAAATTAACTTCATTGATCTTTAGTTTTCAAAGATATTTGTCTCCAATAAATAATTAGATGATATTCTTAGTATAAAAATCAAAGTAAATTTGTAACAACTTTAATGAATAATCAGTAAGTAATTTTTGTAAGCATTTCTTAAATTTTGAGGTCTGTCATAATTTAATATAGTGAATCTATAGGACATAATTCACCTAAATTTTTATTCACTAAAAGAAATCAAAGAATGAAAATGAAAAAATATACTAATTAGTGCGCTGAAATTTATAAGAGGTAAACAAAATAAATAATATGTATACAATTAAAACCAAGATAGTTTTACATGATTGGAGTTAATCTTGTCCTTTAATACATCTTTGATTCGATTTCAGAATTCTGTATAAAGAAATATATATTTATTGTATTGGAAAAGGTAAATCTTATACATAAATTTCAATATCTCAATGAATTAATCTTTAACTTTTGGCCATGAAATGCCTAACCAGGTTATAAAAAATACACAATTATATGTTCCATCACTGTCTTCAAGTAAAAAAAAAAAAAAAATCAATCTTTGAAATCTTTTAGGGTAAATAAATAAATGACTCTAGTCAAGGAACAGGAAGATCACTGCTTCTGCTTGTTATAGGAATTAGGAATGCAAGAGAGTCTTCACACTTCCAATGTTGTCAATACGTGACAGTAAAAAAAAATTATATCAATTTTCAATTTGTTAAGTTGAAATAGCAAGGAGACAATATTTTCACTTTAAGCTCAAGAATACTAAATTCTTTGAGTTTATTTATAATACTAACTAATTACTTTTGAAAAAAGAAAAATAGGGAGAAATTGTATTCACTTTACACTAACAAGACACTAGAGTTATAGTAAAGCTATATATTTCAGAATATTTGTGGAACAAATATATACTAGTAAGTATCTCGAGTAATATATATGCATTTTTAAATTTGAGTAAATATAAATTAAAATAAAATCATTTAAAAAAAACTTAGTTAATAATAACAAGGAGGTATATATGAATAATTAATTTAAATAAATTTTATATTAAGCTCTTAAAATATTTATAAAGAAAATTTTTATAACTATTTTGACTCTCAAAACATAATTAGAGTCATCACATTTAAAATATTGTCCATTTTTACTCATATGAGTCATCACAGTTTTGTCCTTAAAAAATATCTTGATAGATAAAATATTGAGATGTTTATGACATAGAACTTTCTCAATGTACTAAAATAATAATTAATTTAGAAAAATAAATTTCAAATTTTAAAGAAGAAAAGTTAAGAATAACATTTATAATTCTTTAAAAGAAAATTCATAGATCTAATTACTTTCAAAAGAAGTAAATTTTAGTTTAATATATAATGATAAATTAGTATGTATCTAATTTCTTACATCCTTTTCATGACTTGTTAATCAATTAATATTCTTTAGTATTCGGATGTGTCACAATAAATCAATACATATTGGCAAAATTGAAGTCACGTGATTAAAGATTTCATATCAATTTTCTATGGACCATGTTGTTAGTTTGAATAAAGAAAGAAGATATGTAGGAATCTTCAAGATTTGTTAAAGATGTAACCCACGGTAGATCGAATTATGATTCATAATATTTTTTTATATATTCAAGATTCTGTTTTGGATATAAGTATAGGCATTTAAAAGCCAGAAAAATTGATACGAGTCTAAATTATTGTCATAATTAATTACTGGATAAGAATACTGAGAATTAATATTGCAGGAAGCTCTTAGAGGATACCTCAAATAGAAGAAGGTTAAATGCATCTATCAAGAAAACTAATTAATGGATATGAACAAAGTGTGACAAAAAAAGTTATGTCCAAGTTATTAATATGTGATCATGTGGCAATTCGTCTATTTCTATAAGTTTGTATCATATTAGAAGGGAATTAGTGGTCATAGTGTATTTATTTTATTTTATTTTTATTAAATATACTAGAGACTAATTCTTTTCCAAAATTATTAAAAAGTTTTGTCTTTCTAATAAAGTTATTTTCATATACATGATAAAAAAATAGAATATTTAACAGTTTTAAAAAAATTAACTATTTCAATTATGCCAACTTTATTAGCTGTGTATTCTTTTATAAGTCATGCTCATAAGGCTCTAATTAATATTTGATTGTGATTTTGTGTTCTATTATGACCTACCTAATTAAGTAATAAGTAGTTAACCGACAAATAAAATTGTTGATTTATTAGTGAGAGAAATATTGAACCAAATTATTGACAAATGATCAAGGTGAAGTATGAGTGTGACCAAGATAACAATAGGTAAATAATTTGAATATACCTATTATTAGCCCTTGTCAGTGCTTGGGTTTCATGAGCCAAATGAATAGCCTCAAACGCAACGTTCTTTACCGAATTGTGTACAAGAAAGTTATAGCTTAACAGTATAATTTAATCTTTCAAATGAAAGGTTTTGGGGGTGATACTTTTATCATACAAAATGTATTTAATATATTTAGATACACCCAATTACTTCAATAAGAGACTGTAATAAATTATCATTTTATATTTATACGTTAATTTAACGGTTAATTTTACTAAATATTTCTAATTCAATAAACTATTTTAATCATTTCCAACATAAAATATTTTTTTAATTTTCAGTAATTTTTTAACATAACTTAACATACCAAATACATTTGAATAATGCGAAGCAAGCACCCGACACGGATATAAGAACACTTTCATGGGTACACGAAAAGTTATTCTAATTTAATTTTGTTATACAGTTATATTAAATATTAAAAAAAATTATTTATAATAATTTTATTCAACTCAAATAAAATTGTCTTTGTATAAAAAAATTAGTGTGTTTAATTTGTGCTAAAAAAAATTATGTATTTTTAATAGAGTTGTGATGTATATACGAGCATTCTTATAATAATTTCTACGTATTTTTTATACATATATTTAGTCTAGAAATAGTAATATAAAAATTTGGAAGTTATAGCCATAGTTAGGCCACCAAAATACCGAACAGTGGTTCACCGTCTTGTACATAGACAACCGTTCTCCTGACCAAGACAAGACCAACAAACAGTATCTTTGACATATCTGCTTAAGTTTGGGACCCTTTATTTATCACCGAATACATTGCATCCTAAAATTGAATTTATTCCTCAGATATTTCTTCATATTCACAATATTATAAGACTAATTGGTTTAATAATCCATAGCTTACATGGGTATTATTAATTATAATTTTTTATATTATTAAGAATTTTATTGTTTTTATTTTCTTATTTTTATAAAAACCTATATTGTAGATATATATATATAACCTATAAAATATATAAATATTTCAATATAAATAATATTTAAAAATAAATAGTAATTTTCCTAAAATTACTTCTTAGAATATGTGGAACCCTCACAATTATAAAATATATAAACAATTCTCTTTATATAAAAATTAGAATAAAATATTTTAAATAAATATATTTTTATCTATCACGGTTTAGTAAGAATATTTTTAACTATTTTTCTTCAATAAAAATATTTTTAGATTTTTTTTCTTTAAGCTCTTATTTCCTTTTGTCTATTATTTGTAACATATTTGAGTAAAAGGTAATTTTAGTCCCTAATCAGTCTTTAAAATTAAGAAATGTCAAATAAGTCTCTAAATATAACTGTTTAATATTATTTTAGTCTTTAAACATATGTTAATATTATTATTTTAATCATATTTTTTTTTAATTTTGGACAAAAGTGATTATTAATTTATATTTAGATTTTTTTAATTTCTTTAAATTCATAGACTGATGCGATGAAACCCTTAATTTTAAAGATTAAAGTGACCTTTTCATTTAACAAATTTAGTTCTAAATTGAATTTTAATATTTAAATTTTTTTATCAGTAATTAAAATAATATTTATATTTATTATAAATTTATAATAAAATTATATGTTAAATAATATTTATTTATTAGGAATTTAATTATAATATAATTTTATATGTGTATTTATTATAAGTTTTAATTATATAAAATAAATATTTATTATGTTCCATGCATAAGTTAAAATATTATATATATATATATATATATATATATATATATATATAGTATATCAATTATTTTTTATTAAATAAGTTTATTTTATACGATTCATGATGTGATTTTAGTTTAAAATCATTTTGAAATTAGGTAAAAGATGACAAAAGGAACTTAACCCTAACCGTGACCTACCGATAGAACTAGAGTTATCAAAAGAAATAGTGACCCTAATCGCGACCTACAGTAGAACCAACACTATAACTCAAGAATAAAGAAAAAAAACTCTTTAGATAGATAAAACTCAATTTCATTCATCTTGAAATTTATTTTTGTTCTGGTTGCTTATAAGAGTTTTATAGCAGGATAAGTTAAACAATCTTGAAATTAATGTTCATTAATATTTTCATTAGCCATTAAATTTTCATCAGTTATAACTTCCCACTAAAATTTTATTTCTAATTACTTTCACCTATCCCATCAACCATCATAATGGTTTAAGAAGCTTTAATACAATAATATTTAATACAACAAAAACTTACCTATAAAATGATAAAAGACATAAAAACTAACATAGAAAATGTGAAAAGACATATAAACTTATTACATGAACCTATGACATGTAAATGGATCTTAATTAACTACTCAGCCCAAATTAAATGAAACTAGCTTTGAAATTTTAATGTGTTATTCAAGTTGAGTTGCAACCATCATCAACTTGTAAAGTTACCCATTTTGGTGGAGCCTCTATTTTACTTTGTTCTAAACTTTTCTTATTCTCCATTGTTAGGCCTTGCAAAGATTGTTTTATCATTTTGGTTTTAAACTTAGTCATAAGACCTCTAATGTCACGCAAAGGGCCTTTAACTGTATTGGTTGGGTCTCTTTCAATTCATGATATGTGTATCCTTATTTCAGACCATATGTACCCTTAACTATAAAAAATATTCATTTATTTGTGTTAAATCCTTATTAAAAAGAAATTAATTTTTATTAAATAAGTTTATTTTATATAATTCATGATATGCGTATCCCTATTTCAGATCATGTTTATCTTCAATTATAAAGAATATCTATTTATTTGTGTTAAATCTTTATTAAAAATAAATTTGGGACTAAACTCTAATAAGTTATTCTATATTAAATAAGTTTATTTCATGCGATATGTGCATCAAATTAGGTTTGGTTGTTTCACAAAAGTACATGGTCTAGTTTACAACAAGTAAAGTCAGATAATTTTTTTTTATGAAATATACCAGGCAAAGACTTTTATAAAAGTTTATTTAGTCAAAAATGTCAAATTTTAATCATTCAAAATATTTTTTAAACCTAACAGCTCAACCTATTTAAGTAAAATAAATATTAATTTTTGTTATTATTATTATTATTATTATTATTATATTATTTTTGTATTTAATTATTAAAATATTAAGTATGTTTTACATACATAAAAAGTTTTAACTTATAAGATTATTAAAGATAAACGTATGTCATCCTTAAACATCTTTTTCATAATTTATAATTTATTTTATATATAATTTTTTTCCTGTTGCTTTATTAATCGATTTGCTTATTTAGAGATACATTGAATCTATCTAAAAATTTCTAATATGAACTAAGTATTCAAGTAAACTAGTAAACTAATAAACCCTAGTTAAGTTTTTAAAGAAGTTTCTTTGGGTCTAAAAAAAGCTAATATGTAAAATCTAGGCTTGGGTTTTGAATTTTTTTAAATAAGCTGGAACTATTTAAGAAAAGTTTTGTTTAAACCAACCTATTTCCACCTTTACTTGCTTATAAAGAAATTGTATTTACATATATTAAATTCTTATATGTTTCCATGTTCACCATTAAAATCTTCAACAATTATTTTAATAATTATGTACCTTATTTGACCTATGGACAAATACATAAGAATATGTTTCATGCTTGTTTGGATAATAGTAATGAGATTCTCCAATATCATATTAAGATTCTCCAATATCATGCTAAGATATAATTAGAATTCTAGAAAATGTTATTCGTTTGATGAGAAATAGAAAAGGATGTTGAAATTTTAAGTGGTTAAAACTAGAACAACTACTTCCAAAATAACAAAAAGAAAAAGCAACAACTAGAATGAGAAAGTCAAATTTAAAAACTAGATTCCTCACTTCTTTATCTTAATAAAAACTATGCATTCAACTTTCATTTCATATGACTTTTAAGTAATAAAAGAAAGAGAATGAAATTTTTTCCCCATTTTTTTATTACTTCCCTCACATACTCACATACGTATAACATCAAATCTTTTTGAATTTGAATTTCCTAAAGAATTAGCAATACTTAACTTTTTGAGGAATCTTTTATCAGAGGTCATGAGAAATTGATTTTTCTTTATCTTTATAATTTGTTTCTACATAACTGAGATAACTGAGATGAAAAATTAAAAATAAAAAGTAGAACCATCTTTTATTATTAATTTTTAATATCCACAACATGATCATTTTAGAGTTATCATTGCTTCGAATATAAAATTAAAATATAATAAAGATATTCATAAACTAAATTTGATTTTAGAAGAAAAGTTAGTCAATCTATTCTCATCTATTTTTTTATTTTAATTTCCAACCAATTTATAAGTTTAAATTTAATTCAATCTACTTTAACACTACTAGAAAATTTAAATTTTGCTACTAAATAATTTTGTGGCTAATTTTAAAATAATAGTTATTTTGTAACTAATTTCTAGTAAAAATAATTAGCTACAAAATTACTATAATATTAATGATAGCATGAAATAAGTAGCAAATTAGTTAAGAAAATAATCTTAGGTAATTTGTAGTAAAATTTTAAAATTTATAGTTATTTTTTAGTTAATTTATAATAATAAGAAATATAAATGAATATAACTTAAATTTAGCTAGAAAAATATTATTCTAGTTAATTAATAATTAATTAATTAAGATTTAACTACTAATTTAAATGGTAGATAAAATTAGTAGTAAAATAAAAAAAATTATAGTGTAATAAAAAAAAATTGGACTCGATTGATTCTTTATTTTCTCTCTTTAAGTTTTTAAAGAAATAATAAATAATTCTTGAAATACCCCTGACTTTGGTTTGGAGTGAATTTTGGACCGAAGGATTGGATTTTTTTTAATTAAATCTTAAATTCAATTTAATCTAATTACAAATATGTTTTTTTATTTGTTTGTTCAGCTTGTTACTTTTCAATTTATTTTTTTTTACAACTTATTGATTAATTCAATCGGTTATAAACACTCTAAATATAGTTAAATTAAAAATTAATGATCATTATATAGATAAAAGCAATACTCATTGAATGATACTATTTTGGTCCTAATTAAGTGTCATTTACAGCAACGATCTATAAAATATAATTATTTTTATTTATATCAAAATTATGTTTAATTTCTCGATATATATATTTTTTATTCTTTGCTTATCAATTATAGCTATTTTTAATGCATTAAAAATATTCAAAGAATGAGGAATATATTATAAAAGCTTAAAAATAGGCACAAGAATGATTCATATATGGTCTGGCTTTAGTCTTTTTCAATAATTTGTTAGCTAATTTTGTAATAAATGTATCAAATGAATAAGAATTAAGTGAAAGTAAGATTAGTCCAATGGGATATAATTGGCAAATAACCATGAACCATAAACATATATCAAGTTGCTTAATTTTAGTTTTTGTATATAAAAAAATTCATTAAATATCTCCATCTCTTAAATGAATCTTCATATAAATATATATTTCGATTTGTGTATATAAAAAATATTTATTAGGATATGTTTATCTCTTAAATGAATATTCATATAATGTTTTAAAATTGTAATTGAAAAGGAAAAGAGAAAATATAAAATAAGAGTTTTATTTTTCTTGTTTTCAAGCACTCGAATTGTTTTATTTATTTAATATTTAAAATCGCAAATGGTTAAACATAGATTAGTCTAAGACAAAAATTTCCCGTATTCTCCCAACACAAAACATTCTATTACCAACGACTCCATGCAAACGTGCACATGAGCTGGTGACAGGAATTGTCAACATAAACTGAACCGACAAACAACTTTTTTCTTCCTTTTTCGGTCAACAACCAACCTGCAACTACAACAATCTCCTTTTTGTTAAAGTAAAACATTGAGTTAATATTTAAAATTATCATGACCACATATTTTACTCTCTCAAACTATATAAAAAAATATTTAAAATTAATAATTACCAATCATTTTAAATGTTAAATCCTAATATTAAAGACCTGTCAATTTGGCCTTTGACTTCTATAACTACTAACCATTTTGCTTCTACACTAGTCAATTTAGTCTCTCAATTTATTGTGCATAAGTCAATTTGATTTCTAACACTAATAATTTGTAATTTTCAAATTCATGGATCAAACTGAATTAATGATTATCAAATTTAGAAATAAAATTCATTGATTTCATAATAAGGACCAAATCAATTCCTACAATCAATTTTAGGGATGAAGTTAAATGACAATTTGAAGGTTCAAAAATTAAAGAGGTAATAGGTAATAGTTTTTTTAATCCTCTTATGGTTGACTAAAATTCATTAGTTCAGTAGTCTCATTTCTAAATCTAGAGAAACTCATTAAATGAGAAGTGAACTCATCAAAATTTATAGTTTTTAATAAATATTAGTTAATAATAAATAAAATATTTGAAAGAGAATATTGTTAGCACTTCTAACATTAAAAATTTGATGGGGTAAAATTCTTCCTAAATACTTGTAGGAAAAGAAAATAAAAAAAATAAAATAAAATTTTCCATAAATTAAAATTAGTTCATGTATAAGTTAAATATAATTTTTAAGAAAAGTTACTATGAAAAAACTTTTACAAATTAATTTATACATAAGTTAATTTTAATCTATACAAAAATTTATTTTATTTTTTTTTTTTTATTTTCTCTTTCTATAAATATTTATAAAAAAAATTATCCAAACATCCTCTAATTCCACTTCAGTTACATTGCTAATATAATGTATTGCTTATTTTTGTCCATGCACGATATATTAAAAAGTATAAGACACAATTGGGCCCAAACATTGGCATACCTGGCCCAATAAGAGTTGCTGACTCAAGTTGCAACCCACTACATTCCAATAAAATAAAAAAAATAAAAACCACATGCACCATCAGGGTCTCTCAAGAGTCCAATTTCCCCGTTTGGGTGCTGGGAAAGTGAAGGAAAGTGGCGAAAACTGGGTATAAGAAAAAATTTCATTTCACGCACTCATTCACGATCAACGTCATTTTGTTTTCTGTTTTCTGTTCTTTTGGTTTTTATCTGTTTCTCACACATACGGAATTGAGGTTTATGGTCATTTTGTTTTTGCCGTGATCGTGCAACGCTCGCTAGGTGTTCGATAAAATGCTTCAATTGAAACATTGTGCATAAGACGTTATGATCATATAAGAAAATTAAGCAAGAAAGGTTTTAGTTTAGTGAGGATGATAGCGCATTTTCAAAATTTTGTGTGCTTAATTGGTTCTCTGAGCTAGTGGTATAGCTTGAAGTGTGAAATTTTGATCAATATTTTAGTTAGTTCTTATATGTGGAAAAGAGAGTGTATGAGATTAATGTAATCTACGCTTATATGTAACATGGATTTATGTTGCAGGAACTGGATAGTTTAACCTGTTGCATTTACTCTGCGTAATGGAAGACCCATCGTTTTTCGATCGGATGATCAGTCATCTACGTTCAACTTGCAAGTATGAACTCATGCATATGATGCTTAACTGCCAGTGTCAATTTTCTGTAAATGACAGATTTTTGTTAATCATATTTATAGTGTGAGATAATTATAGTAATTTGACTTTAGAAAATTTCAATCACATCCATACATCTTTGAAAGCTAATTTCAAATCTTTGTATATTGCTAACTAATGAAGTTCAGTAGGAATTTACTATGGTAACATAGTTTGCGTAATTCCAACAATAGCTGTGTTGTTATGGTATAATTTCCTAATGCATTGTTCTTGGGATTTTTGTGAGAACATTAGGTACTATACTGGTTACCCAAAGGATCTTGGACCATCAAGGGTTATTCATTTTACCTCTGAGCGCGAGTTTGTTAAACTCCTTCATGAAGGTTTTCCTGTGGTTGTTGCATTCACTATCAGGTGATCTGGAGATTGAAGTTAGCTTCTGATTTCTTATTTAGTATCCCCTATTTGAAGTTGGCTTTAGGTTTGAAAGGAGATGAAAAGAAGAAAAGTGAAAAGATTTAGGAATAACTACTTGCTATTTAATAATGCAGGGGGAATTACACACGACATCTTGACAAAGTATTAGAAGAAGCTGCTGCTGAGTTTTATCCTCACGTAAAGTATATGCGTGTAAGTTATTTTTCATTAATGCACTCTTGCAAGTGTTGGCAATCATATCAATAGCATCTCCCGTGATTCAGAATAGCACTTGACTCATCGGATAGAATCACAAATACTCACAGGAGAATTCGTCTCTTATCAGTGTTCCCTTCTTTGTATTTGATCGCTGTGTTCCCTTCTTTGTATTTGATCGCTTGTGATTTGATTATTATTATTTTTTGGGGTTTTGGCTACTTATTTTCTGTGCACTCTGCAGCATTATTGTGCATTGGTGAACTAGTTATTTCTGTTGCTTTGCAGGTTGAATGCCCAAAATATCCTGGATTCTGTATAACTCGGCAGAAAAAGGAGTATCCATTCATTGAAATATTTCACAGTCCAACTCACGTATGGTGTTCCTTAACTGTTCATTACTGTCTCATCACTTCACTGCCTAAATTGCTGATGGGAAAAAAAGTTTATATCAAATTTTCTTTTAATGAAATGATTTATCAGAGAGCATATATTCTGCGGCAATAATATGGATTTTATTCATAGGTTAATCTGTTCAGAGACTACTACCCCATGTAAATCCTGTTTGGAATTTGAGACTTGTGTTCTTTTATACAGGCAGCTAACCAGGGAAGGGTAGCTGATCCAAATATTACAAAATACAGTGTGAAGGTTTTGCCTGTAAGTTGTTTTTGTTTTCCTTAAGACTAGATGGCACCTTGAGAGTTCTTTTTCATGCAAACTGTCACATCTATTACTGATTGGGATTATTTTAATTTTGAACTCCTCTCAAACATATATATAAAATGAATCTATACATAGGTAGTAAATCTAGTAATCTAATATCAAGTCACTGGGAAGGCGTATAAAATTTTTTTGTGTATTCACTTCCATCTTGATCTGTGAAATATTGTAATGTTTTATCTGATTTCAATTTATTTATGCACTTGAAGTTCAACTACGATGTCAGTACTTATGGATTTAGGGAATTCTTCAAGCGACAAGGTATACGGACATCAGAATCAAAGTAAGGATATCCGGTGAAAAGGTTTTATGTTTCATATATTGAAAGCCACACCTTATCATACTACCTGTTTTATCAGTCTGTATATCATCACAAATTCACAACTTAAGGCCAATGGTTGATCAATTATATTTGTTTACCTGTGCAATGGTTGTCCAAACCTATAATTTGGTTTAAGTTCTCTTCAGAGGGATTTTTATTCTTTCCTTTATTTTGGTATCTATATCTTGGTATCTCCATGGTTCTCCAACTTCTAGAGTTGAATCTACGAGGCATTTCTCGTCAAACTATATTTATTAATGTCTCAGAGTTCATTTACCAAACATTGGATATTATGTAAATGCTTGTTTATGCAAAGTTTGGGAAGTCATTATTTTCCACAAGGTGCATTAGCTAAGTCTTTTAGGCTTAAATATGTTTTTGGTACTCAAATTTGAGTAAATTTTATTTTTTGTCCTCTAAATTTGAAATTGTTTTTTATAGTCCCCACATTTCGAAAATAGTTGGTTTTAGTTCATTGTTTTAAGTGAAAAAGAGTTCAAGTCATTATTTGTCACATGTATAATTGAAAACCAAAGAACATTGTTAACCATAAAGTTTCTTCTCTAATGATTTTCAATCTTCAATTATACACATCACATATGATAATTTGTACTTTATTTATTATGTAAGGCAAGAGATTAAAACCAGTTATTTTTGAAATATGATTATTAAAAAATAATTTTAAATTGGAGGAACAAAAATAAAAATTTATCAAAATTTAAAAAAATAATATCATATTTAAGTTTTTTTAATATAATTTAAATGGCTTTTTTTCAAATTATTCTAGCAACTACTTGAAAGCTAGAGGCTTCTTTGAGCCGCTTCAGCAAGCAAATTTGCCTTTGTTTTTTTAAGATATGTCATTATTCCTTTGCTTATAAAAATATGTGGCAGATATTTATAATTCTAATAATATACAATGTTCTATGAAATTGGTGAGAAACTGACTTGTTATTGCAATGCAATGGTAATATATATGTTATGGATATTAAAAAAAATTTGAGATGTTAATATAGTCATTAAATAGGTTTAATGCATCATGTGACTAAACTATTTGAAAATTTTTAATTAGGTCTCTAAATTAAAAATATATATAATTGAATCGGTGATCTTTTACAATTTTTTTAATTAGATCAGTACCATCGTTATAAATTGTTATTTTTTAGAAGTATTAAATTGTCATAAACTAACTTTAAATATCCAATTAGAAAAATGGTAAAAAATCAAAGACCCAATTGTAAATTTTTTAGTTTTGGACCTAATTAAAATTTTCTAAAAATTCAAAGACGTATTAAACCTATTAAATATTACTTATAGAAACATTAAAAATCAGTTTAGCAAATAGCCTTCTCTTTATATGGGAGAAAAAGAAAAAGAAAATTTCTTATATCAAGCCATAGAAATACATTGATATTCTCATAATTTGTTTAGAACATTTTTCTTGCGTGGAAATTTATCAATATTTGGAGAGGAGCTTTACCATCATATATCAACCCTAAACATTACACTTTTGCATATTTTTTTTTTTCTTTCTAACTTGGGGAGGGAAAGTTGATGAGAGGTTCTAACCATCAACCAAATGGGTCACATGATGTAACCAAACCCAAGTTGACTAACTTATGAGGCCGAACTTGAGATCAAATATGCTAAAATTGACACCTAAATTTGACCTAAGGTAAAGCACGAGGCTAACGTCTTTAGAAAAACTCAAATCATACTAAATAATTCTTTTTTTTTAATTCTTTCAAAACACTGTTAAATTTTAAATTAATCCAAATGCTGACCGTCATTTTCAGGCAGAACGATTGAGCTAGTAGTTCGAAACTCAACGTTTGAACACAATGAGCTTTGTTGTATATTTTGCGCTTTTAATTAGTTGTAAATAAGGATGTGAAAAATTTCAAATCGAATTGAGCTGATCCAAAAAAATTTAAATTATTTTTATGAAGCATTTTGGTTTGATTTTTTAAAAAAAAACTGTCTTTACAAGTGATAACAATTACTGCCCAAAAAAGGATAATTATGAAGTTTATGATACCTTCTTCATTTATTTTAACTTTTTGTTTTTAAACAGAAATTATTTCTTCTATTTGTTGAAAATTAAATTAATGATACTATTCTATTGCTGTCAGAAGTTCTAGAACCTTGCATTTGCATCATCATAATTCTCCTTATTTAACTAGGTCCAAAAAATTGTCCCTATAACCATGATCTTCCACAATGGCATCACCTAACAAAACCAACTAGATGTCCCCATCAAACAACTAATATGATACATATCAATTACCGATTATTTCATAAGTTTGCATAAATCTCCTTTTGTTTTTTCCGTTCAAAGTTGTCAGATTTATAAAATTCCAACCTGATGAGTTTGGAAATCTAGCAAGGAAATTGGTTAAAAAGATAATGAAATGATACCATAGGCATGCAAGTAAGAATAGGTCAAAGGCTTCACTTGATGAGCTAAATCAAATGTCTCAGATAACCTACCTCTACCAAACATTTCAGCACCTACAACTACATAACTGTCAACTTGGTTGTTGGAACTTCCATTTCTTCTCAACTTGAAAATTGTCCCATAAAATGTAGCCTTCTTAATCTCACTTTTCTCCCACAGAATAACCAAATCAACACAATGGCAGCATGCTTGAAGCCACCTAGGCTATCTAGCACTGAAGATGAATCTGTCATTCTCTTTTCAACTTCTAATTCTCCTGAAGAGTCCATTAGTCCTTCTTCTTCCTCTTTCTACCACTCACCACCACCATCACTACATCAATTCAGAGCTGCCCACAAACTTTCTGTGAGAAACCTCTCCTACAATTTGCACCCTCATAAGACCACTCCCTTTTCATTTTGCCACCTCACTCAAAAACCAAAGCCTGTAAGTATACTCAATTCTGTCTCTTTTGTTGCCAGAAGCTCTGAGATTGTTGCTGTGGTTGGTCCTAGTGGCACTGGAAAATCTACCCTTCTGCGAATCATCGCCGGAAGGGTAAAAGATGAAGATTTTGATCCCAAAAGTATCTCAATCAATGACCAGCCTATGACTAGTCCAGCTCAGTTGAGGAAGACATGTAGCTTTGTGGCACAAGAAGACAATTTGCTTCCTATGCTAACTGTGAAAGAAACTTTATTGTTTAGTGCCAAGTTTAGGCTAAAAGAAATGACTCCAAAGGATAGAGAGTTGAGGGTAGAAAGCTTGTTGCAAGAGCTAGGCCTTTTTCATGTTGCTGATTGTTTTGTTGGGGATGAAGAGAATAGAGGGATATCTGGTGGAGAGAGGAAAAGGGTGTCAATTGGAGTTGACATGATTCACAATCCTCCAATTTTGCTCCTAGATGAGCCAACATCAGGTCTAGACAGCACTTCAGCTTTGCAAGTCATAGAGCTTCTGTCATCAATTGTTAAAGCAAAGCAAAGGACAGTGATTCTTTCAATCCACCAACCCAGCTATAGAATATTGCAGTACATTTCCAAGTTCTTGATCCTCTCTCATGGTTCAGTTGTTCACAATGGTAGCCTAGAACAGCTAGAGGAAACCATAAGTAAATTGGGATTCCAAATTCCAACCCAACTGAATGCATTAGAATTCTCCATGGAAATCATACACGGGTTGGAAGATTCCAGTTCCAAACATGACACCTGCACCATGGAGGAAAAGGAGCCATTTCCAAACCTCATGTGGCCAGAGGAAGAAAACTGTGAAGTCCAAATTGTCCAAACACAATGTAACAAGAAAAGTTTTGGCAGTCTTTGTTATGCAAACTTGTTTGAGATATTGTTTCTGTGCTCAAGATTTTGGAAGATCATTTATAGAACAAAGCAGCTTTTCCTGGCCAGAACAATGCAAGCACTAGTTGGTGGCTTTGGGCTAGGAAGTGTTTATATAAAGATAAGAAGGGATGAAGGAGGAGTTGCAGAAAAGTTAGGTCTATTTGCATTTAGTCTTAGTTTTCTCCTCTCTTCTACAGTTGAAGCACTTCCAATATACCTTCAAGAGAGGAGTGTTCTGATGAAAGAAGCCTCAAGGGGAGCCTATAGGATTTCCTCTTACATGATAGCCAACACTTTTGTCTTCCTTCCTTTCTTGTTTGTGGTGTCTATACTTTTTGCTGTTCCTGTGTATTGGCTTGTAGGACTCAACCCTTCCCTTTCTGCCTTCACCTTCTTCACCTTTGTGGTTTGGCTCATTGTTCTCATGGCAAGTTCTCTTGTGCTCTTCCTGAGTGCAGTCTCTCCTGATTTCATCTCAGGGAACTCCCTCATATGCACAGTTCTTGGAGCCTTCTTCCTCTTCTCTGGATACTTCATCCCAAAGGAGAGCATCCCAAAGTATTGGCTTTTCATGTATTATGTGTCTCTCTATAGGTACCCTTTGGATGCACTCCTCACAAATGAGTACTGGAATGTTAGAAACGAGTGTTTCTCACACCAAATAGAGGGATCACAGTGCTTGATTTCTGGGTTTGATGTGTTGAAGAGTAGAGGACTTGAAAGGGATAACAGGTGGATGAATGTGGGAGTAATGATGGGATTCTTTGTGTTGTATCGTCTGCTTTGTTGGATAATACTTGCACGAAAGGCCTCCAAGACAACAATATAACAAGACTCACAGAGCTACAACATTAATCAATACTAAACGAGTTTATGGATTATGTAAAAGACTTTACACTATTAATCAATTAAAATTCAGTTTTAGCGTGACTTTTATGCTTTTGTTAAGTAGGGTGAAGAAAAATAGACTTGGGTAGAAAGAAATAGTAAAGAGAGAAATAAGTAAGTTGTTTAGTAAAAAAATATAAAAAAGAAAAAATATAATATCAAATAAAATTACCTATTTACTCTTTTATTATTATAAATAAAAAATTTTAATATAATAATTTATATTTATATATATTAAATATATAATTAAAAAATATATGTATATATTGTTATATATATATATAATCGATTATGTTTATTAGTAATTATTATTTGTAAGTGAGATAAAAACATAATCGATTAAAACATGGTATTTAGTCTATTAAAGTTGTATAAGAATAACAATGTAAATTTAAAAATAATTTTTTGGGTTTAATTAAAAAAAGTGGATCTCACACTTTTTCTATTTTTATATAATCATACTACAATTTATATTTTTTTTCTCTCTATTTCTACTCAAACAAATAGAGTCTTTATGGTTATACTTTTTCTCTACTTGAAAACAAAACATAAGCTTCAAAGATATGATAAGTTAGAGTTCACATAAAGAAGAGACTTGTTCCCATTCCCATGATGTAGTGCACATATGACAAAACAGACCTTGTGCTCAAAACCAATCACTTTCAAATTTCAAACCCTGTTAATTGTATGATATGAAATTCTATGCTACAAATTTATTCTAGGAATATATGAATATATTTATATGTCTTATCACTATCCATTGTAGTTCTCCTCTTTCCTTTGTCTCTTGCAATAAAGGATGAAAACAATTAGAAGGCTCAATTTTTTTTTTCAGTTCCAGTAAATACGGCAAACTTATATTAGTTTTTCAAAAAATTTCTTGTTGATTTTATCTTCATAATTTATTTTAAATGATCCCTAACATCATTACTGATAAATTAACATGCATCTCATCATATTATATAGTAACTATTCTAGATGATATGTTAAGTGACATGTCTAAATACATGTTTTCGTCACCCCTTGTCAGTAAATGATAATGGAATCGATTTTCCAAACTTTTATATAAAAATCAAAATTAAAAATATTGTAGAACCTAAAATAAAAATCCCTTATATTTATTTATAAAGACTAAAAAACATATTAAACTTTCTTTAAAAAAAATATTAAACCTAACTGGAATAACTTCATTTGAATGGGAGACAACTCTATGGGGTGAGAAATTGAGAATATAGGTAAAGTCATTAAGAAAAATTGTGTGCATTGATTCCTGGGAAGAACAACCAAATGTTGGACCATATAACCATGTGTGATACAATTTATACCCCATAAACCTATCTTCTATTGTATTGAGATCCCCTAGCCTACCCTTTTTTTCTTGTTATTTAAATTATAATTCTGCCAATATTTTCCAACCAAGGTCACCAAAATCAATTAGTTTTTTTTTTTTCACATGTATGGAATCTCTAAAATAAAATAATTCATTTTATTTATCAATGAATTATTATTGTTTTGCAGCTTGTTTAGATTGACATAAGTATAAGAATTCAATTTGTTTTTATTTTCACAAATTTATCAATTCATCCTTATATGTTGTTGTTCTGGACTAGGCTTGGCCCAAGTTAATTAGCCTACGAGGGTGGAATGGCAATTGATTTTGATACACAGATGATTTAAGTATTGAAATTAAAATAAGCTCTCACAAATATTGATAGCAAAAGATTAATTAAACTTATTAATAATGAGATGGATGCAGTCACAAAGAAGCCATGAATGAGTTTATTATCTTAAAAAAAAACTTTTATATTATGTTTTATAGAATTTAATTTTTATGCATTATTAATGTAAACAAATTTATGTTATCAACTAATTGTAAAAAAAATTTACACTAATAATACATATACTATTTTCTCTATTTTATATCATACTAATAAAAAGTAATTAGAAGTGTGTGACTTTGGTTAAATTAAAATTAGTTATAAGTCATATATGACAGTTGTGATTTCTAAAACAAATTAGAAGAAATAAAAAATTAAAAATTGTAAATGGAAATTACAATTTTTGTATTTTATTATTGAAAAATAAAATGTAAAAGTGAAGTCATTAATCTTATTAATGATTTAACTTATTTTATTATTTCTCTCTTTCAAGCTTAATTTATATTAAAAATAATATTTCGTTATTCATACATTTTTTGTAATAAAAATGCACCTACAAGTATATAATTATCTTGAAATTTGAATTTTTTTTTAAGGAGTTTTTTAATTTACTCCTAAATAAAAATGAGGTTAAACAAATCCATAGAAAATAATCAATATTTTTTTTAAAAAAATATCATCGGTGTATTTAATTATATTTTCAAGATTTATTGGTACAATTTTTTTAATTGTACCAATAATTTTTTTATAGGATTTTAACTCTATTTTTATTTGAAATAAATTATACAACCCATTTTCTAAATCGACTTAAAGTATTATTATTTAAATCCAAATCTATGATTATTCTACTAATTGGAATAAAATTTCTTACTCTTGAATGTCATTTTATCCTTTAGTTCAATTTTGTTAATTTACCAAAGGACATATGTTAGGAAGCTGAAAACTAAGTTACTATTAAGCTAAGAAACTACCATTGAAGAGTCAAAGAAAAGAAAAAATATAAACATTTCAGATTTTTTTTATTAATGATGACGATAGCATATGGGGAATACAATTTTATAACTTAATTATTGCTAATGATGACCATACAAGTATATCATTCTAACTTAGAGAAATTAACATAAAATAATATTAAAAGATAAATAAAATAATATCCTAACTCTATTTTATAAAGTATTTAAACCACTTAATTTTCTTTCTTTTGGGCCTATTTATGCCCGGCCTATCAACATATATCATAGCACGAACTTGAATCCTAGCTTTCTTCTTGTACAGTATGTCACTGTTTATTAAATTATTCATTTAAAACTTCATTTTAATAATTAAAAATGAATAAAACCTAATAATAATTACATATAATGTAATATATGATAATCTAACAAAAAAATATTAGTTATTTATATCAATTTTAATTAATAGATTTTATAAACCATAAACTAAATAAATAAAAGTTTCATTAAATATAAACAAGACATATTATAAATAATACTATTAGTTTTACTTTTAATATTTCTTAGTAGAAAATTAAAAAATGAAATAGAATAAAAATATAAAATTAATATTAATTCAACCTTTTAATTACTTTTTCCATAAAACTCAAAAGTAATAATTTGTTTAAAGTGAAAAGATTCATTTAGCTCTAAGGATAATTTTAAGAGAATTTCTTTTTATTTTTTTTTATTTTCTTGTAATTTAACAGGTAATATATCTTATCTTTAAATAATAAGAAAATAAAAAATAAAGATAAAAAATTACTCTGGTAAGTTTGGGTTTTGTTTCACTTAAATATTTGTTAGATAAATTTTATGTGAATTTTATTAAATAATAAAATAAGAAGAATCAATAATAATGGATTCAATAGAATAAGGTAAAGAATAATATATCTAACATTTTTGTAATTTAGAAAGTAATCAAGATTATTTAAGCTTGATGATGAGAAGAACAACCTGGCAACAAGGTGCAAGTTGAGGCAAAAGACAAAACAAAAGCAGCTACAGGACTTGGCGTTTATACACAGTTACACCTATGAATAGCAATTGCATCCACTTGCACCTGAAGTGGAGAATGCCTTTTGTATATTCACAATAATTTGCTTTGATTCTGAAGCAGACAAAATGGAATGTGTCTGACCAAGATTTGAGTCCAGTCAGTCCCAATCAGCAATCTTCTTTTATCCTTTTGGGGTGTTATTCCTTTTCATGCTCAACATTGAACAGTGACCTCACTGCCACACCCCACTATTGTACCATCTTCTTCATTCACCGCCAACTCCACTTTCTCTCAGTACATGCATGTAATATATTATTCAGTTTTGGACTCCACAAAGCTAGTTATAGCAACCTCTTCAAAGTTCAAAAATTCCCTTTTTTTCTTTTAGCTTGCACATGTTGCTACTGTTGAAAGTCCAAGTCTTTTTCTCTCAATTGCACCTTCATTTGCCCTGCATTTCTTTGCTTCAAACTATTCTTCTCATTGTCTTATCCAAAGTTTCCTTCTTTGTCTCTTTTTCTGATTCAAAGTTTGAGCTTCTCTTATTGGGGTACCTTGAATTTGTGTAGAACATCATATTTGCTTATGTGAGATTTTGTTCTAGTTCAAGTATGGGTTTATGTTCTCATGTTTACATGGATTTCAATTTCTAGGATATTTTGTTCAGCACAAATCACTGGTAACAACACTTGAAGCAAAAGTGATTTCAATTGAGTACATTTTTATGAGCAGAACCTATGATTTTGGTTAGCTTTAATAGGGGTGAATGGGGTTTACTTAACAGCTTTTATAGGTAGAATTGGGTTGGGTTGAGTTTTGGATATTTAGAGAATTCATATTTGAACAACAGAATAAGTAAGGAATTTAAAGATGATTGTGAGGAAAAGCAAGCCAAGTGCAAAGCCCCTGCTGATGCTGCTTATGGTTCTTGTTTTTTTCTTTGTAACATATAATTTGGTCTTCATGATCAAACACCATAAGGGTGGAAGCTGGATGGTAGATGAGTTGGGATTTCTTGATCCTCTTATCAGGATGCCTGGAAAGGTAATGGTATTAGCAAATTCCAAGTCAAAATTCCATGTTGCAGTGACTGCAACTGATACAGCTTACAGCCAATGGCAATGCCGGATTATGTACTACTGGTATAAGAAGGTAAAGGACATGCCTGGATCAGACATGGGAAAGTTCACCAGGATAGTGCATTCAGGAAAACCAGACCAGTTGATGGATGAGATTCCTACTTTTGTGGTTGATCCACTTCCTGAAGGCTTGGATAGGGTAAAAAGTTTATGCTTCTGCTGTCAGAATTCATATTTTTTTAATCTATGTAACTTTTAGGTTAAACTATTCACTTGGTCCCTATAGTTGTTCTCATTTTATGTTTTAGTCCCTATATGAGAGAAAGGTAAGTTTTAGTCCCTACATTTACATGTTTGCTAAGTTCTGGTCTCTTGCTAATACCAAAGAAGACTTTTTGGCGGTATAAAACCGGTACGAAAACTTTCTGACGGTGATAAATCACTATAAAAAATTATGTAGGGACTAAAACTTATGGTTTTCTCGTATAGGAACTAAAATTTAAAATATGGAGACAACTATAAGAACTAAGTGAATAGTTTAACATAACTTTTATTCTTATTGTTGTTATTTTCTAATCCCCATTATATAGCAGTTCTTTGTTTGGTTAAAATAGTGCATTTCAATCTCTTGCAATGTTTGTGTTAAGTAATATACACATATTTAGCAATTTCAGCTGTCTGGAAGGATTAAAAGAAAATAGAAAGTTAAATATTCTGACAGGTAAAGAGAGATCAGTATGACCAAGTACCTGCCAGATCACTTCCTTGTAATCTAAATGATGGTTACCATGTCAAATGCTCTCCTCATTATAAGTAGAGTTTAATTTTTCTAAAACTTATGAGGAAATGTGTCTTGCCTTGATAAAAATGCAATTAGTACAAATGAGAAATAGGAATGATTTGCATGATAGATTTGTCTGAACATCTAGAATGCCTTTTGTATATTCATTATTACTATTTGAAGGTTTATTTGCAATCTCATGTTTTTCTTTTTCTTGTTTTAATCAAACAGTAGTTGGATTAGAAAGTGTTCAATGTGGCTTTGCTCAAGTTCAAAATAAGAGATCAATGTGCACCAAAAACACTCCAATTTCTCTCCAACACTCTTGTTTCAGCATAGGTCACATAAACTTGATTTTCAAGCATATCTACCAAAGGCTGCTATATGATTTATGTCACCTTATAATATTGTATTTACCATGGTAGAATCTACATATCATTAACCTTGTATGTTGTATTGAGTACAATGGTGGTTTGTGCAAATGTGGGAATGAAAGAAAGAGGAGATGAAATTATAAGAAGTGCTCTAGTTATGTTGCTTTTTCACTGAAATAATCTGAAGAGATATGTCCCACTTACATTTTGTTTTTATCCTTCATAAAAAAGTTTGCAACTTTAATCTCTCTCCCTTTTACCTGGTTACTGATATATTTTTAGGTATAGTTAGACTAAGAGAATCTTCCCATTTTATGCATGTTCACCATGAGTTTTATCAAGTGTCAATCTATAACAGATTTTGGAGTTCTTCACCCACAGTGACACATTAAAACACCAGCTTAAAAGCCTCAATTGTGCAACCTGAGTTTGGATAATCTTCATTTGGATTCATATTTGACACACGGTCAAGCTAGGGAATTGGTGCAGTTAATTAAATGATCTTATTTCAAAATATAAAGCTTTATGTAGCTGAAATACTCTCTAGTAGCTTGACTCATATGTTTCTATGCATTTAAATATTTATTATATACGTTTACAAATCCTTTGGAAAGTTAAAATAACAACTCAGATACATGGATCAATCAACTCCACTGAGAAGTTTATCATCAATTTCATTATTTGTGATATTTCTATATTATTCCTTAGTATTGAATTGATGTCTTGAAAAAAATTGTCTATTTTTGGTCAGGGTTATGTTGTCATGAATAGGCCATGGGCTTTTGTTCAGTGGCTGGAGAAAGCAAATATTGAGGAAGAGTAAGGCCTTGTTTGATTACTGTTTTAAAAAAATGGTTCTCTGTTTTCTAAAATATACTAATAAGAGGTGACTCCTAGAAGATGATACTGTTGAACAGTCATCCCCTAAGCACTTGAACAAGAACATTTGAAGAAGATGATGAGAAAACATCTCCCAGGTGTTTCCGTATTTTGGTTTTTAAAACACTTGTTTCAAAAACAATTTTCAAAAAACTTACTAGATTTTGGATGAAAAAGTGATTGTTAAGTAGTGTGTAATTGTTTAAGAAAACATTTTTTAAAACAAAAAAGTGAGAATGGAATCAAGCATGTCCTAAGTTTCTTTATTATGGTTTTCTAGGATGTTATACTCTCCAGTAACAAAACCTAAGAGGCAGTTCATTTTATGATTGGTGCAGATATATTTTGATGGCAGAACCTGATCACATATTTATAAATCCTTTGCCTAATTTGGCTTATGGAAATCAACCAGCAGGGTATTCATTTTTCTACATAAAACCAGATAAACATGAAAAAATCATTAGGAAATTCTATCCTAAGGCGAATGGTCCTATTACTGATATTGATCCCATTGGCAATTCTCCTGTAATCATTCAAAAGGTGAATTCTCAACAACTAGTTTACACATGTTGCCAGATTGATTTTATTACTAATATTCTAACTGTTATAGTTATTACAAAGTATAATAGCCTTCATTGAGGCATTGATTTTTCTTTATCATCAGTCCTTGCTGGAGGAAATAGCTCCCACATGGGTGAATGTTTCCTTGCAAATGAAAGATGATCAAGAAACTGATGAAACTTTTGGATGGGTACTTGAAATGTGAGTATCACTATATAAATTTTCTAGAACTTAATTTCTAATCAGTTACCATTACCAATCATTTGATGTTCATTTTGTTTATAACTGTTCCTGACACTTGTCGGTACTGAAATTTCTAACTTTCTTCTTTAATTCTTTTGTTGGATTAAGGTATGCGTATGCTGTAGCATCAGCTTTGAACGGTGTACGGCACACTCTTCATGATAACTTCATGCTCCAGGTTTGTTTATTTGTGAATGGGGAATTGCATCTTTACTTAAGAAAGTAACATATAAGTTAATGACATGCATCATTGAAATGTTGGAAACAAGTTTATAATCCATTATACTTATGCAGCCACCTTGGGACTTAGATGTTGGGAACAAGTTTATAATCCATTATACTTATGCATGTGACTACAATTTAAAGGTTAGTTAATTTCTTCTTACTTTCTATTGTATATGAAAGTGAGGTAGCAACACTTGATTAATATTCCCTTTGCTTTTATGTGTGTCCTTGTGCAAAATTAGTGTCTTGCATGCTTAACTTTGCTTGGTGCATAAGTTATTTACTCATGCTACTTATCCATTCAGGGGGAACTGACATATGGGAAGATTGGAGAATGGCGTTTTAACAAGAGATCTTACCTTACAGGTCCTCCACCCAAAAACCTTTCATTACCCCCTCCTGGAGTTCCTGAAAGTGTGGTAAAGCCTTTTCTTCAAATTTTCTGCTTTGGACATTATTTAAACCTGGCTATGTAAGGAATTGGTGAGTTGGAAAGTTGGAAAATTGTTTTACACTTTTTTTATCTTCATTTTGTGAAAAAGTTATTAACTTGATAAAAAAACCAAGGGATAGGATGTTTGACCATGATCAATATTGATGGATCAACCTATTATTAGCTAAATTTGGCCCCCAATTTGTGTAATCTTTAGAAAATGTCTTCCTTGTCTGTAACAGAAGTCTCTTCTTTCTTGTCATTTGCATTTCCTAAAACCTTCACAGTATAGAAGAGATGTTGGAGTTATATGTACTTGTGTTCTTCTTGTAACCATTTATTTCAAACCTATGATTTAAACTTGTTGCTTTTTAATAAACTTTAAAATATATATGTAAAATTGTCTTGAATATTTTAATTCTTTAAGAATGAAGTGATCTGTATCTTCAATTTTTATTTATCAATATTATATTATCTGGTCTAATACAAGTGGTTAAATTCCTAAAAGTAGACAATAGAAAAAAGGAATCAGTTCAAAGACTCGTTAAATATTTATCTCGCATTTGGTTTCTTCATTGTAATATACTTGTAGACATTACCTAACAAGAAGAGCCACATCATTGTGGTAACAAAGGTTGTTCTGTTTTGATAAAGCTTTTGCTGATTTTCAAACATATTACACCATAAACTCATAATAAGAGAAGGACATTAACTTGCCATGCTCAAATAAACATATATACTTATAACTAAAATTAACTTTTAGAATATCCACTTTGTTTGCAAAAGACAAGCTCAATTTCTCAGTGGTTGAATTTACATCTTGGCAATTTGAAATTGCACATATTTACATCTTGGCAATTTGAAATTGCAAAAAATATTGTGCATTTAACTTTTTCTTTTTGGTATATTATAGTTATTTTTGCTTCGTGGATAATTTTCATAAAAGAAATAATATTTTTTTCCATCAGTTATCTAGGCTATTGATTTAATTCCACTATTATGACATATACTGCAAGTCTGCAACCTGTAGTGGACCTCAATGACTAAGGCATTGAAAAATCAATTGAATGGCAAAATTTGGTTGTTTGTCAGAGTTTACAGGTGTTTGGTTTGGTGGAGTTTTAAGATGATATCTGAAGTTTTTCATTAACCTATAAAATTACAATTGTTTTAACTGAAGCTTCATTTATATTATAGTCATTTTGTGGTTGCTAGATTTGGCAGCTAATAGATTCTGTGATGATTATTTGCAGGTGCAGCTAGTAAAGATGGTCAATGAGGCTACTGCTAACATACCTAAATGGGATTCATTAAATAGAAGCTGAGGAAAAGAAAATAAACCACAAGGTCTTAGGCTCCTCATGCTAGTGGCTACTAGATGAGAAACAACAATACTAGTTATGTGTGAAAATAGCTTAGTTTTACCCTGAGAAGAATTTTGATGAATCCAAATGGATGTTTTTGTGCTAGCTCTGAGAATAGATTTTCTTTATAGCAGGTTAGTTATTGGTATTGAAACATATAAAAACATTTAATGTTGATTAGGGGTTAGTAAACTTTTTTTCCAATAGGTTTTGGTCAGAGGGCAATCAATTGAAACATCTCCTTGTAAGAATGTTATATCTACAGTTCAATGTATTGAATTGAAAGATAGTGTATTTGTGCATTATACAACATATCATTTCCAAGTGGTAGTGGTTTCCTTTGAGCATGTCTCAAGAAAATTTAATAAATCAGCTGTTGATTAAAATATAAATGGAGGGAACTTGAGAAAGTTAAATGTGGTCATCTTTTGATAAGAGAAAAAAGAGAGAGAAAGAAAGTTTAAATGTTTTGATTGTGGTAATAATATAAGTTACTAAATCATTATCCATGGACTATTATTATTGACTTTCTTCAACTGATGTACTCCAACTTCAAATGATTTAGATATTGATTATTGGAGATCTCTACCATATAAGTTGCCAATATTTCTATGGAAAACAATATGGCTCTTTTTTAGTAATGTATAAATGTTTGTTTTTGTATTCCAATTATTGTTTTCATTTCTATATCCCTCTCACGCCACATGCTATTTTATTTTTCTAAGGGTTTATGTTTGAAGATTTGGATGATCTTGTAGTCAAAGAAGGCTTCATCTGAACTATATGTTCTTCATTCACTCCCATTTTCCTAGCATAACGACCTGCTTCAAAGAACCTTCTAACTGCATCATCCATGTAATTTTTCCCTTGCTTCACAGTCATGTTTTTCCCTATTGTTTCCGGGAAACTAGTGAAGACATTGTCTCCTTTAAGCACTGCTGCAAGTTGGATCAACTCCTGCTGAAATTCACTGAGGTTGGCATCTTCATTAGGCCCTCCCTTCCTGATCTTTACAGGGGTTGGAAGTGTCTCTGCACCAAAAATAACACCAGAAGGAATCAACAAAGTGTTAAATATGCACTTGTGAATGTCATTTGCATCTACTTATTGTTACTTGTGAGCATTCAAAGGTTATAGAATGTAAGAACCAAGTGTAAGGGGCACATGAATTCTAATCAATTAGTTAGCAGTTCGACATTGGTAACTAGTGTTTATTAGAAGAGGACCAAATAGCTCATTAGTTACTTTTCTTTGAAATGGGCATTAGTTAGTTGCTTATATTGTATTGTAGAGTGACTTTAGTCATTTCGGAGTTTCATTTCCTTTACTCAAATAAGAAGTGTATGACTTATTCTCTCTTTGTTATTTTTATGTTTGGATAAAAATATAAAAAAAGGATATTTAAAATAAATTTTACTTTTATTTTATTTCATATGGCCAAGCTCATTAGATTCAATTTTCAAGCTATTTCAAATTTATTTAAATCCTTATTAAAATACATAAAGGAAGAAAGGATCACTTTGATTTCTGAAATTAGAAGGCGTTGTCATCTTAGTTTCCAAAAGTTCTTGGAACTAAGAAAATGTCAAATAAATTTCTAAACTTAACTATTTACTATATTTTAGTCTCTAAACATATTATCATTTTAATTACATTTTTTTTTTTTTGAATTTTGGACTAAAGTGAGTGTTGATTTGTATTTTTAGGATTTTTTTTTAATTTCTTTCAACTCAAACTAATATGACAAAGTCTTCTAATTTTAGGGACCAAAGTGACTCATACTCTAAAACCTTCTTATTACACATGGATGTATGTATGATATGTGGTTAGTATTTAATCAATAATCAACCAAAGGGGATTTTGCTGTTTATTGATACATAAATGATCATTGTCCAATTAGTTGATCAAGGATACTAACCTGGGCAATCAGTCCTGGGTTCTTTCATGGTCTGAACAATGCCCTCAAAGGTTCCAGCCCAAGCATCTCTCTTGGTCAGAAATGAAGGCAAATTGAAGATCTTTTTCACTGTTGCTGGAATGGATGAGTGTTCATATTCTGATGTAGGAAATGGTGACCCGTTGGGCCCATGAACAACTGCATCACCATAATAACAAATCAGAAAAACTTGTATATTATCAATAAGTTATAGCTGTGCATAATAGGACAGAAATGAAATTCAATAGTTCCATTGAAGTGGACCCTAAAAATTTGTCCCTTATCATGTTAATTTGAGAAAAATTCTACACACACCGGTAATTGTTTACTCACATGTTTCATTAATTCTTTAATTTATAATTTCTTAAGTTTTCCATTTTCCTCTATTATATATGAATAGATGAATAAATATGCAAATTAAATTTGACTATAATTTAAGCAATTAAAATCAAACTTAATAACCCATCATATTGTTAACTAGCACTAGCAGAGAGAATCTTCATATTCAACTTTTGATGTCCTATTTGTCTTGGACTCACGATAGAGCCCAGAAGTTTCCTCCCTGGTAAGTGGCAACATGTCCATAACCAACTAGAGGATAATTTATTTCGTGTAAGGCACCAAAAATCAAGAGCCTTTCTATCACATTTTGGCTTTTAGATTCAGCATATAATTTTTCACCTAAAAGAAATAATAGTTTTCCCCTGCACAAGCCTTAGTACCCTATTATCAATTTATATCCCTTTTGTTATCTTTTCAACACTAGAACACATATTTCAACCCACTTCAAGCTTTTAATTTTTTTTTTAATCATGACCTACAGCACATGATGAACTATCAATTTATTTATTTCAAAAAAGTCTAAAATTTTGAGTTTGAGTAACACAACCTTAAAAACTAGCTTAAGGATTAAAGTTGTCTTTTATTTATATACCTAATAACAATCATTAAACTTTGATATCATCTTAAAATTTAGATTTAAGCTTAATCTAACTAACTCTAAAAAATTAGTTTAAGAAGTTTATTATATATATATTAATTATATCATTGTTGAACGTGAGACATATATAACTGAAAAGTGATATATTTATCCACCCAAATCACCTTAGATAACCCATTTCTGATCCTTAACCAATAAGTCAACCAATCCATAATTTCCCTGCATTATTGCTCCCATAGTTTTGCTTTAAGACATGTAGCAACTACTTTGCTTGCACACAATGAACTAGCAAAAATTCAAAAAGGCCAGTTTCTTTTCTTGTGGGTGTGTGATTTGTCCTTGTTAGGAAACATCCATAGTAACGAGGTTTCACATTGTGCTCTTTGACAACTGAAAATTGAGACCCAAAAAGCATGTGGTCCCACTCAGCACCGCATCACACCTTATCTGTATTGTCAGTTTCCCAAGTGAGTGTGAAAATGAATTTTTTACGTGTGAGCCAGTGATTGGTGAGTGGTGCCCAACTCAAAGCAAGTTACTTTACTAAGATCATGAAGGCACAATAAGTGAAGTCAGAGGAGGTATGCATATGGAAGGTGTGAGAAGATAATAGGAGTATTTTGCTAGTTTTCTTCTCTCACAAGTTAGTTGAGCAATAAATCATCATATTAATACAGTGCCTGTGTAACTGAAAACAATTAGTGAAGTGGGGGGGGGGGAAGAATGCCCAAGATGATAAGATACTACATGTATTATAGGGAAAAAGCCCATAGTTTGTTCATACTGATTATCTCTTGGATAAAATAACTCTGCATCAATTTTGTGCACAGGATAAGAAGAACAGAACAGTATAAACAAGATGTGACTTTCATAAGTATAATATAGGACATTCAGTTTTTCATTAATAAAATGAATAAACCAAAAAACATAATTTATGAACAAAAAGTCTAAAACTAATATTTATATTAGAATAAAATATTATTTAGTTTATTCAAAAGAAAAAAATATATATAAATATATACAATTTAAATTATTTATTATATAAAAAAAAAAGTCTGGTAAAAAATTGGAGTGAAATATACCTGTGGCTTTTTGAATCCAAGGCGAGATAGCAATAGTGGGAACCCTGACTCCCAACCTATCAAAGGTGAAGTTAAAGGGCTCCGGGCCCACAATCCCATCAGGGCTGGGGACCCCACGCACGGGCGTAGGCACGTGATCATAAAAACCACCGTGCTCGTCGTACGTGATAAGGAAAAGGGTTTGGTTCCACTGCGGGCTCGCCCTCAGCGTCTCGTAGACCTCCTTCACGAACATCTGCCCCTGGTACACGTCGTGCGACGGGTGGTCGTCATTGGCGGGGAGTATCTTAGTGTCCATGTACCGCTGCTCCACCACAACGTATTCGGGCAACTTCCCATCCTTCGCGTGCTGCTTGAACGACAAGTCGTATAGGTGGAACTTGGGAATGTACTTGAGCTTCCTTAGGTTTCGGTAGAATAGTGTTGCCGGGATGTTCTGGTAGTATATTCCGAAATCGAATCCAGCGTCGTGGAGGTTGTCGAAGATTGTTTGCTGCGGGTACCCGGCGGCTAGCTTCGCCGCCACGTTGCTGGTGGCGCCGCCGGATGTCCCCGAGTGCACGAAGAGACGGTTCGGTTGAGTGGAGGCCGGATTCGACGCAAACCACCTGTAAGAACATGATAATTATGCTCTATCCTCTAGTAATTATTATAAAAACTATATAACAATTTAAGATAATAATATAAAATTAATAATTTTTATAATAATTACTTTAAAAAATATACTAATATAATTTATTATTGAATGGTAATATAAAATAGATTTATATATAATTATTAAACTTAAAATTTAATAGTTTATCAATATATTCCTTCTATCTCATAGATTTTTACTTAATTTTTTTTAAATTACAATAATAATAATAAAATAAAAATTTAAAACTTTTTTATACTAACAAAATTCTTCATCTCTTGATATATCCTAGTGGTTCAAGTTTTATATAATGTTACGTTAAAGATTTGTTGTGCTTTTTTATATATCTAACTTAAAGTATGGTCCTTTTTGTCAAGCGAGATGTTTCTTGTATATTAAAACAATCCAACAAAATATCTCTTTTAAATTTAAAATATGTTTTGAATTGAATTTTTATGTATCGGTAATGTAAAAGATTTTAAGCGTAAATTGATAAAAAAAAATTATGAAAAATATGGCTTTTAAGTAAATTATGTAAAAGTAATAATTTATGTAATTTTTAATTAGATGAAAATATAAAAAACAAAATTACACATTTAAACTATTTTCTCATATATTTTTAAAATGTGTATATATAAAAATAATGAAATGTAAATAAAAGATAAAAATAGTTATATATAATATAACATAATAAGGTTTTTTTTTTTTTTTACTTTGAAATCTCCATGTTAGGCTAGATAGAGCGTTTTGGTGAGCATTCCATATTAGAAAATATATATTAATATGCGTGCATGATCATAAAAAAAATGCAATTCCCATTTTTATAAAAACAAAATCTACAAATAACGCGATTAAAAGAAACAATCGTATTATTTTTTTTTCGTTTCACCCATATTGAATTATTTTGATATATATATATATATATATATACAAAATTTGTTCTACTAAACTTAACAACTAGCATCCAAAAAATTTGGAGGCAAATGGTATTATTTTCACGAACAATAATGGTAAAAACAACTTTACTACATAATTAATTTTAGTGATAAACTGAATAATTTTCTTCCAAAGAATAGACCAAAGGGTTTACACCATGAACAACTTAACGACATAATTACATTTAACAAATATTAACACTGTACGTGTCATTTCGTTTTAAATAGAAAAAAATTGAAACCAAAGGATTGGTATCCCATGGTTTATGATACGCGTGAATATGACACGTGAAGTAGCTGTCCCTAGATATTTTATAAAAGAATAAACAGTTGAAAGAGACCTCTTGCATTTCTCTCTTCTACTTTTTACTTTCTACACCCAAATTATATGGCCCCACTAATCTCAACCATTAAAGAGACGCTCTTACGTGGCATAGTGCCTATCATCACTCTAATTATTAACTAATAAAGTTTTAATCATTTTTGTATATTTTTTAATGTTAATTATTTTTTGTTTTATTTTATCTTTAATTATTTTTATTAAGTTAAATAAAAAAGAATAGTAATAAATATTTCTATTTCTTTAAAATTAATATTATTTAAAAACTTTTCTTAATTCTGATATCAAATTTTAAACAAAAACTTATTTTAAATATTTTTAATCTTTATAAATATCATAAGTTTAATTCCAGTCCTTTAAAAAAATTATTTTAATGTTCAGAAATTAACTTTTTTTAAATATACTACATTATCACTCATCCATATTCTTCTAAAATTTCAGAGAAACTAATAATAAAATAAATAAATAAATTATATAAAATAACTTTATATAATCGTCAATTACTCGTTATTTTATATATTTTATAATAATTATCTTAAAAATATATGACGAATCATTTTAATATAAATGACATAAAAATCATTAAACTCAAAATCTAAACTCTCAAATATAACATATCATCACCTGTAGACTAAATCAAATGTTTTAAATACATGTTACATCAATATATTATTTTCAAAAGTTTTAAAATTTATAAAAATTATATTTATAAAAATGAACAAATATTAAAAAAAAAAAAGTCTTCTCACAAAGTCAGAAAAGATGGTAAAGATTGATGATAAAATTTATATATTGCATGAGAATAGAAAAAGAAAAAGAAGCAAGTGTGAACATGTATGCTGATTGAAAACATACTAAACAGAAAGCAAGAGTAAAATGGAAAACAAAAAAGGAAGGAAGAATCCAAAAATAATAGAGGAGCAGCAGCAGAAGGAAATAGGAAGAGGACAAGAAAATGAAGATAGAGTTAGGAGAGGAAGGTGGTTCTGACCTATCAAAGACGGCAAACTCAGAGACGAGTGTCTTGTAGACAGCGACCATGTCAGGGTCGAAGCCATTCATTACACTCTCACACATGCGCGAGGTGTTATCCATGGAATACGCCTGCTGCGCGAACCCGTTCATGGGAGCCGGGTTTGCCGAGGTATCGTTGGACCCGAATACCTGTTCCCTTATGGCCTGGAACGAATGCCCCGGATCCGGGTCCACGTAATGGGCCTCTTCCTTGAAGAAGAACCGCTTCGACTTCGGGTCCGATGCCGATTGCGGATTCCATTCCGACCCGTTCACGCCGTCTATGGACGGGTTCAGTTTCTTCATCCAACCTAACATGTGGTCGAAGGAGCGATTTTCCATCACCAAAACGACGACCGTTTTGATAGGGTTCGGAATTGCGTGCCCATTTTGGGACTGCAAGAGGAAAACGACTATGATGAGAGAAGAGAGTGAGACTCTTCTGCTGCCCATTTTTGAGCTTCACGATTTTAGTTTTGATATTGGGATTTCCGTTTTGGAAGAGAGAAAGGTCGTGACTATATATATATACACACTGTGAAAGAGAGACTGAGCTTCAATCTTACCCCTTCACTGAATAATTTAATGATTTTAATTCAAATCATGTAAATAAAAAGTTTAAATATGTAATACTCCTATATATAACTTTATTTAGTTTTAATTTTAAAAATAATATTTGTTATGTCATTTATTATTATTATTATTATTAATTTTAGTTATTTTAATGATAATATTGTATTAAAACTAATATTATTAATTTTGATAACTACATTAATCATTAATCAACTAAAATTAGTGATAACGACAAAAAAAATAATATTAGAATAATATTAAAGCAACAAAATTATTATTTATAATATATTAAAAAATAAATTATAAAATTAAAATTATATATAATTATTTTATTTATATATTTTTATATGTATAATTCAATCAATTAATGTATTTGTTTATTTTTAGTAAAATTTTAATATACATATTATTTTATATAAGTAAGATAATTGTGTATCATTTTAATTTCATAATTTATTTTTTAATATATTATAAATAATAATTTTTTTTACTTTTAATATTATTTTTATTTTTAATTCATTAATTTATTTTTAATATCGTGTTTTTTTTTAATTATAATTTTTCTAGAATTTTATGTTTTAATTTAATATATTATTCTTATGATATTTTACATTTCAATTTAGTAGTTTTAACTACTTGTATTTTAATATATCACATTTTAATTTATTTTTTCCTTTAGAGATAAAATTATTATTTGAGATATATTTTAAAAATAAATTATATTAAAATAAGTTAGAATTAATAAATTAAAATATAAAATAACAATAAAAATAATCTATTAAAATTAATATATTTTTTAAAAATTGCAATGTTAAAAGTATATTAGTGAACTGAGAATAATATTAAAAAAATCAATATTCATAATATATTAAAAAATAAATTATATGAAATTAACCATATATATTATTATATTTAATTATCTCATTATGTTTAGTGTTTTTATTTATTTTTATTCTATTTTTGACAAATATATCTTTAATTTTTTTCTATTTAATATACTGTATTTTTTATTGAAAATTCATCACTTGTATGAACTTAGTAAAGATAACATAATTTAGTTTATTAATTAATTTGTTTTTGTTTTTTAATTTTTAATCTTTTAATGTTGTATGTTATAGTCATTTATGCATTTGATTTTGTTACTTTTTATATTTGTTTATTTTTTGCTTCAATATTACTGTTTTATAATTTATTTACAAAATTGTCAAGCTAAGTCTTACATAACATGTATAGTTATGATCTTCATTAAATATATCTTAAAATATAATAAATAATGAGTATAATAATTATATTACATATAAAATTAATAATTAGAAAATTATTAAGAAAAGGTAATTGCGAAACCATATGGTCATGCTTCATTTTATTGTTCAATATCACTATGATAGAACTTTTTATGCTATGAAATATTATCAAGAATTTAATGCGAAACTGTATAGAAAATAAATAAGTAATTAATTGTTTAGAGAAAAAAATGATAATATTAAAAATAAAATATTAATTTTTAAAATATAAAACCCCATAAAAATAAACTATGATATATGTTTGTACTTTTAGTTATAGTATATTATATTATAAGTTTTGTTAAATAGTACTCTAAGGACACTATTAAATGTTAAAAATAACAAAAATAATGAATTAATAACTGCATTAAATAAATTTTAAAAATATCATTATTACTATTATTTTACTTTATTCAAATGATAAAATTATCTATCCCAATATTTAACTTTTTATTTTTCTTTTCAATAACATGCTCTCCTTAACTTTTCTTCTACCAAATTAAACCAATTCTTTCTCATGTAGCAGCAAGTCACATTCAACAATGTCAATTTGCTTCAAAATAAATTAGTAAATTAATAAGTCTTTTCAATAAATAAATAAAATAAACAAAAAAAAACCTCAAAATAAATTAATAAATTAAAAGATAAAACAAGGTATACAAAATTAATTCTGTACATCTAATATTTTTTAAAGAATTCCATATTTTTCATTCTCAATATATTCTTTAATAAATTATAAGTCGTAATAGTTTAAAATCAATGTTTTAAGTTGATTTTATTGTTGAAAAGACAAAAAGTCAAAATTTCGTAAATATTATTAAACAAACAGGCAAATTAGTATTCTGACAAAATACACTAATTATATTTTGATTGTTATAATTATTGGTAACTTATTTCAAGGTAAAATAAATATAACTTACACTAATTTATTATTCATTGACCAGTAAATAATTATTTTTAGTTTAATTTATAAAATAAAATAAAAGATAAAACGGTTTTCCGTGAATACTTAAAATTACTTGCAAGCTTATTTGGTTGTGTTTAAACACCGCAGCTAGCGATGCAGTTTGGTGATGTTTGATTGCCGAGATAGTTTGTTATTTTGTTTGCACTGTTGTTTGTTCACTGGGTCAATGCACCGTGATGGTGCCGTTGGGATTTTTTTATTTTATTTCTTTTTTTTAATTTTTATTTTCTTGACAATTTTTTATTTATTTTTAACCAAAACTTTGATTATTTCATATTTAGTGGTTGTGTTGCTTTGTCGTGCTTCCTTCTTAGTTTATTATTACTTTTTACTTTAATTCTATATTTTATCTTCATATTATAGTATTTATGTAATTTAATTGTTCTATTTTGATTTTTATATTTTTAAATAGTGTATTTTAGTTTATATTTTTTAATTGAACAATTTTTATTAACTTAATTAACATCCAATTTCAATCCACCCGACATCCTAATTTAGGTGTCGTTTGTAACGATACGATCATGGTTTAAATATTTGTTAGAAAAAGACACTTAATTTAATGTATTATGATCGTGTCTAGCTTGTGTGGGATGTTAATGAAAAACCATTAAGAATAAATAAATAGAGTTCTATCGAGGATTGTGAATATGACTACTATTATAGACCAACTATTATAGACCAACAAGAAAGGTTTAAATATTAAATATGTTTTTATTTATTAAATTTTGATATTTTTACTTTTAGTCTTTATTTAAATTTTTATTTTCATTTTTCTCTTTTATTCCTAAATGCTTCCTCTTTTAAAAATAATCTTATACACGACATTTTCGGCCACTAAATATGAGTACTTTTGTTGATGAGAATATGAATATTGGTTTGTTATAACGTGGGATACCAGTCTCTTTTGCTAAACAAACTTTTGTTGCTACCTTCATCTTTATATTAATTAAAATAATACGTAGCATATTTTTAGTCTTTCACTAATATTAATACATAATTTTTAAGTTAAAATAAATAAAACTTAAATAGGAAAACGAATTTAAAATATCATATTTGCGGATATCATGTTTATAGTATTGCAGTTAAAGTGTGTTAACATATTAATTATTTTCTTAATTAAATCATATTTTGTGATCGCAATATTGATAATGTTTTCATTTTAAAATATTTATTGTTTTAGAAAAAAATATTTTTATTAATTTAAATTTTTTATTATTATGCCTAGGCCAATCAATAAAAAAAAAATTTAGAATAAATTTTAAAATTATTACTATAAATAATAAATTTATTATACATTATAACATGTAAATAGATCTTTATAGTGTAAGAGAATTTTACTTTATGAGAACAAATGTTATACAATGAAAATGTTAAAAGCTTTAAACTATTATTCAATGTAAAATAATATATATAATAATTTTATTGACTTTATCTATATTATAAACCATATCAGCAATGATATTGGATGGTTGATTGTGTAAATTATTTTACATTAACCATATTAAATTCTTATTTCATATGTAATATTGAAAATTAATATAAATTACTTTTAAAACTTTTCTCTATTTGTTATATCTTCATTAAATAAAAATATTAATAAAAAGAAATTTAATCAAATAATTTCACTAAATCAAAATCGTTTAATTGTTTTCTTAATGTAGTTAAATGCAAACACATTATTTTGGTAGACTATAAAGATGCCCTATTAAAATTTTCTTTTATAGGTACACGTACCTAATTGTCCACACATTAGTTATTGATTGTAAGAATCCTTAAGCATTGAATTTTTTATTTCTTTATGGAACCATTGAATGTTTGATAAAACATGCGAAGACACAAAAAATGGAAATAGCGTTTAACTTTAACAATCCTTAATTTGTTTATTTTGAATTTCCAAAATTAGTTATATTAGATTATAATCACTTAAATGAAAAAATAAAAGAAAATTTTGGAAAACTATCTCTAACGTTAATATCACCCCAAGTTTGATTGCTACAGATTTTTTTTTAATATAGATTACATGTATTTTATGTATCTTTCAATCTTTCTCTAATTTCAGCCTATCAAGTTCAAAATATTTTTATTTTTAAATTAAAAATAGAAGAAATCATACTTCAATGCGATATCTTAACTGAATATATATATATAGCAAAATTCTAACAACAAATTATTTTATTGAAAATTTTTAACTAACGAAATTAACGAACAATCGTGTTTATTATTTTAGAAATGTGAGATTAAATAAATTAATTTTAGATTTGAGAATGAAAACAAAAATATCTAAATTTGAGGGAATAGAAACATATTTAAATCATAAATTTATTTCATATAATTTAATTACATTTAACTGGTTTTAATCTTTCTCTGATCAATTATAAGGAGCTATAAAAATATTTCTAAAATAATTTATTTTTTAGAAGATATTTTCTAATTATTGAATGAAAATATTAAAGTATTTTAATTTAAAATACATCATTCCTCTTTTCTTCATGTTTAAATGGTATTAAATGTTTCAACGATGTTCGTGTTTAATCATGTAGTAAATAATTTTGTCATTACTCATAATTACTTAATTTGTAATTAGGGCTTAATTTTAAACTTTATTTAATTTCGTAATTGAAGTGCTTTTAAGGTCAAGGGTTTTGATTTCCTAAGCTGACGGTGTATTTGTATTGTCTGTCGAAAATTCTGTCTATTTCATTACAAAGTGTTTTTTTTTACTGCGTTTTCAATTTTATTAGGGTTAGGATCTATCTAACAATCTCTTAAAACTTAAGTCAAAATATAAATTTATAAAATTTATTTCCATTTAAATAGAAAATAATCCGTCTTGAAATTCAAAACGTTACACCAAGATGTGGCTTCGAAGCAAAATTTTTTTCTAAATTTCTATTGTGTATATTACTGCACCAGAAAAATGCACTTTTGTCAACACATTAGGGAAAGAACATAAGTTTTACAACCAAACACATAAAGAATAATAAAACAAAAATTTTGGCAAACAAACACATAATTAATTATAAAATAATAAAAGACTTACTCTTGATTCTCTTAACTGTAAAATATATTTATCTTTTTAGATAGTAAAAAAATAAAAAACAAAGACAAATAGAACTTAAAGTCGAGTAAGTAATTGGTATTTCTCTTATATTATTAACATACTACAGTGTAAGAGAGCCAAATAATTATTTAAAAATAGTATTTAATAAGTATATTATTATATAAGAATATTTCCTTAAAAGTTGATTAAAAAATTATGTTATTAATACATACCTAACATTTTCAGACACCTTCCCTTATTTTATATCCTTTGTCGATTCATTGAGTTTGATTATGAAAACCCAACAAATTAAATCATGTATTAAATCATGTCTCTATACTCTCAAGAACTTACACAATTTAGGTCATTTTTCATTACAAGTAAATCAAGATAACTTCTCCTTCCACAAATTATTATAGCATTTTAATAATTTTGAAACATATAGCATATGCACCACTTGTAAAAGAGGATGGTAATACAATAATTTGTTTAGATCTTATAGAAGGATTAGTTTTTTCACTTAATATTTCCTTTATAATACATTTATACATATATGTTCTTAATGTTTTTATGAGTTCTAAACTGTATCGGTCGGCCTGCGAAGAATATTAGACGGCAAGGAGTAGAGCGATCCTCACCGACAAGCTGGCTGATAAGTGAAGTCAACTCTCACTTACAGGCTGCCTATCCTAGCCCATCATGAGGTCAGAATAGGAGAAAATGTGTTAGGACCTTGCGTGCACGATTCCCCGCATCGAAACTTCCAGCGCTGGCATACCTAATCTCACCTGCCTTGCGTCATTTGGATTTTTGCCACTAAAAAACAAAGATCCACTTAAGAATAAAAGGCTGACGAGAAATAGAAAGAGGGGACTTTGATCATTAAGAACAAAACATAATCAAATACAACCAGGAAGACTCAATCATATGGTAAGCATGAATTAAAAATTGCTACACATTTATAGAACAAAAAAATGTCTCCTCAATAACTCTCTATTGAATTCTATAAAGAATTCCCTCTTTGAAACTTTCTTTCTCCTTAGGTCTTGCATTTGATCTATCCATTTTCTCCTCTTGAAAAACTCGATGAATGTTGTAATAGTAGGTAAGCAGAACTTAACATAAAAATACGTTTCAAAATTCTTATTTGAATATCTACGAATATATTTCTCATCATGTCCCTTTTTTCCTATAATTCTCAACTTCAAATCAGTGATATTATTTGTGTTGAATCTATCACAAATCATTCTATAAACACGAGTATAAGGATTATACTGATCAAGCAATTTCTTGATGTCAATAACAATTGAAGCTTATAGGGAAATGATTTTTTGTCCATTGTGTATACAATATTAAAATAAGTAGTTTATTAGATATTTAGTTGTCATGTATCGTATATGTAGAGGGGGCAAATTTATTGCCAGGTAATGGAGGCAAATTTCAATTGTGTGGTAATTTCCATTATTCACGATAAACATTGGAGGTGCATTTCTATCATTAACAGAGGCATCAATTTTCACCGTAAGATGTGAAAGATATCATCATATTGAATTATTGAATATGTTCTAAGAATATTTTGCTACGTTTATCCTTCTTATGAAATAAATCTCTCCTAGGTTAGGTTGAGGTGGAGATATCAAATACGGAAGTTTCTTATTGCAGAAATTTTGATTGATTTTAAATTATAAGAAATTAATAAAATTGTTAATATACTTTTTATACATATAAAATAATTACTGTGTATACAATTCATTTTTTTTTACCATAAAATAAATGTAAAATTTCTACTACCCAAAGAAATGACTAATCTCTAGTCTTTCTTGCCAACAATTAATCATACATCACATAAGTTTTTATACACATTAGAATTTAAAAGTTCTTACCCAATATAGTAAAAGAAAAATATTGATTTCATTTCCTAGTGAAATAATAAATTTTCTTAATAATAAAATAATGAATAAGCATAGGGATATATTAAATTTACAAAAAAAATATTAATTCTAGAAAGAATATTATCTACATTAAATTTAACAAAAACTGATTAATATGATTTACTCAATATATTATCAGTAAAAAGTTTTACTTAATATTATTTTTATGGCAGAATACTTAATTATTTTAAGCCAAAAATTACCAATGATCCAAAAATGAGGTAGGTGTAATTTATAGTAAGATTTAAAATTATTATTTTATAAATATCTGTAATTTATGAAAGAAAAACTTAACAATTATATCTAAGAGATCAGTGAAGTAGAGCAGGAAAGGATTTGCCTTTCGACAGGTCATATGTTTGAAGGCCCACTTTTCTTTTCAGGTGGAGCTTGAAAATTACTTTTTGGAGGGGTCAAAAATATTTAATTTTATAATATATAAATTAAATAAAATAATTTTAATAATTTTTTATGAATAGTTGTAAATAATTAATGATATTATGTAAATATTAATTATTTTTAATTAACTATTTTTATTTTATTAATAACACTTCTGATACTAAATAAAAAAAATAAAGCATTTATCTACATTTTTTGCAAAAAAAATTGCAAGACACGGTATGTTTTTTATATAAAACAAAATTTGTATGAAAAAACGAAAAAAAACATACTATTTTTTCTATGAAATTTTCAACAAATTAAAGAAATAATGCTATTTTGTCATAATCATAACAAATTTTGCAAAAGGAATTTGTAAAAAAATCAAAAGAAAATCACAAAATTCATTAAAAAAATCTACATGAAAAAAATCTATAGATTCAAGTCATATTGTATAGATTACTTTTCGTACATAATGAAGAGATATAAAAGTCATAGAAAAAATAATTTTAAAAAAATAATTTAAATTATGAAAAGATAATTAGGTAAGGAAATAATTAATGTTTAAAACATATTATTTATAATCAAAATTAGCTTTAAGAACTAGTGTTATCAAAACTAAAAGTTTAAAATATAATATTAACAGAAAATTGTTGATAATAATAATAATAATAATAATAATAATAATAATAATAATAATAATAATAATAATAATAATAATAATAATAATAATAATAATAATAAAAATAAATAAATAAATAAATAAAATGACTAAATATTATTTTCAATTAAAATTATACTTTATGCTCAACTTATTATTAGTTAGCGGCGAATAAATAACTTTAAAAATATCATAAAAATTATTAGTATAAATATATATATATATATATATATATATATATATATATATATATATATATATATGATTATATATAAAAATTATATAAAAATTATAAAAATTTTGGGGCCCACGCCCCTCCTCTTCAAGAAGCTCCACCACTGGGCTGGTTATATATATATATATATATATTTATTTATTTATTTATTTATTTATTTATTTGTAACCTGTAAATGTTGTTTGAGTTTGAGAACCTTTTCTGTCTAGTTCATCATCTTCTCCTAAATTTACTCATAACAAATAAAAAGTAAAAAACTTAACGATTATAAATTTACACAAATATAGAAAATTACAACAACGAATAAAAATTTACTCGCTCGTAACTTTACTTGCATGATGTGAATTAATTAAAAAAAAGAAAAATATAGAAAAAATTGCACCATGCAAATAGTTGTTCTTTATTGGAAAAGCATATCGTGGAAAGAATTATTATACTTTGTTAATAACTTATTTATTTTTGGATGAATTGGGTTTCGAGAGTTTATTAAAGTCAAAACAAATTATTCAATAATAAAATTTTTATATTGACACAAAACTCGTGTTTTTTTTCTTATATGAGCTCCATCTTATTAGCATGGATTTAGGAAGGTCCAAAATATCATAAAACTAAAATGATTAAAAGATTATATTGAGGAGAGTTAAAATATTATATTAGCGTTTTATTTATCTTTTAATGTTATTTTTATTTTAACTACCAAAGTTAGGATAATGCCACTTGAATTACTTGGATTGGTATAAGTGACTTGTGGTAGGACTCTATAATTTGTATGATGCAAAAGTGATGGAAATGTTCCCACATCTAAATGGTCTCGAGCTGTGATTGGAAAGCATCAAGTCAGTCAAAGATGGAATGAAGGTAGTCCTCCATGAGAAGCCAAGTAGGCTGGATTAAAGCATTGTGATTCTACTAAAATTATCATCAAAGAGAGAAGATAAAATAAACATTCATGTTTTTCATTGATCTCCATACACAATACAAACCCTACAATAAATAGCAATCCACAAGTATTAACAATTATCTAAGTGTCATCATCCTAACTTAAGTAATTATAATGGAAATAACATTTAAAAGATAAATAAAATACTATCCTAATATTCTAACATAATCCAATATAATTTTTTAATTACTTTAATTTTAGGATATATTTTTGTCTCTCTTTCTTACATACACTACTAGAAAATTTAAAATTTGCTACCAAGTAATTTTTTGGCTAATTTTAAAATCAATAGTTATTTTGTAGCTAATTTTTGATAAAAATAATTAGTTACAAAATTACTATAATATTAATAGTAGCATGAAATAAGTAACAAATTAGTTAAGAAAATAATCTTAATTAATTTGTAATAAATTTTTAAAATTTGTAGTTATTTTCTAACTAATTTGTAGTAATAAGAAGTATAAATAAATATAACTTAAATTTAGTTAAAAAAATAATATTTTAATTAATTAATAGTTAATTAGTTAGGATTTAGCTATTAATTTAAATGATAACTAAAATTAGTAACAAAATAAAAAAAAAAATCTTATAATGATAAAAAAAATTAGTAAAAGGGATTGCATGGCTCAAAGGCAATAACATCATCGAGTGGCACAAAGGGAACAAGGACAAAGACACCAAAGGAGTCATGAAATAGCAATGATCAAGAATAATAGAATATGACAAAGTATCCTTGTTTATAGCAACCTTCAACGAAAGCAAGGCTGAGAACAACATGACATGTATGAACGGATTATTTACTATAAACCACGTCCTTATATAAAGCAACTGAAGTACTTGTTTTAAGTTTTGTTTTTTTAAATGTTTCATATTAATAATATTTTTTTTCTCATATAACAAGGCTATATATAACTAACAATATTTGGAGCGGAAGATTCTTTTCATGAAAAGTAAGGGTATTAATATTTTATCATGTTTTTTTTCTTAATTAGTTAGCTAACCTAACAACTTACGAACTTGAAAATTTTGAGTTTTTTCTAGACATGATTATCTGGTACGATATAATGTTTTCAATTAACTCGATTAGTAAAATTTACAATAAAAAAAAATATGTGTACCAATATTGTTATAGAACATTGCAAGGATTCTTTTCAGGTTTTTGAACAATATAGAATAGAAAAGATGGAAGAAAATTGTCATACAAATTGCTATGAAAATAATATAAAACATATATTTTGTGATAAACATATATACTATATTCGTTGAAACAATAATTTAATGAGATCATTGATAACAAAATTATAAATGTTCAAGAATCGATTTATAATTAATTACTTTTAAACATAGTAGATCAAATGATTTCTATATTCTAAAAGTAAATTTGAACAATTTAAAATGTATGAAGATATTTTTTAAACTACAATGTTTGTTCAGATATTAATGGATTAAATATATTTTCATGATTAAACTGCTTAAAAGAAATTATATAAGAAAAAAATATTCATCAATTGAGGGAACAATGCAGATAATATTTGATAGCTAGCATATACCAAACAATATTTATTTACTGTAGTTTGATCAATATGTAAAAACAATTAAATAAATTAAGACAACTAATAATTAAGCTAGTATAAGATGTTTCTAACCACAAATATATTATCTAAAAAAAACACAAATATAAAAGACTTACCCCTGTAATATCGAATTCAAATCCTGAATATATAATTACATTAAATATTAAAAAAAAGTTTATTATTCATAATTACCATACCCGATTCTACCATGCTTATATCACATTTCTTGTCCGAACATCTTTGTTTTGACCAACCTCCTAGAGAGGCAAGGAAAATAAAATGCCACCTCCCTATGGGTGTTTATTTGTTGAGGTAAAAGAAAGTGTATTTTAGGAAGTTTTGTCTCTTACAGAATGAAAATACACTACAGTAAAAGAAGTACTATTATTAGAGGAAGTGAATGTAATTAACCGTTTTTTTAATACTATGTTTTTATTTAAAAATAAGTATATGATAACTAATGAATTTTATTTCTGAGATGCGTTAAATTTGTAATATAATTTGTATTTTTTTTTAATTTTTAAGATAAAATAACATCTTAAAAGTGCTTACATATCCCACCAATGAAACACTTTAAAATTATATAAGTATTTATCGAGTTGTATTATTAAATTTTAAGTATTTATAACATAAAATTTTATATAATAAAAATTTATTAAAAAATCTTAATTAAGTTATTTTTACATACCGATCTTAAATATTCTGTAATATTAATTATAATAAAAATTATACTCCGTAAAAATAAAATAAAACTAAATATATAATTTTATAATTATTATTAAGCAAAATTATAATTTTCATTCTCTGGTTCACTCTGTTTCAGTTTAGTCTTCTAAAAGTTTTATTCAATTTAATTCTCTAACTTTTTCTGTTGAACTCATGTTTTCCTCTAACTTATTTAATTTAATTTTCTAATAAATTTTATTATTTTATTATTTTCACAGTAACATTTTGCTCTTGCTTTACAGTGTCTCGCATGAAACTTAAGGTTTTCAATTTGACTCCTACACGAAAGTATTTTGGACTAATTTTTTTCTTCCTATCCACTTAATTCTCACACTACCATCAAAACTCCAAAACCATATAACAAAATCATTAGTATCCGCCTGCATATTGTCCTTATTTAGCCACCCCGTTCTATAATTTCCACATACAATCTTTGTAAAACCACCAAAATTGACCTATTATCAGGTCTTCACCATGAATTAAATTCACATGAAGTCCCCACGACATCCTTTGAATCAACAAAAGCTAATACTCACTAACTTTAGGACCCTCACCACTATCTTTACCGACAATAATTGATCATCACCAAAGCATCCTCGTCACCATCCCAACCCCCAACATCACTTCCCACATCATAGCTCGGTCGTCTACGAAGGTCGCATGAAAAAATATTAAAAAGGAAAAGAATAAATTATCGACAAGGAAATGCCAACGCTACTGAAAAGCTTTAGAAAAATAAGTCATTTCGTATTTAATTAACCGTGCCAAACATGTGAAAGTTTCTCTAAGAAACAAATTTTAAAGTTAAGAAAAACTTTAACACGAAAAATCATTGTGTATTCATACAGACAGACCAAGATGATGGATATGCATTCAATAATCCACCAAATTTATTTATAAGATCGAGCCAATCCCTCGACTTAGAAAAAAGAGAAAGTGAACCAACCACATTACACTCGTCATACACAACACATAATAAGAACCTTAACGAAGACGCAACAACTAAACACGTGCTCAACAAGTGAGCCCCATAAATGTCAAATATCATTCATATCCCATTATCCAACTTTGACACCCACTTCTTATCTACCAATCTTCCCAACTACATAGTCTGAAGCATTGCGGCAGAAAAAAGGGCTAGCACTATGTATCACTTGCAACCAAATGATGGTAACAACGATTTTTTACAGGTGCATCATTATGACATTTCCACTAGAGAAGTGTAACAAACCATTGCAACACCACCAATCCCAGAAGATACAACTCCAAGACGACTGAATAGTCTTTTTATTTAGCACCACCTATCCACCCCAACCAACCAGACAAGGCATTTACTTCGTAACGAACTTTGAACTGTAAAGATGCATGTTTATCTTCCTTCGTCCGGGCTGAAGAGCTCAGCATAATCTATAATATCAAAACAAGTTATACAAATCAGAAATAAGCGGAAGCAAGCAGGTCATAATTCCTCAAGACTTTTCAACATTGTTTGAGAGCTAGTAATTGAGGACAGGCCAAAACGACAATATTAAGAATTACACACTAAGACCAAAATTTAGTGAAAAAATAGGTGGGACTTACCAATATTATCCTCGTTTTAAGTTGTATAAAGATGCAAATATCAACATATTGAAAAGTTTGGTGCTCACCTTTTGTAGTAGCAAGTGCCTGCAACAAGTCAAGGCCAAAGAAACTCCAACAACATTCAATGACGAGGCAGCAAAGTTGGAGTTTGAATGAGTAGCAAAAGGATGCAGCACATTCGCAATATGCCTTCAAGGACCTCAAATACATAATTATGTTAGCAATTCAAAAAAATGAACATATTGAAAAACAAACAGCAAAAAATAAGTCCACACCAGAAGCATACCATCTATACTCTCATACTGATATCACACAAAGTAACGACCTGTCCAAATTGACTGTCCTTGAAATTGCTCAGGCAGAGGAGAAAACTGCTGGTTTCCATTTATGAGCTGTTGTGGCTGCAGCTGCTGATCATGATGTGATTTTAAAAAATCGTAAGTTTGATAATCTTGCCAACCATTCTGTTTCTCCACTTGAAGAGGCACAGATGGAACTTGTTTTCCAGGAAAAGGAAAGCTGACATCAGGACTCAAACCATTGTTACTGACTTGATGAGAATTTGACTGAGAGTAGTTAAGAGGGCCATTGGAGCCTAATCCTTTTGTTGATGTATGTAAATGATATCCATCCAACCAACTGTAATCATCCATAATAGGATTCACACTAATTGAATCCGAAACAGTGGATTCAATACCTTGTTTGGGAGGAACAGGACTGAAGCCAGGAGGAGGTCCAATGTGCCTAGTAGGTCGACTGACTGGGGCTTTTCTTAAACCAACTGGCAAAGCTGATGTTTTTATAGCAAAATTATCAGTAACTACTCCAGAAGATGCAATAGCATCAACTTTGGATGGCACAACAGACTCTAGAGCTTTTGAGAGGCCATAAATCATGCCATTAGTATCAGCACCTATAGATTGTTGGATGGGAATAGGAAGTGAAACATGGCTAGAGAAGCCAACAGCTTCTTGCAGACCAGGTTTCATCACATGCCCATTATCAAATAGCCCAAGACCTTTTAAATTGTTAGCAAGAGAAATTTCCTCCTCTAACCACCTTGATGAATGTGGCTGAACTGGTTGCATGTGTTGAGGCACCATACCACTACCAGGAACAGATAAAGTTTGATGACTAAAATTATTTAAAGGGTTGGAAGTAGAATTAACATGAAATTTTAAATCCCCTCCAGATGCTTTTAGAACAGGCTCCAAACCCATGTGGTGTGCCCATGATGAGGCAACCACATCAGCTCGTGTCTCAGACACCATAGGCTTGAAAACAATAACCTCATCATCATCATCTCCTTCCATATGCTGGTGTTGGTTTGACTGAACAATTTCCATCTTTGATTTGTCTGCTGGATTTTCATGCACCAACTCTATGGCATTTTGCATGCCTGAATAGGAGGCAAGAACAAAATCATCTGTGGTTTGAGGCTCAACACCAATTACAAATTTCTTCGCCTTCGAATCAAAATATATCATCTTTTTATCAACCTTGACAACATTTGCTAAAGCCTTCCCTGCAGCTAAAATCCTTTTGACCCGAGCCTTTCTGTCCTTGTCACCATCACTTCTAATGGAATGCTTCCTTGAAAAATCCAAGATGGTTTGTGCAGGAAGAAGTGGAACAAATCCCCTTATCTCGGAGTCCTCCCACAAAGCATGTCGGTTTTCAGTTTCCCCTTCCTCATACCTGCTCATGTTATTAAAGCAAGTCTCGTCTTCATCATCATCTATAGACATAGGCCCAACTGAAAACAGCTTATTGAAGAAGGATATACAATGATTCCAAAATTCTGATCTCAAAGTTGCCTGATTTTCATCGACATCATTACCTACAGCAAGATCTGGATAACATGCCAACCACTCAACAAAAACCAAAATGCCTGGTAAAAGATAACTAGAAGAAGGATCAGACAGCTGTGCACATCTCTCTATTATGTAACCCATCAATTCAAAAGCTGCAGTAAATGCATTCTGAAGCAAAACAGCACGCTGTACAATTTCTGCATAAGTTTGACCTTCAGATTCCTTGTTCACATTATAAACTGTAAATATTAGAATGCAGACAATTCTGACGATAGCAAGTGCATTCTCAGCAGTATCTGTCCCAAAATTCAGCTCTTCATCTTGCCCTGAAGACAGAAGCTCACGCAGGCCAGTGCTTACAACAGCAAGAATTTCAGCAAAGGTCTCAAGGCTATCAAGGGATTTGAGAAACAAAGGGGAAAAGTCAGAACATATGAATCATCAATGATAATACAGACAGAGAAAATGTTAAGAATATACACCTCGTGCGTGTAAACAAGATTCCATTTAGACGGACAAAGCGAGTGCAGAAGTATTTATAAGTTTCCTGTATATTGGATGCTCCTGTTCTAGGACTGGCATCAACATCAGTACCCCTTTTTGCAAGTTTTGCTTCCCCTTTTCCTTTGCCGGTTATTCGGCCAGAAGATTCCTTGACTGCAAGAGCTTTAGCATCACCAGAAAGCTGAGAGAAACTTTGACGATTCTATCATGGATTATAACAATAATTAATTAGAATAATTATAACGTAATGGCCCAAAAGGATCACAGGCTATAAATAACATAAAAGGGTGAAAATTGGGGGGGGTTAACATACCACAGTATGAAAATAAACAACTAATCAAGTTCAAGGGTCTATTCTTTAAGCCCAAAGAGATCCAGGCCAAATAGACAGACTAGCTTCCACAGCATGTTTCTTTAAAGGTTTTTAGACCACCAAATTAATATAATTATGTACTCAAAATAAATGCATGAACAACACATGGGTTTACTAACTTGTAACCAATCTAAAATTTATATCCACTGATTTTCTACACCAAACACTAATCAGTAAGAATGACTGAATCCAATAACACTTAGTATGCAAGCAATAATCAAGATATAAAGAACTTAAAGGCTGAATAACAAGTCATAACAAATAATAAAACAAAAACTACTTAAACAATAACAAAAGTAAACCCATGGGCCATGGTCACAATACCTTCTCAAATGCAACTATCAAGTTTTCTCTAGCAGTTGTAAATGGACTATCCACAGCCAGACTACGAAAATAACGATAAATAGCCACCAGCTCATCCCCAGAATATGAAGCCAACAAAGCAAGCTGAAAAACACTCATCAAAACAGAATATAAAACTATGAAACATAACTCAAATATAAAGCAACCATAAAAAATCACAATGACTGCAGGACTGCCAAAAACCTGATGATGGGGGTTCCCACTAGAAGGCCAAAGAGATGCAGCTTGTAAGTAGTAACTAGAAGCTGCTGTGAACTCCCGGTTTATTGAGTCACCTTCACCATACATTCCTTTATAACGAGCAAGATCACCCAAGTATATCAGACAACGATGGCAAGCTACTAAACCTTTCTTCATCTCAGCAGATTTCTTTCCATCTTTCTCCATCACAATCCGATTCTCTGAATCCTCAAAGTAACCAAGAGGAAGACCATACTTAGCTCTGATTTTCGTAATAAGATCATGATAGAAGCCAGTTGCTTCTGAAAGGAAAGTCTTAAACTGTAGCCTTATTTTAGTTATCCGATCAGGTCGTGCAGGGCCTTTCACTCCCTGAGATGAGTTTGCATTTGTAGAAGAAATAGCAACACTGAAGTATGCCCTAAACTCCTCAATCCGCTTATAATGCAACTGCCAAAGAGCATATTCAATATTGTGCTGCTCAGAGAAAGCTTGATCCTCAAGAATTATTGCTTCATAATTCTCACGCAACTGTTGCCAAGCATTTGGATCTGAAGGAACCCGTGCCTGAGCTGATCTCCGACGCTTATTCTCCAATTCAAGGTTCTAAGTAAAAAAATTATAATGTTACAAAAACAGACCTCTAGTAGTCATCTCACCAAAAAGAGTTCATGTAAATCAATATTAAAAACAAGAAAAGCATGGAAAACAACAGCAAGTTAAAAAAGTTCTGCTAAATTTTCATTTGAATGTGTAGTCATTCTTTTTCATGTTTAGCAAGTGACAGTCCAAGGATATTACGAATCTTAATAAATATCTTGATTAATTTAACAATGAAGAACTTGAGTCTTTGGGGGGCAAAATCTCCAGATTTGCAGCTCAATTCACTGACTTACCAATTCAGTGAGAAACCCAATTTCAACTTCATAAAATCTAACATTTTAAAATACACTAAAATATATCAGAGAGAAGAAATAGTATTCAACATTATAGCCAGACAGTAAAGCTTCAGATTGAATATCAGTGCATGTGTTCAAAAACCAAGGCACCTAGGGGCACAAGATACAAAAGCATTACAATTCTGGGCAACAGAGTGTCAGAGTATCAGCGTGTGATGATAACATGCCCTAGCATTGATTCCAAAACAGAATCATAGGAAATAGAGAAACTTCACAAGGCAATGCAGTCATCATCCCACTAGAAGAAAAAAAAGAACACCAACTAATTAAACTCACTCCTTAGAATGAACCAATGAAAAAATTTGACAGACCTACAATACCAAAAGTGGCATTTTACTCAACTAAAATTAGGCAGATTATAAGAAATTTACACAAATTAACTATTGTTTGTTCATTTATTTTTCAAGGTTTCCACCTCAGTGAATGACAAAAGGAGAGAAAATAGAATACCTTTTCATAAAGGCGTTGTGCACGCTCCCTTGATGAAGAAGGAGCAGACATTTTATCCATTTCTACTATCATCATCCATCAATTATTTCTTGACTAAACCAAGCTCAAGTTACACGAAACCTGCAAATAAAAAATTATATAAATTGCTCATTTCAGTTATTCATAATAATTAGAACAAGTAACCGATCATATACTGCTACCCTGGGCCTCATTAATAAACCCATACCGTTAAAACTGAAAATTGAATTCCAGTAAAACTGTAAAAAATAACACAGACCCATTCGAGTTTAAAAATGAAGATTGACTTGAACGAAATAACCACAGACCATATTAAACAAGATACAGCACAAAGCTCTTATAAAAACATGACTACAACTGACCCTCCGAAAGTCAAACTCAATTTCAAAACTAAATTCCAGTAAAACACCGAGAAATTTGACTTCTAAACGAAGATTATCTCAGATGAAAAAACGCATGCATCAAAAACCGAACCCACACAAACAAACAGCACACAGCACAAATCGTAAATATTCATATGAATCGGCACAATCCGCGATCAGATAATCAAGAAACAACAAAAAAACGAAAAAAAAAATAAAGACGATCGGAAACCCCACAATAACATTCATACAGCAAAAAAAAATCATAGACCTCAATTTCATAAACTCTAATAATTTCATAAACTCCAATAACAAGATTTGTACAAATTCGAATGTCAAAACCTCCGAATCGTAGAGTAATTTAACAAAATAAGAAATTCGAAAATCGAAAAAGAAAACGCGAAACAAGGCACAAACGAAGGCAATACCAGATCTGCAAAATCCATCAACGAAACAACGTATTAGAACCAACCAGGACCATGATTTTACAGCAAAATATAAAAAGACAAACACGAACACGAACACGAACCGAAGCTTCGCGAAACAAACAATCGATTAAATAAAATAAAAATAGAGAAAATAGGAAATAAAACTGACCTGCGCGGGAAGGGATCAGAGCATGGGATTGAAATCGAGGGAGAATGAAGAAGGTCTTCGTTAGGGTTTGGTTTGGTTTGGTTGTGTTGTGAGAGAGAGAAATAACGAAGAGAGAGATAGAGAGAGTTTGTTATTTGTTGGAGTCGAAAAGATATGAGATTAGAAAATTCAACGTGTTTTTCTCTTTCTCTCTCTATCTCTTGTTGTTGCGGTGTGGGTGCTTTTCCTTGCGGGCGGCGATGCCAACGACGGCGTTTAAAGGAAACCCTTTCCTATTCTACTTTGAATTGACCTCCCTTCCATTTTATTTTATTCTTTTCTTTTCTTTTCTTTTCTTTCTTGTTTCTATGTATTTAAAGAGTTTTCATCTTGCCCTTACAAGGATATTTTCTGATCGAATTTAATGATTTAAATTATTTTAAAATGTTAAATAATTTTATGCTATTAATGTAATAAATATTTTCTATATTTTTTTATTATATATTTATAATCTACTCTTATACTCCACTAACCATTTTGAATATTCTACTATAAGAAAAAAAAATATTATAAATGTTTTAGATATATAATTTAAACACTACCACCGCAACTAATAATTTTTTATCTCAAATATTTTAAATATCTTTATTTATATATTTAATATTTTAATAACTTATTGATTTCAATCTAATTTTTTATTTTTAAATTAAATTTTAATATTTTTTTAAATTGTCAATAATTAAAATAATACTATATCACAATTTAAATTGTTTATTATAAATTTAATATTTTTAAAATATATATTCAAATACATTTATTAGTTATAAATTTTAATAATAATATATTTAATATATTTAATAGTATTTATTTATTATATATTTTAATTATATAAAAAAATTTGTCATAATATTGAGTTTTAAATACCAGTAAATATATATATAAACATAATAGATTTTTTTTTCTGTTTTCTTTATATATTTATATATATATATATATTATTGTATATTATAAATAACTCATCGTTATTCGTATATAAATGAGAGTATTTTTAGATACTTCACTTACATTACACATTTAGTTTTATTTTTATTAATATTTTTTATTCATTTCTAATATCATTGATTAAATTTAATGTTAGTTTTTTAAAAATCCTAGGTACATTATTATTGTAACAAATTGAATATATATATTTTTCTAGATAAATTAAAATTTAATATTATTATTAACTTAATCCGTTTAATATATCAAATGGAAGATATATCCTTTTGTAAATAAATTAAATTTTAATATTATTGTAATCTTAATAATTTAAATTTTAATTTGATTTTAAAAAAATTAATCTCGACACAGGATATTAATAGTATAAAATTCATTATTAAAAATAAGGGAATAGAGACATACTTCGTACTTTTCAATTTTAAAAAATAAAATAAAATAATAGAGAGAAAGATAAGAGGCTAAATAAAACATGTGAGTGAACGGTTATTTTGTGGTGGTTATTTATAAAAAAATTAAGGATCAAATGTATAACCAAAAAAAGTATAGCATAAAATAGATATCTCATTATAATAGTTATAGATTATACATAGTACTTTTTTAATTTTAAGAGTTTTAAATCTTTAAACTATGTATATTTATAGTGTGTTTTTTTTTAATGTATATTTATAGTATAACCAGTACTTTAACTTCTGTATCATATAAAATAAATTTTTATTTTATATAATTAAAATTTGTATAAATAAACACTTATAAATATATCATAATTAAAATTTGTAATATTTGTAATATATAATTATATTTTGTATTTATAATAAATAATTTCTACTATGATATGAATGTTATTTTTAATTAATTATTAATTTTTATTGAAATTATTATAATTCAATTTAGAATTAAAAATATTAAAAATAATATACCGAAAGATATAAGAGGTTTAAAAAACACTAAAAATATCTTAAAAAATAACTAAAAATGTCCATACTGAATAATTACAATTAAAAATACTTTAAATTTCTAATTCTCTTATTTTTATTTATTAAAAATTAAGAATAAAAATGTTTAAAAAATATATAGCAAAATAGAATATCCCTATTATAATAGTTATAGAAGTTATAGTTGAAAATATTTATTTATTTAATCTATTCTTATATTATAAACATGAATCATCATTAAATGACAACATTTTTAACATATATTATTGAATGAATGTATTTCCAAGAATTAATCTTACTCTTGTTGAGTCAAATTTCTTGTGCACTTAGTTTTATTTTTTTAACTAGTCACACAAAATTTGTGTAAAATACACATCTTATGAAGAAGAAGAAAAGTATTAAGAATTTATGGAGAACAGGGAGAGCGGGAGTTTCACCTAGATATTATAATCTACCATATTGAAGTCAATTTGTGTTATTTTCAAATATATTTCTTAATCTTAATTTTAAAATTAATTTGATTTAGCCATTACTCTTGAAAATTTCTTTCTTATAATCTTAAATAAGCCTTTTTTTTATCTTTTTTTTCATATACTTGACTTTTTTTAATTACGTATTTCTATCAATTTATCATTTTTATTATTATTTTTAAATTAGTATTTTAGCATGTGCAATGGATAGAATAAATGTTTATTTTGAATAATTAAAATTTATAATAAATAAATACTTTTAAATATATAAATTATATTATAATTAAAATTTGTAATAAATATTTTTATATAAAAATTATATTTTAGATTTATGATAAACAAATTATATTATAATATAAGGTTTTTTTAATGAAGGAGAGAAAATGCCTAGAATTACAAATAAATATTATGAGACATTGTTAGTCTCATTACATCCTTAACAAGAAAAAATACATTATCTAAGGAGGTCTATCCAAGATGTATAATACAAGGTTATTGCTGTGAGTTAAAAAAACTAGATAATTTACAATTTCATTAGTCTCTCTAAAAGTATGATATATTTTGACTTTCCAATCCTTTCTAAAAGTATGATATATCTTAATAATATCCACCATCAATCTATATGGATGATAATTAAACTTAATAGCAATTATGGAATCACATTTCATCCAAATATGCTTAATACCTGTATTCCAAGCTACTTGAAGAACTGACAAAATTCTCCAAAATTTTGTCGTAAGAACATTAATGGTTCCCAAATTTCTAAGGAAACTCAATATCAATTCTCCAAATGGAGATTGAAACACACCTACACAAGAACATTTATTAAAAAACACTTATAAAAACATTTAGTATATATTTTGATTGAACATATCTTTCCGCTAAGACAAGTATATTACTATATTAGTTTTCATTTCTAAATGTAAATTCAACAAAAACAAAAAGTAAAGCAAAAATGGAAATAATATTTTTTGTGTCATGTGTGTCGGTGGAGGTGTGCTACGTTCGACAGCGAGGAGTGAAATACAGAAGAGGCACGCTAACGAGATCAAGACACTAAGGCGGGAAAACGACAAGCTCTATGCCCAACTTCGGTTGGCAACCCAAAAGGACTGGGGAGAATGAAGCTTAAGAAGCTCGTTCAGTGAAAGTGACGAACAAATAATCGGCACCTGTATAGCTTAGTCCTGGGGCACCTAGTACACCCAGCATTCGAGAACACCCCTTCATGGACGAAATCATGGAAGCACCTTTCCTCAAAGGCTGGAGGGGCATCTACCTGGATAAGTGTGACAGTACCATGAAACTAATGAGCACCTTGCCAAATATGTTACTCGGGTAAACCTATTTAGCAGCAAGGACATCATCTTGTGTTGAATATTCTCAACCTCCTTAAAGGGGTCGACCTTACATTGGTACACCCAATTGTCCGCCAACTCTATCGACTCATTTATGATACTAAAAAAGAAGTTCAACACACAATATTCGACTAATCGTCCTTACAATCTCACCCTCATGGCCGTAGTCAATCTACGATAGGGTGAGAATGAACCCCTATGCTCCTTCGTGGCGCAATTCTCGGATGTCTCGATGAAGATCTGCAATCTCAATCCTGGAGGTCGCCTCTATTCCATGTTCATAGCACTGAAAGCGAGGTAGTTCTCAGATAGTTTGTGTAGGGATCCTCCAACGACCATGGACGAGCTGAGGACGTGGGCCACCAGTTACATTCAAATGGAGGAGATGGTCGAGTTTCGTGACAACGTCTGTGCTGGATAATCCTTAGCCCCAAGAAACAATAAGGAACAAGGGCATTTCGGTTGAAGCAACGGGAAAAAGGGATGAAGCGAAGGGCCGACCTAGGAACCAAAATATTAGGTTTTTGCTCCCCTCAATGCCAATCAAACTACACTGTTCAAGGAGGCATGCAACACCGACCTCATTACCCTTCCCCCCTAGCAACGACTTGCCCATGGGGTCGACAAGACCAAATATTGCTGCTACCATCAAAATTATGGTTATACAACCGAAGCGTACAAGATAGAAGAATTAACCCATCTCCACAAATTCATGAAAAGAGAGGCTGTTACTTGGCACAAAGGCAAGGCAAACACTCTCCCCAAAGAGAGCACACACAAAGGCGAGAACAAACCCCTTAGTGCACTTAGACTCCTCGGTGGGAGTAGATGCCCCAACGTAAGGGTACCCTAAGGCTTAAAGGAGTCATCAACACTATAGTCGAGGGATTTGTCGAGGGATCGTCGAGCTTGGCCAAAAGGCAATATTGCTCGTCGTTAACAACGTTCACACTGATACCGACCCAGTCCCTAGGCCTTACATCACCTTCATTGACCAAGACTTCGTCGAAGTCGACCCCAAATAGAACGATCCAATGGTAATCACCATCAAGGTAGCTAACTTCGTTGTAAAAAAGGTACTAATTAACCAAGACAGCTCCACTGACATCTTATATATGTCCACCTTCAGACACTTGCAGATTTCGGAGGTAGAGATACTCTTGTACCACAAATAACCGGTTGGCTTCTTAGGAGAACGTGTAGAAAGATGTGAGTACATCAACCTCTTCACAACCTTTGGCGATCCTTCTATGCTTTAAACGATCTCGGTTCATTACCTTGTAGTCGAGGTTGATACATCCTACAACGTCTTGATCGGCCACCTAGCATTGAATACTCTTGGCGCCATAGTGTCCACCCCATACCTAGTCATGAAGTTCCCCTTCTCAAATGGACAAGTGGTAACAGTCAAAGCCAACCAGAAGATGACGCAACAATGCTATGTAGATAGCCTTAAGGTGTTGACTAGGCCCCCAAAAGAAGACAACATCTTGGCACATGTCGAGATGTCCATTAACGTCAAGCTCAAACCTAAGCCTTCGATCGACCAAGGAGTCGAGCCCATTGAGAAACTTGAAAAATCTCTCTGACAGATGACGAACACTGCACCCAAATATGAGAAAGGATGCAAGGACCTTACCGAGAATAGATAATATCCATCCCTCTAGGGACACGTTGATTTGTTCGCATGGCAATCGTTCGATATGCTGGGCCGAGAATAGATCTCAAAGTTATTTGCCATTGCCTAGCGCTATGTGCAAAGACTAAGTTGGTCGCATAACGAAAGAGAAAAACAAGTGGAGACAAGCAAAAAGCCATAGAACAAGAGACTACCAAGCTCAAAGCTGCCCACTTTATTAGCGAGGTCAGATACACCATATGGTTATCCAATGTAGTACTCGTCAAGAAGAGTAACGGGAAGTGGCGGATGTGCGTCGATTACTCAGACTTGGACAAAGCTTGTCCCAAAGACTCCTACCCCCTATCGAGCATCGATCGATTAGTAGACAGGGCATCGAGTTTTCAAGTTCTCAACTTCTTGGATGCATACTCCAGCTACAATCAAATCAAGATGTATCTGCCAGACATGGACAAGACGACCTTCATGACAGACAGATCGACCTATTGCTATCAAGTCATGCCATTCAACATAAAGAACGTAGGGGCCACCTACCAATGTCTAATGGATAAAGTTTTCGCCAAACACATCGGGCATAATCTCGAGGTGTATGTGGATGACATGATTGTCAAATTACTCGACCCTGAGGAATACATCAAGGACCTCGAGGAGATTTTTGCCCAAGTCCTAAAGTATGACATGAGGCTAAATCCGGACAAGTGCATGTTTGGGGTCCGAGGGGGGAAGTTCTTGGGGTTCATGCTCACCCATAAGGGAATAAAGGCAAAGCTTGACAAATGTGATGTCATCATCCAAATGAAAAGTCTCCAAAATGTAAAGGAGGATCAAAGGTTGATTGGACAACTAGCCTCGTTGTCGCATTTCTTGCCAAAAGCAACTGAGAAGGCCTGACCCTTCTTTCAACTCCTAAAGAAGCCAACCTCCTTTCATTAGAATGAAAAGTACAAAAAGGTCTTCTAGGGCTTTAAACAATTCTTAGCCTTGTCACTCGTCTTGACGAGGCCAAACGAGGGTCAAGATCTATATCTATACTTGGTCGTCTCAAAACATTCCCTCGGTGTAGTTATAGTCCAAGAAAAGGGAAAACACCAAAACCCGATATACTACATTAGCAAGATGCTTCAAGGTGTCGAATCCTAGTACCAAATGATAGAGAAGCTCATCCTCGCCCTCGTCACCTCGGGTAGATGGCTACGCCCCTACTTCCATGCACAGACCATAGTCATCTAGACCGACCACCCCATTTGGCAAGTGCTACAAAAGTTCGAATTGGCAGGAAAGATGACAGCCTAATTAGTGGAGCTTTTCAAGTTTGCCCTCAAGTTCGAACCAAGAAGAGCTATCAAGACCCAAGTACTGATCGACTTCCTGGTCGAGATGACGTCGACACCCAAAGAGGACCCATGGTGGATGTTGCATGTAGATGGCTTGTCTAGCCTTAAAGGTGGAGGCGCTGGAATCATTCTTGAGGGACTCGCAGGCATCACTCTAGAGCATTCACTCAAATTTGACTTTAAAGCTTCAAACAACCAAGCTGAGTACAAGGCCCTCCTTGTGGGACTCGACATGGCTCAAGAGGTTAGGGCACGGTGAGTGCACTGCCACACTGACTCACAACTAATGACCGAGCACATCAAAGGGACATACCAAGTGAAGGACCCTTACTCCTAAGGTATTACCATCGGGCTCAGACCGCGCTTCAAAGGTTCGAAAAGTGCAAGGTCCTACACGTCCCCGACAACAATAACTCCTACGTTGACACCCTTGCGCAGCTTGTCACATCCAAAACACCTCCTCGGTACTCCATTCTCCATAGGGTTTTGTCATCACTAGCAATAGACAGACCTAAAATTCTACAAGTTGAGGTCGAAGATAGGGGATGGATGACCCCCATTTGGAACTACTTGCATAATGGCACCTCCCTAGAGGACAAAGCTGAGGTAGCCAAGGTACGTCAGATAACCAACCGATACATTATCGAGGCTGACCACCTATACAAAAGAGGATTTTCCATTTCCACCCTTCTCTTAAAATGTTGGACAAAAGCACAAGCAGACTACATCTTGATGAAATCCACAAAGGCATCTACGAATTCCACTTGGGGGGCCAAACAATGGGAGCCTGCATACTTAAAGTTAGCTATTATTGGCCGACGATGAGGGAGGATTGTCGATTATATGTCCACAACTGCCACAAGTCAGGCCCATGGCCCTATCAACCACTCTCTTGCCAAGGAGCTACAACATGTCGTCGCACCATGGCCCTTCTCGACTTGAGCCATGGACATTCTTGGACCATTCCCTAAAGTCAAAGGACAAGTAAAATTCTTGTTCGTTGGCATGGATTACTTCATAAAGTGAATCGAGGCCAAGCTCCTAGCTTTGATCACCACTCAAAAAGTCCAAAAATTTGTATGATGAAACATAATATGTTGGTGCGAAATCCTCAACTCGATAGTGACCAACAACGATACCCAATTCGTGAGCAAGACTCTACACGACTTCTATGAACACTTACAAATCACGTACAAGGTGATCTTGGTTGAACACCCCCAAGAAAACGGTCAAGCCAAAGCTGCCAATAAGGTTATCTTGGGCGATGTAGCTAGATAGCACTACCATTGGTCTCCTCCAACCCTAACACAAAAACATTCGAGTGCCTAAAGCGTGTGCCCTCGTCTAACACCTCTCGGTCCACTCGAACCTGAATGCTTAAATGCTCAAACGCCCAAATGTGTGCTCTCACTGAACACCCTTTGGTTCACTCACACCTCACCCACGCACTCACGTTTGATCAAACCAAACTAGGTCAACTTGATAGTTAAAATAATAATAAATCGACATAAGATGACAACGACAACCCATCTTTTCATTAAATATGGAAATAGCAAGTACAAAGCGATACAAATATTTCGTTAATTCTCGTCCTCAGACATCTCATCCAAATCCATCAACACTTTGTTCTTCATGTCCTTGTTGACACTTAGAGCGGTCACATCCAAATCTAGAATGATTACTGCCAGTTGACTAATAGCCTTCGCAAAGCCAACCATGTGCTCGATCACGATAGATGACTCAACCTGCTTCAAGTCTTTGGTCAAACTATCTATTTTGACTTGAGACCTCATCGTAGTAGCTTTGGTGACAGTTGCCCTCGCCTCCGTAGCTCGTCAGCTCTCCACCAAGGACCCAAGCTTCCCCTCTCCTTGGCCTAGCTCTTCGTCGTTGGATGATAGCATTTTGTCCTTGGTCACCAGCATGGCTTGAGCTGCTTAGACGTCCTTCAGCAATTCAATCGAGGTTCGCCTTACACTTGCCATTTCCTCTTTTAGGGTGTCGACTTCCTTACGGAGCCCCTTGAGCTCCAATGCCCAAGCACCTTGCTCCCTGAGCTACTCTTAGGAATGCTTGAAAGCCTTCGCCTAGAATTGTGTCATAGCCCAAGAGTGGGTGTGATAGACGACTACCACCTCCATGGTCACAACGGGACCCGCCTTCACCATCAATTCTAAATCCCACGACAACAAGAAATTGAGCCCAATCATGTTTTGAGGTGGAAGTCAGGACCCCACAACGAATGCTTGCCACTCAACCCATTCAAACGCGCAAGGTTGAGCACTCGAGTCTTCGACCAATGGGCAGCGACAAAGGCATGCCCTCCCAATCGGTAGTGGGACCCTTGGTCGTGGACGCCATCTCCTACCATTTGTGCTCATTAGAACTGCCAGCCTTATCTGTTAGCGTTGAACTTGCATTCTAATGGGCCAGTACCATGTCATCATCAACCACCTCCTACCCGGCATCGATTGCATTCTTCTCGACATCTGCCACATCCTTCCCGTCAAGGTACCTATGCCTCAGGCTGCGGAAATCAAACTTCCCCATCAAATCTGCACAAGAAAGAAAAAGTAGTCAAGAGAAATTGGTGAGCGGTTGACCTACGATGCATCGACAACGAAATGCCTTTTCGCACAAAGCCCTAACAAGACCATCAACGAAGACCAGCTTAACAAGGTCCCAACAACTCATTCCCTATGGCATGAACCCTTTGTATGAAGTAGAGTAGTTAACAAAGAGACAAGTCTTCAAGAGACCTATCAATGACACCCACCTAGACTTTGCACTCACTTGGACCACGTAATAATGGAGAAATTTGGATGTAGTGGGCTCCATGTGCAAGCAGTGACAAATCACTTTAAATGCTTGCATAGTGGCCCACTCGTTAGGGTGCAGTTGGTTGGGAGCGATATCTAAGGTCCGCAGGACATCGGGCTCAAACTTATCAAAAGGGAGGCTTACACCGAGATCCCATAATTAGGTCTTGTACATGTAAAACTTTCTCATGTACACTCGCTCACTAAGGGAGTAGGGCTCCAGCATAAAGCCCTATTCGCTACCTAGCAACACCAACACCATGGCCTTGGATAGCTCGGCCACAAGCCCTCGCGAACAAAGTTGGGAAGGATACGCATCCACTTCCCCACTTAGCTAGTCGTATCCCGAGAGGTGGATTAGGGGAAACGCCCTCCTTTATGGAGGAACCTATGACTCCGGTTCGCTGTGGGTGCGGCCACCTGTACCCGAGATGCCACCTCGGCATGTCACACAGGGGAGGCGGCAAATTGAGAAGCGACCTTGGCCACTTCCCGAACAGACTTGGCACTATGAAGAAAAAGAACCCAAAATAAAGCTAATTATAGTATAGTCAACCCTAGGTCAATTTTTCTCAAGGACACAGTGTGCTCAATTGTGATTCGATGTGAAGTGAAATGATGTAGAATTTGAAGTGTAGAGTATTGACTCGTCTTGACATTGGCCGAGTTGCTCTCGGCAGAAACTGAGCTGATATGGGCTCGGCAAAGACGTATCAGACTTGGTTTCGGCTAAGTGCAGAACTGACGCTACACAGAGCAACTATCTCTGTCTCGGACTCGGAAAGCAGTAAATAGGGGGGTTTAATTGCAGAAACGAGTAGAAGTAAATGAATGCAGATGCAAGGATGCTATTGAGTTCTAAACTGTGGGTGCAGCCACCTATACCCGAGATGTCGCCTCGGCAGGTCATACAGGGGAGGCGGCAAGTTGAGAAGCGACCTTGGCCACTTCCCGAATAGACTTGGCACTAGGCACGCTGGACAAAGAGGATGAAGAAGAAGAACCCAAAGAGGTCGTTACGTTGACAAGCGTCACCTTGGCATCTAACATCCGGCCCTTGGAACCCGCTGAAGAGTCTTTATAACTCATAACTTACCTAAAGGTTGGGATGAGAAAGGAAGAGAGGAGATCTCTGTAGAATGGCTGAAGAAGAGCTTGGCACAAAGAGGTTGAGAGATTTAGAAAAGTAGGGAAGAAGGGAAGACCTATGACAGATGCCCCCATGATATATAGGATTGACTTGGGCCTCAAGTGCGATTGGGGATCCAGTACATGGAAGGTGAGAAGTCACGTCCCATGATTGGCCAAATCCCAAGGATCGCCTACACGCCAACCCAAGCAGCACATTAAATGCATATGCCGCTCAAGGAGTGGCTAATCATTAAGCGTAGGCGCAAGTTCCAATGTGTCAACTACCACACCTAGGCCCATGAGTCGACCCCTAGATGTCAAGGACGTGACGGCCACGACCATCAACCTCAACATGAACTAGTCACCATGTCCCTTTCTAAGAACGCTTGACACCGGGGCAATTGTACTTACCCTATTCAGAACATCTCAGCTTTCTCGTTGTGGGCTGACCACAACTCGACCCACTCGCGCGATACACACTGATACCTCGAGGTGCATATCTCAGGAATCGCCCCACATGGGCAGCCGACACACACATGCCTAACGCGAGCCCAACATTTATAAATAGGGAAATTTACACTCATACCAGGTATGCTTTACTCACTGTATACTTTCCTACACTCTAGCTCATACTAACTTAGGCATAGGAGTATCCTTGTAGGTACCTTCCCTTCTCGGCAGCACCTTGGCCTAGGCCGAGGAGGAAGTAGAGAAGATCCGCTCACACCCAACAACATGGGAGTAGGGATAAGAACTCGCCCCTATTAGAGAAGTCTCTTTCTGGATTCTCACTTGAGAATTCTTAACAAAAACATTTATTAATATATTTCTATATAATTGTACACCAATATATTTGTATAAATATATTATTAATACTAATAATATAAATATAAATATATATACATATATAAATTTATTTATTCAATAGTAGTAAATATACATGTAATTTTGGTCTTCTCTAATGATTAATTGTCAACAAATCATCATAACGTGTCATCAATACATTACATTTGCATTGATCTTCACATTAGTGTCAAATCATCAATCATATTAATGCTAGTAAGAAAAATTTTAAATATTTAATAAAAAAATAACAAAATGATCAAAATCACATTTTTGATATTTGAGAGATTAAAATTATACAATTACAAATTTTTGTTGAAAATTAACAAAAAAAAATAAAATTACACAATTACAATACTTAAAATACTAAAATTATATAATTATAATATAAAAAACAAAAAATACAATTAAATCAAAATAAAAAAATATTTTGTTTAATCGAAGAGAGCTTAGTAGAATTTGGTAGACGTAAGAAAACAGAACGAAATAGGAGCTTTATTTTATATTTGGTACGCTTTAAAAATAATACTCAACAAAACATGAAGTAAAAAAAACAATACATTTTAATTCTACTAAAAGGTGAAATTAAAGATAACAAAATAAATCAAGATGTATTATTCAATTTAATCTGCACATCTAACACTATCTAAGATTGCAACTTTACTTTTGTATATACCTTTCCTTCGTTCTTTTCCAACTTATCCAATATTTATAAGTTGTATATGAGAATAATTTATTTTTCAAAGAGAGAATCGTGACTGTCTATTGCTTAGGAGTATAATCATATCTCACAGGCAAATAAAATCAACATTTTGAAAAGAGTAATTTTAAATATAAGCTATTCAACATGACTTAATCCCAAAATTTCTTTTCTAAGTCCAACTTATAATTTCCACAAGTCAATTTAAATGGTAGTTAGTCAATTAAAAGTATTAAGAACGAAATTGAATAAATAACTTAAATGTCTTGACTCTTGAAAGGATTCAGTAGCATCCTCTGAACTGGTTCCTAAACTAATTAAAGTCACGGTTGCACTAGTAAAAGAGGTGATTAAAGATGAAGTATCTTTGGAGCTTCAAACTCTAAATTTGTCTTGACACATTGCAATATTTTTTTATTTATGTCAATAATGGAAAACTGTTTTTAAAAGTTAAAGTAATATTGTTAAAAGTAAAAGTAACAATTTTTTGAGTGTACTCCAAGTGATTATTGTCTTTTCTTATGTCCAATGATTTTTTTCCACTTAATAAGCTCACACTATAAGAAAAATCACTGCCTAAAACATAGGATCAACCAACGACTATCAAGAGCACCGCCACAGCGGGCTAAATGATTTGGTTGTAAAAGCGTTAAATTCACTCTACGATATTTCAGTTATTTATTAATTTTTATTAGTTAAAAAACTTGTTTTGTTTTATTCAGTGTTTAGTAAACAATTTTTAGAGAAAATTTATAGTGTTTTTTATACTTTATTTTAAGTAATGTTTTTCTAAAGCGCTACTAAAAATAGGTTATGCAGCTACTAAAAAAAGTTATGCACCATAATGTAAATATTACATTGTTATTTAATTATAATCTATTATAATAAAATGGTTGAACTTTATAATAGATATTTTAAAAGTTATATAAATGATGATTTATGATTAGATAATAATGTAAAATAATTTTATACTATTAGTGCATAACCATTAAATTTTATAAAAAAAATACACCATACATTGACAATGTAAAATAATTTATTTTACATTATCATCTCATCACACCTCATCATATATCATAAGTTTATCGAATTTTACACTAATTATTTTAAAAGTCATACCAATGATGATTGGAAGATAATGGAAATTTATATTGTCAATGAATGATTATTAAACTTTATAATAGAAAATAAATTATGCACTGATAATATAAAATAATTTTATATTATCATTCAATCACAATTTATCATATATTTTAAAATTAATTCATTTTTAAAATAGATAATATAAAAGTTAAAATAGTGATGATTTATAATTAAATGATGATGTAACTTTTTACATTATTTATACACCATCATCAAACTCTTACCATAATTATATTTATTTAATAATTTAATAAAAACTCAATCCATTCAATTATCTTAGTCTTTTAAGACATTTAATATTATTAGAGTCACGTGTAAACCTTCCTTATTTTAGACAAAATCACATGTTATCTCAACTTTTTCTTTTTTTTTTTTTTTCTGTTTTCTCCTTAAAATAACAAGTTAAACACTTTATAATAAAAGCTCTTTAAAATGTAGCTTATTTTTAATGAACAAATAATTAAAAAAGAGCTTTTAGAAAAGCTAATGATAGAAGCTTGACTGAAATTTATGGATAGCTTTTTCTTCTTTACCTCACTTTGAATCTCACGTATGCATCTCTTTATTTGATATTTTTACTTTGTCCGTACAAGTGACATACTTTCCCTATTTTTTGAAATGTTCTCCGCTTCTCCTCAATGAATTTTATACTCTTTTCCATTTATTTTTAGTGTCTTTGAATTATTTTTGATGGAAAAAACAATAATATACATGTAATAATGCAATAATGTAGTAAATATAAAATTTCCTAACTTGTAAGAATTTACAAGGAGTAATCACAAATAAAAAGGACAACAACAACGAGAAGAATCACGTAAGAGACACCAATATTTTTAACGTGGAAAACCCTCTCAATATGAGAGGTAAAAACAACGGGTTATCTAGACCAAAAAAATCAATCCATTATTATCAAACAAGGATATAAGAGTGTTCAATCAAGAGCACAAATTCGTGCATACAAATAGCCAACATAATCAAGCAACAAAACTTACAAATGGAGAGTAGGAAATAAGGAACAAGAAAGTGAAGAACTCACAAAATTGTGTTATTGTACGAACACAATGTCTCACACCAGATATCTCCAAATCAAGATTTGAATGGTCAAGATAAAGAACTATGTGTATTGAACCTATCGTCAAATTTTAGTTCAATTCAACAGTTAACGAAGAAGATATCGCGATTTTGGCGTTGTGTTGATCTGTGCAAAGATGAAAACATAACTCTTTCTTTCTCTCCCTCTTTCTCTATTCTCTTTTTGGCTGTGAAAATCCACTCTCTCAATCTCCCAATCTGACCCCTTTTCCTCTTATAAGAGAGACCTAGCGATCTTGGGAGTATTGAGTTTTTGTCCACATAGTTGGGAGTCTAAAAATAATCCAACATATCTCCTCCATCACAACTATGTGGAGGTGATCGCCAGTCCAACGATCTCACAACAAGTTTTAAACTTCCCTCTTGGCAATGCCTTTGTTATCATATCATCACCATTATCATTAGTATGAAATTTAACCAACTCTAATAGCTTAGCATCCAAAGCATCACGTATCCAATGATACCTCACATGAATATGCTTGGACCTAGAATGAAAAGTTGAATTCTTACTAAGATGAATTGCACTTTCATTATCACAAAAAAAAATGTATTTGTCCTAAACAAAACCAAGTTCCTACAAGAATTTCTTCACCCAAAGAAACTCCTTGCATGCTTCTGTAATGGCAATAAACTTTGCATTGGTAGTGGACAAAGCAACACACTTCTGCAATTTAGATTGTCAAGCCACGGTTCCCCCTGCAAACTTAATCAAATAGTCCAAAGTGGACTTTTTGGAATCAATGTCTCCATCCATATATGAGTATGATTATCCCACCAAAGTAGGCTTATCACTTTTAAAACAAAGTCTCAAATCATTAGTACCGTGAAGATACCTCAAAATCTATTTCATAGCATTCTAGTGCTCTCTACCAGAATTAGACAAAAATCTACTGACAATACCAACAACATGTGCAATATTTGGTCTCGTACACATCATTGCATACATCAAATTACTCACTACAGATGCATAAGGAACTCTGCTCATATTAGTCTTCTCAGCTTCATTTGAAGGACTATGTTTAGAACTCAGTTTAAAATAAGTAGCAAAAGGAGTGCTCACTGCTTTAGCATTTTCCATCTAAAATCTCCGCAACACTCTTTTAATATAGTGTTCCTGTGACAACCAAATTTTCTTTGCTTGTTTATCACAAATGATTCTTATACCAAAAATCTGTTTAACAACTCCCATGTCTTTCATAGCAAATGATTCACTCAATTGCTTCTTCAACCTGTCAATTTTGGAAACACTTTTCCCAACAAAAGCATGTCATTGCATACAATAGCAAGATAATTAAGTTATCATAAGGAGAAACATCAAAACCATCTCCAAGCTGCTGATCACTAACATAATTATGTTGCTCACCATTCTGAACATTATTCTTAGTAGTATCCAGATCATGTATAAGCATTTGAACTAGATCAATTGCAAACAAACTATTATCTTTCTTAGGTGTAGTCTTCTTTACCTTATTAATGTCTTCAATGGTTTGGTCTTCCATGAATTGCACATCACAGCTTCTGACAAGTTTCTTCTCAACAGGATCATACAACCTGTAATCATACTCATCCTGACCATACCCAACGAAGATACACTGCCTAATCTTCATATCCAACTTGGATCTTTTATCCTCTAGAACATGCACAAAGGCCTTACAACCGAAGACTTGCAAATGATCATACTTAGCATATTTGCCAAACTAAATCTTATCTAGCACCTTAGTATTCAAAGCAACTGTAGGACTGAGATTAATAATATGCATTGTTATGTAAGGTGCCTCACCCTATAAACGCTTAGGTAACTTTGCTTCAGAAAACATGCACCTAACTCTCTCAATCAATCTTGTTCATCCTCTATGCTAAGCCATTCAACTGAGGAGTTTTAGGAGGAATCTTTTCATGTCTGATACCATTCTACTTGCAATATACATAAAATGGTTTACAATACTCACCACCATTGTTAGAATGAATACATTTCACATTCTTCCTTGATTGTCTCTCAACCAAAGCCTAGAAATGTTTGAACTTCTCCAACACTTGGTCCTTTGTCTTTAAAGCATAAACCCAAAGGTTCCTAGAACAATCATTAATAAAGGTAAAAAAATAAAGTGCACCACTAAATGACTTTACCTTCAATGGGCCACAAACATAAGAATGCACTAATTTTAGCAACACTGACTTCCTTGAAGGAGGATGCTTCTTAAAGGATATTCTAGTATGCTTACCAGTCATGCAATGAGAACACTTCTCCAACTCTGCATTCTTCAATCTTGTATGCATATCCTTTTTGGCTAAACAATTCAACCATTTTTCACTAATATAACTAAGCCTTCAATGCCTCAAAGATGCCTCCATATCCATGGCATTCATACTATCTTTAGCAACCAAAGCTTTTGTCCAATACAATTTAGAAATTTTCTCCCTTTTCACCACAACCAAGTTACCTTTGGTGAGTTTCCATTTTTCACAACCAAAGTGATTATCATAACCACCATCATCAAGCATATGTACAAATATCAAGTTAAAGTGAACATCTAGAGCATGTTTGACTCCTCTAAGCCACAACTGCACTCCCATGTTATTTTGAAGCAAACATCACAAAAACCAATCACCTTGGTCACACCATAATTACCCATCTTCAAAACTCCAAAATCACCTAAGGTGTAAGATGTAAATAACTCCTTCCTTGGTGTAACATGTAGTGTAGCACTGCTATCAATAATCCACATGCTCTTATCGGAAACAAGATTAATCGACACAAAGTCTCGAAGAATGACAAAATCATCACCTATAGCAGTAGTGACATGATCATCATCATCATCATGATCCTTCTCTTTTGACTTACACTTTTTGCCTTTGTTCTCCTTTTCCTAGAAGAAACAATACTTATATATATGCCTTATTTTGTGATAGTAGTGACACTCCACATTCTTGTATTTTGACTTGGACTTACTTTTACTCTTTTCTCTTCCTTTTTTTTGACATTCCCCCTATTTTTAGTGACAAACACCTCAGATCGAGATGAAAAACCTTGTGCCTTCCCTCTCATATCCTCATTGAGAACACTACCATTGTGCCTTCCTGGAACAATCATCAATAAAGAAAACAAAATAAAGTACACTACTAAATGACTTTACCTTCAATGGCCACAAATTAGAATGCACCAATTTTAGAAACTTTAACTTCCTTGAGGGAGGATGCTTCTTAAAGGTACTTTAGTCTGCTTACCAACCATGCAATGAGAACACTTCTCCAACTCTACATTTTTCAATCCTGGATGCATATCATTTTTTGCTAAACAATTCAGCCATTTTTCACTTATATGACTAAGCCTTTAGTGCCCTAAAGATGCCTCCATATCCATGACATTCACACTATTTTTAGCAACCAAAGCTTTTGTCCAATACAGTTTAGAAATTTTCTCTCCTCTAGCCACAACTAGTTACCTTTGGTGAGTTTCCATTTTCCATAACCAAAGTGATTATCATAACCACCACCATCAAGCATATGCACAAATATCAAGTTAAAGCGAACATCTAGAGCATGTTTGACTCCTTTAAGCCATAATTGGACTCCCATGTTGGTGTGCAAGCAAACATTACCAACACCAATCACCTTGGTCACACCATCATTACCCATCTTCAAAACTCCAAAATACCTAAGATGTAAGATGTAAAAAATTCTTTCCTTGGTGTAACATGTAGTGTAGCACCACTATCAATAATCCACATGCTCTCATCAGACACAAGATTAACTAACTCAAAGTCTCGAAGAATGACAAGATCATTACTTGTAGTAGTAGTGACATGATCACCATCATCGTCATGATCCTTCTCTTTTGACTTACCCTTTTTGCCTTTGTTCTCCTTTTTCCACAAGAAACAATGCGTATGCATATGCCCTGTTTTGTAATAGTAGTGGCACTCCACATTCTTGTGTTTGAATTTTTACTTACTTATGCTCTTTTCTCTTCCCTTTTCTGACTTCTCCTCCTATTTTTAGTGGCAAGCACCTTAGACCGAGATGAAGAACCTTGTGCCTTCCTTCTCATCTCATCATTGATAACACTACCATTGTGCCTTCCTAGAACAATCATCAATAAAGGTAACAAAATAAAGTGCACCACTAAATGACTTTACCTTCAATGGGCCACAAACATTAGAATGCACCAATTCTAGCAACTCTGACTTACTTGAGGGAGGATGCTTCTTAAAGGATACTCTAGTCTGCTTACCAGCCATTCAATGAAAATACTTCTCCAACTCTGCATTCTTCAATCTTAGATACATATTCTTTTTGGCTAAAAAATTTAGCCATTTTTACTTATATGACTAAGCCTTCAATGCCTCAAAGATGCCTCCATATCCATGGCATTCATACTATCTTTAGCAACCAAAGTTTTTGTCCAATACGATTTAGAAAATTTCTCCCCTTTGGCCATGACCAAGTTACCTTTGGTGAGTTTCCATTTTCCATAACCAAAGTAATTATCATAACCACCACCATCAAGCATATGCATAGATATCAAGTTAAAGTGAAAATCTAAAGCATGTTTGACTCCTTTAAGCCACAATTGCACTCTCATGTTGCTTTGCAAGCAAACATCACCAATACTAATCACCTTGGTCATACCATCATTACCTATCTTCAAAACTCCAAAATCACCTAAGAAATAAGATGTAAAGAACTTCTTCCTTGGTGTAACATGCAATGTAGCATCGCTATCAATAATCCACATGCTCCATTGGATACAAGATTAACTGACTCAAAGTCTCAAAGAATGACAAGATTATTACTTGTAGCAGTAATGACACGATGACCCTCATCATCGTGATCCTTATCTTTTGACTTACCCTTTTTGCCTTTATTCTCCTTTTTTCACAAGAGACAATGCTTATGTATATGTCATGTTTTGTGACAATAGTGACACTCCACATTCTTGTATATGAACTTGGAATTACTTTTACTCTTTTCTTTTTCCTTTTTCTGACTTCTCCCCTTATTTTTCAGTGACAAGCACCTCAGATTAAGATGAAGGGCCTTATGCCTTCCTTTTCATCTCTTTGTTGAGAACACTACCCGTTGCCATTTGCAAAGAGACAACACTATTAAGGGCGTAATTTGTGAGAGACCTTAAAAGTCTCCCAAGACTCAAGTAGAAAATTCAAAAGTAACAGTCCAAAAATCTCATCTTCAAACTTGATGTCCATTCTTGACATCTGATTAAGAATCACTTGAAAATCATTCAAGTGATCTAAAAGGGAAATGCCTTCCTTAAAGAACTTTAATACCACTCTAATAAGGGAAAACAACAATGCACATGCAATGATGCAACAACGCAACGGATATAAATTTCACTAACTTGGAAAAATTTATAAGGAGTAATCACAAATAAAGATGGCAGTAACAATGAGAAGAATCACGTAAGAGACACCAATATTTTTAACTTGGAAAACCTCCTCCTCAACGTGAGAGGTAAAAAACACGGGTCATCTAGACAAAAAAAATCAATTCAATATTATCAAACAAGGATACAAGAGTGTTCAATCAAGAGCACAAATTCGTGCATACAACTAACCAACATAATCAAGCAACAAAGCTTACAAATGGAGAGTAGGAAACGAGGAACAAGAAAGTGAAGAACTCACAAAATCATGTTATTGTACGAACACAATGTTTCACACCACATACCTCCAAATCAAGATCCAAACGGTCAAGATGAAGAACTATGATGTTGAACATGTTGTCAAATTTTCAGCTTGATCCAACAGTTAACGAAGAATGTATTGTGATTTTGGCATCGTGTTGATTTATGCAGAGATGAAAACAAAACTCTTTCTTTCTCTCCCTCTTTCTCTTCTCTTTTTCTGGCTATAAAAATCTCCTCTTTCTCAATTTCCCAATCTGACTCCTTTTCTTCTTATAAGAGAGACCTAGCGGGCTTGAGAGTATTGTACTTTTGTTCATAATTGGGAATTCAAAAATAACCCAACAACTTTAACATTAAAAAAAAGTATTTCATGTCAATATATTTGAATTTGTTAAATTTTAAATGTTTAGTAGGAAATGAGTTTTTGTTATTTTTTTGTTTTAATTGTTACTCTTGTATATTCTTGTTTTAATTTTGTTCTTTTTTGTCCAAATTTTTTATTTCTTTAAAATATTATTGAATAATAATATTTAATAACTTAAATATGTTATCATTTGTAATTAATATTTAATTTTCTAATTAATATTATATATATTATTAGAAGAAATCAAATTATTCTAAAAGTTATTTTCCATTCTCACATTTCATTTTCTTTTAATTTAAATTTTTTAACAAATAATTTATATTTAATCATTTAATTAAAAAGTTATCACTATGCACATTATAGTATATTGTATAATTATTAACATGTTAACTGATTACAAAAATAATTAAAGGAAAACTGAATTATATATAGAGTAACCTCATGTGTATATTTTTGTCCTTTCTTCCGCTCATCTCTTAAAATTTAGAATTTACATTTTCATTCTCACATTTATTAAATTTTAATGATAAAGAATTTAATGATTCTAAATCTGGTTTTCTTTTAAATTTTATGAACAAGCCCACATTACACTCAATATTATTACATTGTTTTATTAAAACAATTAGGATTATAATTATCATTATTAGTAGTATTAATAATTAATAATAATATTATTATTATTTTAGTTTTATTAGTAAATTAATTATTCTGACTACATACTATTGAGTTTTTCTATTACTATTTAGAACACATAGTAATAAAATGTCCTAAATCCCAATCTGCAAATGGGCTCCTAAAAGTTATTCTTTATATATTTTTAATATGTTTGACGGTTTACACCTCCCAAATTACTAAGTATACCTTTTTTTTTAAATATAATTTTACTTAAATATTCTTATCTTTTTATTGATTTTATTTTAAATAATTATATTTTTGTTTATTCCTTTTTTTCTATTTTTCTAAATGTTTTCTTTCATCTAAATCTTTCTATTTCTCCACATATTTTCTTTTGGAGATATTATTTTCACTAACCTTCTAAAGTCTTTATCGTTATTGTTCTTCAGTTCTTCTCATTGACAATTTTCTTTTCAAGCGTTTTTATTCTAATAAGGACATTTCAAGCGTTTTTATTCTAACAAGGACATGTATGTGACTTAATGATTGTGAGGACAAATAATATTCTATAGTTTACGCATATTATATTAGATATTAGTTTATGAATAATAAAAAAAGAAAAATAAAGTTGTAATGAAATAAAAAATACCAAAACTACTTTTCCAGAAATTTATACTTGTCCCGGAAAGTAATTTTTGAAACTAAAAACATAGTTCCAAAACAAGTATAAATTTTCATAAAGGCATTTTTGGTAAAATACAAATAAGTCACTCACAATCCAAACAAAATACAAGGTAATAATGTACCTTCAAATAAAGTAATTGTTACAATTATAAATAAAAATACAACTTACAGTATCTTTAATGCACAATATTACATATAAATATGATAAAATGAGCACACCATACTCATTGAAAATATATAGGATCTAAAAATAATAAACATGAAATATAATATAAGGATTTATAGAATAAAGAAGATACAAATGAAACCTAAAATTAAGATTTAAATAGTAATAAAAATGAAATGTAAAATTAGAGTTTAAAGAACATCAAAGATGAAGATAAAATAAAATTTATTATTTTATATATAAAAATATTTTTTATAATAACAAATATATAAAAAAAAAAGAATTGTACTTAATAAATTGAAAAAAAAAGCCTGGCTTTGCACAAAAATGAGGTCAACCTTATTCAACAAATCCACCATTCCGGTTTGTAATTTTTTTTTTTTTTGTTGTTACAAGTACATCTTAATGTTATTCTATCACTTTATTGGCTCCAAACATATAGACAAAAAAGTGATCAGAATCACAATTCGGAGATACACGGGGAGAAATATTTTCATGAAGACAAATTCAACAGCCGGCACATATACAATCAATAAAAAAATTATAACTAATAAAAATATACATCTCAAATAAATATAAAATCTAACATTTAAAATAAAATAAAAAAATAGGATTTATCTGTTTATATGCGTAATTATATATATATATATATATATTAAATTATATTTCTTAGACTTTGAAAAGAAAGAAATATAATAAAAACATTATTCATCTTATTCAATATAATCTAATATGAAACTAAATAAAAATATTAAATTATTTTTATTACCTTTTAATTAATAAAAGAAAAAATATGTTATATACTGATAATATAAAATAGTTTTGTATTATTATCTAATCATAATTCACAATCGAACATGTATAAGAAGTTCATTGAATTTTATTATAAATATCTTAAAAGTCATACTAATGGTTATTTGTAATTGGATAAACTATTTTACACGGTTAGCATATTATCAATAAACTCTTAATAAAATAATAAAATAATAAAATAAAACTAAAAAATATAATTAACTTCAGTTGATTCTTTTTACTCATTTATTTTTTAAAATTTATTTTCTAAGGTTTGATTAATATTATTAAGTAATGTAATAGTGAGATCAAAATCGTTTGATCACGCTAATTTCATACTAATAAATAAAGTTGTTTGCTATCTTAGTTGTTTGTCATCTTGCTTGACCACATCTCTCATGGTCTCTTTGTCACTTTTCTTTAACCATATTCTTAATTTCGATAAGTCCAACTACAACTACTAGCAACGTAGGCAGACCATTCTAGTGATAATCATCGTGCTCTTACTCATCAACCTGGACTTCTTCTTGACAATACGATACTTGTACAAATTTGTAAAGAAAGTTTGGACACTAGCAATTGTGACTTCACAATCGAGAGATAAGATAGCTTCCTTGAAATAAGCTTAGAAGTAAGAAAGAAATTCTAGTGTTTGGGTAGGGGGAAATTAAGGCTTGGGATATCCAACAATAACAACTAGCTTTTGTGATATGGTTTTTTCAAGATTTTTATAAGTACAACTTGACATATTATACTAATCTTATGCTTGAAATGTTGTGTACTAGATTACTGGGGGAGAATGCTTCTAACATTTTGTACAACTTTTCATTTTAAATGATTTGTTTATAGGATATTTTGTCATAGACATTTCATGTTGGTCATATCTTGTGCTAAAGTCTAAAACTCACTTTTTATAGAGATATCCCATGGTTTTTACCTCTCATGTTGAGGGGGGGGGGGGGTTTCCATGTTAAAAACATTGATGTCTCTTGCGTGATTCTTGTCATTGTTGTTGTCATTCTTATTTGTGATTACTCGTTAGAGATTCTTGCAAGTTAGGGGAATTTATATCCGTTGTGTTGTTGCATCATTGCATGTGCCTTATTGCTTTTTCCCTATTAGAGTGGTATTAGAGCTCTCTAGTTTAAAGGGTGTTCTACTTGCTAGAATAATGGAGGTGATACATTATTGATAACGCGTGTTACATTGCACATTACACCAATGAAGGTGTTCTTTACATCTTATACCTCAAGTGATTTTGGAGTGTTAAAGATGGGCAATGATGGTGTGACCAAGGTGATCGATGTTGGTGATGTTTACTTGCAAACTAACACAAGAATGTAGTTGTGGTTTAGAGGAGTCAAACATGCTCCAAGTGTTTGCTTTAACATGATATCTGTGCATATGCTTGATGATGGTGGTTATGATAATCACTTTGGTTATAGAAAATGGAAACTTAGCAAAGGTAACTTGGTTGTGGCCAAAGGGAAGAAAATTTCTAAACTGTATTGGATAAAAGCTTTGGTTGCTAAAGACAGTGTGAATGCCATGGATATGGAGGCATCTTTGTGGCACCAAAGGCTTAGTCATATCAATGAAAAAGGGTTGAATTGTTTAGCCAAAAAGGACATGCTTCTAGGATTGAAGAATGCAGAGTTGTAAAAATGTTCTCATTGCATGGCTAGTAAGCAAACTAGATTATTCTTTAAGAAGCATCCTCTCTCAAGGAAGTCAAAATTGCTAGAATTGGTGCATTCTGATGTTTGTGGCCTATTGAAGGTAAAGTCAACTAGTGATGCACTTTATTTTGTTACCTTATTTGATGATTATTCCAGGAAGCTCTGGGTTTATACTTTGAAGTCAAAGGACCAAGTGTTAGAGAAGTTCAAACATTTCCAGGATTTGGTTGAGAGACAATTAGGCAAGAAAATAAGATGTATTAATGGTGGTGAGTATTGTGGATCCTTTGATGTATATTGCATGCAGCAGGGTATTAGACATGAAAAAATTTATCCTAAAACTCCTCAGTTGAATGGCTTAGCAAAGAGGATGAACAGGACATTGATTGAAAGAGTAAGGTGCATGCTTTCTGAAGCAAGGTTACTTAAGCATTTTTGGGGTGAGACACATTACACAACAGTCCTATAGTTGCTTTGAATATTGTGGTGCCAGACAAGATTTGGTTTGGCAAAGATGTCATGTATGGTCATTTGCAAGTCTTTGGTTGTAAGTCCTTTGTGCCTGTTCCAAAGGATGAAAGATCCAAGTTGGATATGAAGACTAGGCAGTGTATCTTCATTGAGTATGGTCATAATGAGTATGGTTACAGGATGTATGATCGTATTGAGAAGAAACTCGTCAAAAGCCATGATGTGCAATTAATGAAAGACCAAACCATTGAAGACATTGATAAGGTAAAGAAGTTTACACTTGAGAAAGACAATAGTTTGTCTGAAATTGATCTAGTTTGGATGCCTATACATGATCTGAATACTGCTAATAATAATGCTCAGAATGGTGAGCAACATAATTATGGGTGATCAGTAGCTTGGACAAGGTTTTGATGTTCCTCTTGATGATGATGTTGAAGAGGAATAAGAGATGTCACAAGATGAGAATTCGGGTGATGCTCTTGAACCACCTCCAGTCCAACTTAGGAGGTCTAATAGGTAGAGACAATCATCTATAAGGCATATTTCTGATGAGTATGTGACCTTGACAGATAGAGAAGAACCTGAATGTTACTAGGAGTCCATGGAGAGTGAAGAAAGGCAAAAGGCTTATCAATCTAAATTGCAGAAATGTATTGTTTTGTTCACTACCAAGGCAGAGCTTGGTTTTGTTCAGGATGAATATTTGTTATTTTGTGATAGTGAGAGTGCAATTCATCTTGGTAAGAACTCAACTTTTCATTCTAGGTCCAAGCATATTGATGTGAGGCATCATTGGATACGTGATGCTTTGGATGCTAAGCTGTTAGAGCTGACTAAAGTTCATACTGATGATAATGGTGCTAACATGATGACCAAGATGGTTCCAAGAAGGAAGTTTGAAGCTTGTTGTGAGATCGCCGGACTGATGATCACCTCCACATAGTTGTGATGGGGGAGATATGTTGGGTTATTTTTGGACTCCCAACTATGTGGACAAAAGTCCAATACTCTCAAACCAGCTAGATCTCTCTTTATAAGAAGAAAATAGGTCAGATTGAGGAGACACATAGAGTGACACATATAGACACATAGAAATATAGAGATTGAGAGAGAGAGTGAATTTTCACAACCAAAAGAGAGAAGAGAAAGAGGGAGAGAAAGAAAGAGTTCTACTTTCATTTCTACACAGATCAACACGACGTCAAAATCATGATATCTTTTTTTAACCGTTGGATCGGGCTGAAAATTTGACAAAAGGTTCAATACACATAGTTCTTCATCTTGACCGTTCAGAACTTAATTTGGAGGTCTATGGTATGAGATATTGTGCTTGTACAATAGCACAATTTTGTGAGTTCTTCATTTTCTTATTTCTTGTTTCTTGCTCTCTATTTGCAAGTTTTGTTGCTTGATTGAGTTGGTTGTTTGTATGCACAAATTTGTTCTCTTGATTGAACACTCTTGTACTTGTATTTGATCATAGTCAATTGATTTATTTTGTTTGGTCGACCCATGGTTTTTACCTCTCACGTTGAAGGAGTTTTTCCATGTTAAAAATATTGGTGTCTCTTGCGTGATTCTTGTCATTCTTATTTGTGATTACTCCTTAGAGATTCCTTCAAGTTAGGAGAATTTATATCCGTTGCATTGTTGCATCATTTCATGTGCCTTATTACTTTTTCCCATCACTCCTAAGATTCTTATAAGTACTTGAGATTTACTTATCTTAACCTTGAGATTGTGCTAGGTTATTGTGAGCTAGTGTTCCTGAGGTAGAGAATTTACTACATTATCCTATACAACTTTCACATATTATTACATATATTGTTAATGGTTTTTCTTTTTATTTTATTTGTTCAAAAAATATTTTATAACAAACATTTCAGGTTTGTATTTAGAATAGCTTATGCTAAAGTCTAAAGCTCACTTTATATAATGATGATATCTCATTTGTTAATTCAAGAAAGATTGACGTATTTTTTTTACCGGCACTTAGTCCCCTAGATTTGAAATTTCTATAACTTTGGTATCACATTGACGTGATAGGTACTTGTGGATCCTGAAGTGACACTGATATGAGAAAGAAATAAAAAATAGAAAATTTGTAAAATCCTCCATTCACCACTAAATACCTTAATTACTACAATAATAATGTGAAACATATATTATATTGCATTAAGTTTAAAAAACAATCTAGTTATTCTAATATTTTATTGAATAATGTAAATTAAATTATGTGTATAAATTCAATTGATTCTTTTTACTTCTTTATTTTTTATGATATATTTTCTAAGGTTTTCTTAATATTATAAAGTAAATATAATAGTGGGAGCAAAATCGCTTGAACATACTAGTTTCAGACTAATAAATAAAGTTGTTTGTCATCTCGATTATTCGTTATCTCGCTTGGCTACTTGTTTAATGACATCTTTGTCATCTTCCTTTAACCATACCATGAATTTCGATCACTACAACTACCAGCAACGTAGATGGATCATTTTGGTGATAATCATTATGCTTTTTGTCATCCTAGTGGTATGATACTTGTACAAATTTATCAAAAATGTTTGGACACCAACTCTCTGCAACGAGAGACAAGATGGCTTCCAGAAAAGCTGAGGTAAGAAATTCTACTGTGGGAGATTTTTTTAAGGTCTTGGGCTCTTCAACTACAACAACTAACTTTTGTGGTGTGATTCTCCCAAGGTTCTTATCAATACAACTTGACATATTATATTGATCTTATGCTTGAAATGTTGTGTTAGGTTATTATAGGCTTTTGTTCTTAATTGGTGGATGCTATGACATAAGATTTGCTACATTATGTCACAACTTTCACGCGTTATTATATTTATTGTTAATGATTTTTCCTTTTAATTTATTTGTTTAAAGGATATTTTGTAATAGACATTTCAGGTTGGTCTTTAGCATAACTTGTGCTAAAGCCTAAAGCTCACTTTATATAATGATATCACATTTGATTATTCAGAAAAATAAAAGATGAAAGATATTATTTTTAATACGAGGAGAGATCAAGTTATTATAAGAGTATCTTTAAAATAATTTTCCTTCATCTTAAGACCTGCCTTGGGAGAGTTAGGGGGTGACCACCTAGGACCCAAGCTCAGTAGGGACAATTTTCTTTTTTAAAAAAACAATCAAATTATTATGTATTAATTTTTTATATTTTATGTTAATTTTATAAATAATTAAAACTATTATCTTGAATATCAATTTCCTTTTCTTTATTTAAATTAAAATGTGAATTGTGATTGTAAAATACTTTTGTTGTTATTTTTTCTTCATATATGTTATATTCGTCAATTCATGTTAAATGAATTTTTAGCTTTGACATATAAAAGAAAAATAGGAAATATGTAATATTGTTCATACTTTCAGTTATTTTTTTCAACTAGATAAGAAACACAAACTAAAAATGAAATTATAAAGAAAATTTATTTCTTTGTTATAAATTAAAATTTCTAACTTGGATAGTGAACCTCTCACTTTTTTCACTTTCAATTAAAATTTTTTAACATTCTTTCTATTATCTTTCGAAGGTGTATTTCACGTATCTTCATAATTAGTCAAAAATGTTTTATAATACTTAAAATATTTATTTAGAAAATATTTTATAATATTTTTATATAAAATAAAAATTTATCTTGTATAATACACATGATAAAATACTAGAGAAAACTAAAAGTCAATATATTAATAAAGAATATACATGTAAGATTTAATTTGTCACAATAATGTTTTGTTGATGATAAACAATAATATAAAAATAAATTGAATAAAATATAATATATCTTTTTGAAAATTTTTAAAACTGTTATTCATTTAATATATGTCTATTTCTTTAATATAATAAATGTTTACTTTAACAAATGCTATATATAAAATGCCTTATTTACTGTTTCACCTTTAGGCCCATAAAATGTTAGGATTGACCGTGTCTCATTTCCATTATTCATTTTCTTGCAATTGTATAGTTCTACAGTGACACATTTTATTCATTAAATTACAAAAAAATAAATGATAAGCATGAAATAACTTGATCTCTCTTCTTTAATATTTATATTATATTTTGAACTAACTTTTTTTAAAAGTTAAAAAGTGAATAATAAAAATGTGCACACATTCACACCCACATGCACATGCACATGTACACACCATACACACATTAAAAGTAAATAACACAACTAATTTTTTTAAGGATTTAAAAATAAGTAACATACATGTACATGTACATACATGACCATGATACTTGTGCAAGTTTACATGCCCAACAATTTTTTTTTAAATATTAACAATAAATAAAACACATTGAAGATTAAACAATAAATAGCATGTGCACACATATAACTAACTTTTTCAAAAATATAAAATACACATCCAGTCAAGTCTTTAAAGTTTAGGATCCACTTGTGAAAAAAATGTTGTTTAAATTTAACTTATTTATTTAAACAAGCTTAACTGAAAGTTTGAATTTATCTTATTTTTAAAAAATAAAACTTAATGTTTTCTTGTTTATAAAAATTAAACTTTAATATTGACTTATTTAGTTCATTTATAACTTAATTACTTGTGGTTTATATAATTTTTTTTTCTTATATTATTTTTTAATTTTATTAATTTAATATTTAATAAATAGTTTAATACTAGATGATAATATTCAAATAGAAATATGTGTTCAATATTTAGTACGTGACTTTCAAACATTTTAGACTATTGTATTTTCATAAAAAAAATCACAAGTTCTCTATTATAAAAAATAAACTTTAAAATTAATTTTTCTCATATTTTCATAATAAATATATAAATAGCAAAGTTTAATAAATTTAATGGTTTATTTTGTATGAACTAATTGTTACAAATTTAAGCACAAACCATGAGAATGAATAACTATACATGGTGAGATCCTTAATAAAATAATTTTTTACATTGTCAAATATTCTTCTTTTATGTTCTTAGCCAATCACAATCTTTTTTAAATTTATTATCATAAAATTTTTTTGAAATGCATAAGTATTTTTGTTACAATATTTTCTTAAATTTTTATTATATTTCTTAGATATTGAAAAAAAATATAATAAAATAATTATTGATCTTATTTAATATAATATAATATAAAACTAAAGAAAATGTTGAATTGTTCTTATTACCTTAAATTAATAAAATAATATAATAAAATTTTAAAAAATATGTAATTAACTTTAGTTGATTCTTTTTACTCATTTTTAAAAATATATTTTCTGAGGTTTGCGTGATCATAAAGTAAAGATAATAATGGGACAAAACCGCTTGACCACCTCAATTTCCGAGTAATAAATAGCGTTATTCATTATCTCTATTGTCAAAGATAGGTTGTTTGTCATCTTATTTGGTCACTCCTCTCATGACATCTCCGTCGTCTTCCACCGACCACATCTTGAATTTCGATTGGTTCGACTACAACTATCGGCATCATAGATGGTTCCTTCCGGTGGTAATCACCATGTTATTCCTCATCAACATGTGTTTCTTCTTAATGGTACAATATTTGTGCAAAATTGTCAAGAATGTTTGGACTCCAACCGCTGTGGCTCCACTGCCGGGGGACGAGATAGCTCTCCCGCAACAAGTTTAGAGGTAAAGAATTCTAGTGTGAGGGTTTTTAAGCCTATTGGCTCTCCAATTACAACAACTAGTTTTTTGGGTGTAATTCTCTAAAGATTTTTATGTTTGAATTATTGTGTGCTAGATTACTTTGATCTTATGCTTGGAATGTTGTGTTCTGGATTACTATGGAAGGTTTTCCTAATTCGTGGATGTTGAGGCACATTATTTACTGCATTAGGTCATACAACCTTCACACATTATGACATCTATTATTAATGAAATTTTATTTTAATTGGATATGTTTATATCCTTATATAGTTTGAGATTCTATTTGAAAATTTTTATGTAATGGATTATGTATGAAAGTAGGAATAATTTAAATTTTATAGGTAAAGATATAATTTTCTCAACTTATTCTCACATTTAGTTATATATTATATTAAATGATTGAATATTAGTTGTCATTACAAGGCTTCAAGATGGGGAAGACTTCAAGATGGGGATGATAAATTGAGAAATTTTTGGTTGATTGAGTATTTGTTGTCATTACAAGAAAGCTTTAAATTATCTTGTTTAAAACAAAATAAAACTTGAGCTTGTCTTGTTTATAAATATTAAAGTTTAAGCTTCACTTATTTAACTTATTTATAAATTAATTATTGGTGCTTTTATAGATTTTTTTCTTAAATTATTTTTTTAACTTTATCAATTTAATATTAATAAATATTTTAATACTAGAAGATAATTTGCAAATAGAAATGTGTTAATGTGTGATATGTGACTTAAAAGTACTAGACTTATATTTTCGTAATCTAGTAAATAAAAAATCAAAACTTCTTTACTATAGAAAAGAAATTTCAAAATAAGTTTGAACTTTTCAAACAAAATTCTCATATTTTCATAAGGAATGCATAAATAACAAAATTCTTATATTTCTATTATAATTGATTTGTTTTGAGGAAATATAATAGTGTCGTTATTTCATATGCATTTGTGGGATGCTAATAATTATATAGTTGCTTGTATGATGTTATTTGATTGTATGTTCTACATAGCTTTGCATTCACATTGTGGGCTTGTAGTATGATATATTCTCACTCCTTTATGTTTGTATTATTGTGATTGGGTTGATTGTGATTGCAGGTGGTTGAGAGTAGCAACAAGATGATTGGGCTGAGGTTCCTTTTACTTGTTTTCTTTTATTTTCTTTTGAGATTTCAAGCTATGAATGGATGTAACATTAGAGATAATGTTGTAATGAGAATTTATTTATATTGTGTTTAACTAAATTATTACTTTATTTTCTTTAACTGACCTTTGAAGTACCATTAGGACGTTTCAGTTTATGTTATTTTATTAATAATACGAATGGTATGAAAATGTGAACTCTTTATCATGTTTGGATTCGAAATTTTGATTTATTTGTATTTTATTCGTTTAATTATTATTATATAGTTGGGATGAAATATAATAAAAGACAAGATCTTGTTATTAAATCGTGCAAAAGCATTTATATTTAATATTTAATTAATATTTTGTAATTAATGTATTTAGTATACTGTTTATAGAATAAAAGAAATCAAAATAGAATATAATGGTGGAAAAAAATTAGTTATTATATTTTTTATGAAATGTAATTAAGGTTCTAATATTTTCAAATCAATGAATTTGATTCTTAAATTTTAAAAAATATGAAAATTTAGTCTATTTTTCTAAGAATTCATTACTTTTTTTTAATTAGGAGTAGAGACTAAATTCAAATATTTTTTAAAAGTATAAACTAAATTTATTACTATGAAAATACAAAAATTTTGATCATGTTTAAAAAAAAAAAAGTAAAAACACATTTTCCTAGAAAATAATATGAATGGAAATGGACGTATTTTAAGAATCTATGACTTATGTAAGAGACACTACAATACACGTCCCCATTACGTATAATAGGTTTTTACTTGATCTTACTTTCCAAATCTGTCAAATAAACTCAAAAAAATGGAAAAAAAATAACAAAAAAGTATATTTCACCTCAACATCCCCTTATGTCTCTTCCCATTTTTGTTAATACCAAATTTCAATTATCCAAATATTTGGTGTTAATATAGTTCATGAAACTAACAATAAAGTTTAATTTTCATTTAACTAATTTTTTTTCAATATAATTTTTTAAAGTAGTTGTTACAAAAATTAACTATCACACTATATTTGTTTGTTACACATAAAACTAACCCAAACTTTCAATTGTCTCCATTTGGTATCAAAATGAGAGAAAAAGGATAAATAAAAACATGTGAAGTCAATGGTTGTAATAAGGTGTGTTTTGATCAAATTTTATTATGCACATTTATTTACCATTTTATGTCAAGTATCCAATAAATGATGAAGGGAGAGAAGAGAGACAAAATTATTTTAGACGAAAACATAACATACACAATAATTAATGAATAAATAATCGGTCAAATTTTTTTTATCCCGTATTCTAATTAAATTTTTAATAATTATTGATTGAGAAAAGTTTAGAAGTATATCTAATTAGTCTTTAGAGTTAAACCATTAAAGTGTGAAAGGTTAGTTTAATTAATCATTTTATTTGACTATATTATATAAATTTTTTAGCATCAAATACTTATAAGGTCTATTTGAATAAACTTCTTCATAAATACTTATAGGAGAGAAAAATAAGTCAGAAAAGTGAAATAAATTTCTTCATAAATTAAAATTAATTTATATATAAATTAATTTGTAGAAACTCTTTTCTTTTTGAAGAAGTTAATACAAGAGAATTTCGACAAATTAATTTGCACATAAGATAATTTTAACTTATTGATAAGTTTATTTATTTTTACTTTCTATTTTTTCTCCTATAAATAATTGGAAAAAATTTATCCAAATAAACTTATAATAACAATTGGATTATTACTTGTTACAAGATTGTTTCAATAAAACCCAAAGATGTGTGGGCTATGCAGTTTACCATTGGGACTTATCTTATAGATGGAAAATATTTCAAGCCCTTGATCTGGCTGAGTATAGCTGAATAATGACTCAGAAATTGCTACTAAAATATTTATACTCAATGCCAACCTGTTAGATGCCTCGTAGCATATACTATCTTTTATATTTTTCTTGCATTATGTGAATTAGTTGAGCAAAGTATATGAAATTAATGTTTTGACATTTTTAAATTGCCTTAATTTTTATTGGTAAAAATGTTTAGGTAGAGAAGCTTAATATCTTATATTGGATTAACTTTTCAGAATAAGAATTTGAATTTTTTTTCATTTTTTTTTACAAAATTATTAATATTTTGTTCATAATCAAGATTCTTTAAAAAAATATTTTCAATAAAAACCAAAGAATTTTTTTTTTAATCTACTTTGGGACATAAGAAATTGTAAATAAAATTTAAACAATTTTAATTTTAAAAAACTTTTTTGAGCAGATGAAATAGTAATTATAATAGTTAATATTATTCTATAAGATCGAAAGTTGCTAGAGAAGTGATTTGATGTTTGTAGTCCTTAACTAAAGTTTGAGATTTAATTTTCAACTTAGGCATGAAGTTTTAATTAGAGGTATCATTTTACTTCTAAAGAAGTTGATTTGGTAGGAGGAAGGGTATCTCCTAACTTAAAAAAAAAAATCATTTTATAATTTACACATGTATTAGGAAAATAATTAAATATTTTCAAATAATCCTGTTACTATCCTCTATCAATGGTCCATATACAAAGTGATAAAAATATTATAAAAAAGAGACACAAAGTACTGAGAAGGCATGATTGAGATTTATAGATGAGAGGAAAACAGATATTTAACACTATTATTTACATTAATTAAGAGAGAGGTTTTCAATATCTTTATTTATATTAACGATGATAAAGAGGTTTATAGTGAAAAAAATAAAAAAAGATCATAATCTTTTTTTATGTTGAATATTAGACATAAATATTAAATTGTACTATTAGGATTCATTTTCCTAAAATTGAGTGTATTTCTGTGCTGAGAAGTGATAACATAATTCGTTAATTAACTATTTATTCATGATTATTTTACTTTTTATATAACAATTTTTTCATATAAACTAGTACTCCTTAAAAAAATGGGGCCTTGCATGGTGGGCCCACGTCGATCACCCTTAAAAAATAATATAATAATAATAATAATAATAATAATAATAATAATAATAATAATAATAATATAATATAATATAATAATAATAATAATAATAATAATAATAATAATAATAATAATAATAATAATAATAATAATAATAATAATAATAATAATAATAATAATAATAATAATAATAATAATAAAAGTTATGTATGATAAATGCAAAATCTATTTTTTCTTTTAGTAAAAACTTTAATGATTATACACTATTAATATAAAAAAACTTACACGATCAGTTAATAAAAATATATTAAAACAGTGTATTAAAAATCATATTACTAACAATCCTTTTATAACTAATATCATTTATACATTAACACTCTAATTTTGTGAAGTCTTGTAATTTGTAAATGAATAAAGTCTTTTGTGGCAGGAATGTTCTACTATAAAAATAAAAATTCTAAAGACCATAATATTGGTTTCCCCGTTAGACACCTTAAGGATATAAATTTTCTTTTAAATATATAGCTATAAAACTAGTAATTTTTAAATTTAGATGAAATCTAACTTAATTTTAAAAAAATTATAAAATGAAATTACCGAAGCCTTTATAAGCTTTATTTTGTCTGTATTTAGAGTTAATATACGAGATTCAACGGTAAAGTAACAAATTACTTTCTTTATATTCAAATATAAAAAAAAATTAACTAATTCATGCAATAATTAAGAAATTTAGCTAATATTATTTAATTTTCTTAATATAGTAGTATTATTTAAAAAATAAATTTGTCTTAAATCCTTCTTCAATGAAACTTAATATAAAAAAATAAAAAATATAGAATCTCAATCAAATAAAAAATATTTTAGAATAGTATCATTAAATAAGGTAAAATTAATTAATATTTACTCATATTTTGGTACAGTAATTTTTTTTTACTTATTTTGAGTCTCGAAATAATACTAATTTTATTCAATTAATATTTTTAAAAATAAGAAAACTATTAGTAAGAAAAAATGATAATAGGCAAATAATTAATAAAAATGAATATAAAACAGTCTACTACATATGCAAACAAAATTAAAACGTTACCGTTTTTATAGAAGAAAGCAGAATAGGCAGAGCAACCTGGACCTCCAACGAGCCAAAGCAGGAGAGGGTCATTGAAGGGACTCCTTTGAGATTCAACAAAGTAATAAAATAACTAGACCTCTTCTCTTTCTCCAACACCAATGTATCTGTATATATATGTCATGCATATGTTGTTACCACATTTTAAATTGATATTATACCACAACAAACTATTAACCTTAGCAGTGTGCTTGATAAAAAGGGAAAAAGGAAAAAATGATGAGAGAAAAAAACACAAATAGCGATATTTTTTTTTAATGAAAAAGCAAACAAAATTTTTTTCTCTTTAATTTAAATTTCAAGATTTTCTTTCTCTTTTTTATTCCTTAATGAAATCAAATATTGTGTCCAAAATCTAAGCAAATTCAGAAAACAAAAGTACGAGGTTATAACTGACCCAGTATTCAAAGTGAATGGAAGATCCCCAAAACCTGGTAGATTCTTGACGATGAAATCCGAAGATGTGACGTGGAACAAATGCAACACAACAACCAAAGCACACCATGACTTCCAAACCTTTAACCATTGTGTCACTACACTTATGGCACCAAAAATGAATTTTTGAAGAAGACAGGGTCCTTAACGAGGGTACTAAACTACTAATAACGAAACCACTTTACGACTCTTGTTTGATATTCTTGAATTCAATTATTGTCTCATTATTTAGAGTTATGTGCTGTTCATTAATTAATACCTTGAACAAAATGATAGATCGATCAACGACTTAACATGAGTTGTACAACTTTATTTTTATTAGATTGTTTGCCCTTTAAGTAAGTTTTGGTTGGATTCTTTTACTTTACGACAAAAAAATTATGCATTGAATATACCTACAATTGCAGCACCTTCATTTTCATGCGCAAGTCGATTTCTTCCTCTGATTAGGACTCTTTATTATGGCTTCCCTTAGTATTATGTATTTCAAGAAGCCTTTATTAAGGCTAAAGTTATTGTTATGCATGGATGACGCATAATATATTTTCTAGATGATCACAACTTGTCACGCGCTTTGAATGCGAGGGATGTTTCTTTTGAAGCAATTATTACCCTCAGCATTTGAAAGGACGAGTTCCAAAGACATTTTACTCATAAGTTGTACGTTAGAGTGTTCATGTTTTAAACAGAATTTCAAACTTTGTTGTTCAAAACAACACCCCTTAAAAAGTCCTGAAGTGGAAGAAAACCTGTTGGAGACTACTTCAAAATCTTTGGATGCATTGTGTATGCTTATATCCCACATGAAAAAGGGAGAAACTTGATGAAAAAGCTAGAAAATGCATCTCTCTTTGTATAAGTAATTTACAAACTTGTAAATTATTTAATAAACCAATGAAGAAGATTGTGACCAACTGGGATGTTATTTTTGGTGAAGAAAGCACATGGAAATAGAATGAACAACTTCAACAAGTTTTTTATGATAATTATGTTGAACATGAATAAGTTTTAGCATTAGATGTGCCTAGATATTCATCTAACATCCACTACAACTTCATTGCCTATTGCTTCAATAGATGAGAACGAAGCCCACACAATTGGACGAGCTATAAGAAAGGTTTGCTTGGATTAAAGTTTGTGAGATAAGTGAGGTAAATAACTTAATTATTCATTTTTCCTTGTTTACAAATTAAGATCCTACAACATTTGGAAAGCAATAACTCTGTATACTCACCATACTAAATAATAGGTCCTAATGTTTATGTATAATGCTCTTGGGTGACAATTGAATTGATGTAGTTTGTGTTTGTGTGAGCTTCTATTATGAATAAGTATTGAAATCTTATTGTGATTTTGTTTTAAGTGGTTAATAATTTATCTTCATTTGTTTCTATCTTTTGGGTTGTTAAGTACATTTGTTTTTATTAAATGGTTAAGCTTTTAAGTTTTGCTTTTCCTTAATGATTAAGTTTTTGTCAATTGGTTTTGGATAATTTTTGTCATTGTTTTTTGATTTTTTGTCAATATATTTTTGAATATTTTTATTGTATTCTCTTTGATTTGATAAGCATTTGTATTGTTCATACCAAATTAAAAGTATTGACAACACCTTTCGACTTGCGAGAAACTATAAAAAGTGGAATTAGTTGGATCTAGTTTATTAGCCTATATAAAGATTTGAGAGTAATTACTTTGTATTAATCTCTCTTATCTGAATTTATTTTGTCTCTCAGTTTTATAGTCTTCTCTCAACTTCTACCTAAAATCATGTTTACTAACAAAAGCATCACCATGTGACTCACCATGTGACTGTGCTCACTAAAATGCCTTTTGAAAACTCTTAATCAATATAAATTCAAATGTTAAAAGAGAACTTCAAAACAAATATTGCTTAATAACTAGTTACATATTTAATTCACCTTAAAACATGTTCTAAGTTCTTATGTAAAGAAACCTTTAATAGCGTATAAAATAGTTTTACCATCAATGTAAGGGAGAATGGAAGAAATAATGATAAAAGGGAAATATGTTTATTTTTCATACTTCAAGTCAAATTCAAGTCTCATCAATGGACAATCAGATGCAATATATTCTGATTGTATATTGTTGCAACCAAGGTCGTGAAAGGATGGTGAAAAAATAGAATAGAGATGGAGTTGTCACCAGTAAATATTAAGAAAAACATTGGAAAAATCTTGGAAGGAAAATGATGATATGCGGAATTAGATTTTGAATCCAGAAGTCCATTACGTATAAGAAAGATATTAGTACAATTCAATGTCCATTATAAACAATTACCTTTAATTAGTTAAACAATTTATTTATGAATTTCAAAATGCTTATCTCGCCAATTATTGCAAATAAAATTAGATTTCATTATCATAAAAGGAATGTTTATTATTTTTAGTATTTTGGGCTTGACAGGAGTGATCCCCTACTCCTACGTATCTCTTGGTGCAATGGAGAAATTAGATTCACTTAGTTCTAGCAGATAGAAAATGTTTGGTGTATTTGATTTTGACTTTTATTGGATTTTTGGGATTTTGATTTGTCATAGTTCGTATATCCCATGACTAGTATAGGTGTACTCATAAACTAAATAATTTACTTTGTTTTGATTAGAAGAAGGTTTAGGCTTGCTGATTTAGAGTGTATCCAAAGGACCTAAGAACCATCATGTCCATCATCCAAAGGGAGCGTCCAAAGGTGTGCATGTCTAAAGAGAACATTCAAAGAACCCAAGAGTCATCCAAAGGATCCTAGAAACGTCCAAATGGTATAGACGAGCTCCCAAATAGCAGACCACCAAAAGGGAAACTGAGTTGTCTTGTGACATGAACGAATGGGAAAGAAAGATGCAAAATATTGTAGAAAGAAGAAATAGAGCCATCTGAAAGCTCCTATGTTTAAAAAGGTGAATGAACAAGAAAGATAAATAACCAACAAGCAAAAGAGGAAAGAAAAGGAACCATCCGGTGGTTCCTTAGTCCAAAGAATGTGCACGTATTGTAGTAAGGACACATAGCAGTAATGAGTAACAAAATATAGAAAGAAGAAAAAAGAGTCATCAAAATACTCCTGCGTCTAAAGACGTGGACGTACCTCAATGATACATGACAGCAAGCAACAAAAAGAAAAAATAGAGTCATTTAAAGACTCCCATGTCCAAAGGCATGAATGTACTCCAAGATGTATGTCAACAAACAATAAAGAGAAGGAATGAAGTTATTTGGAGACTCTCGTGTCCAAAGACATGGATGTGGCACAAAGATACATGATAGCAAACAATAGAGAGAAGAATAGAGTCATGCGTACAACAAAGGTGTGTGACAACAAAGGTGTGTGACAACAAAGGTGTGTGACAACAAACAATAAAAGAAATAGATTCATGGACATACAACAAAGATAGATAACAATCAGCAGAAAAAGAAGCACAGAGTCATCCAAAGACTCCCGTGTTCAAAGAGCTTGGGTGTACAATTGATAAATGATAAGTAGATAATTAAAAGAAGAAAAATGTTGTCTAAGGGACCCCACATTCAAAGAGTTTGAATGCATAGCATGTGGCTAATAATAGATAAATAACAACAAGAAGAAAATGAGGCATCCAAGAGCCTCTATGTCCAAAGAGTATGGATGTGTCACAAAGATAGATAATAGATAATAGAAAGAAGAAAAGGGACCATCCAGAGGCCCTTACATTTAAAGAGTATAGACAAATAACATGTAAATAAGTAGAAATGGAAGGACTGCCTAGATGGGTATCCAAAGGATCTCAAGATCCAAAGGGAGGCTGGGCTAGCAAGTAGAATATTGGAAATGGAGAGACTGGCCAAGTGGGTGTCAAAGTACCTTAATGCCCAAAGGAAGACTAGGTCAACAACCAAAATATTGGAAATGGGAGGACTATCTAGATGGGCATCCAAAGGGAGGCTAGGTCAACAAGCAGAATATTGGAAATGGAGGGATTTCACAAATGGACATCCAAAGAACCTTAGCCTCCAAAGGAAGGTTGGGTCAACAAGAAGAATATTAGAAATGGAGGGACTACCTAGATGAGCATCCAAAGTAGGCTATAATATTAAGGAAAATAAATGGAATGGTGTGGATTGCCCAGACGATGTCCAAAGAGCATGAATGAGCAATAGGTTAAATAGAAAATAACAACAATGGGAAGAGACATAAGAGTTATCAGAGGCTTTGCATCGAAAGAGCATGGACAAATAACAGGTTAAATAGTAGATAACTGTAAACCAAAGAAGAGAATTTGTCAAAGACTCCTACGTCCAAAGGCATGGTGATAGAGCATTTTTTAGGAACTTTATAGTGACTTATATTGGACATTTTTTAGATCATTTTATGGTTAATAATGACACATTAGTTGAGTGTTTGGTTATTACGCTTAGTTGTGTTTAGTTGCTAATCTTTTCATATTTTCCTTATGATATTGCTAGCTTGTGAAGGACATATCTAAAGCTACCAACCTCCAAATTTGACAACCTTGATGGCTATGGAACACTAAGACAAAGATCTACAACTTCTCTCTTTTGCGTGTAGCCCAATTCAAGCATCTTTAGAGTTAAAAGTCGACGTGAAGTTACAACATTTGCTCCTACCCTACTCGACCTTTTTTTACATATTTTAGCCCAATTTTTGGACCTTGGTTTGTGGGCTTTTGGCCTGCGAATTCCTCTACCCCGAATCACCTTCATTGGCATTTAGAGCATGTATAAATAGTAGTTGGTTAGTAGGGTTAGAAAGATGTTTTTAGTTTTTACACAATTAGATTCAAGAGGTTTCTTAGATCACAAGTTTCCTCTCTATTACCTCTCCTTTCTCCTCTTTTAGGTTTTCTTTGTGTTTTATGCTGTATTTTCTACGACGATTGCCATGGAACACTAAGTTATTTGATCAATTCTAGATTTCAAGATTGTAGTTCGGTTTAAGTTCCTGAATTCTTTTCTTATGCAAATTCTATTATGTTCTTTTCTTTCCAATTCTTTAACTGCTTTCATGATTATGATTTCGCTTGAGATTTTGGATTGTGTTAGGTTAGGATTGATAAATCCAAATCTAATCAAGGTTAGGTAATTGATTGATCACCTAAAGTCAACCAATTATGTTCTTCAATCCAATCTAATTAGGAACTGCGATGGTGATCTCGAAATGTATGGACAGATTTTAGATGCTTATCTAATGAATCTTTGGTTGATCTGAATTTGCTTTCTTATTAGAATCGTGATAACAAATTACATGATTGAATCCTTAGATTGATGTTACATAATTCTATTTCCAATTCTATTTTGTTTTCTGCATAATTCTATTTTACATACAACTCCCCTCCCTTTTGCATTCAAATTGGTTTATGTTCAACAAGATTAGGCATTACATGATTGTGTCCTTGAGAGATTTGACCTAGGTTAACCCATATACTATTAAATCAAGGAAAATCTAGTGATTTTAATAGTATTTCAACAACATTATCAAATTGGCGTCGTTGCTGAGGACACAAGTTGTTTTGTCCTAACCTTGTAATATTTTGAGTTTGAATCATTGATGATAAATAATTTATCCTTGTGAGGTTTTGAGCCTTGTATGTTGATGACTTGAATCTTGTCATTCTCTTCCTTCTTGTGTGATTTGCGCATGTGTTGCTAGTTACTCTAGGTTTTGCCTTGACTTTCTTTTATTTCTCATCTCACACGTATTGGTGATATGATTTAGGCCTTTTTTTTATAGTCACTAGTCAAATGGCCTTACCTTGCATTAAATCCATTACTTAACCCTTTTGAGCCTATATAATCCTTTCTTTGATATTATAGCTAATTACAAGCCTAAAAATGAAAAACCATGATCACCCTAGCCTTAGAGGTTAAATGAGCTTTGGAATTATTTTGGGAAGGGTTCTAAATAAGTGTGGGGGTGATACCCCAAGGCTTTGCAAGTGGTACCTTGATAATTTGACCTTTACAAGCGGTAATTATGTTGTTGGGTCGATTTTTTTTTGAAAAAAAAAGAAAAAAGTACATCAATGAACAAAAATGGAACAAAAAGTTATAATGGTGTAAAAAGAGAAGTAAAATTGAAATAGGAAGAAAGAATAAAAAAATAAGAGAAAAGGAGGCAAAGTGGACCTTACTAGTCTTGTATTGCTTTGCATTGTTTTTGGTGACTTGTATTGTTGTAGGCATGCTTATTGACTTATTCCCCATTTCTCCTCTTTCCTCTTTGGTTGTGTAACCTTAACTTACTTCTCATATCTTACCCTGTCCTTGGTCACATTACAACCTTAATACAAGCCCTTTTGATCATTTGTGCATGTATTTTAAGTTATAGAAATTAGAAGCTAGTCAAAGCTTGGTAGTGTTGGTTAACATAGGGTGTTTAAATGTAAACACAAGCCTAAACATTTGAGAGATTGAAACTATGTATCTTGAGAAGGTTCTATCATGTATGAGCCATTCTTTAAGTTCTATTATTTTCTTATTTGCTTTAGATGTTAGAAGTAAATTCATATATTATTGGGTACCTTGATTCTAGTATGCTTATACTGAAAGTGCTACACTCTATTTGAACTTACTTTAGTTCATTTGCTTTATTTATTTTTACTTTAGATTTTTTTATTTTGCTCGAAATGCAAAAGTTCAAGTGTGGAGGAATTTGATAGAACATTTTCGAAGCACTTAATAGTGACTTATGTTGGACATTTTTTATATCATTTTATGGGTAATATTGACACATTGGTTAAGTCTTGGATTATTGGGCTTAATTGGGTTTAGTTGCTAATCTTTGCTTATTTTCAGACTTAATTTTCATTATGATGTTGTTATCTTATATAGGTCATATATGAAGTTACAAACCTCCAAATTGGACAATCTTGGGGCTATGGAAAGTTAAGACAAAGATCTACAATTGCCTCTTTTTGGCGCAACCTAGTTCGACCGTCTTTAGTGCCAAAAAGTTCGCATTAAGTTACTGCCTCTGCACCAACTCTATTGGGCCTTTCTTTATATGTTCTAGCTCAATTTTGGAACATTGGTTGATGAGCCTTTGGACTGCAAATTCTTCTAGCCCAAACCACCTTTCTTGGCATTTAAAGCATGTATAAATAATAGTTGCTTAGTAAGGTTAGAAAGACATTTTTAATTTTACACACTTAGATTCAAGAGGTTTCTTGGATCATAAGTTTCCTCTCTATTCTCTCCCCTCTCTTCTCCTTTAGGTTTTCTTTGTGTTTTATGCTGCATTTTCTGTGACTATTCTCATGGAAAGTTAAGCTATTTTATCAATTCACGATTTCAAGATTGTAATTAGGTTTGAGTTCTTGAATTCTTTCCTTACGCAAATTTTATTTGTTCTTTTCTTTCCAATTCTTTAACCACTTTCATGATTATGATTTCGCTTGAGGTTTTGGATTGTGTTAGGTTAGGATTGATTAATCCCAATTTAATCAAGGTTAGGTAATCGATTGATCACCTAAAATCAATTAATTATATGTTTGAATCCATGCTAATTACAAACTTAATTTGTATGAATGAATTTTAGATAATTATCTAATGAATCTTGAATTGATCTGAATTTGCTTTCTTATTAGAACTGTGATAACAAACTATATGATTGAACCCTTGAATTGATATTACATAATTATGTTTTCAATTTTTTTTTGTTTTCTGTATAATTCTATTTTACTTATAACCCTACTTTTTGCATTCAAATTGATTTTTGTTCAACAAGATTAGACATTGCATGATTGTGTCCTTGAGAGATTTGACCTAGGTTAGTCCATATACTACGAAATTAAGGAAAATCTAGTAATTTTGATAGTGTTTTGACAACATTATCACATGGACGAGCAACAAAGCAAATAACAGATATAGTAGATAATAGTAAACAAAAAAGAAGAAAATGAGGAAAGGAGTCGTTCAAGGTTCCTACGTCCAAAGGCATGGACAAGTAGTAGAGTTAGACAATAAACACTAGGTAATAGAAAATAGAAAATAGATAAAGGAAAAAAAAGTCAGTCTTTGGAGTTTGCGTCGAAATAGGGAAAAGGGTCACCTAAATGTTCTTGTGTCTAAAGGCATTGACAAATGGTGGAGCGAATAATAGATACAACAAATGATAGTAAACAAAAAAGAGAAAAATGAGGGAAAGAATCGTCCAAGACTCCTACGTCCAAAGACATGGACGCATCCAAATAAACTTCAACGTCCAAGGGACCTTGCATTTGAAGATGCATATGCCCCAGGAATGTACATCCAAAGGTCTTAGGCATATTATACATAAAATGAGGCAAGCATTAGTCAATTATTATATGCATAAGGGTTTTGGTCCAAGAATTTAATAATACTCATTTGTCTTCACGAGTGCCTTTATTTTCCCACAACTTCATGCTATCATCCAAAGCTTTGCGAGAAGGTATCCTTTTCACGTCCTACTTTTGCATTTATTTTCTTTCTTGTCTCAAGCTCAAGTAGGTTACCTTCTTCCTCTCTCTCAAGGTCTCTTCTTGTGCTTTGTTTTTCTGTCTTTCTTTCTTCATTTTTCTCTTTCCCTTCAAACTCTCCTAATAAAAAATCCCCATAATGACTTAGTTTACATCCAACTTATAGGCATTCACAAATTGGTTTTTTAATCCAACTTGATTGCTTTTCCTTGCAAGTTAGCCACTTACAAATAAACTTTTTAGAAAATAGTGCATGGTTTAAGTTGTAGAGATTGAAATTGAGAGCAGAGCAGTTTAGAGATGAAGAGAGAAAAGGAAGGTGCATCCCCTTTGGGCACACTGTTGTGTCACAAAGTTGGACAAAGCTCATTTTCCTGCATTTGTCACGCTACAAAGTTGCTTAGGCACACTAGAGTCAGAAAGCATATTAGCTACTCTTTTGGACACATGTCGTCCACTTGCCCATTTCTCCTTTGTGATTGACTAACTTTATCGATTGATAGTAGGTGCTGAGTAGAGCTACAAAGGTGACTCAATACCAGCTGCTTAACAAGAAAGGGAATTAGGCATGAGAGAATTGGGCTTTGATTTTGGATGCATGACAAAGGAAGTTGGTCTAGAGAAAACTGGCCCTTCTGTCTTAGATGCATAATAGAGGAAACTAGTTTGGGTTCCTACTTTGGACACACAATAGAGGAAGTTGGTCTTCTCATTTGGACGCACAAATAATAGTGTGTGTTTTAATTGAATTTGTCTTTTGAGTTTATATTTTATGTAAGTATGGTGTTAAAGTTTATTTTATGTCAACTAAGTCTATTTATTTTGAAAATAAAGTAAATATAGTATTTTTGTTTTTAAATTTTATATATTTTCGTTCTTTATCTAAATAATAGTGTGTTTTTTAATTAAAATTTTCTTTTGAGTTTATATATCATGTAATTAAGGTGTTGAAATTAATTTTAAGTCAACCATGTCTATTTATTTTTAAAATAAAGTAAATTTAGTATTTTTTCTTTAACATTTAGATATTTTCATTCTTTATCCTAATAATTATGTATTTTTTAATTAAATTTGTCTTTTGAGTTTATATTTAGTGTAATTATGGTGTTGAAGTTTATTTTAAGTCAACTAATAAGTCTATTTATTTTTAAAATAAAATAAATTTATTATTTTTGTAATTAAGTTATTTATATTTTTGTTATGTATCCAAATATTACTATGGTTTTTAGTAAATTAGTATTTTGAGTTTATATTTCGTGTAATTATTGTGTTCAAGTTTAGATTAAGCCAATTGAGTGTGTTTATTTTTAATGTGGTATTTAATAAATTAGATATATAAATGATGTTCAAAATTTAGAAAAAAAATTAATGATAATTTTATTAATGGTATAATTTAGTGATATTTTAAATTTTTATAAAAATATTAATAGTATTTTTTATAAATTTTTATCAACCTAGGTTTCTGTTCTTCATTTTCTTCCATCCCACCTTGGTATGTAATTATTTCTCCCTCTCACTTAAAAATTTCTAACTTCATGGCTCACTCCCTCCCACTTCAACTCTTATCTTCCACTCTCGATCTCTTCATCTTAATCTTCATTGCCACGCCTATCCTCCCTCGTCCCTCCACTCCTCAACGAAATAAAAAAGTAAAACATAAAAGTAACACAAATTTTAAATAAAGGACTACGCTTCCTCAAAGTGGTGCTTTGATGAACTCAGCAAGATTCTGGAAGGTAAGAAATCGTAAAAGCAGATAGTAATACCAGTATTCTATAACATCGATCCATCCCATGTGAGGAATCAAATTGGGAGCTACGAGCAAGCCTTTGTAAAACATGAGGGAGATCCCAGGTGCAACAAATGGAGAAATGATCTCTACCAAGCAGCCAATTTAGCTGGGTGGGACTCCCGAGGAAGGTAAATAAAATGAACTTATTGTGAGTAAATTTTTAAATAAAAAATAGGAGAGTGACAAGTTATTTTTTAAATTGAGCTAGCCATATTTGATTCTAAATTGAGCATACTTTTGTAGTATAACACCTTTTATGGTAGTTTGCTTAAGTAGTTTGTTGCATAAGAAAACAAAGGCATTGATTATCTTCTCTATTTCATGTTATTTTCATTCCCCTATTAAATGTTTTTTGTTTCTTTCTCTAGTACACTATATTGATTATAGACTATATATAACCATTTGTAGTTGTGTTTTTGTTTTCTTTAGAATTTGTTTGACGTATAAAACAATTTATTTCTTTGTTTCCCTTTTCAAATGCTAGAAGCGAATCTGAATTCCTTAAGGACATTATTAAAGATATTTTGGAAAAATTGCCTTCTAGATATCCTTGCTACCTTCTACATAAATGACTGGTTGGAATTAAGGAAAATTATGAACAAATTACAGCATTATTAAAAATTGGGACAAGTGAAGTTAAAATTGTTGGAATATCGGGCATCGGTGGCATAGGTAAAACCACCCTTTCTAGAGCTTTATATGAGAACCTGTCATGAGTTTGAAGGTTGTTGCTTCATCGAAAAGTATGGGAAAAATCAGACAAAGTTAAAGATTTATGTGATGATCTTTTTTGTACGTTGTTAAAGAAAAAAAAAAGCCAGTGTAAATTATTTTGACGTGGAAAGGTTTCAACGTGAAAAAGTTTCCGTTGTGTTGGATGAGGTGGAGTAAACTCATTCATGTATTAGTGTATTTATTTATTTATATATTATTCTATTTATCTATTTACGTATTTATCTAATGTCGTATTTATCCTTTATTTATTAGTTTATTTATATGTTTGTGTATTTATCTGTTTATGTATTAGTCTATTTATCTTTTTATGTATTCATCTATTTAGGTATGAGGTTATTTATCTATTTATTTATGTAATAGCTTATTTATTTATTTATCTATTTATGTATGTATTAGTCTTTTATCTATTTATTTATTTATCTATTTATATATTACTCTATTTATATATTTATCTTTTTATATAATAGTTTATTTATCTATTTATATATTTCTCTATTTATCTAAACAATGTGATGCTAGACTTATCTTAGGCCGCAAAACTTATAAGTGTTTGCACTGATAATCAAAGATTGTTCATCTCTCAAGGAAATCTCAATTACATGAGAGAATAACACTGCTTAACTTTTCTTGTACTTCTATATCCAAATTGTTGCCATCAATTCACCGTTAAAAATGTATTATTTTTTTATAAATTTTTCTACAAAAAATAATTTGTAAAAATTATGTAAATTTTGCTGTGAAATATAATTCATAAAAAATTGTTATAGATTTTGTTATAAAAATATATTTATAGGAACTTCTTCCAAATTTTGCTACTACTTTAACAATCATAGGATTTTATTTTTGTGGATAAAAAATAGTAAAAAATTTCATAGATTTATTTTGTTTTCTGTAAATTTATTTGAGAATAAATATTTGTAACAAATACTTCATGCAAATTTAAAATTTATAGAAAAAAATACTTGCAGATTTGTTTTCCCAGGAACATTTGCAAGAAAGTTCTTCATTAAATTAACAATTATTTTAATTGAATAAAATAAAACAAAATATATTATAAAACTAAATTTGTTAAATTGAATATTTTATAAAATCAATATATAAATTAATATTGTGAAATGTTGTTATTGTGAAATTTGTTAAATTTGTTTAGTTATTGTGAAATAAATTAATGTTGATTTTTTAATTATCATAACTAAGTGGTACTTGATCTTATGATGTCCTTAGTGAACCTCATGATTATGAATTTATTAATATCTAAACAATGTTATGCATTTTGTTGTTACATATTCTTGTGAATTTAGACACAATTGACCTTTCAAAAAGCTTACATAAACTTTGTGTTCATTTCAAATAGCTGCGTGCACTAATACTCGCACTAATACTCGGAGGTTGTTCATCTCTCTAGGAAATCTTAGTTACATAAAAGGAAATGACACCATTGAACTTTTCTTGCACTGTTATATCCAAATTGTCATCATTAATTGGTCTCTTAATGTCTTTAGAAGAGTTAAACCTAAGTGGAACTAATATTGTGAGCTTTCCTGCAAACAAAAAACCTTTCAATGTTGAGAAAACTAAAATTAACAAATTGCAGGAAACTCATGTATCTGGTGGAGCTTCCACCATCCCTAACCAAGCTTTATTTAACAGATTGCAGGAGCCTCATATTTCCTCTGGACCATCCACCATCCCTAAACAATCTTTGTTTAACTAATTGTAGGAAACTTGTGTATATGCCAAAGCTTTAGCTAGATGACTAAAAAAAACTCTTATATCTCCCAAAGTTTCCATATCTAACCAAAATTTGTTTAAATATTTGCGGGGAACTCGAGTCTCTTCCAGAGCTTCCACCATCCTTCAAAGAGCATCAGCTAGATGAATGTAGAGTACTTATGTCTCTCCCAAAGCTTCCACCACCTCTAAGAATGCATTGTTTACATAGATGTGAAGAACTCAAGTCTCTTCCAGAGCTTCCTACATCTTTAAGCATAATTGATTTAAATAATTGGAGGGAACTTGAGTCTCTTCTAGAGCTTCCACCATCTCTAAGCAAGCTTTGTATAGATTATTGATAGGAACTCGAATCACTTCCAAAGCATCCACCATCCTTGAAAGATCTTGAATTAAACTATTTTTAGATACAAGAGGGGTACTCACCTGCTCAAGTGGATATAAGAGAAACTAAGTAATTTAATTAATCGCATCATGCATCATGTAGTGAAACGAGTATTGAAAAAAATGTATATGTAAATCCAATTGATAAGATCAACAAACCTTTTGGAGCTCTGGGTACGATGGTAGTCCCAATAGATGTGACTGATATCCCACATGTTAGGCCTAATGATGCAAGACTAATAGTACCCAACATGCTACCAGAGGGATATCACACTAGAGTGGCATGACTAATTGTAGAGGTGGAGATTAGCAAGATGCTTAGCCCACTTCTAGATGGTACCACATGCAATACAAAGTAGTACTAAGATTGCATATATTTGCATCATTCATACGTATTACTTGATTTTCCTAGCTTGTTAGATGTTGTTGTAAGTGTGTATTAAGTTACTGATTATGTGAATGCATGTGCACGTGTGTGCTACTTATGTTATTCTCAAACCATGAGCCCAAGTGAGGAATATTTCTCACTGTTTGCATTGTCTATTGATAGAGCTTTTGTCGTAGTGGCTTATCAAATAAAATTAAAGCTAACTATAGCATAGCTAACTCTAGGTCGAATCTCTCAAGGACACAGTTTATTCAATTGTGGCTAGTGCGGAAGTAGAAACTCATACGGGAAGCACTAAAGGACGCAACAATCTCAGACAGAGACGGAGTTGGATAGACTCTAACTCGGACACAGACTTGCAAAAACGTAAACAAAGGGATTTGTATGTAAATTCAAGGCAGAAAGTAAACTATTCTAAGAAAGCGATAACAATCTAAATTATGAATAATTACCATATCAATTCACAGGTTTGCCAACAATCAGTTCAATTCCCAATGATTTGTATACAATCCTAAACCAATCTAAGTCTTACGACGATCACCAAACATTCGTTTGTTGCTTACTAAGGGCTTACACGATCATTGCCTCGAGGAAGCAGAATTACATTCTTGGTTGATCTAAGGTTTGTTAGATTGGTTGTAATCGACCTAATCTAACATTATCTGCTACTATTCCTTTTGCAAGCATGGAGTACAAAGTAGTTCAATATAACAGGAATTACACACAGAGAGATAAGGAAATGCAACCATTCATTGATGAAACAAGTTATTGATACAGGGGTTGATACACAAAATGAATGAAAACACAAACTTAGCTTCCCATGACGATCGCCATGGATGAAATTGCGGTGGTTCAGCTGAAGAAGATCAAGGAACATGAGAGACAGTACCCTCCAGAGCGTGTCGTGAAGATGAACAAGTTCATCCCTCATGGTCAGTCATCTTTGACAACTCCGCTCAGCTTGAACCTTGACCTACACTCGCTCAGTCGATCAAGCGTCATTGAGGCACCGTGCACCACCAAACAATGGAGTGAGAACGAGGAAGACAAATTATAGAATCGTAAAATGGAGTGTGTATCAACTCGTCAACTGTGACGTGTATTCCTCTTTTATGCAAGTTCCTAGCTTCTAGTAGAAGTTTCTTACAAGCTTCTAAGAGAAGCTACAGAGAAGTTTCTCGAAGCTTCTAACTAATAACTACCTATCTTTCTAGAAGCTTCTAATTAATAACCGCCTACAGCTATTGCTAGCTTCCTTGAGACTCTTGGTTTCCTTGATGTGCCATGCATCGATTTTTGCTGAAGCTGATCTTAATGTCTGAAGCAGATTTGGCTCCTTCGGTTCAGAGTCGTGGTCGGCTGGGAGTAAGGTTCGATCATTGGGTTGGAGTCGGTCTTGGTTGGTCCGAGACTCCTATTATGACCTGCTCAATTAAGATGAACATTTTATTAGCTAATATCCTCGTATTAACACAAATTTATATTTTTCCTATCTCTAGGCTAGTAATCTGAATCTTACCTAATGAGTTTCTTAGTTAGAAAACCCATTCAATTGTGCCCATCTTAAGACCTTGTAAGGTGTCTAAAATATGACTTATCATCTATGTTTGGGTTAAACGTCACTTGTAAGTAATGACGAGCAGGAACCTTAGGGTTGAGATAAGGCTTCTTAGTTGTCAACTCCTTTTACTACATCCATTTTGTTCTTTTGGGTTACGCTCTAATTGGACATGTGACGTCAGAGCGCGTTGTTTTTGTAATCACGGCTTATATACTATGATGCTAGAAATAGGCCTTCAAATGCCATTTGAGTTTGAATGCTAGACTTTGGCCTTTGGAGTGCTCTTAGGAGCATGCACTATTGCATTATTTTGAATTTCGTAATATGGATTAACTTTGAAGTCTTGAATTATGAATCCTTTACCACTAATTATTATTTTTGCAATATTCTTGTGTATCGAGGTACAAGGTGTCACATTTAGTGATATCAGAGCCTGGTTGATTCATTCCTCCTTTTGTGTGTTATGTGCTTGTCTTGCTATTAGTGTGTACTCTAATAAAGAGTGTTCTACTAGTATATTGATTGAATCAATCTTGTTTATTGCATTACCTTTTGCATCTAGTTAACATGTGAAGTAATGGTTGCTAGTAGGTTTTGCCATGCTATAGTTGAGCTTGATACTTCTCATTTTGCTTAGAAATTTTCTCACTCACACAACTTCTTAATTTTCTTTACCCGTATCTCCGCTAAAGTTCTAAGTAGTTGGAGTGGAGATAAGTATACATGATTCTTAGGATTTTGGGCCATAAACAACTTTAAAAAAAGATTACTTCCACTAGCTTTAGATTAGAAGTCGAAAGAAGTCTTGAAGAATTGTCATAATGGCAAAAGACGAACTAGGGAGAGTGGCAAAATGATTCATAATTACTTTGCTTATGCTCTCTTTCCTCCAATACCCATAAGCCTGTGGAGAGGGATCTAAGTAGGGATGGAGTAGTGGAGTTCCACATGCTAGTTTAGGTTTTAATAGAACAAACTCTTAACACTTTAAGGGGCATACAACCCCATAAGTGCACAAAATTGGTTGTGGAGAATTGGAAGAATTTTTGTGGCATGACATGCATAGACACTCAGAAGGTGACCATTTTTGCCTTTATGTTAGCTGAAGAGGTTGAGTGTTGGTGAGAGAATAAGCGTCAACACTTGAAAGTTGAGGTTGGAGCAATCGCTTAGGAGAGTTTCAAGAGATATTCTTAAAACAAGTGTTGTTGAAGGACATTCGTAACTACAAACTAATGGAGTTGCTAGAGCCCAAACAAGGCAACAAGATTGTAACACATTATGCAATCAAGTTGAAGAATCATTGAGATATCTTTTTCGTCGTTGGAATAAAGTTAGAAAGCATTATAATTGCATGAAGATTCATGGATGGTTGACAACCAAAGATATAACAATTCATCAGCTATCAAGAAATTTGTCAATGTCCATCATTGATGAATAGATTCAGGATCCTTGACAAGGACCATAGAGTGAGAGTTGTGCATTACAACAATGCAGACCCTATGAAGGAGGAGACCATGATTATTTCTAGGTGGAAGAAGCAAGGATGCATTAGGTGGGATCATCCTAATCCCAAGAAGGAGCCAAATAGTAAGGATCAAAGTCTTGGAGCCAACCAAGTGAGGAAATTCTGGAGAAATATGTCCAAGTATACATAGTGCTAGATAGATTTGTCTTAGTGATGGGTATTCTAGTATAATCTAAGACTTGGGAAGAATGTGTTAAGCATTTGAGAGTGGTGTTGCAAGTCCTTATGAACAAGTAATCATATACCAAGATGTCAAGTGTGAGTTTTTAGGTAATGTCGTATGATAAGGATGTAAAGTTGTAAGTTGTTGCACCTATTTTAGTGTTTCCCAACTCAAGTAAGCCTTTTATAGCGTATAGTGATGCATCTAAAATAAGTTTAAGTGACATGATTATGCTTAAAAATCTGGTAATGACCTGGGCACCTAGACAACTTAAGACCCTATAAAGGGGGATTATCTTACTGTGGATAAGAGTTAGCGGTTGAAGTGTTGTGTTTAATCTTTGAAGGCATTAGTGGATGAATCTAGATTTAAGGTTTGTAGTAATCCTAAAGTCTTAGGCACTTGTTTGTAACAAAAAAGGGAGTCAACAATGAAACAACAAAATGGTTAGAATTTATTAAGGATTATAACTTCAATCTTAGTGATTATGTAGGAAAAGTCAATGTAATAGTCGACGCCTTGAGTAGGAAACCTTTGCATTTGTATAATTGAGTGGTAGTAGAGTGGCATAGTGGAAGCATAATGGTTATAAAGGTTTAAGAGGCTCGAGCTTCATATGTAAGATTACTCTAAAGAGCATGAAATTGGATTTGTTGAAGATAGCAAGTGATATGATGGGAGAAAATAGGCAAGGTTAGAAGTTAAACTTGTATTTGCTAGATCAATAGAGAGATAACTCATGACAAGATGATTGATGTTAAGATACAAACTGATGAGGTAACAAGGTTTCACGATAAGATTCATGTGCTATATGTAACTAAGCTTAGGAAGTTCATTATATAAAAAGGACTTAGTAGTTGTTTGAGAGTTCAATTAGGAGCTGGAAGAATGTATCAGAACCTTAGAGAGATGATTGCGTGGTATGATTTATAAGAAGAGGTAATTGGACCTGTGTATGGTGATTAGCTTCAAGAAGCTAAGATAAAGTACTAGAAACCTTAAGTAGGCTGCAATCTTGAGTACTATAGGATGAAAATAAGATAGTGTCCATATAGACCATGTGGTAGGTTTTGCCAAGATTCCCTAAAAGGTTATATTTGACCTGAGTAGTAGAGGATGGATGACCAAATTGTCTAGTGTACTCCGATGGTCATATTTCAAAATTAAGAGCATGTTTTATTTGTTGGCCAAACAATGTCAATTGATCATGGTAAGTTTAGTTAAATGAAGTTCAACTCAAATAAGGACATTTTTAATTTGGTCCTTAAACCATGGTGAGCCAGTTGAGTTACTTCAAGTTTGACTCAATTAAACTCTTTTTTTTATTTGGTGGTTAAACCATGGTAGACTATGTGCAATTGAGTCAAACTAAGTTAGTTTCAAACTAAAGCTCATTTCGATAGTAATTTTAATGTTTTTATAAGGGATATATATTCTACTTATTTTAAATTTTATAATGAATCTAAAATAATTGGTCATTTAAGGTGATAGCAATTGATTAAACAATATAATCATATAAGGCCCAACTAAGCTCTATATGATTATTCACTGAAAGTGATACCAATTTATTAAATAATATCATCATACAAGATTTAACTAAGCTCTATATAGTCATTCATGCAAAGATATATTAATTTATTAAACAATATCATCATACAAGATCTAGTCATGGTCTGTATGACCATTCACGAAAGGTGATATTAATTTATTAAATAATATCATCACACAATGCCCAACTAAGTAATATCAATTTATTAAACAACATCAACATACAAAGTCGAACTAAACTCTATATGGTCATTTGTGAATAAAATTGCAGCTTGGTATGCCATCATAATGTATAAAATTCTTGAGAAGAAAACCAAAATTACAATTAATTCCAAAATTAGATAACTAAAAAGGTAAAGTTCATAAGCATCAACACATTACTGCACTATACATCTAAATTTTGAATCATCATTACATTACTATAACAACTCGAGATCACCTACAAATTGTGTCCAAGAACATTGCAGGGGGAATACCATAATATTATCCCATTTTATCTGAATGAAGAGAAATAGACCACCAATCAAACAATTGTGAGTGCTGCTTTGACTCTCCCAACAAGCTAGTGCTCATTTCCCATCATGGTATGTGTTTCAAAAGAAAGCTGTTCAAGATCCAAATATAATACAATGTTATTGAAATATACTAGGCATTAATTTTCTAGAATCAAGAGTATTTACAACTGGTAACTTCTATATTCGAAGGACTAATTTCATTTAAGAAAAAACAACAATTAAGGAGCCCACAATTAACGAGGGAGTGAAGTTTCATACCGATGAAATAATCACAGAACTTTATCTTTCTGGCAAAGTTATCCTCCTCTTCAGTGCAAGAAGTTGTCTAATGGATTCCGATTCAAAAATATCCTTGCTACTGCTTCTAAACATCTTAAACCGCATGCTTGAGATATTGGAAGGTTAAGGAATAGTTATTGAGCACTCTGTTGCACGAAACCCACACTTGTTGGTGACATGATTTCCCGAGAACAACATAATGATGATGGCTTGTAGGGTGTTTGTGTAACTAGGGTATTCGAAATGCACTTAACAATGCTCTTCTCATCCATGGTAGGTCAAAGCTCCGGCATACACAATTTTTTCACAATCATCTAGCTTATGCTTTTTCACAATCATCTAGCTTATGCTTTTTCACAATCATCTAGCTTACGCTTTTTCAAGCATGGTCCAAGCTCCACAAGAGATGGTGGAAGCTTTGGTAGATGCTTGAGTTTCCAGCAACCATTGAAATGAAGCTCTTCCAAGGATGGTGGAAGCTCCGGAACAGACTCAAGTTCTCTGCAATTATTTAGAGGAAGAATCTGTAGAGATGGTGGAAGCTTTGACAGATGCTTGAGTTTCCAGCAATCATTTAAATCAAGCTCTTTCAAGGATAGTGGAAGCTCCGGAAGAGACTCCAGTTCTCTGCAATTACTTAAATGAAGACTCTCTAGAGATGGTGGAAGTTGTGGCAGATGCTTGAGTTTCCAGCAATCATTTAAATGAAGCTTTACCAAGGATTGTGGAAGCTCCAGAAGAGACTTGAGTTCTCTGCAATTATTTAGAGGAAGATTCCTTAGAGATGGTGGAAGCTTTGGCAGATGCTTGAGTTTCCGGCAATCATTTAAATCAAGCTCTCTTAAGGATGGTGGAAGCTCCGGAAGAGACTCGAGTTCTCTACAATTATTTAAACAGAGACTCCCTAGAGATGGTGGAAGCTTTGGCAGATGCTTGAGATTCCAGCAATTATTTAAATCAAGCTCTTCGAAGGATGGTGGAAGCTGTGGAAGAGACTCGAGGTGTCTGCAATCATTTAAATCAAGCTTTTGCAATGATGGTGGAAGCTCATCCAGATACACAAGTTTCCCTAGAGATGAACAACCTTTGAGTATCAGTTCACGCAACGATTTTGAATGAACACGAAGTTGACGCAAGCTTTTACAATCAGACAGCTTAACACGTTTAAGTTTTTCTGCCTTAGATAAATCTGGCATCTCAATCAGATCTTTAGAGTATGAAAGGTCAATTTTCTCTAAATTCACAAGATTCTGTAACAAGAAAATGCATCACATTGTTTTAGAAATTGATAAATTCATAATCATGAGCTTCACTTGAGGCATCATAAGATCAAGTACCACTTAGTACTCTCTCTTGTACCTTTTATATATTAGAAGAATAATGTAGAATGTATAGCCAGTAGCCACACTTATACCTGATCCCCGTCCCAAAGCTTTTTAAGCCTGCTACTCCTCATGCGAAGCTCTACAAGTTGTGCAGGAAGGGACAAAGACTCAAGACAACATCTATCCCACTTAAGGAACTTCAATTCACCAGGCAATGTCTCAAGACCATTAGGAAAACAGACATTGGAACTGTTGAGCCTCCTCCCTCCACTGATTTGAAGAAATCTCAGGTTAGTCATCTTTGCAAAGGAATCAGAGCTCCAAAATAGATCCGCAGTTAATTCTTCCAAATCTAATTTTATGCCTTCAACATCAGTTCCCTAACAAACAATAATTAGAATAATAATTAGCAAAGGCTATCATACTAGCTACATTCTAAAAAGATGCATGTATTATCAAATAGAAGCAATTACATCTTCCATTTACATTCTAAAAAGATGCATGTATTATCAAATAGAAGCAATTACATCTTCCATTTACCTTGTTATGTTTCAATGCATCACGTACTTGCTCAAATTTCCATAATCGACTTCCTCTTCTAGTGTCATCAGACTTTCTATGAACAATTCCTCGACCCATTTCTTGTAATAAGTCATGCATTTCTATCCGATTGCTATATGAAATTGTTATGAGAGCTTTATCTAAAAGGACTTCTATCCCCGATTTTGCATAGAAACCAAAAGCTTCCAGTAGGCCTGTTACCCGATCGCTGTTTTTTCCTCTGAAGAAGCATGAAATGTCCAAAAATATGTCCTGTTCAAAACATTCTAAGTCATCATAACTTAATTTCAATACCTTATGAATATCCTTATTTGGAATCTCTTGAAGTTTTTTCAATTCACTTTTCCATGCCTCTATTTTTCTTGTACAAAGACTAGAACCCAGAACTTTCAAAGCCAAAGGAATATTTTTGCAATAGGAAACTACTTGTTTCGAAAGAACTTCATATTCATCTTTTGGTTGTTTTTCTCGAAAAGCAGCCGAACAGAAAAGCTGAAGAGAGTGGTGAGAGCTCAATCCCTTAATCTCATATATTTGATGACATCGGCTAAGTAGTTGCTTATTTCTAGTGGTAACAACGACTCTACTCCCAGTCTGTGGGCCCAAGATAGCACGTTCTACAATTAACTTTTCTAATTGCTCTGAGGTATTCACATCATCCAACACAATGAAAACATTTTTACGTCGAAGCCTTTTCATGTCAAAATCATTTAAACTATCTTCTTTTTTTTTTCTTTAACAAAGTAGAAAAAAGATCGTCACATAAATCTTTAAGATTGTTTGATTTTTCCCATACTTTTTCGAGGAAGCAACAACCCTCAAACTCATGTGACAGGTTGTCATATAAAACTCTAGCAAGGGTGGTTTTTCCTATGCCACCCATGCCCCATATTCCAACAATTTTAACTTCACTTGTCCCAATTTTTAATAATGATAAAATTTGGTCATAATTTTCCTCAAATCCAACCAGTCCTTTATGTGTAGGGTGGCTAGGATATCTAGAAGGCAATTTTTTCAAAACATCTTCAGTAATGTCCTTAAGGAATTCAACTTCGCTCCTAGCATTTGAAAAGGGAAACAAAGAAATAAATTATGTTTTATAAGTCAAACAAATTCTTAAGAAAAAAAAAACTACAAATGGTTATATATAGTCTATAATCAATATAGTAGTGTACTAGAGAAAGAAACAAAATCATATAATAGGGGAAAATAACATGACTTAGAGAAGATAATCAATGCTTCTGTTTTCCCTATGCAACAAACTACTTAACCAAACTACCATGAAAGGTGTTATACTACAAAAGTATCCTCAATTTAGAATCAAATATGGCTAACTAAATTTAAAACAATAACTTGTCTCTCTCCTATTTTTCATTCAAAAATTTACTCACACTAAGTTCATTTTATTTACCTTCCTCGGGAGTCCCACCCAGCTAAATTGGCTGCTTGGTAGAGATCATTTCTCCATTTGTTGCACCTGGGATCTCCCTCATGTTTTACAAAGGCTTGCTCGTAGCTCCAAGTTTGATTCCTCACATGGGATGGATCGATGTTATAGAATACTGGTATCACTATCTGGTTTTGCGATTTCTTACATTCCAGAATCTTGCTGAGTTCATCCAAGCACCACTTTGAGGAAGCATAGTCCTTTGAGAAGACGACAATAGATACATGAGAATCTTCTATGGCTTTAATGAGTGCTGGTGAGATTTCATCTCCCTTTCCAAGCTGATCATCCATAAAGGTTTTGACTTTCTCTTCATTCAAAGCTTTATATAGATGGCTCATGATGTTTAAGCGGGTGTCTTCACCTCGAAAGCTGAGAAAAACGTCATACTTTTTATTGCTGATCCTTTGCTGCTCATCCATTATGATTTCCTAGTGCTGCCCCGTCAACGATCAAAACACTACATTTGAAGCAACGAAATAACTTTTACGTTTCAACCCATTATTGATACTTGACCTTACCATTATTGATACTTGACCTAATATGGGGTCAAACATTTCAAAATTCTTACTCTTCCTCACATACAGAAGAATAAATAAACCTTTACCAAATTGCAAGTGTAAATTTGAGGTGTTTTGTTATCCTTGGAAGTTTCTTTGACCTTGATTAGTGGCTTGCTTTTGACTTGGAAAAGATGATAGTCAATCCAAACCATGAATTTTGTAAACAAGTAAATATAAAAAACCAACTAACTTGAATTAATGATGAATCTTAATATCAGATTAAGTGAACAGCAATGCTATTACAAACTTGAGCATAAAATTTAAACTCAGAATTTATTAATTAAACAACTGATTGACTGATATCAGTGATTGAAAATTATTTAGTATATTAAATACTCTCATCAAGTCTTCACTTTAAATACAAATGGTATCGATTAAAAGAGATTTAACATGATGTTGAAAGTTAAATCTTTTATCTTTCGGCTTCTTTATTAGTCAGGTGTTACTTGATTTTCAGTTGTGTAACCCTTGTTATGACCCTGAAAGCAAAGACGGCTGAAACAGAAGAAACACCTGGAATTTCATCCAATTTGAAATAAAGCATATATAGTTATATATATTAGTCTGGCAATAAAACCTGAAATCTCTGTTATAATCAATGTGATTACTTTCTATCAAACCAAACAATATTGAAATCCAATATTCATGGGTGAAATTCTATTATTAATAATAGGTGCTTCCAGAACATTACCTTAAGCCTTAAACAACCTAGACTCTGAGAATAGCATTGACATCAAATGGAAATGAACTTATATCAGCAAACTATATCTTAACAACAGAAGAAAACAAGGCGTCTGCATAGTTTGTACTTTTTAACCACTTAAAACATGCTTAATACTTCAGTAGATTATTTAAATAATAAACCATCATGTGAGCTACAAATCTAATCAGATAGGCCAAAGTAGATCAACCTTAAATTTAAAGAGATTTGGATATGACCAATCTGAACGACAATTAGAAGAAGCTCATCATACCCTTTGAACTATTGTCAGCTTAACAAAGAGAATGTCAACATATAAAGCGAGCTGAGCCAATAATACAAAGAATATAGATGAATGGCTTTAAGCACTTTAATGAAAAGTTCATGCTAACCACTCATGTTTTGAAGTCGATAATCTATTTTCTCAGGCAGCATTTACATTCTTAACCCATTCTCTTTCGGTTAAAACATGGGAAAACAAGAAGAAATTAAATTAGGCATATAATTTCATCTTCTATTATTTCTATTCATAGGTGAAATTTAAAAAAATGGAAAAAAAGACCTTACCACAGACGCAATCCAACTTCTTGCAACAGAGAAGAGTACGATTATATAGTGCATATAAATATAATAGATCAAAATCTTTAAAATCTTACTCAAGTATGAAGGAAGAAGCCGAGAGAAGGTTATTGATCAACAAGATTTTTTATATGATAAATGAGATCCAATTAAAGTTCTTATTTTATAAGAATACAATTTTTATCGATAGGAATAATATTTATTATTATATTATTTTTTATTAAAACTATATATTCAATTTACAATGATTTTTCTTGAACCAAGAAATAAACTCATTATTAAAATTGTAATAGTTTTAATCTTCATTTTGTTTGTTTTCTTTTTTCGAAAATTACATATATATTTATTATGCTTATGAGAAATTACGTATACTTTTTAATTAACCTTCAATTTCATATATTTTATTGAAATTTGTGATACTTTTAACACTTAATAATTAACCTTTGAGCTCAAAGTCTATTCTTATGAAGGACGAGTCATTCAACCAAAGTCAAATATGATTGTGTCAAAAGTATGTGTGGCTAAGAAAAAAATAGAGACTGAGCCAAAAATCCCAATTAAGGCTCAAATGGAGTAGAAGATCAAAGACAAGTCAAAGATGTTTTATCTAAAGGCACACTGAACATGCAATGGTTGAAAATGCTATGATCGAAGGTTGAGTTTAAAGTGTTGGTTGAGATTAAGTTGAAAATGCTTCGGTTGAGTCAAACAAAAATTTTTCAAGCTAAAAATGGTACAAAAATGTAAAGCTCAAGATGCTCTAGCCGAAGGAAACCTGAAGATGTTAGTTGAGGTTAAGTTAAAATTGTTTTATCCAAAGACGAGACATTTTGTTCAAAGGCAAGCAACCTAAAGATGTTAGAAGGCTACCTTAAAATGTTTTGGTAAAAGACTAAGTTAAAAATACTTGGAGAAAAGGCCGAATCAAATATGCTCTAGCCAAAACTGCTCTAATTGTAAGTTATGTCAAAAAGGTACTTGAAAATGGCCTGAAGGAGCAAAGCAAAAGATGTTTAAGCTAGAGTCAAGCTAAATATGTTTTACCAGATCAAAGATGTTGATCGAGGTCAAGCAAAAAATGTTCTAAGTGAAGATAAGCCAAAGATGTTGGTCGAGGGCAAATAAAGATACTTTGTTCAAGGCTAAGCTAGAAATACTCTAGCTAAGGTCATGTTGATCATAGATGTCTAACCAAAGGTGAGTAAAAAATGTTGATCGAAGCTAAGACGAAGATACTAACCAATGTTGACCAATGTTAAGTTAAAGATGCTTTGACCAAAAGTGAGTAAAAAATTCTCTAACTAAAGATGCTTTGGTTAAAGATGATTCAACCAAAGGTAAGTTGAATTAAGGTTTGTAGGAGTAGGAGTACTCAAGAACTTAAGAAAGGTTATACAAATTATGAATATCAAATAAATAGTTGTGTAATAAGAAATTGGCATAAAAGTAGGATGGATTAATTTTTTCTATGACTTAGTTGAATATGTATATGGATAACAATTGTTATTCCTTGTAAGCTCATATAGCGATATAGCATAAAGTGAGTAAGCTTGCTCCACATCTCACATATTGGAAACCAGATGTTCAGGTGCATGAAGAATGAGACTATGAACCATGGGTTGCCTACTTAGGTGTACTCTATGATCACTTCCCTTTTGTACTAGAAACATTATTACACCATGGTTACTCTGAAGTAGACGTTGAAGTGACCTACGTATACTTTGTCTCTTAGTAGCGTGAAAGCATTTTGGCTTTGGTGTGGCCTCAACATCTTTAACCATAAATGCATAGTTGGAGATCATCGCATTCGTACACATATTCAACAAATATAATGATACATATATGGGAGGCCACAATCACAAAACCCATGAGGGCACATTGGACACAATCACCCTTACACATTTAGGTCTAGCTTTGTACCATTTGCCCATCTGCCATGAGGGCATTGTATAGAGCTAGAAGGATATTATTTTCTTTGTAATTTAATAGTACTTTAGGTCATAGCCATGGCCCAAGCCTTTCTCGTTAGCAATTTTTTGAGCTATTTCAATTTTCCAGAAAATTATCACTAAAACGGTTTCTAAAACAATGACTAATTGTGTTGCCATGCCCGATAGCACTTTGGCTTGCATTTTTAAGCCATTAGGACATATCAAGGATATAAAAGCCCTCCTTGTAATTAGCTTAATTACTCTAAAATGAAATTGAATTTGTGCCTTAGTACTTTGAGAGAATTTCTGTTTACTCTTATCTTGCACAAAAAATCCAATTGTTATCAAGCTTTCATGATGCTTGTGATGAATTTCTAAAATCTTTTATCTAATTCTTAGGAATTAGTGGCAAGCCATCTCAATCTTAATCCATTTTCTCCTTTTCTTCTTCTAAATTTTTTATTCTAGTGTTTTTGCCTAATTTTAGTAAACTACTTGAAGCTAGGTCATTATTGTAGAAAACAACTTTTAAGACTAACTTTGGGCTTTATTTTGTCGTGCCTTTTGGCTTGACTGATACCCCTAGTACTTTCATGAGATTGATGAACCATATCTTGAGAAGCCTTATAGGCACGTGTGTGGTAATGTATTTTGATTTTACTTGCTTGAATACCCACCTCTTGAATGTGAAAAATGTTCTTGAAATTCTAAGAAAAGAGACCTTGTTTGCAAACTTAGATAAATGTATTTTATGTACAAATGAAGTGACCTTCCTTAGTTTTGTTATTGACTCCCATGAAGTCAAGGCTGATAAGGAAAAGGTGAAGGTCAACCGAGATTGGCCAACAACTAGGATCATGGGGGAGGTTAGAAGTTTCCATGGGCTTACAAGTTTCGATAGGAGGTTTGTAAAGGATTTTAGCACACTTGTAGCCCCTTCAATGAAGTTTTGAAAAAATTGTTGGTTTTAAATGAGAGGAGAGCCAAGAGAGAGCCTTCCAAGCTTTAAAGAAAAGACTTACTCAAACTCCAATTCTTACTTTACCTAATTTTTCAAAATCATTAGAGTTGGAGTGTGATGCCTCAAATGTTGGTATAAGGCTAATGATCCTCCAAGAAGGGCATCCGTTGCTTATTTTAGTGAAAAATTGAAGGGTTCCTAACTAAATTATTCTACCTATGACTGTGAGCTATATGCTCTTGTGAGGGCTTCGCAAACTTGGCAACATTATCTATTGCCCAAAAAGTTTTTGAGCCATAGTGATCATGAAGCTCTTATGCATTTGAGAGGGCAAGGTAAGTTAAATAAAAGGCAGGTTAAGTGGGTGAAATTTTTAGAACAATTTCCTTATGTAATTAAGCAAAAACAAGGCAAGATGAATGTTGTGGTGGATGCTCTCTTGAGGAGACATGTTCTAATTGGCATGCTTAAAGCAAAAATGCTTGGACTTGATTGCATAAAGGAATTCTATTGAAAAGGCATTAACTTTAGTGAACCTTGGGTCATGAGTGTCCACTTGACATTCAATGATTAGTTTAGGCATGATGGCTTTCTATTTAACGGTAAAAAGTTGTGTGTGCCTATGAGTTCCATTTGGCAATTGCTAGTGAAGGAAGTACATGAAGGGTGGCCTTATAGGTTACTTTGGAGAACTCAAGACTTGTAAATTTTTGAGTTTATTGGCCTCATATGAGAAAAAATGTTCATAAATGTTATGAAAGGTGCTTAACTTGTAAATTGGCTGAGTCTAGAGTTTTTCTTCATGGTTTATATACCCCACTCTCTATTTCGACTTGTCCTTGAATTGATATCTCTATGAACTTCATACTTGGCTTGCCTAGGTCTAAAGGAGGTAGAAATTCTATTTTTGTTGTGGTTGATAGGTTTTAAAAAATGACCCATTTTATTCCAAGTCACAAGAGTGATGATGCTTCACATGTGGCCAATCTTTTTTTTAGGAATGTAGTAAGGTTACATGGTCTTCCAGGAACCATTGTTTCGAATAAGCACATAAAATTTCTTGAACATTTTTTGAATTCCTTTTGGAATAAGCTTGTGGCATAAAGCTACTCTTCCCTACCATTTGTCATCCACAAACGGATGGACAAACCGAAGTGGTGAGTAGAACCTTAGGCTAACTTTAAGATGCTTTGTTAAGAAGAGTTTAAGGGATATAGAGAATTTGATACCCCATGTTGAATTTTCTTATAATAGGGTGTTTAATTCTACTACTTCTTACTCTCCTTTTAATTGGCTTATGGTTTTAATCTCCTTTCCCCACTTGATTTACTTCCTTTACCTATCTTGCTTAATTGTGGTAACGATGAAGGACTCTCCAAAGCACAATTTGTTAAAGTTTTCATGATAAGGCTCGACTTCATATGGAAAAGAAAGGAGAAAAGTATGAAAAAAAAAGGTTAACAAGGGGAGGAAGGAAGTCTCCTTTAAGGAAGGAGATTTGGTATGGGTGCACTTGAGGAAGAAGCGTTTCTTCACCTTAGGAGATCCAAGATCATTCCAAGAGGAGATGGCCCTTTTAAGATTATTAAGAAAATATATAATAATACTTATAAAGTTGACATGCCCAAAGAGCTTGTCTAATTGTGTTGTAGATACCCAAGAACCAAATTTGAGGGCAAATTCCTTTCAAGAAAGGGTGGATGATGTGTATATGGGAGGCCATAATCAAGAGATTCATAAAGGTGCATTGGACACAACCACCCTTTCACTTGAAGGCCCTATGATTAGGGGCTAAAAAAGGATTAAAAAAGAAGTGTACCAAAAGTTGGCCATACTCAAAGGGCAAGAGAAGACACATTTAGGTGTAGCTTTGTACCACTTATCCAATTGCCATGAGGGCATTGTATAGAGCTAGAAGGACATTGTTTTCTTTGTAATTTAATAGTACTTTAGGTCCCTTTCAAGTAGGATTACATAGCCAAGCGCCAATACCTTTCTCGGCAGCAATTTTCCTAGTTACTTCATTTTTCCGGAAATCCTCACTAAAATGGTCACTAAAACCGTGACTAATTTCGTGGCTACGTCCAGTAGCACTTTGGCTTATGTTTTTAGGCCATTATCTTAGGCTTTGTTTTTCCTTTAGCATAAGTTGGATTACGGACCTTCATTAGGAAGAAAACAAAGGTATAAAAACCCTCCCTGTAATCAGCTTAATCATTTTGGAATGAAATTGAATTTGTGTTGTAGCACTTTGATAACACTTCTCTCTACCCTTGTCTTGCACAAGAAATCAAATTCTTATCAAGCTTCCATGATACTGTGGAAAATCTCTATAATCTCTTTTCTAATTATTAGTAATTAGTGGTGAGTCACCTTAATCTTAATCCATTTTCTCCTTTTCTTCTTAATTTTCAATTCTAGTGTTTTTGCCTAATTTCCGAAAACTACTTGAAGCTAGGTCATGGTTGTGGATCCTAGGGTATATCATATACGGGTAAGCATACGCTAAAATACTTTCATATCTTCAAAAACAAAGCAATAAAACATAAAAGATAACATATATACATGTACACACTAGATCAATGGGGGAAAGTCTCACCTAAACAATAGGAAAAGACATATACAATCAACAATGAACCTCAACTTTCAATAGGTTCAACAAACTAAAATCAAGCTTATACACCAATAGATATATATCTATATATATACATATACCATTCCAAGGATATTTTATAGGCCGAACAATCATTTTTGTCACTTCCTTAACATAACCAACTATTATTAGGGAAAGAGAACATGATCTTATGAATTGGAGACTGTTTTCATTGAGATAGATGTACGTGGATAGTCGCTTGTCATAGTCTAAAGCTTGCAAGAACTTAGACCCCTTATGGAATTTGCTTATCCATTTATCCCCAAGACTTCTCGAGCTCACACTTCCTTTCCAACATTAGGTCTTGTACACTAAATCTAAGTAAAAACTCAATGGTAGCTAAAAATTTTATGTCCTTACTACTAGGGATGGGGATGCATAACTCACACACTTATAGCTAATCAAACACTATAACCTAACTATTAGGGAGGAGCAGGGTGAGATGTTTGCTCTTAACAAATGTCTTTAGGAATAACCTAACAAAGACAAGGTTTGGGTCTCGAGTGAGAAGGACGAAAGTGGTTGATATCAAATAGTTAATCCCTCGTATGGTGCATAGCTTGACTCCACATTGCTTGAGTTGGCAACAATAGATCAAGAAAGGCTTTAAAAGTGAACGAGCCTTGGTATTGGACCCATTAAAGTTCATAGTTAATCATGCAGGCCTTTCCTAGGCCCACAATGGTTTCTTGGAAGGGGGGAGTGAAGATGCCTAGATAGGCTTGAGTTCATGTCATGTTTGTAGTGTTTTGACTCCATAGGGGTCTTTGCATATGCTCTTAAGGAACATTTTTGAGATCATCGAAGTTGCACATTTGCAAGAAATATAATTGTAAGCTTATGCAATAAATCATGTTCAAATAAATCATAAATAATACAAGAAACATTCATATTCCTAAAAACACATTCACACAAACAAGTGCATAAATCAATAAAATCTCAAGATAACAAATCAAATCAGTCTTACTCCATGAAAACTTCTAAATTTTGGAGTGATTAGTTGGACACTTTCCTTTAACATAACGTACCTAACTTGTAAGTCATTCAACATGACACGTGCCAAAAATCATAAGAGGAAACACCAAGAATTTGATCTACGATAAAATAAGTGGTTTGTTAGAATAGATATATATGGATAACAATCCACCACGACTCAATGTTTGCAACAACCTTGGCCCTTTATGGAATTTTCCATCTCCCTATCCCCAAGGCCAAATTTCCTCCACCATTAGGTTTGGAGGTCCAATCCATATAACTTTCCAAGCTTAAATACCTACTTGCAACTCAGTGCACAATTGCCACCCTGCATAACTCAATATGCCACATCAACAAAACATTACATCAATAAATAACACACTTTTATTCCCATAAATTCTATCTTCCAACCCAACATTTTCATCCATCATTCATCATCATGATAAATAACATTTTTCTTAAGTTTTATGAGATATAGGTCATTAGTGTTCCACTTATAAATTTGACTTTAGTATATTTTTTATCCTTATGATTTTCTCATTATTTGTTATAGAAGGAAATTTTGTCTAACTAAAGCCCAGAATAATTGGTTAGATGAAGGTAGCATTTCAAAAGTCTTAACATGTGTTATGGGCCTCTACTTTTGCCCAATGAGTCCTTTGGTTTGCTTAGCAAATCACTTGTTATTTACCTTTGCTACTCACATTTTCACTCAATGAGTGAGTATTCTTGCTTAGCAAGAGGTGGTAATTTTCCAATTTAATGTACTTACTCAAAGAACTACTTGGGTTGCCCAACAAATTAAGCCATAGAGAGATCCCAATTCTCTATACTTGTTGTAGTTGCTTAGTGAAGAGTTTCCTTCGTTTACTAAAAGGGACTATAGAGAGCCATGTGCTAACATTCTCCTAACGAGTCCTATACTTGCTTAGCAAATGAAGTCACAAAGAGTTTTTTTTTTTCTCTATTTTGATATTTGTTCTCAATGAGACATAATTCTCACCTAGCGAGTCAAGGCGTGAAAAAGTAAATACTTCATAGTTGCTTAGTGAGTGGATGACTCGCTTAGTGAAATCAGGAATTTTTAGGCTTCTAAGGCCTTCGCTCATTAAGCATATGATTTGATCATTAGAAGTATGGGATTTTAGGTTTCCAGGTTTCTCACCCAGCGAGCATGTGTCTCACTCAATGAAGGTTTGCCATTTTCTAGATTTTAAGTTAAAGGTTGTGATTTGCTTAGCAAGAGACATGTCTCGCCTAACTAACATTCATATATATATATATTCAGAAGATTATAATCCTCACTTAATGAATATATGAGTTGCTTAGTGAGTGAAGTAGTTTTCTAGATTTTACATGTGTTATTTTGAGTCACTTAGCAAACACTTATTAGTTTCCAAAAAAATTTAGTCTTGTTGGATGCGTTGTGCTATTCCTTCAGCGAGAAAGTGTAATAATTTCATATCACAACGCAAGTTCTCAACACAAACTTCCAAAATCACATATATTACTTAAATAATAACTTGGAACATCATTACATAACAATATAGGCACATTCTATTCATCAAGAGCACTATCTTTCTACATCATATTCTCATGTATTAAATTTCATTTTTAACTACTATACAACATAATTTAACAATTAAAACACAAAGGTAAGCTTTCCTTACCTAGGATGACGATTAAAAACTGTAGTGAAAGAGCTTATGTTAGCAACAATATGGTGTTGCTAAGTAGGGAAACAAATTTCTCATACTCAAAGGAGGTTAAGAGAGCTCTAAGTCTTAGTTGGTGATGAAGATTTAAAGAGGGCTTGAGGCAACTATTTGCCCAACTTTAAGAACTTTTGAATATCCCATGGATTAAACTATGAATGGAAAAATGGTTTTTACAACAAAAGGCAAGAAGTTGGTTGATTGGATTTTACCCGAATTGTTTAATTTCACTTTTAAATTTTATACAAACATCACAAGCCATTGGCATCCTCAAGCATCAATGTTTAGGTTCATTCTTTATAAATTTGAGATTGTTCTTCTTTCTTCAAGCAAGCACAAAAAATGGGTTTCCATTAACCTGCTATTCTAGGGACATCATCCACAGCCAGCCAAGCAGCTTCAAAATCTGTACAAGTCCCAAAGGGTTATGTTGCAGTGTATGTTGGACAGAAACAGAAGCACTTTTTCATTTCCATATCATATTTGAATCAACCTTCATTCCAAGACTTATTTAGTGAAGCTGCGGAAGAGTTTGGATATGATCATCCCATGAGTGGCCTCATAATTCCATGCAGCGAAGATGTCTTCCAAAATATAACTTGTCGCCTGAATGGACAATAAATCTCACTGTAGGAGACTGACATAGATTGGTATACACATTTTATACAATACGCATCTTCACAACTTGTAAAGATTACCCATTTTTGAGTAATGACAAGTAATTCAATTGCTAATTGTCTCTGTTTTATTAGTTACAATGTTCCATTCTATCTGCATGCAATTAATTAGAACGTCACTTAGTCATTATTAGAAGGTTGCTTGCTCAAAAGGAAAAATAAAAAAATTCTAGATTGTTCAACTGAATTCCACTTATAACAGCCCCGTGCTTCACAGTCAAGATGAAGGGAAAATAAAAAAGGGTTTCGTCAGTACTTGATCCCACCATTCAACAATGTTCAATCTCCAATTAAATTGTATGTTGCATTCTACTTTCCGTACCCTTCACAAGGACAAGTGATGCAAGTTGTTATGATAAAGAGTTGTATTAATTTTGACTGGAGACAAAATATTGTGGTGTGCAGCCATTGAATTGAATTGAATTGAAGCTCCTACCAGACAGCTAATATGCTGATAATTATAAACGGTGGAATTCATTTCTTTTAGCTTTCATACAGAAATTGTAAAGATGCATACTTTATTATGATTGATCCATAAAATGACCAAGAGATGTGTGAGAAAGTGAAAATGTGAGATGTCTAGATCCAACTCTTGTATGAACAAGTAAGTCATTTATTCTAAAATCTTTAGTAATTACTGATTAAGACCTATAAGACAAAACCACATGGTTCGTGAAACCTTGTCTTGTCTCTCACATAGCCCATTAACCACTCAATTCTGTAAAGAAGATTGTATATACAGGCACTATATATATACACTCGGCATTGCACTCTCAACAAAAGTATCAGGATTCAAATATTTGTTTGTAATACAAATTCTTCGAGATCATTTTATACTTGTGTGGAATAACAAACAAGAAAGAGAAACCATGGGTTTTCATTTACTTGGTGTTAGAAGAGCTAGACAAGCAGCATCAAAAGGCGAGGAGGTCCCAAAAGGGTATCTTGCAGTGTACGTTGGAGAAATAAAGCGGTTCATAATTCCAATTGGATACTTGAACCAACATTCATTTCAGGATTTGCTAAGCAAAGCAGAAGAAGAATTTGGGTACCATCATCCCATGGGTGGCCTTACAACTCCTTGCAGAGAAAATAGTCCTGGACAAAGATATTGGCATAGATAATAGATTAGTATTTAGTTCAAACAAACAATTTTGCGAAGACATCTTTTCCCTTTGCTTTCATGCAAACAAGGAAAATGTAAAGGAGCAAATTAAAGTTATTAGTTGCATTGATTAGTATACTGTAAGATCTTTCAATTCGTTGAGCATGAGCAACAAGAATCCAAAGTAACTATCCATATTTACTAGATTTATGTACCCCCTTGTATTATTATACAATTTTCATTCAACAGTAGCAGCAGGAAAGGAAGTAAAAAAAATTAAGACAATATGCAGAACTGTGGCTGTGTATATATAAATTTTTTCAGAAGAAAAACTGCATAAATAAATTCATTCAAGAAAAAGAAATATCTAATATCTCTATTATAATCTCTTAGTTAGATGTCATTTTCCACTTATAAAAGAAGAATATAAAATAACTAAATAAATTTGTATTCTGTACACTTTGGATGATCATATCAAATTCTTCTTCAACTTGGAATAAAGGGTGGTGATTCAAGAATGAAATAGGAATCACAAATCAACCACTTAATTTTCTCTCCAATATAGGCTGCAAGATACCCTTTAAGGACTTCCACTAAACAATATATAAAAAATCCTGAACTTAGTAACAAGAAATCTTCATAAGTTTCTTCCATAAAAATCCACAAAACAATAATTAATTGGGCCCAAGTTTTTGTACTGGCCATCCGTTCAAATTTGCCTCATCTAATCTATCTGTCTCCATTAGCATGATTTATTGCTCACTCAAGTGAGAGGTGATGTTTAGGAACTCATCCTCATTGCATGGAATAGTGGGAACACCAGTTGCTTGATCATATCCAAATTCTTCTTCTGCTTGACTTAGTAATTCTTGAAATGAAGGTTGGTTCAAGTATGATACTGGAATCCGGAACGGGCTCATCTTATCTCCAGGATAGACTGCAAGATAGCCTTTTGGTACTCCAACCCTCTTAGAAAATGATGCCCGCTTAATCATACCAGTTATGCGGAAAGCCATTGTATACAATTGCTCCACACAAAAGATAGTACAAACCACTTGTGTATTAAAGAAAGATTTGAATTCTGATACTTCATTTGTGTTACTTGAGAAGCCAAGCAATAGTGTATATATAGTTGCTAAGGGCCTCTGTGATTCAATCTCATAATCAATTATTATTTTACAGGGCCATGATGTGGTCTACTGAGGGACACAAGATCACACGGTATTGTCGCAGAGGTTTCCTTTAAAGATTAGGAAGTTCATGGAAGTGCATGCCCCACCTTCTGAGATAATGACCAACAAATTACACACCTGAGCCCTAATGTTTGTTTATCCATTAAATGTGATATAGCTAATCCAATGGTGGAAATGCTTTAGACATCTCAAATGCTTCTTTATATAAGATGACAGTGCTATTGATCTATATATATTCTACCATGCACCAACAAATGTCAAAGTGACAGTTAGAAACCAGTAAACGTTAATCAGAGAAGATTGCTAGCTCCAAAATAGTGTTAGGAGGTAAGCGAACCAATACTGAACACATACTCATGAGGCGGTGAACCACATTTTTTTAGCCCTTTGTCTAAGACAACACCATATGCCCTTGTCTCTCAGTTGGTCCCATGACTCCTGTCTGGTAGCCCTCCTTCACCCATAATTCTTGTAGCCAATGGTTTCTTATATATCCTTTTGTTCATGGGGTACCGGCATTTAGGACCAACAGAAATCATTCACATCCTGAAGTAATCAAAATTCAGAAACATTCACTTCCAAATCATTTTAGACAGTTTTATTCTCAAGTCCCAACACATAACATATAACAATGGGTTTTCATTTATTAGGTATCCGATGGGCATCATTAGCTGCAAATCAAGCATCTTCAAAAGCACTTGATACACCAATGGGCTATCTTGCAGTCTATGTTGGAGAGAGAATGAAGCGATTTGTCATTCCTATATTGTTCTTGAATCAACCTTCCTTTCAAGACTTGTTGAGTCAAGCTGAGGAAGAGGTTGGATACGATCACCGCACGGGAGGTCTTACAATTCCTAGTTGTAAAGACGTCTTCCAACGTATAACTTGTAGATTGAGTGAGCTGTAAATTTCAAACTCTAGGAGACTGACATAGATTTAGTATAGCCATTTTGTACCATAGGTATGTTCTGAACTTGTAAAAGTATCCCCTTCTCAAGAAATATGGGAAAGACCATATTTGTTTGTTAAAATGTTCACTTCTCCCTATATGAGGAAGGTTGGTTGCTATAAGGAAAACAAGACTTGGCTATTCTGATAAATTTCAAAGAAACAGAACACATGATTGCTGACAAGTCGAGCAAAAGTATTTTCCCTAGGACCAAAGAGAAAGATAAACTTATTTGGAACTAGTTTAGTCACATGAGTGGCCTCACAGTTCCTTGTAACAAAGATACCTCACAGTTCCTTGTAAACAATACATTAGAACAGATCATCAAAATGAAAATTAATTCAGAAGTATCTCCTCTTTTTTCTATTTCTTTATTTATTTTTTATTTGTTTTTTGCAAAATGAAAATGAATTAAACTACTCAAGTGGATCATGTTCTTTTGATCCACTATTTAGCTACAAGATTCAATTGTTTCCTTGTCCCTATAATTAGGAACTTATGAAGTATGACAAAGGCTGCTAGCTCTAACAAAAACTATGCTAATATTTGTTCTGAGAAATTTCCAAGCAAGATTAAAATACATATTTTTATGGAGAAAATTTGAATATGAAATTAAGATTATGGAGATCCATTGACCGTATTATACGTTAAGTGTGCCTTATATTTATAAAAGTAAATATCGAAGTGCTTTAAGAAATTAAAATTTCTAAATGTATTAACCTAATAATGTGTTCTGGTACTTTAAAAACCTCTATATAGATAGCACATTTGCTCTGTATAAAGGTACTTGGTAGTAACAATGTAGTAAAGCTAATAAACTCGGGCTTTTTTCTATCAACTAGATATTAATCTAGTTAGAGAAAATAAAAAAACTTCAAACTTAAGCATGATACTTTTTATGAGACTCCATTACAGGTAACTGTTAACGCAAAATTTTAAATCTTGTCTTGCACAGACTGTACAATGGATGTTTCTCTTGCCTTCAATTTTCATTTTGATAAACGAGGAGAAAATGTGAGAAAAATCATGTTCCTAGACTTCTCATTCAGATGAACATTTTGTACACTTGCCCAAGTAAAATAACAAAATTAAGGACCGAGAGAATATTTTCCATGTAAGAAACTATGTTACAAAACTTGTGTCTATATGTCAACATGACATCAGAAATGAACTTATATCAGCAAACTACATCTTAACAACAGAAGAAAACAAGGCGTCTGCATAGTTTGTACTTTCTAACCACTTAAAACATGCTTAATACTTCACTAGATTATTTAAATAATAAACCAAAATATGAGCTACAAATCTAATCAGATAGGACAAAGTAGATCATCCTTAATACTTCCCTTTGAACTATGGTCAGCTTAACAAAGAGAACGTCAACATCTAAAGCGAGCTGAGCCAATAATACAAAGAATATAGATGAATGGCTTTAAGCACTTAAATGAAAAGTTCATGCTGTCTCACTAAATATTTTTAAAAAAATAAATTATTTTTCATTTATACAACCACATAACCACTCATGTTTCAAAGTGGATAATCTATTTTCTCAGGCAGCATTTACATTCTTAACTCATTCTCTTTCGGTTAAAACATAGGAAACAAGAAGAAATTAAATTAGCCATATAATTTCATCTTATATTATTTCTATTCATAGGTGAAATTGAAAAAAATGGAAAAAAAGACCTTACCACAGACGCAATCCAACTTCTTGCAACAGAGAAGAGTACGATTATATAGTGCATATAAATATAATAGATCAAAATCTTTAAACTCATACTCAAGTATGAAGGAAGAAGCCGAGAGCAGGTGTAAACAAATACAAGTTTCTGAGAAGTTCCATTAGAATTTCATGGGCTTTCTTAGCAGGTTCCTAGTAATAGGGTCCAACATCCTCCGACGAACGCGTTTCATGTCTTCACTTTTTGACTATGTACAGTGTTGAGGACCTTGCTTTCTTTCCTCTTTTTTGTATGAACCACGTATCAATCCCACGATATATACATCTCCTACTGCAATACTGTAATTGTACCAAGTACTCTCGTAAAGTGTAAATAATTAAGCTTTGGGCCCAACTACTGCATATACAGTACTGAATTTAGGGATACTTTTAATCTTTAATAATTAAGCTTTGACCCACCAAGTAATTGTCAGCTTCGATGACTTCAAATATATCAACATGGCTCCTACTGCAATGCAGTAATTTTACTAACTACTTTTAATTTATATATTTATTTGAAGTTTGTTTTACTTTTATGTTTTAACTTTTGATTTCGTGCACAGTTTTTTACCCTTTTTTTTAACTATTACGAGTTTAAGTGAGTTGAATTTATTATAATTCAACAAGACTACGAAAAGCACTAAGGCTCTATGAGTCTATTTTTTGAATTTCTTATCGATCAACAAAGATTAAGATAAATACTAAGACTTTGATCGAAGGTTGAGTTTAAAGTATTGGTTGAGATTAAGTTGAAAATGTTTTTGTGAGTTAAACAAAAATTGCTCTAGCTAAATATGGTACAAAAAGGTTAAGCCCAAGATGTTCTAGCCGAAGGCAACCTAAAGATGTTAGTTGAGGTTAAGCTAAAATTGTTTTATCCAAAGGTGAGACATTTTGTTCAAAGGCAAGCAACCTAAAGATGTTAGAAGGCTGCCTTATAGATGCTTTGGTTAAAGACTAAGTTAAAAATGCTTTGAGAAAAGACCGAATCAAACATGCTCTAGCAAAAAATGCTCTAATTGTCAGTTGTGTCAAAAAGGTACTTGAAAATTAACCATAGGAGTAAAGCAAAAGATGTTTAAGCTAGAGTCGAGCTAAATATGCTTTAGCGGATCGAAGATGTTGATCGAGGTCAAGTCAAAAATGTTTTAGGTGAAGATAAGCCAAAGATGTTAGCCGAGAGCAAACAAAGATACTTTGTTCAAGGCTAAGCTAGAAATACTCTAGCTAGGGTCATGTTGATCAAAGATGTTCTCACTAAATGTGAGTACAAAATATTGATCCAAGTTAAGATGAAGATGTTAACTGATGTTGACCAAAGTTGAGTCAAAGATGCTTTGACCAAAAATGAATAAAAAATTCTCTAACTAAAAATGCTTTGATTGAAGATGATTCAACCAAAGGTAAGTTGAAGATGCTTTGGCTAAAAGTAACCTAAAGATGATGGTCAAGGCTAAGCCAAGCCAAAAATATTTTGGATAAAGATGATCTAGTCAAGCCAAAAATATTTTAAATTTTGAAATTGAGATAGTTAACTAAAATAATTATTTTTTAAATTTTTTTAATATTTTTATAATTTATTAATTTATTTATAATGTTTAAAATACTATTAGATAATTGATAAATAAATTGATAATCGATTATCATATTCAATTTGAATTTTATAATTGATAGTCAATTATTAAGCATAAATACATATGGTTATGAATGTCTGATAATTTATTGTCAAAGTTTGATAATCGATTAAAGAAAAAAATTGACATTTTTAGACTATTAGTAAATATCTAAAATAATTGAAAAATATTTTAAAATTTGACAAAATTAAAATTTATGGCCCTTTTTAATTGCTAAAAAAATCATTACAAAATGGCATACTCTTCGCTTATATATTGGTAATATATATTGAAGTGGTGTAATAAAATGATTTTTTACATTAATTACCTTTTAAATGTTGTAATAAAATAAAATTTATTGGTTCGTGCTCAATCAATATATATTTTACATAATATTTACAAAAATGTTATTATGTTTTTTATTTACACAAGTCTTTCGCACATCAATGTGGAAGCTAAATTTTGCTCTAGTATTCATTAATTGTATTATTACATGTCTAGTTATTGCATAATTATATGTCCCCTAGTTGACGTTAGCAAAGCATTGCACATTGTCAAGCACTTCTCTTCTGGTCAAAGGTCAAACATCTTTTAACTAAATTGGTTTAATGTTTAATAAAATTAATCCTAATAGAATTAATTTTAACGTATTGAATGTGATTTAAACTTACATTTAAATTAATTTTAATTATAAATTTTATATTAAAATATGTGTGGCCGCCGTTTGATCATTTAATTTTACATATTATTAAAATAACAATTTATATACCTATGAGAATTTATTTGGAATTGACTGATTTATCTAATTATAGATTGAAATTGATATATATATATATGATAAGATTGTTAATGACGATAATAAATAATTATTTAAAATTTATATATTAAATTAATTTTAGTTGATTCACAATGTAATTTTTTTTACAATAACAATATATGAAAATTTTAACTCTATTAATATTTTTATGCCTTGTTCAACAGGCTTAGAATTCTTTATTTTAATTTATACTATATGATTCATGGAAATTGAGCTAGTCAATATTTCAAATATGATTATTTTAATTGTTGGATTTTTATGTTAAATATTTATTCACTTTTAAAATAATAATAATATATAATTGTTGAGCCTCTAAAATAATTGATTTTGAAAAAAAAATAATGTCAAAAGAATTGATTTACAAATTAATTTTGTTTTCATAATAATATAAAATTGTTTTTAAAATATAAATGTCATACAAGTTATGAATATTAAATGCAAAATGAATTATACTCAACAAGTTATAATTTTTTATTCATTTGTGGAACTCCATTCTTCTTCCTAAAATGGGATTCAATGGAAAATTAAATATGCTTTTAATGATATTGAAGTTGATTGTCAACATTTTAAAAACCAAACATTAACTCAGCACCTTTATAGATAAAGATTTTTTTATTATTATTTTATGAATCAATGTAACTTAACAAGGATGGCAGAATCCTTTTCAATTTTTCAGTTCGGACAAAGGTAGAAAAAGCAAAGGGAAGCAAGGATATATATATATATATATATATACACCAATGAGAGATAAGTAAATGTAATTGGGTACAAGGATGAATTTGATATTCGGTTTCTCCTTTAATTTGCTTTACTATCCAATGGGAAGTGGTGATTCTTTGAATAAAAGTTAAGATGAAACTCTATCCTTATAAGTAAAACAAGTTATAATAATAATCAAATTAGGATTAGTTGTCTTGCAATGTATCTCTTAATTTTAGCTAAATAATAGCATTGGTTGCACCTAGAAATAACTTTTATAACTCTTTATATGGTCAAATAAGTGAGTAAAAGTCAAACTGTCAAGATTAGGTAATAGTTTCATGTTTCCCATGCATTTAGATATAGAAGATGATCAAACTAGATTTTAAAACATAGTTGTAGATAATATTCTTATCTATGCAATCAGATTAAATTTAACTTGAAATGAATAGTAAAATTTCAAGTATTGTGTTCATACTTTGCAGAGGTCATCGGAGCATAAGAGGGAATTAAGGTTCGTAGTAGTAGTAATAGCACCCAAGAACTTAAGAAAGGTTATATAAATCATGAATATCAAATAAATAGTTTTGTAATAAGAAATTGGCTTAAAAATAGGATGGATTAATTTTTTTCTATGACTTAGTTGAATATGTATATGGATAACGATTGTTATTCCTTGTAAGCTCATATTGCGTAAAGTGAGTAAGCTTGCTCCACATCTCACATATTGGAAGCCAGACGTTCAAGTGCATGAAGAATGAGACTACGAACTATAGGATGCCTACTTGACTTTCCTTTTGTACTAGACACATTATTACACCATGGTCACTTTGAAGTAAACGTTGAAGTGACCTACATATACTTTGTTCCTTAGTAGCATGACATCATTTTGGCTTTGGTGTGGCCTCAACATCTTCTACCATAAATGCATATTTCGAGATCATCGCATTCATACACAAATTCAACAAATATAATGATACATATATGGAAGGCCATAATCAAGAAAATCATCACTAAAATAGTGGCTAATTGCGTTGCCATGCCCTGTAGCACTTTGGCTTGCATTTTTGGGCCATTAGGACATAATCAAGGATATAAAAGCCCTCCTTGCAATTAGATTAATTACTCTAAAATGAAATTGAATTTGTGCCTTAGTACTTTGAGAGCATTTTTGTTTACTCTTGTACAAAAAATCCAATTCTTATCAAGCTTCCATGATGCTTGTGATGAATTTCTAAAATATTTTATCTAATTCTTAGGAATTAGTGGCAAACCATCTCAATCTTAATCCATTTTCTCCTTTTCTTCTTCTTAATTTTTATTCTAGTGTTTTTGCCTAATTTTCGTAAACTACTTGAAGTTGGGTCATGATTGTAAAAAACGACTTTTAAGACTAAGTTTAGGCTTTATATTGTCATTCCTTTTGACTTGACTAATACCCCTAGTACTTTCACGAGATTGATGAACCATATCTTGAGCCTTATAGGCAAGTGTGTGGTAATGCATTTTGATTCTACTTGCTTGAATAACCACCTCTTGAATGTGAAAAATGTTCTTGAAATTCTAAGGAAAGAGACCTTGTTTGCAAACGTAGATGAATGTATTTTATGTACAAATGAAGTGACCTTCCTTAGTTTTGTTATTGACTCCCATGAATTCAAGGTTGATGAGGAAAAGATGAAGGTCATCGGAGATTGACCAACACCTAGGATCATGGGGGAGGTTAGAAGTTTCCATGGGCTTACAAGTTCCGATAGGAGGTTTGTAAAGGATTTTAGCACATTTTTAGCTTCTTAAATGGAGTTGTGAAAAAAATGTTGGTTTTCAATGGGAGGAGAGCCAAGAGAGAGCCTTCCAAGCTTTGAAGAAAAGACTTACTCAAGCTCCAATTCTTACTTTACCTAAATTTTCAAAATCATTAGAGTTGGAGTGTGAAGCCTCGAATGTTGGTATAAGGCTAGCGATCCTCCAAGAAGGGCATCCGTTGCTTATTTTAGTGAAAAATTGAAGGGTTCCCAACTAAATTATTCTGCCTATGACTGAGAGCTATATGCTCTTGTAAGGGATTCACAAACCTGGAAACATTATCTTAGGCTAACTTTAAGATGAAACACCAAGAATTTGATTTACGATAAAATTAGTGGTTTGTTAGAATAGGTATATATGGATAATGATCCACCACGACCCAATGTTTGCAACAACCTTGGCCCCTTATGGAATTTTCCATCTCCCTATCCGCAAGGCCAACTTTCCTCCACCAATTATCCACCATTAGGTTTGAGGTCCAATCCAGATAACTTTCCAAGCTTAAATACCTACTTGAAACTCAGTTTACAATTGCCACTCTGCATAACTCAATATGCCAATATCAAATGATTATTTTCATTTTTTAGTCGATTCAATCTTATAAAATTGATAATTTTTGGAGAATAAGAATCAAGTAATTTTTCATTTTTTGTTTTATATATTTTATATAATATATAAAATAAAAAGAAATATGGTACATTAAAGATAAAGAAAAATAGGTTATTCTTTATTTAGAAATATCCAAACTTTGATCCCTAAAATCCCATAAATAGTTCGGACTGTATAGCAACAATAATCAATTTTAGCTCGAATGGTTTGTAAAGGAACCCTACCTTCTCTGATCCACTCAACACGTGCAATTTCTTTTCCATCGATACGTCCTGCAATTTGTACTTGAACTCCTTTTGTACCCGCTTGTTCAGTTAATTCAATAGCTTGTTTCATTGCTTTACGAAACGAAACTCTATTCTTTAATTGTCCGGCTATAAATTCTGCAAGAATATTAGGGTGTTTATAAGTATTTGCAATTCTAAAACAAACATTACATCAATAAATAGAACACCTTTATTCCCATAATTTCTATCTTCCAACCCAACATTTTCATCCATCATTCATCATTATGATAAATAACATTTTTCTTAAGTTTTATGAGATATAGGTCATTAGTGTTTCACTTATAAATTTGACTTTAGTATATTTTTATCCTTATGCTTTTCTTAGTATTTGTTATAGAAGGAAATTTTGGCTAACTAAAGCTCAAAATAATTGGTTAGATGAAGGTAGCATCTTTTCTCAAAAGTCTTAACATGTATTATGGGCCTCTACTTTTGCCCAATGAGCTCTTTGGTTTGCTTAGCAAATCACTTGTAGTTTACCTTTGCTACTCACATTTTCACTTAATGAATAAGTATTCTTGCTTAGCAAGAGGTGGTAATTTTCCAAGTTAATGTACTTGCTCAAAGAACTACTTGGGTTGCCCAACAAATTAAGCCATAGAGATCCCAATTCTCTATACTTGTTGTAGTTTCTTAGTGAAAAGTTTCCTTCATTTACTAAAAGGGACTATAGAGAGTCATGTGCTAACATTCTCCCAACGAGTCCTATACTCGCTTAGCAAATGAAGCCACAAAGAATTTTTTTCTCTATTTTGATTTTTGTTTCTCAATGAGACATAAGTCTCGCCTAGTGAGTCAAGGCGAGAAAAACTAAATATTTCATAAGGTTTACTAGTTGTTCAGTGAGTGGATGACTTAGTGAAATCAGGAATTTTTAGGCTTCTAAGGCCTTCATTCATTGAGCATGTGATTTGACCATTAAAAGTATGGGTTTTTAGGTTTCCAGGGTTCTCGCCCAACAAACATGTGTCTTGCTCAACGAAGGTTTGTTATTTTCTAGATTTTAGGTTGAAGGTTGTGATTTGCTTAGCAAGAGGCATGTCTTGCCTAACGAACATTCATACATATTCAGAAGATTATAACAATATAGACACATTTTATTCATCAAAAGAACTATTCCAACAACAAATCTAAGTTTCATGATTCATCATGTATTTTTGTCATATTTCAAGAAATCCCATAATATCATATTCTAGCTTACTACATCATATTCTCATGTATTAAATTTCATTTTTAACTACTATACAATATAATTCAACAATTAAAACACAAAGGTAAGCTTCCCTTACCTGAGATGAGGACTAAAAACTTTAGTGAAAGAGCTTATGTTAGCAACAATATGGTGTTGCTAAGTAGGGGAATAAATTTCTCATACTCAAGGGAGGTTAAGAGAGCTTTAAGTCTTAGTTGGTGATGAAGATTTAAAGAGGTCTTGAGACAACTATTTGCTCAACTTTAAGAAGTTTTGAATATCCCATGGATTAAACTATAAATGGAAAAATGGTTTTTACAACAAAAGACAAGAAGTTGGTTGATTGGATTTTACCGGAATTAGTTAGTTTCACTTTTAAATTTTATACAAACATCACAAGCCATTGGCATCCTCAAGCATCAATGTTTAGGTTCATTCTTCATAAATTTGAGATTGTTCTTTCTTCAAGCAAGCACAAAAAATGGGTTTCATTTACCTGCTATTCTACGGGCATCATCCACTGCCAGCCAAGCAGCTTCAAAATCTGTACAAGTCCCAAAGGGTTATGTTGCAGTTTATGTTGGAGAGAAAAACATAAGCACTTTTTGATTTCCATATCATATTTGAATCAACGTTCACTCCAAGGCTTATTGAGTGAAGCTGCGGAAGAGTTTGGATATGATCATCCCATGAGTGGCCTCACAATTCCATGCAGCGAAGATGTCTTCCAAAATATAGCTTGTCGCCTGAATGGACAATAAATCTCACACCATAAGAGACTGACATACATTGGTAGACACATTTTATACAATACACATCTTCACAACTTGTAAAGATGACCTATTTTTGAGTAATGACAAGTAATTCAATTTCTAATTGTCTCTGTTTTATTAGTTATAATGTTCAATATCTGCATGCAATTAATCAGAACGTCGCTTAGTTATTATTAGAAGGTTGCTTGCTCAAAAGGAAAAATAAAAAAATACTGGATTGTTCAACTGAATTCCACTTATAACAGCGCCGTGCTTCACAGTCCGGGCAGAGCTTATAGAATTCTAGGTTTAAATATGTTTTTAGTAATTAGAGAAGCATACACTAGGACCTAAGAAAAGCATCAATTTCTTTGGGACGGGGTTTGAAAGAGTTTTAAGTTTTTTAATACAGAAGTAAAATTTAATTTGTGCCTCAATCATATGTTACATGTTGCCTCCCTGCTTTGAAATTGATATTCATTTGACATACATTCTTCAGTTTATATACACCTGTAAACTCTTATTTCCTTAGTGAAACATTTAGACATAAGCCATGTATTGAAATTACAAAAAAATTATTATCTGTAGATTTGACTATTAATTCAGTATTAATAATGTTGTATAGCTGAAGGCCAATTACAGTTGCTCTGATTTTCTCATTGCATAACAAGCTCAGTGGTCCACAGTAACTTAGAGTGTTGTGAATATATTAAAATAAGAAAAGAAAAATGTTGACCACAATATCTTGGACATCTTCATAGATGCACAACGTGGCTGATGGTTAATGGAAAAATATAAAAGACATTTACATGTACAGAAAAATATGATACTTTTAATGATATCTGCCTCCAGGAGTGGAAGTAAAAGGTGATAGTGATTTTTTAACCGCTGTTGTTAATGACAGTCAAGATGAAGGGAAAATAAAAAAGGGTTGCATCAGTACTTGATCCCACCATTCAACAATGTTTCAATCTCCAATTAAATTGTATGTTGCATTCTACATTTCGTACCCTTCACAAGGACAAGTGATGCAAGTTGTTATGATATAGAGTTGCATTAATTTTGACTGGAGATAAAATATTGTGGTGTGCAGCCATTGAATTGAATTGAAGCTCCTACCAGACAGCTAATATGCTGATAATTATAAACAGTGGAACTCATTTCTTTTAGCTTTCATACAGAAATTGTAAATATGCATACTTTATTATGATTGATCCATAAAATGACCAAGAGATATGTGTGAGAAAGTGAAAATGTGAGATGTCTAGATCCAACTCTTGTATGAACAAGTAAGTCATTTATTCTAAAATCTTTAGTAATTATTGATTAAGACCTATAAGACAAAACCACATGGTTCCTGAAACCTTGTCTCTCACATAGCCCATTAACCACTCAATTCCTAAAGAAGATTGTATATACAGGCACTATATATATACACTCGGCATTGCACTCTCAACAAAAGTATCAGTATTCAAATATTTGTTTGTCATACAAATTCTTCGAGATCATTTTATACTTGTGTGGAATAACAAACAAGAAAGAGAAACCATGGGTTTTCATTTACTTGGTGTTAGAAGAGCTAGACAAGCAGCATCAAAAAGCGAGGAGGTCCCAAAAGGGTATCTTGCAGTGTACGTTGGAGAAGTAAAGCGGTCCATAATTCCAATTGGATACTTGAACCAACCTTCATTTCAGGATTTTCTAAGCAAAGCAGAAGAAGAATTTGGGTACCATCATCCCATGGGTGGCCTTACAATTCCTTGCATAGAAAATAGTCCTGGACAAAAATATTGACATAGATAATAGATTAGTATTTAGTTCAAACAAACAATTTTGGGAAGACATCTTTTCCCTTTGCTTTCATGCAAACATGAAAAATGTAAAGGAGCAAATTAAAGTTATTAGTTTCATTGATTAGTATACTGTAAGATCTTTCAATTCGTTGAGCATGAGCAACAAGAAATCAAAGTAACTATCCATATTTACTAGATTTATGTACCCCCTTGTATTATTATATAATTTTCATTCAACAGTAGCAGCAGGAAAGGAAGTAAAAAAAATTAAGACAATATGCAGAACTGTGGCTGTGTATATATAAATTATCTCAGAAGAAAAACTGCATAAATAAATTCATTCCAGAAAAAGAAATATCTAATATCTCTATTATAATCTCTTATTAGATGCCATTTTCCACTTATAAAAGAAGGATATAAAATAACTAAATAAATTTGTACTCTGTACACTTTGGTTGATCATATAAAAATTCGTCTTCAACTTGGAATAAAGGGTGGTGATGCAAGAATGAAATAGGAATCACAAATCAACCATTTAATTTTCTCTCCAACATAGGCTGCAAGATACCCTTTAAGGACTTCCACGAAACAATATATAAAAAATCCCGAGCTTAGTAACAAGAAATCTTCATAAGTTTCTTCATAAAAATCCACAAAACAATAATTAATTGTGCCTAAGTTTTTGTACTGGCATCTGCACGATTTTGCAAATGACATGGAGTCACTACTAGAAAGAATATATAGCTATTTGTCATCCTCAATACCATTAAAAAGAGTCATGATAGAGTTTCTCAAAAAAACTTCAAGTTTAAAATAATGGATCCATATTCTATTTACGACTCAAATTTTACTATTGTTATTCCCAATATAATGTTAGGAAAGAAAATAGTATAAAAATAAAATTCAAAAGGAGACAAAAATTTCATTGTACAGAAATTTATTTAGATCTGTATTAATTTATTATTAATATTAATTCCACCTGTACAAAGCACGGATCATGTACTAGTTAGGTTTTAATTGATCAGATCTCATTTAATTGCATGTATTGCTCTATTTCCATTCTTTTGAGGATGTAGGTTATTCACTCTTGCACAACTTGATCTTAGGACCATCGAGAAAGATATCATATTTAGAGCGAAGTTAATCCACATTAAAAGATAATAACCTGATGAACTGAAATTAGATAAATGATAATGTTTTATGAATAGAGTTCATTGAGATTTGGCAAAAGCAAAAAGTGTTTTTGGTAATGTCTAGTCTTAACATTCTCATTCAAGTCAATATTTTCAGCTTCATTTGGATTATACAAGGGAAAAAAATATGAAAATTCACAAAAAAGAAAGTTCCTTCTGTACAAATTTTCCTCAACTAAATTATCCAAGTCTCCACTATAGCTTGATTTACAGCTCATTCAAGTGAGAAGTGAGGTTTAGAAACTCATCCTCATTGCATTGAATTGTGAGACCACCTGTTGGATGATCATATCCGAACTCTTCTTCAGCTTGACTTAGTATTTCTTGAAATGAAGGTTGGTTCAAGTATGATGGTGGAATCACAAACTGTCTCATCTTATCTCCAACATAGACTGCAAGATAGCCTTTGGGGACTTTTAAGTCCCTTGCCAATTGCTTTGGCAGCAGAAAATGATGCTCGTTTAGTAATACCCGGTATCCAGAACCCCATTGTTTTTTTATAGCTCCACAAACAAATAATATACTGAGTGATGTTAAAAGACTTGTATGAGAAAGAAATATTTAAATTTGGATCCTTTAGGATCCAAATGACTTGTATTGCTTGAGGTTGTTGGAAAACTAGAGGAGAAAAATACTTTATTTCTGTGTGTATCAATTACATAGGTTGATATCCTATTTATAATAGAGTATAAATAGAGTAACTTATAAACATTAACGTACTAAATAACCATAAAAAAACAGTAATGCTTCCTAACCCAAAATAACTCCTTAAAAATAGTAATTGTTCATAATTACTCTTTTTACCACCATTTATTTTCTAATTATTATTTCTAACATCCCTTCGTAATTAGAAAATTCTGTCCACCAAGTCTTTCTCTCAATCTTCTAAAATCTTCAACATTATCCTTCTCTTCATCATCATCATCCTCAAGTCCTCCAAATTCATCTGCTTGAATTGCCTCCCCAGTAAACCATGACACAACATGGGAAATAATCTTATCTCTTATTATTGACCTAATGTCATAGTCTTGTTCCATCTGATTCTGAAGTTCCTGAGTTGCATCTTCATCAATGTCTTCATCATCTTCTGGACCTTGTGATGGATTGAAGAAATTGAAGAAACTTTCACAATTTCCAGTTTTGGTAATTGATTTAGCCTTCTTTGAACCCTTCTTCGGCTTTTTCTTAAAAATCTTCTGTGTTAAGCATTTTCCTGTGTGTCATTGAATTTCAGTCCCAATTGCTTTCTCTAATATTGGCTCATCCTCATCAATCATATGATATGTTTTTGTCAAGACACTATTGGTAAAATAAGGACTGTAATCAAAGAAAAAATCAAGCTTGAATCCCTTAGAGTTTTCTATCCTGCTCCACTTGATATCTTTGAGAAACTTGAGAGCACCTTCATCACGTTCTGAAATCTCCTCCGCTAACACTTCATTACTTTTCATTGTAGTAAGCCAAAATGCAGGCACTCCTTTCTCTTTATCCTCCTCAAGATCTCTAATCTGAGCCTTTTGTTTCCTCATTGTGGATTCTAGAACAACCTGCTTTTTGGAAAGCTCTTCACCTTATGTCATAACTTGATTAATTATTACATCCTTTTCTTTCAAGAGAGCAGTTGCATCACATTTTTACTCTGCTCTTGACGAAGTGTATCCCTTTCCTTAGTGAGAACATAAACCTTTTTCTCAAGAGTTGCAACTCTTTGATCTTGCAAAGACTCAACTTCTGCCTCATTGGATTTTCTCTTGAAATCCTCAATCACAGCTTTTAATTGTTCATTTTCATTCATCAATTTTGCAATATCATCAGCTTTAGCCTGAATTTTGCAATATCATCAGCTTTAGCCTGAGTTTGTCTTGCAGCACCTTATAGTGCAACTTCCATCATTTTCATCTCTCTTTTCACCCTCTCTAGTTCAAGCATAGAACCTGAGTCAAACATAGTTCTTTCAGAAGAACTCAAATGATGCTCTTTCATGTCAGTTTCAACATCATGGGTAAAGTGGTCCCTTTCTTTTTCTTCTACAATTGTTTCATTTTCAGTTGAAAACACTTCCATTACCACCTTGGAAGAATCACCAAAGGAAACATTTCCCTTTACTTTCTCTTCAAGCTCCATAAATTTCTCCTTGTAACCACACATGTGATTACTTGCTCCATTGTCAAGATACCATAGGCTCTTATCATCACTATCTTCATTAAATGCTAGCAAAAGTGTTGGCTCTTCATCTTCTTCTTTGTCACCAATAAGATTTGCCTTTTCTTCAACATTGGTTCTACACTCCCAAGAAAAATGACCATATTTATGACAATTATAACATTCAACATTAGATTTATCATACCTCCTTTCATTCGTTCTACCAAAATTACCTCTACCTCTTTCTCTTCCACGACCTCTTTGATATTTTTCTCCTCTATTTTCTTTTAGAGAAGCTTTGGCATTTAGAACTTGCTCCAAAGGCTCCTCATGTCTTCTCTTGAACCTTTCTTCATATGCTTGAAGTGAACCCATCAATTGGTCCACTGTCATCGATTCTAAATCCTTTGACTCTTCAATTGCACAAACCACAAAATCAAATTTTATGGTTAAAGAACGAAGAATTTTTTCTACCACACGAATATTTTCCATCTTCTCTCCGTACTGCTTCATTTTGTTCACTACTGTCATCACCCTATTGACAAAATCTGAAATTGATTCAGACTCCTTCATACGCAAGAATTCAAACTCTCCTCGTAGAGTTTGTAGGCGCACCTTCTTCACCTTATCAACACCTTCAAAAGAAGTTTTCAAAATCCCCTAAGCTTCTTTAGAGGTGGAAGCATTCGACACCATCTCAAACATAGCTTCATCTAAACTTTGATAGATGAAGGTAAGTGCTTGTTGATCTTTCTTTTTCATCTTTACTAAAATCTCCTTCTCATGTTGTGACAAAATAGTCTCATCTTCAGGGAGAGTATAACCTTTCTCCACAACCTCCCAAGCATCTTGGGAGCCTAGCAATGCTTTCATGCGACGACACCAATTGTTATAATTCCCATTGGTGAGACGAGGGAATTGAAACAAGCTCAAGTTATCACTCGCCATTTCTCAACTCAAACTGAATCTCTCAACTTACTAGAGCCTAAGCTCTGATACCACTTTGTTGGAAAACTAGAGGAGAAAAATACTTTATTTCTGTGTGTATCAATTACATAGGTTGATATCCTATTTATAATAGAGTATAAATAGAGTAACTTATAAACATTAACGTACTAAATAACCATAAAAAAACAGTAATGCTTCCTAACCCAAAATAACTCCTTAAAAATAGTAATTGTTCATAATTACTCTTTTTACCACCATTTATTTTCTAATTATTATTTCTAACAGAGGTTACTAGAAATAGTGTATATATAGTCACTTATGGGCAGTCTGCAACTGCAATCCAATTCCATCATGAATAATTTTTGACAGGGCTAGGATGGGGTCTACTGAGTGACAGGGGATCACATGGTATTGTCTTAGCAAGATATATGGGAGTTACCAGGTAATGGCCAACAGGTAATTCTTCTTCATTCGTTGTGCTGTATCTACTTCAATGATAGACATGAAGACAGCTCACATGTTTCTCTAAAGAAGATGACAATGCTGTCTATATATATCTACCATGTACCAATTAATATCAATGTGGCATAAGAAACCTGTAAATATTGAGGCTTGAGTGGAGGTGGTTCATAGCTCTGAAACAGTGGAGATAAGAAGAGAACAAAAATTGAACATATGATCATGATGCACTATGAACCACAATTTTAATGTACGCCAAATTGTAAGCAACACAGCATTAAATTTGCATAAATGACGTTACCAGCCCCCACCACCCTCAATAAGTGTAACATACGAACATGATCCAATTTGCTAAGGAAGAGTTTGGATATGATCATCCCATGGGTGGCCTCACAATTCCATGCAATGAAGATGTCTTCCAACATATAACTTCTTGCTTGAAAGGACAATAAATCTCATACTTTAGGAGGCTGACATAGATTAGTATTGACATTTTTTTGTACAATAGGCATCTTCTCAACTTGTAAAGATTCCCTTTGGCAAGAAATAGGGAAAAGAAAGACCATCAGATTAATAACATGGGTACAACTAAAGTACTTTTCCTAAAGAGAAAGATAAATTTATTTGGGAGAAAGTTAAAATATATTTTATTAATAAATATACCTATGAAATTAAAATTTTGAGGTGCCAAGGCCGAAATCACCCATGAGTAACACTGGCCTACTCCTATAGGAAAATCTTTCTTTTAAACCATTGACATATGGTATGGCATGGCTTATTATCTACAACCCTTTATCTGCAGAAGTCAACGAGTCAATTTTTCTTTTAGATAAAGTGAAACTATGATCTTTTACAATGCAAGAAGCGTAGGTTTAAAGTCTTCAAACCAAATAAAGTAAAAGTCGTCTTAAATCAAAATAAAAGGTCTAGGCCTGAAACAATTATGACTGACTAATATTTATATTATAAACTATCATCCCAAAATATTTATACAGCTGGACCTGGTAGTCAGGGATCCAAATTCTCAATGTAAATTTAGTAAACAGAATAAATTGGAAAGGGAAAAAGAATATAGGCCATGGATAACATAACAACTGTTTACTATTCATTGAAATTTTGTAGATCAGAGTTCTTATTTTCTATCCACCAATATCTTCATTTATTACTGTTGTGAATTTGGGGGCAATACAATAGTAGTAGTAATTCATGCTTTTCTGCCCAAGAAGCAAATAATCCATGGGCTGGTGCTGCTTGTTTAGTAAAACAGCAAAATTGATGCCCCTTTAAAAATGATAATGATTTTACAGTGATGTTAGAACAGAAGGGTGCATTAAATTAACTGGAGATAGTTCCTATGTGGTTCCTATTTGATAATGATATTAAAATTTGTTGGGATTTGGCAAAAGAAAAGTTTGTTTAAAAAATGTCTTGTATTGTATTCTCATTAAGGGAACATGTTTCAACTTCCAGTGGAATTACACAAGAAAATGGAAAATCTTTACAATAAAGAAAGTGCCTTCTGTACAAATTTGCCTCATCTAATCTATCTGTCTCCATTAGCATGATTTATTGCTCACTCAAGTGAGAGGTGATGTTTAGGAACTCATCCTCCTTGCATGGAATAGTGAGACCACCAGTTGGATGATCATATCCAAATTCTTCTTCTGCTTGACTTAGAAATTCTTGAAATGAAGGTTGGTTCAAGTATGATACTGGAATCGTGAACGGCCTCATCTTATCTCCAGCATAGACTGCAAGATAACCTTTTGGTACTTCAACCCTCTTAGAAAATAATGGCTGCTTAAGAATACCAGTTATGTGGGAAGCCATTGTATTCAATTGCTCCACACAAAAGATGGTACAAACCACTTGTGTATGAAATAAATATTTGAATTCTGACACTTCACTTGTGTTACTTGAGAAACCAAGAAATAATGTATATATAGTTGCTAAGGGCCTCTGTGATTCAATTCCATAATCAAATTATTATTGTACAGGGCCATGATGTGGTCTACTGAGAGACACAAGAGCACACGGTATTGTTGCAGAGGTTTCTTTTAAAGATTAGGAAGTTCATGGGAGTGCATGCTCCACCTTCTGAGATAATGGCCAACAAATTACACACCTGAAACCTAATGTTTGTTTACCCATTAAATGTGATATAGCTAATCCAATGGTGGAAATGCTTTAGACATCTCACATGCTTCTTTAAATAAGATGAAAGTGCTATTGATCTATATATATTCTACCATGCACCAACAAATGTCAAAGTGACAGTTAGAAACCAGTATACATTAATCAGAGCAGATTGCTAGCTCTGAAATAGTGTTAGGAGGTAAGAGAACGAATACTGAACACATACTCATGAGGTGTAGAACCACATTTTTTTAGCCCTTTGTCTAAGACAACACCATATGCCCTTGTCTCTCAGTTGTTCCCATGACTCCTGTCTGGTAGCCCTCCTTCACCCATAATTCTTGTAGCCAATGGTTTCTTATATATCCTTTTGTTCATGGGGGTACCGGCATTTAGGATCAACAGAAATCATACACATCCTGAAGTAATCAAAATTCAGAATCATTTACTTCCAAATCATTTTAGACAGCTTTATTCTCAAGTCCCAACTCATAACATATCACAATGGGTTTTCATTTATTAGGTATCCGAAGGGCATCATTAGCTGCAAATCAAGCATTTTCAAAGGCACTTGACACACCAAATGGGTATCTTGCAGTCTATGTTGGAGAGAGAATGAAGCGATTTGTCATTCCTATATCGTACTTGAATCAACCTTCCTTTCAAGACTTGTTGAGTCAAGCTGAGGAAGAGTTTGGATACGATCATCGCATGGCGGTCTTACAATTTCTTGTAGTGAAGACGTCTTCCAACGTATAACTTGTAGATTGAGTGAGCTGTAAATTTCAAACTCTAGGAGACTGACATAGATTTAGTATAGTCATTTTGTACCATAGGCATCTTCTGAACTTGTAAAAGTATCCCCCTTCTCAAAAAATATGGGAAAGACCATATTTGTTTGTTAAAATGTTCAGTTCTCCCTATATGAGAAAGGTTGGTTGCTGTAAGGAAAACAAGACTTGGCTGTTCTGATAAATTTCAAAGCAGAAACAGAACACATGATTTCTGACAAGTGGAGAAAAAGTATTTTCCCTAGGACCAAAGAGAAAGATAAACTTATTTGGAACAAACTTAATCACGTGGGTGGCCTCACAGTTCCTTGTAAACAATACAATAGAACAGATCATCAAAATGAAAATTAATTCAGAAGTATCTCCTCTTTTTTCTATTTCTTTATTTTTTTTGTTTGTTTTTGGGAAATGAAAATGAATTGAAACACTTAAGTGGCTCATGTTCTTTTGATCCACTATTTAGCTACAAGATTCAATTGTTCCCTTGTCCCTATAATTTGGAACTTATGAAGTATGACAAAGGCTGCTAGCTCTAACAAAAACTATGCTAATATTTATTCTGAGAAATTTCCAAGCAAGATTAAAATGCATATTTTTATAAAGAAAATTTGAATATGAAATTAAGATTATGGAGTTCCATTGACCGTATTTTAAGAAATTAAAATTCTAAATGTATTAACCTAATAAGGTGTTTTGGTACTTTAAAAACCTCTATATAGATTGCACATTTGCTCTGTATATAAGTACTTGGTAGTAACACTGTAGTAAAGCTAATAAACTTGAGTGTTTTTCTATCAACTAGATATTAACCTAGTTAGAGAAAAACTACAAACTTCAAATTTAAGCATGGTACTTTTTATGAGACTCCATTACAGGTAACTGTTAACGCAAAATTTTAAATCTTGTCTTGCATAGACTGTACAATGGATGCTTCTCTTGCCTTCAATTTTCATTTTGATAAACGAGGAGAAAATGTGAGAAAAATCATGTTCATAAACTTCTCATTCAGATGAACATTTTGTACACTTGCCCAAGTAAATTAACAAAATTAAGGACCGAGAGAAAATTTTCAATGTAAGAAACTATGTTACAAAACTTGTGTCTATATGTCAACATCAGTCTCATCTACTTTGGATCAGCACCTATTCAAGTGATAAGTGGTATCTAAGCACAGATCTTCTCTGCAAGGAATTGTGAGGCCACCCATTGGATAGTCATAACCAAATTCTTCCACAGCTTGACTCAACAAGTCTTGAAATGAAGGTTGGTTCAAGTATGACATGGGGATCACAAACCGCTTCATTTTCTCTCCAACATAGACTGCAAGGCATCCCTTTGGCACATCCACAGCTTTTGAAGATGCTTGGTTTCCAGGAAATGATGCCTTTCTGATACCAGGTAAATGAAAACCCATTGTTGTAAGTGTTGACACTTGGGAAGAGAATGTTGTGAGAAGAGATTCGTAAATAAGATGCAAGTTTTTGAACTTCAATGTTGTCCTCAATGCTTGCAGCCATGAATATATATAGATGAAATAATAAGAAATCCTTGTCTATGTAAATGATTGAGAGGGAAGGGGTATGAGATAAGAGTCATGGGACCAAAAGGGAGACAAGGCATATTGTGTTGCCTTGGAGGACTTTCTCAAGGTCGAATGCGACATGTTATAGAAGATAATTTGATGATCTATGATCTCTCGCCATCCATAGCCTTATAATTCGTAAGCCCGATATTATTTTCCAGCTGTATTATACTTCAAGATTAGACTTTGTTATCAATCTGAAGAAAACATGTCCAAAGCATGTTTACAAAATTATGGAATACCAATTAATGCATGAATTGGTTTCACTTAGGCACATATGTCTCACTTGATTACAAGTAGAGGTTTCTATGTGAGCCTCTGTTTGAAAAGGTGGGGTTACACATGTCTAAACAACTTTATCATTGCTAGAGGCATTGAAGACAACACCATGTGATACCTCATGTGTATGTCCTCCATCCTTCCACAGTTATTTTCTTCTAATTTATTTTCTAGGGAATCTAATTTAAAACTATATATACACTATCATTTGCCTTCACAAAGAACACAAACTCATTGACATCCTCAAGCATCAATATTTAGGTTCATTCTTTCTAAATTTAAGATTGTTCTTCTTCATTCAAACAAGTACAAAAAAATGGGTTTCCATTTACCTGCTATTCGATGGGCATCATTCACAGCCAGCCAAGCAGCTTCAAAATCTGTACAAATCCCAAAGGGCTATGTTGCAGTGTATGTTGGAGAGAAACAGAAGAGGTTTTTGATTCCCATATCATACTTGAATCAACCTTCATTCCAAGACTTATTGAGTGAAGCTGCGGAAGAATTTGGATATGATCATCACATGGGTGGCCTCACAATTCCATGCAGTGAAGATGTCTTCCAACATATAACTTGTCCTTGACTGGACAATAAATCTCACACTGTAGGAGACTGACATAGATTAGTAGACACATTTTCTACAACACGCATCTTCACAACTTGTAAAAATGACCCATTTTTGAGTAATAATAAGTAATTCAATTACTAAGTGTCTCTATTTTATTAATTACAATGTTCACTTCTCTCTGCTATTAATTAGAACCTGGGGTAGTCATTATTACAAGTTAAAATAGCCTTCTAAATGATTTATGCACATACATTGTAATATTGTCATTCCTATCTCGGTGGTCACTGCAATTAAGTAAGTTGATAAGCAAAAGGATAGTACATTATAAGCAAAAGGACATCACTTGCTGAATTTTATCTGAGTTTGAAATATAACATTCAACTGTCATATGAAACACGTGTATATACATGGGTGCTTCTCTACCTATGAGTTGTATAAACTAAGAACCCTATACCTCAACTAAGCTTATCAGTGTCAGTCTTTGTGCCCTATTTCTGTGATGCTGTCATGACTCATCATTTGGTGTATGTGGATCTTGTCATGAATGGCCAAGATTAATTTACAAAGTCAAGTAAGTTTTTTAAAAAGTCACATTAAATATTAATCATCCATATATAATTGTATGAGACATATTTAGTGAGAAGATAATTATTTCAAGAGAATGAGGAGTGAATCTAAGTTATGCAACCATGGGCATATGGTTAAAATTAAATGTTACGTGGCCACTTAACTTTTGAAAAATCTCAAAAAACTTGTGTGCTTTAATCTTTTGTCACATAAAAAATACTCACTATATATCCCTTTTATGTATATTGTATATGTGTGATTGTGTGACTCAAATTTCTAGTTTTCATTGTCCCAATAATTTACATGCCTTCTAAAGGTGGGGTCCTGTCATCTTGTGGCAATATTTCTTCCAGGTCCGGAAGTAAAAGTTTATAGACATTTTCACCTGAATCGTTAGCCATAGTGAAGAAGGGAAATTGAAAAAGGGTTACATCAGTGCTTGATCCCACCTTACGACAATGTTTCAATCTCCAATTATATTATATGTTGCATTGTACTTTCCGTACTCTTCACAAGGACGAGTGGTGCAAGTTGTTGTGATAAAGAATTGCATTGATTTTGACTAGAGACAATATTATGGCGTGCAGCCATTGAGTTGAATTGAAGCTCCTACCAGACAGCTACTATATATGCAGATAATTATAAATAGTGCAAATTATTTATTTTTGGATAGCTGTCATACAGTCATTGTTACGATGCCTACTTTATTCTGATTAATCCATAAAGTGACCAAGAAATATGTGTGAGAAAGTGAAAATGTGAGATGTCAAGAGCATTCTTGAACAGAAGAGGCAGGGCATTACATTGGTCAAACAATAATTAGATTTCTTGTCCAAGATGTCGTGCAATGGTTAACAAATAACCTTGCCCCTTAAGCATGTACTTAGAAGTCCGTTCTCTAAATGTGTGTATGAAAAAACATCTATTGGGAAAGACATTTGTTGAGAGAGGTATGTTAGACAAACTAGAGGAGACTTTAGAAAATAGAAGAATAAATTTTATTTCTCGGCTTATCAGTTACATATACCCTATTTATATTAGAGCAATTCATAACATTATAACGTCTTTTAATTAACACACTAAATACTCATAAATAACGGTTACAAAACAATAATATCTCTTAATGCAAAATAACTGCTCCTTAATGTAGAGTAATTGCTGCTTAGTCCAGAGTAACTGACAACTCTTCATCTTATAACCTTTTATTTTCTAATTATTATTTCTAACATCCCTTCGTAGTTAGAAAATTCTATACACCAAGCTTTTCTCTCAATCTTCTAAAATCTTCAAACTTGAGAGGCTTAGTAAAAATATCTACAACTTGATCTTGAGTCTTCACATGAAGTAGCTCTACTTCTTTCTTGACAATGCATTCTCTAATGAAATGATACCTTGTATCTATGTGTTTGCTTCGTTCATGAAACACTGGATTCTTAGCAAGAACTTGTGTAGATTTATTATCAATATGAATTTTTTTACTCTCCTCTTGGTTGATGTTAAACTCCTTTAACAATCTTCTTAGCTAAATAGTTTGACACGTGCAAGAAGTTGCAACCACATACTTAGCTTCACAAGTAGAAAGTGTAACTATGACTTGCTTTTTAGAGTTCCAAGTAAAAGCAAAACCACCCATGAAAAACACAAAACCAATAGTACTTTTTCTATCATCAACATCTCCCGCAAAATCACTATCACCATAATCAACTCAATGTTGTTGCTTGTATCCTTTAGCAACAAGCCTTGCTTTGTATCTTTCCACCTCTCCTTTTCCATTCTTCTTGATCTTAAACACCCATTTGACTCCAATTGCTTCATGACTCTTAGGAAGATTTAATAACTCCCAAGTGTCATTCTTCTTTATGGCTTTGATTTCTTCCTCCATGGCTTGTCTCCACCTTTTGTCCTCCATAGCTTCATCAAAAGTTAAAGGTTCACTGTCAACAAAAAGACAAAATAAACCATTTATAATTTCAGTTTAATCATATATTTCTTAAATGCTTCTCATTTTTTGTGTCCTTTCACTTGAACTCCCTTTGGAAGATGAGGCTTCATGAATTGAAGGAGTTGGTGATGGAGGTGGAGTAATAAACTCATTTGGTACTACAACTTCTTGATCATCTTCTTCAAAATATGGAAGGAAATCATAAGTGGCTTCTTCTTTCTCCCAATTCCATGCCTCTTCTTCATCAAATTCTACGTCTCTACTTACAATCATCTTCCCATTGTTTGGATTATACAACTTGTATCCTTTTGAATTTGCATCATAACCAATGATCACATGCTTCACACTTCTATCATCAAGCTTGGATCTTCCTTGGTTGGGCACATGAGCATATGCAATGCTCCCAAAAACTTTAACATGGTCAAATTTTGGCTTCACTCCACTCCATGCTTCTTGAGGTGTTTGACCTTTGACATTCCTTGTAGGAGAGCGATTAGACAAAAAAACTGCACATGAAACAGCTTCAGCCCAAAATTCCTTGGGCATAAATTTGGCTTTCAACATACATCTAGTCATGTTAAGAATAGTTCTATTTTTTCTCTCCACTACCCCATTTTGTTGTGGGGTTGTAGGAACCGTTAGAGGATGACGAATCCCATTCTTTTCACAAAATTCATTGAATTCTTTTGATGTGAATTTTCTACCTCTATCGGATCTTAAAGCCTTAATTATATAACTACTCTCTTTTTCTACAAGAGCTTTAAAATTTTTAAAAATTACAAATGCCTTAGAATTATGCTTCAAGAAATACACCTAAGTCTTCCTACTAAAATCATCAATAAAAAGAAAGAAATATTTATTTTTACCAAATGAAGGAGAGGATCAATTGGACCACACACATCAGTGTGCACAAGTTGGAGAGGCTCATTTTCTCTTGATTCAACTTCTTTAGAAAAACTTCTTCTTGCATGCTTGCCAAGGAGACATGCTTCACACAATTGATTGGGATGGTTGATGTGAGGCGTCCCCATCACCATCTTCTCATCTCCTAAGGCCTTAAGTGCTCTAAAGTTCAAGTGCCCAAACCTCATATGCCAACACCATGCTTCATCTTTTATGCCAGTCTTTAAGCATTTTGCTTCATTGGTCTTAATGCTCAACATGAACATTCTATTTCTTGACATAAACACCTTAGCAACCAAATTAGAATTTTGATCTCTAAGCCACAAACAATTTTCTTTCATGAGGATTTCATACCCTTTCTCAATAAGTTGTCCCAAACTCAAAATATTACTTTTTAATTTAGGAACATAATAGACATCCTTGATGAATTTGTGAGAGTCATCTTTTAAGGAAATTAAAATAGTACATTTCCCTTGGATTTGCACCTTGGAAGAATCACCAAAGGAAACATTTTCCCTCACCTTCTCTTCAAGCTCCACAAATTTCCCCTTGTAACCACACATGTGATTATTTGCTCCATTATCAAGATATCATAGACTCTTATCATCACTATCTTCATTAAATCTAGCAATAGTGTTGACTCTTCACCTTCTTCTTTGTCACCAACAAGATTTACCTTTTCTTCAACATTGGTTCTACACTCCCAAGAAAAATGACCATAGTTATGGCAATTATAACATTCAACATTAGATTTATCATACCTCCTTTCATCTGTTACCAAAATTGCCTCTACCTCTTCCTCTTCCTCTTCCACGACCTTTGGTGGGTTGATAACTCCTTTCAGTATTATAAAAGTTGTCATGATCTCCTCTTCTACCTCTTCCTCCTCTTCCTTGGCTACGTCCACGTCCACATCCTCTTTGATATTTTTCTCCTCCAATTTCTTTCAAAGAAGCTTTGGCATTTAGGACTTGCTCCAAAGGCTTCTCATGTCTTCTCTTGACCTTTCTTCATATGCTTGAAGTGAACCCTTCAATTGGCCCATTGTCATCGATTCTAAATCCTTTGACTCTTCAATTTCACAAACCATAAAATCAAATTTTATGGTTAAAGAACGAAGAATTTTTTCTATCACACGAATTTCTTCCATATTCTCTCTATAATGCTTCATTTGGTTCACTACTGTCATCACCCTATTGCCAAAATCTGAAATTGATTTAGACTCCTTCATATGCAAGGATTCAAGCTCTCCTCTTAGAGTTTGTAGGTGCACCTTCTTCACCTTGTCAACACCATCAAGAGATGTTTTCAAAATCTCCCAAGCGTCTTTAGAGGTGGATACATTAGACACCATCTCAAACGTAGCTTCATCTAAACTTTGATAGATGAAGGTAAAGTGCTTGTTGATCCTTCTTTTTCGTCTTTACTAAAATCTCCTTCTCATGTTGTGATAAAATAATCACATCTTCATGGAGAGTATAACCTTTCTACACAACCTCCCAAGCATCTTGGAAACCTAGCAAGACTTTCATGCAACGACACCAATTGTCATCATTCCCATTGGTAAGACGAGGGAATTGAAACAAGTTCAAGTTACCACTTGTCATCTCTCAACTCACTAATTGTATCTCTCAACTCACTAAGTGTTTCTCTCAATTCACCAGAGCCTAAGCTCTGGTACCACTTTGTTAGACAAACTAGAGGAGACTTTAGAAAATAGAAGAATAAATTTTATTTCTTGGCTTATCAGTTACATAAGTTGATACCCTATTTATAATAGAGCAATTCACAACATTACAAAGTCTTTTAATTAACACACTAAATACTCATAAATAGCGATTACAAAACAATAATGTCTCTTAATGCAAAATAACTGTTCCTTAATGTAGAGTAATTGTCTCTTAAGGTAGAGTAATTACTCCTTAATCCATAGTAACTGACAACTCTTCATCTTACAACCCTTCATTTTCTAATTATTATTTCTAACAAGGTCTGCCCTTTAAATGGATCTCAATACTTTGAGGGATTAGTCCTTGGTTCCTGGGGATACCTTGGATTCACCCAAAAAATAGTTAGATTTCTTGCTCTACAAATCTCTTTCATTTTAAGAAATATCTGTGTTGGTTACTTTTCTATTAACAAAGTAGGTCATTTACTCTAAAATCTTTAGTAAGTATTGATAAAAGCCTATAAGACAACACCACATGGTTCATGAAACCTTGTCTCTTACATAGCCATTAACCATTCAATTCTGTAAAGGAACAAAAGTTATTAGTTTGTTGTAAGATCTTCTGTTGTGGAATTTAAATATATTCACACTCATTGAGTTTGAGGAGTTGTTTAGTTTTAGCATAAAACCTTACCATTTTTGCACTTCACCAATTGCCTTCTTAATTACTGAATCCATGCTGCAAGGAGAGAATTTTTAATTAAGAACAATGCCTATACCTTTGACCAATCATATCATCACCTCCATGCAGTCACAGAAGTGACTACATCAAATCTTAGCCATAAAAAATAAAATATATAGATTAAATATAAATGAAAATATAAGTAAAAATTTGGACCCTTAGATGTTGACTGCAGGACCCTACAGTTGCTTTTTAACTGCAGAGGATCCTGGTCCGTAGCTTACTAAATATCAGATGATGCAACATTAATGGTAAATAATTTGTTGGATTTAAGGAATAAGGTCAGAAGAAAATTGAAACTTCATAAGAGAACAAGGGTTACAAAAGAACAACTAAAACCCAAATATCACAAGAGAATAGCCACATTTAAAGAGAAAGTTCATGGAACTTGTTTACACGAAGGTATTTTGAAGTCTCTAATAGAAACCTAATAATAGCATAGTCAAAGAGGATATTTTTTTATATCATTTAAATAGGGAGACTAATTCCCCTAGAGATTGGCCTCTATACCTCTCACGATCACCATAAAACCTAAAACTTTTGTAGCTTTGACCCTAAAAGAACATTTGTCGAGGTTAAGCATCAACTGGTGCTCCTTTAAGACTGCAAAGATAGAGGTCAAGGTCTCAGAATGCCGGTCCTCTACATCAAATTTGACCACCATATCATCTACATAAACTTCCAACTAATTGCCAATGTGATCTTTAAAAATTTGGTCCATCAACCTCTAATACGTTGGCCCTGCATTTTTCAAACCAAATGGTATTACTCTATAGCAAAAATTACCTTGACTTGTGGTGAATTCCATTTTTTACTCGTCGCTTTGACGCATCTTGATATGATTGTACCCTGAATAGGCATCCATGAAACTCAAAATCCTGCATCGAGACGCTCCATCAACCAAATTGTCAATGCTGGGAAGCGGATATGGATCCTTCGAGCATGCCTTGTTCAAATTTATATAATTCGTGCACATCTTCCATTTTTCATTGGACCTCTTTACCATAACCACATTGGCCAGCCAACTAGGATATCTGACTTCTCGTACAAATCGTGCTTGCAACAACTTAGTTGTTTCCTCTTTAACTGCTCTTCTCTTCTCATCCCCAGCCTTCTCTTCTTTTGGCATATAGACTGCACACCGAGTGTGATAGACAACCAATGAAAAAGGAAAACGGGATTTATCCCGAGCATGTCTTTTGGTGACCATGCGAAAGCATCTTGGTCTTTTGGTTAACACCTAGATCAATTGTTCCTCATCTTCATGTCTAGGGATCCTCCAATCTTAGTCTTAAGATGTCTCTTAGGGCTAATTTGAACTTCTTTCAAATCCTCTCCAGATTGTGGCTTGACATCCTCTTGATCAAGCTGAGGGTCTAGATCCAAAAATGGACTTATGCCTACCTTTTTGTTGCCTTACCTTCCAACCACTCCTATTGTCTCTTACTCTCAAACTATCCTCACAGCATCGCCTGGCCACGTGTTGGTTAGCTTGTATCACCCCACCTAATCTCCTTTCAAGTACTTCATACATAAGTTGGTCGTTGACACTATGGCGCACAATCTATTTAAAGTTGGGCATCCCAAAATGATGTTGTAAGATGTTTGGGCGTTAATGATTGTGAACTTCATGGTTATTGTATAAGTATTCAAGACAACTTCAAAAGTCATCTCTAGACTAATTACTCTACGAATTTCTATTTACTTACTCGAGCACCCAATTAGGGTGTCAGGACACTCCTCCAACTCAGACTCGAGAAGGCCTAATTTCTGGAACATAGTTCAAAACAACATGTTGGTTGAACTCCCCTAGTCGACCAGCACCATTTCAACCTTGTATTCTACTGTTACAATCCACACCATCATCAGGTCATCTTGGTGAGGGACCGTTCCCTCGGAATCCACATTTGAGAAGGTAATGATTAGGTCTAGAGGCCAAATTAGCCCTTCTTATACCATCAATACTAACCAGGCCAACACGTTCTTTTTATCATCGTCATTCTAGAAGTCCCCCTCTCTAGATATGGGGCTATCGTTCCCTACTGGGGTGAGGTTTGCCGTCTCGGTTTTGATCAACTCCTTTGACAACTCTTCTCATGGACAGGGTCCAACTTCTCTCCCTCTTTCCTTTGTTTCTTTTGTCCACCTTTTCCTCCTCTTTTCGTTTAACAAATTTACCTAAGTACCCTTCTCAAATCAATTTCTCTATTTTGTTTTTCAAGACTTGGCAACCTTTAGTTGTGTGACTTCAAACGTGGTGGAAGTCACACCATTCTTCTCATGACGAGCCCAACTATCACTCTGTAGGTGCGGAAACGCCTAGCATATGCATATGATAGACCTCCCTCAGGATCTGTGCCTAGGTTGCTCTTAGAGGGGTATGTTGGTTAGCTTCCGTCTCTGTTCAATAATTGATTCTTTGTTGATGTTATGGTTTTTCTTGAGGTCATTGAATGACCTTCTTTACCATCAGTAAGACTTCTTTCTTCGCCTGCAGTTGGTCTTCTTTATCTTATTTAGCTTCCACATGCTTCTCGGCTTTGGCCCTTATCACCCCCATATTGGATAGCTTTCTCAAGGCAAGGGAGTCATTGAACGGACCTGCCTTGAGGCCATTTTAGAATGTCTTTACAAATAATTTTTGGCTCGAGTCATCGACCTGAACTGTGGTGCTATTAAAATGGGCCAAGTATTGCTTAACGCTTTCACTCTTGGTCTATTTAATGTTGAATAAGTTGGCCATTTCTAGCTATTTTTCCCGATTAGCCGTGAATTGAGAGACAAAAGTTGTCGCCAAGTTATTAAAAGAGCCTATGGACCAGGGTTGAAGCCTCAAGAATCACCTCATCACTAGTCCTCTCAGCGTGCCCTAGAACAACTTGTAGCTGACGAAATCATCTCTGCCACTAATATATACCTGTGTTTGAAAAGCTTGAAAGTGAACCTTAGGGTCCTGAAAGCTGTCAAAAGGGTCCACCACTAGTTCTTTGAACTGGGGGGTGAATGTTCTACCTATTTTCTTACTAAAAGGCTACTCCTGGATCATGCAGGGATGAATGTTCTACCTATTTTCTTACTAAAAGGCTACCCCTGGATCATGCAGGGAGGGGGTTTCTCGCCACGCCAAACTATCATCTACAAAACGTCCAACTGCTCTCTCAACTCTAGCTTGCACTCTCCCGCCCTTCTTATGGTTTCTTCATGTCACCGTTTTGCCTCTTCATGTCTCCTGACTGCCTCTGCCTTGAGGCAGGTTTGCTCCTCACTCTTCTCCTGAAGATTGCTAACCACCTATAGTAGTTGTTGTAGAGTACCCTCATCTCCTTCATTGCTCGATCTAGCTTGATGTTGAGTTATTAGCATGGTCCTTCTTTTGTAAATTTACTCTCTTCCTTTGGGCATTCAGGAATTGTTTTCTCGAGATCCAACCATGGACATCAATGTTCACGTCTATATTGGAGGGTTGTTCCAATAGCAAAGTACACATACAATCTCATGTCCCCTTCTTCCTTCCCTACGGCTTATATATTGCAGCTTGGAAAGGCCTCCTTTTTCTCATGCTACCTAGTTTACCATGGAAGGTTCCTTTTCTGTTTCTTGCCTCTGTGTCCCCTCATCCTTAGCCCCTAGAGTGGTCTATGTCAATTTTAGGGATAGAGTAGCGTTTATCATTGGGCCACACTCTCTACCTTTTGCTTTTCGCTGCCTTGTTAGGTAGTTTTCCTCAAGATAATATATGAGAGGAGTATGGATACTCTGAATACTTGGTCGGGTTATCTTTACTAGATCTATGATATCTTACTGACCAAGTAGTTATTCATGTCTATACTAGTCTATTTGGTTATGTGATGACCAGCTGACAACCCGATCTCTCTTATCAGACCTGTCCACAAACCTTTACTCATCTTAAAAAAAAAAATTAGAAAAATATTTTAACATTAAGTATTGCATTAATATAAGAAAACTGAAACATAACCTTATGTTGCAAAGTAAAAGAAAAATAAAAACTAGAACTCGCACGTTACGTATACAAATTAAATAATGCAACATTTATATATCAAAAAATGACAACCATCTGTCGATTATCTCATGTACTTCTTTGGGCTTGTTCTCTTGTGCCACATGACATCCTCCCTGCAAGCAAAGGTGCTTAAGTTCAAATTTAGTAAATATGAAAAGAAAAAAATATTTTTCTTTTAACATCGTCCACTGTCCATGAAAGAGTCAATTCTTGGACTTGAAAGCACACAGCCCTATTGAAAAATTCAAAGTCGAAATCCAAAAATTAATTTGAATAAAACATATTAATTTGGTAGTAACACAGTATCCATGAAATGATAACAACGTAAAACATAAGCATATTTCTGTACTTGCAAGTTCAGGATTGGGAAGCGCCCTGCTTTATAATCTGCACATCAGTGAACCATATAATAATAAAACTTATTGTGTAATTTAAATTGAATAAATTATATCACTTTTTCCTTAAGGAATTTAAATTAGTTTCTCTCATATTTTAAAATGTACACATCCTTTTGTTTTAAGTTATAACATATATTATGTTACTATACTTCATTTTAATAAAGATTTTCACGGATTTATTTTTTCTCTCATAATGATTCTTAACACGATAGACAGTTTCTTTTAACATCGTCCACTGTCTATTTGTGACCTTAAAAACTAAAATAAAAATTTTAGATAAAATTTTAAAGACAATATTCGAAAGTTTAAATTTAGTTGTCGGTGACATTTAAAGTTGTAAAGAAAAAAATAAGCATCGTTAGGAAAATTGTTATCCCTGTGACTTCCAAGAGAATAATTGTTTATATGATGAGAACCAATAACAACTATTAGATAAAAATTAAAAATAATATATTGTTAAAATTAAAACTCAATTCTGAACATCATTATTGATGTTACATCCACCTCTATCACTGTTATATCGTTACCATTCTAAAAATTATTGTTATAACCACTATTATAATAATTGTCACCATCATTACAATGATCCTCATTACTATTATTGTCTTTATTATCACCATTGTTATACCTCCCATCATTATCAATGTTATCATTGTCATCAACATTACTATTATATTATGACTCCACCATTATCATTATTACCATTATTGTTATTGTCATCATTATCATCATCGCTACACCATTACTATTGTTGTTCTCATCATAAGAAGAATGAGAAGAAGAAGAATGAGAAGAAGAATGAGAAGAAGAATGAGAAAAAGAATGAGAATAAGAAGAATGAGAAGAAGCATGAGAAGAAGAAGAATGAGAGGAAAAAGAATGAGAAATGAATAAGAAGAAGAAGAATGAGAAGAAAAAGAAGAATGGGAAAAACAAAAATGAGAAGAAGAAGAATGAGAACAAGAAGAACGAAAAGAAGAAGAATGAGATAGTGATAGTGGGAGGCGAGACAATAACAATGACAATGATATTAATAATGTTATAAGTAGCGTTTATAATTAATTAAGTTTTAATATTAATAATCTATTATTTCATTAATTATATATATATATATATATATATAAATGAGAATCAAAATTACTCTAATAATTACTTTTTATCCACATCTTTCTCTTTCTCTCTATATATAAATTAAATGTTAAGAGTCTACATTAAATAAAAAATAATTTGATGCCTCAAGAGATCTTTTCATCTAATGAACTAGTATTTTAGATTAGACACTCTTTTATATTTAAGTCTGAATATTAAGTATAATTTATATTCATGTCTTATATATGAAAGAGGAGAATTAAAAGAAAAAAAATAATTTAAGTATTGCTCCACAAAATGTAATTTACTCATTATGATATTTTTTATATATATATATATATATATATATATATATATATATATATATATATATATATATATATATATATGATACTTACCTTCAAATACTTTTTGAAAAGGGGAAGAATAGCTATCCCAGAACCACCACACCAATATAAAGTGGATTCAATCTGAATTCAGGGTGATCACTCACCACTAAGTGAAATTTATAAAAAAAAAAAAAAAAAAAGAAAAAATGACTTAAATTATAGCATCACGAGAAGATAACAAAAACAATAATAATTGTCATTTTCAAGAATGACAAATTTAACTAATAGCGCCATAAGAAAAATATAAAAGATGGGAACCTTTTACAAGAAATTATAGATGTATTCCTCCAATTGCTTGCCATTGCTATAATAGCCTTCATATGTTTTTGAGTAAGAATATCCCGTATCAACTGAAACATCCACATATAACATGTTAAGTACCTTCAACGTGTTACAAAATTACCATTTATCAATTTCGAAATATCGCTTATACCAATGCTCGAATTTCTTCTATTACATTTCGTTTTAGGTTTAATTAAATTTCGAGGTGGTATATATGTCACCAATTAATTAGAATTGCGTTGAATGAAAATTTTGTACTTCCTAATGCGTGAATGAAAAAGTAACGTGAGCGATAAATTGGGTCGAATGAATTTAAGTTTAGTAGGATGAAACTGTAACTTAATCCTAAAAATGCCCATGGAGTAATATATTATAACTTTCAAAGATAAAAGTAACATATTAAAAATTAAAAGTAAATTACAAATGTTTAAGTAAATTATAATATTTAAAAAATATAATATTAAAAATAAATTTATAAAATAAAATTTAAGAATAACGTTAAAAGGAATAAAACTGATAACTAATTATCTTAATTTAAAATATTTTTTATTATCTTAATTATTTTAATTAATAATTTTCATTTTATTAATCGTATAAGCAGGAAACTAAATAAAGACTAAAATAAATACTAAAAAAATATTAGAAATCTAAAAATAAAAAACTATAAAAATTAGAATCAGAAAAAAATCATATTTATAGTTTCATAAACTTAAAATATTTAGACTAAAATAATATAAATATCAATAATTTATATTACACGAAAACACTCTAATATTACCTAAAGTCCATACACTGATCACCTTTGTCCAAGTGTTTGGATTCAATAGAAGTTGTGGAGAACTTCCATTAAAATAATCATAATTAAACATTAATGACCCTACAAATTAAACAAGCAAATTCAGGCACAACAGGTAAAGAAAATCAGTAATATGATCAAAATATCATTGTCAATGAGAGTAAGGATACTTCATTCACAAAAATTTAATATCAACATTCTGATGGGATTTTAAATGTACATGTGTCTGAATAATTTTGCTCAAGATTTTACTCGTAAATTACTTAAATACATTTTCATCAAAGAACTGATTTAAACAAAAACATGTTACAGCCATTGCTCTAACTCCAACTTTTGCACCGATTATTCTACTTTCAGTTTTATATTCTAAATCAATTAGGTGCTCTGAATATATTAAAATTTAAAACATTAGAATTTACAATTCCTCTTATTTAATGTTAAATAATATATATATATATATATATATATATATATATATATATATATATATATATATATATATATATATATATATATATATATATATATATCTTTTCAACAAACTTTTTAAATATTTCCCTTTATTAATTAAAGAAGAAAGTATTATAGCCTTATTTGAATATAAAAGATATTTTATAGGACTACTACATGTATAACAAATATTCAAAAAAATGTTACCTAATAATATTTTAATAAATATCGTATCCAAAATATGTTATAAACTGTCATCAGTAATATTTTATATTTTTTAATTTTCATTTAAGATATAAAAAAATATTATCTAATAGAGTAGCCTTTTAATTCTTAAAATTTACGTTTTTTTATATTTTATTTAATATTTTTAAGTAATTTGACAGATATCTACTATATTATAACTCACTTTTTATATTCTTAATTTCTCTCCTGTTTACATAGTGATCTCTACACTTAGCTTATGAGAATGAAATTGCTTTTTTTTTTTAGTTTTATAATGAGTATGTTATTATCTTTAAATTTAAATTTAAATTAAGTTATATTTTATTTTAAATTATAGCAATTACTATTATTTTTATAGAGTAAATTTTCTATCTAATGCCTGAATTTCACAAGTGTTGTCACTTTAGTTTATAAATTTAATAAAATAAAAAAAATAGTCCCTAAATTTATAATTTTTCATTTAAGTTAGTCTCTTTGTTGAGTCTTCTCATTTAATTTTAATGGTGCAGCACATTTAGTACTCATGTAGAACATTTCATTCACTCCATGTTGCACATTTGTATAGAGACTATTTTTAAGTGTTTAAGGTCAAATGTGAAAAGTTGTAAACTTTAAAATTTCTCATTAGTTCATAAATATTAACCCATGTGTTATCTTCAACGAAGTGTTTTAGTTAGCACATTAAATACCTTTGTGGCACTGACCTTCATGTTCATTTTATCTTCACACTTGTCTCTTTATTAAACATTTTGTCTTATAGTGGACAATCATTTATGAGGACAAGGAATTAATGTTTAAACTAATCTGAAGGATAAAATACAAGCCCATGAACAATTTTTAAAATTCGTCAAATTCAAAGACTAATATGACTAAACATATGTAAAAATTAAGGACTAATATGGTAATGGATGTTAAATTCATGGACTAATACAATAATAAATGTCAAATTCAAAGACTAAATTAAAAAACTTGCAACTGTATCGAGTTTTAAACAAGTGAGAAAAAATGAAAATAATGTTTGTCATATTTAGGGATATGAATTTGTCTAGCCTTAAGTTCAAATATTAATATGACAATATATATCAAATTTAGAGACTAATGTAATAGTGAACACCAAATTCAAAGACTAATATGATAGCATGTGTCAAATTTGGAGACTAAATTAAATAATTTATGACTTTTTATCTAACCTTAAACACTTCAAAATAGATTCTATATATGTAGACTAGACAAATGTATCATATGTGTGTCATTTAAGTACTTAACATGTAATATAGGATGTTATGTAAAAGTTAATTGAAAAGACTTAACATAAGGATTAACTTGAATAACTCATTACAAATTCAAGAATTATATTTTCATTTCATTAAATTTGGAGGATAGAATAACAACACGCTTGTCAAATTCAAGGAATAAGGTCAGAGTTTATTTGTTTCTAAATTATAGTTAAATTATATTAATTATTGTTATTGTTTGTGGTGGTGGTGCATGCATATACTAATATCTTCAAATTTAAATTAAATCCTATTTTATTTTTAAGTTCTAATAAAACCTATTGTCTTTAAAACTTTATTGTTAATTGTAATTATGTTGTTATCTTCAAATTTAAATCAAATTAAATGTTATTTTTTAAAATTAATGTAATTTGTAAAAAATAATTTTTTTTCTCAATTTGTATAATTAAATAATTATATATAAAAATGTTTTTCTCATGTATTTATAGGAGTTAAATGAATTTTGATGAAAAATTATGTCATAATGAGTTTTTATTTAATTCCCCTGGCTATTAAGCTACTTTGACTAGATTATAGACTAATATATCCAAATTAAGCTTGTTATATATATATATATATATATATATATATATATATATATATATATATATATATATATATATATATATATAAAAGTTTATTTTAGTAGCTTTTATCTTATTTTCATCAGTTATTTTAACTAGCTTATGAAAATAAACTACTTTATAAGATGCTAACTATTTTTATTTTTTTATATTTATACTCATTATTTTTTTATTTTACTTTTGAATTTTTTAATTTAAAAATAAATATTTAAATATGTCATTTTATTATCAACTAACTTATTAGATAATTTTTCAAAACGCTTTCAATTCAATCAACTAAGTTTATAAATTTTTAACTTTTTAGTTCTTAACTTATAGCTTATAAGGTTTAATTAGGTTATAAGTTTGTAACTAACTTATAAGTTAGTTTTATCAAATACACTCAAAAAATTCTACAATTTAAAATCAATTTTAATTAATAGAGTAGTACTATGTAACTATAATATTTAGCAAGCCAAAAAGGTATTAAGTAATTAGTAAATAATGCACAAGACAACATAAATAATATATAATATAAAATCTAACCTACCATTTCTATTTAAAGAGTTTCATACGTAATTTTATAATTTTTAGTAGGAATTTAATGGTTATGTACTATCAACGTAGAAACATTTACATTATCAACTAGTTAGAAACCATAGTTTGTGTGACTTTTAAAAAAAAATTAGTGATCGAAAATAATAAGTATATCTTAACGACCGAAATAGCGACAGAATACAAAAGGACAAAAATTTTACATTTTGCGACAGAATTAACAACCAAAAATGAAAATATCAAAAAATAAAAAAATTATATATTAACGACCGAAATAGAGATAGAACAGAAAAGAACAAAAGGATTGTATTTTGTGACTGCAATTAAGAAAATAAAAAATAAAACAAAATGATTTAGCGACTAAAAATAAAATGCCAAAAAAATAATAAAGTATTTATTAGCGACCAAAATAGCGACGAACTGATAAGTTCCAAAAATGTTACATTTTGCTACAAAAATAGTGATCGAAATTCAGAAAATAAAAGAAAAAAAAGCAATTTAGTGATCGAAAATAAAAACGTTAAATTTTTTTTAAAAGAAGTATATATTAGCGACTGATTTTCAAATTTTCAAAAAAAAAAAAAATTTCCTCTAATTTTTTCCTCTCTTTTTTTCCCACTTCGTTTTATTTAAACACTCATCCTCTCCCTCCCTCTTGTACCTTTCACTCACTCCCTCCTCTTCTCCCTCCGTCACCGCCACTACCACTACCATCGCCACCACCACTTTGTCGCCACCTTCGTTGCCTCCCCTCCTATCCTCCCTCTTCTCCTCTCTATTCTTCACCCTCCTATTCTCCTTTCTCTCTTCCACCTCCACCACTACCTCTTCTCCATTCCATACCCCCTTCCACTCCTTTCTCTCCTCCCTCCCCTCTCCCTCCCTCTCTTCTCCCTTTTCCCTCTTTTTTTCCTTCTCCCTCACTCCCTCCTCCCTCCCCCAACCACCAACCAGTTGCCACTACCACCCATCTATTTTAAAAAAAATTAGCAACTGAATTATTTAAAATAAAAAATAAAATAACAACCAAATTAACGACCGATTTTTTAATATATAAATAATAAAAAATAAAAAGTTAGCCACCAAATATTTAAAAAATAAAATAAAGACCGATTTAGCGACAAATTCGACCTCCAATTAGCCACTGAAAACAATTCAGTCGCTAAATTGCTTAGCGACTAAGCTTTTGTGAGGACGGTCTCTAATTCCGTCCCTAAGCCATTTAACGAACTATATCCAACATTAGCGACTGATTGTTTAGGTTTGAAGACCCATTTTTTTTATAGCTAAACTTAAATTTTTTTGTAGTGGAATAAATTCTTCACTGTCAAGAGTGTTCTAATATAAAAATAAAAATAAAAATTCTAAAGACCATAATATTGGTTTCCTGTTAGACACCTTAAAGATATATATTTTATTTTAAATATATAGCTATAAAACTAGTAATTTTTAAATTTAGATTAAATCCGACTTAATTTTAAAAAATTCATAAAATGAAAATTATCGAAGGCTTTATAAAAGTTTTGTGTTTTCTGTATTTAGAGTTAATATACGAGACTCAACGGTAAAGTAACAGATTACTTTCTTTATATTCAAATATAAAAAAATTAACTAATTCATGCAATAATTAAGAAATTTAGCTAATATTATTTAATTTTCTTAATACAGTAGTATTATTTAAAAAATAAAGTTGTCTTCTTAAATCCTTCTTCAATGAAACTTAATATCAAAAATAAAAAAATAATTAAAAATAGAATCCCAATCAAATAAAAAATATTTTTAATAGTATCATTAAATACTCATATTTTGGTATAGTACTTTTTTTACTTATGTTTGAACCTCGAAAGAATACTAATTTTATTCCAGTAATATTTTTAAAAATAAAAAAATATTAGTAAGGAAAATGATAATAGGCTAATAATATTGGAAGAGTATTAATAAAAATGAATATAAAACAGTGTACTATGCATATGCAAATAATAAAACGTTCCCGTTTTCATAGAAGAAAGCAGAATGAGCAGAGCAACCTGAAATTCCAACGAGACAAAGCAAGAGAGGGTCATTGAAGGGACTCCTTTGAGATTCAACAAAGTAATAAAATAACTAGACCTCTTCTCTTTCTCCAACACCAATGTATCTGTATATATGTCATGCATATGTTGTTACCACATTTAAATTGATATTTATACCACAACAAACTATTAACCTTAGCGGTGTACTTGATAAAAAGGGAAAAAGAAAAAGAAGATGAGAGAAAAAACACAAATAGCGATATTTTTTTTAATGAAAAAGCAAACAATTTTTTTTTCTCTTTCATTTAAATTTCAAGATTTTCTTTCTCCTTTTTTATTCCTTAATGAAATCAAATGTGTCCAAAATCTAAGCAAATTCAGAAAACAAAAAAGTACGAGGTTATAACTGACCCTGTATTCAAAGTGAATGGAAGATCCGCAAAACCTGGTAGATTCTTGACGATGAAATCCGAAGATGTGACGTGGAACAAATGCAACACAACAACCAAAGCACACCATGACTTACAAACCTTAACCATTGTGTCACTATACTTATGGCACCAAAAATGAATTTTTGAAGAAGATAGGGTCCTTAACGAGGGTACTAAACTACTAAAAACGAATTCACTTCACGAAAGTCAAAGCTCTTGTTTGATATTCTTGATTTCAATTATTGTCTCATTGTTTAGAGATATGTGTTGTTCATTAATTAATACCTTGAACAAAGTAATACGGTCAACGACTTAACATGAGTTGTACAACTTTATTTTTATTAGATTGTTTTCCCTTTAATTAAGTTTTGGCTAGATTCTTTTACTTTACGGCAAAGAATTATGCATTGAATATACCTACAATTGCAGCACCTTCGTTTTCATGTGTAAGTCGATTTCTTCCTCTGATTAGGACCCTTTATTATGGCTTCCCTTAGTATTGTGTATTTCGAAAGCCTTTATTAAGGCTAAAGTTATTGTTATGCATGGACGAGGCATAATATTCTAGATGATCACAACTTGTCACGCGCTTTGAATGCGAGGGATGTTTCTTTTGAAGCAATCATTACCCTCAGCATTTGAAAGGACGAGTTTTAAAGACATTTTACTCATAAATTGTACATTTTAGTGTTCATGTTTTAAACAAAATTTCAACCTTTGTTGTTCAAAACAACACCCCCAATAAAGTTCTGAAGTGGAAGAAAACCTGTTGGAGACTACTTCAAAATCTTTTGGATGCATTGTGTATGCTCATATCTCCCATGAAAAGGGAGAAAGTTGATGAAAAATCTAGAAAATGCATCTCTCTTTGTATAAGTAATTTATAAACATGTAAATTATTTAATAAACCAACGATGAAGATTGTGACCAACTGGGATATTATTTTTGGTGAAAAAAGTACATGGAAATAATAGAATGAACAACTTCAACAAGTATTTTATGAAGATAATGTTGAACATGAATAAGTCTTAGCATTAGATGTGCCTAGATATTCATCAAATATAGCTCAAATTAACATCCACTAGAACTTCATTGCCAATTGCTTCAATAGATGAGAACGAAGCCTAGACAATTGGACGACTATAAGAAAGGCATGCTTGGATGAAAGTTTATGAGATAACTGAGGAAAGTAATTTAATTATTCATTTTTCCTTGTTTACAAATTAAGATCCTACAACATTTGGAAAGCAATAACTCGGTAATAAATCAATAATAGGTCCTAATGTTTATGTATAATGCTATTTGACGACAATTGAATAGATTTAGTTTATATTTTTCTTATGTCCACGATTAAGCATCGGTGGTTTTACTATGAATGATTAAGTATTGAAACTTTATTGTGATTTTGTCTTAAGTGGTTAATAATTTATCTTCATTTGTTTCTAGCTTCTGGGTGGTTAAGTACATTTGCTTTTATTAAATGATTTAGCTTTAAGTTTTACTTTTACTTAATGGTTAAATTTTTGCCTATTGATTTTGGATAGTTTTTGTCAATGTTTGTTGATATATTTTTGAATAAGCATTTGTATTGTTCATACCAAACTAAAAGTATTGTCAACACCTTTCAACTTGCGAGGAACTATAAAAAGTGTGGTTAGTTGGATCTAGTTTATTAGCCTATATAAAGACTTGATTGTAATTTCTTTGTATTAATCTCTCTCATTTGAATCCATTTTGTCTCAGTTTTATAGTCTTATCTCAATTTCTACCTAAAATCATGTCTACTAACAAAAGCATCACCATGTGACTGTGCTTAGTAAAAGGCCATACAAAAACTCTTAATCAATATAAATTCAAATATTAAAAGAGAACTTCAAAACAAATATTGCTTAATAAGTAGGTACATATTTAAAAAATTCACCTTTAAACATGTTCTAAGTTCTTATGTAAAGAAACCTTTAAGAGCCTATAAAATAGTTTTACCATCAATGCAAGGGAGAATGGAAGAAATAGTGATAAAGGGAAATATGTTTATTTTTCATACTTCAAGTCAAATTCAACTCTCATCAATGGACAATCAGATGCAATATATTCTAATTGTACATTGTTGCAACCAAGGTCACGAAAGGAAGGTAAAAAAAATAGAATAGAGATGGAGTTGCCACCAGTAAATACTAAGAAACACATTGGAAAAATCTTGGAAGGAAAAGGATGATATGTGGAATCAGATTTTGGATCCAGAAGTCCATTACGTATATGGAAGATATTAACCCCCGACAATGTCCATTACAAACAATTACCATTAATTAGTTAAACAATTTATTTACGAATTTCAAAATACTTATCTCGTGAATTTTTGCAAATAAAATTAGATTTCATTATCATAAAAGAAGTGTTTATCATTTTTAGTATTTTGGGCTTGACAAGAGTGATCCCCTACTCCTACGTATCTCTCAATGCTATGGAGAAATTAGAGTCACATAGTTCTTGCAAATATAAAATGTTTGGTGTGTTTGATTTTGACTTTTATTGGATTTTTCAGATTTTGAATTGTAACAATTCATATATCCCCTGACTAGTATAGGTGTACTCATAAACTAAATCATTTACTTTGTTTTGATTAGAAGAAGGTTTAGGCCTATTGATTTAGAGTGTATCCAAAGGACCTAAGAACTATCCAAAGGGTCCATCGTCCAAAGGTGTGCACGTCTAAAGAGAATGTTCAAAAGACCCAAGAGCAATCCAAAGGATCGTAGAAATGTCCAAATGGCATGGACAAGCCAAAAACCCAAATAGTAGACCACCAAAAGGGAAAATGAGTTGTATTGTGTCATGAACAAATGGGAAAGAAAGATGCAACATATTGTAGAAAGAAGAAATAAAGCCATTTAAAAGCTCCAACATTTAAAAAGGGTGAATGAACAGGAAAGATAAATAACCAACAAGCAAAATAGGAAAGAAAAGGAGTCATCCAATGGTTCCTTCATCCAAAAAACATACACGTATTGTAGTAAGGACACATAGTAATAATGAGTAACAAAATACAGAAAGAAGAAAAAAGAGTCATCAAAATACTCCTGCGTCTAAAGACATGGACGTACCTCAATGATACATGACAACAAGCAACAGAAAGAAGAAATAAAGTCATTTGAAGACTTCCACGTCCAAAGGCATGAACGTACTTCAAGATGTATGTCAACATACAACAAAGAAAAGGAATGGAATCATTTGGAGACTCTTGTGTCCAAAGACATGGACGTGGCATAAAGATACATGACAACAAACAATAGAGAGAAGAATGAAGTCATGGACGTATGATAAATGCTTTTTTTTAGTCGTCTTAATGGGCATCAAATAACTAAAGTTAACTATAGTATAGTCAACCCTAGGTCGATTCTTCTCAAAGACACAGTGTTCTCATTTGTGAATTAGTGTGAAGTGAAATGGAGTAGGATCAGAAGTGCAGAGTTCGACTTGTCTCGACTGCCGGCCGAATTGCTCTCGACAGAAACTGAGCCGATATGATCTCGGCCGAGACTTATCAGGCGTGGTTTCGGTTGAGTGCAGGGTCGACGCTACAGAGTTGGACTAACTCTGTTTCAGACTCGTAAGACAGTACTCATGGGGGTTTAATTGCGAGAACAACAAAAAGTAAAATAAAGCTACAAATGCAGAGAATAAATGCAGAGAAAAGTATGCTACTACTACAATATAGCTACTGTTATTATTACGACATAACTGTATTCGTGTTCAATTCCATTAATTCAAGTCCAGTCCAATTTCCATACTCCAGTTCTCAGCCCATATCAGCCTTGACAATGCTTATGGAAATCACCACAGATTCGTCCATTACCATATTGAGGAATTACGCAATCGCTACCTAATCAGTTGGCAGGGATTAAGTGCAGAGCTGATTTTAGGTTCTCTATTAACAATCGTTAGACAATTACCTACTAACTTAGTTAAACCAGTACGACTATTCCTATATATACACAAGCGCGCGAACTTCGATGCCTAACAAAATTACAAAAGTGGATTTCCTAATCTACCCCTTGTGCGACTTGCGTTGCAAGCTATTCCAAGAGTGACGTGGCAGTTGAGTTGGAGCTGAGGTGGCCTCTGTGTTGGACGGCTGACGTGGAAGGCACTACTGTGCCACTCCTTTATTGAGCTGATGGGTCGCATAGCTTGGCCTTACTGAGATGGAGCCGGCCTGGCCAGCGTGACTTCATCACGGATGGGTCATTCTTTGATGGGTCAAGGGCCTTGGCTGGACTTGTAATAAAAAGGAGAATTAGCTAAGACTCTTGAATTAGTATAGATTTGTATTTTTTCTATTTTTAGGTTCCTAATATGAATTTCAGCTAACATTCACTCTTGAAGTACAAGATATGCTTGCAAACATCCTTCTTAGGTCCGTAAAAGGTGTATAGTTTGTGACTTATCAGACCCCCACACTTAACCTTTTGCACTCTTAGGCAAAATACAACGAAATTACACAAGGGAGATTTTTCGGACGGAGAAGAATTTTTTTCATTGGCTTTCTCAAGTTTGATTGGAACAGAGTCGGCACTCATTCACCTTGGGATCAAGATACTCAAACAATCTAAGAATTACTTCTTCGGTGCTCATGGCAAATTCATGACCTGCAAGTAACTCTCTCAACCTCTCAAGTGTTTGGGTTTGTATTTACACTCAACATTACATGGCAAAGGTATTACCATATTTTGACAAAGCTCTCCTCCTACACCTGTAAAAACACAAATATTTATGATCACTAGGACTTCTTTTCGGCTTGTAGCGAGGCTAGGGTCTCCAAAGGTAGGGATCATCCCATATGTAATATTTGGCATCACTTTGAAGTTTTTCTATATGTAGCCGAGATGCCTCTGGTGGAAACTAAGATGTTGCCGCATAATTGCATATGTCAGCAAACCATGGTGTGGATGCTTTGATGTGCAGAAGCTACTCGTCTGGGAACTCGTCTCGGATGGGCATTGGTTCTCTTTCTCTTTCGATCCTGCTCAAGTGGTTAGCTGCAGAATTCTTAGCACCCTTCTTGTCTCTGATCTGTTTATCGAATTCTTGAATGAGAAGCATCCACCTGATCAATCTTGGTTTGGCATCTGACTTCTTCAACAAGTATCGTAACACAGCATGGTCAGAGAACGCAATAATTTTTGAACCGAGAAGGTATGAGCGGAATTTGTCCAGGGCAAAAACAATTGCCAACAGTTCCTTCTCAGTTGTTATATAATTCAACTAGGCCGAGTCCATGGTTCTAGATGCATAGGCAATCATGTTCACTGGTTGGCCGACTCCAACTCTTTGGCCGAGGACAGCTCCCAATGCCGAATTGGATGCATCACACATCAGTTCAAATGGCAGGTCCCAGTTTGGTGCTTGCAAAATAGGGGTGAATGTGAGTCGGTTCTTCAGCTCCTGAAATGCTTCAATACAAGGCTGGTCAAATTTGAATTCCACATCCTTCTGTAATAGCCTGGACAGTGGCAGAGCAAGTTTGTTGAAAATCTTGATGAATCTTCTGTAGAAGTCTGCATGTCCTAAGAAAGAGCGAACTTCCCTCACAGAAGTGGGGTTTGGAAAGGAGGATATGATATCTATCTTTGATTTATCCACCTCAATGCCTCTGTTGTAGACCAGGTGTCCCAACACGATTCCCTTGGTCACCATGAAATGACACTTTTCAAAATTCAGTACAAGATTTGTGTCAATACATCTTTTCAACACCTTGGATAGGTTGCTCGAACATGCTTCAAATGAATTTGCGTACATTGTGAAGTCATCCATGAACAACTCCATACAATCCTGTAGCAAGTCCGAGAAGATGCTTGTCATGCAGCGTTGGAATGTGCTCGGTGTGTCGCACAGGCCAAATGGCATGCAAGTATACGCAAAGGTGCCAAATGGACAGGTGAAGGTGGTTTTATGCTGGTCTTCCGGTGCAATGTGTATTTGCATGTAGCCTGAGAAACCATCTAAAAAATAGTAATGGGATTTACCTACTAGTTTCTACAGGACTTGATCAATGAAAGGCAAGGGAAAATGATCCTTGCAGGTTGCCTGGTTTAATCATCTGTAATCGATGCAGACCCGCCAGCTATTCTAAATCCGCATAGGTACCAACTCATCTTGCTGGTTTTTCATGATAGTCATCTTGGATTTCTTCGGTACCACTTGCACCAGGCTCACCCATTGGCTATCCGAGATGGGATGGATGATGCCTGTAGCAAGTAGCTTTGTGACCTCCTTCTTGACCAGTCTTCTCTGCTATTGCCTTGTGGGCTTAATTTCCTCCTCCATCAGTATTCTGTGCATGCAAATGGAGGGGTTGATGCGAGGAAGGTCTGACAATTTCCACCCAATTTCCTTGTTATGTTGCCTCAGGACTTCCAGCACTTTATCTTCTTGCTCTTGATGGAGGTTGTTGGCAATGATAATTGGAAACTACTGTACACTATCCAAGTAGGCATATTTTAGATGGCTTGGCAATGGTTTCAATTCCATGGGTGGTGGTGGAGATGATGATTTTTCAGTTAATGGATTCGGATCCATATGACCGACCTGATTTGGACCAGGCGCTAGATGTGCTGACATGATTTCGGCCTTTGGTCACCTTGGTCGACTCCCTTGGGTGGGCTCTGTACTTGCCAGATTGGCATCAGCATCGGTTTCTTGTGCAGCTTTGGAGTCGGATCCGGGTGAAACAGTAATTTTCGCTCCAACTTGTGTTTGGTCTCCATTGGCCGAGACGGTCTCGGCGAGCATGTCAGCCTTGCTGTCTAACTCTTTAGCTGAGTTGACTTTTATGTTTTCCTTGACTCAGCCTTCTTTGGCTGACTTGATTTCGGCCGTAAAAATGGTTGCCAGTTGTGCAGGGGGAGAGTTCTTGTCGGTTTTAGTCTCGGCAACCTTGACTTCTGCATAATTTGTACACTCTACTTGTTCCTGGTTACAGACTTGGTTTAGTAACTCTGTTAATTCTGTTTCAAATTCCAAGTCGACAATGTCATTATGGTTGTCCTCAAAGTTGGGGAGATTTTGTACTTCCTTACAGTCGCCCTTTAAGCAACTGATTGGATCGGTGCTTCCAGCAGAAGCCTTCATGTCTTCACTACTGTTGCCTAGCTAGAAATATTCTTCAACCAGCTCTTCTATTACATCAATGCCGAAGAGGGAGTGGTCTTTGGTGGGGTGCTTCATGGCCTCGAAAATATTGAATTGCACCAGGGTGTCACCGAATTCCATCGAGAGTGTCCCGACATGCACATCAATCTTGGTTCTTGCTATCATGAGGAATGGTCTCCCTATAATTAAGGTTGATTCCTTCCCGGACGTCTCGTCCTCCATGTCTAGTACATAAAAATCAGCTGGAAATATTAACTCATTCACTTGAATGAGAACATCCTCGAGAACTCCCACAGGTTGAACAATACTTCTGTTAGCGAGTTGAATGGTCATCCATGTAGGTTCCAGATCACCGAAATTCAGGGACCTGTAAACTGATGCAGGCATGACATTGATTGAGGCTCCCAAGTCCAACATGGCATCGGAAAGGTGCATTTGCCAATGGTGCATGGGACAGAAAATATCCCAGGATCTTTGCACTTCTTCGGCAGTATTCATGAAGTACCTGCAGTGAATTCGTCGTTTTTGATCAAGATTGACACCACGCCTCCAATTTCCTTGCTCCCCTTCATCTTTCTCCTTTTGTGTACGCACAATTCCTTGAGGAATTTTGCGTACTTGGGGATCTGTTTGATAGCGTCGAGGAGTGGAATATTGATTTCCACTTTTCAAAACATCTTCAACAGTTCTTTGTCTAACTCTAGCTTCCTTGCCGAGATTGTCCGAGATGGAAATGACAATGGGAAAGCTATTTCTGGCCGAGACTATGAGTTGGCATTTGGTTCGGAGTTGGCTTCGGCTGACCTCGGTGACTGCTACAGTGTAGGTTGAAGTAGTTCTTTTCTACTTCTGAGCATAACTAATTGGCATTTCCTCTCAGAATTGGAATGGTTTGAAAGGGGAGATTGCTCGATCCGGCCGACTATAATTGGCTAGCTATCTGATTTGTGTTTTGAGATCTTGAATGGTGGTGGTCACGTTCTGCTGGAATTGCATGTTGCTGGAGCTCATGGATTGTTGGAACTCCAGATTGCTGGTTGCGAGCTGCTTCATCAGGTCCTCTAGAGATTGGGAGTCGCCTTGAGTAGGTACTCTCTGTTGCTGTTGTAGTTGGAAAGGTGGCGCTTGATATTGTGGGCTCGATTGTTGGTAACCTGCTGATCCTTGAGGCACGCTCGGCACTGATCTGGCTCTCTAAGTTGCATACGGTCCTTGTTGCGGACCTGGCCGAAATGGTTGTCTTCCATATTGCTAGTTACCGATTGGCCAAGTCTGATATGGTTGCCTCCCATACTGGAATCCACCTATGGCTCCAACATTCTCTGGTTGGTCCGCCTCGGTTTCTTGAAGAGTGAGGCACATATCAATAGGGTGCTCCACGGAAGTACATATGCCACATACTTTTGCTGCCATGGTTGGTTGGTTTTGACTAACAACTAGCTATCTCACTAATGATGTCAATTCGGTCAACTGATTTTCCAGTCTTTGGTTGGAAGCTGCATCGATCTCATTTACCATCCGAGATTGATTCGGCCCTTTGATTCTAAATTGTTGTGTAGAGTGATGGAGCTCTCACTTGGGCAAGTAACTCTCTCAACCTCTCAAGTGTTTGGGTTTGTATTTACACTCAACATCACATGGCAAAGGTATTACCATATTTTGACAAAGCTTTCCTCCTACACCTGCAAAAACACAAATATTTATGATCACGAGGACTTCTTTTCGGCTTGTAGCGAGGCTAGGGTCACGGGTAAGATAAAATATAGGAAATGGGTTCAGAACCCGTGGGGAAGATAGGAGCGATGGGGAGTAAGTTCCATCAGCCACGAGGGATACCTGGGATGATGTGGTTTCCTTCTATTCTCGAGTGCTCACTTCTTTCTTTCCTTTTGTATCTTTTCCATTTCCTTCATTTTCATGATTAATTATGCAGCCTTGCTATTTTCTTCTTGTCTTATTTGGTTTATACTTTTCTACTGCAATTTCCACTTTTTTTTCTTTTTTTTTCGCTTGCTTCTTTCTTCTCTTGTATTTTCGAGCCTTCAGAGAATTTCAATCAGATTCTGCTTCCTAGAGTGCCCCGCCCCCCAACTTGATTACGACTTACTCCCAAAACAATTCCAAAGCTCTTCTACTCCTTAAGGGTGAGGCTTTGATCATGGTTTTTCTCACCTTAGCTTGTCATGAGCTGTTAGAACAAATGGTTAATCAGGCTTAAGAGGTGAACAAGGGACAAAATTTTTCTAGGTGGGCTTTATTTGGCTCGGAGTTTATCAGAAACATGGCCTAGATAATGCCATTCCTGCATGTGAAAACAGTTGTATCCAGAGAGTTAAGGCAAAATGAAGAATACACAATTATCATGAATGCAAAAATCACACCAGAAGAAGGAGAATGGCTAGATGCGAGCCATCACTATTTACAAAGGCTCAAGCTCTCGCATAGGTTATTTTTGCTCCATCATAAGAGGTTTTCCCCTCCTATTTTCCAGTAAACTATCGCCTAGGACATAAAAGTTTCACTCCTTTCAGGTAGGAGTCATCTCTTTTCAAAGTTGAAAGATTTGCTTCCTACTGTTTCATCAATCTCTTCCCCTTTTTTTCGACAATCCAATTATGGGACTCTGCTAGGAGGGAACAAGACAAGGAACAAAAGACAAAAGACACTCAAAATCTCTGTCTGGCCGAAGTCACTCCGACTTTGATCAAGACGGCACAAGGCCGGGATGGACTCGACTTGGACAGCTTTTATTTAGAAATAAATGGGAAATGGTTGCAATGATTTTAGAATATGGATAGAAAGTTGAAATGGGAGAATCATAAGAAGAATAAAAATAAAAAGGACAAAGAAATATAAATGTGAAGGGTAGAATGAATGAAATGATAGCATTGAGCATTTAGTAGGCTTCAGATGGCCATAGCAGTATCTCCCCCCCAACACACACACACTTAAATTCGGCATTGTCCTCAATGCATGCTTGAGAGGGCTTAGCCGAGTAGGCTTAGATTGTGCCATCTGGTGGAGCTGGTTCCATTAGTGATAACAAAAGATTCATCCCATCTAGAATGAAGCTTACCGACTATGAGCTTAAGTCTTGAATTGAACAGCAGAACTTTCTGGCCGACATGGAAGTCTTTCCTCAGGATCTTCTGGTCATGAAATTTCTTGACTTTTTACTTGTAGATCCTGGAATTTGCATATGCTTCGAGGCAAAGTTCATCTAACTCTTGCAGCTGGAGTTTTCTCTGTTCTCCGGCTTGGTCATAGGCCAGATTGCTCTACTTGACGGCCCAGTAAGCTTTGTGCTCTAGCTCTACAGGAAGACGGTAGGTCTTACAAAAGACAATCCAATAGGGAGACATCCCTAACGATGTTTGGTATGTAGTTCTATGTGCCTAAAGAGCGTCTTCAAGGAGTCGGCTCTAATTTTTCCTGCAGGGGTTGATCATCTTTTGCAGCATTTTCTTGATTTCCCTGTTGAAAACTTCTGCTTGGACATTTGTCTAGGGATGGTATGCTATAGCAACCCTGTGCACCACCCCATATTTGTGGAGAAGAGAGGTCATGGCTTTGTTGTAGAAGTGACTACCCTAGTCACTTATGAGCGCTTTTGGCACACCAAACCTGTAGAAAATGTTAGACTTCAAAAAGTCCACAACTACCTATGCATCATTGGTCTTGGTGGCAATGGCCTCTACCCATTTTGACACATAATCTATGACCAACAGAATATATGAGTAACCATTGGAGACTGGGAATGGCCCCATGAAATCAACTCCCCAAACATCAAAAACTTCACAGAATAGGATAGGTTGCTGGGGCATTTCGTGCCTTCAATTCATGGCCATTCTTGCTTTTTGGCATCTCTCGTAGGTGGAGACGGAGTGATGGCATCTTGAAAAATGGTAGGCCAGTAGAGGCCACATTCCTTTTGATGTAGTCTTCCAGGGTCCCTTACGGCCTCATTGTGGAACAGACTACGTGGAATTCCTTCAAGTGCTTGTGGGGGTCCTCTCCTACAAGACCATGAAATTTTGGCAGCAGATGAATAAGACCATACTTCAATTCATACGTTTGAGCTGGCTCCAGTTGTGGATATTGGATGCACCATGGTTGGTATACCACATCCGGAGTGGCTAATTCCTTAAGGGTTCTGTCATTGTTCTCCATCTGTCCTGGCTCTGCAAAAATGTTAGAACCAGAAGCAGATATGTCAGTAGAAAGCTGGTCAGAGTAAATAACAGAATCAACACTACTGCTAATATTTACCACAATATTTCTAGTTTTTTGTAAGCTACGTAAAGTTATCTCTATCTTAGGATCTAAAGCATATAATGGATTAGTGCTACTCCTAGTGATGCATTATAAAAAAAAAATCATGCAGCTAAATCAGTAATCCTACAGAAATTGACGCAGAGGTTTTTAATACAACTCGACATGCTTATTATTCAGGATCCAAAATCTAGAAAATAGAGACAGACAAATTCAAAGACTCAACAGACTAACTTTTAGACACACTCTACAGACTCGGGATTCGACTTCACTTAACTTGACACACCAAGACACAAAGGAACTTGTGTCCCTGTCAACGACGCCAATTTGATAAACGCTTTTTTTTAGTCGTCTTAACGGGCATCAAATAACTAAAGTTAATTATAGTATAATACCCACTAGGTCGATTCTTCTCAAGGACACAGTGTGCTCATTTGTGAATTAGTGTGAAGTGAAATGGAGTAGGACCTAAAGTGCAGAGTTCGACTCGTCTCGACTGTCGGCCGAATTGCTCTTGGTAGAAACTGAGTCGATATGATCTTGGCCGAGACTTATCAGGTGTGGTTTCAGTTGTGTGCAGGGTCGACGCTACAGAGTTGGACTAATGAATGCAGAGAACAACAAAAAGTGAAATAAAACTACGAATGCAGAGAATAAATGCAGAGAAAAGTATGCTACTACTACAATATAACTATTGTTATTATTACGACATAACTGTGTTCGTGTTCAATTCCATTAATTCAAGTCCAGTCCAATTTCCGTACTCTAGTTCTCAGTCCATATCAGCCTTGGAAATGCTTATGGCAATCACCACAGATTCGCCCATTACCATATTGAGGAATTACGCAATCGCTACCTAATCAGTTGGCAGGGATGAAGTGCAGAGCTGATTTTAGGTTCTCTATTAACAATCGTTAGACGATTACCTACTAACTTAGTTAAACCAGTTTTGATCGACTTAGCTTAACATTATTCATGGTTCCATTGCAATCGCGAATCAAATCATGAATTAAAGAAGAGGAGAGGAACAGAGGAAAGAAATGCAGAATGCAATTGATTAACAGAAAACCGAGTACAAACGCAATGGTTCAAATTCAAATGGATCCATCTTCCACAGCGATCGCCATGGTTGATGGTGGTGGTCCACCTCCATTAGCTTGAGCACTAAGGATCAGATCTACCAGAGTGCGTTGGAATCCCAAGCGGTCCCCCGGACAAACTTTGGCTTCTCAATCTCAAGCTTGTACTTCCTCGATCGAGAGAAACACTAATGCAGCACCGTGCACCACCGCAAGTAGGGAAGATGAGAGCGAGATAATGGAATTGACAAAAATTGTTAGAGAATGAATTCAAAGACCCCTAAAATGTACACGACTATTCCTATATATACACGAGCACGCGAACTTCGATACCTAACAGAATTACAAAAGTGGATTTCCTAATCTACCCCTTGTACGACTTGTGTTGCAAGCTATTCCAAGAGTGACGTGGCAGTTAAGTTGGAGCTGAGGTGACCTCTATGTTGGACAGCTGACGTGGAAGGTACTATTGGGCCACTCCTTTGTTGAGCTGATGGGTCGCGTAGCTTGGCCTTGTTGAGATGGAGCTGGCCTGGCCAACGTGACTTCATCACGGTTGGGTCCTTCTTTGATGGGTCGAGGGCCTTGGCTGGACCTGTAATAAAAAGGAGAATTAGCTAAGACATTTTGAATTAGTATAGACTTGTATTTTCTCTATTTTTAGGTTCCTAATATGAATTTCAGCTAACGTTCACTCCTGAAGTACAAGATATGCTTGCAAACATCCTTCTTAGGTCCGTAAAAGGTGTATAGTTTGTGACTCATCAACGTACAACAAAGATGTGTGACAACAAACAATAAAAGAAATGGAGTCATGGACATACAACAAAGATAGATAACAACTAGTAGAAAAAGAAACACAGAGTCATTCAAAGACTCCTGTGTTCAAAGAGCTTGGGTGTACAACCAATAAATGATGAGTAGATAATCAAAAGAAGAAAAAGGTTTTCCATGGGACTCCTCATCTAAAGAGTTTGAACGTATACCATGTGGCTAATAATAGAAAGAATAAAGGGGACCATCCAAAGGCCCTTACATCTAAAAAGTATAGACAAATAGCATGTAAATAAGTAGAAATGAAAGGATTGTCTAGATGGATATCTAAAGGATCTCAAGATCCAAAGGGAGGCTGGGTTAGCAAGTAGAATATTGGAAATGGAGAGATTGGCCAAGTGGGCATCCAATGGAAGACTAGGTCAGCAACCAAAATATTGGAAATGGGAGGATTTCCTAGATGGGCATCCAAAGGGAGGCTAGGCCAACAAGTAGAATATTGAAAATGGAGGGATCTCCCAAATGGACATCTAAAGAACCTCTACCTCCAAAAAGGTTGGGTCAGCAAGTAGAATATTGAAAACAAAGGGACTTCCTAAATGGGCATACAAAGTAGGGTTATAATATTAAGGAAAATAAATGGAATGGTGTGGATTGTCCAAACTATGTCCAAAGAGCCTCCACATTTAAAGTAGGGTTGGAACAACATAGGTAACAAATAACAACAACAAAAAAAGGAAAAAGATTCGCCAAAGGCTATGTGTCCTAAAGCATGGACAAGCAAGATGTTAAATAACAGATATTAGTAATGAAAAAAGATAGAAGAGTCGTCAAAGGCTCTACATCCAAAGAGCATGAACGAGTAATAAGTTAAATAGCAAATAACAACAATGAAAAAAGACAAAAGAGTCGTTAGACGCTTTGCATCCAAAGAGCATGGATAAATAATAGGTTAAGTAGCAGATAACTACAAACCAAAGAAGAGAAGTTAACAAAGGCTCCAACGTCCAAAGACATGATGATAGAGCATTTTTGAGGCACTTAATAATGACTTATGGTGGACATTTTTAATATCATTTTGTGGTTAATATTGATACATTGGCTGAGTCTTGGGTTATTGTGCTTAATTGTGTTTAGTTGCTAATCTTTTCTTATTTTCTGACTTAATTTTCCTTATGACGTTGCTAGGTTGTGTAGGACATATCTAAAGCTACCAACCTCCAAATTGGACAACCTTGGTGGCTATGGAACGCTAAGACAAAAATCTAGAACTTCTCTCTTTTGGGCGTAATCCAATTTAAGCATCTTTAGTGTTAAAAGTCCACATGAAGTTATAGTCTCAACTCCTACTCTACTCGACCTTTCTTTACATATTTTGGCCCAATTTTGGGACCTTGGTTGGTGGGTTTTTGGCCTGTGAATTCCTTTAGCCCAAACCACCTTCCCTAGCATTTATAGCATGTATAAATAGTTGTTGGTTAGTAGGGTTAGAAAGACGTTTTTAGTTTTTACACACTTAGATTCAAGAGGTTTCTTGGATCATAAGTTTTCTCTCTATTATCTTTCCTCTCTCATCTTCTAAGTTTTCTTTGTGTTTTCTGTTACGTTTTCTATGATGATTGTCATGGAAGACTAAGTTATTTTATCAATTCAAGATTTCAAGATTGTAGTTTGGTTTGAATTCCTGAATTCTTTTCTTATGCAAATTCTATTATGTTCTTTTCTTTCCAATTCTTTAACTGCTTTCATGAATATGATTTCGCTTGAGATTTTGGATTGTGTTAGGTTAGGATTGATAAATCCAAATCTAATCAAGGTTAGGTAATTGATTGATCACCTAAAATCAACCAATTATGTGCTTAAATCCATGCTAATTAGGAACTGCGATTGTGATCTCAATATGTGTGGACAAATTTTAGATGTTTATCTAATAATCTTTGCTTGATCTGAATTTGCTTTCTTATTAAAATCGTGATAACAAACTACATAATTAAATCCTTGGATTGATGTTACATAATTTTGTTTCCAATTCTATTTTGTTTTCTGCATAATTCTATTTTACATACAAATCCCCCTTTTTGCATTCAAATTGGTTTATGTTCAACAAGATTAGACATTGCATGATTGTATCCTTGAGAGATTTGACCTAGGTTAGCCCAAATCAAGGAGAATCTAATGATTTTGATAGTATTTTGACAACATCATCAAATTAGCATTGTTGTTGAGGACACAAGTTGTTGTGTCCTCACCTTGTAATATTTTGAGTTTGAATCATTGATGATAAATAATTTATCCTTGTGAGATTTTGAGACTTGTATGTTGATGGCTTGAATCTTGTTATTCTCTTCCTTCTTGTGTAATTTGTGCATGTGTTGCTAGTTACTCTGGGTTTTGCCTTGACTTCCTTTTATGTCTCTTATCTCACATGCATTGGTGATATGATTTAGGTCTTTTTTTTTTAGTCACTAGCCAAATGGACTTACCTTGAATTAAATCCATTACTTAACCCTTTTGAGCCTATATAACCCATTTTTTTTTTTATATTATAGGTCATTACAAGCTTAAAAGTGAAAAACCATGATCACCCTAACCTTAGAGGTTAAATGAACTTTGAAATTGTTTTGGGAATAGGTTCTAAATAAGTGTGGGGGTGATACCCCAAGGCTTTGCAAGTGGTACCTTGATAATTTGCCCTTTAAAAGTGGTAGTTGTGGTGTTGGGTTGATTTCTTTTTGAAAAAAAAAAGAAAAAAAGAAAAAAGTATATCAATGAACAAAATGTAAAAAAAAGTTATAGTGGTGCAAAAAGAGAAGTAAAATTGAAATAGGAATAAAGAATAAAAAATATACTACTCTTGTATTGCTTTGCATTGTTTTTGGTGAATTGTATTGTTGTAGGCATGCTTATTGACTTATTCTCCATTTCTCCTCTTTGCTCTTTGGTTGTGTAACCTTAACTTACTTCTCATATCCTACCTTGTCCTTGGCCACATTACAACCCTAATACAAGCCCTTTTGATCATTTGTGCATGTATTTTAAGTTGTAGAAATTAGAAACTAGTCAAAGCTTGGTAATGCTAGTTAACATAGGGTGTTTGAGTGTAAACACAAGCCTAAACACTTGAGAGATTGAGAGTATGTATCTTGAGAGGGTTCTATCATGTATGAGCCATTCTTTAAGTTCTATTGTTTTCTTATTTGCTTTAGATGTTATAAGTAAATTCATATATTATTGGGTACCTTGATTCTAGTATGCTTATACTGAAAACGCTTCACTTTATTTGAACTTACTTTAGTTTATTTGCTTTATTTGTTTTTACTTTAGATTTTCTTATTTTGCTCGAAATGAAAAAGTTCAAATGAGAGGAATTTGATAGAGCATTTTTGAGACACTTAACAGTGGCTTATGTTGGACATTTTTTATATCATTTTATGGTTAATATTGGCACATTAGTTGAGTCTTAGGTTATTGGGGTTAATTGAGTTTAGTTGCTAATCTTTGCTTATTTTCAGACTTAATTTTCATTATGATGTTGTTATCTTATATAGGTTATATATGAAGTTACAAACTTCCAAATTGGACAATCTTGGGGCTATGGAAAGCTAAGACAAAGATCTACAATTGTTTCTTTTAGGAGTAACCCAGTTTGACTATATTTAGTGTCAAAAATTGCGCATTATGTTACTGTCTCTACATCCACTCTATTGGGTCTTTCTTTATATATTCTAGCTCAATTTTGGGACATTAGTTGATGAGCCTTTGGGCTGTAAATTCTTTTGGCTCAAACTAAATTCCTTGGCATTTAGAGCATGTATAAATAATAGTTTCTTAGTAGGGTTATAAAGACATTTTTAATTTTACACACTTAGATTCAGGAGGTTTCTTAGATCATAAGTTTCCTCTCTATTCTCTCTCCTCTCTCCTCTTCTAGGTTTTCTTTGTGTTTTGTGCTGTGTTTTCTATGACAATTGTCATGGAAGGCTAAGCTATTTTATCAATTCACAATTTGAAGATTGTAGTTAGGTTTGAGTTCTTGAATTCTTTCCATATGCAAATTCTATTTGTTCTTTTCTTTCCAATTCTTTAACCACTTTCATGATTATGATTTCGCTTGAGGTTTTGGATTGTGTTGGGTTAGGATTGATAAATCCCAATATAATTAAGGTTAGGTAATTGATTGATCACCTAAAATCAACCAATTATGTGTTTGAATCCATGCTAATTAAGGATTGTGATTGTGATATTAATTTGTATGGATGAATTTTAGATAATTATCTAATGAATGTTGGGTTAATATGAATTTGCTTTCTTATTAGAACTGTGATAACAAACTATATGATTAAATCCATAATTATGTTTCTAATTCTATTTTATTTTCTGCATAATTCTATTTTACATATATCCCCCGTTTTTGCATTCAAATTGATTTTCGTTCAACAAGGTTAAGCTTTGCATGATTATATCCTTGAGAGATTCGACCTACATTAGTCCATATACTATGAAATTAAGGAAAATCTAGTAATTTTGACAGTGTTTTAATGGAACTATCACATGGACGAGCAACAAAGCAAATAACAGATACAGTAGATAACAGTAAACAAAAAAGAAGAAAATGAGGAAAGGAGTCGTTCAAGGGTCCTACGTCTAAAGGCATGAACGAGTAGTAGAGTTAGACAATAAACACTAGGTAATAGAAAATAGAAAACAGATAAAGGAAAAGAAGTTAATCTTTGGAGTTTGTGCCGAAATAGGGAAAAGGGTCACCTGAATGCTCTTGTGTCTAAAGGAATTGACAAACAGTGGAGCGAATAATAGATACAATAGATAATAGTAAACAAAAAAAGAGGAAAATAAGGAAAGAACCGTACAAGGCTCCTACGTCCAAAGGCATGGACGCGTCTAAATAAACTTCAACGTCCAAAGGGACCTTGCGTCCGAAGATGCATGTGCCCCAAGAATGTAAATCCAAAGGTCTTTGGCATATTATACATAAAACGAGACAAGCATTAGTCAATTATTATATGCATACGGGTTTTGGTCGAAGGATTTAATAATACTTGTTTGTCTTCACGAGTGCCTTTGTTTTCTTACAACTTCGTGTTATTGTCCAAAGCTTTGCGAGAAGGTCTCCTTTTTGCGTCCTACTGTTGCATATACTTTCTCTCTTGTCTCAAGCTCATGTAGGTTACCTTCTTCCTCTCTCTCAATGTCTCTTCTTGTGCTTTGTTTTTCTATCTTTCTTCATTTTTCTCTTTCCCTTCAAACTCTCCTAAAAAAATACCCATAGTGACATGGTTCATGTTAATCCAATTTATAGACATTTTTCTCTTTTCCTTGCATGTTGACCACTTGCAAATAAACTTTTCAGAAATTAGAGCATGGTCGCTAGAGACTAAAACTGAGAGCAGAGCAGTTTAGAAATGAAGGGAGAAAGGGAAGGTGCATCCCCTTTGGTCCTGCTTTTGTCACGTTATAGAGCTTCTCAAGCACAACAAAGTCATAAAGCATATCAGCTACTCTTTTGGATATAAGTCGTCTCTCCTTTATGATTGGCTAACTTTATCAGTTGAGAGTAGGTGTTGAGTAGAGCTACAAAACTTACTCAATACTAGCTGCTTAACATGAAAGGGAATTAGGTCCAAGAGAATTGGGCTTTGGCTTTGGATGCATGATAGAGAAAGTTGGTCTAGAGAGAACTGGCCCTCCTGCCTAGATGCATAATAGAGGAAACTAGTTTGGGTTCCTACTTCGGACACACAATAGAAGAAGCTGGTCTTCTCCTTTCAACACGCAAATAATAACGTGTGTTTTAATTGAATTTGTCTTTTGAGTTTATATTTCGTGTAATAATGCTGTTAAAGTTTATTTTATGTCAACCAAGTCTCTTTATTTTGAAAATAAAGCAAATATAGTATTTTTGTTTTTAAATTTTAGATATTTTTGTTCTTTATCTAAATAATAGTGTGTTTTTTAATTAAATTTGTCTTCCGAGTTTATCTTTCGTGTAATTATGGTGTTGAAGTTAATTTTAAGTTAACTATGTCTATTTATTTTTAAAATAAAGTAAATTTAGTATTTTTGTCTTTAACATTTATATATTTTCATTCTTTATCCTAATAATTGTGTATTTTTAATTAAATTTATCTTTTGAGTTTATATCTAGTGTAATTATGGTGTTGCAATTTATTTTAAGTCAACTAATAAGTTTATTTATTTTTAAAATAAAGTAAAATTATTATTTTTGTATTTAAATTATTTATATTTTTGTTATGTATCCAAATATTACTATGTTTTTTAGTAAATTAGTACTTTGAGTTTATATTAAGTGTAATTATTGTGTTCAAGATTAGTTTAAGTCAATTGAGTCTATTTATTTTTAATGAGGTATTTAATAAATTAGATATATAAATGATGTTCAAAATTTAGAAAAAAGATTAATGGTATTTTTATTAATGGTGTAATTTAGTGATATGTTAAATTTTTATAAAAATATTAATAATATTTTTTATAAATTTTTATCAACCTATGTTTTCATCCTTCAATTTCTAGAATCCCACCTTCATGTTTAAATATTTCCCCCTCTCACTTGAAAATTTCCAACTTCATAGCTCACTCCCTCTTACTTCAACTCTTATCTTCCACTCTCGATCTCTTCATCTTACTCTCTCCATCGTCACACCTATCCTCCCTCCACTCCTCAACGAAATAAAAAATAAAACATAAAGTAATACAAATTTTAAATAAAGGACTATGCTTCGTCAAAGTGGTGCTTGGATGAACTCAGCAAGATTCTGGAAAGTAAGAAATCGCAAAAGCAGATTGTCATACCAATATTCTATAACATGAGGGAGATCCCAGGTGCAACAAATGGACAAATGATCTCAACCAAGCAGTCAATTTTGTTTGATGGGACTCCCGAGAAAGGTGAATAAAATGCGAGTAAATTTAAAAAAAAAAAAAAAGGGGAGAGACAAGTTATTGTTTTAAATTGAGTTAGCCATATTTGATTCTAAATTTAGCATACTTTTGTAGTATATCACCTTCCGTGGTAGTTTGCTTAAGTAGTTTGTTGCATAGAGAAAACAAAGGCATTGATTATCTTCTCTATGTCATGTTATTTTCATTCCCCTATTAAATAAATGTTTTTTTTTTCTATATTGATTGTAGACTATATATAACCATTTGTAGTTGTGTTTTTTTTTTCTTTAGAATTTGTTTGACGTATAAAACAATTTATTTCTTTGTTTCCCTTTTCAAATGCTAGGAGCGAATCTGAATTCCTTAAGGACATTTTTAAAGATGTTTTGAAAAAATTGCCTTCTAGATATCCTAGCCACCTTCTACATAAAGGACTGATTGGAATTGAGGAAAATTATGAACGAATTACAGCATTATTAAAAATTGGGACAAGTGAAGTTAAAATTGTTGGAACATGGAACCTGGTGGCATAGGTAAAACCACCTTGCTAGAGCTTTATCTGAGAACCAGTGATATGAGTTTGAAGGTTGTTGCTTCCTCGAAAAAGTGTGGGAAAAATCAGACAAAGTTAAAGATTTATGTGACGATCTTTTTTGTACGTTGTTAAAGAAAAAAAAAATAGACAGTCTAAATTATTTTGACGTGGAAAGGCTTCGACATAAAAAGGTTTTCATTGTGTTGGATGAGGTGTAGTAGTCTCATTGTTAATTTATCTATTTACATAGTTTTAGTTTATATATTCATGTATTAGTCTATTTATCTATTTATATATTATTCTATTTATTTATTTTTGTATTTATCTATATACATATTTATCTATTAATGTATTTATTTAATGCTGTATTTATTTTTTTATTAGTCTATTTATCTGTTTATGTATTTATCTATTTATGTATTAGTCTATTTATCTTTTTATGTATTCATCTATTTATGTATAAAATTATTTATCTATTTATGTACTTATCTATTTATATATTAACCTTTTTATCTACTTATTTATTTATTTATGTATTTATTTTTTTATATAATAATTTATTTATTTATTTATAAATTAGTCTATTTATCTATTTATGTATTTCTCTATTTATCTAAACAATGTGATGCTAGACTTATTTTAGGCAGCAAAAGTTAAAATGTTAATTTGTCTGGTTGGAAAAGCATGCGTGAACTTCGTATTCATTCCAAATCGCTACGTGCATGGATAATCAAAGGCAAAGGCTATTCATCTCTCGAGGAAATCTCAATTACATGAGCCAATGACACCTTTTAACTTTTCTTGTACTTTTATATCCGAATTGTTGTCATCAATTCACGGTTAGAAATCTATTATTTTCTCGTAAATCTTACTATGAAAAATAATTCATAAAAATGGTGTAAATTTTGTTATAAAATATAATTTATAAGAAATTTTTATGGATTTTATTATAAAAATATATTTATAGAAATTTTTTACAAAATTTGTTACTACTTTAACAATCATAAGATATTATTTTTATGGATAAAAAATAATAAAAAATTCATAGATTTTTATGTTTCCTGTGAGTTTATTTCAAAATAAATATTCGTAAGAAATATTTCATACAAATTTAAAACTTGTAGAAAAAAATACTTGCATATTTGTTTTCACAGGAACATTTGCAAGAAAGTTCTTCATTAAATTAATAGTTATTTTAACTGAATAAAATAAAATAAAATATATTATAAAACTAAATTTATTAAATTGAATATATTATAAAATTAATTACATTATTTAGTTAATGTGAAATAAATTAATATATATCATGTTGATCTTATAATTATCGTAACTAAGTGGTATTTGATGTTATGATGTCCTTAGTGAAGCTCATGATTATGAATTTATTAATATCTAAACAATGTTATGTATTTTCTTGTTAATATTCTTTTGAATTTAGAGACAATTGACCTTCCAAACTCTCGAGATTTTAAGATGCTAGAATTATCTATGGCAAAAAAACTTAAAAGTGTTTATCTGCCTGGTTGAAAAAGCTTACATCAACTTTGTGTTCATTTCAAATAGTTGCGTGCACTAATACTCGGAGGTTGTTCATCTCTCTGGGAAATCTCAGTTACATAAAAGGAAATGACACCATTGAACTTTTCTTGCACTATTAATCCAAATTGTCATCATTGATTGGTCTCTTAATGTCTTTAGAAGAGTTAAACCTAAGTGGAACTAATATTGTAAGCTTGCCCACAAATATAAAAAACCTTTCAATGTTGAGAAAACTGAAATTAACAAATTGCACAAAACTCATGTATCTGGTGGAGCTTCCACCATCCCTAACCAAGCTTTATTTAACAGATTGCAGGAGCTTCATATTTCCTCTGGTCCATCCACAATCCCTAAGCAATCTTTGTTTAACTAATTGTAGGAAACTTGTGTATATGCCATAGCTTTAGCAAGATGACTGCAAAAAAAAAAAAAAAAAAAAAAAACTCTTATCTCTCCCAAAAGTTTCCATTATATCTAACCAAAATTTGTTTAAATATTTGCAAGGAACTCGAGTCTCTTCTAGAGCTTTTACCACCCTTCAAAGAGCATCAGCTAGATGAATATAGAATAGTTGTATCTCTCCCAAAGCTTCCACCACCTCTAAGAATGCTTTGTTTACATAGATGCGAGGAAGTCAAGTCTCTTCCAGAGCCTGATTGATTCATTCCTCCTTTTGTGTGTTATGTGCTTGTCTTGCTACTAGTGTGTACTCTAATAAAGAGTGTTCTACTAGTATATTGATTGAATCAATCTTGTTTATTACATTACTTTTTGCATTTGGTTAACATGGGAAGTAATAGTTACTAATAGATATGGTCATGCTATGGTTGAGCTTGATCCTTCTCGTTTTGCTTAGAAATTTTCTCACTCACACAACTTAATTTTCTTCACTCATATCTCCACTAAAGTTTTGAGTAGTTGGAAGTGGAGCTAAGTATAAAGGATTCTTAGGATTTTGGGCCATAAACAACTTAAAAAAGATTACTTCCACTAGCTTTAGATTAGAAGTCGAAAGAAGTCTTTGAAGAATTGTCATAATGGCAAAAGACGAAGTAGGGAGAGTGGCAAAGTGATTCATAATTACTTTGCTTATGCTCTCTTTGTTGTTTCATTGTCGACTCCCTTTTTTGTTATAAACAAGTACCTAAGACTTTTAGGATTACTAAAAACCTTAAATCTAGATTCATCCACTAATGCATCCAAAGATTAAACACAACACTTCAACCACTAACTCCTATCCACAGTAAGATAATCCCCCTTTACAGGGTCTTAAGTTGTCTAGGTGCCAAGGTAATTACCAGATTTTTAAGCATAATCATGTCACAATAGTAGTGGTTGATCACTAAGAAAACTCATGACAAGATGTTAAGATAAGAATTGATGAGGTAACAAGGTTTCATGATAAGATTCATGTGCTATATGTAATTGAGCTTAGGAAGTTGATTATACAAAAAGGACTTAGTAGTGGTTTGAGAGTACGATTAGGAGCTACAAGAATGTATCAAAACCTTAGAGAGATGATTGTGTGGTATGATTTATAAGGAGAGGTAATTGGACCTGTGTATGGTGGTTAGTTTCAAGAAGCTAAGATAGAGCACTAGAAACCTTAAGTAGGCTGCAATCTTGAGTACTCTAGAATGAAAATAAGATAGTGTCCATATAGACCATGTGGTAGGTTTTGCCAAGATTCCCTAAAAGGTTATCTGAGTAGTAAAGGATGGATGACCAAATTGTCTAGTGTATTCTGATGATCATATTTCAAAATTAAGACCATGTTTTATTTGGTGGTCAAACATGTCAAATGATCATGTTAAGTTCAGTTAAATAAAGTTCAACTCAAAATTAAGGACATTTTTAATTTTGTCCTTAAACCGTGGTATGCTAGTTGAGTCACTCCAAGTTTGACTCAATTAAACTATTTTTTTTTTATTTGGTGTTTAAAACATGGTAGACTATGTGCAATTGAGTCAAACTAAATTTGTTTCAAACTAAAGCTCATTTTGATAGTAATTTAAATATTTTTATAAGGGATATATTTTCTACTTATTTTAAATTTTATAATATATCTAAAATAAATGGTCATTTAAGGTGATACCAATTGATTAAACAATATCATCACACAAGGACCAACTAAACTCTATATGACCATTCATGCAAAGTGATACCAATTTATTAGACAATAGCATCATATAAGACCCAACTAAGCTCTATATGACCATTAACTGAAAGTGATACTAATTTATTAAATAATACCATCATACAAGGCTCAACTAAGATTTATATAGTCATTCATGCAAAGTGAGATCAATTTATTAAACAATATCATGATACAAGACCTAGTTATGCTTTGTATGACCATTCACGAAAGGTGATATTAATTTATTAAATAATATCATTACCCAATGCCCAACTAAGTAATATTAATTTATTAAACAACATTAACATACAAAGTCGAACTAAGCTCTATATGGTCATTTATAAATAAAATTGCAGCTTGGTATGCCATCATAATGTATAAAATTCTTGAGAAGAAAACCAAAATCACAATTAATTCCAAAATTAGATAACTAAAAAGGTAAAGTTCATAAGCATCAACAGATTACTGCACTATACATCTACATTTTGAATCATCATTACATTACTATAACAACTCGAGATCACCCACAAATTGTGCCAAGAACATTGCAGGGGAATACCATAGTATTATCCCTTTTATCTGAATGAATAGAAATAGACCACCAATCAAACAATTATGAGTGCTGCTTTGACTCTTCCAACAAGCTAGTGCACATTTCCCATCATGGTATGTGTTTCAAAAGAAAGCTGCTCAAGATGCAAATAGAATACAATGTTATTGCAATATGCTAGGCATTAATTTTCTAGAATCAAGAGTACTTGCAGCTGGTAACTTCTATATTCGAAGAACTAATTTCATTTAAGAACAAACAATAATTAAGGAGCCCATAGTTAAGGAGCCCATAGTTAAGGAGTGAGTGAAGTTTCATACCAATGAAATAATACATAACTTTATCTTTCTGGCGAAGTTATCCTCCTCTTCGGTGCAGGAAGTTGTCTAACGGATTCTGATTCAAAAATATCCTTGCTACTGCCTCTAAACATCTTAAACCGCATGCTTGAGATATTGGAACATAAGGAATAGTTATTTAGCACTCTGTTGCACAAAACCGACACTTGTGGGTGACATGATTTCCCGAGAACAATATATTGATGATGGCCTATAGGGTTTTTGTGTAACATGTATTGTAATACTAGTTGTAGAGTGATCCCAGTCTCCAATGAAATGCACTTAACAATTATCTTTTCAAGCATGGTTCAAGCTCCACAAGAGATGGTGGAAGCTTTGGCAAATGCTTGAGATTCCAGCAATCATTGAAATGAAGCTCTTCCAAGGATGGTGGAAGCTCCGGAAGAGACTCGAGTTCTCTACAATTATTTAAATGAAGACTCTCTAGAGATGGTGGAAGCTGTGGCAGATGCTTGAGTTTCCAGCAATCATTTAAATGAAGCTCTCCCAAGAATGGTGGAAGCTCTGGAAGAGACTCGAGTTCTCTGCAATTATTTAAACGAAGATTCCATAGAGATGGTGGAAGCTCTGGAAGAGACTCGAGTTCTCTGCAATTATTTACACCAAAATTCCGTAGAGATGGTGGAAGCATTGGCAGATTCTTGAGTTTCCAGCAATCATTTAAATCAAGCTTTTCCAAGGATGGTGGAAGCTCTAGAAGAGACTCGAGTTCTCTGCAATTATTTAAACGAAGATTCCATAGAGATGGTGGAAGCTCTGGAAGAGACTCGAGTTCTCTACAATTATTTACACCAAAATTCCGTAGAGATGGTGGAAGCATTGGCAAATTCTTGAGTTTCCAGCAATCATTTAAATCAAGCTCTTCCAAGGATGGTGGAAGCTCTAGAAGAGACTCAAGTTCTCTGCAATTATTTAAACGAAGATTCCATAGAGATGGTGGAAGCTGCGGAACAGACTCGAGTTCTCTGCAATTATTTAAACAAAAATTGCGAAGAGATGGTGGAAGCATTGGCAGATGCTCGAGTTTCCAACAATCATTTAAATCAAGCTCTTCCAAGGATGGTGGAAGCTTCGGGAGAGACTCAAGTTCTCTGCAATTATTTAAATGAAGATTTCATAGATATGGTGGAAGCTCCGGAAGAGACTCCAATTCTCTGCAATTATTTAAATGAAAATTGCGTGGAGATGATGGAAGCATTGGCAGATGCTTCAGTTTCCAGCAATCATTTAAATTAAGGTCTTCCAAGGATGGTGGAAGCTTCGGGAGAGACTCAAGTTCTCTGCAATTATTTAAACGAAGATTCCATAGTGGTGGTGGAAGCTCCGGAAGAGATTCGAGATCTTTGCAATTATTTAAACAAAAATTGCGTAGAGAAGGTGGAAGCATTGGCAGATGCTTGAGTTTCCAGCAATCATTTAAATCAAGCTCTTCCAAAGATGGTGGAAGCTCTGGAAGAGACTCGAGTTCTCTGCAATTATTTAAACGAATCTTCCATAGAGATGGTGGAAGCTTTGACAAATGCTTGAGTTTCAAGCAATCATTTAAATCAAGCCATTCAAAGGATGGTGGAAGCTTTGGAAGAAACTCGAGTTCTTTGCAATTATTTAGAGGAAGATTCCGTAGAGATGGTGGAAGCTTTGGCAGATACTTGAGTTTCCAGCAATCATTTAAATCAAGCTCTTTCAAGGATGGTGGAAGCTCCGGAAGAGACTCAAGTTCTCTGCAATTATTTAGAGGAAGATTCTGTAGGGATGGTGGAAGCTTTGGCAAATGCTTGAGTTTCCAGCAATCGTTTAAAGCAAGCTCTTTCAAGGATGGTGGAAGCTCCGGAAGAGACTCGAGTTCTCTGCAATTATTCAAACGAAGACTCGCTAGAGATGGTGGAAGCATTGGCAGATGCTTGAGTTTCCAGCAATCATTTAACTGAAGCTCTTCCAAGGATGGTGGAAGCTCCGAACAAGACTCGAGTTCAGTGCAATTATTTAAACTAAGATTCCATAGAGATGGTGGAGGCTTTGTCAGATGGTTGAGTTTCGAGCAATCATTTAAATCAAGCTCTTTTAACGATGGTGGAAGCTTCGGAAGAGACTCGAGTTCTCTGCAATTATTTAAACGAAGACTCTCTAGTGATGGTGGAAGCTGTGACAGATGCTTGAGTTTCCAACGATCATTTAAATCAAGCACTTCCAAGGATGGTGGAAGCTCTGGAAGAGACTCGAGTTCTCTGCAATTATTTAAACGAATCTTCCATAGAGATGGTGGAAGCTTTGGCAAATGCTTGAGTTTCCAACAATTATGTAAATCAAGCTCTTCCAAGGATGGGGAAGCTCTAGAAGAGACTCGAGTTCTCTACAATTATTTAAACGAAGCTTCCACAAAGATGGTGGAAGCTTTGGCAGATGCTTGTGTTTCCAGCAATCAGTTAAATCAAGCTCTTTCAAGGATGATGGAAGCTGCGGAAGAGACTCGAGTTCTCTGCAATTATATAAACGAAGACTCCCTAGAGATGGTGGAAGCTTTGGCAGATGCTTGTGTTTCCAACAATCAGTTAAATCAAGCTGTTTCAAGGATGGTGGAAGCTCTGGAAGAGACTCGAGTTCTTTGGAATTATTTAAACGAAGATTCCACAGAGATGGTGGAAGCTTTGGCAGATGCTTGAGATTCCAGCAATTATTTAAATCAAGCAATTCGAAGGATGGTGGAAGCTTTGGAAGAGACTGGAGTTCTGAGCAATTATATAGACAGAGACTCCCTAGACATGGTGGAAGCTTTGGCAAATGCTTGAGTTTCCAGAAATCATTTAAATGAAGCTGTTTCAATGATGGTGGAAGCTGTGGAAGTGACTCGAGTTCTCTGCAATTATTTAAATGAAAATTGCATAGAGATCCTGGAAGCATTGACATATGCTTGAGTTTCCAGCAATAATTTAAATGAAGCTGTTTCAAGGATGGTGGAAGCTCTGGAAGAGACTCGAGTTCTCTGCAATTATTTAAACGGAGACTCCTTAGAGACGGTGGAAGCTTTGGCAGATGCTTGAGATTCCAACAATTATTTAAATCAAGCCCTTTGAAGGATGACAGAAGCTCTGGAAGAGACTCGAGTTCTCTACAATTATATAAACAAAGACTCCCTAGAGATGATGGAAGCTTTGGCAGAAGCTTGAGTTTCCAAAAATCATTTAATTTAAGCCTGTCGAAGGATGGTGGAAGCTCTGGAAGAGACTCGAGTTCTCTACAATTATTTAAATGAAAATTGCATAGAGATGGTGGAAGCATTGGCAAATGCTTGAGTTTCCAGCAATAATTTAAATGAAGTTGTTTCAAGGATGGTGGAAGCTCTGGAAGAGATGCCAGTTTTCTGCAATTATTTAAACGAATATTCCGTAGAGATGGTGGAAGCTTTGGCAGATGCTTGAGTTTCCAGCAATGATTTAAATCAAGCAATTCGAAGGATGGTGGAAGCTCTGGAAGAGACTCGAGTTCTCTGCAATTATATAAACGAAGACTCCCTAGAGATGGTGGAAGCTCTGGAAGAGACTCGAGTTCTCTGCAATTATTTAAATAAAAATTGCATATAGATGGTGGAAGCATTGGGAGATGCTTGAGTTTCCAGCAACAATTTAAATGAAGCTGTTTCAAGGAAGGGGGAAGCTCTGGAAGAGATTCGAGTTCTCTGCATTTATTTAAACGGAGACTCCCTAGAAATGGTGGGAGCTTTGGCAAATGCTTGAGATTCCAGCAATTATTTAAATCAAGCCCTTTGAAGGATGGTGGAAGCTCTGGAAGAGACTCGAGTTCTCTGCAATCATTTAAATCAAGCTCTTGCAACGATGGTGGAGGCTCAACTAGATACATGAGTTTCCCTAGAGATGAACAACCTTGGAGATTCAGTGCACGCAGCGATTTGGAATGAACACGAAGTTGACGCAAGCTTTTACAACCAGACAGCTTAACACGTTTAAGTTTTTCTGCCTTAGATAAGTCTGGCATCTCAATCAGATCTTCAGAGTATGAAAGGTCAATTGTCTCTAAATTCACAAGATTCTGTAACAAGAAAATGCATCAGGTTATTTAGAAATTGATAAATTCATAATCATGAGCTTCACTTGAGGCATCATAAGATCAAGTACCACTAAGTACTCTCTCGTACATTTTATATATTAAAAGAATAATGTAGAATGTATAGGCTGTAGCCACACTTATACCTGATCCCCGTCCCAAAGCTTTTTAAGCTTGCTATCCGTCATGTGAAGCTCTACAAGTTGTGTAGGAAGCGACAAAGACTGAAGACAACATCTATCCCACTCAAGGTACTTCAATTCACCAGGCAATGTCTCAAGACCATTAGGAAAACAGATATTGGAACTGTTGAGTCTCCACCCTCCACTGATTTGAAGCAATCTCAGGTTAGTCATCTTTGCAAAGGAATCAGAGCTCCAAGATAGATTCCCAGTTAATTCATCCAAATCTAATTTTATGCCTTCAACATCAGTTCCCTAATAAACAATAATTAGCAAAGGTTATCATAATAGCTACATTCTAAAAAGATACATGTATTATCAAATAGAAACAATTACATCTTCCCATTTACCTTGTTATGTTTCAATGCATCATGCACTTGCTCAAATTTCCACAATCGACTTCCTCTTCTACTGTCATCAGACTTTCTATGAAGAAGCATGCAATGTCCAAAAATATGTCCTGTTCAAAACATTCTAACTCATCATAACTTAATTTCAATACCTTATGAATATCCTTATTTGGAATCTCTTGAAGTTTTTTCAATTCACTTTTCCATGCCTCTATTTTTCTTGTACAAAGACTTGAACCCAAAACTTTCAAAGCCAAAGGAATATTTTTGCAATAGGAAACTACTTGTTTTGAAAGAACTTCATATTCATCTTTTGGTTGTTTTTCTCGAAAAGCAGCCGAACAGAAAAGTTGAAGAGAGTGGTGAGAGCTCAATCCCTTAACCTCATATATTTGATGACATCGGCTAAGTAGTTGCTTATTTCTAGTGGTGACAACGACTCTACTCCCAGTCTGTGGGCCCAAGATAGCACGTTCTACAATTAATTTTTCTAATTGCTCTGAGGTATTCACATCATCCAACACAATGAAAACTTTTTTACGTCGAAGCCTTTTCATGTCAAAATCATTTAAACTATCTTCTTTTTTTTTCTTTAACAAAGTAGAAAAAAGATCGTCACATAAATCTTTAAGATTGTTTGATTTTTCCCATACTTTTTCAAGGAAGCAACAACCCTCAAACTCATGTGACAGGTTGTCATATAAAACTCTAGCAAGGGTGGTTTTTCCTATGCCACCCATGCCCCATATTCCAACAATTTTAACTTCACTTGTCCCAATTTTTAATAATGATAAAATTTGGTCATAATTTTCCTCAATTCCAACCAGTCCTTCATGTATAGGGTGGCTAGGATATCTAGAAGGCAATTTTTTCAAAACATCTTCAATGATGTCCTTAAGGAATTCAACTTCGCTCCTAGCATATGAAAAGGGAAACAAAGAAATAAATTATGTTTTATAAGTCAAACAAATTCTAAAGAAAAAAAAAACTACAAATGGTTATATATATAGTCTAAATATAGCAGTGTACTAGAGAAAGAAACAAAATTATATAATAGGGGAATGAAAATAACATGACTTAGAGAAGATAATCAATGCCTTTGTTTTCCCCAAGCAACAAACTACTTAAGCAAACTACCATGGAAGGTGTTATACTACAAAAGTATGCTCAATTTAGAATCAAATATGGCTAACTCAATTTAAAAAATAACTTGTCTCTCTCCTATTTCTCATTTAAAAATCTACTCACACTAAGTTCATTTTATTTACCTTCCTCGGGAGTCCCACCCAGCTAAATTGGCTGCTTCCTTGAGATCATTTCTCCATTTGTTGCACCTGAGATCTCCCTCATGTTTTGCAAAGGCTTGCTCGTAGCTCCCAGTTTGATTCCTCACATGGGATGGATCGATGTTATAAAATACTGGTATCACTATCTGCTTTTGCGATTTCTTACATTCCAGAATCTTGCTGAGTTCATCCAAGCACCACTTTGAGGAAGCATAGTCCTTTGAGAAGACGACAATAGATACATGAGAATCTTCGATGGCTTTGATGAGTGCTGGTGAGATTTCATCTCCCTTTTCAAGCTGATCATCCATAAAGGTTGTGACTTTCTCTTCATTCAAAGCTTTGTATAGATGGCTCATGATGTTTAAGCGGGTGTCTTCACCTCGAAAGCTGAGAAAAACGTCATACTTTTTAGTGCTGATCCTTTGCTGTTCATCCATTATGATTTCCTAGTGCTGCACCGTCAACGATCAAAACACTACATTTGAAGCGACGAAATGACTTTTACGTTTCAACGCATTATTGATACTTGACCTTACCATTATACATTGAAATTCATAAATCGATGGTCTAATATGAGGTCAAACATTTCAAAATTCTTACTCTTCCTCACATACAGAAGAATAAATAAACGTTCACCAAATTGCAAGTGTAAATTTGAGGTGTTTTGTTATCCTTGGAAGTTTCTTTGACCTTGATTAGTGGCTTGCTTTTGACTTGGAAAAGATGATAGTCTATCCAAACCATGAGCTTTGTAAACAGGTAAATATGAAAAACCAGCTAACTTGAATTAATGATGAATCTTAATACCAGATTAAGTGAATAGCAATGCAATTATCAACTTGAGCATAAAATTTAGACTCAGAATTTTGACTGATATCAGTGATTGAAAATTATTTAGTATATTAAAATACTCTCATCAAGTCTTCACTTTAAATACAAATGGTATCGATTAAAAGAGAATTTAACATGATGTTGAAAGTTAAATCTTTTATCTTTCGGCTTCTTTATAAGTCAGGTGTTACTTGATTTTCAGTTGTGTAACCCTGTTATGCCCCTGAAAGCAAAGATGACAGAAACAGAAAAAACACCTGGAATTTCATCCAATTTTTAATAAAGCATATATAGTTATATATATTGGTCTGGAAATAAAACCTAAAATCTCTGTTATAATCAATGTGATTACTGTCTGTCAAACCAAACAATATTCAAATCCATCATTCATGGGTCAAATTCTATTTTTAATAATAGGTGCTTCCAGAACATTACCTTAAGCCTTAAACAACCTAGACTCTGAGAATAGCATTCACATCAAATGGAAATGAACTTATATCAGCAAACTACATCTTAACAACAGAAGAAAACAAAGCGTCTGCATAGCTTGTACTTTCTAACCACTTAAAACATGCTTAATACTTCACTAGATTATTTAAATAATAAACCAACATATATATGAGCTACAAATCTAATCAGTTAGGCCAATGTAGATCATCCTTAAATTTAGGGAGATTTGGATATGACCAATCTGAACGACAATTAGAAGAAGCTCATCATACCCTTTGAACTATTGTCAACTTAACAAAGAGAATGTCAGCATCTAAAGCGAGCTGAGCCAATAATACAAAGAATATAGATGAATGGCTTTAAGCACTTTAATGAAAAGTTCATGCTGTCTCACCAAATATTTTTAAAAAAATAAATTATTTTTCATTTATAGAACCACATAACCACTTATGTTTTGAAGTCGATAATCTATTTTATTCTTAACCCATTCTCTTTCGGTTAAAACATGGGAAAACAAGAAGAAATTAAATTAGGCATATAATTTCATCTTCTATTATTTCTATTGATAGGTGAAATTGAAAAAAATGGAGAAAAAGACCTTACCACAGACGCAATCCAACTTCGTGCAACAGAGAGGAGTACGGAGATTCTTTACTTGCAACTAGACAACGATTATATAGTGCATATAAATATAATAGATAAAAATCTTTAAACTCTAACTCAAGTATGAAGGAAGAAGCTGAGAGCAGGTGTAAACAAATACAAGTTTCTGAGAAGTTCCATTAGAATTTCATGGGCTTTCTTAGCAGGTTCCTAGTAATAGGGTCCAACATCCTCCGACGAACGCGTTTCATGTCTTCACTTTTTGACTATGTACAGTGTTGAGAACCTTTCTTTCTTTCCCCTTTTTTGTATGAACCACGTATCCATCCCACCCATCCCACGAGGTAAATGTCAGCTATATATAGTCTCCTACTGCTATACTGTAATTGTACCAAATACTCTCGTAAAGTGTAAATAATTAAGCTTTGGCGCAACTACTGCATATACATTACTGAAATTAGGGATACTTTTAATCTTTAATAATTAAGCTTTGGCCCACCAAGTAATTGCCAGCTTCGATGACATCAAATATATCTACATGGCTCCTACTGCAATGCAGTAATTTTACTAACTATTAGTAAATATCTAAAATAATCGAAAAAATATTTTAAAATGTGACAAAATTAAAATTTATAGCCTTTTTTAATTGCTAAAAAAAATCATTACAAAATGTCATACTCTTCGCTTATGTATTGGTTATATATATTGAAGTGGTATAATAAAATAAATGTTTACATTAATTATCTTTTAAATGATGTAATAAAATAAAATTTATTGGTTCGTGCTCAATCAATATATATTTTACATAATATTTTTAAAATTTCATTAAGTTTTTATTTACACAAGCCTTTGGCACATCAATGTGGAAGCTAAATTTTGATCTAGTATTCATTGATTGTATTATTACATGTGTCCCTAGTTATTGTATATTTATATGTCCTCTAGTTGACGTTAACAAACCATTGCACATTGTAAAGCACTTCTCTTCTGGGCAAAGGTCAAACATCTTTTAACTAAATTGGTTTAATGTTTAATAAAATTAATTTTAATAGAATTAATTTTAACCTATTTAATGTGATTTAAACTTACATTTAAATTAATTTTAATTATAAATTTTATATTAAAATATGTGTGACCGTTTGATCATTTAATTTTACATATTATTCAAATAACAATTTATATACCTATGAGAATTTACTTAGAATACTGATTTATCTAATTATAGATTGACATTGATTTTATATATATATATATATATATATATATAGATAGATAGTTAGATAAGATTGTTGATGGCTGTAATAAATAATTTAAAATTTATATATTAAATTAATTTTAGTTGATTCACAATGTAATTTTTTTACAATAATAATATATGAAAATTTTAATTCTATTAATATTTTTATGCCTTAATCAAGAGGATTAGAATTCTTTATTTTAATTTATACTATATGATTCATGGAAATTGAGGTAGTCAATAGTTCAAACATGATTATTTTAATTGTTGGATTTTTATGTTAAATATTTATTGACTTTTAAAATAATAATAATATATAATTGTTGAGCCTCTAAAATAATTGATTTTGAAAAAAATTATGTAAAAAAAGTTGATTTACAAATTAATTTTGTTTTCATAATAATATAGAATTGCTTTTAAAATATAAATGTAATACATGTTATGAATATTAAATGAAAAATGAATTATATTCAACAAGTTATAATTTTTTAGTCATATGTGCAACTCCATTCTTCTTCCTAAAATGGGATTCAATGGAAAATTAAATATGCTTTTAATGATATTGAAGTTGATTGTCAACATTTTAAAAACAAAACATTAATTCAGCACCTTTATAGATAAAGATTTTTATATTATTATTTTATGAAAATCAATGTAACTTAACAAGTATGGCAGAATACTTTTCAATTTTTTAGTTCGGAGAAAGGTAGAAAAAGCAAAGGGAAGCAAGGGTATATACATACACCAATGAGAGATAAGAAAATGTAATTGGGTACAGGGATGAATTTGATATATAGATTTCTCCTTTAATTTACTTTACTATCCAATGGGAAGTGGTGATTATTTGCATAAAAGTTGAGATGAAATTTTATCCTTATAAGTAAAACAAGTTATAATGATAATCAAATTAGGATTAGTTGTCTTGAAATGTATCCCTTGATTTTAGATAAATAATGGCATTGGTTGCACCTAGAAATAACTTTTATAACTCTTTATATGATCAAATAAGTGAGTAAAGGTCAAACTGATAAGATTAGGTAAAAGTTTCATGTTTCCATGCATTTAGATATAATAGATGATCAAACTAGATCTTGAAGTCAACATAGCTGTAGATAATATTCTTATCTCTGAAATGAGATTAAATTGAACTTGATATGATTAGTATAATTTTAGGTATTGTGTTTATAATTTGCAGAGGTCATAGGAGCACATGAGGGAATTAAAGTTTGTAGTAGTAGTAGTATCCAAGAACTTAAGAAAGGTTATACAAATTATGAATATCAAATAAATAGTTGTGTAATAAGAAATTGGCATAAAAGTAGGATGGATTAATTTTTTCTATGACTTAGTTATGACTTAGTTGAATATGTATATGGATAACGATTATTATTATTTGTAAGCTCATATCACGTAAAGTGAATAAGCTTGTTCCACATCTTACATATTGGAAACTAGACATTCAAGTGCATCAAGAACGAGATTATGAACCATGGGATGCCTACTTGGGTGTACTCAATGATCATTTCCTTTTTGTACTAAACACATTATTACACCATGGTTACTTTGAAGTAGATGTTGAAGTGACCTACTTATACTTTGTTCCTTAGTAGCATGAAATCATTTTAGCTTTGGTGTGGCATCAACATCTTCTACCATAAATGCATAGTTCGAGATCATCGTATTCGTACACATATAATGATACATATATGGCAGGCCACAATAACGAAACCCATGAGGGCACATTGGACACAACCAACCCTACACTTGAAGGCCCTATGACTAAGGGAGGCTCAAAAAGATTTAATAAGTGTCCCGAAAGTTGGTCATGCTTAAAGGCCAAGAGGAGGCACATTTAGGTCTAGGTTTGTACCATTTTCCCATTTGCCATGAGGGCATTGTATAGAGCTAGGACATTATTTTCTTTGTAATTTCATAGTACTTTAGGTTCCTTTCAAGAAGGATTACATAGCCATGGCCCAAGCCCTTCTCGTTCGCAACTTTTCCAACTATTTCAATTTTCCAGAAAATCATCATTAAAATGGTTTCTAAAACAGTGACTAATTGTGTTGCCATGCTCGATAGCACTTTGGCTTGTATTTTTGGGCCATTAGGACATATCAAGATATAAAAGCCCTCCTTGTAATTAGCTTAATTACTCTAAAATGAAATAGTACATTGAGAGCATTTTTGTTTACTCTTATCTTGCACAAAAAATCTAATTATTATCAAGCTTTCATGATGCTTGTGATGAATTTCTAAAATCTTTTATCTGATTCTTAGGAATTAGTGGCAAGCCATCTCAATCTTAATCCATTTTCTTCTTTTCTTCTTCTTAATTTTTTATTCTAGTGTTTTTTTCCTAATTTTCACAAACTACTTGAAACTAGGTCATGATTGTAGAAAACAACTTTTAAGACTAAGTTTAGGCTTATATTTCCATGCCTTTTGGCTTGACTAATACCCCTAGTGCTTTCACGAGATTGATGAACCATATCTTGAGAAGCCTTATAGGTACGTGTGTGGTAATGTATTTGATTCTACTTGCTTGAATGACCACCTCTTGAATGTGAAAAATGTTCTTGAAATTCTCAGAAAAGAGACCTTGTTCGCAAACTTAGATAAATGTATTTTATGTACAAATGAAGTGACCTTCCTTAGTTTTGTTATTGACTCCCATGAAGTCAAGGTTGATGAGGAAAAGGTGAAGGTCATCTGAGATTGGCCAACACCTAGGATCATGGGGGAGGTTAGAAGTTTCCATGGGCTTACAAGTTTCGATAGGAGGTTTGTAAAGGATTTAGCACACTTGCAACCCCTTAAATGAAGTTGTGAAAAAAAATGTTGGTTTTAAATGGGAGGGGAGCTAAGAGAGAGCCTTCCAAGCTTTGAAAAAAAAAGGCTTACTCAAACTCCAATTCTTGCTTTACCTAATTTGTCAAAATCATTAGAGTTGGAGTGTGATGCCTCGAATGTTGGTATAAGGCCAGTGATCCTCCAAGAAGGGCATCCCATTGCTTATTTTAGTAAAAAATTGAAGGGTTCCCAACTAAATTATTCTACCTATGATTGAGAGCTATATGCTCTTGTGAGGGCTTCGCAAACTTGGCAACATTATCTATTGCCCAAAAAGTTTGTGATCCATAGTGATCATGAAGCTCTTATGCATTTGAGAGAGAAAGGTAAGTTAAATAAAAGGCAGGTTAAGTGGGTGATATTTTTAGAACAATTTCCTTATGTAATTAAGCATAAACAAGACAAGATGAATGTTGTGGTGGATGCTCTCTTTAAGGAGACATGCACTAATTGTCATGCTTGAAGCAAAAATTCTTGAACTTGATTGCATAAAGGAATTCTATTGGAAAGGCATTAACTTTAGTAAACCATTGCTCATGAGTGTCCACTTCACATTCAATGATTAGTTTAAGCATGATGACTTTCTATTTAAAGGTAAAAAGTTATGTGTGCCTATAAATTCCATTTGGCAATTTCTAGCGAGAAAGTACATGAAGGGTGCCTAAAGATGTTAGTTGAGGTTAAGCTAAAATTACTTTATCCAAAGGCGAGACATTTTGTTTAAAGGAAAACTAACCTAAATATGTTAGAAGGCTGCCTTAAAGATGCTTTGATGAAAAACTAAGTTAAAAATGTTCCGAGAAAAGACTTAATCAAATATATTTAAAATTCGTGCTCAATCAATATAAATTTTAATAATATTTATAAAAATGTCATTGCGTTTTTATTTACACAAATCTTTCGCAGATCAACGTGGAAGCTAAATTTTGCTCTAGTATTCATTAATTGTATTATTGTGGAAGCTAAATTTTGCTCTAGTATTCATTAATTGTATTATTATATGTGCCCCTAGTTATTGTATTATTATGTCCCCTAGTTGATGTTAGCAAAGCATTGCACATTATTAAGCATTTGTCTTCTTGGTCAAAGGTCAAACATCTTTTAACTAAATTGTTTTAATGTTTAATAAAATTAATCCTAATATAATTAATTTTAATCTATTAAGTGTGATTTAAACTTACATTTAAATTAATTTTAATTATAAATTTTATATTAAAATATGTGTGACCATTTTTAACATTTAATATTACATATTATTCAAATAAATAATTTATATACATGTAAGAATTTACTGAGAATACACATATTTATCTAATTATAGATTGACACATATATATATATATATATTGATTGATAAGATTGTTGATGACTGTAATAAATAATTTAAAATTTATATATTAAATTAATTTTAGTTGATTCACAATGTAATTTTTTTTACAATAACAATATATGAAAATTTTAACTCTATTAATATTGTTATGCCTTATTCAAGAGGCTTAGAATTCTTTATTTTAATTTATACTATATGATTCACGGGGAAATTGAGTTAGTTAATATTTCAAACATGATTATTTTAATTGTAAGATTTTTATGTTAAATATTTATTCACTTTTAAAATAGTAAAAATATATAGTTGTTGAGCCTCTAATTATTTTAAATTTAATATAATTGATTTTGAAAAATAATGTCAAAAGAATTGATTTACAAATTAATTTTTTTTCATAATAATATAGAATTATTTTTAAAATATAAATGTAATACATAGGCATAAAACATGAAATCGTAAACAAATTGAAAGATCCTACCTGCTTGTATGTAATGTATACATGTATGTGTCTACCTATAGGAATTAAAGTAACACGTTTTTCTATATTAAAGGAATTAGGGATTTTATTTTATTTGTTTTAGAAATAATATCTCCTTTATTATTTGATTTTATTTTATTTGTTTTAGAAATAATATCTCCTTTATTATTTGATTTTATTTGTTTCTTTTTGTTGTTCCTTGAATCAAGGAATAAACTTAATATAATATTTCTATATAAGCAATACTTATACTGATGAATAAGATATGAAAGTATTCCCTGTCATTTTTTTGCATGGTATCAAGAGGTCAGGTTTACCAATTTAATAATTCTTTCTCTCTTCCATTATGGCACCATGCCAGACCCATGGAAGATTGTCTGACTAGCATGGTCAATAGCAACACAGCAGCAACCGGTGTAGGAGGAATTTCCTCTAAGTCAATGTTCAATGTCTCAATGGGAAGAACTACATAAAAAAAGGTCGCAAGATTGAATGTAAAATGAGTGTCTGTACATAATAAAACAGAATTATACAAAAAAACTAAAATTATGCAGATCAAAACAAAATTGCAAGGTTGTAAAATAGAACAAAAACAGAATGAAATTGAATTATGTAACACCAATCCAACAATCCCAGCTCGTTATCACGGTTCTAGTAAGGAAGCGAATTCATATTAACCTAAGATTCATTAGATAATCATCTAACATTCATCCATACAAATTGAGTTCACAACCATAGTCCCTAATAAACACGGATTCAAGCACATGGTTGGTTACTTTAGGTCATCAATCGATTACCTAACATAGCACAATCCAAGCCTTCAAGCGAAATCATGAAAATAGATCAAGAATTGGAAAGAAAAGAGAGACATAAAAAAATTTGCATAAGAAATATTCAAGAACTCAAACTGAACTACCTTGAATTGATAAGAGAGCTTAGCCTTCCATGGAAATTGTCACAGAAAACATAGCACTATACAAAGCAAAAACGAAAATGAGAAGAAAGAAAACTTGTGATCTAAGAAACCTCCTCCAACTAAGTGTGAAAGGTTATTAAAGTGTCTAACTAACTATTAACAAACTATTACATACTCTGAATGCTAAGGAAAGTGGTTTGGGCTAGAGGAATTCGCAGCCCAAAAGCCTACCAACCAAAGTCTCAAAATTTGGTCAAAATATACAAAGAAAGGCCTAATAAAGTCGGTGTAGAAGTCGTAACTTCACACTGACTTTTGCATTGAAGGCAGTTGAACTGGGTAGAGATGTTGTAGATATTTGTCTTAGCTTTCTAGATCTACCAAAGATTGTTCAATTTGAAAGTCTGTAACCTCATATATGGCTTACACAAGACAACAACATCAAAATAAGAATTAAATATGAAAATAAGTAAAAATTATGAACTAGACCCAATTAGGTCCAATAACCAAGACTCAACAAATGTGTCAATATTAACCATAAAATGATGTCAAATTTGTCTAACATAAGTCACTATTAAGTTCCTAAAAAATGCTCTATCACTGCTAGAAAGCTTCATAGCCAAACAATTTTAAACTAGTTGAAGGTATTACACGATATATAGCCTCAATAGAGGATTTTGAAACACGATCTTGTTTCTTACATTTCCAAGCAATTAATGCATCACCTAGAAACATACATCACCCTTTAATAGACCAAGAAGTATCAAGACAACCTGCCCAATCAGTATCGCAATATGTTGTCAACTGTAGAATACATAAACAGGCTAACTTGATAAATTGCATACATAATATCAGGTCTTGAAATCAAATAGATAAAGCTTCCTACTAGCCTTCGAAATAGAGTATGTTCATCAAGAAAGTCCCCCTTATCTTTTCAATACTTTACATTTACTTCCATATGATTAGGAGTGTCAACTAAAGTATTACCCTTCAAACTAGCCAATGAAATTATATCTTAAATATACATTTGCTAGTTTAAAAATATTCTATTGGATAATGAAGCTCCAGTCCCAAAAACTAGGTGAGTTGACCAAGATCTTTCATGTGAAAATCTTTATTTATATCTCATAAAACATTGAAAGAAATTCAGTATCTATACTGATATTAACTATATCATCTATATAAATGAAAATGATCATAACGCTTATGGCAAACTTGTGAAAGAAAAATGAATGATCATACTAACTTTGTAAAAATGAAAGGTTAAGAAGTGTATTATAGAACTTCTCAATCCAAGCCTGAGGAGCTTGTTTCAGCACATTCGATGAATGCTTAAGCTTACAAACATCAAGAGGAAGAGTAGTAGTCATATCAAAGAGAAGTTTCACGAAGATGTCTTCTTTAAAGTTACGATGGAGAAACACATTCTTCACATCCATCTTATGCAAGGGGCCATCATTGAGAAGTAGCAATGACAAGAATAGTCCAAATTGTTAGCATTTTGGTAATAGGAGAAAATGTCTCCTCATAATTCTTGTCTGCAGCAAAGGGCCACAAGTCTAGCTTTATAGCAATCTAAAAAGCCATCAAAACATAGTTTGACGGAGAAAATCCACTTACTTCCAATAGGTTTAACATTAGATGAACAAGGAACAATGTCCTAAGTATGATTTTCCTCAAAATGGTATCCTTCCTAAGTAAGGTTCTCTAGGGAGCCGAGACACGCTACCAAAAGATAGAAAAGGCAGCCTTGGCAGGCTGTCATGATCATGGCAAGAAGGTTACAACAATACTTTCAAAGTAATCAGGTCATCATCAAAATTGAATTACCAATTAAACAAGTTTTGAGAAAACCAAATTTAATTGGGAGAATGGTAGGTTGGACTATCGAATTATCATAGTTCAACATATTTTATGAAAAAATGGGGCATATCAAAAGCACAAGTTTTGGTTGATTTTATCACCAAACTCATTTCAATTGGTGAAACTAGTAATGAAAGAAAAGAATGGACATTGTTGATAGATGGGGCATCAAACCAAAAAGGGAGTGGCACCGAGATTATACTGGAAGGATCGGATAGGTTATTGATTGAAAAATCCCTTTGGTTTGAATTTTGGGCCATCAATAATCAAGTAGAGTATGAAGCACTATTGGCCTGCATGAAGCTGGTTGGAGAACTAGGAGTGCAAGTCTTAATGGCCAAAAGTGACTCCCAACTTGTAACTGGCCAAGTAAATGGAGAATATCAGGCCAAGGATCCTCAACTGATGAAGTAATGGGATAGAGCACGAAAGCAAGTGGCACTTTTTGCTATATTTACACTTATACATGTCGCAAGAGAACATAATGGACAAGTAGACTTACTTCCTAAGTTAGCAAGAACCTAGAAAAACGAGCTCAATCATTCAATCATCTAGGAACCATAAAAGGAGAAGACGTTTGCTACATAGCCCATGCCCCAACATGGATGGACCTAATTCTAGATTAACTATAGAAGGACACAATTCCGAACAACCCCCACGAAGCAAGAAAATTGAGGAAGGAGACTTCAAGCTATGTCATGGTTTCCTAACACTCTTAAAATGCTTGGATGTTAAAGAAGTGGAGTACATCATCAAAGAGGTGCATGAAGGACCATACGGAATCCACATTGGTGGAAAATCCCTTGTCAATAAAATAGTGAAAGCAAGATATTATTGGCTGACTCTCAAGAATGACTTGAGACTTCGTAGATGTGATAAGTGTTAATGATTTACGGATATACACAGAGCATCACTAGTACCACTATAGTTGGTCACCTCACCATGGTCGTTTTATATGTGGAGCATAGATATTGTAAGTCCTTTTCCACCAACTGTTGGTCAGGTCAAATTTTTTATAGTAGTAGTCGATTACTACACCAAATGGGTCTAAGTTAAGCCACAAAACGAATTAAGAAATTTTACTAGAAGAAACTCATATGTCATTTTGGTCTCCATGAACTATAGTTTCAGACAATAGCACCCAATTTGTGTCGATCGGTGGCCAAGTTCTACTCATAACTCATAATAAAGCAATCATTTACTTCAATTGAGCACCCACAACCAAACGGGCAAGCAAAGTTCAGCAACAAAGTGGTGCTCAAAGGCTTAAGGAAGTAGTTAGAAGAACCAAAGGAACGATGGGCGAAAGAACTAGCCCAAGTATTTTGGTCATACCACACCACACTTAACTACCCAAGTAAATCTATTCAGATTGACATTAGAGAAATTGGAAAATCGTCCCCCTGAGCCGTCTTCTTCCAACCAACACAAGGAGGAAATGAAGGCTAATTTATACCTATTGCAAGAGGTTCCAGAAATGGTCCAAATCAAGGAATATATGGCAAAGGAAATTGTAGTACAAAGATACAACGCTAAAGTTTTTTTTTCTCAAAAATTAAAATAGCGAGACTTGGTCTTGAAAAGAACTTTAAAAGATGGAACCACCAACAAGCTCACTCTAAATTGGGAATGACCTTATAGAATAACAAAAGAAGTAGGAAAAAGTGCTTTCCGACTAGAGCACCATGATGGACGAAAGGTAACGCGTACATGGAGTTCAACAAACTTATCGATGTATTATAGTTAAAAATTTATCAAAGTATGCAGGTGTATTCTTTACAATGTTGAAATACAAAGGGATTCCAAACAAATACAACAAAGACCTATAAGAGATGGTCACCTATAGTGACCTCCCGAGTAAAATAAAAGATCTGTTAGAGGTGATCACTCAAAGTGACCCCCCAGACAAAATTAAAGATGTATGAGAGGCGAACACCCAAAATTACACCCCGAGCAACATTAAATACCTATAAGAGGCGGTCACCCAAAGCGACCTTTAGGGCAACATTAAATACCTACGAGAAGTGGCCACCCAAAATGACCTCCTGGGCAACATTAAAGACCTGTGAGAGGCAACCACCTAACGTGACACCCCAGGCAACATTAAAGACCTATGAGAGTCGACCACCTAAAGTGACCCCCTAGGCAAAATTAAGGACCCTAGAGAAGCAATCACCCAACGTGAACTCCCAACATTAAAAACCAATAAGAGACAATCATCCAAAGTTTAGCTTAGTCTTGAACCCTACCAATAAAAAAGGGGAAATAAAAGAAAGGGAAAAGCGACAGCACATAATGAAAGAAAGGAACAAGTGACAAAGGATATCATTCATGTTCAAGAATGGAAGTTACAAAAACCTCCTATCGCTATTACACTTTACATTGAAGGTTTTCGTTTTTATGATTTTTTTTGGTTAATTTCTTCTGCAAGTGTGACCTAGGTGGTTATTAGCTGACTACCTCTCGCGGGTCTTTTGGAGTCCTGGACAGTCATTGGCCGACTGTCTCTTACGGATCTTTTGGTGTCCCGGATAGTCATTGGTTGACTACCTCTCGTGGGTCTTTTAAGTGCCCCAGACAGTCATTACTTGACTGTCTCTCATAGGCCTTTCAGTGCCCTAAGCAGTCATTGACTGATTGCCTCTTGCAGGTATTTCGGTGTCTCGGACAATCATTGGTCAACTACCTCTTGTGGGTCTTTTGGTGCCACGAGCAATCATTAGCTGACTACCTCTTACAAGTCTTTTTGGTGTTCTAGGTAATCATTGGCCAACTACCTCTCACAGGTCTTTTGGTGCTCGAAATAGTCATTAGCCAACTATTTCTCACAAATCTTTCTGTGCCTAGGAAATAATTAGTCGATTGTCTCTCACGACAATAAAAAATTATAGATATCTACATATAATTTTCTCAAAGTGCATTTGCATACCTTCACACCACTTCACTTTAACCTTCACACCACTTCACTTTAACATAGGTGTTGCTATTTCAAATACCTCTTTGCATCTTAATGTATGGAGTTTAAAAAATACAAAATATAATTTAGAATTATGTACTGTAATTTTGTAAGTAATATCTTTTTAAATTAGTTATCAAAAACAATATCATAACAAAGAAAATTTTTATATAGTGAATTAGTGACTATTTTATAATTTTTTTTCTTAGTCTTATTCTTTCTCAACAAAATTAAAAAAACAAATAAATAGCTCAGCCTTATCACATGAGTTTCTTAACATCAAACTAAAAATTTTTACATTCAATTCAGACAAAAAATTTAGAATACAAATCTTATATTTTATTGTACAATTAAGTTCAAATATCGTGGCTGGTAATTGTTTTATTAACATTTTAACAAATGTTATATCTAAATTATATTGCAAAACATTATTAATAATATTTTATTTAATAAATATTATTCAAATTATAAAAAAAATATTATTAAAAAATTATTATTAATATTTTATAATAGTAAATGAATGAATGGATAATTATTAGAAGAATAGTAATAACATACATGCTCTTTTATTTGTTAAAATTTATTAAAAATTATAAAATTATAAATGAAACTCATTAAATCAAAAAAAAAAATTTATAATTTTATAATTTTATAATTTTATAATTTTATAATTTTATAATTTTATAATTTTATAATTTTATAATTTTATAATTTTATAATTTTATAATTTTATAATTTTATAATTTTATAATTTTATAATTTTATAATTTTATAATTTTACAATTTTATAATTTTATAATTTTATAATTTTATAATTTTATAATTTTATAATTTTATAATTTTATAATTTTATAATTTTATAATTTTATAATTTTATAATTTTATAATTTTTAATAAACTTTAATTAATAAAAAAATATTGAATAAATTTTAATTAATAATAAAAAATATATTTAAAAAAATACGTTAAAAATATGTTGTTAATGTTTCTATATTATATTAGATTTAGACTGCATAACAGATGTTTTGTTAGGCGATAGTCACCTTTTCTGTATTCCTCTGTATATCTGTGGGTCAAAATTAAAGGTAATAAATAGAATCTATGACCTCAAAACCTCTAACCGTATCAAATTGTTCAAATAAATAATTTGATTTGAGAAAATTAAGTAAAACTATTCATTAAACTAACCCTGCCACTTCACCATCGACGAACCATGGATACCAAATCATATCCAATTTCAAATTAAGTGACTTCACAATATGTTATCTAGAAAATGAAATAATTTGTTTCTTACCTCTTCAGAGGTTCTTTACTTATGTTAGGTAAGATTGCAACTATTAATTAAAGGGAATTAAGATTTAAGGAACTTACCAGTAAATTAGAGATCGCAGGTTTGTGTTTGTTAAGATTTTGAAGGTATTCGAGGACACTAGGAACATTCTGTGTATATGCAACACTGCACTGCGATTGCATCTTTCGAAGTGATCTTTGGTTCCCTGTGTTGATATTACATTTTCTTTATCATGCAAAATTTAATTTACTTTTTCAATTATGATAACATATAATTAGGGAATATTTATTACTGCTTACCCACCTCTCTAACTTGAATAGCCTTTAGAACATGTTGATCATTTGCCCACAATTCTCCAAGTGCAATTCGGTCACCCTGTATGAAATTTTAATTGTAATTATAATTCAGTTACAGAGGAAAAATCACTTTGATTCTTAAAATTAAAAGTTGTTCTCACATTATCTCAAAAATTGAAAGAATTAAAAAATTAATTCCAAAAGTAACAAATACTTAATTCATCAAAATCATCGTATAAGATCTAGTTATGCTCTATATAACCATCCACGAAAGGTGATATTAATTTATTAAATAATATCATCACACAATACCCAACTAAGCTCTATATAATCATTTATGCAAAGTAATATCAATTTATTAAACAACATTAATAAACAAAGTCGAACTAAGCTCTATATGGTCATTTGTCAATAAAATTGCAGCTTGGTATGCCATCATAATGTATAAAATTCTTGAGAAGAAAACCAAAATCGCAATTAATTCCAAAATTAGATAACTAAAAAGGTAAAGTTCATAAGCATCAACAGATTACTGCACAATACATCTAAATTTTGAATCATATTTACATTTATAACAACTCGAGATCACCCACAAATTGTGTCCAAGAACATTGCAGGGGGAATATATTATCCCTTTTTATCTGAATGAAGAGAAATAGACCACCAACCAACTTATGAGTGCTGCTTTGACTCTCCCAACAAGCTAGTACTCATTTCCCATCATGGTATGTGTTTTCAAAAGAAAGCTGCTCAAGATGCAAATAGAATACAATGTTATTGCAATATACTAGGCATTAATTTTTTAGAATCAAGAGAATTTGCAACTGGTCACTTCTATATTCGAAGGACTAATTTCATTTAAGAAAAAACAACAATTAAGGAGCCCACAGTTAAGGAGTGAGTGAAGTTTCGTACCGATGAAATAATCACAGAACTTTATCATTCTGGCAAAGTTATCCTCCTCTTCGGTGCAGGAAGTTGTCTAACGGATTCTGATTCAAAAATATCCTTGCTACTGCTGCTAAACATCTTAAACCCCGATATTGTGGCATATACTGGAAAGGTGTAACATGTATTGTAATACTAGTTGTTGAGTGATCCCCGTCTCCAACGAAATGCACTTAACAAGGCTCTCCTTGTCCAGGGTAGGTGAAAGCTCCGGCTAACACAATTTAAACGCAATCGTCTTGCTTAAGCTTTTTCAAGGGTGGAAGCTCTACACAACACTCGAGTTCCCCATAATTATTTAAACAAAGATTCCATAGAGACGGTGGAAGCTCCGGAAGAGACTCTAGTTCTGTGCAATTATTTAAACAAAGATTCTGTATAGATGGTGGAAGCATTGGCAGATGCTTGAGTTTCCAGCAATCATTTAAATCAAGCATACCCAACGATGGTGGAAGCTCTGGAAGAGACTCGAGTTCTCTGCAATTATTTAAACGAAGATTCAATACAGATGGTGGAAGCATTGGCAGATGCTTGAGTTTCCAGCAATCATTTAAATGAAGCATGCCCAACGATGGTGGAAGCTCTGGAAGAGACTCGAGTTCTCTGCAATTATTTAAACGAAGATTCCATACAGATGGTGGAAGCATTGGCAGATGCTTGAGTTTCCAACAATCATTTAAATCAAGCTCTTTCAACAATGGTGGAAGCACTGGAAGAGACTCGAGTTCTCTGCAATTATTTAAACGAAGAATCCATACAGATGGTGGAAGCATTGCCAGATTCTTGAGTTTCCAACAATCATTTAAATCAAGCTCTTTCAACAATGGTGGAAGCACTGGAAGAGACTCGAGTTCTCTGCAATTATTTAAACGAAGATTTTGTACAGATGGTGGAAGCATCGGCAGATGCTTGAGTTTCCAGCAATCATTTAAATAAAGCTCTTCCAAGGATGATGGAAGTACCGGAAGTGACTTGAGTTCTCGGCAATATTTTAATGTCAGTTTTCTCAACATTGAAAGGTGTTTTAGGTTTGTAGGCAAACTCACAATATTAGTTCCGCTTAGGTCTAAGTCTTCTAAAGACATTAATAGACCAATTGATGATGACAATTTGGGTATGGTAGTGGAAGAAAAGTTCAACGGTGTCATTCCCTTTGATGTAACTGAGATTTCCTCGAGAGATGAACAACCTTTGAGTATCAATGCATGCAGCGATTTGGAATGAACACGAAGTTGACGCAAGCTTTTACAACCAGACAGATTAACACTTTTAAGTTTTTCTGCCTTAGATAAGTTTAGCATTTTAAGGCTGCTACTCTCCATGCGAAGCTGTACAAGTTGTGTAGGAAGCGACAAAGACTCAAGACAACATCTATCCCACTCAAGGTACTTCAATTCACCAGGCATTATCTCAAGACCATTAGGAAAACAGACACTGGAACTGTTGAGTCTCCACCCTACACTGATTTGAAGAAATCTCAGGTTAGTCATCTTTGCAAAGGAATCAGAGCTCCAAGATAGATTTGTAGTTAATTCATCCAAATCTAATTTTATGCCTTCAACATCAGTTCCCTAACCAACAATAATTACAATGATAATTAGCAAAGGTTATCATAATAGCTACATTCTAAAAAGATACAAATATTATCAAATAGAAGTAATTACATCTTCCATTTACCTTGTTATGTTTCAATGTATCATCCACTTGCTCAAATTTCCACAATCGACTTCCTCTTCTAGTGTCATCAGACTTTCTATGAACAATTCCTCGACCCATTTCTTGTAACAAGTCATGCATTTCTATCTGATTGTAATCTGAAATTTTTATGAGTGCTTTATCTAAAAGGACTTCTATCCCCGATTTTGCGTAGAAACCAAAAGCTTCTAGTAGTCCTGTTACCCAATCTCTGTTTTTTCCTCTAAAGAAGCATGCAATGTCCAAAAATATGTCCTGTTCAAAACATTCTAAGTCATCATAACTTAATTTCAATACCTTATGAATACCCTTATTTGGAATCTCTTGAAGTTTTTTCAATTCACTTTTCCATGCCTCTATTTTTCTTGTACAAAGACATGAACCCAGAACTTTCAAAGCCAAAGGAACATTTTTGCAATAGGAAACTACTTGTTTTGAAAGAACTTCATATTCATCTTTTGGTTGTTTTTCTCGAAAAGCAGCCGAACAGAAAAGCTGAAGAGAGTGGTGAGAGCTCAATCCCTTAACCTCATATATTTCATCACATCGGCTAAGTAGTTGCTTATTTCTAGTGGTAACAACGACTCTACTCCCAGTCTGTGGGCCTAAGATAGCACGTTCTACAATTAATTTTTCTAATTGCTCTGAGGTATTCACATCATCTAACACAATGAAAACTTTTTTACGTCGAAGTCTTTCCATGTCAAAATCATTCAAACTATCTTTTTTTTTCTTTAACAACGTAGAAAAAAGATCGTCACATAAATCTTTAAGCTTGTCTGATTTTTCCCATACTTTTTGGAGGAAGCAACAACCTTCAAACATATATGACAGGTTGTCATATAAAACTCTAGAAATGGTGGTTTTTCCTATGCCACCCATGCCCCATATTCCAACAATTTTAACTTCACTTGTCCCAATTTTTAATAATGATAAAATTTGGTCATAATTTTCCTCAATTCCAACCAGTCCTTCATGTATAGGGTGGCTAGGATATCTAGAAGGCAATTTTTTCAAAACATCTTCAATGATGTCCTTAAGGAATTCAACTTCGCTCCTAGCATATGAAAAGGGAAACAAAGAAATAAATTATGTTTTATAAGTCAAACAAATTCTAAAGAAAAAAAAAACTATAAATGGTTATATATAATCTATAATCAATATAGCAGTGTACTAGAGGAAGAAACAAAATCGTATAATAGGGGAATGAAAATAACATGACTTAGAGAAGAGAATCAATGCCTTTGTTTTCCCCATGCAACATACTACTTAAGCAAACTACCATGAAAGGTGTTATACTTCAAAAGTATGCTCAATTTAGAATCAAATATGACTAGCTCAATTTAAAAAATAACTTGTCTCTCTCCTATTTCTCATTTAAAAATCTACTCACACTAAGTTCATTTTATTTACCTTCCTCGGGAGTCCCACCCAGCTAAATTGGCTGCTTCCTTGAGATCATTTCTCCATTTGTTGCACCTGAGATCTCCCTCATGTTTTGCAAAGGCTTGCTCGTAGCTCCCAGTTTGATTCCTCACATGGGATGGATCGATGTTATAAAATACTGGTATTACTATCTGCTTTTGCGATTTCTTACATTCCAGAATCTTGCTGAGTTCATCCAAGCACCACTTTGAGGAAGCATAGTCCTTTGAGAAGACGACAATAGATACATGAGAATCTTCGATGGCTTTGATGAGTGCTGGTGAGATTTCATCTCCCTTTTCAAGCTGATCATCCATAAAGGTTTTGACTTTCTCTTCATTCAAAGCTTTATATAGATGGCTCATGATGTTTAAGCGGGTGTCTTCACCTCGAAAGCTGAGAAAAACGTCATACTTTTTATTGCTGATCCTTTGCTGCTCATCCATTATGATTTCCTAGTGCTGCACCGTCAACGATCAAAACACTACATTTGAAGCAACGAAATGACTTTTACGTTTCAACGCATTATTGATACTTGACCTTACCATTATACATTGAAATTTATAAATCGGTCTAATATGGGGTCAAACATTTCAAAATTCTTACTCTTCCTCACATACAGAAGAATAAATAAACCTTTACCAAATTGCAAGTGTAAATTTGAGGTGTTTTGTTATCCTTGGAAGTTTCTTTGACCTTGATTAGTGGCTTGCTTTTGACTTGGAAAAGATGATAGTCAATCAAAACGATGAACTTTGTAAACAAGTAAATATAAAAAACCAACTAACTTGAATTAATGATGAATCTGAATATCAGATTAGGTGAACAACAATGCAATTACAAACTTGAGCATAAAATTTAGACTCAGAATTTATTAATTAAACTACTGATTGACTGATATCCGTGATTGAAAATTATTTAGTATATTAAAATACTCTCATCAAGTCTCCACTTTAAATACAAATGGTATCGATTAAAAGAGAACTTAACATGCTGTTGAAAGTTAAATCTTTTATTTTTGGGCTTCTTTATTAGTCAGGTGTTACCTAATTTTCAGTTGTGTAACCCTTGTTATGCCCATGAAAGCAAAGATGACAGAAACAGAAAAAACACCTGGAATTTCATCCAATTTGTAATAAAGCATATATAGTTATATATATTGGTCTGGCAATAAAACCTGAAATCTCTGTTATAATCTATGTGACTACTTTCTATCAAACCAAACAATATTTAAATCAATCATTCATGGGTCAAATTCTATTAATAGGTGCTTCCAGAACATTACCTTAAGCCTTAAACAACCTAGACTCTGAGAATAGCATTGACATCAAATGGAAATGAACTTATATCAGCAAACTACATCTTAACAACAGAATAAAACAAGGCGTCTGCATAGTTTGTACTTTCTAACCACTTAAAACATGCTTAATACTTCACTAGATTATTTACATTCTTAACCCATTTTCTTTTGGTTAAAACATGGAAAAGCAAGAAGGAATTAAGTTAGCCATATAATTTCATCTTCTATTATTTCTATTCATAGGTGAAATTGAAAAAAATGGAGAAAAAGACCTTACCACAGACGCAATCCAACTTCTTGCAACAGAGAAGAGTACAGAGAAGAGTGCGATTATATAGTGCATATAAATATAATAGATCAAAATCTTACTCAAGTACGAAGGAAGAAGCTGAGAGAAGGTGTAAACAAATACAAGTTTATGAGAAGTTCCATTAGAATTTCATGGGCTTTCTTAGCAGGTTCCTAGTAGTAGGGTCCAACATCCTCCGAAGAACGCGTTTCATGTCATGACTTTTTGACTATGTACAGTGTTTGTTGAGTACCGTGCTTTCTTAGCAGGTTCCTAATAGTAGGGTCCAACATCCTCCGATGAACGCGTTTCATGTCATGACTTTTTGACTTTGTACAGTGTTGAGAACTGTGCTTTCTTAGCAGTATGGTCCAACATCCCACGAGGTAAATGTCAGGTATATATACGTCTCCTACTGCAATACAGTAATTGTACTAAGTACTCTTGTAAAGTGTAAACTACTGCACATACATTACTGAAATTAGGGATACTTTGGGCCACCAGGTAATTGTCTGCTTCGATGACATCAAATATATCTACATGGCTCCTACTGCAATACAGTAATTTTACTAACTACCTTCATTTTATATACTTTATTTGATGTTTGAGTTACTTTTATGTTTTAACCTTTGATTTCGTGCACAGTTTTTTACTTCTTTATTTTTTAACTATTACAAGTTTAAGTAAGTTGAATTTATTAGAATTCAACAAGAATACGATAAGCACTAAGGCTCTATGAGTCTATTTTTAGAGTTACTTATTGATAAACAAGATTTTTTATATAAAAAACGAGATTCAAATTAAAGTTCTTATTTAAGAAGAATATAATTTTTATCGATAGGACTAAAATTTATTAGTATATTCTTTTTTACTAAAACTATATATTCATTTTACAGCCGTCTTCCTCGAAAAAAAATAAACTCATTATTAAAATTGTGATAATTTTAATCTTCATTTTGCTTGTTTTCTTTTTTTAGAAATTACATATATATTTACTATGTTGATGAGAAATTGCGTATACTTTTTAATTAACCTTCAATTTCATATACTTTATTAAATTTTGTGACACTTTTAACCTTCAATATTGGGTCCAAAGTCTATTCTTACGAAGGACGAGCGATAAACTTCGTTTTTAGTTGTCTCAACATATATCAAATAAACTAAAGCTAACTATAGCATAGTCAACCCTAGGTCGAATTCTCTCAAAGACACGATGTGCTCGATTATGATTTTATGTGAAAATTGAATGACACATAACTCATGTGTAGAATGTAGACTCACTCTTGGCTAGATGCCGAGTTGCTCTCGGCAGAGACTGGTTCGATATGGATTCGGTAGAGTCTTATCCGACACGGTCTCGACTAAGTGCTGACCGATGCAACAGAGTCGGACTTACTTTGTTTCGGACTAAATGTAGGAAACAGGGGGTTTTGAAGTGCAAGTAACGAAAGACAGAAGGTAAACTAAGAACGTGACTGCAATTAAGCTAAGCTACTCTACTGCTACTACTGTGTTCATGTTCAGTCTCAATAATCAAGTCCGTTCTAGTTCATTCACTCCAGTTCACAGTTCATATCAACCTTGGGTTTTCTTATGACGATCGTCAAATGCTCATCCACTATCATACCGAGGATTTACACAATCGCTACCTCATCTGTTGGCAGGGATTAAGTTCAGAGTTGATTTTAGGTTCTCAATTAGGTTCTCTAGTTGATTACCTACTGAATTAGTTCAACCAGTTCCAATCAGCTTAGTTTAACATTGTTCACATTACTTTGTGCAATCGCAACTAAAATCAAGCTTTTACACCAACACACACACACACACACACATATATAGGTCGAACAATCTTTTTTGTCACTTCCTTAACATAACTAACTATTATTAGGGAAAGAGAACATGATCTTATGAATTGGAGAGTGTTTTCATTGAGATAGATGTACATGGATAGTTGCTTGTCATAGTCTAAAGCTTGCTAGAACTTAGACCCCTTATGGAATTCGCTTCTCCATTTATCCCCAAGGCTTCTTGGCCTCACTCTTCCTTTCCAACATTAGGTCTTCTACACTAAATCTAAGTAAAATCTCCATGGTAGCTTAAAAATTTATGTCCCTACTATTAGGGAGGGGGATGCAGAACTCACACACCTATAGCTAGTCAAATACTATAACCTAACTACTGGGGAGGAGTAGGGTGAGATGTTCACTCTTAGCAAATTTTTTAGGAATAACCTAACAAAGACAAGGTATGGGTCTTGGGTGAGAAGGATGATAGTGGTTGAGATCAGATAGTTAATCCCTCATATGGTGTATAGGTTGACTCCACATTGCTTGAATCGACAACAATAGATCAAGAAAGGCCCTGAAAGTGAACGAGCCCTTGGTATTGGACCGATCGAAGTTCATGGTTAATCATCCAGAATGGTTTCTTGGAAGGGGAGAGTGGAGGTGCCTAGATAGGGTCATGTTTTGGCATGTTTGTAGTGTTCTGACTCCATAGGGGTCTTTGCATATGCTCTCAAGGAACATGTTTGAGATCATCGCAATCGCAGATATGCAAGAAATATAAGTGTAAGCTTATGCAATAAATCATGTTCAAATAAATCATAAATAATTCAAGAAGCATTCATACTCCTAAAAACACATTCACTCAAACAAGTTCATAAATCAATAAAATCTCAAGATAGCAAACCAAATCAGTCTTACTCCATGGAGACTTCTAACTTTTGAAGTGATTAGTTGGACATTTTCCTTTAACATAACATAACATAACGCAACCTTGCCCCTTTATGGAATTTTCCATCTCCCTATCCCTAAGGCCGACTTTCCTCCACCATTTATCCATCAATAGGTTTGGAGGTCCAATCCAGGTAACTTTCCAAGCTTAAATACCTACTTGCAACTCAATTTACAACTACCACCCGGCATAACTCAACATGTCACATCAACAAAATATTACATCAATAAATAGTACACCTTTATTCCCATAAATTTTATCTTCCAACCCAACATTTTCATCCATCATTCATCATCATGATAAATAACATTTTTCTTAAGTTTTATGAGATATAGGTCATTAGTGTTCCACTTGTAAATTTGACTTTAGTATATTTTTATCCTTATGATTTTCTCATTATTTGTAATAGAAGGAAATTTTGGCTAACTAAAGCCAAAAATAATTGGTTAGATGAAGGTAGCATCTCCTCTCAAAAGTCTTTACATGTATTATGGGCCTTTACTTTTTCCCAATGAGCCCTTTGGTTTGCTTAGCAAATCACTTATGGTTTACCATTGCTACTCACATTTTCACTCAATGAGGGAGTATTCTTTCTTAGCAAGAGGTGGTAATTTTTCCAAGTTAATGTACATGCTCAAAGAACTACTTGGCTTTCCCAACAAATTAAGCCATGGAGAACCCAATTCTCTATACTTGTTGTAGTTGCTCAGTGAAAAGTTTCCTTCGTTTACTAAAAGGAACTATAGAGAGCCATGTGCTAACATTCTCCCAATGAGTCTAATACTCACTTAGCAAATGAAGTCACAAAGAGTTTTGTTCTCTTTTTTATTTTTGTTGCTCAAGGTGAGAAATTTAAAAACAAGAACAGAACATGTGATTACTAACAAGGGTACAGCTAAAGTACTTTTCCTAAAGAGAAAGATAAATTTATTTGGGAGAAAGTTAAAATATATTTTATTAATAAATATACCTATGAAATTAAAATTTTGAGGTGCCAAGGCCGAAATCACCCATGAGTAACACTGGCCTACTCCTATAGGAAAAGCTTTCTCTTAAACCGTTGACATATGGTATGGCATGGCTTATTATCTACAACCCTTTATCCGCAGAAGTCAACGAGTCAATTTTTCTTTTTGATAAAATGAAACTATTATCTTTTACAATGCAAGAAGCATAGGTTTAAAGTCTTCAAACCAAATAAAGTAAAAGTCGTCTTAAATCAAAACAAAAGGTCTAGGCCTGAAACAATTTTGACTGACTAATATTTATATTATAAACTATCATCCCAAAATATTTATACAACTGGACCTTGTAGTCAGGGATCCAAATTCTCAATGTAAATTTAGTAAACAGAATAAATTAGAAAGGGAAAAAGAATATAGGCCATGGATAACATAACAACTGTTTAATATTCATTGAAATTTTGTAGATCCGAGTTCTTATTTTCTGTCCACCAATATCTTCATTTATTGCTGTTGTGAATTTGGGGCCAATAAAATAGTAGTAGAAATTCATGCTTCTCTGCCCAAGAAGCAAATAATCCATGGGCTGGTGCTGCTTGTTTAGTAAAACAGAAAAATTGATGGCCCTTTAAAAATGATAATGATTTTGCAGTGATGTCAGAACAGAAGGGTGTATTAAATTAACTGGAGATAGTTACTACGTGGTGCTTAAAGCAGGAAATGAATAAGCCACGAATTATCAAAAATTCTAGCAACAAGTCGCTAAAGCTGCTTCAGGACAAATCTGTTGTGGGTTCCTTGTTCATGCTCAATGACGTCTATTGAAATTACAATAGGACAGCAGTAACAACCATTATAAAGGTTTGTCAATATCTCCAATAGAATTGCTGCACTTAATATCTAATATATGCTGATAGGCTGATATATACCACTGAAATTTGATAATGATATTAAAATTTGTTGGGATATGGCAAAAGAAAAGTTTGTTTAAAAAATGTCTTGTATTGTATTCTCATTAAGGGAACATGTTTCAACTTCCAGTGGAATTACACAAGAAAATGGAAAATCTTTACAATAAAGAAAGTGCCTTCTGTACAAATTTTCCTCATCTAATCTATCTGTCTCCATTAGCATGATTTATTGCTCACTCAAGTGAGAGGTGATGTTTAGGAACTCATCCTCCTTGCATGGAATAGTGAGATCACCAGTTGGATGATCATATCCAAATTCTTCTTCTGCTTGACTTAGTAATTCTTGAAATGAAGGTTGGTTCAAGTATGATACTGGAGCCGTGAACCGCCTCATCTTATCTCCAGCAAAGACTGCAAGATAACCTTTTGGTACTTCAACCCTCTTAGAAAATGATGCCTGCTTAATCAAACCAATTATGCGGGAAGCCATTGTATTCAATTGCTCCACACAAAAGATAGTACAAACCACTTGTGTATGAAAGAAATATTTGAATTCTGATACTTCACTTTTGTTACTTGAGAAGCCAAGAAATAGTGTATATATAGTTGCTAAGAGGGACGAAGGGAGAAGTAGTAGGAAGGAGGAATGTGATCCAATTCCATAATCAATTATTATTTTACAGGGCCATGATGTGGTCTACTGAGGGACACAAGATCACACGGTATTGTTGCAGAGGTTTCTTTTAAAGATTACGAATTTCATGGGAGTGCATGCCCCACCTTCTGAGATAATGGCCAACAAATTACACACCCGAGACCTAATGTTTGTTTAGCCATTAAATGTAATCCAATAGTGGAAATGCTTTAGACATCTCACATGCTTCTTTAAATAAGATGATAGTGCTATTGATCTATATATATTCTACCATGCACCAACAAATGTCAAAGTGACAGTTAGAAACCACTAAACATTAATCAGAGTAGATTGCTAGCTCTGAAATAGTTTTAGGAGGTAAGAGAACCAATACTGAACACATACTCATGAGGCGGAGAACCACATTTTTTTAGCCCTTTGTCTAAGACAACACCATATGCCCTTGTCTCTCAGTTGGTCACATGACTCCTGTCTGGTAGCCCTCCTTCACCCATAATTCTTGTAGCCAATGGTTTCTTATATATCCTTTTGTTCATGGGGGAACCAGCATTTAGGACCAACAGAAATCATTCACATCCTCAAGTAATCAAAATTCAGAAACATTCACTTCCAAATCATTTTAGACAGTTTTATTCTCAAGTCCCAACACATAACATATCACAATGGGTGTCATCTATTAGGTATCCGAAGGGCATCATTAGCTGCAAATCAAGCATCTTCAAAAGCACTTGACACACCAAAGGCTATCTTGCATTCTATGCTGGAGAGAGAATGAAGCGATTTGTCATTCCTATATCGTACTTGAATCAACCTTCCTTTCAAGACTTGTTGAGTCAAGCTGAGGAAGAGTTTGGATACGATCATCCCACGGGAGGTCTTACTATTCCTTGTAGTGAAGATGTTCCAACGTATAACTTGTAGATTGAGTGAGCTGTATATTTCAAACTCTAGGAGACTGACATAGATTTAGTATAGCCATTTTGTACCATAGGTATCTTCTCAACTTGTAAAAGTATCCCCTTCTCAAGAAATATGGGAAAGACCATATTTGTTTGTTAAAATGTTCACTTCTCCCTAAATGAGAAAGGTTGGTTGCTATAAGGAAAACAAGACTTGGCTATTCTGATAAATTTCAAAGAAACAGAACACATGATTGCTGACAAGTCGAGCAAAAGTATTTTCCCTAGGAACAAAGAGAAAGATAAACTTAATTGGAACAAACTTAGTCACATGGGTGGCCTCACAGTTTCTTGTAACAAAGATACCTCACATTTCCTTGTAAACAATACATTAGAACAGATCATCAAAATGAAAATTAATTCACAAGTATATCCTCTTTTTTCTATTTCTTTATTTATTTTTTATTTGTTTTTGCAAAATGAAAATGAATTAAACTACTCAAGTGGCTCGTGTTCTTATGATCCGCTATTTAGCAACAAGATTCAATTGTTCCCTTGGCCTTATAATTAGGAACTTATGAAGTATGACAAAGGCTGCTAGCTCTAACAAAAACTATGCTAATATTTGTTCTGAGAAATTTCCAAGCATGATTAAAATACATATTTTTATAAAGAAAATTTGAATATGAAATTAAGATTATGGAGATCCATTGACCGTATTATACATTAAGTGTGCCTTTTATTTATAAAATAAAAATCGAAGTGCTTTAAGAAATTAAAATTTCTAAATGTATTAACCTAATAAGGAGTTTTGGTACTTTAAAAACCTCTACAGACTGCACATTTGCTCTGTATATAAGTACTTGGTAGTAACACTGTAGTAAAGCTAATAGAATCGGGATTTTTTCTATCAACTAGATATTAATCTAGTTAGAGAAAATCAACAAACTTCAAAATTTAAGCATGGTACTTTTTATGAGACTCCATTATAGGTAACTGTTAATGCAAAATTTTAAATCTTGTCTTGCACAGACTGTACAGTGGATGTTTCTCTTGCCCAAGTAAAATAACAAAATTAAGGACCGAGAGAATATTTTCAATGTAAGAAACTATGTTACAAAACTTGTGTCTATATGTCAACATCAGTCTCATCTACTTTGGATTAGCACCTATTCAAGCGATAAGTGGTATCTAAGAACAGATCTTCTCCTCAAGGAATTGTGAGACCACCCATTGGATGGTCATTCCCAAATTCTTCCACAGCTTGACTCAACAAGTGTTGAAATGAAGGTTGGTTCAAGTATGACACGGGGATCACAAACCGCTTCATTTTCTCTCCAACATAGACTGCAAGGTAGCCGTTTGGCACATCTACAGCTTTTGAAGATGCTTGGTTTGCAGCAAATGATAACTTTCTGATACCAGGTAAATGATAACCATTGTTGTAAGTGTTGACACTTGGGAAGAGAATGTTGTGAGAAGAGATTTGTAAATAAGATGCAAGTTTTTGTACTTCAACGTTGTCCTCAATGCTTGCAGCCATGAATATATATAGATGAAATAATAGAAATCCTTGTCTATGTAGCCTTGGAGGACTTTCTGAGGGTCGAATGCAACATGTTATAGCAGATAATTTGATGGTCTATGATCTCTTACCATCCATAGCCTTATAATTCGTAAGCTAGAGATTACTTTCCAGCTGTATTGTACTTCAACATTAGACTGTGTTATCAATCTTAAGAAAACATATCCAAAGCATGTTTACAAAACTATGGAATACCAATTAATGCATGAATTTGTTTCACTTAGGCACGTACGTCTCATTTGATTACACGTAGAGATTTTTATGTGAGTCTTTGTTTGATAAGGTGGGGTTACGCACGTCTAAACAACTTTATTATTGATAGAGGCATTGAAGACAACACCGTGTGATACTTCATGTGTATGTCCTCCATCCTTCAACATTTATTTTCTTCTAATTTAGTTTCTAGGGAATCTAATTTAAAACTATATATACACTATCATTTTCCTTCACAAAGAACACAAGTCATTGACATCCTCAAGCATCAACATTTAGGTTCATTCTTTCTAAATTTACGATTGTTCTTCTTCCTTCAAACAAGTACAAAAAATGGGTTTCCATTTACCTGCTATTCGATGGGCATCATTCACAGCCAGCCAAGCAGCTTCAAAATCTGAACAAATCCCAAAGGGTTATGTTGCAGTGTATGTTGGAGAGAAACAGAAGAGGTTTTTGATTCCAATATCATACTTGAATCAACCTTCATTCCAAGACTTATTGAGTGAAGCTGCGGAAGAATTTGGATATGATCATCCCATGGGTGGCCTCACAATTCCATGCAGTGAAGATGTCTTCCAACATATAACTTGTTGCTTGACTGGACAATAAATCTCTCACTGTAGGAGACTGACATAGATTAGTAGACACATTTTCTACAATATGCATCTTCACAACTTGTAAAAATTAACCATTTTTGAGTAATGATAAGTAATTTAATTACTAAGTGTCTCTATTTCATTAATTACAATGTTCACTTCTCTCTGCCATTACTTAGAACCTCAGGTAGTCATTATTACAAGTTAAAATAGCCTTCTAAATGATTTATGCACATACATTGTAATATTGTCATTCCTTTCTCGGTCACTGCAATTAAGTAAGTTGATAAGCAAAAGGATAGTATATTATAAGCAAAAGGACATCACTTGCTGAATTTTATCATAGTTTGAAATATATCATTCAACTGTCATATGAGACATGTGTATATATATATGGGTGCTTCTCTACCTATGAATTGTATAAACTAAGAACCCTATACCTCAATTAAGCTGATCAGTGTCAGTCTTTGTGCCCTATTTCTGTGATGCTGTTATGACTATCATTTGGTGTGTGTGGATCTTACAAAGTCACGTAAGTTTTTTAAAAAGTCACATTAAATATTGACCATCCATATATTGTATGAGAGATATTTAGTGAGAAGATCATTATTTCAAGAGAGTAAGGAGTGAATCTAAGTTATGCAACCATGTGCATATGGTTAAAATTAAATGTTACGTTGCCACTTAACTTTTGAAAAATCTCAAAAAACTTGTTTGCTTTAATCTTTTATCATTCTGTCACATAAAAAATACTCTCTCTATCTATCCCTTTTATGTATATTGTATATGTGTGATTATGTGACTCAAATTTCTAGTTTTCATTGTCACAATAATTTACATGCCCTCTAAAGGTGAGTTCCTGTCATCTTGTGGCAATATTTTCTTCCAGGCCTGGAAGTAAAAGTTTATAGGGATTTTTCACCCGAATTGTTAACAATAGTCAACAAGGGAATTTGAAAAAGGGTTACATCAGTGCTTGATCCCACCTTACAACAATGTTTCAATCTCCAATTAAATTACATGTTGCATTGTACTTTTCGTACCCTTCACAAGGACGAGTGGTGCAAGTTGTTGTGATAAAGAATTGCATTGATTTTGACTGGAGACAATATTATGGCGTGCAGCCATTGAGTTGAATTGAAGCTCCTACCAGACAGCTACTTTATATGCAGATAATTATAAACAGTGGAAATCATTTCTTTTTAGATAGCTGTCATATAATCATTGTAACGATGCCTACTTTATTCTGATTAATCCATAAAGTGACCAAGAGATATGTGTGAGAAAGTGAAAATGTGAGATATCTAGAGCATTCTTGAACACAAGAGGCTGGGCATTACATTGCTCAAACAATAATTAGATTTCTTGACCAACATGGTGTGCAATGGTTAACAAATAACCTTACCCCTTAAGCATGTAGTTAGGAGTCCGTTCTCTAAATGCGTGTTTGAAAAAACATCTATTGGTAAAGACATTTGTTGAGAGAGGTTGGCCCTTTAACTGGATCTCAATACTTTGTGGGATTAGTCCTTGGTTCCAGCTGGGATACCCTGGATTCACCCAAAAAATAGTTAGATTTCTTGCTCTACAAATCTCTTTCATTTTAAGAAATATCTGTGTTGGCTACTCTTCTATTAACAAAGCAGGTCATTTACTCTAAAATCTTTAGTAATTATTGATAAAGGCCTATAAGACAACACCACATGGTTCATGAAACCTTGTCTCTCAGATAGCCATTAACCATTCAATTTTGTAAAGAAGATTGTCCACAGAGGAACTAAATATATGTACTGTCCGGCTCAGCCATCCAGCCGAGGCTACCTCACCATCACATGGGGTGCTGACGTGGAGCACCCCGAGGAGTAAATACACAAAAAACGTTCCGACAGGTGAAATTATGATAATTAAGGCTCAACAGGCGTTGCACACAGAGACATTATTATTCCGTTATGGCATTAAAGGACATTATTATTCTTCCGTTATGACCTTAAAAGACATTAATGCCCTGACAACATAGGTGAGACTATAAAAGCGACCTTCCCTGATAGAGAAGATAAATTGTTCCCTTGACTTGTACTTGAGAACAGAACATTGGTGCCCACCGTGGGGCCTCGATAAAACTAATCTCGACGTCCACTGAAAACGGGAGACCAAGTGCTAAAGACATTGCCACTATGGAAGAGCTTCGTCAGCAGAATCGTCGTGATGGAGGCAACAATGGTCGGAGGTGATAAGGAGATGAAAAGATGTGTGGACGTGTCCAGATTTATGCAGAACCACCACTCACAGATCCATCTACGTTGCGACCAGATCTGTGGCGTAGAGCCATCGTGTGCTAAGCCACTCCTGTTGGTTGTTGCATTCTTCCTCTCCTTTTCGGATTTGGCTACGGCAAACGACGAAAATCTCTTGGAGGCACCAAAGCCTTGGCTCCCCAAGATGGCAGTGTGGACCCCGAGACGCTTCATCTCTAAACAAGCCTCTCCTCCAAAAACCCACCCTGCACTATCTCCGCTCCAATAAGAAACTACTATGAATCCCCGACTGTTGTGGTCCCAGAGGATGTGGAACCAAGTTCTCGAGCGCCGACAATGGCAAGTGCAGAGACAACGAGGATGGCGATAAACAAAAGTTGTGAGTCGACCATGGATGTCCGAGATGAAACTGCGACTTAGGAGCGACGAGCATTCGAGAGCGCCTCAAAATGAAGATTGCGAATCGCCGTAGACGTTGAGAACATGCAGTCACGAGGTCACCGTCATGGGCCTGCTGGTAATTGGGGCTTTACCAGATGGCTAGTAAACAGTTTTTATTTCCGTTTAGTGCCATTAAAGTTTATCCTTGTCAATTCTTTTTCTTGGCTTGATTTTGGCTATCCTTTACTTCTTGATTTCCCTTGCTTTTGTCTTCCAATGCAATATGTCTTGTGCTCAAATAAAATCTGGCACTAGAGAGAACCATAAAGGTAATCGCGTGGATTTCTAATGTGCTCCTTTCCACATGCACTTGTTTCATAAAATGCTACGAATCAGTAATTATTGGAACCAATAACTCAGGTTATGAACAGGATTTTTAAGCATTTAGATGGTTTGTTTCAATAATACCTGAACCTTTATTCTTCTTTGCAAATTTGAGATTGGGAATTCAACTTAGTAGCTGACCATGTGTTGAAGTGACAGAAGTAAAAGTACTTGAACTCCTTAGTTCGCTGATTTGACTGCGGTGCATAATTCATTGCTGTTATTGCTTCTCTTGAATATAGCCTTACACGCTTTACAATTCCCTCATTGTTTGTGATTCCTTCAGATATACAAGTATAATTAGATAGATTGGCATGCTTAACTCTTTCATTTTGAAGGTGGTCATGCCAATGACAATCATTTTGAAGTTTCGAAATGGACTCGTGTCACACAACCATCCCAGCCTATTTATGCAAAAAGTGTAGCTTGCTTTTCTAAAGTTCTTACTCCATCCAAAATTGACAAAAACAAGAAACCTCTATTACATGTATCTAAAACCACTAATAGGCGATGTGAAGGAATCTCTCTAGGAGAAATGCAAGAGGTTTCAGATCCCATGGAAAAAACCAGCAAGACCATAGTTCATATCCACAACATCATGTAAGGATACTTCAATCTTTGGTACGTATATTCATATCGTAAAATATGTGCAACTATAATCTATAACTCATGCAGGTGTCAACAAATTTCGGCTTCTCACTTCGAGCAAAGAACGATTCTACAAGACCCTAAATGGACAGCCATAAAGACCAATCCGGGGTTCGAAGAATGCAAGCGACAAGGCCCACAAAAATGAACGGTAAAAATAAACTGATCCAGGGTCCGACGCGACGAATCTACAAGGCCCACAAAAGTGGACGATCAAAATAAACCGATCCAAGGTCCGCGGGACGAATCTACAAGGCCCACAAAAATGGACGGTCAAAATAAACCGATCCAGGGTCCGACGTGACAAATCTACAAGGCCCACAAAAATAGATGATCAAAAGAAACCAATCCAGGGTCCGACGCGACGAATCTACAAGCCCCACAAAAAATGGACAGTCAAAATAAATCGATCCAGGGTTCGACGCGACGAATCTTCAAGGCCCACAAAAGTGGACGGTCAAAATAAATCAATCCAGGGTCCAACGCGACGAATCTACAAGGCCAACAAAAATGGACGATCAAAAAACCGATCCAGGATTCGACGCGACAAATCTACAAGGCCCACAAAAATGGACTGGCAAAAGAAACTGATCCAGGGTCCAATGCGACGAATCTACAAGGTTCACCAAAATGGACAGTCAAAAGAAATTGATCCACGGTCTGACGCGAAGATTCTACAAGGCCCACAAAAATGGACGGTCAAAATAAACCGATATAGGGTCCGACGCGACGAATCCACAAGGCTCACAAAAATGGACGGTCAAAATAAACTGATCCAGGGTCCAACGCGACGAATCTACAAGGCCCACAAAAATGAACAGTCAAAAAACCGATCCAGGGTCCGACATGACGAATCTACAAGGCCCACAAAAATGGACGGTCAAAAGAAACCGATTCAAGGTCCGACGCGACGAATCTACAAGGCCCACAAAAATGGACGGTCAAAATAAATCGATCCGGGGTCGGACGCGACGAATCTACAAGGCCCACAAAAATGGACGGTCAAAATAAACCGATCCAGTGTCCGACGCTATGAATCTACAAGTTCAACAAAAATGGACGATCAAAAAACCAATCCAGCATCCGACGCGACAAATCTACAAGGCCCACAAAAATGAACGGGCAAAAGAAATTGATCCAGGGTCCGATGCAACGAATCTACAAGGCCCACAAAAATGGACAGTCAAAAGAAACTGATCCACGGTCTGACGCGAAGATTCTATAAGGCCCACAAAAATGGACGGTCAAAATAAACCGATACAGGGTCTGACGCGACGAATCTACAAGGCTCACAAAAATGGACAGTCAAAATAAACCGATCCAGGGTCCGACGCGACTAATCTACAAGGCCCACAAAAATGAACTGTCAAAAAACCGATCCAGCGTTCGACGCGACGAATCTACAAGGCCTACAAAAATGGACGGTCAAAATAAACCGATCGAAGGTCCGACACGACAAATCTACAAGGCCCACAAAAACGGACGGTCAAAATAAATCGATCGAGGGTCCGACACAACGAATCTACAAGGCCCACAAAAACGGACGACCAAAAGAAATCGATCCAGGGTCCGACGTGACAAATCTACAAGGCCCAATAAAATGGACGGTCAAAAGAAACTGATCCACGGTCTGACGCGAAGATTCTACAAGGCCCACAAAATGGACGGTCAAAATAAATCGATATCTGGTCCGACGCGCGAATCTAAAAGGCTCACAAAAATGGGAATCCAAAATAAACCGATCCAGGTCCGACGCGACGAATCTACAAGGCCCACAAAAATCAACGGTCAAAAAACTGATCCAAGGTCCGACGCGATGAATCTACAAGGCCTACAAAAATGGACAGTCAAAATAAATTGATCGAAGGTCCGACACGACAAATCTACAAGGCCCACAAAAATGGACGGTCAAAATAAACTGATCCAGGGTCCAACGCGACGAATCTACAAGGCCCACAAAAATGAACAGTCAAAAAACCGATCCAGGGTCCGACATGACGAATCTACAAGGCCCACAAAAATGGACGGTCAAAAGAAACCGATTCAAGGTCCGACGCGACGAATCTACAAGGCCCCAAAAAATGGGACGGTCAAAATAAATCGATCCGGCCTGGGACGCGACGAATCTACAAGGCCCACAAAAATGGGCGGTCAAAATAAACCGATCCAAATGTCGACGCTATGAATCTACAAGTTCAACAAAATGGAAGATCAAAAAACCAATCCAAAGATCCGACGCGACAAATCTACAAGGCCCACAAAAATGGACGGGCAAAAGAAATTGATCCAGGGTCCGATGCGACGAATCTACAAGGCCCACAAAAATAGACAGTCAAAAGAAACTGATCCACGGTCTGACGCGAAGATTCTATAAGGCCCACAAAAATGGACGGTCAAAATAAACCGATCTGGTCCGACGCGATTTAATCTACAAGGCTCACAAAAATGGACACCAAAATAAACCGATCCTGTGGTCCGACGCGACTAATCTACAAGGCCCACAAAATGAATGTCAAAAAACCGATCCAGCGTTCGACGCGACGAATCTACAAGGCCTACAAAAATGGACGGTCAAAATAAACCGATCGAAGGTCCGACACGACAAATCTACAAGGCCCACAAAAACGGACGGTCAAAATAAACCGATCCAGGGTCCGACACAACGAATCTACAAGGCCCACAAAAACGGACGACCGAAAGAAATCGATCCAGGGTCTGACGTGACAAATCTACAAGGCCCAATAAAATGGACGGTCAAAAGAAACTGATCCACGGTCTGACGCGAAGATTCTACAAGGCCCACAAAATGGACGGTCAAAATAAATCGATACAAGGTCCGACGCGACGAATCTAAAAGGCTCACAAAAATGGACAGTCAAAATAAACCGATCCAGGGTCCGACGCGACGAATCTACAAGGCCCACAAAAATCAACGGTCAAAAAACTGATCCAAGGTCCGACGCGATGAATCTACAAGGCCTACAAAAATGGACAGTCAAAATAAATTGATCGAAGGTCCGACACGACAAATCTACAAGGCCCACAAAAATGGACGGTCAAAATAAACTGATCCAGGGTCCAACGCGACGAATCTACAAGGCCCACAAAAATGAACAGTCAAAAAACCGATCCAGGGTCCGACATGACGAATCTACAAGGCCCACAAAAATGGACGGTCAAAATAAACCGGTCCAGGGTTCGACGTGACAAATCTACAAGGCCCACAAAAATAGATGATCAAAAGAAACCAATCCAGGGTCCGACGCGACGAATCTACAAGCCCCACAAAAATGGACAGTCAAAATAAATCGATCCAGGGTTCGACGCGACGAATCTACAAGGCCCACAAAAGTGGACAATCAAAATAAACCAATCCAGGGTCCGCGGGACGAATCTACAAGGCCCTCAAAAATGGACGGTAAAAATAAACCGATCCATGGTCCGACGTGACAAATCTACAAGGCCCACAAAAATAGATGATCAAAAGAAACCAATTTAGGGTCCGACGCGACAAATCTACAAGCCCCACAAAAATGGACGGTCAAAATAAATCGATCCAAGGTTCGACGCGACGAATCTACAAGGCCCAAAAAAGTGGACGGTCAAAATAAATCGATCCATGGTCCGACGCGACGAATCTACAAGGCCAACAAAAATGGACGATCAAAAAACCGATCCAAGATCCGACGCGACAAATCTACAAGGCCCACAAAAATGGACGGGCAAAAGAAACTGATCCAGGGTCCAATGCGACGAATCTACAAGGCCTATAAAAATGGACAGTCAAAAGAAACTGATCCACGGTCTGACGCGAAGATTCTACAAGGCCCACAAAAATAGACGGTCAAAATGAACCGATATAGGGTCCGACGTGACGAATCCACAAGGCTCACAAAAATGGACGGTTAAAATAAACTGATCCAGGGTCCAACGCGACGAATCTATAAGGCCCACAAAAATGAACAGTCAAAAAACCGATCCAGGGTCCAACGCGACGAATCTACAAGCGCCACAAAAATGGACGGTCAAAATAAATCGAATCGGGGTCCGACGCGACGAATCTACAACGCCCACAAAAATGGACGGTCAAAATAAACTGATCCAGTGTCCGACGCTATGAATGTACAAGTTCAAGAAAAATGGACGATCAAAAAACCGATCCACGATCCGACGCGACAAATCTACAAGGCCCACAAAAATGGACGGGCAAAGGAAACTGATCCAGGGTCCGATGCGACGAATCTACAAGGCCCACAAAAGTGGACGGTCAAAATAAATTGATCCATGGTCCGACGCGACGAATCTACAAGGCAACAAAAATGGACGATCAAAAAACCGATCCAAGGTCCGACGCGACGAATCTACAAGGCCCACAAAAGTGGACGATCAAAATAAACCGATCCAAGGTCCGCGGGACGAATCTACAAGGCCCACAAAAATGGACGGTCAAAATAAACCGATCCAGGGTCCGACGTGACAAATCTACAAGGCCCACAAAAATAGATGATCAAAAGAAACCAATCGTGGTCCGACGCGAGCGAATCTACAAGCCCCACAAAAATGGGCGGTCAAAATAAATCGATCCGGGGTTGGACGGCGACGATCTTCAAGGCCCACAAAAGTGGACGGTCAAAATAAATCAATCCAGGTCCAACGCGACGAATCTACAAGGCCAACAAAAATGGACGATCAAAAAACCGATCCAGGATTCGACGCGACAAATCTACAAGGCCCACAAAAATGGACTGGCAAAAGAAACTGATCCAGGGTCCAATGCGACGAATCTACAAGGTTCACCAAAATGGACAGTCAAAAGAAATTGATCCACTGGCCCGACGCGAAGATTCTACAAGGCCCACAAAAATGGACGGTCAAAATAAACCGATATAGGGTCCGACGCGACGAATCCACAAGGCTCACAAAAATGGACGGTCAAAATAAACTGATCCAGGGTCCAACGCGACGAATCTACAAGGCCCACAAAAATGAACAGTCAAAAAACCGATCCAGGGTCCGACATGACGAATCTACAAGGCCCACAAAAATGGACGGTCAAAAGAAACCGATTCAAGGTCCGACGCGACGAATCTACAAGGCCCACAAAAATGGACGGTCAAAATAAATCGATCCGGGGTCGGACGCGACGAATCTACAAGGCCCACAAAAATGGACGGTCAAAATAAACCGATCCAGTGTCCGACGCTATGAATCTACAAGTTCAACAAAAATGGACGATCAAAAAACCAATCCAGCATCCGACGCGACAAATCTACAAGGCCCACAAAAATGGACGGGCAAAAGAAATTGATCCAGGGTCCGATGCAACGAATCTACAAGGCCCACAAAATGGACAGTCCAAAAGAAACCGATCCGGTGGCCGCGAAGATTCTATAAGGCCCACAAAAATGGGCGGTCAAAAATAAACCCCGTCTGGTGCGGCGCGGCGAATCTACAAGGCTCACAAAAATGGACAGTCAAAATAAACCGATCCAGGGTCCGACGCGACTAATCTACAAGGCCCACAAAAATGAACTGTCAAAAAACCGATCCAGCGTTCGACGCGACGAATCTACAAGGCCTACAAAAATGGACGGTCAAAATAAACCGATCGAAGGTCCGACACGACAAATCTACAAGGCCCACAAAAACGGACGGTCAAAATAAATCGATCGAGGGTCCGACACAACGAATCTACAAGGCCCACAAAAAGGGACGATGTAAAAGAAATCGATCCGTGGTCCGACGTGACAAATCTACAAGGCCCAATAAAATGGGCCGGTCAAAAAGCGATCCATGGCCCGACGCGAAGATTCTACAAGGCCCACAAATGGACGGTCAAAATAAATCGTCACTGGGTCCGGACGCGATTTAATCTAAAAGGCTCACAAAATGGACAGTCAAAATAAACCGATCCGTGGTCCGACGCCATTTAATCTACAAGGCCCACAAAAATCAACGGTCAAAAAACTGATCCAAGGTCCGACGCGATGAATCTACAAGGCCTACAAAAATGGACAGTCAAAATAAATTGATCGAAGGTCCGACACGACAAATCTACAAGGCCCACAAAAATGGACGGTCAAAATAAACTGATCCAGTGGTCCAACGCGATTTAATCTACAAGGCCCACAAAATGAACAGTCAAAAAACCGATCCGTGGTCCGACATGACAATCTACAAGGCCCACAAAATGGACGGTCCAAAAAGAAACCGATTCAAGGTCCGACGCCGACGAATCTACAAGGCCCACAAAAAATGGCGGTAAAAAATAAATCGATCCTGGTTTGGACAAGGACGAATCTACAAGGCCCACAAAAATGGACGGTCAAAATAAACCGATCCAGTGTCTGACGCTATGAATCTACAAGTTCAACAAAAATGGAAGATCAAAAAACCAATCCAGCATCCGACGCGACAAATCTACAAGGCCCACAAAAATGGACGGGCAAAAGAAATTGATCCAGGGTCCGATGCGACGAATCTACAAGGCCCACAAAAATGGACAGTCAAAAAGAAATCGATCCACTGGCCCGACGCGAAGATTCTATAAGGCCCACAAAAATGGATGGGTCAAAATAAACCGACACTGTGGGTCGACGCGATTTAATCTACAAGGCTCAAAATGGACAGTCAAAATAAACCGATCCAGGGTCCGACGCGACTAATCTACAAGGCCCACAAAAATGAACTGTCAAAAAACCGATCCAGCGTTCGACGCGACGAATCTACAAGGCCTACAAAAATGGACGGTCAAAATAAACCGATCGAAGGTCCGACACGACAAATCTACAAGGCCCACAAAAACGGACGGTCAAAATAAACCGATCCAGGGTCCGACACAACGAATCTACAAGGCCCACAAAAACGGACGACCGAAAGAAATCGATCCAGGGTCTGACGTGACAAATCTACAAGGCCCAATAAAATGATCAAAAGAAACCGATCCACTGGCCCGACGCGAAGATTCTACAAGGCCCACAAAATGGACGGTCTAAATAAATCGATACAGGGTCCGACGCGACGAATCTAAAAGGCTCACAAAAATGGACAGTCAAAATAAACCGATCCAGGGTCCGACGCGACGAATCTACAAGGCCCACAAAAATCAACGGTCAAAAAACTGATCCAAGGTCCGACGCGATGAATCTACAAGGCCTACAAAAATGGACAGTCAAAATAAATTGATCGAAGGTCCGACACGACAAATCTACAAGGCCCACAAAATGGGGCGGTCAAAAATAAACCCGATCCGTGGTCCAACGCGCGAATCTACAAGGCCCACAAAAAGCGGTCAAAAAAACCGATCCAGTGGTCCGACATGACGAATCTACAAGGCCCACAAAAAATGGACGGTCAAAATAAACCGGTCCAGTGGTTCGACGTGACAAATCTACAAGGCCCACAAAAATAGATGATCAAAAGAAACCAATCCAGGGTCCGACGCGACGAATCTACAAGCCCCACAAAAATGGACAGTCAAAATAAATCGATCCAGGGTTCGACGCGACGAATCTACAAGGCCCACAAAAGTGGACAATCAAAATAAACCAATCCAGGGGTCCGGGGACGAATCTACAAGGCCCTCAAAAATGGACGGTAAAAATAAACCGATCCATGGTCCGACGTGACAAATCTACAAGGCCCACAAAAATAGATGATCAAAAGAAACCAATTTAGGGTCCGACGCGACAAATCTACAAGCCCCACAAAAATGGACGGTCAAAATAAATCGATCGAAGGTTCGACGCGACGAATCTACAAGGCCCAAAAAAGTGGACGGTCAAAATAAATCGATCCATGGTCCGACGCGACGAATCTACAAGGCCAACAAAAATGGACGATCAAAAAACCGATCCAAGATCCGACGCGACAAATCTACAAGGCCCACAAAAATGGACGGGCAAAAGAAACTGATCCAGGGTCCAATGCGACGAATCTACAAGGCCTATAAAAATGGACAGTCAAAAGAAACTGATCCACGGTCTGACGCGAAGATTCTACAAGGCCCACAAAAATAGACGGTCAAAATGAACCGATATAGGGTCCGACGTGACGAATCCACAAGGCTCACAAAAATGGACGGTTAAAATAAACTGATCCAGGGTCCAACGCGACGAATCTATAAGGCCCACAAAATGAACAGTCCAAAAAACCGATCCAGGGTCCAACGCGACGAATCTACAAGCGCCACAAAAATGGACGGTCAAAATAAATCGAATCGGGGTCCGACGCGACGAATCTACAACGCCCACAAAAATGGACGGTCAAAATAAACTGATCCAGTGTCCGACGCTATGAATGTACAAGTTCAAGAAAAATGGACGATCAAAAAACCGATCCACGATCCGACGCGACAAATCTACAAGGCCCACAAAAATGGACGGGCAAAGGAAACTGATCCAGGGTCCGATGCGACGAATCTACAAGGCCCACAAAAGTGGACGGTCAAAATAAATTGATCCATGGTCCGACGCGATTTAATCTACAAGGCAACAAAAATGGACGATCAAAAACCGATCCAAGATCTCGACGCGACAAATCTACAAGGCCCACGAAAATGGACGGGCAAAAGAAACGATCCAGGGTCCAATGCGCGAATCTACTAAGGCCTACAAAATGGACAAATAAAAGAAAACGATCCACGGGTCCGACGCGAAGATTCTACAAGGCCCACAAAAATGGACGGTCAAAATAAACCGATACAGGGTCCGACGCGACGAATCCACAAGGCTCACAAAAATGGACGGTCAAAATAAACTGATCCAGGGTCCAACGCGACAAATCTACAAGGCCCACAAAAATGAACAGTCAAAAAACCGATCCAGGGTCCAATACGACGAATCTACAAGGGCCACAAAAATGGACGGTCAAAATAAATCAAATCGGGGTCCGACGCGACGAATCTACAACGCCCACAAAAATGGACGGTCAAAATAAACTGATCCAGTGTCCGACGCTATGAATGTACAAGTTCAAGAAAAATGGACGATCAAAAAACCGATCCAGGATCCGACGCGACAAATCTACAAGGCCCACAAAAATGGACGGACAAAGGAAACTGATCCAGGGTCCGATGCGACGAATCTACAAGGCCCACAAAAGTGGACGGTCAAAATAAATTGATCCACGGTCTGACTCGAAGATTCTACAAGCCCCACAAAAATGGACGGTCAAAATAAACCGATACAGGGTCCGACGCGACGAATCTACAAGGCTCACAAAATGGACTGTCAAAATAAACCGATCCGTGGTCCGACGCGACAAATCTATTAAGGCCTACAAAATGGACAAAAAAAGAAATCGATCCACGGCCCGACGCGAAGATTCTACAAGGCCCACAAAAATGGGCGGTCAAAATAAACCGACTGTGGTCCGACGCGACGAATCCACAAGGCTCACAAAAATGGACGGTCAAAATAAACTGATCCAGGGTCCAACGCGACAAATCTACAAGGCCCACAAAAATGAAAAGTCAAAAAACCGATCCAGGGTCCAATGCGACGAATCTACAAGGGCCACAAAAATGGACGGTCAAAATTAATCGATTCGGGTTCTGACGCGACGAATCTACAACGCCCACAAAAATGGACGGTCAAAATAAACCGATCCAGTGTCCGACACTATGAATCTACAAGTTCAACAAAAATGGACGATAAAAAAACCGATCCAGGATCCGACGCGACAAATCTACAAGGCCCACAAAAATGGACGGGCAAAAGAAACTAATCCAGGGTCCGATGCGACGAATCTACAGGGCCCACAAAAATGGACAGTCAAAAGAAACTGATCCACGGTCTGACTCGAAGATTCTACAAGGCCCACAAAAATGGACGGTCAAAATAAACCGACATGTGGTCCGACGGCGATTTAATCTACAAGGCTCACAAAAATGGACAGTCAAAATAAACCGATCCAGGGTCCGACGCGACAAATCTACAAGGCCCACAAAAATGGACGGGTAAAAGAAACTTATCCAGGGTCCGATGTGACGAATCTACAAGGCTCACAAAAATGGTCAGTTAAAAGAAACTGATCCACGGTCTGACGCGAAGATTCTACAAGGCCCACAAAAATGGACGGTCAAAATAAACCGATACAGGGTCCGACGCGACGAATCTACAAGGCCCACAAAAATGAACGGTCAAAAAACCGATCCAGGGTCCGACGCGACGAATCTACAAGGCCTACAAAAATGGATGGTCAAAATAAATTGATCGAAGGTCCGACACGATAAATCTACAAGGCCCACAAAGATGGACGGTCAAAATAAACCGATCAAGGGTCCGACACAATGAATCTACAAGGCCCAAAAAACGGACGATCAAAAGAAATCGATCCAGGGTCCGACGTGAAAAATCTACAAGGCCCACAAAAATGGACGGTCAACATAAACCGGTCCAGGGTCCGACGTGACAAATGTACAAGGCCCACAAAAATAGATGATCAAAAGAAACCAATCCGAGGTGGTCCGACGCTGAATAATCTACAAGCCCCACAAAAATGGGACAAATCAAAATAAATCGATCCGGGTTCGACGCGAGCGAATCTACAAGGCCCCAAAAGTGGGCCCGGTCAAAATAAATCGATCCATGGTCCGACGCGACGAATCTACAAGGCCAACAAAAATGGACGATCAAAAAACCGATCCAAGATCCGACGCGACAAATCTACAAGGCCCACAAAATGGACAGTAAAAGAAACCGATCCGTGGTCCAATGCGGCGAATCTACAAGGCCTACAAAAATGGAAATAAAAAGAAACTAATCCACTGGCCCGACGCGAAGATTCTACAAGGCCCACACAAAAATAGGCGGTCAAAAATGAACCGATATTGTGGTCCGACGCTTTGATTTAATCGACAAGGCTCACAAAAATGGGCCGGTCAAAATAAACTGATCCATGGACCAACGCGACGAATCTACAAGGCCCACAAAAATGAACAGTCAAAAAACCGATCCAGGGTCCGACGCGACGAATCTACAAGGGCCACAAAAATGGACGGTCAAAATAAATCGATTCTGGGTCCGACGGGACGAATCTACAACGCCCACAAAAATGGACGGTCAAAATAAACTGATCCAGTGTCCGACGCTATGAATCTACAAGTTCAACAAAAATGGACGATCAAAAAACCGATCCAGGATCCGACGCGACAAATCTACAAGGCCCACAAAAATGGACGGGCAAAAGAAACTGATCCAGGGTCCGATGTGACGAATCTACAAGGCCCACAAAAATGGACAGTCAAAAGAAACTGATCCACGGTCCGACAAAAAAGATTCTACAAGGCCCACAAAAATGGACGATCAAAATAAACCGATACACGGTCCGACGCGACGAATCTACAAGGCTCACAAAAATGGACACTCAAAATAAACCGATCCAGGGTCCGACGCGACGAATCTACAAGGCCCACAAAAATGAACAGTCAAAAAAACGATCCAGTGGTCCGACGCGATTTAATCTACAAGGCCTACAAAAATGGACGGTCAAAATAAACCGATCGAAGGTTCGACACGACAAATCTACAAGGCCCAAAAAAATGGACGGTCAAAATAAACTGATCCAGGGTCCGACACAACGAATCTACAATGCCTAAAAAAATGGACGATCAAAAGAAATCGGTCCAGGGTCCGACGTGACAAATCTACAAGGCCCACAAAAATGGACGGTCAAAATAAACCGGTCCAGGGTCCGACATGACAAATCTACAAGGCCCACAAAAATAGATGATCAAAAGAAACCAATCTAGTGTCCGACGCGATTTAATCTACAAGCCCCACAAAAAATAGACGGTCAAAATAAATCGATCAAGTGTTCGACGCGACGAATCTACAAGGCCCACAAAAGTGGACGGTCAAAATAAATCGATCCAGGGTTCCACGCGACGAATCTACAAGGCCAACAAAAATGGACGATCAAAAAACCGATCCAGGATCCGACGCGAGAAATCTACAAGGCCCACAAAAATGGACGGGCAAAAGAAACTTATCCAGGGTCCGATGTGACGAATCTACAAGGCCCACAAAAATGGACAGTCAAAAGAAACTGATCCACGATCTGACGCGAAGATTCTACAAGGCCCACAAAAATGGACGGTCAAAATAAACCGATACAGGGTCCGACGCGACGAATCTACAAGGCCTACAAAAATGGACGGTCAAAATAAATTGATCGAAGGTCCGACACGATAAATCTACAAGGCCCACAAAAATGGACGGTCAAAATAAACCGATCAAGGGTCCGACACAACGAATCTACAAGGCCCAAAAAAACGGACGATCAAAAGAAATCGATCCAGGGTCCGACGTGACAAATCTACAAGGCCCACAAAAATGGACGGTCAAAATAAACCGGTCCAGGGTTCGACGTGACAAATCTACAAGGCCCACAAAAATAGATGATCAAAAGAAACCAATCCAGGGTCCGACGCGACGAATCTACAAGCCCCACAAAAATGGACAGTCAAAATAAATCGATCCAGGGTTCGACGCGACGAATCTACAAGGCCCACAAAAGTGGATGGTCAAAATAAATCGATCTAGGGTCCGATGCGACGAATCTACAAGGCCCACTAAAATGGATGGTCAAAATAAACCGATATAGGGTCCCACACAACGAATCTACAAGGCCCACACAAAATGGACGGTCAAAATAAACCAATCCAGGGTTCGACGTGACGAATCTACATGGGCCACAAAAATGGACGATCAAAAAACCGATCCAGGATCCGACGCGACAAATCTACAAGGCCCACAAAAATGGACGGGCAAAAGAAACTGATCCAGGGTCCGATGTGACGAATCTACAAGGCCCACAAAAATGGACAGTCAAAAGAAACTGATCCACGGTCTGACGCGAAGATTCTACAAGGCCCACAAAAATGGACGATCAAAATAAACCGATACACGGTCCGACGCGACGAATCTACAAGGCTCACAAAAATGGACACTCAAAATAAACCGATCCAGGGTCCGACGCGACGAATCTACAAGGCCCACAAAAATGAACAGTCAAAAAAACGATCCAGGGTCCGACGCGACGAATCTACAAGGCCTACAAAAATGGACGGTCAAAATAAACCGATCGAAGGTTCGACACGACAAATCTACAAGGCCCAAAAAAATGGACGGTCAAAATAAACTGATCCAGGGTCCGACACAACGAATCTACAATGCCTAAAAAAATGGACGATCAAAAGAAATCGGTCCAGGGTCCGACGTGACAAATCTACAAGGCCCACAAAAATGGACGGTCAAAATAAACCGGTCCAGGGTCCGACATGACAAATCTACAAGGCCCACAAAAATAGATGATCAAAAGAAACCAATCTAGTGTCCGACGCGACGAATCTACAAGCCCCACAAAAATAGACAGTCAAAATAAATCGATCAAGTGTTCGACGCGACGAATCTACAAGGCCCACAAAAGTGGACGGTCAAAATAAATCGATCCAGGGTTCCACGCGACGAATCTACAAGGCCAACAAAAATGGACGATCAAAAAACCGATCCAGGATCCGACGCGAGAAATCTACAAGGCCCACAAAAATGGACGGGCAAAAGAAACTTATCCAGGGTCCGATGTGACGAATCTACAAGGCCCACAAAAATGGACAGTCAAAAGAAACTGATCCACGATCTGACGCGAAGATTCTACAAGGCCCACAAAAATGGACGGTCAAAATAAACCGATACAGGGTCCGACGCGACGAATCTACAAGGCCTACAAAAATGGACGGTCAAAATAAATTGATCGAAGGTCCGACACGATAAATCTACAAGGCCCACAAAAATGGACGGTCAAAATAAACCGATCAAGGGTCCGACACAAAGAATCTACAAGGCCCAAAAAACGGACGATCAAAAGAAATCGATCCAGGGTCCGACGTGACAAATCTACAAGGCCCACAAAAATGGACGGTCAAAATAAACCGGTCCAGGGTTCGACGTGACAAATCTACAAGGCCCACAAAAATAGATGATCAAAAGAAACCAATCCAGTGGTCCGACGCGAATCTACAAGCCCCACAAAAATGGACAGTCAAAATAAATCGATCCGGGGTTCGGCGCGCGAATCTACAAGGCCCACAAAAAGTGGATGGTCAAAATAAATCGATCTAGGGTCCGATGCGACGAATCTACAAGGCCCACTAAAATGGATGGTCAAAATAAACCGATATAGGGTCCCACACAACGAATCTACAAGGCCCACACAAAATGGACGGTCAAAATAAACCAATCCAGGGTTCGACGTGACGAATCTACATGGGCCACAAAAATGGGACGGTCAAAATAAACCGTCGAGGGTCCGACACAAAAAATCTACAAGCCCCACAAAAATGGACGATCAAAAGAAACTGATCCAGGGTCCGACGTGACAAATCTACAAGGCCCGCAAAAATGGACGGTCAAAAGAAACCGATCCAGGATTCGGCATGATGAATCTACAAGGCCCGCAAAAGTGGACGGTCAAAAGAAACCAATCTTGGGTCCAACATAACGAATCTACAAGGCCCGCAAAAATGGACGGTAAAAAAAAAACCGGTCTAGGGTCATACAAGACAAAGACGGTCAAACAAAACCGATATAAGGTCCTACGTGACAAAGTCCAAGGCCCCAAAAAAGGTGCCAACAATTGAAAATAAAGAAAAAGGGATACAAGGAACAAAGGTTACCTTTAGTCATCGTCGTGGCGGAAGAAGAAGATAAGGTTAAAAGAGTAGGAAGCGTAAGCAAAATCAAAGTCGAAAGCAAGAACAAAAGACAACATGAGAGGGAAGTAGAAATGCAAACTAAGGAAGACGTGAATATATAAGGGGCTCCTAGAAGAATAATTGAAGACAACGCGGAACAAAATTCAGGGTAATCATTGCGCTTGTTGAGCAAAGAGACGCATTGAAGAAAGTCACGGCGCTTGTGCACACAGGCGTCCCAAAGGCAAGTTGAGCGAAACCCAACCGCAGGAAATGAGGGGAGCCGTCTGGACGACCGTGGTAAACAAACAAACCCGAGCAACCCTAGGGGCTGCGTACATCCGTCACATGTCATTCGAACAATCTTGGTGGATCTGGGTCGACATGGTGAACGCGGTGCACGCGGGGCCAGAGGAATGAAATCCTGGGCTCGGGGGCGTGGCCGGCCACTAAAAAGGACCAAGAATGCAAGCTTATGTCTCGACGACCAAGCTTGAGGGGCTATGTACCGTCCGGCCCCGCCATCCAGTCGAGGCTGCCCCACCGTCACACGGGACACTAACGTGGAGCACCCCGAGGAGTAAATACACAGAAAACGTTCCGACAGGTGAAATTATGATAATTAAGGCCCAACAGGCATTACACACAAAGACATTATTATTCCGTTATGGCATTAAAGGACATTATTATTCTTCCGTTATGACCTTAAAAGACATTAATGTCCTGGCAACACGGGTGAGGCTATAAAAGCGGCTTTCCATGATAGAGAAGACAAATTGTTCCTTTGACTTATACTTGAGAACAGAACAATATATATACTCATCATTGCACTCAACTAAATTATCAGGCTTCAAAATATTTGTTTCTCATCCAAGTTCTTCAAAATCATTCTATAGTTGTGTGAAGTAACACACAAGAAAAAGAAACAATGGGTTTTCATTTACTTGGGGTTAGAAGAGCTAGACAAGCAGCATCAAAAGGTGAGGAGGTCCCAAAAGGGTATCTTGCAGTGTATGTTGGAAAAAAAAATGAAGCGGTTCATAATTCCAATTGGATACTTGAACCAACCTTCATTTCAGGACTTGCTAAGCAAAGCAGAAGAATTTGGGTATCATCATCTCATGGGTGGCCTTACAATTCCTTGCAGAGAAGATGTCTTCTTAAATATCATTTCAGTTATCTCTTGAATAGTTCTGGACAAATATACTGACTAGATAATAGATTAGTATTTAGTTCAAGCAAACAATTTTGTAAAGATTTCATTTCCCTTTGCTTTCATGCAAATGTGGAAAATGTAAATTAACAAAAGTTATTAGTTTCATTGATTAGTGTTCTGTAAGATCTTTTGTTGTGGAATTTAAATATATTAAAATTCATTGAGTTTGAGGAGTTGTTTTGTTTTTGCATAAAACCTTACCATTTTTGCATAAAACCTTACCATTTTAGCATTTCACCAATTGCCTTCTTAATTATTGAATCCATGCTGCAAGGCGAGAATTTTCAATTGAGAACAATGACTATACCTTTGACCAATCATAGCATCACCTCCCTGTAGTCACAGAAGTGACTGCATCAAATCTTAGCCATAAAAAATAAAATATATAGACTAAATATAAATGAAAATATAACTAAAAATTTGGACCCTTAGATGTTGACTGCAGGACCCTGCATTTGCTTTTTAACTGCAGAGGATCCTGGTCCATAGCTTAATAAATATCAGATGATGCAACGCTTATGGTAAATAATTTGTTGGATTTAAGGAATAAGCTCAGAAGAAAATTGAAACTTCTTAAGAGAACAAGTGTTACAAAAGAACAACTAAAGCCCAAACATCACAAGAGAATAGCCACATTTAAAGAGAAAGTTCATGGAACTTGTTTACACGAAGGTATTTTGAAGTCTCTAATACAAACCTAATAATAGCATAGTCAAAGGATATTTTTTTATATCTTTTAAATAGGGAGACTAATTCCCCTCCCATGATTGAGTTGTTGGACATGAAGAAAGGTTTTAAAGCTCACAAATTAATGCAGCAAAATTCTTTTCAAAATCTGATATGCTTCTTTACCTTTTCTGGTTTGATAAAATTGTAGCATCAAGACCAATGCTAATAAGTCAAATTTTGAGAAGAACTAATTCTCCTTTCATAACTACCAAGTCACAAAAACATGCAATCAAAATATCAGAGAGCTAAATTTTAGACAAACTAAGAACATTTTAGAAACAACACAAATTTACACTGATTTAAAAAACTAGCTACTACCTAAATCAGTTTTGAACCTGATTTTTGAGTTATCTAAATACCCTTAATATCTATTCCTAAGGCTCTGATAGACATTCAAGGCACGTCAAATACAAAAGGCAAGACTGAATGGAGTGATGAGTATGTTGTCAATCAAACAAAAAGTAGCAAAGAATATTTACTTAATCAAGAATATTTACTAAATACCCTTAGCATCTATCCCTAGGTTATCTGATATTATTCATTTTAGACTCATGAAATGTACAAGGCAAAACAGAATCTAGTCAATCTTTTAGATAAGTTGCGTTGTTAATGAACCAAATGATATTCACTACAGCAAGAAAATAAACATAAAATAGAAGAAAAACAAGCTCGGTTACATAAGTCTTAGCTCTTGATACGTAGACTATAATGAATTTGCACTTTCTACCCTCTCTAACCTGCAGGAGCTATTTAACACTCAAAAAGCATTGGTATGCTTGACCACTGAAATTTTTTTAAGTGTCGAGGTTTCTGAAATCAATTTTTCAGTAAAATGAAATACTATTAACAAAATCTTGATAAATTAATGAATTTCTGGTCACAAAAATTCTGCATTGTGAATCACTTGATCCTCTTATTCATTTTAGTAAAAACCTGGAATTAGTCCTCATAAATGTATGGCTATAATATAGTTTTTACATTTAATACAATTGAACAATGGAGATTTAAGCAAGAAGTTACAACTAGAAAAATATCTATATTTATGACTAAGCAAAGGTAGAATGTAAAATGGTCAAATAATGCCTTCAAAGGCTTCAAAATTGATAGATAGGCAGAGGAAAGAAACAACATGAAACAGATGCTGATGGGCATGTGGAAGTTGGGCCTCCAACCAAAGTCTATGGGAGAAGGAAGAAAAGGGTTAAGGGCATAATCAGGAAGGAAAATTCTGTTAGAAAAGGAGTGGAGGGGACTAACAGAATGAACAGTTGTCATGTAGGGTTTGATGAAGATCTTAAGAATAATGCAGGGAACATGAATATAAGGAGGGTGGGGAATCAGGGGGAAGGTAAGCAATCATTTTGAGAATTGTGGGGTGGTTGTTGCCATATGGAAGAGAACCTTCTCTGTATATATTTTTCCTTTTCAAGTTTCTACCTTTCTTATATTTACAACTTGTACTGCAATCAAGGCTAGTTCCTTGAATTCTCATCATATATCAATAGTAAATTTCAGTTCCTATCAGCATGGTATCAGATTTTAGAGCTCCCGATCCTAAGAGTCTCTGGATGGTAGACATGCATAGAAAGTACAATTGAGAACGTGGAAAGAAGATTGGATGGGTTGCAAGAATCGATTAGCAAGTAAATGTATGAGATGATGAGGTCTATGAATGGAATAGAAACTAAGTTAGTCACACATTGAGTGAAGTTTGATGCAGTACTTAAGCCAAGAAACTCTCTCACCTAAGAGACTACTCTTTCGGGTTGAACTCTAGGATGAATTCAAAGGGGAATCAAATGTGAAGGCAGTGCTAAGTACAAATCGAAGAGGTTATGGGTTTAACCGGCTAATGGAAGAGGAGGAAATGGATAAGCAAAGAAAACTACGCTTTCGTTGAGATGAGAAGCATCAACCTGGACATGTATGTCGCAACAAGCAGCTGCATGTATAATATTGTTGGGAGTAGGTGAGAGGGAGGAAAAGGGACCAAGAATGGTTATTTTGTGGAGGTCGGAGGTGGCCAAAGATTGGAAAGCCAGAAGGTATGTCTCAAGGTGGGCAGTTTCCAAATCTGACAATTGTCTAGGATGTTAAAAATAATAATTAGAAAATAAATAGTGGTAAGATGAAGAGTTGTCAATTACTCTCCATTAAGGGACAATTACTCTATAAGGAGTAATTATGGACAATTACTCTACATTAAGGAGCAGTTATTTTGCATTAAGAGGCATTACTATTTTGTTTATGGTTATTTAGTGTGTTAATTAAAAGACATTGTAATGTTATGAATTACTCTATTAATAAATTGTTATATCATAAATAAGGTATCAACTTATGGAACTGATATACCAAGAAATAAAATATTTTTCTCGTCTAATTTCATCTATCAAAGTGATATCAAAGCTTAGGCTCTAGTGAATTAAGAGAAACACTCAGTGAGTTGAGAGATACAGTTAGCGAGTTGAGAGATGACAAGTGATAACTTGAACTGGTTTCAATTCCATCGTCTTACCAATGGGAATTATGACAATTGGTGTCATTGCATAAAAGCCTTGCTAGGTTCCCAAGATGCTTGGGAGGTTGTGGATAAAGGTTATATTATCCCTGAAGATGAGACTATCTTGTCACAACATGAGAAGGAGATTTTAGTAAAGAGGAAAAAAGAAGGATCAACAAGCACTTACCTTTATCTATCAAAGTTTAGATGAAGCTATGTTTGAGATGGTTTCGAATGCATCCACCTTTAAAGAAGCTTGGGAGATTTTGAAAACCTCTCTTAAAGGTGTTGACAAGGTAACGAAGGTGCACCTACAAACTCTATGAGGAGAGTTTGAATCCTTGCCTATGAAGGAGTTTGAATCAATTTCATATTTTGGCAATAAGGTGATGGTAGTAGTAAACTAAATGAAGCGTTACAGAGAGAATATGAAAATTTTCATGGGTAGAAAAAATTCTTCGTCCTTTAACCATAAAATTTGATTTTGTGGTTTGTGTAATTGAAGAGTCAAAGGATTTAGAATCGATGACAGTGGACCAATTGATGGGTTAACTTCAAGCATATAAAGAAAGGTTCAAGAGAAGACATGAGGAGCCTTTTTTGGAGCAAATCTAAATGGCAAAGCTTCTTTGAAAGAAAATGGAGGAGAAAAATATCAAAGAGGACGTGGATGTAGCCAAGGAAGAGGAGGAAGAGGTAGAAGAGGAGATCATGACAACTTTTATAATATTGAAAAGAGTGATCAACCCACCAAAAGTCATGGAAGAGGAAGGGGTTGAGGGAATTTTGGTAGAACAAATGAAAGGAGGTATGATAAATCTAATGTTGAATGTTATAACTGCCATAAATATGGTCATTTTTCTTGGGAGTGTAGAACCAATGTTGAAGAAAAGGTAAATCTTGTTGGTGACAAAGAAGAAGGTGAAGAGCCAACACTATTGCTAGCACTTAATGAAGATAGTGATGATAAAAGCCTATGGTATCTTGACAATGGAGCAAGTAATCACACGTGTGATTATAAGGAGAAATTTGTGGAGCTTGAAGAGAAGGTGAGGGGAAATGTTTTCTTTAGGGATTCTTCCAAGGTGCAAATCCAAGGTACTATTTTAATTTCCTTAAAAGATGGTTGTTACAAATTCATCAAGGATGTCTATTATGTTCCTAAATTAAAAAGTAATATTTTGGGTTTGGGACAACTTGTTGAGAAGGGGTATGAAATCTTTATGAAAGAAAATTTTTTGTGTCTTAGAGATCAAAATTCTAATTTAGTTGCTAAGGTATTTATGTCAAGAAATAGAATGTTCGTGTTGAGCATTAAGACCAATGAAGCAAAATGCTTAAAGGCTAGCATAAAAGATGAAGCGTGGTGTTGGCATATGAGGTTTGGGCACTTGAACTTTGGAGCACTTAAGGCCTTAGGAGATGAGAAGATGGTGAATGGGATGCCTCACATCAACTATCCCAATCAATTGTGTGAAGCATGTCTCCTTGGCAAGCATGTAAGAAGAAGTTTTCCTAAAAAAGCTGAAACAAGAGTAAATGAGCCTCTCCAACTTATGTACACTGATGTGTGTGGTCTAATCAACCCTCCTTCATTCGATAAAAATAAATATTTGTTTCTTTTTATTGATGATTTTAGTAGGAAGACTTGGGTGTATTTCTTAAAGCATAAATATGAGGCATTTGTAATTTTTAAAAATTTTAAAGCTCTTGTAGAAAAAGAGAGTGGTTACGTAATTAAGGTTTTAAGATCCGATGGAGGTGGCAAATTCACATCAAAATAATTCAATGAATTTTGTGAAAAGAAAGGGATTCGTTGCCCTCCTAGAATCTCATAACAAAATAGGGTAGTGGACAGAAAAAATAGAACTGTTCTTAACATGGCTAGATGTGTGTTGAAAGTCAAATCTATGCCCAAGGAATTTTGGGCCGAAGTTGTTTCTTGTGCAGTTTATTTGTCTAATTGCTCTCCTACAAAGAATGTCAAAGGTCAAATACCTCAAGAAGCATGGAGTGGAGTGAAGCCAAAAAGTTAACCATTTTAGAGTCTTTGGGAGCATTGCATATGCTCATATGCCCAACCAAGGAAGATCCAAGCTTGATGATAGAAGTATGAAGCATGTGTTCATTGGTTATGATGCAAATTCAAAAGGCTACAAGTAGTATAATCCAAACAACGGGAAGATGATTGTAAGTAGAGACATAGAATTTGATGAAGAAGAGGCATGGAATTGGGAGAAAGAAGAAGCCACTTACAATTTCCTTCCATATTTTGAAGAAGGTGATGAAGAAGTTGTAGTACCAAATGAGTTTACTACTCCACCTTCATCACCAACTCCTTCAATTCATGAAGCCTCATCTTCCGAAGGGAGTTCAAGTGAAACGCCACAAAAAATGAGAAGCATTCAAGAAATATATGATGAAACTAAAATTATAAATGATTTATTTTGTCTTTTTGTTGACAGCGAGCCTCTAACTTTTGATGAAACTATGGAGGACAAAAGGTGGAGACAAGACATGGAGGAAGAAATCAAAGCCATAAAGAAGAATGACACTTGGGAGTTATCAAATCTTCCTAAGGGTCAAGAAGCAATTGGAGTCAAATGGGTGTTCAAGATCAAGAAGAATGCAAAGGGAGAGGTGGAAAGATACAAAACAAGGCTTGTTGCTAAAGGATACAAGCAACAACATGGAGTTGATTATGATGAAGTGTTTGCACCAGTTGCTCGTATGGAGACAATTTGTCTCCTTATTTCATTTACAGCTTAAATAGGTTGGAGAATTTTCCAACTTCATGTCAAATCAGATTTCTTAAATGGCTATCTTGATGAAAATGTCTGTGTTGAACAACCAATGGGCTTTGCCATCAAAGGACAAGAGGAGAAAGTCTTGAAATTGAAGAAGGCATTGTATGGCCTAAAGCAAGAACCAAGGGCATGGAATAGTCGCATTGACAAGTACTTTCAAGACAATGGGTTTGTTCATTGCCAACATGAGTATGCTCTTTATATTAAAAAATTTGATAATGGTGATATTCTTCTAGTTTTTCTTTGTGTGGATGATCTTATTTTTACTAGAAATAACCCAAACTTGTTTAAAGACTTCAAAAAGGTTATGTCTTGTGAATTTGAGATGATAGATATAGGACTCATGTCATACTGCTTGGGATTAGAAGTGAAGCAAATGAATAATGACATTTTTGTTTCTCAAGAGAGCTATGCAAAGAAGGTATTGGAGAAATTTAAAATGTTTGATTGCAATCCTGTGAACACACCCATGGAAGGTAGCTTGTGATTGTCAAGGTTTGATAGTGGAGAGAAGGAAGATCCTACTTGGTTCAAAAGTCTTGTTGGAAGCTTAAGGTATCTAACAAGTACAAGGCCAGATATTATGTATGCGGTTGGTGTAGTTTGCCGCTTTATGGAGGCTCCTACCTCTACTCATATGAAGAAAGCAAAGACAATTCTTCGTTACCTTAAAGGTACACTTGATTTTGGCTTATTTTACACTTCTTCTAATGAGTTCAAACTTGTGGGATTTTGTGATAGTGATTTTGCGGGAGATGTTGATGACAGAAAAAGTACTATTGCTTTTGTGTTTTTTATGGGTGGTTGTGCTTTTACTTGGAGCTCTAAAAAGCAAGTCGTAGTTACACTTTCTACTTGTGAAGCTGAGTATGTGGCTACAACTTCTTGCACGTGCTAAGCTATTTGGCTAAGAAGATTGTTAAAGGAGTTTAACATGAACCAAAAGGAGAGTACAAAAATTCATATTGATAATAAATCTACACAAATTCTTGCTAAGAATCCGGTGTTTCATGAACGAAGCAAACACATAGATACAAGGTATCATTTTATTAGAGAATGGATTGTCAAGAACGATGTAGAGCTAGTTCATGTGAAGACTCAAGATCAAGTTGCAGATATTTTTACTAAGCCCCTCAAGTTTGAAGATTTTAAAAGATTGAGAGTAAGACTTGGTATATAGAATTTTTTAATTACGAAGGGATGTTAGAAATAATAATTAGAAAATAAATGGGTGTAAGAAGAAGAATTGTCAATTACTCTGCATTAAGTGACAATTACTCTATAAGGAGTAATTGTGGACAATTACTCTACATTAAGGAGTAATTGTGGACAATTACTCTACATTAAGGAGCAGTTATTTTGCATTAAGAGACATTACTATTTTGTAACCTCTATTTATAGATATTTAGTACGTTAATTAAAAGACGTTGTAATGTTATGAATTACTTTATTTATAAATTGCTCTATTATAAATAGAGTATCAACCTATGTAACTGATTTACTAAGAAATAAAATATTTTTTTCCTCTAGTTTTATGTAACACGGGATTTATTCTTTCTTGATCTTATGGGAATGGATATCATATTGGGGTATGAGTGGTTGAAAAGTCTAGGAAAATTCAATGTTGACTTTCAGCAACATTTAATGAAGACTCAACACAATGGAAAAATAATTGAGGTCAAGGGAGACCCTGCTTTATCCAGAACAGTAGCTTCATTAAAGGTAGTGGTGAAGGAGGCTTTGTAATGAAGCTGATGCACATTTTATGTTGAGCTAGGAATGTTACATGTGGTTGCCATTCCTAACAGAATCTAGGAACTTTTAGAAAAGTATGAGGACCTGATTAAGGAGACCAACTTGCTGCCACCTACAAAGTAGTGTGACCATGCCATAGTCTTGAAACAAGGAGCTCAAATTCCCAATATCCAGCCCTATAGGTCTGCATTGTCATAGGACAAAGATTGAGAAGTTTGTGCATGACATGTTAGCGATTGGGCTAATAAGGCCGAGCAATATCCCTTACTCTAGTCCATTTATTCTAGTTCATGGAGAAGGATATAATTTATTTAAAAGCTCAAACTTATAAGTTCAAGTCTCTACTGCCTCAAGTAAATGATAAATTGAGCCCTCAATTTTATGGGCCATTCAAGGTTTTAGAGAAGATTGGACCAGTGCTTACAAGTTGCAACTCCCTAACTCATTACAGTTACATCCTATTTTTCATGTATCTCAGTCGAGAAGAGATTCACCTTCTAGTATTCCTAATCAGGAATCAAATGGGAAGTGGTAGTTGTCCACACATTGTTAGCATATATTAATAGTAAATTTCAATTCCTATCAGATGCATGGTTAATAATGAATATAACATCACAACCCTTGTATTGTTACAATTTTGTACAATATTTTTCCATCTTCTGGAACATAAGAAGGAAAAACTTATCTGATTTTATAAAAAAAAAAAAAATGGTAGGGCCATTTGACTGGGGTAAGGAATATGAATAACTAGCTTAATAGATACCTATGTGTTAACCTATATCTTCTGCTTCCATTTTCTGGCATTTATGCATAGTTCTTAAGTATGATAACGATGGGAATAAATATATATATAGCAACTCCAAGTATGAAATCAAAATCTCCTGGGTGTTTCTGTAATAAGATTATAGAGTAGATAATCAGGGATATATTACCTTAGGAACAAATTTTCACAACCCTACCTTCAGCACTTCATTACATAGTATTTTTGATAATACCTGTGATTAAAGCAGGAACCATTCATAGCATCAAGAACTAACATTATAAAAAATAAGGATAAGGTATTAACATAATCAAGATTGAGATCCTACAAGGACCAGGAGGGTGTACAAAGGCATAAAACATGAAATCGTAAACAAATTGAAAGATCCTACCTGCTTGTATGTAATTTATACATGTATGTGTATACCTATAGGAATTAAAGTAACACGTTTTTCTATATTAAAGGAATTAGGGATTTTATTTTATTTGTTTTAGAAATAATATCTCCTTTATTATTTGATTTTATTTATTTCCTTCTGTTGTTCCTTGAATCAAGGAATAAACTTAATATAATATTTCAATATAAGCAATACTTATACTGATGAATAAGATATGAAAGTATTCCCTGTCATTTTTTTTTGCATGGTATCAAGAGCCCAGGTTTACCAATTTAATAATTCTTTCTCTCTTCCATTATGGCACCGTGCCAGACCCATGGAAGACTGTCTGACTAGCATGGTCAATAGCAACACAGCAGCAACCGGTGTAGGAGGAATTTCCTCTAAGTCAATGTTCAATGTCTCAATGGGAAGAACTACATAAAAAAGTCCCAAGATTGAATGTAAAATGAGTGTTTGTACATAAAACAGAATTATACAAAAAACTAAAATTATCCAGATCAAAACAAAATTGTAAGGTTGTAAAATACAGAACAAAAACAGAATGAAATTGAATTATGTAACACCAATCCAAGGATCCCAGCTCGTTATCACGGTTCTAGTAAGGAAGCAAATTCATATTAACCCAAGATTCATTAGATAATCATCTAACATTCATTCATACAAATTGAGTTCACAATCATAGTCCCTAATAAACACGGATTCAAGCACATAGTTGATTACTTTAGGTCATCAATCGATTACCTAACATAGCACAATCCAAGCCTTCAAGCGAAATCATGAAAATAGATCAAGAATTGGAAAGAAAAGAGAGGCATAAAAAAATTTGCATAAGAAATATTCAAGAACTCAAACTGAACTACCTTGAATTGATAAGAGAGCTTAGCCTTCCATGGAAATTGTCACAGAAAACATAGCACTATACAAAGCAAAAACGAAAATGAGAAGAAAGAAAACTTGTGATCCAAGAAACCTCCTCCAACTAAGTGTGAAAGGTTATTAAAGTGTCTAACTAACTATTAACAAATGATTACATACTCTGAATGCTAAGGAAGGTGGTTTGGGCTAGAGGAATTCACAGCCCAAAGGCCTTCCAACCAAAGTCTCAAAATTTGGCCAAAATATACAAAGAAAGGCCTAACAAAGTAGGTGTAGAAGTCGTAACTTCACACTGACTTTTTGCATGAAGGTAGTTGAATTGGGTAGAGATGTTGTAGATATTTGTCTTAGCTTTCTAGATCTACCAAAGATTGTTCAATTTGAAAGTCTGTAACTTCATATATGGCTTACACAAGACAACAACATCAAAATAAGAATTAAATATGAAAATAAGTAAAAACTATCAACTAAACCCAATTAGGTCCAATAACCAAGACTCAACAAATGTGTCAATATTAACCATAAAATGATGTCAAATATGTCTAACATAAATCACTGCTAGAAAGCTTCATAGCCAAACAATTTTAAACTAGTTGAAGGTATTACACGATATATAGCCTCAATAGAGGATTTTGAAACACGATCTTGTTTCTTACATGTCCAAGCAATTAATGCATCACCTAGAAACATACATCACCCTTTAATAGACCAACAAGTATCAAGACAACCTGCCCAATCTGTATCGCAATATGTTGTCAACAGTAGAATACATAAACAGGCTAACTTGATAAATTGCATACATAATATCAGGTCTTGAAATCAAATAGATAAAGCTTCCTACTAGCCTTCGAAATAGAGTATGTTCATCAAGCAAGTCCCCCTTATCTTTTCAATACTTTACATTTACTTCCATATGATTAGGAGTGTCAACTAAAGTATTACCCTTCAAACTAGCCAATAAAATTATATCTTAAATATACATTTGCTAGTTTAAAAATATTCTATTTGATAATGAATCTCCAATCCCAAAAACTAGGTGAGTTCACCAAGATCTTTCATGTGAAAATCTTTATTCATATCTCATAAAACATTGAAAGAAATTCAGTATCTATACCGATATTAACTATATCATCTATATAAATGAAAATAATCACAACGCTTATGGCAAACTTGTGAAAGAAAAATGAATAATCATACTAACTTTATAAAAATGAAAGGTTAAGAAGTGTACTATAGAACTTCTCAAACCAAGCCTGAGGAGCTTGTTTCAGCACATTCGATGAATGCTTAAGCTTACAAACATCAAGAGGAGGAGTAGTAGTCATATCAAAGAGAAGTTTCACGAAGATGTTTTCTTTAAAGTTACGATGGAGAAACACATTCTTCACATCCATCTTATGCAAGGGGCCATCATTGAGAAGTAGCAATGACAAGAATAGTCCAAATTGTTAGCATTTTGGTAATAGGAGAAAATGTCTCCTCATAATTCTTGTCTGCAGCCAAGGGCCACAAGTCTAGCTTTATAGCAATCTAAAGAGCCATCAAAACATAGTTTGACTGAGAAAATCCACTTACTTCCAATAGGTTTAACATTAGACGAACAAGGAACAATGTCCTAAGTATGATTTTCCTCAAAATGGTATCCTTCCTAAGTAAGGTTCTCTAGGGAGTCGAGACACGCTACCAAAAGATAGAAAAGGTAGCCTTGGCTGTCATGATCATGGCAAGAAGGTTAGAACAATACTTTCAAAGTAATCAGGTCATCATCAAAATTGAATTACCAATTAAACAAGTTTTGAGAAAACCAAATTTAACTGCGAGAATGGTAGGTTGGACTATCGAATTATCATAGTTCAACATATCTTATGAAAAAATGGGGCATATCAAACCACAAGTTTTGGTCGATTTTATCACCAACCTCATTTCAATTGGTGAAACTAGTAATGAAAGAAAAGAATGGACATTGTCGATAGATGGGGCATCAAACCAAAAAGGGAGTGGCACTGAGATTATACTGGAAGGATCGGATAGGTTATTGATTGAAAAATCCCTTTTGTTTGAATTTTGGGTCATCAATAATCAAGTAGAGTATGAAGCACTATTGGTCAGCATGAAGCTGGTTGGAGAGCTAGGAGTGCAAGTCTTAATGGCCAAAAGTGACTCCCAACTTGTAACTGGCCAAGTAAATGGAGAATATCAGGGCAAGGATCCTCAACTGATGAAGAATTGGGATAGAGCGCGAAAGCAGGTGGCACTTTTTGCTATATTTACACTTATACATGTCGCAAGAGAACCTAATGGACAAGTAGACTTACTTCCTAAGTTAGCAAGAACCTAGAAAAACGAGCTCAATCATTCAATCATCTAGGAAACTCTAAGCTGACCAACCATAAAAGGAGAAGACGTTTGCTACATAGCCCATGCCCCAACATGGATGGACCTAATTCTATATTAACTATAGAAGGACAGAATTCCAAACAACCCCCACGAAGCAAGAAAATTGAGGAAGGAGGCTTCAAGCTATGTCATGGTTTCCCAACACTCTTAAAATGCTTGGATGTTAAAGAAGTGGAGTACATCATCAAAGAGGTGCATGAAGGACCATACGAAACCCACATTGGTGGAAAATCCCTTGTCAATAAAATAGTGAGAGCAAGATATTATTGGCTGACTCTCAAGAATGACTAGAGACTTCGTAGATGTGATAAGTGTTAATGATTTACGGATATACACAGAGCACCACCAGTACCACTATAGTTGGTCACCTCACCATGGTCGTTTTATATGTGGGGCATAGATATTCTAAGTCCTTTTCCACCAAATGTTGGCCAGGTCAAATTTTTTATAGTAGTCGATTACTACACCAAATTGGTCTAAGTTAAGCCGCAAAACGAATTAAGAAATTTTACTAGAAGAAACTCATATGTCATTTTGGCCTCCATGAACTATAGTTTTGGACAATAGCACCCAATGTGTGTCGATTGGTGGCCAAGTTCTACTCCTAACTCATAATAAAGCAATCATTTACTTCAATTGAGCACCCACAAACAAACGGGCAAGCAAAGTTGAGCAACAAAGTGGTGCTCAAAGGCTTAAGGAAGCAATTAGAAGAAGCAAAGGAATGATGGGCGAAAGAACTAGCCCAAGTATTTTGGTCATACCACAACACATCACACTTAACTACCCAAGTAAATCTATTTAGATTGACATTAGAGAAATTGGAAAATCGTCCCCCTGAGCCGTCTTCTTCCAACCAACACAAGGAGGAAATGAAGGCTAATTTATACCTATTGCAAGAGGTTCCAGAAATGGCCCAAATCAAGGGATATATGGCAAAGGCAAATGCAGTACATAGATACAACTCTAAGGTTTTTTTCTCAAAAATTAAAATAGCGAGACTTGGTCTTGAAAAGAACTTTAAAAGATGGAACCACCAACAAGCTCACTCGAAATTGGGAATGACCTTATAGAATAATAAAAGAAGTAGGAAAAGGAGCTTTCCGACTATAGCACCATGATGGACGAAGGGTAACGCGTACATGGAGTTCAACAAACTTACCGATGTATTATAGTTAAAAATTTATCAAAGTATGCATGTGTATTCTTTACAATGTTGAAATACAAAAGGATTCCAAACAAATACAACAAAGACCTATAAGATATGGTCACCTATAGTGACCTCCCGAGTAAAATAAAAGATCTGTTAGAGGTGTTCACTCAAAGTGACCCCCAAGAAAAAAATTAAAGATGTGTCGAGACGAACACCCAAAAGTACACCCCGAGCAACATTAAATACCTATGAGAGGCGGTCACCCAAAGCGACCTTCTGGGCAACATTAAATACCTACAAGAAGTGGCCACCCAAAATGACCTCCCGGGCAACATTAAAGACCTATGAGAGGCGACCACCTAAAGTGACCCCCCAGGCAACATTAAAAACCTATGAGAGGCGACCACCTAAAGTGACTCCCTAGGCAAAATTAAGGACCCTAGAGAAGCAATCACCCAACGTGAACCCCCAACATTAAAAACCAATAAGAGACAATCATCCAAAGTTTAGCTTAGTCTCAAACCCTACCAAAAAAAAAGGGGAAATAAAAGAAAGGGAAAAGCGACAGCACATAATGAAAGAAAGGAAAAAGTGACAAAGGATATCATTCATGTTCAAGAATGGAAGTTACAAAAACCTCCTATCGCTCTTACACTTTACATTAGCGGTTTTTGTTTTTATGATTTTTTTTGGTTAATTTCTTCTACAAGTGTGACCTAGGTGGTTATTAACTGACTACCTCTCACGAGTCTTTTGGAGTCCTGAACAGTCATTGGCCGACTGTCTCTTACGGATCTTTTGGTGTCCCGGATAGTCATTGGTTGACTACCTCTCGTGGGTCTTTTTAGTGCCCCAGACAGTCATTATTTGACTATCTCTCATAGGCCTTTCGGTGCTCTAAGCAGTCATTGACAGATTGCTTCTTACGGGTCTTTCAGTGTCTCGGACAATCATTGGTCAACTACATCTTGTGGGTCTTTTGGTGCCACGGGCAATCATTAGCTGACTATCTCTTGCAAGTCTTTTTGGTGTCCTAGGTAATCATTGGCCAACTACCTCTCACAGGTCTTTTGGTGCCCGAAATAGTCATTAGCCAATTGTTTCTCACAAGTCTTTCTGTGCCTAGGTAATAATTAGTCGATTGTCTCTCACGACAATAAAAAATTATAGATATATACATATAATTTTCTCAAAGTGAAATGATGCATTTGCATACCTTCACACCACTTCACTTTAACATAGGTGTGTTGCTATTTCAAATACCTCTTTGCATCTTAATGTATGGAGTTTAAAAAATACAAAATATAATTTAGAATTATGTACTATAATTTTGTAAGTAATATCTTTTTAAATTATTTATCAAAAACAATATCATAACAAAGAAAATTTTTATATAGTGAATTAGTGACTATTTTATAATTTTTTTTCTTAGTCTTATTCTTTCTCAACAAAATTAAAAAACAAATAAATAGCTCAGCCTTATCACATGAGTTTCTTAACATCAAACTAAAAATTTTTACATTCAATTCAGACAAAAAATTTAGAATAGAAATATTATATTTTATTGTACAATTAAGTTCAAATATCGTGGCTGTTTCAAATTGTTTTATTAACATTTTAACAAATGTTATATCTAAATTTTATTGCAAAATATTATTAATAATATTTTATTTAATAAATATTATTAAAATTATAGAAAAATATTATTAAAAAAATATTATTAATATTTTATAATAGTAAATGAATGAATGGATAGTTATTAGAAGAATAGTAATAACATACATGCTCTTTTATTTGTTAAAATTTATTAAAAATTATAAAATTATAAATGAAACTCATTAAATCAAAAATAAAATTTTATAATTTTATAATTTTTAATAAACTTTAATTAATAAAAAAATATTGAATAAATTTTAATTAATAATAAAAAATATATTTAAAAAAATACGTTAAAAATATGTTGTTAATGTTTCTATATTATATCAGATTTAGACTGCATAACAGATGTTTTGTTAGGCGATAGTCACCTTTTCTGTATTCCTCTGTATATCTGTGGGTCAAAATTAAAGGTAATAAATAGAATCTATGACCTCAAAACCTCTAACCGTATCAAATTGTTCAAATAAATAATTTGATTTGAGAAAATTAAGTAAAACTATTCATTAAACTAACCCTGCCACTTCACCATCGACGAACCATGGATACCAAATCATATCCAATTTCAAATTAAGTGACTTCACAATATGTTATCTAGAAAATGAAATAATTTGTTTCTTACCTCTTCAGAGGTTCTTTACTTATGTTAGGTAAGATTGCAACTATTAATTAAAGGGAATTAAGATTTAAGGAACTTACCAGTAAATTAGAGATCGCAGGTTTGTGTTTGTTAAGATTTTGAAGGTATTCGAGGACACTAGGAACATTCTGTGTATATGCAACACTGCACTGCGATTGCATCTTTCGAAGTGATCTTTGGTTCCCTGTGTTGATATTACATTTTCTTTATCATGCAAAATTTAATTTACTTTTTCAATTATGATAACATATAATTAGGGAATATTTATTACTGCTTACCCACCTCTCTAACTTGAATAGCCTTTAGAACATGTTGATCATTTGCCCACAATTCTCCAAGTGCAATTCGGTCACCCTGTATGAAATTTTAATTGTAATTATAATTCAGTTACAGAGGAAAAATCACTTTGATTCTTAAAATTAAAAGTTGTTCTCACATTATCTCAAAAATTGAAAGAATTAAAAAATTAATTCCAAAAGTAACAAATACTTAATTCATCAAAATCATCGTATAAGATCTAGTTATGCTCTATATAACCATCCACGAAAGGTGATATTAATTTATTAAATAATATCATCACACAATACCCAACTAAGCTCTATATAATCATTTATGCAAAGTAATATCAATTTATTAAACAACATTAATAAACAAAGTCGAACTAAGTTCTATATGGTCATTTGTCAATAAAATTGCAGCTTGGTATGCCATCATAATGTATAAAATTCTTGAGAAGAAAACCAAAATCGCAATTAATTCCAAAATTAGATAACTAAAAAGGTAAAATTCATAAGCATCAACAGATTACTGCACAATACATCTAAATTTTGAATCATATTTACATTTATAACAACTCGAGATCACCCAGAAATTGTGTCCAAGAACATTGCAGGGGGAATATATTATCCCTTTTTATCTGAATGAAGAGAAATAGACCACCAATCAAATTATGAGTGCTGCTTTGACTCTCCCAACAAGCTAGTACTCATTTCCCAGCATGGTATGTGTTTTCAAAAGAAAGCTGCTCAAGATGCAAATAGAATACAATGTTATTGCAATATACTAGGCATTAATTTTTTAGAATCAAGAGAATTTGCAACTGGTCACTTCTATATTCGAAGGACTAATTTCATTTAAGAAAAAACAACAATTAAGGAGCCCACAGTTAAGGAGTGAGTGAAGTTTCGTACCGATGAAATAATCACAGAACTTTATCATTCTGGCAAAGTTATCCTCCTCTTCGGTGCAGGAAGTTGTCTAACGGATTCTGATTCAAAAATATCCTTGCTACTGCTGCTAAACATCTTAAACCCCGATATTGTGGCATATACTGGAAAGGTGTAACATGTATTGTAATACTAGTTGTTGAGTGATCCCCGTCTCCAACGAAATGCACTTAACAAGGCTCTCCTTGTCCAGGGTAGGTGAAAGCTCCGGCTAACACAATTTAAACGCAATCCTTGTCCACACGACACTCGAGTTCTCTGCAATTATTTAAACGAAGATTCGATACAAATGGTGGAAGCATTGGCAGATGCTTGAGTTTCCAGCAATCATTTAAATCAAGTTCTTCCAACAATGGTGGAAGCTCTGGAAGAGACTCGAGTTCTCTGCAATTATTTAAACGAAGATTCCATACAGATGGTGGAAGCATTGGCAGATGCTTGAGTTTCCAGCAATCATTTAAATCAAGCACGTCCAACCATGGTGGAAGCTCTGGAAGAGACTCCAGTTCTCTGCAATTATTTAAACGAAGATTCAATACAGATGGTGGAAGCATTGGCAGATGCTTGAGATTCCAGCAATCATTTAAATCAAGCACTCTCAACGATGGTGGAAGTTCTGGAAGAGACTCGAGTTCTCTGCAATTATTTAAACGAAGATTCGATACAGATGGTGGAAGCATTGGCAGATGCTTGAGTTTCCAGCAATCATTTAAATCAAGTTCTTCCAACAATGGTGGAAGCTCTGGAAGAGACTCGAGTTCTCTGCAATTATTTAAACGAAGATTCCATACAGATGGTGGAAGCATTGGCAGATGCTTGAGTTTCCAGCAATCATTTAAATCAAGCACGCCCAACGATGGTGGAAGCTCTGCAAGAGACTCCAGTTCTCTGCAATTATTTAAACGAAGATTCCATACAGATGGTGGAAGCATTGGCAGATGCTTGAGTTTCCAGCAATCATTTAAATCAAGTTCTTCCAACAATGGTGAAAGCTCTGGAAGAGACTCCAGTTCTCTGCAATTATGTAAACGAAGATTCAATACAGATGGTGGAAGCATTGGCAGATGCTTGAGTTTCCAGCAATCATTTAAATCAAGCACGCCCAACCATGCTGGAAGCTTTGGAAGAGACTCCAGTTCTCTGCAATTATTTAAACAAAGATTCGGTACAGATGGTGGAAGCATTGGCAGATGCTTGAGTTTCCAGCAATCATTTAAATCAAGCACGCCCAACAATGGTGGAAGCTCTGGAAGAGACTTGAGTTCTCTGCAATTATTTAAACGAAGATTCCATACAGATGGTGGAAGCATTGGCAGATGCTTGAGATTCCAGCAATCATTTAAATCAAGCACTCTCAACGATGGTGGAAGCTCTGGAAGAGACTCGAGTTCTCTGCAATTATTTAAACGAAGATTCCATACAGATGGTGGAAGCATTGGCAGATGCTTGAGTTTCCAGCAATCATTTAAATCAAGTTCTTCCAACAATGGTAGAAGCTCTGGAAGAGACTCGAGTTCTCTGCAATTATTTAAACGAAGATTCGATACAGATGGTGGAAGCATTGGCAGATGCTTGAGTTTCCAGCAATCATTTAAATCAAGTTCTTCCAACAATGGTGGAAGCTCTGGAAGAGACTCGAGTTTTCTGCAATTATTTAAAAGAAGATTCGATACAGATGGTGGAAGCATTGGCAGATGCTTGAGTTTCCAGCAATCATTTAAAACAAGCACGCCCAACGATGGTGGAAGCTCTGGAACAGACTCGAGTTCTCTGCAATTATTTAAACAAAGATTCGATACAGATGGTGGAAGCATTGGCAGATGCTTGAGTTTCCAGCAATCATTTAAATCAAGCATGCCCAACAATGGTGGAAGCTCTGGAAGAGACTCGAGTTCTCTGCAATTATTTAAAAGAAGATACTTTAAGGATGGTGGAAGCATTGGCAGATGCTTGAGTTTCCAACAATAATTTAAATCAAGCTCTTCCAAGGATGGTGGAAGTACCGGAAGTGACTTGAGTTCTTGGCAATATTCTAATGTCAGTTTTCTCAACATTGAAAGTTGTTTTAGGTTTGTAGGCAAACTCACAATATTAGTTTCACTTAGGTCTAAGTCTTCTAAAGACATTAATACACCAATTGATGATGACAATTTGGGTATGGTAGTGGAAGAAAAGTTCAACGGTGTCATTCCCTCTGATTTAACTGAGATTTCCTCGAGAGATGAACAACCTTTGAGTATCAATGCATGCAGCGATTTGGAATGAACACAAAGTTGACGCAAGCTTTCACAATGAGACAGATTAACACTTTTAAGTTTTTCTGCCTTAGATAAGTCTAGCATTTTAAGGCTGCTACTCTTCATGCGAAGCTGTACAAGTTGTGTAGGAAGCGACAAAGACTCAAGACAACATCTATCCCACTCAAGGTACTTCAATTCACCTGGCAATGTCTCAAGACCATTAGGAAAACCGACATTGGAAGTGTAGAGAGTCCACCAACTACCACTGATTTGAAGAAATCTCAGGTTAGTCATCTTTGCAAAGGAATCAGAGCTCCAAGATAGATCCTCAGTTAATTCATTCAGATTTAATTTTATGCCTTCAACATCAGTTCCCTAACAACAATAATTAAAATAATAATTAGCAAAGGTTATAATACTAGCTACATTCTAAAAAGATACGTGTATTGTCAAATAGAAGCAATTACATCTTCCCATTTACCTTGTTATGTTTCAATGCATCATGCACTTGCTCAAATTTCCACAATCGACTTCCTCTTCTAGTGTCATCAGACTTTCTATGAACAATTCCTCGACCCATTTCTTGTAACAAGTCATGCATTTCTATCCGATTGTCATCTGAAATTGTTATGAGAGCTTTATCTAAAAGGACTTCTATCCCTGATTTTGGAAAGAAACCAAAAGCTTCCAGTAGGTCTGTTACCCAATCTCTTTTTTTTCCTCTGAAGAAGCATGCAATGTCTAAAAAAATGTCCTTTTCAAAACATTCTAAGTCATCATAGCTTAATTTCAATACCTTCTGAATATCCCTATTTGGAATCTCTTCAAGTTTTTTCAATTCACTTTTCCATGCCTCTATTTTTCTTGTACGAAGACTTGAACCCAGAACCTTCAAAGCCAAAGGATTATTTTTGCAATAGGAAACTACTTGTTTTGAAAGAATTTCATATTTATCTTTTGGTTGTTTTTCTCGAAAAGCAGCAGAATAGAAAAGCTGAAGAGAGTGATGAGAGCTTAATCCCTTAACCTCATATATTTCATCAAATGGGCTAAGTAGATGCCTATTTCTAGTTGTAATAATGACTCTACTCCCTGTCTCTGGGCCCAAGAAATCACGTTCTTCAATTAATTTTTCTAATTGCTCTGATGTAGTCACATCATCCAACACAATGAAAACTTTTTTACGTCGAAGCCTTTCCACGTCAAAATCATTGAAACTATCTTTTTTTTTCTTTAACAACGTAGAAAAAAGATCGTCACATAAATCTTTAAGATTGTCTGATTTTTCCCATACTTTTTCGAGAAAGCAACAACCTTCAAACTCATATGACAGGTTGTCATATAAAACTCTAGAAAGGGTGGTTTTTCCTATGCCACCCATGCCCCATATTCCAACAATTTTAACTTCACCTGTCCCAATTTTTAATAATGATAAAATTTGGTCATAATTTTCCTCAATTCCAACCAGTCCTTTATGTATAGTAGGGTGGCTAGGATATCTAGAAGGCAATTTTTTCAAAACATCTTCAATAATGTCCTTAAGGAATTCAACTTCGCTCCTAGCATATGAAAAGGGAAACAAAGAAATAAATTATGTTTTATAATAAGTGAAACAAATTCTAAAGAAAAAACAACTATAAATGGTTATATATAGTCTATAATCAATATAATAGTGTACTAGAGAAAGAAATAAAATAGTATAACAGGGGAATGAAAATAACATAACTTAGAGAAGATAATCAATGCCTTTGTTTTCCCAAGCAACAAACTACTTAAGCAAACTACCATGGAAGGTGTTATACTACAAAAGTATGCTAAATTTAGAATCAAATATGGCTAACTCAATTTAAAAAATAACTTGTCTCTCTCCTATTTTTCATTTAAAAATTTACTCACAATAAGTTCATTTTATTTACCTTCCTCGGGACTCCCACCCAGCTAAATTGGCTGCTTCCTTGAGATCATATCTCCATTTGTTGCACCTGAGATCTCCCTCATGTTTTGCAAAGGCTTGCTCGTAGCTCCCAGTTTGATTTCTCACATGGGATGGATCGATGTTATAAAATACTGGTATCACTATCTGCTTTTGCGATTTCTTACATTCCAGAATCTTGCTGAGTTCATCCAAGCACCACTTTGAGGAAGCATAGTCCTTTGAGAAGACGACAATAGATACATGAGAATCTTCGATGGCTTTGATGAGTGCTGGTGAGATTTCATCTCCCTTTTCAAGCTGATCATCCATAAAGGTTTTGACTTTCTCTTCATTCAAAGCTTTATACAGATGGCTCATGATGTTTAAGCGGGTGTCTTCACCTCGAAAGCTGAGAAAAACGTCATACTTTTTATTGCTGATCCTTTGCTGCTCATCCATTATGATTTCCTAGTGCTGCCCCGTCAACGATCAAAACACTACATTTGAAGCAACGAAATGACTTTTACGTTTCAACGCATTATTAATACTTGACCTTACCATTATACATTGAAATTTATAAATCGGTCTAATATGGGGTCAAACATTTCAAAATTCTTACTCTTCCTCACATACAGAAGAATAAATAAACCTTTACCAAATTGCAAGTGTAAATTTGAGGTGTTTTGTTATCCTTGGAAGTTTCTTTGACCTTGATTAGTGGCTTGCTTTTGACTTGGAAAAGATGATAGTCAATCAAAACGATGAACTTTGTAAACAAGTAAATATAAAAAACCAACTAACTTGAATTAATGATGAATCTTAATATCAGATTAGGTGAACAGCAATGCAATTACAAACTTGAGCATAAAATTTAGACTCAGAATTTATTAATTAAACTACTGATTGACTGATATCCGTGATTGAAAATTATTTAGTATATTAAAATACTTTCATCAAGTCTTCACTTTAAATACGAATGGTATCGATTAAAAGAGAACTTAACATGCTGTTGAAAGTTAAATGTTTTATCTTTGGGCTTCTTTATTAGTCAGGTGTTACCTAATTTTCAGTTGTGTAACCCTTGTTATGCCCCTGAAAGCAAAGACGGCAGAAACAGAAAAAACACCTGGAATTTCATCCAGTTTGTAATAAAGCATATATAGTTATATATATTGGTCTGACAATAAAACCTGAAATCTCTGTTATAATCTATGTGATTACTTTCTATCAAACCAAACAATATTTAAATCAATCATTCATGGGTCAAATTCTATTAATAGGTGCTTCCAGAACATTACCTTAAGCCTTAAACAACCTAGACTCTGAGAATAGCATTGACATCAAATGGAAATGAACTTATATCAGCAAACTACATCTTAACAACAGAATAAAACAAGGCGTCTGCATAGTTTGTACTTTCTAACCACTTAAAACATGCTTGATACTTCACTAGATTATTTACATTCTTAACCCATTCTCTTTTGGTTAAAACATGGAAAAGCAAGAAGGAATTAAGTTAGCCATATAATTTCATCATCTATTATTTCTATTCATAGGTGAAATTGAAAAAAATGGAGAAAAAGACCTTACCACAGACGCAATCCAACTTCTTGCAACAGAGAAGAGTACAGAGAAGAGTGCGATTATATAGTGCATATAAATATAATAGATCAAAATCTTACTCAAGTATGAAGGAAGAAGCTGAGAGAAGGTGTAAACAAATCCAAGTTTATGAGAAGTTTCATTAGAATTTCATGGGCTTTCTTAGCAGGTTCCTAGTAGGAGGGTCCAACATCCTCCGAAGAACGCGTTTCATGTCATGACTTTTTGACAAGTGTTGAGTACCGTGCTTTCTAAGAAGGTTCCTAATAGTGGGGACCAACATCCTCCGACAAACGCGTTTCATGTCATGACTTTTTGACTTTTTACAGTGTTGAGTACTGTGCTTTCTTAGCAGTAGGGTCCAACATCCCACGAGGTAAATATCAGGTATATATAGGTCTCCTACTGCAATACAGTAATTGTACTAAGTACTCTTGTAAAGTGTAAACTACTGCACATACATTAATGAAATTAGGGATACTTTGGGCCACCAAGTAATTGTCAGCTTCGATGACATCAAATATATCTACGTGGCTCCTACGGCAATACAGTAATTTTACTAATTACCTTCATTTTATATACTTTATTTGAAGTTTGAGTTACTTTTATGTTTTAACCTTTGATTCGTGCACAGTTTTTTACTTCTTTATTTGTTAACTATTACAAGTTTAAGTAAGTTGAATTTATTAGAATGCAACAAGAATACGATAAGCACTAAGGCTCTATGAGTCTATTTTTAGAGTTACCTATTGATAAACAAGATTTTTTATATAAAAATCGAGATTCAAATTAAAGTTTTTATTTTAGAAGAATATAATTTTTAGCGATAGGACTAATGCTTATTATTATATTCTTTTTTACTAAAACTATATATTCATTTTACGACCGTCTTCCTCGAAAAAAAAAAATAAACTCATTATTAAAATTGTGATAATTTTAATCTTCATTTTGCTTGTTTTTTTTTTTTTTTTTTTTTTTTTGGAAATTACATATATATTTACTATGTTTATGAGAAATTGTGCATACTTTTTAACTAACCTTCAATTTCATATATACTTTATTTAAATTTGTGACACTTTAACCTTCAATAATTAAGCTTTAGGTCTAAAATCTATTCTTACAAAAGACGAGTGATAAACTTCGTTTTTAGATTTCTTAATGCATATCAAATAAACTAAAGTTAACTATAGCATAGTCAACCCTAGGTCGAATTTTCTCAAAGACACAATGTGCTCGATTGTGATTTTATGTAAAAATTGGATGACACATAACTCAAGTGTAGAATGTAGACTCACTCTTGGCTAGATGCCGAGTTGCTCTCGGCAGAGATTGGTTCGATATGGACTCGGTAGAGTCTTATCCGACACAGTCTCGGCTAAGTGCTGACTGATGCAACAAAGTCAGACTTACTCTATTTCGGACTAAATGCAGGAAACATGGGGTTTTGAATTGCAAGTAACGAAAGACAGAAGGTAAACTAAGAACGTGAATACAATTAAACTAACTTACTCTACTACTACTACTGTGTTCATGTTCAGTCTCAATAATCAAATTCGTTCTAGTTCATTCACTCCAGTTCACAGTCCATATCAAACTTGGGTTTTCTTATGACGATCGTCAAATGTTCATCCACTGTCATACCGAGGATTTACACAATCGCTACCTCATCTGTTGGCAAGAATGTTCAGAGTTGATTTTAGGTTCTCAATTAGGTTCTCTAGTTGATTACCTACTGAATTAGTTAAACCAGTTCCAATCGACTTAGTTTAACATTGCTCACATTACTTTGTGCAATCGCAACGCAAATAGTAAATTAAAGTATAGGAATGCAAATAGAGATCAGAATTGAAGACGAAATACAAACACAAGATCTGAATTTAGTGGCTCCGCCTTCTATAGCAATCGCCATGGAAGAACGACTATGGTTCACCTCCGTTAGCTAGAACACTGATGATCGGATCCACTAGAGTGCGTTGGTAATCCAAGCGTTCCTCTCTGACAATCTTCGGCTTCTCAATTTTTGACTTGCACTTCCTCAATTGAGAGAAGCACCGTTGAGAGCATCGTGCACCACCGTGATTGTAGAAAACAAGAGCGAAAATAAAAACAATGGAAATGGAAAATATGAATTCCAAAGACCCTTAAGCACGCTCAGCTCCTACTATATATACATGAGCTAAACTTTGCTAAACGCACAACTAACGAATCCTAACAGAATTACAAACTGAATTGCCTATTCTACCCTTGCGAAGATTCTTCAAAGTGACGTAGCAGATTCTCTAGGAGTGACATGGTAGTGGGCTGGACTTTTTGAGCTGAGTTGGACTGCCAACGTGGACAGTGCCATTGGGCCACTTCTTGTGGGCTTGTGTGCACCACGTGGCTATTGGACCTACAGAGTCGTCCGGTTCTAGGATGAGTCAGTTTGGCCGAGACGACTCTCCTAAGCCACGACTTCTCATGATGGCTGAGATCATCCCTACTGATCCTGCAAGAAAGAGGAGTGAGTCTTTTATTAGTTAAGATTTTCAAATTAGCACAAATTTATGATTTCTCCATTTCTCGGTCCATAATATGAATCTTAGCTAAGACTTAGTTCTTAAACAGCAAATGATCTCTAAAACACTCATCTTAGGGTCTTGTAAGGTGTATAAAATACGACTCATCAGACCTCCACACTTACACTTTTGCACTCTTGGGCAAAATAAGACTTAAATCGTCAAGGAGAATTTCAAAACAGAGAAATAATTTTACTTGACTTCCTTCAGTTAAAACAAACAAAGTCTGCATTCCTTCACTCTGGGACTGAGACATTCAAGCAATCTATGAAAATTAATTCTTCTGTATCCAAGGCAAATGTGTGACCTGCAAACATCAAAGAGTGACCAAGAGTGACAGAGTTCTCTCTTAAGAAAATATTCTCTCAGTCTCTCAAGTTTTTGGGCTTGTATATACACTCAACGTCTCATGTAAATGGGATTACCAAACCTTGACTGGTCTCTCCTTCGACACCTTCAAAAACACGTGCAGTCATGATCAAAAGGGCTTCCTTCTTGGCTTGTATCGTGGCTTGGGTCAAAAGGTGGGGTACAGGATGGGTAAGTGAGTTTTCCAACCACAAGGGCGAGAGGAGCAATGGGGAGTAGGCTCGCTAGCATGGAGAGTATCCCCAAGGTACTGCAAGTTCACTCAAAACAGTTCGTTTCTTCCCTTTTTCTAATTTTCTTTTCTTCTTTTTCTTACTTCTTATTTTGCAGCTTTATGCTATGTTTTTGTTACAACTTATGGCTTTTAGTTGCTTCTTTTACTTTCGTTTATTTTCCTGCACTTGTTTCTTTTTTTCTTTTCTTTTTCGACCCTTTTTGAATACACTACTCTTACTTTATCCCCTGATGTCTCCCCCCACACTTGATCACGACCTACTCCCAAAACAATTCCAAAGCTCCTCTATCCTCTAAGGTTGAGGTTAATCATTGTTTTTCTGGCTTTGACTTGTAATGAGCTATTAAGAAAGAATGGTCATTCAAGCTCAAAGAGGGTAAACAAGGGATAAATTTTCAAGGTAGGTCCATTTGGCTCGAGGCTTATTAGAAACATGACCTAGATCATCTCATTCCTGCATGCGAAACCAGATATATCCAGAGAGTCAAGGAAAAATCCATAATAGACAGTTAGCATGGATGCAAAAATCATACAAGAAAGAGAGAATAGAAAGAAGCAAGGCCTTCTACATGTACATAGGCTCAACAATTCTCACATAGTTAATTAGTCTACCATTGATGGTCTATCTTTTTTGTTTTTCAAGCACCTATTACCTAGGGATGCAAGAAATTCATTCCCTATCAAACTTGAAAAATTTGTCCTCCAGGGTTCTGAATTGCTTCCTACTGATTCATCCAATACTTAAAAAACTCATCTCAAAATTCTCTTTTCAAGGTGTTTTTCTCAACAATCATAGTTCAGAATTCAGTTAGGAAAAACAAAAGAAAAATTATGACAAAAGTTGAAATTGGTTGGGCCGAGTCAGAGTCGACATGGACTTGGTAAGTCGGAGTCACTTAGACTCGGATCAAACCGCCTTTATTCATAACAAAGGAAAATGACTTGAAAAGAACATAAAGAAAGGAAAGGAAACAAAAAAGAAACAGAAAAATGAAAATCTAAGTTAAAACAAAAGTTAAAATAGATATGGAAGTTGAACTTTGAAGAACAAGACAAGGGTTCAAGCACAAAATTTAGCAAGCCTTGGATGGCCATGCAATCCCCTCCACACTTAAATTTTTCATTGCCCTCAATGCATGTTATGACTAGAGAGGGATTGGGGAAGTTGGCTCAATGTGCGCCATCTAGCAGGGCTGGTTCCATTAATGGAATGGTCTCCAAGTCGCTTGTAGTTGGTGTTGGGCCTTCATGGAATAATTTGATCTGATGCCCATTAACCTGGAAGGTGCTGTTAGTGTGTTTGTCTTTTAGCTCTACTGCACCATAGGGAAAAGCATTAGTGATAACAAAAGGTCCATCCCATCTTGAACAAAGCTTACCTACAATAAGCTTGAGGCGTGAATTGAACAGGAGTACTTTTTGGTCAACTCAGAATTCTTTTCTCAGGATCTGCTGATCATGTAATTGTTTAACTTTCTGCTTGTAGATCCTAGAATTCTCATAGGCTTCCAAGCGGAGTTCGTCTAGTTCTTGTAGTTGGAGCTTCCTATACTGACCAACTTGGTCATAGGCCAGGTTGCATTGTTTGACAAGCCAGTAAGCTCTGTGTTCTAGCTCCACCAGAAGATGGAAAGATTTACCGAAAACAATCCAGTAGGGAGACATCCCCAACGGAGTTCGATATGCAGATCTATGCGCCTAGGGAGTGTCCTTTAGGAATCGACTCCAATCTTTCTGGCTGGGATTTGTCATCTTTTACAATGTTTTCTTAATTTTCCTGTTAAACACTTTAGCTTGGCCATTAGTCTGAGGGTGGTAGGCGGTGGCAATTCTATACATCACCCCGTACTTGTGGTGTAAGGAGGTCATGGCTCTGTTGTTGTAGTGATTGCCATGGTCACTTATGAGCGCTTTAGGCACACCAAACCGGCAGAAGATGTTGGATTTCAGAAAATCTACTACTGCCTTGGCATCATTGGTCTTGGTGGCTATGGCCTCTACCCATCTTGACATGTAATCTACGGCCAATAGAATGTAAGAATAACCATTAGAGACTGGGAATGGCCCCATGAAATCAATACCTCACACATCAAAAACTTCACAGAACAGGATGGGCTGTTGGGGCATTTCATGCCTTTTGGTAATTGCCATTCCAGCTTTTTGGCATTTGTCGTAGGTGGAGACGAATTGGTAAGCGTCTCCAAAAATAGTGGGCCAATACAAGTCGTAATCAAGCACTTTCCTGGTAGTTCGAGTTGATCCATAGTGTTCGGCTCCAGGTGCTGCATGGCAGAGTTGGAGGACCAAATTGATCTCGGCTTTAGGGATGCACCTGTGAATAACTTGATCACTACAAAGTCTCCGTAAGTAAGGAAGGATCATCCAAATGTAGTATTTGGCATCACTCCGGAGTTTTTCTTTATATAGCCAAGAGGCCTCTAGTGGGAACTGAGATGTTGCTACAAAATTGCAGATGCCTGCAAACCATGGTGTAGGCGTTGTGATGTGCAACAATTGCTCATCTAGGAATTCATCTATGATAGGCATTGGTTCGCTCTCCCTTCCAATTCTGCTCAAGTAATCTGCTACAAAATTCTCAACACTCTTCTTATCTCTGATCTCTATGTCGAATTCTTGGAAAAGAAGCATCCATCGGATCAGTCTCGGCTTGGCATCTAGCTTCTTCAACAAGAATCTCAATGCAGCATGGTTAGAGAATACAATGATTTTTGAACCGAGAAGGTATGAAAGAAATTTGTCTAAGGCAAATACAATGGCCAAGAGTTCCTTTTCGGTTGGTGTGTAGTTTGACTGAGTTAGGTCCATTGTCCAAGATGCATAGGCAATCACATGCACTGCCTTGTCGACTCCAGCTCTTTGGCCTAAGACGACTCTCAATGCCGAATTGGATGCATCACACATGAGCTCAAATGGCAGCTCCCAGTTAGGTGCTTGCAGGATGGGGGCAAATGTTAGTCAGCTTTTCAGCTTCTGAAAGGCTTTGATACAAGGTTGATCGAATTTGAATTCCACATCCTTTTGTAGTATGTTGGACAATGGTAGGGCAAGTTTGCTGAAATTCTTGATGAATCTTCTGTAGAAGCCTGCATGTCTTAAGAATGAGCGAACTTCCCACACAAAAGCGGGGTTTGGAAGAGAGGTGATGATATCTATATTAGATTTGTCCACCTCAATGTCTCTATTGGATACTAGATGACCCAACATGATTCCCTCTATCACCATTTTTCGAAGTTAAGCACTAAATTTGTATCAATGCATCTCATCAACACCTTGGATAGGTTATCCAGACATGTGTCAAATGACTTAGCATACATGGTGAAGTCGTCCATGAATACCTCCATGCAATCTTGTAGCAAGTCCGAGAAGATGCTTGTCATGCAACGTTGAAATATGCTCGGTGCATTGCACAAGCCAAATGGCATGCAAGTGTACGCAAAGGTGCCAAATGGGCAGGTGAAGGTAGTCTTGTGTTGATCTTCAGGTTCAATATGGATTTTCATGTAACCGGAGAAACCATCCAAAAAATAGTAGTGGGACTTTCCTGATAATTTTTCCAAGACATAATCTATGAAAGGCAAAGGAAAGTGATCCTTGCGAGTTGCCTGGTTAAATCTTTTGTAGTCTATGTAGACTCGTAAGTTGTTCTAAATCCGCATAGGTACCAACTCATCACGTTGGTTTTTCATGACAGTCATCCTGGACTTCTTTGGTACTACTGGCATAGGGCTCACCCATTGGCTATCCGAGATGGGGTAGATGATCCATGCAGCAAGGAGTTTTGTAACCTATTTCTTAACTACGTCCAGGATGGTCGGATTCATTCTTCTTTGCTATTGCCTTATGGGCTTGGCCTCCTCCTCCATTAAAATTCTATGCATGTAGATGGATGGGTTTATTCCTAGAATATCATATAGCTTCCACCCAATTGCCTTCTTCTGTTGCCTTAGGACTTGCAACAATTTATCCTCCTACTCCTGGTGGAGATTGTTGGCAATGATGACTAGAAGTTGCTACTCCGTGTCCAAATAGGCATATTTTAAGTGACCTGGCAATGGTTTTAATTCCATGAGTCGTGGCGAGGATGAAGAATTGGCATTAGATGCTTTCGGATCTGGCTGGCCAACTTGGGTTAAACTCGGCACCATATGTGCCGACATGATCTCGACCTTTGGCTATTGTGGCCGACTCCTTTCTCTAGACTTGGTTCTTGTCAGATGGAAGTCGGACTCGGCTCTTTGTTCAACTCTGAAGTCAGATCCATTGAATACAATTCTCGCCTTGATTGTCCGAGATAGACTCGACTTCAGCTTGGTTCTGGTCTTCTTTAGTTGAGATGGTCTCAGCATGCGTTTGTACATGCAAATCGGCCTTGACCATTGTCTTTTTGGCTGAGATGATTTCAGTCCTCTCTTGGTCTCAGCTTCCTTTGGCTGACTCGTCCTCGATCGTGAAAATAGTTGCCAACTGTGTTGAGAATAACTTCTCGGTTTTGGCAACTTGAACTTCTGCTTCAATAGAGCACTTCGGGTTCTCATGCTTGCACACTTGGTCTAATACTTTGAGCAATTCAGCTTCAAAATCCAAATTGGCAATGTCATTGATATTTTCCACGGGGTTGGAAAGATTATGTACTTCCCTTGATTCAGTATAGTTGACCTATTCTTCTGAGATGGACCCTAAGCAACCAATTGAATCAATTCTCTCAGTAAAATTGTTAATATCTTCACCGTGGCTGTCTAGTTTGAATTATTCCTCAACTAGTTCATCAATCAGATCAATGCCAAAGAGGGAATGGTCTTCGATGGGGTGCTTCATGGCTTCGAAAATATTGAATTGCACCAATGTGTCACCAAATTCCATTGAGAGCGTCCTGACATGCACATCAATCTTTGTTTTGGCTATCATCAGGAATTGTCTCTCCAAAATCAAGGTTGAGTCCTTCCCAGATGTTTCGTCCTCCATATCCAGCACATAGAAATCAGCTGGAAAAAATCAGCTTGTTCACTTGGACTAGAACATCTTCTAGAATGCCTAAGGGTTGAACCACACTTCTGTTTGTTAACTGTATTGTCATCCTTATAGGTTCCAAGTCACTAAATTCAAGGATTTGTAGATTAAAGTCGACATGACATCAATTGAAGCTCCTAGGTCCAGCATGGCATTGGCAAAGGTACATTGGCCAATGATGCATGGGATTGAAACATTCTAGGATCTTGACATTTCTTCAATAGTGATTGCGCTCCTATAGTGAAGTTTTCATTCCTGGTTAACGTTGATACTTTGCCTCCAACTTCTACACTCCCCATCATCTTCTTCCTCTTATGCACACACAATTCCTTAAGGAATTTTGCATACTTAGGAATTTGCTTAATGGCATCAAGGAGTGGAATGTTGATTTCCACCTTGTGGAACATCTTCAACAGTTCTTTGTCAGACTCTGATTTCCTTGCCGAGACAGTCCGAGTTGGAAACGACAATGGGATAGTTTTCTCTTGTTGCTGCACCTATGAGTTGGCATCCAGTTCGGAGTCGACTTCGGTTGATCTCGGTAGCTATGGTACTGGTTAAGATAGTTCTTTTCCACTTCTTAGCGTAAATGCACTTGCGTTCCCTCTCGGATTCAGAATTATTTGTGAGGGAAGGTTGCTGGATCGAACCGACTATAAATGGCTCACAATGTTGGCTAACTGTCCTATCTACGTGTTGAGGTCTTGGATTGTGACGTTCATATTTTGTTGGAACTGCATGTTGCTGGAGCTTACAAATTGCTGAAACTCTAAATTGTTGGCTGCAAGTTGCTTCATCAGGTCCTCTAGAGATGAAGAATTGCCTTAAGGTGGCATTCTCTATTGTTGCTGCTATTGGAAAGGTAGTGTTTGGTATTGCAAACTCGACTGTTGGTAACCTACTGATCCTTAAGGCACATTCGGTGTAGGTCCAAATCTCTGAGCTGCATAAGGCCCTTGATTCGGTCTTGGTCGAAATGGTTGTCTTCCATACTGTTGATTATCAAATGGCTGGTTCTAATATGGTGCTTCCCATATTGATATCCACCTATGGCTCCAACATTCTCTGGTTGGTCTGACTCAGTTTCTTGTAATGTGGGACATAAGTCAGTGGGGTACTTCATAGAAGTACATATGCCACAAACTTTGGCTGCCAAGTTTTTGAACTTCAATGTTGTCCTCAATGCATGCAGCCTTGAATATATATAGATGAAATAATAAGAAATCCTTGTCTATGTGAATGATTGAGAGGGAAGGGGTATGAGATAAGAGTCGGGGGACCAAAAGGGAGACAGGGGCATATGGTGTAGCCTTGGAGGACTTTCTCAAGGTCGAATGTGACATGTAATAGCAGATAATTTGATGGTCTATGATCTCTCGCCATCCATAGCCTTATAATTGGTAAGCCAGAGATTACTTTCCAGCTGTATTGTACTTCAACATTAGACTGTGTTATCAATCTGAAGAAAAAATGCCCAAAGCATGTTTACAAAATTATGGAATACCAATTAATGCATGAATTGATTTCACTTAGGCACGTACGTCTCATTTGATTACAAGTAGAGGTTTTTATGTGAGCCTTTGTTTGATAAGGTGGGGGTTACACATGTCTAAACAACTTTATCATTGATAGAGGCATTGAAGACAACACCATGTGATACCTCATGTGTATGTCCTCCATCCTTCAACAATTATTTTCTTATAATTTAGTATCTAGGGAATCTAATTTAAAACTATATATACACTATCATTTGCCTTCACAAAGAATACAAGTCATTGGCATCCTCAAGCATCAACATTTAGGTTCATTCTTTCTAAATTTAAGATTGTTCTTCCTTCAAACAAGTACAAAAAATGGGTTTCCATTTACCTGCTATTCGATGGGCATCATTCACAGCCAGCCAAGCAGCTTCAAAATCTGTGCAAATCCCAAAGGACTATGTTGCAGTGTATGTTGGAGAGAAACAGAAGAGGTTTTTGGTTCCCATATCATACTTGAATCAACCTTCATTCCAAGACTTATTGAGTGAAGCTGCGGAAGAATTTGGATATGATCATCCCATGGGTGGCCTCACAATTCCATGCACAATTCCATGCAGTGAAGATGTCTTCCAACATATAACTTGTCGCTTGACTGGACAATAAATCTCTCACTGGAGGAGACGGACATAGATTAGTAGACACATTTTCTACAATACGCATCTTCACAACTTGTAAAAATTAACCATTTTTCAGTAATGATAACTAATTTGATTACTAAGTGTCTCTATTTCATTAATTACAATGTTCACTTCTCTCTTCTATTAATTAGAACCTCGGGTAGTCATTATTACAAGTTTAAATAGCCTTCTAAATGATTTATGCACATACATTGTAATATTGTCATTCCTTTCTCGGTCACTGCAATTAAGTAAGTTGATAAGCAAAAGGATAGTATATTATAAGCAAAAGGACATCACTTGCTGAATTTTATCTGAGTTTGAAATATATCATTCAACTGTCATTTGAGACGTGTTTATATATGGGTGTTTCTCTACCTATGTATTGTATAAACTAAGAACCCTATACCTCAATTAAGCTGATCAGTGTCAGTCTTGGTTCCCTATTTATGTGATGCTATGACTCATCATTTGGTGTGCGTGGATCTTGTCATGAATGGTCATGATTAAATTACAAAGTCACATAAGTTTTTTAAAAAGTCACATTAAATATTGACCATCCATATATAATTGTATGGGACATATTTAGTGAAAAGATCATTATTTCAAGAGAGTGAGGAGTGAATCTAAGTTATGCAACCATGTGCATATGGTTAAAATTAAATTTTATCTGGCCACTTAACTTTTTAAAAATCTCAAAAAACTTGTGTGCTTTAATCTTTTATCATTCTGTTACATGTTGCATTGTACTCTCCGTATCCTTCACAAGGACGAGTGGTGCAAGTTGTTGTGATAAAGAATTGCATTGATTTTGACTGGAGACAATATTATGGCGTGCATCCATTGAGTTTAATTGAAGCTCCTACCAGACAGCTACTATATATCCAGATAATTATAAACAGTGGAAATCGTTTCTTTTTAGATAGCTGTCATACAGTCATTGTAACGATGCCTACTTTATTCTGATTAATCCATAAAGTGAGCAAGAGATATGTGTGAGAAAGTGAAAATGTGAGATGTCTAGAGCATTGTTGAACACAAGAGGCAGGGCATTACATTGGTCAAACAATAATTAGATTTCTTGACCAACATGGTGTGCAATGGTTAACAAATAACCTTTCCCCTTGAGCATGTAGTTAGGAGTCCGTTCTCTAAATGCGTGTATGAAAAAAAATCTATTGGGAAAGACATTTATTGAGAGAGGTCGGCCCTTTAAATGGATCTTAATACTTTGAGGGATTAGTCCTTGGTTCCAGTTGCGGATACCCTGGATTCACCCAAAAAATAGTTAGATTTCTTGCTCTACAAATCTTTTTAATTTTAAGAAATATCTGTGTTGGCTACTCTTCTATTAACAAAGTAGGTCATTTACTCTAAAGTCTTTAGTAATTATTGATAAAGGCCTATAAGACAACACCACATGGTTCATGAAACCTTGTCTCTCACATAGCCCATTAACCATTCAATTCTGTAAAGAAGATTGTCCACAGAGGAACCCAATATATATATACTCATCATTGTACTCTCAACTAAATTATCAGGCTTCAAAATATTTGTTTCTTATCCAAGTTCTTCAAGATCATTCTATAGTCGTGTGTGTGAAGTAACAAACAAGAAAAAGAAACAATGGGATTTCGTTTATTTGGTGCTAGAAGAGCTAGACAAGCAGCATCAAAAGATGAGGAGGTCCCAAAAGGGTATCTTGCGGTGTATGTTGGAGAAAAAATGAAGCGGTTCATAATTCCAATTGGATACTTGAACTAACCTTCATTTCAGGAATTGCTAAGCAAAGCAGAAGAAGAATTTGGGTACCATCATCCCATGGGTGGCCTTACAATTCCTTGCAGAGAAGATGTCTTCTTAAATATCATTTCAGTTATCTCTTGAATAGTTCTGGACAAATATACTGACTAGATAATAGATTAGTATTTAGTTCAAGCAAACAATTTTGTAAAAGATTTCTTTTTCCTTTGCTTTCATGCAAATGTGGAAAATGTAAAGGAACAAAAGTTATTAGTTTTATTGATTAGTTTGCTGTAAGATCTTTTGTTGTGGAATTTAAATATATTCAAACTCATTGAGTTTGAGGAGTTGTTTTGTTTTTGCACAAAACCTTACCATTTTAGCACTTCACCAATTGCCTTCTTAGTTATTGAATCCATGCTGCAAGGAGAGAATTTTGAATCTAGAATAATGCCTATACCTTTGACCAATCATACCACCACCTCCCTGCAGTCACAGAAGTGACTGCATTAAATCTTAGCCATAAAAAATAAAATATATAGATTAAATATAAATGAAAATATAACTAAAAATTTGAACCCTTAGATGTTGACTGCAGTACCCTGCAGTTGCTTTTTAACCGCAGAGGATCCTGGTCCATTGCTTACTAAATATCAGATGATGCAACACTTATTGTAAATAATTTGTTGGATTTAAGGGACAAGCTCAGAAGAAAATTGAAACTTCATAAGAGAACAAGGGTTACAAAAGAACAACTAAAGCCCAAATATCACAAGAGAATAGCCACATCTAAAGAGAAAGTTCATGGAACTTGTTTACACGAAGGTATTTTGAAGTCTCTAATAGAAACCTAATAATAGCATAGTCAAAGGATATTTTTTTATATCTTTTAAATAGGGAGACTAATTCCCCTCCCATGACTGAGTTGTTGGACATGAAGAAAGGTTTTAAAGCTCACAAATTAATAATTCTTTTCAAAATCTGATATGCTTCTTTACCTTTTCGGGTTTGATAAAATTGTAGCACCAAGACCAATGCTAATCAGTCAAATTTTGAGAAGAACTAATTCTCCTTTGATAACTACCAAGTCACAAAAACATGCAACCAAAATAGCAAGAACTAAATTTTAGACAAACTAAGAATATTTTAGAAACAACACAAATTTGCACTGATTTAAAAAACTAGCTACCACCTAAATCAGTTTTGTACCTGATTTTTGAGTTATCTAAACACCCTTAATATCTATTCCTACGGCTCTGATAGACATTTAAGACATGTCAAATGCAAAAGGCAACACTGAATGGAGTGATGAGTATGTTGTCAATCAAACATAAAAGTAGCAAAAAAATATTCACTTAACCAACAATATTTACTAAATACCCTTAGCATCTATCCCTAGGCTATCTGATATTATTCATTTTAGACTCATCAAATGTATAGGGCAAAACAGAATCTAAACAATTTCTTAGATAAGTATGTTGTTAATGAAGCAAAGAATATTATTCACTACAGCAAGAAAATAAACATAAAATAGAAGAAAAACAAGCTCGGTTACATAAGTCTTAGCTCTTGATACATAGACTAGAATAAATTTGCACTTTCTGCCCTCTCTAACCTGCAGGAGCTGTTTAACACTCAAAAAGCATTGGTTTGCTTGACCACTGAAAGCTTATGAAGTGTCAAGGTTTCTGAAATCAATTTTTCAGTAAAATTGAAATAAAATTAACAAAATCTTGATAAATTAATGAATTTCTGGTATTACAAAAATTCTGCATTGTGAATCATTTGATCCTCTTATTCATTTTAGTAAATACCTGGAATCAGTCCTCATAAATGAATGACTATAATATAGTTTTTACATTTAATATAATTGAAAAATGAATGGAGATTTAAGCAAGAAGTCACAACTAGAAAAATATTTATATTTATGATGAAGGAAAAGTAGAATGTAAAATGGTCAAATAATGCCTTCAAAGGCTTCAAAATTGATAGATAGGCAGAGGAAAGAAACAACTTGAAACAGATGCTGATGGGCATGTGGAATATGGATATATGGAGGGTGGGGAATCAGGGGGAAGGTAAGCAATCATTTTGAGAATTGTCGGGTGGTTGTTGCCATATGGAAGAGAACCTTCTCTTTATATATTTTTCCTTTTCAAGTTTCTACCTTTCTTATGTTTACAACTTGTACTGCAATCAAGGCTAGTTCCTTGAATTCTCATCATATATTAATAGTAAATTTCAGTTCCTATCAGCATGGTATAAGATATTAGAGCTCCCGATCCTAAGAGTCTCTGGATGGTAGACACGCATAGAAAGTACAATGGAGAACGTGGAAAGAAGATTGGATGGGTTGCAAGAATCGATTAGCAAGCAAATGGACGAGATGATGAGGTCTATGAGTGGAATAGAAACCATCTTAGAGTCGCACATTGAGTGAAGTTTGATGTTGTACTTAAGCGAAGAAGTTCTCTCACCTAATAGACTAGTCTTTTGGGTTGGACTCTAGGATGAATTCAAAGGGGAATCAAATGTGAAGGCAGTGTACTAAGTACAAATCGAAGAGGTGCAGGGTTTAACCGGCTAATGGAAGAAGAGGAAGTGGATAAGCAAAGAAGGGACTACGCTTTCGTTGTGATGAGAAGCATCAACCTGGACATGTATGTCGCAACAAGCAGCTGCATGTATAATATTGTTGGGAGTAGGTGAGAGGGAGGAAAAGGCACTACAAAAAAAATAATTTTTACTGGAGGTTTATTTGCAGGGGTTACTAGAAACCGCCAGAAATGCTATAACTGGGAATTTATTTGTGGAGGTACAATAAACCGCCACAAAATGTTCATTTGAAAAAACAAAAAAGCAGTAAACCTCATTCGTTTAACCACATAACACAATCACACTAGTTTCCTCTTCTTCTCACCTTTCGCTCTCTCTTTCTCATTCTCAAAATGTGTTGAAGTTGTAGAGAAAATGGATTGAGAATTCTCTCTCTTTTTCTTTCTCTTCTCTGTGGATCATTCAGGTAACTGCTCTTCTTTTCCTTCTGAATTCATTTTATTTTGTTTCTTTTTTGTTTTCTTTCTATTGGTTTAGATTGGCTTTGTTTGTATACGTGGAACGAAATCCACTTTCTCTGTTCATCGTTTAATTTTCGGTTCAAGCGATTGTTTCCTTCTCTCTCTTTTCTTTATCTTGTTCTGTTTTTTAGGGTTTATGTTACTGTGACTCAAATGTTTGGATTGTAAACGATTTTCAACAGGTTAATTTGTTTCAGCAGGTTTGGATCGTGAACGAATATAAAACGCTTTTTGTGACTAAATGTGTCATTTTCAGCAGGTTTTATGTTTATCCTTTATTTTGCTTTCAGAACATGGTGTATTACAAAATATCGCATGTTGATCGTCGAATAACTAACCCAGAGCAAAGAATTGCCAGTGATGTGCCAAGGTTCTGTTCGGAGTTGAGTGAAATTGTATAGGATGATCTAACAGAAGTTACTGATGAACTTCTATACACTTGGTGGCTGTGTTCATATACTAGCCCAAAATATGTCTTATGCATATTGGTATCTTTGTAACTGAACTGTACTGTTTTATAAATTTCTCATTACCAGCTTTTATACACTGAGTTACCTGATGTCTGGAAGTTGTTAGAACTTAGATCTGATGTTAGAATCAGTGCTTGTCTTCTCAATCTACTGTTATGGACTTTTTAGGCATATGTATTTGGTGCTGCAATCAGAAACTTCTCTCCTTCATTTGGAAAACTTATGTCCAAAGAGCAACAAATGGAAGGAGAGTATAAACAGTTTCACTCACGATTAAGTACTAAAATAGCTGCATCTTGTTCTTGCCATTGTCCATCTCTGAGAATCTGAACAAAAGATATTAGAGAAAACTTTACTCATTAATTATATGCATGTAAGGAATCTTAAACACAAGGTATTGTAGCATAAATAACATTAAGCAATATATAGTACTAGAACAATTTCTATTTTTTTAAGGAGATTTTGTACACTCTGCATGGCATAGGTGATGAATTCCTAAGATGGATCATGGATGTCATCAACAAAAAAATACCTTTGTTTTAGGAGCTAAACAAGCCATTAGTGTTGCTGCAGCATTACTTGCATTATTTTCTTCTATAAAACTAATAGTTTAGTACTAGTAGGCATATAATCCCTATAAAGTCTTGCCAATCAAGACTGTCTCCCTGATAATTGAATTGGCTTTAACATTCTTGTCTTGCTTCAATGTTAAGAGAGGGAAAACAAGAAAGTTATTAACTATTATTGTCAAAATTGATTAATGCTTAATCCTTTTCTACATCACATGTAATGTATGTAAATCCACTGGCAGAAGAGACTCTGAAGTAGAGGAACCAGTTCAAATTTTCAATACTCCTCTCTGTGAGCAGGTATTATTTTTTTGTATTTCTCATTGCCTTTGTGCTTCCTCTTTTCTTTCTCTCTTCCCATTCTCCCATGTAAATATAAATAGTTAAGAAGCACAACGAAAACATGGTTATAAAATTGCACAACTCAGAAGTAAATTCTAGGAAGAACATCCAGGAGAAAACATATGATCTTTCTATAATAAATAAGGGAGTGCAAAGCATGAAAAGGAGCATTTTCTAGAACTTGGTTTGATGAAATCTTCCTCTGAAATTATACCCAAAGAATTAATTGTGCATTTCTTCTTTTTTTGCTAAGTATCTTTCTAGTTATTTCTGTAATTTGTATATCCTAATAATTGACATAAAAATTTTACACTGAAATGCTACTCATAGGGTATTGTCGGTTTTGGCATTGGTCTAGTAGCTGTGGTGAGTCTCTCAGGTTAAAATAACTCTTTTCTAGCTTTACCATCAAATCTTACTACAGTCTGATATATTTATGCTATTTATATCAATACCATTCTGCTTTTTGATATCCATTCTCTTGTGCTTCTTGTTTGTCTCTTTTGATATCAATACACTTCGATTCACCTTAGCCATCTCTGCTGGACATATGGATTCTTTACTTTTCCCCCCTCTCGCGTACCGTTTATAATTCATTTCACTATTTCATTATACAGCAATTGAATAACATTCATTATGTGTGTTGCATTTCTACGGTATCAAGTTCTTAGTACCAATTCTGAAATTTGAAGCCATTGCCAACTGTTTTGCTCTGATGCTATTCCTTTGAATCGATAGGATAAATATAATGCTATAATTTCATTCTTGACTTAACTGCAATTATTCCTTAATTTATTGGTGTAATTGCAATATCTCTTCTGATATTTGATTTAAGAATAGTATCTACTAAGTTCTAACATACTAGAGTGCTTTACACAGTTGGATAAAATAAACTAGCTAAAACTACTCAAATTAATAAGAGAAGACTTGATCAAATACCTTAATGTCCCCTTCTATACACCAAATTCCCACGACCTCGCATTCTTTATTTGCACGTGCACATATCATTTGGAACTTTTGTTTTTAAAGTGGCCCCATGGTGCAGGGGAGTCTAGGTAATGTGTGAGAGAGAAACATTATGTGAAGGCAAGAAATAGTACAAGACTATTAATGTGCTAAAATTTGAAGAAAAGAAATAGTATAACTTTGAGCCTTGCTATATTTAATGACTTTGTGGCTCAAGATGGAAGCTATCCAGGTACTGGTAAATTTGATGAGGTGGGTAGTGGAGATGGTGAAGGAACCACACTAAATTTGCCTCTTCCTGGAGGCTCAGGTGATACTACTATTAGAACTGTGTTCGATGACATAGTGCATGCAAGAGGAGATGTAGCCTTCGTGTGATTTGCAACTTTAATGTAAACAATGGAAAAAAGCATAGCTTCTCTCTTGCCTACGAAATCAGAACTCTTTCTCTTAGGATTTGAAGCTAGTATGCAGCTTTTGCAATTTTAATCAAGTAATTCTTGGTTCTAGTGGCTTTATCGTTTGGCTGTTGAAGAAGTATAAGAGGATGATTACATGCTGCCTTTATTGGAGGCTAATTTCTTTTATGAAGTTGTATGCCTTTATTGGAGGCTAATTTCTAATTAAACATTCTTCTATTGAAAAAACATCATTGTAATGCCAACTAAATCAAAAGTTCCATAAGCTCTTGTACAAAGTTAAATTCATATAGGTTAAGGTTGCAATGAAAATGAAGTGAACAATACATGCTATAGGTTAAGGTTGCAATGAATGTAAGAGTGGGAGAGAGTGCTTTTGTAGGGTGATTAGGGGAGAGGGAGAGAGATAAAATCCTTTGAGGTTGGCAGATTAGGTTCAGTTAGAGGAGAGGTTGAATTTTAAGTTTATTCTCTGCTTTGCAGTACCGTTAGCCTTAAATTCTTGAAAATTACTTGCAGAAAACTACTTATAATTAAGTGTGAACTATCGAACTTGCCATTTGTCTTTGACTATTCTGTATCATATACTGGAAAATTTTTAAGCTCGTGTTTGAGTATATAAATCTATGTAAATAGGGGTTTTCTCCTGGTGCACGATTTGATCCCTACGGACCTCTTGGTGTGCCTGATTTTGATCCCAACATATTTTACAAGGTATGTAGAACATCATGCATTCCATATACTATATTGCACTAATGATGTCATTTACATGTTTAACTCTTGTTCGTCTTTTATGTATTATTTTCTTTTCATATTCATTTCTCTCTTTTCATTTATGTTATTGTTCACGTAGGATTTTGAGAGTGAAGCCCGGGTGTGGATCTAATAAGGAAGAATAAAAATGTATTTTTGACGGTTTATAACTGTCAAAATATGTGAATTTATTGGCAGTGAAAACCGACACTAAATATCAAAAGAATGAAATGTATTGTTTGGCGGTTATAAACCACCAACAAATAGTTTTTATTTTCTAGCGAAAAAACCAGGGGTTAGATAAAAACTGCTAAAAACCGTTTCGGACGTATGTAGAACCAACGGTTATTTTAACTCCCAGAAATACCATTTGTGGCGGTTTTTAAGCCAGATATTGTAATTTTAACCTCCACAAATAACATGTTTTTTTTGTAGTGAGGGACCATGAATGGTTATTTTATGGAGGTTGGAGGTGGCCAAAGATTGGAAAGCCAGAAGGTATGTCTCCAAGTGGGCAGTTGCCAAATCTGACAATTGTCCAGGATTTATTCTTGCTTGATCTTATGGGAATGGATGTCATATTGGGGTATGAGTGGTTGAAATGTCTAGGAAAATTCAGTGCTGACTTTCAACAACATTTAATGGAGATTCAACACTATGGAAAAATAATTGAGGTCAAGGGAGACCCTGCTTTGTCCAGAACAGTAGTTTCATTAAAGGTAGTGGTGAAGGAGGCTTCGTGATGAAGCTGATGCACATTTTATGTTGAGCTAAGGAACTTTTAGAAAAGTATGAGGACCTGATTAGGGAGACCAACTTGCTGCCACCTACAAAGTAGTGTGAACATGCCATAGTCTTGAAACAAGGAGCTCAAATTCCCAATATCCAGCCCTATAGGTCTGCATTGTCATATGACAAAGATTGAGAAGTTTGTGCATGACATATTAGCGATTGGGCTAATAAGGCCAAGCAATATCCCTTAGTCCATTTATTCTAGTTTATGGAGAAGGATATAATTTATTTAAAAGCTCAAACTTATAAGCTCAAGTCTCTAGTTCCCCAAGCAAATGATAAATTGAGCCCTCAATTTTATGGGCCATTCAAGGTTTTAGAGAAGATTAGACCAGTGCTTACAAGTTGCAACTCCCTAACTCATCACAGTTACATCCTATTTTTCATGTATCTCAGTCGAGAAGAGATTCACCTTCTAGTATTCCTAATCAGGAATCAAATTGAAAGTGTCAGTTTTCCACAGATTGTTATCATATATTAATAATAGTAAATTTCAATTCCTATCAGATGCATGGTTAATAATGAATATAACATCACAACCCTTGTATTGTTACAATTTTGAAGAATATATCCATCTTCTGGAACATAAGAAGGAAAAAATTAGCTGATTTTATATAAAAAAAAAAATGGTAGGGCCATTTGGCTGGGGTAAGAAATATGAATAACTAGCTTAATAGATACCTATGTGTTAACCTATATCTTATGCTTCCATTTTCTAGCATTTATGCCTAGTTCTTAAGTATGATAACGATGGGAATAAATATATATATAACAACTCCAAGTATGAAATCAAAATCTCAAGGGTGTGTTTGTAATATTTCATTTATCTGATTAGTGTTCCTCCATTTCAGTTTCTCTGCTACTAATCTTTCATCTATGTTAATGTAAATTTCAGTCGCTCAAACATGTATTTCCTTTGAAGGTTTTTTACACACCATGAGAAGTAGAATTACTCAAGAAATGAATGCTGCTCTATGTTCCTGTTTAAGATCTGAGAGGAGATGCTACAATAAGACTATAGAGTAGATAATCAGGGATATGTTACCTTAGGAACAAATTTTCACAACCCTACCTTGAGCACTTCATTACATAGTATTATTGGTAATACCTATGATTCAAAGCAGGAACCATTCATAGCATCAAGAACTAACATTACAAAAATAAAGGATAAGGTATTAACATAATCAAGATTGAGATCCTACCTAGGATCAGGAAGATGTACAAAGGCATAAAACATGAAATCGTAAACAAATTGAAAGATCCTACCTGCTTTTATGTAATGTATACATGTGTGTATAGCTATAGGAATTAAAGTAACACATTTTTCTATATTAAAGGAATTAGGGATTTTATTTTATTTGTTTTAGAAATAATATCTCCTTTATTTTTTGATTTTATTTGTTCCCTTCTGTTGTTCCTTGAATCAAGGAATATACTTAATATAATATTTCTATATAAGCAATACTTCTGCTGATGAATAAGATATTGAAGTATTCCCTATCACTTTCTACATGGTATCAAGAGCCTATAGGGTTTACCAATTTAATAATTATTTCTCTCTTCCATTATGGCACCATGCCCAGACCCATGGAAGACTGTCTGACTAGCATGGTCAATAGCAACACTGCAGCAACTGGAAGCAACCCTAACAACTCAACCAACATAACGGCTGCAAGTGATGGTGTAGGAGCAATTTCCTCTATTTTGTTGAATAGCTAAAGGGTTTTTCCAACTCACTTCTAAGTCAATGTTCAGTGTCTCAATAGGAAGAACTACATAAAAAAGGTTACAAGATTGAATGTATAATGAGTGTTTACATGTAAAACATGATTATGCAAAAAACTAAAATTATCCAGATCAAAACAAAGTTGCAAGGTTGTAAAATATAGAACAAAAACAGAATGAAATTGAATTATGTAACACCAATCTAAGGATCCAATCATGCAGCTCGTAATCATGGTTCTAATAAGGAAGCAAATTCATATTAACCCAAAATTCATTAGATAATCATCTAACATTCATCCATACAAATTGAGTTCACAATCGTAGTCCTTAATAAGCACAGATTCAAGCACATAATTGGTTAATTTAGGTGATTAATCAATTACCTAACATAGCACAATCCAAACCTTCAAGCAAAATCATGAAAACAGATCAAAAATTGGAAAGAAAAGAGAGGCATAAAAAAATTTGCATAAGAAATAGTCAAGAACTCAAACCGAACTACAATTTTGGAACCTTAAATTGATAAGAGAGCGTAGCCTTCCATAACAATCACAGAAAACATAGCATCATACAAAGCAAAAACGAAAATGAGAAGAAAGAAAACTTATGATCTAAGAAACCTCCTCCAACTAAGTGTGAAAGGTTCCTAAAGTGTCTAACTAACTCTTAACAAACTATTACAAACTTTGAATGCTAAGGAAGGTGATTTAGGCCAGAGGAATTCATAGTCCAAAGGCCCACCAACCTCCTAAAATTAGGCCAAAATATACAAAGAAAGGCCTAACAAAGTCAGTGCAGAGGTCGTAACTTCACACAAACTGTTGACATTGAAGACAGTTGAACTGGGTACAGCCCAACAAAGAGATGTTGCAGATCTTTGTCTTAGCTTTCTAGATCCACCAAGATTGTCCAATTTGAAAATTTGTAACTTCATATATGGCCTACACAAGACAACAACATCATAATATGAATTAAATCCAAAAATAAGTAAAGATTATCAACTAAACTCAATTAGGTCCAATAACTCAAGACTCAACAAATGTGTCAATTTTAACCATAAAATAATATCAAATATGTTTAACATAAGTCACTATTAATTTCTTAAAAAAATGCTCTATTACTGTGCTAGAAAGCTTCATAGCCAAACAATTTTTAAACTAGATGAGGGCATTACACGATATATAGCCTCAATAGAGAATTTTGAAACACAATCTTGTTTCTTACATTTCCAAGCAATTAATGCATCACCTAGAAATATACATCACCCTCTAATAGACCAACAAGTATCAAGACAACCCCCCAATCAGCATCGCAGTATGTTGTCAATAGTAGAAAGGAACCAGTGGCTAAAAATAATCCATGAGTATTGAAAAAAACAATAAATTGCAACTAAATGAGGATGCCTAGGAGAATACATAAACAGGTTAACTTGATGAATTGCATACATAATATCAGGTCTTGTAATCAAATAGATAAAGCTTCCTACTAGCCTTTGAAATAGAGTATGTTCATCAAGCAAGTCCCCCTTATCTTTTCAATACTTTACATTTACTTCCATAGGATTAGGAGTGTCCACTATAGTATTACCCTTCAAACTAGCCAATGAAATTATATCTTAAATATATTTTTGCTGGTTTAAAAAATATTCTATTGGATAATGAATTTCCAATCCCAAAAACTAGGTGAGTTGGCCAAGATCTTTCATGTGAAAATCTTTATTTATATCTCCTAAAACATTGAAATCAATTCAGTATCTATACCGACATTAACTATATTATCATCTATATAAATGAAAATGATCACAACGCTTATGGCAAACTTGTGAAAGAAAAATGAATAATCATACTAACTTTATAAAAATGAAAGGTTAAGAAGTGTACTATAGAACTTTTGAAACCAAGCCTGAAGAGCTTGTTTCAACCCATACAATAAATGATTAAGTTTACAAACATCAAGAGAAGTAGTAGTCATATGAAAGGGAAGTTTCATGTAGATGTCTTCTTTAAAGTTACCATGGAGAAACGCATTCTTCACATCCATCTTATGCAAGGGCCATCATTGAGAAGTAGCAATGGTAAGAATAGTCCAAATTGTTATCATTTTGGTAATAAGAGAAAATGTCTCCTCAAGATCAACCCCAAATTCTTGTCTACAGTCAAGGGCCACAAGTCTAACATTATAGCAATCTAAAGAGCCATCAAAACATAGTTTAACTAGAAAATACACTTACTTCCAATAGGTTTAACATTAGACGAACAAGGAACAATGTCCTAAGTATGGTTTTCCTTAAAATGGTATCCTTCCTAAATAAGGTTCTCTAGGAAGCCGAGACACGCTACCAAAAGATAGAAAAGGCAGTCCTGGCCGTCGTGATCATGGCAAGAAGGAAACAACAATACTTTTCGAATAATCAAGTCATCATCAAAATTGAATTATCAATTATACAAGTTTTGAGAAAACCAAATTTAACTACGAGAATGGTAGGTTAGACTATCAAATTATCATAGTTTAACACATCCTATGAAAAAATGGGGCATATCAAAGCACAAGTTTTGGCCGATTTTATCACCAAACTCATTCCAATTGGTGAAACTAGTAATGAAAGAAAAGAATGGACATTGTCGATAGATGGGTCATCAAACCGAAAAGGGAGTGGCACTGAGATTATACTAGAAGGATCAGATAGGTTATTGATTGAACAATCCCTTTGGTTTGAATTTTGGGCCAACAATAATCAAGTAGAGTATGAAGCACTATTGGCTAGCATGAAGCTGGTCGAAGAACTAGGAGTGCAAGTCTTGATGGCCAAAAGCGACTCCCAACTAGTAATTGGCCAAGTAAATGGAAAATATTAGGCCAGGGATCCTCAACTGATGAAGTATTGGGATAGAACGCAAAAGCATGTGGCACTTTTTGCTATATTTACACTAATACATGTCGCGAGAGAACATAATGGATGAGTAGACTTACTTCCTAAGTTAGCAAACACCTAGAAAAATGGGCTCAATCATTCAATCATCCAAGAAACTCTAAGCTGACCAACCATAGAAAGAGAAGACTTCTACTACATAGCCCATGCCCTAACATGGATGGACCTAATTCTAGACTAACTATAGAAGGACACAATTCCAGAAAACCCCCAAGAAGCAAGAAAATTAAGGAAGAAGGCTTCAAGCTATGTCATGGTTTTCCAGCAACTTTATAGATGAGGGTTTTCCTACCCATTCTTAAAATGCTTGGATGTTAAAGAAGTGGAGTACATCATCAAAGAGGTGCATGAAGGACTGTACAGAACCCACATTGGTGGAAAATCCCTCGTCAACAAAATAGTGAGAACAAGATACTATTGGATGACTCTCAAGAATGACTACACAGACTTCATAAGAAGATGTGATAAATGTCCACGATTTACAGATATATACATAGCATCACCAATACCACTATAGTTGGTCACCTCACCATGGTCGTTTTATATGTGGGGCATAGATATTCTAAGTCATTTTCCACCAACTGTTGACCAAGTCAAATTTTTTATAGTAGTAGTCGATTACTTCACCAAATGGGTCTAAGTTAAGCCACAAAATGAATTAAGAAATTTTACTTGAAGAAACTCATATGCCATTTCGGCCTCCCATCCATTATAATTTCAAACAATAGCACTTAATTTATGGCTCGATTCGGTGGCCAAGTTCTGCTCTAACTCATAATAAAGCAGTCATTCACTTCGATTGAGCACCCACAAACGAGCAAGCAGAGTCAAGCAACAAAGTGGTGCTCAAAGGCTTAAGGAAGTAGTCAGAAGAAGCATAGGAACGATGGGCAGAAGAACTAGCCCAAGTATTTTAGTCATACCACACCACACCACACTTAACCACCCAAGTAACTCTACTTAGATTAACATTAGAGAAATTGGAAAATAGTCCCCCCGAGCCGTCTTCTTCCAACCAACACAGAATAAGGAGGAAATGAAGACTAATTTAGATCTATTGCAAGAGGTTCGAGAAATGGCCCAAATCAAGGAATATATGGCAAAGGCAAATACAGCACAAAGATACAAAGCTAAGGTTTTCTCTCAAAAATTAAAATAGCGAAACTTGCTCTTGAAAAGAACTTTAAAAGATGGAACCACCAACAAGCTCACTCCAAATTGGGAATGACCTTATAGAATAACAAAAGAACTAGAGCACCTTGATGGATGAAGGGTACTGCGTACATGGAGTTCAACAAGCTTACCGATGTATTATAGTTAAAAATTTATCAAAGTATGCAGATGTATTCTTTACAATGTTGAAATACAAAGGGATTCCAAACAAATACGATAAAGACCTATAACAGATGGTCACCTAAAGTGACCTCCCGAGCAAAATTAAAGATCTGTTATAAGTGGTCACTCAAAGTGACCCCCAAAGCAAAATTAAAGACATATGAGAGGCGATCACCCAAAATTAGCCCTGAGCAACATTAAATACCTATGAGAAGCGGTCACCCAAAGTGACCTTCTCGGAAACATTAAATACCTATAAGAGGCGGTCACCCAAAGTGACCTTCTAGGCAACATTAAATACCTACAAGAGGTAGCCACCCAAAATGATCCCTTGGGCAACATTAAAGACTTGTGAGAGGCAACCACCTAAAGTGACCTCCTACGAAACATTAAAGACCTGTGTGAGGCGATCACCTAAAGTGATCCCCTAGGCAAAATTAAGGACCCAAGAGAAGGATCACCCAACGTAAACCCCCAACATTAAAAACCAATAAGAGACAACCATCCAAAGTTTAGCTTAGTCTCGAACCCTACCCAGAAAATGGGGAAATAAAATAAAGGGAAAGGCGATAGCACGCAATGAACGAAAGGAAAAAGTGATAAAGGATATCATTCATGTTCAAGAATGGAAGTTACAAAAACTAATAAACAGGCAACGCGTAATGAAATAAAGGAAAAAGTAACATCGGATATCATTTATGTTCAAGAATACAAGTTAGAAATCCCAATAAATAAAATACAAAGCTACAGAGAACTTGGCAGTGTGACAGCTTCAATCAATCGACTATCAACAACCTCTTTACAAGGACCAACCTTAGATATGTCAATGTTAGGATACAAAAATGTCACCTGCTCAAGAGCTTACTCAAAACCGCCTTCAAATTGGTCCAAAGTAGTCAACTCTTTTTCTTTAACTTCTTTTTCTTTTATTAAAAGAGCGACCTCAAGCGAAGTCGCTTTACCCTTGAGCGAAGCAACCTTTCCCTCTAGTAGTGTCACTCTTAAAAGTAGAGCATGTTCTTTCTCCTCTAGACTTTCTTTCTCAACTAAATATTTATCAGCATCGTCAACAGCTGATTGTAGCTTTACCTTTAGATCCTCCATCACTTGGTCATTTTCCTTTGCACTCTCGTCAACAACTTGCAAGGCATCCTCAAGATGTTGGATTTCCATCTTAACCTTTGCTCAATATTCAACCATTTTCTTCTTTTGAGTGGCAAAATCCCCATAATTTTTGCTTGATTGTCTGGAAAAGAACCATTGAATAGCTTGATTAAGCCTCAAGGCCCTTACAGGTGCCAATAAGGCCAAGGGCATTAACCTTGTCATCATCAGAAGGGGCCGCCAGGTGCTGATCAATCACATCGGCTAGGGGAAACTTTTGATTCCATACTAATTTCTTGTTTGACCCACTAGACAAAATGTCCTTCCAATCAATTTCAACAGGAAAAGTCGCCTTAGATGGATGGGAGAATATTTCAATAACCCCTCGAAGTTGTTTCCTGATGGCTCTTTAGATGGGGCACTAAAGGCTCCTTGTTCAGCAAATACAAGTGTCAGGGACAAACTCTGGTGCAGAAGCTTCAGGAAGAAGAAAGATGAGTTTTCTTTTTTCAAAAGGCCCTAACTTTGGATGGCACTAGAGGAACAGCAGCTCCTACAAAAACATAAGCGTTAGTACTCACAAAGATAGTAAAAATAATACATGAAGTTAAAAATACCAAGCCAATTCATCACCCTATTTGATAAACTTCCTACAAGAAAAGACTGGATGACCTCGAAGCTCCCCGATGAATGCATCTTCCCACTCTTCCAAATAATCATTTTCTACCGTAATAACTATCGCAGGGCACTTGGTCTAGAATAATGGGAAGTGGGGCTCCTCGACCAAATTAAACAAGCAATTCAAGTAACCCTCCCTGACATTGACTGGATTGAAAAAATTGTAGCTTTCATGAAAGGGCCACAATAAGAAGCGACCGGCTAATTATAAAGAGAAAACCAGTCAACCTTCTAGGTTTGATGAATGGTAAAGAACCAAAAAAACACATTCAATGAAGGAGGTATACCTAAACTTTCACAAAGAATTTTGAAGGCACAAACAAAGACCCAACTATTTGCATGTAGTTAGGTAGGCACAACATTCAAAACCTTAAGAACTGAGCATTAAAAGTCTGAGAAGGGTAACCGGGCTCCCAACTTCAAAGGCAAACATGGCAATGTTGGAGCAGATGGCAAGAGGCAAAGTACGATGACATTGAACCAACAACTGATGGACAGCAGAGACACGAAATGTCTTGTGCACTGCTTAGAATTAAAAAGAGGGAAACAGTTCAAAAAGTCACAAACCGCAATCAACAGTCCATGACGCATTATTCTCATCCAATGGCAAGGAAGTAGAAACGCCAAACGTAATCAAATTTAGCGGTCCACAAGTGTCGTCAACTCGCATCCGACAGTCCACAAAAAAGCGCAGGAGGTGTACGAACGATTTCTACCTTGAGGCATGCCCACCCTGCACAAACATGATAAATCAATCTTTTGTATAATAATATTGTATCTTTTTAGGTAAAATATTAAATATTCTTTACTAAAACCATACATAATTCACCTTCAACATAGACCCACAAACAAAAAATAAAAAAATGTAACAAAAATCAGGATTTTTGGCCCCAAAAGATGAAACCACAAAATATTAGCATAGTCGTGCAACTTTATCCTTTATTTTATCTTTATTTTTATATTATATTTTATTTTATTTATATCTTTCACTTTATTTTATTTTATCTTTATCTTTCATGTTATTTTATTTTATTTACATGCTATTTTATTTTATCTCATGCCCGTGCAAGCCTCCAAAAAGGCCCACTTCACACAGTATAAAAAGAGGCAGCCTAGAGGTTGTAGAACTAACTCTTGACACTCATGACACATGTCACTCCACTTCATCCTTCCATACTCTACCACCTCCATCCATCCAAGTGTTCCCCTTACCCCCAAGGCTCCCTATAAGGCACCTAAAGATAAGCAAAAAGTGCGACATAGAGAAAAGGAGTAGAACCCCAAGCTTATGGGTTCTAGTTTCCCTTTTTTAATTATGTTTGTCTATCTTTTCACCATGTGTATGGGTAGCTAGGTTTATTTTTAAGGGGTTATGATATACTTGTGCTTGAAACACTTGATTACCCTTTTGAATGCAATTTTCTACTTATCTTCAATGCTTGAGTTATCCTATTACATACTTTATAAGCAAGTCTTTCTTACATGATAATCAACTAGTTAGAGGTGGCCGCAACTTAACTAGTTGATGGAACTATAGGATAGTTGAGTTTAGAGGAATTGCATGACCAACATTTTCCCTAGACTTTTGATTCAACTAGCAATAGTTGCCATGTCTTCACCCAATGTTCCACTGCTTGCTAATTGGAAGACTCTCCTAGACAATCTCCCTAACATTGTGTCAATTTAGAACTACATGTTCCCTCTCTCTAGGATGATTGATCGTCATTTTGCTTCCCCTTTCAACACCAGGAAGGTCAAAACCTTTAGGCTTGGAGGTGTGTTCAAGGTTTTGAAAGCATACTCCAACTATTCTATGGTTCTCTCCTGTGCTGCTGAGCTCAAATTTGACGACCTCAATACTCAAAGGAGGAAATTGATTATGGGAAAAAAACTTACAACGAGATCTTACACTTGAACGAATTGTTAAAGAAAAATGAGGAGTTGGCCCCTGTCGTGGACGATATCACCAAGTACTTGGCTTCAAATGATCATTTGGAAGAGAAAAAACAGACTTTGTTTTCTAAAGTGTGCCTTCTAAAGGACCGGGTCACTATTTTAGAGACCGAGTAAGGGAGAAGTGCTTGTTGCTAAAGATCAATCTCTTACCAAGAACGTGATACGATTGGCTGAGAAGGATAAAATTATTACCGTGAAGGACTTGGCCCTTTTGGATCAATTTGAGGCTGGTTTAAATTGTGCCCTTCAACAAGTTAGTGTTATTAACCCAAGTCTCAACCTTTCAGAGGCGAATATGTACAAAGATGTAATTAATGGTTGGTTGGTGGACCTAGGCTCCCCACTCACTCTTGACCATTAAAATGCTTTTCTTACTTGCTTATTTCTATTTCTTTCCTGGTTCCTATTTATGTGATAATAGCGATAATCTCTTAATGCCTATTTGCTTTCAAGATTTTCTTTGATGTTAAGAATGTTTGCTTCGAACGCTTTAATGTAAATTTGGGTACCTCTTGTCGCGCTTACACTTTACATTGAAGGTTTTCGTTTTTATGATATTTTTGGTTTAATTTCTTCTGTAAGTGTGACCCAAGTGGTTATTGGCTGACTACCTCTTGTGGGTCTTTTGGAGCCTTGTACAGTCATTGGTCGATTGTCTCTTATGAGTCTTCAATATCTCGAGCAGTCATTGGCTGACTACCTCTCATGGATCTTTTAGTAACCCGGACAGTCATCAATTGACTACCTCTCGTGGATCTTTTTAGTGCCCCAGACAGTTATTAGTTACCAAAAACAATATCAAAACAAAGAAAATTTTTATACAGAGAATTAATGACTATTTTATAATTTTTTTTCTTAATTTTATTCTTTCTCAACAAAATTAAAAAAGAAATAAATAGCTCAGCCAATTATAACATGAGTTTCATAACATCAAACTAAAAATATTTACATTCAAATCAGACAAAAAATTTAGAATACAAATCTTATATTTTATCGTACAAGTTCAATTATTTGTGATTGTTTCAAATTGCTTTATTAATATTTTAACAAATGTTATATCTAAATTATGTTGCAAAATATTATTAATAATATTTTTATTTAATAAATATTATTAAAATTATAAAAAATATTACCAAAAAATTATTAGTAATATTTTATAATAGTAAATGAATGAATGGTTAGCTATTAGAAGAATAGTAAAAACATACATGCTATTTTACTTGTTAAAATTTATTAAAAATGATAAAATTATAAATAAAACTCATTAAATCAAAAATAGAATTTTATAATTTTATAAATTTAATTAATAATAAAAAATATTTAATAAATTTTAATTAATAATAAAAAAATATATTTAAAAAATACGTTACAAATATGTTGTTAGTGTTTCTATTAGTTATATATTATCAGATTTAGAGTGCAGAACAGATGTTTTATTAGGCGATAGTCACCTTTTCTGTATTCCTCTGTATATCTGTGGGTCAAAATTAAAGGTAATAAATAGAATCTATGACCTCGAAACCTCTAACCGTATCAAATTGTTCAAATAAATAATTTGATTTAAGAAAATTAAGTAAAACTATTCATTAAACAAACACTGCCACTTCACCATCGACGAACCATGGATGCCAAATCATATCCAATTTCAAATTAAGTGACTTCACAATATGTTATCTAGAAAATGAAATAATTTGTTTCTTACCTCTTCAGAGGTTCTTTACTTATGTTAGGTAAGATTGCAACTATTAATTAAAGGGAATTAAGATTTAAGGAACTTAACAGTAAGAACACTAGGAACATTCTGTGTATATGCAACACTGCACTGCGATTGCATCTTTCGAAGTGATCTTTGGTTCCCTGTGTTGATATTACATTTTCTTTATCATGCAAAATTTAATTTACTTTTTCAATTATGATAACATATAATTAGGGAATATTTATTACTGCTTACCCACCTCTCTAACTTCAAGAGCCTTTAGAATCTTTATATTTTTAGATTTTTTTTTTTAATTTTTTTCAATTTGAGAACGGTTAAAACCATGACTTCTAATTTTAAGTACCAATTATCATTTATGTACACAAGATTCGAATTTATATTAGAAGATAATAGACACAGAGATGGATATAGAGAGTGGTTACATACCCGATACTTAACTTTATTTTGGCGGATATTTTTGGAGTCTTCGTAAAGAACTTTTTTATTTTCCTTAGATGTAGAAAATTTGAAAATTAACGTAGAAAATAAAAAAATATGTAAATAACTTCCATTCATCCTTTTTCCTCGTTTATTTTTTAAAATATATTTTCTAAAGTTTATTTTACCATTATGATATAAAAATAATAAGTAAAAATTGCTTAATCACTCCGATTTTACATTAATAAATAAAGTTGTTTATGACTTCAGTTGTCTATGATAAATTAGTAACCATCTTACTTGTCCACATCTCTTATGACATCTTCATCTAACTATACTCTTAGTTTTTATATAAAAATCGGTAGAGTAGGTTGATTACTTCATATTAGGATTTACAGTTTTGTTCTCACATTTATTAAATTTAAGGATAAGAATTTAATGATTTTAAAACAAGCCCACATTACACTTAATATTATTACATTGTTTTAATAAAATAATTAAGATAATAATAATTATTATTATTGTCATGATTAGTAGTATTAATAATAATATTATTATTTTTTTTAGTTTTATTAGCAAATTAATAAATCAGATTACATATTATTGAGTTTTTTTTTTACTGCTGTGGACTAATATTAATAAAAATGTGCCTAATTTGTAAATGGGCTTCTACAATTTATTCTTCGGACTTAATATGTTTCACAATCTAAGTAGATTATTGTACTCCAAATCATAGAGTTCATTTCAAACTTTCAGTGCATATTTGTTTTATTAACATTTTTTTTATGCATTGGGTCATTAAGGGCGCAAATGTGACCTTCAACCATCAGTGTTCAACACGTCCACCATGCTAGTTTGCACCAATTCACGGTGGCAAACCAACAACAAAATACTGTAGCTAGTAGTCCTAATTTTTATTTTTTTTTATAAGTCCATCCTAATGTATTCCATCACTTCAGTGGCTCCAAATTATTCATCTTACTTAATATAATCTAATAAGAAACTAAATAAAAATATTAAATTATTTTTATTACCTTCCAATTAATAAATAATAAAATTAATAAAAAAAAGTATGAAATTAACTTCAGTTGATTTTTTTTATTTGTTTGTTTTTTAAAATATACTTTCTAAGGTTTGCTTAGTATTATAGTGTAAAGATAATAATGATATCAAAACTACTTGGCCACTACAATTTCATATTGATAAATAAAGTTGTTTGTCATTTGGTTGTCTAACATAGGTCATTCATCATCTCACTTGGTCGCGTCTCACATGACATCTTCGTCTTCTTCCTTCGATCACACCTTTAATTTTGATTAGTCCAACTATAACTACCGATGGTGTAGGTTGATCATTATAGTAATAGTCATCAAGCTCTTGTTCATAAATTTAAGCTTTTTCCTGGTGGTATGATATAACAATCCATCACCTATTGAGAAATTTGAGAATGTCCATCATTGATGAAGAGATTTAGGATCCTTGACAAAGACTATAGAGTAAGGAGGAGACCATGATTATTTCCAACTGGAAGAAGCAAGGATGTATTAGGAGGGATCATCATAATCCGAAGAAGGAGCCAAATAGTAAGGATCAAAGTGGAGGAGCCAACCAAATGAGGAAATTTTTGAGAAATTTGTCCAACTGTATGTAGTGCTAGATAGATTTGTCTAAATGATTAATATTCTAGTGTAATCGAAAACTTGGGAAGAATGTGTTAAGCATTTGAGAGTGGTGTTGCAAGTCCTTTTGGACAAGTTGTCATATATCAAGATGTCAAGTGTGAGTTTTTAAGTAATGTCATATGATAAGGATGTATAGTTGTAAGTTGTTGCACCTATTTTTGCATTTCCTAACCCAATTGAGCCTTTTATACTATATAGTGATGCATCTAAAATGAGTTTAAGTGATGTGTGTAGCACCCCAAAACTGTCCAACCCAAACAACCACGGTTGACTTTCCTGATAACAAATAAAATCCTGAAGATTTTATATGTTATCAGCAAACAACCACAAGCTGGTTTTCCCTTAACTGATAACAAATAAAATCCTAAAGATTTTATACGTTATCAACAAGCAGGGGATAAACCTGTTAAATATTCAAAATTCAAATAAAATATTTTTTCTCCCAAGAATCAGGGGATAAACCTGTTAGCTTTTCAAAATTCAAAATAAAATATAATAAAATATTCTTCCATCCCAAGAATCGGGAGATAAATCTGTTAAACATTCAAAATTCAAATATAAAATATTCTCTTCTCCCAAGAATCAGGGGATAAACCTGTTAGCTTTTCAAAATTCAAAATAAAATATAATAAAATATTTTTCCATCCCAAGAATCAGGGATAAACCAGTTAAATATTCAAAATTCAAAATATAAAATATAATAAAATATTCTCTCATCAAGAGAGAGGTCCAAGTCCATTTTGCAGCCTATATAAGACCTCACTGCGAATGAGTAGGGATCGAAAATTTTTCTACGGGAGTGGAGCGAGACTTTCCACCAAGAAGCCAGAAGAGGAAGAAGTCAGGAAGTCAGAGGAAACATCTTAGACCAGGAGGAGACGACGCCGGACATCAGGTTAGTAGTAATTATCCGAGTTCTTGTTTATGAAACCTTAGTTAAGTTTTCTCCTCTGTCTACAAAACCCAAAGGTATCTCACACCTCTCCCTCCCAAGCCACCTTCTCTTAACCTACAACCCACACTAGAACTACGTGGACTCTGAATCCTCGCTCTTCGAGGTACGTAGGCAGAGGGAGCACACCCCTTACGAGTCCGTCAACCCAAAAATCCTAGATTTCCCCTTAGGAATAGACATTATTATCTTTAGCGCATAATTTGTGTACATCTTATCACTCTAGCTCAACCTTAGGTAACTGCCGAGTGGCAAGTGTGTTGGGGGCACCCTTGCCCCCGACACATAACCAACTTCCGAACACATATATCTGGTTCCCAACCTAGCTTTATCCATCCTTGGTTTTCGAGCGTTCCTAATCAAAACGCTGGTGGCGACTCCCATCCTAAAAATTTTCCTATGTCGTTTTGTCACAAATCTGGTTGTGACAGTTGGCGACTCCACTGGGGATCGAACCCAGAGTCTCTGGTTTCTGGGTTCCTAGAAAGTTAAGCCTAAATAGACTTGCTAGAGTTATGATTTCCATGTTATTTAATTTTTTTTAAATTGCTTATCTACTCATGTATTGTTGTTATGTGTTATTTGTTTTAGCCTAGGGCAAAAAAAAAAAAAAAACTCCCTCTTGACATAGGATCAATTACACTCAAATATGCATGCTCCCCCTAACATAGGTAGTTTTCCCTTTCATTTGTACAAACCCTCATAAGATTCTAATAATTAAGGGGTAGTCGCTAGGTGTGCTTAAGGGCTAACATTTTTTTAAAATTTTTGAGTGGGATCCTATTCCCGGGCCTGAGAGTTAAGGAATGTGGAATGTGTAGTGGAACCATGCTGAAGGGTTTCCTCTGTACTGGTGATCACGATAGTTCCACCTGGGGTTGACGGCCTTTGGAAACGATCATATTCTAGGACACTCTCCTGTCTATGGTTACGTTCCTTAGGAGGTCTATAGACCTAGGGACCTGGTGAGGATTTTCTTTTTGCAGCCTAATTATGAGAATTCTTGGGAAAAAAATCCTTCTTACCACTAGGTTAGTTTTTTTGCCGGTGTGAATGTCGACTCCAAGATGGAGTTGGCACGCCTTGGGAAACTTCATCTTTTACGTTGAAAATTTCGGCGTAACTCCGAAAGGGAGTCGGCCGTGAAACCCTAATTTAAGACTTAACTGAAGCTGACATGGAATCAGCCTTAACTTAATTAACTAAAATGTTGGCCGACATAAAGTCAGCCCTAGCTTAATAAACTAACATGTTGGCCGAGATGGATTCGGCGAAGATGGAACCCACATGAAGTCGGCTAGTCAAAAAATCTTAACTCGAGATGAAGTCATCTTCTATGTCATCCTGTCCTACTTTTCTATCGTATTCTACTCTGCTCCCACACGCGACATGCATTCCATACATACTTCAGAAACCTTAGCATTCATCGTAGAAAAAAACTAAAATAATTAATCATGGATATTTAAGAAAAAATGGAAAGAGAAACTTCTAGGAATAGACGTTGGCGCCCCATTTAAGTCAAGGAACCCGAGCTCCGCTCACTTCGCTGTTGGGCTAGTTACCTAAAAGGGTATCATCGTCGAACATTCGAAAAAAGACATGGTCAGCTCCTACAGCTCATTGAGGTAGACACTCAAGTCTCGGCCATCGAGGCATTGTTCAAGTACTACGATCCGCCGTTACGTTGCTTCACTTTCAGAGATTTTCAGATAGCCCCAACATTGGAAGAATATGAGCGTCTATTGGGTATCCCTCTATAGGAACCACTCCTTTACTTCCCACAAGGGCGGCCGGTCCCATGGAACACCATAGCCAAACTTCTACAACTACCGGAAACGACGATAGAAGGGATACGAAGGAGCCGCAACAGCATAGAAGGAATATGCAGGTCCATCCTAGAAGGAAGGTTAGGACAACTCGAAAGAATGGGAAATTGGCCCACCTTTATAGACGCATTGGGATTGTTGGCCTTTGGGGTCCTGCTATTTCCACGTTTAGAGAATTACATAGATGCAGCGGTAATAGAAGCATTCCTGGCTCAAAGAGATCGGCAAGAAAACCTAACTATGGCCATTCTCGCCAATACCTACTATACCCTCAACTATTGTGGAGAAAAGGGGGCAGGAAGTCTCCGGTGTTGCGTTCCATTACTATATCTATGAATCATCGCCCACCTATTTCACAACAAAGAGAAAGTTGTTTGCCCATACCAAGACTACCGAGGGAATTGGATAAAGATAACCCCCAAAAAGCAGTGGATCCAACTCTTAGGCGAAGATTCTGAGCGGACAATACGGTTGTACCCCACGTGGAACGCACACGGACAAGTAATCATTAGTTATGGGTCATACCCGAACGTCCCTTTGCTAGGAACGCAAGGAGCCATCAACTATAACCCCCAACTAACATTACGACAAGCAGGATACCCTATAATGCAACCTCCCTCGGACGAAGCTCTGACCCCTTTCGTAATTCATGCGTTGGAAGCCCTCGAAATAGGTAATCTTGGAAAAATTAAACAAGCTTGGGGACGTGTTGCACGAAAAGGAGCCGAACTTGGCAACAAGAGTTGTGGTGCTTCCCAAAGTTATAAGATGTGGCTCCAAGAACGAATACAAGCAATTGGATTGACCGGGGGTCTCCCCTATTCGCAACCAAACCAAGAGATCAAACTCCCAGAGACCATCGAAATTGAAGAATTTGAACAAATCTTAAACCAAATGGAAACTGAGCAATAGACCCTTAAGAGGAAGCTGGAACAAACACAACATGAAGTTCTCCAAGAAAGGCAGCTAAAGGAAGAAAGCATCAAGAAAGCACGAAGCGAGCAACAACACCGTTCGAAGATGGCTAGCTGCCTACAGGCTGCCGATCGAGAAATGTGCCTCCGAAGAATGGAAAGAGACCAGGTAGCCTTAGAAAATGAGTATTTGAAGGAAACGCTAACTGCCCTCAAAGCCAGCGAAACGGAAAAAGACAAGCAACTTCGATCCCTTTAGAAAAAGGTTCACCAGATGGAGGACGAGCAATCAAAAGCTCAAACCCTATGGAACGCCAGGTAGAGCAAAGATGGAAGAGTTTGCTTAAGCTAGTCGAAGCCCAGACTAAAGCTTACGAAACCCAAACACAAGCCCAAAATACCATCCAAGAATTACAAACAACCATAGAAGATGGGAGACGCAAAGCCCAAGCAATGGCTAAGATTGGTCAACACATAATCGACGCCCTCCAAATCCTTCAGATCGCGGAAGACACCTCCAAGACTTCAAAGGAACTAGCTCAACTTCAAGAACTTTGCAAGGAATTTTGTAATACCATCAGCACACCTTGAGGAAACCATCGTCGTAGTTTTTAGGAAATTTTTGTAAACCGCCAAGAGCGTTCTTAAGAAATTTTTGCAATAGGGAATTCTGTAATGTCATTCGCACCCTCCCTTTGGGAATTTAATTTTCAATGTAACTCTTCGTTTAATTTAATAAAAGGTTTCTCTTTCTAATTTTTATGAAATGGTCCACAAATAAGACATTTATACATACATGCATACTGCTTCTTTTTGCATCCCATTAACTCGTAATAGAAAAATGAACCTCAGGGGATTAGAAAGTAGCGCGCCACGACATAGTCACCACACGCGAGCAAGGACCAAAGAGATGGAGAGCGCGATCGAACAACTCGAACAACAAAACCAAGAACTAAGAACAGAAAATCAACGATTAAAAGAAGTAGCAAAAATACAAGAGCAGTTGACGAAAGGACATGTGGAACGGATGACCAAGGTGTATGAAACCCCCAGACACCCCCCTAGGTTCACACCGCAGTACGGGATGCCCTTCGAGTGGAATGATAACATGGAAAACCAACAACAATCCCGGCAACCAGAGCAGGCGGGACAGTCTGAAGCACAAGGATCTGGACCTGGCCCCAAAGGACCCTTTCAACCCCCACCATTCGAGATAAACGAACCAGAAAGAATGAAGTGGGATGCGTTAGAAGAACGCATTCGAGCCATCGAGGGAACAGGTAGTCATGGCCTGGACGCAATCGATCTCTGCCTCGTCCCCAATGTAACGCTACCTCCGGATTTCAAAATGCCAAAGTTTGAGAAATACAAGGGCAGTTCATGCCCCCGCATGCACTTGACCATGTATTGCCGGAAGATGGCCGCCTACCACCAACATGACTCGATGCTAATACATTGCTTCCAAGAAAGCCTTACAGGTACTGCTCTAAGATGGTTCGTAGGCCTAAAAAGCGGACATATAAAAACATGGAGGGACCTTGCTGATGCTTTTGTCCGCCAATATAAGTACAACGAGGACATGGCTCCCGACCGTTCTCGTCTGCAGAACCTCTCAAAGAAGGACTTTGAGGAATGGTCACCATGTTCATTGACACTCTGCCACCCCCATACTTTGACAAAACAGTAGGAAGCGTGACATCCAGTTTTGCTGACCTAGTACTCATAGGAGAAAGAATCGAAACTGCTATCAGAAAAGGAAAATTCACACCAACCAGTAGTAGTCCCAGCTCTGTCAAAAGAAATAGCCAAGATACATGGAGAGGAGAAACAAACTCCATAACCATAGATTCCACCCAAGCTCTAGGTCAGACAAAGCTCGTTATGGGCGGCCACAGCACCCAAACAACATTACCCTTGAACAATGGAACACCAACCCTGCCACAAACACGCCTAAGGAGAACCTTCACACCTATCCCTATGACTTACACTGCTCTACTTCCAACTTTACTTCCAACTCTTCGAGGTACGTAGGCAGAGGGGGCACACCCCTTATGAGTCCGTCAACCCAAAAACCCTAGATTTCCCCTTAGGAATAGATATTATTATCTTTAGCGCATAATTTGTATACATCTTATCACTCTAGCTCAACTTTAGGTAACTGCCGAGTGGCAGATGTGTTGGGGGCACCCTTGCCCTCGATGCGTAACCAACTTCCAAACCCATATATCTGGTTCCCAACCTAGCCTTATCCATCCTTGGTTTTCCAGCGTTCCTTATCAAAACGCTGGTGGCAACTCCCATCTTAAAAATTTTCCCATGTCGCTTCGTTACAAATCTGGTTGTGACAATGTGATTATGCTTAAAAATCTAGTAATGACTTGGGCACCTAGTCAGCTTCTTAAGACCCCGTAAAGGGGATTATCTTACTGTGGATTGGAGTTAGTGGTTGAAGTGTTGCGTTTAATCTTTGGAGACATTAGTGAATGAATCTAGATTTATGGTTTTTAGTAATCTTAAAAGTCTTAGTCACTTGTTTATAACAAAAAAGGGAGTTGACAATGAGACAACAAAATGGTTAGAATTTATTAAGGATAACTTCAATCTTAGTGATCACATAGGAAAAGTCAATGTAGTGGTTGACGTCTTGAGTAGGAAAACTTTGTATGTGTATAATTGAGTGGTATTAGAGTGGCATAGTGGAAGCATAATGGTTATAAAGGTTTAAGAGACTCGAGCTTCATATGTGAGATTACTCTAAAGAGCATGAAATTGGATTTGTTGAAGATAACAAGATATATTATGGGAGAAAATAGGCAAGGTTAGAAGTTAAGCTTGTATGTACTAGATCGATAGAGAGATAACTCATGACAAGATGATTGGTGTTAAAATAAGAACTAATGAGGTAACGAGGTTTCATAATAAGATTCATGTGCTACATGTAACTAAGCTTAGGAAGTTGATTATACAAAAAGAACTTAGTAGTGGTTTGAGAGTTCGGTTAGGAGCTACAAGAATGTATCAGAACCTTAGAGAGATTACTACGTTGTATGATTTATAAGAAGAGCTAATTGAACCTGTGTATGATGATTACTTTCAAGAACCTTAGATAGAGCACTATAAACCTTACATAGGCAGTAATCTTGAGTACTCTAGGATGAAAATAAGATAGTGCCCATATAGACCATGTAATAGGTTTTGCGAAGAATCCCTAAAAGGTTATATTTGATATGAGTAGAAGAGGATGGATGACCAAATTGTCTAGTGTATTCCTATGGTCATATTTGAAAACTAAGAGCATGTTTTATTTAGTGGTCAAACCATGTCAATTGGTCATGGTTAGTTTAGTCAAATGAAGTTCAACTCAAAATTAAGGTCATTTTTAATTTGATTCTTAAACCATAGTGAGCTAATTGAGTCACTCCAAGTTTGACTCAATTAAACTCTTTTTTTTTATTTGGTAGTTAAACCATGGTAGATTATGTGTAATTGAGTCAAACTAAGTTTGTTTCAAATTAAAACTCATTTCATTAGTAATTTTAATGTTTTTATAAGAAATATATGTTCTACTTATTTTAAAATTTATAATATATCTAAAATAAATGGTCATTTAAGGTGATACCAATTTATTAAACAATATCATCACACAAGGGCCAACTAAACTCTATATGACCATTTATGCAAAGTGATATCAATTTATTAAACAATATCATATAAGGCCCAACTAAGCTCTGTATGGCCATTCATAGATAGTGATACCAATTTATTAAATAATATCATCATACAAGACTCAATTAAGCTTTATATAGTCAGTCATACAAAATGATATCAATTTATTAAACAATATCATTGTACAAGATCTAGTTATGCTCTATATAACCATCCACGAAATGTGATATTAATTTATTAAATAATATCATCACACAGTACCCAACTAAGCTCTATATATTCATTTATGCAAAGTAATATCAATTTATTAAACAACATTAATAAACAAAGTCGAACTAAGCTCTATATGATCATTTGTCAATAAAATTGCAGCTTGGTATGCCATCATAATGTATAAAAATCTTGAGACGAAAACCAAAATCGCAATTAATTCCAAAATTAGATAACTAAAAAGGTAAAGTTCATAAGCATCAACAGATTACTGCACTATACATCTAAATTTTGAATCATATTTACATTTATAACAACTCGAGATCACCCACAAATTGTGTCCAAGAACATTGCAGGGCGAATATATTATCCCTTTTTATCTGAATGAAGAGAAATAGACCACCAATCAAATTACGAGTGCTGCTTTGACTCTCCCAACAAGCTAGTACTCATTTCCCATCATGGTATGTGTTTTCAAAAGAAAGCTGCTCAAGATGCAAATAGAATACAATGTTATTGCAATATACTAGGCATTAATTTTTTAGAATCAAGAGAATTTGCAACTGGTCACTTCTATATTCGAAGGACTAATTTCATTTAAGAAAAAACAACAATTAAGGAGCCCACAGTTAAGGAGTGAGTGAAGTTTCATACCGATGAAATAATCACAGAACTTTATCATTCTGGCAAAGTTATCCTCCTCTTCGGTGCAGGAAGTTGTCTAACGGACTCTGATTCAAAAATATCCTTGCTACTGCTGCTAAACATCTTAAACCCCGATGTTGTGGCATATACTGGAAAGGTGTAACATGTATTGTAATACTAGTTGTTGAGTGATCCCTCTCTCCAACGAAATGCACTTAACAAGGCTCTCCTTGTCCAGGGTAAGGGAAAGCTCGGCTAACACAATTTAAACGCAATCATCTTGCTTAAGCTTTTTCAAGGGTGGAAGCTGCACACGACACTCGAGTTCCCCATAATTATTTAAACAAAAATTCCATAGAGACGGTGGAATCTCCGGAAGAGACTTTAGTTCTGTGCAACTATTTAAACAAAATTTCTTAATAGATGGTGGAAGCATTGGCAGATGCTTGAGTTTTCAGCAATCATTTAAATCAAGCACGCCCAACAATGGTGGTAGCTCTGGAAGAGACTCGAGTTCTCTGTAATTATTTAAACGAAGATTCCATACAGATGGTGGAAGCATTGCCAGATTCTTGAGTTTCCAGCAATCATTTAAATCAAGCTCTTTCAACAATGGTGGAAGCTCTGGAAGAAACTCGAGTTCTCTGCAATTATTTAAACGAAGATTCCGTAGAGATGGTGGAAGCATTGGCAGATGTCTGAGTTTCCAGCAATCATTTAAATCAAGCTCTTCCAACAATGGTGGAAGCTCTGTAAGAGACTCAAGTTCTCTGCAATTATTTAAACGAAGATACCGTATAGATGATGAAAGCATTGGCAGATGCTTGAGTTTCCAGCAATCATTTAAATCAAGCTCTTCCAACAATGGTGGAAGCTCTGGAAGAGACTCGAGTTCTCTGCAATTATTTAAATGAAGATACCGTATAGATGGTGGAAGCATTGGCAGATGCTTGAGTTTCCACCAATCATTTAAATCAAGCTCTTTCAACAATGGTGGAAGCTCTGGAAGAGACTCGAATTCTCTGCAATTATATAAACGAAGATTCCATACAGATGGTGGAAGCATTGGCAAATGCTTGAGTTTCCAGCAATCATTTAAATCAAGCTCTTCCAACAATGGTGGAAGCTCTGGAAGAGATTCGAGTTCTCTAACATTATTTAAACGAAGATTCTGTATAGATGGTGGCAGCATTGGCAGATGCTTGAGTTTCCAGCAATCATTTAAATCAAGCTTTTCCAACAATGGTGGAAGCTCTGGAAGAGACTCGAGTTCTCTGCAATTACTTAAACGAAGATCCCATACTGATGGTGGAAGCATTGGCATATGCTTGAGTTTCCAACAATCATTTAAATCAAGCTCTTTCAACAATGGTGGAAGCTCTGTAAGAGACTCAAGTTCTCTGCAATTATTTAAACGAAGATACCGTATAGATGATGAAAGCATTGGCAGATGCTTGAGTTTCCAGCAATCATTTAAATCAAGCTTTTCCAACAATGGTGGAAGCTCTGGAAGAGACTCGAATTCTCTGCAATTATATAAACGAAGATTCCATACAGACGGTGGAAGCATTGGCAAATGCTTGAGTTTCCAGCAATCATTTAAATCAAGCTCTTCCAACAATGGTGGAAGCTCTGGAAGAGACTCGAGTTCTCTGCAATTATTTAAACGAAGAATCAATACAAATGGTGGAAGCATTGGCAGATGCTTGAGTTTCCAGCAATCATTTAAATCAAGCACGCCCAACAATGGTGGAAGCTCTGGAAGAGACTCGAGTTCTCTGCAATTATTTAAACGAAGAATCGATACAAATGGTGGAAGCATTGCCAGATGCTTGAGTTTCCAGCAATCATTTAAATCAAGCACGCCCAACAATGGTGGAAGCTCTGGAAGAGACTCGAGTTCTCTACAATTACTTAAACGAAGATTCCATACAGATGGTGGAAGCATTGGCAGATGCTTGAGTTTCCAGCAATCATTTAAATAAAGCAAGTCCAACGATGGTGAAAGCTCTGGAAGATACTCGAGTTTTCTGCAATTATTTAAACGAAGAATCCTTACAGATGGTGGAAGCATTGGCAGATGCTTGAGTTTCCAACAATTATTTAAATCAAGCTCTTCCAACAAGGGTGGAAGCACTGGAAGAGACTCAAGTTCTCTGCAATTATTTAAACGAAGATTCGGTACAGATGGTGGAAGCATTGGCAGATGCTTGAGTTTCCAGCAATCATTTAAATCGAACATGCCTAACAATGGTGGAAGCTCTGGAAGAGACTCGAGTTCTCTGCAATTGTTTAAACGAAGATTCCGTACAGATGGTGGAAGCATTGGCAGATGCTTGAGTTTCCAGCAATCATTTAAATAAAGCAAGTCCAACGATGGTGAAAGCTCTGGAAGATACTCGAGTTTTCTGCAATTATTTAAACGAAGAATCCTTACAGATGGTGGAAGCATTGGCAGATGCTTGAGTTTCCAACAATTATTTAAATCAAGCTCTTCCAACAAGGGTGGAAGCACTGGAAGAGACTCAAGTTCTCTGCAATTATTTAAACGAAGATTCGGTACAGATGGTGGAAGCATTGGCAGATGCTTGAGTTTCCAGCAATCATTTAAATAGAACATGCCTAACAATGGTGGAAGCTCTGGAAGAGACTCGAGTTCTCTGCAATTGTTTAAACGAAGATTCCGTACAGATGGTGGAAGCATTGGCAGATGCTTGAGTTTCCAGCAATCATTTAAATCGAACATGCCTAACAATGGTGGAAGCTCTGGAAGAGACTCGAGTTCTCTGCAATTGTTTAAACGAAGATTCCGTACAGATGGTGGAAGCATTGGCAGATGCTTGAGTTTCCAGAAATCATTTAAATAAAGCTCGTCCCACCATGGTGGAAGCTCTGGAAGAGTCTCGAGTTCTTTGCAATTATTTAAACAAAGATTTTTCATAGATGGTGGAAGCATTGGCAGATGCTTAAGTTTCCAGCAATCATTTAAATGAAGCATGCCCAAGGATGGTGGAAGCTCGGGAAGAGACTCGAGTTCTCTGCAATTATTTAAACGAAGATTTTGTACAGATGGTGGAAGCATTGGCAGATGCTTGAGTTCCCAGCAATCATTTAAAAAAAGCTCTTCCAAGAATGGTGGAAGTACCGGAAGTGACTTGAGTTCTCGGCAATATTCTAATGTCAATTTTCTCAACATTGAAAGGTGTTTTAGGTTTGTAGGCAAATTCACAATATTAGTTCCGCTTAGGTCTAAGTCTTCTAAAGACATTAATAGACCAATTGATGATGACAATTTGGGTATGGTAGTGGAAGAAAAGTTCAACGGTGTCATTCCCTTTGATGTAACTGAGATTTCCTCGAGAGATGAACAACCTTTGAGTATCAATGTATGCAGCGATTTGGAATGAACACGAAGTTGACGCAAGCATGTACAACCAGACAGATTAACACTTTTAAGTTTTTCTGCCTTAGATAAGTCTAGCATTTTAAGGCTGCTACTCTTCATGCGAAGCTGTACAAGTTGTGTAGGAAGCGACAAAGACTCAAGACAACATCTATCCCACTCAAGGTACTTCAATTCACTAGGCAATGTCTCAAGACCATTAGGAAAACAGACACGGGAACCGATGATATTCCACCTGGTACTGATTCGAAGAAATCTCAGGTTAGTCATCTTTGCAAAGGAATCAAAGCTCCTCCACCTGGTACTGATTCGAAGAAATCTCAGGTTAGTCATCTTTGCAAAGGAATCAAAGCTCCAAGATAGATCCTCAGTTAATTCATCCAGATTTAATTTTATGCCTTCAACATCAGTTCCCTAACAAACAATAATTAAAATAATAATTAGCAAAGGTTATCATACTAGCTACATTCTAAAAAGATACATGTATTGTCAAATAGAAGCAATTACATCTCCCATTTACCTTGTTATGTTTCAATGCATCATGCACTTGCTCAAATTTCCACAATCGACTTCCTCTTCTAGTGTCATCAGACTTTCTATGAACAATTCCTCGACCCATTTCTTGTAACAAGTCATGCATTTCTATCCGATTGTCATCTGAAATTGTTATGAGAGCTTTATCTAAAAGGACTTCTATCCCTGATTTTGGAAAGAAACCAAAAGCTTCCAGTAGGCCAGTTACCCAATCTCTTTTTTCTCCTCTGAAGAAGCATGCAATGTCTAAAAAAATGTCCTTTTCAAAACATTCTAAGTCATCATAGCTTAATTTCAATACCTTCTGAATATCCTTATTTGGAATCTCTTCAAGTTTTTTCAATTCACTTTTCCATGCCTCTATTTTTCTTGTACGAAGACTTGAACCCAGAACTTTCAAAGCCAAAGGAATATTTTTGCAATAGGAAACTACTTGTTTTGAAAGAATTTCATATTCATCTTTTGGTTGTTTTTCTCGAAAAGCAGCAGAATAGAAAAGCTGAAGAGAGTGGTGAGAGCTCAATCCCTTAACCTCATATATTTCATCAAATGGGCTAAGTAGATGCTTATTTCTAGTTGTAATAATGACTCTACTCCCTGTCTCTGGGCCCAAGAAATCACGTTCTTCAATTAATTTTTCTAATTGCTCTGATGTAGTCACATCATCCAACACAATGAAAACTTTTTTACGTCGAAGCCTTTCCACGTCAAAATCATTGAAACTATCTTTTTTTTCCTTTAACAATGTAGAAAAAAGATCGTCACATAAATCTTTAAGCTTGTCTGATTTTTCCCATACTTTTTCGAGGAAGCAACAACCTTCAAACATATATGACAGCTTGTCATATAAAACTCTAGAAAGGGTGGTTTTTCCTATGCCACCCATGCCCCATATTCCAACAATTTTAACTTCACTTGTCCCAATTTTTAATAATGATAAAATTTGGTCATAATTTTCCTCAATTCCAACCAGTCCTTTATGTATAGGGTGGCAAGGATATCTAGAAGGCAGTTTTTTCAAAACATCTTCAATAATGTCCTTAAGGAATTCAACTTCGCTCCTAGCATATGAAAAGGGAAACAAAGAAATAAATTATGTTTTATAAGTGAAACAAATTCTAAAGAAAAAAAAAACTATAAATGGTTATATGCAGTCTATAATCAATATAATAGTGTACTAGAGAAAGAAACAAAATCGTATAATAGGGGAATGAAAATAACATGACTTAGAGAAGAGAATCAATGCCTTTGTTTTCCCCATGCAACATACTACTTAAGCAAACTACCATGAAAGGTGTTATACTTCAAAAGTATGCTCAATTTAGAATCAAATATGACTAGCTCAATTTAAAAAATAACTTGTCTCTCTCCTATTTCTCATTTAAAAATCTACTCACACTAAGTTCTTTTTATTTACCTTCCTCGGGAGTCCCACCCAGCTAAATTGGCTGCTTCCTTGAGATCATATCTCCATTTGTTGCACCTGAGATCTCCCTCATGTTTTGCAAAGGCTTGCTCGTAGCTACCAGTTTGATTCCTCACATGGGATGGATCGATGTTATAGAATACTGGTATTACTATCTGCTTTTGCCATTTCTTACATTCCAGAATCTTGTTGAGTTCATCCAAGCACCACTTTGAGGAAGCATAGTCCTTTGAGAAGACGATAATAGATACATGAGAATCTTCGATGGCTTTGATGAGTGCTGGTGAGATTTCATCTCCCTTTTCAAGCTGGTCATCCATAAAGGTTTTGACTTTCTCTTCATTCAAAGCTTTATATAGATGGCTCATGATGTTTAAGCGTGTGTCTTCACCTCGAAAGCTGAGAAAAACGTCATACTTTTTATTGCTGATCCTTTGCTGCTCATCCATTATGATTTCCTAGTGCTGCACCGTCAACGATCAAAACACTACATTTGAAGCAACAAAATGACTTTTACGTTTCAACGCATTATTGATACTTGACCTTACCATTCCTCACGTACAGAAGAATAAATAAACGTTTACCAAATTGCAAGTGTAAATTTGAGGTGTTTTGTTATCCTTGGAAGTTTCTTTGACCTTGATTAGTGACTTGCTTTTGACTTGGAAAAGATGATAGTCAATCAAAACGATGAACTTTGTAAACAAGTAAATATAAAAAACCAACTAACTTGAATTAATGATGAATCTTAATATCAGATTAGGTGAACAGCAATGCAATTACAAACTTGAGCATAAAATTTAGACTCAGTTTATTAATTAAACTACTGATATCCGTGATTGAAATTTATTTAGTATATTAAAATACTCTCATCAAGTCTTCACTTTAAATACAAATGGTATCGATTAAAAGAGAACTTAACATGCTGTTGAAATTGGGCTTCTTTATTAGTCAGGTGATACCTAATTTTCAGTTGTGTAACCCTTGTTATGCCCTGAAAGCAAAGACGGCAGAAACAGAAAAAAAAACACCTGGAATTTCATCCAATTTGTAATAAAGCATATATAGTTATATATATTGGTCTGGCAATAAAACCTGAAATCTCTGTTATAATCAATGTGATTACTTTCTATCAAACCGAACAATATTGAAATCAAATATTCATCGTTGAAATTCTATTATTAATAATAGGTGCTTCAAGAACATTACCTTAAGCCTTAAACAACCTAGACTCAGAGAATAGAATTGACATCAAATGGAAATGAACTTGTATCAGCAAACTACATCTTCATAACAGAATAAAACAAGGCGTCTGCATAGTTTGTACTTTCTAACCACTTAAAACATGCTTAATATTTCACTAGGTTATTTACATTCTTAACCCATTCTCTTTTGGTTAAAACATGGAAAAGCAAGAAGGAATTAAGTTAGCCATATAATTTCATCATCTATTATTTCTATTCATAGGTGAAATTGAAAAAAAATGGAGAAAAAGACCTTACCACAGACGCAATCCAACTTCTTGCAACAGAGAAGAGTACAGAGAAGAGTGCGATTATATAGTGCATATAAATATAATAGATCAAAATCTTACTCAAGTATGAAGGAAGAAGCTGAGAGAAGGTGTAAACAAATACAAGTTTCTGAGAAGTTTCATTAGAATTTCATGGGCTTTCTTAGCAGGTTCCTAGTAGTAGGGTCCAACATCCTCCGAAGAACGCGTTTCATGTCATGACTTTTTGACTATGTACAGTGTTTGTTGAGTACCGTGCTTTCTAAGCAGGTTCCTAATAGTGGGGACCAACATCCTCCGACAAACGCGTTTCATGTCATGACTTTTTGACTTTTTACAGTGTTGAGTACTGTGCTTTCTTAGCAGTAGGGTCCAACATCCCACGAGGTAAATATCAGGTATATATAGGTCTCCTACTGCAATATAGTAATTGTACTAAGTACTCTTGTAAAGTGTAAACTACTGCACATACATTAATGAAATTAGGGATACTTTGGGCCACCAAGTAATTGTCAGCTTCGATGACATCAAATATATCTACGTGGCTCCTACGGCAATACAGTAATTTTACTAATTACCTTCATTTTATATACTTTATTTGAAGTTTGAGTTACTTTTATGTTTTAACCTTTGATTCGTACACAGTTTTTTACTTCTTTATTTTTTAACTATTACAAGTTTAAGTAAGATGAATTTATTAAAATTCAACAAGAATACGATAAGCACTAAGGCTCTATGAGTCTATTTTTAGAGTTACCTATTGATAAACGAGATTTTTTATATAAAAAACGAGATTCAAATTAAAGTTCTTATTTCAGAATAATATAATTTTTATCTATAGGATTAATATTTATTATTATCTTTTTTTTACTATAAATATATATTCATTTTACAACCGTCTTCTTTGAAAAAAAAAAAACTCATTATTAAAATTGTGATAATTTTAATCTTCATTGTGCTTGTTTTCCTCTTTTTTGGAAATTACATATATATTTACTATGTTTATGAGAAATTGTATATACTTTTTAATTACCTTCAATTTCATATACTTTATTAAAATTTGTGACACTTTTAACCTTCAATAATTAAGCTTTGGTCCAAAGTCTATTCTTACAAAGGACGAACGATAAACTTCGTTTTTAGTTGTCTCAACGTGTATCAAATAAACTAAAGCTAACTATAGCATAGTCAATCCTAGGTCGAATTCTCTCAGACACAAATGGCAGCTCCCAGTTAGGTGCTTGCAGGATGGAGGCGGATGTTAGTTGGCTTTTCAGCTCCTAAAAGGCTTCGATACAAGGCTGATTGAATTTGAATTCCACATCCTTTTGTAGTAGCTTGGATAGTGGTAGGGCAAGTTTGCTGAAATTCTTGATGAATCTTCTGTAGAAGTCTGCATGTCTTAAGAATGAGCGAACTTCCCACACAGAAGCGGGGTTTGGAAGAGAGGTGATGATATCTGTCTTAGATTTGTCCACCTCAATGCCTGGTTTAATCTTTTGTAGTCTATTTAGACTCGTCAACTGTTCTAATCCGCATAGGTACCAACTCATCATGTTGGTTTTTCATGACAGTCATCCCGAACTTCTTTGGTACTACTTGCACAAGGCTCACCCATTGGCTATCCGAGATGGGATAGATGATCCCTATAGCAAGGAGTTTTGTGACCTATTTCTTGACCACATCCAGGATGGTCGAATTCATTCTTCTTTACTGTTGCCCTATGGGTTTGGCCTCCTCCTCCATTAAAATTTTATGCATGCAGATGGAGGGGTTTATTTCTGGAAGATCATATAGCTTCCACCCAATTTCCTTCTTATGTTGCCTTAGGACTTGCAACAATTTATCCTCCTACTCCTGGTAGAGATTGTTGGCAATGATGACTGGAAGTTGCTGCTCTACATCCAAATAGGCATATTTTAAGTGACCTGGCAATGATTTTAATTCCATAAGTCGTGGCGAGGATGAAGAATTAGCATTAGATGCTTTCGGATCCAGCTAGCCAACTTGGGTTAAACTCGACACCATATGTGTCGACATGATCTCGACCTTTGGATGTTGTGGCTGACTCCTTTCTCTAGACTTGGTTCTTATCAGATGGAAGTCGGACTCGGCTCTTTGTTCAACTCTGAAGTAAGATCCGTGGAATACAATTCTCGCCTTGATTGTCCGAGATAGACTCAACTTCAGCTTGGTTCTGGTCTTCTTTAGCTAAGATGGTCTCAGCATGCATTTGTACATGCAGATCGGCCTTGACCGTTGTCTTTTTGGCTGCGATGATTTCAGTCCTCTCTTAGTCTCGGCTTCCTTTGGCCGACTCATCTTCGGCCGTGAAAATAGTTGCCAACTGTATTGAGAAGTTTTGGCAACTTGAACTTCTGCTTCAATAGAGCACTCCAGGAATAGTTTGGATACGATCATCCCACGGGAGGTCTTACAATTCCTTGTAGTGAAGATGTTCCAACGTATAACTTGTAGATTGAGTGAGCTGTAAATTTCAAACTCTAGGAGACTGATATAGATTTAGTATAGCCATTTTGTACCATAGGTATCTTCTCAACTTGTAAAAGTATCCCCTTCTCAAGAAATATGGGAAAGACCATATTTGTTTGTTAAAATGTTCACTTCTCCCTAAATGAGAAAGGTTGGTTGCTATAAGGAAAACAAGACTTGGCTATTCTGATAAATTTCACAGAAACAGAACACATGATTGCTTACAAGTCGAGAAAAAGTACTTTCCCTAGGACCAAAGAGAAAGATAAACTTATTTGGAACAAACTTAGTCACATGGGTGGCCTCACAGTTTCTTGTAACAAAGATACCTCACATTTCCTTGTAAACAATACATTAGAACAGATCATCAAAATGAAAATTAATTCACAAGTATCTCCTCTTTTTTCTATTTCTTTATTTATTTTTTATTTGTTTTTGCGAAATGAAAATGAATTAAACTACTCAAGTGGCTCGTGTTCTTTTGATCCACTATTTAGCTACAAGATTCAATTGTTCCCTTGGCCCTATAATTAGGAACTTATGAAGTATGACAAAGGCTGCTAGCTCTAACAAAAACTATGCTAATATTTGTTCTGAGAAATTTCAAATGTGAAGGCAGTGTACTAAGTACAAATCGAAGAGGTGCAGGGTTTAACCGGCTAATGGAAGAAGAGGAAATGGATAAGCAAAGAAGGGACTACGCTTTCGTAGTGATGAGAAGCATCAACCTGGACATGTATGTCGCAACAAGCAGCTGCATGTATAATATTGTTGGGAGTAGGTGAGAGGGAGGAAAAGGGACAAAGAATGGTTATTTTATGGAGGTTGGAGGTGGCCAAAGATTGGAAAGCCAGAAGGTATGTCTCCAAGTGGGCAGTTGCCAAATCTGACAATTGTTGCTTGATCTTATGGGAATGGATGTCATATTGGTGTATGAGTGGTTGAAAAGTCTAGGAAAATTCAGTGCTGACTTTCAACAACATTTAATGGAGATTCAACACAATGGAAAAATAATTGAGGTCAAGGGAGACCCTGCTTTGTCCAGAACAGTAGTTTCATTAAAGGTAGTGGTGAAGGAGGCTTCGTAATGAAGCTGATGCACATTTTATGTTGAGCTAGGAATGTTACATGTGGTTGCCATTCCTAACGGAATCAAGGAACTTTTAGAAAAGTATGAGGACCTGATTAGGGAGACCAACTTACTGCCACCTACAAAGTAGTGTGAGAAGTAGAATTACTCAAGAAATGAATGCAGCTCTATGTTCTTCTTTAAGATCTGAGAGGAGATACTACAATAAGACTATAGAGTAGATAATCAGGGATATGTTACCTTAGGAACAAATTTTCACAACCTTACCTTGAGCACTTCATTACATAGTATTTTTGGTAATACCTATGATTCAAAGCAGGAACCATTCATAGCATCAAGAACTAACATTATAAAAAATAAGGATAAGGTATTAACATAATCAAGATTGAGATCCTACCTAGGATCAGGAAGATGTACAAAGGCATAAAACGTGAAATCGTAAACAAATTGAAAGATCCTACCTGCTTGTATATAATGTATACATATGTGTATACCTATAGGAATTAAAGTAACACATTTTTCTATATTAAAGGAATCAGGGATTTTATTTTATTTGTTTTAGAAATAATATCTCCTCTATTTTTTTATTTTATTTGTTTCCTTCTGTTGTTCCTTGAAAAAATGGGGCATATCAAAGCACAAGTTTTGGCCGATTTTATCATCAAACTCATTCCAATTGGTGAAACTAGTAATGAAAGAAAAGAATAGACATTGTCAATAGATGGGGCATCAAACCAAAAAGGGAGTGGCACTAAGATTATACTGGAAGGATCAAATAGGTTATTGATTGAACAATCCCTTTGGTTTGAATTTTGGGCCAGCAATAATCAAGTAGAATATGAAGCACTATTGGCCAGTATGAAACTGGTCGAAGAACTAGGAGTGCAAGTCTTGATGGCCAAAAGCAACTCCCAACTAGTAATTGGCTCCCAACTAGTAATTGGCCAAGTAAATGGAGAATATCAGGCCAATGATCCTCAATTGATGAAGTATTGGGATAGAGCGCAAAAGCATGTGCCACTTTTTACTATATTTACACTAATACATGTCGCGAGAGAATATAATGGATGAGTAGCTTACTTCCTAAGTTAGCAAACACCTAGAAAAATGGGTTCAATCATTCAATCATCCAAGAAACTCTAAGTCGACCAACCATAGAAGGAGAAGACTTCTACTACATAGCCCATGCCCCAACATGGATGGACCTAATTCTAGACTAACTATAGAAGGACACGATTCAAAACAACCCCCAGGAAGCAAGAAAATTAAGGAAGGAGGCTTCAAGCTATGTCATGGTTTCCTAGCAACTTTATAGATGAGGGTTTTCCTACCCACTCTTAAAATGCTTGGATGTTAAAGAAATGGAGTACATCATCAAAGAGGTGCATGAAGGACTATGCAAAACCCACATTGGTGGAAAATCCCTCGCCAAAAAAATAGTGAGAGCAAGATACTATTGGATTACTCTCAAGAATGACTACACAAACTTCATAAGAAGATGTGATAAGTGTCAATGATTTATAGATATATACATAGCACCACCAGTACCACTATAGTTGGTCACCTCACCATGGTCGTTTTATATGTGGGGCATAGATATTCTAAGTCCTTTCCACCAACTGTTGGCCAAGTCAAATTTTTTATAGTAGTAGTCGATTACTTCACCAAATGGGTCTAAGTTAAGACACAAAATGAATTAAGAAATTTTACTTGAAGAAACTCATATGCCATTTTGGCCTCCCATCAACTATATTTTCAAATGATAGCACCTAATTTGTGGCTCAATTGGTGGCCAAGTTCTACTCCTAACTCATAATAAAGTAGTCATTCACTTCGATTAAGCACCCACAAACGAGCAAGTAGAGTCAAGCAATAAAGTGGTGCTCAAAGGCTTAAGGAAGTAGTCAAAAGAAGCAAAGGGACAATGGGCGGAAGAACTAGCCCAAGTATTTTGGTCATACCACACCACACCGCACTTAACCACCCAAGTAACTCTACTTAGATTGACATTAGAGAAATGGGAAAATAGTCCCCCCAAGCTGTCTTCTTCCAACCAACACAAAATAAGGAGGAAATGAAGGCTAATTTAGATCTATTGCAAGAGGTTCGAGAAATGGCCCAAATCAAGGAATATATGGCAAAGGCAAATACAGCACAAAGATACAACACTAAGGTTTTTTCTCAAAAATTAAAATAGCGAAACTTGGTCTTGAGAAGAACTTTAAAAGATGGAACCACCAACAAGCTCACTCCAAATTGGGAATGACCTTATAGAATAACAAAAGAACTAGAGCACCTTGATGGATGAAGGGTACTACGTACATGGAGTTCAACAAGCTTACCGATGTATTATAGTTAAAAATTTATCAAAGAATGCATATGTATTCTTTACAATGTTGAAATACAAAGGGATTTCAAACAAATACGACAAAGACCTGTAACAGATGGTCACCTAAAGTGACCTCCCGAGCAAAATTAAAGATTTGTTATATAGGCAACATTAAATACCTACAAGAGGCAGCCACCCAAAATGATCCCCCGGGTAACATTAAAGACCTGTGAGAGGCGACCACCTAAAGTGACCTCCTAGGAAACATTAAAGACCTGTGTGAGGCGATCACCTAAAATGACCCCCTAGGCAAAATTAAGGACCCAAGAGAAGGATCACCCAACATAAACCCCCAACATTAAAAACCAATAAGAGACAACCATCCAAAGTTTAGCTTAGTCTCGAACCCTACCCAAAAAAGAGGGAAATAAAAGAAAGGAAAAGGCGATAGCACGCAATGAACAAAAGGAAAAAGTGATAAAAGATATCATTCATGTTCAAGAATGGAAGTTACAAAAACTAATAAACAGGCAACGTGTAATGAAATAAAGGAAAAAGTAACATCGGATATCATTTATGTTCAAGAATACAAGTTAGAAATCCCAATAAATAAAATACAAAGTTAGAGAGAACTTGGCAGTGTGACAGCTTCAATCAATCCACTATCAACAACCTCTTTACAAGGACCAACCTTAGATATGTCAATGTTAGGATACAAAAATGTCACTTGCTCAAGAGCTTACTCAAAACCGCCTTCAAATTAGTCCAAAGTAGTCAACTCTTTTTCTTCAACTTCTTTTTCTTTTATTAAAAGAGCAACCTCAAGCGAAGTCGCTTTACCCTTGAGCGAAGCAACCTTTCCCTCTAGCAGTGACACTCTTAAAAGTAGAGCATGTTCTTTCTCCTCTAGACGTTCTTTCTCAACTAAATATTTATCAGCATCATCAACAGCTGATTGTAGCTTTACCTTTAGATCCTCCATCACTTGGTCATTTTCCTTTGCACTCTCATCAACAACTTGCAAGGCATCCTCAAGATGTTGGATTTCCATCTTAACTTTTGCTCAATATTCAACCATTTTCTTCTTTTGAGTGGCAAAATCCCCATATTTTTTGCTTGATTGTCTGTAAAAGAACCATTGAATAGCTTGATTAAGCCTCAAGGCCTTTACAGGTGCCAATAAGGCCAAGGGCATTAACCTTGTCATCATCAGAAAGGGCCACCAGGTGCTGATCAATCACATCGGCTAGGGGAAACTTTTGATTCCATACTAATTTCATCTTTGACCCACTAGACAAAATGTCCTTCCAATCAATTTCACTAGGCAAGGTCGCCTCAGATTGATGGGAGGATATCTCAATAACCCCTCGAAGTTGTTTCCTGATGGCTCTTTAGATGGGGCACCAAAGGTTCCTTGTTCAGCAAACACAAGTGTTAGGGACAAACTCTGGTGCAAAAGCTTCATGAAGAAGAAAGATGAGTTTTCTTTTTTGGAAAGACCCTAACTTTGGATGGCACTAGAGGAATAGCAGCTCCTACAAAAAATAAGCGTTAGCACTCACAAAGATAGTAAAATTAATACATGAAGTTAAAAATACCAAGCCAAGTCATCACCCTATTTGATAAACTTCCTACAAGAAAAGACTGGATGACCTCGAAGCTCCCCGATGAATGCATCTTCCCACTCTTCCAAATAATCCTTTTCTACCGTAATAACTATCGCAAGGCACTTGGTCTAGAATAATGGGAAGTGGGGCTCCTCGACCAAATTAAACAAGCAATTCAAGTAACCCTCCCTCACACTGACTTGAAAGAACCAATCCTTGAAAAAATTGTAGCTTTCATGAAAGGGCCACAATAAGATGCGACCAGCTAATTACAAAGAGAAAACCAGTCAACCTTCTAGGTTTGATGAATGGTAAAGAACCAAAAAAACACATTCAATGAAGGAGGTATACCTAAACTTTCACAAAGAATTTTGAAGGCACAAACGAAGACCCAACTATTTGCATGTAGTTGGATAGGCACAACATTCAAAACCTTAAGAACTGAGCATTAAAAGTCCGAGAAGGGTAACCGAGCTCCCAACTTCAAAGGCAAACATGGCAATGTTGGAGCAGATGGCAAGAGGCAAAGATATGATGACGTTGAACCAACAACTGATGGATAGCAGAGACATGAAACTTCTTGTGCACTGCTTAGAATTAAAAAGAGGGAAACAATTCAAAAAGTCACAAATCGCAATCAACAGTCCATGACGCGTTATTCTCATCCAATGGCAGGGAAGTAGAAACGCCAAACGTAATCAAATCTAGCGGTCCACAAGTGTCATCAACTCACATCCGACAGTCCACAAAAAAGAGCAGGAGGTGTACGAATGATTTCTACCTTGAGGCATGTCCACCCTGCACAAACATGATAAATCAATCTTTTGTATAATAATATTGTATCTTTTTAGGTAAAATAATAAATATTCTTTACTAAAACCATACATAATTCACCCATTGTTCCACTGCTTGCTAATTGGAAGACTCTCCTAGACAATCTCCCTAACATTGTGTCGATTTGGAATTGCACGTTCCTTCTCTTGTTGTGAAATAATAGCATCGGGCAGAACAGAATAGCAGCAAACTATTTGAGAGAAAGTAACAACGAAGATAAAAGAGACAGAAATTTTACAGAGGTAGAAGAATCTCACTATTAGAAAAATAGGAATTACAACTTCTCTCTTTTACCTACCAAGGAGATCACAATGCCAAATCTCTCTTGATAGAAAGGAGAACACTAAACTCTCTCTATATCTATAGAAGAAGGAGTTCTTGGGATGATTTAGAAGTGAAATGGGAAGGCCTATTTATAGTTGAAGCTCCAAGGATCAATCTATAAATAGCCTAAAGTTTAGGGACTAAACTGCAATTATCCCATTTAATTTTTTATTATTTTTTTTCTTTCCAATTGGCTGCACCGAAAGCAAGCCATCTTTTTAGCTGGAATTCTGCTTTCCAGTTCAACAATCTCCCACTTGAAGATTTGATTGGAACAATCAAATCTTCATCCCATTCTTCTGCCTTGAATCTTTCATGTTGCTTATGTTTCTATCAGGCCACAACAGGATCGACACCAAACAAACTTATCAGTGTTAATTGTCTTTGTCATGAAGTCTGCTATGTTATCATTGGTATGGATTTTCTGCATATCTATTGTCCCTTCTTCCACTTTCTCCCGAACGAAGTGATACTGGACTCGGATATGTTTTGTTCTGGAGTGAAAAGTAGGATTCCTTGCAAGGTGCAAAGCGCTCTGACTGTCACAAAATAGAGTAACATACTCTTGTTTGTGCCCGAGCTCTTCCAATAGCATTTTCAAACATACTGCTTCTTTACTGGCTTGTGTAGCCGCTACATATTCTGCTTCTGTTGTTGACGTAGCCACAACTGACTGCAGTTTTGAAACCCAGCTTACAGCTCCACCAACAATAGTAAACACATATCCTATTGTAGATTTGCTTTTATCCATATCTCCCGCATAGTCAGAATCAACATATCCTCTGATAAGAAGTTCTAATCCTTCATAACATAATGCAACATTTAAGGAACCTTTGATATATCTAAGGATCCTTTTCACAGCATTCCAATGCTCTCTGCCTGGATTCGCCATGTATCGACTAACTACTCCCACTGCTTGTGCAATGTCTGGTCTTGTACAGATCATAGCGAACATTAAACTTCCCACTGCTGATGCATACGGTACTCGAGACATCTCCATCCTCTCTTCTTCACTGCTAGGGCTCATCTTGGAGGATAACTTGAATTTAGTAGGAAGAGGGGTAGAAATTGGCTTACAATCTTGCATGTTGAATCTTGACAAGATCTTCTTCAGATAATTCTTCTGTGAAAGCCAAATCTTCCTATTACTTCTGTCTCGGTGAATTTGCATCCCTAGAATCTTGTTTGCCGGTCCCAAGTCCTTCATCTCAAATTCCCTAGTGAGTCGAGCCTTTAATTCTTCAATATGATCTTTGTTGGGGCCTGATACCAACATGTCATCTACATATAACAGCAATATAACACAACTATCTTCACCAAACCTCTTGAAGTAAGCACAAGGGTCTGAATTAAGTCTGTTGTATCCAAGGCTCATGATGAAGGAATCAAATCTCTTGTACCAACACCTTGGTGCCTGCTTTAGACCGTATAGAGATTTGTTTAACCTGCAAACCAAGTTCTTATTTTCTTTATCTTCAAAACCTTCAGGCTGGAGCATGTAAATCTCTTCTTCAAGATCTCCATGAAGAAAAGTCGTTTTAACATCTAGCTGCTCTAGATGTAAATTCAATGTAGCACACATTGCCAGGACCACTCGAATTGTTGTTAATCGAACCACAGGAGAAAAGATTTCATTGAAATCAATACCTTCTTTCTGAGCATATCCTTTGACCACCAGTCTAGCACGATACCTCTCCACTTGATCATCACCATTTCTCTTGATTTTGAAGACCCATTTATTACCTATTGGCTTTCTTCCTTGTGGTAGTGGCACAAGGTCCCATGTATTATTTTTATGAAGTGCTTCAATTTCTTCTTGCATTGCCATCATCCATTGTGAAGCATCTGTGTTGTTCATTGCCTCCACGAATGTTGACGGTTCACCATCCTCCGTTAAGAGACAGTATGCAATATTGCCTTCTATAACATAATCTGAGTGCCAATTGGGAGGTCTTCTCACTCGATCTGATTGACGAGTTTGTGGAGCTTCAAATGTCTCTGTTTCTGATTCCTCATGCGCTGGTTCTGCTTCAGAACAATCTCTCTGTTGAACTTCTTTTTCAACATGTATCTGTGTAGTCTCTGGTTCTTTTTCCGTGCTATCATCTTCTTCCTTTTGCAGTTTATTTTCTACAAAGATAACATCCCTGCTGATGATCACTTTGTGGGCAGTGGGATCCCACAAGCGATACCCCTTCACTCCATCAGCATACCCCAAGAATCTGCACTTTCTGGATTTTGGATCTAACTTTGAAATTTCTTGGGCAGTGTACATCACATACACAATACTTCCAAATATATGGAGGTTTGAATAATCAGCTGGTTTACCAGTCCACATCTCCATCGGTGTCTTCATCTCAATTGCAGTTGATGGAGCCCGATTCACCAGGTAACAGGCGGTATTGACTGCCTCGGCCCACAACTTTTTGTCTAGTTCCGCAGCTTTCAACATTGCTCTTGTTCTTTCTAACAGAGTCCTGTTCTTTCTAACAGAGTCCTGTTCATCCGCTCTGCCACTCCATTTTGTTGAGGAGTGTATACTATTGTGAACTGTCTTTTGATGCCTTCCTTCAAACAAAAGTCATCAAACTCACCACTTGTGTATTCACCTCCATTATCTGATCTGAAACACTTGATTTTATTTCCAGAATCAAGTTCCACCCGCGCTTTGAAGATTTTGAAAGTTGATAACACATCTGCCTTCCTCTTGATAGGATACACCCAACATCTCCTAGAGTAATCATCAATGAATGAGACAAAGTAGTTTGCTCCACCTAGGGATGTAACTGGTGCTTGCCATACATCAGAGTGAACCAATTCTAGAACAGCCTTAGCTCTAGAAGTTGATGTGCTGAATTTCAACCGATGCTGCTTACTTGTAATGCAATGTTCACACAAAGGAAGTGATACCTTTGTTAAACCCGGGAGTAGCTTTTGCTCTGCCAGGACTTTTATTCCTTGCTCTGACATGTGTCCAAGTTTCTGATGCCACAACATTGAAGTGTTTGAACTACATGAGGCAACAGAAGCTTCTCCTTCTTGCATAGTCTCTCCCATCAGCATATACAAATTTGCAGCTATCTTCTTTGCTTTCATTACCACAAGCGCTCCACGGATTACCTTTATGATTCCATCTCGTGTTTCAATTTTGCTTCCATTATTATCCAATAGTCCATAGGATAATAAGTTCTTCTTCAGGCCTTTCACATGCCGCACATCTCGAACAACTTTGATTGTTCCATCATACATCTTCAATTTGATGGTCCCAACGCCAACAATCTCCAGAGCATGATTATTACAGCTATAAACAGATCCTCCTGAGACAGGTTCAATGTGATGGAACCATTCTCGTCTTGAGGTCATATGATATGTGGCTCCTGAGTCAACAAGCCATATATCTTCAAAGCTGTTTCTACCTTCCATGCTCATTAATGCTTCACAACAGAGAGCATCTCCATCGTTTGAAGTGTTTGCCACATTTCCTTGAGGATTGGAGTTTTTGAGTAAACTCCAACAATCTTTCTTCAAGTGACCTTTCTTTCCACAATGGTAACACTTTAGATTCTTCTTACTTCTGGATTTTGATCTACCATGATTTTGACCACTGCTTTGGCCACGCTCTGTTGATCTTCCTCTCATCACCATCAAGGCCTCCGCCTATTTCACTGTTCCTTGTCTGTCTTCCTTGTTTTTGCGCCGATTTTCTTCTTCAAGAATAGCAGCTGCAATATCGTCGAAGACTAGTTTATTGGCAGTACTGTTGTTTGTCAAGTTGATGATGAGTTGATCATACGAATCTGGTAGGCTTTGAAGTAGAAGTTCAGCACGTTCTTGTGAATCTATTTTGTAGCTTAAAGATGTAAGCTGAGAAAATAGAGTGTTTAACGTGTTCAAGTGTTCTGTCAATGAAGTGGATTCTGACATCCGTAGGGTGTACAATTTCCTCTTGAGGAATATTTTGTTGTGCAGCGATTTGACCTCGTATAACCTTGTGAGGTGATCCCAGATCTCCTTTGCTGTTTTCTTCTCCTCGATGCTTGACAATACCTCATCTGCTAATGCTAGATGAAGATCTGCAATAGCATTCTCGTCCATCTCGCTCCATTTCTTGTCATCTGTAATTTCTGTCGGTCTCGTGCTGATGGCCGCTAAACATCCATTCTTCCTTAGAATGGCTTTTATCTTCATCTTCCACAGTGAGAAGTTTCTCCCGTTGAACTTTTCAATCTCAAATTTTGTTGCCATAATTTCTACTTCCGACAACTCCCACTATTTCACTATGCCAGGAACAGTCTCCTAGACCTTTTACCGAGTGAGTAATATCTACTTACTTTCTTATGATGGAAGATCCACGGTACGTGGCAACCAACAGAGAATACGGTAAATAGATATACTACTCAGATCTGGCTCTGATACCACTTGTTGTGAAATAATAGCATCGGGCAGAACAGAATAGAAGCAAACTATTTGAGAGAAAGTAACAACGAAGATAAAAGAGACAGAAATTTTACAGAGTTAGAAGAATCTCACTATTAGAAAAATAGGAATTACAACTTCTCTCTTTTACCTACCAAGGAGATCACAATGCCAAATCTCTCTTGATAGAAAGGAGAACACTAAACTCTCTCTATATCTATAGAAGAAGGAGTTCTTGGGATGATTTAGAAGTGAAATGGGAAGGCCTATTTATAGTTGAAGCTCCAAGGATCAATTTATAAATAGCCTAAAGTTTAGGGACTAAACTGCAATTATCTCATTTAATTTTTTATTATTTTTTTTTCTTTCCAATTGGCTGCACCGAAAGCAAGCCATCTTTTTAGCTGGAATTCTGCTTTCCAGTTCAACATCTCTCTGGGATGATTGATCGTCATTTTGCTTCCCCTTTCGACATCGGGAAGGTCAAAACCCTTAGGCTTGGAGATGTGTTCAAGGTTTTGAAAGCTTACTCCAACTATTCTATGGTTCTCTCCTGTGTTGCTGAGCTCGAATTTGAAGACCTCAATACTCAAAGGAGGAAATTGATTGAGCATAGGAAAAAACCTTACAACGAGATCTTACACTTGAACGAAGTGTTAAAGAAAAATGAGGAGTTCGCCACTGTCGTGGACGATACCACCAAGTACTTGGCTTCAAAAGATCATTTGGAAGAGAAAAAATAGACATTGTTTTCTAAAGTATGCCTTCTAAAGGACCGGGTCACTCGTTTAGAGATCAAGTTGACACAAAAGGGAGAAGTGCTTGTTGCTAAAGATCAATCTCTTACCAAGAACACGAGATGATTGGCTGAGAAGGATAAAATTATTACTGCGAAGGACTTGGCCCTTTTAGATCAGTTTGAGGTTAGTTTCAATTGTGCCCTTCAGCAAGTTAGCGTTATTAACCTTGGTTAGTCTCAACCTTTCAGAGGCAAATATGTACAAAGATGTAATTAATGGTTGGTTGGTGGACCTAGGCTCCCCCACTCACTCTTGACCATTAAAATGCTTTTTTTACTTGCTTATTTCTATTTCTTTCCTGGTTCTTATTTATGTGATAATAGCGATAATCTCTTAATGCCTATTTGCTTTCAAGATTTTTTTTATGTTGAGAATGTTTGCTTCGAACGCTTTAATTTAAATTTGGGTACCTCTTGTCGCGCTTACACATTACATTGAAGGTTTTCATTTTTATGATTTTTTTGGTTTAATTTCTTCTATAAGTATGACCCAAGTGGTTATTGGCTGACTACCTCTCGTGGGTCTTTTGGAGTCCTGTACAGTCATTGGTCGATTGTCTCTTATGGGTCTTCAATATCTCGAGCAGTCATTGGCTGACTACCTCTCATGGGTCTTTTAGTACCCTGGACAGTCATTAATTGACTACCTCTAGTGAGTCTTTTTAGTGCCCCAGATAGTCATTAGTTGATTGACTCTCACAAACCTTTCAGTGTCCCAAGCAATCATTGACCGACTGCCTCTTGCAAGTCTTTCGGTGCCCTGGACAATCATTAGTCAACTACCCCTTGCAAGTATTTTTGGTGCCCTAGGTAGTCATTGGCCAATTGCCTCTCACGAATCTTTTAGTGTCCTAGATAGTCATTGGTTGACTATCTCTCACAAACCTTTCGATGCCTAGGCAATCATTGGTCGATTATCTCTCTAGACAATAAAAGGTTATAGATATATACTTATAATTTTCTCAAAGTGAAGTGGTGCATTTGCACACCTTCACATCAGTTCACTTTAACATAGGTGTATTGCTATTTCAAATGTCGTTTTGCATCTTAATGTATGTAGTTTAAAAAAATACAAAATACAATTTAGAATTATGTACTATATTTTTATAAGCAATATTTTTCTAAATTAGTTATCAAAAACAATATCAAAACAAAAAAAATTATACAGAAAATTAGTGACTATTTTATAATTTTTTTTCTTAATCTTATTCTTTCTCAACAAAATTAAAAAAGAAATAAATAGCTCAGCCAATTATAACATGAGTTTCTTAACATCAAACTAAAAATATTTACATTCAAATCAGACAAAAAATTTAGAATACAAATCTTATATTTTATCGTACAAGTTCAATTATTTGTTATTGTTTCAAATTGCTTTATTAACATTTTAACAAATGTTATATCTAAATTATGTTGCAAAATATTATTAATAATATTTTTATTTAATAAATATTATTAAAATTATAAAAAATATTACCAAAAAATTATTAGTAATATTTTATAATAGTAAATAAATGAATGGTTAGTTATTAGAAGAATAGTAAAAACATACATGCTATTTACTTGTTAAAATTTATTAAAAATGATAAAATTATAAATAAAACTCATTAAATCAAAAATAAAATTTTATAATTTTATAAATTTAATTAATAATAAAAAATATTTAATAAATTTTAATTAATAATAAAAAAATATATTTAAAAAATACGTTAGAAATATGTTGTTAGTGTTTCTATTAGTTAAATAGTATCAGATTTAGAGTGCAGAAAAGATGTTTTATTAGGCGATAGTCACCTTTTCTGTATTCCTCTGTGTATCTGTGGGTAAAAATTAAAGGTAATAAATAGTATCTATGACCTCGAAACCTCTAACCGTATCAAATTGTTCAAATAAATAATTTGATTTAAGAAAATTAAGTAAACCTATTCATTAAACACTAGGAACATTCTGTGTATATGCAACACTGCACTGCGATTGCATCTTTCGAAGTGATCTTTGGTTCCCTGTGTTGATATTACATTTTCTTTATCATGCAAATTTAATTTACTTTTTCAATTTTGATAACATATAATTAGGGAATATTTATTACTGCTTACCCACCTCTCTAACTTCAAGAGCCTTTAGAACCTTTATATTTTTAGATTTTTTTTTTAAATTTTTTCAATTTGAGAACGGTTAAAACCATGACTTCTAATTTTAAGTACCAATTATCATTTATGTAAACAAGATTCGAATTTATATTAGAAGAGTAAATAATAGACACAGAGATGGATATAGAGAGTGGTTACATACCCGATACTTAACTTTATTTTGGCGGATATTTTTGGAGTCTTCGTAAAGAACTTTTTTATTTTCCTTAGATGTAGAAAATTTGAAAATTAACGTAGAAAATAAAAAAATATGTAAATAACTTCCATTCATCCTTTTTCCTCGTTTATTTTTTAAAATATATTTTCTAAAGTTTATTTTACCATTATAATATAAAAATAATATGTAAAAATTGCTTAATCACTCCGATTTTACATTAATAAATAAAGTTGATTATGATTTTAGTTGTTTATGATAAATTATTAAACATCTTACTTGTCCACATCTCATGACATCTTCATCTAACTATACTCTTAATTTTTATATAAATATCGGTAGAGTAGGTTGATTACATCTTTTAGCTTCAGTTTCTTGAATTTCTTTTTTGAGGGTACAAGTAAGAAAAATATCACAAGGTTTGATAACAGTTTCAACTTTTTAGCAATTGTAACATGCAAGAAAATTCGAGTGAATGTAGCTTGTTGCATTGAGTGAAGTATGCAATTCTATAGATAATTGTATTGTAAAGTTGTATATTTTATTACCCAAAAATGTGGAATGCCTTATCAAGTGAAGCATGCATTAATGCATTAAGTTTCAATGAATAACTTGAATTTTATAATATTATTTTACTATTTTTTTATTATTGTAGTAACATTATTTTATTATGTTTATTTTCTTTTTTATAATATTATTTTCTAATATTCTTGATTTTGGACAATTATGTTATTACTGTAATAATATTTTTTATTTTTCTGAATATTATAGTGTTAGTTTAACATTATTTTTTATTATTCTTGAATAGTTTTATCTGTCACTAATATTTTATGTATAATATTTATATATGCGTCATTGCACTGTAGTATCTATAATTATATATATCGTATTTTTAGTAATATATAGTACTTATAATATATATATATATATATATATATATATATGAGAGTTCTTTATAAATATTATATATGGTATAAATATATATAGTACTTATTATAATATATGTATACAAATATATATAATATTTATAATTATTAATATAATATCGTGCATTTTTGTGTTCAAACGTTACATTACAAAAACGTACTAGGTTTAATATACCTATATAAGAGATCATCATTTTAGAGCAATTTAACTATATGTGTTGATGCAATGCAGAATAATTAATGTATTAGTTTAAAAATAAAAATTTTAAATAAACTATTTTAAAAATATGAAAAATAACCCTCCTCGTGATTCAAATTTTTTATCCTTAAAAATTTATTATCTACAAGTAAAATTAATTTTCATTTATTAAAAAAACTCTCAATTCAAATCTTAGGTATATTAATTAACATGAATCCTGTTCACACAACTTCATCTGCTAAAACCTTAAATTTTAATAATTATATTGGAACAATGAGACATATTTGATAATCTTTCACAAATAAAGTTATTAAAATTTATTTAAGTTTGATTATATGATATAAATAATTGTTCACATTATATGATGTGTCATATCCAATAGTCTTCAACAAATAAAATTATTAAAATATATTTAAGTTATTTGTTTGATATATATTTATTTTAATTATATGACAGATAATTTCTCACATGTTTTATGATAATTAGTTATAATTTAAAATTTACACATTAAAATTTACTCGTATAATGTAAATGTTAAAATACTAATTTTATAGTAGAACTTAATTAAAATTTAAATGACTAATAAATTAAAATTTAATTATGTTTACCTTTCATATATTTCTCTTATTCAAATATTATTCTTCATTTTTAACTATTAATTTTTTCCAAAATCTTTATAAAGTTTAATGGTCGTGGACCTACTATTATTTTATATTGTCCTTCAATCACAAATAATTAATGGTATGACTTTTAAAATATTTATGATAAAAATCAACAAACAAATTTATTATAATTAGTATTAATGCGTGAACTATTTTCTTATATATTTATATTCATTTAGGGTTAATTTATGGATTTGAGTTATTAACTATTTAATTCTCACTAATTCTTTTATATTAATTTATTCATTCTTGTAAATATAGGTTTGTGCTACTCCTTTGACCCAATTCTTAGGGTCTTATTCAGCTCAATCTCCAGTCCTACAAACTCGGTGTCCGGTTGCACCAAAACTATCTACATAACCCAAAATCCTATTTATAATTTAGTTTCATCCATCTTTTTAATTTTATAATTTAATTTTATTATTACATTTATTAAATATTATAGTAAAAAATTCACTGATTCTCAATTTTTTTTTTTTAATTTCAGTGCTTAGGTGAGTCTCAATAGATACCCAACTCACTTAAACTTTCATGATAAAAAAATGGAGATAAGTTGTACGGTTTTAAATTTATGAACAAGCTCATGTTATTACATTGTTTTATTAAAATAATTAGGACTAAATTATAATTAGTAGTAGTGTTAACAATATTATTATTATTATTTAGTTTAATAGTAAATTAATTATTCAAATTACATATTGTTGGGTTTTTCTATTACTGATTTGCACTAATGCTAATAGTAATAAGATGTCCTAAAGCCCAATTTGCAAATGGGCTCATACAATATATTCTTTGGTCATTTATAATGTGTCACAATCTGAGAAGATTATTGTGGTCCAAACCATAGAGTCCATTTCAGTGTTTACGTGTTTGTTTTAATAACAAATTTTTGTATGCATTGGGCATCATATATTGCATTTGCTCAAGGAAATGAGAGCAACAGTATTCAACATGTCCACCATGCCAGGTCGAACCAATTGCAGCCCTCCTCTCACAGAGGCCAACAACAAAATAGTGTAGCCAATACATCCTAATTTTTTTTTTGTTATAAGTCCATTCTAATGTTATTCCATCACTTCACTGGCCCCAAATATATAACAAAGCATTATTCATCTTATTTAATATAATAAAATAAGAAATAAAATAAAAAATGTTGAATTATTTTTATTACCTTAACATTAATAAAATAAGAAAATATGTAAATAACTTTCATTCATCCCTTTTACTCGTTTATTTGTTAAAATATATTTTATAAAGTTTGTTTCAGCATTATAATATAAAAATAATAAGTCAAAAATTTATTGATCACTCCGATTTTACATTAATAAATAAAGTTATTTATCATTTCAATTATCTATCATAAATTATTAGCCATCTTACTTGACCACATCTCTTTTAACACCTTCATCCGATCATATTCTTAATTTTGATTGATCTAACTATAAAAATCGACGGAGAATAGGTTAATTACTTCATATTAGGATTTACAGTTTTGTTCTCACATTTATTAAATTTAAGGGTAAGAAATTTAATGATTTTAAAACAAGCCCGCATTACTCTTAATATTATTACATTGTTTTAATAAAATAATTAGTATTATAATAATAATAATTATTGTTATGATTAGTAGTATTAATAATAATAATAATAATAATAATAATAATAATAATAATAATATTATTATTATTATTATTATTATTATAAGCAAATTAATAAATCAGATTACATATTATTAATTTTTTTTTTACTGCTGTGGACTAATATTAATAAAATGTGCCTAATTTGCAAATGGGCTTCTACAATTTATTCTTCGGACTTCTTAATATGTTTCACAATCTAAGTAGATTATTGTACTCCAAATCATAGAGTCCATTTCAAACTCAGTGTTACATGTTTGTTTTATTAACATCTTTTTTTTATGCATTGGGTCATTGTGGGCGCAAATGTGACCTTCAACCACCAGTTTGCACCAATTCACAGTGGCAAACCAACAACAAAATACTGTAGCTAGTAGTCCTAATTTTTTTTTTTTGTTATAAGTCCATCCTAATGTTATTCTATCACTTCAGTGGCTCCAAATTATTCATCTTAATATAATCTAATAAGAAACTAAATAAAAATATTAAATTATTTTTATTACCTTTCAATTGATAAATAATAAAATAAAATTAAAAAGTATGTAATTAATTTCAGTTGATTCTTTTTATTTGTTTGTTTTTTAAAATATATTTTCTAAGGTTTGCTTAGTATTATAGAGTAAAGATAACAATGACAACAAAACTACTTGGTCACTACAATTTCATATTGATCAATAAAGTTGTTTGTCATTTGATTGTCTAACATAGGTTGTTTATCATCTCACATGACATCTTCTTTGTCTTCCTTCGACCACATATTTAATTATTTGTTAGTCCAACTATAACTACCGATGATGTAGGTTGATCATTCTAGTAATAATCATCATGCTCGAAAATCGGACACTAGTAACATGGCTGTGTAATTGGAAGATGAGATAATTCTCCTGGAACAAGCTTAAAGGGAAGAAATTTTAGTGTGGGGGATTTTATAAGGCCTTGGACTCTCCAACTACAACACCTAACTTTTGTGTCATAGTTCTCCTAAGGTTCTTATAAGTACAACTTGACATATTATACTAGTCTTATACTTAAAATGTTATACATTAGATTATTGTTTTTTTTTTCGGGGGTTCTTACTTCGTGCATGTTGTATCACCCTAATTTTTTTAATTATTTATTATTTCCTATAAATATTCTTGTTTTATTATTATTAAATATTATGAAGTGTATGAATGATTTTATATCTATCATTAAACTAAATAAAGATAATTTAGAAAATTATGTGTTGGGTTTTAGAAATAGTTTGTATTTAATTAAATTCATAAAATAAGTTTTGTGTTTGTTTTGGTGTTGGTCAATTAAAAGGGAGCAATAGTGACTCCTATTCATAAGAATAATCTGTTGTTGAGTTAATTATGTTAAACCCCTTTCCTTAAGAGGGGAACCTATGGAGGAAGCACTGGAGGATCATCTAGAGGAATCTTGAAAAAGTTTGATGTGGCTTTTTTGTATCAGGTAAGAGATGGAGGGGGGTTATCTCACTATTTTGGGCTTCCTTTACATAAGACAAGTGGTGAGGTCATCCTTAGGACCACTGTTTTTATATGATTCTTGGCGGTATCTGAAGGGAATTAAGTCCTTGGATTAATATAGGTCTTATGTGTGATTTTTGTTGGATTTGATGTCATAATCTATGTCAATCAATTAACTCATTTATAACTTAATTACTTGTGTTTTCATAGATATTTTTTCTTAAGTTATTTTTAATTTTATCAATTTAATATTTAATAATTTTAATACTAGATAATAGTATGTAAATAGAAATATGTGTTCAATGTTAGCCATGTGGCTTTCAAACATTATAAACTATTATATTTTCGTAATTTAGAAAAAAAAAATCATAACTTCTCGAGAAAAGAAACTTCAAAATTATTATTTCTTAGACACTGAAAAGAAAATATAATAAAATAATTATTCATCTTATATTATATATATAATCTCGTAAAAAACCTAAAGAAAAATGTTGAGTTATTTTTGTTACCTTTCAAATAGTAAAATAATAAAATAAAATAAAATAATTAACTTCAATTGATTCTTTTTGCTCATTTAAGTTTTTAAATATATTTTCTAAGGTTTGAGTAACATTATAAAGTAAAAATAATAGTGTGACCAAAACTACTTCTCCATATGTGATTTCACAATAATAAATAAGTCGTCTTGGTTGTTAGATTGTTCACCATCTCGCTTGGTCACTTTTCTCATGGCATCTTTGTCGTCTTCCTCTGATCACACCTTGAATCTTAGTCATTACAATTACAATTGGCAGCACATGTGGATCATTCTGGTGATAATCACCATGCTCTTCCTCTTATATATGGACCTTTTCCTAGTGGTACGATACTTGTGCAAATTTGTCAGGAATATCTAGATACTAGTAATTGTTGCTCCACAACCAGTAGATGATATAGCTCCCCCAAAACAAGCTTAGAAGTGAGAAATTCCTTGGATTCTCCAACTACAACAACTAATTTTTTTTTTTTGTGTAGTTCTCCAAGAGTTCTTATTAGTATAACTTGACATATTATACTAGACTTATATTTAAAATGTTGTACTAAATTAATGTTTGGGGTTCCTAACTCTTCCCTTTTCTTTTATTTATTTCTAAATCTTTTATTTATTTCTAAAAGACAAATAACAAAAATTAAGCTTCCAATTGAAATAGGAAAAAGTCATAAAAAAGAAAATAAAAAGTGCTTTTATTATTATTATTTTTTATGTGTTTTTGAAAACTAACTTTATCATGACCTTTTTATTGTTAATTTTCCTTAAAAAGCCCCACTACCCAAACATGCTAAACCAGCAATAAGAGAAAAGCAAATAGAGTCCACAACTATTCCAAGCAAGTGAAGGACAATAGAATAATATATCCAACAAAATGGTAATAGTGGCTGGTTCACATTCCAATAAAATTAAAACATGGATAAAAGGAAAGAAAAAACAACTAGCCATAGCTCTCCCAAACCATTTTAAACATTTCAATATTCAGTTAATAAAAAAGAAACAAAGGAGATACTAATAGTACTAGAAAAAGTAACCACACCAGATGCAACACCAACAAACCTAAAAGGACACATAGGAAGGTGAACCATAATGCAATACATATCCTTTTGGGTCCTAGGTTCTAGAGAGTAACTTTTGAGTCCCTTTATTATATGAGAGAGAGAAAGGTCTCCTGTTGTGTCTATGGTCAGACCATAATCTTTGGGTGCCTCCTTGGAGAGTAGTTCGAATCATTTTTATCCAACTAATTGCATAAAGACAAAGGAGGTAGTTACTCACCATCTTCTAGATATTTCCAAACATATTCTCATTTCTCTTTTATTAACAATATCTTCTTTTTTATATATATAAAGTTGGTTAATGCAAAACAAAATAAAATGAGGTCATTATTCCAAAAAGAAAAGTGAGTGTGTAATAAATCTTAAATAGTTAAAAACTACTATCTTTATTGATTTTTTTAATTGCTATTTTTATTTTTATTATTTATTATTATTTTGTTTAGTTTTACTATTTCTTATATATATATATAAAGTTGGTTAATGCAAAATAAAATAAAATGGGGGAGACGATTATCGGAAAAAAGAAAAGTACGAGTATGTAAAAAATCTTAAATAGTTATAAACTATTATCTTTATTATTTTTTTTAATTGCTATTTATTTTTAGTATTTTTTTTTGAATTTTTTATATATATTAATTGTAATTACTAGAATAAAATTGGGTATCAATAATTTTTAAGCCCTTTAGCTCTCTTACTATAACTACTTTTCAGTATGGTTCTTGTATCGTCCAGCCATGACTGATGAGTTATAAAATAAACATCTTGAGTGGACCTAAGAAGAGTGTCATTAAGCTACTCATGCACTTAAAGGATGATTGTTAGATAAGATTCAAATTAAGGGCCTAGAATAAGAGAAAAGCACAACCTATGTTAATTCAAGGCATTAAGCTAACTACTCTTTCATTGCAGGTCCAGCCAAGCTCGTAGCCCACCACTGGAGGCCCAGGCCGAGACTTGGTCCACACAAGCAAATGGCCCAATCAAGAGCTAGGTCCAGTGGCACTCCACGTTAACGATCCATCTGCATGCATAGAATATTAATGGAGGCGGACAGCAAGCCCGTAAGGCAACAACAATGAAGGCTAAATCCTACCATCCTAGATGTAGTCAAGAAAGAAGTCACAAAGCTACTTGCTGCAGACATCATCTATCCCATCTTGGATAGTCAATGGGTGAGCCCCGTGCAAGTGGTACCAAAGAAATCTAGGATGACCGTCATGAAAAACCAACAAGACAAGTTGGTGTTTATGAGAATTCAGAATAGCTGGCGGGTATGCATCGATTATAGAAGACTAAATCAGGCAACCCAAAAGGATCACTTTCCTTTGCCTTTCATTGACCAAATGCTTGAGAAAATAACGGGGAAATCCCATTACTGTTTTTTGGACGGATTCTCGAGCTACATGCAAATTCATATTGCACCTGAAGATCAACACAAAACAACCTTCACATGCCCATTTGGCACCTTTGCGTATGCACACATGCCATTTGGCCTGTGCAACGCACCGAGCACGTTCCAACGCTGCATGATGAGTATCTTCTCGGACTTGCTACAAGACTGCATGGAGGTGTTCATGGATGACTTCATGGTGTATGTAGAGTCATCCGAAGCATGCCTGAACAACTTGTCCAAGGCGTTGAAGAGATGTACTGACACGAACCTTGTACTCAATTTCAAAAAATGTCATTTCATGGTGACAAAGGGAATAGTGTTGGGACACCTGGTCTCCAATAGAGGCATTGAAGTGGACAAAGCAAAGATAAACGTCATCACCTCCCTTCCTAACCCCACTTCTGTGCGGGAAGTTCGCTCTTTCCTTGGGCATGCAGGTTTCTACAGAAGGTTCATCAAGAACTTCAGCAAACTAGCCCTACCATTGTCCACACTACTACAGAAGGATGTGGAATTCAACTTTGACCAGCCCTGCATTGAGGAATTTAAGGAGCTGAAGAACAAACTCACATCCGCCCCTATCTTACAAGCACCAAATTGGGGACCGCCATTCGAATTGATGTGTGACGCATCCAATTTGGCACTGGGAGCTACTCTCGGCCAGAGAGCCGGAGTCGGCCAACTAGTACATGTAATTGCTTATGCATCCATAACCATGGACCCGACCCAGCAAAACTACACAACAATTGAGAAGGAGCTTTTGGCAATTGTGTTTGTCTTAGACAAGTTTCGCTTTTACCTTCTTGATTCCAAAATAATAGTGTTCTCGACCAACGCTGCTTTAAGATACTTGCTGAAGAACCTTGACGCCAAGCCGAGATTGATCAGGTGGATGCTTCTTCTCCAAGAATTTGACTTAGAAATTAGAGATAAGAAGGGTGTTGAGAATTCTGTGGCAAATCATTTGAGTAGAATTGAAAAAGAAAGCGAACTAATGCCGATCCGAGATGAATTCCCTGATGAGCAACTCTTGCACATCAAGATGGCCACACCATGGTTTGCCGATATCTGCAATTACGTGGCAACATCTCAATTTCCACCTGAGGCATCTCGAACCTACAAGGAGAAAATCAGAAGTGATGCCAAATATTACGTATGGGATGACCCTTACCTTTGGAGACTATGTAGTGATAAAATTATCCGCAGGTGCATTCCTAACATTGAGACCAATTCTGTCCTCCAGTTCTGCCATTTAGCACGTGGAGGAGGCCATTACAGATCATCTCGAACTGCCAGGAAAGTGCTGGATTGTGGCCTTTATTGGCCCTTTATTTTTAGAGACGCTCATCAATTCGTCCTCACCTGCAAAAGATGCCAAAAAGCAGGGATGACCTTGAACCAAAGACACGAAATGTTCCAGCAACCCATCCTGTTTTGCAAAGTCTTTGATGTTTGGGGTATAGATTTCATGGGGCCATTGCAGGTCTCCAATGGTTATTCATACATCCTGCTTGCCATCGATTATGTATTAAGATGGGTAGAAGCCATCCCTAGCAGAACCAACGATACCAAAGTTATGGTGGACTTTCTTAAGTCCAATATTTTCTACAGGTTTAGTGTGCCGAAAGCGCTCATCAGTGACCAAGGAAGTCATTTCTGCAACAGAGCCATGGCCTCCCTTCTTTAGAAATATGGGGTAGCGCACATGATAGCTATAACATATCACCCCCAAACAAATGGTCAAGTTGAGGTGTTTAACAGGGAAATCAAGCACACATTGCAAAAGATGACAAATCCCAACAGGAAGGACTGGAGTAAACTCCTTAAGGACGCTCTATGGGCACATAGGACCACATACCGAACACCGCTAGGGATGTCCCCCTACCGGATTGTCTTCGACAAGGCTTGCCACCTCCCTGTGGAGCTAGAACATAAAGCTTATTAGGCAGTCAAACAATGCAATATGTCCTATGACCAAGCAGGAGAACATAGGAAATTCCAACTTCAGGAATTAGAGGAACTTCGCTTGGAAGCTTATGAGAATGCCAGGATCTACAAGCAAAAAGTCAAGAAATTCCATGACCAAAAGATCCTGAGAAAAAACCTCCATATTGGCCAAAAAGTGTTACTATTCAACTCCAGACTAAAGCTCATAGCAGGTAAGCTTTGTTCCAGATGAGATGGACCTTTTGTTATCACTAACATATTTCCCCATGGTGTAGTACAGCTAAAAGAGGAACACACCAACCGCACCTTCCAGGTCAACGAGCACCAAGTCAAACCATTCCACGAAGGTCCAGCATCACTCAGAGAGAACATGGAGACCATTTCTTTGGTGGTACCAACTCCACTAGAAATATTGGACTTGAGGAAATCCACAACCACTCTTGCGATTGGTGCTAGTGGTAATGGCCTCTACCCATCTTGATACATAATCCATAGCCAACAGAATATATGAATAGCCATTGGAGACCAAGAATGGTCCCATGAAATCTATTCCCCAAACATCAAAAATTTCATAAAATTGAATGGGTTGCTGGGGCATTTTGTGCCTTCTGTTCATGGCCACTCTTGCTTTCTGGCATTTCTCGCAGGTGGAGACGAATTCATGCGCGTCCCAAAAGATAGTTGGCTAGTAAAGGCCACAGTCTAGCACTTTCCTAGCAGTCTGAGTTGATCCATAATGGCCGCCTCTAGGTGCTGAGTGGCAGAACTGGAGGACTGAATTGATCTTGGCATTAGGAATGCACCTGAGGATGACCTTGTCACTGCACAGCCTCCAAAGGTAGGGATCATCCCAAATGTAGTACTTGGCATCGCTTCGGATTTTCTCCTTATGGGCGCGACGCCTCCGGTGGAAGATGGGATGTTACCGCGTAGTTACAGATGTCGACAAACAATGGTGTGTCTGCTTTAATGTGTAGCAGCTGTTCGTCAGGGAATTCAACTCGGATAGGCATCAGTTCGCATCCTTTTTCAATTCTACTTAGATGATCTGCTATAGAATTCTCAGCACCCTTCTTATCTCTGATTTCCACATCAAATTCTTGGAGAAGAAGCATCCACCAGATCAATCTTGGCTTAGCGTCAGGCTTCTTCAACAAGTACCTCAAAGCAGCGTGGTTAGAGAACACAATTATCTTGGAACCGAGAAGGTAGGAACGAAGTTTGTCTAAGGCAAACACAATTGCCAAAAGCTCCTTCTCAATTGTTGTGTAGTTTTGTTGGGCCAGATCCATAGTTCTGGATGCATAGGCAATCACTTGCACCAGTTGGCCGACTCTAGCTCTCTAGCTGAGAATAACTCCTAATGCCGAGTTGGATGCATCACACATTAATTCGAATGGTAGGTCCAAGTTCGGTGCTTGCAAAATAGGAGCGGATGTCAGTCTGCTCTTCAGCTCCTAAAATGCTTCAATACAAGGCTGGTCAAAATTGAATTCCACATCCTTCTATAGCAGTTTGGATAGAGGCAAGGCTAATGTACTGAAGTTCTTGATGAATCTTCTGTAGAAGCCTGTGTGTCCCAAAAATGAGCGAACTTCCCGCACAGAAGCAGGGTTTGGAAGGGAGGTGATGATGTCTATCTTTGCTTTGTCCACCTCAATGCCTCTGTTGGAGACCAGATGTCCCAACACTATTCCCTTAGTCACCATGAAATGACACTTTTCAAAATTGAGCACGAGGTTTGTGTCAATGCATCTCTTCAACACCTTAGATAGATTATTCAAGCATGCTTCAAATGAGTCAGCTTACACCGTGAAGTCATCCACGAATACCTCCATGCAGTCCTGTAGCAAGTCCGAGAAGATACTCGTCATACAACGTTGGAATGTACTCGGTGAGTTGCACAGGCCAAATGGCATGCGTGTATACACAAAGGTACCAAATGGGCAGGTGAAGGTTGTCTTATGCTGATCTTCAGGTGCAATATGAATTTGCATGTAGCCTGAGAATCCATCAAAAAGAAGTAATGGGATTTCCCTGCTAATTTTTCAAGCATTTGGTCAATGAAAGGCAAAGGGAAGTGATCCTTGTGAGTTGCTTGATTCAATCTTCTGTAGTCGATGCATACTCGCCAGCTATTCTGAATCCTTGTTGGGACCAGCTCATCTTGCTGGTTTTTCATGACGGTCATCCCGGACTTCTTCGGCACCACTTGCATAGGGCTCACCCATTGGATGTCCGAAATGGGGTAGATGATCCCTACAGCAAGGAGTTTGGTGACTTCCTTTTTAACCACGTCCAGGAGTGTTGGATTCAGTCATCTTTGTTGCTACCTTATGGGATTGATTTCCTCCTCTATCAAGATTTTGTGCATGTAGATAGAGGGGTTTATACCAAGAAGGTCTGCTAGCTTCTACATGATTTCCTTTTTGTGTTGCCTTAGGACTTTCAACAGCTTATCTTCTTGCTCCTGGAAGAGGGTGTTGGTGTTAATAACTGGAAGCTGTTGTTCATTGTCCAAATAGGCGTATTTTAGGTGACTTGGCAATGGTTTCAGCTCCATGGGTGGTAGTAGTAATGGAGATTTTTCAGCTACTATGCTTGGATCATACTAGCCGACTTGATTTTGACCCAGCACCAGGTGTGCCGAGTTGATTTCGGCCTTTGGCTGCTTCTGGCAGCTCGACGTGTTGACTTCGGTTCTCGTTGGGTTGGATTCGGCATTGGCCTCTTACGCCTCTTCGGAATTGGATCCGAATGGAACAGTGAATTCTACCTCAGCTTGTGTATGGTCTTCATTGGTTGAGACGGTCTCGGCAATCGTGTCAGCCTTGCTATTTGACTTTTCGGCCGAGTTGACTTTTATTTTTTCTTGACTTTGGCTTTCTCTGGCCGACTTGATCTCGGCTGTGAAAATTGTCGCTACTTGTGCAATTGAAGACTTTTCCGCTTCGGCGACCTTAATCTATGCATCATACGTACACTCTAAGTATTCTTGGTTGCAGACTTGGTCTAATAATTCAGACAATTCTACTTCAAAGGCCAAGTCAGCAATATCACTGTGATTGTCCTCAGAGTTGGTGAGGTCTTGTACTTCCTCATGGGCGGCCTCTTCATCTGTAACTCTTAGGTAGCTGCTTTCCTCAGCGTTCTCAACAAACTTCTCATTGTTTTCACTGCTGCTATTTAGTTTAAGATATTCTTCAACTATTTCATCAAGTACATCAATGCCAAAGAGAGAGTGGTCTTCGGTTGGGTGCTTCATGGCTTTGAAAATATTAAATTGCACCAAGGTGTCACTGAATTCCATGGAGAGTGTCCCTGCATTCACATCAATCTTTGTTTTAGCAGTCACCAAGAAAGGTCTTCCCAGAATTAAGGTGGATTCCTTCCCTGGTGTTTCATCCTCCATGTCTAGCACATAAAAGTCAGCTGGAAATATTAGTTCATTGACTTGGATGAGAACATCCTCAAGAACTCCCAGGGGTTGGACAATACTCCTATTTGCAAGTTCAATGGTCATCCCTGTGGGTTCCAAGTCACCAAAATTCAGGCACATGTAGATTGATGTGGGCATGACATTAATTAAGGCTCCTAGGTCCAACATGGCATTGGCAAAAGTGCATTCACCGATGGTGCATGGGATAGAAAAGATTCCAGGGTCTCTACATTTCTTTGGCAAAGTTGGAGCACCTGTAGTGATTGCTTCATTTATTGTCAGAGCCGACACCACACCTCCAATTTTCTTGCTCCCCTTTATCTTTCTCATTTTGTGTACAAACAATTCCTTGAGGAATTTTGTGTACTTAGGGACCTGTTTAATAGCATCGAGGAGTGGAATATTGATTTCCACCTTGCAGAACATCTTCAGCAATTCTTCATCTGACTCTGATTTTCTTGCCGAGATGGGCTAAGATGGAAATGGTAGTGGAACAGTTGTATCTGACCAAGACTGCAAGTCGGCATTTGGCACAGAGTCGGGTTTAGCTGATCTCGGCAACTGCTGCAATGTAGGTTGAGGTAGTTTTTTACCGCTTCAAACAGTCACTACAATGGCGTTCCCTCTCGAATTTGGAATGATTTGAGAGGGGAGGTTGCTGGATCCTACCGACTGCATTTGACTCACAATATTGGCTAACAGACCAATATGCATTTTGAGGTCCTGGATGGTGGTGGTCATGTTCTGCTGGAACTGCATATTATTGGAGCTCACAGATTGCTAGAACTCCAGGTTGCTGGTTACAAGCTACTTCATCAGGTCTTCTAGAGATGGAGAGTTGCCTTGGGTGGGCACTCTCTATTGTTGCTGTTGCTATTGAAAATGTGGTGCTTGGTATTGTGGAGTCGGCTGTTGATAACCTGCTTGCCTCTGATAGGTATTCGGTGTGGATTTGAATTGTTAAGCTGCATATGGTCCCTGATTCGGTCCTGGTTGAAATGGCTGTCTTCCACGCTGTTGGCTATCAAATGGCCAATTTTGATACGACTGCTTCCCGTACTGAAATCCACCTATGGCTCCAACATTCTCTGGTTAGTCCGACTCAGTTTCTTGGAGAGTGGGGCACATATTAGTGGGGTGCTCCACTGAAGTACATATGCCACATACTTTTTGCCATGGCTGGTTGGTGTTGTCCAACTGCAAGCTGTCTCACCAATGATGTCAATACGGTTAGCTGATTCTCCAATCTCTGGTTGGAAGCTGCACCAATTTCATTCACCACCTGAGTTTGACTTGGCCCTCTGATCCCAAACTACTGTGCGTTGCTTGCCATATTAGAGATCAGGTGCCTTGCTGCCACTAGCTTTTTATCCAATAGGGCTCCTCCACTGGCTGCCTCTATCATGCTTCTGTCCATCATTAATAATCTTTCATAGAAATACCGGATCAGCAGCTGCTCACTGATCTGATGGTGTGGATAGGTGGCACAGAGTTTGTTAAACCTTTCCCAGTACTCATGCAAAGTTCCTCCTGTATGCTGCCTTATCCCACATATCTCCTTTCTAATGGATGCAGTTCGAGATGCCAGAAAGAAATTTTCTAGGAAAGTACCCTTCATGTCTCCCCAAGTGTTGAAAAGTGCTGGCTGTAGCAGGTACAGTCAATCCTTCGCCGCTCCATCCAGGGAGAATGAGAATGCCTTCATTTTGATGTAGTCTTCCTATATCCCCTACGACCTCATTATGGAGCAAACCACATGGAATTCTTTTATATGCTTGTGGGGGTCTTCTCCTGCAAGACCATGAAATTTAGGCAACAAGTGTATAAGGCCAGACTTTAATTCATATGTTTGAGCCAGGTCCAGCTGTGGATATTGGATGCACCATGGTTGATACACCACGTTTGGAGTGCCAGTTCCGTCAATGTTCTGTCGTTATTCTCCATTTGCTCTGGTTCTGCAAAACTGTTAGAACTAGAAACAAAATTATTAGTGTAAAATTGGTTAGAGTCAACGACAGAATCTATACTACTACTAGTATTTACTGTAGTGTTCCTAATTTTTCGTAATCTACGTAAAGTTAATTCTATCTTTGAGTCAAACGCATACAATGAGTCAGTACTACTAGTCATGCATTGTATATATTATGCAAAAAAATCAGATTTATAACAGTACTTACAAACATTAAACTACAACTACCAGATAACTACCTAATGGAGCTACAAGGATGAAATGTAAAAAGAATGCAATGTAGAAAGAATGCAAGTCAACTATGAGATGCAGATGTGAATGCGAAGCAAAATGCTAACTTTATGTATTGTAGAAAGAAATGTTTTATTGTTTTTGCAGGTGTTTCTTTTTTTTTTTGGCGGTGAATTCACGCAGAAAAAATAATTAACAGCACTTAACATGCTTTTATTTAGGATCCAAAAGACAGACACATACAAATTCAAAAGACTCAATTAGGCTGATTTGACATACACTCTATAGACTCGGGATTCGACTTCACTTAACTTGACACACTAAGACATAAAAGAACTTGTGTCCCCAGCAACGACGCCAATTTGATGAATTGCGTTTTGTAATCGTTTTACACGCTTATCAAATAACTAAAGCTAACTATAGTATAGTCAACCCTAGGTCATTCTTCTCAAGGACACAATGTGCTCAGTTGTGATTTGGTGTGAAGCAAAATGATGTAGAAGTTGAGATGTAGAATACTAACTCTCCTCGGCATTGGCCGAGTTGCTCTCGACAAAGACTGAGCCGAGATGATCTCGGTAGAGATCAATCCGACTGCGTCTTGGTTGAGTACAGACAGACGCAATAAAGTTGGACTAATTCTATTTCAGAGTTAGAAAGCTGTAAATAGGGGGGATTGGGATACGAGAATAGCATAAAGTAAACTAATGCTATGAAATGCAAGTATAATATATTGTATTTACTATATTATTATTACTATATAACTGTTCTGTATTCAGTCCCATTGATCAATTCCAGTTCAGGTTCTTCACTCCAATTTTCAGTCCATATCAGCCTTTGGTATTCTTATGGCAATCGCCAAAGGTTCATCCATTGCCATACTGACGATTTACACAATTGCTACCTCATCAGTTGGCAAGGATTAAGTTCAGAGTTGATTTTAGGTTCTCGATTAACTATCGTTAAATGATTACCTACTGAATTAGTTAAACCAGTTCCAATCGACTTAGCTTAACATTGTTCATGTTTAAATGCAATTGTGATCCAAGCATGAATTAAAGAAGAGGAGAGGAACAGTGTTTAGAATTGAAGAATTGGAATCAATTAACAGAAAATGAAATACAAACACAGTGGTCTGAATTCAAGTGGTTCCATCTCCCATAGCGATCGCCATGGTTGATGGTGGTGGTTCACCTCTGTTAGCCTGAGCGTTGAGGATCAGCTCCACCAGAGTGCGTCAGTAATTTGATCGGTCCCCTCTGACAGACTTCGGCTTCCCAGTCTCAAACCTGCACTTCCTCAATCGAGAGAAATTCCAATGCAGCACCGTGCACCACCATGAAAATGGAGAGAAGCGAGATCGAGAAAATGGATTTAATGAGAGAGTATCAAGAATGAATTCTAAGACCTATAAAATGTGCATAGCTCCTCCTCTATATACACGAGTTGAGCAGCTAGATGACGCTAACAAAATATCCTAACATAATTACAATATGAATTTCCTATTCTACCCCTGTAAAGATCTTCCAAAGTGACGTGGCAGATTCTCCAAGAATGACATGGCAGCTGAGCTGGCGCTAAGGTGGCCTTTGAGCTAGATAGTTGATGTGGACAACACAATTGGGCCACTCTTTATTGGGCTGTTGGGCTACAAGGCATGGACTGCCGAGACGATTCTAGCTTGGCTGAGATGTAGTCGATCTGGCCGAGACGACTTCATCTCAACTGAGACTCTTCTGTTTACCCTAGTCCACTCGGCTTGACCTGCAGAAGAAGGAGTGATACTTTTTATTAGCTAAGACTTCTGAATTAATACAGATTTGTATTTTCTCTATACTTAAGCCCATAAAATGAATCTTAGCTAACAATTCATTCTTACGCAAGAAATAGTCTTGCAAACACCCTTCTTAGGTGTCTTGTATAGTTTGTGACTCATCAAAGGCCCTCATGAAGGTCCAACTATTAGGGTGGAGTTGGGAAGGAGCAATGTTGAGGGCGCGAAGAACCGACCGTTTAAAGGCTGTGAAGGGAAGTTTGATGCCAAGTTTAGAAAACACTGGCTCATAAAAGAAGAAAAAGGGGGCTTCGTTTGAGAAGGTTGGCCGTTGACTGGTTCATTTGGTCAGCAATGACGAAGCCTCACCGTCCATGGACCGGCTTGAAGTAGTTTTTTGGCCATCGCCAACAATAGGCTTCTTTGGGTATAGAGAGAAAAAGCCCTCTTGACGTTCGAATCCACCCATGAGAAAGGGTCTTCAGAGGTGTCATCTTCAGAATTGTCCCTGTACCAAATCTCGAAAGGGAACACTTCTCCAGAGCTTGACGAACTCTGAAGGTCATCTTGAGAAGAAGAGTCAGTCTCCAACGCGACTCTACTGGGGGACCAGTTTTCTTGAGAAAAACCAATGACACCTTTGGAAGGGCCCCTTCCAACGAAGGAAGGTAGGGTCAGTTTCAGACCCAACCAAGAGGAAGAAAGGGACTTTCGACAGGATGAAGGGAAAGGCGAAAAGGCAGAAAGAAGACAAGGAAAAAACAGTAGTCAAAGAAACAAGAATAAGGCGAAGAAGACAAATACCTATGTCGTCCATGATCTTGCGTAGTGAAACCGCTGAGGAAAGTTGATGAGGCAAATGGAGAGGAGGAAGCGCGAAAAAGTTCAGAGAAAACCCTGAAGAACTTGACACGAAGAAAAGTGGTGTGGAAGAGAAGATAGGAATAGAAGAGGCGAAGGAAGTACCAACGCATTAAAGACTAGGCAATCACAATCATTACACGTTCCTCGGGAAGGGAAAACAACGCACAATTAATGCCTTATCATTAGGCACGCAAAAACTGAGTCTCCAACGTTTCAAAATCTTTCTAGGGAAAATCCAAAGCGACACATCTCCCCGCAACAAGGTCGAATGGGGCACAGATATGATCGAAGGGAGTTAAGTTTGATTCTTGAAAACAAGAATCAAAACTTAAGGGGTTGTGTACTGTCCGGCCATGACCGACTGTAAGAAAAGAGTGCAATACCGGTCGACCAGATGACCGGGGTAAGCCTTGAGTAGGAGACTGACTGTGTTGAGGGAAGAGTATAAAAGAAACAAGAGTTGATGTGATGTGACATCACTTCACAAGGAGTCAAAATAGAGAGAGACGCCGCCATTTGGCAGACTGAAAAGTAGCCTACCAAGGAGTTTTCTCCCCTGACACCAAAAGATTACATTGGGACACGAGCTATCCAAGTGCACCAAATTGGAAACCTTCCTATAAATAGGAGGATCATGGATTGGAGGAAGGCATCCAAGTGAGATACCCAGAGAGAGTTTTTTAAGACATAACAGTTCTCTCAAAGTTCTTTTCGATACATCATTTTGGTACAATTTAACATTTATATTGGCTTATGCTTGAAACATTGTGTGCTAAATTTCTGATCTCTTATGTTTAAATGTTGTGTGCTAGAATGTGGAGGCAGAATATTTACTACATTATGTCTTGCAACTTTTCTACATTATTACATTTATTTTAAATGATTTTTCATTTTAATTACTTTTTCTTAGTGATTTTTATTTCCTTATATATTTTGTGATTTTCCTTGAAATTGTTGTGTAATAAAATTTTATATAAAAGAAGAAATATATTAATTTTACATGTTAGAACACAATTTTCTTAATTTATTGTGATATTGTTATTTATTTAGTTATATATTATATTTAAATGATTGAGTATTAGTGGTCACTTCAAATTGAGGGAAGGATGAAATTAGGAGTTTGTTTGATTGATTTTGAACTTATATTCTGTAAAAAAAAAACATGAACTAGTTTATAAAATTTAAAGTTTAAAGGTTGAATTGTTTAACTCATTTATAACTTAATTATTTGCATATTTGTAGAGTTTTATCTTAAATTAATTTTTAATTTTATCAATTTAATATTTAATAAATATTTTAATATTAAATAATAATCTGAAAAAGACAAGAAAAGAAAAATGTGTTCGACATTTGTTAAAAACATTATAGACTTTTATATTTTCATAACTTAGTAATATTTAGAATTTGTCATCACATTTATTAAATTTTATGGTAAGAAATTTAATGATTTTAAATCTAGTTTTTTCTTTTAAATTTTATGATCAAACCCACATTACACTCAATATTACTACATTATTTTATTAAAATAATTATGATTATAATAATTATTATTATTATCGTCATTATTATTAGTATTAATAATATTGTTATTATTATTTTTAGTTTTATTAGTAAATTAATTATTCATATTACATATTATTGAGTTTTTCTATTACTGGTTTAAACTAATATGAATAAAATGTCTTAAAGCCGAATTTGCAAATGGGGTCCCATAATTTATTCTTTTTGTCATTTTTAATATGTTCCATGGGGTAGATTATTGTGTTTCTTATCTTCCAATAACCTCACACTCCCCTAGTTAGGTGAGTGTTGTCATCTAGTAAACGATAAGAAGGGTGAGGGGCAAGAGGCTCTGCTGGGGTGTAAGGTCTGGGGTTGGGTTCACTGTGAGCAAGGACTGTGACTTTCTCCCACCTTCTCCATATAAAAGGGGGATAGGATTAAAAACTAAGGAAAGTATAGAAATCAAAAGCTTAATAGGACGAATGTCTCTGTTTTGTATAACAAAAGAGAGGAAAAACGACAAAGATATATAAATATATATATATATATATATATATATATATATATATATATATATATATATATATATATATATATATATATATATATATATATATATATATATATATATATATTATTTATTTATTTTTTATATGAAAGTTTTTGGTCCAAACTATAGAGTCCATTTCAGTGTTTATACGTTTGATTTATTGGTATTTATTTTTATGCATTGGGCCATTCGATATTGTGAGCGCAAATATTACCTTTAGCCAGCAAATACCTCAATTGTTTGGATTTGCACAAGGAAATAAGACCAGCAGTGTTCAACAAGTCCACCACCAGGCCAGTTTGCACCAATTGCAGCCATCCTCTCACTATGGCAAGCCAACAATAAAATAATGTAGCTAGTACATCCTAATGTTTTTTTATATATAAGTCCATCCTAATGTTTTTATTACCATAAAATACGTTTTAAAAGCATATATATATATATATATATATATACTCATCTTATTTAAAATAATCAGTAAAAAACATAAGAAAGACATTGAATGATTTTTATTACCTTCCAATTAATAAAATAAAAAAGACATAGTTAACTTCGGTTTATCTCTTTTATTCGTTTATTTTTAAAATATATTTTCTAAGATTTGTTTAACATTATAAAATAAAGATAATGGTAAGACCAAAATGGCTTGAATACATCAATTTCACACTAATAAATAAAGTTGTTCATCATTTCGATTGTTTGTCATAAATTGTTCATCATCTCACTTTATCAAGTCTCTCATCACATCTTCTTACCACATCCTTAATTTTCGATCAATCACAACAAAGTAGATTGATATTTTGGACAACAACCTCTATGCTCTTCCTCATTAATGTGAGTCTTGTTCTAATTATACAATACTTTTTAAATTTTTTAAAAAAGTCTAGACACCAACAAATAGTCATGACTTTATAACTACAACCATCAACTTTTTTTTTTTTTCAAAAAAGAGTTTAAGGTGTTCTGCTCTCCAACTACAACAACTATATTTTATACTGTGGTTGTCTTATATGTACAACTGAACATATTATATATCTTAAACGTAAAATGTTGTGTGCTAGGTTACTGTGGACAAATGTTCTGCTTGGTGGATATTGAGACAAAAGATTTATTATATTATGTCATACAACTTTGACACATTATTACATGTATTGAAATAGTCTTCCCTTTTAATTTATTTATTTAGAGGATATATTGCAACATATATTCCAGGTTGATTTTTAGTTATATAATGATATTTCATTTGATAATGATGAAATGAATAAAATACACTTTTGATCTTTATATTTTTTAAATTCGTGATTTTGGTCCCCTTATTTTTTAGGCACATTTATTCTTTAGATTTGAGGAAAAATTCATAAAACACTAATGTGAAAAAGAAATTATATTATATTATATTAATATAGAATTGTAATTTTCATTTTTATGCAATATTAATTTTTTATTATTTTAATTTAAAAAAAAATCTAGTTATTATAATATTCTATTAAATAATATAAATTAAATTGTGTGTACTACAAATTAAATTCTATGTATTCAAATTATATTATATAATTTTATATTATATTAATTGTTATTATTTTAAATTAAAAAATAATATAGTTATTATAATATCTTACTAAATAATATAACTTAAATTATGGACATTCTAAATTAAAATGTTTATATAATTATAAATTAAATTAAAAAAATAAAAAATAAAATACAATTTAGATATATAAAATATAATTTTACACAATATATAAAAACTAAAACTAAAATAATAAAATTAATATATAATTTTTTGGTGACTTTATGTATAATATAAAAAATTATATAATATAATCTGAATAAATAATATTTTTAATTTATAATTATTTAAACAACTTAATTTTATTTAATTTACACTACACGTAATTTAACTATATTATTTAATAAAATATTATACTAACTAGATTATTTTTTAAATTAAAATAATAAAAATTATATTTTATAAAATTATATGATATAATTTGAATACATATAATTAAATTGAATTTATAATTATATGAATAATTTAATTTAATTTAGAATACACATAATGTAATTTATATTTATGTAAAAAAATTAATTTAAGTTATAGTACACATAATTTAATTATAATATTTCATAAAATATTATAACAAATAAATTATTTTAAAATTAAAATAATAAAAATAATATATAATATATAACATTATATAATATAATTTGAATAAATATAATTTAATTTAATTTAATCGACCAAAACTAATGCTGCATGCACTCTAGTAATTAGGTGTATTGCCAATTCTTTTACTTGGACCTTGCTCAATCTTTACTTTACTTTTTTTTTTGGTTAAACATTATTTTTCACTTTTTGTTTTCTTTTCTTAGTCTACAAGTTGCACAAATTTTTAGTAAACTTACACCACAAGTTACCAACTAATCTTTCAACTTAAGTGTACTAATCTATAAACTTTCACAAACACTTTGTTTGCAAACATAAAATGAACATTAGAGTACTTCTATTGAACAATCCACAACTAAATAATCAAAGAAAACTCTAGGCAAAAACTCCTAGATACATGAACAACTAAAAACCTTAATGTAGGACCTCAAAACCGTCACGCCCGATGAACAGCCTAATAGAAGGGAGAATACTAAAGCGGGCCCATTTGACCAAACAGCCTAAGCAAAGCAAAAGGGAAAGAAGAACCAAACCATCTCACCAAAGAGAGGCCATCCGTCTCGGCCTAGCCCATATGGGAAAAAAGATTCAAGCCGGTTTAGCACACCAGTGGAATTACTTCCCGATGGAGAGGCCCACGCAGAAGAAGTCTCCCAAGCACGACCCAACCAGGTATGGCCCAAGAAGTCAAAACCAGCCCAAACTGGGTCTAAGAACCCCAACTCAGCATTGACAAATCTAGTCAGGTCACCAGAACTAGACACCTCAGTATACTCAAAGAACTCTGGGCCGTTGGATTCTCTAGAGGCGCGAGATGCCCTTGGCAAAGCCAAGTCAGGGAGGCAAGGGACCCACCACCTATAATGAATGAGAATCCTCTCTAATCACATCACGAAAAAAGCGCCATGTCATCCACCACCCAAGGAGTGCGCCGCGAATTTAGGAAGAACGTGCCACAACTAACATAGGGACCCTACAAGAATTAGCCTAGGGATGACCAAGGCTAACGACTTGAATCAGGAGGCGAGGGTACCCCCACATGGCAAGATCAAGCGCACCTTCATCACCCTTCCAAAGGCTATGAAAGGCCCCAAGACGAAGAACTCAGGGCCAAGAATTGAAGAGTACAACATATGGAGCAAAAATGCTGGAGAGACGTTGGGCGACTAGCAAGTCAAGGTTGCAAAAGGAGTTCCGACTACGAGCGAAAAGCACCAACTAGCTCTCTATAGACCAGGTAAGTCCCTTAACCCAACTCCAAGCAAGCCATAGGTAGTGTCCCTCACCATCACACTTCAAATGGAAGGCACGTAGCCAGCCTTAACCAAATCGAGTCAAATACACTTCAGATGGCAGGTATGTAGTCTGCCTCGGCCTGAGACCAAGTTGGCCTCGGTCTCATGTTCATGACGTACCATGCATTCCACTTGACTCCAAGTTAGTAGACACCGGTTCGAGTCAACCTAGCACACATACTCACAAACCTCACTCAACACTAAGACAGGACACTTAATGAATAGTCCTGGTTCTGAATTCAAGTTTTCGAGGGAGGAACGCCCAAGAGAAAGTTCAATCCCTATGTCTCATGGTGGACGCCTAGAGGAAAGTCTGACCACTCTAAACCAACATTGCACACTTATAACCAAGTCCCTACCCAAAGAGAATCTAAACGGAGTAGAAATGAAGGTTGTACTAGCTCATGCAAATCACAGGGTAACTATCAAATGGTAAGCGGGGGATGATAGGTTATTCTCATGTGCAATTGACCCCTTACCCATATCTCTATTTTGTAAGACCGCCTTATCTACCTTTGGTTTCCGACGTACCTTAAATGTTGGTGGCGGCTCCTACCAGAGTCGGATCGGATTCAGTCAATCTTCTCGGATTCGCCAAGCCGACGCTGACTTGACATAGTCGTCTTAGTCTCAGAGTAGATTCGACTCCCATTTTCCATCCAGTGGTACAAAAAGAACTTTTCAAAGTCTATATATCAAAAATTATTTTTCTAAATCACCTCCGGTGTGATTTAGGTTACGTCACTTAACAAGAAACATCAAGAACTCATAGAACAATACTTTCATTTCCACAAACATGTTATCTTAGCAAATTCAAATCAAGAACAAAAAGCTCAAGTATGCCAAATAAAACCATAGAATGATATTCATATATTAGGTGAAGAAAACCCAACAAAAAGAATCAAGAAAACACACTAATTAAAGCTTAGAAATTGCATGTGATTTTTTGTAGCACTTACTTGTAGTGTCATGACTTTATGCATCAATATTGATGATGAAATATTCAAAACTCTTCAAGAACAACACCAATGTGAAGATGAAAGCTCTGAATACCACATGATGAACCCCTTGGATCCATATGCTTCAAATTCCCTTGAGAATTCAAAGGTAGAAACCAAAACTATAAGGTAACCAAGAAGAAGAAGGAAAAAAAGTACAAAATAGATGGAGATTTGATAAAGAGAACTCGCCATTAATCCATGGTGGATTAGAAGGTTGAGATTTACCACTAATCTCATGGAAACTTGGTAAGAGTGACTATTCTTCCTCAAAAACAAGATAAGAGAATGTTCTCTTTGGTTGCTTCCAACATAAGTTTTGCATTTATCATAAGTTACTTATGCTTAGCATAGAAAATAATTATATAGTTCCCTAAGTACATGATTTAGCTACCATAAGCTAAACTAAAGAGCTTGAACTTAAGGGTTTGGTGCAACCTAAACAAAAGGAGATAGACATATATTATATAACTTACTCTAAACATTGCGAATAAATTTTTATTTAATATTACTTTTTTATTATTTTAATTTAAAAAACCATCAAATTGTTATAATATTTTATTAATTATATAAATTAAATTATAGGGGTCGTAAATTAAACTAAATTAAATTAAATTTTATGTATTTAAATTATATTATATAATTTTATATTGCATATTCGTTTTTATTATTTTAAATTAAAAAAATAAATAGTTATTATGATATATTATAACATAATATTTATTAAATTGTGTGTATTTTAAATTAAATTGTTTATATAATATAAATTAAATTAAAATAAAAAATAATTTAAATATATCAAATATAATTTTGTGAATTATATAAAAACTAAAACTAAAATTAAAATAATAAAAATTTTATATATAATTTATTTTATGCCTTTAATGTATATTATAAAAAATATATAATATAATCTGAATAAATTAATTTAATTTATAATTACATAAAAATATTGTATTTTATTTTATTTATTAAAATTATAATAAATATATTTTTTACACTAAAATATAAAAAAATATAATATAATAAAAAATAATTTGAATACATTGAATTGAATTGAATTTATAATTAAATGAATAACTATGTTCAATTTAATTTAAAATGCACGTAATTTAAATTACAATAATATAAACATTTTAAGTTAATTTACAGTACACATAATATAATTAATATCATTTAGTAAAATATTATAATATATTTTTTAACTAAAATAATATAAAATTCTATATAATATATGGCATTATGTAATATAACTTGAATACTTAAAATTTGATTGATAATTATATAAAAAATATAATTTAATTTAATTTAGTGTAAAATTTACATAATTTAATTTGTATTATTTAATAAATTATTTTAAAATTCAAATATCAAGTAATTATATATAATAAAAAATTATATATATAATTTGAATACATAGAATTGAATTGAATTTATAATTATATGAATACTTTAATTTAGAATGAACATAATTTAAATTATAATTATATAAAAATACTTTAATTTATATATAATTAATTTTATTTAGTAAAAGATTATAATAACTATATTTTAAAACTAAATATATAGAATTTATAACATTATATAAAATAATTTGAATATATAAAATTTAATTGATAATTATATAAATGATTTAATTTAATTTAATGTAAATTTATATAATTTAATTTTTATTATTTAATACATTATTGTAATTACTATATTGTTTTTTATAAATTAAAATAATAAAATTATTATTAAAAAAAATGAAATTCACAATTCTGCTAGTAATATTATATATAATATGCTTCACATTAAAATTTAAATAAATAAAATGATTCATTGGTGCATAATGTGTTTCTTCTATTGTGCAATTTCTTAACATTTTATTTCTTATTTCTTTTTTACGTCAGTATAAAAAAAATAGGAGAAACAAAAGTACATTTTAATCTTTGGAAAAATAAAAAGATAAAAGAATTTTTTTTAATATTTATATAATATTTTGAGTTAACTTTTCGAAAAATTAAAAATATATAAAGATAAAAGGAATTATTTTTTAATATTTATATAATGTTTTGAGTTACTTTTTGAAAAATAAAAAACTGAATAACACCTTTAGAAAAAATAAAAAGATGAAAGACAATGCTTTGAGTGCACCATACACATATCCAAAATAACTTTACATATTAAAAATAACTTTTCTTATAGATAATAGAAATTCCAAAACATTACCTTTCTGACGGAAAGACCCCATTTCATAGCGCCTTGGAATGCAAGTTTGATTGTGGGAATGGAGAAGTGGAATGAAAATATAATCAACTATTTTTTTTAAATATTAAAAAATAATACGACATTTAAAGTTTAAATTTGAGTTATAAAAAATGGATTGTTATTTATTTATTTATTTATTTATTTAAATGAGTATAATTGAAAATTTAAACTTACATTTTTTTTAAAAATTTGAGCTTATCTTGTTTATAAAAATTTAAATTTAAATTTGACTTATTTAACTAATTCATACTTAATTACTTGTATTTTTTTTTTGAATTTTTTTCTTAAATTATTTTCTAAGTTGATCAATTTAATATAAATAAATATTTTAATACTAAATGGTAATTGTAAAATAGAAATGCGTTCAACAGTGTTACTTTCAAAAATTCATAATGTAGTAAATAAATTTTTTTAAAACTTCTATATTATAAAAAAGAAACTTCAAAATAAATTTGAATTTTTACGACAAAAATCTGATATTTTCATAATGAATATGTAAATAAAAAAAGTTAATAAAATCAGAAGTACTAATTAGTATGAACTAATTGTTACGAATTTAAAAACAAACTATAAGAATGAATAATCATACTTGGTAAGTACTTAATAAAAAGGATTTTTTATATTTTCAAATATCATTCTTTTATGTTCTCGGCCAATCATAATCTTTGTTTAGTTTATTAACATAAAATCTGTATTAGAAGCATATACATTGTTGCAATATTTAAAAAAGAATTATTATACTTCTTAGACTTTGAAAATAAAGAAATATAATAAAAATTGTTCAACTTATTTAATATAATCAAATAAAAAACTAAATAAAAATATTGAACTATTTTTATTATCTTTCAACAAATAAAATAATAAAATAAAATTAAAAAATTATAATTAACTTCAATTGATTCTTTTTACTCATTTATTTCTTAAAATATATTTTTCTAAGGTTTCTTTAATATTATAAATAAATATAATTATGAGATAAAAAATGTTTGGACATGCTAATTGCACACTAATAAATAATTTTGTTTTTCATCTTCCTTTGCCACATTTATGATGACATTTTCGTCATCTTCCTCTGATCACACCTTTAATGTCAAATAGATTTATTGCAACTACCAGCAATGCATGTGGATCATTTTGACGATAATCACCCTACTCTTCCTTATATCAAAAATTTGTCAGGAAAGTCGAACATCAAAGTTTCAGACGCCTAATGGAAAGTTCAGACGCCTAATGGAAAGTTCATTTCTTTTTGAAGTCATACAAAGTCTAGACGCTTAATGGAAAGTGCATCTCTTTTTAAAGTCATTCGAAGTTTTGATGTCTAATGGAAAATCCATGCCTTTCTGAAGATATCCAAAGTTTGAACGCCTATTGGAAAGTCCATCTCTCTCAAACTCCATCCCTTCTTGACAATTATCCGAAGTTAGACGCCTAATGGACAGTTCAACTTTCTTTCAAGGACGCCAAAATATAGTCCTTTTCTATTTTAAAGTCGTCTAGGTCTTGGACGCTAAAGGATAGTTTAGCCATTTTCCATATGTCGACTATGTGTCGAGACCTCCCTCAAACAGACTCCGAGTCGAGACCAGATCGCATCCACTTAAACTTAGACATTACAACCTTAGTGATAACTTTGTTTCATTCTAGGCCTAGCCCTTCTGTTTTAACATAACTAACTCATTCTTTTTGAACTTAGAATCCACCTCCTAACCCTTGGTTTGGGTTTTTGTAGATTAACAATCTTGTGTTACTAAGGCACTTTTGAACCTGTTAAAGTTAGCATTTTTTAGGTTCCACCTCAATCAACCTGTTTTAACTTAGTCATTTTCAACTCAGTACCTTCTTTTTCTTAAGAATTGACCCTTTGGATTTCTAACTTAGGTATTTCCGATTTCGTACCAACTCGCCATTCCACACTGTTTTTACTTAGTCTTTTTTTCCTATTTACGTTTTGATTTTTGGCACTTGGTTTAAATTTGCTTTGTTGGGAGGATTCCCAATAAGGCAAAAAAAAAAAAAAAAGAAAAAAAAAGACAAAGAACAGAAATAAGCAAAAAAAACCTTCATCCATTCATATCAAATATACAAGATACAATCATTCGAGGAGGATCAAGGATGGAAACCAGCTTTCCATCCATGACATCTTTGGCAATGGAGCAAGGACTAAGATCTACATTAGGGGCCGACAAGACAACCTACCTCAGAGCTTTGTCGAAGCAATTTTGGTGTTCCGCCATGATAGCCTCTTCAAGCTCGCCAAGTCGGCTTCTTGCTTTAGTCTCCAGCGTGACAAGTCTATTAGAGGTCTTCTTCAGCTCTTCCTTGGTAGACTGCAAAGGCACCCATTAGCCTTAGCCTTCGCATCCGCCGCACTAAGCCTCTCGGCAACCTTTTTCAACTCCTCTTTGGTCGATTGCAATGCAATCTTGTCAGAAGCGGAGGCAGCCTCTACCTTTTTGAGTTTGTTTCGAGCTACACTTCGGTCCTTGGTCATTGCATCTGACGTCTTTTGAATAGCGCTTATTGTTGCCTTCACTGTAGAGACCTTAGCCTTAAGTGCAACCATCTCAAAGGCGAAGGAGGTAGAGTCCGCCCTCAGCTTTTCACCTTCAGCACGGAGCTTCTAATTCTCCACTCGGAGCCATGCGCATTCCTGTAGCACAACGCACTCCTGCATCACCAACTGCTCCGACTTGCTAAAAATGCTCTTCAAAATGTCAAGAGTGGCCAAAGAGCGGATGTGGTAGGCCATCAGCATCTTAACAAAGTTCCCAACCCCTGCAGCCAGCATCAAACTCTGGTCATGTTGGGAGATGAAGTGTTTAGGAAGAAGGGACTTAATCTCCAGATTGGGACCCCAAAGCGAGGGTACTGTAGGGGGAGCCAAGAAAAAAGGCAACCCACTCGAAGGCAATTTGGGGGTTGTGATGGTAGGTCCTGAAGTGACGACCACCTTAGGCCCCATTGTTGATGAAGCCGGAGTAAGAGTCGAAGACGTGTTGGCAACAACTGGCTGAGCAAGAAAGGTTGGAAGAATGATTGGATGGATGGCAACCTTGCCTTTTTTCTACGTCACCTCCTCCATAGTGGCAAGGGCCTTCCTCTTCTCAGCAGGTTGAGGATTGGAGGGAAGGGAACAAGTCGCCCTATTCTCGGCAACAACCTCCTTAGGCATTGTAGTGGTGGCCTCCTTTGCACGGGCAGTGTTAGGGGAGGCCGCCTCCACAGAGGCCAACTTGGCTCTAGAAACAGTAGTAGACTTCTTGATGAGGGAGCCGAGGTCATAGCCTCGCTTGCTGAGGATCTCTGCAAAACAACAAGCAAGAAACACAAATCAGAAGACCGACACCAGGCTGAGTCGAGAACAACCCAAAAAAGGAAACTCACCCTTCAAAAGCATAATAGGCTAATGGGAAAAGGATGGCGCCACCAACTCGCAACAACTCAAGCCTCAAGGCAGCTCGTCCAATAGGCGCAAGGTGGCCCTATCATTAGTGGAGAGTTGTCCTATGGACAACCCTTTGAACTTATTAGGTAACCTCCAGTAGAGAGGCAAACGTTTGTTGTCCATAGCAAAGGGAGTCTTCCCCACATAACAAACCTTCACAAGCGGTTCTTAAACCTATTGTAAGAGGCCGCATAAGGGGTAAAAGGACATCCCTTAGGGAGTGGGGTAAGGGAAACCCAGCTAGCATTCTTGCCGACTTTGGTTATGTAGTAACTCAAGAAAAGGGGGCAGTAGGGATGATACACAAGGTGCGACACACCACCCTAAAGGCCTACATGGCAGCCCAACCATTAGGGTGGAGTTGAGAAGGGGCTACCTCCAACATCCTAAGGACGTCAACAGCGAACCAATCAAAAGGCAGAACCATCCCTAGGTCACTGAGGATGGTTTCATACATAAAGACGAAGTCCTCTTCACCTTCCTTGTAGTGTGACAGACATACTCCTCAGAAGAGTAGTGTGTCATGACAAACTTACCCCAAAAGACCTCTTCAACCAAGTGCCTTCAACGACCAGCAAAGCCACTTCAGAAGGGGGCATATTGGAACGATAAGAGAGGACATCCTTACTTACCCACTCATAACGCTTTACAGGCTTATACACAAGAGGCTAAGAAGAAGCCCTCTCGACCTCAGCAAAAGACTCTGGCATGACTGCCACAGCCTTAGACTTAGAAGATGAAAAGGGAGAAGAAGACACATAAATGAGGTTTACGATCAATCTCAGAATCTTGGACACTAGACATTTTTGGGAAGAGAAAGGAAGAAGCTTGGACAGAAGTAAGGAAGCAAAGAAAACACGAAAACTAGGGGGCAAGGAGGTGATGAAGCGGACAGTGAGTAAAGAGCCCCGTGCCTCCTTTTATATGTAAGGGCTGGGCCTGACAGTGAGGCCCAGACCACGTGCCCCAACAGGTGGATGACGCTTGGGAAATCTAAGAGGGCACGAAACACCAAGATGGTGCATTAAATGGTTTTTTAAAACCCAAGAGACATAATGATAAAGAAACGACAAAAACTATTTAAGGCAACGCAACATTCTAAAACGTTGCATTAATGGCACCATTATGACCTTAGGTAGTGTAGGCACGTCACGACAAACACAACCTTTAGGCTTAGTGGCCCCCTGGCTTATTTCCAAAAAGTGACCCTTTGCCCAATTTCAAAAGCGGCCCATGGCCCATTCAAAAAAAATAGAGAAATTCTCCCTAAAAAAATCCACAAAAAAGCTAAGATCAGCAAGTCGGCTTCATGCCGAGATCATCCAAACCAACTTCGTGCTGAGACCCTCAAGCCAACCCGGGCCGTGACCATCAAGTTGAATTCGTGCCGAGAGCCTCCAATCAACTCCACACCAGGATCCCAGTGAAGTCGTCGACCTCGTATACCTAATCATTTGTCCATGAGCCTTTTTCTGCTACGAAGTTGGACGCCTATTGGAAAGTCCATTCTTCTCTAAAGTCATTCAAAGCTGGATGCCTATTGGAATTCCTTTGCTTTCAGACACCATTCGAAGTTGGACGCCTATTGGAAAATCCATTCTTCTTTAGAGTCATTCGAAGCTAGATGCTTATTGGAAAGTCCTTCCTTTTCAGATACCATTCGAAGTTGGACGCCTAATGGATAGTTAACACTTCTCTTTTAAAGTCATTCAACACCTGTCCCTAGTGGAATGAAGTTGAGATTCAAACCTTCCCTCAAGGATGCCTAAAGGATAGTCCATTTTTTTTTAAAGTTGTTTAGGTCCTAAACACCCAATGGATAGCCCCCTCATTAACATTCATCTAGTCAAAAGGGATGACAACATCAAGTCAGCACTACATTAAACCAACCTTGTGCCAAGACCAACCCACCGACTCTAAGTCGAGGATCATCCATCTAGCCTAGAGTCGCGACCTTAGTGCTAGTACAATTTTAAATCCCTCAGAGTCTTTATTCATGCCCACTCAAGGAGATACAAATATCTTCTTTAAGTGGATATAAAGAAAGAGGGGGCAATTATGGGACCCTAAATTTGTTCACCCAAGTAAGAGGGACCTAGATTTAGCTTAATAAGTAAGGATAGCTCCAAATATGCATACTTCACGCAATAGAGCCCCCTTGGATCCATCCAAGTTAGCAAAGGACCACTAGATTCAACCAAGTCAGCCGAGGGAGGTAAAGATCCTACACATCCCAAGAGAGTATGGACTGTTAGATTCAATCAGATTAACTTGGGACCTTAGGATCCGGCCAAGTCAGCAAGAGGAGACAAAGACCCATGTCCAGCTAAGCAAAAGGGGACAAGATTCCTACGCATCCTAAGGATGTGGATCCCCTGATCCAGCCACATCAGTACTAGGGAGCAAAAATCTGCACAAATCTATTGTCTTCAAAGTGATTGCGTTGAGGACGTGCCACAATCTGAAGAGAACATGCCACGACTAGACACAGGTTTCAAAGTATATAAACTTAGGGATTGGTGATACTAACAACCAGGGTCAAGTGCTAGGATCAATTCACATGGCTAAATTTGACGTACCCATGACCTCAGGCAGAGCCTATAAAAGGCTTCATAGTGAAAAGTAAAGGGTTGACAATTTTTAGGTTGATAATTTGAAGAAAAATTGAGAGGTCAGAATTTTTGGGTCGATAATTTTAGGTGAGAAAGGGAGGTCAAGAAATTCTTGGAGAGTGGAGGAAGTCTGAAGTTTGAAAAAGGAGAGAAGTAGAGAGCTTGTGCAGGAACTATAGCTGCTACTGATTTCTTGCAAAAAAAAAGCAACTAAAGCCAAAGAGCAAAAGTAACATCTGAACCTTTAGAGACAGGTAAGTCTTCCAAGCTTTGAAAGGAAAGCATCTTCATGAATTAAAGTAGATAATTCATGTCATAGGGTCATTCTCATACATACTATCAATTAAAGTGGCCTAGTTAGCTAACATGCAGTTAGCATCAATCCAAACCGAGTCGATCTCAGTCCTCATCTTTGTACAAAAATCTCAGAAAGCACTCCTCTATACTTGTACAATTCTAGACTGGTCCAGACTCTACATAGCCGAAGGCTACGTCAATACCGATTCAATTGGCCGAGTCGGTCTCCGCATCCAATTGCATCTGTCATCGAGTCGGTCTCGGTCCCTTCCTAGCATTTGTTATCAAAACATCTTGTCATTTATCCACAAGTTTTTTTTCCAGATACTTAACTCCAAGATGTCTAATGGATAGTCCACACTTATCTTTTAAAGTCACTAGTGTCTAAACACCTAATGGATAGTTCAGTCTCCTCCTAAGGACGCCTAATGGATAGTCCACACTTCTCTTTTAAAGTCATTTCGTGTCTGAACACATAATGGATAATCTGCACTTCTCTTTTAAAAGTCATTCAGTGTTTGAACGCCCAATGGATAGTTCAACCTCCTCATTCCCCATGGACACCTAAATGATAGTCTATCTCTCAAAAACACTTAAGGTTCTGAATGCCTAATGAATAGTTCAACCGTTTTCCAGGACGCCTAATGGATATTCCATCTTTTAATGTTGTCAAGTCATTCCCTAGTGAACGCCTAATGGATAGTCCACTCTCCCCACACGTCATCTCATGTCCAAAATTACGTGAACTTTGATTCCTCTGACTGAAAAGAAGTACGTAGGAGAAAGAGACACACTCTTGTCAAATTATTCATCCCCAAACACTAGTATGTATACGTGTCCTCTACTGTAAATTAAATTGCACATCAAAAAACAGCAAGTAAAATGTGAAGGTCTTTTTAGCTTATGTAGCCAATTTGGGTAACTATCACGTGATAGACGTGTAGGGGTGTCACGTTATCCCCGTGCATAACCAACTCCTTACTTAGACTCTGATTCGTAACATGCCTTATCCATTCCCGATTTCCGATATTTCTTTTAAAATGCCGGTGGCGACATCTATCAAAACCAAATCGATCTTGATCACTTCTCTCATATTGACCGAATCGATTTCAATTCTGCATAACCAGTTTCGTCTTTGGGATGAATCCAACTTTCAATTCACATTCAAATCCAAATCCAAATCTGCCACTTCCATCTTGTCCCGATTTAGGTCGCCACAAGTATTAGCTATTTCTCATTTTTTGTATTTTTTATCTATTATGAAAGACAATTTTTGTTAGTTATTAGCATCTATCTATAACAGATTAAAATTTAACTCTTATATAATCTTTTTGCACGTAAACTTAAACCGAATGAGAAAAATCAAACGTATTTTATCATAATTAAACCCACTTTTGGTATATCCTTTGCCTTAAGTTACAAGAAAAATAAAATAAATGTGTATCAGAGAAGACCAAAAATGCCTCTTATTCTATTGGCCAAACAACACCATCCATTCAATTCTGATTTTGCACTATAACAAAAAACGTAGCAACAAAAGAGAAAGTGAAAACAATCACAGTACCCACGCGCCTCTCTCCATATAACCACGACTTCCACCACCACCGCCGCCGATCACCACCGCATCCGGGCGACGACTCCACGCTACGGAAACCGGTAACTATCTGTCTTTGAATCTTAAGATTTTTCTGTTCCTATTGTTGGATCCCTTTCCTTCTATCGCCGAAACTACGATGCGTCGTGAGATCCAAACGCGTCAATAATCTTTTTCGTTAATTGTTCGGATCAATTTCTTGACCTTCGATTTTAGTGGACTTTTTTTTTTTCTTTTATTAGCAAGTCATGGCACGAACGCGTTTTATGTGCTTCGCGTTTGCGTTTTTCGAAGCGCAAAAGCATGTTGCGGCGGAGAAATTCGTGTGGCGAATCGCGTGTGTTTGCTTGTTTGTGTTATTAACCGTTATTTTTACTGAAATTGGTCATTTGACAGTAGCGAGAAAATCTTCACGTGGAAGCATTAGATTTCTAGTTTGTTATGTATTTGTTTCTGTTATTGGTGTTTGATATGCTGTGATTTGAAAGTTTCATGAATCTCGTGTTTGTTACATTTAGTTGAGGATGCTTTGGGTATTATACAATTATTCTCTATCAGAATTGGTTACTCTCTTTTAACATGCAATTTATGGAGTCGACCTCATCCTCTGAGATAAGATTTTTGCTGTTGTTGGCGTAGGTTAAGACTTCTGCTATTGCTGTAGGATAAGACTATTGTGGATTTGTGGTCTTTGGTGCTTAAGTTTTGTTGTTTTCTTTTTATAAGTTTTTAGTACATGCCAACTGATGCAATTTAATTTATGTAATGGTACTTATAATGCTAATCTTAAGTAGTTAGTAATTAAGCTAAGTTTTTTTTACAAGGATTTTGGTTGTAAATTTTTTATCCGTGACTAAGTATTTGACTAAGATTTTGATTTGCGACTAAGTTTTTAGCTAATTTACTAAGTACGTTTGGCATTATGGATTTTGATTTGTGACTAAGTTTTTGGCTAACTTTATTAATATGTTTTTGGTACTGTTTGACTAAGTTTTTTACTAACATTTTGATGTGATTTTTTAATTTTTAGTTATATTTTCACTTGAAATTAAAAATTATATAATACTTATTTTTTGGTATGTAGTTATTAATTTTTATAATTATGTTAATTTCTTATTTTAATTAAGGTTAGTTTGTCTAAAATAATTAAAATTTTACATTGTAATTAATTTAAATAAGTTTTTTATAAATGGTCAGAATAAAAAATAATGAAACTTAATTAAAATTTAATTTAATTAATTTGTGTCTAAATTTAAACAATAACAATAAATAAGCTCAATTAAATTAAACGTAAATTTATAATTAAAATTTTGGTTTTTTATACAAAATTAACCTTAATTAAAATAAAAATTAACTAAATTATTAAAATTAATATATAGAATTTTTAATTTTAATTTTAGATAAATAAATAATTAAAAAATAAAAAAAATCACAGTGAGAGGCTGGGTGGACTAATGTCGAATTCTCAACGTTAACTAAAAAAAAAAAAAACAGCCATTTCGGCTTTGGGAAGTCGGAAATGCACAAAAGGACTTCTAAGGGCTAGAAATGTGCGACATTTGGGGAATTCAAATGTAAGTGGTATATTTTGAGATTTTTTTGTCTTATTGGAATAGAAAGTTTGACATTTTTGTCCTTTAGAAAATACTTTGATTTTTAAGCATAGTTTTATGATTTAACCCTGATGAAATGCATGAAAAGTAAAACTTTTTAGACACATATTTAACGTATTATTATTGCACACGATTAATAATGAACTTCAATAGTTGAATAAATATATTTTAAACATGTATATAAATAAGATCTAATTAATCATTAATTTGGAAATACCATTTTTTATGGCCAGAGTCTATTTTATTTTTAATTCCATTACTTATTTACTGTTTGTAAAATTTAAAAGTATATTGTAAAATATTTCGTAGCTGTCATTCATAAATACAAAGGAATAGATAGCCGTATCATAAAGTTGTTTGGATCTATTGTCCTTATGCTAATACGTTTGGGTAAGCTGTAAGTGTTTAATTCATCATAGCATTAGGATTATATGTCAATAAGTAATTAAATGGAGCAATCATGTATTGTTTTTTTGGTATATTTCTCGGTTACTAATTAACTAAGATTATTGGGAGGAAGAAATTCTTAACACAAAAGGTATTAAATTAACTAACAATAAAAAAAAAAAACTTACTATCCTAAGCATTAATATTTAATAAGCATTGGAATTTTGTCAAGAACAGCACTAGCATCCTCCAAACTTGTTTATGTTGCAGATTACAAATTTGTAGCAGTCATTGATATAAACAATTTTATACCTTCAAAGAAATAAACACTATATTAAGTTACATTGGCAAATAGCTTTAGGGTGATAGATTTTGTTAATGAATGCTTCGATAGGTGCACCAAAAAATACAAGATATTGAAAATGGTAAAAAGAAAATACGTTGCCCAGTAAATCAAGTAAAGATCTGATCTTCCATTCAGTATACAATATAATAAAAGTCTAGCTTTTGTTATTAAATCGTGCAGAAACATTTATATTGTATATATTAATATTTTGTAATTAATGTATTTAGTATACTGTATATAGGATAGAAGAAATCAAAATAGGAATATAATATGGAAAGTTTTGTTTTTATTTATTAAGAAACTATGGCTTGTGTAAGAGACACTATAGTATGTCCCTTGACGCATAACAGGTTTTTACTCGGTCCTACTTTCCAAAACTGCCAACTAAATCCAAAAAATAAAAAAAAAAAAAAAAAAAAAAAAATTATCCAAACATATTTTATCTTTTGTGTTATCTTTCTATCCTAATTTCCATCCTCAAACATGCACCACATATGAGTAGAGAGCTCTCAAAAACTTTGAACCACGCCTAATATACTAAACATTGTAGCCACCTCAAAATAGAACACACTAGTTTCTAAGTTGAAGAGAAAAGGAAAAAGCCTCCTCTAGGTAAACCTTTCTTTACCCATTTTCGTCCTTTTCTCTAGACTGGGGTGGTAGCAATTCTCACATAAGGTAAAGTTTCAACCAACAAAAGTAATTTTGGTTTAATTTTGTAAGTTTAATTAAGTTTTGTAACTCTTCGAATCTCTATAGATTTTACTACATTTATTTTTTTTAGTTTGGAAATGATGTGGTGTCGAGTCACCAATTAAGAAAAGTCATTGACTTATTTTGCAGCGTTTGAAGGACTATAAAAGTGAGCATGACTCTGTCCCTTTCTTGTGCTATCACAAAGCCATTTTTGAGAGTCCAAAATAGAAGCTTGAATTGTGAAGTTCAGAGACCAAATAGTGTAGTAACATTGATAAAGTGTGAATCAAAAGAGTCATCAGAGTTGCCAGAAAAAAGTACCAAGCTGGAGATAGGGTCTCCCATCATTTTTATTGAAGCTCCCAAGACGATTAAGACTGCAGCTACTATGCCCTGCCTCAGGGTTAATTCTGGCCAAATCAAACCTGGTGATGTTGGAAGGTAATTTCACCTCAACATTCACTTATCTCTTCCCATTTTTGTTTGACTATAATACCAAAATTCAATTATTCAAATAAATGTGTCAATATAATTCATGAGACTAACCATAGTGTTTAATTTTCATGCTAGTTTTTAGATTATCAATTAATAATAAATTACTTTAAAATAATTTTTTAAAGTGGTTATTACAAATCTTATTGTATTTGTTTGTTTGTTACACATGAAAACTAACGAACACTTTCACTAGTCTCCTTTTGGTATCAACATGAGAGGAAAGGATAATTAAAATGCATGTGAAGTGGGAGAGAAAGGAGGAAAAAAAAACTATTTTAGTAGAGAAAAGGACTAAAAATACTCTTACTTTTATATATTTTTTTCTTTGAGAAATATTTTTGTCATTTTATATACATATTTTTTCTTTTCTTTCAATTTTTACCTAACCATAAAAGAAGAAAGAAATATGTTATATTGTTTGCTTTTCACTTTCTTTTTTATCATACAACCTAAAAACTCATTCCACTTTTCATTATTTTTTCTTTTTCTTTTTTTTCCTTTATTTTTTTAAACGAAACATATAATACATAAAAGCTTATAATTGAGTGACTCAATAAAAAAAAAAAACTTTTATTCTATATTCTAATTAAATTCTTAAGAATTGTTGATTCAGCAAAGTCTAAAGGTATATCCAACTATTCTTTAGAGTTCAAATTTTATGTAAATTTAAACTATTGAGGTATGAAAGGTTTGTTTAATTTACAATTTGTTTGACTCTGGTATATAAATTTGTGAGCATCAAATGCTTATAATTTCAATTTACTTGCTGCAGGATTATTTCAAGAAAACCCAAAGATGTGTGGGTTGTGCGGCTTAGAATTGGAACTTATCTTATAGATGGGAAATATTTCAAGCCCTTGGATCTGGCTGATTATAACTGAATAATGACTAAAAAATTGCTCCTAAAACACTTTCAGTCAATGCCAACATGTTAGATTCCCTGTAGCATATAATATCTTGTATATTTTTACTACACTGTCTAAATTACTTGAGCAAACTATATGAAATTAATGTTTTTTTTTTGTATTTGTCTTAATTTCCTTTATTTATTTATTGTTAATTAAAAATGTTTAGGTAGAGAAGCTTAATCTCTGTATAACTTTAATGTATTTTCTTTTTTTTTTAATCGGGGTTGAGATGATTAAGATCATAGGGTTCAAACCCTTCCTTGCTCCTCATTGTCCAAGTTAAAATAAAAGTCTTTGTCTTGGATCACCGTGTGCTTCCCACTTGATCTACCATCTTGGCTACATACCTACCCTCGTTTATTATTTTAAAGTTTCATGATCATAGCATTTGGGAATTGAGTTATAGGATTAATACTCAAATATATTTTTAATTTATTAAATTTGGATTAGTTTTATTTTTCATCCTTTAAATTTAAAATTATTTTTTTTAATATATATATATTTTAAAATAATTTATTTTAATACCTCACCTTAGATAATGAACAAAGTGTATATATGAAAATTGAAGATCATTAGATGAAAAAATTTAGGATTAACAATAATCTTCAATTATACATTCTGTAAATATTGGTTTGTATTTCATTTTCAACGTAAGATAGAAGTCTAAAACCAACTATTTTAAAATACGATAACTAAAGAAAATATTTTTAAATTTGGAGAATGACAAATAAAATTGAAATACATTTGATCGATTAAAAATATTTAAGTCATTTTTCAAAGAAATAATTGTTTAATTTTTTCAATTCTTTAAGTGTTTTTTTAAAAAGTGATTATTTTTCTTGAAATAAGTTGTTACAAACGTGTTATTAGAGTAATTAATTTACCAACAGGAGTTTATTCTAGTGGGAAGGGATTAGACCTATAACATGATGAATGCAAATCCAATCCTTTCGTAAGAGAAGTACTAACATTTATTAGTAGATCGTGTCTCAAAATATAATATACACGTGAAAAACACAAAAAATAGTAATTAGTCTAATTTATTTTTAAAAAATAAAATAAAATAAAAACAACAAAACTATTTTCTTTTACACCTTGTGTTTCATTTTCATCTTATAGTTGTATTTTTTTTATTTGATATTTTTCAAAAAGAGCAATCTTAATTTTTTAAACTTGTGATTCTTATTTATTTTATATCTCTTTTTAGTCAAAAGATACCTTTGTTCTTTCACTTTGTTATTCTAATGCTCATCCTAGTTCTTGGTCTATCCTAAACAAAATTACTTGCTGAAATATAGTCAAACTTTGTGGCATATCATGTTAGTTTTATTCTAATGCTCTAACATATACATAAATAACTCTAATTAATATTTCATGATGATGATTCATATTTTACACACTTAATAAAATCTTAAGATGAGTATAGTTAATTCTATTTTATAGTTAAGAATCACATGTTAGTTGAAATTCAGATTATTGAGCTAAAAAGAGAGAAAATACAAATATGAGCTAATCCATGGATTTTAGTTAACAAAAAGATTAATTCATTGTGCAGATCGAACTTAACATCCCAGCCATATGAAGTCGTCTCGGCCAGACAAGTTCCTCTCCATGTCGATTCTAACTCTAGTAGTCAACTCTATCTCCAATAGTCAACTCTGTCTTCAGTAGTTGACTCCATCTCCACCTATTGAGTTCGTCTCGTCTATCCGGATTCATATGGCAATAAGATCGACTCTGCTCTAACAAATTTGGCGCGTGGTCATTTAGGAAATAGTAGTCTTTTAGTTAGTTAAGTCTGTTATTTTTGTTAGTTGTTAGTAGTTAGAACCGTTAGTTAGTTAAGACAAATGTGTATATACGGAGAGGCGTAGCTCATTCATTAGTTTCACTCTCCGCTTTGACCACCATCTCCACTTCTCCATTGTTCCATTGATCAATGATTCACGGTGCTTCAGTATGACATTCATTTGATCGAGTAGGTGCAGGTTTAGAATCTGGGTAGCAGCTGATTGCTAGAGGAGATTAACTAGTTTAGCTGGCACACTCTAGTGGACTAGCCCCTCTATTCTCTAGCCATCTTCAGTGAACCACTGCAATTCTTTCATGGCGATCGTTATGGGAGGCTAGTCCATGATTGCACAACTCCATGTATCAATACACTCGTTTCTGCAATGAATTGGTTTGCATTTCTCTATCTCTTCGTATGTAATTCTTGTTTTGTTTCTCTACTTCTTGCTTGTATCATGATCATGCATGCGTAAGAGTATATCATGTTAGGTTAGGGGTCGATCGGAACCAATCTAATAACTTATTAGGTAATCGATTAAGAACCTAAAATCAACCACATGTGTAATCCCTACTAACTCGAGGCTGCAATTGTGTAAGCCCTTAGTCAGCAATGGACGAATGTTAGACGATCATCTAAAGAGCTTAGGTTGGATTGGAATCGCATCCATTACTAAGAATCGAAACTGATTTCTTGCTAAACTTTGGATTGATATGCTAAATATTCGTTTATTTGTTTGTTCTTAAATTCGTTAGCTAGTTTACTTTTTGTTCTGCATTTACTTTGTGGTTCCGAGTAGAAACCAAAATCCCCTTGTCTTTACATTTTTGTATTTCGTCCAAGTCTGCATTCTGCATTTTTGTATTTTGCATAACCTTCTGATTCCCACGCTAAGCATCACGAATTCATGTGTCCTTAAGAGATTCGATCTAGGTTGACCCTATGTTACAAAATCATAGTAAAATCTAGTTTTATTTGAGACTGCATTGATAGCAGTTATCACATGTGTAAAAGATTCTAATGGACAAATATGAGATTAATAATGTATATAATTAAGGCATTATACTTAATGTTGGATATGCTCAACAAAGTTGTAACTAAAATCTCCTTGTATAATATGCATGATTTTGAAGCATATTAAATTAGAATGTGCATAAAATATATTTATACATTGCGTGTAGGTTTAGCTAGAGCATAAGCAGTCCAAGATTATTGTTGCATTCTATATTTCAAATTTAGAATCTTGGAACACTTAAATTCTTACAAGTCTCGAGGTTGCCCACTCTTCCCATGGCATTTACCTTTGTAAACGAAAATATTATCTTAACCTTCTTGCTGATTCAAGATTTAATGGTTGTATACTTTGCTCTATTCCTTTCGATTCAGCCACACATCTTTCTCAAGATTATGAAACTCCCTACTCAGACACGACAGCTTATACATGCTTGGTTGGAGGACTTATCTATTTGACTACCACATGCCCAGACATATCCTTCAGTACTTATAAAAGAAAAGTAGCAAATCAATTAACATTCCAATAGTGTAGGAGTATCTTTGTAAATAGGACTAAGCACATAATTACATAAATAAAATATTACCAAATATATTTTGAGTCCTAATTTACTTTATTTTCTTATATATACCTAATAGGCATAATTATGGTGTTTCTTTGTATATATGCACGAGTTTAGTAGTGAATAATACATAAGAGATATTTTTTCCTAATTGGGTGATATTTGTTCAAGGCATCAAAGTAAGGTTAGGTCACCAAACGTGAGAAAGGGAAGGACTCAAGTTATCTTGAGTCTTTGAAGAAAAGGACCATCATGATAGACAATGAAGATGGAGAAAAGGAAAATAGAGATACAATAATTATCTCTCTTTACTCTCTACATCCTATAAAGAATCTAGGGATGTTGATCAAACCTATACATTTGAAACGAGACAATTATGAAGAATGGACAAAGACAATAGTTGTTCGAACAACGGAAAAGAGGACAATATGTAACCATTGTGGGGAAGGCAAGACATGATACCAAGGATTGTTTCCAAATTGTTGGATATCCAAATTGGTGGGGACATAAACCACACTTAATAAAAAAAATGGAAGTCATGGACAAGGAAATCATGGTGCTAGTGGACGAGAGCAATGCCAAAAGACTTGAACTATTGCAACAAATGTTGGAGGTATGGAAAAATAGCATGCAACTATTGTTGATGATGAACAAGGAGGAATACCTAGACTAAATGGAGAACATTGGATGACATTGATCAACCTATTAAATACATACAAAGTAGGAAAGGGTTGAGCAATTGTTTGATAAGAATAGTGATTAGATAATTAATTTTAGAGCCTCACACCATATGACAGGAGTAATTGAGCTATTAAGTGAATTACAAAATATCACACCATGCTTAATGGGTCTTCCCAATCAAAAGCAAACTAGTGTTGTGAAAGAAGGGACAATGTATTTGGGAAAAATGTTTATTTGTTAAATATCTTATATGTTCACAATATGAATTGCACTCTTGTATTTGTTGTCAAACTTGTACAAGACCTAAATTGCACTGTTACCTTCACTAATAAATTGTGTGTGAAAAAGACCAAACTTCGAGGACTTTTATTAGAGTAGGTGAAGGAGTGTGATGGGGTCTTTCTTTTCCAAATAGTAGCACCAATACAAAAAAATAAAGCTAAAGTGATAGATGTTGAAAACTTGTGGCATCAAAAATTAGGATACCTTTCCAAGCAAGTGTTTGCTCACCTACCTAAGGTACATGGTGGTGATTCATTTTATTTTTGTGGTACTTGTTATAAGGACAAATAAACGCGTGATGTATTTTGAGATAGTTATGATAAAGTCGATGATTGTTTTTCTTTGATGCATTATTACTTGTGGGATCCATATAAGGTACCAACATCTTGTGGTGCAATATATTTTTTAACAATTGATGATTTCTCTAGTGTTATGTGGGTTTATTTGTTGCTTAAGAATAAGGAGGTTGTACAAACCATTAAGATTTTTGTGTCATGACCAAACGTCAATTTGAAAAACAAGTGAAAATAGCCAAGAATAAGAATGAAATTGAGTTTACATGTTTGAGATCATATTTTGAGTTGCACGGTATATTACACCAAACCTCTTATGCAGAAACACCCCAACAAAATGGAAGAGTGAAGAGAAAGAATAGACATATCCTAAATGTAGTTAGACCATTGAGATTTTGAGCAAACTTACCTATATAGTTTTGGGAAGGATGTGTTTTAACAGCAAGTTACCTAATAAATTGAACTCTCTCATCTCTTCTTCAAGGAAAAAGTCTCTAAGAATTGTTGTTTAGAAAATCACTCATGTATAATAGGTTGAAAGTATTTGGATGTATTTGTTATGTACATTAATATGGTAAGGAGAAGGACAAGTTCCATGAATGAAGCAAGAAATGTGTGTTCATGGGGGTATCCACTTGGAAAGAAGGGGTGACGCGTGTATGATCTCAAAACAAGTGTGTATTTGGTCTCTAGAGATGTTATGTTTATGAGAATTTTTCATTATACCATTAGAAAGATACAATGAATGAAAAGGAAGAAGAATCCTACCAAGTGGACTACACATACTTTGATGATGCAAGACAGTTGATTCCATTGAAAGGATAAAAAACAGGGGGAACTAAATACTAGTAGGAATAGGGATTTAAAAGAAAGGTGTAGAAATAATGTTATACAAAATGAAGATGTGGGAGACAATACAAGTAGAACAAAGCAAGTAGAGGGTGAAACTAAAGTGACATATCTTTAATATTATTAAGGGACTAAGTGACATACACAATAAGTTTTTCAAAAGATCTCACTCAAACTCAAGCATACTCTAAATCAATCTCCTCAGGTACAACTCTTTATCCCATTGCAAATTATGTAACAAGTGCTAAATTTTCCGCCAAGTATCATGCATTTTTGGATTCTATAACAATTGGAGGTGAGCTCACAAGTTTCTTAGTAGCAATGGAAGATCAACATTGGAAAGAAGCAACGAAGAAGGAGATAGAAGTACTCAAGGATAATAGAACATGGACTTTGGAAACTTTTCCACTTGACAAGAAGGCAATAGGATGCAAATGGATGTATAAAATTAAATATAATGCATATGAGATAGTGGAACGGTATAAAGCTTGATTAGTGATTCTTGGAAATTGACAAGTAAAAAGGCTTGGATTAAAACAAAACATTTTCTTTGGTTGCCAAGAATGCAAACATTTCTAGCAATGACAACTACAAAAAACTGGGAGTTACATCAAATGGATGTTCATAATGCATTCATGTATCATGACTTGAATGAAGATGTATATATGCATCTCTCACCAAGTTTTTCAACTACAAATAAGACTAAGGTTTGCAAGTTGAAGAAATCACTTTATGAACTTTGGCAAGCTCGTCGGTGTTGGTTTTCCAAACTTGTAGCATCTTTGAAGAAGTATAGGTTTGTGCAACTTTATTCTAACTATTCTTTATTCACATACTCAACTAATTTCGTGCAATTGAATGTTTTAATATATGTTGATGACCTGGTCATAGCAGGAAATGATGTGTGAGCAATGGCTTATTGGGAGTAAAACTAGTGTTGTCTTCCATGGAACAAAACTATCATTTGGCAATGGTAAAGGGTGCAACCATGCAAACTCCAAACAATCATCATTAGGGTTTTCCTTCACGTTGCTTCGATGTCCATTTTGAGGATTTTCTTTCTTGACCTTCTAATGAGGAATCACTAGCATTTTCATGAAAAATATTTCTACACCAAAGATTCTACAAATTGCCCCTTTATAAAACCTTTAAATGGATACTTACTGTGATAGCCTGCAAGCAAGACGGGCGTTGTCACTCACTAATTGTTCAACACGGACATGCTTACTTAAGCACAGTCATACGACCTTAGTGCGTTTTTGCTCAAAACATGGGCCTAAATGCTTCTTTATCAATCTTACTTACAAAAAACCCGACTTTTCAACCCAATACTTATTTACCCATAATATAACATTAATTAGGGACAAAATAGGATTTAAACACTTACATATTTAAGTAGATAATTAAAAATAGAAATTTGGGAATTACCACTCCCTATTCCTTATAAGATTTTTTGTCCCTAAAAATTATTGATGCAAACATATGTCGATAAAAAACTCTTATTTGACTCTCCAACTTCAAAGTTGCATTGTTACTTGGAGTCCCTCCTTAAACAACCTTAACCAAACGAATCTCCTTACCTTTTATCTACTTAATCCTACAATCCTTAATCCTCAAAGGTAACACTTCATAAGACAAGTTATCTTTCACTTGTGTGTCGTCTAACTCAATCACATGGGAATGATAAAAAAAATACTTACGAAGTGGAGAGATACGGAAAACATTACGAAAATTTGCAAGAATTGAAGGTAAGGTTATTTGGTAGGTTACTTCACTAACTAATTTTATGATTTAGTGGGAGCCAATGGAATGAGGAGAAAGCTTACAAGACTTCAAAGCTCTATCAATCCTAGTCCATGGAGTGACTTTCAAGAACATATGGTCCCCCTCTTTGAATTCGAAATCTTTCTATCTCTCATCTTTTCTTGGATCAACTTGACCTTCTTAGTAGTTTCTTGGATTACCTCAGGCCCTAACATAAGGTCCTCAACTAATATGAACTAACACAAAGGATTCATACACCTTCTTCCATAGAAGGATTCATAAGGTGAACTCCACTAAGGGTAACAAGCTATCCTAACTACCCATCTACTCTAACATGCAAGTTGTAAGGAGGTTTTCTAATGACTAGATGGTTCTCTTAGTCTAGCTATTTGTCTAAGGATGGTAGGTTGAACCTAAACTAAGTTTGGTTCCTAAGGCTTCATATAAGCTACCCAAAAATCTAGAGGTAAACTTGAGATCTTTATTAGACACTATACAAGAAGGTACACCATGTAATCTATCTCACTAGTGTACAAACTAGTTAAGTTTTCTAAACTATATTTGATGTTAATAGGGATAAAATTAGCACATTTAGTCAATCAGTCCACTATAACCCAAATGGAATCCATGTTCTTTTAGATTCTATGAAAACTCATCACGAAATCCATAAAGATGTTGTCTCACTTCCACTTAAAAATATACAAAGGTTGTAATAAACTTGAAGGTTTCTTATGCTCTATCTTCTCTTTCTAGAAAACCATACAAACATGCACAAACTCGATCATTTTTTTCATACCATGCCACCAAAACATCTCCTTAAGATCTTTGTACATTTCATGACATAGGGGTGTACACTCAGACTGCTCATATTATGTCCTTCCTCTAGGATCAACTTCTTAAGATCAGGAACACTTTAAACACAGACTCTACCTTGGAGTCTCATACCTCTATCTTTTCCTATAATAAAATTATAAAAAAACTACTAACCTTCCCTTAAGCTATGACTCCAACTTGTTTGGCAAGAAAATGGTTAGTCAACTAACCTATTGTAATCTCATCCATAAGGCTATTGGTAATCTTAAGTATACCCAACCTCACACTTTTAGAGGTTACCTTACAAACTAGGCTAAGATATCTAAATTGCTCTATGAGGTCTAACTCCCTAACCATTAATGCAGACATGTGTAGTGGTTTCCAACTTAAGGCATCAACCACTACATCGGCCTTACATGAGTGATAACTGAGGTCAAAATAAAAATCCTTAAGGTATTTTAACCACCTTCCTCATGTTTAACTACTTTTGGTCAAACAAGTACCTAAGGCTCATGATTTCTAAATACCTCAAACTTAGTGTCATACAGATAGTGTCTCCATATCTTAAGTGCAAACACCATAATTGTCAGCTCTAGATTGTGAGTGTGATAATTCCACTCATAAGTCTTAAGCTACCTAGAGGCATAGGCCACCATATTGCCTTCTTGCATCAACACTTCTTCTAAACCCATATTTGATGCATCACAATACACCGCAAATGGGTCACTTAAGTTAGGAAACACAACACAAAAGCAAATGTTAGCCTCTTTTTAAGCTTTAGGAAGTTATTCTTACACTTAGAGTTCCACACAAACACTTGACTGATTACGAGTCAATTAGGTCAAAGGTAAAGCTAGCTTAGAAAATCCTTTTATAAACTTCTTATAGTACCCAACTAATTCCAAGAAATTCTTAATCTCAAAGACCAACTTATGGGTTCTCATTCTATAGCAACTACTATCTTAGAAAGATCTACAACTATACCTCTTTGCAAGATAACATGACCTAGGAAACTTACTTTCTTCAACCAAAGTCACACTCAGACATCTTGGCATACAATTACTTGTCCTTGAGGACCTATAACAACATTCTCAAATGCTTAACATATTCCCTAGTCTTAGAATCACTAAGATATCATCTATAAACACCACTATGAAGTTATCTAGGTAGGGATGGAACATCATGTTCACGAGCAAAACATATAAAGGTAAGACATCATTTCATTCACAACTATGTTCAAAAAGATATTTTTGATATCAAGTTTGTTGATACTGACCATGAATGGATTGATGTATTTACTAAAGCTTTGACAGAAGATTGCTTTAATTATATTAAAGAAAACTTACATATGTATGCCATATCATCTTAGACATATCATCTTAGACTCATCATCTTATGCATATTGTCTTAAGCATATCATCTTATGCTATATGTTCTACATAATGATGATTTGTTTTTAGTAAAAATATCATCATTTTTTGAAAAACATGCACCAAAACGACAACACATGATTATTGACAGTTTGAATACATTTATTGCTTTGTGCATCTCTTTAAAAATGGTTTCCTCTCATCATCTGTTTGTTCAAATTTCAAAAACTCGCCAATATAAAAGGGAAATACTTTTTAGAGATAAGTTCTTTTGCTCTCAAACTCTCGTGTTCTCTTTGAATCACTAACCTCTTTTTCAAAAAGCAAAATGATACGAACCAGGGAAACTAGGAAGGTTGACAACCTTTGGATGTTGGAAAACTCCTTTTAGAGGATGCACCTCTTAGGACAATTGCGTTTGGACAAAGACTCCTTAGAACAACTTTAGGCCCTGAATGAAGCTTGGAAGTCATTTGACTTAGCTACTGAAGCTTCTTGCCATTGGACAAAGTCTTAGGTAAGCCTTTATAAGAAGGTTCACGAGAGTTCACTCATGATTCACGATGAAAGGCCCAATTAGGCTAGTTTGAATGTTTTGTGTTCCTTTTCATGTACATATAGCTGATCTTAGGCTCCTTGTATCAACTTTGGTTCATTTTGAATGATATTTGTCTTTTAGCAATTGAGAGAGTGACTCTCTTTTGTTCTTGGACTAGAACAATTTATTCTCATCAAGTTCTGCAAAAGTCTTGTGGTGAATCTTGATTTTCTTATCTGATTTCCCCTAAAAATCAATGGCAAACTATCTCTAAACTTTTTCCATTTTTCTATTTCAATTTCTTTTATCCTATCTATAAATTTTGTCATTTACTTTACTTTGATAATTCCTAAAATCCTAAAATTCTCATTCCAAATTTTTGTTTTGATTATGGAAATTGTGAAGTATAAAGGATCCAAGTAGAATCAAGATGATCCATGAGAATGATTCTAATAAAGAGTTATCCAAATTCTAAGTTCCGGAATCCAGATCATATCACAGAAGATGAAGGGCTTTCATCAATGGCTGCCAACAAAGACCTGCTCGTTTTGGACAAATTTCTTGAGGGTGATTTCTTACCAAGAAAGTAGGTAAACTTGGAGAACCTTAAGAACTCTAGAGTGGGCATCGCACACTTCTCTAATGGTGCTAGGTGTACCTTAATTGTATAGAAGAAGAACGAGTGGTATAGGCTCCATATGTAGTTTTTTGGGCAATTATGTTTGTTAAGAATGGGATAATCATGTGTACAATAGACAATGTCTATTTTCATCTTCACAAATGTAATACCAAAAGTGACGAGATGTGCCAAGAAAGGAAGGAAATACTCTAAAGATTAGAGTCAATCTTCACTAAAAATGTAATGAATCTTATATTGTATGAAGATCTTGGGGAACTTGCACCCAAGAAGAGTGAACCAAAGAAGCAGTTATATGCTTCAAAGTTGAAGTTGTTCACAAGGATCTTTCACAACATTCCTTTTCGCGTAATCATGCAAAGAAGAGGTGTAAAAAACCATGTCTCCTTAAAGGACTGATTCTACCTCTACTACAAGTTGGTAGATATGAAGATAAATCTAAGAGTTGATATTGGACCACTAGATCAATGCGTTCAACTCAAGAGATAGTTCAAAGAAGAAATATAAATTGTTATTCCCCTATGGTATGCCTTTTACCCTTATCTTGAAGGATGCTAGAGTGAAGGAAGTTGACTGAGTGCTAAGAAATATTGGAATAGAGATTAACATCTCTAAGATGAATGAGAGTCATTCATATATTTCCTAGATATATGATTAAAAACTCTTTTCCATAAAGACAAAAACCTTGGAAGATGTTGAATGTTTTTCCTTCAAAGTAGAATAGTCTATTAACTCTACAATAAACCCTAATGCTTTCCCCCCCCCCAAAAAAAAAGAAAATCTTTTACCCCTAAGGACTACCTCAACAACACCCCTCTATCCATCAAAACAAAATCCACTAATTCTAAATAGTCGACCTCAAATGACGAAGAGACCTATCCAAAAAGAAAAAGAAAAAAATGATGAAGAAGGACAAAGGCATGAAACCTGCTAAAATGGTTAAGCGATTAAAGAAGAAGCACTTGAAATGTACCCTAAATCTCTCTATGTATGAAACACACAAGAAGTCCAAGATGGATGAAGTTGTTGAAAAAGAAAAAGAAAAGTTTTTGGAGGAAGCAATTGTTGAATTTGTGGTGGAATTCTCCGAACCTATCAAAGATTATTCTCTTGAAGAACTAGAAAAGGTGATAGACGAAACACCTTACCCACCACTTGAGCCTTTGTCTATTCCCAAAATGGGAAAATAAGACACTGACCTAGAAGATGCTTTTCAAAGAGACTTTCAAGAATAGGAGGAAAAGGTAGAAGAAGAAGCCTCTATTTATATGAAACTTCATTTGATGCTAATTTTGCCTTTCCGCTTAAAGATTTTTTATATATGACCAGCCAACCCCATTTTCATTTACTTTTTTTGTTTCTTATTCTCTCTTTTGCTTTGTCTCACCTTTGTAGATTGTTGAATATGCCACCAACCCAAAATACCTTGTTGAGGATCCAAATAATATTCCTGTGAAATTCACAAGTGAAACATCTGACCAAATACAACGTTTGAATGTTGTTATTGTCATCTCTACCTCTTTACATCATGAAAGACAAAAGGAGAGCATGTAATGAAATGAAGCTCTTTCTTGTGTTTGGAAAGCTAAAAAAGATGAGATAATTTTTCAACTTTGATTCTAGCCTACTTTCGCATTTTGATGTTGACAAAGAAAAGCTAAAAAAGATGAAGCCTACAAAAGAGATAAAAGATAAGGAAAAAGAGAAAAGAAGAAGCAATATCTTAGTGGGAGTACAATTATTTATAGTAACATATATGTTGATTCATGTTATGATCTAATCCATGTTTTTGCTTTGACAAAACACACCATCTTAATGTGGAAACCTTTTAGTTTATGATCTATGCTCTAATAAGTTTTATTTAATATCTTTTGTTGACTATTTGCTTTTATCATGTATGCTCTAACAAAATTAAGTTTGCATGATTTGATAAAACAAGTCTTTCAAAAATATCATCTATCAAAACACTTGATAAAAAATGGTCTAAAAATAAAATCATCTTTACACAAATACGTATTTAATGAAAAATTTATAGTTATTTGTCATCATCAAAAAGGAGGAGAATGTTAGATCATACAATGATTTTCTCGTAAGTTTTGAGTAATAACAAACAAACAAGTTTTTTTTAGAACAAAGGATAATAAGTATATCATCTAACAAAAAAAATATGTTTTATCTTGATATATTTGTTTTATCTTGGCATCTACTACAAGGCATGAGTATGAGAAGAGAAATATAAGCAAATTGCTTTATCATATCAAAGTGAAATTTTGGTAAAAATGCATTTATTAAAGCATTTAATACTCCTAATGAGCATTTTCTCTCTCCTAAAAGAACAAAAAGGATGGTCACATTACTTTCTCAACAAAAACATCTTGGAAGACCACCTATATAAAAAACTCTAAAGACTACAACAAGTTGATGATGTGAACAAGTACTAAGAAAGTTTAGTTAAGCAACTCATTGTAAAAAGATCTTGTTGATCTTAAGACTATAAACCTCATTGTAAATTTCTTTTGAAAGACGATACGTAGATAGTTTGTGAGTTTACCATAAATCATATTCTTAGTGAATTTTATTAAAGCTTGGAGAGGTTTTGTGTGAAAAGAATACTTATGTAGTTAGCTTAAAGGGACAAAGTAAAAACTATTTGATTGTTGAACTTGAAGTGACTTGTGATAAAAAGAATACTAGTAACTATGATTCAGTTAGTGAAAAGTTTGATGGTGTACCAAGGACTAGACTAGTCTTAAGATTGGAAATGAACTAGGATAAAACCTTTGTATTATCTTTCTCTTTCTCTCTTTACAAACCTTTTAGTTAAAACATTTTTTTTCAAAAACCTTATTTTGAAACATACACTTTTATATATTGTCCTTTCACACGATAGACGTTACTAAATCCTTTTGGTGGTGTACCAAGGACTAAATGTAGTTTTAAGATTGGAAATGAAACAGGATAAAACCTTTGCATTATCTTTTTTTTTCTCTCTTTACAAACCTTTTGGTTAAAATAGTTTTTTTTTTTTTCAAAATCCTTATTTTGAATCATACATTTTATATTTTGTTCTTTCACATGATAGATGTTACTAAGTCCTTTTGTGAAAAGTTTGCAATAAATTTTTAAACACAATTCTACCCCTCTTTTGGTGTTTTCCTATGTTCTACAATGAGAGCATGTAATAATATGATCTGTTCTTAGAGCATGTAATCATATATATCGAAAACTTTGTTGATGTGTGGAACAATTTTAAAGAAAGATTTTTTTTTTTTGCAAGGAGATCACAAGAAATAAATTCTAAAAGCATATTTTAATCAAATCTATTAACATCCAAATCATTGTAAAAAATAATAATAAATCTTAAACATCTAAATATCTTTATTTATTTTAGGTTTCAATTTTCTTAAGAGATAATTAAGTTGTAAAGAAAATTCTAATTCATTGCTATTTTTTATTTATTTGACCCTTTAAATGAAAATTTTATCTTTCCTAAAGCATTTACAATCATTAGGATTTGTTCTTGTTTTCTATTACTTTTATTTTTATAAACAAAAAATCATGTAATTAAGAATAGAACAAGTTGAATTTGAAGAGTAATTTGAGTTTCTTTTTCTCCATCTTGTTCTCTTTTATGTTTTCACGTGAAGCTTCCATGAAAGAATAATGTTTTGGAATTAATTCACCAGGAGATATATGGATTTAAGCTAGGTACATTTACTATTACTAAATACTTCAATAAGTTGTGAGCTCTCTAGGAAGAACTCAAGAACTACCTCAATGTATTTGTCCAGTGGTGTGCTAATGTCCTAAGATGACAAAATGCATGACAATACAACAAAGAGGATCAAGTGATACGATTCTTGATGGGATTAAACGAGCAATTTCAAGAAGTTAAATAACAAATATTGATCATGAATCCATTACCATCCATAAATTGGACTTTTTGAATGGTCATTCAATAAGAGCAACAAAGTCAATTTGAATCAATTAAAGAACCTAAATAAGTGATTAATATTTGAGAAGTCAAGAAAGGAAGCAAATATGATAGAGGTAAATGATACAGTTTCAAACAAGGAGGAAGAGGATACAAAAATTCAAAAAAATAAGTTTGCACATACTATGACAAGCTTGAACACATAGTGGAAACCTACTACAAAAAGCACAATTGTCCACAGTTATGGTAAAGGAAAACCTTATGTTGATTTATCTATGAGTGAAGAAATTGATGAAAGTTCAACAAATTACATAAAATAAGAAGGAATAGAATAACAACAAAATGACTTTCACAAAACAATTTCATGGATTGCTAACTTTACTTCAACAGAATTCAATGGATGATTAGATTAATGGACATGGAGTAATAGGTAATTTACATTCACTTACACTTAATTAATATTAACCACTTATTCTTCAATTCATAGTAATATTAATATTTATACACTTTATTTTCGGTTGCTCTAGTGTAATGATAATTATGGTGAATTTTTACCTTAGTAAATGAGATTCAAATTTCGTTTGAAGAAAAATCACATATAAGATATTGATTAATTAATGCATGTAAATAGTGATTAGATACCATGATTAAAACATGCTAAGAATTATTATGATTTATTATTTTTAATTTTTGTTCAATTTATTATTATTATTATTTTTTATTATAAGAATTTCTGGTTGAAATACTTTAAACCATCCATGGTAGTTTTGGAAATGTTATTTTTTTTTATTATTTTTTTAAACTACTATACAATTTTATAAACTTTTTTTATTAACTCATTCATTTCTTTTTTTTTTTTTAATTTAACTACAATTTTATGGTTATTAATTACGGTCTTATCATTAAAAGTAAGAAACTACAAGTGATAAAGTTTAAATTGTTTAAAAGTTAATATTATGTTTTTAATAACCTTAAACGTACTTTTAGAGGCTAATAATTTTCTTTTTCAATTTCTAACTTTTCACTTTTTTTATTTGTCCCTTAACTTTTTTTTATCCTTATATTTATATTTTGCCGCCACTCCACTCCGCAAATGATGATGCTAAATAATTTCAAAATTAGATTCTTTAGTTATGCTAGTGGATGAAATTAACTTATACTTTTCAATACGAAATTGAACTAATCTACGCTAGATTTTCCTATGCTCTTCTGAGAATTAAAAAAAAATTAACAAAAATATAAAACAATTAAGTTTTATGTATTTTTGTAAATTACAAATATTTATGAAACATAACTATATTCGAGTTTATAAATTATCTTTTTCTAACAATTTTTTTTCTATACACAGAAATTAGAATTTAAATTCCTTTCCACATATATACGACTCAAACTTTATTACCAATTAGATAAACTAATAATTGTAAAGTATAATTACTCTTTATGAATTGTGATATTGTATAAGGGTATTAGCTAAATTGTTTTTCATTTCTTGTCTTTTTTTTATTATTATTCAACTATTGTATCTATGTATTATGAAAGACAATTTTTGTTAATTATTAGCATCTATCTATAACAAAGTAAAATTTAACACTTTTATATAATCTTTTTGCACATAAACTTAAACCCCAATGAGAAAAATCAAACGTATTTGATCAAAATTAAACCCACTTTTGGTATATCCTTTGCCTTAAGTTACAAGAAAAATAAAAGAAGTATGCATGAGAGAAGACCAAAAATGCCTCTTATTCTATTGGCCAAACAACATCATCCATTCGATTCTGATTTTGCACTATAACAAAAAACGTAGCAACAAAGCAAAAACAAAAAAGAAAGTGAAAACAGTGAAAACCATCACAGTACCCACGCGCCTCTCCATATAACCACAACTTCCACCACCGCCACCGCCGCCGATTACCACCGCATCCCGGCGACTCGACGCTACGGAAACCGGTAACTATCTCTCTCGCGCGCACTTGTTCTTTGAATCTTAAGATTTTGCTGTTCCTGTTGTTGGATCCCTTTCCTTCTATCGCCGAAACTACGATGCGTCGTGAGATCTAAACGCGTCAATAGTCTTTTCCGTTAATTGTTCCGATCAATTTCTTCACCTTCGATTTTGGAGGACTTTTTTTTTTCTTTCTTTTATTAGCAAGTCATGGCACGAACGCGTTTTATGTGCTTCGCGTTTGCGTTTCTCGAAGCGCAAAAGCATGTTGCGGCGGAGAAATTCGTGTGGCGAATCGCGTGTGTTTACTTGTTTGTGTTATTAACCGTTATTTTTACTGAAATTGGTCAGTTGACAGTAGCGAGAAAATATTCACGCGGAAGCATTAGATTTCTGGTTTGTTATGTATTTGTTTCTGTTATTGGTGTTTGATATGCTGTGATTTGAAAATTTCATGAATCTCGTGTTTGTTACATTTAGTTGAGGATGCTTTGGGTATTCATTATTGAAGTTGCAAGTTATTACAATTATTTGCTATCAGGATTCATGTATCCACTTCACATAGTGTGATAAGATTTTTGTTGTTATTGGTGTAGGATTAGACTATTGTGGATTTGTGGTCTTTGGTGCTTAAGTTTTGTTCTCTTTTTGTCAGTTTTTTCTTTTTCATCTATTGCATTTTGCAGTGACTTTAAATAGATGCCGGTTAATGCAATTTAATTTATGTAATGGTAAATGCTAATTTTATGCTGATTGATGCAATTTAATTTATTTAATGGTACTTATAATGCTAATTTTAAGTTGTATGTATTTAATAGGGATCTAAAATAGCATAGTTATTAATCCTGGATAGTGGCACAAAACAGCTAGTTCTGAAAATGTTATAGCAGGATAATGGGAAGTGGGATGATTGCTATTTTAAATATTACAATACAAACTAAATAACTTATACTATGCATGTAAATACTCAACCCCCCAAAAAAAATCCAAAATTAAAGAAATTCATGATAAATAATAAGTCACTTTACACACAATCACCATTAATCTAAGAATGAAAGATGATGGTGAAATTAATTGAAAAAGAACTTAACACTAGATAAAAATTAGCAGAATGTGAAGTGGGAGTCTAGAGGAAGAAGAAAGAATGGAACATGAATTAAATAAGTCCTGTAAAGTGTGAAGGAACAGAAGGTGAAATGTAGGTAACTTTATGTGTGAATGGTAAAGGAAGAAGGGTTTCAAATCCTATAAAAATGCATTGGAAAATGTGGGAGAAAATGAGAAATCACAATTTTTCCAAAAGAAAACCAACAACTACTAAACAAAATTGTTTCTAAGGTAAAAATGGGTTTTTGAATCCTATATCATGGTATCATTGCTATAGTGTGAGGAAAGCAACTATTGAAAACCATTCCACTATTTGAATCCCATAGCAACCTAGGGCTACTCCATTCCGCTATTGCAGCTTCTGCAATAGCAGAAGCTACTATAGCTCGCTATTGACCACTAACTGACAATAGTAGTGTGGTTTATTTGAGTTGACTACTTTATTTTGGTTTATTAATTCAAGTTGACCACATATCTTTGTAAGATTAAGACTATGAGAACTTTGCTATCTTTCTTTTATTAATCCTTGAAACAAAGAAACTAGATAGTGGCATCACATTGGTCCTTCCATCAAAGTTCTTTAGGATGCCAATTAACAGAGTTCTAAATGACATGTTAAGTGCTCTTGTGGCACATTTATGCCACCTTCATCCACATGGATGTCTCCATTGACAAATTCATTCTCTAAAATTAGAAATCAAACATATTCCCTTTGTCAAAACTCAACAAAAACTGTAAGATTCCAAAATCATAAGGCTTTTGTCCCAATATAAGAAACATACTCTAATTGCCAAATTCAGAGCATTTTTTCTTCTGTTTTGAGGTCAGTTATGGCTCAGGGCTTGCATTTGTGTTCAGGCAAGGCTGTGGGAAAGGGTTTAACAGCAGAGAAGGGAATGAATTCTGCGTGGTTGGATTGAGTCTCTGGTCTGTGAAACCCATTCATAGGGTATCAGAGATTACAGGGTTGATTGTGAGTGTTGATGGCTTTTTCTGGGCATATGGGGTTGTTTCAAAATTGGTTCAATGAATTGGTCGATTGCTGTTTGTGGCTTGTTCTGTGTGGGTTGCTGTACCTGTGTGCGGGTTAATTTTTTATTTAGTTCTGAAGGAATTGATGTGGTGATTGCAGTTGGTAGAGATATGCTAAGTTTGAGTGGGTGTTTATGTTTTTTGTGAATGTTTGCTAGTTTGCTAGTTGCTACTAGTAAACATTTGCTAGGAAGAATTTGGTGTTCTTCTAGATTGGTTGGTGAGGGGACAATTGCTGTTTCTGATTTGGAAATTATGTTTGCTAGTTGCTACTAGGTATATATGATTAAAAAGATCTCTGGGTTCTAGGTTAAGTTCCTGAATCAATGATGATGACCTGAAGTAGTGTTTTTTGTGGATTTTACCCAGTGAGTTTTTGGTATGAATGGTGATATTTTGTACATCAAGTGATTTTTATTTAGGTTCCACGAATTCTGGTTTCCTGATCATCGGTATATGGACTATGGAGTAATGCTTGATGGTCTCTGGGGGAATTTTCTAGGTTGTGGTTTGTCAACCTCTAACTGTTGAAATTTCTGAAGAATGAATTACTCGTTGCTTGCTTTCTTAGAGATGTGTTTGGTACGAAGGAAGCAAATAGGTGATAAATAGGATGGGTGGAAATAGGAAGAGAGAAATAGAATGCATGAGAATAGGTGAGAAATAGAGTGGAAATAAGGGTATTTGGTTTTAGAGAAATAAAGAAGAAATAGGAAAGAGAGAAATATAAAATAAATAAATAAGTTCATTTTGAAATTGTTTTATTTAATAAACAATGGATTATGTTTCCACATAACAGATTATGTTTCCCTCATAATCGGTTATGTTCCCCTAATACCATTTTGCACAACAGCCTGTAGACAACTGAATATGTTTCCCTCATAATTGATTTTTTTTGCTGCATTTCCCTGTTTCCAGTTATTAAATGTTTGGCAAAGAAATAAAAGGGTGCAAGACTCACTTTTTTATTTTTCTCCTCCCTCATTTACCCTGTACCAAACACACTCAATTTTCTATTTTCCACATATTTATTCTCTTTCCACCCTATTTCTTCACCATTTTGCACATGCCAAAAGAAGCATTAATTTTCTCACAGACCCATGCCATGTGTGCTATGCATGCTATATGAGTGCTTCAAAGTGGCTAAGCTGTAAACAAAAATGGGAGTATGTGTTTCTGTATGTGTGAGAAAAGTGCTGATCAGAGAGTGGGTGTCTGCCATTAGAGATAACCTTTGGTTCAAGGAGGAAGAGAGAGAAAGTGCGTTGGGAGATGAAAAAGGCATCCACATGGAAAATTGATGTCAACTTTCTTTTTAAGGACTAAAGGTCTGTTTGGATAAATTTCTCAATAAACATTTATAGAGGGAAAAAAAAAGAAAAATGAAATAAGTTTCTCTATAAGTTAAAATTTGTTTATGCATAAGTTAAGAATAAACTTTTAGAGAAGTTAATATGAGAGAATTTCTATAAGTTAGTTTGTGAAGAAATTTATTTCATTTTTTCTTACTCTATTTTATGATTTTTCATACTTAATAGTTGGTTCCCATGAAATTTTTCCCTGGATTAAGACTTATAATGGCTATGATGTTACTGTACATTTTTCTCAAGTCAAACTGTTTCAGGAGAATCTTTATATTCATTTCATTGATTTTTTATTAACTGACTTATTTTTTGTTATCATTTGTTTCAGTGAAGGCAAGACACTTGGACGTCTGAATCATCAGTATAAAATGGTTTCCTTTGAAATGAATGATCGGAAGAGTAAGTGGAATTTTATTTTTATGCTGGCAATAATTTTATCATATGACTTGGTCTTTTGTTTTTAGTACTCAAGTCTATGGAATAAGGATGGATTATTATAGTTTGCAATAGTTCCAAAAAAATTATTTGTTGAATTCATTTATTTTGGGGAAATGCTATCTGGTTGATTTTGATTTATACTTCGATTGTGCTAATTTGCTTGGTTTCTTCTTTTCCTGTACCTTGCGTATTTCTCACTTTCAACTTTTTACTAATGGTTGAAAATAAAACTATCGATAAGCTATTTTTAAAACTATATTGATAAGCTATTGATAATCTAATTACGTAGTTAAAATAATCATTACTTATATAAAATATAAATATTACACCAAAATATTTTTTTGAAATTTATTATGTAGAAGTAACAATGTCACATACAATGCTATAGCAGCTATTCCATTGCCCTGCACTTATTTTCTTCAGTTTCTTGGAGCAAGAAATATTTCTTCATATCAAACAGGTTTTAAAACATTTATTAGTGTGCTTGCTTTTGCATGTGTTCTGTAATCTTGGCTAGCAAAAGGAGATTATATTTCTGGATTTCTACTGGTCCTATTTATAATTTCTTATTTTATTCTTCTAATATCTTCTGAAATTTTATGTTTGCATTGACACACTAAACAGAGATTGGATTGGGATTAACGGGCTTCGGTATATTTTTCTCATTCCTTGGCGTTATCTTCTTCTTTGACAAGGGATTGCTAGCAATGGGAAATGTACGTGTCGTGACAAATTTCTTGCTTATGTTTTTTATCTTTCTGCTTGCTGTGTGATTATACTTAAGATCTTCTATAACATGCTTTTTGTCACTCAAATCAGATCCTCTTTGTTTCTGGAGTATCCCTGACCATTGGACTGAAATCCACCATGCAATTCTTCATGAAACGTAGTAATTTCAAGGTAAACTAGTTATGTATTTATCATCTCTTTCATTTAGCATTCCATGTGCTCTTCATGGTTAATTTTTTACCATGACCCTTTACCTATTTGCTGGTTTTGTAGGGAACAATTTCATTTGGTATTGGATTCTTTATTCTTATCTTGGGATGGCCTATTCTGGGCATGATTGTGGAGTCTTATGGGTTCATTGTACTCTTCAGGTATAGTAAAAATTTAAAGAAAATATGTTCTATTATGTTTTGTGCTTAAGATTAATGATTGGATTATATTTTGCAGTGGTTTCTGGCCTACCCTGGCTGTTTTCATGCAGAAGATCCCTCTTGTTGGTTGGTTGTTTCAACAACCATATGTTCGATCGGTAAGCAGTTGTGCTGAAATGTCTTTTTAAAGCTATTTCTTTTAGTATTTTACACTTTTATGTATGCCATTTATTAAAGCTATTTCTTTTAGTATTTTACACTTTTGCTTGTCTGTGTTACCATATCAATAGAAGATGTTCATGGAAGTCTTGAACAAATCTTATTATCTGTGGTAGATGGGGTGTTTGGAACCAAGAATCAGAATGAAAAAGAAAAGAAAGATTTTATTGAATAGGGTGAAAAGAATAAGGAATAGGGGAGAATCCATCAAGGGTTTTCCCTTCACAAAGAGCTAATGCTTACAATTGACAACTTATCCCTTATCCCCTCCATCCTACTATACTTTCCTATTAATATCTACTAAACTCCTCTAACTAACTAATTAACTAATTAATATTCTGAACTCCCCTTCTCCTTATATCTTAACATGAGGGCTTCTTAGTTTTCAGTGATAAATGTCTTGAAGAATAGTTGGTTCTGTTTATCTGCCAAGAGACTGTTGAATTTCTGGAGAAGTTGGTTTTTGGTTCTATTCTATCTGTCAAATGTGATGTAGAAGTTCTTCAGCTCTGTGCTAGATGTTGAAGCCTTCATGCATGCATTTAGAATTGGCAAAATGAGCCACCTGGCCCAACAAGCCAGCCTCATTTCTGTATGAGATACATTTTTTTTGGCCTATTTTCTTTTTTCATATTTTTTTATGTATTTTATAAGAAAAAATAATAATAAAACACCAGATTAAATAGGCCCGGTAGCTTTCAGTTCAGCTCTGTTTCACCAACCCAGCTTTGGCCATTGAGTTGTTCATTTGCATAATATGCTGAAAGTATCAAACTCTGCATTTTCTGTCAACTTGCAGTTATTGGACCGCTATAGAGGCAGACGGGTGCCTGTGTAACACGTGGAACTGTAGAACATCATGTAGCTGCTAGCAAGCGCATATGTAAGTCAGTGTAAAGAAAATCCTCTCATATGGAGACCTAACTCTGAATTCTGATGGTAGAAAATTGTCATATTCATTTTATTCAAAGGAAAATGGAAAGCAAAAAGGTTTTTGTATTCATTTTACAAGTCCTTTTTAGTCCCTTTTTGATTCTCAAGCTTCATGGAAAATCAATTGATCATCAGAGTTGACTGTTCTTCAACTTCATCTACATTACTATTCAAATCAGATAGACAATCTTTGGAAAGGTTTTTGTACATGGGGTGTTATGGTGCCATTTGTTTACAATTTTCGTCAGAGGAATATAACGATTTTAAATGATATCAAATGTTGTTAGTGCAGCAATTTGGGACTTGTTATTTTTATTTCTTTATTATTTGTAATATACTCTTCTTGTGAGGTTTGGAATTGGCTGTGGAATTAATTAAATTTTTTGAAATATAAAAATATCTTCCTATTAGTTCTGGTGCCATCTATTAGATTCTTGACAATTAAGAAACCTTAATTACTCATTTACACTTATGAGGTATACTTTAATCACTCGGTTTGGAATTTCATAGGTTTTGCTTTAAAACCATGAAATCATAATTTTCCTTTTGTGCCTTGCATTGGTCAATTTGATTTATGCAAATTGAAACAGTGGTCACTTAATATGATACGATTCGTATGCATAAATGGGTTCGTTTATGGCATCAAGCACTTCTTCCCCTTAATAGCACGAAAATATTGATAGAATTTCTAATTTAGGAGGTTATGAAAAATATGCTTTCTAGTTATCTCTTGATAGTCAACAGATCAAGGATTTAATGAAAAGTAATAAATGCTATTTTGTGTTTTGAGTATATACATTAACAAAATCTAAATTTATGTTTGTGCAATTTTGTAAAGTAAATGTTGATTAGTGTTCCTAGAGTACTTGTTAAGGATTCAAATTTTTTTTTCTAATGACTAGTATTTTATTTTTTATATATATTAAAGAGTAAAATATGATTTTACTCTTTACAAATATGATTAAATTTAGTATTCATTTTCTGATTTTTTTTTTGTTAGTTTTAGTTTTCATAAGTTTTAAATTTTTTTAAAGTTGTTTTATAATTATATGTAGACATTGTCATGTCACCTTAAAACAATTATTGATGTAAGATAGTTACTAAGTAGTAATTGAGATTATTTTTTATATTGTAATATTGATAGGTATCAAATTAATAAAAAAAAATTAGAAGACCACAAATAAATTTACCCATTTATAAGAATTAAAAACATTTAAGTTTATATTAAAATTAATAATAAAAATTAGAAGACCAAAAATAAAATTACTCATATATAAGGATTAAAAACATTTAAATTTATATTACATGTACAATAAATTTACCCATTTATAAGAATTAAAAACATTTAAATTTATATTAAAATTAATAAAAAATTAGAAGACCAAAAATAAATTTACTCATATATATAAGGATTAAAAACATTTAAATTTATATTAAATGTTATACAATTGAGATTATTTATATATAATAGCATGTACGAATTTAGTACACAATCAACGTTACATACATTAAACAAATTGGGTGCATGCCTTTCCATCATAGTGTTGAATAAATTTCTTGATGCCCATTTGTTACGTGACTCTCAAATAAGCTTTTTGCGGTTGAGTGGAGGGAAAATCTAACTTGCACGTATCATTATTTGGAAAACAAAATGGGATTATTCTTGTATTTTTGTGTATTTTTGTGATTCATTGTCCAACGTTTGACTTTGAAACACTAAGAAATATAATGGTTATTCTTCTTTGACTTACTCAATGTCGTATTTAATTATTATTCAGTATCACCTTATTTTATTTTTTATATTCGAGATATGTAATATACATAGTCTAATTTATAATTTAATGTCTAATATAAAAAAAATCTAACTATTACTTATTTAATCATAGCCCAATGAAGGTATAATAATCAGTAAACTGTGATCTACTTTATGCATTACCTGATAAATATTTATTTTTATATAATTAAATTTATAATAAATAAATAAATTATATTATGATTAAAATTTATAATCAATATTTTTTAATATAGTAATTATATTTTAAATTTATAATGAAAAATTTAATTATAATATAAGGTATTTTTAGTTATCAAAAATTAATTATAAAAATTATTAAAATTCAATTTAAATATAAAGATAAAAAAGAATAAATTAAAAAATCACGACTGAGAAGATTAAGCATATAAATAAAAATAAAAGGATGCAATTTGAAATAGTTGAGAGAAATTTTCACCAATCGTGGAAGAAAAATTTATAATAAATAAATAAATTATATTATGAATAAAATTTCTAATAAATAAATATTTTTAGAAATAGGTTATGCACTAACGGTGTGAGATAGATCTTTTAAAATATATATGATAAGTTTTTTCACTTTTATAATAGATCCTTCAAAAGTTATATCAATTGTGATTTGTATTAAACTCATATTTTTTAATATAATAATTATATTTTTTAATTTTATAATAAATAATTAAATTATAAAATAAGGTATTTATAATTATTAATAATTAATTATAAAAATTATTAAAAATTAATTTAGATATAAAAATAAAAAAAAAATAATTGAAAAGAACTAGTTGAGAAAATTAAGTATATATATAAAAACACATGAGCTAATTTGAAAAAGTTGAGACATCATTTTCACTAATTATGGAAGAAATATATAAAATATATATCCAAAAGAGAAAATAAAAATATTTAATTAAAATAATGAAAAAAATAAGAAATTTACTTTGTAGTTTAATTTATAATATAGAAATAGATTGAATACTTGTTCTAATTCTTTTTATTAAAATAATTTATGTAATTTTAAAACACGCACGCAATTATTACACACATATTAATTTTAATAAGTCTTCCCAATATGATTATTAGACAACATGACAAAATGTGTGAGGGATATGCCAAGGGCAAAACGACATGTTCAGGCCCTAGACCTTGACATGTCAGTTACAATATGTCTTTACTAGAGGGTGGTACAAGTCATTATACAACCTTGAACGTGTCTACTCCTAATCGTACTGGCCGACCGGTACACAACCCCTCAAGCGTCGATCATAGGGAGTAAGTTTCAATCGTCTCCCCTGTGTGTAGTCGTCAGGGTGCTATTCTAGGGTTTCATCGAGGAGTCAATCGGTTTTGGATATCTGATAAAAGAGTCCAAATCAATCGACTGAAATACACCCTCTCCCCTTCAGTCACATTACTATCCGTCCTGCTTGTCAATAAGACCGCTTCCCGATGGCATGTCGCTTGATCATTTGCGCTGCTATCTTAAATGCTTGTGCCTATCGTTTCCTCTTTCCACCTCTAGCTGCCAAGCACTTCTACCCATCGCTTTGTATGCTACCCGTTGGATGTGACTACTAGCGACTGGCTGTGCCCTCGACCCTTTGATTGATGTGGTGATTTAATAGGGTTTTAGCCTAGCTCCCTTTATCTTCCTCGCAAGCATTCAAATCCATTACTACAACTTTCTTTGCGTTATTACTATTTCTCTGCTTCATTCTCTAACTTCCAACACTCCTTCCAATCTTGCAATTGTGAAATGAGGTAAATCTTTAACTTCCAATTCTCTATATGGGAATTTTTTGGGAAGTTCTCTCGTTTGGGAAAAATCTTCTTTTTTGGGCTTGGGTCCTTTGTCCGACTCTTGCTTGATTTTATCGTAGGGAGCCCCTTCAAAGATTCATGTAATTCCCCTACACCTAATGACATGGCGGCCAACGACTCCTCTACATGGGGAACACTACCTCGAAGTTCTTCTACTTCTTCAGAAGGCGAGGAGTTTCCCTTTAATGTTCTGTTTTGTGCCTTTGAGGGGAGTGACCTCTTTAGCGAAATTCTTGGAAACGACATGCCCAAGTGGATTGACCCGAGTGTCACTAGGGTTTTCTCCATCTACACCCAATCTGACTCTTTGGTAGGCGTGGCCAATGCCATTTGTCATTGAGGACCTTGGTCCCTACAAGTGTCCCCTTGTCGGTCAAACGAATCTGTTTGTAGGGAGCCTATCAAAAATGAGGTTCCTTTCTTTTATTTCTATGACACCTTACCTCTTAAGTTAGGTATTAAATTACATTTCACCCAATTCAAACGAGTCGTGCTCTGTGTCCTCAATATTTCTCCTACCCAACTTGACCCTAACAGTTGGGCATTTGTTTGAGCTTTTCAATTTTTGTGTGAGGACATGCAAAGAGCGCCTTCGCTAAGCGTTTCTTCTGGTTTTTCTCACCCCACCAGTCAGAGAAGGTCAGTTGGACCTCCTTAAGCAACCAACCAAAATGGAAGTTGCTAAAACCCTTCTATGAAAGCTACAAGTTCTTTAAAGACTGATTCTTTCATGTCACTGTTGGTGACATTGGGCCTAACCTTTTCGTAGACAATGTTGGGGGTCCCTTCTTCCCCCTCTATTGGACTTGCCAACTAGCCGTGTTGATCACAATTGAGAGGAAAGATTTTGAAGATTGGGAATTCATGGAAGAACTCCAACACTTGCCCACCCTTTCCTGCGTGGAGCTTATAAAAAAGGGTGACTGACCTTCCCCTCCCTCTATGTGTTTGTGATTTTAATTTGTTTCTTTAATGTGTAATTTTTCTTGACAGGTTATACTACCCAAGAGCTAAAAACTTTAAGGAAAGAGGTTTCTCATTCTCTTACTCTAGCTGAGATGACAGTGCAACCGACCAATAGCGTCTTCCTGGCTCCGACCGTGTCCACCATGCCCATTGTTGTAGCTCAACTAGGATTTCAACCACCGATCGAAGAGGCATCAATTCTACCGCCTACCATAATTCTCAACTCTCCTGATGGTTCGCTAATGGAAGTTGCCACCAATCCATGTGGCTTTACCAAGAAACAACCACAAGAGATGGGTGCCTTGGATGACCAAGAGTGACTAGGGAAGCGAGTGACACTAGCAATCACAGAAGTCGGTGTTGGTGAATCTACAGGGTCGATGTTGGGAAAAATGCCCCTCTTGCTAGTGACAATTAGGAAACAATCTTAGTTAGTCAGCCTTCAAGCACTTCAGTTTGGGCCTCTACACATCCTTTGGCTGAAGTTGTGAATCAACACTTGTTTGTCAACTCGAACCTTTGCAAGGTGAGCGCTCTCAGGACATCAAGGGTATTTGAACCCCTTCAACGATATGTAGGATATTCCTTGGTGCTATCCCGGGCTACCAAGTGGAAATTTGGGAGCTTGGAGGCCTATAACAAAGTTTTAACTAAGAAAAATCAAAAGGTCCATGACTCCCATGTCAAGTTGACGACCTCTCTTCTTGAAGCTGAAGGAAAATTAAACAACTACCAGGAGGCCACTGCAGGTCTACAAGATTAGCTCCAGGTGGCTGTGTGCCAAACTAAGGACCTCATGCTATCTCAAAGGGAGCTGGAACGTACACACGATTATTTAAATAATGTGGTCCAACAGCTACAACAAGAGAAGACTGTATTGGAAATTGACAAACAATAACTCCAAACGGATAAACTGAAGATTGAAGAAAGATTGTAAGTAGCAGAGGTAGAGCTGACTCGGTTAAAGGAGGAGAAGGAAGCAAAGGTGTCTTGGCTGAAGAAGGAGAATTTAGCCAAAGACAAACTTATCAAAGATAAGGACGATTCCTTGGCTGAGTGAGGTCTTGCTATAATTGACCAATTTGAAGTCGGCTTTGCTCGTGTCCTAGAACAAGTTGCTTTTCTCCATCCTGCTATGGATATTTCCAAAGCCGGCCCTTTCAAGGAGATTGTCGATGGCCGATTGGTTGAAGTCGTTACTCCACCAAGCTCACCTGTGCCTTAACTTTTTTAGGTTGTTCCTTAGCTATTTTAGACTATTATCCTCATTTATTTGATATTTTCTTCTCTTTTTGTGCTTACCTTTAAGGTATTCAAGATATGCTTTTTTAATCAGTCAAATTATTCATGCTTTCTATTTTTTGACTAGTGTTCCCACACATCTACCCCTTTGGATTATCATAGAGTGCTCATTAGATATGATAAAGCACCAACCATGTTTATATTTTGATGATGGCCTTCGAATTTTGTGTCAAGTTCTACGCGATCGTTTTACTAGTGCTTACCTTTTATAGGCCCTATGCCCTCATGGATTTTATATTAGTCTTAGGATTTTTTGCCCTGGGCACTGGTCGCCTCTTTTGGGTCTTAGGAATTTTGCCTTGGGCACTGGTCGCCTCTTATGGGTCTTTGGATTTTTGCCCAGGACAATTGGCCACCTCTTATGGGTCTTAAGATTTTTACCTTGGGCACTGGCCCCCTCGTATGGGTCTTAGGATTTTTGCCTTAGACACAAGCTGCCTCTTATGGGTCTTAAGATTTTTGTCCTAGGCACTGGCTACCTCTTATAGGTCTAAGGATTTTTGCCCTAAGCACTGGCCGCCTCTTTTGGGTCTTAGGATTTTTGCCTTAGGCACTGGCCGCCTCTTATGGTCTTAGAAGTTTTGTCCTAGGCACTGCCCGCCTTTTATGGGTCTTAGGATTTTTGGCACATAGCATATTTGTCGTTTAATTAGTATCTAAATAATAATAAGTGAGAAGAAAGATATCATTTGACTTCAATCAAACTACATTACTACCTATAGGGCGACATACATTACTTTGGTTATCTAATTATAATATCTTTTTAACATTGCCACATTCCATGTTCGAGGTATTGGCCTTCCATTGAGATGCACCAACTTAAATGCTCCTTTCCCTACCTCTTCTCAAACTCAGAATGGACCTTCCCAGTTAGACATCAACTTGTTCGTGGCCACTCCCATGAGGGTCCTCCACAAGACTAAGGCATCTTTTCAGATAAGGCATGGGAAAATCGTCATGTTATATCTCTTGGCCACTCTGGCCTTTGTAGAACACTCTTGAATGTGTGCCATCTCCCTTTCCCCCTGTAACAAATCCATATTCGCTTTTAACTCAACTTCGTTATTCTTGTTTTGAAACAAACTAACTTGCGGCAATGCCGCTTCTATCTTTGTCGAGATCATTGCATTTGTTCCAAATGTTAAACAGAAAGGGGTTTCTTGAGTGGCTGAGTGTGGTGTGGTATGATATGACCATAATACTTGTGGAAATTCCTCCACTCAACGACCCTTGGCCTCCTCCAACCGCTTTCACAATCCTCTCAATATGACTCTATTCGCAACCTTCACCTACCTGTTGCTTTGAGGATGCTTGACCGAGGTAAAAGCTTGCTTGATTCCATATTGTACACAAAACTCAGTGACAAACCATGTGGCAAACTAAGTGTCGTTATCAGTCACTATTACGGCCAGCAATCCAAACTGACATATAATCTTTTTCCAATAGAATCGCCTTATCCATTCGGCCGAGATTGAGGCTACTGGCTCCACCTCAATCCACTTGATAAAATAATCCACTGCCACCAACACCAACAAGAACTTGACTTGCCCAGGCACTAAAGGAAAAAAACCTAAGATATCTACCCCCACATGTAAAAGGCCATGGGGATATTACAAAATGTAGTTGCTCTGGTGGTGCCTGGTGTCGATTAGCATATCTTTGACACTTGTCACACTTCTTCACAAACACTAGGCAATCTCTCTTAAGAGTTGGCCAGTAAAATCCCACGCGCGCAATTTTGCTAGTCAGAGCTCTCCCTCCAATATGTCTTCCACACACCCCCTCATGGACTTCTTTTAGGGCTTTTTCTGCTTCCCGCTCCCCCAAGCACCATAGAAAAGGAAAAGACAAGCCTCTTTTGTATAACTGGTCGGTGACTAAGATATATTTAGCCGCCTCCCTTTTTATTTTCTTAGCCTCTTGCAGATCGTCTGGTACACTGTCGATACGAAGGTAATTAATTATCGGGTCAAACCATGATGGTTGCCACTCACTACTCAATAGTCGGTTCCTATACTATAAGTTGTCCTAGCGCCTCCTGAATGACAGTTCTATTAGATCCTCTCCTCTATGTACTTGCTAGCTTTTCTAGCAAATTTGGCCTTTCATTCTTCTCGCGAGGGACGTGCAACAAGGTAAAATTTTCAAACATTCTAGCCTGCTCCTTGACCACCTCTAGTATTGGATGAGTTGGAGATCCCTAGCTTGGTATTCCCCATTGACCTGTCCTATAATCAATTATGAATCACTCTTTATTGTTAACTTTGCAACCCCTAACTCCTTTGCCAATCCGATTTCGACCAACAAGGCTTCATACTCAGCTTGATTGTTGCTTGCCTTGAACTCGAAATGTACCAACTGCTCTACTATCACCCCGCCTCGTCCCTCAACAATAATTTCGGCTCTGCTCCCTTTTTTATTGGAGGAATCATCTACCAACAATGTCCATTCCCCCTTCTTTGTGGAGAGCTCCTGGTCACTAGTATTGGGAGAAAGCTTATTAACGAAGTCGGCTAATACCTACACTCTCATATGCTTCTTCCTCTCATACATTACCTCAAACTCAAACAATTTAACTGCCCACCCAGTCATTCTTCCTGCTAAGTCTAACTTTCGTAGGATTTGTCAAATTGGCAAGTTCTTTCTACACACCACTAGATGACTCTGGAAGTATGGCCTTTGCCTTCTTGTGGTATTGGTGATGGCCAAGACGGCCCTCTCCATCTTCGGATATCGTTGCTCTACTCCTTGTAGGGCTTTGCTAACATAATAAATGCGTCTTTGCTCACCCTCCTCTTCTTGGATAATTATCGAGCTTACTGTAGTATCAAACACAAATATGTACAGATAAATTGGCTTACCTACCTTTGGTTGGGTCAAAATGGGGGGAGTCGACAACATTTCCTTGAGATCCTAGAAAGCTGCCTCACAATCACCCATCCACTTAAATCGCTATTCCTTATGCAAGCGTTGAAAAATAGGGGCCGACTTCTCTGCCCACAGGGACAAAAAACGTGACAATGTCATGATTCTCCCGGTCAGCTACTGCACCTCCTTCACACTACTAGGACTCCTCATGTTGATGATCGCCTGACATTTTCCATGGTTTTCTTCTATGCCTCTTTGAGTAAGCACGAAGCCTAAGAACTTGCTTGCCCTAACCCCAAATGAACACTTCTTTGGATTCAACTTCAGCTGGTGCTTCCTCAACACCTAAAAGATAGACAACAGACTACTGTCATGCCCTCCTTCCATCTCTGATTTTACCACTATATTATCCACATATACCTCAATTTGGTTACCATATGGTCCTTGAAAATGTGATCCATTAACCTTTGATAGGTAGCTCCTGCATTCTTTAGGCTAAAAGGCATAACCTTGTAGCAAAAGTTACCTTCATCCATCATGAATGCAGTCTTAGACTCGTCGTAGGGGTGCATCTGTATTTGATTATAATCGGAATACACATCCATGAAGCTTAGTAGGTTGTAGCCGGAGGCCCCACCCACGAGAGCATCGTTGTTAGGCAAAGGGTACGATTCCTTCGGGTATGCCTTATTTAGATCTGTATAGTCCGTGCACATTTGCCATTTACCATTGGGCTTCTTAACCATTACTACATTGGAAAGCCAAGTGGGATACCAGACTTCTCGAATGAAACCCACCTGTAGCAATCTGTCTATCTCGGATCTTCTCTTCTCCTAACCGTCTTTTCCTCTAACTGACGAGATGTACTCTTGTAGCAATGGATAATCTATGGCACAAGAAGTCTGGATCAATCTTGGGCATGTCGACCAGTGACCATGCAAATGCATCTTGGTTCTCTTTAAGTATCTATATCAAAGTCCCCTCAATTTTGGCTCTAAAAATGCTCCAATTTTTGTCTTCTGGTAAGGCTCTAGGCCCACCTGGATTTCCTTCAAGTCCTTTCCTAGACACAGGCATGCACCCTCCTGCTTGAATCAAGGGTCCATCTTTAAGAAGTGGACTCTAATTTCCTCAACCTTGGTACATGCCCTCTACCAACTGTCGGTTACTCGCGTACTTTCATCATAGAACTTCCTGGCCACCCTCTAATCTACGCGTATTACCCCCATCGATCGGCTGACTGGATATTTCATACGCAAGTGTACTGTTGACACTATCACCCTGAACAGGTTTAACGCCAACCTACCTAGTATAATGTTGTGGGACGTCGGCGTGTTGACCACTGTGAATTTGATTCTTTTTGCTCTCACTATAGAGCCCGTCCCTATTATCATTTGTAAATTGATTACACCCCATATCTCCACCTGCTCACCTGTGAACCCGATTAGGGTTCCCTAACATGCTTCCAAATTTGCTTCCGAGAAGCTCATATTGCGGAAAGCTGGCCAAAATAGGACATTGGTCGAGCTACCTTGGTCCACCAACACTTGCTCCACCCTATAATCTGCGATTATCAACGAGATAACCATAGGGTCATCAGAGTGTGGTACTTTGTCCTCATAGTCCTCGTCAGAGAATGTGATCGATGGATCCTGCCTCGGGCTCGGTCTCTCCTGGATGGCCAACACCAATCGAGAATACCTTTTTTGCGCTCCAGATGACATTTCTGCCATCAAACCTCCTCTTGCTATTGTCGCGATTGTTCCACGATGGGGAAGGGTTCGACCTGCATTCCTAGGCAAACTCCCCCGCCATCTTCGGCTATTCTAGTGCCTAGTCACAGTCTCGACCAGGTGTCCGACTTCTATTCCTCCGACCCTACTCAGGAACAAGTCGTCCGTCGTTCTCCCTTCTCATCACAAATCGGCCTAAATGACCCTCTTGTATCAGTTTCTCAATTTGACTTTTTAACAGTTAGCATTCCTACGCCGTGTGGCTACGAGTCTTGTGAAATTCGCATCACTTGTCTCGAGCGGGACCCATCTGGCACTATGCTGGGGGTGGAATGTACAACAGCTTGAGATGGCAAACCTCCTTCAAAATATGCGCCCTTAACGTCTTGAGTGGAGTAAATTTTTCCACTTGTGTTTCCTGGCGACTCTCTCCCACCGAGATGTATTGGTGACTAGCCTAAAAGCTGTAGGTATTCTTCTTTCCAAAGGCCGGCACCACCCTCTCAGCCTGTAAGCGATCCTCCTTACCTCCTCAACCTCCACATGCTTTTCAGCCCTGGCTCTAATCTCGGTCATGCTAGCCAGCCGAGATAAGATGAGAGAGTCACTAAAAGGACTTGCCCGTAGTCCCTTCTAAAAAGCCTTAACAAAGAACTTCTGGTCTAAGTCATTGACTTGGACCATAACAGCATTAAAATGTGCTAAACACTGCTTCAACGTTTCTGTCCTAGACTGCTTGATGTCAAACAAATCCGTTACTTCGAGGTGCTTCGTCTTATTGGGTGCAAATTAAGACTCAAAGGTGGAAACCAAGCCTACGAATGACATTATGAAGCGTGGAGGCAGGCCTGAAAACCATCACATCGCCACTTCCCTTAATGTGTCGGGGAAGAGCTTGCAACTTAGGTGATAGTTCACCCCACTGATGTAGGTTTGAGTTTGAAAAGCTCGCAAGTGTGTTCATGGGTCTTGGAAGCCATCGAATAGGCCAATCTCTAATTCTCTGAACTGTGAGGGGATAGGACCATTGTCTATCTGCTCACTAAATGGTAGGGTCCACACCATTCGGAATGGGGATGGGTCGACTGGCCCCGCTAAGTCCCACGTTGACTCCAATTGCTCCCTCAGGCTAGCCTCACGCTCTACAGCACGCTTCAGCTCTTCTCTATGACGCTTCTCGTCCTTCTCTTGCCTTTTCTTGGCCTCTTCCACTACCCGTGCTTGCTTCTCACTCCTTTCCTACAAGCTTGCCACAACGCGCATCAAACGTTGCAAGGTTCCCTTCTCACTTCCTGAACTAGAGATTGCCTAATTGCGAGTTACCAGCATAGTTGTTTCTTGTCTCTGATTTTCCTCCATCATATGGTGTAGTTCCAAACACGGTGGGCATCAATGTTCTGCTCTACAATTAGAACACATAATCAATAACTTGTCTTCTTTCATAGATACATATATACTTCCCCTATTAATTTAGGTATAAAGATAAAAGAGAATAATTGAAAAGAATGATGGTTCAAAAAATGAAATATATAAATAAAAATAAATGAGGTAATTTGAAACAATTGAGAGAACATTTTCATTAATTTTAGAAGAAATATATAAAATATATATCCAAAAGAGAAAATAAAAATATTTAATTAAAATAATGAAAAACAATAAGAAATTTACTTTGTAGTTTAATTTATAATGTAGAAATAGATTCAATACTTGTTATAATTTTTTATGAAAATAATTTATGTAATTTTAAAGCACGCACGCGATTATTACATATATTAATTTTAATAAGCCTTCTCAATATGGTTATTAATATTATTACTATTATTTTAAATAAATTAACATATTTGATTTAAAACATTTTTTAAATAGTCTAAATTCTATAAATCAAGGGTAGTACTTCTAAAGGAAATGAAAATCGAAATTATATATATATATATATATATATATATATATATATATATATATATATATATATATAAATTTAAATTAAACCATGTTTTATTTTAACTTCTACCAATTTATCTTTAAAATGTATTGTTATAATTAATTACTTCAAATTTAAATCAAAGTAAATATTTTTTATATTTTATATTAATTTAATTTATTAAAAATATAATAAATTACTTTTATTTTATATAATTAAATAATTGTATATATAAAAAATTCATCTCAAATATTTAGAGGTTAAAATGCTAGTTTTCAATATTATTACAAGTAATATCCAAACTCCAACAAATCGATACCGAGAATAGTAATGAGTTTGAGTCCCTTAAACAAATAATTAAGAGTTAAACTCTTGACTCCTGTGTAAGGAGAAAATGTGGTTTAGTAAAAACAAATTACATTTGAGAGTCTTCAAATTTCTCAAAAAATATTAATGAGGCAAATATAATTGACATTTGTGATTTCTCCTTAAGAAGGTAAGTAAATGTTTTACATTTTCAAAATTTAATATATCTATCGTGAAATTTTTCATGAAAAATTTAAAAGATTTTTACTTAAGTTGATAACTCTATCAAATAAATATTTTGATGGAAGAATCAATTATGGCAAATAGTGTTTCATTTGAAAGAGGGGAAACATCCGTACAAGGTAAATAAATTTAAAAAAAATTGTAAAAATTGGTAGTAATTATGCAACATCAACTATTATTCACATTGGTAAAAATCATTAAAGAAAAAAAATGTAACTAAGGTTGGATTTGATTTTCATTCTTTTCCATTAGTCATAACCTGCTCGATTTCCTCCATTTCCTCCATAAAATACGCAAAAGCTCACAAGTAACTGCAAAAATAAACCATGTGCAAAAGTAAAAATCTCGAATGAAAAGAATGAGTAGAGTTATCTAAAAAAAATGTTTTTTATTTTTTAAAATCCAACAACAAATATTTTAAAAATGGTTTGAATTATTTTTGGATCAATTTAAATTGATTTGGTTATTCATTTCGTACTCACGAATGGTTTGGTCTTTTTAAAGAACCAAACTACTTTATAAATTCAGTCACTTTATAGAAACAATTCGGTTAATCGAATTTTTAAAATAGTTCATATATTTTTTTTGGATCGATTTGATTCTAAAACAGTTTAATTCAATTTAGATTTTTGCACCCCTACATATTAAATAAAGATTAACAAATTAAATAAAATATAAGTAAACAAGACTCATACATGGTATCAAATTTTAAAATTTACTTATGTAGCTTATTCATGGCTCTTTGACAAATATTCCTTGGTGTGTTAGTCCTCTAGTATTTTCCCAATATGTACTTGCTTAAGCACAATATTGTTCATGACTCGACCTCAAAACCATTTATTTCATCTGAAAAATTATTGGTTTTTCACACAATAAACAGCACTTTTCTACTATAAAACATCCACTTTCTTTAAATACCAACACCAAACTACACATAGCATAAGCATTGGCTGCAAACACAAGTGAATGAACAAAGTTCATAATTCACAACCTAATGATTTTCATTATAACACTATTGCTTATGGCACCAAGATCTTATGCCACCACAGGCAATGTTGTTAAGGAAGAACTCGTCACACAACACCAAAGGTTGCAATTTACAATACAAGCTATGTACACTACAGTCTATACAAAATGTGGAAGCCATGACAATAAGAAGCATGCTCTAGCTAGCAGAATTTTATAACTAAAGGAACTTGGAAGATTGGGGTCAGAGCCACATACTTTCAAAATTTCATGAAATTCATAATTTATGACACAGCACTTCCCCCCACTGAGCTCAATCTATGAGTTTTCTGAAAGTTCCAACTTTTCCATCTCAAATTGCTTAGCCATCCAAACTGAATCGAAGGTTGCCCAAACTGTTGTAGATTCACAATCTGCCTTCTGTATGGTATCAGAAAATTCCTCAGACCTGCCATTCATAGAGAAGAAAGAAGTCAGCACACACAAATGTTCAAAAGCAATTCCTCTCCTCATAACATCAAAGCATAACACTATTAACCCCCTAAAGGAATATCACTATGGATAAATCTTAGGTACAGTTCTTTAAATGCTTTTGTTACTATTCTCCAATCAAAATTAGAGATTCATCCCAGTAAGCAATGCCAACATTAAATGTCATTATCAACCTTTATTGTACAGGTTACTCGAGGTGAAATTCTAATTTTGATTAGAAAACAACACCAAAAGCAATTAAGGAACTACATTGAAGTATTTGGTGCAAGGCATACCATTAGTACACATTGTCTTATAAAGATGAGCAATATGAGGGTCTCCTTTAGTACTCCCATGCTGCTTCTCCAAACACTCCAAAAAAGCCAAGTCAGCCTTCAGAAGCTTAGATTGATCATGAGTATCATACCCTATATCATGGCAGTAACAGCAGAAATCCAACCAATCAATCGGTCGCCTGTCCCAAACAAGTGATCCTCCATCTTTCCCACTCGACCAGTTTGGTCCACAGTAATGTCCATATCTAGGGAACATCTGAGAAAAAAATGCTCTAACCCCTGTATGCCATGGAACCTTACACACATATGGCCGGAAGCGCAAAGGGATAGCCTCACTTTCTTTTCCTACACCATTCCTGCGACCTTGTGCTTGTCTCTTTAACCCTTTATTGATAGTAGATGGCCTTTGGAATTGGTCTCCAGCAGTATTTCCCCACGGAAACAATGAAAAGAAGGACAATTTGGGATCATTGCCAGATTCTTGGTTAGGTTGTTCAGTGAAAGTTTTGGTAGGAACTGAATTAGTAACCGAATCTGTGTTCAATTGAGCATTAAACCAAGGGATTTTACCAAAAACTCCAAGTTCATGGTGGACAAAGCTAGTGTCACCAAAGTACACAGATAGGTACCACAGAACCAAATATTCTGATAACCTGCCAACAGAAAAACAGCTAAATCTTTTTCTAGCCATAGAAAAGGAGCAACCCCAAATTAGCTAAACAATTTTATTTCAATTTAAATTGCTAGTGTAAAGATATTTTACTCAGCCATCAAATCATGCATCAATATGTATGGTAAGACTGTTATTTTTGTAACAATTGCTTTAGAAATCATATCTAGGGTGATTTTTAATTGATTGACAATATTTGTCTGATAAGAGACCATGTGTATCTTTCATGGGAGGTGCTGCAAAGTTCTCCCTCTCTCTCTGGCCATTTAACAAGCTACATATGCAGAACTCGTTCGAGATCACTGGTTAAACTGGAACATCTCATGCCAGTTAATCTACTTGTGGTAATTGACTGACAATATAAAAATCTTTACAAATTAAACAATTTTCTTTTTTCCAAAAATTAAGATATGCTAGATTAAAATTTGGTGTATATTGAATTCTGAAACCACGTTCTGCATAAGAACTAGGGCTAAATTGAACACATCCCACACATCATGGATCATTCCAGAACAAAGCACTAAATTTGAATAACACGCTGTTTGATCAAGCACTGGATGCTGTCTTCTTAGTTTAAATGCAGAAACTGAAAAACAAACATTACACAAAGATCACTCAATCTTCACACTACCCATTTAAAGACAACTACACATGTTCTTCACAAAATATTCTAAGCTTTAAAAAAAAAAAAAAAAAGAATTGGGTTTCTTTTATATTCTTGCATGACCCATCAAGTTTTGTTTAAAAAAAAAAGAAGAAAAAGTATGAAAATTGAAGGATAATAAGGCCAAGAATATGATAAACTTACTTGTAGTTCATCAACTAAACCATGTTGTGTGGGAATACGGTAACCACAGAAAGAAGAATCAGTGCTTCGCCACCATTTCTTGATGATCCGAATAACCCACCAAAATAATGAAGTGGGGACAAAAAAAATATTATTTATATTGCTTTATTAATGGCATCCAGGGGAATAATTCCAAACGAATATTTTAATATATCTTCAATGTTGATACGTATTTTACTATTATTATTTTTTTGTTATAACGTATTTTTACTATTTCTCAGTATTTGAAAACGTGTGGTGCTACTTTAGTGGTACCAAAACAACGTGTGAGAAGTGCTTATTCTTTCACTGTTGGTCAGTATATTACAACATCGCCAACTATAAAGTTTAATTTTTTTTTGTCTAGTGTCTATATTAGTGTTTTTTTAATACTTCTATTCCTTTTTTATATACCAAAAGGTTATAGAGTATTTTTGTCTTACTTAACTCAGACAGTTATCTATAACTCATATAACTTTCTTCTTTATTTTGTAATTTTTATTGTTTTCTATTTTATTTTTAATTTTAAAAAACATTGAGATACTGAGTGCTTCTTTTCCTCTAGTAAATAATAATAATAATGATAATAGTATTATCATATGATCTTAATTTTAATCAACTGCATGAAGAGGAAGTGGAGCAAAATTCCTCCTCATTCAATCTTTGTTTTTCTCTTATATCAAAGAGATTTAGATGAAAGATAAAGGATTTAAAAGAGTTCAAGCGTAGTAACTAAAATATTATTATGTATAAAATTATAAAAGTGCAAAAGTAAATTATTTTTTAAAATTTCCAAACTAAATAAGAAAAAAATTATCTTCATTTCTCTTAATCAAACAAAATGTTTTATCAAAATTTCTCCATTCTATTAAAATCTAAACTACATAAGTTGATTTTAGAAATTTAATATTTTCTTTTTTCTTTTTTTATAATTATTTGTAAAAAAAATTATCGAAACAAAAATTTTATTTTAAATAAGTATTATTTAATTTTACGATTTGAATTAAAAAAATTTAAAATTTAAAAAATAAAATGATAAATTAATATAAATATGATGTTCTAATTTTTATAAATATTGTACAATTTTTTTAATTTAGAAATTAAAAAAATTGACCTCTCTCTTTTTCTTCTTCAAATTATACTTCTAAAAGCGTACACTAAAGGAATTTGTTTATACATGACATCTCGAATTGAGTATACGTGTGAAGTAAGTCTTAGAAATTTGTCATTTCTCTCTAGAAAAATGATGTTCATATATGACTAAGTACATATACATGTAATGAAAGGTTGAAAGAGAAGAGAGAACAATAAAAATGTAATTAATGATGTGATGTGAATCGAATATATTATAAAAATATATATTTTAAATTTATAAAATTAGATATTTACAAACGATTCAACAATACTGAAATAGATCCAAAAATAATTTTTAAAATAGATTCTAATTCTATTTTAAAAGTTGAATTTAAGAATAGATTAATTCCAAAATTTATCTCATAAAATAGAATTATTTTTTATGTATATACATTATTTTGATTATATCTTATGTAAAAGGAAATCCTGTAATAGTCCTCGTTAAATGGTAAGTTACCTATGGTGAATACTACTTACTGTTCAGTTAGTTATATATGAACAAGGAGTTAATGTCCTGTTAATTACAAACACTCACTCATGGAGTGTGTTAATTAATATATTAGTTAACAAATTTAAAAGTTTTTTATTAAAAAAGCATAAAATTTAATGTAAATAATATATTTTAAAAAATACAATCTATGCACCGACAGTGGAAAATAACTATAAACGAAAATATAAAAAACAATTTATATATAATGTTTAAACACATGAGATACTTTTTATCCAAATTTAAAATTTTAACTCTATTCCTTGCGTTGACTTTAAGAGTTTTAATGCTAACTTCTTTTAGAGTTTTAATGGCAACTTTTATTATGCAAGTTATTGATGTGAAAACAGCACTAAATACTTTGCTTTCATGCATCAATTTCAATTAGCAAAATAAAAAGAACCGAAGAAAGATGTGACATTTCTTTATTATTATAACAGATACAAATGTGTTGGAATTAAATGTAAAGCTCACAGAATCAGGGCTCATATTTACAACGAAAACCAGGCACAATAGCTTGGCTAATCAGCACAAAGTTTTCTATATAGAATCCGAAGGGAGTATCAATTTTCTCAGATAAAATTGTCAGCAACATCTAATATCTAGACATATGATAATTGCAGGTTGGAATTTTTAAATGCTTAATATATTTGTAATTTTAATTTAAACATGTTGTCCTAATAAAAAAATTATATTGGTAGTTAATCATAAATTATTATATAAATTTAACTTCATTTTATAAGAATTTAATTTATATATTACCATTAGGATAAAATAATTTTATCAACATCCAATAAAATTTGACCACTTGATATCATCTTATTCATTCAGGATTATCTAACTTATACCAAGTAAAAAAATAAGGATAAACAACCTCATAATGAATGATTGATGCAAAAATCAATCTACTACAATTTTCTTAATTGCACCAATCATTTACAACTGAATTGTTTATCTCCATTTTTGCTTAAATAAGTTAGATAGTCCCTATTCATTAACATGATGTAATGATAATGTAAATTCTTACCAGATATTTGCGTACAAATATTTTACATTAGCGGTATATATAAACTAAACTTACTGTAAATTGTAAAAATTACTTTAAAAATTATATCTAAAGTAATTTCTATATAGTTGAGAATGTAAAAAATTAAATACTGATAGTGTATTAAAATTAAACTATTTTTATTGGCATCTATATCTGTAATTGTCATGTGTACCGATTCGTGATTTAATTTTTCATGTATTTGGTCTTGAAATCACATCCTGCTTGATGGTACCTAAATTTCCACCCATATCAAGTGCAAGTGGCTCAACTGGTGTAACTGTTGATGGGGAGCTCAAGTGGCTATCACTATCAGCATCTTTAGTGCAAGAAATAGCTCTGTAAACCTCATTGACACCATTTTGATGTGTTTCACAATGTATAACATCCTGTGTTGTTGATGAAGGGGTATCCAAGGCTGGGGGATCCACATCCATACAACAATCTCTGCCACCTTTATCTGAAACATTTTCTTCAATCTTATCATTAGACAAAGCACCATTTTCAGAAGCTGAAATCTCATTTCCTGTAGTACTCAATCCCCTCTCTTTGTTCTCTTGGAACGCATCACTCAAAACGGTATCATTGACAGAAGTTGATGATGGATCAACATCCATGTCAGCAGGCAAACTGTCATCTTTGGCACTCTCAAATCGTTCACCATTTCTATTGCTGCCAAGATCCACAACCGGCTCGGCAATATCATTCATTGCACTCGCACATCCAGGGGCTTTGTTTGAACCATTTCTGTCCTCACAGCCTTCGCCATCCTCTGATAAACCATTGTCAATGACACGCCTCTTACTAACCAAGTCTTGATTCCTGTTAGCCGAGACTACCATGGAGCTTTCCTGTGGAATATCAATAACGATCCGTTTCTCAGTAGGATCAACTACAGTCTGGACGCTTTCTTTATCAAGAAGAGCATTCAACTGCTTCTGAACTGAAACCGCCAACGACACGGCATGATCACGAATCAAAGAATCAAAAGGGGGGCAATGCAGCATGTTGTTTAGTGCCTGGTGATACTGAAATAAGGTGACAGATGGTAAAATGGACCCCCTCTTTCGGCAGATACTAAGGACTTTCAGGATATGCTCACAAAGGTTGCCTTCTTGTGCCCAACTACAACTACAAATGCTTAACATTGAACCGGTATTCCAGACAACAAAAGCTTTATCTCGATCATCTTGATCGGTGACCTTAGCGCATCCATCTTCCATTAAGACATCAGTGTCTGGAATCTTCAGTGCTTTGCGCCACGATGTCAAACCACTCATCCATTCGTTTTTCCAGTATCGTGCAAAATCATCTTTTCCGGAGTACTCATCAAGCCAGAAATATGAATGGACTTTTGTACCCAACTTGTCGACCAACCAATCGGCACGCTGATAAACACCGAGATCTTTCTCGTTCAACAACCTGATCTTCAGTTGGTTGTGGTAAAATTCCATTGCTGCACAGGACTCTTGGCTAGCAAGAGGAAGAGTTTGAAGTGCATTGATCCATGCTCCTGCATCAAAGGAACAAAATAATTTCTATGTACATAACTTACAACAACAATTTCATATTATAAATGTAAATATATCGTATATGATCTTATCCTTAACCTGATAGACATTAAATTAACAGACAAATATTCAGGAAATAATATCCTGCAAATATTATATGTTGAACAAAACTAACAGCAACAGTCACAAATAGTTAAGTACATAATATGCACTGGTTTTGCCTATCCAATAAGAATAACAGCGGTGAAAGACCTTGGAAATATTCAGATCAGAAACCTTGTGCACCACATTATCACACATATCTCTTCTACCAGTAAAATTACATAGTTTTCAGAAAATTCAAAACTATTATAATTGATGATTGAGACTATTCATCATGACAATATATTGGCATCAACCAAGTTGACCAACTGTGTTGTTATGGTAACAAAATCATTAGTATAATATGAATGAATCTGGATTATTTTGAAAAAAATCATTATTACCATTTTCATTTAAAATATAATTTGTCTGTGTCTTTTCAGAACTAAAATTTTATAACTATAATAGTTAATCATGTTAATCATTTTATTTAACATGCTATGTTATAAATGTCAATGTCTGTAGAAGACTAAACTATCTCAAAATTAATATTTTTTAAAGAATGACACTAAATTGTTATTACTAATAGCTTTATCATAACTTTAGAAATGATCATATCAATTTATGATCATCATGAAAAGAAATACTAAATTTTTATTTACAATAAAAATAAAATTATGTATACATACATAATTTTGAAATCAAAATCTAATGCATTTACTTGGAGAACAAACTATTCTCAAAGTAAATGCTGTTTTATTCTGTTCTAGGGCATAAGGGTGATAAGAACAAGCACAATTATAATAGGTTGTGGTCATACTATTATTTCTCAAGTTCATAAGAAAATAAATCACATTCCACTATCTAGATATTACTAACCTATTCTAGGATGCCAAGTGGCCTTGAAATAGTCCATAAATGTGGATTCATCAATAAAGTCTTCTATGAATGCTTCAAAGAGTGACATGTTTCCTTGAAGGCGGCAAATATTATCCACTATCCACCCAAGCCGTCTGGATATCTTTATTTGCATATCAGTTTCCAAACACTTTACTATGTTTTTATGCCATAAATGACGAATCCGCCAGAAACTTATCATTACAGTACACTGAAACACATCCCTGAAAAATATATAAGAATATATATACTTGTTAGTCAAGAAGTTGTGATAAAATAAATTCCTTGAATGGATCGAGTAAAGCACAACAAGGTTTCGTACTTCAGAATCAAAATGCCAAATAGATTTCTATGCTAACATTTGAACCAATCATCAGCATCATCACAGATACAAACCATGAAAGCACCCTATAATCTCATGACCAGGATCAAAGACTTTCTAAAAGAGCAATCATTTCCCAAATTTAATTGGTTCCCAAACAAACACACAAATTAAAATTTTAAAATAATAAGCCACAGGGCCAAAAACATTAAAAAAATGAAAAGATAAATTTTGGGTTGGACAAAAAACAGAACACAGGAAGATGTCACTAGATCATCTGAAGTCTGAAACAAGAAGCATCTATACTTAAAATATTCAGCACATTACATTGTATCCAACTTTTCAGGCAAAATTAATTCAAAGTTTCATATTTCATAAGGCACAAATTACTAATAAAATTATCTGATTTCCCACATTGCAATCTTGAAAGAAAAGTAAAAGTTTGCAATGCATTCCTATATTTTATTCAACAATAAAACTTAAAAAGAATATTTTTTAACAATAACAGATTATTGAACCAACCTGATTGCTAGAACATCATACAATGGATCATCTACTATGAAGCCAGCCAACTTCCAAGTAGGATCTTTGGTGTGAACTCTATTGTAAAGAGCCCTCATCCATCGATGTGTATCCAAACTTGAAAGCCTTGGTGCTATTATCCAAGCCACTGGAATGGCCTTCTTGTCCGAGTTGAACACTAGAAGACTATGAATGGGGTACTGGATGAAATTACCAATGTGCTTGCTTTTAGTTTCATTGAAATTGAATCAAAACAAATATGTTTCTGGTTACTACAAATTGAGGGAAAAGAGAAAGTAATAGACCTGTAATTTATTTGTACCAAATCTTGAATCAGAGGCAAGCAGACCACGGTTCCCAAATTTAATCATTTGTTGCAATTGCCACTCAGTTTGGATGCCCAGAGTAAATGGATCTGAATCAGAGAAATCTTCATAGAAGAAAACCTGATTTTGGTGGCTTTCAACCCACATGCTGATACTAACAGCATCATCATCATCTAGCTCATATGTAGAACGACGGATTGCCCTCTCTTGCCGTCGAACATAACGGTGGGTCAAAAGGTCATCACGGTTACATGGACCACCTTGTCTCTCAACTGATTCATTGTGTCTCTGCATAATGGTTTCCACAGAGACTCCAACATTTAGAAGAGATAAAACCCTTAGTCGGAGATCTTCTGAGATATATGGGGCAAACATAGCACGTGTTCCAGCAGCCTTTTTGTCCTGTGGACCATGGCATGGCAAACCCTTTTTATCCACATGCTTATCATCATTATATATGATCAGGGCAACTGAAGGTTCAGCTATGAGGCGTTTCACAATAAAGTGACAAGTACAACCTCTCTTAGTATTTGGTCTACCTGCATTTTTCTTCTTTGGAACATAAGTAGTACGACTCGGTCGAACAATGCCACCTTTTCTATGGTCATCAGGACCAAAGGAACACCAATACCTACATTGAAATGGTATTAAAATCTACATTACAGTGAAATGCAACAAACAATAACAAGCAATAAGTGATACTAAATAAAGATAGTTACAAACAACTTACAAAATATACTCAAGTATGCCATCAACCTTTTGCTTGAAAGGCATTGATGGAGACCGTCGACGCCGTGCTTCAACATGAAATCTTGTAGGACATTCTTTATTATTTGATTCACCCCTCACAAAATCATCAACTCTAGCAAATGGGATAAGAGCAACTCTATCTAATTTATCATGCCAACCTTCCACTTTTGACCAAACTAGGTCAACAGAAGAAATTTCCAATGTGGGAGGATTTTGTACTGGAAGAGATAGGATTGCATCCCATCTGGCCATTGTAGATGAAAAAAAATTTCCTGTTTAAAAGCCATTATCAATTGCTAATGCAATTAGCATCATTATGATGAGGTTCAATCTCCAAACAAACTACAAACACAGTTCAAGGTTCTAAATTTTGTGGCAAAAAAATCACATCCAACACAGATTTTTCAGAGTTGAATAATCTCTTTTAGACCAAATACAGATGCAAAGAATCTGGATTGAGATTCACTAACCTTATCTCCTTAAGAATCCACTTCGTGTTCGTCTATCTTGGGAGATATGTAAGTCTATTATGTATATTTGTGATTTTATTGGCTTCTTGGGTTGTCTGGGTTTTGAGATTTGGGGGTGTGGGTAGGGTAGGGTTGCAGGGTGTCACTGTGGGACGTAGGATTTCAGATTTTGGGGGAAGCTGGGTAGTATGTTTTTGTTTTGGTAAAAAGAAAAATTAGAAAATGAGTCTAGAAGAAATTTGGAGGGAATGAGTTTAGAAGAATTTTAATATTAATTTTGGAAGAATTTTTATTGGTCATTCTAATAGAGATAAAACTAGGTTTATCAAATCATGGTCTTGTCTTGTTTGTTTTTATTATACTTTTATCCTATGATAGTAAAACCTGAAAACAAAATCATTATATTTGTAAGGACTTAAAAAGTATGAATTAAAAATATAAATAGCTATATTTATAAAGATTAAAAATAAAAATTACCATATTTTATAAGAACATACAAAACTATCTTGTTTACTTGGAAGGAAGTATAACCTAAAACATATTATAGTTAAAAATAAGTTTATGAAAAAGGACAAAAATTGGTAATAACTAATATTGCAAAGATAAAAATATAAAAATTATAAATAAAAACTTTAGTCAACAAGTTGATGATAAAGATAAAAATGATGATAACTTCAACATATTGAGATAAAAACTACGAAAATATATATAAAAATAAAAATAAAATAAAATTTGCTATATTTAAAGGGACTTAACATATTTAAGTGTATTTTTTATTATTTTAAAAATTGAAGTTTATTACAATTTATAAATTTTAAATAAGTGTGCATTATCTAATAGATTAAAAAAGTTAAATATTCAATTAATTAATTTTAAATCCTCACTTCAACATTTCAAAATCCTATAAATATAAAATACTAATATAAATTAATGCATTTTTTATCTTTCATTTCTATGGATAAAAAATATAAGTATGCATTAAACAAGTAATTTAAATACATGTAAAATTAATAAAAATATTAAAAGAATAATAATTTAGTTAATAAACAATTATTTTAGTAGTAACAAAAAATTATGTTAAATTTATAAAATAGTTTTTTATTCAAGAAAATTTTCGTTGGTTATTTGTTAAATATTTATATTTAAAGAAATTACGGAAAGTTAAAATTATTCTTTAAATGAATAATTAATTAAAGATATTGATTTGAATTGACTAAAACACATGTGTCACAAAAATAAAGAATATATGTAGCTATTTATATATGAGAGAAAAAAAAAATACATATCTCACTCTCAATAATTTTATTTTATTTTTGGAATCTCACATTCAATAATAATAACTTAAGTTTGTTATACACAAATAAATTAGTTGAGTTAACATAATTATTAATTCTTATTTTTATTTATATTAAAAATAAGATGAGTATATGTACACTCATATAAAATGAAAATGTATATTTTTTCATTGTTAGCTAAACAGTATAACATCCTAATTTCTTTTATTTAATAATTACTTGTCTAAATTGCTTAACAAGCATTAAAGATAATTATAAAATGTTATTTAATAAATATAGGTTTATCTGTAGTTCAAGTTTGAATTGATAGTGAATGATTTATATTTACTTTTGTTAAGTAGATTTCTTATTTTGTGCACCAAATGATAGAGACCTAACCCTTTATGTGATATTGGAAGTCACATGACTAGATCTAAAACCAAAATAATAAAGCAATCTTTGTAAAGCCTAATTGTGGAGATTAAGGAAAATTCAAAGTAAAGTCAATTAGAGGTTGTACTAAAATGGATCACTTTATTACATGTTGATGATGATTGAAGCCCAACTTGAAGAACACATGAAAAGCCCAACTTGAAGAACACATGAAAAGTCACTTTTATGTAATTTGAGCTAAATTGTTAATTAGAATTCATTTAGGTGTAATTTTCGTACATTATCTCATGTAATAAGTTCATATGTCTTTTCACATTTCCTATGTTAGTTTTAATTGTATTAAAGCTCCTTAAACCATTATCATGGTTGGTGGGTTAGTGGAAAGTCATTTCTAGCGATAAATGAAAGTTTAGTGAGAGTTATAACTCATGAGATTTAATGCCTATTGAAAATGTTAGTGGACATTGACATCAAGGCTGCCTAGTTGGGCCTATAAAAAAATTCTTGTAACCAGAAAAAACATGATTCTGAAGTTGAATGAAAATGAGTTTTCTCTATTGTGAAAGTTTTTCCTTTGTTATTGGGTAAAGAACTTTATAGTGTTGGTTCTACTAGGAGGTCACGGTTAGGGTCACACTTTCTTTCAATAACTCTAGTTCTACCGACAGGTCACAGCTAGGATCAAGTTCTTCCTTTGTCTAATTTCAAGACGGTCCTAAACTAAAATCACATCATTTGGTTCGGTGAACATGCAGATCTCAAAGTAAAAATGATAGAAACCTAACCAACAAAGTCAAAGATCCTTTGCGTGACTTTGGAGGTCTCATTACTAGGTTCAAAACCAAAATGATGAAGCAATCTTTACAAGGCCTAATTGTGGAGATTAAGGAAATTTTAGAGCAAAGTGAATTAGAGGCTGCACCAAAATGGATCACTTTATTACAAGTTGATGATGATGGGAGCCCAACTTGAAGAACACATGAAAAGCTCAAAGTCACTTTCATGTAATTTGGACTGAATAGTTAATTAGGATCTATTTACATGTAATTTTTGTACATTATCTAATGTAATAAGTTCATATGTCTTTTTATATTTCCTAGGTAAGTTTTTATTGTATTAAAGCTCCTTAAACCATTATCATGGTTGGTGGGTTAGTGGAAAATTATTTCGGTTAGGAAATAAAAGCTTAGTGAAGAGTTATAACTTATGGGATTTAATGTCTAGTGGAAATATTAGTGGTCATTAACTTCAAGGCTACCTAACTGAGCGTGTACAAAAAACACTTGTAACTAGAAAAAAGAAAAAACATGATTTTGAAGTTGAATGAAATTGAGTTTTCTCTATTGTGAGAGTTTCCCTTTGTTCTTGAGTTAATAACTTTATAGTGTTAGTTCTACCAGCAGATCGCGGTTATGGTCATGCTTTGTTTTGATAACTTTGATTCTATTGGCATGTTGCAGTTAGAGTCAAGTTCCTCTTTTATCTAATTTCAAGACGATCCTAAACTAAAATGACATCATTTGGTTCAATGAACATGGAGATCCAAGTCAAAATGATAGAGACCTAACGAACAAAGTCAAAGACCTTTTACTTGACATTAGATATCCTATGACTAAGTCCAAAATCAAAATAATGAAGCAATATTTGCAAGGCCTAATTGTGGAGATTAAGTAAAATTCAGAGCAAAGTGAATCAAAAGCTGCACCAAAATAGATCACTTTATTACAAGTTGATGATAGGAGCCCAACTTGAAGAACACATGAAAAGCCCAAGGTCACTTTCATGTAATTTGGGCTGAATAGTTAATTAGGATCCATTTACATGTAATTTTTGCACATTATCTTCATATAATAAGTTTATATATCTTTTCACATTTCTTATGTTAGTTTTTATTGTATTAAAGCTCCTTAAATCATTTTGATGGTTGGTGAGTTAGTGGAAATCATTTTTGGTGGGAAATAAAAGCTCACCGGGAAGTTACAACTAATGGGATTTAATGCCTAATGGAAATGTTAGTAGACATTAACATCAAGGCTACCTAACCTATAAAAAAACTCTTGTAACCAGAAAAAAATATAATTTTAAAGTTGAATGAAATTGAGTTTTCTCTATTGTGAGAGTTTTCCTTTTGTTCTTAAAGAACATTATAGTGTTGGTTCTACCAACAAGTTGTAGTTAGGATCATGCTTTCTTTTGATAACTCTAGTTCTACCGCTAGGTCGCAGTTATGATCAAGTTCGTCCTTTACCTAATTTTAAGACAGTCCTAAACTAAAATCACATCACCAACTAAGGCTCTATTTGGATGATAAATGGAATATAATGGAAAGAAATATGAATGATAGAAATAGAAAAGATATAAAGTGAAAAATATATGTATTTTTGGATAAATTAAATTATGGAAATAATTGAGTAGGAGGTGATAAAAAATCATTTTACTACTAAAAACATCATGTAGCAATGGCCAAACCCAATAACTCATGGCAAAATCAAGACTGCTTGCATAACCTATGAATGTTGTGATAAAAATCACTCTATTTCTCACCTTAAATGAGAGGAAAGAATTTTACATAGGGTCATAAAATTTTATCATTTTTCAGTCTATTTCCCTTCAAACAAACAAATAAAATGTTTTCTATTCTTCATATTTCATCTCCTTCTATTTCTCTTCCTCGTATTTTAATTGTAACAACATAGTGTAAGTGAGGTTGACAATTAAGCTTACTTAGTATTAGTGAAAGAAGTCAAAGCAACAATAAATCACCACAAGTCCTCAACAACACCAACAATGATGTTGAATTTTAATATTATTTTCTTTAATCATTTAACTTTTAGTCATCCTTTAAGGATCAAAAGGAGAAGAATATTCCTCCCAATAAAAGATGATGTTAAATTTTAATATCATTTCCTTAAATCATTTAACCTTTAGTCATCTTTTAACCACCATAATTTATAAAAAGACAAACATACAAAAAAAAAATCCCAAAAAATAGTCTTGAACAAAAACAAAAATTTAGAAGTTGATTACATGTAGAGAAGATGTTAACACTCGTATGACACTCATTAAAATACGATTACCCTTAAATTAACATGTGAAAACTAAAGAACATCTCACCTTATAAAATTGTGAATCTCACATTATTATAGGGTATTTATTTGATTTATTTACACATAAATTTTTATTATTACTTAATATTTAAGAGGAGAAATTTCATGTTTTAAACTTCACTAATAACTATTTTACAATTTCTTTTATTAAGAACAAAAATTAAAATTTATTTATTTATTGTTTTAGCTTAACAAGGTGTTTTCCACGTTCTTACATATTTTCGAGTGAAGAATCAATGTTACATTTTTTTTTAGAAAAATGTTTTATTGATTTATGTATCTTAATTTTTATTTAGATAGAATAAGTTGCTAACACATTAGTTCTGGGGCATATTTTAAAATCTAGAGCTAAAATCTCCTACAAAATACTAGCCATATCGATAGGCAACCTAACAAATGTGAGATACTTACATATAAACATACTATAGACAAGATTTGCATAATAATCAAGTAGGCAATGAACCCAACATGATAATCACTAAATTTTTATTTTATTTTATTTAAAATATTTTAATTTAAAATAAAATATGAATCATTTCTAATTTAAAAAGACACAAAAGAAATAAAAATAATCACAATAACAATAATAAAAACATAAGAAAGATAAAAAAAAAACTCGTCTCGATACGACGATTTCTTCTAAGCACATTGCATAAATAAACAATTTACCTATCTCGTGAAGGCCCCAAGAGATGAACAAAAACAAATAAAAAAAATAAACTATCATGGATCCAATATTTTACACTAGACTCATATTATTTGGATGTTTTCCTAGTTGTCCTTATTATTTGGTAGCCTATTCCTTAGTAGGAGAAAGGGATGCATGGATTATGTTGTCCAATGTGAGACATTTCAAGTAAAGGGAAGGAGATGTAAAAGGATGTAAGACTTGAGCTTTTGACGCTCTTGGACTCACCTAGAGCCTTTGAACGATAAGTCCTTTGGATGATACCTGGGTCCTTTGAACAACATATGGATCCTTTGGATGACACTTGGATTCTTTTGGACGCATATGAAACTTTTGGATGACATGTCCTTAGATGACACCCAGGCCTCTTTAGACGTCACTTAGATTCTTCGAACGCACTAGTTTCTCTTTTACTCAATATTCTTTTTGTCACAAATTTATTATTGTAATTATCTTCTTTGATCATATATGTGTGACATATTTTGTGCATGATATTATTCATTTTGTGGACAAATTCTTTTCAAGAAGGGGAACTTTATGTAAATATGGAAAGACATGAAGCACATGGAAAAGATAATAAGCATATGAAGATCAAAGTCCTTCAGTACTCATGATTAGAGAGAGTTTGAAGAAGCTTAAGGAGGAAATTTTCCTCCTTTGTAGCTTCTAAGAATTTTATATAGTTTCTTTTAGTTTGTTTTACTTTGTATTATAAACCTTGGCTTGTTCCTTTGGACGCATTTGACCTCTAAAACCTTTGGACGATACATGGGTCCTTTAGATAACACTTGGATTCTTTGGACATATATGAGGTCTTTGGACGACATGCCCTTGGACACATATGGAGTATTTAGGTGCATCTAAAGGCGTTAAAGGCTCTAGAGGTCAAATGTGTCCAAAGGAGATCATAAAGGAAATTTTTAACACGCGTCTTCTTTCTACTCAATAGCTTCTCCAATACTCTTCTTTAAGGCTTCTTTAATAATCTTCTTTAAGATTTCTTCAATACGCTAGACCTTTTTAGATGACATTTGGAGTCTTTGGACGATTGGTCCTTTGGATAGTTCCCCTGTAGACAATATGTCCTTTAGACGACCCCTGTTGGATGATGGTCCCTTTAGATGACCCTTGGGCCCTTTGGACGATGAGTGCTTTGGATGGTGCTTGGATCCATTGGACGCCTTGCCTTTGGAAGCCCCCCTTTGGATGCACTTCTACCCAGGATGCTCAAGCCTTGCTGTTTAGGCCGCACTTGTTCCAAGGGCCAAGGCCTTGTCATTTAGTTAGTTTTCCCGCCTTTTGTAAGCACGATCAGTATATATATCTTATCCTAACTAATTTGTAACCAACTTTGGCTCATTTTAGATAATTTACTTAGTAAGAATTTGAGAGTTCTCTCGACTAATTATTATATTAGAACACTTAATTCTCACTAGGTTGTTCATTAGGCTTGTAGCGAATCTCATTTTCCCTTATTTGATTTTTGTGAAATCAATGGCAAGTCATTTCTAAAACTTATTAGTTATATTCTTTTCAATTCCTTTTTGTCCTAAGTTTTTCCACAAATCACTATAAAATTCATGATAATCTTGCTTGTATTTTCATAGCAATGACAATTGTGTTAAGTGTGAGATCCAGGTTTTGCCTAAATCAATCAAGTGAATCCAAAGCTTAGGCGGTTCGTATCAAGTGGTATTAAGAGCATTACATTTCACAATGTGTTGTAATTGAAGCTCTACAATCTCAATTTTGCATCTATCGTAATTGCATCAAGAAGTAAAATTCTCAGATGTATAATCTTGCTTCAATTATTGATTTGTTTTGAAATTTTCAGTTATGGTTTTGTTTGTCTAGCTATTGTCACCATTGGTTGGAGATGGAGACGTAAAGTCATATTTGGAGTAGGAGATGAAGGTAGATCAAGTATTGGAGTGTTTTAATTATGACGAATACGTGAAGGTAAGGATAGTCACCTAGGAATTTAGTGAATATGCCTTGGTATGGTGGAACTAGTATAGTAGAGAAATTAGAGAAGGAAGAAGAAGACATATAGACACATAGCTAGATCTTAGGAAGGAGATGAGGTCAAGGTTTATGTCTACTTCCTATGTTCGGGACTTGCAAAATAAACTACAAAAATATACCAAGGGTTTAAAAGTGTAGAAGAGTATTTCAAAGATATGGAAGTTGCCTTGATGAGAGCTAATGTGCTCGAATCCAATAAAGCACTATAGCTCGATTTTTACATGGTCTGAATAGAGAAATACAAGATGTTGTTGAATTATATCATTATACCTCTTTGGACAACCTAGTGCACCAGAACTAGAGTTAAGTATCAACAGAGGAGGCGTCTAACCTCAAAGAGGTCCTACCCTAATAGTTTTGATTGTTAGAAGGGCAAAGATGAAGGGAAAGGGGAGAAAAAAGGAAAGAAGAAAAAATGAGCATTGCCGCTAGAAATCGTCTTTGGCACTTGCTGTTGGGAAAAGGGATAAGGGAAAAAGAAAGGACAAAATGGACAAATTTTAATTATTAAAAAATAATTCAAAAGTAAAAAGAATTGATCTTAATCATCCAATATTTTATTAATATATCTAATGATTAAAAATTGAGATCCACTAGTGGACCACTTAATTGCTCATCCACCTTAGACATAATCACGTAACTTTGTGATATTCTCAAAATACATCCAATATAGTTTCTAAAATCAACTTTAGAAGTCGAATTTATAGGATGGGTTGAGTCATGGCCTTATCTATCTTTATCCATGCTTGGGTTCTAGTAGGCTAATTAGATGATAAGCTCGTGAATTCACTACCTAGTTGGTCAAGTTCATATTTGTGTCTCTTGTCTTTGCTACCTTCAACAACTTCCAAACACATGGTGTTATTGTTGATGAATGCAGAAGAATGGGACCTTCAACATCTCTGCCTTCATGTAAGGCACGTGAGAGGACCTTTTCTTAATGTTGATGATATCTTTTCTATAAAATAAAGTTAAAGATTGTTATTTAATATCATTATATATTACACAAAGAATGAAAATTAAACTTGCAACAATCTCATGAGTCTTTCCATTTACCCATTGCTCATATTTCAACTTCTTCATCTTTTTCACCAAGCACCCAAGAATTGGTGAAATTACATATATTTAAACAAAAACTAAATTTGTAAAACCTTCAATAAATTACATTGACTTTAAACCAACCAAATATAAACCAAAATGAACTAAACTTAACATTTTGTTAAAGTGAAATGCAATAAAAATATCACTACCAATGTAACCATACAATAGCACTATGCCACCGGAAGTCCTCAAATGCCTAGTATTTCTCTTAGGCTTCCTACATGTGGGGTTCCATTCATCCACCCTTATCTTTTTCAGTTTTGAGCTTGTTCATTGCATTTTTCATAATGCAATAACTTCTATGATTAAATATGACTTGAATGGGCTTGATTATGTTATGAGTCCTACTTAAAGTCTTTATGTTTGGAAAATATACTTACACAACAAACATAATGCAACAAATTTAAGTTAAAATTAATTTACAAATTTTAATTACTTTAAACTCTCATAATCACATATTTCGAACCACTTTAAATTCTGACTTGCAAATGATCCACAGTTTATTAAATTTCTCCTTGATGATTTAGGAGGTCACCTATGGAGGACTTCCAAGTGTACAAAGCTATGGGAAAATTAAACATACTATTAGAATTGTAATTCAACAATGTTATTTAAAAAATAACCATTAAAACAAACTGCTATACTAAATACTAAATAAAGTGCTTTATTGTTTACTAAAAGAGGTGGAAATGTGTTGAGTAAAAGTATGCAAGTTGATAGTGAGAGAATTTATCCTATCTCTACCACATATATATACCTATGACCATTTCTACCTTTTGAAGAGTTTGTTATTTGTATGAAAATTTGTTTCAAAATACATTTAACAAAAGATAAAAATCAAGTTAACTTTTAATGAGTTTTTATACACAAATTACTCAAACTTTAATATATTTTATGGACCAAAATGTCTTACTTATTTCCCCATCTTTGTTACAAGCAATTATTACAAATAACAATCCAAGTAATTATAAAAATCAATCAACATTTATATACGGTAAATTATTTAATATAGAAATTACCTTAAGTTGTATATGTATGAGCAAAATCACTTTTACTTTCACTCACTTGATTTATATGTATATTTGCTGAAGTTGTCTAAGTTAATATAATTCAACACAACAAGTTATTCCTTTTCAAAATACATGTGCTCATTAATATTGAATTGAGAAACTAACAAATGATTAATAGTAAAAACAAACGACTTTAACCAATGATGAATAAATAGATACTTATACTGTTTATATCTTTGTTTCTTCAAAGAGAACACATTAAACAATATATATAATTTCTTTTCCTTTTATATTTTCTTTCCTCAATCAAACAATAAAAATGTATATTTTTTTCTTCTTCCTTTGAATTCATTTTCTTTCACTTATTTGAGCTAAACAATCAATTTAATCAATGTTTTAACGCGATGATATACATGGCAGACATAATAAAAAATTTATTAATAATAGATTTGATTACATTATTGTTGAAAATTTAATATAAAATTTCATAAAAATCTCCAACGGTAAATTTAGTAAAGTATTATTTAGATAAAAAAGTTTATAATTCATAATTAATATTTTGGCTTTTTTGAAAAATACATTGAAAAACATTGTAAAATGTAGCTAGTTCATATAGATGTAAAAAGCAAAGTAAAGAATAATAACCTCTCTTAATTAAATTGTAGTGATTAATTTGTTGCATTTTGTGTATTTCAATACTTTTTTTATATACGATTATAAATTAAATTTTAATAAACCTATTTAAAAGCATCACTAGGGTCAACTTATTAACAATAAGAGATTTTAGGTAATATATACAAATTTCTAAATTTAAATTTTGTTACTGTCGTTACATTTATTTATTTTACTAAAAAAATAAACATATTTAAAAAATCTAACTATCTATTAACCATACCAAACTTTATTCAGTAAATTAACAGATTTCATAACCTATTTTGTCTAATTAACACAGGAAACTAATTTCTACGAACACAATACAATTACCCTTTAAAAAACATTTCTGTTTTTAGTCTTGTAAAAAAACATTGTTTGTAATGGTAAGATAGAATTCAAGTCATATTTCATTAAATGGTGAAAAATTCATTAAATGCAGAAAATGTCCTTTTCTTAATTTCATTAAATTCATATTTGTGGTAACTGCTAAACAAGGAAAGTGGATTTTCTTAGTCACCTCTCTCCAATCAAAGACCATAGGGATTAATCAATTTGTTCTCTGTAATTAGTCAATTAATAGATAAAATGGTCAATATCAATATAAATTTTACAAGTTGGTCAATTGACTACTGTAATAATATCTAAAGCATTGACCAAAACTCCATTAATAGTGACCATTTTTATGATTAATTGCATGGTAATTCACCAATCTTTATAAATGAATGGCTGTGATTTAGATGGAGAGGATTGAGACTAAAAGCTAGAAACACTCTAAATTCAAAATATTAATTACATCAAAGAAGAAAAGCAATTGCAAAATCCAATTTACCTTTGACTTTATATTTTTAAGATAGTAATGTTATTCTTACAACACTTTTTTGTTACAAAACTTTTTTTCCCTTTAAGTTTTCCATGTTATTATTCACCGTATCTTATAATTTTTTTTTCTTTTTTTTTTCATTTCTTTATTGTAAAAGGTATTAATGTTAGGAACTATGACATAGTGGTGAAGAGTTTTGATGGTTTGCATAAGATTTTACATTTTAACCTTATTATTGTGATTGTATTTTTTTATTTTACCAACAAAAATATTACTATTACATAAATAAAAATTGTACCTTTTAGGGTTTTGCTAAAATCACATTAAAAAATCAATAATAAAAGTTTTTATTAAAAATCATGTTAAAGATATATTACAAATCACAATGGAATTCATTAATAATACTTTTTAGGAATTTTTAATTAGTTCCTAAACTAAAAAAAATTATAATTAAGTATTTAATATTTTACAATTTTTATAATTAAGTTTTTAGAGTCAGTAAAACTGCCACAAATAGTTGTTTTCGTAGCAATTTCAAGTTGTTATAAATTAATTCCAAAATCTAATTACAAAAATGATAAATGATCAAAGATTCAATTATAATTTCTTTTTAGAGAATTAATTAAAAATTTCTAAATAGTTTAGTGACCTCCTGTTACATTAAATCTATTTTTTAATATAAAAGTTTACTTTTACTTTTTCAACAACTTGTGATCACTGTGAAAATGCAGGGAAGTGAGATATATGTTTTATGGTAAACAAGTGATCAATGACCACTAGATTTATTTATTTATTAATTATTGAATGTCTAATATTTTTCTTATTTTCTTTTCTTTTCTTTTTTTTTCTTTCTTTCCTAAGGTTTTGCTATCAAAAGGTCAACAATAGCCTGTTTCCCTTTCTATGGAACACTTGTTTCAACACATTCTCCATGCTCCTAGCAGGGTGTTCAAGGTTGATTAAAGACTATACTTGATTTGAGCTTGTGAAGTTTAGAGTTCCTCCCAAAAATAAGAGACAATTTCTTTATAAGAGGGTGAGAGAGAAGGAGAAGCAATTGGGGCATATCTAAAAAGAGAGAGAAAAAAGAAAAATCTAATCCATTGATTTTAAAACCATCTATCTAACATATGAAAAGAGACTTGTCCACCATAAACTACATGAACTACTTCCCACCCTAGCCATAGTCCACTTATTAATATATTTCTTTTTTTTAACATAAAAAGTACAATTTTATTGCATTTATAGTTAATATGTTTTTTAATATTTTATCTTTTTAATTGATTCATTTTTGAATAATACTATTTTTTTTATAAATACTACTAAATATGTAAATCAATTGCCACATTATTATTTTAACTTAACAAATAACCTCAAATTCAATTCTTAATATATAATTCACTAATGGAGAGTTTTGTTTCCATAAAAGAATTATGTAGTCAATAATAGAAAAAATATCTTCTTACAAATTCTCGCGTTAGCTTATAAAAACATTAAATAAAAAATAAATATATTTAATATTTACAATGAAAAAGTAAAATAGTTGGTAACAGTATTTAGATTTAGACTTTTTAATGTTATATACCACCTTTCATTTCCAAATCATATAAATACACATATTTAATATTTAAAAATATAAAACATATTTAATATTTATTATAAAAAATAAAAATTGGTAAAAAGATTTAGATTTATTAATATTTTTTGAATGTTATATACAATCTTTCATTTGCAAGTCCTTAAATACACCATCACCCATGGTTTTACAAAACCATACAAACAGTATTGTGACACACTCAACCGTTTCCATTGCTTCTCTCTCTGCTTTGCTTTCATTCAGTTCACACCAATGTGACTGTGCCTCACACCTTCCATTCTCTCTCCTCTTTCTCTCTCTACACTTTCAATTTTCAAATTGCTTCATCCAACCATGACGTCGCTCTGCCGGCGTTTTCCCGCCGCCGGCTCCGCCTCGTCTCGCGGCCAAATCCGCCTCCGTCTCCCGCCAAGGACCGCCGATGTCCGCTACGGCAACTCGCCTAACTGGCCGAGAATCGCGCTGCGACTGCCGCCACCTCGCACGGCGAAGTACGGCGGCGCGTGGGAGAGATCAGGCGTTGCGGAGGAGGGCGAGAAGGCGGCCCCTCGCCCGTGCACGGTGGGGGAATTCGCGACGGAGAGCGGGAAACGTGCGAATAGTCCGGCGGAGGTGGCGGTGGCCGCCGCGGTGACGGTGGTGATGGGCGTCGGAAACAGGGTGCTGTATAAGCTGGCGCTGGTTCCTCTGAAGAACTACCCCTTCTTCCTGGCTCAACTCGCAACTTTCGGGTACTTCATTGTGTTCAATCCTTTTTCTACTTCATTGATGAATCCGAGTGCTTAATTTCTGTTTCGATTATTACTTGTTTGAATATTTATGACGCTATGTTGGATGTATATATATATATTTTTTTACGAGTGTGTTAAATATTAATTATTAATTATTAATTATTAATTATTAAATATTAAATATCTATTGATTTTTTGTTTTGCTCATAAAAATCTATTTGATGTGCATATTTCTTGACCTATTTTGAAGTAGTGTTAAGTTAATTCTTTTCATTTTACTATTTAACCTAGAAATAAAAAACGTGGAACGAATGGTCTTGGACCTGTGTTTTTTATTACTTATATTGTTATTTTATTTTGGGGGGTTGTGGTTTATGCACTTTTTCGTAATTATCATTTCATGGGTCCTACCCGAACCTTTTCGTGTGGGCCCAAGCATTTCAGTATGTGAAATCGCGCACTCATTCAGTCAGATGATTTTAGTAATTTTAATCTTTTGATCAAGATCAAACGGTTTGAATATTATCTTGATAGATTTAATTTAAAATACTAGTCGTTTGATATTATCGGACGGTCCAAATTCATATTCCGGTGAATGCGTAGATGCAGACAATCTATTTCCGATGTTTATGGCTCACCACTTTCTTCTATCTTTTCTACTTTGGGGTGAATCTTAATCTTGAGGAGTGACCTTTACTTTCTAGTGCAAAATGTTTGCTAGAAAAGGGAATTTGATGATGCGGAATCGGTCAGGTTGGAATTCGTAGTAATTTTGTATTTCTCTTGTTTGAGGAAAGTCTAACGTGCAACAACTTTAGTTTAGGGAACACATTCACATTCTTCTTGGGATATAGAAAACTGTAAGTAACCAAGATGAGTGTCCATGGACACGACTTAGAATTTATAATTGTTGGAAGGGTTTTCCTGTAGAAAAGTAAGTACCCACATTTAAAATAAAAAACTGAATGCCTTTGAATTTTGATGCCTGATATAAGATACTATTTGTTAACTTAAATATATTTTATCTATCTTAGTTTTTATAATTTTTAAATTTTTTAATAACTATCCCCGTCACTCCTTAATAATGATGTAACATTTAGGCATGTCACCTTAGCATGTGATGTGACATGTTAAAATACATGTCTTGATATTAGTATGTGGTAACAAGAACCATATTAAAATTTTTGATGATTAAAAGTAACCAATTTTTTTTTTTTGGAGAAACCAGGATTAAAAAATATTTTATCTAAATATTAATATTTCTGTCACTTTTTATTTAATTTATTTTGCAATAACCTAAATCCAAGTAATCATATTTGTTTGAGTGAGGGTTCATTATAGATCTCAAGATTAAAAATCTCGGATGAATTAAATAGTGTATATAAGTGGGAAACAAAATTTATTTTATAAACCAGTTTTGTAAAATTGAATTAAATTTAAATCTACTTAATAAGTTGCTTTCACTTATTACCTTGATGAATAACATAAAATGCAATTTGGAACTTGAAGATTACAAGAGTTAATATAACTAACTCTAGTGATAATTTTTTTTTTTTTTCAGATACGTAATAGTATACTTCTCTATTTTGTATATCCGGTACCATGCGGGCATTGTCACTGATGAGATGTTATCAATGCCAAAAACTCCATTTTTAGTTGTTGGTCTCTTGGAGGCTCTGGGTGCTGCCACAGGAATGGCAGCTGCAGGTAATGTTTGTCTTAAATTATTTTTATCTGTTTCATGTCAAATATTTCTGGTTTCTCCACATAATCAAAATGCTCATGTGCTACATTTTCTGGTTGTTTTGTAATCAATCTTCCTACTGTCAATTCCATCAATTTCCTTTGTAATCTATATAATTTTTAAGACCAAGAAACAAAAAGAGAGACATATTGATAATGACCATTTATTTTAGAGTGAATCAATGCATGCTACAACTCCAGTTAGTAGAATATATTAAATATTATGATCTTTAACAATATAAGTTTAGCATAAGATACATAAAATATATCTTTACTATTAGCAGTTTTGTTTAAAATGCAAATGCTTTATGGGGTTTTAGTTTTACCAATTTTAGCTTTTCTGGATGAATTAAGCATATTTGTTAATATTAGGTTAGATGTGATATATTTTGAAGATTCTTATGTTCATTTTTATCCACATTTTATGTTTTTACCTTCAACTCTAATTTGTGATGGGTCTTTTACTGCTACCTCTTCCGCATCTTGTAAATATTGTTGGAGATAGGAAGGTAGTAATATCATTGGGTTGTGCAATTTTGGTTAGTATATAAAAATGTTCCATGTCTGAATTTCATTTAATTGTTTGTTTCTCTTTGTTATATCAGCAATGCTACCTGGAGCATCAATTCCAATTTTGTCTCAGGTAAAAACCATCAGCAGTCAATGCACTCTGCCATTTGTTGTTAAATTCTGTTACTTCTGCATTTACATTGTAGTGCTATAATGAAATATATAAATTTCAAAATTATTCAGAGACTATAGATATGAATGAAAAGGAATTGAAAAGGTAAATGTAAGTATTCCTTAGTAAACTTTTCTATTTGATATTTCCATAGAAGTCGATCATCGAGTACCTAGCACCTAAAAAAGCATGATCCAGTGTGTCCTGCTTGATGGCTGGTCAGGATGTTCCTAGTATAAACAATTCCCTTGAAAACATGGTGACAGAATGTAACCATCCTGATCTTTCAAAATTAAAAATTTGGGGTATATAGATTGAAGTTCTTAACCAACTTAGCTTATTTACTATATTTATTAGATCATCTATATGCAACTTGCTTTGATTTAACATAAAAAGCAAACTAAAGGTGGATAGTTAACTTCACCTAATTCTCTTGCAGGCTTTTCTTGTGTGGCAAATTCTCCTGTCATTTATTTTTCTTGGAAGGCGATATAAAGTCAACCAACTACTTGGATGCTTTCTTGTGGCAATTGGTGTAATTCTTACTGTAGCGAGGTCAGTCTGTTAATTCTTGTAGATGCTAGGTTATGATGGCTCAAATTTTGAGTGTTAACAAGAACACTACACTCTTGAACCATGTGCCTGTAGGCAAAAGAACATGGTCTACAATGATATTGACCATTAATCAACAAATAAATCTGAATGGTCAAATTGATTCAAGTTTTCATTACTAATATGGCTGATCAGCATTACATGTTAAATCACCTTCTCTCTGTGCCTTGTTTTAACCCACGAGTTTAAGGGGATATGGATTAGAAAGTAAAAACCTACTTAATGATTTCAAATTTCATTGACAGATATGTCTTTTAAAACAAATTCTGAAAAGCAGTTTTATTTAGTATTCTAATTTATAGTTATAGAATTTCTCGGTTATGCATAGTGCAATTTTTTTTTTTATAATAAATATTGTTCTTTAGAAATTAGAACACTGACATAACATCTTGGAACATCACAAGTATATGTCGTGATTTTGTAACGTAGCCATGGCATGTACAAACTATGTAAACCGTGTTTATGTTTGAGGCTTTCTGATTTTACACCCTTGTTTACTTAATGCAGTGGATCTGGTGCTGGGCATTCATTGAAAGGAGTTGGTATATTTTGGAGTCTTTTAATGATAGTTTCATTTTTATTCCAAGCAGCTGACACTGTTCTGAAGGTGGTTGTCTATTTTAATGATTGTTGCATATTCGTAGATTTTGAACTGTTTCTCTGTGGTGACTCGTGGCCTTTTCATTCTTTGTAGGAAATAATCTTTTTGGATGCAACCCGGAAACTGAAGGTGTGTACAATGATGAATTCTTTTAATCCATATGTTACCTATAATAATAACAGTAGCTACATTCACATTTTGTTAGACTACTTTATTTTCAACTACTCTTTAAATCATCGACTACTCTCTTTCTGCCAGTGTAAGTTATGATTTTGGAAATAGAAGGTCATAAGCATAAGGCCATTTTGGAGTGATTGCACTTTTGGTGCACTAGGTAACATAATCCATCTGCCTCAAACTTCAATATGGAAAGAATGATGCTACTAAATTGAACTAGAACCTTCTATACTCATGCTTGATAGATCCATTTATATTGTCAAGTTAAACAATAAACTCTTTTAACATTCAAGGTTCTAAAGTGAAAACAATCCGTTTCTGTATGGTTGATGGTTATTGCTAATTATTGTAGTTTTCACTTTCTGATATGGTAAAATAGTAATCAATGTTCAATGTTTTATGAAACAGGGAGGTTCCGTGGATCTGTTTGTTGTCAATTCCTTCGGATCTGCATTCCAGGTACACTGTAATTGTCATGAAATTTGCATCTTTTGTATTACGATATAATTAAAAAAATGGACGCCTAAATGCATGACTATATATGCTTAGTGTAGGCACTGTTTATATGCCTCCTCCTCCCTTTCTTATCAAAATTATGGGGCATTCCCTTTGGTCAACTACCAAACTATCTTAAAGATGGTGCTGCCTGCTTTCTGAATGTTGGGATGCTGTCAAGAGGTAAGCAGATGTACTTTCTTTTCCATCTTGTCATTTCTTACCAAAGGAAATAGCCAAAAGTTGTCTTTTGGTTATCAAATGTGTTATAGCTTAGAGTCAAATTCATCAATGAATATTTATGACCTTGATCTACCCTCAAGTCACAAGGCAAGATTGTTTTACGTTTCATGTACATAAAATGGCTGTATGAGAACCATATCCTGTTTCATGAGCAAACCCCAAATAATAAAATAAGACAAAAACAGAAATCTCAGTGAGCCAAAACGTCAGTTTTTTCCTTCAAATATTTTAGTATTTTGATTTTCATCATTTTTGCATTATTAAATGTGAAATTCTAAAGATGAAACACACTAAGCAAAACCTAGAGTTGTTGTGGTAGCATGAATGCATTTTGCGAATGATATATTCCTTGTGAGAGAATGGTGAGAGGCAATAAATGGTAAACTAGTTGTGGAGAGAATCTTTGAACTTGCATGGTTTCTGTTTAAGTAGATGTAAGACAAAGTATATAGAATGTGAGTTCGGCATGCTGACATTGGATAGGGGTTGAAAATGGAGAATTGGAGATTAATACCACAAGTTGCACAATTTAGGTAATTTAGATCCATGGTACAAAGTAACATAGAGGAGTGGTTCAAATGTTATTTGTGATCAAAATGTGTTGCTCAAACTTGAAAGGAAAAATTTATTTCACAGCCATAAAATCAACAATGCTTTACTGTACAAAATGTTGGGCTGTAAAATGCTAACAAGAGCCAAAGATGAGTTTTGCCAAGATGAGGATGTTGCAGTGGATGAGTAGACATGCAGGAACAAGATAAGTTTGGGAATGAATGTATTATAGGGAAAGTAGGAGTAGCACATGTTAAGGAAAGATGATAGGATTGCACCTAAGATGGTATGGCTATGTGAGAAGAAGAGATATAGAAGCCCAAATAATAAGAGTTGATCAGATGAAAAATAGTCCAAGGGAGACCAAAAAATAACTAACTGAAACAATTAAAAGAATTATATCTAAATGGCCTTCCCAAAGATTTGGCTTTTGCTAATAGAACATAATGGAAAAATTCACCTAGTGGGAGAAGGCTCTTGTTGTTAGAACATTTAAATAAACTAAATATTTCAAATTCTTTTCTTTCCCCTTTTCTTTGTGTTTCATTTTTTTTTTCAAAAGTTCCACTCCCTCTGAACCTAATTTATAGAAACCTGGCAGCTTTGGAATGTTATTTATGTGGACTGGTTGGGTTAATTCCAATTCTGGTTACAAACATAGAACAAGGAAAGATTTGGCATATATGAGAGGGTTCTGCTTTAGGGTTTCATCATTATTAAAACTTGAATGCTGACAGTGGTAGGTAACTAAATAAAATGTTAATTGTATCCATATAATTTAAGGACATTGTAAACTGATCTTGAACAGATTGGTTTCAAATCTTAATTTTCTTTTTTGTAATTCTTGGGATAAAAAAATTGCAGAAAGTAAATTTTGCATTATATTTGGTTTGCAGGATGTGATGGAGCTCCCCTGCTGCCTTTGTTGTTTATTATTGTCAACATGGGTTTCAACATCTCATTGCTTCATCTCCTCAAGATTTCTTCAGCTGTCGTCTCTTGTCTAGCCTCCACATTTTCAGGTATGTGATTTGTTTCTTTCAAAGTATATATGTTAATAGGAAAGTATTCATGAGATATCTAAGAATGGCTGATGCAAATATGTTCTGAGGTTTGAGTATCATTGTTAGATTTGGAATATTCAGGATTAATTGTTGATATTGCAGGTATCAGGGAATATTTTTTTTTTCCAAATCAGGGAATTCACCGTTTCTTACTTCATTTTCCTTTCTTGGGTTTAACATGAGTTTAGAAGAATACAACCAAGGCACATTTTTTCTTTTTTGTGGAGGAAAGGGTGGGGAGCTTTTTTCTGATAAAGCGAATAGTAGTAAAGTCTTAGTGAGCAAACTGAACAACTGTAACCCATTACAATGAGGAAATCATGAGGAAACATATTTGCAATTTTAGAAATATTGACTAAAGTGTTAAGAGTTAGTTAGTTTGTTATATCTAATAAACTCTATAAATAGAGCATTTACACGTTCTCTTTGTTTTCTTTTATCAATCAATCAATTATACAATGTTCTTCTGTGTTACTCCTCATCTTTTTTTGCATCCCTTGAATCATGAATGATTCTGATTTGGTCCTTGGAGAATTGTTTTTGCATATACATCTCTTCTTTGGTCTCTGCATGTTGCATTTTAGTTTTCCACCTCACAATGTGATTTTCCTCCATTGTCTTTCATAGCTTCTCAGACATTATACCAATAGATTATTCAAGAGCTTTTGTGTGTTTCGCTCCTTTGAAGTCTTGTTCTTAATTTAGAGAAGTTGTTGATTGTCCTCACTCATTTGTTGAATTTGGTGTACAACCATCTCCCCTGGTATGATCTCATGTCATATTTTATTCTAGATTTACCTTGGCAATGCTTATTGAAAAAGTCTAGATCTTCTTTTGTAGCCATGTATCCATAGAGTTGGCGATTCTTTCAAAGGGTATAAATTATGGCAAGGTAAATCTAGACTACAGAAGGGAAGTCTAGATAAAATATCTACGTATATGGCTATAAAAGAATATTTGAACTTTTTTAATAACCACTGCCTAGGTAAATCTAGACTAAAAAATGACATGAGATTATATTAGGACATGAATGTACACCAACTTTGGCAAATGAGTGAGGACAACCAACAACTTTTCTATTATTTTAAGAACAAGGCTGAAAAAGGAGTAAGACACACAAACACTCTTGAAGAATCTATTGGTATAATGTCTAGAAGCTACAGAACACAATGAAGGAAAATCGCATTGTGAGGAGGATAACTAAAATGCAACATGAAGAGAACAAAGAAGAGATGTATATGCAAGAACAATTCTTTAAGGACTTGATCAAAATCATTACTTATTCAAGGGATGCAAAGGGAGAAGAGGAGAACCGTAGACGTAGAAGAACATTGTGTAATAAATTGATTGATAAAAGATACAATTAGAATGTGTAAATACTCTATTTATAAAGTTTATTAGATATAACAATCTAACTCTTTAACATAAAGTTATAAGGAATGGTTAATAGTTACCCAAAGCTTAGCTCTATTAACTTCTTTTCTATATGTAAGTAAACATGTGCTAAAAGAGAAGCTTTTTAGCCTGTTTAGGTTGCTTCTAAACTCGGTTCACTTCTGTACATGTAAAATTAATATTGAAACTATTCTCGTAGTTCCTTTTTCTTCACCCCTGATAGTAAGAATAGATCTAGTTAGTAAAAATAGGTTGTCTCATGGCTATCCCTTTTTGTCAGCTCTTTTGGCTGCCATTTCACACAAGGTGTAGTCTAACCTAATTATTCATCTTAGAGCAAGAGAAAATTGAAATATTTTCCTTTTTTATATTCCTGTGATTTTCATTCACGTTAGAATATCTAATTTTTGCTGTTTTACGAGTGTTGTTTAAAACCGCATGTTTAATTAATGGGATAACTTTTGGTCTTTCAGTTAGTTAGGTAATTAATTATACTGTTCAGTGCTGTCATTACCAGAGTTAATAACAAGTTTTAGGGTGCATTTGCTTAAACAGCATAGTTGAGTGCTATTTCAGTAAGTTTGACCATAAAACTTATGCTATAAATTTGACCATAAAATTTCCCGGAATAAGCTATAAAGTTTATCTTGATAAGTTAAAACCTAGGGTGTGTTTGGTAAAGCTAGCTTATAATATAGGTGAAAACTTATAAACTAGCTGAAACTTATAAATTATGGGTTAAGAGTGTATTTGGTAAGTATATGTTATAAGTTAGTTTGACCAAAATAAGTTTGTTTGTTAGGTTATTTTCATAAGCTACTTCAATTAACTTATTAACTTATGAAAATAAGCTAGCTTATAAGTTATTAATTTTTTTTTATTTTTATTTTCATTAATTTTTATACAAGTTTATTTTAGTTATTTCTAGTTTATTTTCATAAGCTACTTCAACTAACTTATGAAAATAAGGTAGTTTATAAGTTACTATTTTTTTTTGTTTTTTTATTATTTTTTTAAAATCTCTCTTTGTCCTTTTCCTTTTCAATTTAAAAATCAAATAACTAAATATGTATTTTTATTTCATTTTATATTTATTAGTTAATTCTATCAAACATTTTCAATTTAATTAGCTAGCTTATAAATTTTTAGTTTTTTCAGCTCAGCCTAGAAGTTGAAAAACTAAAAGTTTATAGGCTGGTTGATTGAATTGAAAATGTTTAGTAAAGTTAGCTAATAAGTTAGTTGATAAATATAAATTGACTTGTCACATATTTAGTTATTTGATTAATAAATTGAAGAAAAAAGTAAAATGAATTTTTTAAAATAGTGAGGATAAAAGTAAAAAAACAAAAAAAGCTAATAACAGCTTATTTTCATAATTTATTTGAAGTAACTTATGAAAATAAGTTAGAAGCTATTAAAATTAGCTAGTATACCAAATAAATTTTTGCTCAAACTAGTTTATAAGCTACTAGAATGACTTGTCAAATATGTTCTGTTTGGGTAAACTTCTCCATAAATATTTATAGGAAAATAAAATAAGGTCAAATTAAATTAATTTTTTCATAAGGTAAAATTAACTTATGAGAAATTCTCCATAAGTTAATTTGTAGAAGTTTACATATGTTAGTTTCTTTAAAAACTTATTTTTAATTTATGCATAAGTTAATCTTAGCTATGAGAAATTAATTTCATTTTTTTTTCTTAAAAGTTTTATAGAGAAGTTATCCACACAGGTCTTAACTAAATATGTCCTTTTATGTCAATTTACATTTATAAGCTAGCCTATTAGTTATTTTAATAAAAAACTTTCAATTTAGCCAGCTAATAAGGCAAAACTAACCTAAAGCTATTAGAGTGATACTAAGCTTATTGTAAAAAGGGTCTATGGGAGCCATAAATTATTTTCATAGCTCAATTAAGCTTCCCATGATGGACTTATCAAAGACTTTCACTATAGTGGCATGAATTTGAATACATGGGTTTATATTTGTTATACAAGAAATGATAGAAACACACTCTCTTTTATTGGTTGAAATTTATTGAAAATGACAAAATTTTATGAGTCTCTCATCTTATTTAATGATTTTCTCTCTTGATTTTATAGTTATCAATAAATTTAACCAATTAGAGAGTGTGTTCCTAATATTTCTCATTGATAGATCGTTGAGTATTGTGTATCCTTTGTCCAACTGATTCAATATGGCTTGTGGCAGTCCCCATAGCAATCTATGTGTTCACGCTGCCACTGCCATACCTTGGTGTTGCCTCTTCTCTTCCAGCAGGATTTCTTGCTGGGGCCATCATTCTTACCATGGGATTGCTCATTTATGCATGGACCCCATCAAAGGGTTCCTCCAGTGCATCCATCACAGCTTCTACCTAGAGAAGTTTGGGGGGTTGGAATGCCAGTATCTGCACCATTGCCCCAAGTCCAAAAGGATAGGTCATAGGTTGCATCAAGCCTCATTACAGCAAATGGCGCAAACAAAGAATGACTCAGGTCCACTCTTTCGTGATTGATGATCACAAGATGGAGAAATGAAAATGATGTACTCTTTCTTTTAATAAAGTGTTAGTCCAATGAAAGAAATGAAATAGAAAGTGAAATCCTCCTTAGCTTGCCCGAGTAAATAACAAAGCATTAGAATAGTTCTAGTTCAATTTTTGCCAAGAATTTTAATGACTAAACTTCAATTGGTTACTTTTAAGTATTATCCTCTTTTCTATAATCTCTTTTAAGTATTGAATTCTTTTTTTCAAATTAATCCTCAATGTTTTAGTAAATTATATAAACATAAGGATTACTTATATAATTCATTACTTTAAGAACTATTTAGAAAAGAGGATGATATTTTTAAGAAACTAAAGAGAAAGTTTCCTTTTTTCTAAATGCAAAGGCCTTTGAGACAAATGATATAAAATAAATATATGAATGAGATAATCAAGACTACCATCAAATCACCACAATTTTAATACTAATTATCCAATTGCATTAACCAATATCAAGAATCAACTTGAATACATATTTTTTATTTGAAATGGATGAATTAAGGTATAACTAAGATATGTAATACTAAAAAATATAAATTATTATTGTTTAATTTTATAATATCATATTACTTGGTAGTAATAAATATACGTGCATTTCTTAGTCTATGACAGTATAATGAATGTTTAATGTTGTTCTTACAGTGATTAAAGAAATTTGAGACGAGACTCTTGTTTTGGATTTAGGTCATGAATGAGTTCTATATTTCTGGTTGATGACCCTGACGATGGATTCAGTATTCGATTTTTTATAGGATCGTAAGAGATGAAATTAGTATCTTCTTTATTTTCCTTTGTCATAAAATTGCAAATAATAAAATATTAAATAACATTCTCTCTTTGCATTCTCCTCTATTTTCCTCTTCATCAAATATCTTTTCCTCTCCATTATTTTATTATTTTTTAATTTATTATTAATATTAGGCTTAAACATATTTTAAATTCATATAAATATGATGTGTCAACATTTAGTTTTTGTAATTTTTTTAAATTCTTGATATTTTAATCCCTTTTAATTTTAGTTAGTTTAGTGCTAAAATGATTAATAATATAAACACATTAAGATAATAAAAAACATTTTAAATTAAGATTATTTAATTAATTTTAGATAAATAATTCAATTAAATAATGTATTTATTATTTTATATAATCAAGTAACTACCTAAGATTATTTTTATAACATATTTTGAATTTTGAGTATGTTAAGAAAGTAATTTTTATTTTTTTAATATTATTCTTACTTTTAAGTTAACTAATTTACTTTTAACAATTTTTTTTGTTAAAAAATTATAATATACTTAAATGTTTATAATTTATTTTAATATATTACTTTTAATATTATTTTTATATTTTAACTTATTAATTTTGATTGAATCTAATATAATTTAGTTTTTAATATATTACAAGTAATGCTTTTGTCTCTAAAGACAAAACAATTTACAATATAATACATTAAAATTAAATTATTTTACAATCTAACAAAGTTAGTGATTAAAATATAAAAATATACAATCTAACCCTAAATTATAATTAAAAAATACAGTATTAAAAGTAAACGACTGAATTGAAAAGTAATAATAATATTAATAGTAATAAAAAAATAAATTATAAAAATAAATTAATTATAATTATCTTATTTATATAAAACAATAAATATTTTACTTCTAATAATATGAAGATTACAAAAATATTAGAGACTTAAAAATAATAAAATTTTTGTAATGATTAAAACAAGATAAAATTATATTTATTCGACGTAAAACATATTTAAACTTAAATAATAAGACTTAGGCTAATGAGTTAAAAAAAAATTGTTTACTCGTTTACAACTAAACCCTCAATGTAGTTGATTAAGTATCACTTCCTCTTTTAAATAATCTTTAAAATAATGAAATTGTATAATTAATATTTAAAGTATTAAAAATTTATTAGTTTAGTCCTTATGTTTATATATTTTACGAGTAAATCCTCCACATAGTCACTAAAATATTATTTCATCACTAAAGTTCCTCTTTTAAATGATTTTTAAAATAATAAAATTATATAAGTAATATTTAAAGTATTGAAAATTCATTAGTTTAGTCTCTATATTTATATATTTTATGAGTAAATCCTCGTTGTAGTCCCAAAAGTATCATTTCATTACTAAAGTATAGAAAAATAATAAGTAGTTCTAAATTTTTTTTTATATCTATCCATTTAGTCCTTACCGATAATAAAATTATTTTAAGTGTGATAAGTACATAATTTGTTAATGGTTACTTAATTGACATACTCTCTCCCCTATGTATTTTATAAATAGTCTTTTATTTAATAAAATACTTCAATTTACTCCTTATAATAATTAGTTTTAAATTTGAAATATTTTTACTCTACAGAATACATCAAGTTTATAAAAGTAATCATTTAAATTAAAATACATAAACTTTATTATATAATGTGTGAGAATTAAAATTTCAAGAATTAAATTTAAATTAAGATTAAAATAATATTACAATATAAATGATTCAAAATAAAAAATAATTATCTCTTGGTAAAAGTAAAATAATATTATAATAAATATTTAAATATCATAAAGATATTTAAAATAATAACAAAATATTATTTAATATTTATAGTATGAAGGTATTGACATATATTAATATTATAATCTTCAAACAAATGTAAAGTTAATAAAAATAACTCTAATAATAAACTAATACAAAAAATATTTTTATTATTAAAATTATTTTTATTTACTTTACATTTATTTAAATATTAAAATATAAATATATGTATATATTTATATTAAAATAATCTTAAAATGTAAATGATTCAAAATAAAAAAATAATGATCTCTTTATAAAGTAAAATAATATTATGATAAATATTTAAATATCATAAATATATTTAAAATAATAATAAAATATTAGTTAATACTTAATAATTATAGTATGAATATATTAAATCTTCAAACAAATGTAAAGTAAATAAAAATAACTCTAATAATAAACTAATACATTTTTTATTATTAAAGTTATTTTTATTGACTTTACATTTATTTGAAGATTATAATATTAATATATGTATATATATATTTATATTATAAATATTAAATAATATTTTATTATTATTATTATTATTTTAAATATTTTTAGGATATTTAAATATTTATTATAATATTAATTTACTGTTATCAAGAGATAATTAATTTTTTTATTCTAGATCATTTAAATTTTAAGATTATTTTATTCTTAATTTAAATTTAAAATTTGAAATTTTAATTGTCAAATATACAATAAATTTTATGTATTTTAATTTAAATATATTTTTATTTTTATATTTTGATTTAAATATTTTATTTTTATGAAATTTTGTAGAGTAAAAACCTTTCAAATTTAAAGCTAATTATTATTCGGACTAAATTGAAGTATTTTACTAAATAAAAGTCTATTTATAAGTCATGTAGGAAAGAAAATTTGTCATTTAAGTGACGGATTAATGTGTCAATTACGGACTTAACAATTTTAAAATAGTTTTATTAACAGTAGGGACCAAATTGATAGATGTGAGGAAATTTTAAGAATTATTTATTATTTTTGTATTATTTAAGGATGAATGGTGATACTTTAGGGACTAAATTGAGGGTTCACTCTATATTTTACTAATATTGAAAGACTAATTGAAAAAAATTTCAATACTTAAAAGAGAATATATAACATAGTTTATAATACTTTAAAGACTATTTATATAATTTTATTATTTTAAAGACAATTTAAAAGAGAGAATAATATTTAAGGGATTAGGGTTTACTAAAAAAAAAAAAGACACCATTCATTATTATTGCATTATAACAATCATTATAGGTTTGAGCATACATTTTTGGTATTAATATCATAACTTGAAGGATAATTGCATAATGAAATCATGGGAAAAAGGAAGAAATAATCTTTTTAACGTTTTCCAAAAAGAGCTAAGGTATTGAAAAAGTTTTTGAAAATTCTGATTTTCTGAGCACCTCCTCTTGAGCATGTGTATTACCCAATCCATTTTCATACACAGAAAACCCCAATTTTCTTTTGCTAAAAAAAGTCTACAAAGTCTCGTCCTTTCTCTTTGCACTTGCACCTACTGATATATTCGTTAGTGTATCTTTTGAATACATTGTCAAGGTGCTTAGGCAATTATGGATATCCTCTAAAGCCAATATGTCCCATATCTTCAAAACCTGAATATATATATTCCTTGAAGCTTTAACAATTAATATTGAACAAATGACATTGAGGCTTTCAATCTTAATCGTTTCAAAATCTGTGAAGCTTCATCTATCACCTAAATAGTCAGTGGCTTCATGGCTGTGAAGAGTGCAGCTTGTATAAACCAAGAACTTTGGAAAGAGGAATGCAGAGGTAAAACTTCAATTCTGATTAGAGAACACTAAAAATACCTATAGAACAGTATTGAAATATTATCCTTTTTTTTAAACTAGTTCCTACTTAAATTGTATTCATTTTTTGTCCTTAGAAATTATAAAAATTGTATGCTTAGTCCCTCACTTGGGGCAAAAAATATATCATTCTTAAAAATTGAATAAATAAAGAATAAAATAAATAAAGTTGATATTTTTAGGAATTGAAAGCATATTCAAGCCTAAATTTAAATTTCTTACCTCATCTGAGGTGCATAAGATTTGCTTGACTAGTTTCAAATTTCGGGGCCCATGAAATGCATCCCAAATTCTTCTATTAAGGCTTTCACTTGTCAAGAAAACAAGAAACAGAGTTTTATGCCTTAATTTTGTCGGGTCAATATCTTTTGAAGCCTTAACTTTTAAATAAACAGATATGATACGACCCTCAAACTTCTTTTTTTATGCTTACAACTGATAAAAACTCCACATCCTTGCAACTCTTTGCAAGTCTTTTACAGTTTGTGGTTTATAATCAGCCAAAACTGAAACATCATGAGGCAAAGTTTGTATGGTTCTCCAAGATGACCAAACCTGCTTTTCCAGATCTTAATTTCCAACTAATACAGTTTATTTACCTCAGGGTTCTTCTCTAGACCAATCACTTCTGCCTAAGGTGCTTTGTATATGATCTCCATATGTCAATGGTATGAGAAATAGCTTTTGCTATAGAAGTAGGCTGGTGTTTTTCAAGGGAAAAATATTAAACCTTGATGTGAGGTCCATTGTTATTCCATTCCATCCATATGAGGGAAAGTACACCTCATGTGTAATCAGGGCCTTGGCACCACAACATTTAAATTTCGTATGCATGTTGTGAATGTTTATTAATAAAATAAATTTTAACTTTTTCCCAAATAAATTAATGTTTCTCCTAGGTCCTAATAAAAATACTTTTGCTCTTGCCTTGCTAGGAATCACGTGTTCTATTCATGACTTGAAATTTATCAGGACAACCAAGTCTGGTTTTTCTTATATCAAACAACCTTGCTTATCCAGGGTGAAGTGAATGTTGGCAATGTAACTAATAAACAGAAAACAAAGATGAGGAACTTGAGTAGTTGAATTCATTGATATTGAACAAAAAAGGGAGCATATTTGTAATTGTAATAGTGTTTTCTTTTTCCTATTTCTCAGAAAGGGGCGATCTTTACAAATTGAGAGGTGCCTATTCTACAAAATTGTCTCTACAAATCTATGTAAGTCTTCTACAATACAAGATTTATAGTCCATTCAACTGTGAAGTTATGTTTTGGAAGACATCTTCGCTGCAAGGAATTGTAAGACCACCCATGGGATGATCATATCCAAACTCTTCCTCAGCTTGACTCAACAAGTCTTGGAATGAAGGATGGACCAAGTATGATATGGGGATCACAAACCGCTTCATTCTCTCTCCAACGTAGACTGCAAGATAGCCCTTTGGCACCTCCACAGCTTTTGAAGATGCCCTTCTGATACCGAGTAAACGAAAACCCATTGTTGTTTTGTATTTGATGAAACTTGAGAAGAAAATGGTGAAAAAATGACTTGAAAGTTAGGCTTATGAATTTCGAATGCTTTAGGATGTGAATGATTTGTGTTGGTTCTAAAATGCTTGCAACCATGAATATATATAGATAAAAGGATGTGTAAGAAGGCTACTTGAATTATTGGTGTATGAGATAGGAGTCATGCTCATGGGACCAACTGAGAGACAAGGGCATATGGTAATGTCTTAGAGGACTCTCCCATTAATCAACGTAACATGTTATAGTAGATAATACGAGGCCCACCTTCTGCAGCAAAAGCCATCAGATTCAGATTGCCCCACTTGAAATAAAACACATGTATCTATGTATAAGAAAATCTAACAGCAAACTTCATGTATGCAATTCCAATTGAGTCCACTCATGGTTTACAGGTTGCTTAGTCTCACTCTGATATTTATTGGTGTGATGGATGGTAGATATATCAATAGCATTGTCATTTATCTAAAGAAATGTGAGATGTCTAAAGCATGTCTATCATATCATTTTGAAATAGTTATACTATAATGAATGAACAAGCATTAGGTTTATTTCACCTTTGCAGACACCTTTAATTTGAAGTGGGTCACACTGTTGGCCATTATATCAGAAAGTGGGGTATGCACTCTTGTTGAACTTCCTAATCCTTGAAAGAGATCTCTAAGACAATACCATGTGATCCCTTTTTATTGGTAGAGTGCTAGACTCCATCGTGGCCCTGCCAAATCCATTAATTGTGTTGTGGTATTAGATTGTAGAGGCCACTTGCAACTATATATACGACATTTCTTTGGTTCTGAAGCAACACAAGTCATTGCATTCCTCAAGAATCAGAATTCAAATATTTCTTTCTTTTAGAAGGCCTTTGACATCAGTAGAAAACAATGGGTTTTCGCATAGCAGGTATTATTAGACGGGCATCATTTTCTACAACCCAATCAGCTTCCAAGGGGGTTGAAGTTCCAAAAGGCTACCTTGCAGTCTATGTTGGAGATAAGATGAGGCGGTTTGTGATTCCAGTATCATACTTGAACCAACCTTCATTTCAAGATTTACTAAGTCAAGCAGAAGAAGAATTTGGATATGATCATCCAACAGGTGGTCTCACAATTCCATGCCAGGAGGATGAGTTCCTAAACGTCACCTCTCGCTTGAATGAGTTGTAAATCATGCTAATGGAGAATAAGATAGATTAGATGAGGCAAATTTGTACAGAAGGAACTTTCTTTTTTGTTCTGTTGTAGAATTCCATTGGAATTTGAAACCTGTTGCCTGAATGAGAGTGCAACACAAGACATTGTTTAAACACTTTTTTTGCTTTTGCCAAATCTCAATGAATTCAAATACATAAAAGCAGTGCCATTATCAAGTTTCAGTCCACATATATCAGAGTATTAGCTTTTAATAGGGATTAGGTGCATAATTCTATAGGAGATATTTGTCAATCTTGTTAATCATCATTATTAATATTGCTGCCCTATTTTATTTCCAAAATCCATCCTTGAGCCGAACAAGGAACACAAACATTTGCCCTGAAACAGCTTTTGGCACTTGTTGCTAGATTTTTCGATAATATGTGTCTCATTCAGTTCCAGACCTCCTTCTTTCTGCATCACAGAATACTTATCTCAAGTTAATATGATGCTCCTTCCAATGCTATCATCCATGCAAAATCATTCTTCATTTCTCAAGGACCATTGGTTCTTCTATTTTCCTAACTAAACACAACATCACATGGATCTTTGATATTTAAAAAGTAGTGACTACATCCAGATAAGTATTTTGGGAGGATGGTTTGTAGGATATACATTAGGTTGAGTGGGAGTTGCCAATTAGTTCAGCTGGTAATTTATATGTTGTTGATTACAAGAACTGCCATCTAAAAGGAGGTTTCTCAGATACTCCTTGTTGTTTACCTTTGAATATAAAAAAAAAAAAATGTTCAAAATAACTCTACATGTTCCCCCCATAAATTTATTGATAAAAAACACTCCAAGTTAATAGTTAGTGAGTTCAAGGTCCTATTAATCCCTGCATATTTAAATAAATAGTAAAAGGTACTATGTTAATATTTGCCATACAATGCTTTAGAAAAAGATTTAGATTTCTCTTATTATGGACCATGACCCAAATTATTAACATTATTGCCCAACTTATTCTGTCAAAAAGTTGGATTTTGATCATGAATCTAAATAAATATTTGTTTAGGAAAAAAACACTAAGATAAGAAAGTTCAATTCCTGTGCAGCAAAAGCAATATATAGAAGAAGCATTGAATATGAAGATAGTGAACACAGGACACCAAATGTAGTTACTAATCAGGTTTGTGAGCTAACAAAGATATGATCCTGCGGGTATACTTTTAGTTAACCAAAACTAAGCTGACAAGCATCCATTTAACAACTTGAAATAAAGGGTCACGGGAAAAGTTAGGAAATAAATAGTTCCCATAATCTATGTTTATAAATTTTCTGTCAGGGTACATTGATCTTTCCAAATCTCTATGTACAAGAATTGAATGATAAAATATTTACAATGCTCAACTATGTGTTCTATACAAAATTGAATTGGTCATTGACCATCTACATTTCAATCTTCTCCTCTACAACCTATGCAAGCGAGAAGTGATATCTAGGAAGACATCTTCTCTACAAGGGATTGTAAGGCCCCCCTTTGGATGATCAAATCCAAATTCTTGTTCAGCTTGACTTAGCAGGTCTTGGATTGAAGGTTGGTTCAAATATGATATAGGAATCACAAACCGCTTCTTTTCGTTTTCTCCCACATAGACTGCAAGATAGCCCTTTGGGACATCACTGCGCCTTTGAAAACCAGGCAAACGGAAACCCATTGCAGATCAATAGAATGATTTGAACAGACTTGTTTAGGAAGTATTCTTTGTTTCAGAAATGCAAAGGACTTGACTTGTTTGTGACTGCAGTCATGATCATCTTTATATATAGACTAAGAGAGGGCCTTGGAAAACTATTAGATAAAGAAATGATTGATGAAGAGATATGCAAATGGGGTCTAGGTGAGAGGAACTAGCGTGAAGGATCACATGCTACTGTCTTTGATTTCTTTTATCAAAGGTGAGGAAATTATGTGTAGCTGAGTGCCCCACAGTTTGTGAATAAGCAATATGCTACCCACTTGAAAAATGCAACCAGATAAATGTGTACAGTTCTATACCTAAACTTTAGCATTAATTATACAGCTGGCTTGTTTATTGTGTTCCAGACACACTTGAGACATGTCATGTTTATTACAATGTGATCGATCAGGAAATTGATAGCTAGATAACTACCTTTAAGCAAAATAGATAAGGCTAGGAAATTTTCGACACATAAGTCCAGTCTTTTTTAAAGGGAAGTTTTATTGGGGGAGGGGGGGTATACAAATTTTAAGCCTCCATATCTTGTATTATAAGATTACAGGTTCTTTATACAACAAACAAAAGTCATAGAAAAGCATTGCTTCAGATAAACCACATGTCAATGGTATGAGAAAAAGCTTTTGCTATAGAATTAAGCTGGTGTTTTTCAAGGGAAAAATTGAACCTTGTTGTTGCACTCCATCCATATCAGGGAACACCTCATGTGGATTTGAAATTTGAATTCTTAAAGAAGACAGTAGTTGTACTAAAGTATACAAATACAGCATTAGGCTATTATTCCTGTGAGAATGTATGCTATTTGGAAAGATGGTGCTCAATTCCTTGCTGGATTTCCGGGTTCCGAGTTCGTGTCAAATAATTCTAATGGTGAGCTTATGATTTGGTTTGACTTTTTTTATTGACATTCACATGTAGAAAGCATCCCTCCCTTATCACTACAGGATACTAGGAGGCTTTATATTTCATTCCTATCTTATTCCATCCATACTAGGGAAGGTACACCTTATGTGTGTTGGCACCCCAAAATTTAAATTTCGTATGCATTTTATGAATGTTTATTAGTTAACAAAATTAATTTTCCTCAAAATAAATTAATCTTTATCTTTGGTCCTAATAACAACATTTTTTCTCTTCCCTTGATAGGAATCCCACGTTCTATTCATGCCTTGAAATTTATTTGTACAACCAAGTTTGGGTTTTTCTTATAGCAAGCAACCTTGCTTATACAGGATAAAGTGAACGTTGGCAATCTAACTAATAAACAGAGAACACAGAGGAGCCACATGGGTAGTTGAATTCATTGTTATTAAACAAAAAAATACGGAACAAAAACTTGTCATTCTAATGATCTTTTCTTTTTTTCTATTTCTCAAGAATTGGTGTTCTTTACAAATTGAAAACATGCCTATTGTACAAAATGTCTCTACAAATATATGTTAGTCTTCTACAGTACAATTATTATAGTCAATTCAAGTTTGAAGTTATATTTTGGAAGACATCTACACTGCAAGGAATTGTAAGACCACCCATGGGATGATCATATCCAAACTCTTCTTCAGCTTGACTCAACAAGTCTTGGAATGAAGGATGGACTAAATATGAAATGGGGATCACAAACCGCTTCATTCTCTCTCCAACATAGACTGCAAGATATCCCTTTGGTACCTCCACAGCTTTTGAGGATGCCTTTCTGATACCGGGTAAACGAAAACCCATTGTTGTGTTGTATTTGCTGAGAGTTGAGAAGAAAATGGTCTAAAACAGACTTGAAAGTTCAGGCTTATGAAATTCGAATGCTTGAGGATGTGAGTGATTTGTGTTGATTCTAAAATGCTAGCAACCATGAATATATATAGATAAGAGGATGTGTAAGAAGGCTACTTGAATTATTGGTGAAGGGAGGCTATGAGATAGGAGTCATGGGGCCAACTGAGAGACAAGGGCATATGGTAATGTCTTTGAGAACTCTCCCATTAATCAATGTAACATGTTATGGTAAATAATGCAAGTCCCACCAAATGGAGCGAAAGCCATCAGATTCAGATTACCCCACTTGGAATAAAACACATGTATCTATGTAAAAGAAAATTTAATAGGATGATGTTGACAGTTCTTTAGGGTGTAGGGGACTGCAAACTTCATGAATGCAAGTTCACATGGTGCTGCTTAAAATTTGGTCTACACAAAATGTTAGTTCCCAATTCCTGATGGTCATGTGTTGAATATCGATCCAATTGAGTCTGCTCATGGTTTACAGGTGTCTTACTCTCACTCTGATATTATTTGGTTGATGAAAGATATATCAATAGTATTTTCTTTTATATAAAGAAACATGTGAGATGTCTAAAGCATGTCTATTATTAAATTAGCTATAGCTTAATAAATGAACAAGCATTAGGTTTGTTATACTTTTGCTGATGTCTTTAATTTCATGTGAGTAAATCTGTTGGCCATTATCTCAGAAAGTGGGGTATGCATTCTGTTGAACTTCCTAATCCTTGAAAGAGTTCTCTAAGACAATACCATGTGATCCCTTGTCTCTCGGTAGATTCCATCTTGGCCATGCCAAAAATCATTAATTGTGGTATTGGATTGCAAAGGTCATTGGCAATTATATATATACAACATATCTTCGGTTCTGAAGCAACACAAGTCATTGCATTGCTCAAGTATCAGAATTCAAATATTTCTTTCTTATACAAGTCCTTTGACATTCACATCAGTATATTATTTGTTGGGTAGAGCAATATAAAACAATGGGTTTCCGCATAGCAGGTATTATTAAACGGGCATCGTTTTCTACAAGTCAAGCAGCCTCCAAGGGGGTTGAAGTACCAAAAGGCTATCTTGCAGTCTATGTTGGAGATAAGATGAGGCGGTTTGTGATTCCAGTATCATACTTGAACCAACCTTCATTTCAAGATTTACTAAGCCAAGCAGAAGAAGAATTCGGATATGATCATCCAAGGGGTGGTCTCACAATTCCATGCCAGGAGGACGAGTTCCTAAACGTTACCTCTCGCTTGAATGAGTTGTAAATCATGCTAGTGGAGATAGATAGATTAGATGAGGCAATTTTGTACAGAAGGCACTTTCTTTTATTGTAAAGATTTTGCATTTTGTTCTCTTGTAGAATTCCATTGGAATTTGAAACCTGTTGCCTGAATGAGAGTGCAACACAAGACATTGTTTAAACACTTTTTGCTTTTGCCAAATCTCAATGCATTCTAATTTATACAGCAGTATCATTATCAAATTCCAGTGCATATATATCAGGTTATTGACATGGATTAATGATATTTAAAAAGTAGCGACTACAACCAGATAAGTATTTTGGGAGGATAGTTTGAGTTGGGAGTATCCAATTAGCTAGCTGCTAGAGTTATATGCTGTTGATTGCAAGGACTGCTTGATTTAAAGGAGTTTTCGCAAATGCCTCTGTTGTTTAGCTCTGAAGTAACTAAAAGTCCTTGTGTGTGCATGGACTGTGGAATGAAAACATAAAAATTGTTGAATAAGTGATAGCAAAAACTTGAATAACAGAAACTGAACAAAAACGTCAAAGCATCAATTTTAAGGCATCTTCCCAAGAGATATCACAGTTCTTAATGTGAATGTGAGACTTTCTATTTAATGCTTTAAATTTTTTAACACTTGAGCAAAAGGGCAATACCAAACTTCTCCATTGTTTTTGGAAATGCTCTCACAGTTGCGTACTCAACATGGTTACTTTACTTATTTTGTGAATTTAAAAAATAAATAAAATTATTGTTCAAATATAACTCCACATGTTCCCCCAAAAATTAATTGATAAATCACTCCCAAGTTAATAGTTCATACTGACTTCAAGGTCATATTAGTGCAACTTTTCTTCACTGTATTGGAAGTTTGGAACAACTGCAATAAAATGAATAAAGTCATTGGTGTTTCACGAGCACCAAAATTATTTCCTTTCATATTTAAATAAATAAATAATAAAAGGTACTATGTTAATATTTGCAATGCAATGTTCAGAAAAAGATTTAGATTCATGAATCTCTCATTATGGATCATGACTCAAATTATTAACATTATTGCCCAATTTATTCTGTCAAAAAGTTAGATTTTGATAATGAATCTAAATAAATATTTCTTAAAAATAAGTAAGATAAAGAAAGGTCAATTCTTGTGCTTTCAACAAAAGCAATATACAGAAAGAAGCATAGAATCTGCAGATCATGATCCTGGACCCCAGAGGTAGTCACCTAATCAGGTTTGTGCACTAACAAAAATATGATCCTGCAAGTATACTAATAGTCTACCAGAACTAAACTGATAAGGGTTGTGGAAAATTTAGAAGATAAATGGTTGCCATATTCTATGTTTATAAATTTCTGTCAGGCTACATTGATCTTTCCAAATCTCTAAGTACAAAAAAGATAAAATATTTACAATGCTCAACTATGTCTTCTGTACAAAATTGAATTGGTCATTGACCATCTACATTAATCTTCTCATCTACAACCTATGCAAGCGAGAAGTGATATCTAGGAAGACATCTTCTCTACAAGGGATTGTAAGGCCACCCTTTGGATGATCAAATCCAAATTCTTGTTCAGCTTGACTTAGCAGGTCTTGGATTGAAGGTTGGTTCAAATATGATATAGGAATCACAAACCGCTTCTTTTCGTTTTCTCCCACATAGACTGCAAGATAGCCCTTTGGGACATCATTGCGCCTTTGAAAACCAGGCAAACGAAAACCCATTGCAGATCAATAGAATGATTTGAACAGACTTGTGTAGGAAGTATTCTTTGTTTCAAAATTACAAAGAACTTGACTTGTTGATAGCTGCAGCCATGGTCATATCTATATATAGATTAAGAGAGGGCCTTGGAAAACCATTGGATAGATATGCATATGGGGTCTAGGTGAGAGGCAGAAGCATGAAGGATCACATGGTACTGTCTTTGATTTCTTTTATCAAAGGTGAAGAAATTATTTGTAGCTTGAGTGCCCCACTTTTTTATGAATAAGCAAGTTGGTACCCACTTGAAAATTGAAACTAGAGAAATGTTTACATTTCTATACCTAAAGCTTAGCATTATATAGCTGGATTGATTATTGTGTTCCAGACACACTTGGGACATCTCATGTGTACTACAATTTGATCAGGAAATTGACACATATGTGCAGTGTTTTTTAAATTGTGTAGTAATAGAAATAACCTCTATTGTTAGGAGTAAGATACTTGGAATAGACAATACCATGTAATCCCTTGTCTCTGTCCGTAGACCCCTTCATAGCCCCATCAAAAATTATTCTTGATTTATTATTGTGAAATTGGAATATAGAGGCCCTTAGCAACTATATATACGTTATTTCATGGCTTCTCAAAACTTTTGCATTCTGAAGTATAAGAAGTTAAATTTTTCTTTCTTATATAAGTCTTTTGATATCAATATATTGAACAGTGGGATCATGTTAGCAGGTTTTAGATTGTCATCATTCTGCAACCGAAGCAACCTCCAAGGGGTTGAAGTACCAAAAGGAAACCTTGCAGTCTATCTTGGAGATAAAATGAGGAGGTTTATAATTCCTAAATCATACTTGAACCAACCTTAATTTCAAGCATTACTAAGTCAAGCAGAAGAAGAATTTGAATATGATTATCCAACAGGTGATCTCACAGTTACATGCATAGAAGGGAAGTTCCTAAGCCTCACTAATGGAGAATGGGATAGAACATAGATTAGCTGAGGCAAATTTGAACAGAAGGAACTTCCTTTCATTTTTAAGATTTTCCATTTCAAGAGTTTCTTCCTTGTATTGTTCCTTTGGAAATAAAAAAATGTTATATGGATGAGAAAGTTATAACAAACCATTGCTAGAACACTTTTAGCCTTTTCCAAATCTCCACTAAGGTTTAGTTGATATATATATCAGCCAATTAGGTGCAGTAATTCTTTTGGAGATATTGACTAAACTTGATAATGGTTGTTACTGCTGCCCTCTTGTATTTCAATGTTTGTCCTTGAGATGAACATGGAACACACAACACATTTGTCCTGAAAAGCTTTATTACCCACATGTTGGTTGCTCGATTCTTCAATTTATGTGGCTCATTTTAGTTCCTACTTTCAGCACCAGAGTATGTCTTTAGTTACTTTAGTGCTCCTTTGCAAGACCGAGCTATTCAAGTGCTTAGGGGCCTTGGTCCCTGATTTTTTAAAATTAAATTTTTTATATATATATATATATATATATATATATATATATATATATATATATATATATATATATGTATGTATGTATGTATATAAATTAGATTATTATTTTTATTAAGGGAATTTGATTATAAAAATAATAATATTTAAGTATTATTTATCTTTTTTTTAAAAATGTTTTATTATTTTTTTATAGTTTTCAGTGTTGAGATAATTATATTTTTCTATTTTAACAAAAAATATTTGAGTATCATTAAATTTTATGTTTAATAATATTTTTTTATAATTATTATTATGATTTTGAAGACTATGATTGCATTGGCAATCAAATGACTATCTTAATCTTCTTTTTATATTAATTTGATTATAAATTAATTTACAAATTAATTATTATTTGTTAACCTTTACTAATTAATGGGATGAATATTGTATAAATAATTGACTTTTTTCAAGAGATAAATTGATATCTTGAACATCTAAACACAAATATTTTCTTATTATATCAATATTCTTATATATATATATATATATATATATATATATATATATATATATATATATATTTATCATTTTTCCTGTCTTAAGCCAATGATGTAACAGTTTTTCTTCTCCTATTTTTCAACAATCTAAAAGTAAATTCTTTTTCAACAATTTTTAGCTACTATTGTAATAAAAGATAATATAATGAGTAATTAATTTATTATTCGTTAGTAGATTTTTATAAGACATTATGACTCTTCCAGAAACAATTATTGTTAATGCCTATAATAATTTGATGACTTGACAATGTTAACTTTAAGTCTTTAAAAATCTATAATTAGTTTAGTGTCAAGGTAAATATATTTTTTAAATATGTTTTCATATCTTTTTAAAAATATATAATTATAAATATTTTTTATAAAATTTAATTCTTTTATATTTATTAAATACAATTTAACTTTTATATTTTAAATTTTTTTTTTCATCTTTAATTGCCCCTCCATTCCTGTACTTCCATTCTCCAATCACTGCAAAATCATTCCCATTTTCCAAGAGTCGTCATATCTTCCATTTTTCCTAAACAACCAGGGGCAACACATGGATTATTAGTTGTTTTGCAGTAATAGAAGATATTGCCAACTTTAGAGGAAATTAAGATCCACACAGATTCAATAATTACCTAACTGTTGTTCTACTATGCACAGCCTATACTATACTTTCTCCCTTTACAAGTTCATTATTCTGTTTGCTAAATTTAAAGTGAGAACTTGGATCTCTGAAATTAAAAAATAGTGACTCTATTATCCTACAATATAAATATTTTGGGATTACACTTTATCACAAATATTAGTCAACTCTTAAGGACCTTGATCTTAGGTCAATTGTCATTGCACTCATCCACACTAGGGAAGGTACACCTTACGTGTGATCAGAGCTTTGCACCCCAAAATTTAAATTTCATATCCATGTTGTGAATGTTTGTTAATAAAAAAGAAATAGATTTTGCCCCAAATAAATTAATCTTTCTCCTTCGTCCTAATAATCACAATACTTTTGCTCTTCCCTTGCTAGGAATCACACGTTTATAACTAATAAACAGAAGACACAGAGGAGCCACATGAGTAGTTGAATTCATTGTCATTAAACAAAAACATAAGGAACAAATTTGTCATTCTAATGATCTCTTTTTTTCTCAAAAAGTGGTGATCTTTACAAATTGAGAAGATGCCTATTCTACAAAATGTCTCTACAAATCTATGTTAGCCTTATGCAGTACAAGATTTATAGTCCATTCAAGTGTGAAGTTATGTTTTGAAAGACATCTTCGCTGCAAGGAATTGTAAGACCACCCATGGGATGATCATATCCAAACTCTTCCTCAGCTTGACTCAACAATTCTTGGAATGAAGGATGGATCAAGTATGATATGGGAATCACAAACCGCTTCATTCTCTCTCCAACGTAGACTGCAAGATAGCCCTTTGGTACTTCCACAGCTTTTGAAGATGCCTTTCTGATACCAGGTAAACGAAAACCCATTGTTGTATTGTATTTGCTGAGACTTGAGAAGAAAATGGTCTAAAACAGACTTGAAAGTTCAGGCTTATGATTTTCGAAGGCTTCAGGATGTGAATGATTTGTGTTGGTTCTAAAATGCTTGCAATCATGAATATATATAGATAAGAGGATATGTAAGAAGGCTACTTGAATTATTGGTGAAGGAGGGCTATGAGATAAGGGTCGTGGGGCCAACCGAGAGACAAGGGCATATGGTAATGTCTTGGTGGACTCTCCCATTAATGAACGTTACATATTATGGTAGATAATATTAAAATCCCACCTTCTGAAGTGAAAGCTATCAAATTCAGATTACCCCACTTGAAACAAAACACATGTATCTATGTGAAAGAAAATCTAATAGGATGATGTGGACACTTCTTTAAGTTGGAGGAAATTGCAAACTTGATGTATGCAAGTTCACATGGTGCTGCTTAAAATTTGACTTACACAGAAAATGTGGTTCATAGTGCCTCATGATCATGTGTTCAATACTGGTTCACATAGTGCTTGTGCTTACAGGTGTCTTACTCTCACTCTGATATTATTTGGTGGATGATAGATATATCAATAGCATTGTTATTTATCTAAAGAAACATGTGAGATGTCTAATGCATGTCTATCATTGAAAGCTATAGCATAATGAATGAACAAACACTATATTAGGTTTCACCTTTGCTGATGTCTATATCTCAGAAGGTGGGGTATGCACTTCCGTTGAATTTCCTAATCCTTGAAATAGATTTCTAAGACAATACCATGTGATCCCTTGTCTCTCGGTTGACTCCATTGTATTCTTGCCAAAAATCATTAATTTTTTGGTATTGGAATGCAGAGGCAATTGGCAACTATATATATACAACACTTCTTCGGTTCTCAAGCAGCACAAGTCATTGCATTCCTCAACTATATCAGAATTCAAATCTTTCTTTCTTATTCAAGTCCTTTGAAATCAATATATTATTTGTCTTGTGGAGCAATAGAAAATAGAAAACCATGGGTTTCCGCATAGCAAGTATTATTAAACGGGCATCGTTTTCTACAACCCAAGCAGCCTCCAAGGGGGTTGAAGTACCAAAAGGTTATCTTGCAGTCTATGTTGGAGATAAGATGAGGCGGTTTGTGATTCCAGTATCATACTTGAACCAACCCTCATTTTAAGAATTACTAAGTCAAGCAGAAGAAGAGTTTGGATATGATCATCCAACGGGTGGTCTCACAATTCCATGCCAGGAGGATGAGTTCCTAAACATCACGTCTCGCTTGAATGAGTTCTAAATCATGATGTTGTAGACAGAGATAGACTAGATGAGGCAAATTTGTACAGAAGGCACTTCCTTTTATTGTAAAGATTTTCCATTTTGTTCTCTTGTAGAATCCATTGGAATTTGAAACCTGTTAATTGCCTGAATGAGAGTGCAACACAAGATATTGTTTGAACACTTTTTGTTTGTCAAATCTCAACGAATTCTAGCATATACAATAGTATCATTATCAAATTTCTATCCATATATATATATCAGACTATTAGCTTTGAATAGGGATTAAGTGCACAAATTCTATTGGAGATGTTTACCAATCTCGATAATGGTCATTACAGCTGCCCTATTTTATTTCCGAATCCATCGTGGAGACGAACAAGGAACACACAACACATTAGTCCTGAAACAGCTTTTGCTACTTGTGGCTAGATTTTTTGATAATATGTGGCTCATTCAGTTCCTGACCTGCTGCTTTCAGCATCACAGAATAATTATCTCAAGTTAATATGGTTCTCCTTCCAAAGCAATCATTCCTACAAAATCATTCTCCATTTCTCAAGGGCCATCGAGTCTTTTATTTTCCTAATAAAGCATCATCATCAAATGGGTATCTCTGATATTTAAGAAGTAGTGACTTCAACCAGATAAGTATTTTGGGAGGATAAACATTAGTTTAGATGGGAGTTGCCAATTAGCTTAGTTGGTGAAGTTATATGATGTTGATTGCAAGGACTGATTGATTTAAAGGAGGTTTCACAGATATCCATATTGTGTAGCTTTGAAGTGACTAAAAGTTATTATTTGTGTGTGGAGTGAAAACTTAAAACTTGTGGGATGAGTGATGGCAAAAACCAGAATAAAAAAAACTGAACAGAAAATTCAAGGATTTAATTGTAAGGCATCTCCCAAAGAGATACTAATCTACAGTAATGGTGGACTTCCATGGTTGGAGGGATGTGCAGTCTATGAGGCATATCACATAGTTCTTAATGTGAATTTGAGACTTTCTATTGAATGCTTTAAATTTTCTAATACTTGATCAAAAGAGCAATACCAAACTTCTCCCTTGTTTTTTGTAAGTGGACACACTTGTGCACTTTGCAGTGTAAGGGTACAACTGCTTTATATCTAAAAAGACAAAAATCAGAGAAAAGCATTGGTTAATTTACTACTTTTATGAATTTAAAAAAAAACATTATTGCTCAAATATAAAATCCACATGTTCCTCCATGAATTAATTGATAAAAAACGCTCCCATGTTAATAATTCATATTGAGTTCAAGGTCATGTTAATGCAACTGTTCTTTTCTGTATTGGAACGACTGCAATAAAATGAATAAATTACTCATCAGTGTTTCATGTGTACCAAATTTATTTCCTTGCATATTTAAATAATAATAAACGGTACTATGTTAGTATTTGCAGTACAATGGTTTAGAAAATAGAGTTAGATTTATGAATCTAAATAAAAATTTGTTTAGAAAAAAATTATAGAAGGATTATATAGAAGGAAGCATTAAATATGCAGATCATGAACACAGGATTCCAGAGGTAGTCATTACTCATTAATCAGGTTTCTGCACTAATAAAAATATGTTCCTGCAGGCATACTTATAGTCAACCAAAACTAAACTGACAAGGATCCATCTAACAACTTGAAATAAAGGATCATGAGAAAATTTATGAAATAAATGGTTGCCATAATATATGTTTATAAGTTTCTGTCAGGGTACATCGATCTTTCCAAATCTCTAAGTACAAGAATGATAAAATATTTACAATGTTCAACTATGTCTTCTATACAAAATTGAATTGGTCATTGACCATCTACATTTCAATCATCTCCTCTACAACCTACGCAAGCGAGAAGTGATACCTAGGAAGATGTCTTCTCTACAAGGAATTGTAAGGCCACCCTTTGGATGATCAAATCCAAATTCTTGTTCAGCTTGACTTAGCAGGTCTTGGATTGAAGGTTGGTTCAAATATGATATAGGAATCACAAACCGCTTCTTTTCATTTTCTCCCACATAGACTGCAAGGTAGCCCTTTGGGACATCACTGCGCCTTTGAAGACCAGGCAAACGGAAACCCATTGCAGATCAAGAGAATGATTTGAACAGACTTGTGTAGGAAGTATTCTTTGTTTCAAAATTGCAAAGGACTTGACTTGTTTGTGACTGCAGCCATGATCATATTTATATATAGATCAAGAGAGGGCCTTAATTGGAAAACCATTAGATAAAGAAATGATTGATGAAGAGATATCCAAATGGGGTCTAGTTAGAGGCACAAGCATGAAGGATCACATGGTACTGTCTTTGATGTCTTTTATCAAAGTTGAAGAACTTATGTTTAGCTGAGTGCCCCACATTTTTTATGAATAAGCAATATGCTACCCACTTGAAAATTGAAATCAGATAAATGTGCACAGTTCTATACCTAAAGCTTAAGCATTATTAATATAGCTGGCTTGTTTATTTTGCTCCAGACACACTTGAGACATCTCATGTGTACTAGAATGTGATCAGGAAATTGATAGCTAGACAACTACCTTTAAGCAAAATAGATAAGGCTAGGAAATTTTTGACACAGTGCAGTTTTTTTCTTTTTTAATTATTTATTAATATAAATAACCTCTATGAATTGTGAGGAGTAAGAAACTTGGAATAGACAATACCATGTAATCCTTGTCTCTCTATAGACCCCTTCATAGAGCCATAAAAAATCATTCTTGATTCATTATTGTGGAAATGGAATGTAGGGCCCTCACGAACTATATATACATTATTTCAAGGGTTGTCAAAACTTTTGCATTCTGAAGTATAAGAAGTTAAATATTTTTTTCTTATATAAGTCTTTCGATATCAATATATTGAACAAGGGGATCCTGTTAGCAGGTTTTAGACTGTCATCATTTCTGCAACTGAAGCAACCTTGAAGGCGATTCCTGTTAGCATGCTTTAAACTTGACAATGGTTGTTAGTGCTGTCCTCTTGTATTTAAATGTTCCTTGAGCTGAACATGGAACACACAACACATTTGTCCTGAAACAGCTTTATCCACTTGGTGGTTGCTAGATTCTTCAATTTATGTGGCTCATTTTAGTTCCTACTTTCAGCACCAGAGTAATTGTCTTTAGATACTTTAGTGCCCCTTGCCATTCTACTGTCACTGCAAAATCATCCCCATTTTCTAAGGGTTGACAAATCTTCCATTTTCCTAAACAAGGAGTAGCACCACATGGATTATTAGTGATTTCTTGGGAAGTAACAGAAGATATTGCCAAATTTAGAGGAAAGATCCACACATTCAATGATTACCCAACTGTTGTTCTACTATCCATGGCCTATACTTTCTCCCTTTCCAACTTATTTCTGTTTGCTACATTTAAACTGAGAATTTGGATATCTGATATTAAAAAATAGTGACCCCATTATCCAACTGTATAAATATTCTGGGATATGAAGAGCTGTTAAGGACAAAGATTTATTGTTTAGCAATTAAGGCAAGTTTTATTGGGGGGTTGTACAAAAACTGTTAGTATTTTTAGAAACAAAGTGATAATGAGATAGTATTGAATAGAAAATATTGTAGCACTATTAATAAAATAGAGGAGGTAAAGGCTTTTAGACTTTAATATGACTAGCTCTTATTTTTTGGAGTATTTCCTACAACGATGCTCTAGACCTATCTATAGTGTGATGAAAGTGGTGATTTATTTTCACCTGATTGTTCTAGAAAGCAATAGATAATTCTAACCTTTTAATTGTTTACCATATTTTATACATATTCTAGACTTTTCTTTATATAATTCTAGACATTTTAGTATTGTTGTGAACTTTCTAGAAATTTGTGACAACTTTAACACTTCTCCTTGATGCAAATTTCGATAACTCCAAGCATAGTCCGAAATTGTTCAAACTTGACTCTTGCTAGTGCCTTCATAAATATGTGGTCTTCAGTTGAGTAGTACACGAGTTGGATTTCCTTAGTTACCTCTGCTTTTTTAATAAAGTGATATTTAATATCTATATGTTTTGTTCCTTGATGATGAACTAGGTTCTTCATCATTGCTATGACCAATTTATTGTCATAGTAGATTATAGTAGGTTCTTCTTGTTGTTCATCCATCTCTTTTATTATCCTTCGTAGTCATATTGCTTGACTTGTAGATTCAGCTGCAACCATATACTTTGCCTTTGCAGTTGATTGCGCAACTGTTGCTTGCTTCTTTGACGCCTAAGAGAATATTCTCGATCCTAGTGAGAAGGCATATCTTGACATACTTTTCATGTCATCTATAGAACCTCTCAATTATTGTTGGTATAGCCGATCAACCTTGAGTTGGTCATGGTTTTGTACCATATACCAAAATCCTTTGTGCCTTGTAGATATCTTAGAATTTTTTTGGCTGTTCCATAGTGAATTTGACTTACCCTCTCCATGAATCTAGATAAAAGACTTGTAGCATACATGATGTCCGATCGTGTGGCTGTGAGATATAGTAGACTCCTGGTCAAACTTTTCTATTGGAGTGCATTTGCTTCTAGTGCTTTGCCATCTTTTTGTAGCTTCTCATTTGTCACGAGTGAAGTAGAAACAGTTTGCAATCATACATCTTGAACTTCTTTAGTAGAGCTTCAATATATTTCTTCTGAGAGATAAATATCACTTTCTTTTGTTGTCTTACCTCTATGTCGAGGAAGTAATTCATCAAGTCAAGGTCGGTCATCTTGAATGTCTTCATCATATCTTCTTTGAAATCATTCATCATTTTCATATTGTTTCTTGTGTAGATAAGGTCATCTACATACAAGGAAACGATGAGAGTATCATACTGACCTTGAGTCTTGATGTATAATGTTGGCTTACTCTTGCTCCTCCTAAATCCTTGATCGGTGAAGTACTGATCAATTTTGCTGTACCATGCTCAGGGTGGTTGCTTGAGATCATATAGAGCTTTTCTTAGTCTTAGCACTTTGTCTTCATTGCTTTTGCTGATAAAGCCTTGTGGTTGATCTACATAAATCTATTCTTCTAAAACTTCATTTAGAAAGGTAGATTTGACATCTAGTTGGTAGATGCTCCATCCTTTTTGTGTTGCAACAACTATTAGAGCTTTAATCGTATCAAGTTGAGCAATTGGAGAAAATGTCTCATTGTAGTCAATTCTTAGTTGTTGCAAGTAGCCTTTAGCAATTAATCTAGCCTTATGCTTTTGTATGGTTTCATCCAAGTTGAGCTTTGTTTTGTAGACCCATTTTACTCTAATGATGTCTTTTTCATGTGGGCAATCAATGAGCTCCCAAGTATTATTCTTTTCGATCATTTTAATCTCTTCCTTAATTACATTGACTCAGACTTCTTTATTTGATGCTTCTTCATAGCATTCAGGCTCAAGCATGGCCATGTTGCAAGTTTCATGGATATCCACCAAAGATCTTAGTCATCTTGGAGTAGACTCTGGTGAAGATTCTTGTTATTGTGGAGATGGAGAAAGCATACCTAGATCTCTTGCTATTTCTTCAGCTTCTTGAAGTTTTTGCATTAGAATGGGAATGTTGTTTTTCATAACTTTTTCTTGCCAATTCCAAGCAGCATTTTCATCAACCTCAACATCTTGATTGATTGTGAGCTTCTTTGTTTGTAAGTTGTAGACTCGATAGCCGTTTGATTATGTACTATACCCTAAGAAGATGCCATATATTGTCTTGTTTTCTAACTTGTGTATCTTCTGGTTAGGTACATGCATGTAGCACTCCAAGCTACAATGGAAGTCTTGTCTTGTATTGCCTAGTTGGACATCTGTTGAGTATGTAGACAATAGTGTAAACTGCTTTAGCCCAAAAAGTATTTGGCAAGCCTTTCTCTTTTAGCATTGATCTGGCCATCTCCATGCTATGCGATTCTTCTTCTCAGAGACACCATTTTGTTGTGGAGAATATGCAATAGTAAGTTGTCGCTTAATGCCTTTATCCTTACAAAATTTGTCAAACTCGTGGGAGTTGTACTCTTTGCCGCGATTGCTTCTGAGTACTTTTATATGTTTCCCGCTTTGTTTCTTGACAAGGGATTTAAACTTCTTGAATATTCCGAAAACTTTTGATTTTTCTTTAAGAAAGTAAACCCAAGTCATTCTAGAAAAATCATCAATGAAGAGGATAAAGTATGTTTTGTTGTTGAGTGACGATGTCCTCATTGGTCCACAAATGTCAGTATGGACCAGCTCCAACAAGTCTTTGGCTCTCCATCAGTTGAAAACGATAACTTGTGTTGCTTCCCAAGAAGACATCCTTCACAGGCTTGAGAGTTGAAATGGCCAAATCTTCGATGCCATAGCCATGAATCATCAACTTCTACTTTCATGGCAATGTTTATAGTATACTTGAAGTTTATTGGGAAACTTTTATTTCTTTTCTCCATTTTAACTTTGGCAATCTCCTACCTTTTGTTGTAGTTGTCATAAATTGTATATATATCTCCTTCGAAATGAAGAGCACAATATATATATCTCCTTCGAAATGAAGAGCATAGCCTTTATCCATCATTTGATCAATGCTTAAAAGATTTTCTTTAAGATTGAGAGTAAGTAAGATATCTTTGATAAATATCATAACTTTTTTGTCTCCATCCACCATGACGGTGCCTTTTCCTTTTGACTCCACCATGGTGCTGTTTCTCAATTGAACTTTGACTTTGTGTCAGAGTTATCAATATCCTTGAACATGCTCCTATCTTTTGCCATGTGATTACTGCAACCGCTGTCCAAGTACCAGTTTCCTCCTGTTTCATCATTGGAATCTCAAGTAGCATGGAAAATATGTTTCTCATTGTCATGCTCCTTAACGAAATTAGCTTGGTGTTTATTTTTGTTGAGCCAGTTGTTCTTCACAAGTCCAAATTTCTTGCAATACTAACATTAAGGTTTTCTACGATGCCAACAATTATTCTGCAAGTGACTTGTCTTCTTGCAAATGTCATATGGTGGATATTTATCTTGATTGTTCTTAGAGAAACTTCTAAAATTCTTTTTATTTCTATAATTTTTTCCACGTTTTTTATTTTGAGACCATGATTTGAACTTTGACTGAAAGACATTTTCGACAGAGTCTTCATTATGTCTATTGATTTTTTGCTTGTAAAGGCACTTGTAGGGAATAAAAATTAAAATTTTATCAACAATTTTCTTGTCCAGAATATTTTCCCCATATGCTCTCATTTGACTAACTATTTTTTAATCTTAGAATAATAGTCTTTTATGGTCTTAGACTCTTTCATTTTCATTAACTCAAACTCCTCTTGTAGAGTACTCCATGCTTCTTTAGCATTTGTGACACCCATTATTCTTGGAAAGATTGTGTCAACTACTCACTTTTATAAAATGAATAATGCCCTTGAATTCTTCTGCTTATTTTCCTTCAACTCCTTCTTTTGAGCTGTAATTAGAGTACGAATATCTATTGGAGAAATGAATCTTCTTCTACAATGTCCCATAAATCTTGGGAGCAAAAGAATATCTTCATTTTAATGCTCCAAAAATCACAATTTTCTCCAATGAATTCAGGGACAGGAGTAGATGATAATTGAAGGGTGTTAGCCATGAGTTGAGAAAAGATTATGAGAATAGTATAGGATATAATGAGATTTTCTGAAACCCCCAATAGATGGCCAAACGTAGCTCTGCTACCACTGCTACTATTTTTAGAAATAAAGTGATAATGAGATAGTGTAGAATAGAAAATATTGTAGAACTATTAGTAAAACAGAGGAGGTACCAGGCTTTTAGACTTTGATATGACTAGCCCTTATTTTTTGGAGTGTTTCCTACAATGATGCTCAAGACCTATTTATAATGTGATGAAGATGATGATTTATTTTCACCTGATTGTTCTAGAAAGCAATAGATAATTCTAAGCTTTTAATTGTTTACAATATTCTAGACATATTTTAAACATTTCTTTAGATAATCCTAGACATTTTAGTATTGTTGTGAACTTTCTAGAAATTTGTAGCAACTTTAACAAAAACTTTAAGCCTGTGCTACTTGTATTATATGATCACAGGTTCATTTGTATAACAAACAAAAGTCAGAGAAACATTGGTTCAGATAAATCATACGTCAATGGTATGAGAAAAAGCTTTTTCTCTAGAAGTAGGCTGGTGTTTTTCAAGGGAAAAATTAAACCTTGATGTCAGGTCCATTGTCAGTGCACTTCATCCATATCAGGGAAGGTATCATGTCTAATAAGGGCTTTGGCACCCCAAAATGTAAATTTTGTATGCATGTTGTGAATGTTTGTTAAGAAAGTTTTTCTTTGTGCCAAATAAAGTAGTGTTTCTCCTTGGTCCTAAGAAAAATACTTTCGATCGTTAGGCTAGGAAGCACGTGTTCTATTAATGCCTTGAAATTTACCAGGACAACCAAGTCTGGTTTTTCTTGTAGCAAGCTTGCTTATAAAGGGTGAAGTGAACCTAACCTCGGCAATGTAACTAATAAACATAAAACAGAGGAGTAACTAGAGTAGTTGAACTCATTGAAATTAAACAAAAAAGAGAGAAAATTTGTCATTGTAATGGTGTTTACTTTTTTCCTATCTCGAAAAGGGGCAATCTTTACAAATTGAGAAGATGCCTATTCTACAAAATGTCTCTACAAATCTATATCAGTCTTCTACAGTACAAGTTTTATAGTCCATTCAAGTGAGAAGTTATGTTTTGGAAGACATCTTCACTGCAAGGAATTGTAAGACCACCCATGGGATGATCATATCCAAACTCTTCCTCAGCTTGACTCAACAATTCTTGGAATGAAGGATTGATCAAGTATGATATGGGGATCACAAACCGCTTCATTCTCTCTCCAACGTAGACTGCAAGATAGCCTTTTGGTACCTCCACAGCTTTTGAAGATGCCTTTCTGATACTGAGTAAACGAAAACCCATTGTTGTATTGTATATGTTGAGACTTGAGAAGAAAATGGTCTAAAACAGACTTGAAAGTTCAGGCTTATGATTTTCGAAGGCTTCAGGATGTGAATGATTTGTGTTGGTGCTAAAATGCTTGCAACCATGAATATATATAGATAAGAGGATATGTAAGAAGACTACTTGAATTATTGAAGGGGGGCTATGAGATAGGAATCATGAGGCCAACTAGGAGACAAGGGCATATGGTAATGTCTTAGAGGACTCTCCCATTAATCAACGTAACATGTTATGGTAGATAATACAAGTCCCACCTACTGGAGCGAAAGCCATCAGATTCAAATTACCCCACTTGGAATAAAACACATGTATCTATCTATCTGAAAGAAAATTTAATAGAATGATGTTGACACGTATTTAGGGTGGAGGGGACTGCAAACTTCATGCATGCAAGTTCACATGGTGGTGCCTAAAATTTGATGTTCACAAAAAGTGTGGTTCATAGTACCCCATGATCATGTGTTGAATATGGGTCCAATTGAGTCTGCTCATGGTTTACAGGTGGACATTATTTGGTTGATGGTAGATATATCAATAGTATTTTCTTTTATATCAAGAAACATGTGAGATGTCTAAAGCATGTCTATTATTAAATAGCTACAACTTAATAAATGAACAAGTATTAGGTTTGTTACACTTTTGCTGATGCCTTTATTTTCAAGTGAGTAAATCTGTTGGCCATTATCTCAGAAGGTGGGGTATGCATTCCCATTGAACTTCCTAATCCTTGAAAGAGACCTCTAAGACAATACCATGTGATCCCTTGTCTAAGGTAGACTCCATCTTGGCCACACCAAAAATCATTAATTGTGGTATTGGATTGCAGAGGGCAGAGGCCATTGGCAACTATATATATACCACATTTCTTCGGTTCTCAAGCAACACAAGTCATCGCATTCCTCAAGTATCAGAATTCAAATATTTCTTTCTTATACAAGTCTTTTGACATTCACTTAGTGCATTATTTGTCGTGTGGAGCAATATAAAACAATGGGTTTCCATATAGCAGGTATTATTAAACGGGCATCGTTTTCTATGACACAAGCAACCTCCAAGGCGGTTCAAGTACCAAAAGGCTATCTTGCTGTCTATGTTGGAGATAAGATGAAGCGGTTTGTGATTCCAGTATCATACTTGAACCAACCTTCATTTCAAGATTTACTAAGTCAAGCAGAAGAAGAATTTGGATATGATCATCCAAGGGGTGGTCTCACAATTCCATGCCAGGAGGACGAGTTCCTAAATGTCACCTCTCACTTGATTGAGTTGTAAATCATGCTAATGGAGATTGAGATAGATTAGATGAGGCAAATTTGTACAGAAGGATCTTTCTTTTATTATAAAGATTTTCCATTTTATTCTCTTGTAGAATTCCATTGGAATTTGACACCCGTTGCTTGAATGAGAGTGCAACACAAGTCTTTGTTTAAACACTTTTGATTTTGCTAAATCTCAAGGAATTCTAACTTATACAACAGTATCATTATCAAATTTCAATACATGTATATCAGGCTATTAACTTTTAATAGGGATTGAGTGCACTAAATCTATTGGAGATATTGAGCAATCTTTATAATGGTCGTTACCCCTGCCCTATTTTATTTCAAAATACATCCTTGAGCCGAACAAGGAACACACAACACATTTGTCCTGAAGCAGATTTTGCCACTCGTAGCTAGATTTTTTATAATATGTGGTTCATTCAGTATCACAGAATAATTATCTCAAGTTAATATGTTGATACCTCTGTTCTTTAGCTCTGAAGTAACTAAAAGTTCTTGTGTACGTAGACTGTGGAATGAAAACATAAAACTTGTTGAATAAGTGATCGCAAAAAGTTGAATAAAAGAAACTGAACTAGAACTTCAAGGCATCAATTTTAAGGCATCTCCCCAAGAGATATTCTTAATGTGAATGTGAGACTTTTTATTTAATGCTTTAAATTTTCTAATACTTGAGCATAAGAGCAATACCAAACTTCTCCCTTGTTTTTGGAAATGCTCTCACACTTGTGCACTTTTACAGTGTAAGGTTACAGCTGCTTTTTATCTAAAAAGACAAAAATCAGACAAAAGCATTGGTTACTTTACTTGTTTTATTTATTTAAAAAAACAAATAAAATTATTGTTCAAATATAACTCCACATGTTCCCCCATAAATTAATTGGTAAAAAACACTCCCAAGTTAATAGTTCATATTGACTTCAAGGTCATATCAATGCAACTTTTCTTCACTATATTGGAACGACTGCAATAAAATAAATAAATTAGTCATTGGTGTTTCATGGGTACCGGAATTATTTCCTTGCATATTTAAATAAATAATAAAAGGTACTATGTTAATATTTGCAATACAATGTTTAGAAAAAGATTTAGGTTCATGAATCTCTCATTATGGATCATGGCCCAAATTATTAACATCATTGCCCAACTTATTCTGTCAAAAAGTTGGATTTTGATCATGAATCTAAATAAATATTAGTTTAGAAAAAAAAAAAATATACAAGAGAAGGAAGCATTAAATATGCAGAACATGAACTCTGGACTCCAGAGGTAGTCATTAATCAGGTTTGTGCTCTAATAAAAATATGATACTGCAGGTACTCATAGTCTGCCAAAACTAAACTGACAAGCATCCATCTAACAACTTGAAATAAAGGGTCATGGGAAAATTTAGGAAATAAATGGTTGCAATAATCTATGTTTGTTAGTTTCTGTCAGGGTAGATCTATCTTTCAAATCTCTAGGTACAAGAATGATAAAATATTTACAATGTTCAACTATGTCTTCACAAAATTGAATTGATCATTGACCATCTACATTTCAATCTTCTCATCTACAACCTATGCAAGCGAGAAGTGATATCTAGGAAGACATCTTCTCTACAAGGGATTGTAAGGCCCCCCTTTGGATGATCAAATCCAAATTCTTGTTCAGCTTGACTTAGCAGGTCTTGTATTGAAGGTTGGTTCGAATATGATATAGGAATCACAAACCGCTTCTTTTCGTTTTCTCCCACATAGACTGCAAGATAGCCCTTTGGGACATCACTGCGCCTTTGAAAACCAGGCAAACGGAAACCCATTGCAGATCAATAGAATGATTTGAACAGACTTGTGTAGGAAGTATTCTTTGTTTCAAAATTGCAAAGATCTTGACTTGTTGGTAACTCTGCAGCCATGGCCATATCTATATATAAATTAAGAGAGAGGGCCTTGGGAAACCATTGGATAATGAAATGATTGATGAAGGGATGTCCAAATGGGGTCTAGTGAGAGGCACAGGGGTGAAGGATCACATGGTACTGTCTTTGATATCTTTTATCATAGGTGAAGAAATTATGTGTGGCTGGGTGCCCCACATTTTTATGAACAAGTAATATGGTACCCACTTGAAAATTAAAACCAGAGAAATGTGTATAGTTCTATACCTAAAGCTTAGCATTATACAGCTGGATTGTACATTGTGTTCCAGACACACTTGAGACATGTCATGTGTACTACAAATGTGATCATTAGGTAATTGAGAGCTATTTTGAAAATAGGCCATGTAATCCCTTGTCTCTACGTAGACCCCTTTGTATCCCCATAAAAAATCATTCATGATTTATTATTGTGGAATTGGAATATAGTGGCCCTTTTTATATATATATATATATATATATATATATATATTATTTAATGGATTCTCAATTTTTTTTCATTCTGAAGTATAAGAAGTTAAATATTTCTGATAGGAACTGGATCAGAATTGTGAATAAAAGAATGAATCCTTATTGATAATGCCTAGTTTCTAATTCTGCCCCAATGTGGGTACAGTACCAATAGCTGAAACTATACAAGAACTATAAACTCCCTGGATATTTGAGAGATCTAGGACTCTCCCTAGCCACAATACCAACTAACTATCCTTCAATTCCCTTTGCCCTATCTTTATATTCTTCAAGATCTAACTAACTACTAACAACTTCTGTTAGTTGGTTATTTACAATGAAAGTGACCTATTAAGGGTTATGCTCCTATACAGCTACCGTGTGCCTCCTCTCATAGACCTTAATAATAGGAGGTCTATTCCTATCAATTTCTTTCTTATATTAGTCCTTTGATATCAATATGTTTTTGTATGAACTGTGATGTAACAGAACAATGGGATTTCACTTAGAAGGTTTTAGACTGTCATCATTTTCTGCAACACAAGCAACCTCTAAAGGTGTTCAAGTGCCAAAAGGATACCTTGTTGTCTATGTTGGATATAAAATGTGGAGGTTTGTAATTCCTATGTCATATTTATACCAACCTCATTTCAAAAATTGTGACTGAAGCAAAATAATTTTTCAATGGTTGTCCTTGAGCTGAACATGGAACACACAACACATTTATCCTGAAACAGCTTTAGCCCCATGTTGCTATATTCTTCTATTTATGTGGCTCATTTTAGTTCCTGCGTTCAGCACCAGAGTATTTGTCTTTTGTTATTTTAGTGCTCCTTTCCATTTTACCATCACTACAAAATCATCCCCATTATCTAAGGGTCGTCAAATCTTCCATTTTCCTAAACAAGCGGTTGCATCACATGGATTATTAGTTGTTTCTTGGGCAGTCATAGAAGATATTGCCAATTTTAATGGATAGATCCACACAGATTCAATAATTATCCAACTACATTAAAATGGGACGACACTTGGTAACAAATATTAGTCAACACTTGAGGACCTAGATTTATTGTTTAGCTGTGATAAGGCAAGTTTTATTGGGGGCTGGTACAAAAACATTAAGCCTGTGTTTCTTGTATTATAAGATCACATCGTTTATTATTATATAACAAAAAAATAGTCATAGAAAAACATTGGTTCAGATAAACCATAGGTCAATGGTATGAGAAACAGCTTTTGCTATAGAAGGAGGCTGTGTTTATCAAGGGAAAAATTAAACCTTGAAGTTTGGTTCATTGTTATTAATTGCATTCCATCCATAGCAGGAAAGGTACACCTCATGTGCAGTCAGCGCTTTGGCACCACAAACTTTAAATTTCGTATGCATGTTGTGAATGTTAACTTATAATAAAATTTAACTTTGCCCAAAATAAATTAATTTTTCTCCTTGGTCCTAAGAAAAATACTTTCGATCGTTATTTGCTAGGAATCACGTGTTCTATTCAAGACTTGAAATTTATCAGGACAACCAAGTCTGTTTTTTCTTATAGCAAGCAACCTGTCTTGTATAGGGTGAAGTGAATATTGGCATGGGCAATGTAACTAATAAAAAAAACACAAAGGAGGCACTTGAGTAGTTGAATTCTTTGTAAGTAAACAAAAAAGAAAGGAACAAATTTGTCATTCTAATAGTCTTTTCTCTTTCCTATTTCTCAAAAATGGGTGATCTTTACAAATTCAGAAGATGCCTATTCTACAAAATGTCTCTATAAATCTGTTAGTCTTCTACAGTACAAGATTTATAGTCCACTCAAGTGTGAAGTTATGTTTTGGAAGACATCTTCGCCGCAAGGAATTGTAAGACCACCCATGGGATGATCATATCCAAACTCTTCCTCAGCTTGACTCAACAAGTCTTGGAATGAAGGATGGACTAAATATGAAATGGGGATCACAAACCGCTTCATTCTCTCTCCAACATAGACTGCAAGATATCCCTTTGGTACCTCCACAGCTTTTGAGGATGCCTTTCTGATACCGGGTAAACGAAAACCCATTGTTGTGTTGTATTTGCTGAGAGTTGAGAAGAAAATGGTCTAAAACAGACTTGAAGGTTCAGACTTACGAATTTTGAATGCTTCAGGATGTGAATGATTTGTGTTGGTGCTAAAATGCTTGCAACCATGAATATATATATAGATAAGAGGATATGTAATAAGGCTACTTGAATTATTGGTGAAGGAGGACTATGAGATAAGAGTTGTGGGACCAGCTGAGAGACAAGGGCATATGGTAATGTCTTAGAGGACTCTCCCATGGATCAATGTAACATGTTATGGTCGAAAATATAAGTCCTACCTTCTTAAGCAAAAGCTATTGGATTCAGCCTCGTTTTCTACAACCCAAGCAGGTATTATTAAACGGGCATCGTTTTCTACAACCCAAGCAGCCTCCAAGGGGGTTGAAGTACCAAAAGGCTATCTTGCAGTCTATGTTGGAGATAAGATGAGGCGGTTTGTGATTCCAGTATCATACTTGAACCAACCTTCATTTCAAGATTTACTAAGCCAAGCAGAAGAAGAATTCGGATATGATCATCCAATGGGTGGTCTCACAATTCCATGCCAAGAGGACGAGTTCCTAAACGTCACCTCTCGCTTGAATGAGTTGTAAATCATGCTACTGGAGATAGATAGATTAGATGAGGAAATTTTGTACAGAAGGCACTTTCTTTTATTGTAAAGATTTTCCATTTTGTTCTCTTGTAGAATTCCATTGGAATTTGAAACCTGTTGCCTGAATGAGAGTGCAACACAAGACATTTTTAAACAGTTTTTGCTTTTTCCAAATCTCAATGAATTCTATATACAACAGTGTCATTATCAAATTTCTGTGCATATATATATTAGAGGGGCAGAGGATGATACCTCGCCCTGGTCTCCAAATTTCAATGGGGATTAAGAGCACTAATTCTATTGGAGATATTTACTAATCTTGATAATGGTCATTACCGCTGCCCTATTTTATTTCAAAATCCATCCTTGAGCCGAATAATAAACACACAACACATTTGTGCTGAAACAGCCTTTGTAACTTGTGTCTAGACTTTTCGAAAATATGTGGTTCATTCTGTTCTTGATCTCCAGCTTTAAGCAACAAAAAATTATCTCACTGTCCAATTCTATCATCCCAAGGGCCACCAATTCTTTTTATTTTTATCTATTTATCTATTTATGGTATACAAATTCTGATCTAAAGATCATAAGCTGCCACGTCCACATAGTATCATTTGCTATGTCTTGTTATTTGCCTAGGTATCGATGTCTTAGGAATTCTCCCTTCTATTACATCTCTACTCTACTAAATGCTCTACACAATCCACCCCTCTATGTTAGACCTAAATTAACCTATCAATGTGGTATTGGTTTTCCCCTCTCCTGAATGCTCTAACCCACAATTCTCATCACACGCCTCAACAATCATAAATTAGCAAAGGTACATGATATCTATTTGTTCTCTTATTTCAATCTTCATCATATTCTCCTGACCTATAGTTTCGAGACATTTTTGTAGATAAAGGTCTTCTTTGCTGCATTTCTCTTCATTCTCATAACAAAATCTGGGAGCTGCAGAGGCCATCAAATTTGCGACACATGGAGACGATGATGAATCTCCTAAAGGGTAAGGGAATGATTTTTCAGACACAAATGCTCCGAAAGATGGTGTTGAAGAATGGCCTGGACATAAGCAGATTCATTTTTTCTTTTTTAATTTTGTCATGTGGGAGTCTTATGATTGATGGTCCAATGAACAAGTCTAAAATTGATCATCTTGACAAAGAGAACTGAAGCGGTGAAGGCAAAGCAATCAGAACTGAATCGCATTTGTTAATTTCTTGTAGGAAATTTCAGAGTATTATGGATGAGAAAATAAAAGAGACTGAACCTTTGCAACAAACACTATGCAAGCTAGAGCATTAATTTGATACTCTGAACAAGAAAACTAATAATCCTTGTGATACTGCTGCTTGTGAAGGAAATTGGAGGATTTGATGATCCTTAGAAAATGGGGATGATTTTGCAGTGATGGTAGAATCTGAATGGAAAGGAGCACTAAAATAACCAAAGACAAATACTGTGGTGCTGAAAGCAGGAACTTAAATGAGCCACATAAATAGAAGAACTAGCAACATGTTTAAGAAAGAAATGTTTAACTTCTTATACTTCAGAATGCGAAAGTTTTGAGAACCCATGAAATAATGTATAAATACTTGCAAAGGGCTTCTATATTTCAATTATAATCCACAATAATGAATGATGAATGATTTTTGATGGGGCTATAAAGGGGTCTACAAAGAGACAAGGGAAAACATGGTATTGTCCATTCCAAGTTTTTATTGTCCATTTCTGATCACATTGCAGTACACATGAGATGTCTCAAGTGTGTCTGGAACACAATAAACAAGCCAGCTACATAATGCTAAGCTTTAGGTATAGAATGGTACACATTTCTGATATCTCATGGTTTCAATTCTAAGGTGGTGGCTACAATATATCTTGCTTGTTCATAAAAAAAAGTGGGGCTCTAAACCACATAATTTCCTCACCTTTGATAAAAGACATCAAAGACAGTACCATGTGATGCTTCATGCTTGTGCCTCTCATCACTAGACCGCATTTGGATATCACCTCATCAATCATTTCTTTATCTAATATTTTCCAAGGTCCTCTCTTAATCTATATATAGAGATGGTTATGGAAGCAGTCACAAACAATTCAAGTCCTTTGCATTTTTGAAACATAGCATACTTCCTACACAAGTCAGTTGAAATCATTTTCTTGATCTGCAATGGGTTTTCGTTTGCCTGGTCTTCAATGGCGCAGCGATGTTCCAAAGGGCTATCTTGCAGTCTATGTGGGAGAAAATGAAAAGAAGCGGTTTGTGATTCCTATATCATATTTGAACCAACCTTCAATCCAAGATCTGCTTAGTCAAGCTGAACAAGAATTTGGATTTCATCATCCAAAGGGTGGCCTTACAATCCCCTGTAGAGAAGAGGTCTTCCTAGATATCACTTCTCACTTGCATAGGTTGTAGAGGAGAAGATTGAAATGTAGAAGGTCAATAACCAATCCAATTTTGTAAAGAAGACATTGTTGAGCATTGTAAATATTTTATCATTCAATTCTTGTACTTCGAGATTTGGAAAGATTGATGTACCCTGACAGAAAAATTTATAAACAGATTATGGGAACCATTTATTTTCTAATTTTTCTCATGACCCCTTATCAGTTTAGTTTTGGTAGACTATAGGTATACTTGCAGGATCATATTTTTTATTAGTGCACACACCTAATTAGTGACTACCTCTGGGGTCCAGGTTAATGATCTGCATGTTTAATGCTTCCTTCTATATATTGCTTTTGTTGAAAGCACATGAATTGAATTTTGTTTCTCCAAGTTATTTTTAACAAATATTTATTTAGATTCATGATTAAAATCCAACAATTTATTATTTATTTAAATATGCATGGAAATAATTCTAGTACCCATGAAACACTAATAAGTAATTTATTCATTTTATTGCAGTCGTTCTAATACAGTCAAGAATAGTTGCATCAAAATGACCTTGAACTCATGATCTATTAACGTGGAGTGTCTTCTTCTGTTATGTTTGATCAATATATTTATGAGGGAACACGAGGAGTTATACTTGAAACAATAATATTTTTTTAAAAATATTCATAAAAGAAGTAAAGTAAACCAATTCCTTTCTCTGTTTTTTGTCTTTTTAGATAAATAGCAGCTGTTAACCGTACACTGTAAAGTGCATAAGTGTGAGAGCATTTCCAAAAAAAAAACAAGAGAGAAGTTTGATATTGCTCAAGTATTATAAAATTTAAAGCATTAAATAAAAATTCTCACATTCACATTAAGAACTATGTAATATGCCTCAGAATGCACGTCCCTCCAACCATGAAAGTCCACCTTTACTGTAGAGTAGTATCTCTTGGGGAGATGCCTTGAAGTTTTTGTTTAGTTTCTGTTATTCAGGTTTTTGCAATTACTTATTCAACAAGTTTTAAGTTTTCACTCCACAGTCCACGCACACAAAACAAGAACTTTTAATTATGGTCTATTTAGATAAACTTCTTCATTAGCACTTATAAGAGAAGAAAATATGAAGTAAAAATGAAATAAGCTTCTTCATAAACTAAAATTAACTTATGTATAATTTATACAAGTTTTCTCATATTAACTTCTCCAAAAACTATTTTTTATTTTATGTATATGCTAATTTTAAGTTATAGAGAATCTTATTTCATTTTTCCTTCCTATTTTTCTCTCCTATAAGTGCTTATAGAGAAGTTTACCGAAACATGTTCTTACTAATACAGAGCTAAACAACATGGATATCTGCGAGACCTCCTTTAATTCAAGCAGTCCTTGCAATCAACAACATATAACTTTGCCAGCTGAGCTAAACAGCAACTCCAACTCAAACTATCCTCCCAAAATACTTATCTGGTTGTTGTCATTACTTCTTAAATATCAAAGATCGATGTGATGGTGCGGCTTAATTAGGAAAATAGAAGACTAGATGGCCCTTGGAAAATGAAGAATGGTTTTGCAGGGATGATAGTTATCCTGTGATACTGAATGAGCCACATAAATTGAAAATTCTAGCTACAAGTGGCAAAAGTTATTTCAGCACAAATGTGTTGTGTTCCTTGTTCGGCTCAAAGATCGATGGATTTTGAAATAAAACAGGGCAGCAATAATGACCATTATCAAGATTGGTAAATATCTCCAACAGATTTAGTGCACTTAATCCCTATTCAAAGCCAATAGTCTGTTATATATGGACAGAAATTTGATAATGATACTGTTGTATATGCTAGAATTCATTGAGCTTTGGCAAAAGCAAAAAGTGTTTAAACAATGTCTTGTGTTTCATTCTCATTCTGGAAAAAGGTTTCAAATTCCAATGGAATTCTACAAGAGAACAAAATGGAAAATCTTTACAATAAAAGAAAGTTCCTTCTGTACAAATTTGCCTCATCTAATCTATCTCTGTCTACAATAGCATGATTTAGAACTCATTCAAGCGAGAGGTGATGTTTAGGAACTCATCCTCGTGGCATGGAATTGTGAGACCACCCGTTGGATGATCATATCCGAATTCTTCTTCTGCTTGACTTAGTAACTCTTGAAATGAAGGTTGGTTCAAGTATGATACTGGAATCACAAACCGCCTCATCTTATCTCCAACATAGACTGCAAGATAGCCTTTTGGTACTTCAACCCCCTTGGAGGCTGCTTGGGTTGTAGAAAATGGTGCCCTTCTAATAATACTTGCTATGCGAAAACCCATTGTTTTCTACTGATGTCAAAAGCCTTCGAAAAGAAAGAAATATTTGAATTCTGATACTTGAGGAATGCAATGACTTGTGTTGCTTGAGAACCAAAGAAATGTTGTATATATAGTTTCCAATGGACTCAGCAATCCAATACCACACAATTATTGATTTTTGGTGTGGCACCAATGGAGTCTACCAATAGACAAGGGATCACATGGTATTGTCTTAGAAATCCCTTTCATGGATTAGGAAGTTCTACTGGAGTGCATACCCCACCTTCTTAGATAATGTCCAACAGATTTACTCACTTGAAATTAAAGACATCACCAAAAGTGAAACCTAATGCTTGTTCATTCATTATGGTATAGCTCTTTCAATGATAGACATGTCACATGTTTCTTTAGATAAATGACAACGCTATTGGTATATCTACCATCCACCAACTAATATCTGAGTGTGACTAAGCAACCTGAAAACCATGAGCAGACTCAATTGGAATTCAAGGTAAGAAGAGAACCGGTATTGAATACATGATCATGAGGCACTATGAACCACACTTTTTGTGTATGTCAAATTTTAAGCACCACCATGTGAACTTGAATACATGAAGTTTGCAGTCCCCACCACACCAAATAAATGTCAACATCATGCTATTGGATTTTCTTTTACATAGATAGGTGGGACTTGTATTATCTACCATAACATGTTACGTTGATTAATAGGAGAGTCCTCTAAGACATTACCATATGCCCTTGTCTCTCAGTCGGTCCCATGAGCATGACTCCTGTCTCATCCACCAATAATTCAAGTAGCCTTCTACATATCGATCCTTTTATCTATATATATTCACGGTTGCAAGCATTTTAGGACCAACACAAATCATTCACATCCTGAAGCATTCAAATTTCAAAAGCCTTAACTTTCAAGTCTGTTTTAGACAATTTTCTTCTCAAGTCTCAACAAAGACAATACAACAATGGGTTTTCGTTTACCCGGTATCAGAAGGGCATCTTCAAAAGCTGTGGAGGTGCCAAAGGGCTATCTTGCAGTCTACGTTGGAGAGAGAATGAAGCGATTTGTGATCCCTATATCATACTTGGTCCATCCTTCATTCCAAGAATTGTTGAGTCAAGCTGAGGAAGAGTTTGGATATGATCATCCCATGGGTGGTCTTACAATTCCTTGCAGTGAAGATGTCTTCCAAAACATAATAACTTCACACTTGTAAAAGACTAGTGTAGATTTGTAGAGACATTTTGTACAATAGGCATCTTCTCAATTTGTAAAGGTCACCCCTTTTTGAGAATAGGAAAAAAGAAAAGACCATTACAATGAGAATTTTGTTCCTTTAATTGTTGTTTAATTACAATGATTCCAACTACTCAAGTGGCTCTTATATGTTTTCTGTTTATTAGTTACATTTCCAACATTCACTTCATAAGCAAGGTTGGTTGCTATAAGAAAAACCAGACTTGGTTATCTTGATAAATTTCACGCATGAACAGAACGCGTGATTCCTAGAAAGGGAAGAGCATAAGTACTTTTGCTAGTACCAAGAAAAAAGATTAATCTATTTGGGGCAAAGTTAAATTTTATTAGACTTAATTGCACGTTGATTCCCTCGTATCTCAGGATTTCACAAATTTTATCCCTTAACTATTTTATTTTGTATATTTTGTCAAGTTTTGAATATTTTACTATGTTATTAGTTTACTGCGAATATAAACTCATAATATGACATTCCACGTAATCATTTATGTGACAAAGAAATTAAATTATATTTTTTTTATTGTACTTTTAAAAAATGCACATTTTTCTACCCAATCACTTTTTGCACATATTCTCTCCAAAACATTTTCTCTTACTTCTCAAATTTTTCCATAACATTTTGTCCTGCACATAGTAATTTACTATCAATATAGTACATTTCAAATTAATTTTATTTTTGGAGATAAAATCATTACTTGTGGTTTACTAAAATATAAATTATATTCTAATATGTTAAAATTAATGAATTGAAATATAAAAATAATATCAAATTAAGTAGATATTAAAAATAAATTATAAACCTCTAAGTAAATTATATATAATTTTAAAAAGTACAAAGTTATAAGTAAATTAGTTAATTGAAAAGTAAGAACAATATTAAAAGTAATAAAAATGGTTTTTTATAATAATTAAAAATAAATTATAAAAATAAACTATATGTCATTACATTATTTATATAAAAATTAAATACATTACTTAATTTGAGTTATGTAACTAAAAATAATTTAATTACCTTAATTTAAAATATTTTTCATTATATTAATTAATATTCTTCATTTTGTTAGTTATATAAATACTGAACTAACTAAAATTAATAATAATGACTAAAATTAAATATAGCTATATTTGAAAAGACTTAATATATGTTTAGGCCTTAAAATATTTTTTATTATTTTAATTATTTTAATTAATAATTTTCATTTTATTAGTATTTTTAACATTAAACTAATTATAATTAATGATACAAAAGACTAAAAACTAGACATATTCATATCGGTAACAACTTAAAATATATTTAAGGCTAAATAATATATAAATATTATTAAATATATGGTTATTTATTATACATGACAAATAATTTTCTATTTTCTCAAGATACTTTGCAGTTCCTTTTAAAACTACAGGGACAAATGTGAAGGTGTACCTCTTCGTGGCAAACCAACAAAAGTAAGGAGATTTAAATTGTTACTCAAAGAGTAAAGAAATTATCTTTTTAATTTTCCCTCAAACGAAATATATATTTTTCTCAACTAATAATTTTATATTTTATCAATTATATTTCTGTCCAAAATTAAAATTATATGGCATTATATGATTTTTATATAAACCTGGCTCAACTCATCTTTTGTCTCATATATTTAATAATATTTACATACTATTTATTATGTTTCTAATAATTGACATTTTAATCAAATTGAGTCTCTTAATTAGAAATTAATAACTAATATATAACATAATTAAAAAATTATTTAAAATTATTTGTTACTGATTATAAATCATAACAATATTATCAGAGTTGATTAAAATTCTAAATTATTTATTACTCAATACAAATTTTCAAATTAAAATTGTCTGAATTGATTTTTTCCTATTAAAATATTTAATGAAATTTTAATTCTATTATTATTATCTTTAACGTGTTAAATTAGTTGTTATGTATCCTCTACATTTAAAATATAATAATGACACCAACATATATTTATAATTTAAAAGGACAATTATAGCTATAAATCACATAAAATAATTAGTTATTCTTTTCTAATATTTAGTTACCTATCACATTATTTTCCAGGATATATATTACATGATAAAATAGTTGGAAACTAGTTTTAAAATATTTGAAAATAGAACTCCCTCAATCGAATTACAACATAGATTGCGTAAAACAAAAACATAGCAAGGGTATCTGATAAAATATTAAATAAAATATAATAATAATGTAAAAATAAAAGCAGACATTTTTAATGCTTTGAATTTTATAGGTGTTATATTATTAAATTAAATAATTGAAGTGTATTGCTAGATTATACCTGTCTTTTAAATTCAGGTATATTTTAAAAGTATAATTTTAAATTTAATGATTGATTTAAATTAATTTAAATATAATTGATTTAAACTCAAGAAAAAAATAGATTATGTATTCAAATACAAATAACGGTATATAATAAATTTATTAATTTTTATAATAATTATCTGATCAAATTTATCCAACAATAAATTAGATGTGGTCGGATGAGATTATTTCAGTGGAAGACCATTAAATTAGTATGAAACATGATAATTGTATTTAAATTAGTATTGAATAAGTGATGACTTAAATTTTTAATAAAATATGATAATATTTATATAATTTTTAGTTAGTAACTGATCATTTTAAATTGTATTTAGTTAGTAACTTAATCATTTTAAATTAATCATTAACATATAACTTAAGTTATATGTTAATGATTAATTTATAATTAAGACATTCAATTTAATTAAATGTAAGTTATTGGAAAAATAATAAATAGTATATAAATATCATTGAATATATAGTTATTTATAATATATTATAAATAATTTTCTATTTTTCTCTGGATAATTTGGGGTTCCTTCTAAAACTGTAGGGACAAATGTAAATATGTACCTCTTAGTAGCATACCAACAAAAATAAGAAGGATGGAATTGCTTCTCAGAGTAAAGAAACTATCTTTTTAATTTTTCCCACAGAATAATAATATATTTTGTTCAAATAATAGTTTTATATTTTGCCAATTTATATTTCTGTCTAAAATTAATAGTAATATATAGCACAATTTTTTACATCTTCCGTTTTTTTATTTGTTAATTTTCAGATATATATTTTATTTTCTTTTAATTTAACATTCAAATATGAGTTATTCAATAATATTTTTAAAATAAAATATAAAAGGTAAAAACAGATTATGACTACTTACTCATAGAATAATTTCATCCATTTTTTTTGCTCCACACACATCCTTTTTGACCAAATTTTTTATGAAATATTTATAGATAATGTTGTTTAACTATTACCTACGAAAATTTATGTTATCGATATACCATGGGTAACATTTCTATAACCGGCACATCAAAATTCATGGATAAATATTTGTCGAGTACCTCACCTTTTATATTTTAATTTAACAGTTTTATAAATTAACTCATATTTAACTGCTAGATTAAAAAAGAATAAAAAGTAAAGATTGAGTTATTATCAAAATAATTTGATTTGTTATATATATATATATTATAAGAATAGATTTTTTATATAAAAATAAGAATAATCAATTTCAATCTTTAAATTTAGACAGAAGATTGAGATAAAATTACTCATGTAAAAAATTTACTTAAGTGGGTGTACTTCCATCACCATCATTATCACAATTATCATTATTGTTGTTTTAACTTTTATTATTATTGTTGTTAACATTGCTATTGGTGATAACAATAATGACAACGACAAAAAAAAATGGTGACATAATGATAGTAAGAATGTACTACCATCATCGACCTCAACATTGACAATGATAGTGGTAGTAAAGATGGGCTATCACTACATCTCCACCACTGTTTTTCTCACTTCCATGTCTATGCCATTAGTGTCATTGTTGTTGCCTCTACAGTCGACATCACCATCATCGTTGTTTTCTCCCTACTGTTATTATTATCATTATTGTTGTTATTGTTTTGACTTCCACTATCGGCAATAACAACAACGATGGAGGCTAAGGCAACAATAGTAATAATGGTGGTAATGGGAATCACAACCACTTAAATAAATTTTTAAAATATATATATATTAATTTCAATTTTTTATTTATAGAAAGAACTAAGTTGTTGTGAGATAATTATGCAAGCACAATGGATGAGTTAGTTAAGAATCACAAAGCTTCCAAAACAAGCATTAACTCCAAGGTTTCACTTGCCTGAAGTGCACCACACTTGATTGCTAACATCACCCCTCAACTTTGTTATTTAAATAAAACCATTTGGATTTGAAATTAGTTGCCTTAAAGAAAAATGAGAACTGGGTTGTGTTACTCTTGTCAGTTATCTATACTAATAGTAACAACATCCCATCTAACTGACAACATTAATAGATCATTAAACCTTTTTAACATACAAATGCCTGCCGGTTTTAATAATTTCCCCCTCCGAAGAATTCTCTTGACCCTTGTCTCAATAAACCCTAGCCTTACCACGTAATAGACACGCCAAAGACTCCTTCAAAACGCACCCTCTAACCTTCCTACATTTTCTCACTATCAATACTTTCCTCTAATTTCATCAACTTTTCAAGCTTTGAATAAACTAAAATCTTGAGACCCTTGAACTTTCCCTTTTTTTTTTTTTGCCATTTTCAATTTTTTATTTTTATTTTTCACCAATATGCTTTTCTTTTAGTTATTCCTCTCTCCTAATAACAATCTTTCTTTCACCCCAAAACCCAATATTCACTAATCACCATCCATTCATATCCCCCTTATATATATATCTCTCTCACACATACTCTTTCTTTTTCCTTCATACCATTTTCACACTTTTTTTTGGTTTTCCTCCCTCCCTTCTTCAATGGGCAATTGTTGCTCTCAAGGCAACGCTGCCGATGGCCCGGCTGATGATGCCGTGGCCGATAACAAGGGGGAAACCAACAAACAAGGTAGCACCCGTGAAAATAACAATGATAATGATAATGATTCTTCCGCAAACACTACTACCACACCACCGATGTCAACAGCACCGCCAACGGTCACACCACCTACCTCAAAATCATCAAAACCCGGCGCCATGGGCCCCGTCCTTGGTCGGCCAATGGAGGACGTGAGAGCCACATACACCATCGGAAAAGAGCTAGGAAGAGGCCAATTTGGCGTGACACATTTGTGTACGGACAAAGCCACAGGTCAACAATTTGCATGCAAAACCATTGCCAAGAGAAAGCTTGTAAACAAGGAGGACATAGAGGATGTGAGAAGAGAGGTGCAAATCATGCACCACCTCTCATCTCAACCTAACATTGTGGAACTCAAAGGTGCCTATGAGGATAAACAATCAGTGCATTTGGTCATGGAGCTATGTGCTGGTGGTGAACTTTTTGATCGTATCATTGCTAAGGGACATTACACCGAACGTGCTGCGGCTTCATTGTTGAGAACCATAGTGCAAATTGTTCACACTTTTCATTCCATGGGTGTCATTCATAGAGATCTTAAGCCCGAGAATTTCCTCTTGTTGAATAAGGATGAAAATGCACCCCTCAAGGCCACAGATTTTGGTCTATCCGTTTTTTACAAAGAAGGTTTTTTTCATTCTATTTTTCTCTTTTTCACACCCTCATTCTTATAATATTTTTCTTTGCATTAATTCTAACAAGAGACTTCATTTCCATGCATGAGGTAACAAAAATATAATTTTTTGTAAATTACTCATTATTTTAGCTTTTCAAAACAATTTAATATCCAATTTTATAGCATATATTAAATGTAAATGTTTTTAGAGAAAAAGAGATTGTTTATTAAACAAAAGCACTCTTAATTTGCATGGACTAATAATGGTTTTTTCATGTTTAGCTGCATCTCATAACTGACATTAATAAAACTCATACCTTGAACACCAGAGTTTAATATATAATACTTGTTCTCAAATTTTTCATTTAAAGACATTTAAGTTAAAACATTGTGATGAAGAAAATGATTCATATATATATGATTGCAAGAGGAAAATATTAGGAATATGCAATGTCTTATGCAACATGAAGCAGGTTTTAATAGCAAACATATTTATGCTTTAAACAGGAGAGACATTCAAAGACATTGTTGGTAGTGCATACTACATTGCTCCCGAGGTCTTGAAGAGGAAATATGGGCCAGAAGTTGACATATGGAGTGTTGGTGTCATGCTATACATTCTTCTATGTGGTGTCCCTCCCTTTTGGGCAGGTCTATATATTTTATATTTTTATTTATTTAAAATAACCACCTTCTGCTCAACATTGTGTGAATACATGTTTGGTTTAAGACGAGCTTCTTTAAAATTAGGTTGAAATACTAATTATCGTTATTTTAGATAAATATTTACATGTTTAGTTCTATATTGAAAAATTAATTTTGGATTTGGAATTAATTTTGAGTTAAAACAATTTTAGATAATTTTTACGTTGAATAAAAACTTTTAAATTATAGCTCAAGTTATGATTTTTATTGAATTATAGTCAACAAAATTGCAAAATATTACTACCATAATTCTCGTCATGTGATTGCAGAAACATAAACATTGAAAACCACGGTAGATTTTAAATTTGAGTTAGACACATTAGTCCTTAACTATATAAAATTTTTTTAGTCCCCCAAAAATCACAAATGTAGGTTCGTTGTGGACTAATACGACCTATATTTATGTTTCTTAGGTAGCAATGTGAGCTTTTCTTATGTTATCAGAGACTAATGCGTCCAACACTATATTTATTAGGAACTGAAAAATAAATAACACTCTTCTAAAATTTATTATGTATATATATATATGCATAGCTTGAAGCTGAAAAAATGAATTGGTTTGGCAGAATCTGAACATGGTATATTCAATGCCATCCTAAGAGGCCACGTTGATTTTACAAGCGAACCATGGCCTTCAATTTCACCTGCGGCAAAAGATCTTGTAAAGAAAATGTTGAACTCAGACGCCAAACAAAGATTGACAGCATTCGAAGTTCTAAGTAAGCAAAAATTTTTCACTTTCAGTTCTTTTTCTTAAAAATTGCTTGAATTCATTTACAGTTTCTTGATTTACTAACAAAATCAATTCTAATAATAATGAATGAATGAACTTGTTATGTCAAAAACAGATCATCCATGGATCATGGAGGGTGGAGAAGCACCAGATAAACCACTTGACAATGCTGTACTCAATAGGCTCAAACAATTCAGAGCAATGAACCAATTCAAGAAAGTTGCTCTAAGGGTACAACTTATTCTGGCCTAATTCTTGTTAAGATATGCTTTTGATACCTTTAGATAAAGTTGTTTTAGCAATTCTAGCTTGACATAGTATGATGATTCTCTTCTCACCAACAATTTTTGTTAGTCAGCACATTTCTCTTGCTCCACAAAGCATGTTAGAAAATGTGTGAACAAAGCAACATGACATTAAAATTTTCAAATGAATAGGTCATTGCTGGATGTCTATCAGAAGAAGAGATCATGGGATTGAAGGAAATGTTCAAGGGGATGGACACTGACAACAGTGGAACCATTACAGTTGAAGAGCTCAAGCAAGGGCTTGCAAAGCAGGGAACAAAGCTGACAGAACTAGAAGTTAAGCAACTAATGGACGCTGTAAGTTGTTCTTCTCCCCCATTTTTCATACATCTGAAAAGGGTTATTACTATCATATACCCAACTTTTCTTTCATCTCATTTTTATCCCAATTTTTCTTTTTATCTCTCTTCCTTTCCGTTCAAACCATTTGTTATATCTTTTAATTTCTCTCTTATTTTTTTCTCTATATCTCTCTCTTCTTACTATAGTCCTAAACTGAAAAATTGTTACATAATCTCAAACCACCATGATTCTTATAGCTCTTGGCATGACACATAATCAAGTTTTATTAATTCTTTCTCATAAATTGAAAATTTCGATTATATTTTATATAAAAGTTAATTGAGACCATGATCATGTAGCAATTTTGAAACATGTAATAATTTCTTTCAATTATACAAAATAAAATTACAAATATTTTAGATAATTTGAACCTTCTCAAATTGTTTCTTGGGATGTACATCCATAATTTCCCATCTGAAAAACCATATATCACCAGTTCTAATAGTACTGCTAGATCACAATCATTTATACATATAGGTTTTCTCATTCTTCTACAAATTACAGGCTGATGCTGATGGCAATGGAACCATAGATTACGACGAGTTCATCACGGCAACAATGCACATGAACCGACTGAACAGAGAAGAACATCTTTACACTGCCTTCCAATACTTTGATAAAGATAACAGCGGGTAAGAAATTCAACTAGATTGAATATACATGCATGCCACCCCTTTGTAAACTACTTGGTGGTTATAAAATCAAGGTTCTAATATCATTTTTATGCCACAAAAAAATCAGTTTCATTACCACTGAAGAACTAGAACAAGCTCTCCGTGAGTACAACATGCATGATGGCAGGGACATCAAGGAAATCCTTCAAGAAGTTGATGGAGATAATGTAAGTGCTACACATAATGAATTGCATTGTTGTACTTTCTATGGAAATTACTTCCACGTGAGAATAAATATATCCTGTCATTCACGTGACATGTTATATTCAAACTTAGCATCTATCTCTCTTCTAGTATATGTTAAAAAACAATAGTTCTTAAGTACTGTTTGTTCTATTCTTGGATCAGAATTGAAGTTTGCATTAAAGGATTACACTGATTACCTATACAAACTCTAATTCTAATTGAAAAACATTAGAAAATAGCAAAAAAAACTATAGAATTGTATTTAAGTTTTGTCCAATATTAAATACATGTTTAACATCTGGTAGGAGAAAGAAAGACAAAATTTAAACATGACCTTGTTATGTTAAAATTTAACGAGAGAGGATTAATTTCCTTTTCATTTCATATTTACTGTTAGTAATTATGAGGAACTTGTCATATTGTACAGGATGGCCGCATTAACTATGACGAGTTTGCGGCAATGATGAGGAAGGGAAATCCAGAGGCACTGACTAAGAAGAGGCGTGACTCATTGCCTTTGCCTTAGTGGGGTGAGAAAGATACATAAAAAGGGTTCATCTGTTTCAGCCATGTGGTTTTCTTCCGTGGAGAAGCTGGTGGGGGAATTAAAGAATGATCACGAACTGCATTGCAACAAGGCATTGTTGGTTGGGAGGGAGTATTGCTGAGGAATAGGAGATGGATGGAAACAACAAAAATGTTAAAAGAAGAGAAGGAAATGGGGAAGGGGAGAGGAGGAGAGAAAAACATAAACAAATGCTTGAGAAATGTTAACATACTCTAGGTGATTGGCTGGTTAACATACTTTTTTTCTTTTGATTTTTCCTTACCTGTGAAAAATTGTAACATGTCATGTATTCATATTACAGCCCACATAATTAGGAATCAAAAAGGGTGTTTAATTTGTTTATGTATTATATTTCCTTTTCAATTCTAGGCGTAAATAGTTTGTGCTAGGTTTCATATATTTTACTGAATTATATATGATGACCATGCTCACAGAACACTTGACATGGATTTCTTGGAGTTTATTTTCCTTAGTTTTCAATGATCACTAAATTATTATAAAGGATTCTTCACAGATTCTGAATTCAGCATACACCAGAACTTAATGGAAGCTCTTCAAAATAGACACAAGCTAGCACAATATATATTTTAATGGATATATAAAGGAATTTGAACAAGTTAGCACAATACACTTTGTACATACTATTTCACAAGCCATAAGTTAATATGTGATTTTATTGTACAATACACTTTATTCAAATGGTCTAAATTTCTCACTTCATAGTTGACAATATATACTTACCATTAGCCATATGCATTATATCAAACATAAGCATCTGGGACCAACCTAGGGATAACCATAGCTGACAGAGGCACTGCTTTTTGCAAAGTAAGTCCAAAGGCCTCATCCATGTTTAGCTCTACTCCATTTGGTAACTTCCAGTCAAAAGAATGCACCAAAGTGCCCAAAATGTACTCAACAACTCCAATAGCCATTCTATACCCTGCACAGATCCTCCTTCCAGCTCCAAAGGGAATCAACTCAAAATCAACTCCACTGGGATCAATTTTTGCATTCTTTCCTCTAAGAAACCTCTCTGGATTGAACTCTAGTGGGTTGGACCACACATTGGGGTCTCTCCCTATGGCCCATATGTTCACATTTAACCTGGTGTTCTTGGGGATGTAGTATCCATCAACATTGCATTCTTCAGCTGCCACTCTGGGAACACCAAGGGGTGTAGATGGGTGCATCCTATATGTCTCCTTGCAGATTGCTTCAAGGTATGGTAATTTAGGTAGGTCAGATTCAGCTAGTAGTCTTTCCCTGCCTATCACTTCATCCATCTCTTTCTGTGCCCTCACCAAGATGTTGGGGTTTTTCAACATTTCAGCTAGTGCCCATTCTATGATGCTAGATGATGTGTCTGTGCCTGCAGTGAACAAATTCTTGATAGGGAAAGATACATTAATGATTAGAACAGATAAAAGTTAACAAAGAAAGAAAACAATAAAAAAAAAGGTAAAATACAAATTTATAAAATATATTATCTCATAGTAAAAAAGAGAAGTTTTTTTTGTTTTTTTTTAAATTTCATAAACAAGATTCTTTAACGAAAGGAGAGAAATATATCCTAGTATCTTCAGGTATAAAGAGCCGGAAAGGGGTCATTTGTTTTCTAAATAGTTCTTAAAGAAATTCTAAAATCTATTAGATTAGTATAATTTCAAAGCTTACTGAAAATCAAAGTCTTGACCTATATAGGAATGCACCTTTGTGGTTAATTATGAATATGTTAATAGCTATTAGTATGCTAAGCTTTGTTCAAATCAATGTCTTGCCTATTCAACATCCCCAGAAAATAAGGTCAACAATTGAGCTTAATCAACCAGATCCCAAGCATTTTCCTTGACCCAACAAATTGAATTCGGTTAAACCAACAACATTATCACCTAAAAGGATTATATGAAAAGTAATCATGATTATAATCACATTTATCTCCTAAAAATATAAATGCAATATATAGCTTATAATTAACTAAGGACAATAAATATTATATAAAGATATACACTTTACAAGCAATTTTCAACTTTAAGATGCCTAAAATATTGTACATGATTTGAGCATTAGAATATCTTTATAGGTAAACCACCCTCACTATAAAGATAGTCAGATCGCTATGAAAGAGAAGAGAATGCAAGTAAAAAATAGAAGAGTCACCGAATTTGTGTAAGAACATTTTGCGCCTAGTGTAAGACTAAAATAAACTTTCTCCATTCGCACAATCAACATAATTGGCTAGTTAATAAATAATAAATAAAATGAATGTCACTTTCGATATAGAAGGATCGCCACGAAAAGGTTAAGAGAAAAATCTGAAAATGATCATTAAAAGGAAATTAGTTGCAAATCTGGGTCACCTCTTTCTGGTCACAGACGACATACAAACACAAGATGAGGTGATACCAAAATACATGACCGATGATGCATTAGCTTATTCCATCCCACCCTTCAAAGGTGAAGGTACATAACCTTTTAATAAATCCATGATAATATGGTTACGAGAGATAAGCGTGATTAGAATGTGTTTAAATAGCATGATATATCATATATGTATACAGATAGATCATGCATAAATAAAATGACCATCACTAACAAACCATTAAATGCTAAGGCTAAGGTGCAAGCTTTTAACAAATTCCAATAGAATTATTGTTAGCTTTTAATTTCATAGTTACATTATCATGTCAACATCATTGTATGCTACCACACAAATCATACCATTAGAAAATATTTCTCACAATTTGCTAATTAGAATAGTGAATAACTATTCTATTGATGTTCTTGAGATGAATGTCGAAGGAATATAATAATCGAAAGCATGAACTATTTCTCGCCAGTAATGGCATGATTCAAGCGTATGATAGGAAACATCAATGCTAATATTCCTTGATCATAAAACTTATATTTAGCACATGCGCGAGGGTGCACAACTGGTATTTGGTGCCCGACATGGCAGTGAATCAAAGGAAGACAATGAACATGGCAATGATAGCATCGAAGAGAATACTTCATCTGGGGCTAGCCATCAGTGGTTATAGAAGTTGCATGAACAACACATACTATCTAAAAAAGTAGCAATGTTCGATGCCAGGGTAAGGCATTCACCATGTGCTTCTGACTGAGGTGATTGGAAAATTGTAGTACCATTACATGCAAGCTAAATCAAATGCCTCAAGCATTCCCAACACCATCGTACAAAGATATAATGAATGTTTACTCTTATACACTGGATGAAGCGAAACTACTTGCACACTATCTAAAGTTAACTTATGACAATGATGCATAAAAAGTCTACACAAATATAATGTTGAAAGTGGTGACACAACGGCAAGATGTATGCAAGACTTTTATAATCTAACAAAGTATACAAAATAAGGTCGGCTTCTTCTCAAAGGATATGCGAGTTGAAGCTAGTTCGATCTCAGAAGATATGCATGCACTCAAACCCTTTTTAGGTTTCCATAAGTCGTTACACCAAACTCAACCTAGAGCTAAGCATTGATGGGTACACCAAACCCATTCCCGGTCTCGGGGGGCGACACATTGAGTTCAGCGTAGAGCCAAGCATCAAAGGGTTGATACATCAAACTCTCTCTAGATCTCCATGCGTCAATACTGATGGAGAAAAACCAATAATACATCATCAATGTGGCAATAACGCAACGAATATAAATTTTCCTTCTTGCAAGAATCTATAAGGAGTAATCAAAAGTATAATGATGGTAACAATGATAAGACTCACACAAGAGATACCAAGATTTTTAACATGGAAAACCCTCTCAATGTGAGAGGTGAAAACCATGGGTCGTCCAAACCAAAGAAATCAATCCATTATAATCAAATAAGGATACAAGAGTGTTTAATCAAAAGCACAAATTTGTGCATATAACCAGCCAACACAAACAAGCAACAAAACTTGCAAATGAAGAACAAGAAATAAGGAATAAGAAAGTGAAGAACTCACAAAATCGCGCTATTGTACAAGCATGATTTCTCACACCACCGACCTTCAAATCAAGATCCAAACGATTAAGATGTAGAAATCCAATGGTTAATGAAGTAGATATTGAGATTTTGACGTGACTGTTTTATGTAGAGATGAAAATAGAACACTTTCTTTCTCTTCCTCTCTCTCTTTTCTTTTGTCTACGAAAATTCACTCTCTCTCACTCTCTCTCAATCTCATAAGAGAAACCTAATGGACTTAAGGGTATTGGGTTTTTGTATACATAGTTTGGAGCCTAAAAATAACCCAATATATCTCTCCCATCACAACTATGTGTAGGTGATCGCTAGTCTGACAATCTCACAACAAGCTTTAAACATTCTTCTTATTAACACCTTGGTCATCATATCAGCACCATTATCATCAGTATAAACTTTAGCCAACTCTAACAGCTTAGCATCCTAAGCATTATGTATCCATTGATACCTCACATCAATATGCTTGGATCTAGAATGAAAAGTTGAATTCTTACCCAGATGAATTGCACTCTCACTACCACAGAATAAAAAGTACTTGTCTTGAACAAAACCAAGTTTCTTCAGTAATTTCTTCACCCAAAGCAACCCCTTGCATACTTTTGTAATGACAATAACTCTGTCTCAATAGTGAACAAAGCAACACATTTCCGTAATTTAGATTGTCAAGCCATAGCTCCCCCTACAAACTTAATCAAATAGCCTGAAGTGGACTTTCTGGAATCAATGTCTCCAACCATATTTGAGTCTGAGTATCCCACCAAAGTAGGCTTATCACCTCCAAAACAAAGCCTCAAATCACTAGTACTATGAGGATACCTTAAGATCCATTTCAAAGCATTCAAGTCTTCTCTACCTGGATTAGACAAAAATCTACTGAAGTACCAATAGCATGTGCAATATCTAGTGTTGTACACATCATTGCATACAATAAACTACCCACTACAGATGCATAAGGAACTCTACTCATATTAGTCTTCCCAACTTCATTTGAAGGACTATGTCTAGAACTCAATTTAAAATGAGTAGCAAGAAGAGTGCTAACTACTTCAGCATTTTTCATATGGAATCTCCGCAATACCCTTTTAATATAGTGTTATTATGACAATCAAAGTTTCTTTACTTGTCTATCATAACAAATGACTCGTTCAATTGCTTCTTTAACCTGTCAATTTTGGAAACACTTTTCCCAAAGAATAACGGTTCTCCACTTGCCCAAAGAATAATGGTTCAGGTGAAAACGCGCGAATCCCTATATCCATTCCTTCTGCTCAAGGTGCTTCGAGGAGGGAGGGGGGAACTAGGGTGGCATACTTCCTTCCGTCATCCACCTGATATTCCCTGCTCCACTTACCAATTTTGGCCAATCTTGCATCCCTCGATCATTGATCTCCTGCTATGTTATGTGATTTGGATTTTAATCCTTTTGTCCTCTTCTCTTTCCACATTATGGGTCATTAAGGCTTCGCAAATGTACCAGCCACGTAATAGTAGGAGGCCCAAACCACACTCGCATTATATTATGATTCAACTTGGGTGCCTTGTATGTTCCTGGTTGGTCCATATTTGAGATTAGGCCTTCAGCCGTTTGAAGTCTAAATCTTATTTGCTCACGCTTCCTGGACAATAATGCATGGGCCGACGTTATTTACCAAAATTGGGCCTTTAACTGTTGAGGCCCAAATCACAGTTGCCCCCTCTTTATTTGTGTTCTTTCAAGATAGATAATTTCATCTTCCTGAATGAACATGAATAAAGATTTCTTTCATTCAGTTTCAATGTGTAGATGAGTTTGGGCCTTAGGCCGAGTAGGAATTACTCTATGTGCTCTAGCCATGTCACTGGTCCAGGAACATAGGCACAAGGTTGAGCAAAGCATGTGCTGAAGATGTGTCACTAGCCTTTGACCTTGATGCTTGAACTAGTTTCTTTTAAGGTCTCACGAAGTCTTAAAACTTTGAAATTTGACAATGTCCTTTATCAGGGAAGGATCTCTTTTGATGACATCCGTTTTTCGAACACGACCCTTTCAGTCTCCATGCCGTAATGATCAGACATTATCATTACACTACTTCAAATGTTTCTCTTCATAAATGCAATGGAAATTTCTAAAGCGTGACAAATATGCTATCATATGATGATTAGGCTTCAATTGTTAAAGGCCCATTTTTATTACAAATAATAAAACTTATCACCTTTCCCACTTTCACTCACTTTGTAACCTCTTCGCATTCTTCTGTTCCTGAGCTTCCTTCCTTCTCAATCTTTTTGCTAAAGCTTCCTTACTCCAAACAACATGTCAGGTGCTCAAGATTTCGGCAAAGGAAACCTCTCTCAACCTATCCCTAGTGAGAATGTCCCAACTTTGGAGGATTCTTCTCTTTGCTCCTCTTCTATTTTAAGGTCAGAGACTCTCGCTATTGCCCTCAAATCTACGACATTAGCCTAGGATGCTTCTTTTTGGCCTTTTGTTTATTGCCCTCAAGAACGATATGGGTGGGTGAGTGCTGATATGAGTGGGTGAGTGCTGAAGTGAGGAAATATGACTTTGTCACTCTCCCCACCGACATGAAAACTTTAGCCAAGAGTGGGGGTTGGATTGACCCTCAGTTCAGGTCTAGCTTCAAACTGGCATATTACTCCCCTGATGAGCGCGTATGTCACGCGGCTAAAGAAGGAGACTTAGACTTTATTTATATGTACTAGACTCTCTTCAAGGACATGGGAGTGACCATACCCTTTGATGCTTTTTGCCGTTGGTGTTCTTGAATCCTTGAAATGGCCCCTTCACAGCTACACCCCAACGAGTGGGTAGCCATACAGGCTTTTAGCATAATTTGTCCTGTCGTATCCATCACGCCAACCGCCCTACTCTTCCTCAGCTACTATACCTCTCGGGTTGGCCCAACTATCGGCTGGGTCTCCCTCTCCCGTCTCTCGAAGGGGAGTCTTTTTAGTGTCTTCTTGGCCTCTTACAAAGGCTTCAAGAACCACTTTGTAAGGGTCGTGGCCATGGGAAATACCTCCTTCTCCACTGACTCTGAGCCTCTTCCCCTCTACCCCTCTACTGGAGGTTCACCTCCAAGTTTAAAGGGTTTAATCGAAAGGCTCTTTCTCCCGAGGAGAAGTTCGACCTCAGTCTCTTGGAAGAGCTTTCGAGGGGAATGAGCTGCAAAGAGTTGGTGGCCATATCATTTGATTCTCATCCTACCAAGCTTTTTAGGGGTAAGACTTGTATTTTTATTATTTGGTTCTAACTCGACCCGACGCCGAATGTATTAACTTATTTTTCTTATTGCAAATCTTCTCAGGAGGTAGGAGTTCAACCTCTACCCCTTGATGCAAAGGTCTCTAAAGAAGAGGGGGTTGGTTGTGGGGGCTGACTTCCCAGATTACAGTGCTGCTGCTGCCAAGACTAAACCACTTGTCACTCCGAAGGTGGCGGTAATAGCCAAAAAGACTTCTGCTGCTGCAGCCGACTCCGCTGCCCATAAGAAAGTAGCTGCTGGAAAGAAGTCATTGGTAAAGAAGGCTTCAACTACTGGGGTCGCTTTGGCAGACTCCATTCTTGTCAAGACTGCTACTCCTCTAGTGGAAGATCTACCTGCCCCAACATTACCGCCAGGAAGAGGAAAGTTATGGAACCAGCTGGGGAAGAGGTTTCCAAGAAAGGGAAAGCAATTGTTCCTCCCACATTGACCCTAAAAAGGCTTGTCCTTCCTCAATGGTTGGTTATGGCAGTCCCTTCATCGTCTATACTACTGAGACTGCTCCGACAGTCCCTCCACTACTTCTGGGAGACTTTGTGTGTTTCTCAACCCCTCCAGACTCTGACTCTTATTGGGGAATTGGGTTGGATCTATAGGGTGCGCTACCTGCTGATTTTGTGAAGCAGTTCGATCTTAAACTTCTCACTTCAGCAGGTTGCAAAGGCTTTATAGACATGGTAATGGCTTACCAACTTCGTTCCATGACCGTCATTGCGATGTGGAGGGAAACCCTTTATAAGGCTGAGCAGATGGCTATGGGAGCGGCTAATAAGTGGTAGGATTTGGAGAAGGCCTACAAGGAGCTTGAGGCATCAAGAGCTAAAGTCAGGAAGTTGAAAGCTGACTTGGAGTCTTCAAAGTTTGAGGCTACCCATGCTGAAGCTGAAATGGGGAGGCTGAAGATTGCTTTGGAGTCTTCAAAGTTTGAGACTACCCAAGCCAAAACTGAGGTGGAGAAATTGAAGGTCGCTTTGGATTCTTCAAAGTCTGAAACCACCGAAGCCAAGGCTGAGGTTCTCTCTCTTGAAGCCAAAGTAGCCGAACTAAATGCGGTGAAGGCGGAGGTGCAAAGAGAGCTTGATGTTGCTTGTTCATGGGTTGCTGAGTTGGAAATGGCTCATATATCCAACGAAGTCAAGATGACTAAGTCAGAAGAGTCATTGAAAACTGCCGAAACCGAAACACAGGCGGCGAAGGAGGAGGTTACCAAATCCAACTTGGAACTCAACAAGACCAAGGAGGAAAAGGAATCTCTTTCTGCTGAAATAGATCACATCGTGGACGCAATATTGGACAAGCATGAGAACGTCTTCAATAAAGCTCTTCACCAAGTAGCAATTCTGGCTTTAGACTTAGACTTAAGCTCTCACCCCAGTAGCTGAAGCCTTCTCTACCAATGACTTCTTTCCAGCAACTGCTTTCTTATGGGCAGTGGAGCTGACTACAGCAGCAGAAGTCTTTTTGGCTATTACCACCACCTTCGAAGTGACAAGTGGTTTAGTCTTGGAAGCAAGAACACCATGATCTAGGGAGTTGACCCAATAACCAATCCCTTCTTCTTCAGAGACCTCTACATCAAGGGGTAGAGGTCGAACTCCTGCCTCTTGAGAAGATTTACAATAAGAAAAATAAGTCAATACATTTGGCGCCAGGCCAAGTCAAAACCAAATAATAAAAACACAGGTCTTACCCCTAAAAATCTTGGTAGGATGAGAATCAAATGATATGGCCACCAACTCTTTGCAGCTCATTCCCCTCGGAAGCTCTTCCAAGAGACTGAGGTCGAACCTCTCCTCAAGAGAAAAAGCCTTTCAGTTAAACCCTTTAAACTTGGAGGTGAACCTCTAGTAGAGGGGAAGAGACTCAAAGTTAGTGGAGAAGGATGCATTGCCCACATCCGCGAAGAAGACATTAAAAAGACTCCCCTTTGGGAGAGGGGAGAGAGAGACCTAGCTAGCAGTTGGACCAACCCGAGAGGTATAGTAGCTGAGGAAGAGTGGGGCGATTGGTGTCATGGATAAGGCACAACAAACCACGCGAAAAACTTCCATAGCTATGAAGGGGCCACTTCGAGGATTCGAAGAATCCCAGCGGTGAAAGCGTCAAAGGGTATGGTCACTCCCAAGTCCTTGAAGAGAGTCTCATACATATAAATAAAGTCTGAGTCCCCTTCTTTAGCCACGTGACATATGCGCTCATCAAGGGAGCAATATACCAGTTTGAAGCTAGACCTAAACTGAGGGTTAACCCAACCCCCTACTCTTGGCTAAAGTTTTCACGTCGGTGGGGAGAGTGACAGAGTCATATTTCCTCACTTCAGCATTCACCCACTCGTATCGTTCTTGAGGACAATGAACAAAAAGCCAGAAAGAAGCATCATGGGCTAATGCTGCAGATCTAAGGGCAATAATGAGAGCCTTTGACCCTAAAATAGAGGGAGAGCAAAGAGAAGAAGCCTCCAAAGTAGGGGCATTCTCACCAGGGATAGGCTGAGAGCGGTTTCCTCTACCGGAATCTTGAATACCTAACATGTTGTTTGGAGTAAGGAAGCTTGAGTGAAAAGATTGAGAAGGAAGGAAGCTCAAGAACAGAAGAATGCAAAGAGGTTACAAAGTGAGCGAAAGTGGGAAAGGTGATGAGTCTCGTTATTTGTAATAAAAATGAGCCTTTAACAATTAAAACCCAATCATCAGATGGTAGCATATTCGTCACGCTTTAGAAATTTCCATCGCATTTATGAAAAGCGACGTTTGAAGCAGCGTAATGATAATGTCTGATCATTACGGCATGGAGACCAAAGGGTCGTGTCCGAAAAGCACATGCCATCAAAAGAGATCCTTCGCTGATAAAAGACATTGTCAAATTTCAAAGTCTTGAGACTCTTTGCGAGACCCTAAAAGAAACTAGTTCAAGCGCCAAGATCAAAGGTCGGTGACACATCTTCAACACGTGCTTTTCTCAATCTTGTGCATATGTTCCCAGACCGGTGACATGGCTAGAGCACACAGAGTAATTCCTACTCGAGCCAAGGCCCAAACTCGTCCACATATTGAAACTGAATGAAAGAAATCTTTATTCGTGTTCATTCAGGAAGATGAAATCATATATCCTTAAAGAACACAAATAAAGAGGGGGCAACTGTGATTTGGGCCTCAGCAGCTAGAGGCCTAATTTTGGTAAATAATGTTGGCCCACGCATTACTCTCCAGGAAGTGTGAACAAATAAGATTTAGACTTCAAACCACTAAAGGCCCAATCTCAAATACAGACTAACCAGGAACAGACAAGGCACCCAGGCTGAATCATAATATAATGCAAGCATAGTTTGGGCCTCCTACTATTACGTAGTTGGTACATTCGCGAAGCCTTAATGACCCTAAATGCAAAAAGAGAAGAGGACAAAAGGAATAAAATCCAAAACACAGAGCATAGTAGGAGATCAACGGTCGAGGGATGCAAGATTGGCCAAAATTGGTAAGCAGGGAATATCAAGTGGATGACGGAAGGAAGTATGCCACCCTGGTTCCCCCCGCCCTTTACCAGAAGCACCTTGAGCATAAGGACCTTGAGCAGAAGGAATGGATATAGGGATTTGTGCGTTTTCACCTGAACTGTTATTCTTTGGGCAAGTGGAGAAGCGTGGAAGGTACACTCACTACAAAAGGAAAAAATGGTCACCACCACATTAATGGCGAATCCATCGCATTAAATGAAAAATCCCTCCTGAGTGCACCAGAGCATTTAATATGTCTAGGGAGGAATCATCGCATTAATGACAAAGATCTTCAAGGTAGATACAGAGTAGTGCATGCAAATCTATAAAAAGCTTTGATTAAGAGTGCAAAAAATGAGAGTTTTGAACGAGAAGTTTTTCACAACCTGAGTGTTAACACCCGAAGTTTTGATAATCTAAGTCTAATCCGAATTTTTCACAGTCTAAGCTCTAGAACCTACACTTAAGAGAATCCTCGCACAAAAAATTCACAAAGAGAAGACTATTCTTAAAAAAGAGAGAATTCTTACACATATAAATGAATCCTGGTAAAACAAGTTCTTTTGAAAAGGGAAAGTGTCCTTGAAAGGGAAGATTGCTCTGGTAAGAGGAGAGAAAAAGAGAAAAGATAGTTTAAAATCCTGAGTGAGTAGGACATAGTAGAAAAGAAGTCATAACTAAGAGAGCCACCTTAGAGAGAACATCGAAGGGAGAAGGAGATACTGACCTAAAGTACGCTCATCAAGAAGGATAACCATTGGATATGAGGTAAGTGTCACCAGAATCTCTCCATAAATGCATGCAAATCCATTTACATCCCCAATAGAGAGTCAAAACTCATTCCAAACTATTCGAAGTTCAACCACAGTTCAGAATTAGAGTCCGAATTAAATACCCATGTAGTTGAAACCAAGTCGGGTTGAAAGTTGATGCTCTCTAGCCCCATTCCAGTTTATACTTACCAGCCATGCATCCATTAATTGTCATTTCATTGTAGTTGCTCATCCAACATGTGCGAGCCGATACCTACCAGGGCGAGATAGTTTCGGCCCTCCCTTGTCATGTAGGTAGCTTGGCCAATGCCTAATCGGCCATCACCTACCCGATAGGGTCTTGTTTTCAAACTCACACCCAACAAATACATGATTGGAGTCTTTGCATGGTGGGGATGGCCTCTCATCCCTACTTATTCCGACAACTCATAGTCTTGTCTAAGTGGAACTGAAATGGTTTGGACCCCCCTCTAACACTTAACCACTTTTAGGTGCCAATGGATAGCTCACCCTTACCCAAATTACCTCGAACGCCAATGGATAGTCCATCCTGTCAAAACACTGTCATCCAAGTATCCTTGGGGCGCCAATGGATAGTTCACCTTTATCCAAACTACCTCAAACCAATGGATAGTCCGTTCACTCCCAAAAAAACACATTCTAAGCCTCTAGCCCAGTACTACATAAACTTTTATTTCTCCATTGCTTAGGAGATACATAGGAGCAAAAGGCATATCTTGTTAAATTCACTTCCCCTAAAATCCAAAACCCCATCTCGTCCATATCATGTCACTATTCCAGAAAACTGTAAAAGTACTAGAAAAGTCATATAATGTTCCATGCGTTAGGTTAGGTTAACTATCTTATGATAAATGTGGTAGGAACACATCGCTCCTATGCATAACCGACTCCCGAACCCACTCTTTAGTTCCAGACTTGCCTTATCCATCCATCCAAAGGTTTTTTGGTATTTCCCGTAAAAATATTGATGGCAATTCCTGGAAATCTCGTTCCTTCTTCGAGAGAGGCATGGATTCCTAAAGACTATGAGGCCATCATCGACGCGGTCGCGATCCCCCCCGCCCCGCCCCCGGGTAGTGACAACCATCATTAAGCATATGCATAAATATCAAGTTAAAGCAAACATTTGGAGCATGTTTTAAGCCACAACTAAACTCCCAAGTTGGTTTGCAAGCAAACATCACCAACACCAATCACCTTAGTCACACCATCATTACCCATCTTCAACACTCCAAAATCACCTAAATCACATGAGGTGTAAGATGTAAAGAACTCCATCATTGGTGTAACATGCAGTGTAGCACTACTATCAATAATTCACATGCTCTCATCGGATACAAGATTAACTAACTTAAAGTCTTGAAAAATGACAAGATCATTACCTATAGCAGTAATGATACGATCATTATCATCATCATCATCCTTCCCTTTTGACTTACCCATTTTGCCTTTGTTCTCCTTTTTCCATAAGAAACAATGCTTATATATATGTCTTATTTTGTGACATTAGTAACATTCCACATTCTTGTATCTGGACTTGAACTTACTTTTACTCTTTCTCTTCCTCCTTTTTGTTTATTTTTCTAACTTCTCCCCTTATTTTCAGTGACAAGCACCTCAGACCGAGATGAAGAACCTTGTGTCTTCCTTCTTATCTCCTCCTTGAGAATACTACCCTTTATCATTTGTAAAATGACAACACCATTAGGGGCTGAATTTGTGATAGAGACCTTAAAAGTCTCTGAAGACTCGGATAGAGAATTTAAAAGTAATAATCCCAAAATCTCATCTTCAAACTTGATGTCCATTCGTGACATCTGATAAAAAATCCCTTGAAACTCATTCAAGTGATCTGAAAGGGAAGCGCCTTCATTGAACTTCAAACTCACAATACAATTCAACAAAAATAATTTGTTGTTCCCGTACTTTGAGACATACAGATATTCAATCTTATCCTACAAAGTCTAGGCATGTGCCTCACTTACAATGTGATTATAAACGTTATCATCCACAAAATGTCGGATTAAACCACATACCTGTTGATGCTTAAAGTCTCATTCTTCATTAGACATGTATTTTGGCTTCTAAGTAGTAAAGACAGGAAGATGCATTTTCTTCACAAATAATAAATTTTCATCTTCCCTTTTCACAAGTGATAATTAGTGTCATTTAAAGTCACAATTCTATTTGTATTACCTTCATTATTTAGGCAAGTAGAACACCCTTTAAACCAAAGAACTTTGATACCACTCTGATGGGGAAAAACCAATAATACACCACCTATGTGGCAACAACATAGCGGATATAAATTTTCCTTCTTGCAAGAATCTATATGGAGTAATCAAAAGTAAAATGGCAGTAACAATGATAAGACTCACACAAGAGACACTAAGATTTTTAACATGGAAAACCTCTTCAATGTAAGAGGCTTCCAAACCAAAGAAATCAATCTACTATAATCAAACAAGGATACAAGAATGTTCCATCAAGAGCACAAATTCATACATACAACCAGTTAACATAAACAAGCAACAAAGCTTGCAAATGAAGAAGAAATAAGAAACAAGAAAGTAAAGAATTCACAAAATCTTACTACTGTATAAGTATTATTTCTCACACCATAGACCTCCAAATCAACATCTGAATAGTCAAGATGTATAAATGTACCTTTAACTCATGCAACTTAAACCACAGTAAACTTAACTTAAATAACTTAGCCACAAGTATATTCCAACTTGACCAACTTGATCTAAAATACCATCAACATAGCCAATTCAGCTTCGAATGTATTTAACTTGACCAAGTTGACCTTGAGTATGATTAAGTTTGGCTGTAGGAGAAACTCTTATAAGTTATTTTGCTTTCTTAAGCTCATAGCTCAGGAGTTAGTATATGCCAAAAACACAAAGTCAACATATCTAAGCTTAAGGAATGAGACCAAGCATACACCTCAATCCAACCAGTTATTGAGTTAAGTTAAGCAAATGGCATTATCACTTAAAATCGGTTATATGAAACATAATTACTATCATAATGACATGTATCTCCTAAAATGAGTTATATGAAACGTAATCATAACATTAATACAAATGCAATTATTTACCTATAATTAAGGATAATAAATACTATATAAAGAGGTATAGATAATTTTTTACTTCTTACACATGGATACACTTAAAACAATTTATCTAACTTAAACATTAAAGTGTCTTTATGTGTATCCTCTCCTCACCATGAAAACCATAAGATTGCCTAAGAGAAAGAAAGGAGAATGCAAGCAAGAAGCATAGGAGTCACCAAATTCATGTAAGCATAACTATCTAACATTTTTGAGAACAAATAGTTTCAGGGTGAACTATGCTTTAGGGCAAAAACTAACTCAAAATTACTATAAATATTTAATATGTTTTTAATATTTCTATTTCAATAAAAAATACATGTTTTTAGTTCTTGGCAAAGGAATAAAACCATGTCACTTTTGATAAATATAGAGATTAAAAAAGCATTAAATTTTTATAAAGACAAAAGGTAAATTTAAAGATATTGGAAGAAACAATATTATCTGCAGTGGAATGGAAGATACCTATGATCTAGAAAAAAAATAGAGTGATAAAAAAAAACATATTTTACTCTTTGTTTTATATACATACATCTGAGAACATGAGGAACAAGTATATATAAAAAAAGTGAACTTTGGATAGTGAATCATATCATCCACAAATATTAGATATTGGATTTGAGTTTCGATTGAAGAAAATTTTCATTTGAATTAAATCATCGTTACACTATATTTCAGGTAATGAAGGCATCTTTTCTTTTAGTGATTTATTTTATCAGCTTTTAAAGTACATATTATATTTACGGAATAGAAAAAAGATAAATAGTTCGAAGGAATGAGAGATAAGTCAGTAGTGAAAATTATCTAATTTATAAAACTGGTCAGAAATATTAGTTTTAGTCATTTAATTAATTTTAATTTTGTGATTTTGGTGAAAAGTACTTCTTGTTATTCGTCCATTAATGGTTATATAACACTGCAGATCCTTATCAATTATGGAGTACGTGCACTTTATTTTATGTCTATTATTCTTCATTGAGAATTATGTTGTTATAGACCATGTCACTCACACACATATATATTAGTTTAGATGGATAAATAGTTAATTCAACTTGCAATTAATTGTACGTATAGTGTAAGTTGCATATGTAATTGTTTAATAGAAATGTAACCTACAGGATAATGCAACTCTTGTATGGTTATTGACTTCTGTGACAACTATACTCACTTTGGTATGACTTCTTTTTCAATTAATGTACCTAACCTGAAATTATTGACTTATTTTCACTCATTAACTTAATGGAGATCGATATCTGTCATAATATTCAACATCCATGCACAAATTTTATTATCTAAAAACCTATGTTGATGGTTGCTACTTGCTAGCAAACAAGACTAATAAAAATTATAAACAGTGATAAAATATTATTGTTGATCTTTTAAAAAAATAAAATATTTTTATATTTTAAGAAAAAAATAATATGAGATTAAATGGAAAAAAAATCTTTAAAATAAACTTATTTTCAAAAGTAACAAGAAAAACCATTCATTTCTTTTTAATTTAATTTAAAGTGCATTTGTTACAATTTTGACTCATAAAAATTCCAAAGCAATATAATATATTATTAATTATTCATTTTATAAATAAACTCTTACTTTTAAAAAGGGTCAAATCAGGAGCACAAAAAGAGTTAGATATATATAATTAAAAAGCAAATTAAATTAGAAGTTGAGAAAGAGACATGTACCAATAATAGAGCCTTGATGTTGGACAAAGTCAATCTCTCTTGGGAAGGATCTTCTTCATTTGCCATCACAATGTCAAGAAAATCTGGCTTTCCCTTACGCTCATGAGAAGACTTCACATGCTCCTCAATAATCTTGGTTAAAAGCACATCAAACCTCTTATGCAACCTTTTCATCTTCCCAACCACACCTTGTAAGTCCATCCAAGCAATACAAGGTACAAAATCACCAATGTTGACCCCAGAAATTGTCATGAATTCCACCACCATGTCCTTAAACTCCTTAGACTCCAACCCTTTATTTGAAAACATACGGTGGCTAAGTACCACTTGGCTCACCATATTAGTAATTGCACAGCTCAACAAATCAATCACTTCTATTAGTTTCTCATGTTTGGCACAATTATGCATTTCTCTTAGCATGTGTTTCACTTCATTTTCTCTCACATGGGCCCAATCATTAAGGGCCTTCCCACCAAGCATGTGCTGATTGGTTAGCTTCCTAAGGAGCTTCCATTTGGGACCATAGTTTGCAAAAACTAGATCTTGTGCATTGTACCCCAAGTGGGTTGCCCCAGCAATTGTGGGCCTGTTTAGGAAATTGTGGCCCAAGGTCTTGAGGAATGCTTGGGCCGCAGCTGGGCTTGAGGCCACCACAGTGTCACAAGTACCCATTTTAAGGAACATGATGGGTCCAAATTTCTTGGCCATGTTTGTGAGTGTGACATGAGGCATGGTACCCAAAAGTGGTAGAGCACCAAAAATAGGCCATCCTCTTGGACCTGGTGGTAGATTTTTAGAACTGCTTCTAAGGATTAATCGAATGGAGAAGTGTGAGATGAAGAAGATGAGTACTGCAACACCAAGTTCTTTGAGAAAGAAAGTATCAAAACCCATGTTGTATAATTTCAGATGGCAAAGTTATACACCTATGCTAGAGTTTTATATATATATAGGTGAAAAGTTGGTGGTTACACACCACCACAAGTTAGTGATGATAATTTTTATTTTTTTTTTATCATCCACGTGTTTTACTTTGTTTTGTTAGACCAAAAATTAATCTTATTAAAAATTAAACATAAATATTTTTATTAAATAAATCACATCAAATCGTGTAAACATAATGATATTTAAAACCATTAGGTCAATCTATTAAATTTTTATACCATTTTAATTGATAATATTATTTTAATAAAATAAGAAAATATAATAGCAGCAACCATATTACAACTTATGCATGTTAAACAAACTTCTGGCTATTGGATAGACTCTAGTACTTCATTTTAATCAATAACGTTTGTAGTTAGGAAATGTTAAAAAAATGAAACTCAGGGAATTTGTAACATTTATTGTTAAAAATGTTATAAAAACATAATTCAAATAAACCAGTAACGTTTTACCACATGTTACTAAATAACAGTTACTAAAAGTTGGCAAGTTAGAATGGTAATTTTCTTTTTTTTTAATTTGAGGGACAAGAGTGTTAGGTACTTAGGTTAGGTCACGTGCACAACTTGTAGGGTAATCAAAGAAAAATAGAAAGTTTGAAGTAAAACAACCTTAGAGGCCAATTGTTACTTGTCGTCTTCTTCTAGAACTTCTTGAAATTAATGATCAACAATAAAATAATACATGAAACCTTGCACGTAAGAGGGTACGTCCAACAATGATAAAAAAATATAAAATAAATTTTACAGAGAAAAATATGCATTGCTTCCTTAAAAATACTTTTTAATTTTTAAAATAAACGAACTTCTATAATTTAATTAATATCCTTTTATATTTGACAAATTTATCCTATACAATAATTACTGATAAAAAAAATAGAATAAAACTATGTTACCACATAAGTGGAAAACATATTTTCTCATAATTAAGAGACATTTAGTTAATTATAATTATTAAAATGTCACCGGTATCATTAATTAAGGTTGTTTTGCAACATTTTTTTAAAACTAAATGTTGCAATTTTATACGTTGTATTTTAGCTTATTTTTAAAAGAAAAGGAAAACATAGACTCTGGTCATGTGGCTTCGTGTGAAAGCTTGTTTCTATGAAGGTTGAGTCCCTCATTGTCATCACAAAACTGCTATTGAAGATTCGTGTAACATTTATTTATTCAGTGAAATGTTACATTTACCCCTCTCTTTATTCTCAACTATATTTATTAACTAGATGGTGAGATTGAGCTGTTATATAAATAAAATTATTGAAAATTTCATATATTATTAAAAATAGTATTGTAATATTTTAATAAATACATAAAAAATATTTTATATATTGTAAATATGTATTATATTTTTTTTATCAAACAAAAATTATGTTAATATAAAGATTTTAATATATTTTAAATTCCTGAAAATATAACTTTGTTTATTTTTAGTTTTGACAAATTTTTTGTTATTTATAAATCCTAACATTTTCGTAGTATTATTTTCTAGTCTTACTACTAACTCTAATTAGTATAGTGTTGATATAACTAACAAAATGAATAATATTAACTAAAATAATTAAGTTAATGAATAATATTTTAAATTAAGACAATTACATTATTTTTAAATAATCCATTCAATTAATTAATGTATTTATTATTTTATCTAAATTAAGAGATTGTATATAATTTACTTTTATAACTTATTTATTAATATTTCATCAACAATGATTTTATTTTTTAACATTATTCTTACTTTTCAATTCACAAATTTACTTTTAATATTTTATTTTTTAAAAAAATTATAATTTATTTAGATGTTTATAATTTAATTTTAATATATTATTTTACATTTCTATTCATTAATTTTGACTAATCGTAAATTATATTATTTAGACTTATATTTTAATTTACTTTCATTTTAGAGACAAAATTATTTGTTGAAATATATTTAAAAATAAATAATATTATAATAAGTCAAAACTAATTAATAAAAAATAATAAAATTAAATTAAATTATAAGCACATAATTAAATCATATTTTTCTAAAAAATAAAAAGTAAAAGTAAATTCATTAATTAAAAATAAATAATCATTGCTCAATATATTAAAAATAAATTATAAAATTACTACTTTTGATGGTGGATACTTTACATCTATCTTTATGGGTACCAAAGAAATTTTCTTAAATGATAAATCAAATCATATGAATTTTTATACATAAAAAAATATAAATATATTTTAAGTCCATGAAAATATGATCTTATTTGGTTTTAGTCCTTACACATTTTTTCTTTATTTGTATATCTTTACATTTTCTTAATGTTTTTATAGTTCTTATTACTCTAGTCAGTTTAGTTAGTTTAGTTATAACATGGTTAAAAAATAAATAATATTAATTAAGATAAATGAGGTAATAAAAAATATTTTAATTAAAGAGAATTAGATTTTTTAGGTGTGTAATTCAATTGAGTAATATAATTATTATTTTATATAAATAAGATAATTACATAAAATTAACTTACTTTTATAATTTTTTTTAAATGTATTATGAGTCGTGGTTATTATTACTTTTAATATTTTTCTTACTTTTAATTAACTAATTTACTTTTAATTTTATACTTTTAGGAAAAAAATACATTATGTCCTTACAATTTAATTTTAATGTATTACTTTTGATTTTATTATTTTTATATTTTAATTCATTAATTTTGACTTATTATAGTATAATATATTTTTTTAATATATCTCAAGTAGTGATTTTATCTCTAAAAATAAAACTAAATTGAAATAAAATATAAAAATTAAATTATATTATAATTAATCAAAATTAATAAATTAAAATGTTAAAATAATATATTAAAATTAAATTATAAATGTCTAAATAAATGATATTTTTAAAAGAAATTCAATGTTAAAAGTAAATTAGTTAATTGAAAAGTAAGAATAATATTAAAAGAAATAAAATTATTATTCGTAATATATTAAAAATAATTTATAAAAATAAATTATATATAATTATCTTATTTATATAAAACAATAAATACATTGTTTAATTTAACTACACGCCTAAAAATAATCTAATTATTTTAATTAATATTATTCATTTTATTAGTGATATTATCACTTAAGATTAATGATAAGAACTAAAAAAGAACACTAAGAAAATGTCAAGAAATGAGAATAACAAAAAATTTTGTAAAGACTAACATTATAAAATCAGATTTGTAAAGACTTAAAATATGAGCTTACAATTTTTTTTTATGAGAATTGTATTAGAAATTAAATTATATTCCATTATAAGTTGAAAATGAAAGTAGAATTTATTTTATCATGGTGTCTTTTTAGTATGTCGCTGGATTACATTTAGCTTTTTCTAAAATTTTAAAATATTAATTATTAAACATAAGTGAATATTATAAGTTTGAAATATATTTTTTTACACTTTTTACCTCTTGAACTATATTTATTTATAAATGATAAAGGACTCAAATTCATAAATTTCATTTGTTCGAATAAATATCAAATGACTTAAAATCTCAATTCCGGTAAAGAATTCACATTCATAAATTTCATTTGTTCGAATAAATATCAAATGACTTAAAATCTCAATCATAATAAAGGATTCATATTCATAAATTTTACTTGTTCAAATAAAATATCATAATTAAAATAATCTAATGGTACTTTATAGCCTAACTAGTTTAAACAAGATAATACATATAATTGTCCTTATAACTTACATTGATGTCACATTTTATCAATATATAAAAAACACAACAAGAAATAAAACAAAAGCAATAAGGAAGTATTGATTCACCCTTCATGCCCATGCTTAACATCACCTACAAGGAGCGATAAACCCAAACACGAAGGCAACAAGGAGTAAAATATATCTCTCTATGAACTCGTAGTATAAGTGTAAAGGTTGAATAAAATACTCAAGGCATACCACATAGCAAACATAAGCAACATGTAATAATCACACATTTAAAAATCTACAATGCATATGTTATGACAATGGTGAACTCCTAACTACTACTTTGTGTGCAATTTGGTACCAATTATAAACCAAAAAGTAAGCTAGTGATAACACTACTCAACTCTCTAGTTTCTTTGTTCCATTCTAGCATGATATTGTCTTGTAGCACGTTAGGTGGTACTTGGCTTGCATCATTACCTCACGACATGTGAGATCAATCATGACCATTGGAATTTCTATATCGAGTAGTCCCCAAGAGGTTTAGTGACCTTACTACTTGAATTTGTATCTACTTCCCTACATACCTCTAGCTTTATTAAATGATACATGATACATATAACTATTTTTATTCTTCCACTTTCACAAAGTGGGTTGATGAAGACCATAATTGTCCCCTCCAAACTATGCACTCCATCTCACAACCCATTATAATTATTCAGTATCATTCTTGTCTCTCACAAAATAAGTCACTCACAAGACAAAGTGTCACCTAAGCCCATTCATGTCATCTAATAGGTTAGGTCACTCGTCACCATGACACTCATCCTTAATTACTCATTTCTCAATTCATGTCTTAATACAATACGTTCGGCTTTCTGGATCATCTTTCTCAATACTAGGTCTTGGAGTTTGAAGTTGCATGGGACCACCTTCTTATTGTATACTCTAGCCACCCTTGCCTTGACCGCGTATTCCCTTATGTGAGCTGCCTCTCTGACCTCGAGCAACATATCCAGGTTTACCCTTAGTTTGTCTTTGTTTTTTGCCTAGTTCGAATAACGTCGTTTGTGCGGATGGCTCTCCGATCTCTATTGGGATGACTGCCTCAATTCCAAATGTCAAGTGAAAAGGGGTTTCATTAGTGGTCGAATGAGGAGTTGTATGGTACGACCACAGCACCTGCGGCAGCTCTTCGGCCCACCTCCCTTTAGCTTCCTCCCGTCTCTTTCACAGCCCCTTCAAAATGATTCTATTGGCCGCCTCCGCCTGGCCATTCGATTGTGGGTGTTCTATTGATGTGAAAATTTGCTTAATTCTAAGCCCTTCGCAGAATTCGGTTGTAGACCGGGACACGAATTGGGTTTCGTTATAGGACACTACCTCGGTCGGGATGCCGAACCAGCAGACGATTTTCTTCCAAAGGAAGCGTTTAACTCTTTCCACTGAGATGGTGGCAACCAGTTCCGCTTCAACCCATTTCGTGAAATAATCCATAGCCACAATCAAGAACTTAATTTGCCCTAGAGCCACTGGGAACGGCCCTAAGATATCTATTCCCCATTTATAAAACGATCACGGCGATACAATCGAATGTAACCGCTCCGGAGGCGGCCTGTGCCCCTCTACGAACCTCTGACATATGTTGCACTTCATAACGTAGTTCATGCAGTCGTTTCTTAGAGTAGGCCAATAGTATTCGGCCTTGGCGATTTTACTTGCGAGGGCCCGTCCTCCTATATGCGTTTTGCATATGCCTTCATGGACCTCCCTTATCACATACTCTGCCTTGTCTCCTTCCAAACACTTGAGAAGGGGGAAAGCAAAACCCCTCCTGTACAACTGCTGTCTTACCAATGTGTATTGTGCAACTTCCTTTACCATCTGTCTAGCCACTTGACCGTCACTCGGGATTCGTCCGTCCGCCAAGTATTGGACTAGGGGAGTCATCCAAGTTATCTTTTCCCCAACATTCCATACCTCCTATTGATCAACGGTCGGTACTTCAAGATATTCGTGGATAACCGACCTTTGTTGCCCTCTTCTTTGTGTACTGGCCAACTTGGCCAACAGGTCGGCTCCTTCACTCTGATCTCGCGGCACATGCACTAAAGTATATTTTTCGATTGTGGTGGCCAACTTCACTGCTTGATCTCGATACTTAGTCAAGTGAGGGTCTCTCACCTAATATTCATTGTTCACTTGTCCCATTACTAATTTTGAATCACTCTTGGCGGTCAACCTCCTGGCTTCTAATTCTCGGGCTAATCTCATGCCCGCCAGCAATGCTTCACATTCTGCTTGATTATTGCTGGCCTTGAAGTCGAAATGTAGGGATTGTTCAATAAGGACGCCATCCGGTCCCTCTAAGATAATCCCTGCCCCAGATCCTATTTGATTTGAGGACCCATCAACAAAGAGGTAGCATTCACCCTCATTCGTGGTTGAAGGGCCGTTTGGGGATAACTCCGTGATGAAGTCGGCCAGTACTTGTGCCTTTATGTGGCCCCTCTGTTCAAATGAAATGTCGAACTCTAATAGTTGGACACTCCATGTTACCATTCTTCCCGCCAAATCTAGCTTTCTCAACACTTGTCTTATAGGCAAATCCGTTTGAACAACTATACTGAAGTTCTGGAAGTATGGACGTAGCCGTCGCGAGGCCGTTACTAGGGCCAAGGCGGCCTTCTCGATCTTTTGGTACCTTCTCTCGACACCTTAGAGCACCTTACTAGTGAAGTAGACCGATCGTTGCTCCCCTTCCTTCTCCTAGATCAACACGGAACTAACTACAACGTCAAATACAGATATATACAAGTACAAGGGCATACCTGGTGAGGGCGAGTCAGCACTGGGGGAGTTGCCATCATCGCTTTCAGGCGCAAAAAGGCCTCCTCGCACTCGGGTGTCCACACAAAGCTCCCTGATAATGGTTCTTTTTATCGTTTCAAACGCTTATCAAATAACTAAAGTTAACTATAGCATAGCCAACCCAAGGTCATTCTTCTCAAGGACATAGTGTGCTCAGTTGTGACTCAGTGTGAAGCGAAGTGTCGTCGAATCTGAGATATAAAGTGTTGACTCACCTCGGCAACGGCCAAGTCGCTCTCGGCAGAGACTGAGCCGAGATGATCTCGGCAGAGATAATCCGGCTTGGTCTCAACTGAGTGCAGACAGACGCTACAGAGAGGGACTATCTCTATCTCAGACTGAAAAACAATAAACAGGGGGGTTGAAGTGCAAGTAAAGTAAGAAATAAACTAGGCTATGCATACAATAAACATATACTACTGCTACTAGTTTTACTACTATTATTATATAACTGTATTCATGTTCAGTTCCATTAGTCCAAGTCCAGTCTAGGTTCCGCGCTCTAGTTCTCAGTCCATATCAGCCTTGGGAAGTCTTATGGCAATCGCCAAAGGTTCGTCCATTGCCATACCGAGGAATTACGCAATCGCTACCTCATTAGTTGGCAGGGATTAGGTGCAAAGCTGATTTTAGGTTCTCGATTAACAACCATTAAATGATTACCTACTGAATTAGTTAAACCAGTTCCAATCGGCTTAGCTTAACATTGTTCACAATTTAATTGCAATCGCGGATCAAATCATGAATTAAAGGAGAGGAAGAGAACGGAGATACGAAATGCATAATGAAATTGATTAACAGAAAATAGAGTACAAACACAATGGTCTGAATTCAAGTGGATCCATCTTCCACGACAACCGCCATGGTTGATGGTGGTGGTTCACCTCCAGTAGCCTGAGCGTTAAGGATCAGATTCACCAGAGTGTGTTGGGAATCCCAATCAGTCCCCTTTGACAAACATCGGCTTCCCAACCTCAAACCTGCATTTCCTCAATCGAGAGAAACACCAAAACAGTACCGTGCACCACCGCAAATAGAGAGAAGCGAGAGCGAGAAAATGGATGTAGTGAAAGTGTAATCAGAGTGAATTCAAAGACCCCTAAAAAGTGCACAACTCCTCCTATATATACACGAGCTGAGCAGCTAGATGACGTTACAAAATATCCTAACAGAATTACAATGTAAATTTCCTATTCTACCCCTGTGAAGATATTCCAAAATGACGTGGCAGATTCTCCAAGAGTGACATGGTGGCTTAGCTGGCGCTCAGGTGGCCTCTGAGCTGGATAGCTGACCTGGATAAGCACAATTGGGCCGCTCTTTATTGGGCTGCTGGGTTGTAAGGCGTGGGCTGTCGAGACGAATCTGGCTTAGTCGAGATGGAGTCGGTCTGGCCGGGTCGACTTCATCTCGGTTGAGACTCTTTCGTTGACCCTGGTCAACTCGACTTGACCTGTAGAAGAAGGAGTGATACTTTTTATTAGCTAAGACTTCTGAATTAACACAGATTTGTATTTTTTTTTTCTATACTTAAGCCCATAAAATGAATCTTAGCTAACAATCTGTTCTTAAGCACAAAATAGTCTTGCAAACACCTTTCTTAGGTGTCCAAAAGATGTATAATTTGTGACTCATCACTCCCTCCCTTCTTGAGGGTTCCAAATATCGGCATGGCTGTCTCCGCCGCTCTTGAAATAAAACGGGATAGCACCGTTATTGTACCCATGAATTTATGGACTTCCTTTATGCTTTGAGGGCTTCTCATGTTGACGACCGCCTAACACTTCTCTAGATTGGCCTCAATACCTCTCTCAGTCAGCATGAAACCTAGGAATTTCCCAGGACAGACTCTGAACGAGCACTTACCTGGGTTTAGCCTGAGTTGATGCTTCCTCAAGACTTGGAACACACATCCAAGTGCTTGACAGTGTTCAGCCACTCCTTGAGATTTGACCACCATGTCGTCGACATACACCTCCACGTCCACGCCCATAAGTCATCTGAATATCTTATCCATTAGGCGTTGGTAAGTGGCTCCTGCATTTTTGAGGCCAAAGGGCATGACCTTATAGCAGAAGGCGTTGTCGTCATAATGAACACGGTTTTCTCCTCATCTTGTGGGTGCATTCGGATTTGGTTGTAACCCAAATATGCGTCCATGAAACTCAAGAGGGTGAATCCTGCCATGCTGTCAACCAATCTCTCAATACTAGGTAAGGGATAGGGGTCCTTGGGCTAGGCTTTATTTAAGTCGGTGTAGTATGTGAACATCCTCCACTTCCCATTCGGTTTCCTGACCATCACTACGTTGGCTAGCCAGGTTGGGTATTGCACCTCTCGGACGAATCCGACCGACATTAACTTGCATGTTTCCTCCTTTGCGGCTCTACGCTTCTCTTCTCCTTGCTTTCTCTTCTTCTGGACGATTGGCTTCGCCCCTGGCTCTACCGACAGTCGATGACACATGTAGTCAGGGTCTATACCTGGCATATCGTCGGCCAACCAGGTAAATACATCACGGTTTTCCCTAAGACAGCTTGCTAGCAAGTTTTCTTCTTCTAGGCTCATGGCCGATCCTACCTTCATCACCTAGTCTGGTAGGGATCCTAGTTGGATTTCTTTTAACTCCTCGGTGGGGTAGGGCCCCTCGTGCTCGTACCGACATCTTGGGTCCAGATCCAACTCTAAAACACTGATGGCTGTGACCGGTGGGCGAGCCCCCACTTTCAGACTATCTTCATAACATCTCTAGGCCACCTGCGAGATAACCCACACACTTCCTACTTTCTTTCCGACTGGGAATTTCATACATAAGTGTCGAGTGGACACAATTGCCCCCAACCTGTTCAACGTCGGCTGACCTATGATAATGTTGTACGACGTTGAGGCATCCACTATGGTGTAAAGGACCGGGATGGTCCTGACTCCCGACTGTTCTCCAAAACAAGTTTCTAACTCAACCGTTCCTCTAATCGGGAACGCATTCTCCGTGAAGCCATATAGATTCCCAGAGCATTCTTGGAGCCAATCCACTGGCAACTGCATCTTCTGAATAGTGGACCAATATAGGATATTAGCCGAACTACCTTAGTCTATTAAAACGTGCTCTATCTTATACTCCACTGCCACGACCGAGATTACCATCGACTCATCTCGGCCATGGATCCCGTGCTTCATGTCTCGATCGTCAAACATCATGGCCGGTGCGGGCTCTCTTTTTCCTAGGGGTGTCATATTTGCCCCTATCAACACTATTTGAACTCTTTTGGCCTTCCTCGTCTCTTGCATGGAGTCTTGAGAGTGGGATGCCACTTTCCCACTAGATATAGTGGATATTGTCCCTCGATGTGGAGGTAGTCTCGACCGTGACCTGCTCCTATCATGCCTAACTGCCCCGACCGTCCTCTCCATGCTTTCAACCCAAGGTTTCCATCGCTCGTCCAGTGATCGTCGGACATAGCAAGTAAGGTGACCCTCTTGTACCAGCCTCTCAATATGTGTCTTCAAAACCCAACAATCTTCAGTTATATGACCAAAGGCTCGATGGAAGTCACACCAGCCATCTTTATCTTTTCCCATGACCTTTCCCTTGGCTGCCTGGGGGAATTCCAGCAGAATGGTATGGCAAATCTCACGCAGGATCTGAGCTTGCTTCTCAGTCAGTAGGGTGAACTATTGTGTGGAGTTGCTCATATTGGCAGGCGGCTGGTGTCTGTCCTCCTTGAACTTGGCTGGGCGTCTCACATCCTTATGTTCGCACCCGCGCTCGGCCTTATATGGTTCGAGTTGATCCTCCTCTACTTCTACATGCTTCTCCGCCCGTGCTCGTATCTCCTCCATGCTGGCTGGTCTTCTAAGGGCCAGGGCATCGTTGAACGGTCCTACTCTCAAGCCTTTCTGAAAGGTTTTGACAAAGAACTTCTGATCTAGGTCATCAACCTTGACCGTCGCGTTGTTGAAGCGAGCTAAATAACCCTTCAAACTTTCTCCCCCCACCTGTCTGATATCGAACAGGTCGGCTACCTCTAGCATTTTGACTTTGTTGGCAGCGAACTGTGATATGAAGGACCTGGCCAAGTCCTTGAAGGTTTGTATCGATCTGGGTAGCAGCGTTTCCATCCACTGCATCGCCACACCCCTCAGAGTACCTGGGAAAAGCTTGCAGCAAAGCTTGTCATTCCCCCCACTTATATACATGTATGTTTGGAAGGCTTGCAAGTGTGCATAAGGGTCTTGGCTCCCGTCAAAGGGCTCCACGACCACCTCTCTAAAGTTAGGGGGAATGGGGGTCTCATCTATTTCTTTACAAAATGGTTGTCCCAAGAATGGTTGAGTGGGGATCTCCTCATGTACGGTTTGATCGCATCTGCTTGCAACTTTAAGAGCGGTGATTTGCTTGGCGAAGTTCTTCCTCCTCTGCTCTGCAACCTTCATTACTTTTAAATGGCATTTTTTTGCCAAACGGTACCTCCCTCTACTTCCGCCTATCTCTGCTCAGCCTCCACGCTGAGTCGTGATTGCTCATCACTACATGCCTAAAGGGAGGCTACAGCGTGAAGCAATCTCTACAACATGTCCTCCTCTCCTTCATTGGTGGAGTTGGCCTGGTTTCTAGTGATCGGCATTGCTTGCGCTCGTTGTCCCTTATGGTCTCCTTCCCTTTTGGTCGTTGGGGTTAGTTTTACCTCGCCCCATGATGGGCGCCAATATTCTCTCCTAAAAACTCCAGATCCCCTTGCTCCTCTCCCCCTTTATTTCCTTGGAAGGTTCCCTAAAGTGTTTCTTTGTCTTTTTTTTGTGGGAACTCTAAGGAGAGTTGTCAGAGGCTCTGACTTAATCAAGAAAGGAAGCTTTATTGCTGACTTTTTACCGCATATGTCATTGACGCGTCGCCTGCTCTTTGACGCAACACAGAACGAGGTATGGGAATTCGGACCAACTCGGATGGCCATCAGGCCGATACCCCCCTAATCTGGCTAGCTGGGACAGTTTGAAATATTCAAGATACCGAAGACCTAGGTGGGGTCTCAACCGATAGCAACTTCCCATCTACTATCTCTTTCAAGGGTCCGGCCTTTGAAACATCTAGGGATGGATGAAGAAAGTGAATTTGCTCTAAAGCACGCCCAAACCCTACTTCATATTGATCTACAATGTCAATACCCTGTTGGAAAATAGTTTGGTCATGTTCCCTGATGGTATCTTGGGTTTGCTTCAGGGAAGTCTCGGCCAACGCCAATTTTTCTCCAAGTTCCTTCTGTGTCACCTCCAAGCTACCAAATTTTTGGCGCATCATTTCAAGCTCAGATCAGAGCGAATCTTTTTCCTCCTCCAGATCAGATTTCACCTGCAGCCATTCAGATTTAGCGTGTAGGAGGTCTTTGTTCATCAGTAGCGTGCCCCGAAGGTCCTCCTGAAGTTTAGTAGTGGTTAAGTGATAGTTGTTTATTTTGATCTCGACTTCAAAATAGGCATTGGACCATTTAAGTGCCTCTTCTTTGGACTTCTTGACTTGGCTAGCCCAAGTTTGGCTCTGCGACTCCAAGAGCCCACACTCTTTCAACAGCACGGGTCAAGGCAAAAGTATAGGCAGCATGCTATTGGAGGACACCGCAGGTTCCGACTAGTCCAAGTCTATTAACTTCATGACCATGGGATGATGAGGCTAGGACCTGATCTGCGATGACCGAGAAAGCAGTAGGATCTATCAGCATGTTCATCAAGTTGGATTCCTTCCGACCAACGGCTTGATCTTCAACTTCAACAAAAGTCTCTTGTAGGTGGGGGCACTTGGCAGGTCGATCGACCGAGTTCGAGGGCAGGTCTTGGCCCGAACTTGGTTTAGGAATAGGAGATGCTGGAGCGACCGCACATTCTAGGACAATCAGTGAAGGAGTGCATCAAGTCCCCCATCGGACAACTTGGGGGTTAGATTGAGGCTCGGCGGTAGAGAGAGGCACTACCTCAACCTTGTGGTTGGACGCCTGAGAAGCTAGCTCTTTCCTCTTCCTTAGCTCCTTGAGGGCATAAGTAGAGCAACCTGAAAAGAAATGAGACATATAAGTGAAAGCGGAGATACAAAACCAAAACAACAAGATAAGTCACCAACATGTGCCTTTGATTATTTCTACACTAGAAAGAAGGGGTAACCCATCCAACTCAATAATGAAAGCTCCCTCCCACTCTTCTAAGTCCTTTCAGATAACCGAAATGGATACGGCCGGCTGTCACGTCCAATGAAGAGGAAAGAAAGGTTGACCCGACCGGTCCATCAACAAGTTCGGCCTAGAGTCATTGGGGGCTACCCGAAAGAAACGATTTTTGAATGTTTTATAGCTTTCTAGGAATGGCTTCAATAACTTGCGCCTGGCCCGGTTGCTTAATGAGGTCCACCCCACCTTATCCGTCTTGTAAGGGGCGAAAAACCAAAAGAAAACCCTAAGAGTGGGGGCTTTGCTAAGGTCTTCGCAAAGAAGCTCGAATGCCCTCACGAACGCCCAATTGTTGGGATGAAGTTGAGTGGGGACCACATTTAGAGCACGTAAGACCACTCGTTCAAAATGGGTGAAAGGAAGCTTCACACCCAACTTGGAATGGAGAGTGTCGTACAGGTAGAAGAACGGCCTCCCCTCACCGGCCGGGATAGTACTGATAGGCTCACCATGTCGGCAAGGCGCTACGGAAACCGACCAAGGACCACGTTGGCAAATCGCCTTAGCCATCCCAAGCAAGGCACTTGAGCGCATCAACATAGAAGAGACCTTGGTGACCTCAGGGTTCACCCAAGACTAGGGATTTTCGGAGAGGTCATCAAAAGTATGGTCGCGATACCATATTTCAAATGGGTAGCTCTCGTTGGATTCGGAGCTCGAAGACGACTCACTCCCTAGGTCGGAGGTTCCAACGTCAAGTACTGCACCCGTTGGAAACTGGTCTCCTATGATCAAAGAAGAAGGAAGCAAGAGTCAGACTCGGACCCTTGCTAGGGTACGCATTCCTTCACGGAAGGAAGGAAGTTGAAATAGACCAATCTAGAACGAAATAAAAAGAATACGCATGTAAAAACGAAGACCTACTCAGAGCAAGGAAAGGTACCTGTCTTCATCATCGTGAAGGAGAAAATGCTACATGCACTGGAGGCTAATGCAATGAAGAGGAAGAGCAACGCGGCGAAGAAGAAAGCACAACTGAAGAGAACAAGTGAGAACCCTGAGCAATGAGTGAAAATGATCTATGTCACCAAAACGAAGGCAGTAAAGGCACCTACCTTGAGCCACGTGCCCAAATGATTGCAAGAGGGAGAGAATTCACGTAGTTCCAAGAAGTGCATTGAACGCTGGGAACTCGAGCGCCACCCACTATATGTTTCGTCCGGACATACGGAGTCGGGGTAAGCTTAAGTCCTCTGGACAAAGCTTAGGGGGCTATGTCCCGGCTGGCCGGATTAAGGGGGTATCAACCTGACGACCGGCCGAGTTGGTCCGAATTCCCATACCTCGTTCTGTATTGCGTTAGAGAGCAGGCGACGCGTGAGTGACATATGCGGAAAAAAGTCAACAACGAAGCTTCCTTTCCTGATTAAGTCAGAGCCTCTAACTACTCTTCTTGGAGTTCCCATCACAAAAAGACAAAGAAAGACTTTAGGGAACTTCCAAGGAAATAAAGGGGGAGAGGAGCTAGGGGATCTAGATTTTTCAGGAGAGAACACCTTAGAGTTCCAATTAAAATTGATAAAGGATAGTTAACACAAGAATTAACTTGAAATATGATTAATAATTTTAGAAATAAAATAATACGTAAAGACAAATTAAAATATTAAATAAAAAGTAAATAATGTGAAATGGACAAAATAGCTAGTTTACTTTAAAAAAAAAATAATAACAACAAAGATCATGAGAATTTCTTCTCGCCCCCACACAAAGGGGATTTTTTTTAACAATATTTCAATGTAAAGAGAAGATTGAAATGTTTTCCTTGAAAGTTAGATGAATTTCAAAGCTTTTGGTGCTTCTAGTACGTAGATTCATAATTTTATAAATCAAATAATATTCGAAAGAAAATTAAAAAATTATATGCAAGGTAAATAATACCAAGACGAAACAACTAGTTTACTCTAAAAAAATAATTAAAAAAATATTATCAAATATTTCTTCTGGCCTTATCCAAAGTGAACTTTAAAAAGTCAAGATAAATTGCATTAAAAAATAATTTAAAAATTAGTGTCAACATACCATATCTACAAATAAATAAATAAAAAAGATCGAATACTGTATACACACCAAATCCGCAAATCAGTGAAACTCACTTTTGTATTCTCCTTGCCCACAATTTGGTGCGGATTGGGTAACTTTCATAGTTATTTTTCCAATTTTTATTTTCCCTGTTTAATGGCAATTTAATTTCATCTCTTTAATTTTGTTTTCTTCAAGCTTTTGTTGATTGTTCAAAAGCTGTTTGATGAAATGTCAATTTTAAGTATGTTGTTTTCATTTTAGTTTAACCCTTTAATGTGTTCATTATTTTCTCTCTTAAACTCTAATTATTCTCTAACTCAATTCAGTAACCAATAAAAAGGTAGAAGTTCTCTGGCTTAGTTTTGCATGTTTTTGACAACCCAATTCTCTACCTTAATTCTTTTCATAAATGTCTTTATTTTATTTGGAAAAGTTGAGTAAGCTGCATGTCTTGGTAGAAATACAAAATATATTTTACTCTTTTGCTTATCTAAACTTCACTCCTTAAATTTATAAATGTATTTTCATTTTTTTTCTAGGATTTTGATACATTATGTGATCTATGAAGATGGATTTGATGTCTGGTTATAAGGTATAATTTGACCCGAGTAGTCTTTTAAAATTAATTTTGTAATTTTTCTAATTAATTTATCCAAGCCTATGATAATTTATCCCTATTTAGAATTAATGACTTTCTTAATTTTTATGCAGGATTGGGTTTCTTGTTGGTGACAGAATTCCTCAAATGAAGAGTTAAAGTGTTTATTTTTTAAATGTTCTTGAAATTCTTATGTTATGCTATAAACAGTTCTACATGTCTTTTTCAAAGATCCTTAATTATGTGGCTTTGAACAAATGTAACTGGATATTTTCTACAAGTATCATATTCTGTTTTCCCAACCTCTCATTTTCTTTGTTTTGGTAGAAACTTGGAAAACAACCTCTCATATTCCATTCCATGTCTTATCTCACGCATCAAAGACAATAGTGAGTTCTCCAATACCCATTTCTCTCTTTTTCATTTTTCTCTTTTGTTCATGTGGTTTGGAGATTGAACATCTTTTCTAAGAAATGTTAATAAGATTTTTTCTAATAGTTTTTTTTTCTCTTTCTTATACTCTTTTTATTATTAGTTAAAATTTATTGAAAATTATAAATATTTATGAGATATACCCATAAAAATTTTAATACTTTGGTACATGTTAACAATGTTATAATTTCCCTGTGTTGTAACTTAGAAATAGTAATAAAACTATCATGCGAACATCTGGTTATTATATCATGTTATTTGAACTTTTTTTTAAATTAATGAAAAATGAAATAAGATTATTCTTTATTAAATCAATAATGCAACGTTTTTTTCACACCTTGTCCTATATTATTAGATTTTCATTGGTAATGAGATAATTACAATACACACGAGAACAATACCCCTCTCTTTAGTAAAATAAATAATTAGGAGCAACTGCACTTTCGACTTAGTTATTATAAAAATCATAAAGAGTTTATGATAATCACTTTGAATGCATTTTTAATTTGATTAATTTAAAGATTTATTTTGATAACGGTGAAATATATATGACTTAGTAAGTTTCATTTGATGCACTTCTAATATGATAATTACAATGTCATAAAAGATAACCGTTTTAGATGTAATTCTAATTTGATTATCATAAAAAAAATTTAATTAATAATTAAAGATTAAAAACTAAAACATAATAGTGCCCAAATATTTTTTTTTACTAAAAAAATTACAAAATTTTGATTCTTTGTAGCATTTAGAATTATGTAGGAGTGAGGATTCATCATTATTGAGTTGAAAAGATAAAAAAATAATAATCTCTCTTTTTTTAAAATTAATAAAATTTGTTTAATAATAAAATTTCTCATGTTCATAAATAAATAAACAAAAAATATATATAAAAATAATCTTGTCTTCTTTTTAGGAGTAAAATAAATATTTTAAAAAGTTATATTAATTTTACACATTTAATTAGAAGTAACCGTCTTAAGGTGGATGTCATATGGCGCTAACACCTTCCATATGTATAATTGACTCTCGAACTCAAATTTAGTTCCAAAGACCATTTTCTTTTAAAGGTTTTTTAGAAGTTTTTTCCATCAAAACATAGATTCTATTCTTTAACTTATCTTTATCGTCACGTTGCAATCCTAGTTGAGACATTAAGGAAGGTTAATGAGAAATAATCGTGTAACTCATAGGCTAAATTAGTGCTCTACTAGGTTAAGCATTGAGCGTTTCCTTTATAAGATACATCCTAAAGCACTAAAAATAGATGCAGTGATTGAGCATTTGCATGTCAAATTAGTATGTAAAACACTAACCATAGAAACCCTAGTCGTCGTCCCTTGATGCATAGCTAGCTTTGTTGTTTCCACCCTTCGACGTGAGATAACCAAAGTTTGTTCGCATGGACTACGTAGAGGTTCGACTACCTTGCTAGATTACCCTCATGCCAAAAAAATTTCATCACTCTATAAGAGGTAAGTTTTTCATCATAGTCTTATGAGTTCTTTCACATAGTTTGTGGAATGAAAATTTTTTTCGTTGTAATTTTTTTTGTCCACGTTTCTCAATAGGATATGATTAGATTAGAAGTTAAACTAAGAAGCACTACAAAAAATATAAATAAGTGATAGTTGAAAGTTGTTTTTATCATAGTTATTATCATTTTATAAGTGACAACTTGATAGTCTTTGTTAAGGAACTCATCATAACCTGATTTGTGTTTGCTAAACAATTGATGTCATCAAGCGATGTCTTAATTGTCATTGTGGCTGATAGAAAAACACAAACACTAAAAAAAATATTATCGCAGCCAATAGTGTTCTATTTTCCTACAAAAGCCCCACCCCAAAAACCACCATCCTAACCCACCACACCCAAGTCCCTATACCCAAACCACCACCTCCAAAAACCCCTTACCCAGAAAGCACCACCTCACTTATTGGTGCAAGCCACTACCATTAACAAGCATATATTGCCATTTTCACTTTCAAGTCATCTACAAACACTAGCACCTGCACACCAAGAAATTTAGCTAAAGAAAGAAAAGAAAAAGGGAAAAAACACCACTATCACCATAGAGCCACATGTTATAGCCAATAATAATCAACAACCAATAAGAGAAAATAAATGGAAGAGGGAAAGGGAAGTGATGATTGATCCTCACTTATAAACTCTTTTATCGAGCTTGGTAATAATAAACTCTATTACCATCTAAAAAAGTGGGTTTGAATCTAACTCAACCTTAAAAGCTAACTCAAGAGATGAGGATTACTCCTCATTTATAGACTCCTTTCAGGCTCTATCTCTAACTAATGTGTGACTTGACTTTTTTTCTAATATTGTGTTCACCTAGTTAAAAAGATATCTATGCAAAGACTTGAGCAACAACTTGGTTTTCCTTACTCTAATTTTTGAAAATTCAAAAGGGATAAACAAGCAAGTTAAAGAGGTAGGGTAATTTAGTTTTGTTATTAATTTTTCAACAACAACTAGGTTGCCACTTATCTTTAAAAAAAATTAAGTAACGATCTAACTCTCGCTTAACTTTAAAAATTAATTAAATTTAAAAAATCGAAAAATTTACTAAAGACAGTCTCCATTGTCATATATGTTAAAAAGTTATTTTTCTTAAAAATAAAATTATAAGTTATTGTCGATTTGATTGACGGCTTGGTCCTTGTTATGAGTCTAATGTTATTTCACCACTTTGTTAAAGTGAAGACTTGTAATTGTAATTGGAAGGCCATTGTTATACCTATTTGTGATAGTTATTATACAATATATGAGTATGTTCTTTTGGTCTTATCTTTAAATATATTTGACACTTGAAATACATATTATGAGTACCCCTACAAAAACCTAAGAAAATTTGTTTTTTATTTATAAAAATACGTGGACAAACCTATTTTGAGACTAATAAAGAAGAAGATGCTTATACGGAAATTTCAAAAGCTTTGGTCATTCATTGGGTTGCACAATAAAGAAGAGGAAGAACCATGTGGGAGAAGAAAGAAAGCAATTACGATGATAGAATTGAATGAGTTAAGGTAAATCAATTGTATTTGAACTTTCATTTTAGTCTTTGATCATGTAAAAGCCATGAATTTGAACTATTATTTTAGTCTCTCTCACACATAGGATGGTAAAGGGCGAGAAAAACACGAATAGTAGCCCCTTGTTACCCGTCCCCATATCATATGAGTATTTGTTAAGCAAGTATCTACAAAACTTATAAATATTTGTGGATACTTATTGGTATCCTTAGATATTAATTTAATAAAATTTAAAATTTAAAATAAAAAAAAATAAAATAAATAATTTTAAAACATGTTTATAATAATAAATGTATGAAATATATATTTATAGTAATAATAAATTAGAGAAACTTACTTTATATATAACTAAAAATATTTAAATAATTTTAAATTGTAAGTATATACAAATATGAGTATCTATCCATTCTCACCCATTAATATATGGGTATGCATTAAGCTATTCATTTCTAATGCATCATGGATTTTACTAGTAGGTATGAATTTTTTTGTCATTGTCATGTATTCCCCACAACATTTAATGAGCTACACATATTTTTTCAACATTATTAATTAACTATATTTGACAAAAAAAGACTAATTTAACGTAATGTTTTATAATTTTAGAGATATTATTTTAATATTTTAATAATTTTATGGACTAAATTGATATCAATAATGATTATTCACTATATAATAAATAAGTTTGACATGTGTTGCATTACTAGTTCATGTATAAATAAATTTGGATCTTCTCTAATTTTATCTCAACTATTTAAAAGATTCATTTTATTTAAAATAAGTATATAGAAAATGTTGGCCTCTTAATCAATATAAATGCAAATTGTGCAATTGATTTATAAAATGTTGTGATATATTGAACTTGAGTTTACTCTCTAGTCTATGCATAAAACTAATTTATGATTAGAACAGTGATGTAAAACTTATTATGAAAAGATAAAATGATGATGTGGTTATGTGTAGGATTTCAATGTAAAATATATTATATTTGGTAGAAAGTAGAAACTAAAACATGATATAAAAAGATAAAAATGTTGTGTAGCTACCTTTTCCTACTAAATTGAGACTATCTACCCTAAATTTAGGAAATTCTCTAATATAACAGTTCATAATTAATAAAAGGAAAGTTGTCAAGTGGCTAGCCATGATTTTTGCCCTACTTTTACTCTTATTAGAGTTAATCAAGACACATCTAGCTTCAAATACCTCAATTCCATTGAACCCTTCTTGAACCTGGGATACTTTTTTTTTTATCAATAAACCTAGGATATTTTGAATACTCGGAAGAGAGACTAGTATTATCCTTGTTTCCCATAGTTCAAACACCCATGGCATGATCATTCCCACCCTCTTTAATAAGGCATACATATATACATCTTGAAAAGGTGATATTAGCAAACATATATTCCAAGGGTCAGACTCAATTATAGAATCACCCATGGAACAATGGGAGGTAAGTTTGTATATGCATTTGCGGTGTTGGGTGGGGGAGGCTAGAACTTATAATTTATTTAAATAATAAATTGTAGACTCTTTTTTCTTAGATATTAGCAATCAACTTATGTTGAAGAAGCAATTTTTAGAAGTTGTTCATAAAACAAATAAATGGACATAAACTAGAACAATGTGATCATTTCTATCTATAATTTAAAATGTATGGTACAATTTTTTTCATGTGGAAAGCTTCATATATTATCATTATCATGAATCGCCTTTATAAAGTACTAGTCTCGTAGTCGTAGGTTGTTGGAAAACTATGGAATGGATTGTACTCATATTTAATAAAAACATGAGTTCAAAATTTGTTGTCAATGTTAGGATTTATTAATAGATAATTTATATGTATATTTATAAATACTTTTTGAGTCTTGAAACTTGTCTTGACCTTGATGAGTCTATAAGACCTAACTCATATAAACTTTCAATTCATAAAATAAAAGAGGGGAAGGGGGGATTTAAACAATATGTCAAGATGAAGAAGATTAAATATTTATCCAATCTAGGTAAAAAGTAGAAGACTTTTTTAGAATTGCTTATTCTCATGTTATCTTTTGACTAGATAAAATGTTCACATTAAATTGAAAAAAGGAAGTGCTTTCTTCATTTGCTAAAACATTTATTTACCACATCAAGACAAGTTGAAAATAGATTGATAGGATTTTTTCTTCAATGTTTGTACATCCATCCTAATCATTTCATGCTTGATAGCATTTGTATTTTAGCAGTTGTCATTGTCTCTCTTTCGACAATCATTAAGGATAACATGTAATATATCTCATATATATATATATATATATATATATATGTGTGTGTGTGTATGTATGTGTGTGTGTTTTTAAACTCAAGTGGTGATATTAATTTCACTAAAATAATCACATATTAATTATTTGACATTGATTTAACTAGGTTGCTATAAATTTTTATTTAATAATTAAAATTAAAATATTAAATAAATAGTGAATTTATACTAACAATATGATAAATCATACTAACATATCATTTGTTGATATAATTCACATTATATTATTAGTGTAGATTCATAATGTATATATTAAGAGTTTAATTTTCATTAGACAAAATTAAAGTTTTAAAAAAAATCATAATACCTGAGATTTTGTTGTTATATAGTAAATAACGAGTGACACAATAGGTAAGGTTGAAAATTACATTTATTTGTAATGTAGGAGTTCAATTTAATCATCTTCATTTTATCTTATGCGAGATTAGTGATATTTTCAAATACAACAAGATTTCATCATCATGGTGTAATGAAGCAACTTTTATATCAAACCATCATACTTTCTTACCATTTTATGACTTTACTTTATATATACCATTTTTAGCTACTAATAAATTATATGTAGACATGAAATTTCATATTATCCATAATCTTTATTTTTATTTTTACTGAATGTCTAACCAACTTCTCTTGTTGCAGCAAGGTTCCTCTTCAATATGATCTTATCACCATATTGTCAATTAGATATATATTATAGAAAATACATAAATTTAAACATTCAATTGATAGAATAAGAGAATTACTTTCCCATTTAAATTTGGTAGTGAAACGAATCCCATTTTTTTCATTCAACCAAATTATATGAATTTTCAACCCTAATTAGGGATCAATTTTTTTTTCATGTACTTTTTGCATTGTTGCCTTGGGCTTGTATTGGTTGATGTGCGTTGATTATAGGGGTATTAACCAATATAAGGCCAAGATGATTTGATGAATACTCTTATATTTGAGAAATTATTACATAGTCTATAATTATATATTTCTAACCAATTTTCACCTAACATAAAAAAAAGTTCATAATATGTAACATGAAAATTGATTGGAATTACATGATTTTATACTACCTAATAATTTCTCTTTACATTCCTATATCTCTCTATATATTGGAATTTAATTGAAATCTTGAACTTGTATTGGTTAGTGTGTGTTGACCAAGGGGGTGTTAACCAATACAAATTCAAGGGGTTCAACTTAAATTATCTCTTCTATGTGTATTTGCATTTTGAGAAATGAGCAATAAAGTTACTAACTAAGATTTTCGTATATTAATTCCAATATATGCAGAGAAAACCTCCTAAGATGTCTGTGCCTCAATTTGGAGGGTGGGAACATACGTCCCCAGGAGTGCCTACTGATTATTCCATGGTGTTTAACCAAGCTCGTGAAAATAAGAAGACTCAAAAGACTGATTTGACTGAAGTTCAACGTCTAAGCCATGGAAATGAAAGGGAAGCTCTCAATCCCCATTATCATCATGGTCGTGGCCACGGTCGTGGTCATGGTCGTGGCCATGGTCGTGGTCACAATCACGAACGTGGCCATAATCACGGCTATAGTCACGAACGTAGTCATGATCACGATTATGGTCGTGGTCGTGGTCGTAGACATGATTGTGATGATGATGATGATAATAGTGAAGATCCTCCTGTTATGGTAAGACCTTGATCTTATTAGTTATTATTAAATTTTCATAATCATTTATGTTCATTATTATTTTGTGAATTTTTTCTTTCTTAGGAATTTGACTTCGAACAATATCTTATATTACCTATCTTTGAGCAACTACTACACCTAGTTTTGGTCCATACCCCCTTAATCAACGCACATGGATCAATAGTAAGTGTAGTGTTGTCAAAGACAACAATGCAAAATAACTTGAGCCTCTTATTTTTCTCTTTGTTGTATCTTACTTTATATGAATATGTTTTTCTAAGTGGATGTAGATCTTTTCTAAATGATGGCTAATTTGGACTACACCCCTTTAACTTTTATAAAAATTTTGGCAGGAAGTAAAATATAAAAAGTTATCTTTAAAATTGATATCATCAATCAATAGGATTATTGATAATATAAAATATCAATATGATTCTTGAAATGGACACTATTTCGTAAATTTGATTATTGATGTTACCAATAAAATATTTAATGCCCCTTTAGCAATTGTAAGTCAATTTATTTGGATTGGAAGTAGGAAATCATGATGATCGAGGGTAAACTTATGATGAAATTAACATAAAATAATTATTTGTTACTTTAGAAAATCACGGTGGGTGCAACTCACCGTGTTACCAAACATGGACCCTGTAAATTGGTATGTCCTAATCAATTTGTTCTCTTACATTGATGTATATTAGTTAATTTGGTCCATAACATTAGAACATTTCCAATACAAGAATTTAATTTAAGTTCTTAATTTTGTTTTTAGTAAATCTCTTCTTGTCACAAATTTTAAGAATATTCACTATTTTCTTCTTCAATTATAGAATTCAATTTTAGTTCTTAACTTATATTTAGTAAATTCCATTTTATCTTTTCACTCACTTAAGAATCCTCATTTTGACTTGAAAATTTATTTTTTAAATGGTTAAGACACATTAGTTGTAGTTGCATAAATAAATTTTTTTTGTAAGAATTCATTCACTTCAATGATATTCTAAAGCTACTTAAATTTATTAACCAACATAAGTAACTACATTAAAGTTGTTGTTTGTGTGTAAGAAATCAAATTGATAGATAATTGTCAAAATAGTAGTCGAAAGTCAAGCATGAATTTTTTTTTCTAACAACCATATTATCAATTTCATTGAATAAATTGACCAACAATTGTCAAAGTGAAGGAGCAAATTTGTTTGGCTCAACTTTACTTTTGCCCCTCCTACTATTTATCATTTCTCAAATTCAGTCTTTCACAAATTTGAATCCCCTCTATTTTTAATAGAATACTTTTAGTCTATTTGTGACTATGTAGTAGAAAATTATATCACTATTTCTATTAAATATTAAATATCAAATTAATAAATAGACTAAAATTGTATAATTAAAATGATAAAAGATCAAATTTGATTTAAAGTATAATTAAGTCATTTTATTTTTTTATAATAATAGGAACTAAATTTATCCGTAATTTAAATTTAAAGACCAAATTCATGTTCAAATGTGAAAATTAGGGACTTTTATAATTTATGACCAAATTGACGAGGTAGTAATTTTTTAAAATAAAGTAATGTTTACTGATTTCACATTAAAAAAGAGAAAAAGTGAGTAGGAGAAAGAAAGAGAGAAAGAGAGAGAAAACATGAGGGATGGAAAACACTTACTATAGAATAAGAGCAAAAATCTACTAACTTGAATGTTGTTTATGATGTTGCAGAAGAGGAAGAGGAAGTTTCTGGGTTACATGACTTGCTTTAAGCCTTGATAACCATTTTCAAATCATAGACACGGGGTCATGGTATTAAACATACTAGGATTCTGTGGCATGTAAACTACATGTAAGCATGAGACAATTCCATAGAAACCTGACCAAAAGTTTCCATAATCTCAGTGACATGTATTTCATCTACTATGTTTTTGTCTCCTTTATTTCTATTACTTCTATGACCAAACCAAATGAATGTATCACATTACAAAGCACTTTTATGTAGACCTTATCCACAAAACTTAGATTTCAGCAATGAGTGGTGTATGGTTGAAGTCTGAGTGGCTTATGGTGAGAACTGTTGTTATCATGAGAAATGAGAATTATACTATATATTCAAATATATTATTTGACTGTTTTATTTAATTTTCTTAAAAATTAGATGCTAAATTTTTTTAAAAAACTTAAGTCTAACTTGTTAGAAATAAAATCTGAAAAAAATTTATAAGCGGAGACTAATCCTCATTTTTTGAAATAACTTTTAGGATTGAGTTAGACTCAAAATTACTTTCTATGATAGTATTAGAATCTATCTTATAATTATTAAAGGATCATTCATCATATCATCTACGCACCAAACTGAATAAAAATAATGTTCCCTCTTAAGCTAGTTTTTTAGAATTGGAATAAGCTAAAACTCACCTTCTAAAACATTTATGATAATTTACTAACGCATACCATGTCATCCACCTATAATAAATAATTGACCAATTCCTTTGAGATATGTAACAATTATGGTTGAAAGATTTTCCTAACCTTTTTTTCTTCTCTCGATAATCTTATATGCCTATTTGCCTTCACTACCTTCAAATTTGCAGTTAACAAAAATTTTAGTCATTCATGTTAGATAATATGAGGATGCATGTCAATAGTTATGCCTCGACCGTCACCTATTGATTACAGAACCATACTATGTGGAAACTGTGATTCCCTGCGAATAAAGGGGGAACATAAAGAGGGTATCTATTGGTACTGTCTAATAATAGTTTGGTTCAACAAAAATATAACTATAAAAAAATCAAAAACATATAAATCGCGGTATAAAGGTCACATGATGTTGTTGAAAGATTTTATGTCAACCATACATTAATATGATTAAAATAAAATATAATTAAAAAATTATTTTTATTTTACATATCAATTTTGTAAAATTGTATTAGATTCAAATTCATAATTTACTGTATAATAATTTATTCTAATAATGATTGAGAGACCTATGTTAGATAACCTATATCGAATCAATATTTAACCATACAAATTTTATCTTTAAAATGTTTCCTAATATGAAGAGAATTAATTTGGTAGAACAACTCCAACCTTTTAGATTGATTTTATAAGATTAAATTACACATAAACTCACCTTCTAATTCATGCTTCCAATTAAACTTTGAAGTCAATGCTTTATTTTGGAAGAGAAGAGTCCAGCAGGGGTGACCTGAGAACATGTGAGTGTATTATTAGAGATGCAAACAATATATATATATATGTTTGTGTTCTAAACCTTTGAGCAACCTTCATATGCTCTCAGAACGCCCCTGATTGACCCTCTACCACCTTATCTGTTTTCTTCAGACACATCTTCGTCTTAATTGGAAGTTAGCACCTTGAACTTCAATTTTGTTTCGGCAGTTTGATGGTGTCACCAATTTTCATTCAATTTAATATTCAACATATAGCATCAATGTTTGTTTGTACTTCATGGCTTTAGATGTACTACACCGTAGTACATGTGTAAAAGAAATATGAAATGTGCTTGTTCAATGGCAGTACAACTTTGTACTAATACTAACCATTCGGGGATTTCGATGTGTACCACGAATTTCATTCAGATTAATGGTATCAAGCACTTTTTCACTTTATTATCAACAAATCAAAATCTTATTTTGGTCCTCAGAAGTCAAGGTCGTTATTTGGGTCATTCTCACTTGTTTAAGTTCCCTACACATTGGCCTACAATTTCTAATTGGTTGAATTTGGATTAAATCAGTTCGTAATATACATGGCCTAAAATATAAAATATAAAATATAAAATTAACTAAAAACTATAATTCTTTTTATTTTTTATTTGTGAGTTGCTATCTATTAATAATTATTTAAATTTTATAATATGATAAATATATGAATAACGTAGAAATTAAATAAATAATAAAATATCTCTACCAAACTCTAAATATGTAGTAAGTGAGATTTATTGATTTACACCAATTTAGTTTAGTTTTTAAAATTAGTAACTTACAACTATAATTATCTTAAAATATATTCAAGAAATACATTAACAAGTTGTAATTATTTAAATATAATTTATTAATTTACTCTTTCTATAGATCAAATACGTGTAAATTAACAAATTCCATTATATTAATGTAAACAAACCAAATATTTAGCATGAAAACTAATATTCAAGCAAATAACTAACAACAATTTACTTATTCAAGCGCTAGCAAAGAAAATAAAGGGAGAGAAAGTAAAGGAGTGAACAAGTTTGTTAACAAGAGGACCAAACTCGTCAAACCTATAAATTATAACCGGACTCACATTTAAATGGATCAAATTCTAAAATGTGTGGTCCAAGCATATCACAAATTGGACAAACTATTTAATTACCAGCCACTGCCCAAGTGCCCATATATTCATTCACCTTAGTCAAAAGTATATTTTTTTAGTTTTTACTAATTTAGTATTTTAGAAATAAGTTTGATTGGTTTAATTTTTTTCATTTCTCGGAGTTTCAACCTCCAATCAACTTGCCACATTCTTATCACAAAAGAATAGTTAAATAAATTATATTTTCCTCACTTAAATACATTGATGGTTATTTTTGGAGTTATTACTCTAGTTTATTAAATTGGAAAAAAAGCTAGAAAAACATTTTTTATTTAAAAAAATGACCTCCAAAAACTAGATTAAATTGGAGAGTAGTGAAAAATAAATCTCATTACACTCCTAATACATCCATTAAACATAGTTGCTTTCTAATTAATTGTGAAATTATTTATAACTTTTAGAAAATTTGTTGTGAGACTCATTTTTGTTTGAGAAAGAAAACGTCGAACAAACTGTACGCATTTTGTTCTCGCAACATGTTGCGCCGCACCTTTGTTCTCTGCTCTGCGCGTGGTTTTTTCCATTTCTGCTACAAAGAAGAAAATGACAAAAGAGATTGATACGGATCCCTCCTGGTTGGTTGTAACGACCAACACCTCCATTTGGCATGCCATTTTGTGCCTGACATGTCAAAGGAGCAAGGCCTGGACACACCGTTTTTGTCCCTAGTATCCTTTGTCGTGTTATACACGTGGATGATTCTGCTGCAATGGTGACATTAAGAGTGGCCTATAAAAGGCCCAAAAACGAAGGAAGAGAAGTCGGAAAGTTTGGGTTCAAAAGTAGGGAAAGGGAAAGGAGATAGTGAGCTTGCCTTGAGGGTGAAAACCTAAAGTTGGATAAGCCCCAACGATTCTAAACCTGAGAGCCACCATTCCTAGAAGAGACGAATTGAGAGTAGATTCTACGAAAGTTAAAAGGGGGACGTTAGAGGTGAAAATTGCGATCTTCTCAACCTTGAGAAAGCGTAAGAGCTAGCATTCCCCAAAAAAAAGACACAAGGAGTTCACCCACTCTACGACGAGTCAAAAACCCCAAGACATAAGATAAGATCCTTTCCACCTATACCTTCATCTAGTGGCCCAAAACTTTAAACCAACACACTTTATCTTGTAACCCAGCAGATACTGCCTTTTGAGATATCAACACCAGATCGCCTCCGGCTCTTATGAAGTCGAGAGCCGGAACCCTTGAGACCATCTAACCGGCTTTGTGCCGAGACCACCTGATTGGCTCTGTCCTAAGACCATCTCAACAGGCTCTGTGTCGAGACCTTGTGCCAAGACCATCTCAACCAGCTTTGTGCCAAGATCTTCTTGACCAGTTCTATGTTGAGACCTTCCCAACCAGCTCTATGCCGAGATCATCCTAATCGGTCTATGCCGAGACCATTCCAGACGACTCTATGCCGAAACCATCCTACCCTTTAATCATCCAATGTCTAGAACTACATGAACTTTGATTTCTTCGACAAAAAGGAGATATGTAGGAACAAGAGGCGACTCTTGTCAAGTTATTCATAAAAAAAAACCAAAATATTCCATACTTATTTTGTGCAAATACTCCATCTTTAGAAAGACATCAACCAAAATGTAAGAGTCATTTTCATTCATGCATCCAATTAGGGTAACTATCGTGTGATAGACGTGTTGGAATACCTGGTGGTCCTTACGCGTAACCGACTCCCGAGCTCATTCTCTGATTTAAGACCAATCTTATCCAACTTAAAGGTTTTCTGGTATTTTTCATAAAAATGCTGGTGACGACTACGTCTTCCCTATTCCTTTCCTAAAAGAAACTCGAAATACAAAACCTTTAATATTCGCCAATCTCGAGTGCGATTTAGGTTGCGACATTTGTTATAATACAAAATAAAAAAAAAAAAGATTTTATTCTAATTATTTTTATCTCAATAAAAGGTTATTATGCTCTTATGTATTATTAGGTATAACAAAGAATTAGAATAAGTAGATTTAAATTAATAAAGACTTTCTCAAGCTATCACATATCAAGTATCACAAATTAAAATATGAGATTAACATAGTGTTTTACTTAAATCACCTTTTTTATTATAAGATAATTAAAAAAAGAATAATTATGAAAAATATTTATTTAAAATAATTTAATTATTAAGTTGTTACAACTCAAGTCTCAAATTAAAATATGAGATAAATAAGATGTTCACCTAAATTATCTTTCTATTATAAAAAAAAAAATAAAAAATAAAAAATAAAAAATAAAAAATAAAAAATAAAAAAATTTTGGATCACCAACTATCGCAACTCAAAAGTCCTACATTAAAAGGTAAAATTAATAAGACGTTACACCTAAATGATCATTTTTAATATATAAATTGAAAACTTTTAGTAAACAAATTGTAAATATTTTTTTATATTGAGATAATTATATACAATGTTCAATATATTAAGTAAAAAGGCAAAACCACTAAAATAAACATGCATATTACGAATAATAAATGAAAGATTAATAATATTTTTATCTTAGTTATTTATTTTCTAGTAGGGTTCAACAAATTCTTTCTATTAATTAAAATTTATAAAATTAGAAAAATATTCATTAAATAAAATGAGACTCAAAACTTTTTATAAAACCTACATCAGAGGTTGAAACCTTAAACCCAAATAGGTTTGATACCAAACCCAAATGCATCTATTAAACCCAATGAATTTAAGCCCACTAACTGAACCCAAGCACACTTAAAACTTATCCAAACATCGATTACCCTAAAGCAAGCTAACTCACCCTTCCACTCCCCCAACACCAAAACATAAGGCGATTACTTTTTGCACTCCTATTTTTAGGGTAATATACATGACTTTTTACTATATTTAAATATATAAAAATATTACATACTATTTTTTTTAACATTTTAACAAATATTATATTTAAATTATGCTATAAAATATTATTAATAATATTTAAATGTTACTAAAGATATAAAATAATATTATAATAAAAATATTAATAACAGTTTTACAATAAAATACTAAAAAAATATATATATGTAATAATATTATTATGAATTTCTTTTTCGATTTTTTTTTCCCAAAAATATCCTCATTTTGGAATTTGTTTACTCTACCTTTGAACTCTCTCTTTGCTTACTTGATCAAAACCATTAAAATAGAATGCTTCCCCGTGAGAACCTTTTGCCTCTGTCAATCATGCCACCATACAAACAACCCTACTTCGCCACCATCCATGAAGCCACTAAATCGAAGTTGCCAACTCACTACCAATATTGTAAAGTTGCTAAGCCACCATAGAAAATGATCCCATCTCAATTTTTCTTCCACAAAGGTTATCCACAATAACTTTGATTCAATCTAGATGCACACAAATTCATAGGAAAATGATACAACTCATTTTGGTTAAAATGTCCCATCATAAAAACATGTCTTTATTGTTTATGATTTATTATATCGTTGAAATAGTCGAATAGAAATGCATCTAACCTTTCATTCATGTCTTCCTCTTATAGTTTTTTATTTGTACATCTAGAAATAATGTTTTGGTAATGTGACCACTACTCCGAATGTGATTTCAATTCAATATATAGTCTAAAACATGGTACTTCTTGACTTGGATGTACTACATTAGAGTACAAGTAAAAACAATAAATAAGAAATTTGCTTTCGAGTGAGTACAACTTTGTACTAACCTCCTCGTATGCATCTCGATGTATTGCTGCTGATTACGATTCAGATCAAAGATGTCACCATTTTTACTTTTATTATTACTAGCATTTAACCCGTGCCAAGGGTCATATAATTGGTTCTATAATACATGGACATATATTTTTTTATATGAAAATTATGTTTCAAATTTCAAAAAAATTAAATTATGTTGAGTTTAAATAATCTTAAAAAAAATTTGTATGATTTTGATTTCTAAAAATGTAAAATATATTATTTTTTTATCTAACTTCGTTAACATAATATTACATAAATAATAAAATTTCACGTTTATATTAAACATGTAAGATGATCACTATCACGTAACAAGTATAGTTTTTTGTCCTAACAAAATTTTTAAAGAATGATTTTAGTCTTTGTTAAATATAAATATATGATTTTAATCTTTATAAAATTTAAAAGTTTAATATTAGTTCCTATAAAATTATTAAAATAATAATAAATTATAAAATAAAAAATTATTAAAAAAATACATCATACTTAAAATATATTTTGTATAAAAGAAAAATGTAATATTTTTTACAATAAAGATTATATAATATCTATTTTAAATAAATAAAATTATTATCATCACGATGAAATCATAAACAATATTTGTTATTTTATTACTATTTCTACAGTTAAACCTTAAATAAAAATATTTTCTAATTTTTAAAATACCATATATATTAAAAAATTAAAATTAAAAAAAAAAACTTAGGTTCGGCACCCATATACTTGTAGCTCCCGTCCCTGCAAACTCAGGTCGACTTCCGATACAATAGTGAGATTTAAATAACCAACTTATTTGACCTGAAATTATGTGAATAAATTATAAATAACTTCTTTGATTCAACGAGGTTAAACATCACTACATCTAGACTGTTCAAACATTTTTTTTAACAAGAATATTTGGGTTCCATTTTCCAAATGTGTAAAAATTTTCTAAGGATAAAATCAGACGCAGAGTTATGAAACGAAATTAGATTTTGGCCTTATAGATTTGGAAAAACCGTGGGGAAAAAAAAAAAACTTGTTTAAGTAATAAGCACATGTTCGGTTCAATTGTTTAGAAGTCTCTGTAATATGAGGGAAGGAATTGATGTAAATTTTCTCGTAGTAGTTTGTGTTTTTTCCCTTTGTTTGGGACTTTGAAATGGTTTCATAAGGTTTTTTAAATAAGAAACAGGGTCTGTGCCCAAAAGAAGACGAACCGAACAAGAAGTTCAATACACTTACTTGTACTCATATAATTCAATAATTTCTTAAGGTACGGTGTGTTCTATGTTAATCACAACCTATAACTCGGCAGTGAGATATTGGTAATATACTGTGTAATATATTCTTTTAAATATACTTTTTTATTAGTTGAAATTTATTAAAAATTATGTGAATAATATATTCTATTTAATGAATATCTTCGTCATTTTTGAGGCCTCTGAGTTAATCTCCTAGTCCAGACATTCAACTTCCCCGGGATTTCCTTTTGAGGCACTGTGTATTGATTTTCACCCAGCCTATAGGAGGAATGATTGGTTAATTATAGTGACAATCACATTTTTCCAACCCAAGAATCTATTATTAGTTGTTCTTCTTTTTCTGCAAATTTTCAAACATAATTCAGTGTATGAGCATAGGCACTTTATTCCTTGTAAAGCATATGAATAATTTGGTTGTGAACTGATGTAGGGTGCACGCTGACACAATCTGTTTTCGCCTTTACAAGTCCCACATCATCTAAAATACAAAGTAACAAAACCTTTATAAAGTTTGAGACAAAGAGTCAACTCGCCGAGCTGGATTACGCCTGCTTGTGACCCAAGTGGGGGCCTTAAGGTGTTGGAACAACATATAGGCTTTACTGGGTTGGGCTGTGCTGCTGCAATTTGTAGGCCTGCCCGCTCCAAATTAGGAGTTGGACCGTGGGGTTTGGGCGTAGGCTTAGATCTCTTGGTTCCTAGACGTGAGGGCACCGCGTGAGGCTGGCTTCACAGAGCAGCGAAGACCTCAGGCTCTCAATAGTGGAGGGATAACAGGCTTCTGCAACAGCTGTCCACTATGACCTGGTGGGCCTAATTGCTTGAACCAACATTTTTTTGGGCATTATACTAACTTGTCTTTATACGCCTACCTGTATGATATATTACCTAATATAATATTTTTTAAATAATTAAAGAGAATTAACATAATGCACAGGACATAACAACATAATATTTTTCACATAATTAAGAGAATTAGTGTAAGATTAGTATTATGTTTAAGTGTCACTTACCAAATCTCATGGCAACTTGTCCCAAATATGAAAAAATAATAATTTATTTATATTTTTTTCATAGGTTAAAAGTACAAAGAAAAGTCAAAATAATAATAAAATATTACTTTTTAAAAAAAAATTTATCCCGTATAGCTAGATATCCAAATGTTGAGATTTTTTACTGAGGACAATTGATTTTCTAAGTATTAATTAAATCTCTCTTATTTTCTTATTCATATTTATACAAATTTTATTATTTTATTTTATGAATATGATTATCTTATCATTTCACGTATTATAATATATTTTGATGTTATAATTTTTTACCTTCTTTCTTGATCTGCGATTCAAGACAGAATTTGACTTCTTTCTTCGTACTCGTATATCAAATTTACTCTATATTAATTTAAAAAATTCTTATGAAACATTTCATTAATAACATTGAAGACAATATCTTTTGTTCATTTTTAAATGGCATATAATATTACTTCTAAAAACCATCAAATAATTTAAATAAATACTGACCATTTAAATAAAATATATGTACTATTTAAATAAATAAAGTTGACATCACCAAACCTAACGAATGAGATAAATATTCACTCTACCAACTCAACCGACTAATAAATATCTACATCACTAACTTAATTGATTGATAACACCCATCCCATCATCTCATAAGCTTTTGTATGATAAATAAAGGGAATATGTTGTATGTTTCTCCTTCAATTTTATTCTTTAACATTAATTAAATAGTTTCTAACTTTAACATCAAAATATCTTTGCAAGTAATATCACTCATCACTTCATCGAGGTTGGATAATCAAAGTAAAATAGATGACTATGAACACTACCACGTCTCGGTGACGAGTATCATATATTTTTACCATGGATCATGGTAAAACTTTCTCCACCACATGGTGAATCAATAAGAAGAAATATGAGTATGAATGCCACTTCAAATTGGGGATTCTCATTAGGAAGAAATTCAGCAATATGGCTTCCAAATTTTACCAATATGGCTGATGAGAATAACACGTGTCTTGCAGGGTCCATTGTTATTATAGTGGCACAAGCGCAAAACATATTGCTTTCTGTTAAAAGAACATTCTCTGTACTTTCTTTCTTTTTTCATGAATTAAGATCAAATTCGTCGTTTCATCCGGTGTATTAAAAACTGATTCGGACAGGCTAATAAGACTAGTCCAACCGAAACCGGAGGCACAAGTGGTTCGAGCACATTATTAGATTGGACATGTCTTCGAATTGGGTTGCACATTAATTTTCAATTCCAATTCGTGCATAATTCAAGGGGAAATGAAGAGGGTGAATGATTTGGCTAAGGAATCAAATGAGATTTACCATCTAGAAGTTGATGAACAATGTAAAATTCATACTATTGTATCAAATCCTATACTACTCTCGGTGGTATCATATTTTATTAGGATATTATGAATATTTTATTTTATTTTTATAATTATTTTTTATTTTTTATATTATCTATATTATCTTTAAGTAATTCAGTTTTATTTTATAAAAAGAAAAATAGAAATTGTATTATTCAAGTCAATTAATATATAATTTCTTTTATTTTCAATTTGGTATTAGAGTTCCCAATCTTGGAAACTTTATTTTTGCTGCTTGCTCTAGTGAACTGCTACCTTATGGCGAGACTTACACATTAATGTCAGACTCGTCAAAGTCTTCTCTATCCTTACCAACATCTGTGATAATTGTAGAAGACAAAATCGTTATTTTGGGACCTAATGAACATTCGAATCTGGTGGGATCCTTTCGACTTGATTATCACAATTGTTTACGGTGGGCACAGTATATTCATACTTCTCTCAAAAGGCGCAAGAAGTTGAGTCATATTGAAGGAGGTGACCCACCTAGAAATGATCCAAAGTTTGAAACGTGGGATGACAATAATTCTCTTATTTTGACATGGCTCTAGAACTGTATGACTATAGAAATAAGCTGGAATTATATATTCTATTCCTTTGCTCGTGAGATATGAGAGAATTTCAGTGAGACATATTCAATGAAAAAAGATTTTACTGCTTGCTATGATATTTAAAGCAAGATCTTCATCTCTAAACAAAGAACCCTTTCAATAACAATGTATTATGGGACTCTGAATGAGTTATCGGTTGAGTTGGACTAATACCAAGGATTGAAGATGTACAAAGTTGATTCTATTGTATACAATGGGCTTGTTCAAAGGGGAGAATCTTTAAGTTCCTTCATGACTTGAATTCTGAATACGATCTCATTCGGATTTAGATTCTAAGTAAGGAGAAGCTTTCCTCTCTATCTAAGGTATTTTCTACTATGTGGGGTGAAGAGACCTGACAATCAGTCATGCTTGACAAAGGAAGCTCCAACACAAGATTTGCTATGGTGACAAGAAAATGTTGCACAAAAGGATCAACCTTCGAAGGAAAACCCTTCACAAAGAGTAGTCGTGGGGAATACTACAAGTACTGCAAATGGGATGATAGAGTCTGTCAAGTACTTCTCAAATTTGGCTTCACCATAAACGTCTTGGAAATCCACCGTTTAGTTTATTTAAGACAATGTTTCCACATCTATTTACAAGAGTCTGTCAAGTCTTTTTATTGTGATGTTTTTCAGTTTTTAAAACACCATCGTGCAACATTTTCTCCTACTAACAATAAAAGCCTTGTACCTTTTAACCTTATTCACTATGATATGTAGGGGCCAACTAATAACTCTATATTGGGGGCTAAGTGGTTTGTATCATTTATTGATGATTGTACCTGTGTAACATGGATATTTCTTATGAAACATAAATTTGAGGTTTTTAAATATTTGTTGATTTTTTCCATCTTGTCAAAAACTAATTTGGTAAATCTATTAAAAGATTGAGGTCAAATAATGATACATAATTTGTAAATCTTGAGTTCTCCAAGTTTCTTAAAGATAATGATTTGGTTCATGAATTGATGTGTGTGAATAGTCCCTAACAAAATGGGATGATAGAAAGGAAAAATCGTCATCTCCTTAAGGTTGCTAAAGCCCTTATCTTCCAAATGTTTATTCCTAATATCTAATAGGGAAAATTTGTCCTAATTGCCACCTATCTCATCAACAGGTTACCTGCTCATGTCTTAAACAATATTAGTCCAATTAACCATATGTTGTCCTTCTTTCCTTTTCCTCTAATGTTAAGTTTACTAGGTCATGTCTTTGGGTATGTTGTCTTTGTCCACTCTCATAATCCACATCATGGAAAGTTAGATTTTAGAGTTGTCAAATGTGTTTTCATTGATTATCACTCAAATAAAAAAGAGTTTAAGTGTTATCACCCTTCGAGTCACTAGGTCTTTGTCTCAATGGATGTTACTTTTCTTGAAACAAAGTTGTTCTTTATTAGCCTTCCACTTTAGGGGAGATTTATTTAGAAGTTGAGTCTATCATCAAGTCATTACCTTTTCCTACTCAGGATGTTCAAGTTCAAGAAGTCACTCTTGAAGAACTTATCACTGAAAAGGCCCACAATTAAGTAGGAAAGAAAGATCGATACTAAGAAAAACAATACTAAAGCCATAAGAAACCCACTTTGGTTCCACAACAAGTCCAATTGTCTGAACCGAAGGTAAGTATTCCTAGGAATCCCATTAGGGATATTACTGATGATATATCAGAGGTAAGTATCCCTAAGAACCCCATTGAGGATATTACTAATGACATGTCTATTGCTTTGAGGAAATGGAAATGATCAGGAGTCAACTATCCTATTTCTCAATTTGTGTGTACTGACCATCTCTCTGTACAACATCAAAGTTCTATTACAGTCATTGATATAATAAAAACACCTACATCAGTATATAAAGCTTTGAAAGATGAGAATTTGGTTCAAGCCATGAAACAACAGATGAAAGCGTTAGAGAAAATGTTAAGTTGAGAAATTGTTGACAAACTTAAAGACAAAAGCGTTGTAGGTTGTAGATGGATATACACTGTGAAGTGTAAATCTGATGGAACCCTTGATTGATACATAGAATTATGGAATAGTTTATGAGGAGACATTTGTCCCTGTAGCAAAGATGAATACAATAAGAATTATTCTTTCCTTAACTGCCCACTTTAGTTGGAACTTGCAATAGTTTGATGTTAAAAATGTCTTCCTTTATGGAAACATGAAAGAGGAAGTCTACATGGAGATTCCTCCAGGATTCTACTCTCATAATGAAAAAAAAGGCATGTAGACTTAAAAAGGCATTGTATAGATTTAAACAGTCTTCCTGAGCATGGTTTGGAAGATTTGCTCAATTTATGATATCCCTAAGATACAAGCAGACTCAAGGTGATCATACTTTATAAAACATTTCCTTGATGGTAAACTCACTTTTCTCTTAGTCTTTGTAGACGATATGATCGTTACAAGTGATGATGAGATTGAAAAACTAACTTTGAAAAAAAACTGACAACACAATTAAAAATTAAGGAGTTAGGAAAATTGAAATACTTCCTTGGGATAGAGGTTGCATATTCCAAACAACTAAAAGGAAGTATGTACTTGATCTCCTCAAAGAAACAGGAAAATTGGGATGTGAAGAAAGTTCAACCATATGATTGAGTGTGAAAAAAGTTCAACCATAGAGAAGTCTCAATATCAAAGATTGGTAGGGAAATTGATCTACTTATCCCACATTAGGCTAAATATTGCCTATGTTGTTAGTGTGGTCAGCCAATTTATGCATGATCCTGGGGAAAGGTACATTTAGGCAGTTGAAAGGATCCTCCAATATTTAAAGACAAGTATAAGAAAAGGACTATTATTTAGAAAAGAAGGTACATTATCCATGAAAATATATCTAAAGTTTCAGAAAAGAAGGTTATTGTATGTTTTTGGGAGGAAATATAATAATTTAGAGGAGAAAGAAGCAAAATGTGGTTGGTCAATCTAGTGTAAAAGCAAAATTTCAAGTCATGACACATGGTATATATGAAGGATTGTGGATGAAGATTATTCTTGATGACCTCAAAGTAAAATATGAGGAACTTAAGAAGTTTTTCTGTGAAGTAAAATATGAGGAACTTAAGAAGTTTTTCTGTGACAACAACGCAACTATTAGTATTGCCCATAATCCAATCCAACACAACAGGACAAAGCACATAAAGATTGACAAACATTTCATTAAAGGGAAGTGGAAGATGTTTTCACCAAATGGCTCCTTACAACTAGATTTCAAGAACTCAATGACAAGTTGGGAATGATTGATATTCATTTACCAACTAAGATATCATAAATATCTTATTAGAATATCATGAATATCCCATTTTATCTTCATAGTTATCTTTTATTTTTTTATATTATCTATATTTTCTTTAAGCAATTTACCTTTACCCTATAAAAGGAAGATTATAAATTATATTAATCAACTCAATCAATACACAATTTATTTTACTTCCAATTTTTATAATTTAGTTTTTGGTTTGTTACCTTAGGCCACATTTGAGGCTAAGCCGTATTTCACATGAACAAACACCTATTTTGAATAATAAATACTCTTTCATTCCTATGCCTACACATGTTTGGTTGTGATATTTTCCATATGGCAAGACAAAAGAAATTACCATTTAATATTAGTAGTTCTAATGTACATAACCCTTTTGATTTAATTCGCATAGACATACGAGGTCCATTCTCTACAACTTCTATACATGGATATCAGTATTCTTTTATTGTTCTCGATGATGACTCGTGATTCTTATGAGTTATTATGCTCAAGTATAAGGCTGAAGTTTAGACTTATGTTAAGAATTTCATTCAAATGGTGCACACACAATTTGACAAGCAAACCAAGGTGATTCAAACATATAATGGGCCAAGTTTGCTCTTACTACATTTTATAATAAGAAGGGGTTGAGACACTAAACCAATTGTGTGGAAACTCTACAATAGAATGGTAGGATGGAATGAAGACATCAACAAATACTTAATACTTAATGTAAGTCATGTCATCATGTTTCAATCTAATCTTCCAAAGACTTATTGGTCACATGCAATACTACACACAATTTATTTGATTAATAGGATCCCATCTCAAGTAGATTATATTGCTTGACTTGGTATCTAAGAGAAATTACAAGAGTAATAAATACTATTAGAAGGAAATAAACATTTCATGCCAAGCATGCATTTTGGTTAGGGTATGGCGGGGAAGACTGAATTTGAGCTTAAAGGGTTGAATCAAAACTCATTTCGAACCAAAGTCTTGAGACTTTTAACAAGGTGAGTCCAAACTTATTCCACGTTGAGTACTTGTGAATCAAAAAGGGTCAAGTCTGAACCCATTCCAAGTTGAGTGCTTGAGAACCAAAAAGCACCCGGTCTGAACCCATCTAAAGAGTATTATTTAAACTTGACCAAGTTTGAGCCTAGAGTATCTTTTAACTCAACCATGTTTGAGCCTAGAGTAATATTTTTAGACATGGTCAAGTTTGAACTTATAGTATCTTTTAACTCGGCCAAGTTTGAACCTAAAGTATCTTTAGCTCTATAACATCGAGTTTTTAACTGTGTGATTAATTAAAGTGAATAAATAATTACAAGAATAATTAAATTTAATTTTAGGAGAAAAGAATTATAAAAGGTTATGTTGTACATTTTTCGAGAAAATCTTAAAAGATGTTGCAACGATTTGAGACATGCTTATTGAGGAACAAATTCCCCAAAAGATAGATGATTGAGTTGAGAAAGCTTCTTGAGTTAGAGGATTGTTTTCATTAACACATTTTGAGCATAGTTTGTTGAATTAGTATCATCGATATGTTTTTTAGTGCAATAGCATATTTTTGAAATAAAACACTGACGGACCAAAGTATTGAAAAACCTAAGATTTTTTGCCCATCAGGTTTTAAAACCCTCTTACCTAAGGGATTGTCAAACCTTTATTGTCCAATAGAAAAAAGAAATCTCAATACCCAAAGTGTCGCAACCTGTGGTCACGACGGATAACCGACTCTCTTCACCTATGTCAACCGAGTGCTTCTCGGCTGTCTGGAGTCGCCACCTACGTTTTTCTGGAACCTAGGGAAACCTAAGGAAAGGCAGGTCTGTCGTCAGAGTTATGGATTCGGGAGTTGGTTACACGCAAAAGGGGGTACAGGGGCCCCCAAGCATGTCTATCACTCGATAGTTACCCTTGGTTAGCCATATGGGAGGGGGATAGCGTTTGTATATGGGTGACATTCTTGGGTTCTTACATTTAGGACTGGCGGTTGTGGGTGTGGGGTCATTGACTTGATAGAGGTGTGCCCTCTAGGCCTACGTACCTCGGCTGCAGAGGGTTCAAAGTCTACGTAGTTCTGGTGTCTAGGTAGGTAAGGGTTAGGTTGCATTGGATCTCGTCATATTTGCCGAGTCGTGCTCGGTTGGGGGATTCAGGCCGAGACATACTCGGCCTTGGATAGGGGTTCAAGTTCCATTCCGGGTCGGCGTATATCAGGCTAGGTGGGGTTCAGGGGAGGATCATGCTTGGTAGTACGAATTATATTAAGCTAATTAAGAGGAGAAAGGGAAGTCGACCAACCTGGACGTCGAAGTGAGTGGGCGAGCCTCGTCCGTAGATCGATGCTTCGGCTTGCCTCTCAGTCTGGACTTGGGGTGCTTCTTTTTTGGGCCTGTTTCTTTTTTTTTTTTTTTTTTTTTTGGGCTCCAAGATTTGAATTTGGGGCAACTGAAGGGGTGCGCGTGGGAGGACGCGCCTGGCCGCCCTTCGGACATGCCTCTTCGTGTTTTGGGCTGCATTGATGGCAGGGTGGCGCCATGATTGCGCCGTTATGGAGAAGCGCGACCCATAATTATTGGTCGCGGGGTTTCGAGAGAGGGGTTAATAGGGCTGGAGGCGCGTTTCTGTTCCTCATTTCTGTTTCCTTCTTTCCTTTCTCTGCTGTTGTTCTCCTCTTCGTCGTTCTCCTCTTCATTGCTCCTTTCTTCCTGCGTTTCATTTTCCAGACCAGACTTTCTTCTACCTCCTACCATGTCAGGTGCTTCTTCTTCTTCCTCTTCATCTTCTTCGTCTTCTTCGGGTGAGGCTTTAGAAGTCATGCCCGTTGCTGTTGCTGGGGGAGGGGTTACATCAACCCCTATGCCTTCAGGGCCCCAGGTGGGTCCTCAGCGTGGGTCCATAAGGAGGACGTCTTTGGAGAATGCGTCGGAGATGTCCCGATTCGAGGTGGAGTCTCCGGCGCTGGATGGGAAGTGGGTCCGCGATTCTCATGTGGGCTTGTTGGAGATGGTGCTTATTTGTAGGGGCGGGGATGCGTGTGCGGCGTCGCCAAGGAAGGGGGAGGTACGTTCGTCTTTATTTGCGAGGCGGTGTTGGCGGATTTGGGGGTGATTCTCCCTTTGAATATTTTGAGGCGGACGTCTTGAGGATCTTTGGGGATAGCCCCTCTCAACTGCATCCCAACGGCTAGGCGGCCATTCAGCGTTTAGGGTAGTCTTTTGGCATTAGGGGTTACGCCCACGGCCCCCGTCTTCCCGAGTCACTACACTGCACGAGTCGGCCCCGTCGTAGGGTGGGTCTCATCGACTCCACTGCCCTTTCGGGTCTCTTCACTTCCTACAACCGCCTCCTACAAGGGCTTCAAGAGCCGGTTCGTGAAGATCAAGGCGGCTGACGAGGTCACTTCTGCATTGACCCTCGTTGCCGCTATATTGGCGGGAACCCCTAAGTTTAAGGGGGTTGGCGAGTCAACTCCCCCGAAGCTAAGGTTGATCTGCAACTCGCTGGACAATCTGCCGAGGGGATGAGCTCTTAGGGACATCGTCTCTTGGATGTCTTCCAACAATGCTACTCTCCATCTGAAGAGTGAGTCTTCTTTTTTTTGAGTCATTTACAGAGTCGGCCTTGCGCCGAATGTGCTGATGTCCTGTGTTTTGGTTTGCAGGTATGTTGAAGAAACAGGGTATTGATATGGCCGAGCTGATCAAGAAGGCCCGTCTGACCAACGATGCCAGGAGTTCTGGCCGGGCCGAGACTGTTGCGGCTACTGCTGAGAAAAGGCCGGCCGCCAGATTGGCCGAGAAGGACTTGGCGGCCCCATTGACCGAGAAGCGAACGGCCCCAGCTGCAAGGGGCAAGGAGGCGGCGGAAGGCTAACTCTGCCTCAGCTGAGGAGGCGGCCGCTAAGAAGGGGAAGGCTGCTGCTCTTTCTCCTCCACCTGTGCCTTCACAATCTCAGGGCAAGGTGGTGGTAACGGTAGGGCCTGGTATGCCTCTTGGAGGCCTGCCTTGTTATGTGGCCCCTCCTTCCATTGGCTCTATGTGGGGGCCTGGGTTTGATATGCGCAGCCTGCTTCCTGTTAACAAGATACCTTCCCATGATCGTGGATTGCTGGTATCGGCTGGAGTGGATAATGCGGTTGATATGGTGACCGCTTACATGGCCCGCTCCATGGCCTCTTTGGAGGTTTGGCGAGGTATGCTGCAGGAAAGCTGAGCAGATAGTGGCCAAAGAGGCCATTTCGAAGAAGGAGTTGGAGCAGGCTCAGAAGGCTAGAGCCGAGTCGTTGGCTGAGGTTGAGAAGATGAAGGAGGCTAGTCAGAGAGCCTGTGTTGAAGTTGAAGGTTTGAAGGCCCAACTTGCTGCTTCTCAGGCCGAGTCCTCCTTGCTGAAGACAAAGGTCTCCTCATCAGAGGCTGAAGTGGCTTCGCTGAAGTCTACACTTGCTGATTCTCAGTCAAGGGTAGTGGAGGTGGAGGCTTCTCTTGCTTCGAATGGGGAGGCTTTGAGGGCGAGGCTAAAGCTGCGGAGTCGAAGCCCTGGAGGCGGTCAAGCTGAAGGAGGAGAATGCTAGTCTTGCCGAGAGGGTGGCTTGTTTGGAGGGAGCTATTGTGGAACAACATGAAGATGGCTTCAACAAAGCCCTTAGGCAGATAGCTCTGCTGGCCCCGGATTTCGACCTCAGTCCATATGATATGGCCAAGGACGTTCAAGATGGGAGATTGATTTCCCTCTTGGACTGAACTTGTATTGTAAAAAAACTTATTTATTAATGAAATGATTTTTTGGCACTTTTCTTTGTGTGTTTGTTTTTTTGTTTTTATTTCGCTTTCTGTTGATTGTTTATTAATGGCGTTAGTTGGATTGGGGTATTAGTCTTGACCTGGGGTTTGGTTATAGTATACATGGGGCAATGGTAGTGGGTTAATGGGTTCGATGCTTGGGACTGGTGTTACAAGCAAACAATCTCTGTACTCGGCTTAATGGAAAGGTCTTAATCAGTATTTAGGGAAGGTTATGGGCTAATGGGATTAACTCCTACAAGGAATGGTGACCTCTGAACTTGGCTTAGTGAATGGTTTTTGGCCATTATTCATCAAGGAGTGGTGACTCGGGACCGAGAGGAAGGCGGTTTTCGGTCTGTGTGTTGACTCTCACACTGGATGAGAGTAAAGAGTTGGTATGGGTTGGTAGGTGGTTTTGACTCGAGTCGGCCTTGTGGTAGAAAGTAATGGTATGATAAGGGCTTGGGAAGGCGGATTGAAGATGTGAGGGATAGCTGTTGGATTATAGATGGGTGGATAGCACGCCTTCTAGACTTGGCTTAGTGGAGTAATAATCTAATGTTCTCTAACTCGTTTTAGTGGGTGATTCTGACTCGGTTTTGGGGAAGGCGGGTTTGAGGATGAGAGGGAGGCGGTGCCGAGTGGTTTTCGGATCTTTGGGGATCCGAGACCGACTCGGTGCCGCGGTGGACTCGGCCCTGTCATGGTGACCCCTCCTGGATTTTGGAAAACTACCAGTCTTTCGACATGTTTAGAAATGTATGATGATTTTAGCATATCTTAAGCAAAGGTAGGGAGAAGAGAGAAGAAAGAAAAGAAGGAGTCTTATTATTTTGTTGAAAAGATTACAATTATTGTCTGACTGATTAGGAAATGAAATAAAAACTACTTGAACTATGTTTCCCTTGATCTTCCGTCGTCCTGGCAAGGGTCTTCATCTACCGCCGTATCTTCTGGGACACTTCAGGGGTAGAACATTCTAACCGCATCTGCATTGACGGGGTGGGCTAGGTCTTGTCCCTCGGCGTTGGTTAAAATCAATGCTCCTCCAGAGAAAGCCTGTTTCACCACGTATGGCCCCTCATAGTTAGGTGCCCATTTACCCCTTTGGTCTTTGATGTTGGGTAGAACCTTTTTCAGCACCATGTCTCCTTTTTGGAAGACACGGGGTTTTACCTTCTTATCGAACGCTCTTTTTATCCGCTGCTTTGGTATATTGGCCATGGCACAAAGCGGTGAGTCGCTTTTTCCTCGATGAGGTTTAATTGGTCGAAACGTTGTTGAACCCACTCGGCCGTCCAACTCAGCTTCGCCAAGACTTAGGGAGGGTATTTCTACCTCTATTGGTAGGGGCCTTCATTGCCATATACCGGTGAGTATGGGGTTGCCCACGTCGGGACGTTCGCACGGAGGTACGGTATCCATGCAGCACGTAGGGTAACACCTCGTGCCAATCTTTGTAAGTGACCACCATCTTTTTGTATTATCTTTTTCAGATTTTTATTGGCCGCTTCTACTTGCTCTGATTTCATTTTGGGGACGGTAAGGTGTGGAATTGTGGTGGGTGATGTGGAATTGCTCACAGAGTTCTGACATCATCCTGTTGTTGAGATTGGTGCCGTTGTCTGTGATGATGTGAGCGGGGAGGCCATATCGACATATGATGTCCCTCTTGATAAACCGTATTACTGTCCTACGCGGGACAGAGGGATAGGAGGATGCTTCTACCCATTTAGTGAAGTAGTCGATGGCTACTAATATGAACCTGTATCCGTTGGATGCTTTTGGCTCGATGGGGCCAATCACGTCGATGCCCCACATGGAGAATGGCCAGGGAGCGGTGAGGTTGTGTAGTGCGGAGGGGGCAGCGTTGAGTCGGTTGGCGTATATTTGGCATTTTGTGCATTTTCGGACATGCTGGTAGCAATCTGCCTCCATCTGGGTCCAGTAGTAACCTGCCCGGAGTATTCGGCGAGCTAGGGCATGTCCGTTCCCTTGAGTGCCGAACATTCCCTCGTGTACTTCCTTGAGAATTTGCTTAGCTTCTTGTTCATCTACACAGCGGAGAAGTGTCATATCGGGGTTTTTTTTTGTAGAGCGTGGTCCCGCTTTAGCAGAAAATTAGAAGCCAGGCGTCGCGAGAGTTCGTTGTTGTTCTGGGGGTGTCTCGGGATACTTGCCAGTCTCGAGGTACCTCTTTATGTCGAAGTACCACGGTTCCGTGTCACTCGACGTTGCTGTTTCTCGGGAAAGGCATTGGCAATATGCGGTTTGTGGCTGTTGTCGGACTTGGATCACCATTTCCTGTCCCTCGTTTATCCGTACCATGGCGGATAAGGTGGCAAGGGCGTCTGCCGTTTGATTCTCTTCGCGGTGGACGTGGCTGAAAGTGATTGCTTCGAATGCTGTCATGATTTCCTTTGCGTAGTCATAGTACGGGATCAATTTGGCGTCTCTTGCCTCCCATTCTCCACGGAGCTGGTAGATAACCAGTGCTGAGTCTCCGAAAACCCTAAGTTTCTTTACTTGGTGGTCTAGGGCCATTAAGAGTCCCATGGTGCAGGCTTCGTATTCGGCCATGTTGTTGGTACAGTCAAAGCCTAACTTAGCAGCAAAAGGGAAACACTGGTTGTTTGGTGAGATTAGAACAGCTCGATCCTTCCCAACGATATTAGAGGCTCTGGTCGAACCACATTGTCCATTCGTCGTTATGTTGGTCTTGGTCCACCTGAGGCGGTCATGAGGTGCTCGTCTGGGAACTCGTGGTTCCATGGTTCCGTGTCTAGCGAGGGGTGGTAGGCAAGTTGGTCAGCTAGGGCGCTCCCTTTGACAGCTGTTTGGTTCACATAAAGGATGTCATATTCGGATAGGGCCATTTGCCAACGTGCGATTCGTCCGGTGAGGGCGGGTTTTTCAAAGATGTATTTGACCGGGTCGTTCTTGGCCATTAACCAAGTCGTGTGGGCGATCATGTATGGTCTGAGTCTTTTGGCGGCCCAAACGAGGGCACAGCAAGTCCGTTCGAGTGCTGAATACCTTGTCTCGCAGTCGGTAAACTTTTTGCTCAAGTAGTAAATGGCGTGCTCCTTTTTACCGGTGGCATCTCGTTGACCTAGCATACCACCCATGGATTCTTCTAATACGGTGAGATACAGTATTAGAGGTCGTCCTGGCGTGGGTGGTACGAGTATTGGGGGAGTTTCTAGGTAGTGTTTGATTTTCTCGAAGGCTTTTTGGCATTCTGTATCCCATTCCTTCCTTTGCTTCTTTCGCAAGAGTTTGAAAATAGGGCTGCAGGTGGCTGTTAACTGGGAAATGAAACGGGATATGAAATTTACTCGCCCTAGGAAGCCCCTGACCTCTGCCTCCGTTTTAGGGGGTGGCATTTCCCTGATGGCCCTCACCTTGTCCGGGTCTACCTTGATACCGTCCTTATTGACTACGAAACCGAGCAACTTGCCCGTTTTTACTCCAAGATGCATTTGGCGGGGGTTTAATCGAAGTTTGTATTTCATGAGTCGATGAAGAGTTTTCGCAAGTCCTCTATATGCTGCTCGATTGTTTTTGACTTTTGCGATCATATCGCCCACGTAAACTTCAATTTCCTTGTGCATCATGTCGTGAAATAGGGCTACCATGGCTCGTTGGTATGTTGCGCCCGCGTTCTTGAGTCCGAAGGGCATTACCTTGTAATGTAAGGTCCCCATAGTGTGATGAACGTAGTCTTTTCTTGGTCTTCCGGGAGCATCATGATTTGGTTGTAGCCCGAGAACCCGTCCATGAATGAGAAGAAGGCGTGTTGGGCGGATTGTCGACGAGGATGTCAATGTGAGGTAGTGGGAAGTTATCTTTAGGACTGGCTTTGTTCAGGTCCCTATAATCCACGCACATGCGCACTTTTCCATCTTTTTTTAGGCCCGGTACTATGTTGGCCACCCATTTGGGATAGTGGGCTCCGCGAGGAACCCCGCATTCCATTGTTTTTTTCTACTTCGCCCTTGATCTTGAGAGCTACCTCGGGTCTCATCCTTCGTAATTGTTGCCTGATTGGGGTAACTCCTGGAAGTAGGGGTAATTGATGCTCAACGATCTGTCGGTCTAGGCCGGGCATGTCTTGGTATGACCAAGCGAAGATGTCTGCGTATTCTTCTAGAAGTTCGAGGAGTTTGGTCTTGGCTGCTGGGGGTATTTGCCTGCCTATGCGGATTTCTCTCCCGCCTATCTCTTTCTGTAGGCTCACGCTTTCGAGGCCCTCTATGGGGGCCTCGAATCTTGGTTTTTCTCTGTTCCTATCCCGTTCTATGTCTTCCAAGGTTTGGCTTCAATGTCAATGCCTTCGCTTTGGGTGTGGGGAAGGTCACGTTCTTCATTTCCTAGGCGCGAATTGTTTATTGGGCTGTTTTTTGGTTTTTAGAGAAGATTTTTAGCGTGAAAGAGAAGAAGAAGAGGACAGAAATGAAGACATGCTAAAATTTAATTGGAAAGGTCCGGATGGTTTTTACAAGAATGAAAAGAAAGCAAAAAGACATCAAAACAAATTACATTTCCATCAAGTCTAGATCTAGTAGTTCTTCTGCGGTCCAGTTGGTGAGTTCTGCCTGTGTAGCCTGTACCCAAGGCGCTCGGTCTTCGGGCCCTTCTGCGATTGCCGACACGCTTCCCCGTATGAAGGAGGGTCCTCGAGTGTTCCCATAGGTGTCGCTTGCCTGGTATCCTATTCCATATCGCCCGAGATTTTCCGCTATCTGGATTGGGGTGGGTGTGCCTGTTAGTTGGGGGCCTAATCCTTTGCCTGGCTGATATCCTTCCTTGATCATGATTTGTAAGGCGGCGCTTTCTTGAAGAGATATGGTGTCCCTGGGTCCCTGTCCACTATCGATCTCTAATGACTGCAGGGAAGTTTCGAGGGCTTCTTCGTCTCCTTCGATATATTCTTCGGGGGCGGGAGTGGTAATAACGAGTTCTTTTTCCCCCAGGACGCTGATGATGCGATGATCACTGATGAATTTCACCTGTTGGTGGAGGGAAGATGGAACAGCGCCAGCGGCGTGTATCCAAGGTCGCCCGAGGAGGCAGCTATAGGCCGGGCGGATGTCCATGACTTGGAAGTCAATGTTGAACAAGACTGGCTCAATGAGGAAGGGTAAGGAGATCTCTCCCATGACTTCTCGCTTTGATCCATCGAACGCTCGTACTATTATGGAGCTAGCTTTTAATTGAGCGTTCAGTGAAACGAGTTTGTCCAATGTTGTCTTGGGGAGGACATTTAGGGAGGACCCGTTATCTACCAGGACTCTAGCGATCATGTAACCCCCACATTTTACCGAGATGTGAAGTGGCTGGTTGTGGCCCTTTCCCTCTTTGGTTATCTCATCCTCGAGAAAAGGTTAGGTGGCCTTTCTTTGGTGATGTTATTAACCAAAGTGCCGAATCTTTCTGTAGTTATGTTATGAGCCACGTGAGCTTCCTGTAGGACCTTCAGGAGGAGGTTACGGTGGGCCTCCGAATGAAGTAACAGGGACAAGAGTGAGATTCGTGCCGGGGTTTTGTTCATTTGGTCGAGGAGCTGATGCTCGCTACGCCTTATGATCCTCAGGAATTCTTCGTCCTCTTTTTCTGGTGTCGGAACGGGCACATTGGGAGTTGAAGGTTTCGGGCCTCGGAGAGCTTCCGGTGTGTAGATGCGTCCGCTTCTGGTGAGGCCTCCTTCCTCGGCTATGTTAATGACTTCCCTTGCGGGTTCCATTTCGGGAGGTGCTGGCTCGTATAACCAAGGTACAGCATGGTTATTCTGATAAGTTGGCTGAGGCGTGATATTGATAGTGAGGGAAGGGCTTGTCATTTGTATCGGATCGTAGTAAATGATGACGGGTTCTCTTGGGGGTTCCTACCTACCCTATCACTGCGACTTGGGGTATGGTCTGCTTCCCTGCCTCCTTGACGGGCGCGTGGTCTAAGGCGTTGATTGATGCCCCCTCGTGGGGTGGAAGAGGGTTGGTACTTACATTGGGCTTGTTTGCTTCTAACTTGAGCCACCCTTGTTCCAGGAGGTCTTGTACTTTGTGTTTGAAAGCCCAACAGTTCTCCGTGGTGTGGCCTGGACCTCCCTCGTGGTATTCGCATTTGGCAGTTGGGTTGTAATTTCGAGGGTATGGGGGTTCTAGGGGCCGTAGTGGCACGGTTGAGATCATCTGCTTTTGGAGTAGTTGGTGGAGGAGGGCCGTGTATGACATTGGTATGGGGGTAAAGTTTCTCCTGAGGCGATTTGTCCTGGGATCTTGGGCGTTTGTGGCCTCGGCCCTACCGGAGTTCGAGGTACTGGGAGAAATGATGATCCCTGAAGGACTGAGGGTTATTGGTGTAGTGTTTGGTCCTCCGCCTGATACGGCATTGGCTTCCCCTTTCTTCTTTTCAGGCAGGAACCTTCTTGGTGAGTTGGTGGGGGTGTTGGTGAATTTCCCCCGCTTGATTCCTATCTCGATTCGCTCCCCTACGGTCACTAAGTCCGCAAAGTTGGAGGCGACACTTCCCACAGTTTTATCGTAGAAGGGGGCCGGCAATGTTTCGATGAACATAGAGACCATTTCCTTCTCTGTTAAAGGGGGTTTGACTTGTGCCGCCAGCTCACGCCATCGTTGTGCATAGTCTTTGAATCCTTCGGAGTCAGGTTTCGACAGGTTCTGGAGACGGGATCGGTCCGGTGCCATGTCCTCGTTATACCTGTATTGGCGGATGAACGCCTCCGCGAGATCCTCCAGGTTTTACTTGTCCCTTCTCTAGGTTGACGCACCATGTTAGGGGGGACCAGTGAGGCTATCTTGGAAGCAATGTACCAGGATCTTATCGTGGTGGGACGTGAGGCTGCCATCTTTCGGCAAAGTACATGGCCGGATGTACTAAAGGCAGTGAACTTCCCTTATATTTCTCAAACTTGGGGGTTTTGAAGTCTACCGGAGGACCACGTCGGGCATTAGACGTAGGTCCGCCGCATCTAGGCCGTGGCCCCCGGTGCCCTCAATGAGTCGGACCCGTTGTTCCAGGGAACTAATCTTCTCGTCCCGGACAGGGGTAGCCTCGGAGTGCCTAAGGGTGATCCCTGCTTGGGCCGAGGAATAGGGGTAATGTGCGAGGCCCGCCGTGACCTGAGCTGAGGGCCGTCCTGTTTCGGGTTCTTCCAATGCTGGAGCGTCAGCGGGTGTGTTCCATCCTAGGGGCATCCCATATTGCGGGGTGAAGCCCGGGGGGTACGTCGGGGTTCCCTGGGTGGCGGCGTTGGAGGCAGTTCCTATAGTATCGACGGGAGCGGGTGGAGGTACATTTCGGGTGAGAAGCTCGAACACCCTATTCAGCTGTTCTTTTATCTCTCCCATGTTCTCCCTTATTTGGCCGACCTCTGCCCTAGTCTGAATATTCTGCTGTTCTAGCTCGTCTATTGCTTGCTCCATGGGGTATGCGGGCTCTAGTGCGATCTTGGTGGTGGGTAACGTAGTTGACCTGGATGTCGAAGTGAAGGGGGAAGGAAATTTTAGCGAAAAAGAGGAAAGCAGTATATACATGTAAAGATGTCCAATTAAAGGTTTTATTCAAAAATGGAATCGTCAAAACACATAAGCAGTTCCCAAAATAGTATGTGGCCTAATCTAATCAGGGCAAGGGGGTCCGAGCCCTTAGTTGATCATATAATACCCTACAAAGACCTAGGAATCCCGTTATTTCCCTTGGTAACTTCATGAAGTCGGCCATGCCCTCTGCTGCTTGGAGACCTCGGGGTATGTCTTTTAGTGCCAAGTTGGCTAGGCTTGCTAGTTTGAGGAATTTATCTTTCCAGAGGCAGCTTCTGCCGTGGCCGCATTTACTTGTTCTTCTGGGCCGCTGTCGGCTATATCTTTACATCGTTGCTTCCACCCTTCTGCTGTTTGTTTGAGGCTTTGGATCGTTTCCTTGAGTCGGGCTTCTTACGCCTCTGCCTTTGAGCGGGTTTGGACTGCTTCCGATAGGATTTTCCTTTCTTGCTCTTTCGGGGAGCTCTTTGGAGAGGTTGGCCCTTGTGAGTTCTTCTTCTAGAATGGACAATTTCCCTTGGAGTCGGTGGAGTTATACGCTGTTAAACTTCTTTCTCGCGTGCCTCTAGAAGTGCCTTCTCGAGCCGTTCCTTGTCTTTGGTTACTTGGTCACGCTCGGCCTTTCTTGTGCACATTGCTTGATCGGCAGCTCTAAGGCAACTGCTGACCCTTAATCGAGCCTCGTGCTCTACCCTGGCCTTTTTGGTGATTTCATCATTTACATGTCTTTCGTGGTAGACCTCCCAGTGCCTCCTCGAGTTTTCGCTTCGGTGTGCCCTTTCGGCCTTTGTCCGATCTAGGGATCTTTTGAGTTTTTCAACTTCGAGGGTTTCACGGACTTAAATGCGGTGGGTCTTTGGGATCCTGAGATAGACTCTTGTCCCAAGGAGTTTGAGTTCTTTGGCTGCTTTTTCTACCATTGGCGGTGATACTAGCCGAGGCTCATGACCGGAGTTTTTTTCAAGTTCCCCTCTTGGTTGGATTGTTCCAAGCGCGTCGTATTTTCCGATGGTGGACCCCTTCTCGTACCTCGGGCCCCCGTAGTACGAAGGGAGTCATGGCCTTTTCTGATGGTGGGACTATTATTGGGTAGCCTGCCTGTCGGACTGCCAGTTCTGGGTTGTAATTGATTGCCCCTTGCGTTCCTAGTAAAGGCACGTTTGGGTAACCTTCACATTTGATAATGACGTGCTGCCTTTCATTCCATGGTAGGTACCAACGGATGGATCTTTCGGTTGCTTTTTCGAGCCTTTGAGTCCATTCCTCGTTATTCATGGAGGGCACCCAACACCATTTGAAATTTTCTATGGGGCAAATGGTGCGGTGTTTGCACTGGAAGAGATGGGAGGTCATCCAAAGGTATAAGAGGGGGGTGCAGCCCCTTAAGACTCCTCGTCTCTACTCGCCGCATTGATGGAGAGAGTAGTATGTGTCTGCCAGGACTGCCATGGTGGGGTTTTCCCCCTTGTTTCTTCTGGCCAGGAATACTTCCATAGCCGGACGGCCCACATGGTTTTCTGTCTGCGGGAATAGGAAAATCCCATAAATTAATAGTCCTAGAGTGTTGATGAAGGTGGGCCAATCTTTTACTAGTCGGAGATGTTCAAGCCTTTGTTCTAGGTAGGTCCTGGGGAGACCTTCGGTGCCATAGCGTTTCTTTATGATTGGGACCAGATCTGCTTCAGGAACTTTTAATAGGCGGGCTATGGCGCCCCAGGACGGGGGCTGCTCTTGGTGGAAATATAACGTTCCTTCTTCCAGGGGTAGGCCAAGGAGGCGTTCATACTCTTCTATTGTGGGGGCTATCTGGAAGTTCTTTGAAGGTGAAACATCTGGCCGGTGCGTCATAGTCTTGCACCAGGGGCTTCTAGGGCTTCGGCTTGGGTTTCAATATCCAGTAGGTGTAAGAGATTGCCATGTACCTTCTCGAAGCTCGTACACCATTGCCCTTTGGATGGCTGCCAAGGTTGCGGAGGGTGTGTAGTTCGGCACTTTCGAACTTGGGCGGGATATCCTACTCTGCTGTTGAGGATGTGTCTTGTTTACCATTTTCTCGAAAGTCCCGTAATTAGTCAAGTTGTCATCTGATACCAGGTGTTTGGTTTAGGTAGGCAGGCCGACTTGTGCGGGGCTTAGGTAGGTTTACATTTGAGGAATAATTGGGTTCTTTGGGGTTTTGGTGGGTATGATTCGGACTCGGATTTAGGGCTAGATTTGGGCTTAGATCGGTTTTCTCGGTTTAGGATTCGGGCTGCGTAGACTTGGCGGTTGGCTTAGATTTGGACTCAGGTTAGATTTGGGTTTAGGCTTGGTTTGATATAGGTTCGGTCTGACTTGGACATAGGTTTGATTTTGACATAGGTTCAGTCTGACTCAGATTCGGGTTTCGGGCCGAGTGGACTTGATGGCCGACTCTGAGTTTTTGGGCTGGGGACTCGGGTTAAGGACTTAGGTCCGGTTTGGACTTAGGTTTGACTTGGGTAGGTTTGGTTTTGCCTTAGGTTTATTCGGCGGACTCTGGTTAAGGTTTATTTGGTCGACTCGAGTTGGTAGCCTTGGTTAGGGTAGACTCTAGTTAAGGTAGACTCGGTTAGGGTAGACTCTAGACTTGGTTAGGGTAGACTCTAGTTAAGGTGGACTTGGTTAGGGTAGACTCTAGTTAAGGTAGACTCGGTTAGGGTAGACTCTAGTTAAGGTGGACTTGGTTAGGGTAGACTCTAGTTAAGGTAGACTCGGTTAGGGTAGACTCTAGTTAAGGTGGACTCTAGGGTTTACTTGGCCGGCTTGGGCTAAGCTTTTAGGACTCGGACTAAGGTTTATTTGGCCGACTTGGACTAAGGTTTATGACTCGGACCAAGGTTTATTTGGCCGACTTGGACTAAGCTTTATGACTCGGACTAAGGTTTATTTGGCTGACTTAGACTAAGGTTTATTCAATAAGCTTCTAGAAAAATCCCCCAAGGTTCTCACACATGAATTTCTAAATTTCTCACCATCGGGCCCCAGGTCTATGGACTCCCTGAGGTCTCCAAAGACGATCGGGATCAATTTCCCAGATGTTCTTTGGTTCCTCAGGTCATCGCCCCAGTGTGGAACTATCACGGTCACCGTCAGAGAAATCTCCGATAGGGTACCGCTACACGCCCGCACTCCCTAACTCTCGTGTCAGGGGAATAGGATTAGGCTCATGGATGTATTTGCACTCCACCCCTTTTTTTTTTTTGAAAGACTGCCCATGTGCACCCGCCCCACAATAAAATAATAGTAGCGTAAATATGGTCATCTATCCTATGATTTCATGCAATACATACGAAAGACGAATAAAGCTAAAATCATGCAAGATATAACATCACAAGCATCTTCCCTCCCTGGGCAAGGCTAACCTAATAGGGCTCAACTCTCTTAGAAAGTCCCCAGTGGAGTCGCCATCTGTCGCAACCTGTGGTCACGACGGATAGCCGACTCTCTTCACCTATGTCAACCGAGTGCCTCTCGGCTGTCCGGAGTCGCCACCTACGTTTTTCTGGAACCTAGGGAAACCTAAGGAAAGGCAGGTCTGTCGTCAGAGTTATGGATTCGGGAGTTGGTTACACGCAAAAGGGGGTATGAGGGGCCCCAAGCATGTCTATCACTCGATAGTTACCCTTGGTTAGCCATGTGGGAGAGGGATAGCGTTTGTATACGGGTGACATTCTTGGGTTCTTACATTTAGGACTGGCGGTTGTGGGGTGTGGGGTCATTGACTTGATAGAGGTGTGCCTCAGGCCTCACGCACCTCGGCTGCAGAGGGTTCAAAGTCTCGTAGTTCTGGTGTCTAGGTAGGTAAGGGTTAGGTTGCATTGGATCTCGTCATATTTTTGCCGAGTGGGTTGCTCGGTTGGGGGATTCAGGTAGAGACATACTCGGCCTTGGATAGAGGGTTCAGGTTCCATTCTGGGTCGGCGTATATCAGGCTAGGTGGGGTTCAGGGGAGGATCATGCTTGGTAGTACGAATTATATTAAGCTAATTAAGAGGAGAAAGGGAAGTCGACCAACCGGGACGTCGAAGTGAGTGGCGAGCCTCGTCAAGTAGATCGATGCTTCGGCTTGCCTCTCGATCGGACTTGGGGCGCTTCTTCCTATCTTTAGCGATCGTCAGTTTTTCCTCCTTTCTTTGCCTTTCTTCCGATTTCTTCCTCCTCTTCTCACTTCGTGGCAAGGGTTTATATAGGCTTGGGTTGTGACTTCCCTTGGGCCAGAGGTTATTATCAGGTTTGATAACCGAAATCGTGGGTGGTTGAGGTTCCTAATATCTTGGGTGGTTGAGGTGTGGCTTTGGCTAGGATTCACTTGGTCTTAGTTGAGATCCGGATATGGATTCGAGTCGGTTGAGATTCTGATAGGGATTGGAGGGCTCGTGGACTCGATCTCGGCTGAGATTCTCCTGAGGATCCGGGTTGGTTGAGATTCTGATATGAATTGGATGACTTGTTGACTCGGTCTCGGATGAGGTTCTCCTGAGGATCCGGGTTGGTTGAGATTCTGATATGAATTGGATGACTTGTTGACTCGGTCTCGGATGAGGTTCTCCTGAGGATCTGGGTTGGTTGGGATTCTAATATGAGTTGGATTTGGTTTAGGTTTGATTGGGTCAAGGTGGTGGTCCGGGTTGACCCGGGGTTGACTCTGGGGTTTTGACCCATGTTAACTGGGCCGGACCGATTTGGGGTATGACACAAAGGATATTCAAACCCATTGAACCAATGAGTAAAAGAAATCTTATTATCCAATGGATAATAAACCTAACCCTAAACATTATAAATAGTCCAGTGAAGGATAATTTTTAGACTTTGCTTAGCCTTTCTTCACCTTTCTTACTTTGTATTTTTGCTTGCCTTCATCAAGCATTGAAGCACTATTTTTCCTTCCATAAAGTTTTCAATTCTTTTGTCTCCAACAAGAGGAGTTTGCCTAGCTTGTTTTTTGTGTTTACATGTAGTTAGATTGATGTTATATATGTTGTGGTATGCTTATAAATGCCATACACTTTTATGGTAAAAAAGTGTACTAAGGATATAGTTAGGCACTGAATTGTGTTTCAAGCCCAATCCATTAGAATGACTCGAATAATTCTCAGTTGTAAGAATTTTAAGATGATACCATGAACAATGAATTATATCTCGAACTGGAGTAAAGTCATTTTGTTGTCACATCAAGATAGGAAAATATTTCCCTTGAAAAGTGTTAAGTCTCACAACAAATAATTCATGCTAACTCATACACCTATAAATATAATTGACATTATGACATGTAAGCATTTATTACACATTATCAATTTGGTAGAATAGTTATTGACTTGAGTATCAGAGTACTTTTTGCAGATACACACCCCTTTTCATAGTGGTCTTAGCCTTACAAAAAAGCTTGTAGTCAACAAAATATCTTGGACCTAAATTTACATGGAAGCTTACCCTAATCAACATTTACCACAACTCAATAATCGTCAACAATTTATCCCAAACATATTTGGTAAATTTATTTTCCACTATCATTGCTAATGCAAAACAACTTATGTTTGGGCCACCTGTATGGCTATCTTGAATTCACTTTAAAATTTCCTCCCTCTACCTCGTCCTTGGCCACTCTCATTTGTTTTACATTAGGCTTACGAAGTTGTGGCAGTTGATTTCTTGGATGACAACTTATGACGACTTCAAACACAAATTACCAAATGGAAACAACTTTTGAAGCTAGCTTACTACCAATGGATGAGATAGAAAAACACATTAGTTAGTTTTGCAACATATGTTATCCTATAATTAAATCTCACAACACCAAAATCCACCTAGATATGAAGAACCTTAATATAGTGTTACAACTCTTAGAATATGTTTAGGTCCCCACTTGATATGTATACCTATGTAGTTGGATTAGGATCAACTCCTTTCTAGAATATCCTTTTGCAAAACACATAGTAACACTAAATAACAAATCAATGCTTAATTCCTTTACCCATAAACCCTTGCAATAAAGAAAAGGATCCTAGTAAACATCTAGATACTTCTCTAACTGAGATGATATTTATCTAGGCTCCAGATACGATAGTGTGTAGAATGTTCCCAGAACTCAAGTTGCCTAACTTTTCTTTATAAAAAAAAAATAAAAAAGCAACACATTTTATCCTATCCTTAGCTAAGGAAAGACCCATCTAAAATTTTTTAAGTTTGAAATTTTACCTATTTACTTAAGTAATTTTAAAAAAATTTAAGTCTCACCTTTTTAATAAATAACTAGGCTAGCTAATGACAAAAGCTTTAGAAAACTAATCTAGTAGCACTTTAATCTTTTATGAGGAAAGAGTTGATGACAAAATTTTGCAAAAATAATATAAGGAGTAACACCTTAACCTTAATAGAATTAAATAATAAATACATTCTTGAATAAATAAAATGGGTTGTTATATACTATTACACATGAGGATAGATATTTATTCTCATATAGACTCATGTAAGATTGAATGATGTAAAGATAATAGAACCTTAACCAAGAATACAAATAGCAAACTCACATTTACAAATGCAAGATTAGATATTAGGGGATAATTACAAAAATTAAAATTTATCTAATAAATATATAGATATTAATTTTATACAAAATATTTATAATTATGTATTTTTATAAATAATAATTGAAGAACATATAATAGAAAATATATTTATACAAAAATTATTCATAATTATGTATTTTTTTTATATCTTTTGTTAGTTTTTCCAAAGTTTCCACATGTATGAACTTTGATTCTTGTTTAAAAACATTATATATGGAAAATTAAAAAAAAAAGAATGGAGAATGAGAATCCACAAATTGATTTTTGGCATAATTCAAGAGCAACACTTGAATAAGAAAATTTTGAATAAAATTAAAAAAATTAAAGAGTGGGAAAAGTAATATCCCTAACTAATAAGGACATCATGCTTTTATTATTAATTACATATGAAACTATAAAAGGTAGTAACTTGGCCATCATGTTAATAAATTGTTAAAAAGATTACATCAGTATTTCACAAAGAATAACTCAATAACCTTCCACTTGATTACAATATTATCCAATTAAAACATCAATCAAAACTGATACGCGGTATACACTATAATATTTTTTTTATTTTACTACTAATTTTAGTTACTATTTAAATTGGTAGCTAAATCCTAACTAATTAACTACTAATTAACTAGAATATTATTTTTTCTATCTAAATTGAAGTTATATTCATTTATACTTCTTATTACTACAAATTAGTTACAAAATAACTACAAATTTTATTTACTACAAATTAACTAAGATTATTTTCTTAACTTATTTGTTATTTATTTCATACTACCATTTAATATTATAGTAATTAGCTATAAAATAACTATTTGTTCTCGTTTGAGAATACAAGTAGTTGAATGTTATTGGTTAGTTTTTCTGGATCCGCCCCAAGACTAAGGACATTGGGGTATTTATAATTGCGAGGCTGGTTTGGGGGTGATTTGCTAAGCAAGCAACCTCCTAACTGTTTGGTAACTAACTAGTAACCACCTTGAGAATCTCTTCTATCTGTGATGGACCTTTAGGAGTACATTGGCTTATTGGGCCAAGGGTACTCCCCCTCGCTTGCTAAGGCTCTTTTCCTTTTGGGCCTTGTTGGACTGGGGCACAGGCGTAACAAATCTGGAACGAGTGGCTGGCTGGTACACAACCACTCAAGCTTTTGGCTAGGGTCCCAAAAAGCTTGCCTATCTCTCGATCAATTGGCGACACTTGATTTCTACGCTTCTCTTAAATGTGTTGTTCTCGTTTTTTGTAACTACTAATCATTGCCATTTAAGACGTGTCTTCACACGTTTCCTTAACAGTTATTCACCTTTAATGATTCATCAAAAACCATTTGTCTCCTTGCTCTAAACCCTTCACCTTCCCTTGAGTGAGAAGCAACAAAACCCTTCCCTGCTTTCTTTTCACTATGCATTGTGTTTTCGAAAGGACTCTTGTTTTCTTGCGTTCTTCGTTTTCCCTGATTCCTACTGTCCCTTTGCTATGATTGGTGTGTGTCCGAGCTTCCTTACGACCTTCATCCTTCAACATCTCTCCTACATTTTCAGTGGCCAAACGTAGGTTGCTTCCCTTCCCCCTTATGCTTGTTTGGTACTGTTTTCTGCTCTGTGTTTGGTGCCTATTTGTTGGGTTTTTCCTTTTTCGTTTTTTTGAGGGGGAGGGGGCATGGGGGGGGCATTTCCTTATTCGGCTTGGGTCTCTTGATTGACCCTTGCATTTTGTTCATAGGGAGCCACTCCAGCGGGTCATCCGGTTCCTCCAATCCCAGCGCCTCCTCTATGCGAGGGAAAGAAACTCAGCACTCTACTACTCTGGCGGTAGAAGAAGAGTTCCCCTTCACCATTCTATTTTGGGAAGAACAAGAGAGTGATTCCGAGGGACTAGCCTCATGGATTGACCAAGGGGTTTCTAAGGTCAACTCCATCTACACGAACCCAGACTCTCTGGTGGGGATGGCTGATGCTGTATGTTGTCGGGGCCCATGGTCGATGGAGGTTCTCCCTTGTAGGTCGGATGAAATCATCTACGAGTGGGCGATCGAGATCGAGGAGCCCTTCTTCTATCTTTACAAGACTCTGTTCTCGAAACTGGGCATCCAGTTGCCCTTTACCGACTTCGAGCAGGCGGCTCTATGGGCTTTGAACATGGCTCTAACCCAGCTCCACCTGATAGCTGGGCCTTCCTGCGAGCATTCGAGCTCTTGTGCGAAGACATGGGTCGGGAGCCCTCGCTCAATGTCTTCTTCTGGTTCTTCTCGCTGCAACGGGCAAACAAGGTGGGTTGGATGTCGTTGAGTAGCCGGCGTCGGCGTAAGCTGATGAAGCCCTTTCGAGAGAGCTATAAGCAGTTCAATAATCACTTCTTCCAGGTGGCGGCCAGGAGAATTAGGAGGAACTTGCTCTTCGGCCTGGGGAGCCTCTCTTCCCCTTATACTGGAGCGATCAATCGGCCATCTCGGTCACAGTTGGCCAAGATCATCTGGAAAGTTGGGAGGAGGAGTTCATCGCTAAGCTTGACCGGTTGCGTACCCTCTCCTGCTCTAAGTTGGTTAGTGCCAAGGATGCCTAAGCTGGCCTCCTCCCTCCCTTCTCTTTTTATTTTACTGAATGTGTGCTTCTTTGTGAAGGTTATTCTGTTAAGGACATCGCCACCATGTGGGCGCGCTCCTCCCGCTCCACAACTCTGGGTGTTGTTGAGGCATCCCCGTTGGTGGTCGTCCAGCCGACCGAGGAGAAAACTTAGCCTTCTCTCGTTGTTGTCGTGGAATCTATTGGGGAATCTCCTCCACCTGTGGTCGAAGAGGTTGGTGGTTCTTCCGTGAAATGTGCTGCCGAGGCGGGAGTGCTGCAAAGTGAAGAGCGACCTTCCAAAAGGGGGCTAGCGGCTAAGGATAGGGTTGGGATGATGTTAACTTCAATTTTTCTGCCTTGGTGGGTGCCGGTCAAGCGGAGGTAGATGACACTTGGGTTGGTGTCATGACAAGCCAGCCTCTGAGCCCCTCAGTGTTTAACCCATGGTACCCCGTTGGCGAGGTGGTTAACAAGTTTTTAGGCTGCCCCAACGACCAACAGAAGGCTAGGGAGTTGGGATTACCCAAGTCCTTTGACGTACTCCAAAGGTATGGCAACTACACTATTGTTTTCCCCAGGGCCATGGAGAAGGAGTTTGGGGATCTGGTGGCTCACCGAGATGCCTTGTCTGCAAAAAATAAGAAGACCCATGATGCCTTGTTGAAGTTGAGTGCTGAGTACGCTGATGCTCAGGTGAAGATCAATAGCTATCGCGACGCAACAACCAACCTTCAAGGCGAGCTGGACCGAGCTGTGGAGAAAACAAAGGAGTTGAGGTTGGTGTAGGCGGATTTGGAACGCTCTCGAGACTACTTCCACGCCCAAACAGGAAATCTACAAAAGGAGAAGGAGGTCATGGTGTCGGCTAAGATATCTACTGATGAAGAGATATCCCGGTTGAAGGTGGAGATTGAAGCTCGGGATCGCTCGCTGGCTGAGAAAGACGCACTGTTAGACGAGTGTGGGTTTGCCATTGCTGAATAGTTCGAGGAAGGGTTCGCCTATGCCTTAAGACAAATGGCCTTCATTCATCCTGATGTCAATACCTCTACTGCCAACCCCTTCAAAGAAGTGGTGGATGGGAAGCTGGTTGACGTTGAGATTGACCCTCCTACTACCGACTGATCCTTCCTGCATTCCTACAAAAACATAGATTTAGGGTGTTTTAATTTTTCTTGTTTTTTAGAATTTTGACCCTTTTTTGGGTTTCTTGAACAATTGTATTAGCTTATTTGATTGGTTGCTCACGTTTTAATATATTCTATATTTCCTTTGAAATGTGGTTTCTCGTTGTTGGGCTTATATTATTGCACATTGAATGTGAGGACCAATGCTTTCAATCCTAGTCCTTTTGATAATTTTTGTTTTTTGGCTGAGTCTCCTTAGGACTTGGTGCTTTTAAAATGCTTTAAGATTTGAGTTTCGCGGTCAAGTTCTTTTGTGAGATTTGAGTTCTACAGTCGAGTCCTTTTGTAGGATTTGACTTGTCTTTTCTCTTCAGGAATTGATTCCCGATCGGCTATCCGACTTGTCTTTTCTCTTTTTTTTGTGCTTTTTTTATGGTCAGTCTCCCAATCAGCTCCTGAGAGATCTCGCCTGGAGGGGGTCCATTGACCGGTTATTCGCAGGTCTTTGATAATCTCGCCTAAGGGGACCTTTTGGGCCGACTCCTTAGGTCTTTTGTCTTTGTTCTTGGAAAGGACCTTGTGGGCTGACTCCTCATATTTTTATTCTTCATGCCTTAGAGGGACCCTATGGGCCGACTCTTCAGGTCATTGTTCTTCATGCTTGTGATTGACCCTTTGGGCCGACTCCTTAGGTCTTTGTCTTTATGCCTGGAAGGGACCCTTTGGACCGACTTTTCACGTCTTTGTCTTCATTCCTAGAAGGGACCCTTTGGACCGACTCCTCAGGTCTTTGTCTTCATGCCTATAAGGGACCCTTTGGGCCGACTCTTCAGGTCTTTGTCTTCATAATTGGAAGGAACCCTTTGAGTTGACTCCTCAAGTCTTTGTTATTTTATCTATAAAAGAATTCTCGTTGTATTGGATTAGTAAAAATCATATTTTGGATACATTTGGGATATACCTGGGCTTAACTATAGTACAACTGGAGGTTCATTGTGTTCCATGTCCAGGGAATTTAATTACCATCGAGTTGCTCCAGGCAGTAGGCTCCTTAGCTGACTTCTTTAGTTATTATGAACGGGCCTTCCCATATAGGGGTGAGCTTGTTGCTGTCGGCCGTCCATGTTATTTTCCTTAGGACCAGGTTGCGAGGCTTGAATCGTCGGGGGGTAGTCTTCGCTCTTGGCGTCTGGCCGCTCTAGCCTTCGCCGCATACTCCTTTACTTGCACAACTTTGCGAGCTTCCTACAATAGATCCAAGTTTACTCTCAGTTTATTCTCGTTCTCGGTCGACTAGAATAAGGCGGTCCTGGGGACGACTCTCCAATCTCGACTAGGATGACGACTTCTATGTCGACAGTCAAGTGAAAAGGTGTCTCGTTTGTGGAGGAGTGGGGGTTGTATGGTAAGACTAGAGCACCTAGGGGAGCTCCTCTGCCCATCTTTCTTTCGCCTCCTCGAGGCACCTCTACAGTCCCTGATGAGTCACAATTTATACATCTTTTAGACACCTAAGAAGGAGGTAATCACTTAACGATTGTTCACAGTTCAATTGCAATCGCAGATTCAATCGTGAATTAAAGTAGAGGAAGAGAACAGAGATATGAAATGCAGAATGAAATCGATTAACAGAATCAGAATACAAATACAGTGGTCCTGAGTTCGGATGGTTCCATCTTCCTCAACGATCGCCAAGGTTGATGGTGGTGGTTCACATCCGTTCGCCTAATCTTGAGGATCAGCTCCACAAAAAAAGCGTCGATAGTCTGATCGGTCCCCTACGGTGAACGTCCCAGCTTCCCAGTCTTAGACCTGCACTTCCTCAATCGAGAGAAGCACCGCTGCAACACCGTGTACCACCAGAAATGGAGAGAGCGAGAGCGAGAAAATGGAGTAATTGATGTGCCAAAGGAGTGAATTCAAAAAGACGTCTAAACAGTGCACAGCTCCTCCTATATATACACGAGCTATGATTAGCTAATCCTAACGAATCCTAACAGAATTACAATGCGAATGTCCTTTTCTACCCTATGCAGATCTTCTCTCGTGACATGGCAGATTTCAAGGAGTGACATGGCGGATGAGCTGGATTTGAGGTGGCCTCCAATTTGGATAGCTGATGTGGACAATATACTTGGGCCACTCTTATTTGGGCTCTTTGGGCTACAAGTCAAGGATTGCCGAGACGATTCTGGCTCAGGGATGGAGCCGGTCTGGCGGGGACGACTTCATCTCGGTCGGGACTCCCTTGTTGACTTTGGTCAACTCGGCTTGACCTGCAAAAGAAGAAGAGTTACTTTCATTAGCTAAGAAATCTAAATTAGCACAAATTTGTATTTTCTATATATTTGAGCTCATAAAATGAATCTTAGCTAACAGTTCATTCTTAAGCATAGAATAGTCTTGCAAACCTCCTTCTTAGGTGTCTAAAAGATGTATAAATTGTGACTCATCACACCCCACACTTACCCTTTTGCACTCTGGGCAAAATAAAATGAAAATCTTAAGGGGTTTTTAAAGATAGAAGAGAATTTTTCACTTGGCTTCCTTCGGTTTGACCGAGACAGAGTGGGTACTCATTCACTCGAGCTTGAGATGCTCTTTCAGTCTGAAATTACTCCTTCTGTGCTCTAGGAAAATTAATGACCTGCAAATCTAGAGAAGACAACCAAGGGTGACAGAGCTTTTATTTGGAAGAGTACTCCCTTACTTCTCTCGTGCTTGGGCTTGTATTTACACTCAACATTCATGGAACTGAAATTACCACACTTTGACAGAGCTCTCTTTTTACACCTGCAAAAACACACAGTTATGATCACTAGGACTTCTTTCCGGTTTGTAGCGAGGCTGGGTCACAGGGTGGATAATATATGGGAAAAAAAAAAACTGGTTCCAGGACCCATGAGGAAGAGAGGAGCAATGGGGAGTGAGTTTAAATCAGTCTGAGGGTAACTCAGGATGCTGCCAATTTCTCCTTCTTGCTGCCACCAGCTCATTTTCTTTTCTTTTTCTTATACAATACATTTATGCAGCTGCTTTCTTTCTTTATTTGCTTCAGCTCAGATTTTCAGCTGCTGCTTTCCACTTTTCTTTTTCTTTCTTTCGCTCGCTTTTATTCCCTTATTGCTCTTTGAGCTTGGGAGAGTGTTGAACAACGTTTTGCTTCCTGGAGTTCCCCCACACTTGATCATGACTTACTCCCAAAACAATTCCAAAGCTCCTCTGCTCCCATAGGGTGAGGTTAATTCATGGTTTTTCTGGCCTTGGCTTGTAGTGAGCTGTCAAAAAAAAAGAATGGTTAGTTAGGCTCAAATGGGGAAACAACAGATACATTTGTTCAGGTAGGCTTTATTTGGCTTAGGGCTCATAAGAAACATGGCCTAGATCATGTCATTCTGTATGTGAAAAACAGTTGTATCCAGAGAGTTGAGGCAAAATGCAGAATATACAGTTATCATGAATGCAAAAATTACACTAAAGAACAAGAAGAGAATGGCAAGATGCAAGCCATCCATATTTATAAGGCTCAAAATCTCACACAGGTTGTATCAGCTCTGACTCAAGGTTTTTTTTTTTTTTTTTTTTTTTTTTTGGCCTCCAAGCTGGATAGCTGATGTGGACAATATACTTGGGCCACTCTTCGCTGGGCTGCTGGGCTACAAGTCAAGGATTGCCGAGACGATTCTGGCTCGGCCGGGATGGACCCGGTCTGGCGGGACGACTTCATCTCGGTCGGGACTCCCTTGTTGACTTTGGTCAACTCGGCTTGACCTTAAGATGAACCTGTTGACGGCTTTAGCTTGCCTATTCGCTTGGGGGTGCTCCACTAACGTGAAGCATTGTTTTATCTTCAACTAGGAATAAAAACTTGCAATAGACCGAGATGCAAACTGAGTCCCATTGTTAGAAACTATCTCGGCCGGGAGGCCGAAACGGCCTATTATCTTCTTCTAGTGGAAACATTTAATCTTTTCTGCTGAGATTGTGGTTATAGGCTCGGCCTCAATCCATTTGGTGAAGTAATCTACCGCCACGACGAGGTACTTCACCTGACTGGGAGTAGGCAGGAATGGTCCCAGGATGTCCACCCCCGCACTTGTGAAACGACCAAGGCGAGGTGATGGAATGTAGCTGCTCTGGGAGTGTTGTGCTCACTTCCATGAATCTCTAACACTTGTCACATCTTCTCACATACTCCATGCAATCATTTTTTAGTGTCAGCCAATAGTAACCAGCCCTGGCAATTTTGCTGACTAATGCTCAGCCTCCTATGTGCGTGTCGCATACCCCTTCATGCACTTCCTTGACCACATATCGCACCTCCTCGCCTTCGATGCACCGGAGTAGTGGGAAAGAGAAGCCTCGCCTGTACAGCTTTCCTCCAATGATGATGTACTTGGCTGCATCCCTGGCTACTTTCCTAGCTTCGGTAGTGTTAGTCGGTAGCTGCTCGTCTTTCAGGTATTCCATCAGTGGGCTCATCCATGTTCTCCTCCCTTCCATGCTACAAACCGCTAGCTCTTTGATGGTCGGCCGACTTATACTCTCATGTATGACCGACCGCTACACTCCTCTTCTGTGGGTGGTGGCAAGGTTCGATAGCAGGTCAGCTCTCTCATTTTGTTCTTTGGGAACGTGGTGGAGTGTGAACTTTTCGAAGGTACCCACCATCCCGATTGCCTTCTCGAGGTACTTTACCAACTAAGGGTCTCTGGCCTAGTACTCATCGTTCACCTAACCTGTGACGAGTTTCGAGTAGCTCTTAGCCGTCAGGGTCTTCGCTTCAAGCTCCTTGGCCAGTCTCATCTCGACCAACAGTGCCTCATATTCAGCCTGGTTGTTACTAGCTTTGAATTCAAAATGGAGTGATTGCTCAATCAGCACCCCATTTGATCCTTCTAATATCACCCCCGCTCCACTCCCCAATTGGTTGGATGCTCCATCAACGGATAAGAGCCATCCGCTATTCTCCTCAATCATCGGTCCACTCGTTGCCATCTCTGTGATGAAGTCGGCCAATGCCTGAGCTTTTACATGGCCTTTACTCTCATAAGATATGTCGAATTCGGAGAGCTGGACGCTCCAAGTCACCATCCTCCCAGCCAAGTTTGGTTTTCTCAACACTTGTTTGATTGGTAGGTATGTTGGGACGATCATAGGGTATCCTTGGAAATAAGGGCGAAGTTACCTAGAGGCGATTATGAGGATGAGGGCCGCCTTCTCTATCTTCTAGTACCTCCTCTCCACGTCTTGGAGGACTTTACCTATGAAATACACCAGGTATTATTTTCCCTCCTTCTCTTGCACTATCGCTACGCTTATAGCATCATCCGCCACCGAAATATAAACCAACAAGGGAATGTCGGGCGTCGACTTAGTTAGGATTGGGGGGAGGCTATTAGCACTTTCAACCTTGAGAACGCCTCTTCGCTTTCTACTGTCCACGTAAAGGTGTCCCCCTTCTTGAGAGTGTTGAATATGGGAACGACCGTCTCTACTGGCTGAGATAAGAATCATGAATCCCAAGTTGACCATTTGTGGACTCCTTATATTAATAACCACCTAGAACTTCTCCGAGTTGGCCTCTATCCCCCTCTCAATCAACATGAATCCCAAGAATTTTCCCGCTTGGACTCCGAAAGAGCATTTCTCAAGGTTCAGCTTCAGTTTGTGCTTCCTCAACACATGGAAAACTCTCTCTAGGGCCCTGTAGTGGTCTGCTATTGCCGTGGACTTCACCACCATGTTGTCCACATATACTTCCACATCAGTACCTATGATCTCTTCAAAGATCTTGTCCATTAAGCGCTGGTAGGTTGCCCCAGCGTTCTTTAGTCTAAAGGGCATCACCTTGTAGCAATAGGTTCCCAAATCTGTTATGAAGGCGGTTTTTGCCTCGTCTTGAGGGTGCATCTTGATCTGGTTATAGCCTAAGTACGTGTCCATGAACTCAGGAGGGAAAAACTGGATGCCCCGTCCACTAACTGATCTATATTAAGTAGCTGATATGGGTCCTTGGGGCAGGCTTTGTTTAGGTCGGTGTAGCTGGTGTACATGCGCCATTTTCCATTAGCCGTCTTTACCATGACTACGTTGACTAGCCAAGTAGGGTATTGTATCTCCCTAATGAATCCGGCCGTGAGTAATTTGTTGGTCTCCTCTCAGACTTCCGGTCGCTTCTCTTCTCCTAACTTCCTCCTTCGCTGGGCGATTGACTGATAGATTGGGGAGATTGAGAGATGATGGCATAGGAAATTCGAGTCAATCCCGAGCATGTTGGCCGAGGACCATGCAAACATGTCCCTGTTCTCCCGTAGGAAGGCAATAAGGTGGCTCTCATCCTCCTATGCTAAAGTCATCCCTATTTTGGTTTTGTGCGCAGGCTTAGGTCCTACGCCGACCTCTTTTAGGTTTTTGACCGGGAGAGGCCTTTCACGCTTGTCCTCGCACCCGGGGTCTAGGTCATGGTCCAATACATTCACATCCGGCTCTCCCTGTTGGGGATGGTGGGAGCCTATCCTCAAGCTGTCCTCATAGCATCGCTTGGCGACTTGGTGGTTGGGCCATACTCTTCCTACCTCCTGTCCCATAGGATATTTCATGCACAAATGGAGTGTGGAGACCACGACTTCCAACTTGTTAAGGGCTGGCCTGCCCATGATTATGTTATAGGAGGCATCTACGTCGACAACTATGTACAGCATCGGGATGGTACGTGCAAGCGTTCGTTCTCCAATTGTGGTCTCTAGTTCAATGACACCCTTTATCATTACCTATTCGCCAGCAAAGTCGTATAACTTTCTTGTGCATACCTCCAAGTCGCCCGGCTGTAGGCCTAGCTTTTTACAAGTCGACTAGTATAATATGTTGGATGAGCTTCCTTGATCAATAAGGACCTTTTCTACTTTGTAGCTGGTTGTCACCACTGAAATCACCATTGGCTCGTCCTGTCTAGGTGGTTTGTACCTCATGTCCCTCTCACTGAAGGTGATTACTGGAGTGGGGGTTATGTATACCTTCCTCCGAATTGTTAGGACGTTACTAGCCTTTCGCTTACGACTTTCGTTTGTCCTGACTACACTTGTTCCGCCGCCAGAGATGGTCGTTATGACAACCCGATACCGGGTGTCCCTCCTCTGGGGTGATTTGCTTCTCTCCCTCCTTCTTTCCTCACGTTTAGCGTTGTCACGGGCTTCTCTAGACGACTTTCCTCCACTCATTTTTCTAGCCAGTCTTGGGCTGGTTGGGGCCTTCTCGTTCCCTCTCCTGACGTACTAACTCAAGTGTCCCTCTTGGACCAACCTTTCTATCTGCTCCTATAAGGTGCGGTAGTCCTCCGTTGAATGGCCATAGGTCCTATGGAACTCGCACCATTCTTGTAGGTTGGCTCCCATCCTCCATCCCTTCGTTTCCTTTGGGTACTTCAACAAATGAGTGTCATAAATGTCACACAATATATGTGCCCTTTTCTCACGTAGGGGGTTAAGCATCAAAGGGTAATCTCTCGGCTTAGGCGGATATTTTACTTCTCCCCTAAGGCCGCCTTGTGGTTCTAGCCGCATATCTTGTGTACCTGATTGCCTCTAAGCCTCGAGCTGGTCAGCTTGGTCCTCCTCCACTTTAATATGCTTTTCTAGTTGGGTTCTTATCTCCTCCATACTCGAGGGCTTTCTCAATGCTAGGTAGTCGCTTAACTGATCGACCCTCATCCCTTTCTAGAAAGTCGTCACAAAGAATTTTTGATCTGGGTCATTTACCTTGATTGTGGCATTATTAAATCGGGCTAGGTAGCTTTTGAGGGTTTCTCCCTTGTCCTTGCGGATGTCGAAAAGGTCGGCTACTTCCAAGCAGTTTACCTTGTTGGCTGCAAACTGGGAGGCGAAAGAAGTTGTGATGTCATTGAAGGATCTTATGGATCGAGGCAAGAGTGTGGCTAGCCGATTCATGGCTACACCTCGCAAGGTCCCTGGGAATAACTTGCAACTCAGTCGGTCGTTGCCTCCGCTGATATACATCTGGGTTTGGAAGGCTTGAAGGTGGGTGTGGGGGTCCTTAGTTCCGTCAAACGGCTCAATCACCACTTCGCGAAAATTCAGGGGGATGGTTGTCTCGTCAATCTCCTCGCTGAAGGGTTGGGCCCAAAAGGCTTGGGTACTTGGAGTCAACGGTGGAACCACTGCTCCTCCCAGCTTCTCCACTATAGCCTTCATTGCTACCAACTGACGGCAAAGCTCTTCCTCCTTTTCACCGGCCGCCTTCAAATCATCCATATACCTTGCCTCGGCCTTCTTGTGCCTCTCCTCCACCTCCATCTGCCTCTGCTGCGTTCAGTTGGGTCTGCTCATCGCTGCGTGCTTGCAGGGATGCCACCGCTCGCAACAGCCTTTTTAGCATATCCTCCTCCTCACCATTGGAAGAACTGACGGCCTGGTTACGCGTCACTGGCATGGTTGTCGATCTTTCTTCTTCTATGCTCCTGAGCTCTAAGGTCGGTCTCCTAATCTTGAGGCGTTAGGAAAAGTTTCACCAAGGCCCCACTGTGGGTGTTATTGTTCTCATCTGAGAGTATATGTAGTTGAATGTCGTTGGTTAGTTTTTCTAGATCCACCCGAGGACTAAGGGCATTGGGGTATTTATACATTGAAGGGCTGGTTTGGGGGTGACTTGTTAAGCAAGCAACCTCCTAACCATCTGATAACTAACTAGTAACCACCTTGAGAGTCTCTTCTATGTGTGATGGGCCTCTAGGAGTACATTGACTTATTGGGCCAAGGGTCCTCCCCCTCGCTTGCTAAGGCTCCTTTCCTTTTAAGTTTTGTTGGGCTGGAGCGCAGGCGTAACGGATCTGGGTCGAGTGGTCGGCCGATACACTATTGATTTTAAAATTAACCACAAAATTATTTTATAATAAATTTTAAATTTTCTAGTATTGATACTATGACAATTTTATGCAAATTTTGCTATGATTTTGGAAAAAATGATTATTTTGTTAAAAAATTCATAAAAAATTGTAATATCTTACATGTTTTCATATAAAATTTGTTTTGTATTAAAAAAAATAATGTGTCATTTTTTCACAAAAAAATTTATAGATAAATTCTCTAATTCTTAAAATCAAATTCTCATGCTATAGTTTATGATAAAAGATAACTGAAAAAAAAAATTCAAGTTTAAGACAAATTAATGAAAAACGTTGATAAGAAAATATGTAGCGTTTTGTAGAGGAATGAAATTGTTTTAGTTATTAATAATAGAAGGAAGACTAATAATATGATTTATTTATTTTTTTTGTAATATTGACCGTTTATGTGCAAAATGTTTTAACACGTGTCAAATTTATGAAAGGAAGAGGTTTAAGAGAAAGCAAAATGTTTTTAACACGTGTCAAATGTATAAAGAAAGGGAAAAAAAAGAATGACTTAAGAGGAAAAGAAAAGGTGAGATTTCACCAAAGTGCAGTAGTATTAATAAATTGATTATATGATAAAGGTGATAAGTTATTAAATAATTGAAATGTGAATTATACTCCATTGGGCCAGTTCAACTCTAATAAGTGTTGGGCCTCAAATAATTTCAGGCCCAAAAGCAACGACTTATCAGATATTTTATATTAAAATAATCATGTCCGTTCAATTTCTATAGAACAAGTAGTGATTAACGTATTGTTGGGAATTTTTGAACTAGCGTTTACCCATTACACATGTAATTGTGATTAATGTATAAATATGATTAATTTTATCTTATAAATAATTTAAAATAAATAAATAAAATCTATGTAATTATTAATATTTACTTGTAGCATTAATGATTAAATATGTCTCACAAAAGGTTAGATAACAGTGTGTGCAACTATTAAAATATTTAATGGTAGTTAACTTCATCTCTTACTTGGTTAAAGAATATATGAATGTCTTTATCCAATTATCAATAAACACTTATGACACTAATGGTTAAATATATTTTCTAAATAGTTAATAGTGTAATGAAATTATTAAAAATTCAATGGTGATTAATTTTATATCACATGTAGTTAAGAATAAAAAAATATGAATTTTTTTTATTTGTACTAAAAATATTTCTAAATCCATAGTCAAAAATCAATTATTTTCAAAATATAGCGATAATTGAAGTGAATTTTATTTTATTTTTCAACAAAATCTTCTAAATTCACGTAATAAAAAATCCAACATCTAATAACATATTTAAAAAAAATTCAGCTATTCCTCCACATTCAATACTTTGAGAATGATCAATTTCATACAGAAGAAACATTTTATTTATTAGTAGTACTAACATTAGGCTATAAAGTAGAGGCCTAAACCAGTGGCCAATGACTCCAAGCTTTGATCATGTTCAGCAACCTTAGGCTCTTGAACTATAATGGCATGGTTATACCTAGTCACTAGGCTATGATGTTGATAGTTTAGTTTGAAAAGTTACAGTAAAAAGTGGGTAAGATGGTGACTTTTCTATATGATCCTTATTGGAAAGGCAAAAGACTCAAATGCTTATAATGAGAGCCTCTCTACATGTGTAAAAAGTGATTTGGAACAATAAAAACAAGTGCAATTAAAAACCAATATTAATACATAGAAATTTATATTTCAAAAGTCGTTGTATGTATGTATTAGAGGAAAAGAGATTTCATCGTGCTAATTATTTTTAGTTTTTAATTCCAATGAGACTTTGGAGAGCCTACGTGAATCAGGTTATAGCCATTGAAAGTGACAACCTAAGGCCTTATAAGCCCAAATCAAGCATTTCCTAGTATCAATATGTGCATGGATATGTCGCAATATATATTAATGAATTATGTCATTTTCACCATGATTAGATTTAATGGTATTCTTTAACTTTATAAATTTTAATTAACTAACGGATATTTAGTTATGAGAATTTAATTTTTTTCAAATATCTAGGACTTGGGTCACTACATAATTAGTTGTAAAGTTGTAACCATTTTTATTACCCTAGCCCTCATGCTTATAATACGTTTGGAAATGAATTAGATTTCATTTTTTAAAAGATAAAATAAGTAATATTAATTATTGATGTAAAAGTTACCTGTCTATATCATATATATATATATATAAACAAATTATTAGTGTTAGAATACTAATAGTTGATTTTCTCATCAATAATTAAAATTATTTATTTTCCCTTCTGACATATTTTAAACTCCTCTCTCAAATTTAAGAAAACTAACGTATCAAAATTAAAATATATAAACTCTTAGTATAGTATTGGAACCTATCAAAATCTCCAACAATTTATTCCTATACGAAGTTTCAGCCTACCCATATATAGATAAAAATTTCTAAGTTCAATTATGAGAGTTTCAGATACTCAAATCCCTGTATTGATCACCTAAATATCTTTGGACATGACTATGGTCGGCAACATATAACAAACATTCAAAGTACTATAATTGAATTAAGAAAGGAATATCATTAACTAAGAAAAAAAGGTATGCCGTACTACACTTTCATCGATAAATTGTTGCCTTAGTAATCAAGAAAGCTAGTCATTCATAATAAGTAGAAAATCCATAAAGGTCAAAAGAAAAAAAAAAAACAAAACCAAAAAAAATCTAAAAGATATATTGAAAAATTTATTCCAAGTACGTGCATCAATTAACACGGATGTTTTAATTTAATCAATAATCTTGAGTTTAATATTAAATATATAATTATGTTAAATATTTAGATGAAGAATTTTGATATTCTTATTAATTTTATTTGTCTTTAACGAAATTATCTCCTATAAATTTTATAGGTCTATACCAAAAAATAAGGAGAAGTCAATAAAAATGAGAAGAAAAAACTAAATGATGCATGATAACATTCTCCTGTTCTATTTTTTCTAAAAACACTCAACATCCAATCATACATGAAAAAATAGAAAAAAATAATTTATTCAAAGTTTAAATAAAAACAACGTAAACAATATAATAAAATTAAATTAAATTCTAATAAATAAAACAAAAAATGTACAATTTTGTAACACACCAGTTCAATTACTAAAATTATTAGGATACCCTTTGCTGTTCTGTGCCATCTTTTCACTGGACCCATCTTAATTAGTGAACAACGACTATAATTACAATAATTAATATCTCTAATTGCACCTTATTATGATTCCAATTGCAAAGTTTAATTATTCTCAGGTGGTGAGGCTTTGTAACAGTGATACGTGCAAACATGCGCAACAATTTCAACAACACCACTAGCTGCACTTGCACCAAAATATCATTCCAATTTGGAAGATTTTTCGTTAAACCCAAAATTATCTCATAAATCTCAAGATGCTGCCAAAAACTGCTTTATATTTTACATTATTTATGGACTGTGAAAAATGCATATGACTTAATTGATTGTTATGAGAAAATGCACAAATGCTTGATTACGACTGAATTTTTTTTGTTCTCTTCTAAAGTGAGTAAGTATCTCAAGTGTTGAAAAGAAAATCAATGAGTAAAGGATAACGTTGTTACATTATCCTCCAAAACTAAGAAAATGTAAAAAAAATGTTTATGAAATATCAAACAAGTCTCCAACTTAACTATTTATTGTTATTTTATTTCCTAAATATATGTTATATTATTACTTTGACTATATAATTTTTAAAAGTTTTTACTAAAATAATTATTAATTTATATTTTTAATTTTTTTTAATTTTCTTTAATTCAAATACTAATGAGATAACACCTTTCAATTTCAAAAACTAGAGTTCATTACTCGTAAATCAATGATTAATATGTTACATGTCAACATATTTACAATTTATTACGTATATATATGCGTAATTTGTATCGATTAATTATTAATTACTTATTTTAGATGAGTCTGAGTTGTTGTTTGTCAGCAATAATCTACAATTCAACACTCACAGATGATAAAGAGAAAGGGAACGAAAAGCCTTTGAAATTAATTTGCCCTTTCCATATACTTTTATGTACACAAGCCATCAATGAAATTTTCTAATGCTCTGCAAAGCTTGACCGAGATTGTTGTGTTTCCTAGGTAGAAAGATGTTGCTCCTATATATCTCTTATATTGTCTTTCAAGCCCCCTCCACTAGCCATCACCTTTATACCTTTAAGCCATGTAAATAGCAAAATTTCTCATATAAAAAGAAAGGAATGCTTGGTGGCTTCTGTTTCACACACTTGTTTTATATATATATATGTTCTCAAACACTTAGACAACGCACTTTCAGTAAGGAGAGAATAATATAATGATATGTACTGTAATCATGTTGGATGAAGCCTTGATTTTTGTATATTACTTTACTTCTTTTTGTGTATGAATTATTTAGGGACCTGGTTAGGTTATTGATTCGTGTGAGATAATATTGTTGATTTTGATTGAATTTTGAGAAAGTATTTACCAAATTACATTCTATTTGAATCGAGGTTGAAGGTTGAACACTAAAAAAAAATATTCTCACGCTGAATTCAATAATAATTTTACCATAATAATAATATGTAACAAATGTTTACATATTATAATGATATTAATTGTATAAAAGTACGAAAAATAGATTAAATTTCTTGACACGTTTAAAAGAAATATTTTATTATTTTAATATAACAAGAGAACTCTAAGTTAAATAATAATTTACTGTTTATAAGTTCATCTTAAAGAATTTTATATCTGGATGTTGACTTTAGTCAAGACTTGCAACATGAACACTTTGGGATTAAAGTAGTCCACTTTTGTAGACTGGTCTGGTCTAAATCTATTATAGAATTTTGTTAACTTTCTTGTTTCATTTCTAGTTCAAATATATTTATTAAAATTATAAAAAGTGCTAATATTTTCTCAAGGAAAATAAAATAAAAAATAATATTGTTATAATTTAAATAGAAACATATAAACAAAAACAAAATATTCCCACTTATTATTAAAAGACGCATAAAGATGTGAATTATGCTTTGAAACTAATTAATTAGCCAGCAATTGTAATTAAAAACAAAGTGGTAAAAAGTGTACATATGGTATGAAATATTTTGTTGTTAGATGGATGGGACCCATGATAAAGAAGGGAGAGTGTGATCTTCTTAACCACACCAGTGAGAAAAAGTTGAGGAGAGGTAATGATGCAAAAGTCCAAGGAGCAAATCCATTACTTTAAGGAGTATAAAATTCAGAATAGGTTAAAGTTGATACGTTGTGTTTTGCATGTGAATTTTCATCATTTGGCTGAATAGAGGTGGTGAATTTTTCATGTAACTGTTCATGTTGGTCGTCCTCGGTAGTGATTAGGCACTGGCACTCCTCAAATTCGCAGAAATGGTGGCACGGATCATGCATGCATGTTATGTTACTTTATTAAGGTAGAAACATCAACTCAAAACCCCACCTAGAAAAAGAAAAAACAAGACCACATTTTTTGTTTATAAAGAAAATTTGTACACATTTATACCAACGTTTGTTTTCAAACATGACGCATCTACAGTCATTTTAATTCATTGTCACCCTCCCCCCCTAATTTATGGACATAGTGTCACTCACTAACTCCTATTAAGTACATATTTTGATGGACGAAACTTAATTTACTATTTAAGTCTTTTTAGTATTATTTTTTTAATTAGAATTCGAATAAAAATAAACATTAAAAGTAGTCACCACTGGTTATTAGAATGAATATTCAATTTTGATAAATGAATAATATCAAAATCATTTAGAAGATTGTACCCAACTGTTTTGTTTAACTGCATGGGTAATGGAAGAATAATATCAAAACCAAAGTTTCCAAGCCTGGAACTATTTGTCAATGAAAGTAACATGTTTAATAAGTCATAATGGTTTACAAACACATATCAAGGTAATGGGATATACTTTAGTTATATTCATCTTATTACTTATATATTTTTCTCTTTTTAACCCTATTTGTTTTTCTAGTATTTTTATTTATCAAATATTTTATTATAAAAATATTATTAATAATATTGTTTTATATTTTTAGTAACATTTAATAAATATAAAATTAGTTATATTCATCTTATTACTTATATGTTTTATATTTAATAGTATTTCCTCCCACATCAATTGAACTCCATTACTATTTAATTAGTTACTAAAAATAAAAAGGCTCCTCGACATATTTCAGATTGACTTTGGAAAATTGATTTTAATATAATTAATATTAAATGGTTAAACATAATTTAGTTGTAAATGTAAAATAGATTATGAGACTAACTAAAGGGCTCTAGGTTAGCATTGGTTAACCAATTTAGTTACTACACACGTTATGAGGTGGTAAGTGTGAGAGGAAACATTTTTTGCTTTTGCCTTGTTTGAGCCTTTTCCAACAAATACACAAATATGCTCCAATTGCTCTCACATCACTCTACATCAATGTCCTTTTCAAACTTCATTTTGATTTTGTAGATTATGGAAAGATGTCCATTCGATCGATTACTGTGTTGATCGAAACGAGTGAGGTTGGAAAATGTTTTCCCTTAACTTTAGGAGGCACCGAAACTATAGATATTGGCAGACAACGTTATTATTAGATTTAGATTGATTATCGATTGTGTCACAGTTCTGGATTACCAGTCAAATTTATCCGTCAGTAACGATAATAATGAGTAAAGTTTAATTAGTACAACATTATAATACAAATTTGTATACCTCTACTTTTAGAAAAATACTCAAACTGAGATTCATGTCACAGTAGGCAGTAATTTTAATATTCATATTTAATATATTTTAACTAATTATAAAATTTATTTAAAATACAAGTTTATCTTTTATAAAATATTATAATAAACGTGTATAATAATAAATTTATAAACTTCCAAATCTAAAATAATGATAATGCAGTAGTATGTGAAGTTAATTAGACTAATCCAGTCACAACCAATAATTCATGCCTCATATATACAGTCACATAGGAGGCTAGACTTCAGTGTGTAAAAAACATATAAAGGTAAGTTTCTAAAAGGGAAGGCATAAAGTGAGGCTAATATTATGTATATACTTGATTCATAATAAATTTTGTAATAATCATCTATATTTACACCCATATCTATTAAACGGATTAATTATCTCATCAATTAAACTCATTATCATTTTACTTATTTATTTTAGTAAGTGAAAATTTCAAATTGGAGCATACTATACGAATCAATATCTATTTAAAATATTCTGAAAATAATATTATAACATGTAAATTGTATACTTTAAAGAATATAAAAAGAATTATATTATATTTTTAAAATCTTTAGAAATTCACAACACAACTGATCATTCAAATAAAGTCATCGATTCACTTAGAAAACTAATTAAATCACACCGATTCTAAAGCATTTTTTTTATTGAACAACTAGTTTGGATAGATTATATCACCAGCCAATTGGACCGATTGAACAAGCTGAATTTGATAATACTTAGTGCCAGTGTTGATTCTGGAAGTTAACGGTTAGCTTCTAGTTTTTCAAAATTAAGTTATGAATCCTCAAAACTAATCATAACATGGGTCTAAGGGGCATATCTAATAAGAGTTAATTATATAATTATATATTGATGATTAAAATTATTTTAATTGATTTTGATATTAATTAATTAATTATTTATATTATATATGGTTTGAAAATGGAAAAAAAAAACGTGGTAGAAATAGAGACTAACCGAAAGTGGTCGGTCAATTTTTTTACAAAAATTAATATTAATAAAATCAATAAATACTTTATAACATAATAAAAAATATAAATATATTTTAAGTTCTAATAAAATAAATAAATTTTTAATTTAATCTTTATAAAATTTTTTATTAATATTCATCCCTCTAAAATTTGAATTTTATTTTTAGTTTTTACTATTATATTATTTTTGTTAATCACGTATATCTTTAAATGGAGGTTAAGTGATTATCATAAGTTAACATATGTTATCTTTCAAAATATTTTAAATTCTTAAAATAAATATTATTTATCTATCTTAAAATAAAAATTAGAAAATAAAAATAAATATTTTAAATTTTAGAGGGATGAAAATCAAATAAAAATATGGACCAAAAATAAAATTTGCTTATTTTATAAAGATCAAAATTAGTGATTATAAATTTTTAAAAGATGAAAATCGATCAAATTTTTTTTACAATAAATAAAATCAAAATTAGTTTTTTTTATGAAAATTAAAAAAAAAACATATTTAAGGAAAATATTCTTACTCTATATTCTCCCTACTTCCATGTATATAAATATTTAATTAAGAAATATTGCAATTTCCTCTTCTTAATTAAATTCAACGGAGATATCAAACAATTAATTTCGGTGTTAACATTTATTAAAAAAACTCCTTTTTGTCAATTAATTAATACAATAAGCTTGTCACTTTTGGAGGCATTATTATCTTCTTTTGCTTTACTTTTAATTTAATAGCCACATGCTGATCTTCACGTGTAGTGCATTTAGATTTGTGCTGATATATGAAAGACAAATCTTTCACTCTCTCTTTAAAAAGACATGCAGTGGGTCACACATGGGATGGTGAAAGATCATGTGATTCAATATACATTGTCCTTGTTTACTCTATATATGGAATGAGAGATTTCATCTCCAGAGTTTTATGTGTATGAAAAATATTCATAAAAGGATATTAATTATTTAAATAATTTTCTTTTAATAATTTAAGAGATTAGTCTTTGATATAAGATATATAGATTTATGTATACACTATATACACAGGAGTACAAAGAAGGTGGTGATATTAATTTGAAATAGAATCTTCTGATTATTGAATATGTATTTATTTGGACCCTTCCTATTTGATAGCATTGATGCAGGGTGTTTTAGAGGCTTCCTATAGACTTTGACCACCAAACATATTGCAACAAAATGAAGAGATGTTGTTGGATGTGTATCATCATCATAAACAGAGATATTGCACGTCACTTTCCACATAATTTTCAAGATAAAAGTTAAGTACCCCTGTTGGAGAGAAAGAAAGAGATCATATAAAAAGAGTGATGAATAAATTGACCCCTCCAACAATGGAATCTAGGGCTAGAAGGTTGTGCATGAGATTGTTTTCTTTTTTAGCCCTTGTAGGTAGGCAACTTTGAGAATTGAAATCTATACCTTATCTACCCTAAGGACAGAAGGTTCACTTATAATTATGTAGTATATTAGTACATTATTCCATCATTGAAGACTCGAAGGAGCTAATTCTTTTATCATCTCTAGGTCACGGGCATGCTTTGGATTGTACAAAAATGAATAAAGGTCAGAATGTTCCAGCCTTGTTAGTTGTAACCATGTACTAATTAATTAATTAATTAATTAATGAAGCATTTATGTTTTTATAACAATTTAACTTTTATTACTCCTTTGTGCTACTTTCATTTACACACAAGGAGACGTTGAAGTGATAAGCCACACTTTTGAAAGATTAAAATATTGATCCAGTGATTCTTGATCGTGATCGGAATCTCACAATATTCTGAAGAGATTGTTGAATGTAAATAAAATGGAGTCTCGTAGTTAACAGGTTGTATGTTTAAATTATCGTCTATTTAGAAGAGATAAATGTAAGTATTTTTATAAACATTCTTTAAATTCAAAAAAGTTTGGCTTGGACTAGAGTTATATCATCTACTCTCCTTAAAAATTTAAAATTTACTAAAAAAAAATCATAATCCCACCATGATACTGGTACCCTCATCCCTCCTAAAAAATCTTCATAAAAGAAGAAAAGGCATTTCATTAGAAAAATAAAGGAGGGTTTAGATATTATGATTGAGATTCAAAAGAAAATACAAATTAAATTACACCCCCACATAATTCCTGAGCAGTGTTAACCTTTTTCTAACAAACTTGTCTTAGTTTAAAATAAATTAAATCATAACTTAGATTATCCAAAAAAAAAAAACTACTAATGTGAGATGCCCCATCAAATCTAGCTTTCATTACCATAATGTTATTGATGGATGAAAAGATTAAACAAAGTAAACTCCTCTTAGTAATCACTTGTGTGCAAATGATAATCTTGTTTGATATGATGAATTGCTAAAGCATAAAATGCTATGTTGCCATGATATTTCACATGCTTATATCAATTGCATTAATTTAAAATGAAAATATGTACGGGAGTTTATATGATTAAATTTCAATAGGAAGCAAAGAAGGGGCAAATAACAAGTTAGATCCCTGTTACACTGGCCAAAAAATAAAGAGTAATCTTGAGATTGAAAATATAATAATGTGAGCTTTATCTTTGTTCTAGTTTCCAGGCAAAGGCAGGGTAGAGAGGAGGGACCAACAAATTGAACAATATCTGACATTGATAATATAGTGGGCCAACGCACATGCACAAAAGTTTAAACTTTCTCATTTTTTTTTGGAGGAATCACAACCTTCCAAGTTTCAGTTCCATATGAAAAAATATAGTTAAAAACAAAAAAAGATAGAAAACAAGTCTCTTGCAGGATAAAACAAATCTGAAACATTGTCTTTCAATTTGATTACTAGTCTAGGAATTTGGGAGATCTCTGAATGTGGAAATAAATAATTACTTAATTGTTAGTACTTCAGTTACATTTGTTTAAACTCAAATTGAATGGTTTTGCTTAATAAATTTCCCTTCTTCAGGACTGTCATGATAGAAAGCTGCTTTATATAGCCATTTTGCCAAGAACATAAAAGCATTGAGTAGGGACAAAATGGTGATTACATCCATTGGGAGCTCTAAAGAAAAGAAAGAAAAAACAAACAAAAAAGGCAGCTCCTCTTTCAAGAGGCATCAACCCACCAACACTGCTGCCAAGAGAACAATCAATAGTAATTAATACCTCATTGGATCTTATTATAGTGATTCTAGAAAAACTAATTGTTTTTACTGACATGGTCATATGCCTCTTAAAATTAGTAAACTAAAGAGACCATAGAGATGCAAAGAATAGTTGTTTACTTAAGCGAAAATAGAGTAGTACCACATACTCATCCTCATCAAATTTTTCAAAAAAGGAAAAAATATTTTTCAACCTATTGTCGAAGATTAATTTCTTCTAAACATAGATATCACCGAAGAAGCATTGGTGCATTATGTGAAAAAAGAGAAGTAAAACTTTATCCCTTGATTAAAATTAATTATTTATTTTCATATTTTATTTTAAGTGTAGATAGTTAATTTTACATTAATTAGAAAAGGGTTCAATATCTTAAAGTTTTATATAAAAATGTGGTATCTAATTTTTTTTTTTAGTAGTCTTGGTCATTAGCCTGATAAGTGCTCCCTCAAACTCCTCACCGCTTTATTGATCCTTGATTATTTTACATTACCTTTTTATATATCTATTTTTTTTCCAGTCTCTTCTGTTTATGGGTCTAATTTGACATTTTGCAGTGTAAAAAGCGATTTGAGATTAATATTTTTCTTACCTCTTCATTGACATGGTCATATATATTTTTTTCATAAAGTTATATAATAATAAATTTATAATATGAGAGAGAGAGGTGAGAGGGTGGCTTTAAATTAAGTTGCTAGTGTATTAGTGAAAGAAGAGGAGTGTAACAAGAGTCAAATTGGAACAGCACACTCTTTGTTTGAGTATAATGGCTTTCACACTAGACAGGTTTGAGGAGAATATGGTCTTCACTTTCGAGTCTCAGAAGTCAGTGCCAGCACCCTTCCTGACAAAGACATACCAGCTTGTTGATGACCCTCACACTGACCACATTGTTTCATGGGGTGAAGATGAAACTACATTTGTTGTGTGGAGGCCCCCTGAGTTTGCCAGAGATCTTCTTCCTAACTATTTCAAACACAACAACTTCTCAAGCTTTGTTAGGCAACTCAACACCTATGTATGATTCCTTATCTTTTCTTACATATATACTTCTTTACACTCTACTCTTCATCTTTGCTTCATTTTAATTCTTTGAGTTTTAAGGTAAAGATGTTTCCATGTGAACAAATTGATCCATTGCTTATATACTTGGAAGTTGAAGATGAAGGAACTCTAAGTTCTTGTGTATAACTAGAGATCTAATATTCATTTTTATTTCATTATTTTCAACCATAAGGACAAAGTGTTCCTTTGGTGTTGCAAGACACTTTACAACCTCCAAACAGGAAAAACATTTGAATCATTTTTCAAACAGGAAAATGTGGTCAAAGTTGATTCTAGTGGAAGTAACAGTTATGCAACTTTTGGATTAGGTTGAGAATTTTACATTAAGTTTCACTACAAACTTGCTTCAAAGATAAAAGTTTTCAAAAATATAAATCACTTCCTTTCAAATTCAATTTTAATGAAAATAATTTTTTTTATAAATTGATGATTATCTAAAATTAAGTTTTCAAACACTTATCCAGAAGCACACACTATGATTAACAAGCTATGTGTGATTACATTATAATGTTCTTCAATATTGCTACTTTAGCTTCATGATTAAGTATGAATAGTAAAGCAGCACATGAATCTTTCTTCTTCTCCTGCAGGGTTTCAAGAAGGTAGTTGCTGATAGGTGGGAGTTTGCAAATGAGTACTTCAGAAAAGGAGCTAAGCACCTTTTATGTGAAATCCACAGGAGGAAAACATCTCAGCAGCATCACCAACTCTTCCAAGACCAACCACCATCCCAGATTCTTCAGCAAGATGAAAGTCTCTGCTGGCTTGACACTCCTTTACCATCTCCAAAACCAAGCACAGACATTCTAACAGCACTTTCTGAAGACAACCAAAGGCTAAGGAGAAAGAACTTCATGCTCTTATCAGAACTCAGTCACATGAAGACTTTGTACAATGACATCATATACTTCATCCAAAACCATGTAAAACCAACACCCTTTGAGCAAAGAAGCAGCAGTGCTATTCCAAAGCTGGTGGAGTTGGACTCATTGCATGAGTCTCCAAATGACATGGGGGTTTTCAGAGCTGCCAAAAGTTGTATTATGGATAAGTCTTTCATTGCTTCTACTGAGGAATCAAACAGTTCTGTGAAGCTCTTTGGGGTCCCTCTAAGTGGCAAAAAGAGATTGCACCCAGATAACATTAATTGATGTGTCCCATGATGGTTGGCTGTATTTGGTGGCCATGATTGTTTTTGTTGAGATTTGTAGAATATCTCTAGTCATGTATAGCACTGGCTGATGTTTACGTTGTCACATTTTGCTACTCCCATCAGAATTTTCCATTAATTCATATGGTAATGAAGAAAACAGGGTTTTTTTTTCCCTATTTGTTGAAGTTGGAGCAACAAAGTATAGTATTTTTTTATTATGGAATAAATACAAAGTATTTACTTTAAGACAAATGTACTTAGTCTCTACTAAAAATGGTGAACTCACTAAATAAATAGGTATTCTCTTCCAACAAAGTATAGTAGTTAGTAAATCTTTTTGGTCTCTTTTTTCTTTTCATTAGGTAAGTCCCTCGTTCCTTTTCGTATATCATTTTTTTTTTTTATCATTTCATGATATTAAAATGACACAACCGCCTAGTATAAGAATCAATTAGAATAGAATTATTCTATCTTAATAAGTAATCTTGACTTTAAACTTGAATATATACTATAAAAATAATTTTATTGTTCATAATAATTCTATTTAACTTATGCTACATATAAAAAAATCTAAAATAAGACATGGAAAGCATATATGTCAAAAAAATTCTAAAACAAGACCTGGAAAGCATATATGTCAAAAAGAAACAAAAGTTTATGGGAAGCCTCAAATGTGTACGTTTAAAACTCTGAGAGATGTACGCAGTTGCATGTGGGAATTGGGACAGCGTCCACATGAAATTACGAGAAAACTATATATTATTTAGTTTATTTCACTTTCAATTACTGAAACAGAACATTTTGTCTCGTATACCTTGGTTTTTGTCACGTCCATGTGTACGTATAATGTACGAGAATTCATCTTGTATGATTCAAACAATCTCTACAAGAGGCCACGCGACACATTGTACGTATGAAATTGCTTTTTTTAGAAAACATATACGTCCATATGTAAAATTATATAGTACTATTCTAGTTCTAGTTAACAATTAACACTACTGTTTTGATCAACGATAAGAAATTACTTAACATCAAAGGTTGCTAATGTTATAATCGCTGACCAAAAGTGGAAAGAAGCTCAAGTCACTTCATTATTGAACTCACCACCTTCGGAAACAAAAAAACAAATTCCAAAGCAATTTTGGATGCTTATATGCTACTTAATTAACTAGTAGGAATTAATTTATATATATTGTTGGAGCATTATTTTTTTACCGTTAATTAATTAAAAATTAATTTTAAAATAATTCTTAAAATTAACAATTCTTAAAAACCATTTATAACTCAATGACAACGTAAAATATATTTATATTTAGAATATTTTTATAATACATTAACTATTTTATTTCATGTTGTAAAAAATTATATAAAAAAGAATAAATATTTTTTCTTAGGACTAACCTTTTCGATCACAACATGCATAATCATACAGCCTCAAATCTCCAAAAAAAAGTCAGATATGAAACTCACATTTTAACTAGTGTTTTTCTATTATTCATTTATTCACATTTTAATTGATACTTAAAGTGAGGTTGGCAGTGTTAATAGTTATATCAATTCAATTAAAATACATTTCATTCCCGAATAAGAACCATCATGCATGTAGGAAACTAATCATGCAAAGATAAAATGAACAACATAATTAAGAGATGGTGATCATATGGATGATACATTAAACATGGTAAACACAATATGAAGCATATTGCAGGTGCAGGATGTGATTGAGCAATCATTTCATGCGTTTAGTTTGACGGATGATTGATTTATACATGGAATCTTATGCTTTACTTTCGGTTTCTCTAAAACGAATAAAAAACAAAACCATGAAAAAAGGCAAAAAATGGGGAGTGCGATAAAGAATGTTTTTGGAGTAAAAGAATTCATCGGGATTGTAATATCAATATTTGTCATGGGTTTCTCTGTCATCACTACTTGTGTCACGAATTTCATATATATATTACGAAGCTTTTCTCTTTCTCTTTTATTTGTTACATTACAATATATATGATATTCCACTTGACAAGTTGTTAAAGCAACGCAAAGTACGAAAAGATCAAATCCAAAACGGAATCCCATATGCTATTGAATTGAATAATATGTCATATCCTTTTTCTTATGTAGCAAGGGGACACACAAATCAAAAACTGCATGTAACAACAAACAAGAAGATACATAGATTATTTACTAGAATTTTATGTGTAACTAGCGAAAATTAATTATTCATAGGAATTCTATGTGAAACTAGCGGAAACGCAAATGTTCCGATTTTTTTTTATTGGGTTAAATTTAATATATTATAACAATTTTTATTATACATTAATATATATTAATTTTTCATACATATTTATATAGAGAATTTTTTTTTACTTTTTATATGTTTATGATAATAATTTGATAATTTAATATATTATTTTTTGTACATTGCCCGAATCGTATTCTAATAAATTAGATATATGAAAGATGAAATATAATTTATTTGTTAATAAATTAAGGATCTAAAAGTATAATACAAGTCTGAAATAGACTTAAACTTATCACTTTCTAATCTTCGTTCGCACGAGCTTCTATGAATAATCTTTATAAATTATCAAGATTTAAATATGTAAGAAAGTCATTTAGTTCACATAATTATTTATTAGACTTGAAGTTGGTAAATTTTGTATAGATGAACTCTTCCATAGTTTAGGTTCTAGAGTTATATATTTTATATGCCTTAAATATTTTAAAAATATTTCAAGAATATTGCGTTGTCTGACTTAGGGTCAAATTTTTTTAGATTATCTTTTATGTTTAAAATAAAATATTCACATAAAAAAATAAAAATAAGAAATTTTGTGTTGTCTATCTTTCCACAGTTCATAAGGAGTCTTTTTTCAGAATAGGTCTTTTTATATATATATATATTATTTTGTAAATAGCATGTTGTATTAATAACTTCATCACATAAGTATTTGGGTGGGTGGGAAGTTATCATTTAACATAATTCTTGTCATCTCTTAGAAAAAATCTATTTTTTTTTCTCTCAACAACACTATTCTATTTAGGTGTTCCTAATTGAAGAGAAATTGTGAAGAATACCACTTTCTTCATAGAACCTTTGAAAGTTCATTTTCAAATTTTCTCTCATGATCACTTATGATTGAAACAATGTTAATACATTTTTCATTTTGAACACATTTGTAGAATATAGAGAAAACCTTAAAAGACATATCCTTGTGGGTGAGGAACATAACTCATGTCTATCTAGTATAATCATCCACTACTACTAGTCCATAATGTTTTCCACTCGTGAAGGGAGTTCTAGTTGGACTAAACAAATCAATATGTAATAGCTTTAGAAATTTGGATGAAACAATATTTTTGAACTTAAATGATCATCTGACTTGTTTCCCTTTCTAACAAGCATCACATAAAATATTTGTCTTATACATAAGGCTTGGAAGTCCTCTCACAAGATTGTGCTTCTTTAGCTTTGAGATCAACATCAAGCTAGCATGTCCAAGTTTTTTATGCCAAGTCCAATGGTCATCTTTTATGGACACCAATCATGTTATACTTTGACTTGTTAAATTTGTCAAATTAATCTTATAAAGATTATTCTATCTCTTGGCAGAAAATAGTGATGAATTGTCAACATTTTTTACTATACATTCTCCCTTGTTAAAGGAAACATTATATCCACTACCACACAATTAATTGATGCTTAGCAAATTATGTTTTAATCCTTCAACAAATAATACATTATCAATAGAAGGGAAATGGTGCTTACCAATCCTTATTATCCCTCCTTTCTGATTACTTCCAAAGGTAACTCATCTTGACTTAAGTCTTAGGTCTTGGAATAAAGACCTTTCTCCCATCATGTCACGTGAGGAACCACTATCCAGGTACCATGATTGGTGGTTCTTTCTTATTGTCAACAAAGTTTGCAACAAAAATTATCAAATTTTTAGGTACCCAAGTTGATTTTCTTGGGTCATTTCTTCTTAGTCATGAAAGGTTTGGACAACCTTTTCTTTGGACAATCTCCACAATCATATGACAAATGTCCAAACTTTCCACAATTTAAGTAATGAGAAGTATATTTGTCTTTCTTCAAATCTTTCTTTTTATCAAAGTCTAAGCCAAATTTGTCATGTGGATGTCTTTTATGTTTAAGGTTTTTTTTTTCAGATTTTCAGACCCATTGACAAATTTAGCTAGACTTTATCTAAGGTCAACTACTTCTTCTTGAAGTTGTTCATTTACTTCAGAAGTATTGACTTTAGATAAGTCCTTAGCCTTATCTTCTTTCAATCTCTCATTCACCTTTTTTGAGTGAATCATTTTCTTTTGTACAACATTAAACTCTTTGGTGAGTTTTGAAAACTTCTTTTTCAAATTTTTATAACTAATGGAGAAAATTGAAGAGTTTGAAAAGATTTTTTGATAAGCATATTGAAGATGATTTAGAGCATGAATGATTACCTCTTTGTTGTTGTCTTCATCTCCTAAAGTTATATCATCCATAAGGCAGATATTGCTTCTTTATCCTTTTCTTTAGAGGAAGACAAATCAAGGTCCTCCCATGTTTCCATGAGACCTTTATTTTTCTTGAAGAAGAGGTTCTTCTCCTTCTTAACGCTTGGACATTCAAAGTTGAAATGTCCTGCCTTCTTGCACTCGTAGCACACCACTTGACTTTTTTCTTTTGTCTCTTTGGTGAATATCTTTAAGTGGTTTCTCCATCTAGATCCTTCATTATTTTCTACCAGGAGTGGATTTTTTTGCATTTGAAGGAAAAACTAGTCTTCATTGGAACCTGATTCTTCAAAAACTTCGTCAGAAGATTCTTCAGCCTTGAAGGCTTTGGATGATGATCATGTGGAGCTTTATAAGCTTTGAGGGATATGTACTTCCCTTTGCATTGGCCTTCAACTTATCTTAGTTCAATCTCATGAACCTTGAGGGTGATAAGAAGTTCCTCCATGGGAAGCTTCTTAAGGTCTTTGGATGCTTTAAGAGTTGTCACTTGTGGTCTCCATTGTCTAAGCAAACTTCTTAATATTTTTATTATATGCTCATAGTTATCATAAGTTTTACATAGGGACCTTAGTTTATTGATAATTGTTTGGAATCATTCAAACATTTGATCAATACTTTCATGATCCTCCATTTTAAATAACTCAGATTAATGTACAAGTTTACTTATCTTAGATTCTTTTACCTATGACGTTCCTTCATAAGCCAAGGCAAGACTATCCAACATCTCCTTAGGAGATTTGCAACTATTAGTTTTCTCATATTTGCTTTAGTCAAGGCATACATTATGAATTTTTAGCTTTAGAGTTAAGAAGGTACCTCATCTTTTGTTCTTCATTCCATGAGGATCTAGGAATATCTGTTGCATTTGCTTTTGTTTGAATGTGGTTCCCATTATCTACAGTATCCCACATGTCAATATGACATGTAACAAAGAATGTTATCATTCTTTACTTCCAGCAATCATAATTCTATCCTTTGAATAAAGGAGGTCCATTGACAACAAGTCCTTTATTTCCATAATGCTTACATCTACATTTTGTCCCTTGCACTTGTTAGATGGTCAACCCTAAAAGGATAAACTCTTATACCAACTAAAGATAACAAGTTACCAACAATAAAGGGGGTTGAATTATGTGTATGATTTTTAAGAACTTTAAAAACTTTTCCTAATAGATACAAGTTAAAAAAAGTTTTAAGCAAATCGTCCAAAGCGTGATCAAAATCTAAAAAAGAGAGGGATAGAGAGATTAACACAAGTTGTTTATCCTAATTCACTCTACAACTGACTTACAACAAGGATTTTCTACTAAGTCAAACTGACTTACAACACGTATTCTTAGCCTTTTCAGACTCTACACATTTGTAATCTACAACCCAAATTACAAGAAATCAATTATTCTTTAATGGTTAGCATCTTTAGGCTATCACTTAAAGTAAAAAGAGTTTTATAAAGAAATAATTCATAAATTGAACATAAGTTAAAAAACCTTTAACTTTGTATACATAAAGTAAAGACAAGTTTAGATAATAGCTTCAAGTAAATAAATCTTTTTACAAGACTTTTAAAAACATCAACCAAAGCATTAACATAGAGTTTTTTCATATGATAGTTTTTCACGTTGCAGTACTTTGTTCCTCTTGCTCATTCTTCTCTAAAGGTGAATATATGTAGGATCTTAAAAAGATAATTGTTGATAGCTTCTAGGACAAGAATATCTTTGCATTAAATTCCAAAATGACATTTTGCAAAACTTTCTCTGAGCAGCTTGTCTTATACTGATGAGAGACTACAAAGAATTTGCAAATTCTTTCCTTAAACATGATACGTTAGCAAAAGAGTAAATAAGTTCATTCTTCTTGCTGACTATCTTTGTAGATGTCTTGATAACTACACTAGACTATTAGAGTTAACTTATTTTTCAAACCTTAAGATGGAAAGGTTTCTTTCATGAAACATAGGGTAACAATGGTAGCATATATTATATTGGAAAGTAACATTAATGTATTCTCAATTAGTGTCTATATTCAAATGATAAGAGATAGAAATATATAAGTTAAAATGTAAGTTTCAAGATACATATATATTAGATAAAAATGTAGGAACACTTATTGAACGCTTTCATGTTTATGGACGATGTACTATTATGAACGACATTGTTCTTATGGACGAATATAGTTTTTGCTTATGCTTTGATTACTAAAGTACTTCTAAATAATTGCACACTTAATTAAAAGATTAGTCATAACTCTTGAAATATAATGTTTGTTATCATTTTAAAACATGTAAGAATTTGGACGCATTAAATATCTTGCTCCAACGAAGATTGATAGAGTATAAGGTTTTTAACTTTATGATTGTGGGTTGAAGGATTGGCTCTAGACCCTAGTTTGTCATGTTTGCTTTTTCTAGTTGGTAGTGTACATGGTTTTTAACCTCATGGTCGTGGGTTAAGGGGCTTCCCGTAGAACCCTAATTGTAATGTTTGGTTGTTTGGATATATCTAAAGAAGATATTAGACTCCTTATGTTAGAATATTAAATTTTGTGTTATTGATTGTATGTGTTTGTAGCTTTATATGTTTTCTAAGTGGTTATATGTTGAACCTCATTGTATGATGATTTATTGTTGTTGTGTTGATAATATGAACGATTGTTAGAATATAATGAGTATACTACATTGAGACATGAATTAAGAAATGAGTAATTGAGGATGAGTGTCATTGTGATGGATGACCTACCCTACGAGATGAAAAGAATAGGCCAAGGTGACACCTATCTAGGGAGGCAAGAATGGAGTTCACTAACTGTGATGGATTGTGAGATGAAGTGTCTAGTCTAGAGGGACAAACATAGTCCTCATCAACCCAATTTGTGAAAATGGAACAATAAAAGAGTTATATGTGTCATGCATCATTTAATAAAGCCAAAAGCCTATAAGGAAGTTGATATAAACCCAAGTGGTAAGGTCACTAAACCTTGTAAGGACTACTTGGTACGAAAATCCTAGTGATTGTGATTGATCTCATGTTTAGAGAGGTGGCGATGCAAGCCGAGTAGCACTTGACGTACTACCAAATGATATCATGCTAGAGTGGAATGGGCCAACTAGATGGTTGAGTAGTATTACCGTTAGCTTACTTCTTAGTTTAGAGTTAGTAACACATTGCATACGAATTAGTAATTAGGAACATCATTATTTGTGGATGTTTAAATGTATGATTGTTATATGTTGTTTATGTTTGCTATGTGGCATGTGTTGAGTCTTCTACTTGGTCTTTACATTCATACCATGAGCTTGTAGTGAGATATATTGTCACTCCTTGTTGTGTGTGTTCTGTATGTGTCTAGGCTTGTTGCCCCTTGTAGATGATGTATAGTAAGAGCACAAGGAGTGAGTCAGGGTTCCTTTATTGCTTTCGCTTATTGTAGGTTTTTATATTCTAAGGATGTGACATAGAGACGAGTTGTGAGAATGATTATAAGTACTATATTGTTTTCTTTAGTTGGTTTTTAGAGTGTCATTAGGATGTTTCAAGGTATGACATTTTATTGAATAGATGAGTAATGTTGGAATGTGCATCCTTTACCATACTTGTGATTTTGAAATTTTAGTATTTTATTAACCGATATATATAAATAAATATAACTGAGATAGAGAGTGTCACACTTAAATCTAAAAGATAATTCATTTATTTTTAAAATAATATTTAATATTTGAGTTAAAAACTTTTAATAAAAGCAAATTAAAATGTTCATCTAATCCAATCCAAAACCTTATTTTGTCATATTAGATTGGGTCAGTTTTTTTTAAAGAAAATAGTGAAAGCTGAACAAAATCATTGTTTTAATCTTTGAATTAGATAACTTTTTTCCTCAAAACCAATCTAAATCAATTAGTGAACACCCCTAATTCTTAGTTTCACCCACTATTATTTGTAGTACCATGTTAGCATGTGATATCTTTTAAAATTTTCTAAATTTCTAAAATAAATATTATTTATCTATCTAAATATGGATATTAGAAACTAAAAATAATGATTTTTAATTTTAGAAGGATAAAAAAATTACAGAGACCAAAATCAAATTTTACTTAAAACTAATAATTTTAAATTTTGGAAGAATAAAAATAAAAAATTATGAAAAAAATTTAAAACTCTCTTATTTTATAATAAAAATATATTTAAGCCTAAATATTAAATTAAATGCAATACTTACTAAATCGTTTCTGAGGCGTGGTGGAGTACCGGAGGTCCAAATCACAATTGGACCCCTCTATGACGATCCAAAAGGCTTTTATAGGGATCTAGAAAAAAAAAACTGAAATGACATGTACATTGGACCGAAGAAGCCAAATATTGGGCTTTAGCAATTCGAGCCATTTTTTCTCATTCAATATTGTTTCTCTTAATAATTTTAACTAGCTAATATCCTATGAAAAATGTTAAGCCGAACAAATATAATCTGTTGAAATTATTTATGATAAAAAAAATAAAAAAATACTATACACAATGATTTATTATTAGATGACGGTGTAATACTGTTATACACAGTTAGTGTATAGCCTATTTTCACTATTGTTAAGAGTTTAATGATTATATATTGTTATTTAATCATAAATCATTATTGGTATGACTTTTAAGATAATATTAACAAAGTCAACAAACTTATGATACATAATAGTTTATGGTTGGATGATAGTATAAAATTGTTATATTATCAATGTTATAGGTATAAGCGAATCGCAATCAACCTACGAATTTGATCAAACCAACCCGACCCAACAATATTTTACTAGGTTAGATTAGGTCTGGATTGGTTTGAGCTTATCTTGACTAACCCAAATATAATTGGAATAGATGTCAAATTAATGAAATTCAGCCTAATTGTATTATAATATTACTAATAATGATAATATTAGATTTGAATAGTTAGACTTGTATTCTCTTTTAGACATGTGTTGGAACCTTTGATAACATGACTACTTTTTTTATTGTGCTTGAGTAAAATAGTATATTCGTGAATCATTGACATTTGGATTTGTGGTACGATTGTATATGATTATTGTTAACTAGTTTTTTCATATTTGAATGACTTATTTTACTTTTTTATTTCTATTTTTTTATTTTTAAAATATATTATTATTTTATTAAGTTGACCCGACTACTTAATTCAATCTAACTTGATTAAAATCAGGTTGAGTTGCTTAACAAACACAACAAACCCAACCCATAACAACCTAATTATATTTTATTGGGTTGAGTTTTGAATTAGACGGAACTCAACTAACTAAATTCAAGCCATGTATATCTTTAATTAGTATATAACTTATTTTCTTTTTTTGTTAATTATTTTTTTTAAATCTTACTTTTGTTTCTCTTTTCAATGGTAATAAGTGAATAGCTTTTGTATAAAAAAATAGTCAAATAATATTATTAATATCTTATATAATTTTTTTAAGACAAAATTAAGTTTATTGATAAAAGACAATAACTAAACCTGAACATAAATAGTGCCCAAGGCTAGCCATACAAAGTGCATTAATATCTTATATAGTACGTAAGGGACAGATCCATTCATTTATTCGGGTGTGGGGCAGCTGCCCTCACAAATCTTTAACTTAATATAATATACATACATGTATTTATAAATAATAAAAATTAATTTATAATATAAATATTATACTAGAAATTCACTCTTAGTTTTTTTTTCTTTTTATTCTCTCAATTTTTTTAGGTTTAAATATATTTTTACTCTTTCAAATTTAAACTAATTTTAATTTGTCTCCCATATTTTAAAAGAATGTTTTAGTCCCAACATTTTAAAAATAACTAGTTTTAAGTTCTTTTTTATAAATATTATTAAAGGTATCATTATACGTAATAAATAAAGTATATGTTATTGATTGTTACATGTGTTTATTTGCATGTTGCATGTTAACACAAAAAATATTTACAAAACATTGTTCCAACATGATTAAAACGTCATTAAGAGTCACTAAAATGTCGTTTCAATTACCAAAACATTGTTCCACACTCTTAATACCAAATAGGGTTAGTGGAAGATGAAGGGAAAGCTTTAGAATTCATAATGTTCTTCAATTTTCAATTATATACATGATAAATGATGATTAGTACTTCACTTTCTATGTAAGGTAACATATCTAATGACGTCCAAGAAGAAAATTAAAATAAGTTATTTTCAAAATGCAGAGACTAAAAAAATAATTTCAAATTTATGAGACAAAAAATAAAATGATCCAAATTTAAGAGACCAAAAGCTACTTAAGCATTTTTATGTATATTTTATGTACTATTCTTGCAACTAGTAAAAAAAATTCTCTCTAAACCATTTTTAGAGATAGTCCACCCTTAATGACCATATTGTTAGCCCAACTTGTTCCATCAAGTTCGTCAAGTTGGACCAAATTTTCTTATTTTTATACTTATATTTATATAACTTTTACAAGAAAATAAAATTAAAATAATAAATAATATAATGTCAAGTTGCCATAACTTTTTTTTTGGCAAAAAAAAAATCCAAAAGCCCAAGCCAACTCTCTATTTATATGTTGTTTGGGTTAATTCATTAGATCAACTCAATTTTTCATCTTTAACCATTCAAACTACATTATTTTTTATTTATCTATATTTTTGAACTTCTTAGTTGTTTGTCTCTTTTGATGTATTATATTTATCTTTAAATTAAATTTTAGTATTTAAATTTATACATAATTAAAATAATCTTATATTACAATTTAGATAATTCATTATAAATCCAACATCTAATTTATATATTAAAATATATTAATTTATTATGAAATTTAATTAAAATAAAATTTATACATTAAAAATGACTTATCATGTACGTTTAATTATATAAAATAAAATTTGATCTTATACAATATGAAAACTAAAATACTAAAATTATATATATAAATATTGTTCCTACATCTTAAACTTTTTAAATTTATCACTTTATATAATAATTAAGAGTAATTTAATGTTTTTTTCTGTAGAAAAGATAATCCAACTTGAGTAAGGTAAGATATTATGGACGAAAAAGTTCCTCTTCAATTATTTAACTCAATTACATACATATAACTCAAACTCAAAATTAATTTAATTTAAATAATTTTATGTCGTGTTCAGTAGTTAATGTAATCAATATGTTCTTGCATGTCGTTACTTTTATATGTTGATACATATCTTTACTTAAAAGTTATAATTAGTTAGAACCATGCTTTGTGGAAAATTTACTTATGAGAAACCATATTTACAAGAATCATTCAGATGTGCGTAACAATAGCACTCAGGTACCACATATAAAAAAGTTCTTATTAAATGCTTTTGAAGTTTTTTTTGGCATGCACCATGCAATATATTGTGGGCTTCTTTAGATAACTGGGCCAAGTTAATGGGCTACAAATGATAATCTAAGGAGGAAGGTGAATTGTTTTGGTATCTGGCACATACAGTACAATCATAGTGAGGGAGAGAGGTAGGGAGAATTATATGGACAAAGTAGGTGGGGTAGGCAAATTCAAAGTTAGTGGGGTTTGAATGGTGAATTGTTCACACTTTAGGGGACAAACACCAAAAGCTTGTATCCCTTAGGTCAAATCTCAATGCCTAATATGCTCACTATTTTCATTTCAGAATCAACACCAAAAGAAAAAATATATATATTTATATAAAAAGATGAAAACCATTTTGTGCCATTTGCTCCGTAACCCATGGAGAAAAAGAACATAGAAAACAAAAAACAAAAAAGTAACTTCCACAAAGAGAGGGTGTGTCAGTGCCCAATGACATTGTGAAGAATCAAATTGACCTTTTGGGTTTTGTCCAACAAATCATATGCATTTAGATAAGATTCCCCGGGTTCACTTGCAAGTGTCATGATGCTCAAATGGCAACATTTCCAACCCCAATACTCATTCTTTAAATAGACATTGGCTAGTTAAAGTTTTAATTCAATATCATTATTGGTACTATATATATATCTCAACCCACCCATTTACCCAATGCCACTCTCACCTTTTAAAAATGGACACATTCTATCCCCCAAGTGTAGTGAGTGACTACCCTTTGATGGGGGCCTTTCTTCCCACATGGAGCCACGTTGCCCACTTAACAGACCAAAGAAAAAGGGATTTTTATTCATTAAAGTGTCAATCTTGAAGGACCCCTCCTTGTGATAATAGATTAGGTGGGCTTATCCACTATCCATTAATGAAGTTCAACCGTTGAAACCCTTTTTTTTTCCTTCTCTTCAACACCAATTATTGACCACTTTCAAAGGACAGCAACTAAATAGATTTTATCACAAACTAAAAGCAAACAAAAGAGAAGAAAATTTTAATTTTTTAAGTAAAATTTTGAGTTCAAGTTATATAAATAAAAAAAATAATTAAGAAAAGAGACTTTATTAAAGATAGTTAACCAGATTCTTTGACAAATATTAATCATTAGTAATGGTGATAAATATTTTGCACTTTATAGTAAAAAGAATAAAATTAATTAATCAGTTTTCCAAAATGTTGGAAAATTTTGGATTGCAACTAACTTATTTATTTTCTCTTTACGAATAGAATATTTTCCTGCGTCACTCTATCCCTCTTAGTTTATGGCTTAGCTTCGTAAAGTTGGTTTATTCGTTGCCACCATATGTTGAACGTACTATTAATGGCATTGGTCATGAAATCATGATGGCCCAATAGTGGCATGTTTGTTTCATATTAATTTTGAGAAAACCAAGTTTTTTTTTTAAATCTTAATTTTTTTTGCTCCGAAGTAAGTTATTATTATCTAGAGATCATCGATAATATTTCATTTGTCATTGCAATTTAGCTATAGAAAACATACCTTTTCTCTCTTGTGGAATGAATTTGTAAACAATTGTATATGATTACACAAGATACTTAATTTTTGTTCATTTTAAACTCATGCTTCTCACCATATGATTTACAAACAACAACAAAAAAAAGTACATAAAATAAATATATCTCTTAGATCACTCTTGGAGTGTATAAGAAACAAAAGATAACTCAGAAGAAAAAACATTCAAGTAATTTTGAACATGGTGTTTCAAATGATTATGCATGTGAAAATGAAAAATCCATCATTTCTAAAACAAAAAGTCGACCGAAAGGATCAAAGTTAAAGGAAAGTTGAAATTGGAAAAAAAAAATCATGTTGTCATTTTCTTAATTGTGGTGAAACTAATCATGGTTCAAAAAATTATCCAAATGAGAAAAGAAAAAAATTAAAATATTACCTTCTCAATTAAGTATGTTTTAACCCTTAATTTGTTTAATTGATAGCTAGCTTCTCAATTAAGTATTTTTTAACCCTTTATTTGTTTAATTGATAGCTAGACTTATTGAGTATTAATCTCGATTAATTATGTACTTTTGTTTGTCTATATTTTTTTTCTTATGATTTAATATGATGGAAAAAGGTTGGAGAAAGTTGCCTTAAAGTAGAATGGGAGTTGGTCAATGATATAACTAAAGTTTTAAAGACTTCCATTCATTGCTACTATATTTACTTGTATTGCTGTTTTAATTGCTTCCAACCCTAAAATTTGTTCGATATATTTTGGTGTCTTCATCTTGAAATGTGTATTCATATTTGGTTTGAAATATATGTGTGACTTGTGATGTTCTAACATATTTGACAACATTTAAAATTTTAAATTGTATTTTTTATGCCTCCTTTCTTGTCTTTCAATGGTATTCATGGCTTTGCAACATCAAACATTTCAGCATGCATGTGATAATCAATATACGGTGCAAAGAGAAAATTTATTGAGAATAAAATAATACTCATTGATTTTATTGATAATAAAAACTTAGGTCATCTTCATCGGTAATATTTAAAATAAATCTTCTAATTAAGTACTCTAAGAGAGGATAGTTGGAATTAAATTTGGATAAGCACCAATTTTTATTATTTTCTGTGTGGAATCACTTGTATTAAGCTAGTGTCAGCTTTCAAAAAATATACGAATTTAATTTTTACACATACATTTTGAGCTTGTTTTTTATTTTTTAATATAAGTTCATTTGTGGAATCCATTTATTAAAGTGTTTAGAGTTGCTTAGTTAGAAAAATTAGTGGCTTAAATTATAAGTAGTATATATAGGTAATGTATAATAGTGGGGTTTATTTAAGAACTAAAAACAATAAAAAACAAAAGAGTTATTGAGATGAAAATCACCATACATTTTCAAACAATGTTGTTTTTCTTCAAATACAGAATCCGAGACACTTTTTTCTGTTACAAATTTGTTTTTGCTACAATACACTTACAAAGAATGTTCCTACTTTGAATTCCTCGATCTTCTTATTCCATAATGATCCTTTGACAAGGTCAAGTGGGGTGACTTCACCCCTGCCACAACATTGATTGTCTACCCCCTTCAGCAATGTTGTAACTTCTAAGATTAATGTATCAATAGCTCCTTTATTGCACAGTATTTTCAACAAATGACAAGAATGTGGTTTATACGTAATCTTAAATATATTTTTGTTTAATTTTAGTTTTATAAAAAAATAACTTTTATCTTTAAAAAATACAAAATTATTTTTTTATTGCTATATACACTTGTTAATTATTTATATATTTAACTCAATTTGTATATATGATATTAGCATGTGACACATTTTAAAAAAATATAAATATTAAAATAAATATTATTTATCTATCATTAAATAAACATCAACAACTATAGATAGTTATTTTAAAATTTGAAAAGATAAAAATTAAAAAAAAATATAAGAGAAAAAAAACTAAAATTCCCTCATTTATAAAATAGTAATTTCAAATTAAAAAAAAACAAAAATTATAAGACTAAAATCCTTTTTTAGTTTAATATTCAACATCATGTATACAAAGTAGGTCGAATGAAATATTCTACACCATACACATCGAATAAATATGTTGAATGAAATAGTCTCCATTTACATTTGCAAAACCAACTAATGAAAAGTATTCAAAAGTCTTTTCAACAGGACTGGTAACTGTAACATAGTCCACTTCATATCCACTATGTACGTATGACATAGGGTTATGTTATATTTAAAGTTTGCTCAACATTATTGTAGAAACAAATGAGCAAGGTCACTAGCCAAATATACCTACTGACAAAGTCCAGAATAGTACTTGATATATAATGAATTAGGAATTTTTAGTCTTAGAAATAGGTATAAATTCTTTTTTACCTCTATTTTTTTTCCAACATGGAATTCAAGCTTTTTTTAATATACTTTTCACGCATGATTAAGCTTATACATGGATAAGATAATATGGTAAATAACTTTTTAAAGGTTTTAGAATAGATTTAATATCATATTAAAAAGTAAAATTAAACCTAATTCAATTCCAAAAACTAGTCTAAGAGAGGAAGGGTTTAGGGTTTTTTTCAATATTTATTGTAAACCACAGTACCTTCACAACCCTAGTTATCCATAACCAATCTGACTATGATAGTTAGACCATGAATAATCCTTAGTAGGGAGTCTCTAATTCTCTGAATTTCACACGAAAGCATTTCACATCCAATCACCGATACAAAAAAGTTTCCACTAGCTAAGATACTATACATTTTCAGTCTTTCTATTCATAGCGGTTTAGCACAAGACATTGTCTAGAGTCATTATTTATCTAAACTGTGGGGCCCTAACTCCTCTGTTGCCATATCATTAGCTAAAAGAAATAATTGAATCTAAGACACAAGATGTTCCAAGTAAGAAAGTGGGTGATCATTGAATAGGGACTATTCTTATAAGTACAGATGATACAGAGATTTATAAAAAAAAAAAAAAAATGTACCAAAAAAGAAGGCAAATAAATTATTATGATGAAGAAACGTAGAATCCATGATTATCGAATCTATGGCAAGGATTCAAATGATATAATTAGCACATTCAAATGAATTCCAGCTTATATTTTAGTAATTATCCACTAGGGCTAATATTTCAAAGTTCTCGGAATATAGCTATCACAATAGCAGATGATGCTTTGACTTCTGAACCATTTTATGCTGCTTGTGTACGAAAAGGAAAAAAAAAGTTTGGCATAAGAGACCTCAACCATGATAAACAAACATGAACTTAGTGATTTGGTTTTTTTTTTTTAAAAAAAATGATTTAGTGAATTTTGTTCTAGAAGCTTATCAAGGTCAAAACAGACTTCACAATTACATAAATATTTATAGATTATCTATTAACAAAATTCTTATATTCACAACAAAAATTAAATTAATTTTTGCATCAACACTTAAAATCAAATCTACATTCTTGTAAGATATAAGTTCTCTCCTTACACAACTATATGAACCTTTATTAATACATATTGCTCGAGTCTAAGAACACCAATAGAGTAAATGTGCTTGAAAGGCTCATTGGGCAGGGAATTCATCCCAAACAAGATATTTCATTTAGTTCATTTGATTTTATTTGAATAATTTTTTTATAAACATGTGTAAGAAAAAAAATGAAAAAAAAAATCTTATTTTATAAATTAAATTAGCTTGAGAAAATTAGTTTAGGTATAAAATAAAATTAACTTTTTAAAAAGGTTAAAATATCTAGCTTCTCCTTCAACAAAATCCACTTTCAATCAAAATTTTGGCATCTTAGGAACTTCATTTTTAATCACTTGTGTGATCTATTATTCGCAAATCCACGTATTCTTTCTGTAGATTACTATTATAGCAATAGCTTTGTTAATTGGTAATGGCATTGTCTCAAAGGTCTTTAGTATTTTCTATACATTTCTAAGAACATATACAGGGTTGCTTTGAATCTCTATAATAAATAGTAGTTAATTTAAATATTTATATAATTTTTATTATCAATTAGTCTAGTATAATTGTAATAAAGTGTGTTTTTTCATAATGAATAGGGTTTGAGCGTACTAGAAAAAAAATCACTTTTATTTTTTTTATAAGGCTCCTAATTATTTCTTTTTGTTACTTTTATTAATTTTAAAATATTTCACCTTAAAGTTTACTTTAGGCATGAAAATACGTTGATTTGGCCCTGAACATAAATGCTAGTTAGTACAAAAACGTTTTCCTCAATTTACACCAGCTATGTTTTGCGTCAAAACATTTTTTATATTTTTTATTTTTAATTGATATTTAAAAAAAAAATAGTATTATTCATCTTTTGTTGTTTGTGCATTTCGTGCCAATTCTGTTTCTAAGAATGCAAAATACAAGCCTACACTCAATTTCTCTGTAACATAAATACCAGCAATATATTATGTAATACTATGTACCTTTGCCAATGCCAATAATAATAGTAACACTAGCATATTAAAATAATCTTGTTTTATAAGTAGTTAAGAATAAATAAATTTATGTATATATAATTATTAATCTACACTTCACGTAACACTAATAATTAAATGTCTCTTAAATAAATAATAGTGTCATGTAATTATTAAAATATTATATATATATATATATATATATATATATATATATATATATATATATATATATATATATATATATATATATATATATATATATATATATATATATATATATATATATATATATATATATTAGAGTTAGGTAAAGTAAGTTCAATTCAATTGGATTAGTAACTAAATCATCGGGTCAAACTAAACTCTAAATAATACAACTTAAAAAGAACTTGACCATTTTGATTTGACCAATCAGGCTCGACTTAAAATTTATTTTCTGAAATGTACCAAATCAATTTTGACTTGTATTTATTTTATTTTATTTAAAAATTATATAAAAAAAAAGAAAATAAAATAGTAAACCAATTTGACTTGATTTAATAAATGATCATGTCAAACCACACAAAAAAAAAATATAATTTACTTAATTTTTGAGTCAAATTGGTCCAACTTAATTTTACATCTTGACTTGTCGGGTCAAACTTGACCAAACTATCCATTTTACTAGTTATCACAATTATCAAAATTCATTAAAAGAAATATATCACTCAATAATTATTAAAATGTTTGATACTACTAGTTAACTATGTGCTTAAAAAGTAATTAACATACTAAATGAATAATTCCGAGGACCACATTGATAATTATTCAAATTATAATGCCTTCATTAAAATTGTCGCATCATCATCTTAAAAATGCGATAATTTCTCTTTCACATATATCTTAATAACAGAAAAATTAATAAAAGCAAAAAAGTAATATAATTGTAGTGTAATTAAAATACTTTGAACGGTATAATACCCTACTAGAAAATTTAAAATTTGCTACAAAATAATTTTGTGGCTAATTTTAAAAATAATAGTTATTTTGTAGCTAATTTCTAGTAAAAATAATTAGCTACAAAATTACTATAATATTAAATGGTAGCATGAAATAAGTAGCAAATTAGCTAGGAAAATAATCTTAGTTAATTTGTAGTAAATTTTTTAAAATTTGTAGTTATTTCCTAACTAATTTGTAGTAATAAGGAGTATAAATGAATATAACTTCAATTTAGCTAGAAAAAATAATTTTCTAGTTAATTAATAGTTAATTAGCTAGGATTTAGCTACTAATTTAAATGGTAGCTAAAATTAGTAGCAAAATCAAAAAATTCTTGTAGTGATACATGAGTTTGACGTTTACCTTAATGTTAAATTGAATTTAAATGATTAAATTGAAACATTAATACAAGAATTCAAATTATTAAATTAAAATTTTAAATTATTGATATTGGATTTTATTTATAATTTTTTGTTACATTTAACTTATGTCAATAGTAGCATCATAATTTATGAGTAATGTTATATTTTCATAAAATTAATCTCACCAAAACAAAGAAAAAAAGTACACTCAATTTAATTATAGGCCGTTACTGAATATTGAGTTTTGACTTGGAAAGACATTTATTAATTTTAAAATTATGTGAAGTATGTGTGCAATTTAGATTATATAACATATATTAGGGTATGGCAAAGTGTTATTCATTAATAGTATGTATAATAACATCTGAAAAGTAGCAAGTATATATTTAAACAGTACATAAATAGATAATATAAAGTTCTACTATATGATACATTTTAAATTATCTAAATATTAATTTTTTCAGTATATGACATTGTTTTAACTTATTAACTTTTTTATAGTTAATTTATATCCTTTTCAACTTTTTATTTTTTAAACCTGTTTAAATATTTTTAATACCATTCAAAGTGAATTTTTTTAATAAATTCTGATGCATATTTCTTTTTAAAATATGAATTAGTAAAATATCCGGAAAATACTATTCCTTTTTATTTTTTATAAATTATCTTTTAATATTAATTGTGTAAGTTTTAATGATAAAATCATTTGAACAAGTTTCTGTGAGAGCTTGTTAGTAGAGAATATATGATGTAGTGAAAATACACAACCTTAAATTATGCAATGTACTTCATTCCTTTTCTACCCAAGGCTCCCTTCTACGATAAATTATCTACTGAATAAATAAAAAAGAATATTTGAATAATAGCATTTTATTAAATTTATATTTATTTCTTCAATGGTATATTTTATTTTATTTTTATACTAATAATATTAACATAATATGTGTGTAAATCTGTGTATATAATTTTACCCTTGATAATAACATATACATTCAACTGTCTGCCCATGACTAAAAGAAAAACAACAACTACTCATAATAGGATAAACTGAATTTTTCCATAGTGGTAATAAAGTAAATATATATTCTATTTAGTATATGATGTCTTTAAGAAAATTATTAAAATGTAATTAAACAGTCAAAATATTATAAATAGTAATTATTATTATTAACTTATGAAAATAAATATAATGAATTATTTATTTAAATTACTTATATAAATTTGAAAATATGTTTAATTATTATTACAAACATATAAAATAAAAATAATTATAAATTTAAAATTTGGATATGAATAATTTTATAGTACTTCACAAGATTATTGACGACGTTTAACACATTTAACCAAATATTATCTGTCAATTATTTTAATTATATTTTTTCTAAAAGTAAAATAAATTAATTCTAATATGTAATAAATATTAATTTATTAAATAAAAAATCATAATTATAAACATTTAGCTTAAACCACCGTACAATACACATAAAATAATAAAAATACTTAATTTGATTGAACAACTCGTGTAGCCATCCGTTATTGCTATATGAAACCATAGAACATCATTTAAATTTATTTAGGATTTTTTAATAAAACTTTCAATTTCTTTGTTTATGAAAATACAATTTTTTTCAGAAAATAAACAACACATGGTATATAGCTTCATTTAGTGTTAAATAGTAAATTTATCTATATACAAAATCTCATCACATGATTCTACATACAATAAATATACAACATTTCCTAAATTACTTCAATGTATAAATAAACATATACATTGAAATAGTAATATAATAACTTTTTTAGAAATTGTAAGTCTCTAATGTTGATCATAACTAAAACACCATCTAGAACAACATTAAAACCAAACAAAGTTTTTAAGGTCTCCAAGCAAAGTTTCTCTTCCTCAAGGGAGGTCTCTCATGCAAAGGATCTTTATCTAGAAGCGAATGCACCTCCAAGTCATCTACTCTCGCAAGTGCGAACGTAATGATCATCACAGTCACATACATACAAACATGCATACAAGGATAAACTTACGAAAACAAACATAAATATAAAATAGAAATTTCACACTTTTCAAGGTAAAATAAGAATATACAAGTTTTCTACAAATAAACAACAATTTACACACATCAATTCATTCCACAACTACCTCTAACAATTTCTCTCAATCAATTCATACAACAATTTCTCTCAATCAATTCATACAACAATTTCTGCCAATAAAAGGCATACACATATCCAAACAACCTAATAATGGTCATTTAGTAAATGCAGACTTCAATGGATGGAAATTTAGGACAGTTCGAGCGACCAATCTCTTAACATGGTATAACAATAGTAATAAACTTCACATATATGAAGGGTGGCACATGTCGTAAACCATTGGGGACACTGCAAAACTTGATCTACAGAAATAGTATAGTGATTTGTCAAGATAGATATGTGTAGGTAGTGGCTTATTGTGGCATAAAGTTTGCAATGGCCTTGGTCTATAATTCGAGATTCGACTGTTTATCTATCCTCAAGCAAGTCTATAATGCCGGATTCGACCGTTTATCTATCCTCAAGGTCCATCAATTGTTACCCCACCAACTTTTTCAACACTAGGTTAAGGGTCCTACCAAGCAACCCCAACTTGCATGCTTGCTCGCAACAAGACATGAGGTCCATCATCATCCACCTTAGTTGTGGATTCATCTATAAATGTTTACATTTGTAATCATACATAACATGTTATTAAGTTCAACAAGTGTGTTACCACTTAGACCTCCATCTTATGGATTAGACATAACAACTCTATGCCCGTCAACACACCATAACTCTCCATGAGGCACTAAGTTTCACAAGTGTCATTCACCACTTAGGCCTCCATCTCGTGGATTAGACATAACAACTATATGTCCTCCATCACACCATGGCCCTCCACGAGGCACTAAGCAAAATATTTCCTTGACATATATGAGGCACACTCTCAAAAATTTTAAAAAAGATTTTTCACAATAGACTTTTTCTAGTATTCTACGTTTTTTTGCCACCAACAAAATAACTTATGTTATAAAATTTTATGTAATTGTTTAATTAATTTTACTTATACATTTTAGTTATTTTAATGAAACTAATATCTCATTAGTTTCACAATAAATTTTTTATTTTCTCTATAAGTTAAAAAGGTTTGGGAATGAGCCAAAATACTTTGGCCCCTCACATAATTATTAAGATTTAAAATGTTATAATTAATTTAAATTAAGTATATAAATTCCAAAAACTTTATTTAAATCTAATGATTAGTTTGGACATTTAGAAATTTCTTTAAAATCTTTCAAGTTAAATGTAGGTGTAAAATTATTAAATTGCTCTCAAGCTTAATCATCGACTCAAAATTATTAAAGATTCATGATTAATTTTATAAATATCTAATATATATATATATATATATATATTCTTAACTTAAGAAAATTTCCCTTGTAACTAATTTTTAAGGTAGGATTGGTCATCAATTATAAAATGTGCAATTTACCAAAATGTCTTTATTTTCTCAAAATTCCTTTAAATTCTAAACTTTATAATAAAATGCAACATAACTTCATAAATTTTGAAATTTTAAATTTAATCTTCAAAATCCATTTCAAATACGTATACATTTTCCATAGAATTTTTAGAAATCATTTTGAAATAAAATTACTAAATATGACTAGAAATTACTTAAAAAGAAAGAACATCAAAGTAAAATTTTCTTTGCTTTAATTCCCTATTCAAACATAGATTTGGAACCTTAAATGATTTTTTTAGAAACAAACTAAATATAATTTTAGAGGTCTAATTGTTTATTTTCTAGAACAACAACCCACATCACAAACAAAAATCTACACAAAATATGATTAATATTATAATGATCAGAGGTCAAACTCAAACCTCTACAAAACAATCAACTTCCATTACACTTTTATCTTTCAAATAAAAACCAAGAATTATAAACTCTGATACTTTTTGATAGCGTTAGAATTCTAGTTTTCAAATGATATCTGTGCATAGAGGTATGAGTGTTTTACCAAACCATATTCAAAACATCAATCAGATTAAGAACTTTGCACATGGTTTTCATTCAAATCAATTTTACCATATCAATTTGAACGAATTAAAAGGTGTATGACCCGTCATTCTAAAGCTTATTAAGCATAGTTTTTAAACATATACTTGTTTTTCTCAAAAGATATTCACATAAGTTAGAACAACCAATAACGTTTTCAGTGCGCTAGATCCAATTTTAAATGTAATTTTAGAAGTCATTCTTAACTTTTTTAAGTGATTCTTGTGTTTATTTTGTAGTCCAAGATGTCTATTTTCCATAACTAAAATCGGATCTCAAATCTATAAAACATACAGTGTTTCAAAGAAAATATTAAGGATCTCAAATCTATAAAACACACATAAATCAAATCGACAGAAAGCTCAAAATAACAAAACTTTACATGCATGCAACACAACTTTACAAACATGCAACCAATATCATATTCCAACTAATAAAGACCATAAATACATATTAAATCAAAACTATAACACAAAATGGAAGAGTATTAAGTAAGTTTTCCTTCCCCAAAAGAGAATGCCAAAGTGAGAGAGCTTTTGTGAGGGAGAAAAGAGAAAATTTTGTCTCTTGGAGCCAAAATCTCGAATCAAACCACCATGAGTCATCAACCAACCATTTTTACCATAACAAAAATAGAAAATTCTCATGGTAAAAAGGAGAGGTGCATTCAGCCAGAGGAAGAAAAGAAGAGGAAAAGATGAAACCAAACTTACCAAAAACAACAAAGGACCAAGGCAAGAAAGGAAAAACAGAGCCTTCCATTGATTCTCAAACTCTTAAAACATGAATATTGAGGAGGAGGAAAGGACGCAGAAAAACAAAATGAAGGGAGAGATAAAGCAGTGTTTCTCCTACTACACAAATAAGGGAGAAGGAGTGTAGATGACAAGTTATAGGAAACCCCACCACTAACTCTTAAAACTTGACTAAAATCTATAAAAATTCTGGGTCCAAATTCTTCCAAGTTCATACCACTTTCTTGGCTCCGTGAAGAAAAAGGGGGAGAAAATGATTAGATGTGAAATGATACAAGTTGGCACAAATTAGTGAGTGTTAGGTGAAATTGGAGAGTGAAACTAAGGTTTTAGTCAATTTAAATTAAACTGGACACAATTAGTGATAATAACTTTATTAAAACAAATGACTCACTAATATTAATTTCTAAATTCTAAGAATAATTTAGAAGGTCAAAGTGTATTTTTCTTACTTTCGAATAGTTCTCAAATTCCCATTCATTAGAACTGGATTAAAATATTAATATTTTTATAAATATTTGAGAAATACTTTTATAATAATCAATTTTATTTTTAAAAATAATTTTATAAATATCCATCCATAAAAAATTATTAATAAATGGATTGACTTGGATTAAAATTTTTTAATAAAATTTTATTACATATAAATAAATTAATAATATTTTTAATCCATTCATTATAATTCAAATCAAATCAAAATGTATCCATCCATTTTTCGATTCATAAGATATAAGAAAAAATAGTTTTCCTTTCTAGTTTGACTCCCTTAAAGAGTTTGTGATGCATTATTTCTATGTATATATAATTTTTTTATGTGCTTGAATTAGTTTTTTTTATATTATTATTTTCTAACCCCTTAAGAACTTTAAAAACCACAACTATGTTAATATAAAAAATACTCTGTTCCGAAGTATGCTTTGACCTATCTCTATCACTATCAAAGAGATTCAGCACATCATTTAGAGTATTCGATTGAACAAGAGACCGAGTATTGCAGACCACAAGATCGGAAGAAGGTCCAATAAAATCTTGAGAGTTGAGATCAATTGAAAATTTTTCCACTGTTTATATCATTAATATTAACTAGTATTTTAATTTACAGTATAAATACTTATTTTCTATAATAAAAATTATAATAAATAAATATTTTTAATATATAGATTATATTATAATTAAAATTTATAATAAATAAATATTTTTGGACATATATATTATGTTTTAGGTTTATGATAAATAATTTTATATTGTTGCATAAAATTATTTTATTATTAAATTTAAAAATAAAGATAAAAATTATATATAGATTGAAAAAATAAAAAAATCATACAAATATTCTTATTAAAGAAAAATTTATAAAAATTTATTGTTGAAAAATGTTTATTAAACCCACTCTTATTCAATATAGTTATTCTAACTTATAAAGGAAAGATAATAGAAGCTGGGAGATAAAATGTAGCTATTGTTTTATGATAATTTTCTTTACTAGAGATGAATCAAATAAATAAAAGGGGAAGTTTTGTAGCAAAAAAGGGAACGAGAAGAATTAACAACGAGAAACATAATATATTGATTTGAATATCACTTTCAGTTTGAAAATAACTTTAGAGGTTTAGAAATTGTAGAATATTCAAAGCCAGGAACAGATTTGTACTCAAAAAAATTGTGAGGAGAATAGAAAATTAAAATCCTGTATGATCTCCATCGTGGACCCAAAAACCATAGCTATGCCCAAACCTAATGTGATAGGGCATAATAATTATACTTTGTTTAATAAGGTCGGTATTCTTCTTGACAATGATATTGATTTTGTTGTTCTAACAACCACATTGTTTTTTAATGTTTTCCGATGTACAAGATTTAGTTAAGTTATATCTAGATCATATATCTACTTAATCAAACACGCGGGCTAACATGTATATTATATTACATGCATATATTTTTTTTTTAATATGCTGATATTCTTAAAATTACATTTCATGCATTTCAAATTAGATGGATTTCATTTTTTATTTTGAAAAAATGTTATGCATGAAAGGTGTAAAGTATATTATCATCCAATCATAACTTACTATTATATAGGATAAATTTATTGACTTTTAAAATAATTATTTTAAAAATTATATCAATAATAATTTGTGATTAAATAATAATATAAAATTATTTTATATTGTGAATCCAAGACAATTAAATTTATAATAAATTATTTAGTCTACTGCATCATTTTGTTGTATTTTTCATCTTTATGTATAAAATTAAATATAAAATACTTTAACTTAATTATTGTAATATTTTTATCCAATCTGATAGTTAATTTAAATAGAATCAAAATAAAAGACTAAAGCTCTTTATTTTGAAAACTTCAATGTCCAATTAGGATCAGAGGATACAATAAATGATTTTTTATCTTTCATAATAACTACAAGTAAAATTAATTAAAAAATTTAATGAGTAATGGAGAATTATACCAGCAAATAACTTTAACTTAAATATGTTTCTAGTATGCATAAAATAAGTGAGTTTTGACTTTGATCTTTATAAAATGTTTTTTTTATCGTATAAAATTTAAAACCATTGTTTTTAGTCTTTGTAAAATAAGTAAATTTTGGTTATGATCCTTGTAAAATATTTTTCTTTGACTTTAGTCCCTCTAAAATTCAAAATCACTATTTTTGGTCTATAACATTCATTTTTACATATATAAATAACATTCATTTTAGGAATTTAGAAAAAAAAAATTAGAGGTGTCACATGTTGATATAGTACTATAAACACTAGGTATCACTTGGGATAGTCAATTGACTTTTAGTTAAATATATAAGCAATGAATGAGTGTCACATAACAATTAGGACCAAAAACAATTACTTCAAAAATTATAGAGATGAAAAAAAAATATTTTACAATGACCAAAATCAAAACTCACTTATTTTATAGGAACTAAAAATATATTTAAGCTTAAAACTTCTTTGTACTGGATTGAAAAAATAAACTAAGCTTAAATATGTTTTTTTGTTCCTTAACTTTGGAATGATATCATTTTTTTGTTCCTCAACTTGAAAAATGATATTTTTATTCTTGTCATTGAGAAATCATTTATTTTAGTTTATCGATCAAAATGACGTCAGTGACTTCTGCAATACTGCATTTTCTTATGTGATTAATTAAGTGATTGAAAATAATTACAAGATAAAATTAAATTAAATTTTACTATAAAATTTTAATAAACAGTGTTTGTACATTTTTTGAAGAAGCCTTGAATGAGACTGGAGCGATCTAATACACATTTATCAAGATAATATCCTTTCTTGAAGGAGTGAATAACACAGTTAGAAGTATCGTGAATTAGTAATATAATGTCATTTATACATTTCTCAATACAATTAACATTACTTCAAAGTAAATCATTGGCTAACTTTCCATTTTTATCAAAAAGTAATTATACCATTTATAATAAACCTTACCATTTATGGTATAAAATCCAAAAAGTGAAACTTAACCATTTAAGACATTTTCTATCAGCCCACTTCTTTCTCATTTTGGAAAAAAATCACTTTTCAATTTCTAGCTTGAACCATTGGATATTTGAGCTTTTCCTGATCTTTTGGAAATTGGTTACCTCAAGCTCTCCTATAAGACATCACTCTAATAAAAACTAGAGCTCTTTTACTCCTCTCTACTATGAATTTTCATCCTTAACCTTGAGTCACTCCATTGTTGGAAGCTTAGCTCTTTTGCTAAAGTTTTCACCTTCCATATTCATTCTAGGTAAGGAAAACTTGCCTCTTTGTGGTTACATATTTAATATAGATTGTGTGATGTTTAGAAATGAAGGAAAATGCATAATAGCATGTTGTAATAATCTATAATATGATTTGTTGAGAAGTTTATTTGAAAACAATAATATGCCCCTGATGAACTATGATTTCATGATTTGTTGTGGAAATAATGTTTGTGAGTGACTCTACTTGTCCAATAAGAGTTGTTTTCTCTAGAAAATTATGAGTGATCATTGAGCGAGTCTTATGCCTTATTGAGTGCTTCAGATCAATGCTTAGGAAAAGTCTAGATAACTCATAGTTTTGTTGAGTGAGCAAAACACTCGCTAGGCAAACAACCATTTTAAACTTAAAATATGAAAAAGATTAACACTTGTTGAATGGGTTACATACTTGCTGGGCAAAGATTCATACAAAACCCAGAAACTCATAGATTCGCTGGGTAAGTTGCATACTCACTAAGCGAAAACCTTAGAAACCAATAATTTTCCCTTTTCGCTAAGCAAGTCATCTACTTCCTAAGCAAGGGCTTAAGCACTTTGAAGTGCTTAGTTTTTCCATGCCATTCATTAGGCGAGATTAATATCTCATTGGGTGATTGGAATGAAAATTGAGAGTAGAACTCTATATAGCTCCATTCGCTTTGAATTTGAGATTCATTGGGTGAATGATGGAATAAGGCTCTCTATAGTTCCTCTCATTGAGGGAAGGAAACCCTTCTTTAGGTGAGTACAACAAGTGATTCGCTAAGCGAGATGAGAGACTCGCTAAGCGAGTAAATCAACCTTGAAGGAGTCAAAGCCCTTATTGGAGGACTCGCAACGTGAAAGAGTGCATAATAAGGAGAACCTAAAATAGATTCGTTGGGTGAAACAAGTGGCTCGTTGGGTGAAATACAAAGCATCATAAAATCATCTTAACCTTTCTTGGAAACCATAGTTAGTTAGCTCTTTTCATGTATCATTAAAGATAAAAAGAAAGAAATTTCACTAAGATGGAAAACCTCAAGCGAAAACTTAAGGATTCACAAATTCATAAATCTTAAGCTAATGGCCATTTATCATAGCGAGCAAAGATGAATAAAAGTGATGGAATAAAAGAATCTCTTTTAAGAACCATGTATGACACCTTGTTAGTGATGCGAATTCAATTTGATGGGGCATACTCAGTATGCGGGTTGACAGTTATAAACTATGGTACAAGTATGATAATGCTGTCAAAACACTATCAAAATCACTAGATTTTCCTTAATTTTGTAGTGTAGGGACTAACCTAGGTTGAATCTCTCAAGGACACAATCATATTATACCTAATTTTGTTAATTAGAAACCAAATTGAATGTTAAAAGAGGGGCTGTGTGTAAACAAAATCATGCAGAAAAGTATTTATGCAGAACAAAATTTATGCAAAATAGAATTGAAAACAGAATTATGTAATATTAATTCAAGGATTCAATCATGTTGTTCTATTGTCATGGTTCTAATAAGGGTGCGAATTCATATCAACCCAAGATTCATTAGATAATCATCTAACATTTGTTCATACAAATTGAGATCACAATCGCAGTCCCTAATTAACATGGATTCAAGCACATAATTGGTTGATTTTAGGTGATCAATTGATTACCTAACATAGCACAATCCAAAACTTCAAGTGAAATCATAATCATGAAAACGGATCAAGAATTGGAAAGGAAAGAACATAGTAGAATTTACATAAGGAAAGATTCATGACTCAAATCGAATTGCAATTCTGGAACCTTGAATTGATAAGATAGCTTAGCCTTCCATGACAATCTTCATACAAAACTCAGCAAAATCCAAAGCAAAAATGCAACAGAAAATGAAAAGAGAGGAAACTTGAAATCCAAGAAACCTTCTAAAACTAATGTGAAAGGTCCTTTATACGTCTCTAACTACACTTTACTAACTACTAACTAACTACTAATTATTACATACTCTGAATGCCAAGGAAGGTGGAATGGGCTAGAGGAATTCACAACTGAAAGGCTCACCAACCAAGGTCCCAAAATTGGGTCTGAATACACAAAGAAAAGCCCAACATAGTGGGTATAGAGGCTGCAACATCACATGGAGTTTTAACACTAAAGATGGTTGAACTGGGTTGAGCCCAAAGAGAGAAGTTGTAGATTTTTGTTTTACCTTTCCAGAGCCACCAAGATTGTCCAATTTGGATGTTTGTAACTCCAAATATGGCCTGTGCAAGATAGAAACAACATAATGAAAATTAAGTTCGAAAATAAACAAAGATTAACGACTAAACCCAATTAAGTCCAATAACCTAATACTCAACAAAGGTGTTATGTTGTGATGACTTGGTAGTCACGTATACTATGTTAAGAGAAATTGTCTAACTGATTGCTCGAAAGTTATAGTCTTCATGGAGTAGGACTTGTATGGCTTGTTGAATGAGAGTGTGTGATTTATGTACTTAATAAAATGCTTGAATCCATGAGAATGTGATTGTCTATTAGGTTTTCTATGATTAATTTCATATATGTTTTATTTTGTTAGCTTACCCTTATGTCCTTATCATGTATATGCAATTGCTATGATTTCGAATGTGTTAGGAGTAGATATTGAGGCTTTTACAGAGCTGGAACCCTTTACACATGCCAATGAGTTGGATTCATGTGGACATTTTTACTTTTCGCTTCATGGAGATCACAATGGGCCTAAGTGGAGTCTGGTTTATTGATTCAAAGCTTTAGAGGGTTAGGTATCATGACAACATGATGATAGAGTTTACTCCCTTTGTCATGAATGTAGCCTCTACACTTCATTCAACCTATGTCTGCTAATCCAAGGGATGTAGAGCTTACCGACACATCTGACGAGGGACCGGTTGTTTGAAATCAATTGCCATCATTCATCTCATCTGGGACCTCGACCCTGTTGTCACTATTTCAACCTTAAAGATGCTTGTCAAAGACTCTTATCCTCCTTCTCCTCCTTTTTAGTAATTAGTGTTTAGACTAGCTTAGGTGTGTGAGTTATGTATCCCTCCTCCTTTTGATGTTGTACTAGTTTATTTAATCGATTTGGTATCATTATACTTTATTTTGATATGTAAGTGTCATAAGGCACAAACTATTATAGTTGCTACCCAAACTCATTTTCAGTTAAATGCATGTGACATTATTTCATATTTCGAAAGTGCACATATATTGATTTATGTTCTACTAAATGCAAAAAAAATTCATGTATTATCATAAGCAAACTAAACAAGATTTTTTCCAAGAAAATGAACACATACGATTAGACTTTATAGTATGTTTTCCATTGTAATGGTAGCGAGTTATTACAACTTCACTTGCGTGGCTAACAAATTACAAGTCAGCACAAAGACTCATGTATTTCACATATACCAAGCAAGGGAAGATAGTTGAACAACAGACCCTAATTCTACATATTCCTAAACAATTTCAAAAAATGATTATTGCTCAATGTGTCATGAAAGCAATTGAACTCTACGTGAGAATTATGATCTATTCAAGTAATTGTATAGTCACTAATATCGTTTGAGTTAAGGGATTAAAATAAGTTATTTTTCAATTATAGGGACTAAAACCATTATTTTTTAAATTTGACAAATCAAAAATGTACTCGCTCCAAATTTAAGGAACCAAAACATATTTAAACTAATAGCAAAGAAAGAGGGGAAGAGGCTTATATTCTTTCTTAGCAACTCTTTTACACTTTGTATAGGAAATGAAGTAGAGAGAAAACAATTATAGATGATAAAATTAGAAAGGATATTAATTGAAATGAATTATAGGTATAAAAATGTATTGTTTGAATTGATAAAATTAGAAATGAATCAAATTAGGTGTTTTATTTTTAAGAGTTTAATGGTTATGCATTGACAGTATAAAACTATTTTATACTATCATTCTATTACAAATCATTATTGTTATGACTTTAATGTTGTTATTATAAAAGCCAAATATCATGTATCATGAATTTGATCTTCAAGTATTTCAACATAATCATGAAAGTCAAATATCATCGTGCATTCTACTACATCAAAAGGCATTCCTATTAGCTCTTCAAAACAACAAATCTCCTTTTTAGGTAAAAGTATGGTTGATTAGAGTTGCTTGGCTACTTTCCAAAGAAAAGTGGGTTAAGCACACTATATCTTATTAGAGTGATAAGTTGGTGAATCATTAAATGCTTTATTGTTTTTTTTAGACTTAGATATGAGCAAAAAAGAAGAATACCTCAAGCTTCTTTCAATGATTATATTATCAAAGATGCCTATATATACCCGAAAACTTGAATTTTAGATAAGAGAACTTGATATAACTTATTCAATTCTTGTAATCTTAAACAATCTCTCTTTGAACCATTGGGGTTGGTCGTAGGGGTTGGGTAGTACGCACAAGGTCCTAGGTTCTAACTTTGTTGCTACTATTGTATTTTCTTATTTTACAAAAAAAAAATATCTCTCTATTTACTTTATAGTCTAAGACTTGTACCTAAGTGAAAATTCGTTTGTAATATGTAAGAGTCGTCTAACCATTAAACAAATATTTTCATCATTTGAAGAAGGTTGAAGCCTAAAAAACCTTTGAGTAAAGAATACTTGAGATTTATTGTTGGGAAAAATAATTAAAAAAAATACTTTGGTGAACCCAAGAAGCTTGTTTGAAAGAATACTTATAAATGAAAGATTTGTTTCTAGTAAAAAGTTTAATAAGTTGTCAAGGACTAGACCTAATCTTTTTAAGATGAACCAATATAAAAAATTCATGTAGCTATCTCTATTTTTTTTATAACTTAGTTAAAAAGAGAAAAAATCTTTCATTAATATTGTGTCTTATTATAATTCTAATTTGACATTTATCCTATTAGATGATACTTAAAAAAAAAAAAAAAACTTTGAAAAAATTAGTAAAATACAATTCAACCTCTTCTCTTATTTATTTATTCTAACAAAAACGATAAAAAGATTTGAAGTCAGAAATGCAAAATAAAAATGAGACGAGGTAAACTAAAAATCCAAATTCAAATAAAATCTAACTTAGACCAAGGTAGTATCATGTGTCAACATGTGGTGAAAAACATTTATTACTTATATCACACATCGTGCACTCCTACCACGTGTTGACGACTAATATACACTTGACACCATAAAAGTATGTCACTGGCTCATTTACAAGTGTGATGTACATTTGTTAAGTGCTACATTACATCAAAGAAGCATGTCAAATATAAAATAAGTTTGTTGGGTGCTACATTAGTTTTGTATCTCATCACATAAAAACACTATATATTTTACACGTTACTTTTTCTGCATACGTATTTGTGTGACATCTATGTATGTATCTAAAATAATCCTAAATTGGTAAATTATTTTGAATATACACTATTCTCCTGTCTTATTCTATTTGATGTTTGAAAAAAAAATACAATTAATATTATAAACTTCATAAATTTATTATTTAATTTTTTTATCTCTTATATTTCATATTAATTAAATTTTTTATTTCCTCACTTTAAATTATTAAAATATAATAATAAAAATATTTAATATTTCATTGATATAATATTTTAATAAAAATATATAAAATGGAAATAAAATAAAATAAAACAAAATTGTTAAAATGTCAAACATAAAATGAGAGAAAGAAAAGAATAATTGTTTTTATTAATTTGGTGAAAAGAACTGACGTGTAAGTTAATGATGCAAATTCCTTTATTCCTGATGGACTTGATCTATTGGTGGATCTCCTGTTTCCTTCCGCAGCCTAATTTTCTCTTACGAAATCTACTTTTGTGGCACGCAATTTTAGGTACCACAGATCTAACTTCACGCGCTCTACCTTTACGTCTCTCGTGCGTTTCATTTTTATTGGATCGTGTTATTCACGCTCTGCTTTCTATGGGAAAAGAATCTTGAACAGTCTCGTGATTTGTAATATTGAGTTATCGACTTTTATATTAACTAATTTAAAAGATATATTAATTATGTGATTTGTAGTTGGATTTCCGTATATTTTTGTTATATTCATTAATTATATTATTTTTATTAAATATATTTTATAAAGTAATATACAGTAATAATTATTAAAGGAATAGTCACACGAATGAATGGGGTGGACAATGTTAAAAAAGATAGAAGGTAAAAGTAATTAATTTTTTATAATAAATTAAAATTAATTTTGTATCTCAATTTTATAAAAGAAAATTATTTAAAAATACTTTATAAAAAATTTAGAAAGAAGAGATGGTGCCCCAATCTAAAATAAAGAAAATTTTTAAACTTAAAAAATGTTTATAAATACACTTAAATTTATCATACTCATCTAATATACCATGAGTATTATCCACAAGTGATACACATTTATTTAAGTGTTCCATTATTATTTCGTCTCATCAAAACACAATGTTATACCATGTATTACAAACATTATTTGTAATGGATGTTATTGTTGTGTTACAAACAGTATTACATTCATCCAAAAGAAATACACTTTACATTGGTAAAATATTTTGAATATGTTATTTTAAATTTTCCACATATATATTAATTAAAACACTATATTGAATAATAGGGTTTTTAAAAGTTATTCATTAATAAAAGTATTTTTAAGAATTTTTTTAGTAATAATATTTTTTAATTTTTCATAACATCTTATCTCTTTTAATATATCCTTCTATTTTTATTTTTAAATTAAATTTTAATATGTTATAAAATATATTAAAATGATATCTTAATATAAATTATATATCATAAATTTAAAATATAATTAATATATTTAAAATATTTATTTATTATAAAATTTAATTATATAAATAAACATTTATAGGAATCTGCTTGACACCCTCTGATTTGACAAGGAATTGTTGCACGCGGTTTTAGGTTGAGCATTTCTTGGCAGATCCAACTTCACGTGCTATGCCTTTTCATCTTTCCCACGTTTCATTTTGAATGGAATGATTATTAGTGTTTTTCACGCTCCTGCTTTCGGATAAAAATTTTAAAACTCCTTTATTAATTGTTTTTTATATAAACAAAAGAAATACAAAAGAGGGAGATACGTAAGAATGGAATAGACTAAATGAAAATAAAAAAAAAATAACATGAATTTTAGTGGTGTTTCTTTTGAGATAAATAAGAAAAAATAGTAATTAAAAAATAAAATAATTTATTTAATTAAAAATAAAATGGTTGTTCAATTTGAAAATCGATCTTTTGTTAAAGTGGATGCTATGAAAATCAATTATCATGAGGCTGAAGATTTGAAAATTGTTTGTTGGAAAGGATAGTAACCAATTATTATTTTTAAAATTAATTACTTTTCTTTATATGCACTTCTGAAAATTTGTTATTTTTTTTGTGAGAAACATATTTTAGTGTTTATTTTCATGCAAAAAATATTGTTTGGAGGAGGAATCACCATGATGATCTGATATCAAGGTACAAGGCATATATGACATAGGAAAGAGTGTACCACCCCAAAATTGTCACGTTTTAACGTCGTTCCTTCCCCAAAGTTCTCCCACTTTCTACCATTCGCATGACTTATTTGAGACGGGGCTTGACCATCGAAGTTTCATTCGATCTATCTTGTTGAGTCTCCCCGCCATCCAGGTGGGACCCCGGGTGGAGTGGAAGAAACAGAAAGAAGGAGAGGATAATATTGAGAGAATCTTGGGATTTGGTTGTTATACTGCCTACCCCAAGCTCTATATAAAGCCCTAGGATGAAAGAAAAAGGGACAGTGACAAGCGGAGAGAGAGCAGAGAACGCTAGCAGGGACTGAAGGGAAAGAACGACCGGAGACAAGCCAGGAAAAAAGTCGACGACGACGCCAAGAAGAAACGAAAGGAGAATCCTGTGGGTCGGGTAGAAGAGAGGATCCGACATCTGAATTAAGACAAGGAAAACACGCCCACCATCTCCGAACACCGGGTTAGTACTCTAATTCAGCCCTCAGATCGTTTAGGATTCTGTGCCTAAGGCCCCCTTTGTTACGCGGGTTCTGGCCGAGTCCATTCGACCCTGGACTACTAAATTCGACATGACCTAAACGCCACTACCCCGCCTCCCGAAGTTCGGCCGACCACGCCTGGCCAACGCCGACTTGGCCCTCCCGCATTGAGGACCAAGCAGTGCAGTCGGCCGGGTCCCCAACGCGAACCACCATGTCCGAGGCAGGCTTGGCTCCAGTGAGAACCGAGACTTTAACGAGCCATTCCCTATCTCCCTAAACTCACCTTCCACTAAAAGAAGAACCAAACTCCTCCCCAAATTTTAACTACGTGGACTTTGAATCCTCTGGCCCAGAATGCGTGGGCTCAAAAAGCTGGCCCCTATCAAGTCAAATCCCAAAATAAAGAACACCTTACCTCGAACCTCCTCCCCGGGACTTAGACCCAAAAGCGCCACCCAAATATAAGCAATCGCCCCTCTCCCGTGATAGCTAGCTAAGGGTAACTATCAGTGATAGGCATCTTGGGGGCCCCTATGCTCCTGGTGTGTAACCAACTCCCGAGCCCATATTCCTGATTCGAGACCAGCCTTTCCTTTAGGTTTCCTGGCGTTCCCTAAACCAAAACGCCGGTGGCGACTCCTGCCGGGCCGACACGATTTCGGCCGGCTCTGCCCAACGTCACAATTTTGGTTGTGATAGATGGCGACTCCACTAGGGACGTGACTTATGCCGAGAGTTGAGCCCTGATAGGCTAGCGTGAGGGAGAGACCAGATAGGCCAAGCAACCGGTTTCCCTTTTGTTGTATTTCAGCTCGTTTCATGCATGGTTGTTTTATTCTCTTCTATGCATTGCCTGCATAACTCTAGGGTAGACAACTACGCTTGCAGACCGTTATCATAATACTGTGGGGTTCGCATGGGCAGAGCAAAGTGAGGTGTGAATGAGAGGGGCCTTATTCGCAGGCCTGAGGTAGGGAGAGAGGAACGTGTAGTGGTCTCCATGCTAGAGGTGTCTCAGCATTGGGGATCGCGATAGTTCCACTTGGGGCTGATCGACCTAAGTGGAAAAGGAACCGCAACGGCATAGAAGGAATACCCAGGGTGTACGTAGAGGAAAGACTGCTCCAATTTCAGGAAGAATAGGATTGGGACGCCATGATAGACGTGCTGGGCTTGCTCCTCTACGGGGTGGTGCTATTTCCCTACATCGAAGATTACATCGACCTTGTAGCCATAGAGGCATTCTTGGCTAATAAGGACAGAGGGGAAAACCCCACCATGGCCCTCCTAGCTAACACCTATCACACACTCGCCACTGCAGGTGAGCGGAAGGCTGAGCCTTAGATGCTGCACCCCCTCGTTCTACCTATGGCTAACCGCTCACCTCTTCCAATGCAAAACCAAGACCGCCTGCCCGGTAGAAGATTTCAAGTGGAGCTGCGTGAAGAAAATGACTAAGGAACAGTGGGTAAAGCAACTAGGGGAGACCACTGAAAGAACAATTCGTTGGTACCCCGCCTGGAATGAAAGACAAGAGATGATCACCTGCTGCGGGGCATACCCCAATGTCCCCCTTCTCGGAACTCAGGGGGCCATTAATTATAACCCAGAGCTAACTGCTCGATAGGCCGGGTTCCCCATGGTTTCGAGCCCCAGTCAAGAAGTTCTCACCCCCCTCTAGGTGGAGGGTATGCAAGCCCACGGGGGAGAACATCACGGGGAAAATCCGACGGAGCCTGGACTCGCGTCATCGGGCAAAGGGGCAACGTGGGCGAACTAGAAGTTGTTGGGCCTCACCAGAGTATAGAGCCTGGCTCGAGCAACGCGTCCGCCTCGTGGGCCTGCCTCGGGGGAGTATCCAACATCAGGACCAAGCAACCCAGGTTTATGAGGTACAGGAAACGCTCCAAGTCGAAGCGCTCCAAGGCACCCTGGAACAGATGAAAACAGAACGGGGAACGTTGAAGAGAAAACTGGATACGGCTTTAGAAGAGGAACGACAAGAGAGGCGGCTGAGCGACGAATTTAGTAAGAAGGCCCGAGCAGAGAAGGAGAGTCGCTTGAAAATAGGCCAGTGCCTAAAAGCCGCCGACCAGGAAATGTGCTCAAGTAGAGGCGAATCGCGACCAAGCGGTGGCCAGAAAAGAACAATTGGAAAAGGCCGTGGCAACCCTCAAGGCCGAGACGCAAAAGAGGAAGGTGAAATGCGTGCCCTCCGAGAAAGGACACACCTCCTCGAGGAAGAATTAAAAGCAGCCCAACTTTTGAAGGAATACCTACAAAACCAAAGGCGATCCGGACTACTAACCCTAGTCGATGCTCGAGGAAAGATTGACGAGGCGAGGTCACAGCTCGAGGATCTAAAACAGGTCCTAGAAAGCTGGAAGCAGAGATGCCAAGATATCATGATTTAAGCTGAAATACAAGTGCGAGCCGCTACGGTGAGACGCACAAGTTTGGAAGGACAGATATGTCAAACTAGCATGGCTCGCCAACCGTGCACCGATGAGCATTCCCAGAAGGCTCAGCGGCGAAGGCATGATGGATCCCACTAAGACACCAAGAGAAATCAAGGAATTCTTAGAACATTGTAGGGCGTTGTATGATATGGTGAAGGAATTATTCGCCCCACCGTAGGGAATTATTTTGTCAAGATTCACATGCCTCTTTAGGCTCAATAAATATTATTTTGAATTTCCGTGACTCAATGTTATCATTGCATTTGCATCATTCATCATTCATATAGCATAGTTAAATACATATTCCCCAAGCATGAAAGCAAAGAATATAATAAATGAAAAAAGACATAAACTAATCTAAAAAACACCAGGAAGAAGAAATCGACTGCGTTCCACCGATACCACACACGATCCTGGACCAAGAACATGGAGCAAGCAATTGAAGAATTAGAGCAGTTGAACGCCGAAATAAGGACAGAGATGAGGATGGAAATGGGGCAAATGAAGGAACAAATTAATAAAATGTTCGAGATCATCACTCGAAACGCAGCCCCAACCCCCGCGGCAGTAACTCCGGGGGCAGCCCCTAGCACAGCCACATCAGGGACACCTACGCACCCCCCGGGATTCACACCCCCGGCATGGAACGCCACTATGGAAAACCCACCAGCTCCCCAAGAGCAGCCAGCAGGGAACACCTCGGGACTAGGCCGAGGGCAAGGATCGGGGCCTTTCCCAACTCCGGGAGTCACAGCCTACTATCACCCTCCCCCGGAAGCAGGCCGTGTGCTTCGGTCCACCCCAGAACCAATCCTCCTAGGCAGCGACAAAATCAATGCACTCGAGGAACGTATGCGGGCCATCGAGGGAACCGGCGACCACGACATTGACGCTGCCAATTTATGCCTGGTCCCCAATATCGAGCTACCTACCGATTTCAAGGTCCCCAAGTTCGAAAAGTACAAGGGAAGTTCTTGCACACGCGTGCACCTAGCCATGTACTGTCGAAAGATGGCCCCCTATACCCAACAGGATAAAATCCTAATGCACTGCTTCTAGGACAGCCTGACAGGGGCCGCGCTATGGTGGTACGTCGGTTTGGACAACGGGCACATAAAAACATGGAGAGATCTCGCCGATGCCTTCCTCCGACAGTATAAATACAACGAGGACATGGCCCCAGATCGCTCCCACTTGCAAAACCTGTCCAAAGTAGACACGGAGGGCTTCAAGGACTATGCTCAAAGATGGCGGGAGTTGGCCGCTCAGGTTTAGCCGCCCCTCTCAGAAAGGGAAATGGCTTCTATGTTCATTGACACCCTCCCATCTCCCTTCTACGATAAAATCGTAGGAAGCGTGGCCTCCAACTTCGCCGACCTGGTCGTTATAGGGGAGAGGATAGAAGCCGGCATCAAGCGGGGAAGATTCGCACAAGACCGGGGAAACACGAGCTTCGTTAAGAAGGTGGAGAAGAGAAGGGGAGATACGAATGCCATGATAACAGATCCCCCTCGCCCACCGGGCCAGAGCAAGCTCATCTTGAGCAGCTCAGGAATAGTCTCCCCACCTGACTCGTCACCCCAAACTGAGACGACGAATATGCCGGAGACCCAGAACCCCCGCCTGGCACGTCAAAGGAGAGTCTTTACTCCCCTTCCAATGCCTTACTCAACTTTGTTCCCCCTCCTACTCCAGAAAGGCATGATAGCAATCATGCCGTTCAAACCACTGGAGCCTCCTTACCCCTGGGCTTACGACCCCAATGCGAAATGCGACTATCACTCAAGAGCCGTGGGGCATTCCACTGAAACGTGCTGGAGCTTCAAGCATAAGGTCCAGGATCTGATAGAGGCAGGGTGGCTCGGATTCGAGGGGAACAAGCCCAATATCAGCACCAATCCACTCCCGGCTCACGAAGGGCAGACCATTAACACTCTGAGCCATAGCACTGTTGCCACAAGTCAAGAAGAGGAGGTAGTCGCCGTTATAGGTCGCCAGACCCTCCCCTTTCAACCACTAATTATCCAGTGCAGTCCGATCCGCCCCACGCCCTTAATCATAACGGCCCCACCTAAGCCCGCCTACAAAGACAACCACGCCGTTCCGTGGCACTATAACCCGGTGCTCGAGGAACTCCCTGGAGAGCAGACGAAGGACCCCCAAGCCGAAGAAATCACTAATATTGCAGAGCCCGGGGGAATGACGCGTAGTGGAAGGAAGAATCTATACCCCCGCAAACCTCGGAGGAAAGGACCCTAAGGGGAGTCCGAAAGGGGCGCCTAAAGAAAAGGAGGCTGAAGAATTTCTCAAACTCATTCGCTACAGCGAGTATGAATTATTGGACCACCTGAACAAGACCCCGGCACGCTTCTTGCTCCTGTCCCTACTACTGAATTTGGAAAACCATCGCAACCTCCTGCTGAAAGTCTTAAAGGAAGCTCACGTAACCCCAGACATCACCACGGAAAGATTCGGGGGCATTGTCAGCAATCTCACCAGTACTGGGCGGTTGACCTTCTCGGACGAGGAGATCCCGGCTGAAGGAAGACAGCACAACCAGCCCCTTCACATCGCCGTCAAATGCGGGGCCTACGTAATCACCAAAGTGCTAATTGACAATGGCTCTTCTCTCGGCGTCTGCCAAAGACCACCTCGACAAGCTAGGCCCCAATCCATGCGCAAAGCGAAGGCCGAGTCCAGTAATAGTGAGGGCGTTCGGCAATGGCTCAAGAAGGGATGTCATGGGAGAAGTTACTCTCCTATCTACATTGGCCCTACCTTGTTTCACATTCTCTTTCAAGTCATGGATATCAAATCCGTGCAATTTGTCTCACAGGAAGGCCTTGGATCCATGGTCTTTGGGTCAATGCCTTCTTCCCTTCATCAAAAGGTCAAATTGATAGCAGACCGGCAGTTGGTCAGCGTGATGGGGGAATAGGAGCTAGTAATTAGCACCCCCGCACCAAACGAATACATCGGGGAAGAGGAGGAGGCCTTGGAAACCTCCTTCCAGGCACTTGAACTCACAACAAGTCAGGAGGAGCCCCCATCTGTGGCAGGAAATATGGCATTCCGCGTCATGATAAGGGAAGGATATCAACCCGGCAAGGGGCTCGGCCCTCTCCTAGAAGGAATTCTAGCTCCAATTAAGATTCAGGAAAACAAGGGGAGAGCTGGACTCGGGTACCAAGCAAGCAACCAGACAGGGGCACGTCCAGCCCGGGCTACGTGGGGTCAACATTTTGTTCGGGAAAGTGTGGCGACAGTAGGCAGCCAGCCCAGAGACCAACCCGGGGAAGTTTGCGTTTTCGAGGGACAACTAGCTAATTGGACGACGGAGCCACTGGCGGGCGAATTTCTCTTTCCAATGTAATTTCTTTTGTAACTCGCCTCTCGGGGCGACTTTGAATTAATAAAACTCAGCATGCACTGTCATCCATTCATCTTCTTTGTTTTTCTTCTCTTTTTCTTTCCCGAATTTTTCATACTTCAATTTCGCTTAAAAAAAAAAAAAGGGGGACTCCCTCAAAAACCACCACCAATAATGAACCTGTACCCAAACAGCGATACAACCTGCGTATGCGAGGACTCTAGTCCTATTGAGGAGCCGGTAGGAGAGGAAGACGTAGAAGCTGAGGCTTTGGCTGAGGTAGAAAGGCAGATAGAACGAGAAAGACCAAAGTTTCAACCCTTGATTAAGGAGTTAGAAAGCGTGAACCTAGGGGACGAGGGGAATAAGAAAGAGGTGCGGATAGGAAATCAAATGTCACAGGAATCAAGAAAAGCCCTCGTAGAACTCCTGCAAGAGTTCTCAGACATATTTGCGTGGTCATACCGAGACATGCCAGGTCTCGGCCGACATAGTGGAACACTGAGACTCCCGTATGCTCCCAGCGGTCCCACGTTTCGCCGGCGTTGCGAAGAATGAAGCCCGACGTGGCCTTAAAAATCAAGGAGGAGGTAAGTAGTGGGGACGAGGTTTCTGGCCGTATCTAACTACCCCGATGGGTGGCAAACATCGCCCCGTACCTAAAGGGGACGGAAAAGTACGCATTAATGGTCGTCTATAGGGACCTAAGCGAGGCCGGCCCCAAGGATAATTTTCCTTTACCCCACATTGACATGCTCGTAGAATAATACGGCATGTCACGCCTTTCTTCTCCTTCATGGATGGCTTCTTTAGGGTATAATCAAATTCTAATGGCACAGGAAGATCAGGAAAAGACGACCCGTCACCCATGGGAAAGCGTTTTGCTACTGGTAATGCCATTTGGCCTCAAAAAAATTTGGGGCAACCTACCAAAGAGCGATGGTAACCTTGTTCCACGACATGATGCATAAGGAAATTGAGGTGTATGTCGATGACATGATTGCAAAATCAAAAACTCCGGAGCAGCACCTCAAGGACCTACGAAAATTATTCGGTAGGCTCAAATACAAAACTAAGACTTAACTTGAGGCCAAGTGCACCGCCGGGGTAACATCGGGAAAATTGTTGGGCTTCTTGATAAGCGAAAGGGGTATTGAAGTGGACCCAGATAAGGTAAAAGCTGTTAGGGAGATGCCTCCTCCCACAACAGACCACGAAGTGCAGGGCTTCTAGGACGGATAAACTTCATAGCCAGATTCATTTCCCAATTAACGGCAACATGCAACCCCATCTTTAAACTCCTCAAAAAGCGGCATAAGTTTGAATGGGGACTTGAGAATGTCAAAAAGCCTTTGAGAAGATCAAGCAATACACGGAATGCCCTGGGTCCTCGTCGCAGCCCTGGAAAACCTTTGATCCCTGTACCTCACGGTGCTCGGCGAATCCATGGGTTGCATGCTAGGGACAACAAGGCGAGGCGGGAAAGAACAGCGATCTACTATCTTAGCAAAGGTTCACAGTTGCGAGAAAAGATACTCGGCCTTGGAGCGAACCTGCTTTGCGCCTTGGTGCAGGCTGCCAAGAGGCTTCGACCATACATGTTGTCTCACTCGGTCGGCTAGTAGCCAAGGCCGGCCCATCAAGTATATATTGGAAAAGCACACTAACTAAGGATGCATAGCACGTTGGCAAATGGCTCTGTCAAGTTCGACATCACTTATGCAAGCCACCACGCTGTTAAGTGGGGGGCGCTCAGCGAGATCACGGCCTATCACCTTTGGCAGATCCACGGCCCCTAGCTCACGAATTCCCAGACGAACACATCATGGTAGCAGGCGGCGAGGCCCGGTAGGGAGAAACGAATGGGCGATGTGGTTGACGGGGCATCTAACGTGTTGGGAAATGGGATTGGCGTGGTCTTGGCCTCTCCGATCGACCACTTTGCTTCCCTTTCGCCGCCAACCTAGGGTTTGATTGTACAAACAACATGGCGAGAATATGAGGCTTGCACCATGGGACTCGCCATGGCCCACAGAGCACCGGTCAAGAGACTCAGGGTCTACGGAGACTTCGGCCTTGGTGATCTATCGGCTCCGTGGAGAATGGGAAGCGCGGGATAGCAAACTCATCCCATACCATGACTACGTAAAAAGAGATGACAGAATCGCCGGCGCCATCACGTTCCACCACGTGCCACGTGAAGAAAATCAAATGGCGGACGCCTTGGCAACCCCGTCGGCTATAGTGCGGGTAAATGGCAGGCGGGGAGATGACCATACATGTCCCGGCAACTCCCCGCGCGGCCTATTGTCATCACTTGGGTCTCGGGCACCCAAGACGGACCCTGAACCCTGGTACCTCGACATAAAAGAGTACTTGGAAAAAGGAATACTGGGAAGGGGCATCGGAGAATAGCAAAAGGGGCTAAGGAGGCCCGGCCCGGCTACCTTATGAGCGGAAATGTACTATACAAGAGGAGCACGAGACATGACACTTCTGCGATGTGTGGGCCCCCGAGGCCGAGCGGATAATAGAAGAGGTCCACGAAGGAACCTTCGGCACCCATGCAAGCGGTCATACTCTGGCTCGCAAAATACTCCGCGTAGGGTACTATTGGACCAAGCTGGAATCAGACTGCCATTAACATGTCCAAAGGTGTTTGAAGTGCCAGGTCCACGCCAATCGTATTAATGTCGCTCCTTCCTCCCTACACCTTAACTTAGCGCCATGGCCATTCTCCATGTGGGGCATAGGCGTGATCGGGCCCATCGAGCCCAAAGCTTCCTAACAGTCACAGGTTCATACTAGTGGCCATCGACTACTTCACCAAGTGGGTAGAGGCAGCGTCGTGATTAGTGACGCGTGGCGTAGTGGTAAAATTCCTTAAAAGGACATCATCTCGCCGTTCACGGTATTCCATCCCACATCATTACAAACAATGGCACCAATCTGAACAACAAGATGATGGCCGGAACTGTGCGAACAATTCCAGATTCGTCATCACAATTCTACTCCCTACCGTCCCCGGATGAGCGGGGCGGTAGAAGCCGCCAACAAAACATCAAGAAAATAATACGGAAAATGGCGGTAACCTATAAAGATTGGCATGAAATGTTACCCCTACGGCGCTATGTGGGTATAGGACCTCCGTCGAACCTCACCGAAGCAACACCTTATTCCTGGTTTATGGTACGAAGCTGTCCTCCCAATAGAGATTGAAATACCCTCTTTAAGGGTCTGGCTGAAGCAGAATTAGAAGACGCCGAATGGATTCAACGACGGCACGACCAGCTAAACTTGATCGAGGAAAAACGTCTCACGCCCTATGTCATGGTCAGCTCTACCAGGCTTGAGGGTTAAAATGCCTTCGACAAAAAGGTGAAACCTCGGATGTTCGGGACGGGGACATGGTCCTCAAAAAGGCACGCTAAGCGCCCGCGACCAGAGGAAAATGGGCACCCAACTTCTGAAGGGCCATGCACGTGGTGAAATCACGCTTTCTCGGGGAGGCGCTACTCTGGCAGCGCGACCTCAAACACCCCTTCAACTCGGACTCGGTCAAGAGGTTCTTCCCATGAAATCTCGCCTAAGCAGCGGTGGAAAGTCGTCCGCATCCAGCCCAGGAGCCAGAATAGGATTAGGGAAGCCAAAATGGGGTTATCTCGCTGACCCCAACAAACAGCCATCTGTCAAAAAGCGAAAAACCACGTCTCCATTTTGTGAACCATACATTATCAATAAAGTCTCATTTCGTTTTTTACGCATGCTAAGCTTTATTAATTCAACAAAAGAATCCGCGTTACTAAGAACAATTCGCGATCAAAGGTACCGTCTCCGTTACAGACCCTCGCGGTCCCAGATATCGCAGAAATACGGCGATAGCCTAGTCCAGGTGGTCAAGCGCAGTAAAAAACAAACGTCAAAAAAAAAATATATATATATATAATAATAATAATAAGCACGCATTCCCGAGAAAAAAAGGGGAAGCTCTGCATTCTAAGTCTGCCCTAGGTTGATTCCATCTCGGTTCGGTTAGGTCAAGTTAACTAGTTACGCACTGTAAGAAGTTCTCATTCCCATGCACAACCTGACCAGCGAGCACCCGAAAAAAAAAAAAAATAACAACAACCATAAGAGAAAAGGAAAAAGGCAAAAAAGAGAAATAATAAGCAAAATCTTCATTCCATAATAATAAAGTTTTTTACATAATCAGGGAGAGTCGAGGAGGAAACAAGCTTCCCATCCTTGATTTCTAAAGTGATGAAATATAGGCTCAAATCAAAGTCTGGGGCCAAAAGGGCTATCTGTTGAAGGGCTTTTTGAAGCCCGCCTCGTGTTGGCCACGATAGCACCTTCTAAAGCGCTCCACCCTGTTAGCAAGGGCTGCCTTTCCTATGTTGAGGCAGCAACCTCAGCCTCCAAGCGTAGCCTTGGCCCCAAGTAACCTTCAAGCGGTTTGACTTGGCCTTGGTCTCTTTGTCGGCTACCCGACCGCCTCAAAACTGCTGGGGGCAGGCCTTTCGAGATCCTTGGATAAGGCCTCGGAAGACTACTACTTGCCAAGTGCCAAAAAGCGCCTTCCAACTGCGGTCTCGGCCGGCCTCGGTTATCTTCGTTGACAGCTTGGCGGTTTCCGCCCGGCGCTGCTGACTTTCCCCATCAAGCGCAGCCTCGATTTTGACCGCCAAGTCGGCCCACAAACCTTCTCGGTCGGGTCCTCAGCAGCCGCCGGCCTTGACCTCCACCTCGGCCCTCGGGTCTGATTGACCTTGGCCACCCTATCAAACTCCTTCTTGTGCAAGGCCTCCTTCATCACAATCTGCTCAGCCTTCTTCACCAAGCCTTTGGACATTTCCAGGGAAGCCAGCGACCTGAGGTGATACGCCTCCAGCATTTCAAAGGTCCCATCCACCCCAGCAGCGACCAAGAGCCTGCGGTCGTACTGAGGGATCGAGCTTGGGGGGAACCAGCTTTGGAGGGTACGTTGGGCCCCAAGGACTTCACATTAGCGAGGGGCCTTGAGCGGGCGGGCCTCCGGGGGGGTAGCTCGGGGCCGTGATTATAGTCACCCCTGCCTTTCCGGTCAAATTGATTGGCAGGCCAGGGGACAGTACACCCTTGCCCTTCTTCTGGCAGCTTCTTGACGACAAGGGCCTCAACTCCTCTTGGCACCTCGTGTCGGCATCTGAGGGAGGGGCCTTGCGTAAACCCTGAGCAGGCTTGCCTTCGGCTTCCTTTTGACGGTCGGCGTTGCAATGGCGACAGAGTCCTCGCCGTCTCGGCCACATGTCACCGTCTCTGACGGACCGATGCTTTTCAGCAATAGGCGGCATTCGCGGGCTCGGCAATCTAGCTTGCGCTTCGGCCAGTAGTGCGAGGCTCCAAGCTGGCCGCACTGCTGGCTTCATCGCGGACTCAGCCTGTTAGGCCAATTTCACCTTCTTAATTAGGGCAGCCATGTCGACTCCCTCATCTTCAATCATTCACGCCAACATAAAAAGCGAAATAATAAAGATATCGAGATACTCTACTATGTCTAAACAAGAGAAAACAGAACTTACTTTTCAGGTGGGAAACAGGCTTTTCCCAAGGGCCAAAGCTTCAATTTCCTTGCAATTCATCCCTCGGGGGCGCTTCGTCCAACAGTTGGAGAGTCACTTTCTCCCTCGCGAGAAAAGTCGACTCTTCAAGCGTCATGAGGCCTTCAAAGGCAGCCTCGATCTGCGAGGCATAGGCTTCCCATCATTATGCCAAGGACCCCGGTTAGGGCCCTTATCTTCAAAATCGGTCCTTAAAACCTTTGTAGGGCGCCTTGTATCTTTTGTGAACATGCGGTGTTGGGGGAGGCGCCAAAGAGACCCGGCCCACCTTCTTCCCCCACTCGGATAGTGTAATGACTCGAAACACTAGGTTTGAAGGGGCCGGGTCGGACCGCGCACACCACCTTGAAAGCCCTGAAGAAAGAGTCGCCCACGGGTTGGGATGAAGTTGCTTGAAGGAGCCACGCCCATGACCTCAACACCTTCATTTGTAAGCGGTCAGGAGAAAGGTCACCCCAAATCTTGGAGGGGCGGTTTCGTACATGTACAATCGTCCTCTCCCTCTACGCACACGTGGCGGACCTGCTCTGAGGAAGAGCGGTGGGTCATCTCCAGTTGAGGGCATGAGGCCTGCAGACCATCCCCTTTAACTTGACAAGGGACTCCCCGCCTCCTCGGGAGTCATCTTTGAGCCATAGGACAGAGCGTCTGGTGGACCCTTTCAAAATGTTCCTCCCGACAGTGGGGGCATTAGGACTCGACTGCGCTCGTCGCCATAGCCGGGAATGGCGACTATGGCCTCAAGACTGGAAGTGGAAGTAAAAGAAGAAGATGAAGAAGGCGGGACTTCAAAGACACGACATGCTCGAGCGAGTGGAAAGAAGAAAGCGAAGCTTAGGAAGAAAAAGCATAAGAGAATAACGAAAGAACTCTGACAGCTTAAATCTGGAAAATGGAGAAATGAAGTCTCAACGGGCAACTAAGCGCCTATTTATAACAATCAAAGGGCGCTGGGAACAAGGTGTAACGCACCATTAGAGGCGCAATCCCAAGGCGGCGCAATCATCGGACTGGAATCATCACGCTCGGGCTGAAGCGAAAAAACGCATTAATGCCCGAGGGGAATGAAAGGCGCCATCAATGCGCCTCCCGAAAAAGGAAAAAGACAAGCGAGAAGAGGCGCGTGCCCCGAGCGGCGACTGTTGAGTTTCCAAAAATAAAAAATAAAAAAATAATAATAATAAAAAAAATGAATGAAAATGAAAATATTAATCCCACCAATTCATCTCGGCAAGACTCAGCCCAGCTCGGCCAACATCCAAATCGTCTCGGCGGTGTCAATTCATCTCGGCCAGCATTCAATCGGCTCGACCAGCGTCAAGCCCAGGGGCTTCGGCCCGACCTTCGATCGATCGGCCGGTACCCAAACCGTCTCGGCCAGGGCAGATCCGACTCAGCCAGCATCAATCTATCTCGGCCGGCGTGAATTCATGACAGCTAATAGCAGGGGGAGCCACGGCATCCATCAAATCAGATTTGACCCGACCTATCGATACCATACCAAGTTCCAATAGATGATTAAGCCTCTCCAAATCAGGACCAAACAAGGCGGGATCGGAAACATTATCAAACCTAGGTGCCCAAAGGAAAGCCTAGCAAGTCACCCCGGACACGAGAACTGACCTAATGACCGCTCTCAAGCTGGCGCCTAATGGAAACTCAAAGGCCAATCAAGTCGAGAACAAGTTAGCAATATCATCAAACCTAGGCGTAGCGGAAAGTCTAGCGACCACTGAAAACAAATACCCCCAATGGCCATCCTCAAACCCACGAGCACCTAATTAAAGCTCAAAGGCCAATCAAGTCAAGGCAATTCAGCGGCAAGATCGTCAAACCTAGGCGCCAAGGAGAAAGCCTGGTAACCCCAAAGCAAACATCCCATCATGGCTTCTTCAAATCGGGCACCCAATGGAAAGCCCAACAGCCATTTATTCCCAAGCAGCTTACTACTCGGCTTCAGCCCGGGACGCTTCGTCGGTACGGGTTTGAGGAGAACTTAGTCTTTATCCGCATTCATTATCACAAACCCAAGATCTTGAATGCAAATAAAGAGGCAAGCTATGCCACCCAAAAGGGTCCGGCTGGAACGTCGTTTCAACCCTTCCCCCCCCAATTTCTAGCTCTTGGGCCATTCACTTGCGACTCAGCCGAGACGGGCCTTGACCACCTGAAGTCCACGCTCGACTCGCCTATGCTTGACGGAGTCTCCCCCATCCCAAAGGGACCCAGGGTGGAAGAAATGGTAAAGAGAGGATAATATCTAAGAGAATGTGGGATTTGGTTGTTATACGCCCACCCCAAGCTCTATATAAAGCTTAAGATGAAAGAAAAAGTGGACAAAGGACAAGCGGAGAGAGAGAGCGGAACGCTACAGGGTGAAGAGAAAGAACAACCTAAAACAAGCCACAGAAAGTCGATTTAATTTGACGCCGTAAGAAACGAAAAGTGAGTAATCGGGGGCTGTAGCAGAGGGATCCCGATGTCGGACTAAGACAGGGAAGACACGCCCACCATCTCCGAACACTTGGGGTTAGTACTACAATTTAGCCCTTCCATCGTTCAGGGGTTGGGATTCGGGGCCTAAGTCCCCCTTTGCTACGCTGGCCTTGGCGAGTCCATCGGCCACTGGACTCGCCAAGCCGATTATGACCTAAAGCCACTACCTCCGCCTCCCCCGCCAGGCTACGGCCTCGCCACGCCTGGGTACAACGCCGACTGATCCCTCCATACAGACCGGGACATTTAGCGAGTGCAGTCGGGTCCCCTAACGGAACCACCATGTCCCGAACCATTCGGCTCCAAAGAGTAACAGGGGTGACCTTAACGAGCCATTCCCTATCTCCTAAACTCACCTTCCACTAAAAGAAGAACCAAACTCCTCCCCCCCGTAACTACGTGGACTTTGGATCCTCTGGTTCAGGTGCACGTGGGCCTGTGGGGGCACACCCCTATCAAGTCAAATCCCAAAATCCCGAACACCTTGCCTGAACCTCCTCCCTCCCAGGACTTGACCCAAAGCGCCACCCAAATATAAGCATCCTGCTCCCGTGATAGCTAGCTATGGTAACTATCGAAAGTGATAGGCATACCTGGGGCCCCTATGCCTTGGTCCTGTAACCAACTCCAGGCCGTATTTCTCGATTCGGACCAGCCCCTTTTTCCTTTGGAGCTAAACCAAAATGCCGGTGGCCGCTTCTGTAGACTACGGTTTTGGTAGGCCTAACGTCACAATTTTGGTTGTGACAAAAGTAGAGCTCCAATAATAATTAACTATAAATACTCCTAATACTTAAGTTAATGCTAACATAAGAATGGGATAATGAATGAACATTAACTACATATTTGGGTGCTGAATGTGCTTATATAATGAGTTTTAGGCAAGAAAACAATTAGGTAGTTCACGGGTGTTGAGCATGCTTATATAATGAGTTTTAGAATGTGAATGTACAATGAAAAAATTACTTGTAGTTTTAGTGGTAAAAGAATTCATATTCATTCGATAAAATCTCATAAAAACAAAAACATTCTAATGACATTTCAAAGGACAAATAAAATAGTAAATTCACTAACTATAGTATTTAGGGTTTAATATAAACTCGTCCCAATGTCCCATTCTATCAAAACATAAAAATCTAAAACAAAATAAAAATAAAAGTAAGATCAAGCTCAACTCAATCTTTTATGCTTCTTCTCGTTACTTGTAGTAATAATCAGCCTAAACACAACACAACATAAAACCAAAAGGAAGTGAGATTACATCTAACTACAAACTCGTGGTATAAGCATAAAGTCAGTAAAGCATATTCATTCAATTACCACATCACAAGCAATCACATAATGAGCATCTAAAAAGCACATGAATTGCAGTAATGCACTCTAATTATCACTCACATGTAATATGGTACCAACTCTAATCCAACAAATAATCTAAGGACAAAACTACTTAAACCCGTATAGTTAACCGTACCACTCTAGAATAGCGTTTTCTAGTAGCATGTTAGGTACTATTTAGCTTGCATCAGTGTCTAATAGAACTAAATTTAGTCGTTATTTCAACTATCAAAATAACTAGATTTCCTATGTTTTGGGTAGCATAGGGGCAACCTAGGTTGAATCTTTCAAGGACATGTGATTCTAGTGAATTGTAGTGAAACAGACTGAGAATATGCAAAACTAAGAGTGCAGAATGCAGACTCAGCAAAGTTAAGTAAAATGGGGTTTTGTATACTATATAAGTAGGTGAGAAAGTAAATCTTAACACTCGAGAAGGTAAAGGCAACTACAATTAACGGAACAAATAGTTATCGTATCACTTCCATACTTAGCAATTAAATGGTTTCGGGTTCCGGTTCCTATTATGCATGCAATTCCACACTAACCTATGTCTTAAGACGATTGCCTAACATTCGTTCGTTGCCTATTGAGGGCTTACATGATCGTTGCCTCGAGTTTGGCAAGGATTACGCTCGTGGTTAATGTAGGTATTTATTGATTACCTATAATGTTGCTAGATCAAATCTGATCGACGCCTAACCTAGCATAATCTATTCCTACCATGCGATTGTGACACAAAGCTTAAACCAGAAATTAACAAGAATCACAAACATAAAAGTAAAAGGAAAGCAATCTCATTCATTGATTAACCATTGTAGCGATACATAAAGGTATGGATTCATGGAATGCAGACTTCAACCTCACAGCGATTGTCGTGGCAGAGCTGTAGTGTTCCACCAAAGATGGCCATGTATAGGAGGGTTGAATCATCAGAGTGTGCTCGATACAGATCAGTCCTCTCTAGCAATCGGCCGCTACCCAGACCCTGGTCTTGCTTCTACTCGATCGACTAGATGCCATATTGAAGCACTGTCGAAACATCGATGAATGAAATGAGACTATAGGCTTGGTTGACGAAGAGTATGAATGTGTATGACTTGGTTGTGTGTGGATGCGTAACCAATGAACAAGCTATGCCTCCCTATTTAAACACGTTTAAGCTAATTACTCTATAACTAAATTAATAGAAATAACGGTCATAACAGAAATAACTAACTTTACGACCATTAACTAATTCCTAATTGAGCATGTGCTAATTCCTATTTAACCACGTGCTTGATTTCGCTTGGAGCGGATCTGGTCTTGATGTTGGGAGGGATCCAAACGGATGGGAGTCAACATTCGGTTTGGAGTTGGCATTCGGTTTGGAGTCGGCATGTGGATAGGACTTGGATACGGAGTTGGCCTTATCTGGCCAGGACGCTTTCGGATTCAACTGGGCCGACTTCGATCTTTGGAGTTGGCTACATCCGGCTGGGACAACTTCATCTAGCCAGGATCAATTCGGCCTGGAGAGATTTGTCTGGCGGGGACGACTTCATCGGTCGAAGTTGACTTTGTCTGAACTCTAGTTTGACCTGCAAAATGAGATTATTCTTTTTGTTAGCTAAAATCCGCAAATTAGCATAGATTTGTATTTTCCCTATTTTTACCTTGAAAATCTGAATCTTAGCTAATACATGATTTTTAACTACTAATTAGAGTCTATTCTACACATCTTAAGACCTTATAGGGTGTTTAAAATATGAATTATTAGACCCTTACACTTACTTTTTACACTCTTGGGCAAAATCGAGAAGAAATCATTAAGGAAAACTTTTGAAAAAACAATTGATTACGAGAGGAAGATATGTATTTAAATGAAATCATTAAGTGATAAAACGGACTAAGCATACATTCACCCCAAATTCAAGATATCCAACAATCTATGAAAATATTTTCTCCACATCCAAAGCGAATAAGCAACATCTAAAATTCAAAGAGCAACAAAAAATGATAGAGTCCTCACTAGGTATATGCTCTCATTCTCTCAAGTGTTTTGGGTTTGTGTTTACACTCAAGCATCTTATGTTACTAAGACTTACCAAGTTTTGACTAGCCTTTAAGTTTTTACAACTTGAACATACATGCATTTACGATCAATAGGACTTTTGTCAGGGTTGTAACATGGCCATGGTTAAGGTGGGATATAAGGAAGGTAAAGTGAGTTTCAATAACCAAAGGGGAGAAAGGAGCAATGGGGAATAAGCCTTATAAGCACGGAGATTGGCTCCCCAGATACTACCTACTTTTTATTTTAAATACACATCCAAATGGTCTATTTTTTGCCTTTGTATTTTTTTTTTCTTTTCTCACTTTTGTATTTTCCTTTTTTGGACTTTTTAGGCCTTGGGCTGCATTTGCAACCATTTTGCTTTTTGTCACCTTTTCTTTTTCATCCACCATTTTTCTTTTTATACCCTTTTTCTTTTTATTTCAACAACCCAATTTTTCTTCCAACATACATGAGCCTCACTTGGTACAACTACTTTGAAGTACCTCTCACTCCACAATGCCTTGGAGTATCACCCCCACACTTATTGTGGGAACCTACTCCATAAACAATTTCAAAGCTCCTTTGACCCCCAAGGTTGAGGTGGATCATGGTTTTTCGACTATTGGGCTTGTAATGAGCTACCATATAAAAAAGGATGGTTTTATAGGCTCAAAGGGTTAAACAAAGGATTCATTGCAAGGAAGGCTTATTTGGTTAGTAGAGCTTTGCAAGAAAGAAGGCCTAGATCATATCATTATTACATGTGAGACAAGAAGTATAAAAAGAGTCAAGGTAAAACCTAGAGTAATCTATCAACATAGATGCAACATCACATAAGAAAATAAAAGAGAATGACAAGATGAAAGCCATTACTATATACAAGGCTCAAATTCTTACTTGGTTTAATTTGCTCTATCACTAATGGTTTCAACTTTAATTTTCAGTCACTTAACGGTCTCTGAATGCAAAATTTCCTTTCATGTCAAGTTTGAAAAAATCTCTTATCCAAGATTATTTATTACCCTTCATGTTCTATTCAACCTAAAAAAATTTATTTAAATTTTTGAAACATTTCTCAACAATCGAGAAAACAAAAAAACAAAGAAACAGAAAATTTAAAACAAATAACAGAAAATGAAAAAAAAGATTAAAAAAATGAAAACAAAGAAAAAACAAAAACAAAAAAACAACACAAACCAGAGTCGACATAGATCGGCACAATATGGAACAGAATTAGACGCGGACTCAAACAAAACAACAACACCTTGGTTGGAGTCGGTAAAAATAATCACAAAAAACAACACATACAAAAATAAGCAAAGCAAAGAAACAAAAACACTCCTCCCGACTACATTACACCCCTCCCCAGCACTTAAATGATGCATTGTCCTCGTGCATACGAGCTATAAGGAATATGGGAATTTCTTGAGTGTTTCTTCTAGGATGGTCTGCTTGCTTGGACTCTAGGTTACTAGAGTCAGGTCCGACTTCCAACTGACTTTTGGATTAAGGGATCAACTTCCTGTGTCAGTTGAGTCAGCCTCGACTCCCTCGGGTTGTTGGAGTTGGTCTCACCGCCTCCAAAGTTGATATAGTCGATCTCAGCCTCCCCTTCCAGGTATGTTGGAGCCTGGCCTCAGCCTCTTCTTGTCTCTAAAGTCAGACTCAACTCCCTTATTGTCTTTGGAGTCGAACTTGGCTCTCGTCGCTTGCGGAAATGGGACCTCGGCTATTACAATTGTTGCTACCTTGACTTCCAGGTTACTCCCGGCTCACTGTGTCGGCATTGTGAAGGTTTCATCGGGGAGGCACTCAGTGTTCCATCACTCCAGGGTTGCACATCGAGAAGGCACCCAGCCAAGTTGACTTCATCTGACTCCAATTTGACATGCAAAATGAAATTACTCTTTTTTGTTAGCTAAAATCCGCAAATCAAGATGATTCAGATTTTCCTATTTTTACCTGAAAATCTGGAATCTTAGCACACGTGATTCTTAACTACAAATTAGAGTCTATTCTACCCATCTTAAGACCTTATGAGTGTCTAAAAATATGAATTATCAATGTCCTAACTCATATGATTAGTCCACGACCATTGAGATTTGTAATTACAAGAATAATTAAATTTAATTTTAATGAAAACGATTATTCAAGTAAGTGCCATCGACTCTTTTTTCAATGTGGTGACACATCTTTAGGACAAAACACTAATTGAACCTAACTTTTGAGAAACATAAGACTTTTCGTCACTAGATATTAAATCCCTTTTAACTAAGGTTTAATCAAACCCCCTTCATCCAATGGACAAACAAACCCCAATGACCATGGGTAATAAAACCCTTTAACCTTTGGACTATAAGATCCTAGTGATGAAAAAAAAAAAAGGACATACCTAAAAACTATATAAGGCCACCTTTGATTGATTTTCAAACCATTTTGGTTGGTCTTCACATTGCATTTTAAATCGCCTCCCTACCAAGTGCTACTCCCAATTATTGTTGAATCCTTTTGGTAACCCAACAAAGGGAAGGTTTCTAGCTTATTTTTCTCTAGGTTTGTATGTGTTAATTGATTTTTATATGTGTTATCTAATTAGAATCGTTATAGGGATAGATTGAAGGTTGAAGTTATTTTTTAAGTTTTGATCCTTGCATGAAATTTTGGATAATGATAATGATCTTCGCTTGCATGTTGGTTTTTGTTGATGAATTTTCGTCTGTTGTTATGTTGATCTAGTAGTTGTTGTAATGATTACATGAAGTTTTAGTTGAGTTTTGATGAATTTATAGTCTCCATGAATCTATTTTAGGGATTGTTGGACAAGTTCATCACTCATTGGGTGAATTCTTATTTTTGGGTTTGTTGAAGGCTTGCCGAAAGTGAGGGAGATTTCGATGAGCGCTTGAAAATTTGGGTAGATTTTTGGGAAAATATAAATTTTACTTGACGACTTGAAGACTTGTTTGGCGAAATTTAAGAACACATGAACTTTATAAATGATCACTAAAGCAAAACCTAGAAAAACTTGGGAGAAAACTAGAAAATGATGAACTCCTAAGAAACTTGAGGTTTGCTTTGTTAGAGAGGATATTGAGAACCTAGAAACACATAAACTTATTAGGGCAAGTCTTGCTTTTTCCTAAAGCAAATACCCTAGTGCAGGAAATTGAGGGGCTATACATGGCTCCTACCGGGTGAATGAACATCTTCGTTGAGGGAGAGATAGGGATGAGATATTGCTTTGGGCTTTATTTGCTAACAAATAAACCCATTCATTAAGTGATTAGGATGAGAGTTTTAGGGAGCTCAGGGCGTCCTCTACCGGGCAAAGAGGATACCTCGTTGGATGAGTAAGGATGAAACTTAGTGGTTGAAGCCATTATAGCTTGCCTATTAGGACTAAACTAGATAGGAACTCTTTTAGGCTTAATTCCTTAGCAAGAGTACCATGTACCTAAGAGTCACTATCGCTACGGGTAAGATTCGGTCACAGACGCCCATTTGTTGGAAAAATCATATAGTAGTGAGAAGACTTGTCATTCTTGAAAAATAACTTTTCACCCCTTGAATAATAATACTTCCTAAAAAATCTAAAATAAAAGATATAAACACATATTCGGGTAAGATTTGGTAAAAAGACTAAAGTGAAATTTTAATGGTTGAAATTCATAAGACTTAAAATGCTATTATCCATGAATGACTAATAAGCATGTTGTTAATGATGTTGGGAATAACTTTCGCCCTACTCTTGATGATTGAAAATCTAAAAATTTCACTTTAAAAGACAAAAGTGAAAATTTTAATGATTGAAATTCATAAACTTAAAATGCTATTATCCATGAATGAGTTGGATAGTGCATGTTGTTGTTGATGTAGGGAATAACTTTATTTCTATTCTTGAAGAAATTTGTTATTGAACCATTTCTTGTCATGTGCTTTGTGAATTTATTTATGGATGCTAAAATAAGTAGGAATGTACGTTGTTAGCTACCATAGAGCTTTGGATTGGGCGATTCAAGGTTCAAGAACTTAGTGCTGAAAGGAAGATGAGGTAACACTAAATGTCCTAGGGGATAGTATGGGTGAGCGAATTCCATAAATGGTCTTAGTCCTCGCAAACCTTGACTATGGTAATTCATGCACATATACATCTATCTCAATTGATATCCTTTGTTAACTTCACATGATAATGTTCTACTTTCCTTAACGATAGATGGTTAAGGAGTGTAAAAATGATCATTTGGCTTTTATAGAATCTTCATGGAGCAGTGATATGTAAGACTGGTGTGCATATATGTCGATGTATGAACCTATATGAATATGTATAGCTATGAATGATCATCAGAATTTTATGGAGCTTAGACTTGGTGTTGAAAAAAATGTAGGGTCCATTATCCAAGACTAATAAAATGATATGTATGTTGTTTCATATATTCATGTAAGTATTCTGATTGCTTTACCCTTATGTCTATTTCATATGTGCAAGTGATGACTTCAAACAACATGTTCGTTGAGTAGATCCGAGGCCACACAAGGGTGGAACACAATCCACCAATCAATCTGATATTTAGTGAGGTAATTCAAGGGCTTGGATGATTGATCTCGTGCTTTAGTAAGTATGGTACTATAGCAAGATGATAACGAGTACATGCCAATGGTCATAACATGGTTCATTATCACATTTTAAACTTACATTGAGCATCTAGCTTTTAACGTAGTCATGTAAAGTGACCTACGCGACTTCATGGCGAGCCCATCGGGGAACAATAATTGTCATTTCTTCGATTTTGGTCCACGTCCTTGCCACTTTAGGGATTGCTCCTTTGAAGATCTAAGTATGATGGAACTTCTTCTTCTTTATCCTAAATCACGATCAGCTTGTATGTTCCATTGGTTTTAGTTAAATAATTCATTTCGAGTGTTTTGATGCATTTCCATCCCTAATTGTTTTTTATGTATATGTTTTTGGCAGGTTGTTATAGGCCACCAACTTCAAGTTCTTGATGTTCTTTTGTTTTCTTTGGAAGTATAATGCTAAACGGCATAAAGTTTTTTTAATCCAAAATGATTAAATAAACTTAACAAATGTATATGATGATTATGAATTTCAGTTATCTCCACCTAAAAGTATATACATGTACTTATGTTTATGCTTAATGTTGTTTTGATATGTTTCATGAAAATGAAAAGTTTATATACTTATTTCATAATTAAACTAATACAAGGTTTTACTTTAAATCAACTTTCACATATTAGTTTCATATCGTTAGAATTGTGACTTAATAAGTTGGTAAAGGATTTTCGCACCAAGTAGTCCTAAAATGTTAGTTTCATGTCAAGTTAGTAATCTTCATCAGGTTAGGTTCAGCTTCCTTTACACCTTAGTTTCCTTAAATTATTCATTATACATAAATCTCTTATTACTCCTTTAGAAATTGGACCATTGAGAGTCATGCTCACGTTTCACAAGCTAAGCAATTCATCTTACAACCTTTTATACTTGGCTAGGACCATTCTTGCCTCTCATAGGTTAGGTCATTCACTTGACAAATGTCACTTGGGCCTCCATCATCATTGTAGGATAGGTCACTCGTCATAATGACTTATCTTCAAGTGGTGTGCTCCCCGGATGTATGGTTGTACATGGTGGTGTTGGTATCAGCACAAATAATGCTCCTCTTGAGCACGATTGTGCTCCATAATAGCAACTTAGGGCGTGCATGCTCACATTGAGCATGCATGCTCCTATCTACATTCTAGCATAGGTGTGCTTATCATTAGACTGATCATGCTCAACAATTAACATTTGTTCAGTTCAGTACGAACATACTCATCAATATATGTATATTGCAAAATTCTAAATTTTGCCCTAGAATTCGTTTTATAGGGGAAACCTAATGGTTTTTTTATGTCATTCTAAATTTAACCAATTTCATAACAATTAACATAAAAATTACTTCTTAATTTAGAGTTTAATCTCCTTTCAAAGACACTGAAACATACAATTTTAATAATAATCAATACTAATCCAATGAGTTCAATCTCTTCAAAGGACTAAGGCATACAATTTATTATAGGTACATGTACAATTTAATAAACTAATCAGTGGAGTTCAACCTCCCTTGCACTCCAAAACATGCAAATTTAGAAGTTCTAAGGTCAACACTTTTACTCACAATATCCTCCTTCTTGTTGCTTTAGTGTTTTCTATTAGGTTCTCCTTCTTGATCTTTCCTTCTTGTTGCTTTAGTATTTTCTTTTAGGTTCTCCTTCTTCATCTTTTTATAGAAGGCATTCGACATTTTAGGAACTTTGATTTTGACTTAAAAGGGTTGACTCCCCTTTTAAAGTTTTTCCTTGAAATAGGCCTTGCTACTTTACTCTTTAATAGCCTACAAGCAGCATAAACATGCTTTTTTGAAGAATGGGTGTGCTTTACTTAAACTTGTTCATGGGTGTTCTCACCTTTAAGCATGGTTGTGCTTACTTGGGATGAGCATGCTTTCTAACTACAACAAAGTACCAAAGTCCTATTTTTCTCAATTTTACTTACAAAACCCCATTCTTAGCCTAAGACTTATTTTTCCAAAATATACTTTATCAATTAGTGATAAAATATGATCCAAGCACTCATGTATTTGCATTAGATAATTACAACAATAATAATAATACCAATGAAAATCAAGGTGTTACAAAGATGACGTGTGTAGTTGTCACATAATGGGGATACACCATCATATACTTAATGTGCTAAGTCTTTTGTTGTTTTAACATTGTCATGCCTGGCCATAACATGACTAGGATATGCCCCCAAAATAGTTTTCTTCAAGTTGACGTTATCTCTTTGTAGCATGATACCTATTTAAGATGAACGCCGTGTTTATGGTTCACTTTGTCACAACATTATTGTGTATGCTTGCTTGGTATGTTTCTAGGATGGTGTTTGCCCCTTAGTTGAAGTCATCACGATTAGCAACATCGACTTCTCATAAGGTTAATATATGGCTATGCTTTTGGTTTCTTTCTAAACTAGCTCAAAGATATGTGTCACATTGCAAGATGTGGTTGAACATGCAATTTTTGACAATTATACGATGTTTAAAGAATTGCCAAATTGATTTTGATTTTGAATTTTGTCAGGTGATATAAAAAAGGTGTAAAACCCTTGGAAGAGTCATTGTTTTGCATTTTGTCTTAATTTTAGGATTTAATTTTGTTATGATTTGTGACAATCTTCTTTACATTTTAATGTACTTTGCGAGGTTTTTGGTAGCTCGCATTACTTCAACCAGTTCTCTAAATCAAGTAACTTTCTAATTGTTTTTTTATATTCACTAAACATTTTTCTTTATTCTTTACATTTTGTATGTTTTACTTGAGATGGTTCACTTTACAAGACAGTTGTTGCAAGGCCCTCACTTTGATGTGGTGATGGTGATGACACTATCATTAATCTTGACACGTTAATGTCTTAATAAAGTCCTTCAATTTTATTAAATCTCTATAAATTTCAAGCTTCCATGTTTTGAATTATTTCAAATTTCAAAATTTTATAATTAAGCTTTTGAAATTTGTACTCTTTATTATAAATTAGAATAAAATATATAATGTATGTTATCTCAATTTAGACATTGCCAATATTTATCGTAGAATATGAAACAAACTAATTGTTAACTAATTTCTAACTAACTTCTAATTAAATTTTTTTATTGGATGGTATGACTCTACCTCATGGTGGTTAAACACTTTTTTTCTTTTACTTATGCTCTTTTAATGGTTAAGTGAGTTTGTTTTTGTTAACTGCAAAGCTTTGGTTGTAGCTAATGGTTAAATTTTGCTTATTTCGCTGGATCTTTTTAGTCATTATTGCTTTTAGCTAATGTATTTCTCCGACATTTTTTATTGTATTTCCTCTATTTTGATTGGTCCTTGTATTGTTCATCTAAGTTCAAAGTGTTTGTGAACACCTTCCAGCTTCATTTAAGACTATTAGAGATATAGCTAATTGGAAGTTAATTAGAAATTAGTTAGTTATTAGTTAATTTCATATTTGTATATAAATCATGTAATGTGATAATGTATTTCATATCTTTTATTTTAAAATACAATATATTTTTTAGCTTAATTATCTTCTCTCTCTCTCGGCCTAAATTATGTTTAAAGAATACACGATGTTTGATTTTTGAATTTGAATTTTGTTAGGTGATGCCGATTAAAGATGTAAAACCTTTGAAGAGTCATTGTTTTGCATTTTGTCTTAATTTTAGATTTAATTTTGTTATGGTTTCAGGGCAATCTTCTTTACATTTTAATGTACTTTTGAGATTTTTTGGTAGGTCTGCATTACTTCAACTGGATTTCTCTCATCATCAGGTAACTTTCTAATTATTTCTCTTTTTATGTTCACTAAACATTTTTCTTTATTCTTTACATTTTTGTATGTTTTAGCTGAGATGGTTCACTACAAGATAGTTGTTGGGTAAAGACCTCACTTTGATAATGGTGGTGATAGTGATGACATTGTCATCAATCTTCGCATGTTGATGGACTTTAGTTGTTGGAGTTTAACCATCTCAAGGAAAGTGAAGAGCCTTTGTCACCATACATAAGATTGCAATGTCACCTTATGTAGTTCAGGCCTATCAAGATGGACTGTAGTTAGAAGAACAACCATCTCGGTGAGAACGAAAAGACTAATAAAATAATATATAATACTATTAATATTAAAATTAATATTACTAAGTATGTAAATAAATACTATACTAAAGATCAAAATTACACATATGTTTATTAATATTAAAATTAAAATTAATAAATATAAATTAATAATTTATACTAAGAGCAAAATTATACATATATTTATTATGGTACTAAATATTATTTATATTTTTGGAACCATTAATAAATAAGCTTTTTATAATATTTTAAATATATTTAGAGTTATTTGTTCTTCAATTATTAATAATAATTCATGTCATTGATAGATTATACAAAAAAAACTAATTTGCATTTAATTATTGAAAGAGCATAAAAAGTAATCTATAGTAATTATTTACTATTATTATAACATTAAATTTGTTCCCAGGGACTCACTAGGTTCAAGCCTGTAGGTTCAAATTTACTGAAATACTTACAAACAAGATTTCTCATATGAGCAATAAGACTCAAACTCATATTTTTTAGGGCATGCGCTTGATTCTTACAAACTATACCAATATTTGTTGGTATTATATTGACATTTAATTAATCATTGAATTCCTTTTAGTCAAGTTTTTTTAGTGAATTATGTTTACTTAATTTTAAAATTAAGCACATTTGATTCTACATTAATTTTTTTCACATCACCTACAAACTCTATGTTTTACTTAAAATTTTATTTAAATTAATTAATTTATTTTAAATATTCTTCTACTTAAAACTCACAAACTGTTTTTCCTCTAAAACAACAAACTGAAACATTAAATTTTTACCTAGAATAGAAATCTTTTCCTCTTCAAATCTTAAAAGAGTTTATTATTTATGCACTTTTACACTGTTAATTAATATGTAATTAGGTTAAAAATAAAAAATATGATATATATGACTTTTTAAGATAATTATTATAAAAAGTTAATAAAATATGATATATTTTAATTTATGATTAGATAACAATATAAAATGACTTTTTAATGTCTTAATGAAGTCTTTCAATTTTAATCTCTATAAATTTCAGGCTACCATGCCTTTAAAATTATTTCAAATTTCAAATTTTTCATAATTAAGCTTTAAAATTTGTACTCTTATATTATAAATTAGAATAGAAATATATAATGTGTTATCTCAATTAGACATTGTCAATATTTATAAGAGAATATGAAATGAAACTAATTGTTAATTAATTTCTAATTAACTTCCAATTAAATTTTTTTTATGGTGATGGGTATGACCTCTACCTTATGCTGGTTAAACATTTTTTCTTTCTTTTTACTTATGCTCTTTTAAGTGATTAAGTGAGTTTATTTTGTTAATTGGAAAAACTTTGTTTTGTAGCTAATGGTTAAATTTATGCTTATTAGCTTTGGATCTTTTAGTCATTATATTACTTTTTAGCCAATGTATTTTTTGGCATCTTTTTTTATTGTATTTTCTTCTATTTTGATATGTCCCCTGTATTATTCATCCTAAGTTCAAAGTGTTATGAACACCTAAGTTCAAAAGTGTTATGAACATCCTAAGTCCTTGTATTTTGTTAATGACTTATTCTTTTTAATCTACTTTCTTTTATCTCTATATCTATACTCAATTTCAATAATTTTAAAAGAAATTGTCAATAACTAAAATATCAAAATATATATCACAATTCAATCTATTCAATGTAAATTCAAGATATATTTATATATTTATTTATTATATATTTTAATTATAATATAATTTATATGTCATAAAAAATGTTATAAATTTTAGTTATATAAAAATAAATATATATCTGGTATATTACAAGTTAAAACACTAATTTAGATAAAAGAAAATAACAACCGGAAGACTTTAGGCGGAAAACAAGTTGATAGTAATGTCAAAATTTTTCTTAATTTAGAAATAGAAAAATTAGTTGAAAATAAAGACCAAAATGATCCAGAGTCTAAATTCTAATGACTACAAGTATAATAAAATTATTATATCAATAAATAAAATATAAAATCCTGTTTTATGGTTGAAATAAAATTTTATTCTTACATTTTCGAACTGTCGCTCACTTTGTTACCTATACAAAGTAACCTAAAATTGATTCTTATGAAAAAATATTTATAAATTGAGTTTTTTAATCAATAATTTAAATATATTTATTTCCTAAATTATATTTTCTCGTTTTAAAATAGTGAAATTCAATTAGAAAAAATGTATAACTTATTCCACATACCACTTTTATTTTGATCTTTATGTATAGAACACTCTAATATCATTACAACTTCAACAAATAATGAGAATATACAAATATAAGGAGCCTCCGAGAAAATGTTTTTTATTCTTTATTTTTGATCTTTAATTATAAAAATGCCCTTTATTATTATTTAAATATTCATATCAAAACAATAAAAATACTTTTCATTATTTGTTATACAGATTTCAAAAAACAAAATAAAATAAAAGCAATTAACGTAATATTTTTTATAATTAAAAATAAGAATATTTTGATGAGTACTAATAACTTACTCTCTATTACACTTTTTTTAAATATATTCTTTATTACTCGTTAAATTTGTTAAAACTAAAAATCACGGGTAAGGTTTTTAAATATGATATGAAACCGGCAAAGTTATATAATTTTAAATAAATTTTAATTAATAATAAATAGTGTAGTTATTTTTCATTGATCAGGAGCAAAAATGCATTAATATTATAAATTCTTTATTCATGTTCGAACACATAAAAATATCATGTTGAACCACTTATTGTATAAATTAATTAGTCATCAATTATACGAAGTTCGACTTGAGAACCTTCAATGTTGATAACATTTAAATAACTCGTAATTTTTTCATTAAAAACTAAAAGTGAAAATGGTTTCAAGCACGGTTTCATTTTTCAAATCATAAGAGACGAAACGTGCGTGCAATCAATGTGATGTTTAGATATATTTTTTTAATTTTATTTTGATGGTAAATGTGATGTTTAGATTAAAGTTATAGTAATAATAGACACGGTTGCAGGAAGCGATGGTTGACGGCTAGCGTTAGTGTCAATGTTATGTTAACAACTGATCCATATGTTATCCAAAGACGGCTGTCTTTTCCTCCCACCCACTTGCAAAAGAGAGAGAGAGAGAGAGAGAGAGAATATTAGTATCAAAATATATTTCAAATAATTAATGTTATTTGTTTTTTCTATATACTATAATTTGGGTAATTGATTGGATACAGAATCTAGTGGTAGAAATGTGTTTTGACATCCACAAAAAGATGTTAGTTTAACCATAGCTGCCCATTGTTTTTGGGCATAAATAAATAACTGTTTTTTCCCATGTTCTCCATTTATTACCCATCAACTGTTTGTTGAAATTGCCTCAAAGACAAAGTAGTACAAGGCTGGGGATCCCTTTGAATATAGAGCATAATTGAGGTGGGTGAGGTGAGGTGAAGAAGAATTTGTTGGGGCAAGGAGGGGAAGAGAGGACCTACCCACCTACCCACCACATCCTTCAACATTCATCACCACCCATAGCCACAATCCCTTTTAATCAATCTCCTTCTGTTCATGTGCACACCACCAAGAATTGTTGTCCTTTGGCCTTGTTTTGTTTCCCATTTTCTTGGGAGTGTGGACCAGTAGTGCCTCAATTGCAACTACCACTGATCTGTTCTAGGAACAAAATATTCCCATAACAAGATTTATTATTCAATTGCCCAAGAGATTCTTGAGATATGGATCTTTGCATCTAGACTTATCTTCATCTTTGCTCCTTTTTTTTTTTTTCATTCTTATCTTGCCAATCCCATTTTCCAGGTGTCAGAAAACCTGATACAGATCTTGGTGCCCCACCCTTTTAGCTTCCTGGCTTCAGCTCCTTCACAGGACCCATTGCTATAGATTCAATCTTTCATTGAATGACAGCTGTTAACTTTGTCTGTACGGTTGTGTTCCTTTTGTTGTTGGAAGCCAATAAAGGGAGAAAACTGTTTCAAAGGCTTGTTTAATCTTTTTGAGTTTTTCTTTCTTTGCTATTATACATAGTAACATAATAGTGGTACAAGCTTTCAAACCTTTCAAGTCAAGGCAATTTCCACCCAAGTTCGTCGGTGTGCCTTGTTCAAACTTTGGCGTAAGGAGGCCCACCATTGGGGTTTTGGTGGGGTTTCTTTGAACCAAAAAAAAACCCATCTTTAAAAGGTGTTTGAAGATTCCAAATTTGCTTCAGTTTGGGTTAAATAGTGAGGTTTCTTCTTATAAGCTATTGCCTTTCCCAATTGGCCCACTTACTCTATCTATAGTCAGCCTCTCTCTCTTATCACATATGCCAAATCCAATTTTGACCTGTAAAAGAATTTTTATTCTAATGCTACTTTACTTCATCACTTGCATCTCCTTCTTCCTGTTTTAAAGTCCCTCCTTCTCAAACCACTCCCATCATGGGCAACTGAGATGAGGCTTCCCTTTTTGTTTCTCGAGGGTTGTCTCTGAGAAAAAGTCTCCAAGTTGTTCAGGAACCGCTTTTGGCTTTTTCTCTGTCAAATTCCTGCAGGAATGTCTCTGGTTGAAAGAGTCTGACTTCAAGAGTAGAGAATGTTGAGAACAGCCATGACATGTCAGTGTTGGACTTGCCTGAGTTTGGTGGATTGCATTCTTGAAAGGCTTCCCCTCTGCACTCTGTAAATGGCCCTGTTTGCCGCTCCTTGAGGGAGAGGTGTGTAAGTGACCACCTTTGGGAGAGGCATGAAGCAGAAGTGGGGTAGATTATTTTCTTGCCTCAGGAGTGGAAATGGCATGTTCTTCCAAAAAGGAATGTTGGGGGTCTTAAACTTGTCAGGCAAAGGGGCTTGATGAGATTTATGTCTCTTCATTGGCCTTTGCAATGGATCAAACCAAGGTTTGATGCAAGTAATAGCCCCAAGCAGAGAAGCTCTTTTGCCTATTGACTCAGTCATGAACTGGTATCTTGCTCTTGAGTCTGCAGCAACTTTGGTTTCCCTGCTCAGGTCTATAACCGTGAGGTATGTAATATAGAGTAAACCCTTTTGTTGTAACTTTTCTATTGAAAATTTATATCTACCTTGCTAGCTTCTAGTATAAAACCAGTTGCTTGAGTTTCAATGGAACACAGTGGGTTGTGTTTTCTCACAAGTTACATTTTTGCTGTTGGTTGTGTAGAATGGTCATGTTGGATTCATGTTATCTTGCTACGATGCTGAACTTAGCTATGATCCACGAACTGATACCTTCCAAGCCAGGTAATTGCATGATTGTAGTGCTCATATACATATTGTGTCAATTCATTGAGTCTATCTGTACATATGTTCATTGGTTAGTCTTGTAGATTTGACTAGCAAGTTTGAAGAGTTTTTAAGGAAAGCATAGGAGGAAAGTAAAATGAAATTTAGATCTGATGGCCTAATTATTGATTTGTTGCCTATTATAGGTATCCTCCCCATGGAAGAAGGGCAGATGCTAGAGAATGGCATCCCATGGGAAAGGCTAAGAGCACCTCCTGTTGATACTTCTCCGCATGATCTTCATATCTCTGAATGTTTAAATGATTTGCATCGGGTGATCAGATAGAGATTCAGTGGAGGAGAAACAAAGAATTTCCTTATGGTTTTGTTCCTTCCTCCAACATCTTTCTATTTTTTCTTTACATTAATTCTACTAATTACTTTGGCTGGTATAAGGCCCATTTTAAGTTTTTACCAAACATAGAAGAGCATTGCTACATCTGCAGGATCATACCTATATCAATTAACAGAGTCAAAAAAGGGCAGTTGAGACTACTTTTGAGTCTTCAATATAAAATGATTACCTTTTTTCTTAATTGTCCATTTTTTTTACACCCCTTGTGATAAGGTTTTAATATTGACAACTCATTTTGTACAATATTGACATTCTTCTGCTGTTCCTTAATCTTTTATACCTTGATTAATAGAAGAGCCTTTGTATATTTCATATTAGAAGTATATGATTGGAATTATTATATTAAGCTAAAATGAATTGCTGCATGACAGATGCACCTTTATGGCAGGTTGGTGGTATGGTGTTGTAGGCCACTTGAGTCATGCAATGAGAGTGAAAAATTATTGTTGCTGCTATAGTAGTGGTGAGTTAATTTGAATTTCTTTTTGGATGATTGTTATTATCAATCATTACTTTTTCTTGGTTATAGTTTTTTATCATCAATAATTCAGTTCATCATCTTTTCCTCCATCTAGCAAAAATAGATTATATTCTGGGCCCTTAGTATGATTGATTGTCTAGTGGATCAGTGAAAGGACAAATCTCCAGATTTTTTGAAAAAATGGTCATTATTCTGAGTTCTGTTTTATTTGATACAACTTAAATAGTGATTAAAGATACAAAATGGAGGCTAAAGGAAGATGATGCCTAGAAATTTTGAAGACAGAAATTAAGTATAGATTAAAGTTTTTTCTGTTTTGTTGATTAATATATTAGATTTTTATAATCAACAATTATTATTATTATTATGGAGGTTATAAACTGAAAAATTGACATGCATGTGTAGTTAGTTTACTTAGACAGACCAGACCAGACCACAAGTTTGGCTAGGTTTCTCTCTGAATTCTAATATATCTAAACATGGACCACCTGCTATGCTATTTGGTTGGTCCCCAAGACATATCATGGTCAGTATGTCATCAATTCCACCAACACATTGATAATTTGTGTCTCAGTGGATACATTTATGGGCAACTATGCTAAGAACTCGATTCCTTTTTAGGTTGTTTCAACTCTAGTAGGAATTTTTTTGCTTTTGGGACTAACATGATTATTATAAGCTTGCAAACACTTCTTTTTTTCTGATCTTGTTAATTATAACAGAATGACCCACCACATCCTTCTAAGGTATCCTTGTGACATTTTATATCACATTCAATAACAATAACAATAAAAGTAGGAATATTAATAAAAAATAGCACTAATTTTAAAATTATGCTTCAGTAAACAAATTCAAAGTGCTTATAAAATATGGGGTTAGTTGCCTTGTGTTGATAAAACTTTGTTTTGGCATGAACTTTGAGGAATGAAATTCAACAAACTTGTGCTCTTATTAAACTGTAGTTCTTTAAGTCTTTCACTTCTTGGATGAAAATTTTAAACTAAAAAGGCTGCAAACATAAATACTGGTAGCAGTAATAAACAACTAAAATGATGTTGAAGGATTGGGATTTTTATCTTATTTCCTATCCCTGAGAGGGGTTTCTTGAGATTCAAACATAGTTTATTTAAAGGTAAATGTGTTGGTTGCAGACACTGTGGTGCTAGAGTTCAATCATTACACTCCTGGCTCACGATGGAGGCAGACCACTATCAGTAGGAAAGACCATGGGAGGGAAATGAAGCTGATGGCTTTTATGGTGGCATAAGAAAGATTAAAGTGAGGCTGAGATTGCCATTTGGAAACGCCTTTGGCCATCTGAAGTCTTAGATTAGTAGGTACTGGATCTGATCAAATTCTCCACCAATTAGCATGATTCCAATATAGCTTTTTTCTCTGCAGCAACTGAAGCATTGACTGGTTCGGCATTATACATGGCAATATACAACCTGAAGTGGACTTCAGATATTTAGGCCAACCCTATTTTCTTCTGTCCTTTGTCACATTTTTTCATGAGAAATTTTATGCATATTCATGTGGTTTCCCTCATTGTAAATTGCTCATTTACGCACAAATGTAGAATATTCATTCCACTATATATAGAATCTAGCTGATAATATCAAATTAGTAGCTTTGAACTCACATAGCAATACAGCTTCCATCCCAATGAATGAAAATGTAGTTCAGGCATTATGTATGTACAAACAGTTCTTTAACTATATGCATATGCTCGCTCCTTTGGACACTGAATTTTCTTCTTGTTATGTGTTTTGGTGGAGGTATACATCCTCAGTGCCATTTATAGGTCATTTAATGTTGGCCATATTAGCTGTGTGGGGTTATTGTTTTAAAATAGTCTTAAACAGACATAACAAAATTGATGTGCTAACATCAAATGGAAGCTGTATGTTTTAAAAAATTGACACGGCTATTAAATGAGAGCTGCATGTTACTGTGAGAGTACCTAAGAATCTCTCATCTGGGTAAGTCATACATGAGTTCTCTTCTTTGGTCCAACAGAGAAAAGAGAACTTGATATTCAACTCACATTTCAAAAGAAAGGTACGTACTGGAGAAAACCAATTTCTGAATTCATTGGTATAATGAGCTTACAATCAGAAAGGGTAAGTATGTTTAACCCAAAAGAAAATGAATCTAACTATAATCAGCATCATTTAGTTAACATACTCTATCATGACATGGAGACATCAGATGAAGGGTCTTGGTTTGTACCATGTCAAAAGTCATTTTGGTCATGTCACCAGTTGTTTTTATCTTTGTAATAATGAAATGATTGCAACAGTGTTCTGAGTTATTCAAGAATGTCAAGAATGCAGGCTTCTTCAATATATTAACTATAGCTTATATAAGCACTTGCTTTTACCCATGTGTGCATTCCCAAAGGGATTTCATTATGCTCTCGCTACCTTTTCCTACCACAAAAGCCATCTCTTTCAAGCTCATCTTTCTTTCTATACATAGCAAGTTTGGATAGATAAGGTTCCTAGCTCCAAAAGGCTTTTCATTGCTCTCTCTCATCTGAATTGTGCGATAGATAGAATATTTGAATAGTAAATAATCAATTTAGTCTTTAAATTTATAATGACCAATCAAATAAGTTCTTAAAATTAATAAAGTAATAAAATAGTAATTGAATTTGTACATTATCAATCAATTTAGTCTCTAAAATTATAATAAGTAATTAAATTGGTATTTGAAATCAATTTAGTTCTTGAAATTATAATAGTCAATCAAATTGATTTCTAAAATTAAAAAGGCTTAATTGTAATTTATACGTCATAAATTTTAAAATTACAAAATTTTTCATTGATTTTTTTTTCACATATTTTTTACTTTAAGCAAAATTTCTCCCTTTTAAATTTTCACGCATTTTGTCCTCATAAGTAGAATTAAACCAGAAAATGGTAAAAGTGTTAGAATTAATACTTGAATCCTTAATCTCTTCCTCATCCACAACTACTAAAGTAGTTAAACCATTTAGCATATTTTGTTAATTGTACTTTTGATTTCATAAGTATATGTTTATATTTGTATGGAAAAATATTAAAGGTTGAGATAATCAATTTATTTATTAAATATTTTTATTTTAATTATACAAATTTATAAACTATACAAATTTATTTATTCAATTATATATAATTATTTATACATCTTTCACTGTTTATTTGAAGGATAGTTATTTAAAAATAAAAATATTTAACAAAAAAAAATTTACAAGATATTGTATAATTTAACTAATAATTAATTTTATATGGTTTAATAATACATTTTATATTTTATAAATTCATATAATTAAAATAAAATATTTAAAATAAATTTAAATAACTTTCGTATATAAATACATACACTAAGGTAAGAAAAAGTACAATTAACATGTTTATATATTTAAATTAAATAAATCATATGATTTTGTAGTTTTGGTGTTCAGAAAATGAATGAGTCATGAGTTCAAAATCCACTTTACCCTATATTTAGAGGCTTAATTGCAATTGTGGATAAAAATTGTGAAAATTTGAAAATGGATAATATAATTTGTGAAATTATATAAATTTAGGAAAAATGTATAAAAAAAATTAATGGAAAATTTTGTGAAAACTTAAAGTTATGAGGCAAATGTGCAGTGAAGTTTTTATATTTTTAAGGACCAATTTGATTGACCATTACAATTTTCAAGGACTAAATGGATTAATAATTTACAATTTTAGAGACTATTTTATCATTTTATTTATTTAAAGGATCAATTTGACCATTCATTATAATTTAAAGGACTAAAATAATTGATAACATACAATTTCAAACCAATGTACTAGTTTATTAATTTTGAGGACCAACTTGATTAATTATTACAATTTTAGGGACTAAAATGGTGATTCGCTCATATTTGAATTTCTTAGTGTATTCATCAATAATTTTTATCTTTGCAATTCAAATATCACATGAGCTAGGAGAGAGCAATGTAGTTTTTTCCCTTCATCTGACTTTGGTCTTTTCCCTTCTACATTCTTGTCTTTTTGTTCTTTGACCTTCTCCAAAGTTGTCATGAATGGATACTTGAAAATAGGAGCCAATCCTTAGGACATTAGTTATGATGCAATTTAGCATTGGTTCCTCATTTTGTTGCATTTTCATTGTGAAGAAGCTTTGGAGGAAACTTGTGGGGAGTTAGCAAAGGCAGGAATTTACCATGACAAAATAGCTCATCAGAAAATGCCATAGGGAGCCATAGGGAGTAGGGAGTAATGGATCCCCATGCTGCCTTTGAAGCCTTTGGTTCTGCTCTTGCATGTGATAAATGGGTTTTCATCTGTTTAGTTTAATGTTTAGATCACTAAGATAGAAAAGGAAATGTTTAATTATTCATTTGGTCATTATATTTGCATCATCTTTATGTTTAGGTCATTATACATAGAAATCATCTATTTTAGTTCCTATATATTTAAAAAATTTTATATCATTTTGGTTCCTATTGTCAAGTATGATTTAACCCTATTAAGTAAAATTGTCAAAAGTTTTTCTAGTGGTTATTAAATTGTCACAAATTGGTCTCACAAAATAAGAACACATAAAATTTGTGGTAGTATACACTACCAAAAAAATTTGTGATGATTTTATACCATTAATTTCTATTTTATGTAGTTTTATTTAATGGAGTTTAGACACATTTGATGGTACATACCAAAATGATTCAAAATATGCACGAGTGGAGACTAAAATAGATAATTTTTTTACTATGAGGACTAAAACATAAAGATAATGTAAGTACAAACACTAAATGAGTAATTAAACCAAAAGAAAATAAAAAGTCAAAATGAATTGAGTTTTTTCTATAAGTCAACACCAACTTATGCACTTAACTTTTATTGAAATCCTTTCATAGTTTCTCCAAAAGTTATAGTGTAAAAATAGTTGATTTGAACTTCTTTGGAGAAACTTAATTAATTTGACTTTCTTATTTTTGGGTTATCATGTTATAAGTGCGAATTATCTACCAGTTTTGCTAGTGATTAATTTTTGTGAGGGAGCCTAATTGACTCACCTTTATCCAAATACAACTTAAAAATAAATGCATCTCATGGCTATAGCTATAAAAGCAGTAATGTAGGACAATTCATCTAAAAAATAAATATGACCATTTGGTTTTAGGCCATTGAAGGTAATGATAGAAGGAATGGAAAATTTTTATAGAATACGATATGATAACAAAGCTTGGAAACGATCTGGAGTGTGTTGAGCTTTTTGGCTCCTTAAAATGAATGAAATTTGAATTTGTATTACATATATATAAGGAGCATTGATGTCATGCATCCTCCAAATCAATCTTCAAAGCTTAAGCAAAACAAGGATAAGAATGTTCTAACACCAGAAAAGGTAAGTGTTCCTTTCCCCTCATAAAGGATGAAAAGAAAGATGAGTAGTTTGCTAGGATCTTAGAAATATTTAAGCAATTGCACATAAACATTCCTTTTATTGAGATGATACCTAAATGCCTAAGTATGCTAAATTCTTGAAAGAGATCATCTCTAACAAAAAAGAAATTAGAGACATTGAACTAGTGGAACTCAATAAAGAGTTCTTTACCATAGTGCACAATAAGTTACCTCCCAAACTTAAGGACCTAAGGGAGTTTCACAATTCCTTGCACCATAAACAACTCCTATTTTGATAAAGCACTATGAGATCTTGGTGCTAGCATAAACTTGGTGTCCTTTTTGTTTGAGGGAGGCAAGAGCCTTAGCTTACTAACATCTCTCTTTAGCTTTCAAACAAGACCATAGCTCACCCTAGAGGGGTAATAAAGGATGTACTCATGAAAGTTGATGGGTTCACCTTCCCTATAAACTTCATGGTCTTAGACATGGAGGAGGATGAGGAAGTCCTAATTATCTTGTGACGAATCTTCCTAAACATAGGAAGGACCCTTGTTGATGTCAAATAGGGAAAGCTAACACTAAGACTAGGTGATGAGGAGATAATGTTCAAAGCCTTTGATTCTTTAAAACCCCCATCTGCCTTGGCCTTTTGTAATTTTGTGCAGGTTGTGGACATGATGGAAGCACTAATAACAAACACCTTCTCGAGTGTGGGGGAGGGAAGACTCCCTTAAAATAGGTCCTTACTCTAGAGAATTTTGAATAGAGTATGAATGGTGAAGAGGAAAAACTGCTCAAGTTTCTTCAACCTTATCAAGAACTAAGATTATGGAGGAAAAAGATGTTCGAGGATTTGAGAGGGGCTGCTAGCCAAAGCCCAAACCCCTACATGGAGGAGGCACCTTAATTGGAGCTAATGCTCCTTCCCCCATCTTAAAAATATGCTTTTTCTTAAACCCCCACTACTTCTTTGCTTGTGATTGTTTCTGCAGGGTTAACTGGGACTGATGGAAGAAAGCCTACTAAGGGTGTTACGGAACAATAAGGAAGCCTTTGGGTGGACCATTCACGACATATAAGGGGCCTTAGCCCCACCGTGTGAACTCATAGGATATGATAACCTCCCAAGATCCATTTGTGTCACATTGATTTTCAAGACTCCCAACGAATGCCAAAATCAAGAAGCATCAAAGGAACAAAAGAAGAAAGGAAACTTGTACAAATGGAAAATGATTGGAATGATTAGTTTCCCCCAATTTTTTGCTAAATAAGGAAGATAAGATTGTTTAAGATTCACTATAAACCTCTTGAAATCTTGTTAAGAATTAAAAACTCTTGCTCAAAAACAAGATAGAGATTTTTTCCAAAGTTGCAATGCAACAAAATTTCATTTACTTCAAATTTATCTTTATACAAGGTGAAGGAGGCCTTAAATAGGCTTGAGTTCCTTCACTAGTTATGTGGGCCTAATATAACTAAGGGTATTTGGTTACAAGGTTTGGATGCTTATCTATGCATGGAAGCCTTTAAGCTAGCTAACTAAACAAGTTAAAACTATAATAGTAACAAGGAGCTTGGGTGTAGAGGCTTCAACCTTCAAGTGAGGTTTTGAAACATAAAGAGTTCGAACTAGGTTTCTTCAAAAGTGACTAAGGAATTTGGAGTCCCTATTAGAAACTATGATTTTATGAAGTCTTACAACTTCCTTAAAGAACTCTACCTACTTTTTATTTTTCACAATTTTATTTAGGGGGTAGCAAAGATACTAAAATCATTTACAAAATATCTATAAAACCTAGATATTCCATGAAAGCTCCTAATGTTTCTCATAGATTTGGGTATTGGCCAATCTTGGCCTTTACCTTCTTTCCATTTATCTTGACTCATGAGAGCTAACCACATGCCCAAAAAATTGACCTTATTATCTTGATGTTTAAGTAGGTGTAAAGGATGCATATTATCATGTATAAAATCAATTAAGTTCATACTCAAACATGTGTAACAAGTGACTAGAGGTTGCATATGACAAGGATATATGATAATTCCTATTTTAGCCCCCTAATAAGGTCTTTAAATGGGTAGAATAGGTTCTAAATTGTAGTTAAGAATCACATATTGGCTAAGATTCATATTTCCTAGGTTAAAATAGGGAAAATGGAAATCTAGGCTAATTTGCTGGTTTTAACTAACAAAAGAATAGTCTCATTTTTGTAGGTCAAACTAGAGTCCCGAACCATCTCGGTTGAGACCAAGAAGGAGTCTTCTGGCTAATACAACCGAGATCGAATGTGTCTCAGCCAATTGAAGGCGTCTCGGCCAACTGAAGCCAAGACCGAAGGCATCCTAACACTAAAGACATCTCAGTTGGATAAATTCGTCTCGACCAAGACGAGTCCTCTCTTGGCTGATTAGTTCCAATAGCCGAACCATGGATGATAGGGTTCTTTGGTGTCGCCATCTGGTTTGCATCCGGGATGTAGTGGAATGTAATCTTGTTGAAACATTTGCTCATTTTCATTCGTAGTTGTGGTGGGGGCAACTTGGGGTCACATGTCTCCCATTCTTCGCGGAGTTGGTAGATGACTAGCACGGAACTATCGAAGACTTTGAGCTTTTTGACTTGATACTCGACGACCATCAAGACTCCCGTGGCGTAGGCTTCATATTTTGCCATGTTGTTAGTACAGTCAAAGCCTGATCTAGCTAAGAAAGGGAAGCATTGGCCTTTAGGAGATGCCAACACCGCCCTATCCCATTCCTAGTAAGTTTGATGCTTCGTCAAACCAGGACTTCCATTCGTCCGAAACACGGTTTCTGGCCCAACTTCTTCTATTGACATGATATGCCCATCGGGAACTCATGCAGCGGAGGTTATTAATCTGCCAAGGGTGATGGGCCAGCTGCTCTGCTATGGCACTCCTTTGATGGCTTTGGCGTAGGTTATGTCATATTCGGCAAGGCCATCTGCCATCACGCGATCAGTAAATGCTGGTTTTTCAAAGGTGTTTTTGGGGACCATCTTGGCGACGAGCCGTGTAATGTGGGCTAACATATACTACTTGATCTCTTTGTGGTCCATACTAGCACAGCAGGTTTGCTCTAGCACTGGATATCTCTGCGCTTTCATGATCTGTGAATTTCTTGATGAGACAATAGATGCCCGTTCTTTCCTTTAAGCATCTCGCTACCTCAAGATAGCACCCATTGACTCTTCAGTATTGATAAATAGAGGATTAGGGTTTCCCGAGTACTGTTGGGATGATGATTGTAGGCATCTCAAGTATCACTTGACATTCTCAAGGCCTCCTGGCACTCTTGATTCCCTCCACCTTTTGATTTTTCTAGAGATACAGGTGGCCATTAGAAGGGAAATGAATCTGGCTATGTAGTTGACTCTCCCAAGAAGCCTTTCACTTCAGTTTTCTGTTTTTGGCCGTCGTGTCCCAAATGGCCTTGACCTTATCCGAGTCGACTTCGATTCCCTTTCATTGACTATGAATCCCGATAGCTTCAGTTTTGATCTCGAAGGTGCACTTAGCGGAGTTTAGCCTGAGCTCATACTTTCATAGCCTTTCAAAGAGTTTTTGTAGGTCGTTTATATGTTGGTCTAGCGTTCTCAACTTGGCGATCATATCGTCCACGTAGACTTCGACTTCTTTATGCATCATGTCGTGGAAGAGGGTAACCATAGCCCTCTAATATGTTGCTCCAACGTTCTTGAGTCCTAACGGCACGACCTTGTAGCAGAAAGTTCCCTTGGTGGTGATGAAGGTGGTCTTCTCTTTATCTTCTAGAGCCATCCAAATCTGATTGTATCTGGAGAACCCGTCCATGAAGGAATAAAAGGAGTGTTGAGCGGTGTTGTCCACTAGCATGTCGATGTAGGGTAAAGGAAAGTTATCCTTTGGCTAGCCTAGTTGAGGTTTGTGTAATCAACGCACATGCGGACCTTCCCATCTTTCTTGGGGACTGGTACTATGTTAGCCACCCATTCGGGGTACTCTACTACTGCTAGGAAGCTTGTATTCCAATGCTTTTCTACTTCCTCTTTGATTTTCAATGCTACCTCTGGCTTCATCCTTCTCAACCGTTGTCGGACTGGGTTTGCGTTAGAAATCAAGGGTGGCCTATGCTCGACAATGGCGGTGTCTAGACCCGGTATATCCCAGTATGACCATGCAAAGATGTTGGCATATTCTTTCAAGAGCTCACCCAGTTTTTGTCTCAAGTCCAAGGGCATCTGTTTCCCTACTCGGATTTCCCTGATTTCTTCTTCTTCTCACTGAGTCTAACAACTTCTAGGTTTTCAGTTCTAGGTGGAGCCTTGGTCTTCCCTATTCTATCGTTCTTTCAAGTTCAATCAAGGCCTTTTCCTCTGGGTCTTCCCCTTTATCTTGCCTATTGGATTTGTTAGCGTTGTCGGGTGTGAGGGTCGTGTTAGCAATCCAAAGGGTAGTTTCTGTGTCTAGGCTATTTTATTTTACTGCGTTTGGAAAGCAAGAAAAAAAGTATGCTTTAGGTGCGGTTTTGAATGAATGAATTGAATGAATTTTGAAATGCAGAACAAACGAAGAATAAATACAAAGGGAAGAAATTGTATGGATATACAACATATTTTATTAATTGTTCGAAGGTGGCAGGGAGGCCTATGTACATGCACTTATTTAATTTACATTTGCTGGGAGACCAGGTTGGGTAAGGCTTCAGCCATCCAATTGTCTGACTCTTTGGGTCATAAAAGTATACCCATTCTACCGACTTCGAGGAGTTGATTCTCTATCATTGTGATTTGATCGGGGATGTGCCCGCACTAGTGAAATAGCGATAGAGATTTGGATGTATCCCTTACATGCCCTTGGTTTTCTGCCTTGGTCCTCCTTTCCTTACAGGCCCTGCATAGCCGAGTTCGGATCGTCTCGGGTTTTCTTGTAGCACTACCAACTTGGCCATGCCATGAAGCTCCTTCCCTGTTTGTTGGGGCTCTCCAGCCCCTCTCCTCGTTTTAGTGGCTCATTTCATTGATCGGCGCCTCTGTGGCCGAGAGGGTTGCTTTGTACATTTGGCCCTATGTCTTGGAATCCGAACAACTGCCTTTTCGGTGGCATGCTACAGCCCATTGTTGTAGTCACACCTGGCGTTGGGGTTGTAGCTTCTCAGATATAGGGGTTGTAGGGGCTTGAGGGGAACTATTTCCACGAAATTTTGTTCTAGCAATTGAGGGAGCAGTTTTATATAAGTCATGGGGATCGAGGTCAGCGTTTTGGACGACCTTCTCATGCCTTGATGTGCTGGCCTTAGAGTGGTGGCACTCTTATGTCAGCTTGTGGCTGATAAGGAGGGACGTAAGTCGCCGCCGATTTGGCACCAACGTGGAACTAGGCTGGGTACGAAGGAGCGGCTCCTTTCCCTTGCAAGAAGACGGGCTCTATCAGCACGATGTTGGCTTCGCCTCTCTTTTTCTCTGACGTGAGCTTCTTAGCGAAACCCATGTTGCTGCTTGCCTAGGAAAACTTCCCGTGTCTGATGCCCAGTTCTATTCTTTGGCCCACCACTACGAGGTTTGCGAAGTTGGAGGTGACATTTCCCACCACCTTGTCATAGTATGGAGAAGGGAGAGTGTTGATGAACATTGTGACCATTTCCTTTTCGGTTATTGGTAGTTGAACCTGCGCCGCCAACTCACGCCATCTTTGAGTGTATTCTTTGAAGGCTTCATGTTCTCTTTTGACCATGTTTTTGGAGCCGGGTGACGGCGTCATATCCTCGTTGTATTTATACTATTTCAGGAAGGCTTCCGCCAAGTCTCTCGATGTTTTGACGTGCCCCCGCTCTAAGCTGACATACTAGCTAAGAGCTGCTCCCTTCAGGCTATATTGGAAGCAGTGGATGAGGATCTTGTCATCGATATGTAGGTCGCCATCTTTAAAGACATAGCCAGGTGAACCTTGGGGTAGAAACTCCCTTTGTACTTGTCAAATTCTGGGGTTTTGAAGTTGGCCAGGAGACCCACATCCAGAACAAGGCAGAGGCCCATAGCTTCCAACCCAAACCGGTTTCCTCCTTCCACGACACGAAGTCGTTCTTCTAGGGATTGCCACTTGTCTTCCGTCAGAGGTGTTTGTCTATGAACCACGAGGGGTTGAGTAGTCTACGAGGCCTGATGTTGGGCCTCAGTCTTTGATTGTTCCTATTCCTTGTTGCTGGGATCTTCAATGTTCCAACCGTATGGCATCTCATATGACAGATCCCTTACTGCATGGGGTGGAGGGCTAGTGGTGTTGCTAGCTTAGGCATGCCCAACAACACTATGGTTAGCCATGGCTGTGATGGCGGCATTGGTCTGGGAGAGGATTTGAAACATTTGAGCCATCTATTCCTTCAGTTGGCTCACGTACCCTTTAAGATCCCGATTTTGCAATTCGAATGCTTCAATCTTGTTTTCCATGGCCTTAGATTTGGAGCGCGTCGTGTAAGTGGACAACTTAGCCTTTATGGTATCCCAGCATGTGTTTATTAGACGTAATGGTACGATGCATGTTATATGTTAATGCTATACTATGTATACACAAAAAACAAAAGACGAGAGCCATGCATGTCATGCTATAATCATGAGGCATACAAACACACGAGAGTCGAAAACTGGTTACCTGTTTCCGTAGCCATGTGTTTGGAAAGTCTCGCAATTAGATATGCTTATGCAATGCATATTATGTTTTCTTTCCCGTGTATCCCTTATGTATGGGTGCATACACCATGCTTTTGACTGCTTCAGAGACGTTCAGGCACGAAGATGGTTCGGTAGCAGATGGGAATGATGACTGTCACTGATGGGGTCCCTATCCTCCTATGGATGGGTATGTCCATTCCTAAAGGTTCTAGGGCAATTACAAGATCCTTTCACGGCTTTAATCACACACCTCACCTTTGGCCACCAAAGCTCAAGACGTTTTTCGGGCACCTTCTATAGAGAGGAATGAATCCCAGAGTGTGGACGTTCCTTGAAAGATCACACCTTGGCTGGGCTATCGTGACCAACCGTCTAGAGATAACCTCCAAGGGGGAAGTCACTACGCACCCGTCACTTTCCTATCACACAGGCCCAGGAATAGGACCCTCTCAAAATTTGGCTTGGTGGCAAATGCCAATAACTTTTATTCCCTGCCCCTATTCCCCCAAGCAGTCAAAAGCATAGTACAGAATATATATAGCATCTACTCTAGGGCAAGCATGTATAGTAGCAAACGATAAATTAAAACAAGCGAAAATTGAAGTAGAGGTTATGCAGCATGCCATTCATCTGACTAGGGCTTGGCTCGTACCTATGTGTTTTATCCCTAGTAGAGTCGCCATTTGACACGACCTAAATCATGCTGGGGACAGATTTAGAGGATGGGAAGGGGAAAAATGGTCTTTTACCGTAGGTTCAAATGAATGGATCGAAGTTTGGGGATTGTGCCAAGAACCCAGAGGGATCAAACGTGCTGAGTCGGCATCTACTAGGCTACCCCAGGGACGACTGGTTGAAGCCGATGTGACTCGGATTGGAGTCACCACCAGTGTTTAGTGGTACACTAGAAACCAGGGGTGGATAAGGCACGATCTTGAGACAGAGAATTCGAGTAAGAAGCCGGTTACACATGGGAATGACAGATCATCCCATCCACCTACCATCTAGTAGTTACCCTATGAACTACGTGCTATATAACCTCTACTATTATGATGGATGATATAGGGATATGTTTTTAGTGGAATGATTAACTTGACAAGAGTAGGCCTCTTGCTCCTAACGTACCTCCCACCGAGAGGAATCAAAGTTGACGTAGTTCTGTATGGGTGAAAGAGGTGAGGGACAAAGTCGGACTTTCCATTAGGTGTCCTTCCTTTGGGAGGGGAACAATGAGGTGCTTACGGGGTATGGATTCTGGTACGGCCGAACTTTCCCTTAAGTGTTTGCCGGAGTCTAGGGTGCGAGGACTGAGCTTTCTGTTAGGTGTTCAGCTCTCACGGTTTGAACTTGAAGTCAGGGCTATCCATTAGGTGTCCCACTTCGGTGTTGGATTGAATGTTCATGAGTCTGCCTACTAGGTTGACTCGGTATGCAAATACTGACTTAGGGTTGGGTGAAATGTACTAGGTGTCAGGTCATGAAAGCCTAGACCAACTCAATTTTAAATTAAGGTGAGCTGTGAGCTTGCCATCTGAAGTGTTCGTGACTCAGTTTGATATTGGAATGGGCTGTGTACTGGAAATTTGGAGTGTTTGGATCGTATGGACTCGAGGATACAGGGATTTGAGCTGAGCGAAACAGGAAGCCGAGGCCGGACTCGACTTCCGTTCGTGGTGAACTACGTGTTCGCCATTTGAAATGTGTCTTGGGAGAATGTCTATGGCTTGGGTGAAGTTTTGGCCAAGAGACTTACCTGGTATCCAGAGAACTGGTTGACGCTGACGCTTGCAACTGATCCTTTTAGAGTTTCAGGTCGTAGTTCGCGTGACAATTCCTCAGCGATTTCGCTCTTCTTTTCTTCTTTGATTCTTGGCCCCGAGCTCTTCGTGCTAAGGCGTTTTATAGCCCTTGAGAGGCGATGGGAGTGCGCATGATCTTACCACATGGAGCTGCCCTAGTCTCCTGATCCAGTTCGTTAGCCTTGGCAATCCCCAGGTTGATGCTCTTTGGATCCCACGCTTGATCATGACACGTTCTCCCTGAACTCGCGGAAGCTCTCGCGGAAGCTCTCGCGGGTAGTGGCTGACATGGCATATTCCTTTGCTATGATTGGCGAGGATCTTACTCTGTTGAAAGCGGTGGGGCCCCTAGGATGCTTGTGTGGCTTCATCAATAGCTTCTCCTTCCTTTTTGGAGGATTGTATGGCTCAGACTGCTCTGATCTTGGCGAAGCTGTATCTTCGTGCTGATTTGGCAGATTCCATTTGGTTCTGCTGAGCTGGATGACTCTCGTCATCGTTAAGGTGAAGTCTTGCGCACCTGATTCGGGCCACTTCAAGTCTCTACTCGTTTAGGCTGCGCTTGGGCCCCCTCTTTTTGCGTTTGTCATGATGAGGGGTTGGCCACTAGTCCTCATGGATTTCGTTCGAGTCATGGGCCGGGTCGTGTGCATTCTTGCTAGGCTTATCCCATTGGCTGAAACTAGGTATGTTATGAGCCTTTCCTCTTGGATGTGGCCGAGTTGGCTAATTTTGTCGATGGGTCTCTTCCCAGCCTTTTTGGGATTGAGTCTTCTTTGTTCTTGTAGTTTCTCACAGAGCTATTTATTGGGCCAGACAGATTCAAGGTCCTACACGTTGCTTTCTTCCTTCTACCTCTTCTTTGATGGCTCTGCTTGGGTTGCTTTTCGAATTCTCTTCCAGACTTTAGGGAGTCTTTCTTTACCTCTTTTCTATTAGAATTTTTCGACCCTTTTCACTTCATCTTAAAGTCTTTTATAGGCCACGTCCGAGGTCGTTATAGGTCCGGTTTTGTTGCCTTCATTATCCATGATTTTCACGATTTTCTCTCGGATATCGTGGGTGACATAATCACCTCGGTTCGTAGCGCAGGCAGCTGCCCCACTACAACCATGCACTTCTTGAGTTGTTGTGGAGTCGGTGAAGGAATTTGATTTGGCCGGGATACGGGGATTTTATTCGGCCAGGACGAATTTGGGTCGTACAACGAGAGAGAACATGACTTTGGGGTAAGAATATGAACATAGTTTAAAATGAAATCAAAAGGTGCATTTTGGTCATATACTACCTTTTACATAAGTTAGACATGTGACTAACTTAAATTTTTTTTATTAGTTGCATTCTAACCGATGTAAAATTTAGATAATATTTACAAAAACATCACATTTTCATTTACTTTGGTCCTTTCTGGACCAATATAAACGGGTAGGAAGTGGAAGCCCAATTTTACACTAATACTCATTAATTGTATTATTATATCTATTGTGAAAATCATGTTAATGGTACCATGTTTGTGCATGTGAGCTTTGCTAGAAGCGGTCCAATATTTGTTGTGAAATGACTCTTCAAAACTTTTATGCAACAGAAAAACTAAAGCTGAGTTGACTTTTCCCAACTTGGTACCTTTAGTTTATGTTTGCATAGCCTTGTACATTGTTAAGTACTTTTTTTCTAATCAAAAGTTAAACAAATTTTAACTAAATTGGTTTAAATTTTAATAAAATTAGTCTCGATAGAATTAATTTTTATTCATTCAATGTGATTAAAGCTTGTACTTAAAGCTTGTACTTAAATGAATTTTAATTATAAATTTTATATTAAAATATGTGTGAACATTTGAAATTTGAACATTTAATTTTACATATTATTAAAATAGGAAATTTATATATTTATGAGAATTTAATTAGAATACACTAGTTTATCTAATTATATATTGACATTGATTAATATATATTATATATTATGTATGATAAGATTGTTAATTACTAAAATAAATATTGAAAATTTATATTTTAATTGATTAATAATGTAATTTTTTACTTTAACAATATATGAAAATTTACATGAAAATGAAACTCTACTTGTAATGATTCTATGCCTTGTTTGAGAGGCTTAGAATTTTTTTTAATTCATATTATATGATTCATGAAAATTGAGTTGGTCAAGATTTCAAATATGATTATTTTAATTATATGATTTTTATGTTAAATATTTATTTCACATTTAAAATAATATTATATTAATTGTTTAGCCTCTAATTATTTTAAATTTTAATATAATTGGTTTTGAAAAAAATAAGGGTTAAAAGAATTTATTTATAAATTAATTTTGTTTTCATAATAATGTAGAATTTTTTTAAATATAAAAATAATATATGTTATGGCTATTAAATGCAAAATGAATTATATTCAAAAAGTTATGATTTTTTATTCCTCTGTGCAACTCCATTCTTCGTCCATAAATGGGATTCCATGGCAACTAAATTTCTTTTAATGATATGGGAGTTGATCGTCAACGTTTTAAAAACAAAGCATTAATTTTTTTTTATCATATAAATAATCTTTTTATCAAAATTTTGTTGACCAAAAGGATTTTGAGATTTAAATACAGCTTTATAGAAAAATCTTTTTATATTATTATTTTCTTAAAATAAATGTAACCTGATAAGGGTGGCATGATCCTTTCAATTATTTTTTGTTTGGAAAGAGGTAGAAAAAGCAAAGGGAAGAAAGGATATATATACATATATAGGGTGTACATCATAGCAAGAGCATGATTTACAGTAATTGTTGGTAACTCACAAGGCATGTGTCTTTTTTACGAGTAGGGGTTAATTAGTAGATGAAGGTATAAAGATATTATTCTCCAACACATAGGTTATTAGGAGCACGTATGTATTGGACACTTGGGAGATGGATACACCAATAGGATATGAAAAAAATGTGATTGTTGTAGAGTGATACACCAATGGATAAAGACAAATTATTGTTTGAATTGAGAACATGTAATCCTAACCCGACATGTTATTAATTCTTGCAATGTATTATGTGAAGATAGGTTGAGATTTTATGAAATTGGATCATGTAATAACTTTCTCTAGGATAAGATATTTTTCATTTCTCTTTATTCGTATCTTCTTATCATATCATATCTGGTAAGATAATGTGTCTTCTCCCGATCTAAACTTTTATGAACTAAGAAAAAATATCACTTATGATATTTATATTTATCTTTTTTCTTTATCTCTTTTCATATCTCCAGGTGTCTATTAACGTGAAGGGTTCATGAAACAATTTTTAAAAGGTAAATGGTATAAGAACATTTTTCATCTCTATAACATTTATTTGCAGGTTTTATATATTATACTCTAGTGCTCTAAGAACACAATGCACTCTTGATTAGATGTAATAATTTTTTTTTAATTTACATCTATATTGACATATTTGCATTTGAATGCATATAAGAATTAGATTTTCGTTACCTTATTTATTTGTTATAAAATAACATTTTTTAAATAATTAAACCCTAGCTTAAACTTATTTTCATAAACATATCTTTTCCTATATATTCCAGTTTGAAAAATATTATAGATTTGGCGTATGCCAAGAAAATTCCAAATCCTTGCCTTGAAGTAGTGATGTTCTACCTTTAGTTCATTAGTATGAAATTTTATTAATCATGGTATATTTATTTTATATCTTTGAATCTTTATTTCCTTTGTGACTTTTGGTTTACTATGAGGTCGATGTTGTTCAAGAGAATATTGCAGGAATATTGAAAGTTCTTGTGTTTAAATTTGACTTTAGACATTGATATTGGAATAATCAAAAAGTAATTGTTCAATGTGATTCTTTGGTGTTTGTAGTTTAGCTTGCTAATTGCTTTAGTATTATAGAAGTAGCCATTTCTTTTAGTTAATTTTGATATGAGCTTATCTCCAAATTACAGAAGTTTACTAATCTATGATAGTTTTGATATGCATAATTTTGTATTATGGTTCCAATTCCTAGGAATTTATACTGTTATATATAAAGGATATGGAGCAAAGTTGAAATTTGTTTGAAAGTTTGATTGATTTAATAAAGGATAGAAGTTGTGAACTTTCATAAACAGTAGAGTTAAGCCCAGCTAATTAAGTGAAATGGCTATTGTATTAGAGTATCAGTCGTTAGATAAATATTACTTATTTGAATATGATTCCTTGTTATGTATAGAGGAAGCAACAATAATAATTATTGAAATATATTAATATGGTATTATTTGCATGTATTCAGAATTACAACATTAGCCAATTTAAAATGATTCTCTCTTCATACATAATGTTTCGTTATCAATTAATTTTTTGATGCATCTATCTAAATCCAAACTTAGTTCCATTTTTTAATGATACAATTCACAACCATCATTAAATTCACTACTTAGACATTTATAGTTTCTTCAATTCTATAGAAAAAAAACAATGTAGAATGCCTTAATCTTGCCATAAAAAAATATTATTGTTTGTTAGAATGCCTATAGCCAACAAGTCTCTAGTTATTTGTATTTTTGTTCATAAAATATTATTCTACCTATACCACCATCATAGAGCTTTTTTTATTCATTGTTTAATTTGGGACGTTCATCCTTGGTATAATTGTTCAGCCAATACAATATCACTTTATTGTTAATGCTTTTTGAACCTTAGCTAATTAAAACAATAGTTAAGTTTTCATTTCAACTAACATTTATATCCATTCTCTTTTTGTCTTAGGGTTTCATTCTCAATACTAGTATGGAACTTAAAGGCATTAACGCAAGTTCCAGATGGTGTTGCAAGTAGGGTATGATGTTACATATACCATTAACAATCAAGACCTAATGTTGTTAGAGAAATATGTTGTGGCAGCTTATGTGATAAGGTAAGTGATTTTAATTTTTGCATGTATTTTTCTAGCCAATCTTGTGTGAGTTTTTGTACTAATATAGTTATTATAAAATGTATTTATTCAAACAATTTAACTATTGGATTTATACATCCTATTTCATATTTGGCATTTACCGTTGCATTTTTTTTAGAACTTTTTTGATTTATTTTAATCAACTATTTTTTATGACTTCAATATAGGTTAAGTTAAGAAATGTTCTTGCATGTTAATTTCCCCCTTTTTATAAAAAAAAAAAATTTAGTTAAAACTATGGTTGTGGATGACAATAATTTGTCATAATAGACTGCAAATAATCACAATATAATTCTAACAATGCAATGTGACAATAATTTTAATTTAAGATTATACAAATATCTCTCAAAATTTGTTAGTAGTACAGAGAATTAAACCTAAAGTAAAAAAGAGAGAGTATAGATATTGGTTGATGAGGAAAATATTAATTTATGAAAATTTAATTATGTCACACTACACAAATTTAAAATATCAATTTGTGTCTCACCTTTTTTCCTTTAGAAAAATCTCTCTCTTGTCACTACCTTGTTGTCATATATGTATACAATACTTTTGTCCCCACAAACTAATTAAAAGCTAACTCAAGTTGATATTTAATTAAGCATAAAGTAATAATGTGTTGGTTGAGCAAGATAACTATCTATTTTACTGCATTACACAGTCTTATGAACTTAATCAAAATGTGGTTTTCTCACCTCAAGAATAGTTCAATTTAAGATTTTAAAAGTATTCCTTGTTAATAATAGATTCTTCTTTCTTTGATGGAATCTAACGAAGAGCTTTCAGGGGAAACAGGTGCATGTGGATTAAGACAAAATTGAACTTGTGTTCGAAGTTCAATACGTTCTAAAGAACATTCAATGCTCTTAAAATTTTGTTTTTACAAACTATTCAACTACTATATCAGCATAAATTTCTCAACTCACATGAAAGGTTTTTCCAATGAATGAGATCATTGTGAACATAAAGAAACATATATATATATATTGATTTATTTTTTCATTAGCAAGATATTTAGAAGAAACTAGTTCCTAATTTACATCTTTTAATGATTACTTTTCTATACATTAGTCTACTATTTTAAAAATATTTTAACAAAAATGTATTATTAAAATTTCTCATTTTATGGATACATGTATATCTATGACATAATTTCTATTTTATATATAACCTTACTTATAATTAAGTTTAAATAATTTATTTTATAAATAAACAAAAAAGTACACTAGTAAAAATAAATTCGATAACTTTATTTATCAACTCATCTATTTTACTTTTATTTTGTTTATCATAATTTTTCTCTTAAAATAAACAACTCGCTTTTTAATAGTATATTATTCTGAACATACATCTGAACGTTGGATAAAAATCTTGGAATATTCACATAATAATTCGAGTCTTGTTGAATTCTATAGCCCATTTAACAGTTCTAAAGTAAATCTACCCATTAAAAGTACTTTAAAAAGAATTAATGCATTAAAATTAGATATAATTTGAGTCCTGTTGAATTTTATTCAATGGCTTTTAACATTTTTATATAATTAGATAAAGTTCATGTAAAATTTATATAAAAATATTAGTATCATTGACTTCAATTTCTTATTTACTAGGTCTAATTTTTCATGTAAAATTTATATGAAGATATAAGTATCTTTGACTTGAATTTCAACCTTTATTATTAATATATACATTTATGACATAATTTTTATATTAGATAAATTTTAATTTTAATTTTAATTATTTTTATACATGATTAATTATAAAGACTAACCAAAAAATAAAAATGAAATCGGATAACTTTGTTTAACAAATTCAACTATTTTGCTGATACTATTTTAATTAACATAATATTTTTCTTTATTTTCATTAAAGTTTGAACAATACATTTCACTACATGATTTTTTTTTATTTTGCTACTAATTTTAGTCACCATTTAAATTAGTAGCTAAATCCCAGCTAATTAACTATTAATTAACTAGAATATTATTTTTCTAGTTAAATTTAAGTTATATTTATTTATACTTCTTATTACTATAAATTAGCTAGAAAATAACTAGAAATTTTAAAAATTTATGTCGAATTAACTAAGATTATTTTCTGAACTAATTTGCTACTTATTTCATGTTACCATCAATATTATAGTAATTCTGTAGTTAATTATTTTTACTAGAAATTAACTACAAAATAGCTATTGATTTTAAAATTAGCTACAAAATTATTTTGTAGCAGTTTTGAATACATTTTTTCTTATTATATATTTTATTATTAAATTAAATTCATATCAAATTTATGCATAATATGTGTTTCGTTCAAATTTATTTCTCATTTAATAAGTCTTAAATGATTTTTACATAATTAAAAAATATTTAATAGATAATAAAATATATCAAAAGATTAATGTATTAAAAAGATATTCCTAACATGATTTATTTTTTATTAAAATTATATTTATGACATAAACTCCATATTAGATAACTTTACTAATAAATTTTAATTATTAATTTTTTAGATAAATGAGATGAATGAAATTAAAATTATATTCAAACAATTTAGTTACCATATTTTGTCATTATATTCTCATAATAATTTATCTCTAATTTAAGTAAAAAAAAGTTTAATCAATATAATTTTTAACATATTTTCTTGAATTAAGCACTCTTTATACTCTTGTCTTTAGATATTGTATTTTTAGAAGCACTCCCTGTGAATAGACAACAGGTATACACAAAATGCTTCTAATGCTTTCTAACAACAAAATATACATTTTCTCTAACAATATTTTTTAAGTAGTATGCAGTTTATTATTGAATAAAATTCAAATAGATTTCACATAATAATGTGATTGATTGAACTTAATTTCTCTTGCATATAATTTTCACTATTTTTTATTTTTAAATAAAATTCACATAATAACTTATGTATAATTCAATATCATTTCTCAATTAATGAGTTTAATATGACTTTGACTTAATTTTATAAAACAATAAAAATTAATATATTTAAAAGAATATATCACTAACGTTAGTTGTTTTATTTTGACAAGTCAATTTATAATATAATTTCTATATAAGAAAATTTGACTCATATATAAATGATTTCAAAATCTTTGACTAATTATATACCTAATCTTAAATTATATTACATTTTTTTAAAACAAAATCTCCATAAGGTCTTATTCTAATAACCTTAATTATAGTGCCAACCTTTGACTAATTATATTTCCAACCTTTAATTTCAAAAAAAATCTTTGACTGTTTTGAATTGTGTATTACATTGTCCTAGTTTCTTTTCTTACTGGAAACCTTCCTCATAAAACTTTATATTATGATATTTTTAACTCCAAAGTCACCATCATTACCACTCTCTTTGACCACACTATATATAAAATCATCCAAAGATAAAGCTTTACAACATTTCAATCAATTCTCTTTGCATCTTGCTACTACCTAAATTTCTTTCTCACTCAACATTTCACTTTTTTTCTCTTTCATTCTATACGTTATTAAAACATTTCATACATTTCTTACATTTAATTGTTTTTCTTTAGATCTTACACCATTTTATCACAATGAGAAACAATTCCATGGAAATTTCCCTATCCCAAAACTCCCCTTTCTCTGACTCAGAATCTGCATCGTCCTTAGACCATCGCACTGGCTCCTCCTACCAGCGTTGCCATCGTTTACCACAACCACCCACTACTAATGTGAACCAACCCCTAGAGCATCTCCCTTTTGTGACTCCACCCACCAAGAAGCCACGTGGAAGGCCCCCAGGATCCAAGAATAAGTCCAAGCCAGCCTCTATCCCTAAGGCTCAACTCGTTGATCCTTCTGTCAAGCTTGTCATAGTTGAAGTTCCCCCTGGTAGGGACATCATTGGATCCATCATTGAAGTTGCTCGTCGAGGTCACGTCAACCTCACAATTCTGAGTGCAAATGGCATGATCACTAGTGTCACCCTTCGTAATGCCTCTTACGGCACACCCATGATCACGCTCCATGGGCCTTTCACCTTGCTTTCCCTTACTGGCTCCTACCTTTACAACAACCAATACACCTTTCGCCTAGGAGCCACCCCTCCATTTCCCCTCTCCTTTGGAATCAACCTCTCCACCTCACAGGGCCAAGTCTTTGGTGGTGTTGTCGGTGGAAAAGTTATTGCCTCTAACAATGTAACCATCGTGGTCTCCACTTTTAGGAATCCCGAGATTTACAAGTATGTTCCTAAAGATGAAGAAAGGGACAATGACGACAATAATAATAATAATAACCCTAGTTATTTCAATGGGAGTGACCAGTTATCGAGGTTCAACATTGTTGCTAGTGAAATCCCTGGGTGTTGAATAATGTGAACATGACAACATGGAACTCTACCACAACAAGTAATTGAATGCAAAGAATATATCTCCAAATGTGTTGTGTTTTAATTTTGATTTTATTTTATTTAGTTTCATGTCTTACTTGAAGTGTGGTAGGGATTTATATAGAGTTAATTCTTACAATATTACAGGTGGAATAAGAGGGAGTGTTCACTATAACACTTCATTTTCTTTTGTTTAATTTTTTTTGTTGCGTGAAAATTTATCTGTAAGGTTTCTTGTTTCAAATTATCTATTTTAAATGAATTTTTTCAATTAATTAATGCTTTATTTTCTTTTTTAATTAATTTAATTTTTGTTCATGTGTTTCTTGCCTTTGATAAAATTGTTTGTTAGTGAAAAATCAAAGATATTCTATGAGGGTACATGATGATTTTTAGAAGAACAATGATTTTTTGCATATTAAATACTAGTCTTTACAATGAGAGAGAAATATGTGTGAGAGAGAAAATAATAATGAAATATATATAATATAAGAGAGATGCAAAAAAATGAAATATATTAAATGAATATTTATATTATTGAAGTGTGTATATTGACGCGACCTCTTTTGCGTCGGGAGGGGCCTTGTTTTTTCAATTCTTTTTTGTTGGAGGAGATGTGTCAGGGATCAGACTCGCTTGCTGACCCGGCATTGAGTCAGTACTAATTTGGTCAATCCAGGGGATTGACTAAATCTGTACTAATCTGGACTGTAGTCACCACCAATGTTTAATGGTACATTGGAACCTAAGGAGGATAAGGCAAGTGAACGTATGTTAACATAACCTTCACTTCTACAGCTTGACCAGATCAGGAATGTATGAGGTGAAATGTAGATGATTTTGAACTTGACAAGAGTGTGCCTCTCGCTCCTACGTATTCCTCCTAAGCCGAGAGGATCAAAGTTAACGTAGTTCTATGAGTACATGCAGGACTAGACTTTCCATTAGACATCTTTCCTTAGAAAATCAATCGTGTATTGCCATTAACAAGGGGGACTTTCACTTGGGTGTCCATGAGGCAGTAGAATCTGAGTCCTTGGAAACTCAACCCGGTGACCTGGGATTGGAAGGAGGACTATCCCTTGGGCATCCGTTGGGTGTGTTAGTGAGCTAGGACGACTTAGAGACATGCGGGTCGACCCGGATGCGTGAAATGCACTGTGTTTGAATGCCTAGATTCAAGGGTTGGCTGTGGGCCACCCTACGAACCATCATGCACACTATTTGTGGAGTAAATAATGGTTCGCCAATCATCTAAATTGTAATACACACTATTTATGAAATGAATGATGGCTTGTCGAACTTCTAAAGTATAATGGCAAACTGTTTATGAAATAAGTGATGGCTTGCCGGCCATCTGAAGTGTAATGCACACTGTTTATGAAATGAATGATGGCTTGCCAACCATCTAAAGTGTAATGCACATTGTTTATGAAATGAGTAACAACTTGCCGACCATCTAAAGTTAATGCACACTGTTTATAAAATGAATGATGAATTGCCGGATGATGAATAAGATTCGGCCAAGAACCTTACCTGGTATCTAGGGAGAAGATTGGTTTGAGTAGCTAGAAACTTGCACAGTTGTCTCTCAAATGATCCTAACAACGTTTCCACAGTGATTCTCTTTTGTTCAATGATTCTTGGCCCCGAGTCCTTTGTAGCGTTTATAGCCCTCGGGGGGTATTGAGGGTGTCCTTGATCTTGCCATCTGGCATCTCCACAACCACCTGATTTAATCTGTTATTACTAGCAATCCCTAGGTTGATCCTCGTCGGGCACTACACTCAATCGTGCCACGATCTTTCGTAATTCACGGTGTATTCCATGGGTAGTGGCTGACCTGGCACTCTCGTGTACTGTGATTGGCGAGGATTGACGCGACATAAATGGCACCGTAAGGCGTCTTTTCTTTTTTGTAGTTTTTTTTTATTTTTTGAAACATCTTTTTCGAATAAAGATAGACCAGGGACCAAATTCGCTCACTGACCTAGCGTCGGGTCCATATGGATTCAATCAACCTTGGGGGAATCGACTGAACCTATACCAACTCGGATTGGAGTCGCCACCAATGTTTTATCGATATATTGGGAACCTAAAACGGATAAGGCAGGCAAGCGAATTTGAGATCCAGGTAAGGGGTCCTTTACGCAGGGGATGACACACCATCCCATCCGTCTACCACCTGGTAGTTACTTGATGACTTGTATATGTTAGCACAACCTTCACTTCCTATAGCTTGACCGGATTGAAATGTGTGAAATGAGATGTTGATGATTTTTGGACTTGACGAGAGTGTCTCTCACTCCTACGTACCCCTCCTAGCTGGGAGGAATCAAAGTCGACGTAGTTCTATGAGTTTATGCAGGATTAGACTTTCCCTTAGGCATCTTTCCTTAGGAGATCGAATTTGTGTTACAATTGGTGAGAGGAGACTTTCACTTAGGCGTCCCGGACACGGTAGAGCCCAAGTTTGTGGGCACACGACTCGGTGACCAAGGAGCTAATGTCAGACTATCCTTTGGAGTCCTCTGACTATGTGAGGATGAGCTAGGAAGATTTGGACAATATGTGGATTGAATCAGACGTATGAGATACCCTATGCTTGAATGCCTGAATTTAAGGATTGGCTATAGGCCGTCCTATGAACCGGCTTGTGCGGCTAAAAGGTGGTATGTTGATCCCCTGGGGTGTAATGCACACGATCTAAGAAATGAATGAGGGCCCACTGGCCTTCTAGAGTGTAATGCATAGTGTTTGGGGAAGTGAACAATGGCTCATCGGCCATCTGAAGTGTAATGCACACTATTTATGGGAAGAATGATGGCTCGCCAACCATCTGAAGTGTAATGTACACTGTTTATGAGATGAATGAGGACTCGCCAGATGATGAACAAGATTCGACCAAGAACCTTACCTGGTATCTAGAGAGGCGATTGGTACGAGTAACAGGGAACTTGCACAAGTGTCTTGCAAATTTCTTCTGACAACATTTCTTCAACGGTTTCCTTCAACACTTAGTGATTCTTGGCCTCGAGCTCTTCGTGATGAGGCCTTTTATAGCCTTTGGGGAGGTGCTAGGGGCGTGCTTGATTTTGCCACCTTGCCCCTTCTCAACTGGTTGATTCAATTTGTTATTGCCAACAATCCCAAGGCTGATCTTCATGGGGCTCTACACTTAATCGTGCCACGATTTTCTGTGATTCTCGGCACATTTCATGGGTAGTGGCTGAGCTGGCACTCTTGTGTGCTATGATGGTGATGATTATTTAGTCTGTTAAGACTTGCCATTTTGACGTGGCTTAATGAGGGGATTCTGCTTCCTTGCGGAGCCTTACGGCTTGGATGCTAAAAGTATGGTGGGACAGCGCTCTTTCTGCTAAGGTGGTGAACCCTGTCAGCGTTAAGCTAGGCTCTTGGATCCTGTTTGGGTCTGGGCCTTTTGGCATCCAATGCCTATTCCAATACGGTCAGGTCTTCTTTCTCGTGGTGATCTGGGACAAGCCTAGCATTATTCCCATGTGGCCGCCTTGGGCTGCAGACCCTTTTCATCTTCCTTTTGCCAAGGTGTTCTCTTGAGTCGGACACTTTTGGGGTCTTACAGTTGCCCCCTCTTTATTTGTGATCGCCTAAGGGGAGGCGTGGATGTCTTCAGGATGATTAGGAATAAAGACCACTTCCTCTGGGTCTTGATCAACATGTCGGGATATTCACTAGTCATGCCGTCGAGGCATTTGCCGGTTCGTCAAGGGATAGGACCCAAGTGAGTGGTTGGCCAGATAACAGTTCATTGAGGAGTACTGTCGACTCGATGGTGAGGGATATGACGTGGTTACCAGGAGGTAGAAGATCGCGTGACGAGCCTAAGTGTCAAGCGGCGTGGCCCTTGGGGAGTCACATGTAGGTGTGACACATTCTTCGTCAAGTAACATGACCATTGGGGACTCAAGGGTCGCGCGTGAAGGCGACGCACCCCTTTGGTGAACAATTATGATTGTTGGGAATTCGAAAGTCATGCATGAAGGCGACGTGCCCCTACTTGACTATCATGGGCTCATCGGTTACGCACTTTAAAATCAAAGATGTTACAGTTTCTTGGATCATGAAAGATCGCGTTCTTGAATTATTGAACTTCGTGTTGTTTTATTTGATCCTTGAATGCATTTTGTCATTTTGCTCCTCTGATTTTAATGTCATATAAAAGCGTTGTTCAGACTCCTAGAACTTCCATTAAACCATTGGTTCCTTCGACATGCTTCTTCGAGTATAAATAGCCCAATCGAGGTTTCCATTTTCTCATCTTTTTCTTGGCCCTCGGTTTTCTTGGAGCATGGCTGATAGGGTTGTCAGGGCATCAACCATTTGATTTTTGTCCCGTGGAACATAGTGAAAGGAGATTTCCTCAAAATGCTCCCTCAATGCCATTATGTGTGCATGGTAAGGGACCAGCTTGGCGTCTCGTGTTTCCTACTCTTAGCAGAGTTGGTAGATTACTAACGCCGAACTACTAAAGACCTTAAGCCTGCTGATTTGGTGCTCGATGGCCATTGTGATTCCCATGGCGCAGGCCTCGTATTCTGCCATATTGTTGGTGCAATCAAAACCCAACCTTGCCAAGAAGGGAAAATACTCACCTTTCGGGGATGCCAGTTGATGAGTCACAAACTATACACCTATCTCGGGCCTATAAAGGAACATTGCAAGCACATTTTGCAACTAAGGAATGAATATTAGCTGGGATTCATATTAGGTACCGAAAAATAGAGAAAATACAAAATTGTGCTAATTCAAGGATCTTAGGTGATTTTCCCTTTAGTGTAGGTCCACCGGAGGACCCAGGCCGATGCCATCTCGGCTAGGCCAACTTCCAATAACCCGCTGAATAGCAGCCCAATGAGGAAGGGCCCAGCTGCGTCTCCCACGTCAGCCATCCAACACAGAGGCCACGTCAGCACCAGCTAGACGCCACATCACTCCTGGTGCAATCAACAACGCCCATTGCAAGGGCAGATTAGGAAATCCACTTTTGTGATTCTGTTAGGCATCGTGGAGTGTGCGCTCATGTATAAATAAGAATAGTCGTGTACATTTTAGGGGTCTTTGAATTCACTCTCAACACACTCTCATTGTGTCCATTTTGTCACTCTCGTTTCCCTTCGTTACGATAGTGTGCGGAGCTGCATTGGTGTTTCTCTCGATCGAGGAAATGCAGGTCTGAGACTGGGAAGCCGAAGTTTGTTAGAGGGGACTGATTGGGATTTCCAACACACTCTGGTGAATCTTATCCTCAGCATTCATGCTATTGGAGGTGAACCACGACCATCAACCATGGCGATCGTCGTGGAAGATGGATCCACCTGAATTCAGACCATTGTGTTTGTACTCTATTTTCTATTAATCAATTTCATTCTGTATTTCTTATCTTTGTCCCTTTCCTCTTCTGAAATTCACGGATTGAATCCCGATTACATTTAAAACGTGAATAATGTTAAGCTAAGCCAATCGGAACTGGTTTAACTAGTTTAGTAGGTAATCACCTAACGAACGTTGATTGAGAACCTAAAATCAGCTTTGTAATTAATCCCTGCCAACTGATGAGGTAGCGATTGCATAATTCCTCGGTATGGCAATGGACGAACCTTTGGCGATTGTCATAAGAATTCCCAAGGCTGATATGGACTGAGAACTGGAGTGAGGAAATTGGACTGGACTTGGACTGATAGAACTGAACACGAGCATAATTATATCATAATAATAACAATAGTAAAACCAATAGCATTAGTATATGTTCACTGCACTCATAGATTTAGTTTACTTTCCGCTTTACTTGCATTTCAATCCCTCTCATTTGCTGCTTTTAAGTCTGAGACGGAGATAGTCCGTCTTTGTAGCGTCTGTCTGCACTCAGTCGAAACCAAGTCGGATAGATCTCTGCCGAGATCATATCGGCTTAGTCTCTACCGAGAGTGACTCGGCCATTGCCGAGACAGGTCAGCATTCTACACCTAAGATTCTACGTCATTTCACTTCACACCGAACCATAGTTGAACACACTGTGTCCTTGAGAAAAATCGACCTAGGGATGACTATACTATAGTTAGCTTTAGTTATTTGATGCCCGTAAGACGACTAAAAACCGAGCTTATCAAATTGGCACTGTTGTCGGGGACACAAGTTCTTTTGTGTCTTCGTGTGCCAAGTTAAGTGAAGTTCGAATCTTGAGTCTGTAGAGTGTGCTTGTTAAGTCAGTCTATTGAGTCTTTTGAATTTGTCTATATCTGCCTTCTAAATTGTGGATCCTAAATAAAAAGCATGCTGAGTATTTGTTAATTTTTCTGCGTGAAGTCACCGTAAAAAAAAAAACAAAAATAAAACATTTGTTTTTGTAGTGCATAATGCGAGCATTCTATTTCGCATACATTTCCGCATCACACAATTGACTTGCATATATTTTTTTTACATTACATTTATTGTAGTTTTATTAGGTAATTGACTAATAGTTGTAGTTACTGCTTTGTAAGTACTGCTTTGAGTCTGATTTTCTACATGATATGTACAATGCATGACTAGGAGTAGCACTGGCCCATTGTATGCTTTTAACCCAAAGATTGAATTAACTTTACGTAGATGGAGGAGGACTAATAGTAAATAATTGTAGAAACTCTGATTTTGTCATTAACTCTAACTAGTTGTGCATTGACAATTCTGTTGTTAGTTCTAACATTTTTGCAGAGCCAGGACAGATGGAGAACAATGACAAAACATTGAAGGAATTGGCCACTCCAGACGTGGTGTATCAACCTTGGTGTATCCAATACCATAGTTGGAGCCGGCCCAAACATATGAACTGAAGTCTGGTCTTATACATCTGTTGCCTAAATTTCATGGTCTTGCAAGAGAAGACCCCCACAAGCATTTGAAGGAATTCCATGTGGTTTGCTCCACAATGAGGCCGTAGGGGATATCGGAAGACTACATCAAAATGAAGGCATTCCCATTCTCCCTGGACGGAGCAGCGAAGGATTGGCTATATCTTCAGCCAGTGCTTTTCAACACATGGGGAGATATGAAGTGCACATTCGTGGAGAAGTTCTTTCCGGCATCCAGAACCGCATCCATCCGGAAGGAGATATGTGGGATAAGGCAGCATACAGGAGAGACCCTGCATGAGTACTAGGAACGGTTTAATAAACTATGTGCCACCTGGCGACACCATCAGATCAGCGAGCAGTTGCTGATCCAGTATTTCTATGAAGGACTCTCAATGATGGACAGAAGCATGATTGATGCAGCTAGTGAAGGAGCCCTGATGGCCTTGACTTTATCCAGATCTAATTCGATCCCTCTTTCATTGACTATAAATACCAATAACTTCCCCGTTCCAACTCCAAAGGTGAACTTGGCGGGGTTTAGCTTGAGCCGGTATTTTCGCAGCCTTTCAAAAAGTTTACGTAGGTCATTGATGTGCTACCCTGGTGTTTTTGACTTGGCGATCATGTCCTCCACATAGACTTCCACTTCTTTATGCATCATGTCATGGAAGAGGGTGACCATGGCCCTCTGATAGGTTGCCCTAGCATTTCTGAGTTTGAATGGCATGACCTTGTAATAGAATGTTCCCCACGTGGTGATGAAAGTGGTTTTCTCCTTATCCTTAGGGGTCATCTGAATTTGGTTGTACCCGGAGAATCCATCCACGAAGGAATAACAGGAGTGTTGAGTAGCGTTATCCACCAATAAGTCAATGTGGGGTAGAGGAAAGTTATCCTTTGGGTTCGCTCTATTGAGATCCCTATAATCAACACACATTCGCACTTTTCCATCCTTCTTGGGGATTGGCACTATGTTGGCCACCAATTTGGGGTATTCTGCTACTGCCAGGAATCTGGCCTTCCACTATTTTTCCACTTCTTATTTGATTTTTAAGGCCACTTCCGGTTTCATTCTACTCAACTGTTATCGTACTGGAATGGCGTTGAGGATTAAGGGTAGCCTGTGTTCGACAATGGCAGTGTCTAATCCTGGCATATCTCTATAAGACCATGCAAAAATATCTTCGTATTCCCTCAAGAGCTCCGTCAGCCTTTGCTTGAAATCTGTCATAATTAGTTTGCCTATTCGTATTTCTCTAGTTTCTTCTCCTTTGCCAAGATTGATGATCTCCAGCTCCTCAGTGCCAGACTAGAGTTTTGGCCTTTCTTTTTCTAACAACCTCACGAGTTCTCTCATGGATTCTTCCTCCGTCTCTTTCTCTTTGTCTTGCCTACTGGATTTATCAGTGTTGTTAGGTGCAAGGGCCTCATTATTGATTTGGGGGAAGTTTTTCGTGTTTGGGCTGATTATTATTTTGTCCGCATTTTAAAAGAAAGCAGGAAAATAATGTGCTTTAGATGCGGCTCTAATGCAAATGAAAATGAAAAATGGAAAAGGAACGAATATGCAAGAAGGTAAATCGAAGTATTCACAGCTTTTATTTTTTCGATATTGTTTGGAATTGGCCTCAAGGCCCCCTTTTTTACACGCTTTTATTTACATTTTCCAAAGGGCTGGTTCGAGCAGCACTTCGACGATCTAATCCTCTAACTCTCATGCCATGGGGTACACCTACTCTACTGGCTCCATCAGTTGGTCTTCTACCGTTACTACGTGTTCTAGAGTCACGATGCCCCTACTAATGAAGCGGCGGTAGAGGCTAGTCCTCACCTATTGCTTGCTTTGGACCTTCCACCCTGACTTTGCTTTCCTTGCGGCCCTGCTATAGTTGAGTCCGGCTCATCCTGGGTTTTCTTGTATTGCCACCAGGTTGGCCATACTGTCGAGTCTTCTTCCTAACCCTTTGCCAGGTTCGAAGCCATTAGTGATCAACACCTTTGCCGCTGTAATCACCACTTCCTGTTTCAATGCTGGTTGGACCTATTATTTCAAGTGCTTGAAAAGAGGTTTTCAAAGCTTCTTCATCTTCTTCTATGTATTCCGTGGGAAAAGGTGTGCTGACCATTATTTCTTTCTATGATGGGTGGTTGCACTTGAGCTGCTAACTCACGCCACTGCCAAGCGTATTCTTTGAAGCGTTCTTGTTCTTTTTTGACCATGTTTTGGAGTCGAGATCGGTCAGGTGCCATGTCTTCGTTATATTATATACTACTTCAAGAAGGCTTCCACGAGGTCTCGCCAAGTCTTAATGCGCCCCCGCTCCAGGTTGACATACCAGCTGAGTACTGCCCTGGTCAGACTATCTTGGAAATAGTGGATCAAGACCTTGTCATCGAAAATATATGCCACCATCTTTCGGCAATAAATGGCTAGATGCACACGGGGGAAAGAACTCCCCTTGTATTTATCGAACTCTAGGGTATTGAAGTCTGTCAAGAGCCCCACGTCCGGGACTAAGCATAAGTCTACAGCCTCCAAGCCGTACTTGTCTCCTCCCTCTATGGTGCGGAGGCATTTCTCTAAAGACTGCCATTTTTGTTCCGACTGGGAAGCTTGTCTTTGAGTTACGAAGGGAGGGGGATTTCTCGAAGTCTGGTGTTGGGCCCCTGAATCCTCTTATGGATTTGGGGCGACTCCCAAACTGGTGTTGAACACTAGCCCATTATTCACAGCGTTCTACTGTTCCTACTCCTTGTTGGCAAGGTTTTCGGTGTTCCATCCCTATGGCATCCCATAAGGTGGATCTCTGACATTGCGGGGAGAGGGTCCTACGGCATAGCCATTCTATGCGTACCCATGGACATTTGTGTTAACTAGAGCCGTGACAGCCGCATTGGTCTGGGTGAGTATGTGGAACATTTGGGCCATTTGTTCTTGCAATTGGCCAACCTCACCTCCGAGGTTCTGATTTTGTTGTTCCAATGCCTCCACCTTGCTTTCCATAACCTTGGATCTTAGACGCATGGTGTATTTATGCTGGTGCACGGACTGCTTCGCTTTTTTGGTATCTAGTGCACATTTTGTTGAGCATATTTATTATGGGATGCATGTTATGCATGAAAAATAAAAAGAAAACTATGAATGGTATGACTTAATCATGAAATATTCAGACATGGTGGAAGGAAAACTTGTTGTCATTTTTATGCGATATTACGAAGGTGCCTCAAAGAGGCGAAGACAATGCCTTTATTTTGTCGTATAGATTTTGACATAAGCCTAGGAATTGAGTGATTTCTATTGGTGTGTTGGGCGAGTTAACCATTTCTTCCACCATACAGAGACTCCTAGGTATGCCTCTAATGGCTTGGTTGGCTATCTAGGCCAACTTGATGGACCTATCTTTCTAGAACTGGGCCTCCTCCTAGGCTTCCTGTACCGCCTCCTCGACGCGGGCTGCCATCTCCAGGTGTTTATTAGCTTGCTTCTTTAATCTCTGGACCGTAGTGTCGGGTTGTGAGCCCTAGTCGACGACTTTCCTTCTTTCCTCAGCAAGCTCCGCTAGCCCTTTCCGCCTTTGTTTCTCTAGATATTCATTGTGGAGTCAATACTTAGCCAACTTTGTTTTCAACAGGGCTATCTACTCTTGGAGTTGGCGAAGGTGGCCTTTGGCGTCTTACTCCTTTGACCTAACGTCCGCCAAAGCCGCTATTAGCTCCTCCTTTTCTAGTAAGGCTTGATTCCGCTCCAGCTCCCTCATCCCTTTTTCCTAGGCCGTAGTTCGGAACCAACGTTCTACTTTAGGAATCTCCCAGCTCTCCTCACCTTCCCATGAGTCAAGTTCTTTTTGTTTCCTTTTTAATTTCCCTTGTAGACCTGCTAGTTCGCTTTCCATGGCTTCGAATCGAGGGTCGTTGAAAGTCAAGAAAATGGACTCTACTTTGTGCTGCAACCAAGACTTGTAGCTGGATGAGGCTCCGCAGCTCTACAGTCTCCACTCGGGTCCCTTGCTGATGATTTTTTTCCAGGCTTGACGGATCTTTTTCAATTACTCTCGCTCTTGTATCCCTAGACCGTGGAGGATGAAGGGCGTCACCGCCTCCTCTAGCAGAGGTAAGACCATAAGATATCTGGCTTGGCGAAGTGTCAATTTAGAATTACAATTAATGACTCCCTGGGTACCCATTAGAGGGATCTTCGGGAATCCTCCATAATGGATAATCACGTCCTCTCTTTCATTCCATTATGGGTACCACCAGATTGACCTCTCTATGGCCTCCTCCAGGCATGCAGCCCATTCCGCCTTTGTTAAGGGCTTCACGTAGCTCTAATAATGGTCTTCTATAGGACACCTCGTCCTCTTGCTACTATGGAACAAATAAGCAGTTATCCATAGGAAGAGTAGTGTAGTGCAACACCTCAACCCTCTTCCGTTTTTCTTATTGTAGTATTCCAAAATATAATAGGTGTTGGCCAAGACTGCCACGACAGGGTGTTTTCCCCGGTCTCGTTTCCCGAGAAATGCATCTATGGCGGTCAAATCTATATAGCATTCTATTTGAGGAAAGAGCATTATGCCATAAACCAAGAGTCTGTACACGTCCATAAAGGTCAGCCAGTCCTTTTCCTCCTGAACCTATTGGAGCCTCTCTTCCAAGGTCGCTTCTGGGATTCCTTCCACTCTATTTTGACTTTTCTTCAGCTTTAATATTTCTTACTCATGCACCTTGAGTAATCTCGCCACCGAAACCCAGGAGGGGTAATACCCCCTAAAGAGGTAGGGTGGAGATTTATCATAGGGTATTCCTATCATCCTTTCGTACTCTTCCACTGTGGGGGCAAGTTGAAAGCCATGAAAAGTGAAACACCTGAGAGGCATATCATAATATTGAGTAAGTGCTGACCAGGGTACAGGCTGTACTTCTATATTGACCAGGCCCAAGAGATTCCTATACCTCCTTTCGAAGGTTCTTCGCAAGTGACCTTTGAGCTATTTGCCCCAACGCCGCAAGGATTGATTATTGGGGGCCCTTGTTGGGACGGGTCATAACTTTCAAACAAAACGAAGGGTATTTTCTTCCATGTCTGGAATGATTCATGATTAGTATGCTGATGCTATGCATGTTTATGTTTTCTCTCCCTCTTTCTTTTATCCCCTTTTGTTTTCTTTTTTTTTTTTATGCATGCATGCAATATGCGTCTGATCGTCGGGTGTGAGATATTAACGGGGGGTGAACCTATGGTTCTTGTCCATTCCTAGGGTGGTTGGGGGTACCCTTGAGTCTTAGGGCTTTTACGGCTTCCTTTCGTGGCTCTACACACTGCTTACATAGGTTACTAAGGCTTAAGACCCTTATCAGGAATGTTCCACAGATGAGAGTATCTCCTAGAATGTGGTCGTCCTTTAAAGGCCATACTTTAGCCAGATTATCGTAGTCACCAGTCTAGGGATGTACCCAAAGATGATTACCACTACACATCCATCGCTCACTTACTCACAGTTCCGAGAATAGGACCCACTCGGGAACCAAGACAAGTGCCTTTTGCTTTTTCGAATCCTGCCCCAACAAGCTCCCCAAAACAAAGAAAAAGGCCAACCAACATAATCGTATGCAATATTACGGGGAAGGTAAAAGATTGTGCTACGTTATGCAAGTCCTTTGAATTGGGCTTAACCCTAGCTTTCACACGAATATCCCCAGTGGAGTCGCCATCTGACGCGACCTAAATCGTGCTGTTAGGCGTCTTTTCTTTTTCGTAGTTTTTTTTTGAAACATCTTTTTCGAATAGAGATAGACCAGGGACCAAATTCGCTCACTGATGCGGCATCGAGTCGGTATGGATTCAGTCAACCCTAGGGGAATCGATTGAACCTGTACAAACTCAAATTGGAGTCACTACCAATATTTTAATGGTACATTGGGAACCTAAAACGGATAAGATAGGCAAGCGAATCTGAGATATAGGTAAGTGGTCGTTTACGTCAGGGGATGGCACACCATCCCATCCGTCTACCACCTGGTAGTTATCCGATGACTTGTATATGTTAGCACAACCTTCACTTCCTATAGCTTGACCGGATCGAAATGTGTGAAATGAAATGTTGATTGTTTTGGACTTGATGAGAGTGTGCCTTTCGCTCCTACGTACCCCTCCTAGCTAGGAGGAATCAAAGTCGACGTAGTTTTGTGAGTGTATGCAGGATTAGACTTTCCCTTAGGCGTCTTTCCTTAGGAGATCAATTTTGTGTTACTATTGGTGAGAGGGGACTTTCACTTAGGCGTCCCCGACACGGTGGAGCCCAAGTCTGTGGGCACTCGACTCGGTGACCAAGGAGCTAAAGCCGGACTGTCCCTTAGGCATCCTCTGGCAATGTGAGGATGAGCTAGGATGACTCGGACAATATGTGGATTGACTCGGATATATGAAATACCCTATACTTGAATGCCTAAATTCAAGGATTAACTATAGGTCGTCCTATGAACCGGCTTGTGTGGCTAAATGGTGGTGTGTTGATCACCTGGGGTGCAATGCACGCTATCTTGGAAATGAATGAGGGCTCACCGACCCTCTAGAGTGTAATGCACAGTGTTTGGGGAAGTGAACAATTGCTCGCTGGCCATCTAAAGTGTAATGCACAATGTTTATGGGAAGAATGATGGCTTGCCGACCATCTAAAGTGTAATGTACACTATTTATGAGATGAATGAGGACTCGACAGATGATGAACAAGATTCGGCCAAGAACCTTACCTGGTATCCAGAGAGACGGTTGGAACGAGCAATAGGGAACTTGCACAAGCGTCTTGTGAATTTCTTCTGACAACATTTCTTTAGTAGATTCCTTCGGTACTTAGTGATTCTTAGCGCCGAGCTCTTCATGATAAGGACTTTTATAGCCTTTGGGGAGGCACTAGGGGCGTGCCTAATTTTGCCATTTGGCCCCTTCTCAGTTGGTTGATTCAATCTGTTATTGCCAACAATCCCAAGGCTGATCTTCATGGGGCTCTGCACTTAGTTGTGCCACGATCTTCCGTGATTCTTGACACATTTCTGGGGTATTTGATAAGATCGTCTTTAGTCATTGCAACGAGCATCAATTAAACTAAAGCTAACTATAGCATAGTCAACCCTAGGTCGAATTTTCTCAAGGACATAATGTGCTCGATTATGACTTTATGTGAAAATTGAGTAATGCAGAAACTCAAGTGTAAAATGCAAACTTACTCTCGGCTAGGTAATGATAGATGCAACAGAGTCGAATTGACTCTATTTTAGACTAGAATGCAGGAAATAGGGGGTTTGGTTGCAGATTAAGTAAAGAAACAACAATTAAACTAAGAATGCAAATGCAGCTAAACTAGTTACTCCTTCTACTACTACTGTGTTCATGTTCAATCTCAACAATCAAGTCAGTTCTAGTTCGTTCACCCAAGTTCATGTTCCATATCAGCCTTGGGTTTCCTTATGACGATCGTCAAAAATTTGTCTATTGCCATATTGAGGATTTACACAATCGCTACCTCATTAGTTGGCAGGGATTACATTTAGAGTTGATTTTAGGTTCTCAAATTGATTACCTACTGAAATTGTTAAATCGGTTCCAATCGGCCTAGTTTAATGTCGTCCACATTACCATATGCAATTGCGACACAATAAGAGGATTATAGTGCAGGAATCACACACATGAGATTGGAAACAGGAACTACTCATATTATTAAGAACGGAATATAAACACAGGGTGTGAATTCAATGAATCCGTCGTCCACGACAATTGCCATGGAATGAATCTTTTATTAGCTAAGACCTGCAAATTAGCACAAATTTATACTTTCTCTATTTTTAGGTCCCTGATATGAATGTTAGCTAAGACTCAATTCTTAAGGACTGAATGATCTCTAAACACTCATCAGACTCCTACACTTACACTTTTGCACTCCTAGGCAAAACAAGAGTTCAAATACAAGGGAGATTTTTCAAATAAGAAATTTCAATAAATTTCTCAAGCTCTGAATGAAAATAGAGTCGACATTCCTTCGCCCCAAGAGTTAAGATGCTCAAGCAATCTACGAAAACTACTCTTCCCACACCCAAGGCAATTAAATGATCTGTAAACGTCGAAGGATGATTGAGAGTGATAGAGTTTCTCTTAGGAACAGATTCTATCAGCCTCTTAAGTGTTTAGGCTTGTATATACACTCAACATCCCATACAACTGGCAAAACCAAACTTAGACTGGTCTCTCCTTCCACACCTTCAAAAACACATGCAAAATTGATCAAAAGAACTTTCTTTTAGCTTGTAACGAGGCTAGGGCTAAGGGGAGGATGTAGGGTGGAAAGTGAGTCTAGTAACCGTAGGGAAGAGAGGTGCAATGAGGAGTAAGTTCGTTAGTGTGAGGGACATCCCAGGATACTGTGGTTCTTTCTGAAGACATTCCTTGCTCGCTTCTTTTCTTCCCCATTTTTATTTTTTTCCTTTCCTTCTTTTCCTCACTATTTTTTTATAGCTTTATGCTAGATTTTTGTTTCATAGCTTTTGGATTTTGGCTACTTTTTCATTTTTCTTCTGTTTCCCTACACTTGTTTCTTTCTTTTATTTTTCACCCTTTAGCATACACTACTCTTGCTTTACTCCCCGTTGTCTTCCCACACACTTGATCGTGTCTTACTCCTAAAACAATTCTAAGGCTCCTCTATCCCCTAAGGTTGAGGGTAATCACGATTTTTCTAGCCTTGGTTTTGTAATGAGCTGTAACAAAAGAATGGTCATTTAGGTTCAAAAGGGGTAAGCAAGGGATAAAATTTTACAAGGTAGGATCATTTGGCTCAAGGCTTGTTAAAACATGGCCTAAATCATCTAATTCTTGCATGCGAAACCCGATATCTAGAGAGATAAGGAAAAACTCAGAGTACATAGTTAACATGGATGCATAAAACACACAAGAAAGGGAAAATGGCAAGATGCAAAGCCATTATATATACATAGGCTCAAAAATTCTCACACGATTACTTGCTCTATGATAAGTCATATTTTGTACACCTTACAAGGACCTAAGATGGGTGCTTTTGAGATCAACTAAGGTTTAAGAATGGAGTCTTAGCAGAGATTTATATTATGGACCTAAAAATAGAGAAAATACAAATTTGTGCTAATTTGCAGGTTTTAGCTAATAAAAGATTCATTCCATATTTTAGGACAAATTTGGATGATCTCAACCCATCATGAGGATCCTTGGCTCAAGAGAGTCGTCTTGGCCAGATTGACTCGTCATTGAACACTAAGGCCGGCTTTGTAGGTCCAACAACCCATTAAGGAACGACCCACTAAACTGTCCGCATAGGCAGTCCACTCAGTTGCCACGTCACTCTTGGGAATCTTGTAGTGCAAGTCACGCAAGGGTAGAATAGGAAACTCAATTTGTAATTCGGTTAGGTTCGTTGTTAGCACGTTTAACAAAGTTCAGCTCCTAAATATATAGGAGGAGTTGTGAACTTCTTCTGGGGTTGAATTGAGACTTATTCCCATTTCCCATTGGTTTCATTCTCTCGCGCTCACTTTCTACACTCATGGTGGTGCACAGTGATATCAACACTGCTTCTCTCAATTGAGGAAGCGTAGGTTAGAAACTAAGAAGCCGAAATTCGTCAAAGGGGACTCCTTGGATTAGCAACGCACTCTGGTGGATCCGATCCTCAGTGTTCTGACTAACAGAGGTGAACCATCACCGTTCGACCATGGCGATCGTTGTGGAGGATAGGTCCACTAAATTCACACCCTGTGTTTGTATTCCATTCTTATTAATATGAGTATTTTCTAATTTTGATCTTTGGTTGCTAATGAGTCACAAATTATGCATCTTTTATGGACCTAAGAAGGATGATTACAAGACTATCTTGTGCTTAAGACTTGAGTGTTAGTTGAGATTCATATTATGGACTTAAAAATAGAGAAAACACAATTTTGTGTTAATTCGAGGATCTTAGTTAACTCTTCTATTCTTGCAGGATCAGCCGAGATATTCTAAGGTCCATCACAAGAAGACTCGGTAGAGATGAAGTCGTCTCGGCCAAGACCAACTCCATCTCGTCCAAACCGGATCAGGCCAGGATTCACGGCCCATTAGCTCAAGCAGGTGCAGTCCAATAAGGAGCAGCCCAAAGATGTTATCAACATCAGCTATCCAGCTCAGGGCCACCTTAGCTCTAGCTCATCTACCATGTCACTTCTGGAGTAGCTCACTGCGCAAATTACGCAAGGGTAGAATAGGAAATTCACTGAGACTAGGAAGCCGAAGTTTGTCAGAGGGGACTGATTAGGATTCCCAACACATTTTGGTGAATCTGATCCTCAGTGCTCAGGCTATTCCAGGTGAACCACCATCATCAACCATGGAGATCATCGTGGAAGATGGATCCACCTGAATTCAGACCACTGTGTTCGTACTCTGTTTTCTATTAATCAATTTCATTCTACATTTCGTACCTCCGTTCCCTTCCTCTTCTTCAACTCATGATTTAATCTAGGATTGCAAATGAATTGTGAGCAATGTTAAGTTAAGCCAATTGGAACTGGTTTAACTAATTCAGTAAGTAATCACTTAACGATTGTTAATCGAGAACCTAAAATCAGTTCTGAACTTAATCCCTGCCAACTGATGAGGTAGCGATTGCGTAATTTCTCGGTATGGCAATGGACGAACCTTTGGCGATTGCCATAAGACTTCCCAAGGCTGATATGGACTGAGAACTGGAGTGCGAAAATTGGATTGGATTGGACTAATAGAACTGAACATGAACACAATTATATAATAATAATAGTAAAACTAGTAGCATTAGTATATGTTCTGCATTCATAGATTTAGTTTACTTCCTTCTTTACTTGCATTCCAAACCCCCCTGTTTACTGCTTCTCAGTCTGTGATAGAGATAGTCTATCTCTGTAGCGTCTGTCTACACTCAGCCGAAACCAAACCAGATTGATCCCTCTCGAGATCAACTCAGCTTAGTTTCTGTTGGGAGCAACTCGGCCAGTGGCCGAGATGAGTCAATATCCTACACCTCAGGTTCTACGTCATTTCATTTCACACCAAATCACAATCGAGCACACTGTGTCCTTGAGAAGAATGACCTACGGTTGACTATACTATAGTTAATTTTAGTTATTTGATTCTTGTTAAAACGACTAAAAATGAGTTTATCAGCTGCATTCTCACACCTTAACTCACTATCTGCGTTGCGATTGCACAAGGTGACGTGAACAATATTGAACTAAGCCGATTGGAACTGGTTTAACTAATTCAGTAGGTAATCAACTAGAGAACCTAATTGTGAACCTAAAATCAACTCTAAGCTTAATCCCTACCAACTGATGAGGTAGCGATTGTGTAAATCCTCGGTATGACAATGGACGAATGTCTGGCGATCTTCATAAGAAAACCCAAGGTTGATATGGACTGTGAACTGGAGTAAATGAACTAGAACTGACTCAATTAATTAGACGAAATATGAATAGAGTAGTAGCAGTAGTAGTAGTAGAGTAATTTAGTTTAATTGCATTTACATTCTTAGTTTACTTTCTGTCTTTCATTATTTGCTTTTCAAAACCCCCTGTTTCTTGCTTTTTGGTCTGAGATAGAGTCAATCCGACTCTGAAGTGTTCGTTTGCGCTTAGCCGAGACCGAGTCGGATATGTCTATGCTGGGACCATATTGGGTCAGTCTCTGTCAAGAGCAACTCGGCCTCCAGCCAAGAGTGAGTTTGCATTCTACACTTGAGAGTTTCAGTTTTACTTTAGTTTTCACATAAAGTCACAATTGAGCACACTATGTCCTTGAGAGAATTCGACTTAGGGTTGACTATGCTATAGTTAGTTTTAGTTTATTTGATACCCGTTGAGGCGACTAAAACAAAGTTTAGCAAATTGGCGCCGTTGTCGGGGACACAAGTTCTTTTGTGTCTCTATGCGCCAAACCTGAGTTAAGCTGAATTTCGAGTCTATAGATTAATCTGTCAATCGAGTCATAGAGTCTGAAGTGAGTCAGTATCTGTTTGGATCCTGAATAATGTAGCATGCTAAGTTGGTATTAATTCTTGTGCCTTTACTTTTCTTTTTGCAATTAATATTCATTTTTGATAACTAGTTTTGTTTTTGTTTTTGCTTTGAATAATTGACCATAAAATTTTTTGCATAATTTTTTTTTTTACAATGCATGATTAGGAGTAGCACTGACCCTTTATATGATTTACATCCTGAGATAGAATTAACTTTGCGAGGTTAAGAAAAGCTAGAAATATAGTAGTAAGTAATAGTTCTAATTCTATTTCTAGCTCTGATAATAGTAGTCCTGTTACTAACATTTCTGACTCTATTGAATTTAGTAGCACTAACAATTTTGCAGAACAGATGGAGAACAAGAACGAAAGAACTTTAAAGGAGCTAGCTACACCTGACATAGTGTACCAACCTTGGTGCATCCAGTAGCCTCAACTAGAACCAGCTCAAACATATGAATTGAAATATGTTCTCATACACTTGTTGCCTAAATTTCATGGTCTTGCAAGAGAAGACCCCTACAAGAATTTAAAGGAATTCCATGTGATTTGTTCCACAATGAGGTCGTAAGGGATACTAGAAGATTATATCAAAATGAACGCGTTCCCATTCTCCTTGGATGGAGCAGCAAAAGATTGGTTATATCTACAGCCAGTTCTCTTCAACACCTAGGGAGACATGAAGCACATGTACTTGGAAAATATCTTTCCAGCATCCCGAACCGCGACCATCAAGAAGGAAATATGTGGGATAAGGCAACATTCTAGAGAAACTCTTCATGAATACTGGGAAAGATTTAATAAACTGTGTGCCACATGTCCACATCATCAGATCAGTGAGCAACTGTTGATCCAGTATTTCTATGAAGGTTTGACGATGATGGATTGAAGCATGATTGATGCTGCTAGTGGAGGAGTATTGATGGATAAGACGCTAGCAGCAACAAGGCATCTGATCTCCAATATGGCAAGCAATACACAACAGTTTGGGATTAGAGGAGTCAGTCAACAATGAATGGTGAATGAAATCAGTGCAGTTGATAATTTGAGATTAGAGAACCGGCTAACCAAGTTAACATCATTGGTGAGACAACTTGCTGTTGGACAACCCCAACCAAATATAGCAGCCATAGTTTGTGGCATATGTACTTCCATGGAACACCTCACTGATTTGTGCCTCACGTTGCAAGAAATTGAGTCAAACCAGCCAGAGAGTGTTGGAGCAATAGGTGGATGTCAATATGGGAAGCAGCCGTATCAGAGTCGGCCATTTGATAATGAATAGTTTGGAAAGCAACCATTTCGGCCAAGGTCGAGTCAAGGGCCATATGCAGCTCAACAATTTGGATCTGCGCCAAATGTGCCTCAAAGACCAACAGGTTATCAACAACCAACTCCGCAATATTAAGCACCACCATTCCAATAGCAACAACAATAAAGAATGCCACCTCAAGGAAATTCACCATCTCTGGAGGACCTAATGAAGCAGTTAGCAACCAATAATTTGGAGTTTCAGCAAACTGTAAGCTCTAGCAACATGCAGTTCCAGCAAAGTATTAATGCCACCATCCAAGACCTCAAGATGCAGATAGGACACTTAGCCAAGACTGTGAGCCATTTACAACCGACTTGATCCAGCAACCTCCCCTCAAACAATTCCGAATCTGAGAGGGAAAGCGAGTGCAGTTACGCAGAGAAGTGGAAAAAAACTATCTCGACCAACACCGCAGTTACCGAGATCAACCGAAGTTGACTCTGAACTAGATGCCAACTCACAGGTGCAGCAACAAGAGAAAACTGTCCCATTGCCATTTCCAACCCAGAGCCTCTCAACAAGGAAGCCTATATTTAATGAAGAGCTGCTGAAGATGTTCTGCAAGGTGGAAATTAACATTCCAATCGACGTTAACCAAGAATGAAGAATTCACTACAGGAGCACAAGCACTGCCGAAGAAATGTCGAGATCCTAGAATCTTTTCAGTCCCTTGCACCATTGGCGAATGTACCTTTGCCAATGCCATGTTGGACCTAGGAGCTTCAATTAACATCATGCCGACAAATCCTTGAATTTTGGTGACTTGGAACCTATAGGGATGACAATATAGTTAGCAAACAGAAGTGTTGTTCAACCCTTAGGCGCTCTAGAAGATATTCATGTCCAAGTGAACAAGCTGATTTCCTAGCTGATTTCTACGTGTTGGATATGGAGGACGAAACATCCGGGAAGGGATCAACCTTGATTCTGGGGAGACCATTCCTTATGACAGCCAAAACAAAAATTGATGTGCATGTCGGGACACTCTCAATGGAATTTGGTGACACCTTGGTACAATTGAATATTTTCGTAGCCATGAAGCACCCTACCGAAGACCATTCCCTCTTTGGCATTGATCTGATTAATGAAGTAGTTGAGGAATACTTCTAACTAGACAGCCATAGTGAAGATACTGACAATTTTGTTGAGAAAATTGATTTAATTGGTTGCCTAGGATCCATCTAAGAAGAAGAGGCCGACTATGCTGAATCAGGGGAAGTACATAATCTTTCCAACACTGTGGATAATAACAATGACATTGCCAACTTGGATTTTGAAGCAGAGTTGCTCGAAGTATTAGACCAAGTGTGCAAGTATGAGAACCCAGAGTGCTCTATTGAAGCAGAAGTTCAAGTTGCCAAGACTAAGAAGTCATTCACAGCACAAGTGGCAACCATGTTCACTGTCGAATACGAGTTGGCCAAAGGAAGCCGAGACCGAGAAAGGACCAAAGTTATCTCGGCTAAAAAGACAACGATCAAGGCTGACCTGCATGTAGAAATGCATGCCGAGACCATCTCGGCCAAAGAAGACCATAAGCAAGCGAGAGTCGTATTCACTTCAGACAACAATGTCCCATCTGGATTCGACCTCAGTAAGAGACAAAGCGCCGAGTCTGACACCAATCCGACAAGACTCATTTCAGTAAAAAGGAGTCAGCCACAACAGCCAAAGGCTGAAATCATGTCAGCACACCTGGTGCCGAGTTTAACTCAAGTCGACCAACCAGATCCGAAAGCACCTAATGTCGATTCTTCATCCTCACCACCACCCTTGGAATTAAAACCATTGCCATGTCACTTAAAATATGCCTATTTGGATGCTGAGCAGCAACATCTACTCATCATTACCAACAATCTTCACTAGGAGTAGGAGGATAAACTATTGCAAGTCCTAAGGAAGCATAAGAAGGCAATTAGGTGGAAGTTATCTGACCTTATAGGAATAAACCCCTCCATCTGCATGCATAGAATTATAATGGAGGAGGCAGTTAAGCCCATAAGGCAACAACAAAGAAGGATGAATCCGACCATCCTAGATGTCGTCAAGAAAGAGGTCACAAAACTCCTTGCTGTAGGGATCATCTACCCCATCTCGGATAGCCAATGGGTGAGCCTTGTACAAGTAGTGCCAAAGAGTAGAGGATGACTGTCATGAAAAACCAACATGATGAATTGGTACCTATGCAAATTCAGAATAGCTGGCCAGTCTGTATAGACTACAGAAGATTAACAGAGGCATTGAGGTGGACAAATCTAAGATAGATATCATCACCTCTCTTCCAAACCCCGCTTTTGTGCGGGAAGTTCGCTCTTCTTAGGACATGCAGGCTTTTAAAGGAGATTTATCAAGAACTTCAGCAATATTGTCCTGCCATTGTCCAAATTGCTACAAAAGGATGTGGAAGTCAAATTCGATAAGCCTTGTATTGAAGCCTTTCAAGAGATGAAAAGCCGACTAACATTTGCCCCCATCTTGTAAGCACCTAATTGGGAGCTGCCATTTGAGCTCATGTGTGATGCATCCAATTCATCATTGGGAGCCGTCTTAGGTCAAAGAGCTAGAGTCAGCAAGCCAGTGCATGTGATTGCCTATGCATCTCGGACAATGGACCCAGCGTAGTCAAACTACACAACAACCGAAAAGGAACTCTTGGCCATTGTATTTGCCTTAGACAAATTCTGTTCATACCTTCTTGGTTCAAAAATCATTGTATTCTCTAACCATGTTGTATTGACATTCTTGTTGAAGAAGCTAGATGTCAAGTCGAGATTGATCCGGTGGATGCTCCTTCTCTAAGAATTTGACATAGAGATCAAAGATAAGAAGGGTGCTGAGAATTTTGTAGCAAATCATCTAAGCAGAATTGGAAGGGAAAGCGAACCAATGCCTATTAGAGATGAATTCCTAGATGAGCAGCTGTTGCACATCACAACGCCTACACCATGGTTTGCAGACATCTGTAATTTTCTAGCAACCTCTCAGTTCCCACTAGAGGCATCTCAACTATATAAAGAAAAACTCTGAAGTGATGCCAAATACTACATTTGGGATGATCCTTACTTGTGGAGACTTTGTAGTGATCAAGTTATTCGCAAGTGCATCCTTGAAATCGTGATCAATTCGGTCCTCCAACTCTACCATGCAGCACTTGGAGGCGGAGACTATGGATCAACTCGGACTGCTAGGAAAGTGCTTGATTGTGGCCTTTATTGGCCCACTATTTTCAGAGATATTTATCAGTTTGTCTCCACCTACGAAAAATGCCAAAAAGATGGAATGACAATTACCAAAAGGCATGAAATGCCCCAACAGCCCATCCTGTTCTTTGAAGTTTTTGATGTGTGGGGTATTGATTTCATGGGGCCATTCCCAGTCTCCAATGGTTATTCTTATATTCTGTTGGCCGTAGATTACGTGTCAAGATAGGTAGAGGCCATAGCCACCAAGACCAATGATGCCAAGGTAGTAGTGGATTTTCTGAAATCCAACATCTTCTGCTAGTTTGGTGTGCCTAAAGAGCTAATAAGTGACCAAGGTAGTCACTTTTGCAACAGAGCCATGTCCTCCTTACTCCACAAGTATGGGGTAATGCACAGAATTGCCACTACTTATCACCCTCAGACCAATAGCCAAGCTGAAGTGTTTAACAGAGAAATCAAGAAAACATTGCAAAAGATGACAAAACCTAGCCGAAAAGACTAGAGCCGATTTCTTGAGAACGCCCTCTGGGCATATAGAATTGCATACCGAACTCCGTTGGGGATCTTGCCCTACTGGATTGTCTTCGGTAAAGCTTGCCATCTTCGATGGAGCTAGAACACAGAGTCTATTGGGCTATCAAACAATGCAACCTGGCCTATGATCAAGTTGGATAGTAGTTGAAGTTTCAACTACAAGAACTAGATGAACTCCGCTTGGAAGCCTATGAGAATTCTAGGATCTACAAGCAAAAAGTTAAGCAATTCCATGATCAGTAGATCCTAAGAAAAGAATTCCGAGTTGGCCAGAAAGTACTCCTGTTCAATTGACACCTCAAGCTCATCGTAGGTAAACTTGATTCTAGATGGGATGGACCTTTTGTTATCACTAATGTTTTTCCATATGGTGCAATAGAGCTAAAAGACTAATACACAAACAACACCTTCCAGGTAAACGGGCATCAAATCAAATTATTCCATGAAGGCCCAACACCAACTATAGGCGACTTGGAGACCGTTTCATTGATGGAACCAGCCCCACCAGATGGCGCACACTAAGCCAACTTCACCAATCCCTCTCTAGTCATAACATGCATTGAGGGTAATGCAGAATTTAAGTGTGTGTGTGTTGGGGGGGGTGGTGGAATTGCATGGCCATTTAAAGCTTGCTAAATTTTGTGCTTGAACCCTTATCTTGTTCTTCAAAGTTCAAACTCCATGTTTGTTTTAACTTCGGTTTTCATTTTTCTGTTTCCTTTCCTTTCTTTATGTTTCTTTTCAAATCCTTTTCCTTTGTTATGAATAAAGGCGGTCTAAGCCGAGTCCATGCCGACTCTGACTTGTCAAGTCCATGCCGACTCCCAACCAATTTGAACTTTTGTCAGAATTTAGCTTTTGATTTTCCTAATTGAATTCTGAACTATGATTGTTGAGAAAAACACCTTGAAAAGAGAATTTTAAGATGATTTCTTTAAGTATTAGATGAATCAGTAGAAAACAATTTGGAATCCTGGAGGACAAATTTTTCAAGTTTGACAAGGAATGAATTTCTTGCATCCCTAGGTAATAGGTGATTGAAAAACAGAAAAGATACACCATTAGTGGCAGAATAATTAACCATGTGAGAATTTTTGAGCCTATGTACATATAGATGGCCTTGGTTCTTGCCATTCTCTCTTTCTCGTGTGATTTTTGCATCCATGCTAACTGTGTATTCTGGATTTTGCCTTGACTCGCTAGAAATATCTGGTTTCACATGTAGGAATGAAATGATCTAGGCCATGTTTCTAATAAACCTTGAGCCAAATGGACCTACCTTGTAAAATTTATCCCTTGCTAGAAAAACCATGATTGACCTCAACCTTAGGGGATAAAGGAGCTTTGGAATTGTTTTGGGAGTAGGTCACGATCAAGTGTGGGGGGGAGACACCATGGGATGAAGCAATAGTAGTGTATTCAAAAAGGGTCGAAAAAGAAAAGAAGGAAAGAATTAAGTGTAGGAAAAGAAAGGAAAATAAAAGCAGCAGCCAAAAGCCATAAGCCGTAACCAAACACAACACAAAGCTGCAAAAGCAAATGGGAGAAAAAGAAGAAAAGAAAATTAGAAAAATGGAAAGAAAGGAAGTGAGCTAGAATTGTTTCGAGTAGACTTGCAGTACCTCAGAGATACTCTCTATGCTGGCAAGCCTACTCCCCATTGCTCCTCTCTTCCTTGTGGTTGGATAACTCACTTACCCATCCTGTATCCCACCTTTTGACCCAGGCCACAATACAAGTTGAGAATGAAGTCCTATTGATCATGACTGCATCTGTTTTTGAAGGTGTGGAAAGAGATACTGGCCAAAGTTTGGTAATACCAACCACATTGGATGTTGAGTGTATATACAAGCCCAAACACTCGAGAGGTTGTGAGAATATTTTCCTAAGAGAGAACTTTGTCACTCACGGTCGTCCTTTGTTGTTTGTAGGTCATTTGATTTCCTTAGAAGTGGGAAGAGTAGTTTTCGTAGATTGCTTGAGCATCTCAACTCTTGCGACGAAGGAATGTTGACTCTGTGTCCATACAGACATTAAGAAATTTATTTGAAAAATTCTCTTATCTTTTAAAAATCTCCCGTGTATCGAACTCTGATTTTGCCCAAGAGTGCAAAAGTGTAAGTGTGGGGGTCTGATAAGTCATATTTTGTACACTTTACAAGGACCTAAGATGGGAGCTTTTGAGATCAACTAAGGTCTAAGGATGGAGTCTTAGCTGAGATTTATATTATGGACCTAAAAATAGAGAAAATACAAATATGTGCTAATTTGTAGGTTTTTTTAGCTAATAAAAGATTAATTCCATATTGCAGGACAAATCTGGATTATCTCAACCCATCATGAGGAGCCTTGGCTCAAGAGAGTCGTCTCGGCCATATTGACTTGTCATTGAACACTGAGGCCGACTCTATAGGTTCAACAGTCCAATAACGAACAACCCACTGAACTGTCTGCATAGGCAATCCACTCAACTGCCACGTCACTGCTAGAGAATCTTGCAGCGCAAGTCATGAAAGGGTAGAATAGGAAATTCAATTTGTAATTCGGTTAGGTTTCTTGTTAGTACGTTTAGCAGAGTTCAGCTCGTGTATATATAGGAGGAGTTGTGCACTTTTTCAAGGGTTGAATTGAGACTTATTCCCATTTTCCATTGTTTTTATTCCCTTGCGCTCACTTTCTACACTCACAGTGATGCACGGTGTTATCAATGGTGCTTCTCTTGATTGAGGAAGCATAGTTCAGAAATTGAGAAGCCAAAGATCGTTAGAAGGGATCTCTTGCATTACCAATGCACTTTGGTGGATCCAATCCTCAACGTTCTGACTAATGGAGGTAAACCATCACCGTTCGACCATGGTGATTGTTGTGGAGGACGGGTCCACTGAATTCACACACTGTGTTTGTATTTTGTTCTTAATAATATGAGTGTTTTCTGATTCTATTCTCTAGTTGCATTCTCACACCTTAATTCACTATCTGCGTTGCAATTGCACAGGGTGACATGAACAATGTTGAACTAAGTCGATCGGAACTGGTTTAACTAATTTAGTAGGTAATCAACTAGAGAACCTAATTGAGAACCTAAAATCAACTCTAAGCTTAATCCCTACCAACTGATGAGCTAGAGATTGTGTAAATCTTTGGTATGGCAATGGACGAATGTCTGGCGATCGTTATAAGAAAACCCAAAGTTGATATGGACTGTGAATTGGAGTAAGTGAATGATAAGCTGGTTTTTAATCGTCTTACACACATCAAATAAAACTAAAGCTAACTATAGTATAGCTAACCTAGGTCGACTCTCTCAAGGATACAGTGTGTTCAGATTGTGCTACGTGTAAAAATCAGAGTTAATGCAGAAAACGCTAATTGTTGTGAAATGTCGACTTATTGCCGATCAGCTTAGACAGACGCAACGGAGTAGGACTGACTCAGTCTCAAACTCTAGAAAGCAGTAAATAAGAGGGGTTGTGTTTAAGTGTAGAAAATAAACTAAATGCTGAAAGTAAACTAAACTACGCTAAACTACTCTATACTAACTATTGTATCAATTCGGGAATCAAAACACAACAGTTTACTATTCTTAAAATTATATTCCGAATCAACCTTAGATTCTTAGGACGACCGTCGAACGTTTGTCCATTGCCATATTGAGGATTTACACAACCGCTACCTCAACAATTGGCAGGGAGTATGTACTTGGTTGAGTTTAGGTTCTCTACCTAATCAGATTATTACACTAGTTCCGATCGGCCCTAGCCTAACGTGATCTACCCCTAACAATGTGTCACGACAAAGTTAAAAGCAGATTAAAGCATAGGAATTATAATCAAGAGATAGAATTGCAAACCAGTTATCTTATTGAAAACCAAATCGAATACAAAGGTGAAAATTTAGAGTTTCTAGAGAATCTGCCTTCCATGACGACCGCCAATGGAAGAACGGTAGTGATGCACCAATGGTGGCCAAACGTTGAGGTTTCCGTCCAACAGAGTGCGTCGGCTATACCGAGCGATCACCTTTGAACGCTTCCAGCTTCCCAAATCCTGGTCATGTACCTCCTCGACCGAGAGAGACACCGTATTGAAGCTTCGTGTACCACTGTACTAGCTTGTAGTGTCTACGATTGCTGATGGCGCTAGCTCTAGATTCTGCTGAAAATTCCACACTTAAAGATGTGGCCTGGTGTTCTTATTTATACACAAGCTGGATAAATCTAAATCTAATCCTAATAACAGAAATTCAAATCCTAAAGATTCCAATTCGAATTACATATTACAATCTCGTTAATCTTAGGAGTTTCTTAGTTTCCTAATTTCTAGCAGAATCATATCTTCATTCCTAGTTACCCGAATTACAGATTCCTTGATCTTAGCAAATCATATCTGCATCTTAACAAATCATATCTGCATCTTAACAAATCATATATGCATCTTAACAAATCATATCTGCATCTTGACAAATCATATCCGCATCTTAACAAATAATATCTACATCCTGCTGGAGTTATTTTAGGCAAGATTTTCGTCACTGATGTTGGCTTGACCGGGAGCGTTGGACTGGTCGAGATGTTCCTAGCTTGGGCCAGGCCTGCAAAACAAGTCTTAACCTTTTTGTTAGTTAAAAACCTCATTTTAGCACAGATTTGTATTTCTCCTAGTTTTAGGTCCATAATTCAAATCTTGATTAAGACAAGACTTTTAATCATTAAACATTCTTAACAACACTTATCTTAAGCCCACATAAAGTGTATAAAATATGACTCATCAGACCCCCACACTTACACTTTTGCAAATATGAAAGAGGAAATATGTTTTTCAAATAAACTCTTCAGGTTTAACAAAACAGCTTAAGCATGCATTCATCCCAGAATCCAGATATTCAAACAATCTATGAAAGTTACTTTCTCCACATCCAAAAAAAATGAGCAACCTTCAAACATTAAGAGTAACCGAGAAGTGACTAAGCTCTCTCAAGACATATTCTCTCAATCTCTCAAGTGTTTAGGTTTGTATATACACTCAAACATCCTATGTCAACTAGCACTGCCAAGCCTTGACTATCCTCTCCTTTCACACCTTCAACAACACATGCACAAATGATCAATAAGACTTTTTGAGCTTGTAACGTGGCCAGGGTAAGGTAGGTTTCAGGATGGTAAAGTGAGCTTTAATGACCAGAGGGACAAGAGGAGCAATGGGGATTGAATTTGTAAGCATAGAGATTATCTCCTTCAGACATTACCAGTTTCTTGGAAGCATCTTTGTTCACTGTCCTACTTTTCCCTTTGTATTTTTCTCTTTCTTTTTCTCACTTTTCCTGTCTTGCACCTTTTGTGTTGCAATCTCACTTGCAATTTTTTCTTTTTGTTTCCGCTACTTTTTCTTTCTTTTTGTATCTTTTTTCTTTTCTTTTCATCAACCCTTTTCTGAACACACTTACTTTCTTTTTCTAAATATACCACTCTTGCTATGCCTCTAGGTGTCACCCCCATACTTATTCAAGATCTATTCCCAAAACAATTCCAAAGCTCCTCTGTTCCTTAAGGTTTGGGTTGATCATGGTTTTTCCGGCTTTAGGCTTGTAATGAGCTATTATATCAAGAAATGGTTATAGGCTCAAAGGGGTAACCAAAGGAATTATTCATAAGGTAGGCTTTATTTGGCTAAGTAGCTGTAGAGAAAGATGGCCTAGATCATATCATTCCTGCATGTGAAATGAGTTATATCCAGAGAATCAAAGCAAAACCTAGAGTAACCAGCAACATGGATGCAATAATCACACAAGAAATGAAAGAATGGCGAGATACAAAGCCATTCATGCAAGGCTCAAAATTTCTCACACGGTTAATTGCTTTGCCACTAATGGTTCATCTTTTCAGTTTCTCATTTACTCACGGCCTAAGGAAGCAAAAATTTCACTCCCTGTCAGGTTTAAAAACCTCTCATCCAGGGTTATGCATTGCTTCATACTGTTTCATTCAACTTAAAGAAGTTCATTCAAATTCTTTTTCAAAATAGTTTTCTCAGTAATTGGCAATTCGAAATCAGAAGTCAGCTAGTAAAAACAAAATAAAACGAAAATGAAAACCAAAATTGAACAAAAAATAGCAGAATCGAAATAAAAAGAAAAGAAACAAAATGAAATAGAACAATAATGAAATAAAAACGAAATAACAAAACTAAAAACAAAACAAAACCAAACAAAACGTCACCCTCCTAAGGAACACCCCCCTACACTTAAATAATGCATTTTCCTCAATGCAAAGCATATGTGTGCAAAGGAAGGGGTGAAATAGAAAGATTGTTGTTTTCAGGGTGGAAAGAATGTGCAAAATCTGATATCCAATATTTTTGTTCCGCTCCTATTGTCTACAGCTTGGGGGAGCTTTCTCCTCATCCATTTTGATAGTTTCAACATGATATCCTCCAGTAGCTTCTTTGCAGTTTTATCTATAACTCCTGCACTGGGATTAGTGTCATTGCTGCTTTTCACACACAAAGAAGATTTAGTTAATCGAGTATAGGTACACTCATAATTAATAGAAATTTTAAAATCCATATTTCCAAAAAATTCAGAGTGTTTAGTCAATTCAAAATGCAAATTTACTAAGGCATGGAATGGCTGCACTATGGATGACACTGGTACTGATTCTGCTGCTAGTGAACGAAGTAGAGAAGGTTCATTTGTAGATTGCTGACTTAGCTGTCGGGAGTCGATTTGGCTTTTCAAATGTAGAGTCGGATGGTCGCGTGTCATCTTAGTTGTCCACGTGTAGATGCGGTTACTAGATATAGTCTCTGCATCCGTCAAGTTGCGGCATCGACTATTGAGGACACATTCATACTTTTCTTGATATCGGTTTCGACATTGATTACCGAGAATAGACTCGGCTTCCACGTTTGGGTCAAACATAGATGGTACTTGCTTGTGGATTCTATTGTTTGAGATGGAGTCGAACGTGGCATGTGTCTCTTCACACGAGTTGGTTTCGTCTCGTCTCGGCTTCAGTTGGCCGACTCGGTCAGGATTCGGTACATGGGTTGCCAAGTTGGTCTCGGCCTTTAGCTGCTTTTGACTTTGTTTGTCTGGATCAGATTCGGTATCTATCTTATTGTTTGAGTCGCTCTCAACTCTTGTCTAGTCTCGATAGTTGGGCACCGGCTCATTCTTGGCCTGTTTATGGTTGCGGCTTTTAAAATTGGGCTCAATGGCCTCTTGATTGTTCAAATTGGAACCTGCTCCTTCTAAGTTGTTAGACTTGGCTATGGCTTGCTCCTGGATGTTAGAGTCGATTGTCACTTCGTCCCGATTTCTAAAGTCGGCAAGATCTGAAATTGCAATCTTATCAAGAAGATCCAGGCCCTCAACCATGGGGTCGCCACTTTCAGTCATATTAACATTGTCCGACTAATCAACCATAGAATCAACATCCTCGGCCCTTTTAGCAAAAGCATTATCAACATTAGCATATCTGGGATCAACCATCTTGGTATCATCACACATGGGATTGGTAATGTCAACATCAGCACATGTGGGATTAGCTATCTTGACCCTAATAACTTGGTCTGAAATCTCATCCAATGTCATATCAGTGAGATCAGTAACATCATGCATAGAATTTTCAATCTTAATCACATCAACCAGATCAGAAATAGTTGGCACGTAGTCGTCAATGTCAACCATCTTAATAGAGTTGGTAGCAACAAGCATGGAGTTGGCAACACTACTAGAGTCGGCAAAGCCCAGCACAGTGGTTGAATTCTTTGAATCCGGATTTCCAGAAAATCCATATTGCACTTTTAGTGATTGTTCTTGTGGTAGCTCCATGACACTCCTCATGGTTATGTCACTTATATTCTCCTATGAACTGAGAATGGCTTGGGAAGGAACCTGTCCAGAATCTTCGAACTACACCTGATTTATTGTGGTAGCCAGTTGACTAATCTGTGCTGTCAACTCTTGTACCGTGGCAATTATATTTTGTTGAAATTTTTGTACCAGATCTTCTAGAGAAGTTGAACTGTTGAGCTGTTGCACTAGTTGCTGTGTGGTAGACATATTCTTTTGGAATTGACTGTTATTCATGGCCAATTGCTTCAGTAAATCCTCTAATGAACTTTCTTGTACCGATTGTGGTCTGAATGGAGGTGGTGGTTCTTGCAAAATGGGACAATCGTTGAATGAATGTTCTATAGAACCACACATGCCACATCCATCTATGTATCCTTCAAATCTTTGATTGTCAGCAACAGCAATCTCATTCATTCCTCTAAATGTCATGGGTCCTCTATTGTCAAAATGGTGACTATTACCTGCAAAATCATATAACTCAGGCAACATAGTTGTTAGCTCACATGGATAATTCTCGTATGACCAAGCTCCATACCATTCGGGATATTGAGGACACCATGGTTGATACATCACAACAACAATGTATAACTTATTCCCTTCTCCATTGAATCCAGGAGCAGAATGATCAAGATCAGAAGAATTAGGAACAATACTAGTATCAGAGTGCACAAGTGTTGTTAACAGGATTAAAAATCAAAAAGAAGAACAAAAAGATAACAGAATTAGAAAAATAGAAAAAAAAACAAAAAGATGACTGAATTAAAAAAAAAATGCATCAGAGAAGAATAGAATCAAAAATAGAAAAATAGAAAAATAGAAGATAAAGTGATAGAAAAATACAAAGAAAACAAAAATAGAAACATAAAAATATGCGGCAAAAGAAATAAAGGCACAGAAAGGCAACAAAATATTGAAAAATAATAGAACAATCATAAACTGGTCAGAATGTTAAAAAAATTGATGCATAAAAAGAAAATTTTTTTTTACAAAGAAATCGAAAAATCAAATATGTAGAAAAAATCGAAATAAGTTATGCAAAAGAAGTTATAGTTAGTTACGCAAATCAAAAAAACAGAAAACAAGTAGCTATCAAAACAAAATCAATTATATAGATGCAGTTAAATGCAATGATGTAGAGACACATATTCAACATGCTATATTATTTTTAGACTCAACAGAAAAGAAAACAAATACAGACTCAATAAACTCGACAGACTCTATGACTCTATGACATAAACGATAGACCAGCATTCCACAGACTCGGGATTCGGCTTAACTCAGTTTTGGCATACAAAGACACAAACGAACTTGTGTCCCCGACAACGGCGCCAATTTGATAAGTGGGTTTTTAGTCGTCTTACACGCATCAAATAAAATTAAAGCTAACTATAGTATAGCTAACCTTTGTCGATGCTCTCAAGGATACAATGTGTTCAGATTGTGCTAAGTGTAAAAATCAGAGTTAATGCAGAAAACGCTAATTGTTGTGAAATGTCGACTTATTGTCGGTCAACTTAGACAGATGCAACGGAGTCGGACTGACTCAGTCTCAAACTCTAGAAAGCAGTATATAAAGGGGGGTTGTGTTTAAGTGTAGAAAATAAACTAAATGCTGAAAGTAAACTAAACTACGCTAAACTACTCTATACTAACTATTGTATCAATTCGGGAATCAAAACACAACAGTTTACTATTCTTAAAATTATATTCCGAATCAACCTTAGATTCTTACGACGACCGTCAAATGTTTGTCCGTTGCCATACCGAGGATTTACACAACCGCTATCTCATCAGTTGGTAGGGAGTATGTACTTGGTTGAGTTTAGGTTCTTTACCTAATCAGATTATTACACTAGTTCTAACTGGCCCTAGTCTAACGTGATCTACCCCTAACAATGTGCCACGGCAAAGTTAAAAGTAGATTAAAGCATAGGAATTATAATCAAGAGATAGAATTGCAAACCAGTTATCTTATTGAAAACCAAATCGAATACAAAGGTGAGAATTTAAAGTTTCTAGAGAATCCACCTTCCATGACGACTGCCAATGGAAGAACGGTAGTGATGCACCAATGGTGGCCAGATGTTGAGGTTTCCATCCAACAGAGTGCGTCGGCTATACCGAGCGATCACCTTTGAAGGCTTCCAGCTTCCCAAATCCTGGTCCTGTACCTCCTCAACCGAGAGAGACACCATATTGAAGCTTCGTGTACCACTGTACTAGCTTGTAGTGTCTACGATTGTTGACGGTGCTAGCTCTTGATTCTGCTAAAAATTCCACACTTGAAGACGTGGCCTGGTGTGCTTATTTATACACAAGCTGGATAAATCTAAATCTAATCCTAATAACAGAAATTCAAATCCTAAAGATTTGAATTCGAATTACAGATTACAATCTCCTCAATCTTAGGAGTTTCCCAATTTCCTAATTTCTAGCAGAATCATATATGCATTCCTAGTTACCCAAATTACAGATTCCTTGATCTTAGCAAATCATATCTGCATCTTAACAAATCATATCTGTATCTTAACAAATCATATATGCATCTTAACAAATCATATCTGCATCTTAACAAATCATATCTGCATCTTAACAAATCATATCTGCATCTTGACAAATCATATCTGCATCTTAACAAATCATATCTGCATCTTGCTGGAGTGGTTTTAGGCAAGATTTTCGTCACTGATTTTGGCTTGACCAGGAGTGTTGGACTGGTCGGGATGTTCCTGGCTTGGGCCTAGATGACTTGGGCCAGGCCTACAAAACAAGTCTTAACCTTTTTGTTAGTTAAAAACCTCATTTTAGCACATATTTGTATTTCTCCTAGTTTTAGGCCCATAATTCAAATTAAGACAAGACTTTTAATCATTAAACATTCTTAACAACACTTATCTTAAGCCCACATAAAGTGTATAAAATATGACTCATAAATGAACTAGAACTAACTCGCAGTAGTAGTAGTAGAGTAATTTAGTTTAATTGTGTTTACATTCTTAGTTTACTTTTTATCTTTCATTACTTGCATTTCAAAACCCCCTGTTTCTTGCTTTTTGGTCCGGGACAGAGTCAATCTGACTCTAAAGCATCCGTTTTCTCTTAGCCGAAACTGAGTCGGATAAGTCTCTACTGAGACCATATTGGGCCAATCTTTGTCAAGAGCAACTCGGCCTCTAGCTGAGAGTGAGTTTGCATTCTACACTTGGGAGTTTCAGTTTTACTTCAGTTTTCACATAAAGTCACAATTAAGCACACTATGTCTTTGAGAGAATTCGACCTAGGGTTGACTATGCTATATTAGCTTTAGTTTATTTGATACTCGTTGAGGCGACTAAAATAAAGTTTATCACTCTGCCACTAATGGTCTATCTTTTCTTCTCTTCAATCACCTACTGCTTAAGGGTGCAAAAGTTTCATTCCCTGACACGGTTGAAAAATCTATCCTATAAGGTTCCGAATTGCTTCCTACTATTCATCCTTCACCTAAAGAATTCATCTCAAATTCTCTTTTCAAGGTATTTTTCCAAAAATCAAGGTTTAGAATTCAGTTAGGAGAACAAAAGCAAAAATTACAAATGAAAGTAGAAATTGGCTAGGCCGAGCCGAAGTCGGTTCAAATCCGGTCGAGATAGGGTTGAAGTGGTCTTGGACTCGGCTTGGGAAGCTCTGTATTTGAAACAAAGGAAATAACCTTAAAAGAAAAATCGGATTGAAATGAAAAATTTAGAAAAGGATAGAAACAAAACAAAAACAGACTCGGCATGGTAGAACAAAGGTTTGAAGCACAAAATTCAGCTAGCCTTGGGTGGCCACATCATCCCCCCACACACTTAAATGTTGCATTGTCTTTAATGCATGGCCAAAATACAGAGAAGGGTCATGAGATTGGCTCAAGGTGTGTCAGCTGGCGGAGTCGGTTACATTAATGAGATGGTCTCCATATTGCCTGCTTTTGGTGTTGGACCTTCATGGAATAGCTTAATCTGATGCCCATTGACCTGGAAGGTGTTGTTGGTGTGTTCATCTCTCAGTTGCACTATATCATAAGGAAAAATGTTGGGGATAACAAAAGGTTGATGCCATCTAGAACGAAGCTTGTCTGCAATGAGCTTTATATGCAAATAGAATAAGAGTACTTTCTGGCTGACATGGAACTCTTTCCTTAAGATCTATTGATCATGAAATCGCTTGACTTTTGATTTATAGATCCGAGAGTTCTCATAGGCTTCCAAGCGGAGTTCATCCAGTTCTTGCAGCTGGAATTTTCTTTGTTTCCCTACTTGGTCATAGGCCAGATTGCATTGTTTAATTGCCCAGTATGCTCTTTGTTCTATTTCCATAGGAAGATGACAGGATTTACAAAAGACAATCCAATAGGGAGACATCCCAACGGAGTTCGGTATGCAGTTCTATGTGCCCAAAAAGCGTTCTCAAGGAGTCAGCTCCAGTCCTTCTTGTTGGGATTGGTCATCTTTTGCAGCGTCTTCTTTATTTTCCTGTTGAAAACTTCTACTTGGTGATAAGCTAGTTTTTAGTCGTCTTAATGTGCATCAAATAACTAAAGCTAACTATAGCATAGTCAACCCTAGGTTGAATATTCTCAAAGACATAGTGTGCTCAATTGTGATTTAGTGTGAAGTGAAATGATGTAGAATCTAAGATGCAAAGTATTCACTCGTCTCGGTCACTGGCCGAGTTGCTCTCGGTAGAGACTGAGTCGATATGGTCTTGATAGAGATTAATCAAGTTGGTCTCGGCTAAGTGCAGACAGACACAACAGAGTTGGATTGGCTCTATTTTAGTACTTGGAAAGTAGTAAATGAGGGGGGTTGAATGCAAGTAAACCAGAAAGTAAACTAAAACTATGAATGCAGTAAAAATATACTAATCCTATTGATATTACTATTTTTATTATTATGATATAACTGCACTCATGTTCAGTTCTATTAGTCCAAGTCTAGTTCAATTTCCTCACTCCAGTTCTCAGTCAATATCATACTTGGGAATTCTTATGATAATCGCCAAAGGTTCGTCCATTGCCATACCGAGGAATTATGCAATCGCTACCTCCTCAGTTGGCAGGGATTAAGTTTAGAGCTGATTTTAGGTTTTCAATCAACATTCGTTAAATCATTACCTAATAAATTAGTTAAACTAGTTTCGATCGGCTTAGCTTAACCTTGTTCATGTTTTAAATGCATTCAAGATTCAATCCGTGAATTAAAGAAAAGGAAAGGAACAGAGATGAGAAATGCAAAATGAAATTGATTAATAGAAAATAGAATACAAACACAGTGGTCTAAATTCAGATGGATTCATCTTCCACGACAATCGCCATGGTTGATGGGGGTGGTTCACCTCCAGTAGCATAAGCATTGAGGATTAGATCCACCAGAGTGCGTTGGAATCCCAATCGGTCCCCTCTGGTAGACTTCGGCTTCCTAGTCTCAGACCTGCACTTCCTCAATCGAGAGAAACACCAATGCAGCACAGTGCACCACCGTAGATGAAGAAAATTGAGAGCGAGATATGAAAATGATGACAATGCATAGAGTGTGAATTCAAAGACTCCTAAAATGTACACAGCTACTCCTATATATACAAGAGCACGAGAACTATGATGTCTAACAGAATTACAAAAGTGAATTTTGTATTCTACCCTTACGTTGCTTGTGTTACACGTTTCTCCAAGAGTGACATGGCATCTAGAGTTGAGGTGGCCTTTGAGCTGGATAGCTGACGTGGATAGTGCCATTGGGCCACCCTTATTGGGTTGCGCCTATAGTGACCTGTTGGGCTACAAGGCCTGGCATGGCCGAGACGGAGTCGGTCTCGGTTGAGACGACTCTCCTGGCTGATGTGAACTCAGCTCAGTCTTGCAGAAGAAGGGAAGAAGTCTTTTTATTAGCTAAGACCTTCAATTTAGCACAGATTTGTATTTTCTCTATTTTTAGGTTCATAATATGAATCTCATCTACCAAACAATCCTTAAACACAAAATAATCTTATAACCACCCTTCTTAGGTCTATAAAAGATGCATAATCTGTGACTCATCAGACCCTCACAGTTAACCATTTGCACTCCTGGGCAAAATCAAATGGGAATCAACAAGGGAGATTTTTAAGGATAGGAAAGAATTTTTCAATTTGGCTTCCTTAAGTTCAGTCGAGACAAAGTCGGCACTCCTTCATCCGGAGTTTAAGATACTCAAACAATCTGTAAACTACTTCTCTTGTGCTCTAGGTGAATTGATGACCTGCAAACAGCAAAAGGTAGCCCAGAGTGATAGAGCTCTCACTTAGGCAAGTATTCTCTCAATCTCTCAAGTGTTTAGGTTTGTATTTACATTCAACATTGCATGAAACTAGCATTCTTTTACTTTGACAAGACTCTCCTCCTACACCTACAAAAACACGAATAGTCATGATCACTAGGACTTCCTTTTGGCTTGTAGTGAGGTCAGGGACACAGGTAGGATAAAATATGGAAGATGGTGTTAGAACCCATGGGGAAGAAAGGAGCAATGAGGAGTAAGTTTCATCAGCATGATGGGAAGCCCAAGATGTTGTGATCTCCTTCCTCTATTCAGTTCTTATCTTCTCACTTCTTTCCCTTTTTCTGATCTTTTATTTTTTCTTTCTTTCTTGATATTCATGCAGCTTTGCTGTAATTCTTTGTTTTTCAGCTTTGATTTCTTAGCTGCTTTTCTACTTTTCTCTTTTTCTTTCATTTGCTTGCTTCTTTTCTTTTCTAGCCTTTAGAAGATGTTGAACAAATTATACTTCCCGGAATTTCCCCCACACTTGATGATGAATTACTCCCAAAACAATTCCAAGGCTCCTCTGCTCCCTATAGGTGAGGTTAAATCATGTTTTTTTTTCTAGCCTTGGCTTGTAATGAGCTATAAGAAAGAATGGTTGAATTAGGCTCAAGGGGGTGAACAAGGGACAAAATTTTTCAAGTAGGCTTTATTTGGCTCGGGGCTTATAAGAAACATGGCCTAGATCATGTCACTCTTGCATGTGCAAATAGTTATATCTAGAGAGTCAAGGCAAAATGCAGAATACACAGTTAATCATGAATGCAAAAATCATACAACAAAAAAGAGAATGGCAAGAAGCAAGCCATCAATATGTACAAAGGCTCAAATTCTCACACAGGTTATTTTTCTCTATCACAAAAGGTTTTCCTTTTCAGTTTTCAGTCAATCACTGCCTAGAAACACAAAAGTTTCACTCCCTCTAGGCTAGAGAAATCTCTTCTCAGAGTTGTAGAACTACTTCCTACTGTCTTCTTAAACTTCTAGAAGTCAATTCAAAATTCTTTCCGACACACATTTTCTTCGACAATCCAATTCTAAAATTCTGCTAGGAGGAAACAAGATAGGGAACAAAAAGACAATTAAAAATCATGTCTAGCCGAAGTCATTCTAGATTCGGCCGAGACAAGTACAAAACCGGATGAACTCGGCTTGAGTAGTTTTTATTGGAACAAATTGGAAAAGAATGGAAAATGACTCAGGAGAAAATTGAAACAAAGACACTAAATTCAAACAAACTAAGGAAACAAAACAGAAATTCAAACAAAACAAAACAATTAAAATTGAGCAAAAATGAAAAGTGTGAGCAATCTCAGAGCAACAAAATTCGATTTGCAGTCTCAAATGGCCACAACAGTGCTCCCCCCCCACACTTGAATTCTGCATTGTCCTCAATGCCTGATATGGTTGAGAGGGGTTGGTAGAGTAGGCTTAGGTGGTGCCATCTGGTGGAGCTGGTTCCATGAGTGAGATGATCTCCATGTCACCTGCAATTGGTGTTGGACCTTCATAGAATGGCTTGATTTGGTACCCATTGACCTAGAATGTGCTATTAGTATGTTCATCTTTTAATTTTACTACACCATAGGGAAATACATTAGTGATTACAAAAGGTCCATCCCATCTAGAATGAAGCTTACCTGCTATGAGCTTAAGTCTTCAATTGAATAGCAGTACTTTCTGGCCGACTCGGAAGTCTTTCCTCAGAATCTGTTGGTCATGGAATTTCTTGACTTTCTGCTTATAGATCCTGGAATTCTCATATGCTTCCAAGCAGAGTTCATCTAACTCTTGTAGTTGGAATTTCCTCTACTCTCCAGCTTGGTCATAGGCTAGATTGCTCTACTTGACAACCCAGTAAGCCTTGTGCTCTAGCTCTACAGGAAGGTGGCAGGCCTTACCGAAGACAATCCGGTAGGGAAACATCCCTAATGGTGTTCGGTATGCAATTCTATGTTCCCAAAGAACATCCTCAAGGAGTCGGCTCTAGTCTTTCCTGCTTGGGTTGGTCATCTTTTGTAGCGTTTTCTTGATTTCCCTATTCAAAACATCTGCTTGGCCGTTTATGGCAACTCTATGCACCACCCCATACTTGTGGAGAAGAGAAGCCATGGCTGTATTGCAGAAGTGACTGCCTTGGTCACTTATGAGTGCTTTTGGAACACCAAACCTGCAAAAAATGTTAGACTTCAGAAAGTCCACAACTACCTTTGCATCGTTGGTCTTAGTGGCAGTGGCTTCTACCCATTTTGACACATAATCGACGGCTAGCAAAATATATGAGTAGCCATTGGAGACTGGGAATGGCCCCATGAAATCAATACCCCACACATAAAAAACTTCACAAAATAAGATGGGTTGTTGGGGCATTTCATGCCTTTTGTTCATGGCCACTCCAACTTTTTGACATTTGTCGCAGGTGGAGATGAATTGATAAGCGTCTCTAAAAATAGTGGGCCAATAGAGGCCATAGTCAAGCACTTTCCTAACAGTCCGAGTTGATCCATGGTGGTCGCCTCTAGGTGCTGAGTGGCAGAACTAGAGGACCAAATTGATCTTGGTGTCAAGAATGCACCTGCAAATGACTTTATCACTGCAGAGTCTCCAAAGGTAGGCATCATCCCATATGTAGTATTTGGCATCGCTTTGGAGTTTTTCCTTGTATAGTCGGGATGCCTCTGGTGGAAACTGAGATGTTGCCACATAGTTGCAGATGTCGACAAACCATGGTGTGGGCATTTGGATGTGCAACAACTACTCATCTGGGAACTTGTCTCGGATAGGCATTGGTTCGCTTTCTCTTTCAATTCTGCTTAAGTGGTCAGCTACAGAATTCTCAGCACCTTTCTTATCTCTAATCTCTATGTTGAATTCTTGAAGGAGAAGCATCCCCCGGATCAGTCTTGGTTTGGCATCTAGCTTCTTCAACAAGTATCTCAATGTAGCATGGTCAGAGAATACAATTATTCTTGAGCCGAGAAGGTATGCATGAAATTTGTCCAAGGCAAAGACAATTGCCAAAAGTTCCTTCTTAGTGGTGTTGTAGTTTTACTGGGCCAAGTCCATGGTACGAGATGCATAGGCAATTACATGCACAGGTTGGCCGACTCTAGCTCTTTGGTCGAGAACAGCTCCCAATCCTGAATTGGATGCATCACACACTAGTTCAAATGGCAGGTCCTAGTTTGGTGCTTGCAGAATAGGGGCAAATGTGAGTCGGTTCTTTAGCTCTTAAAATGCTTCAATACAAGGCTGGTCAAATTTGAATTCCACATCCTTCTGTAGCAGCCTACATAGTGGCAGAGCAAGTTTGCTGAAATTCTTGATGAATCTTCTGTAGAAGCCTGCATGTCCTAAGAAAGAGCGAACTTTCCTCACAAAAGTGGGCTTTGGAAGGGAGGATATGATGTCTATCTTTGATTTATCCACCTCAATGCCTCTATTGGAAACCAGATCTCCCAACACAATTCCCTCAATCACCATGAAATGACATTTTTCAAAGTTATGCACTAAATTGGTGTGAATACATCTCTTCAACACCTTGGATAAGTTGCCTAGGCATGCTTCAAATGAATCGGCATACACCGTGAAGTCGTCCATGAACACCTCCATGCACTCATATAGTAGGTCCGAGAAGATGCTTGTCATGCAACATTGGAACGTGCTGGGCGCGTCACGTTACATAGGCCAAATGGCATGCGCGTATATGCGAAGGTACCAAATGGGCAGGTGAAGGTCTTCTTGTGCTGATCTTTAGGTGCAATATGAATTTGCATGTACCTTGAGAAACCATCTAGAAAGCAGTAATGGGATTTCCTTGGTAACTTCTCCAGGATTTGATCAATGAAAGGCAAAGGAAAGTGATCCTTGCGAGTTGCTTGGTTTAATCTTTTGTAGTCAATGCAGACTTTCCAGCTGTTTTGAATCCACATAGGTACCAACTCATCTTGTTGATTTTTCATGACAGTCATCCCAGACATTTTCGGTACAACTTGCACAGGGCTCACCCACTAGCTATCCAAGATGGGGTAGATGATACCTATAGTAAGAAGTTTCGTGACTTCTTTCTTGACCACGTCCAGGATGGTCGGACTCAGTCTTCTCTATTATTGCCTTATGGGCTTAATTTCCTCCTCCATCAATATTCTGTGCATGCAGATGAAGGGGTTTATTCTAGGAAGGTCTGAAAGTTTCCACCCAATTGCCTTCCTATGTTGCCTTAGGACTTCCAGCAACTTGTCTTCTTGCTCCTAGTGGAGATTGTTGGCAATGAAGACCAGGACTTGCTATTCCTTGTCCAAGTTCGCATACTTTAAGTGATTCAACAATGGTTTTGGTTCCATGGATGGTGGTGGAGATGAAGATTTTTTAGTTAATGATTTCGAATTCGTCTGGCCGACTTGATTTGAACTTGGCACCAGGTGTGCCAACATGATTTCGGCCTTTGGCTGCTTTGGCTAACTCCTATTGGTAAGTTCAATTCTTGTTGAATTGGAGTCGACATCAGCTTCTTGAGCAGCTTCGGAGTCGGATCTAGATGGAACAGTGAACTTGGCTCTTTTTTGTTTCTGGTCTTCACTAGCCGGTTTGCCTTTGGCCAATGTGTCATCTTTGTTGCTTAGCTTCTCAGCCGAGTTGACTTTCATCTTCTCCTTGACTCAGCCTTCTCTAGTTGACTTGATTTTGCTGTCGACCTTGTTGTCTGACTTTTCGGCTGAGTTGACTTTTATCTTTTCCTTGACTCAGCCTTCTCTGGCCGACTTGATTTCGGTTGTAAAAATGGTTGCCAGTTGTGTTGAGAAGGGACTTTTGATCTTGGCAACCTCGACTTCTGCACTATTTGTACACTTTGGGTTCTCTAGGTTGTAGACTTGATCTAACATTGTAGATAGTTCAACTTCGAAATCCAAGTCAGCAATGTCATTATAATTGTCCTCAGAGTTGGGAAGATCTTGTATTTCCTCATAGTTGGGCTTTTTTGTAAGGGACCCTAGGAAGCTAATTAGATTAGTGCTTCCAGCACAATTCTCAATGTCTTCACTGCTGCTGTCTAGTTGAAGATACTCCTCAATTAATTCATCAATTAGATCAATGCCAAATAGGGAATGGTCTTCGGTTGGGTGCTTCAAAGCTTCAAAAATGTTAAACTGCACCAATGTGTCACCGAATTCCATCGAGAGCGTCCCGGCATACACATCAATCTTTGTTTTGGCCGTCAACAGGAATGGTATCCCCAAAATTAATGTTGATTCCTTCCCGGATGTCTCATCCTCTATATCTAGCACATAAAAATCAGTTGGAAATATTAGCTCATTCACCTGGACGAGAACATCTTCGAGAAGTCTGAGGGGTTGGACAATGCTCCTGTTAGCAAGTTGAATGGTCATCCCTATGGGTTCAAGATCACCAAAATTCAGGGACCTATAGATTGATGCAGACATGACAATAATTGAAGCTCCCAGGTCCAGCATGGTATCGGCAAAAGTGCATTCGCCAATGGTGCATGGAACAAAAAAGATTCCAGGATCTCTGCATTTCTTTGGCAAGGCTTGTGCACTTGTAGAGAATTCTTCATTCCTTGTAAGGGCCGACACCACGCCTCCAATTTCCCTACTCCCCTTTATCTTTTTCCTTTTGTGTATACACAATTCCTTGAGGAATTTTGTGTACTTCAGAATTTGTTTGATTGCATCGAGGAGTGGAATATTGGTTTTCACCTTTCGGAACATCTTCAACATTTCTTCATCTCAATCTGGCTTCCTTGCTAAGATGGTCCGATTTGGAAACGGCAATGGGACAGTTGTCTCTGGCTGAGGCTGCAAGCTAGCATTTGGTTCAAAGTCGGCTTCAGCTGATCTCGGCAACTACTGCAGTGTAGGTTCAGGCAATTCTTTTCCACTTCGGAGGGTGACTACACTGGCATTTCCTCTCAGATTTGGAATGGTTTGAGAGGGGAGGTTGTTGGATCCAGCCAACTGTAATTGGCTCACAATGTTGGCTAACTTTCCAGTCTGCGTTTTGGGGTCTTGGACGGTGGCTATCGTGTTTTGCTAGAATTTCATGTTGTTGGAGCTCATAGATTGCTAGAACTCCAGGTTGCTGGTTGCAAGTTGCTTCATCAAGTATGGAGAGTTACCTTGAGTAGGCACTCTCTACTGCTGTTGTTGTTGTTGGAAAGGTGGTGCTTGATATTGTGCTTGTTGTTTTTTCCTTCATTTGATAACCGTCATTGTTTCCTATTGATAGACTTGGCAGCAAAAACTTACAAATGGGGCAAAGAAATAAGTAACAGAATGGGCGACCTTAAGCTTTATGTTAACACATTATGGGAATCTAAAAATTGACTCGCTTGGAATTCCAGCCCGTCATATCTGAAGGAGGCCGAGTCTTGCCCTTCGCATTCATTAGCATACTCGAAACTTTTAGACCAACTTAATAAAAAGGAATGAATGCTTAATGTGGACTGCCTTTTTCTTTCCTTTCTGAGGTTCTTTTTCCTTTTAATTTTCTTGCGACTTTTTTCTTTCATTTTTCTACAATTTCCTTTTTCAATTTCTATGATTTCTTTTTCTCATCACTTCGTATTTTTTAAGGTGGCCCTGACTTAGAGTCGGATTAGGTTCACTATACTAAGTTAGGCTTCGACGTGGAGCTTCGACGTGGAGTTGGCTTGGGTTTACTATACTAAGGTAGGCATCGATTCTAAAGAAACACAGGCAAGAAAAGGGGATAGAGACCACTCAATAAATGAAATAGCTAAAGGCTTTGTTTTCTTTATTAGTTATTTGAGAATTTTTTGAGTTATGGGATTACAAATATGAAAATATGAGGAGTTTTTTTTCTTTTTCAGAAAGAAAATACGAAAAAAATACTTAAGACATAGTTTAATTGATTTGATGATTTTTTTGATCTATTTGACATCATAATTTTATACATATAATTAAAAAATTTCTCGAGCCGTACAAGGATAAAACTTCTTGCGGAGTCGGCTTGGGATCACTACACTAAGGTAGGCTTCAAGCTAGAGTTGGCTTGGATTCACTACACTAAGGTAGGCTTCGACGTGGAGTCGGCATGGGTTCACTACACTAAGGTAGGCTTCGACGCGGAGTCAACTTGGGTTCACTACACTATGACGCTAATCAGCTGTCCATCGGCTATGAATTTGACTTTTTGGTGTAGAGATGAAGGAACTGCCCCCGTGACATGTATCCAAGGTCGGCCTAGGAGACAATTGTACGTTGGCCCGATGTCCATCACCTGAAAGGTGATGTTAAAGGTCATTGGCCCTCTGCCTTAACCATAACTAGATTGTTTCTTAGGATGGCGCCAGGGGAGTAGAGTTTTTCTAGAATGGTTTTTGGCATGATGTTGAGTGAGGACCTATTATCTATTAACACCCTTGTCATCATGTAATTTCTACACTTGACTGCAATATGAAGGGGTTGGTTATGGTTTTTACCTTCAACTGGGACCTCTTATTCAGAAAAAGATGGGTGACGACTTGTAGTGATGCTGTTGATGATACCCTCAAATTTTGTGGGTGTAATGTCTTGAGGTACATGGGCCTCGTTTAGTACCTTCAAGAGGAGTTCCTGGTGGCTTTCCAAGTTAATCAACAACGATAGGAGCGAAATGCGTGTTGGCGTTTTGTGCAATTGATCCAACATCTCATATTCACTGTGCCAGATTACCTTAAGAAACTCTTGAGCCTCTTCTTCTATGACCATTCTTTTGGGCGACTCTACTATTCTTTCTTTTTTCGCGAGAGCCGGGTCTTTATTTCTCAGGGCTTCTGGGGCGAATATCCTCCCGCTTCCTGTCATGCCCCCTGCTCCAGCTATGTTGGTGATTTCAGGAGCTATAGTCTCCTTTCCTATTTGGGGTGCTTGTGGTTCTTCCATCGGATACTTCCATGGCACCGCGTTATTGTTGTAAACAGGCCTGGCCAGGACCTGGATGATAAAAGGCACCCTATGTTTGTGGGGTGAGTTATATTGAATTATTAACAATTTGGGACAAGGGTTATCGTTTTCCTCAATACATGCAACTGTGGTGACGTCGTCTAACTGATACGGGTGGGGTCCTTCCTCTACTCGATTGGTTGAATCCATGGCCTGCCTGGATTCTTCGTTTTTCCTTATACTGGGACTTGCAACCCTCTCATCCATGTGGCTTATGGTGTTGACTATCGTGGCTCTGTGGGATGGGAGAGGGTTACTATTAGTTTTTGTTCTAGTAGTAGGAGAAAAAGCTTGGTATAGGTCATGGGAATTGGGGTCAGCACCCTGTGTGACCTTCTCATGATTGGCTGTGTTGGCCTCGAATGGTGGTAGCCCCCCGCGTCTGCTCACGGTTGGCTCGGTGGAATGTATGGCATTGGCTGCATTATGGTTGACTAGGGTCCCCCCTGAGTGGGGTATGAGGATGTAATTGTCTTAGTCTGAGGGATCAGCACAAAGTTTGTCTAACCCTTCTTCTTTTCTAGTGTTGGCTTCTTGGCGAAGCTAGGGCTGTTATTGGTTTGGGCGAACTTTCCTCGTTGGATGCCCAACTCTATGCTTTCACCTACTACCATGTCGTAGTACGGGGAAGGGAAGGTGTCAATAAACATAGTGACCATTTCCGTTTTTGTGATAGGTGGTTGCACCTGAGCTACCAACTTACGCTATCGTTGAGCGTATTCTTTGAAGCCTTCTTGTTCTTTTTTTATCATGTTCTAGAGCCAAGATCGGTCAGGCACCATGTCTTCATTATATTTATATTGCTTCAAGAAGGCTTCTACGAGGTCTCACCATGTCTTAATACATCCTCACTCCAGGTTGACATACTAACTAAGTGCCACCCCAGTCAGACTGTCCTAGAAATAGTGGATTAGGACCTTGTCATCATAAATGTATGCCACCATCCTTTGGTAATACATAGCTAGATGCACACAGGGGTAAGAACTCCCTTTATAATTATCAAACTCTGGGGTTTTGAAATTTGTCAGGAGCCCTACGTCTAGGACTAAGCACAAGTCTATGACCTCCAACGCGTATTTATCTCCTCCCTCTATGGTGCAGAGGAATTCCTCCAAGGACTGCCATTTTTCTTCCGACTGGGAGGCCTGTTTGTGAGTTACTAAGGGGATGGGGCATTCCTGAGGTATGGTGCTGAGTTATGAGTCACATTTTATACACCTTACAAGACTTTAAGATGAGTATTTTTGGGATCATTTGGTGCTTAAGAATTGAGTATTATCTAAAATTCATATTATGGACCTAGAAATAAGGAAAGTATAAATCTAGCTAAAATTCATATTATGGATCTATTCATTTCTGCTGGCCGGATTGATCTCAGCTCATCAAGAGTCTCGATCTAGGAGAGTCGTTCTAGCCAGCCGACTCCTTCTAGGTCGGTCAACTCAACGGTTCAGTAGCTCAATAAGGAGCGGCATAATTGTGTCATCCACGTCAACAATCCAATGTAGAGGCCATCTTAGCTCTAGCTCAGCTGCCCCATCACTCTTGGAGAATCTGCCATGTCACTCTAGAATCTTCGCACGGTGATGCACGGTGCTCTCAATGGTGCTTCTCTCGATTGAGGATGTGCAGGTCAGAAACTGAGAAGATGAAGATCTTCAGAGGTGACCGCTTAGATTACCAACGCACTCTGGTAGATTTGGTCCTCAGCGTTCTGGTTAACGGAGGTGAACCATCGTCGTTCTTCCATGGCGATTGCTATAGAAGGCAGAGTCACTAAATTTAGATCCTATGTTTGTATTTCAATCTTAATAATATGAGTCTTTTATAATTTTGTGCTTTGGTTGCATTCTCACACTTTAATTCACTACCTGCATTGCGATTGCACAAAGTGATGTGAATCATGTTGAACTGAGCCAATTGGAACTGGTTTAACTAATTTAGTAGGTAATCAACTGGAGAACCTAATTGAGAACCTAAAATTAACTCTAGACTTAATCCATGCCAACTGATGAGGTAGCAATTGTGTAAATCCTTGGTATGACAGTGGACGAACATTTGACGATCGTCATAAGAGAACTTAAGGTTGATAAGGACTGTGGACTGGAGTGATTGAACTAGAACAGACTTGATTGTTGAGACTAAGCATGAACACAATAATAACAGTAGAATAACTTAGTTTAATTGCATTTACATTCTTAGTTTACTTTCAGTCTTTCATTGCTTGCATTCAAACCCCCTTATTTCCCGCTTTTCCGTCCGAGATAGAGTTAATCCAACTTTGTTGCATCTATTTGCACTTAGCCGAGACCAAGTTAGATAAGTCTCTATAGAGACTATATCGGCCTAGTCTTTGCTAAGAGCAACTCGACACTCTACACTTGATAGTTCTAGTTTTATTTCAGTTTCACACAAAATCACAATTGAGCACACTATGTCCTTGAGAAAATTTGACCTAGGGTTGACTATGCTATAATTATCTTTAGTTTATTTGATGCACATTGAGACGACTAAAAATACGCTTATCACTGGGGCCCTAAATCCTCTTTTGAATTTGGGCAAGCTCCTGAGCTAGCGTTGAACACCATCCCATTGTTCACCGTGTTTTGCTGTTCTTGCTCCTTGTTGGTAGGGTTTTCGGTGTTCCACCTCTACAACATCCCAAAAGGTGGGGTGAGCATTTGGAACATTTGGGCCATCTATTCCCTCAGCTGACCAACCTCACCTTTGAGGTCTTGATTTTGTTGTTCTAATGCCTCTACCTTGCTTTCCATGACATTGGACCTTTTGGCGTAGCATATTTATGCTACGACGCAGACTACTTCACTTTTCTAGGTATCCAGTGCACATTTCGTAAGCGTATATATTATGTGATGCATGAAAAGAAAAATAAAACTATGCATGTTATGACTTAATCATGAAGCATTCAAACACTGTGGAAGGAAAACTTGTTATTTTATGTGATATTTACAAAGGAGGCAAAGGCAGTGCATTTATTTTGTCGTAAAGATTTCGACATAGGCCTAAGAATTGAGTGATTTATATTGGTGTATTGGGCGGGTTAACCATTTCTTCCACCATACGGAGACTCCTAGGTATACCTCTAACCAGACAGTCTTCTTCCTCCTGAAGTTGTTGGAGCCTATCTTTCAAGGCCGCTTCTGGGATCCTATCCACTCCGTTTCAGTTTTTCTTCAGCTGTGACATTTTTGACTCAGGCACCTTGAGTAATCTGGCCACTAAAGCCCAGGAGGGATAATGCCCCCTAAAGAGGTAGGGTAGAGATTTATCATAGTGTATTCCTATCAACCTTTCAAACTCTTCCAGTGTGGGTGCAAGTTGAAAGCCTTGAAAAGTGAAGCACCTAAGAGGTGGATCATAATATTGAGTGAGTGTTGACAAGGTCACGGGCTGTACTTCTATATTAACCAGGCTCTAGAGATTCCCATACTTCCTTTCGAAGGATCTTCGCCATTGGCCTTTGAGCTGAACACCCCAACGCTGCAAGGATTGAATATTGGGGCTCCTAGTTGGGACGGGTCGCAACTTCCGAATATAATGACGGGTATTTCCTTCCATGTTTGAAATGATTCATGATTAGTATGTTGATGCTATGCATTTTTCTGTTTTCTCTCCCTCTTTCCTTTATCCCCTTTTGTTTTTTTCAATTCTTTTTTTTTTTATGATGCATGCATGTAATATGTGTCCAATCGTTGGGTGTGGGAGATTAGGATGGGTTAACCTGTGGTCCTTGTCCATTCCTAGGGTGGTTAGAGGTATCCTTGAGTCCTAAGGCTTTTACAGGTTCCTTTCTTGGTTCTACACATTGCTCATACAAGCCACTAAGGCTTAGGACCCTTATGAGGAATATTCCACAAACGAGAGTGACTCCCAAAATGTGGTTTTCCTTAAAGGCCATACCTTAGTTGGATTATCACGGTCACTAGTCTAGGGATACACCCAAAAGTGATTACCACTACACATCCATTGCTCACTTACTTACAGTTCTGGGAATAGGACCCGCTCGGGAACCAATGAGTGGTGAATGCCTCTCGCTTTTTTAAACCATGCCCCAACAAGCTCCCCAAAACAAAGAATCAAGCCAGCAAATATCATAGCATGCAATGTCGTGGGGAATGGTAAAGGTTATGCCATCCTATGCAAGTCATCTAAATCAGGCTTGACCCTAGCTTTATCAACAATATCCCCAATGGAGTCGCCATCTGACGCGACCTCTTTCGTATCGGGAGGGGTCTTGGTTTTGCTGATTCTTTTTTTTTAGGAGACGTGCCAGGGATCAGACTCGCTTGCTGACCCGGCATCGAGTCGGTACCAATTCGGTCAATCTGGGGGATTGACTAAACCTGTACTAACTCGGACTAGAGTCGCCACCAATGTCTAATTGTACATTGGAACCTAAAGAGGGTAAGGCAAGTGAGCGAATCGGAGATCCAGGAAGGGGGTTGGTTACGCATGAGAATGGCAAGCCATCCCATCCACCTACCACCTGGTAGTTACCCTACGACTTGCATATGTTAGCATAACCTTCACTTCTATAGCTTGACCAGATTAGGAATTTATGAGGTGAAATGTAGATGATTTTAAACTTGACGAGAGTGTGTCTCTCGCTCCTACGTACCCCTCCTTGCTGGGAGGGATCAAAGTTAACATAGTTTTGTGAGTGCATGCAGGACTAGACTTTCCATTAGGCGTCTTTCCTTAGCAAATCAGTTGTGTATTGCCATTAACAACAGGGGGACTTTCACTTGGGCGTCCCCGAGGCAGTAGAATCCGAGTCCCTGGGAACTCAACCCAGTGACTTGGGATTAGAAGGCAGACTATCCTTGGGCATTCGCTGGGTGTGTGTGAGTGAGCTAGGATGACTCGAACACATGCGGGTCAACCCAGATGTGTGAAATGCGTTGTGTACAAATGCCTGGATTCAAGGGTTGGCTATGGGCCACCCTACGAACTGTCATGCACATTGTTTATGGAGTAAATATGATTCGCTAGCCATCTAAAGTGTAATGCACACTGTTTATGAAATGAACGATGGTTTGTAGGCCTTCTGAAGTGTAATGCACACTGTTTATGAAATGAGTGATGGCTTGTCAGCCATCTGAAGTGTAATGCACACTATTTATGAAATGAATGATGGCTTGCCAGCCATCTGAAGTGTAATGCACACTATTTATTAAATGAGTGACGACTTGCCGGCCATCTGAAGTGTAGTTCACACTGTTTATGAAATGAATGATGGCTTGCCGGATGATGAATAAGATTTAACCAAGAACCTTACCTGGTATCTAGGGAAAAGAAAGGCGCGAGTAGCTAGGAACTTACACAAGTATCTCTCAAATGATCCTAACAACGTTTCATCAACAATTCTCTTTTGTTCGGTGATTCTTGGCCACGAGTCCTTCATAGCGAGGTCTTTTATAGCCCTTGGGGGCACTGAGGGTGCCCCAGAATTAGGTGGTTGAAAAGAAAAGGTAAGTTGAAAAGATGTTTTGAAATGACTTCTGGAAGTTTGAGAAGGCAGGAGGAAGTATCTCTACAGCCCTGGAAGAGATTTCTCCAAGCTTGACGGGAGCGAAACTCCTGCGTTCTAGGCAGTGATTGACTGGAAACAAAAAGGAAAACCCTCTGTGATAGAGCAAAAACAACCTATGCGAGAATTTGAGCCTTTATAAATATTCATGGCCTCTATCTTGCCATTCTCTTTGTTCTTGTGTGATTTTTGAATTCATGATTAACTGTGTATTCGACACTTTGCCTTAATCCTCTGGATACAACTGTTTTCACATGCAGAAATGACATGATCTAGGCCATGTTTCTGATTATCCCCGAGCCAAATAAAGCCTACCTAAAAAAAAGTTTTGTCCCTTGTTCACCCCCATTGAGCCGCATAACCGTTCTTTCTTACAGCTCATTACAAGCCAAAGCCGGAAAAACCATGAATTAACCCCACCCTTAGGAAGCAGAGGAGCTTTGGAATTGTTTTGGGAGTAAGTCATAATCAAGTGTGAGGGAATTTCCAGAAAGCAAAAGTTATTCAGCATCCTCTAAAGGCTCGAAAATACAAAGAAAGAAAAGAAGCGAGTGAAATAAAGAAAAAGAAAAAGTGGAATCAGTAGCTGAAAAACCTAAGCTAAATCAAACAAAGAAAGAAAACAGCAAAGCTGCATATATAAAAAAAAGAGAAAAAAAGAAAGATAAGAAAAGGGAAAGAAGTGAGCTGGCAACAACAAAGAGAGGAAACGACAGCATCCTGGGCTATCCCTCATACTGATGAAGCTTACTCCCCATTGCTCCTCTCTTCCCCACCTGAAGCCAGTTTCTATATTTTATCCTACCTATGACCCCAGCCTCGCTACAAGCCGAAAAAGAAGTCCTAATGATCATAATTGTTTGTGTTTTTGCAGGTGTAAAAAGAGAGCTTTGTCAAAGTATTGTAATATCAGTTCCATGAATGTTAAGTGTAAATGCAAACCCAAACACAAGAGAAGTGAGAGAGTTATTTGCTTAAATGAAAGCTCTATCACTCTTGGTTACCCTCTCCTATTACAGGTCATGAATTTTCCTCGAGCACTGAAGAAGTAATTCTCAAATTGCTTGAGTATCTCAATCCCAGGGTGAATGAGTACTGAATCTATCTTGGTTGAGCTCAAGGGAGTCAATTGAAAATTTTCTTTCCAACCTTAAAAATCCCCTTATTGATTTTCATTTCATTTTGCCCAAGAGTGCAAAAGAGTAAGTGTGGGAGTCTGATGAGTCACAAACTATACACCTATCTTGGGCCTATGAAGGAAAATTACAAGCATATTTTGCAGCTAAGGAATGAATATTAGCTGGGATTCATATTAGGAACCAAAAAATAGAGAAAATACAAAATTGTGCTAATTCAAGGATCTTAGCTGATTTTCCCTTTAGTACAAGTCCAGCCTAAGCTCTCAGATCCAGTACCGGAGGACCTAGGCCGATGCCATCTCGGCCAGGCCCAACTTCCAGTAACCCACTGAACAGCAGCTCAATGAGGAATGGCCCAGTTGCGTCTCCCACGTCAGCCATCCAACACAAAGGCCACCTTAGCACCAGTTAGACGCCATATCACTCCTGGCGCAACCAGCAACGCACATTGCAAGGGCAGATTAAGAAATCCATTTTGTGATTCTGTTAGGCATCGTGGTTTGCGTGCTCATGTATAAATAAGAATAGTCGTGTACATTTTACGGGTCTTTGAATTCATTCTCAACACACTCTCATTGTATCCATTTTCTCGCTCTCGTTTTCCTTTGTTACGGTGGTGTACGGTGCTGCATTGGTGTTTCTCTCAATCGAGGAAATGCAGGTCTGAGACTGGGAAGCCGAAGTTTGTCAGAGGGGACTGATTGGGGTTTCTAACACACTCCAGTGAATCTGATCCTCAACGCTCAGGCTACTGGAGGTGAACCACTACCATCAAGTCGAACTGACTCAGTTTCGGACCAAATTGCAAGAAAACAAGGGGAAGTTTAATTGTTAGTAAAATAAATACAAAAAGTAAACTAAGTAGAAATGTAAATGTGATCTAACTAGACTACCACTAATGCTACTACTGTATTTATGCTAAGTTCCAATAACCAAGTCGGTTCCAGCTCTTCCACTCAAGGTTACGTTCTGAATCAACCTGAGATTCTTCTTATGACAATTGCCAAACATTCATCCATTGCCATATTGAGGATTTATACAATCGCTAGCTCATTAGTTGGCAGGGATTAAGCTCGAGTTGATTTTAGGTTCTATAATCGATTACCTACTTAAGTTGTTAAACCAGTTCCAATCAACCTAGTTTAATGTTGGTTGACTTAACAATGCGCAATCGCAACACAGTAAAGCAGATTATAATGCATGATTCATAACCAAGAGTTTAGAATTTGAATTACTTATATTATTAGAAATAGAAATAGAAATAGAATTGGGCAACATGTTGTAGTTAGTTATGAGATGAAACGGGCTATATACTTTAACCTTCCCAAGAAACCTCGAACCTCCGACTTTGTTCTCAGAGTCAACATCTCCCTAGTAGCCTTTATCTTATCTAAATCCACCTCTATGCCCTTTTATTCACTATGAAGCCCAATAGCTTTCTTGACATTACACCAAATGTAAAAATTTGGTTAGATTTAGCCTCAGTTTATACTTTCAAAGTCTAACGAACAACTTCTCCACATGCTTTACGTGTTGCTCTAGTGTTTTTGATTTCACGATCATATCATCCACGTATGCTTCTATTTCTTTGTGCATCATATCATGGAATGAAGCCACCATAGCTCTTTGATATGTTGCTTTGGAATTCTTAAGTCCAAACAACATCACCTTGTAGTAGAAAGTTCCTCACGTGGTTATGAACATAGTCTTTTATCTGTCTTTCGGGGCCATTTTTATCTGGTTGTACCTAGAGAAACCACCCATGAAAGAGAAATAGGCATGTTATGCCATGTTGTCTACGAGTACGTCTATGTGAGGTAAGGGGAAGTTGTCTTTAGGGCTGGCTCGATTCAAGTCCCTATAGTTAAAGTACATCCTTACCTTACCATCTTTCTTTGCCATGGGCACTATGTTTCTCACCCATTGTAGGTATTCTACCACTGCGAGGAACCTTGTATTCCACTATTTTTCCACTTCTTCCTTGATCTTTAATGCCACATCCAGTTTCATCCTTCTCAACTATTGCCTGACTAGAGCCAAGTTTCAGAGTAGGAGCAGCTTATGTTCTACTATCTTGCAATCCAGACCCGGCATATCTCGGTACGACCATGTTAACACGTCAGCATATTCTTTTAACAGCCCAATCAAGTTTTGCTTTAGACCTAGTGGTATGTACCTTCCCACCTTTAACTATTTCTTCTCTTCTTTGTTTTCGAGGTTGAGGACTTCTATGTCTTCCTCGAGAGGTTAAATTTTCTATTCTCGTTCCATCATCCTCTCTATTTCAGCTAAGGTTTTGGCGTCCGTACTTTCATCCCTAATCCAACTATTGGGTTCATTAGAGTCACCGTGTACAAGGATCGCGTTACCAATATGAACGAAGGGTTCTTTCTTTATTCTGTATTATTGATTTTTTTGACAAATATAAAAAAGCAATATTTTAGACAAGAAAGAAATGAAAAAAAATGAGGAAAAATGGACAGGGGGCAAAGAATAATAGACAAGATGTAGAGAAAGATAAACGAGACATAGAGGATATGAACAAAGTGCATTTTATTTCATAAGATAATGATTTCAACCACCGAGGTTAAATATACAAGTGTTAGATTACATTTTTGTAAAGGATAGATCTAGGAGCATGTTAGTTGTCCAATTGGCTGGCTCCTCACTACTAAGGTACACCAATTCCTACTAACTTGCTATCTAGTCTCCCATCATTGCCACATGTTTTGGAAGTATGATACCCCCACTAACAAAATGCTGATAGAGATCCGACATGATGTTTGGCTATCACCGGCTCTGGATTCGAAGGATCTTCCCTTTTAGCCTTCCCTTGGTATTGGGCCTGTAATAGCCGAGCCTAGTCCTTCTTGGATTTTCTTGTACCATTAATGGCTCTCTATGCCCTCCAAGTATTTACCTAGCCCCTTCCTAGTTTGATATCCTCCCTAGATCAGTACCTTGGCTACCATGAGTGCTGCTCACGATGGCTTAGAGCCTCCTTGTCCTGCGTCTACACAGGCTGTACCCACGATTTCTAGTGATTGGAAGGAAGTCTCTAGAGCTTCTTCATCCACCTTTACATATTTGGCAGGAGCTAGGGTGCTAATTGATGAGTCATATTTTATACACCTTACAAGGACTTAAGATGAGTGTTTGAGAGATCAATTGGTGCTTAAGAATTGAGTTTTAGCTAATATTCATATTATGGACATAGAAATGGAGAAAGTATAAATCTATGCTAATTTGCAGGTCTTAGCTAATAAAAGATTCATCCCTCTTTGCGGGATAATTCCAAATGATCATGGCCTATCCAAGACAGTCTCGGCCCAAGAGTAGTCATCCTAGCAAGACTGACTTACCAACTGACTCTACGGTCTAGCAGCCAATCAAGAGTAGCCTAATTGCGCCATCCACATAGGCAACCTAGCTCAGGTGCCACTGTAGCTCCAAAGCCAGCTTAGCTGCCACGTCACTCTAGAGAAGCCTGCTGTGCAAGATATGCAAGGGTAAAATAGGAAATGCAATCTGTAATTCTGTTAGGATTTGTTAGCTAGCATGTTTAGCAAGGTCCAACTCATGTATACATAGGAAGAGCTAGGCACGTTTAATGGTTGTTGAATTCAGACCTAATTTCCATACATCATACACCATCTTCTCGCTTACGCCCTCATCTTCACGGTGGTACACGATATGTCATTGGTGTCTCTCTCGATCGAGGAGGTGTAGGTCAAGGACTGAGAGGTCGAAGGTTGTCAGAGGGGACTGCTTGGCTTGCCATCGCACTCTGGTGGACCTGATCCTCAACGTCTTAGCTAATAGAGGTGCACCATTGCCATTCGACCATGGTGATCGTCGTGGAAGACGGACTCATCAAATTCACACCTTGTGTTTGTATTTTGTTCTAAATAATATAAGTAGCTTCTGATTCCAATCTCTTAGTTACGATTCCTGCATTATAATCTACTTGTTGTGTCGCGATTGCATATAGTGAGTGGGTAAATGTTAGATTAGGTTGATCGGAACCGGTTTAACAACTTAGGTAGGTAATCGATTAGAGAACCTAAAATCAACTTTGAACTTAATCCCTACCAACTCATGAGGTAGCGGTTGTGTAAATCCTCGGTATGGCAAGGGACGAATGTTTGGCGATTGTCATAAGAAAAACCAAGGTTGATATGGAGCGCAATCTTGAGTGAACGAATTAGAACCGACTTGATTATTGAGACTCAGCATGAATACAATAGTAGCATTAGGGGTAATCTAGTCTAGTTGCATTTACATTCTTACTTAGTTTAAATTTCATCTTACTTTATTTACAACCAATCCCCCTGTTTCCTGCATTTTAGTCCGAAACTGAGTTAGTCCGACCTATCAGCACTTAGCCAAGACGATGTCGGATAAGGATCTATCGAGGCCATATCAGACTAGTCTCTGCTAAGAGCAACTCGGCGCCTAGCCAAGAGTGAGTCTGTAGTCTACACCTGAATTCTACATTAGTTAGTTTTCATGCAAAGTCATAATCGAGCACATTGTGTCCTTGAGAGAATTTGACCTAGGGTTGAGTATGCTATAGTTAGCTTTAGTTTATTTGATGCGCGTTGAGATGAGTAAAAACGAGCTTATCAAATTGGCATCGTTGCCAGGGACACAATCTCTTTTGTGTCTTTGTGTGCCAAACCTGAGTTAAGCCGAATTCCAAGTCTGTAGATTGCCGTGTCAGTCAAGTCATAGAGTCTGTCTGTTTCAATTTGGATCCTGACATAATACAACATGTTTAGTATGTGTTAAAATTTTGGGGTGCGTGAGTTTCACTGCTAAAAAAAAAACAAACAACAAAAACACCAATCATTTCTGCAACATTGCATTCATTTTCCTAATTGCATATTTGATTGTGATAGTTATTAGTTTCTTTTGTTGTAAACTGATACTAACTTGTATAATTAACATTGATAGTTCTGCATAAGTAGCTTGTATTTTTCTATGTGATGTTATATAATGCAGGACTAGGAGTAGTTCTAACCCATTGTATGATTTAGACCCTGAAATAGAACTAACTTTACGTAGGCTAAGAAAAGCTAGGAATATAGTAGTAAGTAATAGTTCTAATTCTGTTTCAAGGTTACCACCCTTGAGAGGTATAGAACACCACATAGACTTGACACCTATAGTCACATTGCTAAATAGAGTAACATATAAGATGAGTCCTGAGGAAGCAAAGGAAGTTCATAGCCAAGTTACTAAATTAATGGAAAAAGGTTAGGTAAGAGAAAGCATGAGCCCGTGTGCCATGCCTGTAATTTTGGTACCCAAAAGGGATGGTACCTAGAGAATATGCATGGACTATAGACCTATAAATAATTTAATTGTTAGATATAGGCACCTCATTCCCTGTTTGGACGATTTACTTGATGAACCATATGGGTCGATTATATTTTCTAAAATTAATTTCCAGAGAGGATACCATCAAATTAGTGTAAGAGATGAGGATGAGTGAAAAACGACTTTTAAGACTAAGTTTGGTCTTTATGAGTAGTTTGTCATGCTTTTGGCTTGACCAATGCCCCCAAGCACTTTTATGTGTTTGATGAACCATGTCTTGAGAAACCTAATAGGAAACTATACGGTGGTCTACTTTGATGAGATTTTGATTTATTCTACTTGCTTTAATGACCACCTCCTGCATGTGAAAATGTTTTAGAAATTTTAAGAAAAGAGACTTTATTTACTAATTTATATAAATGTGTGTTTTGCACCCAAAAGGTGACTTTCCTTAGTTTTGTTGTTGGCTCCCATAGAGTCAAGGTGAAGGCCATCCAAGATTGGTCAACACCTAAAATTGTGGGAAAAGTAAGAAGTTTTCATGGACTTGCAAGCTTCTATAGAAGGTTTGTCAAGGATGTTAGTACAATTGCAGCCCCCTTGAATGCTTGTCAAAGCTTTAAGGAAGATAAGATTATTATGAGATTTGCGACAAGCCTCTTAAAAGATTGATAAAAATTTGATAAAAGCTTGATAAAAATTTCATAAAATCCCAAATTTGGACCCCATTTCATTACCAAAAATTAATATTCTTCACTAAGAACAAAGAGAGAACTAGTCTCACAAACTTAAAGCTCAATTTCATTAAATGTCCAAAAAGTTCTTTGTACATGTGGTTTAAGGTATATATATGGTCACCTTAATCAAGCTTAGCAATAATCCTAATCCTACTCTAATCAAGGTCTAAAGGCCTAAAGGTAAGTAAAGTGTGCTTGAGAAGCTTGAAGGGTAAGTGTGCTTGAGAAGCTTCAAGGGAAAGTGTGTTTGAGAGGCTTCAAGGAAAGTGTGCTTGAGAAGCTTCAACAAAAATTGTGCTTGAGAAGCTTCAAGCAAAATGTGCTTGTGAAGCTTCCAATGAAAGTATACTTGAGAAGCTTCAAGGAAATTGTACTTGAGAAGCTTCAAGGAAAGAGTGCTTGGGAAGCTTCCCTCTCCAAGGAAAGAGTGCCAAAGAAGCTTGGATAACCTTCTAAGCTTCCCTTGTAAGCTTTCTTCTCGCTCAAGTACTACGCCAAGGAAGGAATTGGGCCAAAAGAATATTAGAGACGAAATTGGTGATGGATACAACATCAAAAGCCCATTAGTGACAGAAACAACAACAAAAATGGTGTTACTATAAAAAATAGCAACAAAATTAGAGACAGAAATAGTGTTGGTGATAGAAAATTCGGTTACTAAAATCTTGATAGTAAATAGCTTCACAAGTCTAAGGCTAAATTCCTAAATAAAAAATAAAGGTTCAAAACTTTATACAAATGGGTCAATACAAGCCCAAGAAACCCTATACAAATAGCTACTATTTATTTAAAAGACCCTTCACTTGGCCTACAACATAGGTATACAAATGTGAAGTCTTATTTAGCTCCTTATTCTCTATGGGTGATTCTTACCATGTCCCCTCATATTCACACCATAATTTAAGGCTCTTGCACAAAATAAGATAGAGATAAAATTCTCAAGGTTGCAAAATAACTACAAATTCATTTAATCAAAGTTATGGATACAAGGGGTGAAAAAGGCTTTTTATTAAAAGTCTTGCCTCATGCCTAAAGGTGTGTTTGGTTAATGGATTAGATATTCATTCCATGCAAAGAATTATTTAATCTTGCTATCCAAACAAGCTAAAGACTATCCTATCTACTTAGTCAAACAAACAAGCCTTAAGCATTAATGTACTTTAAGACTTGAGCTAGAGATTTACAATGATATACAAATGACATCTAAATGACATGTCAGTGAATTACATATGCTTCTAAGGAGTTAAGGAGCAAGCTCATACAGAGTATAAGGCTAGGCTTGAGATTTGGCTTGGGCTTGAGTTCTCAAAGATTTTGAGCATCCCTATCTTTTGAAACACTTCTTCTTGTAACCTTGTTAGCCTTTCTTTATTCATAATGCTTGATTATCCTTTGGCTCTTTGTTCACTTAGATATTTTCTTGAGTTCTAACTAGGTTCTCATCAAGGAGGAAAGGTCATATTCAACATGAAGGTTTCAAGAACATGGAAACCATAGAATTAGAAGGTCCAATTACTAGAGGAAGGCTAAGGAAACTTCAAGGAGAAGTGTACCAAGAGTTGGGCCTCCTTAAGAACCAAGGAGGGCCTAATAACGGCTCTATTTTGCATATTTGTTTAGTGTCATCATGGTCCTTTGTATACTTGTTTTTAACATTTAAATTATTATGTCTAAGTGTTCTTTGCTTGTAATAAACCTTAGTGGACTTGTACTTGGGCTTAGAAACCAAACAACTCATTTTCAACCATTAGTGACCGAAAATAGGTGTCTCTAGTTCGTGCCTTCAACTAGTTACGTTTTGGCTTGGTTTTGGAACTAAGATCTTGAGCCTTATAGGTTAGTTTAGGATTAGACTAAGATTCCTATGCATGATTAGTGCAAGCCTATATAAGGTCATTTTGTAATTAGCTTAATCACAAAACTCGATAGGGGAGTGTGACCCCTTCTTTAAGTGAACAAGGTGGTTCGTTAAGTGAGGGCTAGTGTAGGACTTCCTATAGTCCTCATATGTTGGGCGAGTATCTAGTCTCGTTGAAAAAATTTTATGAACTTAATGGATAGATTTTCCCTGAACGGTAGACTTAAGTTGTGGGTGTTCATTGTGAACTATGTATATGTTTACATATAATTGCTATGGTATGGATTGAATGAGATTATAAATTATTATTGCATTCAATGAATGGGAAAGAGATATGAAATTGGATAACAAAAAAATAGTCATTGTGACTTGTTACCTAGGCTTGTTAGAGGCAAGAATGGTGCTCATTGATTTTTATGGGTTTAGTGAGATAAGGTGCCTAACCTATGAGAGGTGAGCATGGTCCTCATTGGCCCAACTTGGAAAGAGAATATAAAGAGAAAATGATTGTTCGACATGAATCATGTAATGTAACTGGTGTTATAAGAAAGTATATGTGAACCTCATTGGTAAGGTCATTAGACCTCCTTGGGGCTACTCAATTGTTAACCCACCAATGGTCATGTTTGATCCTATGTGTTAGGAAATACATGCAAAACGAAGTAGATTTTTATGTGCTACTAGAAGATATCATGCTAGCGTGATATGATTAACTATAGAGGTGAATATTAGTAGGTTTCCTCTAGCCTACTAATTGAGATGCTACCACAAGCATATGGAATATTGAGTATGGTGTATCACTATCATAGCATGTGCATTAAGAATTATTGTTGAATGTGAATGTTTTTATATGTGTGCGTATGTACTTTTTCTATTTGACCTTGGTAAGGAATCACTTTGTGGCAATGAGACGTATTCCTCTCTTTTTGTTTGTATTTTGTTTGTGTATATGTGTGTTTATGCTACCTAGCCTTGGTGAGGAATCCCTTTACGGGATTAAAACATATTCCCACTCTCTTTTTGCTTGTATTGTGTTTGTGTTTTTATTGAACATCATTTGCAGGTAAGGACGACTAGATACAAGATGAATGAATTGGGTTCTATCTAAACCAATGTCCTGAGAAGGTTAACAATGTCCTGAGAAGGTTAGCAAGACCCTAAATCATAAATACATACCTAACCCACACCAATAGATCCTATTTGTCTCACAATTAATAGTGGTTAACAAAGAGATTGTAGAACAACATTTTTGTATCTATCTCTCTTCAAACATCATTTATTATATCATATACTTCTCTCTCTTATTTTTTTCTCTATTTGTTGTATGAATTTTAGTACAAATAACATTTCTCACCTACAAATGGCATTTAGAGCCAATATCTAATGTGAAGGGCTTTCACTTTTTTTTGGCCATCAATCAAGCTTAGTATAGAAAATCAACAAGTATTTAAATGTTTTCAAAGTCGCGTATACAAGGATTAATTTATATTCTTTAATAAATCAATTTAGTAGTTGGACAACTCAAATGTACTTTGATATTAGGAAAATAAAAGGTTTAGGAGGGGAAGTATAAGCCTAAAAGTAACAAAAAGTGAACAATCAAAATGAAACTAAAGCTTTTCTAATAAATAAATTAATTTAGTAGTTGCAAAGCTCCAACCTAAGTTGGTAGGAAGATAAATGTTTAGGGGAAGTGTAAGCCTAACAATACATAGATACTTGAACAATTAAAACGAAATTATACCTACAAAACAATTATTGACAAATAGTTAAGGTTGACAACTAGAATTAAAATTTTTTAATCTCATTTATAGACATAAGATCCATAATTTTCTGTAACGTTAAAGAAAATAAAAAAACTAAAAGAAAAGCTCAACTTGCCAACAAAATATTTAACAAAGACCTAGGATTCTAGGAAATTAAAAGTTGAAAACTCACAAGACTTCCTCTCATTATAGTCATGCATTAGGACGAAATTGCTTCCACTACTATATATATATATATATATGTATGGACAAAACTAAATCTAGCTAGACTTAAATGGCAAAAATTGCAATGTCCTTTGCACTAGAGAAATTGCTTGTACCGATAAGCGATCAAGCAAAACTACCTTGGCACATCCACAAGTTATTGCTTTTTCCTAGAAAGAATATCGTTCTGTTTTTTTTTTTTTTGTTTTTATCAATGATCGAACTCCAGAATTTGGGGGAATAGCTATTGCTAATTTGCTATGCAATGCATGTCTATCTATATAATGTATATATACAAGTTTTATGACAAGTTTCAGCTTGAATTGCATCATCCCATATAAAATTTATTGGAAAAAAGAAAAAAGTAAAGCAGGTGCAAAATGCTTTACCTTATCTAATCTATATAAAAATCGTCAACGTGACACGCCTTTTATTGCATTTCTTTTCCTAGTATAACGAGTTGTTGGTTATGCGAGTAAATTAGTCTAGAATTAATAATTAACAATAGCCAACTCAATAGACAAAGGTGAACTCAAGCACAAGGAAAAGTGATGGATGTTAGCTCAATATGACTATACTTAATTGGGCCTTTGTTTCTGGAACATACTCTTTGAGGCCCAAAAGCCTTACTAAATTTGAACAAAACGACAGAACCAAAACAAAGAAACTCCAATGCTGGAAAACCCATAATGTGGCACCTCTTCAACACAAACTCCAAAAGCCCATTTCCGCACCATGGCTTTGCCTGCACCGTGCCTTGCCCAACAATACCGCGCCATACTAGTCTACAGTACACTGATACAAACCAGCATTGCACAAGAGTGTCATTTGGAACATGTAAGAATTAATTGGACCTATTTATAGAAATTTAGAACATCCAACCAGCATCACAACGCAATGAATAAGAGTTTCCTCTTTCCTCTCATAACATATATGGATAGCACTATTCCATAACGTTCTCACCGATGCGGGATGAACAACTTGCTCTGTTTGGGAAAACTGTAGAATCCCACGCTTTGTGATATCGGAGAGAAAATATAGACCCATCTCCATCAGAGCGTAAATATCAAACAAATATTTCGTATAAACTATCAATTATTCAATATTAAAGGAAATATCTTGAAGCTTGATGTCAAGGTTTTCGAACTTGATGGTTTTCTTGGTTAGGGCCATGGTTGCAAAAATATTAATTGAGGTTCAAGAAAGAAAGAAAGAATCTTGCACAGGGTTAGGTTTCTTGTAGAGAAATTTTTGCAATTGGTTTTGTAACGAGAATTTCTAAACACATGGTATTCATCGAAAAACTTGATGAGGGAGAAAAAAAAACTTCCAAAAAAATCTTTAAGAGCACAACGTCTCTTTCACAATGGTTTCTTTTTACTAAAAACGTATAGGATAAAAACAACTTTTATGACTCAGTTAAAAAAAAGAGAGAGAAGGAATGTCGAAAAACAACAAAATTAGAAATACTTGAACATGAATATAAGACAAAAGAATAGATACTTATAAATTTTATGGACAGTCTTTCTATCGAAGGTATAAAATTTATGGACGATTTGTTTCATGGAACCTTAAATCACATAAGCTTTTAACTTCATTTCCTTATTCATTTCCTTACAAATTTTATACCAAGAAGATTTCTTATGAATGAGTTTATTTTCAAGGAGTTTTATGAAAATATAAATTAGTTATTGTTTTGAGCTAATAAATTTAAAGTAAAAAAAACTTTTTCTAAACATATTTTTTAATGAAATGATGTTTAATTTGTATGTGTTTAGATCTTGAATGCAAAATGGAGGTTTTAGATAAGTTAATGGAAACAATATTATCACAAAAGATAAAAATGTTACTCATAAAATATATAATCTTCAAGTTTATGTATGATCTATAATAACTGTGAGCAACATCTAGTAACAAAGATGTATTATACTTCTGTAGTTAATATGACTATTGTGCCTTGTCTTTTGCTAGGCCAAGGACCAAGTTTGCTTCAATAAAATGTCAATTGATTGAGAACCCTAATTTGAGTACCAACTTTTGGTGATCCTCAACGTACATGCCTACTTGAAATTATCTTGAAAAATGTACTAATAAAACTTCTTAATTTTTTATATTTAAATTAAATTTAATTACTCTTATAATAGGGTTTTGATGATTATTTTAAATTTCATGAATAATAGATGGATATGATGATTCTCAATTATTTGATATTTTTAAGGCATGAAATGAGTTTCTAAAGTTATATAATGATATTGTTGATTAAATTTGGACAAGTCATATGAGTTATTTGTTGAAAAAAAATGAAAATCACATGTTCTAGTTGTTTTCCAATGTCCATGTTAAGCATGAATCAAAATCTAGGTTTTTATTATCCTAAGTGTGATGATTTCATAATAAGCATGAATTACAAAACTAAAAACTTATTTAAGACAAGCTAAGCACAATAGGTTCGTGCTAAGTGCCCAAATTAATAATATGAAAAATCTTATGATCAACCCTAAGAACCTTGAACATGTACTAAGTGTCGATAATAAAATCTTAGAACTATGTGAACACAATGATTACACGCTAATTGTGTAAATGGCATGCTGAGCTAGTGAAATATTCCCCACTTTGGCGTGCCAAGCGTGGAAACTAACAACACTTAAGCGCTGAGCGCCATGACATTATGCTAAGCACCAAACATTTTCACCCTTGAAATTCTCTTTAACTTAAAAGACCAAGAGGGCTTCCCATAGTTGATAAATAGTTTACAAAGCTTAAAATGAATGCCTTCTTCCAAGGCTAAGAAAAGATATGTTAAAAGAGTTTTACAGAAATTTAAATTAAGGGGTGTATTGGATTAGGATTTTGAAATATTATTTTGACGTAAAAAAATCTTGTAAAATTTAAAAGATTACATTAAAATGTAATAACTTATAATAATTTTTTAAAAGACTTTATAATCATGATTTTACAATTTGGATTTTAAACAATTCATATAATATAAATTTATAAGATTTGAAAGGACTTGATGAACTTACTAAATTTGAAAAGATCCTATGACTTTTTAGTAAACCTTCGAAGTTAAAAGACTTGTTGTATTTCTTTGTCTTTTTCTTTGTTATTTCCTTGTGATGAATCCCTCATTTGAATTATTGATATGATATATGTAAAAATAATTAACCAATCAAGAAAATCAATTTCATAATAATACATATCATGCCAGTAAAATGTTTGAAAATATTTATAAATAACATTATTTTTAACTAGAATTTCTATATTTAATTTTTTAATTTCTTCATAAGAATGAATTCAAAAGTTATGTAAAAGACACATAAAAAAAGTACTAGAAAAAGGGAAAAAAATAATAATAGTGATCCATGTCAATGTAATTGCATAAAAATAAAGACACAACATGACAAATGTTCTTATAATAAATATTTTTTGGGAATATTTACATATGCTTTCTAGGAATTAAAATTTTTCATATATAGCTTTAATAGAACTTTTTGGGTATATAAATGATTTTTCCAAAAATATCTTTTTATAAATTTAAAATTATAAGTTTGGATAAGTTTTGTTGTAAAAATATTTTTTATAAATTTTAAAATTATTAATATGTTGGTATAATTTAAAATATATTTTTACTTAACTATAACGTAATCTTTTCATTCTCACTACTTTAAATATTTCTTTTACAATTTATACTAAAACATTTCTTAAATGTTACATTAATGATATTATTAAATAATTTATTAATTAATACTTTGAAAACTTTTAAAAAATTAACATTAATATATCAAACTTGAGAAATCAACATTAATTCTTCAACTTCATATTTCCATAAAACTAAAAACTTAACGGTGCATTTTTGACAAGCAAACCATGCACTTCAACAATAAAAACTAATATTGTTTAATTACATTAATAAATTAGCAGAAGATAAAGCTAATTAGTTGACGATATTAATAACTTGCTCTATTGCGATTAATATAATGTACATTAAATCAATGTGAACTTGATTATTTTACAATCAACATGGATTATTAAAAATGGCCGTCCAGAATCAGTATTCCAGGTAGGATAGATGATTGGGTTTAATTTTTATTGGTACAACTAACATTGACAGATAGTACAAAAATTGTTTAATCTCGTTCACAGATTAGCCAAATCACAAGATTCCCAATTTGCTCTAATATGAAATCAAGCAAGAAAATGTACACTTAATTCATGGTAATGAACTTAATTCATAGAAAGATTTATAGAATAAGTAAAAAAAAAAAAACTCACATAGAATAAGTAGAAAGGTTTTCTTGGTTAGGGCCATGGTTGCAAAAATATTAATTGAGGTTCAAGAAAGAAAGAAAGAATCTTGCACAGGGTTAGGTTTCTTGTAGAGAAATTTTTGCAATTGGTTTTGTAACGAGAATTTCTAAACACATGGTATTCATCGAAAAACTTGATGAGGGAGAAAAAAAAACTTCCATAAAAAATCTTTAAGAGCACAACGTCTCTTTCACAATGGTTTCTTTTTACTAAAAACGTATAGGATAAAAACAACTTTTATGACTCAGTTAAAAAAAGAGAGAGAAGGAATGTCGAAAAACAACAAAACTACAAATACGTTGTACATGAATACAAGACAAAAGAATAGATATATACCTATAAATTTTATGGATAATCTTTCTATGGAAGCTATAAAATTTATGGAGGATTTGTTTCATGGAACCTTAAATCACATCAGCTTTTAACTTCATTCCCTTACAAATAAGATTTCTTATATGAATGAGTTTATTTTTAAGGAGTTTTATGAAAATATAAGCTAGTTATTGTTTTGAGCCAATAAATTTGAAGTGAAAAAAATCCTTTTCTAAACATATTTTCTAATGAAATGATGTTTAATTTATGTGTTTAGATCTTGAATGTAAAATGGGGGTTTTAGATAAGTTAATGTCAACAGTATTATCACAAAAGATAGGAATGTTACTCATAAAATATGTAATCTTCAAGTTTATGTTTGATCCACACTAACTATGAGCAACATCTAACAACAAAGATGTATTCTACTTCTGTAGTTAACATGGTTATTGTGCCTTGTCTTTTGCTAGGCCAAGAGACCAAGTTTGCTCCAATAAAATGCCAACTGATTAAGAACCCTAATTTGAGTACCAACTTTCGGTGATCCTCAATGTACATGCCTACTCATTTTAGTGTCCATACTTGGACTTACAAAGTAATCATAACAATGATCTCTTATCATTTCCAACTTCCTTACCTTGGATACTTACCACTTATATCCACCATTTCTCTGTCATCTCAAGGAAAGTTAAATCATCACTACAACAAGAAATGATTTAGTAACCAATTATTCTAAAATAGGGTCAACACTACACCCTATCCCACAACAACTTTTATTATCGTTTTGTCAGTGGATAACAACATTCCAAGTTTTATGAATTTCTTCTCATTATAGTTTCACTTTATTCTTTTACATCATCCTACCATATCATAGTTATATACATCTTTTATTAAGGCTTTTAGAAGGTGAATTAAGTAGAAAGGATATAAGGAGTTTTGTTTCTAAAAAAATATAAGTTTTCCTACTTTTGCCAAAAGTGAGGGTAGACTCTTAAGTATACATGCCTTCACCCAGTGAGGCATTCTCTTTGCCGAACAAATAAAGCAACTTGGAGCTTCTCCTTGGTTTAATCACCCAACAAATACTATATTTGCCTAGTGAGCCAAGGCATAGTGGCACAACTCCTAATTTCCTTCTCAATCTTTGAGTGAGGTATCCTTGCTCGCGTAGCTATGGGAGCCAAAAACAAGCATCTTTTAAAATAGCTAGAGGAGCCATAAAGACTTCAACATCCCAACCTCACTCCTTCGCTTAGGGAAGGTGCTCCTACACCCAACTAGACGAGCCATAGAGAGCCCTTCAATCTCACTCTAAGATATACGATCCGCAAAATGTAAGACTCATCCAATGATAACATACATTTATGGATTTTCCAAATCCTTGCCTAGAGAACACTTGAGTTGCTCAACGAAGTTCATCATTTTCTAGTTTTCTCACTAAGTTTTCTCGTATTTGCTCAATGAGTTAGCCACTCGCTTAATGAGCATTCATACAACTCATGTTCTTGAGATTTTGCTCAACAAAGACTCATTTTTGTATAAATCTACCTAGAAATGCAAGGTGCTTAACGTGCCTTCATTAGAAACCTAAAAAACGAGGTTTTGCCCAATGAGTGATGAGCTCGCCCAATAAAACCCTAGAATAGATTCATGCTCAAAATCACCATAAAAATATACCAAAATCTCCATAACATCATAATATAATCATACAAACATAAATTTTCCTTAAACAATAACATGCAAGCCAATTCATCATCGTATTCAAAAATAATTGCAAGGGTCAAAACATGAGAAAATGACTTCCAAACTTAAATCAACCATACTCATGTAATTCTACTCAGATAATAGCAAACATAATCATCACCTAAACAAATGAAACCACCAAAAATATACCAAAGTAAACTTCCTTTACTTGTTGAAGAAAAAAAGAGTATGAAAACTTTAGGGAAGACTTGATTTTTGTCCAACAACTAGGTGTTCTTCAAGCTTAGCAATGGGGTGACGAAAATCAGAACAAGGTTTATAAAACCCCCAAGGTCAGTCATGCATGGCCTATATATGGATTCAGATGAATGTTATCATCCTTTGGTCCAAGGGGTTTTTTCGCCCAATGGTCCAAGGGTTTTAGTGACCATTAGTTACTAGGAATTCTATTAGCTAATAGACAAAAGTATTTGGTTATTTAGTCTATAATAGGAGTTTGTTTTACCCTTTGGATAAAAGGTCTTATGTTTTCCAAAATTCCAGTCATCAATGTTTTGTCTCGAAAAATGTATCATTCAACTGAGAAGTGTGTCGATGACACTAGCTCAACAAATGTAGTTGTTAATGTGTCAATAACAACAACCCACTTACTCAAGAAACTTTCTCAACTCATATATCCATCTTTCAAAGAAACACTTGCCTTGATAAGCATGTCTCAAGTTGTTTTAACCTTTTCGAAATTTTCTTGAAAAATATACTAATAAAACTTCTTAATTTTTTATATTTAAATTAAATTTAATTACTCTTATAATCGAGTTTTGATGATTATTTTAAATTTCATGAATAATACATGAATACAATGATTCTCTATTGTTTGATATTTTTAAGGCATGGAATGAGTTTCTAAAGTTATATAATGATATTGTTGATTAATTTGGACAAGTTATATGTGTTATTTGTTGAAAAAAATGAAAATCACATGTTCTAGTTGTTTTTGAATTTCCATGTTAAGCATGGATCAAAATTTAGGTTTTTATTGTGCTAAGTGTGATGATTTCACAATAAGCATGAATTATAAATCTAAAAACACATTTAGGGCAGGCTAAGCACAATAGGTTCGCGCTAAGTGCCCAATTAATAATATGGAAAATCTTATGGTCAACCCTAAGAACCTTGAACATGTGCTAAGTGTCGATAATAAAATCTTTGAACTATGTGAACACAATGATTGCACACCAATTGTGTAAATGGCATGTTGAGCTAGTGAAATATTCCCCACTTTGGCGCACCAAGCGTGGAAACTAACAACACAGCGCTGAGCGCCATGACGTTATGCTAAGCGCCAAACCTTTGCATCCTTGAAATTCTCTTTAACTAAAAAGACCAAGAGGACTTCCCATAGTTGATAAATAGTTTACAAAGCTTAAGATGATGTTTTATCTTTCAAATGCCTTCTTTCGAGGCTAAGAAAACTAAGGGATGTATTGAAAATTATTTTCACGTAAAAAAGTCTTGTAAATTTTAAAAGATTACATAGAAATGTAATAACTTATAATATTTTTTTAAAAGACTTTATAATCATGATTTTATAATTTAGGTTTTAATCGATTTATATAATAAGAATTTATAAGATTTGAAAGGACTTTATGAACTTATTAAATTTGAAAGGACCCTATGGATTTTTAGCAAACCTTTAATGTTAAAAGAGTTGTTGTACTTCTTTGTCTCTTTCTTTGTTATTTCCTTGCGATGAATCCCTCATTTGAATTATTAATATAATATATGTAAAAATAATTATCACCACTCAAGAAAATCAATTTCATAATAATACATATCATGCCAGTAAAATGTTTGCAAATATTTATAAATAACATTATTTTTAACTATAATTTCTATATTTAATTTTTTAATTTCGTCGTAAGAATGGATTCAAAAGTTATGCAAAAGGCACACACATAAAAAAGGCACTAGAAAAAGGAAAAAAAATGAATAATGGTGATCCATGTCAATGTATTTGCATAAAAATAAAGATACATGACAAATGTTCTTATAGTAAATTCAATTCAAAACACATCACCTATAAAGTAGAAGATTATTTCATGGATTTGGCCAAACACATAAAAAATAAAAGTAAGCAAAGGTCATTATGCATTTGACATTGACTTTTTGTGATGCACACAATCAATTTGTCCAAATAAATTGATTAAAGACAAATATAAAGTAAAAAGGTCTTTTAGTGGATTGTGTAGAAGACACGTAGGATTTAAAGCTAAAGATGATTAAGTACTATATCAATGTTTGTACAATTTTAAATGAAAAATGAATTATGTGTGATGAGAGAAAAAAAAATCTAACCAATAAAAAAGAAGGAATGAAAAAGTCAAGAAAGTCTCAATGATTTGAGTGAGATTGTCGAATGAGTGATTTATTACTAAAAAGTCTTTTAAATCTATTAAAATCTACCCTACAAAATAATTCATCAAAATTTGTATTTTTTAAATATCAAAAACTTTGTGTAAGTTATAAAAGTCTTAATTGAATATCACTAGATTTTAACACTCTCATTAATAAATCTTAATTGTCTTGATTAAATATCTTGAGATTTATTTATATTATTTAAAAATCTTGATTAAATACTACAAAACTTTTTTTTAATCAAAAAAATCTTTTAAAATCAAAATTCAATACACTCCCCTAAGTGATTTGATAAATAAATCGAATTAAGTAACTTTTGCAAGGAGGACAACATTTAATCATATATTGAAATATGTATTGTTAAATGTATTAATATATTTGTATGATAGTCTTTTTATTATTGCAATATTTTTATTAAAATTTGAAAACAACTAAAGAATGTTTCTATTTATTAAATTTTGTCACTTATTATCACCACAATAATTTTTTTTCATCCAAAATATTTCTTTTTAGTTATTTTTATTATTTTAGTTCATGAAAGCAAATTAATAAATGCTAACAAATAAATAATTCAAGAAAACAAATAAATGAAATTTAATATTAAAATTTTTAAAATTATACATTTATTAAGATTGACACTTAGGGAACATTTGGTAGAAGAAAAGTTTTTTAATACCTGAGAATCATAATTCATGAATCCTGAGAATTATGAATGTATCTTAATAATCATGACTTCTATGAATGACTAAAATCCATTTGGTTAATCATAAATATTTTTTGGGAATGTTTACATATGTTTACTAGGAATTAAAAATTTTCATATATAATTTTAGTAGAACTTTCTGGGTAAATACATGATTTTTCCAAAAATATCCTTTTAGAGAAATAATTTTATTAGATAAACATATATAAAATTTTGTAAAAATGTTTTTTTTTATAAATTTAAAATTATAAGTTTGGATAAATTTTGTTGTAAAAATATTTTTTTTATAAATTTTAAAATTATCAATATGTTGGTATAATTTAAAATATATTTTATTTAACTATAACATAACCTTTTCATTCTCACTACTTTAAATATTTCTTTTACAATTTATACTAAAACATTTCTTAAATGTTACAGTAATGATATTATTAAATAATTTATTAATTAATACTTAATTTTTTTTTAAAAAAATTAACACTAATATATCAAACTTGAGAAATCAACATTAATTCCTCAACTTCATATTTCCATAAAACTAAAAGCTTAACGGTGCATTTTTGACAAGCAAATCATGCACTTCAACAATAAAAATTAATATTGTTTAATTACATTAATAAATTAGCTGACGAGATGAACACCTTGCTCTATTGCGATTAAACAATGTACATTAAATCAATGTGAACTTGATTATTTTACAATCAACATGGATTATTAAAAATGGCCTTCCAGAGTCAGTATTCCAGGTAGGATAGATGATTGGGTTTAATTTTTATTGGTACAACTAACATTGATAGATAGTACAAAAATTGTTTAATCTCGTTCACAGATTAGCCAAATCAGAAGATTCCCAATTTGCTCTAATATGAAATCAAACAGGAAAATGTACACTTAATTCATGGTAATTAACTAATTTATTGGATATTTTATTTTATCTAACATAAAAGGTATATGAGAACCCAATATATATATATATATAAACACATTTGAAATGTTTACCATTTTCTTTTAAATAACTTACACATAATAATTGTTAAGCTCATATATACATTGTTTCCTAGCTTGTTAGTGGGAGGAGATCAATTGATTTTATCTGTCAAATTAATTAATTTTAAATATGTATTTTAATAATAAAAATTACCTATTTTTAAACAGAATTAATACATTTTTTAGAACAATAGAATTAATACATTAACATAAAGTAATTCAATAAAAATCAATTATATTTAAATTATATGAAAATATTCATAATTAAGATTTTCTTTGGAAGAATTCTTGTAAACGTATAAAAATAAATTATGACATTATTAAAAATTAATTTCAATAAAGTCATAGAAAGATTTATAGAATAAGTAAAAAAAAACTCACATTTGATGAGAATTTGTTAAATAAATACTATTTATCGAAACACGTTAACTTTGTAAGTAATTTTAATATTATAATAGTTAAATTAATAAAATTTAACATTAAAATTTTTAAAATTATACCTGTATTAATTTGAGACTTAATGTTAATATCACAAGAGAGAGAGCTAGTGAAATGAACGATCAAAATAAAACTATATCTACTATACATTTTTGACAAGCAAATCGTGCACTTCAACAATAAAACTAATATTGTTTAACTACATTCATAAATTAGAAGAAGGACCAAGCTAATTAGCTGACTATATATTAATAACTTGCTCTATTACGATTAATTAAAATGAAGTATATTAAAAAATTGTGAACGTGATCATTCTATAATCAGCATGGATCATAAAAAATGGCCACCCAAAATAAATATTCCATGTGGGTTTGCAGATTGGGTTTAATTTTTATCTGAAAAACTAGCATTGACAGACAGATAATACAAAAATTGTTTAATCTCATTCACAGATTAGCCAAATCAGAAGATTCCCAACTTGCTCTATTATGATAAGAAATAAAATAAAAAGAAAGTTCAACTTGCTAACAAAATATTAAACATAGTTAGGAAACTTGGGATCAATAAATAAGCCTCTGAACACAACATCCTCATATCAAAATACAGAGAGAATTAAAGATAGCTAGAACCAGACTCAAATGGCGGAAATGGCAGTGTCCTTCGCTCGAGAGAAATTGCTTCCATTAGTAATAGATGAAGCAAATCTGCTTTGGGGCATCCCCAAAGAATTTGCACACATAAAAGAAGAACTAGAATCGATTCAAGCCTCCCTCAAAGATGCAGATGAAAGGGCTGCTGCAGAAACAAACGAGGGAGTCAAAACATGGGTGAAACAACTTAGGGAAGCATCTTTTCGCATAGAAGATGTCATTGATGAGTACATGATCTATGTGGAACAACAGCCTGATGCTCTTGGATGTGCATCTTTACTCTTTGAGTGTGATATTATTCATTTTGTTGCGTCTTTGAAGCGTCGTCATCAAATAGCATCAGAGATTCAGCAGATTAAGTCATTTGTTCTTGACATCAAACAACGAAGTAAAGATTATCACTTCCAACCTTGCGTTGATCAAGGACAAAGCAGTTATAGAGGTAGCCGAAGTGTCCAATGGCTTGATCCTCGAATGCTTTCCCGTGACCTTGATGATGCTGAAGTTGTTGGCATTGAAGGCCCAAAAGATGAATTGATCAGTTGCTTAGTAAATGGACCTGAAGAGCTCAGTGTCGTCTCTGTACTAGGAATGGGAGGGCTAGGAAAAACTACTCTTGTCAGCAGAGTTTTCAACGACCAAAAGGTTATTGGACACTTTGATTGCCATGCATGGATCACCGTGTCCCAATCCTACACTGTGGAAAGGTTGATGACAGACTTGTTGAAGGAGTTACCCAAAGCAAAAGGGAAGAAGCTTCACATTTCTGACATGGATCTAGATTCTTTGATTGATGAAGTCAAGAACTATTTGCAACAGAAGAGGTACGTTGTCATTTTTGATGATGTATGGAGTCTACAACTTTGGGGTCAAATTGAAAGGGCCATGCTTGATAATAAGAATGGAAGTAGAATATTAATAACAACTAGGAGCAAGTATGTTGTAAACTCTTGTAAGAACTCTCCTTGTGATCTAGTGTATGAGCTGAAACCTTTAACTTTTGAAAAATCTATGGAACTCTTCTGCAAGAAGGCATTCCGATGTCACAACAATGGACGTTGTCCAGAAGACCTCGTGAATATATCTTCTGACTTTGTTAAAATGTGTAAGGGTTTGCCACTAGCAATTGTGGCTATTGGTGGTCTTTTATCTGAAAAAGAAAAGACTACATGTGAATGGGAAAATATTAGGCAAAGTCTAAGTTCGGAGATGGAGAAAAATCCCCATTTAATTGGTATTAAAAAGATTTTAGGTTTCAGTTATGATGATTTGCCATACTATCTTAAATCATGTCTATTGTATTTTGGGATATATCCCGAAGACTATCAAGTTAGATCAAAAAGACTAATTTGGCAATGGATAGCTGAAGGATTTGTAAAACATAAAGGAAAAACTTTAGAGTTTGTCGCACAACAATATTTAACGGAGTTGATTGATAGAAGTTTAGTGCAAGTATCTTCATTTACCATAGATGGAAAAGTTAAAAGTTGTCGTATTCATGACCTATTACGCGAGATGATACTTGGAAAATTCAAGGATTCAAGTTTCTGCCAGCGTATTAGTAATGAAAATGAGTTGATGTCAAGTGGGATGATTCGACGTTTATCAGTAGCAACCATCTCCAATGATTTAATGGGGAGTACTGAAAGCTCACACACCCGGTCACTGCTTGTTTTTGCAGATGAAGATTCAACATTAACCAAAAACTTTGTGCAAAGAATCCCTACAAAATACAGGCTATTGAAGGTACTTGATTTTCAAGATAGTCCATTGAGTTTTGTTCCTGAAAATTGGGGAAATCTAGCACACTTGAAGTATTTAAACTTGAGAAAATCAGAGATGCCAGCTCAGCTTCCCAAATTCATTGGAGAACTCCAGAACCTTGAGACCTTGGACATAAGGAGAACAAAAGTCAAGGAAATGCCAAAGGAGATTTGCAAGCTAAGAAAGCTACGACATCTTTTGGTTGATAATATGACGTTGTTTCAATTGAAGAATGGTCTTGGAGGCATGACATCCCTACAAACATTGTATCTTGTAAAGATTACTGTGGATGGGGTAGAGCTAATAAGAGAAATGGAAAAGCTGAAGCAGTTAAGGACCTTAGGGTTGATTGGTGTCAAGGAAGAACATGAAAGTGTTCTATGTGCCTCAATAAATGAGATGCAAAACTTGGAGAAACTCCGTATTCAAACATCTCGATCTGAAGTTGATTTGCATGCTATTTCTTCCCTGCCTATGCTTCGGAAGCTTAACCTACATGGGAAGTTAAAGAAGTTACCAGGGTGGATTTCGCAGCTCAAAAATCTGGTAAAATTGTCTTTGGTAAAGTCCGGATTAACTGATGATCCACTGCAATCACTACAAACTCTGCCACATTTATTGTTCCTTGCCATTAGCTTTGCTGCTTATGATGGTAAAAGTTTGTATTTTCAAGATGGAGGGTTTCAGCAACTAAAGGAACTACACATCGAAGATTTACGTTACTTGAATTCCATCACTATCGAAGAAGGATCACTGCATTCTTTGAAAAAGCTCAAAATTTATAGAATACCCCTATGGGCAGTACCTCCTGGCATCAAACACTTGGAAAAACTTGAAGTTCTCGATCTATATGATATGCGATTAAGTTTTAATGAGTGCATTGCTCCCGATGAAGGACCAGAACACCCAGTCATCCAGCATGTGCCCCTTGTACGAATTACGTCTCACGGAAGAACAAAAGTTCTCCGACATTGAAGGCATTAGAATTCATAAAAAGGTATGCCTTTTCTTCCTAATATCTCTACATTGGGATTCAATTTACATGCATTATGTGTCTCCTTTGTTTCTTAAATGATTACATTTTCTCTTAATTATTATTTTTTTCAACTGACGTATATTTTTAATTTAAAAAATACTAAAAGGATAAGTGAAGGAGATAGCTAATTCAATTTACTATGAAATGATATTTTTAGTATTGTTTACCATTTAGTCATCAAGAAATTAAAATTATATAATGTAATTTAGAGTTCTTTTATTTTAATGAGATTCTAGCTAGCCTTGAAGAAGAACCTCAACCGAAAGTAGAGGACAAAGAGATTAAGGACACTCAAGCACTTTAAGATCCTATAACAAGAGAAAGATTGAAGAGACTATAAGGAGAATTGTTTCAAAAGATAGGAGTACTCAAGAACCTAGAAGACTCAAGCACAAGCACAAGCCTAAATCCAACCATATATTCTATATGTTCTTGCAACTTAACTCCTTAAAGCATTTGTAAACTCATTAGCATAGTTCTTTTGTTTAAGTACTTTAGTTCTTTTATAAAACCTAAAGGCTAGTTTGGCATGCTACTTAACTAGTATAGTTTTGGCTTGTTTGGCTAGCTTAGATGGTTCCTTGCATGGATAAGCATCCAATCCTTATAACCAAATGATGAGTCATCAAATGTACATCTTAAGTGGACCTAAGAAGGACACCATTGAGCAACTCACGACCTTAAAAGATGATTGTTAGCTAAGATCCAGATTAATGGCCTAAACTTGAGTAAAACATAATCTGTGCTTAATCAAGGTTTTTAGCTAACTATCTCTTCATTGCAGGTCCAGCCAAACTCAGCCCGCCATCAGAAGCCCAGGCCGAGAGCCTCTCGGAACCCATGCAGGGAGCCCAGTCAGGTAGATCCAGGTGGAACTCCACGTCAGCAATCAGAACCACCTTGGGTCCAGCTCAGCCTCACATCACTTCCTGGAGTAGCTTGCAACGCAAGTCACATCAAGGGTAGAATAGGAATTGTACATGTAATTCTATTAGCATCGTTAGCTATGTCCACTCATGTATAAATAGATAGAACTCTGAACGAATAGGGGCTTTTGGCATTCAAACTTTGCCGCGTTCATAATTTCGAATTCTCTCGTTCTCTTCTCCTCCGCTCACGGTGGTACACAGTGCTGTTAATGGCATTTCTCTCGATTGAGGAAATGTAGGCTAAGAACTGAGAGGCCGAAGGTTATTAGAGGAGACCGATTGGAGCACCAACGCACTCTGGTGGACCTGAACCTCAGCGTCTTAGCTAGCTGAGGTGAATCATCGCCGTCGTCCATGGCGATCGTCGTGGAAGATGGAATCATCGAATCCAGGCCCTGTGTTTGTATTTTGCTTTCAATATTATAAGCGCTCTCTGAATTCTGAACTCCATTGCATTCCTGAAATTTAAGTTCAATTACTATGTTGCGATTGCACCTGGTAACGGAACAATGTTAAACTAAGCCGATTGGAACTGGTTTAGCTAATTCAGTAGGTAATCACTTAACGATAGTTAATCGAGAACCTAAAATCAGTTTGAACTTAATCTCTGCCAACTGATGAGGTGGCGATTGTGTAAATCCTCGGTATGGTAAGGGACGGACCTTTGGCGATTGCCATAAGAACACTGGAGGCTGATGAGGACTGTAATTGGAGTGATTGAACCAGAAAGACCTTGATTATTGGAACTAAACATGAACACAGTAATAGCAATAGCATTAGGAGTAGCGTAATTGCATTTGATTATAGTTAACCTCTGTTTTGATTCCAATTGCATTCCAACCCCCCTTGTTTACCGCTTTCTAAGTCTAAGACAGAGATAGTCCACCTCTGTAGCGTCTGTCAGCACTTAACCAAGACCAAGCCGGATCGTCTCTGTTGAGATCGACTCGGTTCAGTCTCTGTTGAGAGTAACTCGGCCATTGTCGAGACGAGTCAGTATTTTACACTAAGATTCTACTCCCGTTTGCTGCACACTAAATCACAATTGAACACACTGTGTCCTTGAGAAGAATGACCTAGGGTTAGCTATACTATAGTTAGCTTTAGTTATTTGATAAGTGCGTTGAAACGACTAAAAATGCACATCATCAAATTGGCGCCGTTGTCGGGGACCACTCTCTCTTTGGCATAGACATAATGGAACAGTTGGTGGAGGAATACTTCCAACTAGATAGTTGCAGTGGAGGGATGGAAGATCTTGCTAGAACTGTTGAAGCCAGTAGCTGCTCAAAGGTCGATCATAATGAAACATTAGAGACCCTAGACTTGGAGAATGATCATAGTGACATCAGCAATTTGAAAAAGAATTAACCGAGTTAATAAACCAAGTTTGCTACCCCAAGCCCTGAGAGAGTGAGAATAGTGCAGAGGTAAAAGTTGCCGAGACTACGAAGCTTCTACCTGCACAATTGGCAACCATATTCACGACCGAAGTGAAGTCGGCCAAAGAAGGCTGAGTCAATGCAAGTTCAAAAGTCAACTCGGCCGACGAGTCAAACACACAAGCCGACACACTAGCCGAAACCATCTCGGCCAGTAAGGACCAGACTCAATCCAAGAAGCTCATTGTTCTGCCCGGATCCGAGATCGAAACTGCACAAGCAGTCAGAGCCGACCTCAATCCGCCAAGAACCGAAACCATCCTTCCGCGTCGGTCGACGCAGCACAAGGCCAAGATTATGACGGCAATCCTAATGCTGAGTCTAGAACAAGCCGGCCAGACGGATCCGAGAACCGTAACTCAGGAATCTCCATCTCTACCACCCATGGAGATGAAACCATTGCCTAGCCACTTAAAATACGCCTTTCTGGACAGTGAACAACAGCTCCCGGTCATCATCGCAAGCAACCTCCTCCCAGAACAAGAAGACAGGCTGTTGGAAGTCCTTAGGCAATACAAACAGGAAATTGGGTGGAAACTTTCTAACCTTCCAGGTATTAACCCCTCCATATGCATGCACATAATATTAATGGAGGAGGACATTAAGCCCATAAGGCAACAACAACGAAGGCTGAATCCCACCATTCTAGAGGTAGTCAAGAAAGAAGTCACGAAGCTGCTCGCTGCAGGCATCATCTACCCTATCTCAGACAGCCAATGGGTGAGTCCTGTGCAAGTAGTGCCAAAGAAATCTGGAATGACCGTCATGAAAAACCAACAAGATGAGTTGGTACCTACACGGATTCAGAACAGCTGGCGGGTGTGTATCGATTACAGAAGACTCAATCAGGCAACCCGCAAGGATCACTTTCCTTTGCCTTTTATTGACCAGATGTTAGAGAAAATAACAGGGAAATCCCATTACTGTTTTCTGGATGGATTCTCAGGGTACATGTAAATACACATAGCACTGGAGGATCAACATAAGACCACCTTCACATGCCCGTTTGGCACTTTTGCGTACACCCGCATGCCATTCGGCCTGTGCAACGCGTCGAGTACATTTCAACGTTGCATGATGAGCATCTTCTCGGAATTGCTATAGGATTGCATGGAGGTGTTTATGGATGACTTCACGGTGTATGCAGAATCATTCGACGCATGCCTGAACAACCTGTCCAAGGTGTTGAAGAGATGCATTGACACGAACCTGGTTCTCAACTTTAAAAAATGTCATTTCATGGTGACCGATGGAATAGTGTTGGGACACCTGGTCTCCAACAGAGGCATTGAAGTGGACAAGGCGAAAATAGACATAATCACTTCCCTTCCAAACCCCGCTTCTGTGCGGGAAGTTCGCTCATTCTTGGGACATGCAGGTTTTTATAGAAGGTTCATCAAGGATTTCAGCAAAATAGCTCTGCCTCTATCCCAACTTCTACAGAAGGATGCGGATTTCAACTTTGACCAGCCCTGCATTGAGGCATTTCGGGAGCTGAAGAATAAACTCACATCTGCACCTATCCTGCAAGCACCAGACTGGAACCTGCCATTCGAGCTCATGTGCGACGCATCCAACTCGGCACTAGGAGGTGTTCTCGGTCGGAGAGTGCGAGTCGGCCAACCAGTCCATGTTATTGCGTATGCGTCCAGAACCATGGACTCGGCCCAGCAAAATTATACCACGACTGAGAAGGAACTTCTGGCAATTGTGTTTGCCTTGGATAAGTTTCGCTCCTACCTTCTCGGTTCTAAGATAGTCGTGTTCTCCGATCACTCGGCTCTCAAGTACTTGCTCCGAGACTGATCCGGTGGATGCTTCTTCTCCAAGAATTCGACCTAGAAATCAGAGATAAGAAAGGTGCTGAAAATTTTGTAGCGGACCACCTCAGCAGGATTGAAAGAGAAAGCGAACAATTGCCTATCCGAGACGAGTTCCCTGACGAACAACTCCTGCACCTCAAGACGGCCACACCATGGTTTGCAGATATTTGTAATGTCGTGGCAACATCTCAATTTCCACCTGAGGCATCTCGAACGTACAAAGAGAAGATCAGAAGTGATGCTAAGTACTACGTATGGGATGACCCCTATCTGTGGAGATTATGCAGTGATAAGATCATCCGCAGGTGCATTCCTGATGCCGAGATCAAGTCGATCCTCCACTTCTGCCATTTGGCCCTTGGAGGAGGCCACTACGGCTCATCTTGGACTGCCAGGAAAGTGCTTGATTGTGGCCTTTATTGGCCTTCTATTTTCCGAGACGCTCATCAATTCGTCTCCACCTGCAACAGATGCCAGAAAGCAGGGATGGCCTTGAACCAAAGACATGAAGAGACGCTCATCAATTCGTCTCACACTAGATTACTCACACTTGAAGAGAGTTTATAGTCAGAATAACGCAGCTCAATGACTCTAGCTTGAGCATGACATTGCTACCTTTAAATAGAATAGTCTCTTCATATCTGATTTTTACTTTCAATTCATGAATCTTTGGGCTAAATATATTGATATAATTTATGCAAGTTTGACTTCTAAAAGTCTAAGTTTAGTATAAATAGTTCATGAAACTACTAAACGAGACCAATTTCTTATGAAGTTGAGATTGAAGGTATCCTATCCAATCTTGTGTATAAAGACCTTGTAGCTTCATTGGATGCATGTCTCAATGATATATTACATGAAGAACACTTCCTTCTTACACAATCCCTTGTTGAAGAGTAGAAATCATCTACTATTCTTGTGGCATATCTAGCACAAGGAAAGTCAATACGCCATGACTTAAGTGTTGTTCAATGTTTTTGTTGCAAGTAATTTGGACACTATGCTTCAAGCTATTCAAAAAGGATCAACATATTATCAAGGAATACTCAACAAGGCTACTAAAGCGAACTGCAATAACTTTTACCACTTTAGTTAGTTCTTCTATGCCTAGTAGTTTTCCCAATCCAACACCCATCCAACAAAATGCTCCTACTAATGTTCCAACTTTGACCCCTAAAATAGTTCAACAAATGATCATTCAACATTCTCTGCTTTAGAATTGTCGGGTAAATCCTCTTCACCTTAGTACTTCGATTCTGGGGTTTCCAACCACATGACCAACAATGCTCAATTCCTTACTAATATAAAAAATATTCTGGAAATTTCAAGATCCATACTGCTAATGGGAATCAATTGCCTATCACTACAACTACTAATATTTCTTCATCTCTAACCAATGTTTTGGTCTCTCCTGGTTTCATGAGTAATCTCGTTTCTATTGGTCAATTAGTCGACAATGATTGTTGAGTCCAATTCTCACAGTCTAACCGTCTTGTGCAAGATCAACACTCGAGGAAGATAATCATTAAGGGGCCTAAAGTCAGACATCTTTTTCTCATCCATTTCTTGTCGTCTCCAATTGTTGTTATTGTTGTTGTTGTTAATTCTCACAGTCTGACTGTCGTGTGCAAGATCAAACTCGAGGATGATAATCATGAAGGGACCTAAAGTTGGACATCTTTTTCCTATCCATTTCTTGTTGTCTCCAAGTTTTTAGTTTCTTGTTGTTTCCAATTGTTATTATTGTTGTTGTAAAGTTAGACATCCTTTTTCTATCCATTTCTTGTTGTATCCAATTGTTGTTGTTGTTATATTATTGTTATTATTGTTGGTACTGATGTTGTTTTTATTATTATTATTATCATTATTATTATAAATTTTTTGAAAAATTAATTATGGTATAAAAAATGTTTTTAAATACCTACTTTATATATAACTTATTTTACTGTTTATCATAAATATTAATAAGTATGTGTACAAATAATTATTTGTTTTATAAAATTATTAAAATGGTATATATTTAGAGTAAAACAATGAAAAATATATATAAACTTAGTTGTAATCCACCTCGTCCACACATGATGTGACTATCTATAAATACATACAAGAAAAAAGTAACATCAGTAGGATAAGTAATGCCTAGTAATATAAGTTAGGAGGAAAAACATGTATAAATAAATAAAATTTTCGACAAATGTTAAATGTATGAAAAGTAATTAAACCTCTAATTCTTAACGATTATGAGGTGATCAAATTAATCAATAAAGAAATTGAAAGTGTAAAAATATAATGCTATATATTACTTTTAAGTTTGAAATGAAATATAAATTGGTAAAATATAAAATTATATATAGTTTCTAGAAAAAAATTAAATAGATAATTTCTTTACTCTGTGAGTAACAATTCCAATATTGCCACGATAGATACGTCTTCACATTTGTGCGTATAGTTTTAGAAGGAACCGTGAAGTATCATGAGAAAAATAGCAAATTATGAATAATATATTACAAATAATCATATATTTAATAATATTTGTATACTATTTATTATTTTTTAATATCTTACATTGTAATCAAATTGAGTCTCTTAATTATAAATTCATCCTTAATATGTAACTGTTAATTAAATATAATTTAAAATTGCCAGTTTCTGATTTTAAATTATAACAACATTATAATATAGGTGGCAAAACACAATTATCAATACGAATTTAAACACAACATACACACACGAGAATTTTTATATTTTATATGTTTATATAGATTATAACAGTTAAAAAATTAAAATTTATATTTAATTTTTTTTAAACCTGACTAAACTTCTATCTTATAAAACTAAGTCACTTTGCTTTTAAAATATTAAATTTTTTTCAGATTAACTAACGAATTATATAATGTTAATTTAATGATTATATATATATATTATAATTTTGACAATTTGAAATAATTTCATGTGAATATATATTTTAATAATAAAAATTACCTATATTATAAATAGCATTGATAATATTTTTAGAATAATAGCATTAATACATTAACATAAAGTAATTCATAAAAATATCAATTATTTTTAAATTATACGAAATTTTGGGCATACTTAATGTGTTCGGAAGAATTTCGTAAATCTATGAAAATAAATTGTGACATTCTTAATTTTTTTTTTTTCAATTTACTTCAATAAAATTCGTAGAAAAATTATAAAATTCATTTTTTTTTAACATGTTTCAATAAGTTTCAAAGTCAAGCTTCCCAAAAAGCTCACATTTGATGACAATTTGTTACATAAATAATTAACTAAGTTATTTATCAAATCACGTAAAAATTTTACTTTGTGGGGAATATTAACATAATAGTTAAATTGATGAAATATAAAATTAAAATTTTAAACATTATACATTTAGAGTTTATTTGGATAAATTTTTTCATAAACATTTATAGGAACACAGAATAAATTTTTCTATAAGTTGAAATTAACCTATATATAAGTTAAAAATAATTTTTTTAGAGAAATTAATATAAAAAAACTTTTTACAAATTAACTTATACATAAATTAATTTTAATTTACAAATAAATTCATTTTAAATCTTTTTTTTTTTTTTTACTTTTTACAAGTGCACAGGAGAAGTTTATAAAAACAAAAAAGGCACATTGAATGTATGTTAATATCATAAGATGAGAATTTGTATAAATAAAATAAGAGAGAGGGAAAGACAGGTGGGGCAACCGTGCACTTCAATAAAGAAACTAATACAGTTTTGTTTACCTATGTTCATAAATTAGCAGAAGGACAAAGTTAGTTAGTGGACGACATTAACAACTTTTGCGATTAAAATAATGTATATTAAAATTAACAATGTGAAGTTGATTATTTTACAATCAGCATGGGTTATTAAAAATGGCCGCCCAGACTCAGTACGTATTCCATGTAGGTTAGCATATTGGGTTTAATTTTTACAATACAACCAACATGGGCAGATAGAACTATAATGGTATAATCTCATTTACAGATTAGCCAAATCACAAGATTCCCAACTTGCTCAAGGATGACAAGAAATGAAATAAAATAAAATAAAAAGAAACCTCAACTTATTGCTGACAAAATGTAAACAAAGATGAATCATATTTTGATATTTTTCTTAATAAATATTGATTGCGACTTCTATGGATGTTTATTTTATTTTATTTATTTAAATTTTTATTTTTTATTTTAAAATTTTGGTCATCCTGTCCCGATCCTAATTGTGACATCTTATTTTTTTTTTTTTAAATTGTGGCATCATATGAGAATTTCAATTTAGAGCATTCACGAGAAGACAAAATGATTATTATTATTGATAACTTAATTTAAGCCTAAATGGACAATGCAAGGGGTGGATTATGTAGAGCTTTCGGTAGAGGAGTGACATAGTAGAAGGTAGAATTCCTCAAACGTTGACACATGGGAAAATAAGTTATTCCTACATTTTTCACTTTTAGTAATATATATTTATTATAAAAATGTTATAAACACCTCTTTTAGTAACATTTTTTTTATATCTTTAGTAACATTTATTAAATATAAATGTTACTAATAATATTTTACAACATAACTCTAATACAACATTTGCTAAAATGTTACTAAAATTAATAGATAACATTTTTTAGATATTATTAAAAATTATATATGCTTTAGTGAGCTGACGTAGTAAATAGTAGTACATCGACCTATGGTACTATATGGGGCAATTGTTATGGAGTCATTCACTACTAGAATCACCATTTTTCTTTCATATTATGACTCCTTGCACTTAGGGCATGATTAATGCATTGCTTCAAACTCTTTCATTATATCTTCTAGTTGATCATTCATATATACATAAACCTCCTCTCTTAGGGACATACGTGAAATGTTTAACAACTCACCGTATCATGTCCATGTTGTACAACTCTTGCAAAACCCATCACAAAGAAGATGTCCTCGTATTTCCTCAACTTCTAATCTTTTCTCATTTAGATAGTTAACACATGGACAATTCAACCTTATAGTACTATCAGAAAGATTCTTTTAGCAAAATTGAGAAATGATTTAACTCCATTCTGATGCTCATCACTTGTGCATTTACTATTGATCTAACTACAATCCATAATTACACTTTGTAATATGAATCTCACTTTTCCAAATAAGGTGTGGTCTTATCTTATTCGAGAAGACATTTTCCTATACTTCATTAGTACATGTTAAGTTTCAAATCTATAATTTGACAATTTTGGTAACATTTTGCATTGATCTCTAGAATGCACGAAATGGAAGTGGTGATATCAAATTCACCATAAACAATATATATTAGGAGAAAAACATAAAATGCACTAAACTGAAATTTTATCAAATTATAGATTTAGACTTAATGTGACACTCTTTACCCGGTAACCTATTTACTAACACTAGTCAATTAATAAAGAAGAATTAAATATGAATTTTGAAACACCATACTACTTATTAGTAATAGCTGAAAACTTGTATTATGAATATCTTAAAATCAAGATAAAATATCCATGTGTCTATAACTAATATCCATTGAAATCTCAATATAAAAGCTACTAGTCATAAATCCTACTAGTATTCCAAAGGCCAATCCTACTACTCAAGTATAAAAAACATGAAAAGTAATAAAATCAAAGCAACATGTTCAACCCCAATGTCACAATCCTATCAAAGCTGACAAAACCCAACAAAAGCAACATAGAAGAAGGTAACATAGAAGTGTTACTCGTCTTATACCTGCTTGTATTCATTTGTAAATGGTGTTCAACCCAACAAAACAATACAACAAAAGGAGTGAAAATATATCTCACTACTATTAAGGCAACCTCGGCAAGGTTGGGTAGCATGCACACAATAACACCACAACAAACACAGTTCATCGCAAACATTCACAATAAATATTATACACATGCTATGATAGTATGCATCCTATGCACTACCTCATATGCATGAGATACCAACTTTACTAAAAAAGTAGGCTAGCGGCAACACTACTAGACTCCTCCTCTAGAGTTAGTCATATGATCACGCTAACATGATATTCTCTGGTAGTACATCAAGATCTACTATGCTTGTATTATGTGCCCCGACTCATGGGATTAAGCATTGACATTAAGGTTTCTATACCAAGTAGCACCAAACCTTACTACTTGGCTCATGTATACTTTCTCATACACTAGTTTCATTACATGATGAATGTCACAATTTGTATTCTCATTTGTTTCTCTTTAAAATAGGCTAATAAGTACCATGCTCGCCTATTGTAGGCTAGATACCTTATCTCACAATCCACATAGTAAGCATCATTCTTGTCCACACATAGGCCTAGGTTGCTCACCTGACAAAGCTCATCCGAGTTCATTTCTAACCAACTTTTTGTCTAGGAAATTTGTTTGGTGACCATTCATCTTTACTTATTTTCTCATATCATTTCTTGTGCTCATCTTTTAATGCAATGAGAATATATCTCAATCTAGTCACATCACAACTCAAAAGAATAACATATACAAGCTATTGATGCTATTTAGTTAACACTTAAGGGTAAGCATACCTTATTGCGGTAGTAATGAGGACGTGAATCCAGATATCATACCTAAGGGACTAGTATGTCTATTTTCAAAAAAATTTAGTATGGATTAGACAATCAAAATTATAAAAGATTTGAATAGAAGAAGTAAAGCAAAAACAAGAAAATAATAAAGAAGATTGTTTTAGGTTCTTTTGGGGATTAAGGATTTTAGATGCTTTTACCTCTTGACTTCAATTTATGAAACTCTCTTACCTCACCTTCGTTCGTTACTGATTATACTTCTTAATGCTACTAGGGGGCTATGTCTAGCACCCCTAATATTCTTTACCTTAGGAGTCAGAGGAGATAGTTTACATCTTTTTGAGTGAACATAAATAAAGACCTCAAGGAGGGAGACAACTTAATGGAATGGATGAGTGGATTTCGGACAGGCACTGAAGTTTAAATAAAATGAGGGGTTCATGGCTCGGAGTCGGATGGCCAGTCTCGACATGAAGTCGAGTAGACGTCTTGGCATGGAGTCGAAGTGGATAGTCTCGGGATAGAGCCGGATAAATGTCTAGGCATAGAGCCGGTACTAGTTGTCTCGGCATAGAGCCAACTGGATAGTCTCGGTGTAGGTCTCGACATAAAGCCGATTGATGGTCTCGACATACAGTTGGAACGATCTCGACATAGAGGCAATTGGATGGCATTAGCTCATGTTGAATGAGCTTGGCGTGGAGTTGGATGCGATGACGTTAGCTCATGTCTGAATGAGCCTGGCGCGAAGCCGGATTGGATGATGCTAGCTCATGTTTGAATGTGCCTGGCGTGGAGTCGGATGCGACGACGTTAGCTCATGTTTGAATGAGCCTAGCATGGAGCCGAATTGGATGATGTTAGCTCATGTTTGAATGCGCTTGGCGTGGAGCCGAATTCAATGATGTTAGCTCATGTCTAAATGAGCCTTGCACGAAGCCAAATGCGATGACGTTAGCTCATGTCTGAATGAGCCTGGTGTGGAGCCGAATTGGATGATGCTAGCTCATGTTTGAATGAACCTAGCACAGAGCCGGATGTGATGACGTTAGCTCATGTCTGAATGAGCCTAGCATGGGGCCTGATTGGATGATGCTAGCTCATATTTGAATGAGCCTGGTGTAGGGCCAGATGCGATGACGTTAGCTCATGTCTGAATGAGCCTAATGCAGAGTCAAATTCGATGATGCTTGCTCATGTCGGAATGAGCCTGGTGTAGGGCCAGATTTGGTGACGTTATCTCATGTCTAAATGAGCCTGGCGCGAGGCCAGATTGGATAACATTAGCTCATGTTTGAATGAGCCTAGCACGGGGCGGGGTTGGATGACACTAGCTCTTGTTTGAATGACCCTAGCACGGAGCCAGATTGGATGACACAAGCACATGTCTAAATGAGCTTGGAGTGGAGCCGGATTGGATGACACTAGCTCATGTCTGAATGAGCCTTCTGTTGAGCTGGATTAGATGACACTAGCTCATGTCTAAATGAGCCTGGCATGGAGCCAGATTGGATGACATTAGGTCATGTTTGAATGAGCCTAGCGTGGAGCCGAATTGGATGACTAGCTCATGTTGAATGAGCCTAGTGTGGAGCCGGATTGGATGACATTATCTCATGTTTGAATGAGCCTGATGCGGAGCTGGATTAGATGATGCTAGCTCATGTTGAATGAGCCTGGTGTGGAGCCAGATTGGATGAATTAGCTCATGTCTGAATGAGCTTGGCGCGAAGCCGAATTGGATGACATTAGCTCATGTCTGAATAAGCCTGGTGCGGAGCCAGATTGGATGACTAGCTAATGTTGAATGAGCCTAGTGCGAAGCCGAATTGGATGACATTATCTCATGTTTGAATGAGCCTGATGCGGAGCCGGATGGATGATGCTAGCTCATGTTGAATGAGCCTGGCGTGGAACCGGATTAGATGACACTAGCTCATGTCTGAATGAGCCTAACGCTAAACTGGATTGGATGATTGTAGCTCATGTCTGAATGAGCCTGGCGTGGAGTTGGGATGGATGACATTAGCTCATGTCTGAATGAGCTTGGCGCAGAGCCGGATTGGATGACATTAGCTCATGTCTGAATGAGCCAAGCTAGATGCTTGAGATTTTATAGATTATCCTTATTATTCTTGTCGGTTTGATTGATGGAATGATCAAAATTAAAGCTGAGATATTAGCATTAGAAATGAATATTTTATTGGTATTTTTTATATGGTTTAAGTATGGAAAGAGGAAATAAATCATGAAGAATCAAAATATATTTCATTGATCATTCGAAAAAGAGCATTACACTTCATTTTGAAAAGGATTAAAGACTACAAAACAGGAGACTCTTCCTGGGATGCAACCTAATCAGGACTCGACTTACATTTTTTTTACCCTTTTTTTTTGGATTGACGTGTCTTCATGATCTGGAAGCGGGTTATTACCGATTTTCGGGCCATTCTCTTGGAAAATTCAACAATCCTGCATCGATCAAGTCTTGCAACTTGTTTTCAATCTCCAACACTTTTCAATGGTATGCCTCAGGGCCCTATCATGGTATTCACATTTGGCATTAGGGCCGTAGTTTTTGGGGTATGGTGATTGAATGGGCTTTAAAGGAACAATGGTAATAAGGGAATTTTGAATCAGACACGGCAGAAGTTCAACATACGATATTAGTAAAGGTGCTAGAACTCTAGGGTTGTTCCTTCTCTAGGGAGTGTTACGTTGTATGGTTTGGACGGGCATGGCCAGAGGCAGGGAAGGATGGTAATTCGAACCGGCTTGATATGGGGTCTGGTATTTTGTTTGATGTCACCTCCGATTTTGTGGGTTTGAGGTGGTATGGTGGGAAATGGCTTGAGGTTGCCCTAACGCCCCCTGGTTGTGGGTTCACATTGACTCCAACACTTCTAGGATCTGACCCATTTGTACCTTTAGTAGGACAATATCATCCCTTAATGTTGCTATTTGTTCTTCTAAATCGCTTATAGCTACCCCCATCTGTTTCACCTTGGAAAGTGCCCTATAGGGGTGTTTCTGGACTTCGATCCCTACGTCTTTATTGGTCAGGGTTGACTATTTAGTGAGAAATGAAATGCAAATGTGATGGAATGCAACACCTAATCTTACATGTGTGATGCAAATGAATGCAGATAAATGCCGAATGTGATGCCCCCGTTCTTTTATTTTTATTTTTTTATTTGGACCGATTCTACATTCCTAAACGGACAAGGTTAGAACCGAATTGAAAATGATGCTGGGCCAACTTTGGAAGTGACACCGGGGGTGGAAAAAAATTTGGAGAGACGGCACGGAGCCAGATTAAAGGGGAAACGACACAAAGCTGGATTAGAGATGGCACGGGATCGGGACAAAATTTGAAGAGATGGTGCGAAGCTAGATTAAAATGGAGACGACATAGAGCCAGACTAGAGATGACACGAGGCTGAAACAAAATTGAAGAAATGGAGACAACACAGAGCCGGATTGGTGACGGCACAGGGCTAGGTCAAAAATTGAAGAAATGGAGACGACATGGAGTTGGGTTGGAGATAGCATGGGGTCGGGACAAAAATTGAGGAAATGGAGACGGCACGGAGCCGAATTGGAATGGAGGCGACACAAAGCCGGATTGGAGATGGTGGTGGCACAAAGCTAGATTAACGTGGGAACGACACGAAGTCGAAGTGAATTGGAATCGGCACTAGGGCCAGATTTGGAATTAGCATAGTGATCGAGATGGAGCTGGCATGGATCCAACATGAATTCTTCCCATTACTTACAGGTTGGGTCGAGTCACATCCTGTTTGGGGTTCTATGTCCACTATGGACTCCTTTCCACTAGTCATCTTAAACTTACAGTTTGGCCTCTAGAGCTTAGTACTTCTTTTGCGAATTCACTACAAACAGAAAAGAATTCCAAAATATGGTCATTCATGAAAAAGTCACGCTCTATATGGAATTTTCGTGGTCACCAAATAGGGATAGATCACCAAAGTGATTATCACTACACATTCCTCACTCTCTAGGTCGTACAAGTCCGAGAATAGGACCCCTCTCATTAACATGATCAAAGGATAAGGAAACCTCCGGAAAAATGCCTCCCGTTGACATCACCAAAATACTAGAATTGAGTCTTCTACCCTAAGGTTCATGGGAAACATACAAAAATGGAAAAGCATAGAACTGAAATATAAACAAATATAAACAGAAAGGTGTAAATGCATGCAAGAGTCATTTTTCATGTAGCTAGTTTTGACAGGGCTCGACTCTTAACTAGTCATTTGTGGAGTCGCCATCTGTTGCGACCTAAATTGCGACCAGGGTCGAATAAATGTCTGTTTGGAATTCAAGTCCCTTCTGGGGAAGGAATAGGGAAAGCGGAGTCATAACCAACTCGGTCAGTAGAGTTCTGAGATCGACTCGGCTAGGTGGAGTTAGACTCGAGTCGGCTCGTTTAGAGTGTCGAGACCAACTCAGCACAATTGGAGTCGCCACCGACATTTTTATAAAAAACACTAGGAAACCTTAGGCTAGATATGTATGGTCTTGAATCAGACAATGGACTCGGGAATCAGTTACACGTAGGGATCACTGGGTATCCCAACATGTCTATCACACGATAGTTACCCTATTTAGATGCATGAGTGAAAATGACTTTTACATTGTGGTTGACACCTTTCTAAGAATGTAATATATTTACAAGGAATGCATGTAAGATGTTTTTGGGGATTTTTTGATGAATAACTTGACAAGAGTTGCCTCTTACTCCTATGCATCTCCTACTACAGTGGAGAAATCAAAGTTTGCATAGTTCTTGAGGCGAGTATGATTAAAGGGTAGGATGATCTTGGCATAGAGTTGGTCGAGTGATCTTGGCCTAGAGCTGGTTGGGTGGTCTCGGCATAGAGTCGGTTGGGTGTTCTCAGCATAGATCCGGATAGAGCGATCTCGGCCTAGAGCCGGTTGGGTGGTCTCGGCATAAAGCCGGATAGAGTGATCTTAGCCTAGAGCCGGTTGGGTAGTCTCGGCATAGAGCTAGTTGGGTCATCTTGGCATAGAGCCGGTTGGGTGATCTCAACATAGAGCCGTTCAGGTGATCTCGGTATAGAGCCGGATAGAGTGATCTTGGCCTAGAGCTAGTTGGGTGGTCTTGGCATAAAGCTAGTTGGATGATCTCGGCATGGAGTCGGTTGGTTACTCGGCATAGAACCGGTTGGTTACTTGGCATAGAACTAGTTGGTTACTCGGCATAGAGCTAGAAAGATACTCTTGACATAGGGTCGGTTAGGTGGTCTGCAGAGTGTCGGCTCTCGGCTACATAGGAGTCATAGCTGGTCCAAAATCGGTTCCACAGAGTATTTGTTGGGTTACACGGAGAAGTGTGCTGGTTTAGAGTTGTGGGCCATTAGATGAATATGTGTAGGGAGAAGATTTTACCTTATGCCTAGGAGTTGATTCCTCTGATCTCTCTACGACGTTGATAGATGGTTCCCTTTGATCTGCATCTTCTTTATTCGATCTGTGTCTCCTCTTGGAGTGATTACTCCCAGGTTCTCGCTGGACTCGCAAGGTTATCATACTCAAGATAATCTCTCTATCCCCTCTGATTCTCCATACTTTCGACCCCAAAATTTTTCCCTGTCCTTTTTCGTTTTTGGGCCTTTTATAGACCACTCCTAAGGTCACCATTGCAGGAGGATTAGCCACGTGTCATCTGGTATCAAGGTACCACATAACACGACAAAAAGCTAGGGACATGTCAGATGCAAAATGTTATGTCTAGGCCTTGCCACCCTAACATGTCAGATGCCAGATGGTATGCCCAGGCCTCGTCTCCCTTGTCGCTTTCTTCCCTATTGCCCTTTCTTTTTGGCTATACTCCTCCTTTTTGTTGTACTCGAGCACGGAGTAGACAGCGAAGGCCATGCAAAGGTAGTGGGTGTAGAGCAGCGAGTGCAGTACAGGGTGGAAGCCATGAATGCAAGGGCAAGTTTCGGTCCTTGCTTTTTCCGAAAGAAAAGTGAGTTCTACAACATAGTAAATGAACTTCTTTTAGTCATTTTCCCTTAAATGGACGTGTTCTGGCCTTTAAATCAAATAACTTGTAATTCTTCTGAAATCTAGAGAACAATGGTTAATCATAATATATTATCCATTTCCATAATGTTTGTTATTATCAAAGCAATTGGGTTATTTTAGATGCATAGACTTATGTTCCAACAATTGCTTGGACGTAAATGTATGTGTCTATAATTGTTATATGTTTATAAAACATAGAAGAGTAATAGGTTCTCCTTAGCTTTGAGACTCTAGACAAGAACCTTGAAGATTTCAACATTAGGTTATCGTTGAGCACAATCATGCAGAACTTGTGGACACCTGTGTAGACTATGCACACTTGTGAAAAGTTACATTAATTGTGCCCCTCCATGCTAAAGGAAGCATGCTCGTGCTACCCTATCTATACTATAGGAATATTTGATAATTGATTATGTTTGTTGTTTCTACAACCCCACGTGTTTTGGTGAATTATATAGTGTATTCAAGAATGATGAAATAACATGTTGTATCAAGAACTATAATGTGAGTTATTGCATTAAGTATGATGATAATTGAGAAAGGCGATATGACCTAAAAAATGGTAAAAAGAAAGGGTACCCCAAAGGGGTACTCAAGTTATGATAGTATTATGGGTCGTGGATGAGGTACCTGGTAAGGGGTCCTCACCAGCTCAAGTGGAGACAAGAGAAACTAAGTAATTTAATTAAATCGCATCATGTATCATGTAGTGAAATGAGTGTTGAAGGAATGTAGACACAAATCCAATTGATAAGATCAATAGACCTCTTACGGCTACTTCATATGGAGGTAGTCCCAATAGCCATGACTGATATCTCACGTGTTGGGCCCAATGATGCAACACTAAGTAGTACACGACATGCTACTAGAGGGATATCATGCTAGAGTGGCATCACTAACTGTAGAGGCAGAGATTAGCAAGATTGTGCTTAGCCTACTTCTTGAGTTAGAGATGGTACCACATGCAATACAAAGTAGTACTAGGATTACAAACATTGATATCATTCATACGCATTACTTGATTGTCCTTGCTTGTTAGATGTTGTTATGAGTGTGTATTAAGTTACTAATTGTGTGAGTGCACGTGTGTGTGTCTGCATGCTACTTACACCATGAGTTTGAGTGAGGAATATTTCACATCGTTTGCATTGTCTATGTTTGGGTTAAGCACCACTTGTAGGTAATGACGAGTAGGAGCCTAAGGGTTGAGCTAGGGCTTCTTAGTTGTCATTTCCTTTTAGTGCTTCCATTTTGATTTTTTGGGTTATGCTCTGATTGGACATGTAACATCGAGGCATCTTGTTTTTATAATCATGATTTATATACTATGATGCTAGAAATTATAATGCTAGAAATTAGCCTTCGAATGCCATTAGGGTTGGAATGCTAGACTTTGGCCTTTGGAGTGACATTAGGAGCATGCGTTGTTGCATTATTTTTGAATTTCGTACTAATAATTAACTTTGAAATCTTGAATTATGAGTCCTTTACTGCTAATTGTTATTTTTGCAATATAATTGTGTATCAAGGTAGAGGGTGTCACATTTAGTGGTATCATAGCCTGGTTGATTCATTCGTCCTTTTGTGTGTTATGTGCGTGTCTTGCTACTAGTGTGTACTCTAATAAAGAATGTTCTACTAGTATGTTGATTGAATCAACCTTGTTTATTGCATTACTTTCTACATCTGGTTAACACAGTATGTAATGATTTCTAATAGGTATGACCATGCTATGGTTGAGCTTGATACTTCTCATTTTGCTTAGAAATATTGTCACTCATGCAACTTCTTAATAATTTTCTTCACCGATATCTTCACTAGTTGGAAGTGGAGCTAAGTATAAAGGACTCTTGGGATTTTGGGCCATAAACAACTTTAAAAGGATTACTTCCACTAGCTTTAGATTAGGAATCGAAAGAAGTCTTTGAAGAACTCTCATAATGGTGAAAGATGAATTAGGGAGGGAGGGAAAACAATTCATAATCACTTTGCTTATACCCTTTTTCTATCAATACCCTTAAGCCCGTGGAGAGGGATCGAAGTAGGGATGGAGTAGTGGAGTTCCACGTGCTAGTTTAGGTTCTAATAGAACAAACTCTTAACACTTTAAGGGGCATACAACCCCGTAGGTGCACAAAGTTGGTTGTAGAGAATTGGAAGATTTTTTGAGACATGGTGTGCATAGGCACTCAAATGGTGACCATTGTTGCCTTCATGTTAGCTGAAGAGGTTTAATGGTAGTGAGAGAATAAGCGTTGACACTTAAAAGTTAAGGTTGCAGCATTCGCTTGGGAGAATTTCAAGAGATATTCGTGAAAGAAGTACTGTCGGAGGATGTTCATAACTACAAAGTAATGGAGTTGCTAGAGCCCAAGCAAGGCAACAAGATCGTAGTAGATTATTGTTGCACCCCAAAACTGTCCGGGACTGAGTCTCCCCAAGACTGAGTCTTCCCGAGACTGAGTCTTCCCGGGACCCACCTTGACTCACATATAAAATAATATCTTGGAAGGTAGTTGCAACAAACTCAGCACTACTAGGAGAGAATCAAGGGATATGGGGGCAACCACCGGCCCAATCCCAAGCCTATAAAAAGCCTCAAAATGAAGAGTTAGGAGAAGCAATTTTTCCTGGCAGAAACTCTAAGCCAAATCTCTCAAACCTCTCCGAAGCCTCCCAAATCTCTCGAACCTCTCCCACAGCCAAGCTGGTATTGACCGGTCTCACCTTTTCTAGCAACATCCCCCAGCCAGAACTACGTGGACTTTGAATCCTCACAGGCCGAGGTGCGAGGCCTAGGGGCACACCCCTATCAAGTCAAACCTTAAACCCCAAAAATCCAAGACACCTTGCCCGACTCTCTTTCCTCCCAGGACTTAGACAAAAAACATAAGCCAAATGCAAAACACCGTTCCACTTCCCATATAGCTAGCCAAGGGTAACTATCAAGTGATAGACATGCTGGGCCCCCCTAGTGCCCTCTAGCGTGTAACCAACTCCCGAGCCCATATTTCTGATTCAAGACCAGCCTTTCCTTCAGGTTTCCTGGCGTTCCTCAAACCAAAACGTCGGTGGCGACTCCTGCCTGGCCGACGTGGTTTCGGCTGGCCCTTCCCAACGTCACAATTTAGGTTGTGACAGATGGCGACTCCACTGGGGACCCTGTTTTATTGAAAGTTGAGCCCTATTAGGTTAGTTGCATAGGGAAGATTGGTGCTTATGTTTGTCAATTTCAGGATTCTATTTTATTTTATTTTTATTTTATTTTTATTTTTTTTATTTTTATTTTTTTCAATTTTTTTTTCAAGAAATGCTTGTATTTAATATTTAATTATACCTCAAATATGAGTTTTGAAAGAAAAATTTCTAGAAAAAATATATAAAATTGTCATTACTTGAAATATATTTTGCACGAGAATTAAGGTTGTGGGGGGAAAACTCTAAGGTTGGGACAAAATCAGAGGACTATGTTGGGACTTGTGTTTGTTAATTGGTGCATGCATTTCAATTTGGGTCATGTGTTTCTATTTGTGTTTGTTAATTGCTGCATGTGTTGTAATTTGAATTTGATATTTGTATACTACTTGTGAAAACCGTAGGGTAGATGATATGATGTTGTTATAATATTGTGACAAAATGGGGTTTTTACGGGGAATATTGCTACTATGTGATTACACCCATGAGCGGGGCCTTATTCCCAGGCCTGTGAGTTAGGGAGAGAGGAATGTGTAGTGGTCTCCATGCTAGAGATGTCTCAGTACTGGGGATCGCGATAGTTCCACTTGGGGCTGACCATCCTAGGGGGGTGACCATGTTCTGGGAAATCTATCCCGTCCATGGTACTGCCCCCTAGGGAAGGTCTATAGACCCAAGAACCTGTTGGAGAGGATGATTAGAAAGATCCCAAAGAAAAGGGGAAAGCGGCCCATCTAACCATGTGTCTGATTAGGGGCCAACCAAACCCTAGTCCGAGCCGGCCAAGTAAACCCTAGTCCGAGCCGGCCAAGTAAACCCTAGTCTGAGTCGGCCAAGTAAATCATAGTCCAAGTCAACCAAGTAAACCCTAGTCCATGTCGGCCAAGTAAACCCTAGTCCAAGTCAACCAAGTAAACCCTAATCTGAATCGGTCAAGTAAACCTTAGTCCGAATCGGTCAAGGAAACCTTAGTCCAAGTTGATCAAGCAAACCCTAGCCCGAGCCGGCCAAGCAAACCCTAGTCTGAGCCGACCAAGCAAACCCTAGTTCGAGCCGGCCAAGCAAACCCTAGTTCGAGCCGGCCAAGCAAACCTTAGTCCGAGCCGGCCAAGAACCCCAGCTTGCGTCAACCCATAAACCCCAGCTTGCGTCAACCCATAAACCCCAACCTAAGTCAACCTATAAACCCGAGCCTGAGTCGGCCAGTACACCCGAGCCTGAGTCGGCCAGTACACCCGAGCCTAAGTCGGTTAGTACACCCGAGCCCCGACCGACCAAGACACTCGAGCCCGAGTTGGTTAGTACACTGAACTCCGGGGTTAGCCAAGACACCCCTCGTGCCGATCCGAGCTCGTCTCTGTGTCGTCCCCATTTAACCAATTTCATCTTGGCCCCTAGGTTGATTCCAATCCGAATCCAACTCTATGTCATTCCCAACTGAAATCCTACCCTAGCGTTGATTCCAAGTCGCATCCAGTCCTGTGTCATTCTCTTATTTAAGTTGGCTCTCTTCCATCTCCCCAATTTTGTTTTACCCCCACGGCATTTCCATAGATGACTCATCCCATTTTCACTTCAATTCTAACCTTGTAAAAAAAAAAAAAAAAAAAAAAAAAGCAAAAATAACATGCATCGTGTTCCACATTCATCTCCACCATGCATTTAAGATTAGGTGTTGCATTTCATCACATTTACATTTCATTCCCCACCCGACTAGCTCACCAAGACCAATAACAAGGCAAGGATCAAGTTTCGAAAAACCTTTACAGAGCGCTTCCCAAGACAAAACGGATGGAGACAGCTATAAGGGATCTAGCAAAACAACAAGAAGCGCTAAAAAATAATGTTAGCCAATTAAAGGCGCAAATAGGTCAAATCTTGGAAATGCTGAAGTATATGCAAAACCAAGGGACATCTCAAACCATTTCCTGCCACACCATCACAAGATCACAAAACCAGAGGTGGCGTCAAAGCCCCTACCAAGCCCAACACCAAACACCACACCCCTTACCTCCGACCATCCCCATCCCAACCGTGCAATACAACATTTCATAGAAAAGAAAGAACCCTAGGGTTCTAACATTTTTATCAATGTCATATACCGAACTTCTGTCGCACCTGCTTCAGCATGCCCTTGTAACCACAGTCTCGTTGAAACTTGTTCAATCCCTTTATCCCAAAAACTATGATCCAATAAGAAAAGTCCGCTATTTTGTAGTCCCTAATCCTTTTTCAAATTGACTGTAATGCTCTCTCTTCGAATAATCAATGAAATATACTTTGACTCTCCATGATTCCATTCCCGCGCTTAAACCAAGTTATAAATACCAACAAAAAAAATCCATCCTTGGTGCTAATATCTCATGTTCAAATTTTGACTATTCCATCGATCAAACCTGCAAGGATAATGAGGGTAATTATAAAGCCTCAAGCATCTAGCCTGGCTACTTGACCTCCAAACCAAGAAGGAAAGATGGTCTACCGCATCAAACTTTACTATGCTTAAAACTCTCATTCGCTCAATGTCCATCCCCCCCCCCCCAAAAAAAAAAAGGAAGGAAGACAAAAAAAAGCGGCTCGCTAGGTTGAAACCTTAAAATAACAACCTAGGCAAAAGTCAGAGCCCAAAAAATCAAATAAAAGGTCGTTGAGACTGAAAACTTGGAAAGAGTAGTCTAAGAGAAAAGGCAATACTGGGGGGCAAGCCGCCAACATAGGGAGTTGAAGCGACCCCTTAAGGAAAGTTAGCTAGAAGAAGCCCATAGAGACACCCAAATTATCTTTAAAGGCGTTGGATGATGGACTCTTCAAAAATTGCATACATGAGGATAACAACGTCACAACCTCCCCGTAAACCCTTCCGTAGGAACAACAAAAAAAACCAAAAATAAAAGAAACAAAAGGAGCGTTACAGTTAAGATGAAAAAGTTGAAGACCACTCAAAATAGTGAGCCTTTGACTAGTCTCAATTCACGAGCAACGACAAGGTGACAACATCCAAGACAGGAACATAAGAAGCTCAGTTGCCTACACCACGAGTCTTGGGATAGCAAACTGTAGGGAAATAGAGACTTGCCTCTGCTAAACGCACACCCCCTGTACCCCGTCCAACTCCACATCTTGCCATTACCTACACCCGATAATCCATGCATCTAGCAACCCCTGACTCCACACATTCATACAACCACATATCCAGCCATTTATGTCAAGCATCCATGCATCTAGCCATCCACGGCAAACCTCCATACATCCATGCGACCATGCATCCAACATTCCATGTTAAATGTCCATGCAACACACATGCATTTCAAACATTCACGCATCCCGTGATCTGTACATATGACATGTATTCCGAGCATCCAAGTGTCTGTCCTCCCACCAAAATAAAATCTTAATTAGTTTGCATACATGCATAAATGCATACATACAGCATGCACGCATGCCATCCCATGGTTACTCCCACCTTCCAACACCATGTCTGAGCCTATACCAACTCTATGTTAAGTCTTTTGCCCACTCCATCTTGGGTTAACTCCGTGTGAGTCTCTTTGGTGAATCTGTCTCAAGTCTCTGTATCGACCTCGTGTTAAGTCTCCATTTTGACTCCGTGTTAAGTCTCCCACTCTGTGTCGAGTCTCCATGCCAACACTATTACTTCGACCCTGAGTCGTTTTGTCCCTAAGTTAGTCATTCAGGTCCCAACTTAGGCATTTATGGCTTAGTGCCAACTTTTTCAATTTGATGTGGTCATTTTAGTCCCATGCCATCTCGGTCATGTTGACCCCCAAGTCAGTTGTCTCTTCAAGATAGTCAATTCGGTTTCATGCCACATTTTTCAACCCTAAGTCAAGAAGGGACACAAGTTTCTCATCTATGACTTCTGTTGTCACAGAGTTGGGGATGGAAGCCAAGATGGGGCCAACAAGTCCAAAGTCTAGGATCATCCAAACCAGCTCTAAACCTCCCAATCAACTCATTCACTCATACATACTGAAGTCAGCATTCCCCTATCACACATACCTAAGTTAGCATTCCCTTGTCCAAATTGTGCATACCCATAGAGCCACCCAATCCTAGATGGCCATCAAACCGACTTTATCTTAGAGCCGAATGACACCTTGATATCAGAGGACCGAGTAGCCCCCGGCTCTTGGGAAACCGAGTGGTACTCGAGAGCCGGAAGGCCGAATGTCTCCCCTCACCCGACTCTCAGCGCCCAAAAAAAGCCGACTCATCCATGTCCCACACTTCCATCTTTGCCCAAGTCGGCTAAGTGGCCGAGACAGACAGTCCAAATCCCTAACTCATCTACAACCTAAGTTACCGTGACTACCCCAACCTTCAAGCCGTCATTCCCCATTCGGTTCAAGCTGAGTCTAGACCGAAACCTGCGATCTCCTCTAAAAAGTGTTAATCCCTCTCCTTTAGGTATTAATTCCATTAAGTCATTGTTCCCCTTTTGTGTTAATCCTCTTAAGCCACTATACCCAAGCACTGAGTCTATAAGCCTTTATTTCCCAGAGTATCATTCCCACTCCCTTAAGCGTCAATTCCATCAAGCCATTATGACCCGAGTCTGGACTAAAGTCATTACTTCCCTTAGCATTAAGTCCATTGAGCCATCATCCCAAATCTGATTGATACCATTAAATAATCAACAGAAAACCCCCAAAAAAAAAACAAAGAAGATGACAAAAAAAAAATCCATTTCATTATTAAAGTCATCACAAGCCTATTTCGGAAGAGAATCCAAGAGGGAAATAAGTTTCCCATCTCGAACCTCCTTGGTTATATCGTATGGACTAAGGTCAAAATTTGGGGCCAATAGAGTTATTTGCTTAAGGGCTTTATTGAACTCATCTTCATGTTGTTCTATAATGGCCCCCTCCAAGCAAGCCACCCTCTTAGCAAGCTCTGTATTCTCCTCTTTCAACTTGCCCGCCTCAGATTTTGCGACCATAGTCTTGGCTTCCGCAGTCTTCAGGGTCTCCTTATCAGAAGATAGAATAGCCTCCACCTCTGTCACCCTCGATCAAAGATTCCACAAGAGTGGACTTCAGCGATGCCACCTCAGCTTCCGGCAAGTACGCCTTTGTTCTCAACGAGGCCATCTCAGCTTCCGACGAATATGCCTTTGTCTTCAACAAGGATGATTCGACCTGAGAAGCAGCAAGTTTGGCCTTCAAATCTTCTATCTCAACAGTGGCCTTCTGACTAGCCTCCTTCATTTTCTAGACCTCAGCTAAAGAGTCAGCCTTGGCCTTCAAAGCCTTCTCTAGTTCCTTCTTATTGATGGCCTCCTTGGCCACAATCTACTCAGCCTTCCTCGCCAACCCTCGCCAAATTTCCAAGGAAGCCATAGAACGTGCCATGTAGGTGGTCATCATATCAAACGAGTTGTCGGCTCTAGTAGACACTTTGCAGCCCCCTGTCATGCTAAGATATGCGGTTGGTAGGAAAAAGACCTCAGGCATCAAATCTAGGGCCCTATGAGGAATTGGCAGTAGGAGGAGCCACGTAGCAGGACAAGCCGCCAGGGGGCAAATTTGGCCCTAAAGTTACCACCACTTTGCCTTTGGGTTAAGTAGGCAAAGGTGGAAGAGGAGGAGCAGTGGCTTTCCTATTCTTAGTGGCCGCCTCCTCTGCAGTTGTAGAGTTGGCCTTCCGTTTGCCTGCCTCCTTGTCGGATACGACTAGGGTCGTCAACTTCTCAACCATTGGGACCGAGTCCTTCTCGGTCAGGCTTGCGACCGACTTCTTTACGACAGCAATTGCAACAGTGTTGGTCTCAAGAGCCTTTCGACCAGAGCTCCTAGCATCATTGGTCAGGCGAGCCTTCTTAATCAACTTGGCCATGTCCACTCCCTACTTCTTTAACATACCTACAAGCCAAAAACACCACATGTTATCACTTTCGGCGCAAGGCTGAGTCTGTAGAAAGTAACCACTCAAAAACACTCACTCTTCAGGCGAAAGGTAGCGTTGCTTGTGGAGATTCAAGACACTATGTCCCTGTAGTTCATTCCTCTCGACAGGCTATCCAGTATTTGCAAATCAAACTTAGCCTCCAAAAAGAATTGGCCCCTCACCAGCCCCTTGAACTTAGGGGGTTCTCGCCAGTACAGTGACAAAGGCCGGGGGTCAACGTAGAAGTGACTCGCCTCAGATGCCTGAGCCTTCACAAACCGACTCTTGAACTTGTAGGAAGCCGTGTAGGAGGTGAGAGCCTTGTGTTAGGCAGAGGCGTCAGCAAGACCCAGCCAACTAACTGGCCGACTCGAGTGGTATAGTGACTGAGGAAGACGGCGATAGTGGGCAAAATCCCAAGGGCTAGGCAAACCACCCTGAAAGCCTGAATCGCTGCCCAACCACTAGGGTGAAGTCGAGATGGGGCTATCCCTAAACTTCCTCAGGACATCTGCCTCGAAGAAGTCAAAGGGGAGGATCACCCCCAAATCCAATAACATTGTTTCATATATATAAATGAATGGCTCCTCCCTCCTTGGCGGCATGGCACACTCTGTTCCTCTCGCCATAGCGCACCACCTTCAACATATCAGCGTGGGAGCCGCAAACCCATTTCCCATCCCTCTGCGAGGGACCTCACCTCAGAACGCGCGTCGTTTTCAGACTGATTTTCCAGCACATCCTTGTGGACCCACCTCGGGCACCAAAGGTACAGGGGCCCGTGAAGACCCCCTTCAACCATAGCCACTGGCATGGCCTCTAGGTCTTCACCCGATGAAGAAGAAAAAGAAGAAGAAGAGTAAGTCTCAAAACTATAAGTACCTGACATGGTGGTAAGGAAGACGAAGGCTAGGGATGCAAGGAAGGGTTGAGGAAGAGCAAAGACTTGGGAAGACCGCGAAAGGTTGAAAAGAAAGAAAACGCAGAGCGTAGCAAAGAATCGAGACAAATAGTGGAAATGGGAATGAAGCAAAAGGAAAAAACGAGTAAAACCAGATAAAATGCGTGCTTCTCAAAATAAACGCCTGCCTTGGAACCCCGTGGCTGAGATTCGTGTTTTTCCAAAATGGTGTAATCATTGCACCACCCTCATCAATGGATTCCAGAAAATGAAAAGCCTTGTCTAAAGAGGTAGCGAGGCACGTCTAGTCACGCACAACCTTTCAACTGCCTCAAGAAATTCAAATGTTGGAGCTCACACACAAAAAAAAAAAAAAAAAAAAAAACAAAAAACAAAAAACAAAAAACAAAAAAAACAAAAAAACAAAAAACAAAGAGAGGCCTAGATAATCACGGCCCATTCTCGCAATCGGGCTCAGGCACACACCCAGGTAAGGGTTTCCTATATAGGCCGCCTCCATCTCGACGGTCTCAGCAATCCCTCCATGGACCGCCTCTATCTCGACCGTCCCGTGTAGGTCGCCTCTGTCTCAGCAATCCCTCCATGGACCACCTCTATCTCGGTCGTTCCCGCGTTGGCCGTCTTTGTCTCGGCCCAAAGGAGGTCGTTATAACCCTGGTCGGACTCCAAGAAGCACACACGGCAAGTTCCCCTAACGTCGTCATCTCCACGATGGCCTAGGAAGCCACTACCCCTGTTCTTCAAAGCTCACATTTACTTTGCAAGTCTGGGTGCCAACCAGTGTGCACTACGCTTGCCACACAAACTTTGCAAGTCTGGGTACCTGTCAGTGTGTACTCCGCTCACCGCCAAAAGCTTTGCAAGCCTGAGTACTAGCCAGTGTGTACTCCGCTCGCCACCAAAATATTTTGCAAGCCTGGGTGCCAGCTAGTGTGCATCCCGCTTGTCGCATAAATTTTACAAGCCTAGGTGCCAGTCAGTGTGCACCCTCGCTTGCCGCGTAAAACTTTGCAAGCCTGAGTACCAACCAGTGTGTACTCCGCTTTCCCCATAAAATCTGGAAAGCTTGGGTGTCAGCTAGTGTGCACTCCGCTTGTCACATATACCTTTTCTAGCTTGGACGCCAAGAGAAAGTCCAGTGTCACATTCCAGACCTGGATACCAAGAGAAAATCCAGTGTCTACCTTTTCTAGCCTGGACGCCAAGAGAAAGTCCAGTGTCACATTTCAGACCTGGATACCAAGAGAAAATCCAGTGTCTACCTTTGCGAGCCTGGACACTAAGAGAAAGTCCAGTGCCACATCCCAAACCTGGATGCCAATGGAAAATCCAGTGTCTCTCTCATTCTTGCCTGGACGCCAAGAGAAAGTCTAGTGCCACATCCCAAACCTGGATGCCAATGGAAAATCCAGTGTCTGTCTCATTCTAGCCTGGACGCCAAGAGAAAGTCCAGTGCCACATCTCAAACCTGGATGCCAATGGAAAATCCAATGTCTATCTCATTCTAGCCTGGATGCCAATGGAAAATCCAGTGTCTGTCTCATTCTTGCCTGGACGCCAAGAGAAAGTCCAGTGCCACATCCCAAACCTGGATGCCAATGGAAAATCCAGTGTCTGTCTCATTCTAGCCTAGATGCCAAGAGAAAGTCCAGTGCCACATCTCAAACCTAGATGACAATGGAAAATCCAGTGTCTGTCTCATTCTTGCCTAGACGCCAAGAGAAAGTCCAGTGCCACATCCCAAACCTGGATGCCAATGGAAAATCCAGTGTCTGTCTCATTCTAGCCTAGACGCCAAGAGAAAGTCCAGTGCCACATCTCAAACCTAGATGCCAATGGAAAATCCAATGTCTATCTCATTCTAGCCTGGATGCCAATGGAAAATCCAGTGTCTGTCTCATTCTTGCTTGGACGCCAAGAGAAAGTCCAGTGCCACATCCCAAACCTGGATGCCAATGGAAAATCCAGTGTTTGTCTCATTCTAGCCTGGATGCCAAGAGAAAGTCCAGTGCCACATCTCAAACCTGGATGCCAATGGAAAATCCAGAGTCTGTCTCATTCTTGCCTGGACGCCAAGAGAAAGTCCAGTGCCACATCCCAAACCTGGATGCCAATGGAAAATCCAGTGTCTGTCTCATTCTAGCCTGGATGCCAAGAGAAAGTCCAGTGCCACATCTCAAACCTGGATGCCAATGGAAAATCCAGTGTCTGTCTCATTCTTGCCTGGACGCCAAGAGAAAGTCCAGTGCCACATCCCAAACCTGGATGTCAATGGAAAATCCAGTGTCTGTCTCATTCTAGCCTGGATGCCAAGAGAAAGTCCAGTGCCACATCTCAAACCTGGATGCCAATGGAAAATCCAATGTCTATCTCATTCTAGCCTGGATGCCAAGAGAAAGTCCAATGCCATATCTCGGACCTGGATGCCAATGGAAAATCCAGTGTCTGTCTCATTCTAGCCTGGACGCCAGTGGAAACTCCAGTGCCATGGTTCCAACCCGGATGCTAGCGGAAAATCCGGTGTCTCATTCTAGCTCTTGCAAGCCGGTATACACCCGGCTTGTCACTTTACTCTATCCTCTTTCGCAAGCCGGTGCGCACTCGGCTTGCCATTTCAGACTACTTGCTTTTGCAAACCGGTGCGCACCCGGCTTACCTTTCTTTTTGCCCCACCCTTGTAAACCTAGGCGCCAACTAATGTGCACTCCCCTCACCAGGAGGGATCGCACATCAAGTATGACCCGCCAAGCCTGTCCCGATTCTTTATTTATGCTTATCCAAAAGGATCACTACCTTCTTTGGATAAGCACAAATAAAGAGGGGGCAACTGTTGCACCCCAAAACTGTCCGAGACTGAGTCTCCCCAAGACTGAGTCTTCCCGAGACTGAGTCTTCCCGGGACCCACCTTGACTCACATATAAAATAATATCTTGGAAGGTAGTTGCAACAAACTCAGCACTACCAGGAGAGAATCAAGGGATATGGGGGCAACCACCGGCCCAATCCCAAGCCTATAAAAAGCCTCAAAATGAAGAGTTAGGGGAAGCAATTTTTCCTGGCAGAAACTCTAAGCCAAATCTCTCAAACCTCTCCGAAACCTCCCAAATCTTTCGAACCTCTCCCATAGCCAAGCTGGTATTGACCGGTCTCACCTTTTCTAGCAACATCCCCCAGCCAGAACTACGTGGACTTTGAATCCTCTAGAGCCGAGGTACGTAGGCCTAGGGGGCACACCCCTATCAAGTCAAACCTTAAACCCCAAAAATCCAAGACACCTTGCCCGACTCTCTTTCCTCCCAGGACTTAGACAAAAAACATAAGCCAAATGCAAAACACCGTTCCACTTCCCATATAGCTAGCCAAGGGTAACTATCAAGTGATAGACATGCTGGGCCCCCCTAGTGCCCTCTAGCGTGTAACCAACTCCCGAGCCCATATTTCTGATTCAAGACCAGCCTTTCCTTCAGGTTTCCTGGCATTCCTCAAACCAAAACGCCGGTGGCGACTCCTGCCTGGCCGACGTGGTTTCGGCTGGCCCTTCCCAACGTCACAATTTAGGTTGTGACAATTATGCAATAAAGTTGAAGAATTGTTGAGATATCTTTTTTGTCGTTGGAATAGAGATGGAAAACATTACAATTGCATGAAGATTTGTAGATGGTTAATGACCAAAGATATAACAAGATATCAACTATTGAGAAATTTGCCAATATCCATCATTGATGAAAAGATTTAGTATCCTTGACAAGGACAATAGAGCGAGAGTTGTGCATTACAAAAGTGTGGACCCTATGAAGGACAACACCATTATTCCTAGCTGGAAGAAGAAAGGAGGCATTAGGAGGGATCATCCTAATCCCAAGAAGGAGCCAAATAGCAAGGATCAAAGTTTGCAAGCCAACTAAGTGAGGAAATTCTTGAAAGAATATGTCTAAATATACGTAGTGCTAGATAGATTTGTCTTAATGAATGATATTCTAGTGCAATCTAAGACTTGGGAATAATGTGTTGAGCATCTGAGACTGGTGTTGCAAGTCGTCAAGGACAAGTAGTCATATACCAAGATGTCAAGTGTGAGTTTCTAGGTCATGCCGTATGATAAGGAGGTATAGTTGTAAGTTGTTGCACCTATTTAGTGTTTTCCAACTCAGGTGAGCCTTTTATAATGTATAGTGATGCATCTAAAATGAGTTTAAGTGATGTGATTATGCTTAAAGATCTGGTAATGACCTAGGCACCTAGACAGCTTAACACTCATGAAGGGGGATTATCTTATTGTAGATAGGAGTTAGTGGTTGAAGTATTGTGCTTAATCTTTGGAGGCATTGGTGCATGAATCTAGGTTTAAGGATTTTAGTTATCCTAAAAGTATTAGGCACTTGTTTATAACAAAGGAGGGAGTCGACAATGATACAACAAAATGGTTAGAATTTCTTAAGGATTATAACTTCAATCTTAGTCATCACCCAAGCAAAGTCAATGTAGTGGTCGATGCCTTGAGTAGGAAACCTTCGTATATGTATGATTGAGTGGTATCAGAGTGGTGTAGTGGAAATGTAATGGTTATAGAGGTTTAAGAGGCTAGAGCTTTGTATGTGAGATTACTTATAAGAGGATGAAATTGGGTTTGTTGAAGATAACTAGTGATATGATGGAAGAAAGTATGAAAGGTTAGAAGCTAGGCTTGTATTTGCTAGATCGATAGAATGATAACTCATGACAAGAGAATTGATGTTAAGATAAAATTAATGAGGTAATGAGGTAATGAGGTTTCACGATAAGATTCATGTGCTATATGTAATCGAGCTTAGGAAGTTGATTCTACAAAAAGGACTTAGTAATGGTTGGAAAGTTCAGTTAGGAGCTACGAGGATGTATCAAAACCTTAGAGAGATGATTGTGTGGTATGATTTAGAGGAAGAGGTAATTAGACCTATGTATGGTGATTAGTTTCTAGAAGCTAAGATAGAGTGCTAGAAACCTTAGGTAGGTTGTAATCTTGAGTACTCTAGGATGAAAATAAGATAGTGTCCTTATAGACCATGTGGTAGGTTTTGCCAAGAATCCCTAAAAGGTTATATTTGATCTGAGTAGTAAAGGATGGATGACCAAATTGTCTAATGTATTCTAATGGTAAACCATGGTCAATTGGTCATGGCTAGTTCAATCAAATGAAGTTCAACTCAAAATTTAGACCATTTTTAATTTGGTCCTTAAACCATGGTGAGCCAGTTGAGTCACTCTAAGTTTGACTCAAAATTAAATACTTTTTTTATTTAGTGGATAAACCATTGTAGACTATGTGCAGTTGAGTCAAACTAAGTTTGTTTCAAGCTAAAACTCGTACTGTTAGTAATTTTAATATTTTTATAAGGGATATATGTTCTACTTATTTTAAATTTTATAATATATCTAAAATAAATGGTCATTCAAGGTGATACCAATTTATTATACAATATCATCTCACAAGACCAACTAAACTCTATATGACCATCCATGCAAAGTGATACCAATTTATTAAACAATATAATCATACAAGACCCAACTAAGTTCTATATAACCATTCATGGAAAGTGATACCAATTTATTAAACAATATCATCATACAAGACTCAACTAAATTTTATATAAACATTCATGTAAAGTGATATCAATTTATTAAATAATATCATCATATAAGGTTTTGTTATGCTCTATATGACCATTTAAGAAAGATGATATTAGCTTGGTATACCATCATAATGTATAAAATTCTTGAGAAGAAAACAAAAATCACAATTGATTCCAAAATTAGATAACTAAAAAGGTAAAGTTCATAAGCATCAACAGATTACTGCACTATACATCTAAATTTTGAATCATCATTACATTACTATAACAACTCCGACAAATTGGGTCCAAGAACATTGCAGGGGGAATACCATAATATTATCCCTTTTTATTTGAATGAAGAGAAATAGACCACCAATCAAACAATTACGAGTGCTGCTTTAACTCTCCCAACAAGCTAGTGCTCATTTCCCATCATGGTATGTGTTTCAAAAGAAAGCTGCTCAAGATGTAAATAGAATACAATGTTATTGAAATATACTAGGCATTAATTTTCTAGAATCAAGAGTATTTGCAACTGGTAACTTCTATATTGGAAGGACTAATTTCATTTAAGAAAAAACAACAATGAAGGAGCCCACAGTTAAGGAGTGAGTGAAGTTTCATACCGATGAAATAATCACAGAACTTTATGTTTCTGGCAAAGTTATCCTCCTCTTCGGTGCAGCAAGTTGTCTAATTGATTCCGATTTAAAAATATCCTTGCTACTGCTTCTAAACATCTTAAATTCCGATGTTGTGGCGTATACTTGAAAGGCCCCACACCCTTTTATTCTTTCTTCATCTCTATTACATTTAAATATAAATTTTAAGTTGCTGCAATGATCATACACATCAATTATTCTATCAAATTTGCTGATGTCATGAAACCAAAACGTCACGTAATATGAAGTTAGGTAACATGTAGGCATGTTCCAGAACTTCATGCTGATCTTTATGCCATCTGGATAGAGAGATACCGAACGAGATAGTGATCCCATCAGAAAGATGTTACAGTAAATCAAACTGCATGCCTGAGATATTGAAAGTTAACGAATAGTTATTGAGCACTCTGTTGCACGAAACCCACACTTGTTGGTGACATGATTTCCCGAGAACAAGAAATAGTCGTATTGATGATGCCTGTAGGGTATTTGTGTAAGTAGGGTATTCGGCACGGTAACATGTATTGTAACACTAGTTATTGAGTGATCCCTGTCTCCAACGAAATACACTTAACAATGCTATCCTCATACAGGGTAGGTCAAAGCTCCGGCAAACACAATTTTTCACAATCATCTAGCTTAAGCTTTTTCAAGCATGGTAGAAGGTCCACAAGAGACTCGAGTTCCCAGCAAATATTTAAACAAAGATTCTATAGAGATGGTGGAAGCTCAAGAAGAGACTCGAGTTCTCTGCAATTATTTAAATGAAGATTCCATAGAGATGGTGGAAGCTTTGGCAGATGCTTTAGTTGCCAACAATCATTTAAAACAAGCTCTCTCAAGGATGGTGGAAGCTCCGGAAGAGACTCGAGTTCTATGCAATTATTTAAATAAAAATTGCTTAAAGATGGTGGAAGCTTTGGCAGATGCTTGAGTTTCCAGCAATCATTGAAATGAAGCTCTTCCAAGAATGGTGGAAGCTCCAAAAGAGACTCGAGTTCTCTGCAATTATTTAAACGAAGACTCTCTAGAGATGGCGGAAGCTGTGGTAGATGCTGGAGTTTCCAGCAATCATTTAAATCAAGCTCTTCCAAGGATGGTGGAAGCTCCGAAAGAGACTCGAGTTCTCTGCAATTATTTAAACGAAGATTCCATAGAGATGGTGGAAGCTGCGGAAGTGACTCGAGTTCTCTATAATTATTTAAACGAAAATTGCGTAGGGATGGTGGAAGCATTGGCAGATGCTTGAGTTTCCAGCAATCATTTAAATCAAGCTCTTCCAAGGATGGTGGAAGCTCCGGAAGAGACTTGAGTTCCCTGCAATTATTTAAACGAAAATTGCGTAGAGATGATGGAAGCATTGACAGGTGCTTGAGTTTCCAACAATCATTTAAATCAAGTTCTTCCAAGGATGGTGGAAGCTCTAAAAGAGACTTGAGTTCTCTGCAATTAATTAAACGAAGATTCCATAGAGATGGTGGAAGCTCCGGAAGACACTCGAGTTCTCTGCAATTATTTAAACCAAAATTGCGTAGAGATGGTGGAAGCATTGGCAGATGCTTGAGTTTCCAGCAATCATTTAAATCAAGCTTTTCCAAGGATGGTGGAAGCTTCGGAAGAGACTCGAGTTCTCTGCAATTATTTAAACGAAGATTCCATAGAGATGGTGGAAGCTCCGAAAGAGATTTGAGTTCTCTGCAATTATTTAAAAAAAAAATTTGTAGAAATGGTGGAAGCATTGGCAGATGCTTGAGTTTCCAGCAATCGTTTAAGTCAAGCTGTTCCAAGGATGGTGGAAGCTGCGGAAGAGACTCGAGTTCTCTGCAATTATATAAACGAAGACTCCCTAGAGATGGTGGAAGCTTTGGCAGATGCTTGTGTTTCCAGCAATCAGTTAAATCAAGTTGTGTCAAGGATGGTAGAAGCTCTGGAAGAGACTCGAGTTCTCTGCAATTATTTAAACAAACTTTCCATAGAGATGATGGAAGCTTTGGTAGATGCTTGAGTTTCCAGCAATGATTTAAATCAAGCAATTCGAAGGATGGTGGAAGCTTTGGAAGAGACTCGAGTTCTCTGCAATTATTTAAACGAAGATTCAATAGAGATGGTGGAAACTTTGGCAGATGCTTGAGTTTCCAGCAATGATTTAAATCAAGCAATTCTAAGGATGGTGGAAGCTCTGGAAGAGACTCGAGTTCTGTACAATTATATAAACGAAGACTGCTTAGAGATGGTGGAAGCTTTGGCAGATGTTTGAGTTTCCAGAAATCATTTAATTTAAGCCCGTTGAAGGATGGTGGAAGCTTTGGTCGAGACTCGAGTTCTTTGTAATTATTTAAATGAAAATTGCATAGAGATGGTGGAAGCATTGGCAGATGCTTGAGTTTCCAGCAATCATTTAAATGAAGTTGTTTCAAGGATGGTGGAAGCTCTGGCAGAGACTCGAGTTCTCTGCATTTTTTTAAATGGAGACTCCCTAGATAGGGTGGAAGCTTTGGCAGATGCTTGAGTTTCCAACAACAAATTAAATGAAGCTGTTTCAAGAATGGTGGAAGCTCTGGAAGAAACTCAAGTTCTTTGCATGTATTTAAACAGAGACTCCCTAAAGATGGTAGAATCTTTGGCAGATGCTTGAGATTCCAACAATTATTTAAATCAAGTCCATTGAAGGATGGTGGGAGCTCTGGAATAGACTTGAGTTCTCTGCAATTATTTAAACTAAGCTTCCGTAGAGATGGTGGAAGCATTGGCAGATGCACGAGTTTCCAGCAATCATTTAAATGAAGCTCTTCCAAGGATGATGGAAGCACCGGAAGAGACTCGAGTTCTCTACAATTATTTAGAGGAAGATTCCGTAGAGATAGTGGAAGCTTTGGCAGATGCACGAGTTTCCAGCAATCATTTAAATGAAGCTCTTCCAAGGATGGTGGAAGCACCGGAAGAGATTTGAGTTCTCTGCAATTATTTAGAGGAAGATTCCGTAGAGATAGTGGAAGCTTTGGCAGATGCTTGAGTTTCCAGCAACCATTTAAATCAAGCTTTTTCAAGGATGGTGGAAGCTCTGGAAGAGACTCGAGTTCTCTACAATTATTTAAACGAAGATTCCATAGAGATGGTGGAAGCTTTGATAGATGCTTGAGTTTCCAGCAATCATATAAATCAAGCCATTCGAGGGGCGGTGAAAGTTCTTGAAGAGACTCAAGTTCTCTGCAATCATTTAAATCAAGCTCTTGTAATGATGAACAACCTTGGAGTATCAGTGCACGCAGCGATTTAGAATGAACACGAAGTTGACGCAAGCTTTTACAACCAATCAGATAAACATCTTTAAGTTTTTCTGCCTTAGATAAGTCTGGCATCTCAATCAGATCTTTAGAGTATGAAAGGTCAATTTGCTCTAAATTCACAAGATTCTGTAACAAGAAAATGCATCACATTAGAAATTGATAAATTCATAATCATGAGCTTCACTTGAGGCATCATAAGATCTAGTACCACTTAGTACTCTCTCTTTTACCTTTTATATATTGAAAGAATAATGTAGAATGTATAGCCAGTAGCCACACTTATACCTGATCCCCATCCCAAAGCTTTTTAAGCTTGCTACGCCTCATGTGAAGCTCTACAAGTTGTGTAGGAAGCGACAAAGACTCAAGACAACATCTATGCCACTCAAGGTACTTCAATTCACCAGGCAATGTCTCAAGACCATTAGGAAAACAGACATTGGAACCGTTAAGACTCCACCATACCCCGATTTGAAGAAATCTCAGGTTAGTCATCTTTGAAAAGGAATCAGAGCTCCAAGATAGATCCGCAGTTAATTCATTCAAATCTAATTTTATGCCTTCAACATCAGTTCCCTAACAAACAATAATTAGAATAATAATTAGCAAAGGTTATCATACTAGCTACATTCTAAAAAGATACATGTATTATCAAATAAAAGCAATTACACCTTCCATTTACCTTGTTATGTTTCAATGCATCATGCACTTGCTCAAATTTCCATAATCGACTTCCTCTTCTAGTGTCATCAGACTTTCTGTGGACAATTCCTCGACCCATTTCTTGTAACAAGTCATGCATTTCTATCCGATTGTCATCTGAAATTGTTATGAGAGCTTTATCTAAAAGGACTTCTATCCCCGATTTTGGAAAGAAACCAAAAGCTTCCAGTAGGCCTGTTACCCAATCTCTTTCTTTTCCTCTGAAGAAGCATGCAATGTCTAAAAAAATGTCCTTTTCAAAGCATTCTAAGTCATCATAGCTTAATTTCAATACCTTATGAATATCCTTATTTGGAATCTCTTCAAGTTTTTCCAATTCACTTTTCCATGCTTCTATTTTTCTTGTACGAAGACTTGAACCCAGAACTTTCAAAGCCAAAGGAATATTTTTGCAATAGGAAACTACTTGTTTTGAAAGAACTTCATATTCATCTTTTGGTTGTTTTTCTCGAAAAGCAGCCAAACAGAAAAGCTGAAGAGAGTGGTGAGAGCTCAATCCCTTAACCTCATATATTTCATCAAATGGGCTAAGTAGTTGCTTATTTCTAGTTGTAATAATGACTCTACTGCCTGTCTCTGGGCCCAAGAAATCACGTTCTCCAATTAATTTATCTAATTGCTCTGATGTAGTCACATCATCCAACACAATGAACACTTTTTTACGTCGAAGTCTTTGCATGTCAAAATCATTGAAACTATCTTTTTTTTCCTTTAACAACATAGAGAAAAGATCGTCGCATAAATCTTTAAGCTTGACTGATTTTTTCCCATACTTTTCGAGGAAGCAACAACCTTCAAACATATATGAGAGTTTGTCAAATAAAACTCTAGCAAGGGTGGTTTTTCCTATGCCACCCATGCCCCATATTCCAACAATTTTAACTTCACTTTTCCCAATTTTTAATAATGATGAAATTTGTTGATAATTTTCCTCAATTCCAACCAGTCCTTTATGTATAGGGTAGCTAGGATATGTAGAAGGCAATTTTTTCAAAACATCTGCAATAATGTCCTTAAGGAATTCAACTTCGCTCCTAGCATACGAAAAGGGAAACAAAGAAATAAATTATGTTTTATAAGTCAAACAAATTCTAAAGAAAAAAACCTACAAATGGTTATATATAGTCTATAATCAATATAGTAGTGTAGTAGAGAAAGAAACAAAATCATATAATAGGGGAATGAAAATAACATGACATAGACAAGATAATCAATTCCTTTGTTTTCTCTATGCAACAAACTACTTAAGCAAACTACCACGAAAGGTGTTATACTACAAAAGTATGCTCAATTTAGAATCAAATATGGCTAACTCAATTTAAAAAATAACTTGTCTTTCTCCTATTTTTCATTTAAAAATTTACTCACACTAAGTTCATTTTATTTACCTTCCTCGGGAATCCCACCCAGCTAAATTGGCTGCTTGGTTGAGATCATTTCTCCATTTGCTGCACCTGGGATCTCCCTCATGTTTTGCAAAGGCTTGCTCGTAGCTCCCAGTTTGATTCCTCACATGGGATGGATTGATGTTATAAAATACTGGTATCACTATCTGCTTTTGCGATTTCTTACATTCTAGAATCTTGCTGAGTTCATCCAAGCACCACTTTGAGGAAGCATAGTCCTTTGAGAAGACGACAATAGATACATGAGAATCTTCGATGGCTTTGATGAGTGCTTGTGAGATTTCATCTCCCTTTTCAAGCTGTTCATCCATAAAGGTTGTGACTTTCTCTTCATTCAAAGCTTTATATAGATGGCTCATGATGTTTAAGCGGGTGTCTTCACCTCGAAAGCTTAGAAAAACGTCATACTTTTTGTTGCTAATCCTTTGCTGCTCATCCATTATGATTTCCTAGTGCTGCACCGTCAACGATCAAAACACTACATTTGAAGCAACGAAATGACTTTTACGTTTCAACGCATTATTGATACTTGACCTTACCATTATACATTGAAATTTATAAATCGGTCTAATATGGGGTCAAACATTTCAAAATTCTTACTCTTCCTCACATACAGAAGAATAAATAAACGTTTATCAAATTGCAAGTGTAAATTTGATGTGTTTTGTTATCCTTGGAAGTTTCTTTGACCTTGATTAGTGGCTTGCTTTTGACTTGGAAAAGATGATAGTCAATCCAAACCGAGCTTTGTAAACAAGTAAATATAAAAAACCAACTAACTTGAATTAATGATGAATCTTAATATCAGATTAAGTGAATAGCAATGCAATTACAAACTTGAGCATAAAATTTAGACTCCGAATTTATTAATTAAATAACTGATTGACTAATATCAGTATTTAGTATATCAAAACACTCTCATCAAGTCTTCACTTTAAGTACAAATGGTATCGATTAAAAGAGAATTTAAAATGATGTTGAAAGTTAAATCTTTTATCTTTGGGCTTCTTTATTAGTCAGGTGTTACTTTATTCTCAGTTGTGTAACCCTTGTTATGACCCTGAAAGCAAAGACGGCTGAAACAGAAGAAACACCTGGAATTTTATCCAATTTGTAATGAAGCATATATAGTTATATATGTTGGTCTGGCAATAAAACCTGAAATCTCTGTTATAATCAATGTGATTACTTTCTATCAAACCAAACAATATTCAAATCCATCATTCATGGGTCAAATTCTATTATTAATAATAGGTGCTTCCAGAACATTACCTTAAGCCTTAAACAACCTAGACTCTGAGAATAGCATTGAAATCAAATGGAAATGAACTTATATCAGAAAACTACATCTTAACAACAAAAGAAAACAAGGTGTCTGCATAGTTTGTACTTTCTAACCACTTAAAACATGCTTAATACTTCACTAGATTATTTAAATAATAAACCAACATATTAGCTACAAATCTAATCTGATAGGCTAAACTAGATCATCCTTAAATTTAAAGAGATTTGGATATGACCAATCTGAACGACAATTAGAAGAAGCTCATCATGCCCTTAGAACTATTGTCAGCTGAACAAAGTGAATGTCAACATCAAAAGCGAGTGAACCAATCATACAAAGAATATAGATGAATGGCTTTAAGCACTTTAATGAAAAGTTCACGCTGTCACCAAATATTTTTAAAAAAAGAAATTATTTTTCATTTATACAACCACATAACCACTCATGTTTTGAAGTCGATAATCTATTTTTTCAGGCAGCACTTACATTCATAACCCATTCTCTTTCGGTTAAGACATGGGAAAATCAAACTAGCCATATAATTTCATCTTCTATTATTTCTATTCATAGGTGAAATTGAAAAAATTGGAGAAAAAGACCTTACCACCGACGCAATCCAAGTTCTTGCAACAGAGAAGAGTATAGAGATTAATAGATCAAAACCTTTAAACTCTTTCTCAAGTATGAAGGAAGAAGCTGAGAGCAGATGTTATATATACAAGTGTGAGGCGATGGTGTTTATGTCATGCATGTTTCTAAGAAGTTTCATTAGAATTTCATGTGCTTTCTTAGCAGGTTCCTAGTTGTAGCGTCCATCATCCCCCGACCAACAGGTTTCATGTATTGAGCTTTGACCATTAAGTAATTGTTAACTTCGATGAAAATGTAGTCAAGGAAAATACGTGTCAAATAGAGTAGAAATAGAAGTGTTTGATAAATATATATAAGAAATAAGAAGAGAAATATAAAAAATTTAAAATAATATTTTAATTTATTAATAGAGTATAAATAAAATAATTTATTTTTAAAAATTTCTTATTTATTTATTTTTAAAATTTGAAATTTATTTACCCGTGAAAATTTACTTAGAATACACTAATTTATCAAATTATAGATTGACATTGATATATATATATATATATATATATATATATATATATATTAGTATGTAGGATAAGATTGTGGATGACTGTAATAAATATTTTAAAATTTATACATTAAATTAATTTTAATTGATTGACCGTGTCAATTTTTTTTAGAATAACAATATATAAAAATTTTAACTCTATTAATATTTTTATGCCTTGTTCAGGAGGCTTACAATCCTTTATTTTAATTTATACTATATGATTCACGAAAATTGAGTTAGCCAATATTTCAAACATGATTATTTTAATTGTAGGATTTTGATGTTAAATATTTATTCACTTTTAAAATAATAATAATAAATAATTGTTTAGCCTCTAATTATTTTTAATTTTAATATAATTGATTTTGAAAAATAATTCCAAAAGAATTTATTTATAAATTCATTTTGTTTTCATAATAATATAGAATTTTTTTTTAATATAAATGTAATATATGTTATGAGTATTAAAGGCAAAATGAATTATATTCAAGAAGTTATAATTTTTTATTTATTTGTGCAACTCTATTCTTCTTCCTAAAATGGGATTCAATGGAAAATTAAATATGCTTTTAATGATATTGAAGTTTATTATCAACATTTAAAAACAACACATTAATTCCTTTATAATATAAATTATTGCTCGATATTTGACTGTTTCCGTTATGGTAAAAATCATTTTTTTTATCAAAATATTGTTGACCGAAATGACTTTTGAGATTTAAAAAGGAAAGTATTAAACACTCCAAATTCAGCACCTTTATAGAAAAAAAAAACTTTTATATTATTTTTTATTAAAATAAATGTAACTTAACAAGGATGACATAATCCTTTCAATTTTTTAGTTTGGAGAAAGGTAGAAAAAGCAAAGGGAAACAAGGATATATATACATGCACCAATATCAGATGAGTCGATGTAATTGGATACAAGGATGAATTTGATATAGGTTTCTTCTTTGATTTGCTTCATTGACCTATGGGTGGTGGTGATTCCTCCCATAAAAGTTGAGAATGAAACTCTATTCTTATGAGTAAAACAAGTTATAAAGATAACTAAATTAGAGTTAGTTGTTTTCATATAAAATGTATCCCTTGATTCCAGTTAAATAATGGAATTGGTTTCACTTAGAAATAACTTTTATAACTTCCTATATGGTCAAATCAGTGAGTAAAGGTTAAGTTGTCAAGATTGGGTAATAACTCCATGTTTCCCATGCATTTAAATATAGTAGATGATCATACCAGATTTTGAAGTTAACATAGTTGTAGATAATATTCTTATATTTGAAATGTGATTAAATTTAACTTGATATGATTAGTATAACTTCAGGTACTGTGTTTATACTTTGTAGAGGTCGACATAGGAGCATAAGAGGGAAATTATGGTACGTAGTAGTAGTATCCAAGAACTTAAGAAAGGTTATACAAATTATGAATATCAAATAAATAGTTGTGTAATAAGAAATTGACATAAAAGGATGGATTAATTTTTTCTATGACTAGTTAAATATGTATAAGGATGTTTGCGAATGAATTATGCTTGAAAATGTTTGGTACCTAACTAAACATCAAAGTAATAACAAGATCTATAGTCGTGGAGGTGTGGAAAAAGAGGTTTCACCTTATGCATATATGGAAGAGACAATTCTTCCACTTAAAGGACCTATCACTAGGGGAAGTCTTAAGAGGATCCAAGAGCAAGTACAACACAATTTGGTCATTCTCAATGGCCAAGGAGAAGACTAAGAAGATCATACTTTGTACTATTTGTCCAACTGTCTTATGGACAATGTATAGAGTTAGAAACACTTTGTTATCCTTGTACTTTCCTTGTATTTTCAATACTTTCCACATAGAATAGGATAGCCTATAGAATAGGATAGCCTTGAATTAAGGTCCTTTTCAGATGCTAAAATCCACCTAGCCAATTTGTCTCCAATTCGGTTGCTAAAATGAACAATTGTTTGATTGCTAAAACCATGGCTAGGATGACTTGCGTTTTGGGTCTTGTTGCTAGGACCTTTTGGTAGGGCCTTAAGCATGACTAATGGAGCTTAATATAGCCACTAATCAAGGCTATAAAACAACCCTTTGTAGTTATGCTAGAAAAACTTTGTGATTTTTTCCATTGTGAAATACAAGGTGTTTTGCACTTGTGAGAGCTTTCTCTTTCTACTCTTGGATTGACCAAGAAACCTCTATTCTCATCAAGCACCCATGGTGCTTGTGGCAAATCTTACTACTCTTATCAAGTTCATCATTTAATTAGTGGAGAGAATCCATCCCTTTCCTCTCCATCATTTTCCTTTCTTCCTTACTAGTTTTCGCGATTCTTAGGTTCTTGGAATTTCTTGCATGCTAGGCTTGATTCATGATCTGAGGGCATGTCATCACCTCCATCACTAATTCTTGGGGGTGTAGTCCTAAAGTGTCAAGTATCAAAACAAGAATGATGATGATTACTCCCAATCAACTCATATTGCGTAAAGTGAGTAAGCTTGCTCCATATCTCATGTATTTGAAGCCAGATGTTCAAATGTGTGAAGAACAAGACTATGAACCAAGGGATGCCTATCGAGACGTACTCTATGATCACTTCCTTTTTATACTAGATACATTATTGCACCATGGTCACTTTGAAGTACATGTTGAAGTGACCTACATATACTTTGTTCCTCGGTAGCATGAAGGCATTTTAGCACTAGTGTGGCCTCAACATCTTCTACCATAGATACGTAATTTGAGATCATCATAGTTGTACATATATTCAACAAACATAGTGATGCATATATGGGAGGCCACAATCAAGAGACCGATGAGGGCACATTGGACACAACCATCCTTACACTTGAAGGCTTTATGACTAGGGGGACGCTTAAAATGATTCAAGAAGAAGTGCACCAAAAGTTGGCCATACTCCAAGGCCAAGAAGAGGCACATTTAGGTCTAGCTTTGTACCACTTTTCCAGCTTTCATGAGGGCATTGTATGAACTAGGACATTATTTTCTTTGTAATTTCATAGTACTTTAGGTACCTTTCAAGTAGGATTACATAGCCATGGGCTAATACCTTCTCGGTAGCAATTTTCATTGCTAAAATCATGACTAATTCTATTGATTCGCCCAATAGCACTTCGGCTTGCATTTTTGGGCCATTAGCTTGGGCTTTGTTTTTTGTTTAGATTAATTAAGATTAGGGACCTTAATTAGGACATAATCAAGGGTATAAAATCCCTCCTTGTAATTAGCTTATCACTTTGAAATAAAATTGAATTTGTGCTTTAGAACTTTGAAAGCATTTCTCTCTACTCTTATCTTTCACAAGAAATCTAGTTCTATTCAAGCTTCCATGATGCTTGTGACGAATATCTACAATATTTTATCCAATTCTTAGGAATTAGTGGCAAGCCATCTCAATCTTAATCCATTTTTTCCTTTTCTTCTTCTTAATTTTTTATTCTAGTGTTTTAGCCTAATTTTCGAAAACTATTTGAAGCTAGGTCATGGTTGTAGATCCTAGGATGCATCAATTGGTATTCAAAACTTCCAATCATCATCTAATAGCTAGATTCAAGTAGAAAATGTAGAAAACACCTCAATTCCTTCAAGCTTTGGGCGAACTACAAGTGGTAAGTTCAAGCTTCCATTTCTAAGTCAAATCTTCAATGTTTTACTGTGTGCTTGGTAGGTTTTGTTCGCCTAACACTCATTCACACTTCCATGTTTCATATTTTGTTAATTCCTTGTTTACCTTATTTTTGTGTGAGCTTGTATGCTTGACGCCTATGCTCGAGGCCTTGAATTTGTGTGAATTTGCATCATTTGAGAAGTAAGATCATACTGTTATGTATTTGTAAAACTTGCATTATATGTTTGATGATTTTACTTGAGGAATTGTGCTAGAAATAGTGTTGAAGTTGCCAAAAAAATTTGTGGACCAAAATTTGTGAAAAAAATGTTCAAGAGAAAAAGAAAAAGAATGTTCATGTGGCTGAAATAGTGCAGTAAAAATAGAGTATAATCATAAAAAATTAAAAGGAAAAGAGTAAAAGAAATGGATATTTGAAAATCCAAAGACAAAATTAATTGCACAATGATTATAGGAAACTAGTGAACTAGTTTTGATACATTAATTATGGTGCGTTTTTAAACGCCACAAACATTTGTACTTGAAATTAATTTTACTGCATTTAATGTTTATTTTTATTCATTATCAGTCTTCCTAAATGTCTTCATTAAATTCCTTGAGTTTAACTTCCTTTTTCTTGAGCTTTTCTTGCTTGTCAATTTTTAGCTTCTTGAGTTTTGTCCTTGAGTTTTCTTTCCTTGATTTTCTTAAGAGATTGTAGAGAATTGCTTGACTTTCACTTGCAGCTGGCTTGTTTGGTTTAAGATAGTGATTGCTCGTGTAAGCTTAGAGTAAGAGTTGAGTGGTAAAAGGAAAGAGAGCATACTAGATAAAAGTCACAAAAGATTGAAACACAAGTGAAGAGTGAAACACTTAGGGAGAGAGTGGTGAACTAGTGTTGTTTCCTTGGGCTATTTATTTTCTATACTGTAGTAGCATTAGAAGGATTAAAAGGTATATTTTTAGGAGTGAAAGGTGAAAAAGAAAGGATGAAAGGACCTGGCATAGGTTGAGAAAACTTGTCCCCTAAGTCCAAGTTCATGATGTACTACATTAGGGAGTTATCGAGAAGTTAGACAAGGTTGGAAAAGGTCTAGATTCGGCGCAAAGACATACAAAATGATGATTCCATGGTAGAGGCCTTGAGTAAGGACAAAGAGGAGAGACCTAAAGTAGCCTCAATGCATGAAAGTGAGGGAAGTTATAGAGGAGAAAATTTGAGTGAAAGTAGTAGGAGCTCAAGGTCCTCGTTGGGAGAGAGGCGTGAGAGACATGGAAGAGTAGAAAGGATTAAGAGGTAAGAGAGAAGAGAAAGACATAGGATAAGATGATGGGAGCCAATGGAGGAAGAACTTGACTTGTTTAAGTGCAAAATTCCTTCATTTTGGCAAATTACAAGCCGAAAACCTATGTGGATTGGGAGCTCAAGGTTGAGCAAATCCTAGGTTGCTTTAATCTCCATGGCCTAAGGGTTATGAAGCTTGTCACCAATTGAGTTTGGTGACTATGCCTTGGTATGGTGGACACAAGTGATGGAAGATATAAGAAGAGCCGACAAAAATCCTTGTGAAAGTTAGGAGCCTTGAAAAGGTTTATGAGAACTAGGTTTGTCCCCCCCCATCCTACACTAAGGACTTACATAATAAATTACAAAGGCTTTACCAAGGATCTAGGAGGGTGGAAGAGGGGCACAAAAAATGGAAATGGACTTGATGAGAGCTCAAATTAGGGAGAGTGAAGAGGTCACATTGGCTCTGTTCCTTTACGGTATGAATAGGAAAATCCAAGATGTTGTGGATTTGCAACATTATAGGAACCTAAGTGAGTTAGTCCATCAAGCCATCAAGGTAGAGATGCAAATTAGGAGGAGGAGTGCATCTCGAAATACCTATGTGGGAAGTAATGGATGGAATGACAAGGAGAAAGAGAAGTAAAAGGTTAAAAGGGAGAAAAGCCCTAAGAAAGGGAATGAACTATGACCTACTAGTAGAACCTACCAGTAGAACCTAATTTATCAAAAGAAAGCGTAATCTTAACTGTGGCCTGCCAGTAGAACCAACACTATAAAGTTCTTAACACAAGAATAAAGGGAAAACTTTCACAATAGACAAAACTTAATTTTATTCAACTTCAAAATTCTGTGTTTTTTTGGTTGCTTACAAGAGCTTATTTAGAGGCTTAGCTAAGCAGCCTTGAAGTTAATGCCCACTAACATTTCTACTAGGCATTAAATCCTATAAGTTATAACTCCTCACTAAGCTTTTATTTCCCATCAAAAATAACTTTCATCTAACCCACCAGTTATCATAACGGTTTAAAGAGCTTTAATAGAACAAAAATTGACTTAGGAAATGTGAAAAGACATATGAACTTATTACATGAACATAATGTGGGAAAAATACATGTAAATGGGTTCTAATTAACAATTCAGCCCAAATTACATGAAAGTGGCTTTGGGCTTTTCATATGTTCTTCAAGTTAGGCTCCAATCATTATCAACTTGTAATAAAGTGACCCATTTTGGTGCAACTTCTATTTGAATTTGCTCTAAATTTTCCTTAATCTCTATAATGAGGCCTTGCAAAGATTGCTTCATCATTTTAGTTTTGGAGCTAGTCATGTAACCTCCAATGTCATGTAAACAGTCTTTGACTTTGTTGGTTGGGTCTCTATCATTTCCTTCCTATTTAAAAGGATTCATATGTGAATCAAATTCCTCACCTACAAGAAATAAAGATAAATCAACAACAATAAAGGTAGAACTTACATTATTATATGTAGTTGGAAAGTCTAGGCATTGTCATTGATCATTTCTAACACTTGAAAAGGTCCATCTCCTCTTGGTTGCAACTTGTATTTCCTTTGAGTGGAAAACCTCTCTTTTCATATATGAACCAAAACTCAATCTTCAGGTTCAAAAGTCAATTTAACATGCCCTTTATTTGCTTGCCTTGCATATTGTTCATTCCTCTTCTCAATGTTAGCTTGAACTTTGGCATGCAACTCTCTACCAAATTTTGCCTTATACTTCCCTTACAAATTAGCATGCTTATTAGTTGGAAAAGTTAAGATATCCAATGGAGTCAATGGTATAAAACCATACACAACTTCAAAAGGAGAACAAGAAGAAGTAGAATAAATAGTTCTATTATATGCAAACTCAACATGAGGCAAGCATTCTTTCCAAGATGCTGGTTTGTTCCTATATGTTGGTTTGTTGGGAATGATAGTCCTTGGGATAAGATCAATGTGGTGCCCAATTCCACTAATGGGAGGCAAGCCACTAGGGACCTCATCCGAAAAGACATCTTGAACATCCTACAAAATAGAAATAACAGAAGTAGACAACGAAGAAGGATCAATTTTAGAGTTTAAACATGCCTCATTGTACAAGAGTACAAGCATAAGTTGGTTGGAAAAGAATTCCTTCTTGATCTCACTTTCTCTTTCAAAGAAACTCATTTGCTTTTTCTTTTCTGAATCGCTCTATTTTCTTTTGCTTTTCTCATTTTTTTATTCACTTTTTTCTTTTGTTCTTTCACTTTCATTTTCTTTTGATTTCTCACACTCTCTTGCTTTTTCATTTTTATTTGGTCTTCAAATACTTGCTTTAAAGACAAAGGAGCAAGAGTAATTTTCAACTCATTGTAAATAAAAGAGAAACAATTGGTATACCCATTGTGGGTCACCTAGCCATTAAACTACCATGGGCAGCCCAAAAGTATATGCCTTGCCTCTATAGGAACCACATCACACAGTAAGAGCATGTACAGATAGGTCTCTTTCCACTTTTATGTATGTTAATCGCAAATTGATCCAACCAAATACTAGCATAGTTAGAAAATTCAACAATTGCTAAGTTTACCTTTTTCTCCTCTAAGTAATTATGACAATAAAAAACATGTTCAACTTTTCTCTCCCACTACAAGTACAATTCAGGATCATTTATCCGTGGAATATGGGGATTGTCATCTAAATGTTACTTAAGTAATTGTCACGTTTTGATTCACCTTTTCTTCTCCTTTCATTTTCATTATTTCTTCCACCTCGATACTCATCTTCTTCTTCCTTATCATTATTTTGACTAGAAGGGCTCATATAGCTGGATGTAGATTGCAAATTAACCAATCTTGCATTTAGAGCCTTGAATTATTTCTAAATAGCATTGGTGAATAATCTGAGATCAACCTCCCAGCCTCCTTCTTCTCCACTCTTGATTAAAATACTGTCAAAATCGAGTTAGAAAAAAAATATTTTCACAAACACTCTCTCACATATTTACACTCAAATTATGTTGTAGTCACTTGTGTTTCACTTAATTTGGCTTTTCTTTATTTTTATGGTTTCACCACTCTTGCATTTTAACACTTAACTTTACATTATGAGAACTTAAGTAAAGATTTAGTAATTTGATAATTTTAGAGAACAAAAACTAAGAAGAAAATATTGAAACTAACATAATGAGTACTAAATTTTTAAAAAAAAGTAAAATGAAGATATTATAGACTCAAAAAGAGGAAATATGACCAAAATTCAAACTTTTTCTTTTCAATTTTTTTTCAATTATGAAATATATAAGTTGAAACAACAAATTCATTACTACCCCAACTTCTTTTTTATTTGTCTTTTTTTTGCAATTTTTTTCAATATGGATTTTTCTCTTTTTTTTCACAACTTTCTCTTTCATTTTTTTTTTTGCACAATTTTTTTTATAATATATGACATAAAAGAAAACACAAAGAGACAACAAAGTGAGATAACAAACTCAAAGAAATAAAACAAAGAGAGATGAATAGATAGGAACAAATAGAATAAAGGAATATGACATAATAGGAGAAATAACATAAATATTTTTTTTAAAAATAAAATTGAGAAAGATTGAAATAGTGGATGGATAACACCTGATTTCAAGAACCAAAACTCAAATACCAAATGATGTAATTTTAGTTTACGATTGTCTTGAAATTAGGTAAAGGAAGAACTTGACCCTAACTGCGACTTGCTCGTAGAATCAAAGTTATCAAAAGAAAGCATGACCTTAATTACGACCTGCCAGTAGAACCAATACTATAAAATTCTTAACCAGGAATAAAGAGAAAACTCTCACAATAGAGCAAACTCAATTTCGTTCAACTTTAAAATTCTGTTTTTTTGGCTACTTCCAAAAGCTTATTTATAAGCTCAACTAGGTAGCCTTAAAGTTAATGCCCACTAACATTTCTACTAGGCATTAAATCCTATAAGTTATAACTCCCTACTAAGCTTTTATTTCCCATTAGAAATGACATTCCACTAACCTATTAGCCATCATAGCGATTTAAGGAACTTTAATATAATAAAAACTGACCTAAGAAATGTGAAAGGACATCTGAACTTATTACATGAACATAATGTGGGAAAATTACATGTAAATGGGTCCTAATAAACAATTCAGCCCAAATTACATGAAAGTGGCTTTGCGCTTTTCTTGTGTTCTTCAAGTTGGGCTCCAATCATTATCAACTTGAAATAAAGTGACCCATTTTGGTGCAACCTCTATTTGACTTTGCTATAAATTTTCCTTAATATCCATAATTAGGCCTTACAAAGATTGCTTCATCATTTTTATTTTGGACCTAATCATGGGACCTCCAAGTCACGCAAACGGTCTTTGACTTTGTTAGTTAGGTATCATCTAGTGAGGGAAAGAACCTTAGTGATGATTCTCATTGAGGAGGACTTGCTTCTAATAAGCGGACTAATGAATAGCCAAATAGGAAAGGAGGTCGAGATACAAAGAGAGAACATTTTCCATTCTAGGTGTCTTATTTTGGGGAGCTTGTGTTCTATTATTATAGATTAGGAGAGTTGTGTTAATGTAGCTAGTGAGAGGCTTGTGAAGAAGCTAGCTCTACCCACCATAGTTCACCCAAGACCGTATAGACTCTAATGGCTAAGTGAGAAAGGAGAGTTGCTTGTAGACAAGCAAGTTGAGGTCACATTTACCTTATAAGGCTATGAAGATAGAGTTGTGAGTGATGTTGTTCCCATGGAAGCCATACACTTGTTACTAGGGAGACCTTGACAATTTGATAAGAAGGTGATCCATGATGGAGTCACCAACCATTTCACATTCATACGTTTAGGGCAAAGGGTTATGCTTAAATCTTTGTCTCCAAGAGAGGTACATAAGGATAAAAAAATTAAAGTAAAATGGGAGATAAAGATAAAAACCGAGAGCAAAATGAAGAAAAAAGAAAGTAAGAGTGAAACCAAAAGGAGAAAAGAAAGAAGGAGAGAAAAAATAGGAGAGGAAAATAAGAGTGTGAGAGGAAAATAATCAAAAAATGAGAAAGAAAAAGAGCCACACTTGACCAAAATATGCAAGAAAAAAGAGGAAAAAAAGAAAGGAATCCTTGATAGTATGCCATAGGGAGGTGAGAAGGGTCCTCTTGGCCAAGAGGGAACCTTTAATTTCTTTTCCTACTAACATGCTTTTACATGTTTCTCCTTCTGTGACTGATTTTCTACAGGTATGCAAGAACTACTTAAGGAGTGCTAGGTTGTCTTTCCAAAGGATATACCTCATAGGTTGCCGCCCTTGAGAGGTATAAAACACTACATAAACTTGACACTTGGAACCACCTTGCCAAATAAGGCTGCCAAGGAAATCCAAAATAAAGTTGGTAAATTAATGAAAAGGTTGGGTAAAAGTGAGTATCAACCCTTGTTCCATGCTTGTCATTTTGGTGCCAAAAAATATGGTACTTGTAGGATGTGTACAAACTATAGGCCAATTAATAATATGACTATAGTCATGATGGAGATTATGAAAGTTATCATACTCAGTCATCTAGGCCCTAAAGGAGTGAGAGGGTGAGGAGATATGAGAGATTTAGGGATGGATCAAAAAGAAATTCCATGGATTAATTAAAGGTAAAATTCCTCCTTTTCTTAGTAATGGTAGTCGTAATGATTATTATGATTGAGAGATGAAGGTAGAGCCAAATCTTGAATGTATTGATTGTGATGATATGATCAAGGTCAAGCTAATGACTTTGTATTTTGGAGGATATAATTTAATTTGGTGGAATGAGATTGCTATCAAATAAGAGGTATGAGAAGTGATCTCATTAGTCATGGGATGAATTGAAAAGAGAAATGAGAGAAAGATTTGTTCTATCTTTTTATATAAGAGACATTTCTATAAAATTGCAAAGAATGTACCAAGGTCTAAAAAGTGTGGAAGAATATTTCAAAGAAATGGAAGTAACACTATTAAGAGTACAACTTGTTGAGTCATAAGAAGCCACCATCGCTAGATTCTTGCATGGCTTAAATAGAGATATACAAGACATTGTTGAATTACATGAATATACATCTCTATCTACACTTGTACATCAAGCCTCAAAAGTTGAACTTCAACTTAAAAGGCATGGAAAAAGAACTTACCCTACCGTAAGCTTCAATTGGAATGGTAAGGAAATAAGAGAAGATAAAACCCAAAAAAGGGACAAAAGTCCTAAGAAAAGGAGTACACCATTCAAAGGCCAAAAAGATGAGATAAGTAAGATAAGTATTCCTAACTCTAATGCTTCTAAATCAAGTAACATTAAGTGTTTCAAGTGCTTAAGGAAAAGACATATTGTTTGTCAACACCCCAGTAAAAGGACAATGATCCAAAGAGAAAATGGAGACATTGAAAGAGAAAGCTCCTAAGAGGAATCTTCAACATCAGGAAGTGAAGGTGGTTACTCAAGTGAGGAGACACCTTATGAAGGAGATCTCTTTATGGTGAGAAGATTGATGAGCACCTTTGTTGGACATGATCAATCTAAAAGAGAAAACATATTTCACTCAAGGTACTTTAACCCAAGGAAAATTTTGTTCATTAATAATAGATGGAGGAAGTAGTTTAAATGTTTCTAGTCAAACATTAGTTGATAAACTTTGTATTCCCACTATTCTCCATCCCAAACCCTGTAAACTTCAATGGTTGAGTGAGCATGGAGTAATGATTGTGGATAAGTAGGTATAAATTGCCATCACATTGGACAAGTACAAAGATGAGATTCTTTGTGATGCAGTCCTAATGGAAGCTACGCATGTCCTTTTGGGAAGACCATGGCAATATGATAGTAAGGTAACTCATAATGGAGTTACTAATAAGTTCTCCTTTGTGCATGGGGTAATAAGGTAACTCTAAACCCCTTAACTCCATAAGAATTTTTAGAGGATCAAATAAAGATGAAACAAAACACAAATGAAGAAGAGAAAGAGAAAGAAAAAGAGAGAAAAAAGTGAGAAAAATAAGGAAAAGAGAGTAAAGAAAAAAAAGGTGAACATGTGAGTTTACTAATAGGTAGAAAATCTTTTAAAAAAGTGCTTCTTAATCAAAAGGAACCGTTGTTACTTTTACCTACTAACTTGTGTCTGATGAGTCATATTTTATGCACCTTACAAGGATTGATGATGGGTGTTTTTAAGATAAATAAGTATCTAAGAGATGGGTCTTAGTTGAGATTCATATTAAGGACCTAGAAATAGAGAAATCATAAATCTGTGCTAATTCGAGGATCTTAGCAAATAAAAGACTCATTCCTCTTTTCTTGCAGTATCAGCTGAGATGATCTCGGCTCATCATAAGAAGGCTCAGCCGAGATGAAGTCGTCCCGACCAGGCCAGGCTTCGCGGCCCAACAGCCCAAAGAATAGACCAATGAGGAGTGGCCCGATTGTGTGTCCATGTAGACAACCCAGCTCAGGTGCCACTTCATCTCCGAGGCCAGCTTAGCTGCCACGTCACTTCTGGAGAAGCTTGCAGTGCAAGCTACGCAAGGGTAGATTAGGCAATCCACTATGTAATTCTATTAGGAGTCGTTAGGAGTAGCTGGACACAACACGTGTATATATAGGAGAAGCTGTGCACTTTTTCAGCGTCTTTGGAATTCATATTTTCCATTCCCATTGTATCCATTCTCTCACTCTCATCTCCTACACTTACGATGGTGCACGGTGCTATCATTGGTGCTTCTCTCGATTGAGGAAGAACAGGTCAGAAACTGAGAAGCCGAAGATCGTTAAGAGGGATCGCTTGGATTACCAACACACTCTGGTGGATATGATCCGTAGTATTTTGGCTAGCGGAGGTGAACCATCGTCGTTCTTCCATGGCGATTACTGTAGAAGATGGAGTCATCGAATCTAGACCCTGTATTTGTATTTTGTTTCCAATAATATAAGTGTTTTTTGATTTTTGATCTCTATTACATTCCTAAACTCTAATTCACTATCTGTGTTACGATTGCACAAGGTGACGTGAACAAAGTTAAGCTAAGCCGATTGGAACTGGTTTAACTAATTCAGTAGGTAATAAACTAGAGAACCTAATTGAGAACCTAAAATCAATTCTGGACTTAATCCCTACCAATTGATGAGGTAGCGATTGTGTAAATCCTCGGTATGGCAATGGACGAATATTTGGCAATTGTCATAAGAAAATCAAAGGTTGATATAGATTGTGGACTGAGTGAATGAACTAGAATGGACTTGATTCTTGGACTGAACATGAACACAGTAGTAATAGTAGCATTAGCAATAGTTTCGTTCAGCCGCATTCGCATTTTAGTTTAGTTTCATTTTACTTAATCTGCATCCAAACCCCCTTGTTTCCTGCATTTCAGTCTGAAACAGAGTCAGTCCAACTCTGTTGCGTCTGTCGTCTGCATTCTACACTTAAGATTTGCGTTACTCTAATTTTTACACAAATTTATAATTAAGCACACTATGTCCTTAAGAGAATTCGACCTAGGGTTGACTATGCTATATTTAGCTTTAGTCTATTTGATACACGTTTAGATGACTTGAAATACGAGTTATCAAATTGGCGTCGTTGCCGGGGACACAAGTTCTTTTGTACCTTTGTGTGCCAAACCTGAGTTAAGCTGAATTTCGAGTCCGTAGATTGCTGTGTCAGTCAAGTCATAAAGTCTAAAGTGAGTCCATCTCTGTTTAGATCTTGAATAATATAGCATGCTAAGTTGGTATTAACTCTTGTGCCTTTACTTTTCTTTTTACAACTGACATTTGTTTCTGTTAATTGGTTTTGTTTCTGTTTTGCATAATTGACTATAACCTTTCTGCATAAATTCTTTTTACAATGCATGACTAGGAGTAGCACTGACCATTTGTATGATCTAGATCGTGAGATAGAATTAACTTTGCGTAGGTTAAGAAAAGCTAGAAATATAGTAGTGAGTAACAATAGTAACTTTGATTCTGTTTCTAGTTCTGACAATAACAATTATCCTACTAATGATTCTGATTTTGTTGAATACAGTAGCACTAACATTTTTACAGTGCCGGGACAGATGGAGTATAATGATAGAACATTGAAGGAGCTGGCTACACCAGACATGGTGTATCAACCTTGGTGCATCCAGTATCCACAGTTGGAACTAGCTCAATCATATGAACTAAAGTTTGGTCTTATACACTTGTTGCCCAAATTTCACGGTCTTGTAGGAGAAGACCCCCACAAACATCTGAAGGAATTTCATGTGGTTTGTTCCACAATGAGGCCACATGGGATACTAGAAGACTACATCAAAATGAAGGTGTTCCCATTCTCCCTGGATGGAGCAGCAAAAGATTGGTTGTATTTACAGCCAATTCTCTTTAACACCTAGGGAGACATGAAACGCATGTTCTTGGAGAAGTTCTTTCCAACATCTAGGACTACGACCATCAGGAAAGAAATATGTGGGACAAGGCAACATTCTGGAGAGACTCTCCACAAATATTGGGAAAGATTCAATAAACTCTACGCCACATGTCCACATCATCAGATCAGTGAGCAATTGCTAATCTAGTATTTTTATGAAGGTCTGTCAATGATGGACCAAAGCATGATTGATGCTGCCAGTGGAGGAGCATTGATGGACAAGACACCAGCAGCAGCAAGGCACCTGATTTCTAATATGGCAAGTAATACGTAGCAGTTTGGGATTAGAGGACTAGCCAAGCCTAGATTGTGAATGAAATTGGTGTAGCTTCTAATCAGAGGCTAGAGAACCAACTGACCGAATTGACATCACTGGTGAGGCAGCTTGCTGTTGGACAACACCAACCAACCATTGTAGCCAAAGTCTGTGGCATATGTACTTCTATGGAGCACCCCACTAACTTGTGCCCCACATTACAAGAAACCAAGTTGGACCAACTAGAGAATGTTGGAGCCATAGGTGGATATCAGTACGGGAAGAAACCACATCAGAATCGGCCACTTGATAATTAGAAGTATGGAAGACAACCATTTTAGCCAGGACCGAATCATGGGCCTTATACAGCTCAAAGATTCAGACCGACACTGAATGCGCCTCAAGGACCAATAGGTTATCAACAGCCGAGTCCGCAATATCAAGCACCACCTTTCCTACAACAACAACAATAGAGAATGCCGCCTCCAGGAAATTCTCCATCTCTAGAGGACCTGATGAAGCAACTAGCCACTAGCAACCTAGAGTTCCAACAATCTGTGAGCTCCAACAACATGCAGTTCTAGTAGAACATGACCACCACCATCCGAGACCTGAAAACGCAAATAGGACAGTTAGCCAACATTGTGAGCCATTTACAGTTGGCCGGATCTAGCAACCTTCCTTCTCAAACAATTCCAAATCCGAGAGGGAACGCAAGTGTAGTTACACTGAGAAGTGGAAATGAACTACCTCAACCTACACTACAGCAATTACCGAGACCAACCGAAGCTAACTCTGAACCGAATGCTGACTTGCAGTCTTAAGATAAAATTGTCCCACTGCCATTTCCAACTCAGACCATCTCGGCAAGGAAGCCTGAATCAGATGAAGAGTTGCTAAAGATGTTCCGCAAGGTGGAAATCAACATCCCACTCCTTGATTCCATCAAGTAGATTCCTAAGTACGCGAAATTCCTCAAGGAATTGTGTGTACACAAGAGGAAAAAATGAAAGGGAGTGTGGAGGTAGGAGGTATAGTGTCGGTGTTGACCAAAAATGAAGAATTCACTACAGGTGCGCAACAAGCACTGCCAAAGAAATGTCGAGATCTTGGAATCTTTTCTATGCCATGCACCATTGGCGACTGTACATTTGCTGATGCCACGCCGGACTTGGGACCTTCAATTAATGTCATGCCAACATTGATCTACAATCTCTGAATTTTGGTGATTTGGAACCCACTAGGATGACAATACAACTGGCGAACAGAAGTGTTTGTTCAACCTTTGGGCGTTCTCGAAGATGTCCTTGTCCAAGTCAATGAGCTGATTTTCCCAACGGACTTTTATGCGCTTGATATGGAGGATGAGACATCAAGAAGGGGAACCATCTTGATTTTGGGAAGACCATTCCTTATGACTGCCAGAACAAAGATCGATGTGCATGCAGGGACGCTCTCAATGGAATTTTGTGACACCTTGGTGCAGTTCAATATTTTTGAAGCTATGAAGCACCCCACCGAAGATCATTCCCTCTTTGGCATAGATTTGATTGATGAACTAGTTGAGGAGTATCTTTGACTAGACAGCAGCAGTGAAGACATTGAAAATTTTGCTGGAAGTACTGAATTGATCAGTTACCTAGGGTCCATAATAAAAGAGGCCAACTATGAAGAAGTACATAATCTTCCCAACTCCGAGGACGATAATAATGACATTGCTGACTTGGATTTTGAAGCTGAATTGCTCGAAGTATTAAACCAAGTTGGCAACCCTGAGAACTCGGAGTGTGCAAATAATGCAGAAGTCAAAGTTGCTGAGACCAAAGAGCCCTTCTCATCACAACTGGCAACAATACTTATGGCCGAAGTTGAGTCAGCCAAAAGAGGCCGAGACGAAGAAGAGTAAGAGCCAACTCGACCGAGCAGTTGAGAGACAAGCCGACATGCTTGCCGAGACCATCTTGGCCAAGGAAGACCAGAAGCAAGCAAGAGCTGACCTCACTGTTCCATCTGGATCCGACCCCAAGGCTGCACAAAGAGCTAAGTCTGACTCCAATCCGACAAGAACTAAGGATACTAGGAGGAGTCGGCCACAGCAGCCAAAGGCCTAAATCATGATGACACATCTGGTACCGAGTTCAAGCCAAGTCGGCCAGCCAAATCCGAAGTCATTAAATGACATATCTTCATCTCCACCACCACCCATGGAAGTGAAGCTATTGCCAAATCATCTGAAATATGCCTACTTGGATACTGAACAACAACTCCCTGTTATGATTGCCAATAACCTCCACTAGGAGCAAGAAGACAAGTTGCTGAATGTCCTAAGGCAGCACAAGAAGGCAATTGGGTGGAAACTATCTAACCTTCTTGGTATAAACCCCTCCATATGCATGCATAGAATTTTGATCGAGGAGGAAGCTAAGCCCATAAGGCAATAACAAAGAAGGCTGAATCCGACCATCCTGGACGTGCTCAAGAAAGATGTCATGAAACTCCTTGTCGTAAGAATCATCTACCCCATCTCGGATAGTCAATGGGTGAGCCCTATGCAGGTAGTGCCTAAAAAGTATAGGATGACTGTCATAAAAAACTAGTAAAATGAGTTGGTACCTATGCGAATTCAAAACAGCTACCGAGTCTGCATTGATTATAGAAGATTAAACCAGGAAACTCACAAAGATCACTTTCCCTTGCCTTTTATTGATCAAGTCCTAGAAAAACTATCAGGAAAATCCTATTACTGCTTCCTAGACGGTTTCTCTGGATACATGCAAATGCACATTGCACCTGAAGATCAACACAAGACCACCTTCACTTGCCCATTTGGTACCTTTGCGTACACTCGCATGTCATTTGGCCTGTGCAATGCTCCGAGCACATTCCAACGCTGTATGACAAGTATCTTCTCGGACCTGCTACAGGAGTGCATGGAGGTGTTCATGGATAACTTCACTGTTTATGCTGATTCATTTGACGCATGCCTGGAGAACCTATCCAAGGTGTTAACAAGATGCATTGACACAAATCTAGTGCTTAATTTTGAAAAATGCCATTTCATGGTGATTGAGGGAATTGTGTTGGGACATTTGGTATCCAACAGAGGCATAGAGGTTGATAAATCAAAGATTGACATCATCACCTCCCTTCCAACCCCTGCTTCTGTGCTGGAAGTTCGCTCGTTCTTAGGACATGCAGTATTCTATAGAAGATTTATCAAGAATTTTAGCAAGATTGCCCTACCGTTGTCCAAACTACTACAAAAGGATGTGGAATTCAAATTTGACCAGCCCTATATTGGAGCCTTTCAGGAGCTGAAGAACCTTCTCATATCCGTTCCTATTCTTCAAGCACCTAACTGGGAGCTGCCATTTGAGCTGATGTGCGATGCATCCAATTCGGCATTGGGAGCCGTCTTAGGCCAAAGAGTTGGAGTCGACAAGCCAGTGCATGTGATTGCTTATGCATTTCGAACAATGGACTCAGCCTAGTTAAACTACATAACAACTGAGAAGGAGCTAACATGTGTCTGATGAGTCATATTTTATGCACCTTACAAGGATCGATGATGGGTGTTTTAAAGATAAATAAGTATCTAAGAGATGGGTCTTAGCTGAGATTCATATTAAGGACCTAGAAATAGAGAAATCATAAATCTGTGCTAATTCGAGGATCTTAGCTAATAAAAGACTCATTCCTCTTTTCTTGCAGGATCAATGGAGATGATTTTCGCTCATCATAAGAAGGCTTAGCCGAGATGAAGTCGTCTCGGCCAAGCCAAGCTTCGCGACCCAGCAACCTAAAGAATAGCCCAATGAGGAGTGGTCCAATTGCGTGTCCACGTAGACAACCCAGATCAGATGCCACTTCATCTTCAAGGCCAGCTCAGCTGCCACTTCATCTTCAAGGCCAGCTCAGCTGCCATGTCACTTTTGGAGAAGCTTGTAGCACAAGCTACGCAAGGGTAGATTAGGCAATCCACTATGTAATTCTGTTACGAGTCGTTAGGAGTAGCTGGACACAGCTCGTGAATATATAGGAGAAGTTGTGCACTTTTTCAGCGTCTTTGGAATTCATATTTTCCACTCCCATTGTATGCATTCTCTTACTCTCATCTCCTACACTTATGGTGGTGCACGGTGCTATCATTGGTGCTTCTCTCGATTGAGGAAGTATAGGTCAGAAACTAAGAAGCCGAAGATCATCAAGGAGGACCGCTTGGATTACCAACGCACTCTAGTGGATCTGATCCACAGTGTTTTGGCTAGCAAAGGTGAACCATCGCCGTTCTTCCATGGCGATTGCTATAGAAGACAGAGTCATCGAATCCAGACCATGTGTTTGTATTTTATTTTGAATAATATAAGTGTTTTCTGATTTTTGATCTCTGTTACATTCCTGAACTCTAATTCACTATCTGTGTTGCGATTGCACAAGGTGATGTGAACAAAGTTAAGCTAAGTCGATCGGAATTGGTTTAACTAATTCAGTAGGTAATCAACTAGAGAACCTAATTGAGAACCTAAAATCAATTGTGGACTTAATCCATGCCAACTGATGAGGTAGCGATTGTGTAAATCCTTGGTATGGCAATGGATGAATGTTTGGCGATTGTCATAAGAAAATCAAAGGTTGATAAGGACTGTGGACTGAGTGAATGAACTAGAATGGACATGATTCTTGGACTGAACATTAACACAGTAGTAGCAGTAGCATTAGCAATAGTTTCGTTCAGCTGCATTCACATTTTAGTTTAGTTTCATTTTACTTAATCTATATCCAAACCCCATTGTTTCCTGCATTTAGTCTAAAACAAAGTCAGTCCAACTCTGTTGCGTCTGTCGTCTGCATTCTACACTTAAGATTTGCGTTACTGTAATTTTCACACAAACTTATAATTGAGCACACTGTGTCCTTGAGAGAATTCGACTTAGGGTTGACTATGCTATAGTTAGCTTTAGTCTATTTGATACACGTTTAGACGACTTAAAATATGAGTTATCAGTCTTATGATGAATTCTCCTTTATATAACTTGTCTACAGCTTTTGGGAAAATGTTTGAAGAGTTCAAAGATATTTTCCCAAAGGAGATGTGACATCGATTGCCCCCCATTAGAGGAATTGAGCACCTAATAGACTATGTGCCAAGTGCCTCATTTCCAAATCATCCTACATATAGGGAGAACCATAAAGAGTCAAAGTAGATCGAAAAACAAGTTATATAACTCTTAAATAAAGGGTTGGTAAAGGAAAGTATAAGCCATTATGCTATCCTAGTTATCCTTGTATCCAAAAAGGATGGCACATGGAGGATGTGTATAGACTGTAGACCTATTAATGTTATCACCACTAGATATAGACACCTCATCCCATGCATAGATGATTTGCTTGGTGAGTTCCATGGTGCTTGCGTGTTTTCTAAAATTGATTTAAGAAATGGATACTATCAAATACATATGAAGGAAGGGGATGAATGGAAAATTGCTCTTAAAATCAAAGTTGGACTTTATGAGTGGTTAGTTATGTCCTTTGGGCAAACAAATACCCCAAGTACCTATATGAGGCTCATGAATCATGTTATTAGAATTCTTAAAGGCAAGTGTGTGGTGGTATATTTTGATGATATTCTTGTCTATTCTAATTGTGTGGATGACCAATTATTGCATGTGAAAATGGTGCTTTTGTTGCTTGAAAAGGAATCCTTGTATGTTATATTAGAAAAATGCATATTTTGAACTAATGAGAAACTAAAGGCCATTCAAAGTTGGCTAGCATCTAAATCAATAGGGGATGTTAGAAGCTTTCATGGTTTACCTAGACTTACTGATAAGTCATATTTTATACACCTCACAAGGACCTAAGATGGGTACTTTTGAGATTATTTGGTGCTTAAGAATCGCGTCTTAGCTAAGATTCATATTATGGACCTAGAAATAGAGAAAGTATAAATTTGTCTAATTTGAGGGTCTTAGCTAATAAAAGATTTCATTCCTTTTTATAGGCCAAATTGATCTCAGCCCATCAAGAGAGTCTCGGTCCAGGAGAGCCGTCCCTGCCAGACCGACTCCTTCCCGAACAAACTGAGTCTATAGTCCAATGGCTCAAGAAGAGCAACCCAATCATGAGGCCTAGTGCAGGTGCATTCATCCCAGCTTCATCCAACTCAACTGCCACGTCACTCCTCTGGAAGAAACTTACAACGCAAGGAGAATCATTAGAAAGGTAGATTAGGCAATCCATGATTTGTAATTCTGTTAGGGAAGTTAATTAGGGATAGTGTGCAACATAAGATACCTAGCTCGTGTATATTTAAGGAACGTTGGGCACATTTTGATGTGTTGTTGAATTCATACCTAATTTCCATACTCATCTCGCTCCATCGTCTCACTCTCATCTCCATTCTCACGATGGTGCACGGTGATATCAGGGGTGTCTCTCTCAATTGAGGAGGCGCAGGTCAAGAATTGAGAGGCCGAAGGTTGTCAAAGGGGACTGATTAGCTTGCCAACGCACTCTGATGGACCTGATTGGTGAATCATCATCGTCCTTCCATGGCAATCATTGTGGAAGGCAGAACCATTGAATTCACACCTTGTGTTTGTACTCTATTTCTAATAATATGAGTAGTTTCAATTGCTAAACTCTTGATTATGAATCCTGCATTTTAATCTGCTTTACTGTGTCGCGATTGCACACCGTTAAGTAGACCAATGTTAGACTAGGCTGATCGGAACCAATTTAACAACTTTAGTAGGTAATCGATTAGAGAACCTAAAATCAACTCCAAGCTTAATCCCTGCCAACTGATGAGGTAGCGATTGTATAAATCCTCGGTATGACAATGAATGAATGTGTGGTGATTGTCATAAGACAAATCTCAGGTTGATTCGGAGGCATAATCTTGAGTGAAAGAAGTGGAACCGACTTGTTTATTAGGACTTAGCATTAATACAATAGTAGTAGTAGAGGTACCCTAGTTTAGATTGCATTTACTTTCTTACTTAGCTTATTTTCTATCTTTATTTCCTACGCAACCAAACCCCCCTATTTCCTGCATTTTAGTCCAAAACCGAGTCAGTCTGACTTTGTTGTGCCCAACTCTACGCTTAGCCGGGACTGTGTCGGATTCGTCTCTACCGAGACAGAATCGGATCAGTCTTTGCCAAGAGCAAGTTGGCATTCCACACTTGAGATTTTCTGCATTACTCTAGTTTTTACACTAAGTCATAATCAAGCGCACTGTCTCCTTGAGAGAATTCAACCTAGGGTTGACTACGCTATAGTTAGCTTTAGTTTATTTGATGCGTGTAAAGATGACTAAATATGAGCTTATCACTCACCAATGCCTTCATCTTAGCACTCCCAAACTTCAATAAATCTTTTGAACTTGACTGTGATGCTTTTAATGTGGAAGTAGGGGTTATGGTGCCTCGAGATGGACATCCAATTACCTTCTTCAGTGAGAAATTAAAAAATTCTCAAATAAAATACTCCACATATGATAAAGAGCTCTATGTGCTAGTTAGGGCCTTGCAAGTATGGAAATACTACTTGTTATCTGAGGAGTTTATAATCCATAGTGATCATGAGACCCACAAACATCTCAAAGGCCAAAACAAGTTAAATAAAAGACATGTCAAGTGGGTAGAGTTCCTTGAACAATTCCCCTATATCATCAAACATAAACAAGAAAAAGTCGATGTAGTGGTTGATGCCTTCTCTAAGAGGCACTCCTTGCTTTCCATGCTTAAAAATAAGCTTCTTGGTTTTAAGCACATTAAAGAGCTATACCTTGAGGATGAATACTACAAAGATACCTATAAACTTTGTGCTAATGCAATCAACGGAGGTTTCTAGAGGCATGATGGTTTCATCTTTAAGGATAAGAGATTATGCATGCCAAAAAGTTCCATTACAGAATTGTTGGTGAAAAAGGCACATGAAGGTGGCCCCATGGGGCACTTTGGGGAGTATAAGACCTATAAAACTTTACAATAGCACTTTTTTTGGGCCCACATGGAAAGAGATGTACATCACATATGCACTAGGTGCTTAGTTTGTCAGTCGGTCAAAGCTAAGGTCAACCTTTATGTATCTTACACACCTCTTCCTATACCTTCTATGCCTTGGGTAGATCTTTCCATGGATTTTGTTTTAGGTTTGCCTAGGTCTAAAAATGGTATGAATTCTATTTTTATGGTTGTAGATATGTTTTCTAAAATGGCCCATTTCATATCTTTTGATAAGGTAGATGATGCTTGTGTAGTGGCCAATCTTTTCTTTAAGGAAGTGGTTATACTACATGGTCTTCCTAAGGCCATTGTTTCTTATAGGGACTTCAAGTTTTTCAGTCACTTCTAGAGGATCCTTTAAAGTAAGCTTGGCACCAAGCTACTCTTTTCTACTACTTATCATCCTCAAATGGATGGACAAACTAAGGTGACTAATAGAACCTTATCCCAACATCTAAGGTGCTTTGTAGGTAAGAGTTTAAAATCTTGGAAAGAATAGCTATCACATGTAGAATTTTCTTATAATAGGGTAGTCAAACACTCCCCCTTTGAATTGGCTTATGGTTTTAACGTCTTAACCCCTTTGGATTTGTTGCGTTTGTCTAATATATCTACTATTCTTAATTGTGATATAATTTCTAAAGCTTAATTTGTTAAATATTTGCATGCTAAGGCTCATTCTCACATTGAGAAAAAGGTTGAGCAATATGCTAATAGGTCTAACAAGGGTAAAATACAATGTTTTTAGGAAGGTGACCTGGTTTAGGTTCACTTAAGGAAGGAGAGGTTGCCTAACTTAAAAAGTCTAAGCTATTCCTAATGGGAGATGGTCCTTTCAAGGTGATAGGAAAAATAAATGACAATGACTATATCTTGGATATGCATCAACCATATGAAGGCAATCATACTTTTCATGTATTTGATTTGTCTTCTTTTGTTTTGGAAGATCAAGGGCCAAATTTGAGAGAAAAATTTTTTCAAGAAGGTGAGCTTGATGAAATCCTAGCTAGCCTTGAAGAAGAACCTCAACCTAGTGAAAAGGACAAAGAGATCAAGGACAGTCAAGCACTTCAAGGTCTTATAACAAGAGGAAGATTGAAGAGAATACAAGGGGAAATGCTTTAGAAGATAGGAATGCTCATGAGCCTAGAAGGCTCAAGCTCAAGCCTAAGCCCAAGCCCAACCATATACTCTGTATGGGCTTGCACCTTGATTTCTTAAAGCATCTATAAATTCATTAGCACAGTTATTTTGTTTAAGTATTTTAGTTCTTTTCTAAAGCCTAAAGGCTAGTTTGGCATGCTACTTAACTAGTATAGCTTTAACTTGTTTGACTAGTTTAGATGCTTCCTTGCATGGATAAACATCTAATCCTTATAAGCAAACACCCCTAGTCCTATTAGGTCATCCAAACCGTGAGGGAACCAAAGCCTATATAAGGCACCCTCCACCATGTGTAAAAATAACTTTGAAGTAAATAAAATTTAGTTGCATTGTAACTTTGGGAGAATTCTCTCTATCTTGTCTTGTGCAAAAGACTTTCAATTCTTATCAAGCTTTCAAGAGGCTTATGGCGAACCTCACACACTTTTATCTTCCTCATTAACATGGGAAAGTGGAGAGCTGGGAGTTATTAAGTGGTATACTTGTGGTCATTTACTTAATTATTTTTATTCTACATAACTCATTATAAATTAAAGATAAAATTATCTTATCTGTAATAAGAAATTCTCAGTTATTGTTTTGTAACCTCAAGTTCTAATTAGTTGCAAAATTGTCACTATCAAAATCTCGTCATTGTAATGCTTTGTACTAATATTATGCTATGAATTCATAGGAATTGAGCTTCCAATGCTTCGGAATTTAGACTCTCTATGTTGCACTATCAACTATGGCATTGTTTCTTTTTGTTTTAGAATTAGATCTATGGTACCAAAATAAAAGTGTGTCGTTTTGTATTTCTTTCACAAAGTAATTTGAGTTTATGACAGTTTTTTATATATGTATAATTAATTTGTGAAACATTTTGTAATAATATGCGTTTGTCTTTCAAGGATTGTAAGATGTTAATTTTTTATTCGACTTATTTTTATTCCTTGAAAGACATAAAATCTTCATCTAAGTCTTTTGATTTGTAAAGTTTCCTTTCGTGTTTATTTTAATAATGTTTACGGTGAAAATAAGTGTTGGTCTAACCCAACCTCTAGTCAAATAGAAGGTGGGTTGATAAACTCAACAATAATCGCTAAGATAAACTCTAATATCAAATTAAAAATGTAATCCTACATAACCAACTTATAAGATGAGGATTACCCTCACTTATATACACTATTAAGGCTTTTTGACTTGCATATTTTCAACAAATAATTAGAATTTCAATAGTAGAAGAGTTTAGGTCCCTCAAATACTTGGGGATACTTTTTGTTTTTCTACTTCATTATTGATATAAGATATTACATGACAAGGCAGGGACAAAACCAAAAATTGTAGTGCTACTAAGCTGACATTGTTTGATTTGTACAAGCTGGTTTGCAAGGTGTAATAATCTTATTACATCTTGACGCGACCTAAATTACGTCGAGGGTGATTTAGAGAAGGTGAAGGAAAATTATTTTGTTTAATCTTGATGGATTGCAAATTGGAATTGGATTGGACATGGTGGAGGACTAATCGCAGTTTGGAAGGGCATTGAACCCACCCGCTTTCGGGGAATTCGGCATCAGCTCGACCAACTCGGGGGAGGTTGATCAAGCTGATCTAACTCGGCTTGGAGTCACCACCAGCACTTAATGGTACACTGGAAACCGGCGATAGATAAGGCAAGGTCGCCGGATAAAGAATCTGGGTAAGGAAGCTGGTTACACACGGGAATGACATATCATCCCATCCCCCTACCATCTGGTAGTTACCCTATGAACTGCATGCTACATAACCTTTACTGTTATGATGGATGATACAGGAAAGGATTTTCAATGTGTGGAATGTTTAACTTGACAATAGGCCTCTTGCTCCTACGTACCTCCCGACTTGGAGGAGTCAAAGTTAACATAGTTCTAGATGCGTGAAGTGAGTGTCAGAGTCAGACTTTCCACTAGGCGTCCTTCCCCTTGGATGTGATCAGTGCTGCTGGTGTAGGATGTGGACCTCAGTGCGGTGGGACTTTCCCTTAGGCGTCCACCAGGGTCTGAAATACGGAAACCAAACTTTCCCTGAGGCATTCAGCTCTCGCGATTTAAGTTCGAAGTTAAGACTATCCATTAGGCGTCCCACCCCGATGTTGGATCGAGTGTTCGTGACCATGCATGCTAGGTTGACTTGGATATGCATCCATCGACTTAGGGTCAAATGAAGTGTGCTGAGCATTAGGGTATGGGGGACGAGACCGACTAGGTTATAGGTCGAGGCGAGCTATGAGCTTGCCATCTGAACTGTGCTAGACTCAGCTCGAAATCGACAGGGGTTATGTACCCGTGATTTGAAGGGTTTAGATCGTGTGGACTCAGGGAGGGTTCAGATCATGTTGATAGGAGGGGAAGCCAAGACCGACTCGATTCCCATTACTAGCGAACTACATGTTCGCCATCTGAAGTATGTCTAGGAAGATTGCATATGACTTGAGTGGAGTTTTGGCCAAGAGACGTACCTGGTATCCAGAGAGCTGGTAGGTGCTTTCGCTTGCAGCTGATCTTTCCAGAACTTCAAGTTGCAATTCGCGCAGCAATTCTTCAACGATTTCGCTCTCTTTATCAATTCTTCAATTCTTGGCCCCGAGCTCTTTGCGCTAAGGCGTTTTATAGCCTTTGGGAGGGTGATGAGGGTGCGTATGATCTTGCCACATGGAGTTGCCCCAACCTTCCTAATCCAGTTTCATGTCATGTTATAATTGCAAGTCATACAAACACATGAAAATTGGAAACTGGTTATTATTATTCACTACTCGATTACAAAGGTGCCTCAAGGAGGCGAGAACAAGTCCTTGAGGCTATTGTATAAGCCCCAACAAAGCTCCAGGAACTGCATAATCTCAGGCGGCGTATTAAGTGGGTTGGTCATGCCTATGGTCACGCAAACTTTTGGGTACATCCATGAGTGCTTGTTGGTTAGCCATGCTAGCTTGACATATCTATCCTTCCAAAAGACAGTCTCCTCTCGAGTTTCTTATATTCTTTCCTTGGCATGCACCGCCATCTCTTTCAAGCCTTGGGTGGCCGCTTCTACTTGCATTTTTGCTTAGATGGTTCTTGCTCATTCTTTGACGAACTCGGCCAACGTCTTCCGTCTTTGGTTTTCCAAGTGCTTGCTTCGGAGTCGAGCTTTGCTGAACTCGTCTTCAAGAAGGCGGGTTTTTTCTCGAAGTTGGCTCAATTGGAGGCTAGTCTCTGCTTCCTTTTGTTGGGACTCGGCCAGGGCTGCCTTTAGCTCCTCCTTCTCGACCAGAGCTTGGTCCCGTTCTATTTCTCTTATGTATCTTTCCTGGCGTATTGCCCAGGACCAACTCTCTTTTTCCCAGCAAGCCTTCTTGTTTGCCCCCTGCCTACCTAGGTGCTCAGGACTATCGTTTGTTTTGCGTTTAGGGGGACTGTGCGGCGCTGCATGGCTTGAATGTGGTTCCCCATTCGCATTGAGTCGAGGATCTTCGAACGTCAAGCTGGCTTGCTCTAATCTGTTCTAGAGCTAGGCCTTGTAACTGGATGAGGCGCCACAACTCTAGGGTCCCCACTCAGGTCCCTTTTGGATAACACTCCTCTAGGCTTGTCGAACATTCTTGAGACATTCCTCATCTTGTGCTCCAAAGTAATGTATGATAAAAGGGGTAATAGCCTCCTCGGGCAGTGGTAAGGCCATAAGGTAGCCTGCCTGTTTGGGCACCAACTCTGAGTTGTAATTGATAGCCCCTTGGGTGCCCATTAGGGGAACATTAGGGAATCCTCCACATCTAGTAATCGTGTCATCCCTTTCATTCCACCATGGGTACCAGCGAATGGACTTCTCGGTGGCTTTGTCCAAGTGCTTTATCCATTCGGCTTTGTACATCGTCCTCACCCAACTCCAATGGTAGTCTTCTATTGGGCAAGTCGTTCTACCCTTACTATGGAATAGGTGTGCCACGAGCCATAGGTACAGTAGGGTCGTACAACATCTTAGTCCTTTCCCATTTCTTTCATAGCAATAATTTAGGGAGTAGTAGGTGTTAGCTAGTATCGCTATCACAGGGTTCTCCCCTTTGTTCCTCCTGGCACGGAATGCGTCTATGGCCACCAGGTCTATATGGTCTTCTATATAAGGGAAGAGAACTAAGCCATATATTAAGAGTCCGAATACATCCATGAAGGCCTCCCAATCACCCTGCCGATGTAGTTGACCGAATCTACCTTCTAGGTTGGCCCGTGGGATGCTTTCTAAACCATTCCGACTTTTCTTTTCCTTTTTGATTTTCGACTTGGACGTCCTCAGCAACTTGGCAACAATGGGCCAGGAAGGGTACTGCCTATTGAATAGGTAAGGCAGGGATCTCGCTGAGGGCATGCCAAGGATCATTTTGTACTCCTCCAGTGTTGGCGCCAACTGGAAATCCTTAAAAGTGAAGCACCCGAGGGGTGAGTCATAATACTGAGTAAAGGCCGATAGAGCGTCTGGTTGCACTTTGATTTCGAGCAGGCTCAAGAGATTGCCATACTTCCCTTTGAAGGTCCTACGCCATTGCCCCTTTAGGTAACTTCCCTGTTGTCTTGATGATACTAGGTCAGGGGTCTAAGTGTGGAGGAGGTGGAGTTTCCGAATCCCAAAACCAGTTTCTATAGCCATGTGTCTGAAAATTCTCGTGATTAGGTATCCTTATGTAATGCATGTTGTAGGACCTCAATACTGTCCGGCTCAAAGAAATAACCCGGTAGAAGGGAGAATCCTAAGAGTGGGCCTATCTGGCCAGTAGCCCAGGCAACACGGAGTCGAGACAGGAAGAGCAAAGTCGGATCGAACCCATTTAGAAAAGAGGAGAGGCTCGAAGATCACCTAACTGGGTTGATACCAGCAACCTTGCAGGGCCTAGACCAAACCGGATATGGAAGCCCCAGTTCAGCACTGAAGGAACCAGCCACCTCAGCAGAAAGGACGCCATGTCGCCATGCTCAAAGATCCTGAACCGTGAGATTTTCCAAGTGGGAAAAACCTCTAATGAAACCACGTCAGGAAGGCAAAGGACCCACTGTTCCTAACAGAATGAAAATCCTCACCACTCACAGAAAGCAAATGTGCCAGGTCAGCCACTACCCACGAGAAGTGCCATGTATCTAGGAGAAAACGTGCCACGATTGGGCGCAGCGCATAGAGAGTATCAACCTAAAGATTGCCAAGGCTAACGAGTTGAATCGCTAGGCTGGGGTAGCACCACGTGGTGAAATCAGGCGCGCCCTCACCCCTCCTGAAGGCTATAAAAGCCCTCAGAGCGAAGAACTCGGGGTTGAGAATTGAGGAATATAGTACCCTGAGTGATTTTGCTAGAGAATCTTTGTGCGAGTGACTCAAAGGCATCCCAAACGGATTTTCGACCGTGAGTATGAACACCTATTACCCCTCTGGATACCAGGTAAGTTTCTCGGCCAAACCATATTCATAACACCTAGGAAGCATGTCCTTCCACCCTAGAGTCCATTACATTTCAGATGGTAAGCAAGTCGTCTTAAGTTTGTCATAGAGTCCAGCACATTGTCATCCAAAACTCATTACACTTCAGATGGCAGGCGGGCCATCTTAGTATCAAACAGAGTCACAAACTAATGGCGGGCGCATAGCTAGCCTTGAGTAGGATCGATTCGGCTTCAGTCCTTCGTCCCATAATGCACTTCACCCATGTTTGAGTCACTGAACATATGTCCAAGTTATCCTAGCTCACTCACGAACACACCATTGTATCGTGGTGGAGCCTAGTGGATAGTCCCCCACATCGAACCCCAAATCTGTGTGAGTTGAATGCCTAGCGGAAAGTTCAAATTCCGTGGTTGACGCTTGAGGGAAGGTCCCTCCACACCGAGTCTAATAGTACATTTCCACTTGAGAGAAGGACACCTAAAGGAAAGTCCGACTCCTCACCCGTTTCACCTCAAGAACTACGTGAACTTTGATCTCTCCCGGCTAGGAGGGGTACATAAGAGCGAGAGACACCCTCTTGTCCAGTTCTGCATCCCCAACATTCCCACTCTATCTTAGGTCCTCGTAAACCAAATAAAAATGGAAATAATAAAGGTTGTGCTAACTCATGCAAGTCGTAGGGTAACTACAAGATGGTAGGCGGATTGGATGATATGTCACACCCATGCGTAACTGATCCCTTTCCCGGATCTTTGTTCGTGCACTTGCCTTATCCATCTCGATTCCCGACGTACCATTAAACGTTGGTGGCGACTCCATAACCAAGTTAGTTCGGGCTCAGTCAATCCTCCGGATTGGCTGAGGCAGTACCGACTTCGTCTCGCGGGTCAGGGACTCAAATCTAGCTCTTCAGCAATTTCTACTTTGTATCTTAGTCATTTCTTCTAGACGCGTTCATAAAGTATATTTTTTTCCCATTTAAATCATCGACGATGCGATTTAGGTCACGTCACATGTCATGTTTTCTCTCCATTTTATTCCCTATGTATGGGTGCATGTACCGTGCTTTTGACTTCTTCAGAGGCATTTGAGCATGGAGAGTCGATTCTATAGCAGATGAGAATGGTGACTGTCACTGATGCGGCACGAAGGGGTCCCTGTTCTCCTATGGGTGGTTGTGGCCACTCCTAAGGGTTCTAGGGTAATTACAGGATCCTTCCATGGCTTTAATCACACACCTCACCTTTGGTCACCAAACCTTAGGACCTTTTTCGGGTACCTTCCACAGACAGGAATGAATCCCAAAGTGTGAACGTCCCCTGAAAGATCACGCTCTGGCTGGGCTATCGTGACCAACTGTCTAGAGATAAACTCCAAGAGGGAGGTCACTACACACCCGTCACTCTCCTATCACACAGGCCCAGGAATAGGACCCTCTCAAAATTTGGTTTGGTGGCAAGTGCTAGTAACTTTTATTCCCCGCCCCTTTTTCCCTAGTGAAGTCGTTATTTGACGCGACCTAAATCGCATAGGGGGCAATTTAAAGAAGGTGAAGGAAAATTATTTTTGTTTAATCTTGATGGATTGCAAATTGGAATTGGAATGGACATGGTGGAGGATTGATCACAATTTGGAAGGGCACCCAACCCACCCGCTTTCGAGGAATCCAGCACACTGAACCGACATCAGCTCGACCAACCCGGGGAGGGCTAGTCAAAGCTGATCCAACTCGGGTTGGAGTCACCACCAACGTTTAATGGTACACTGGAAACTGGGGACGGATAAGGCAAGGTTGTGATAAGAGCATTTTTACTCGTATTATGTTTATCAAATAAACTAAAGCTAACTATAGCATAGCCAATCCTAGGTCGAATTTTCTCAAGAACACAGTGTGCTCAATTGTGATTTTATGTGAAAACTGAAGTAAAATTGAAACTCTCGACTGTAGAGTGCCGACTCACTCTCGACAGAGACTAGTCCGATATGGACTTGGCAAAGACTTATCCGACACGGTCTCGGCTAAGTGCAGACGGATGCTACAGTGTCGGACTGACTCTGTCTCAGACTGAAAAGCAAGAAACAAGGGGATTTGGAATGCAAGTAAGTAAAATGCAATTAAGCTAAGATGCGAATGCAGCTGAACTAACTACTCTACTATTACTACTACTACTACTGTGTTCATGTTTAGTCCAATAATCAAGGTCCTTCTGGTTCATTCACTCAGACCATAGTCCTTATCAACCTTTAATGTTCTTATGAGGATCGCCAAATATTCGTCCATTGCCATACCGAGGATTTACACAATCGCTACCTCATCAGTTGGCAGGGATTAAGTCTAGAGTTGATTTTAGGTTCTCAATTAGGTTCTCTAGTTGATTACCTACTGTATTAGTTAAACCAGTTCCGATCAGCTTAGCTTAACATTGTTCACATTACTTTGTGCAATCGTGATGCAGCAAGTGAATTAGAGTTTAGGAATGCAACAGAGATCAAAAATCATAAAATACTTATATTATTGGAAACAAAATACAAACACAGGGCCTGGATTCGGTGACTCCATCTTCCACGACGATCGCCATGGTCAACGGTAATGGTCCACCTTCGCCAGCTAGGACGCTGAGGATCAGGTCCACCAGAGTGCGTTGGTAATCCAATCAGTCCTCTCTAGCAACCTTCGGCCTCTCAGTTCCTAACCTGCTCTTCCTTAATCGATAGAAGCACCAATGATAGCACCGTGCACCACCGTAAGCGTAAAAGATGAGAGCGAGAGAATGGAGATAATGGAAATGGGAAAATATGAATTCCAAAGGCACCTAAAAAGTGCACAGCTCCTTCTATATATACAAGAGCTGTGACCTGCTACTCCTAACGATTCCTAACAGAATTACAAATTAGATTCCTAATCTACCCTTGCATCCAGGAGTGACGTGGTAGCTGGGCTGGAGCTGAGATGGCCTCTGTGTTGGATCACTGATGTGGATGACGCAATTGGGTCGCTCCTTATTAGGATGCTGGACCTTGAGTCGGCCGGCTTAGAAGGAGTCGGCTAGACTGAGAAGCCTGGTCTGGCCGAGATGGAGTTGGTTTGGCCGGGATGACTTCATCTCGATTGAGACTTCTTATGCTGGGCCGAGATCATCCAGATTTATCCTGCAAAATGGAATGAGTCTTTTATTAGCTAAACCGTGTAAATTAGCACAGATTTGCATTTTCTCTATTTTTGGGTTCATAATATGAATCTTAGCTAATACTCAATTCTTAGGCACCAAATGATCTCTAAAACACTCATCTTAGGGTCCTGTAAGGTGTATAAAATATGACTCATCAGACCCCCACACTTACACTTTTGCACTCCTAGGCAAAATAAGAGTTCAAACACAAGGGAGATTTTTAAAATAGAGAAAGAATTTTCAATTGACTTCCTTAAGTTCAGCCAATATAGATTCGACATTCATTCACCCCAGGATTTCAGATGTTCAAGCAATCTGTGAAAACTACTTTTCCCACACCTAAGGACTTTAAATGACTTGCAAACAACAAAGGATGACCGAGAGTGACAAAGTTCTCTCTTAGGAAAATATTCTCTCAGCCTCTCAAGTGTTTGGGCTTGTATATACACTCAACATCATCTCATGTAACTGGTATTACCAAACCTTGACTGGTCTCTCCTTCCACACCTTCAAAAGGGCTTCATTCTTGGCTTGTATCGTGGTCTAGGTCAAAAGGTGGGGTATAGGATGGTTAAGTGAGTTTTCCAACCATAGGGAAGAGAGGAGCAATGGGGAGTAGTCTCGCCAGCATGGAGAGTATCCTCCAAGGTACTGTAAGTCCACTTCGAAACTGTTCTAGCTCTCTTCTTTTCTTTCCCTTTTCTAATTTTCTTTTCTTCTTTTTCTCACTTTTCTTTCGCAGCTTCGTGCTGTGTTTTTGTTACAGCTTATGACTTTTGGCTACTTCTTTATTTTCCTGTACTTGCTTCTTTCCTTCTTTTCTTTCTCGACCCTTTTTAAGTACACAATTCTTGCTTCATCCCCTGGTGTCTCCCCCCCACGCTTGATCGTGACCTACTCCCAAAACAATTCCAAAGCTCCTCTATCCCCTAGGGTTGAGATCAATCATGGTTTTACCAGCCTTGGCTTGTAATGAGCTATTAGGAAAGAATGGTCATTCAGGCTCAAAGAGGGTAAACAAGAGATAAATTTTACAAGTTAGGTCAATTTGGCTCACGACTTATTAGAAACATGGCCTAAATCATCTCATTCCTACATGTGAAACCACATATATCTAGAGAGTCAAGGAAAAATCCAGAATACACAGTTAGCATGGATGAAAAAATCACACAAGAAAGAGAGAATGGCAAGGTCCCAAGCCATCATATATACACAAGGCTCAAAAATCCTCACTGGTTAATTACTGTGTCACTAATGGTCTATCTTTTCTGTTTTTTGATCACCTATTACCTAAGGATGCAAGAATTTCTTTCCCTGTCAAACTTTAAAAAATCTGTCTTCCAGGACTTTTAATTGCTTCCTACTGACTCATCCAATACTTAAGGAAATAATCTCAAATTCACTTTTTCAAAACATTTTCTCAGCAATCCAATATCAGAATTCTGCTGGGAGGAAAGCAAAAGCAAAATTCCAACGAAAATTGAAATTGGCTGGGCCGAGATGAAGTCGGTCCGAATCTGTCCGAGATGTTGTCGGAGTTGGTATGGACTCGACTCAGAGCCTTTATTTAAAACAAAGGGAAATGGAAATGAAAATGGAAAAGAACGAAAAGGAAGGAAAGGAAACAAAACTAAAACTAACCAAACACAAGAGATGGTAACGACAAAAATAACAAACAAAAACAAAAAGAAGAACTAAACATGAAAGGGCTAGTATGGACTCCATCCTCCCCCCCACACTTCAATTTTGCATTATCCTCAATGCATGCCAACAAGAATATCGAGGGGTTATGAGGCTTGGCTCAAGAGGCACCATGGAAGGATTCATCTTCAAGGATAGTGAATGTAGTGAAGTGGCTTTAGCTGATCTCGACGTCAGTTGGCCGACTTGGTCTGGCTTCAGTACTTGATAGACCGAGTCGGTCTCGGTCTATTGCCAACTCAAAATGTCCGAATTGGACCTAGCCTCAGTGTTCTTTCTAGAGTCACCTTTGGCCCATGTTTTTTTTTTCAAAATCAGAACGACAAATTTCTTTCTTAGGGTGGAAAGAATGTGCAAAATCTAATATCTAGCATTTTCGCTCTGCTTTTGTTGGCAGTAGCTTGGGGAAGCTTTCTCTTCATCCATCCCGCCAGGTTCAATATGATGTCTTTTGGTGATTCTTGGAACAGAAAGCTTAACAGTGGATGTTTAACCAAGTAGCCACATGAGCTTCTTGGTTTCTTCAAAACTTGGAATAGTTCTTTCTATTGCTCAACCTAGACCTGATTGATCATGAATACCAAACTTGTATTTCCAACATCTCTGGTGAGTTTTGGACTCGGCTGTCGAGATTGGATTTGGCTTGTCGAGTATAGAGTCAGCTGGTTCAGAATCCTCCCGATTGTCCACGTTTAGAATTGGGAATTAGGCATATTCTCGACATCTATCCGGTTTTGGCATTGATCACGAAAAGCAGACTTGACTTCCCTTTCCACGCTTGAGTCAAATATGGATGGTACTCACTTGCGAATTCTATTGTCGGAGATGGAGTCGGACTTGGCACGTGTCTCTTTGCGCGAGTCGGTTTTGTCTCGTCCTGGCTTTAGTTGGCTGACTCGGCCTAGATTTAGCACTTGGCTTGCCGAGTCGATCTCAGCCTTTATCGGATCTCAACAGTTGGGAATCGGCTTATTCTCGGCCAACTTAACCATAGAATCAGCATCCTTGGCCCTATTAGCAAAATCAATGTCAGCATATCCAGAATCAGCAATCTTAGCATCAGCATACTTGGGATCAGCAATGTCGGCATCAGCACTTGTAGGATCAACTATCTTGACCCCAATATCTTGATCTGAAATCTATACAAGGGACTCGGCACCCGATGTCATGCCAGTAAGATTGATGACATTATCTGCAGAATTTGCAATCTCAACCACAATAGCCGGATCAGAAATAGTTGGCACACAATTGTCAATCTTAGCCATCGCAATAGAGTCAGCAACAACAAATGTGGAGTCGGCAAGGCTCGGCACAGTGGTCGAATTCTCTGAATCAGGATTTCTAGAAAATCCACATTTGGACGGATTGTGGTAGCTTCTTGCCATTCCACCTGGTTGTGTCACTCATATCTTCTTCCTGCGGATTAGGGATGGTGTGAGACAGTCGACATCCAAATCTCTCAAAATGTAGCTGGTTCACGGTGGCAGTTAATTCGGTGATTTGTTTTTGCAAATCCTGTAGCTCTTGCAGTGTAGTGCACATATCTTCTTGGAAGTCCATATTGCTTATGGGTATGTGGTTGGTCCAGTTCCTCAAGGAACTCTCCCTTTGTGGGAACTGTATGTTGTTCATGACCCTTTGCTGCGGTCTAAATGGAAGTGGTGGTTCTTGTAGAATGGGACAATCATCAGTTGGATGTCCTATAGAGCCACACATACCACATCCATCTATGTTTCTTTCAAAGTGCTGATTGGCAGCAACAGTTATCGCATTCATTCCTCTAAATGCAGTAGATCCCCTCATGTCAAACTGCTGAGTGTTACCTACAAAGTCATGTAACTCAGGCAACATAGTTGTTAGCTCAAATGGATAATGCTCGTATGACTGGGCTCGTTCCCATTCGAGATATCGAGGACACCACGGTTGATACATCATGGTATCAATGTGCAACTTATTCCCTTCTCTATTGGAGCCAGGAGCAGAATTATCAAGATCAGAAGAATTAGGAACAATACTAGTATCAGAATGCACAAGTGATATTAACAGGATTAAAAATAAAAAAGAAAAACAAAAAGACAACAGTATCAGGAAAATAATAAAAAAAAAACAGAAAGGTAACAGACTTAAAACAGAAAAGGATCAAGAGAATAGCAGAATCAAAAACAGAAAAATAGAAAAATGACAAATACAGAGACAGAAAAATAGAAAGAAAAAAATTAGAAATAGAAAAATAAACGGAAAAAGAAATAAAGGTGCAGAAATAATGAAAAATAACAGAACAATTGTAAGCTAGTCAGAATGTTACTAAAAAAAATTGATGCATAAAAAGAAAACAAAAATCATACAGAGAAATTGTAGAATCAAATATGTAGAAAAATCAAAATAAGTTATACAGAAGAAGTTAGATTCAATTATTAGAAAACAAAAAACAGGTAGCTTATCAGAAAACAAAATCAATCATGCAGAAAGTTAGAGAATGTTAATGCAGAAAAGTATATATGGTTAATGATGTAGAGATGGTTTTTTTTTTATAGCGGTGAAACTCACGTGACAGAATTTTAACACACACTCAGCATGCTATATTATTCCAGGATCCAAATCAAAATAAACAGACTTACTTTAGACTCTATGACTTTACTGACACAACACTCCAAAGGCTTGGGATTCGGCTTACTTAGGTTTGGCACACAAAGACACAAAAGAACTTGTGTCCCCAACAACGTCAATTTGATAAGAGCGTTTTTAGTCGTATTTCGTTTATCAAATAAACTAAAGCTAACTATAGCATAGTCAACCCTAGGTCGAATTTTCTCAAGGACAAAGTGTGCTCAATTGTGATTTTATGTGAAAACCGAAGTAAAATTGAAACTCTCGAGTGTAGAGTGCTGACTCGCTCTCGGCAGAGACTGGTCCGATATGGACTCGGCAATGCCTTATCCAACACGGTCTCGTCTAACTGTAGACGGATGCTACAACATCGGACTGACTTTGTCTCATACTGAAAAGCAAGAAACAAGGGGATTTGGAATGCGAGTAAGTAAAATGCAATTAAGCTAAGATGCGAATGCAGCTGAAATAACTACTCTACTATTACTACTACTACTGTGTTCATGTTTAGTCCAATAATCAAGGTCCTTCTGGTTCATTCACTCAGACCATAGTCCTTATCAACCTTTAATGTTCTTATGACGATTGCCAAATATTCGTCCATTGCCATACCGAGGATTTACACAATCGCTACCTCATTAGTTGGCAGGGATTAAGTCCAGAGTTGATTTTAGGTTCTCAATTAGGTTCTCTAGTTGATTACCTACTGTATTAGTTAAACCAGTTCTGATCGGGTTAGCTTAACATTGTTCACATTACTTTGTGCAATCGCGACGCAGCAAGTGAATTAGAGTTTAGGAATGCAACAGAGATCAGAAATCATAAAATACTTATATTATTGGAAACAAAATACAAACATAGGGCCTGGATTCGGTGACTCCATCTTCCACGACGATCGCCATGGTCGACGACGATGGTCCACCTCTACTAGCTAGGACGTTGAGGATGAGGACCACCAGAATGCGTTGGTAATCCAATCGGTCCCCTCTAGCAACCTTCGACCTCTCAGTTCCTAACCTACACATCCTCAATCGAGAGAAGCACCAATGATAGCACCGTGCACCACCGTAAGTGTATAAGATGAGAGCGAGAGAATGGAGAGAATGGAAATGGGAAAATATGAATTCCAGAAGCACCTGAAAAGTGCACAACTCCTCCTATATATACAAGAGGTATGACCTGCTACTCCTAACGATTCCTAATAGAATTACAAATTGGATTCCTCATCTGCCCTTGTCTCCAGGAGTGACATGGCAGCTGGGCTAGAGTTGAGATGGCCTTTATGTTGGATTCCTCATCTACCCTTGTCTCCTTGTTTGGCTGCTGGACCATTAAGTCGGCCAGCCGAGAAGGAGTTGGCTGGACCGAGAAGCCTGGCTTGGCCGAGATGGAGTGTATGCTGGGCCGAGATCATCTAGATCTATCCTGCAAAATGGAATGAGTCTTTTATTAGCTAAACCCTATAAATTAGCACAGGTTTGCATTTTCTCTATTTTTGGGTTCATAATGTGAATCTTAGCTAATACTCAATGCTTAGGCACCAAATGATCTCTAAAACACTCATTTTATGGTTCTGTAAGGTGTATAAAATATGACTCATCAGGTCGCAGGACAGATAATCCAAATAAGGAGTCAGTTACGCATGGGAATGACATATCATCCCATCCGCCTACCGTCTGGTAGTTATCTTATGAACTGCATGCTACATAACCTTTACTATTATGATGGATGATACAGGGAAGGGTTTTCAATGTGTGGATTGTTTAACTTGACAACAGTAGGCCTCTTACTCCTACGTACCTCCCGACTTGGAGGAGTCAAAGTTAACGTAGTTCTGGATGCGTGAAGTGAGTGTTAGAGTCGGAATTTCCACTAGGCATCCTTCCCCTTGGACGTGATCAGTGCTGGTGGTGCAGGATGTGGATCTCAGTGCGTTGGGACTTTCCCTTAGGCGTCCACTGGGGTCTAAAATACGGGAACCAAATTTTTCGTTAGGTGTTTAGCTCTCGCGATTTAAGTTCGAAGTTAGGACTATCCACTAGGCATCCTGCCACGATGTTGGATCGAGTGTTTGTGAGCATGCATGCTAGGTTGACTTGGATATGCATCCATCGACTTGGGGTCAAATGAAGTGTGCTGAGCGTTAGGGTCTGGGAGCCTAGACCGACTCGGTTTTAGGTCGAGGCGAGCTATGAGTCTGCCATCTAAAGTGTGCTAGACTATGCTCAATATCGAGACAAGTTATGTACCCGCGATTTGAAGGGTTCAAATCGTGTGGACTCATGGATCCAGTGATTGAACTTGACAGGAGGGGAAGCCGAAACCGACTCGATTCTCGTCAGTGGTGAACTACATGTTCGCCATCTGAAGTATGTCTAGGAAAATTGCTTATGGCTTGAGTGGAGTTTTTGGCCAAGAGACTTACTTGGTATCCAAAGAGTTGGTTGGTGCTTTCAAGACCACTTTCTTATGAAGTTAAGATTGAAGGTATCCTATCCAATCTCATGCATAAAGACCTTGTACCATTATTGGATGCATGTCTCAATGATATATTACATGAAGAACAATGCCTTCTTACACAATCCCTTGTTGAAGAGTAGAAATCAACTACTATTCTTGTGGCATATCTAGCACAAGGAAAGTCAATACACCATGACTTAAGTGTTGTTCAATGATTTTGTTGCAAGTAATTTGGACACTATGCTTCATGCTAGTCAAAAAATTTCTACAACTACTACATAAAGGATCAACATATTATCAAGGAGTACCAAATAAGGCCACCAAGACGAAGTGCAACAACTTTTATAACTTTAGTTGATTCTTCTATTCCTAGTAGTTTTTCCAATCCAACACCCATCCAACAAAATGCTCCTACTAATGTTCTAACTTTGACCTCTAAAATAGTTCAACAAATGATCATTTCAGCATTCTCTACTTTAGGATTCTCAAGTAAATCCTCTTCACCATGGTACTTCGATTCTGGGCTTTCCAACCATGTGACCAGCAATGCTCAATTCCTTACTAATATAAAAAATATTTTGGAAATTTCAAGATCCATACTGCTAATGGTAATCAATTGCCTATCACTACAACTATCGATATTTCTTCATCTCTAACCAATGTTTTGGTCTCTCCTAGTTTCATGGGTAATCTTGTTTCTGTTGATCAATTAGTCGACAATGATTGTTGAGTCTAATTCTTATAGTCTGACTGTCTTGTGCACGATTAACATTCAAGGAGGATAATCATGAGGGGCCTAAAGTTGGACATCTTTTTCCTATCCATTTCATGTTGTCTCCAAGTGTTTAGTTTCTTGTTTTCTCCAGTTGTTGTTGTTGTTATTGTTGTTGTTGTCTCCAATTAGTAGTAGAAACTAATATGAAAAAACTTTTTACAAATTAACTTATACTTAAATTAATTTTAACCTACGAATAAATTCATTTTAAATCTTTTTTTTTTAATTTTTACATGTGCATAGTAGAAGTTTATAAAAACAAAAAGGCACATTGAATGTTAATATCATAAGATGAGAATTTGTATAAATAAAGTAGGAGAGAGGGAAAGACAGGTGGGGCAACCGTGCACTTCAATAATGAAACTAATACACTATTGTTTACCTATATTCATAAATTAGTAGAAGGACAAAGTTAGTTAGTGGACAACATTAACAAGCGATTAAAATAATGTATATTAAAATTAACAATGTGAAGTTGATTATTTTACAATCAGCATGGGTTATTAAAAATGGCCGCCCAGACTCAGTACGTATTCCATGTAGGTTAGCATATTGGGTTTAATTTTTACAATACAACCAACATGGGCAGATAGAACTATAATGGTATAATCTCATTTACAGATTAGCCAAATCACAAGATTCCCAACTTGCTCAAGGATGACAAGAAATGAAATAAAATAAAATAAAAAGAAAGCTTAACTTGCTAACAAAATGTAAAACAAAGATGAATAATTTTTTGGTATTTTTCTTAATAAATATGGGTAGCACTTCATCTCTATTCCATTTATGGATCTCTACTTCATTCTATTTATTTTAATTTCCATTTTTTAAGTTTTTGTCGTCCAGGTTGTGACATCTTCGTTTTCTGGTGAGAATTGCGGCGTCATATGAGAATTTCAATTTCTACCATTCACGAGAAGACAAAATATTATTATTATTGATAACTTAATTTAGGCCTGAATGGACAATGAAAGGGGTGGATTATGTAGAGCTTTTAGCATAGGAGTGATACAGTAGAAGGTAGAATTCCTTAAACATTTACGCATGGCAAAATAAGTTATTATTACATTTCACTTTTAGTAATATTTATTATAAAAATATTACGAATACTTCTTTTATTAACATTTTTTATATTTTTAATATTTATTAAATATAAATCTTACTAATAACATTTTGCAACATAACTCTAATTCAACATTTGTTAAAATGTTACTAGATAACATTTTTTATATTTAACATTTTTTAAATAATACTAAAAGTCATATATGTTGTAATGAGCTGACGTAGCAAATAGTGGTACATCGACCTATGATACTATATGGGGAAATTGTTTTGGAGTCATTCACTTCCAGAATCACCATTTTCCTTTTATATTGTGACTCCTTATACTTAGGGCATGATTAATGCATTGCTTTAAACTCTTTCATGTACAATATGAAATCATTAAGACTTACAAGTATTTTCTTATACTCCATACTCATTAGACACGTTATCTTCTTCGTCTCATAATTACAATTTGGTAATGTGTTACCTTTTGGAAGCATATCTTTTAACAACTCAATGTATTCAGTAAAACTTTTATCTAACTACCCATATCTAGTCTTTAGATTGACAAATGTTAACATCATTGACAACCTTATGAAATTAGAGCACCCTATTTATAGAGCCTTTTCTACACCACTACACAAACTGTGATACGTAGTTGCTTCCTGAAAAGACTCTTGTTTTATATCACTGATTATATCTTCTAGTTGATCATCCATATATAAATCAACTTCCTCTCTTAGGAACACACTTAGGATGTTTAACAACTCACCGTATCATGTCCATGTTGTACAACTCTTGGAAAACCCATCACAAAGAAGATGTTCTCGTATTTCCTCAACTTCTAATCTTTTCTCATTTAGATAGTTAACACATGGACAATTCAACCTTTCAGTACTATCAGAATGATTCTTTTAGCAAAATTGAGAAACGATATAACTCCATTCTGATGCTCATCACTTGTGCATGTACTATTGATCCAACTACAATCCATAATTACGCTTTGTAATACACATAAACATATATCATGCATATTAATCTCACTTTTTCACATAAGGTGTAGTCATATCTTATTCGAGAAGACATTTTCCTATACTTCATTAGTACATGTTAACTTTCAAATTTAAAATTTGACAATTTTGGCAACATTTTGCATTGATCTTTAGAATGCACGAAATGAAAGTGGTGATATCAAATTCCCATAAACAATATATACAAGGAGAAAAACATAAAATGCACTAAATTGAAATTTTATCAAATTATCTATTTGAGACTTAATGTGACACTCTTTACCCGATGATCTATTTACTAACATTTAGTCAATTAATAAAGAAAGATTAAATATGAATTTTGAAACACCATACTACTTATTAGTAATAGCTGAAAACTTGTATTATGAATATCTTAAAATCAAGATAAAAGATCCACATGTCTATAACTAATATCCATTGAAATCTCAATATAAAAGCTGCTAGTCATAAATCCTACTAGCATTCCAAATGCCAATCCTACTACTCAAGTATAGAAAACATGAAAAGTAATAAAATCAAAGCAACATGTTCAACCCCAATGTCATAATCCTATCAAAGCTGACAAAACCCAACAAAAGCAACATAGAAGAAGGCAACATAGAAGCGTCACTCGTCCTATACCAGCTTGTATTCATTTTAAATGGTGGTCAGCCCAACAAAACAATACAAGACAATACAAAAGGAGTGAGAATATATCTCACTACTATTAGGGCAACCTCGGCAAGGCCAGGTAGCATAACACGATAACAAACATAGTTCATCACAAACATTCACAATAAATATTATACACATGCTATGATAGTATGCATCCTGTACACTATTCCATATGCATGAGATACCAACTTTACTAAAAAAGTAGGCTAGCGGCAACATTACTAGACTCCTCCTCTAGAGTTAGTCATATCACACTAGCATGATATCCTCTAGTAGTACATCAAGATCTACTATGCTTATACTATGTGCCTCAACTCATAGGATTAAGCAATGTCATTAGGGTTTCTATACTAAGTAGGATCAAACCTTACTACTTGGCTTATGTATACTTTCTCATACACCAGTTTCATTACATGATGAATGTCACACAATTTGTATTTTCATTAATTTCTCTTTAAACTAGGCTAATAAGTACCATGCTTGCCCATTGCAGGCTAGATACCTTATCTCACAATCCACTTAGTAAGCACCATCCTTGTCCATACATAGGTCTAGGTCGCTCACCTAATAAAGGTCATTTGAGTTCATTTCTAACCAACTTTTTTCTTAGGAAGTTCGTTTGATGACCACTCATCTTTACTCATTTTCTCATATCATTTCTCGTGCTCATCTTTTAATGCAATGAGAATATATCTCAATCTAGTCACATCACAACTCAAAAGCATAACATACACAAGCTATTGATGCTATTTAGTTAACATTTTAGGGTAAGCGTACCCTATCGTGGTAGTAATAAAGACATGAGTCCAAATATCATACCTAAGGGACTAGTATGTCAATTTCCAAAAAATGTTGGTGTAGATTAGACAATCAAAGTTAGAAAAGATTTGGGTAAAATAATTAAAGAAAAAACAAGAAAATGATAAAGAAAATTATTTTTAGTTCTTTTGGGGATTAAGGGTTTTAGTTTTGTTATGCTTTTCCCTCTTGACCTCAATTTATGCAACTCTCTTACCTCACCTTCGTCTGTTACTAATTATACTTCTTAATGCTACTAGGGGGCTTAGTCCAACACCCGTAATATTCTTTACCTTAAGATCACTCTTATTTGGTCATTTAGAAACACATACTTTAGTAAGCTAGAGGTCTATAAAGCCACTATTGTTAGTTGAATCAAAAGCTTAGGGAAAAGGTTGGTCATGCAGTTCCTTTAAACCCAACTATCCTATAATTCCACCAACTAGTTAAGGTACAGTTGTCTCTAACTAGTTGATTACCATATAAGAAAGACTTGTTTATAAAGTATGCAATAGGATAATCCATGCAATGAAGATAAGTAGAAAATTGTAATCAAAAAGAGTAATCAAGAGTTCCAAGCATAACTATACCATAACCCTTAATAGTAAACCTAGCTACCCATAAACATGATGGAAAGATAGGCATACATAATTTAAAAAAGAAAACTAGAACCCATAGAAGCTTGGGGTTTCGCTCCTTTGTTTTATGTCGTGCTTTCTGCCTTATCTTTAGGTTCAAGAAGTCTCGAGGGCCAAGGGAGTATGAAAGATGGAGTGGAATAACATGTGTTAGGAGTGCCAGGAGTGAGTTCTACAACCTTCAACTCTTTATATTGTGCAAAGTGGGTCTCTCTAGGGGCTTGCACGGGTGATGAGATAAAATAAAATAAAAGATAAAGATAAAATAAAATAAGAGACAAGGATAAAATAAAATAAGATAAAAGATAAAGATAAAATAAAATAAAATAAAAGATAAAGATAAAATAAAATAAAAGATAAAAATAAAAATAAAATAAAGATAAAGCAGAACAACTATGTTGATCTTTTGCTACTTCATCTTTTTTTGGGTTAAAAGTCCTTATTTTTATTACATTTTTCTCTTTTCTTGTTTATGGGCTTATGTTCCATTAATATCAAGAAAAAAGGTGAATTATGCATTGTATTTGTAAAGAATATTCAGAATTTTACCTAAAAATATATAGCATTATTGTACAAACAACCTATCAAAGCACATATCTCTTAGGCTCACACGTAAAGGGACCAAGTTACTAAGTTTAGCTCTTACTTAGTGAACACTCAAGATAGAGGGTACACACATCACACGCCCTCGGATCATGAATCAAGCCTAGCATGTAGGAAATTCCAAGAAACCAAGAAGATGCAAGAACCGTGAAAACTAGTAAGGAAGAAAGGGAAAAGATGGAGAAGAAAGGAATGGATTCTCGCCATTAATTCAAAAAGGATCTAGATAAGAGTAGTGGGATTTGCCATGAGCACCATGGATCCTTGATGAGAATAGAGGTTTCATGGTCACTCCAAGAATATAGAAAAAGCTCTCACAAGTGCAAAACACCTTGTATTTCACAAGTGAAAAATGACAAAAGTTTTTTTTTAGCATAAGTTCAAAAGGGCCTTTCATAGCCTTGACTAATGGCTAGATTAAGCTCTAATAATCATGCTTAAGGCCCCACAAAAAGGCCCAAACAACATGTCCCAAAACGGAAGCCATCCTAGCATAGTCTTAGCAACCAAAAAATAGGTTATTTTAGAGACCGAATTAGAGATGGATTGACTAGGTAGATTATGGCGTCTGAAAAGGACCTTGGCTCAAGGCTATCTTATCCTATATGAAATATACTGAAAATACAAGAAAAGTATAAGGAAATAGAGTTTTTCCAACCCTATACATTGCCTACAAGACAGTTGGACAAAGGGTACAAAGTATGACCTTCTTGGTCTTCTCCTTGATCCTTGAGGGTGCCCAAATTATGTTGTACTTCCTCTTGGATCCTCTTAAGCCTTCCTCTAGTGATAGGTCCTTCAAGTGCATGGCTTGGCCCTTCCATATATGTTTCATCCTCTCCTTCTTGAAGATAATTCGCCCTCAAATTTAGTACTTGAGTACTTACAAGAACAAAGACAAGGATGTGTCATATGTTATGATTAGAGAACAAGGACTTACCCATACAAAACCTAAATTCATGTTCCTCCTTCACAAGAAATTTCTAAATGGAGCTCATTGGCATACACAATCTCTTCCTTTTAAATTAAAAACCATCATGCTTATAATAATCACGAAATGTAGCATGGACACACATGGCAAAAGGTTCTCTAAAATTAATGTCCTTCTCATATAATTCCCTAATGCAATCAAGACCAAGCATTTTAGTTTCAATCATAGCAAACAAAGTATGTCTTCTTGAGAGTGCATAAGCTACAACATTTAATTTGCCTTATTTATGCTTAATCACGTAAGGAAATTGCTTTAACAATTCTATCCATTTAGCATGCCTTTTATTTAACTTTCCTTACCCCCTCAAATGCTTAAGGGCTACATGATGACTATGGATCACAAACTCCTTAGGCAATAGGTAATGTTGCCATGTTTGCAAAGCCCTCACTAGAGCATACAACTCTCGGTCATAAGTGGAATACTTTAGGTGAGCATCCTTTAGTTTTTCACTAAAGTAAGCAATTGGGTGCCCTTCTTGGAGGAGCACAGCCCCTATCCTAACACTAGATGCATCTCATTCTAATTTAAAAGATTTTGAAAAGTTTAGCAATGCAAGAATTGGGATTTGATTGAGTCTTTCCTTCAACAGTTGGAAAGCTCTCTCTTGAGCCTCCTCCCACTTAAAACTAACACTTTTTTAACAATTTCATTTGAAAGATTTGCAGGTGTACTAAAGTTCTTTACAAATCTTTTGTAAAAACTTTCAAGCCCATGAAAGCTCCTTACTTTCCCAACAATTTTTGGTGTTGGCCAATACTAGATAGCCTTCACCTTTTCTCTATCAACTTTGACTCCATGGGAGCCAACTACAAAACCAAGGAAGATAACCTCGTTAATACAAAATATGTTCTCAAGATTAGCAAATAAGGTTTCCTTTCTCATGATCTCAAGTACACTCCTAATATGCAAGAGATGGTCATTCAAACAAGTAGAGTAAATCAATATGTCATCAAAATAAATAACCACACACTTGCTTATCAAGCTTCTTAAGAAATGATTCATTAACCTCATAAATGTGCTAGATGCATTAGTCAAACCAAAGGATATAACTAGCCATTCATAAAGCCCAAATTTTATCTTAAAACTTGTTTTCCATTCACCTCTCTCCCTTACCCTTATCTAATGGTACCCACTTTTAAATCAATCTTAGAAAACATTTAAGAACAATGTAAATCACCAAGTAAGTCATCCAAATAAGGAATGGGATTCCTATATCTAACAGTAATGTTAATAATATGCCTGCAATTAGTACACATTGTCCAAGTGTCATCTTTCTTGGGCACAAGGATCACAAGCATGGCACATGGGCTCATGCTTTCTTTTACCAATCTTCTTTCTATCAATTTTCCCACTTGCTTTTGTATCTCCTTTCTTTATTCAAGTTCATCCTATACGCGGCCTTGTTAGGCAGCGTTTCTCCAAAAGACAGGTCAATATGGTGTTCGATACCCCTTAAGGGTGGCAACTCAAGGGGTATGTGTTCATAGAACACGTCCTTGAACTCTCTCGGCAAATCTTTCATGCCTGTAGACAAAGAAATCAAAGAAGAAGAAGAAGCATGCAATAACATGTTAGTAGGCATAGCATATAAAAGTTCCCTCTTGGTTAAGAGGACCTTTTCACCTCCATAGGGACAATTAGTAGAGATTCCTTCCTTTTTTTTCCTCTTTATTGCTTTTACCACTCTTAGTTGGCTCCTCTTTTTCCCACATTTTTCACACTCTTGCTTTTCTCACTTTTTTCTCTTTTTTTCTTTAGTTTCTCTCTTCTCAACCTCCCTCTCTTTCTTTTCTCTTTTCTCTCATTTTATTTTGATCTTCCTGAACCTCTCTTGGAGGCAAAGGTTTGATAACTACCTTTTGTCCCATATGTACAAATGTGAACCTATTTGTTACTCCATCATGATTCACCTTCTTGTCAAACTGCCATTGCCTACCTAATAATAGGTGTGTGGCCTCCATTGGCACAACATCATAGAATACTTTATCCTTATACCTTTCTAAGGTAAAGGCCACTTCAACCGGCCTGTTCACAACTAATTCTCCATGCTCACTGATGAGTCATAAGTTATACATCTTTTAGACACCTAAGAAGGAGGTTTGCAAGACTATTATGTGATTAAGGATGGACTATTAGCTAAGATTCAGTTTATGAGCTCGAATATAGAGAAAATACAAATCTGTGCTAATTCAGACTTCTTAGCTAATAAAAGTATCACTCCTTCTTCCTGCAGGTCAAGCCCGAAGTTGACCAAGGTCAACAGAAGTGTCTCAGCCGAGATGAAGTCGTCCCGACCAGACCGACTCAATCTCGGCCAAGCAAGAGTCGTCTCGGCCGGCCCGTTGGCTTGCAGCCCAGCAGCCCAGAAGAGAGTGGCCCAAATGTATTGACCACGTCAGCTATCCAGCTTGGAGGCCACATCAATGCTAATTCATCTGCCATGTCACTCCTAGGAAATCTGCCATGTCACGAGAAAAGATCTGCATAGGGGTAGAATCGAACATTCACTGTAATTCTGTTAGGATTCGTTAGGATTAGCTAATCATAGCTTGTGTATATATAGGAGGAGCTGTGCACTGTTTAGTGGTCTTTTGAATTCACTTTAATTCCACACTCACTATATACATTTTCTCGCTCCTGCTCTCTCCATTTTTCACGATGGTGCACGGCGCTGCATTGGTGCTTCTCTCGATTAAGGAAGTGCAGGTCTAAGACTGGGAAGCTGGACGTTTACTGGAGGGGACCGATCAGACTACTGACGCACTCTGGTGGAACTGATCCTCAGCGCTTAGGCTAACGGAGGTGAACCACCACCATCAACCTTGGCGATCGTTGAGGAAGATGGAACCATCCGAACTCAGGACCACTGTATTTGTACTCTGTTTCTGTTAATTGATTTCGTTCTGCATTTCATATCTCTGTTCTCTTCCTCTACTTTAATTCACGTTGAATCCGCGATTGCAATTTAACTGTGAACAATGTTAAGCTAAGCCGATTGGAACTGGTTTAACTAATTCAGTAGGTAACCATTTGACGATTGTTAATAGGGAACCTAAAATCAGCTCTGAACTTAATCCCTGTCAACTGATGAGGTAACGATTGCATAAATCCTCGGTATGACAATGGACGAACCTTTGGCGATTGCCATATGACTACCCAAGGCTGATATGGACTATGAACTGGAGATTGGAACCTGGACTGGACTTAATTAATGGAACTGAATCTGAATACAGTTATACAATAATAATAGATAAGTAGTAATAGTAGTATACATTCACTGCATTCATAGTCTTAGTTTATTTTCTGCTTACTTGCATTCAAAAACCCCCGTTTACTGCTTTTCTTTACTGTTTCTGGTTGAGACAGAGGTAGTCCCCCTCTGTAGCGTCTGTCTGCACTCAGCCGAGACCAAGCCGGCTAGTCTTTGCCGAGACCATCTCTGCTCAGTCTCTGCCGAGTACGACTCGGCTAGTGCTGAGAAGAGTCAACACTCCACATCTCAGATTCTGCATTGTTTAAACTTGACACTAAACCACAATTGAGCACACTGTGTCCTTGAGAAGAAATGACCTAGGGTTGACTATGCTATAGTTAGCTTTAGTATCTGATAAAGTGTTTGAAACGACACACGAAAAAGGCTTTATCAAATTGGCGCCGTTGCCGGGGACACAAGTTCTTTTGTGTAAATGTGTGCCAAGCTAAATAAGGTCGAATCCCGAGTCTGTGAAGTGTAAGTCAGTCTTGAGTATTTTGAATTTGTCTATGTTTTTCTGTTGTTTCTGGATCCTGAATAAAAAGCATGCCCTATATCAATAATTTTTCTGTGTAAAACCATTTTGTAGTACTTAGAGGTAGCATTTTGTTTGCATACATTACTGCATCTTTCTTTTCTGCATAATCTGCATGATGCATGACTAGGAGTAGTACTGATCCATTGACTGTTTTTGACCCAGAAATAGAGTTAACCTTACGTAGATTACGAAAAATTAGGAACACGGTAGTAAATAGTAGTGCTGAGATAGAATCTGTAGCTAATTCTAACCAGCTTTGTACTGATAATCTTGTGCCTAGTTCTAACGTTTTTGCAGAATCAGGACGAATGGAGAATAACGATAGGACGTTGAAGGAGTTAGCTACTCCAGACGTGGTGTATCAACCCTGGTGCATCCAATATCCACAACTGGAGCCAGCTCAAACATATGAGTTGAAATCTGGTCTTATACACCTGTTGCCCAAATTTCACGGTCTTGCAGGAGAAGACCCTCACAAGCACCTTAAAGAATTCCATGTGGTCTGCTCTACCATGAGGCCGCAGGGGATATCGGAGGACTATATCAAGATGAAAGCATTCCCATTCTCCCTGGATGGGGCAGCAAAGGATTGGCTGTATCTTCAGCCAGCTCTTTTCAACACCTGGGGAGACATGAAGCGTGCATTCCTGGAGAAGTTCTTTCCGGCATCCAGAACAGCGACCATCAGAAAAGAGATATGTGGGATAAGGCAGCATACAGGTGAAATATTACATGAATATTGGGAGAGGTTTAATAAACTCTGTGCCACCTGTCCACATCATCAGATCAGCGAACAGCTACTGATCCAATATTTCTATGAAGGACTATCTCTAATGGACAGGAGTATGATAGATGCAGCTAGTGGTGGAGCTTTGATGGACAAGACACCAGCAGCAGCAAGGCACCTGATTTCCAACATGGCTGGTAATACACAACAGTTCGGAATCAGAGGGCCGAGTCAATCCCGGATGGTGAATGAAATCGGTGCAGCTTCCAATCAGAGGCTGGAGAATCAGCTGACCGAGTTGACATCATTGGTGAGACAGCTTGCTATTGGACAACACCAACCCGCCATGGCAGCAAAATTATGTGGCATATGTACTTCCGCGGAGCACCCCACTGATATGTGCCCCACTCTCCAAGAAACCGAGTCGGAATACCAGCCAGAAAATGTTGGAGCCATAGGTGGATTTCAAAGACGGAAGCAGCAGTATCAGAATCGGGCGTTTGATAACCAGCAGCATGGGAGACAACCATTTCGGCCAGGACCGAATCAAGGGCCATATGCAACCCAACAATTCGGATCCGCACCGAACACTTATCAGCGGCAAGCAGGTTATCAACAACCGACTCAGCAATACCCAGCACCACCTTTTCAGCAACAACAACAACAGCAGAGAGTGCCTACTCAAGGCAACTCTCCATCTCTGGAGGACCTAATGAAGCAACTTGCAACCAATAATCTGGAGTTCCAGCAATCTGTGAGCTCCAGCAACATGCAGTTTCAGGAAAATATGACAGCCACCATCCAAGACCTCAAAACGCAAATTGGTCAGCTAGCTAACACAGTGAACCAACTTCAGTCGGCAGGATCTAGCAATCCCCCCTCTCAAAGCATTCCAAATCCGAAAGGTAACGCCAGTGTAGTCATTCTCCGAAGTGGAAAAGAACTACCTCAACCTACACTGCAGCAGATGCCGAGATCATTAGAAGCCGACTCAGAGCATAATGCCGACCTACAGTCTCGGCCAGAAAAAGCTGTTCCGTTGCCATTTCCATCCCGGCCCACTTCAGCAAGAAAGCTAGAGTCGGATGACGAGTTGCTGAAGATGTTTCGTAAGGTGGAAATCAACATTCCACTCCTTGATGCCATCAAGCAAGTTCCCAAGTACGCAAAGTTCCTTAAGGAACTCTGTGTGCACAAGCGGAAGAAGATAAAAGGAAGTGTGGAAGTTGGAGGTGTGGTGTCGGCCTTAACTAAGAACGAAACTTCCACCACAGGGACAGCAACACTGCCAAAGAAATGCAAAGATCCTGGAATCTTTTCTGTTCCATGCACCATTGGTGAATGCACTTTTGCCGATGCCATGCTGGATTTGGGAGCCTCAATCAATGTCATGCCGGCATCAATCTACAGGTCCCTGAATTTCAGAGATTTAGAACCCACAGGGATGACCATTCAACTTGCTAACAGGAGTATTGTCCAGCCCCTGGGTGTTCTTGAGGATGTTCTCGTCCAAGTTAATGAGCTAATTTTTCCAGCTGACTTTTATGTTCTTGACATGGAGGATGAGACAGCCGGAAAAGAATCAACTTTAATTCTGGGAAGACCATTCTTGATGACGGCACGAACAAAGATTGATGTATACTCTGGGACTCTCTCAATGGAATTCGGTGACACTCTGGTGCAATTCAATATTTTCGAAGCTATGAAGCACCCCACCGAAGACCATTCCCTCTTTGGCATTGACCTTATTGAAGAACTGGTTGAAGAATATCTTCAACTAGACAGCTGCAGTGGAAGCATGGAAGATTTTGCTGAAGTTACTGATATTATCAATTGCTTAGGAATCTATGAAGAAGCCGACAGTAAAGAAGTACATACCCTCTCCAGCTCCGAGGACGAATATGATGACATCGCTGACTTGGAATTCAAAGCCGAATTATTCAAAACAATGAACCAAGCATGCAATCAGACAAACCCGGAGTGCTCAGAAAGTGAAGAGGCTGAAGTTGCCGGAACTAACCAATACTTATTTGCACAGTTGGCAACAATCTTTTCAGCCGCAATGAAATCGAAGTCGAGGAGAAGGCCGAGTCAATGAAGGAGCCATAGTCAACTCGGCCAAAGAAACCAAGGCCGACAAGCCCACCGAGATCATTTCGGCCAAAGTAGACTCAACTCACACTGTGGAAAACACTGATGTTCCATCCAGATCCGACTCAGAAGGACAACTCGAAGCCAAGGCCGACTCCACTCCCACGTTAACTGAGCCCATGAAGTCAAGCCGGCCGAAGCAATCACAGGCCGAAATCATGTCGGCACACCTGGTGCCGAATCAAGACCAAGTCGGCCAGTCGGATCCAAATTCAGATATTGACAAATCTCCATTGCCACCACCACCCATAGAATTAAAACCATTGCCGAATCACTTAAAATACGCCTACTTGGACATAGAACAGCAACTCCCGGTTATTATTGCTAGCAATCTCAACCAAGAGCACGAAGAAAAGTTGTTGGAGGTCCTAAGGCAGCATAAGAAGGCAATAGGGTGGAAACTTTCTGACCTTCCTGGTATAAACCCCTCCATCTGCATGCATAGAATATTAATGGAGGAGGAGATCAAGCCCATAAGGCAGCAGCAAAGAAGACTGAATCCAACACTCCTGGACGTGGTTAAGAAAGAAGTTACAAAGCTCCTTGCAGCAGGGATCATCTACCCCATTTCAGATAGCCAATGGGTGAGCCCTGTGCAAGTGGTGCCAAAGAAGTCCGGACTGACTGTCACGAAAAACCAGCAGAATGAGCTGGTACCAACAAGGATTCAGAACAACTGGCGAGTGTGCATTGATTATAGAAGATTAAACCAAGCAACTCGCAGGGATCACTTCCCTCTGCCTTTCATTGATCAAATGCTTGAAAAATTGGCAGGGAGATCCCATTACTGTTTTCTTGATGGATTCTCAGGCTACATGCAGATACATATTGCACCTGAAGATCAGCATAAGACGACCTTTACCTGCCCATTTGGTACCTTTGCGTATACACGCATGCCATTCGGCTTGTGCAATGCGCCGAGTACATTCCAACGTTGCATGATGAGTATCTTCTCGGACTTGCTACAGGACTGCATGGAGGTCTTCATGGATGATTTTACCGTATATGCTGACTCATTTGATGCATGCCTGAATAATCTGTCAAGGGTGTTGAAAAGATGCATTGACACAAACCTCGTGCTCAATTTTGAAAAATGTCACTTCATGGTGACTGAAGGAATAGTATTGGGTCATCTGGTATCCAATAGAGGCATCGAAGTAGATAAAGCCAAGATAGACATCATATCTTCCTTCCAAACCCCTGTTCGTGAGGGAGGTTCGCTCATTTTAGGACACGCAGGCTTCTACAGAAGATTCATAAAAAAAATTCAGCAAACTTGCCTTGCCTCTGTCCAAGCTGCTACAGAAGGACGTGGAATTCAACTTTGATCAACACTGTATCGAAGCATTTCAGGAGTTGAAGACCAGACTCACGTCCGCTCCCATTCTGCAAGCACCAAACTGGGACCTGCCATTCGAATTAATGTGTGATGCATCCAACTCGGCATTAGGAGCTGTTCTCGGCCAAAGAGCCGAGTCGGCCTCCGGTGCGGGTAATTGCTTATGCATCACGAACTATGGACTCGGCCCAGCGGAATTACACAACAACCGAGAAGGAACTATTGGCAATTGTGTTTGCCCTGGACAAGTTCCGCCCATACCTTCTCGGCACTAGAATAATTGTGTTCTTTGATCATGCAGCCTTGAGATACTTGTTGAAGAAGCCGGATGCCAAGCCGAGACTGATTCGGTGGATGCTTCTCCTTCAAGAATTCAACATTGAAATCAGAGATAAAAGAGGTGCGGAGAACTGAGCAGACCACCTAAGCAGAATCCAAAAAGAAAGTGAACCGATGCCTATCCGAGATGAATTTCCAGATGAGCACCTTACGCACATAAAAACGTCTTCACCATGGTTTGCCGACATTTGTAATTTTGTGGCAACATCTCAGTTCCCACCAGAGGCATCTCGGCTGTACAAGGATAAAATCCGAAGCGATGCCAAGTACTACATTTGGGATGACCCCTACCTTTGGAGACTGTGCTGTGACAAAGTCATCCAGCAGTGCATTCTGAAGCCGAGTTCAATTCGGTCCTCCAGTTACGCCACTCGGCACTGGAGGCGGCCATTATGGATCCCTCGGACTGCCAGGAAAGTGCTAGACTGTGGTCTCTACTGGCCAACCATCTTGAGAGACGCGCATGAATTCGTCTCCACCTGCAAGAACTGCCAAAAAAGCAGGAATGGCCATGAACAGAAGGCATGAAATGCCCCAACAACCCATCAATTCTGTGAAATCTTTGATGTTTGGGGAATAGATTTCATGGGACCATTCCCAGTCTCCAATGGCTATTCATACATTCTGCTGGCCGTAGATTATGTATCAAGGTGGGTAGAAGCCATTGCCACCAGAACCAACGATGCTCGAGTAGTAGCGGACTTCTGAAGTCCAACATCTTCGGTTGCCGGTTCGGTGTGCCAAAAGCAATCATAAGTGACCAAGGCAGTCACTTCTGTAACAGAGCTATGGCTTCCCTTCTTCAAAAATATGGAGTAGCACACAGAATTGCTACTGCCTACCACACGCAAACCAATGGCCAAGCAGAAGTGTTCAACAAGGAAATCAAGAAAACACTGCAAAAGATGACCAATCCCAGCAGGAAGGACTGGAGCCGCCTCCTTGAGGATGCTCTCTGGGCACATAGAACCGCATACCCGGACACCTTTAGGGATGTCTCCCCTACAGGATTGTTTTCGGCAAAGCCTGTCACCTTCTGTGGAACTAGAACACAGAGCATACTGGGCTGTTAAGCAGTGCAATCTGGCCTATGACCAAGCAGGGGAGCAGAGAAAATTTCAGCTACAAGAGCTAGATGAACTCCGCTTGGGAAGCATATGAAAACTCCGGGATCTACAAGCAGAAAATCAAGCGATTCCATGACCAGCAGATCACGAGAAAAAGAATTCCGAGTTGGCCAGAAAGTCCTCCTGTTTAACTCACGCCTTAAACTCATTGCAGGTAAATTACGTTCGAGATGGGATGGGCCTTTTGTTATCACTAATGTATTTCCCCATGGTACAGTACAGCTAAAAGACGAACACAACAACAGCACCTTCCAGGTCAATGGGCACCAAATTAAGCCATTCCATGAAGGCCCAATGTCAATCATTCCGGAAATGGAGGACATATAATTGATGGAACCAACAGCTCCAGATGACCCTCCCTTGCATTGAGTACGATGCAAATTTTAAGTGTGGGGGTGGGGGATGATCCAAGAATTCCAATTTTCTCTTTTCATTCCCTTCATCTTGAACTCTTCCAGTTCTAATTCTCTGTTAGTTTTAAGTCTGCTAGTTTAAACTACGTGATTTGCGTATTTCATTTTTTCTGGTTTTTCAATCTCTCGTTTTTCAAAATTTTTCCTCCTGAACCAGAATTCCAAGTGGATTATCAATAACAAGAATGTCATGAAAAGAGTTTTGAATTGGTTTCTGAAAGTTTGAATAAAGGCAGTGAAAGCATATCTGCAACTTTGACAAGAGAATTCTCTAGCTCAAGAGAATGAAACTTTTGTGTTCTAGGCAGTAATCGACTGAAAAATTGAAAAGAAAAACCTTGAGTCAGAACTGATATAACCTGTGTGAGATTTTGAGCCTTATAAATATGGATGGCTCGCATCTTGCCATTCTCTTCTTGTTCTTTAGTGTAATTTTTGCATTCATGACAACTGTATATTCTGCATTTTGCCTCAACTCTCTGGATACAACTGTTTTCACATACAGGAATGACATGATCTAGGCCATGTTTCTTATGAGCCCTAAGCCAAATAAAGCCTACCTGAACAAATGTATCTGTTGTTTCCCCATTTGAGCCTAACTAACCATTTTTTTGACAGCTCACTACAAGCCAAGGCCAGAAAAACCATGAATTAACCTCACCCCATGGGAGCAGAGGAGCTTTGGAATTGTTTTTGGGAGTAAGTCATGATCAAGTGTGGGGAACTCCAGGAAGCAAAAACGTTGTTCAACACTCTCCCAAGCTCAAAAGAGCAATAAAGGAATAAAAAGCGAGCGAAAAAAGAAAGAAAAAGAAAAGTGAAAAGCAGCAGCTGAAAATCTGAGCTGAAGCAAATAAAGAAAGAAAAGCAGCTGCATAAATGTATTGTATAAGAAAAAGAAAAGAAAATGAGCTGGTGGCAGCAAGAAGGAGAAATTGGCAGCATAAACTTACTCCCCATTGCTCCTCTCTCCCTAAAGGGTCCTGAAACCAGTTTTTCCCATATATTATCCACCCCATGACCCAGCCTCGCTACAAGCCAAAAAGAAGTCCTAGTGATCATAACTGTGCGTGTTTTTGCAGGTGTAAGAAGAGAGCTTTGTCAAAGTGTGGCAATTTCAGTCCCATGAATGTTGAGTGTAAATACAAGCCCAAGCACGAGAGAAATGAGGGAATGAATTGCCCAAAAGCTCTGTCACTCTTGGTTATCTTTTCCTGTTTGCAGGTCATTAATTTGCCTAGAGCGTAGAAGGAGTAATTTCATATTGATAGAGCATCTCAAGCTCAGAGTGAATGAGTGCCGACTCTGTCTCGGTCGAATAGAAGAAAGCCAAATGAAAAATTCTTTCTATCTTTAAAAATTTCCCCTTGTTGATTTTCATTCTATTTTGCCCAGGAGTGCAAAAGGGTAAGTGTGGGGGTGTGATGAGTCACAAGTTATACATCTTTTAAACACCTAAGAAGGAGGTTTGCAAGACTATTATGTGATTAAGGATGGACTATTAGCTAAGATTCAGTTTATGAGCTCGAATATAGAGAAAATACAAATCTGTGCTAATTCAGACTTCTTAGCTAATAAAAGTATCACTCCTTCTTCCTGCAGGTCAAGCCGAGTTGACCAAGGTCAACAGAAGTGTCTCAGCCGAGATGAAGTCGTCCCGACCAGACCGACTCAATCTCGGCCAAGCAAGAGTCGTCTCGGCCGGCCCGTTGGCTTGCAGCCCAGCAGCCCAGAAGAGAGTGGCCCAAATGTATTGACCACGTCAGCTATCCAGCTTGGAGGCCACATCAATGCTAATTCATCTGCCAAGTCACTCCTAGGAAATCTGCCATGTCACGAGAAAAGATCTGCATAGGGGTAGAATCGAACATTCACTGTAATTCTGTTAGGATTCGTTAGGATTAGCTAATCATAGCTTGTGTATATATAGGAGGAGCTGTGCACTGTTTAGTGGTCTTTTGAATTCACTTTAATTCCACACTCACTATATACATTTTCTCGCTCCTGCTCTCTCCATTTTTCACGGTGGTGCACGGCGCTGCATTGGTGCTTCTCTCGATTAAGGAAGTGCAGGTCTAAGACTGGGAAGCTGGACGTTTACCGGAGGGGACCGATCAGACTACTGACGCACTCTGGTGGAACTGATCCTCAGCGCTTAGGCTAACGGAGGTGAACCACCACCATCAACCTTGGCGATCGTTGAGGAAGATGGAACCATCCGAACTCAGGACCACTGTATTTGTACTCTGTTTCTGTTAATTGATTTCGTTCTGCATTTCATATCTCTGTTCTCTTCCTCTACTTTAATTCACGTTGAATCATGATTGCAATTTAACTGTGAACAATGTTAAGCTAAGCCGATTGGAACTGGTTTAACTAATTCAGTAGGTAACCATTTGACGATTGTTAATAGGGAACCTAAAATCAGCTCTGAACTTAATCCCTGTCAACTGATGAGGTAGCGATTGCATAAATCCTCAGTATGACAATGGACGAACCTTTGGCGATTGCCATATGACTACCCAAGGCTGATATGGACTATGAACTGGAGATTGGAACCTGGACTGGACTTAATTAATGGAACTGAATCTGAATACAGTTATACAATAATAATAGATAAGTAGTAATAGTAGTATACATTCACTGCATTCATAGTCTTAGTTTATTTTCTGCTTACTTGCATTCAAAAAACCCCAGTTCATTGCTTTTCTTTACTGTTTTGGTTGAGACAGAGGTAGTCCCCCTCTGTAGCGTCTGTCTGCACTCAGCCGAGACCAAGCCGGCTAGTCTCTGCCGAGACCATCTCTGCTCAGTCTCTGCCGAGTACGACTCGGCTAGTGTTGAGAAGAGTCAACACTCCACATCTCAGATTCTGCATTGTTTAAACTTGACACTAAACCACAATTGAGCACATTGTGTCCTTGAGAAGAAATGACCTAGGGTTGACTATGCTATAGTTAGCTTTAGTATCTGATAAAGTGTTTGAAACGACACACGAAAAAGGCTTTATCACTCACTAAGCCACTAAAAAGCCTATATGGTTTTAGATGTACAAGAGTAGGTAACGCTAACTTCATCACAAGTTTCTCACTAGCCATATTCTCACAACTTCCTCCATCAATAATTATGGAACACAAATTACCCAAGATTAGAAACCTAGAATGGAAAATATTCTTCCTATGTATCTCAACTTCATCTCCCATCTGGCTACCCATCAACCTCCTAACCATTAATAAATCTCCCTCAAAGTGGGAATCATTACTATGACTCTCAAACTTACTAAAGGTAGATATCTCTCAATGTGAGTTATCACTCACCACCTCTCCATAATCTTTCACAATCATGACTCCTATTAGGACACTAAGAAGCTACATGGCCTTTAACAAGGCACTTAAAACATTTAATGTTGCTTGTCCTAGGGTCATTAGGTGAAGGTGTAACAATTGTCTCCTTTGGGCCTTGGAAGGGCTCATTCCCCTTCTTATGACTCCTCTCACTTCTAACTTTCTCCTTCTCCTTGTCTCCTCCCCTTCAACTACTAGAGCCAACTATGGACCTCCTAAGTGCAGTCCTCTTCCTAAATTGCATCACTACCTTCATGGCTTGATGCATCAAATCTTTTAGAGTGCCATAATTCTACAACTCTACCATATCTTGGATCTCCCTATTTAACCCATAAAGAAATCTAGCCATAATGGCCTCCTCACTCTCCATAACTTGGGCTATCAATATGTCCATCTTCATCTCCTTGTAGTACTCCTCCAAACTCTTGGACCTCTGGTATAATCTTTGGAGCTTATTATGTAAGTCCCTTGCATATGTAGGTGGAACAAATCTCTTTCTCATTAATCTCTTTAGATCATACAAACTCTCACAAGGCTCAACTACATCTCTCCTCATATCATCCAACATAGTCCATCAAATCAAGGCATAGACCACAAAAGCTAAGGTTACCAACTTCACCCCTTTTTTGCCTTGTATATCAAAACTAGTCACCACTTGCTCAACAATGAGCTCCCAATCAATATAAAACTCAGGCTTACAATTCCATAAGAATAGAGGTATCTTACATTTTCTCATGTCTAATTCATCTCTCCTATCACACCTCTCACATCTTTCCTCCTACCTATTCCTCTCATGTCTTTCACACCTCTCTTCCCTAAAGGACCATGAACTCCTACTATGGTCACTATAGTTCCCTCCTCAAGAACCATCTTTTTCAGCTCTACTAAAAGCCTTAAGCTTATCATTATTACTTTGTGCATCCTTTTGCACCATATCAAGCCCTTTGCCAACTAGGTCCAACTTCTCTCTAAGCTCATTCATGGTATCTATGATGTATTTAAACTTAAGTGAAAGACCATCCTAATTAATACTGGAACTTCCCATCCTTCCTTCATTACTTCACTACCAAAAGCCTCCTAAACCTTTTCAAACTACTATAGTACCAAACTACACAAAAATAGCCTCACCACACTCTCTAAATGTTTGCCACTCACTTTCGTGTTTCACACTTTTTATGGCTTTCTCTCTTAGGTACTTTCTAACCTTTTTATTCTCAACTCTCACTCTAAGATTGACTAAGGAACCTCCTCTCTAAATCAAACATCTTAACTACAAGTGAAAGCCAAGCAAATCTCATATACTCTTAGGAAAGCAAAGGAAAGAATACTCAAAGACAAAACACTAGAAGCCAAGGAAATTGACAAGCAAGAAAAGCTAAGAAAAATGAAAGCTAAACTCAAAGGAATTTAATGTGACATGTAAGAAGACTCAAAGAAAAACTAAAAGACATCTAAAAATGCAGATGAACTAATGAAATTGGCAAAAATTTACTGCACTTACAGCACCACAATCAATGCACGAAACTAGCAAAACTAGCACTCAAGATTGCATGTGTGCCTTATGGACTTTTGGACCTTCAAACAACTCTTTTTTTATCTTTTTCTTTTGTTTCAATGTGGCTACGCTCTATTTTTACTACTGTAATACAACCACTTGAAAACTCTTTTTCTTTCACTTGTAGAACTCTTTTTTCACAAACTTTTGGTTCTTAATTTTTTTGACAGCACAAGCACAATTCTAGCACACTTTCTTGCATAATTTCTCAAAGGCATTTCATTAAACACATGGTGAACATCACTTAGGTGTAGAACAAAAATGTAATTACAAATTAATGGTGTATTTCCACTCAGTTTTTCCAGCAAGATACAAGGCAAAAGAATAGCACACTACTACACAAGAATTAACTAGCATGCATCAAGAAACTAGGAAAACCAACCAAACCCCAACCAAAGGATCAAGAACCTTACGACTCAAGAATAGGAACAAATCACAGAATTAACAGAAATTGAGCCATGGATCTAAGAACAAGAACCATGGGAACAAAACCCCATAAAATGATGCAAATTGGACAAGATTTGGATCAAGAAAATGGAGAAGAACTTACTTGGCAGTGGTTCACCCAAACCACCTAAAACATTTATGGATCTTTTTGATTTGGAGCTGCATTCAGATGCTAAGTGAATATTTCCAGCTTTGAATACCAATTAACATGCCCTCGAATCATGAATCATGCCTAGCAAGCAAGAAATTCCAAGAAACCAAGAAGATGCAAGAATCGCAAAAATAGTAAGGAAGAAAGGAAAAAGATTGAAAGAAAGGAATTGATTATTGCCACTAATTCAGAGAGGAACTAGATACGAGTAGTGAGATTTTCCATGAGCTCCATGGATGCTTGATGAGAATAGAGGTTTCTTGGTCACTCCATAAATAAAGAGAAAACTCTCACAAGTGCAAAGCACCTTGTATTTCACAAGTGCATGGGTTGCACCTTCCATATATGAGTCAACACATCTCTCTATTTTTCTCGCTTAGCAAGCCCATGTCTCTCTTAGCGAAACCCTTGACAATCTCTATCTTACTTTCTCGCTCAATGAGCTTCGCTACTTGCCCATGGGAATAACAATGAGCATTTCTCTCGAGTCTCTCACTCTACGAACCTCATTGTTTGCTCAGTGAGGGAAGCCATAGTGCTTTTAGGGATCATACTCGCTCGATGAGCATTGTGCTCGCCCACTATTTGACGTACTATCACTCACCGAGAGCCATCTTTCCCTTAGCGATGAGTGATAGACAAGAGTTTGTGATTTTTCATATTTTTGCATAACTCAACCTAATTGTCAAAAATAAATTGGGACAATCCTAATCAATCTAAGTTCTATTGCACACACAAGTCCAACACATAGAAACACACATAAAAGGCCATTCGATTTCATACAATTTCATCATTACACACATAAGCTCCAAATTAAACCCTAAAATCGTCAAACCATGAATAACCACAAAAATCAAGTAATTGTAGCAATTAAACATGAAATTTCACACAAAAATCACATCAAAAGCTAATCTAAAGGTTTAATCCTCCTTCTAATATCACCAAGAACCATAAAAAAAACATATATAACTTAACATCTATGTATTAATGAAGTATAAAAAAAATGATTCTTCTCAAATTGTCCAACTTGGACAATTTAAGATTCAATACAACAATTAGTAAACTTAATCATTATATTGAATCTTAAATGGGAAATTACTAAGGTTAACTCAAAATGCATAAGTTCCATATAACGCATACAACACTTGATAAATAAAAATAATATAATTAAACATACAAGTTATATAGCTAGAAGCAAGCAAAAATATTTCTAAATCATCAATACAATTGCAAAGTTAATTTCATTTTTCATATTTCTCTACTTTGACACTATTCACATCACCAATTATGCTTCTGTCAAACTATTTTGTCATTACTTCTCTTTCCCTTTAATTTTTTATTTGGTGGTCAAACCATGGTGGACCATGGTCACTTTAGTCAAACTTAGTGTTACTCTAAGTGAAGTGCATCCTTGAATTAGTGGTCAAACCATCATCAATTGGCCATGGTCAGTTGAATCAAACCAAGTTTGACTCAAAATTTAGCACATATTTGATTTAGTGGTCAAATTATGGTGGACCATGTTCACTTGAGTCAAACCAAGTTTAACTTAAAATTAAGTGCATTTGGTTAGTAATTTAATACTTTTGTAAGGGGTATATGTTCTAGTTATTTTAAATTTTATAATATATCAAGAAAAATAGTGTCTTTAAAATTATTAAAAAAATATTATCATACAAGGTCCAACTATACTTTGTGTAGCCACTCTTTAGAGGTCATAACAATTTATTAAATAAAATCATCATATAAGACCTAATTATGTTGTATGTGGAGATATGAACCTAATTACAATGCATATTGTTTTTACATATCCTCCTTGAATTGATTATCTTTCTTAGAAGAATTAAAGATAAAAAGTGAAGAAAATGAAAATAACATACAAATTAAGACAATTATATCAATAGCACAAATCATAAATGATAAAGGAATTAAAAAAACAAATGAAACAAAAATTATAGAATACACAATGGGAGGGAAGGCGCCACAATCTAAGGAGAGTTATAACTTAAGTAAGGATTCACCAGAAAGGTATAGAAACCTTTGATAAGAACCAAAAAGGTTCTAATCCAATAACCAAAAAAGAGGAATCAATGCTCTCTATTCACACTCTAATAAGAGTAGTTCTCAATATCATTCAACTTCTCAAATGAGAGGGATTACATATCTAATTATAGAGTTTACCAACCTTAATTTTCTCTCATCTCCTTAAATATGCCTAATCATTATAGACAATAAAACTCTAATAATTAAAAGTTATAAATAATGGCCTAAAATAAAGTTGAAATTCATGGCTAGAAACTATGAACCAGCCTTTTTATTACAAGTCAAATGAGTAAAAATATTTAATTAAAAGCTAAATAAAATCATATTAAAGGCCTACAAGTTGGTGCCTCATAAGTCTCACATGTTGGGCCTTCTTTCACTTCAATCAAGTACACCATCAAGGGCTCTTCTTCTCCCAATTTGGGCTCGGGCTTGTAATGTGTTGATCACCTCTAATTTTTCCTTGGATCTTTTTACTCTCCCCTTTATTGGTATTCCTAGCCCAATCTTAGGCTCATCCACTTTAGCCTTTCCCTTCTTAGATCTTCTTAGCCTAATTGAGAGGTCATTCCTTTTATTTCTTTCTTCTCATTTGGATGACCTTCCCTAATCTACATCATGTAGTTATTCACAAAATGTCATCATACAATCTGTCTAACTATATATGCTCTATATGACCATTCACAAAGGATCCAACTATGCTTTATATGGTTATCCATGCATGCAAACTATACAATAAATCCATCTTACTAACAAAGAGAAAAAATTAAATTTCTTCACTTACCTAAATGACAAGAACATGATTGGCAGGGGTGTCCAAGAAAACAAATATGAACTAAACTGTATGAGAATTGACCTTAAGTAAACATATAGTTTGCCCGAACAAAAATTGTACTAAAAAAGTTCACCCGAACTAATCTGAATTGTTTTTTTGGTTTAGCATACTATTTTCTCAAATTCAAACTAAATTATTCATTAAATCAAACTGAACTATTTTCAGTCGAACTGAAATTTTTTTTTCATTAATTTATAAGAGAAAGATTGAAAGTAAATTTGTTTACCTTTTTATAAAAATAGTTCAATTTTTATAGTTTAGTTTAGTTTGATTTTCAAATAATCCAATTTAGTTCAGTTCTTTATAAAAATAGTTTGGTACAGTTCTTTATAAAATAGATCAATTTTTATAAGTCAAATCAGTTTGGTTCTTCAATAATTCAATTTAGTTCATTTTTTTCCCACCCCTAAGAACTGGTTTAAAGTGATAGATATAAAGACATAAAGACTATTGTAAACAAAGACATAAAAAAAATAGAGCTTAAGATTCCATGAAATACAATTTAAAAACGAATAGATAGGAAGTGACGCAACCTAAATGGTGTCAAGGGCGATTCAGAAGAAGAATTTTGGCGTTTGACAATTCGCTTAAATTTGAATGGATTGATTAAAGTTTGGAAGGGTGCCAAATCCACTCGCCTCCGAGGATCTAGCATGCTTAGCCGACATCAGCTCGACCAGCCCGGGAGGGCTGATCATAGTTGATTCGGCTCGGGTTGGAGTCGCCACTAGCGTTTAATGGTACGTTGGAAACCGGGGACAGATAAGGAAAAGTTGCGGGATAGAGAATCCGGGTAAGGAGCCGATTACACACGAGAATGACGTATCATCCCATCTGCCTACCATCTGGTAGTTACCCTATGAACTGCATACTACATAAACTTTATTGTTGTGGTGGATTATACACGGAAAGATTACAAGGTGTGAGATGTTTAACTTGACAAGAATAGGCCTCTTGCTCCTACGTACCTCCTAACTCATAAGAATCAAAGTTAACGTAGTTCTGGATGCATGGAGTGAGTTACGGAGTTGGACTTTCCATTAGGCGTTCTTCCCCTTAGATACGAACTATTTTCAAGTGCATGGTGTTGGTTCTCGATGTGGTAGGACTTTCCCTTAGGCGTCTACTGGTGTTTGGAACATGGGGCTTGACTTCCCATTAGGCATTCAACCCTAATGGTTTGAGTTCGAGGTCGGGACTATCCATTAGGCATCCCACCTTGGTGCCGAATTGAATGTGCGTGAGTATGTCTGCTAGTTTGACTCAGATATGCATCTACTGACTCAAAGTCGGATGGAATGCATTAAGTGCTAGGATACGAAGATCGAGATCGACTCGGTTTTAGGTCAAGGAGAGCTACGAGCCTACCATCTAGAGTGCACTTGACTCGGGTTCATATCGAGACAGGCTACATGCCTACCATTTGAAGTGTTTGTGTTGTATGGACTCATGGATGCAGGAATTGAGCATAATGGAAGAGGAACCGAGATCGACTTGGCTCCAACTAGCAATAAACTATGTGTTCGCCATCTGAAGTATGACTAACTTGGCTAAGGTTAAGGCAGATTGCGTGTCGCCATCTGAAGTGTAACTCGGAGGACGTGGCAGAGGAACACTAGCTATGGCATGATTGGAGTTTTGGCCAAGAGACTTACTTGGTATCCAAAGGGATGGTTTGTGCCTTCGCTCATAGCTGGAAGTTGTTCCGAAACTTTGATTCGCATGTCGCGCAGCAATTCTCCAACAATCTTGCTCTCTATTCTCTACTCTTCAACTCTTGGCCCTTAGCTCTTTGCACTGAGGCATTTTATAGCCTTCGGGGGGATGGACGTGTGATGAGTCACAATTTATACATCTTTTAGACACCTAAGAAGGAGGTTTGCAAGACTATTCAGTCCTTAAGGATGGATTGTTAGCTAAGATTCATTTTATGGACTTAAATTCAGCAAAAATACAAATCTGTGTTAATTCAGATTTCTTAGCTAATAAAGAGTATCACTCCTTCTTCTTGCAGGTCAAGCCGAGTTGACCAAGGTCAATAGAAGAGTCTCAACAGAGATGAAGTCATCCCGGCCAGACCGACTCCATCTCGGCCGAACCAGAGTCGTCTCGGCAGTCTATGCCTTGCAGCCCAACAGACCAATAGAGTGGCCCAATTGTATTGACCACATCAGCTATCTAGCTCAGAGGCCACCTCAAGGTCAGCTCAGTTGCCATGTCACTCCTAGGGAATCTTCCATGTCACGTTAGAAGATCTGCATAGGGGTAGAATAGGACATTCATAGTGCAATTCTGTTAGGATTCGTTAGGATTAGCATATCACAGCTCGTGTATATATAGGGGGAGCTGTGCACCTTTTACGAGTCTTTGAATTCACTTTAATTCCATACTCACCATACCCACTTTCTCGCTCTCGCTCTCTCCATTTTTACGGTAGTGAGTGGTGCTCATTGGCGTTTCTCTCGATTGAGGAAGAGCAGGTCTGAGACTGGGAAGCCAAAGTCTGCTAGAGGGGACCGATCAGACTACTGACGCACTCTAGTGGAGCTGATCCTCAGTGTTCAAGCTAACGGAGGTGAACCACCACCATCAACGATGGCGATCGTCGTGGAAGATGGATTCATCTGAATTCAGAACCACTGTATTTGTATTCTATTTTTGTTAATCAATTTCATGCTCCAATTCTTATCTCCATTCTCTTCCTCTATCTTAATTCATGATTTGATCCGCGATTGCAATTAAATTGTGAACAATGTTAAACTAAGTCGATCGGAACTGGTTTGACTAATTTAGTAGGTAATCATTTGGCGATTGTCAACTGAGAACCTAAAATCAGCTCTGAACTTAATCCCTGCCAACTAATGAGGTAGCGATTGCATAAATCCTTGGTATGGCAATGGACGAACCTTTGGCGATTGTCATAAGACTTCCCAAGGCTGATATGCACTGAGAACTGGAGTATAACCTGGACTGAACTTGGATTAATGAGACTGAATATGAACACAGTTATATAATAATAATAATAATAGATAACTAGTAACAGTAGTATATGTTTACTGCATTCATAGTCTTAGTTTACTTTCTGCTTTACTTGCATTCCAAATCCCCCTGTTTATTGATTTGTAGTCTGAGACAGAGATAGTCCATCTCTGTAGCGTCTGTCCGCACTCAGCCGAGACCAAGCCGGATTATCTCTGCCGAGATCATCTCGGCTCAGTCTCTGTCGTGAGCGACTCGGCCAGTACCGAGGAGAGTCAACACTTCACATCTCGAATTCTACGTCACTTTGCTTAACACCAAATCACAGCTGAACACACTGTGTCCTTGAGAAGAATGACCTAGGGTTGGCTATGCAATAGTTAGCTTTAGTTATTTGATAAGCGTTTAAACGATTGAAAAAGAATATCATTATCAAATTGGCGCCGTTGCCGGGGAACAAGTTCTTTTGTGTCTTTGTGTGCCAAGTTAAGTGAGGTCGAATCCCGAGTCTGTGAAGTGTGTCTGTAAAGTCAGTCTTGAATCTTTTAAATTTGTCTATGTCTGTTTGTTTACTTTTGGATTCTGAATAAAAAGCATGCTGAGTATTACTTGTTTCTCTGCGTGAATTCATCGCTAAAAAAAAAAGAAAAGGAAATCGAACATTTATTTCTATAAGCATTAGCATTCGGTTCTGCATTCATTGCATCTTTCTTTTTGCATTGCATTCTTGATTTAATTGCATCTTTGCATTACAATTCTGTAAATTCAATTCTGCATTTACTATCATAAGCATTGTTTTCAATTCTGATTTTTCTGCATAACATGTACAATGCATGACTAGGAGTAGTACTGACCCATTGTATGCTCTTGACCCAAAAATAGAATTAACCTTACGTAGATTACGCAAAATTAGGAACGCTGTAGTAAATACTAGTAGTAATATAGATTCTGTAGCATACTCTAACCAATTTTACGCTGAAGGAATTAGCTACTCCAGATGTGGTGTATCAACCTTGGTGCATCCAATACCTACAGCTGGAGCCAGCTCAAACATATGAGTTAAAATCTGGTCTTATACACCAGTTGCCTAAGTTTCATGGTCTTGCAGGCGAAGACCCCCACAAGCACTTAAAGGAATTCCATGTGGTTAATTCTACAATGAGGCCGCACGGGATATCGGAGGACTACATCAAAGTGAAGGCATTTCCATTCTCCCTGGATGGAGCAGCAAAAGATTGGCTGTACCTTCAACCAGCACTTTTCAACACTTGGGGAGACATGAAGCGCGCATTCTTGGAGAAGTTCTTTCCGGCATTGATAATCGGCGTTTTTTTACAGTCGTTTCAACGCACTTTATCAGATACTAAAGTTAACTATAGCATAGCTAACCCTAGGTCATTCTTCTCAAGGACACAGTGCGTTCAATGGATATTTCAATAGGCGGTAAACAAAAATCAGAATCTGATTGTAAGTCACAGACTCGTCTCAGCACTGGCCGAGTTGCACTTGGCAGAGACTAGGCCGAATTGATCTCGGGAGAGACGATTCGGTTCGGTCTCAACTGAGTGCAGACAGACGCTACAGAGGACTGCCTCTGTCTCAGACTCGAGAAGCAACAAATAAGGGGGGAGGATTTAGGATGCAAACTAACTGTAAACAGAATTAAAATAAACTACTATGCTGAATACTATTTCTAAGATTATTACTACTACTGTGTTCATGTTCCGTTCCAATATTCAGGGTTTTCTGTTCAATCACTCCAATTACAGTCCATCTCGGTCTCCATGGGTCTTATGGCAATCACCATAGGTTCGTCTCATACCATACCGAGGATTTACACAATCGTTACCTCATCTGTTGATAGAGATTAAGTTCAAGCTGATTTTAGAGTCTCAATTAATTATCATTAACTGATCATGTACTGAATTAGTTAAACCAGTTCCAATCGGCTTAGTTTAACCTTGTTCTATTACCATGTGCAATTGCAACTTAGTAATTGAATTGAATTATCAGGAATGCAATGGAGTTAGAACTCAGAAAATACTCATTATATTGAGAACAAAATACAAACACAGGGCCTGGATTCGGTGGTTCCATCTTCCACGACGATCGCCATGGACGACGGTGATGGTTCGCCTCTGCTAGCTAGGAACGAGGTTCAGATCCACCAGAGTGCGTTGGAGCTCCAATCGGTCTCCTCTACGATAATCTTGACTTCTCATTCCTTAGCTTGCATTTCCTCAATCGAGAGAAACGCCATTGACAGCACCGTATACCACCGTGAATGGAGGAGAAGAAAAGTGAGAGAGAATTCAGAGAATATGAACACGGGAGAGTTTTGAATGCCAAAAGCCCCTATTCTATCAAAGTTCCTTCTATTTATACAAGTTTGGGCACAGCTAACGATGCTAACAGAATTACATGTACATTTCCTATTCTACCCTTGCTGTGACATGCGTAGTAGTTGCACCAGTAGTGATGTGGAACTGCGCTAGGTCCAGGGTGGCTGATATTGCTGACGTGGAGTTCCGCTTGGATCTTCCTGACTCGGTTCCAAGACGGCCGAGTCTTGGCCTGGCCGAGAGTCTCTCGGCTTGTACCTTTGGCTGGTTGGCTGAACCTGCAATGGAGAAATAGTTAGCTAAGAATCTTGATTAGGCACAACTTATGTTTTACTTCGAGTTTTGACCATTAATTTGGATCTTAGCTAACAGTTATCTTTTAAGCTCGTGAGTTGCTCTGTGGTACTCTTGTTGGGTTCATTTGAGATGTACATTTTATGACTCATCAAACCCCCACACTTAGCCTTTTGCACTCTGGGCAAAATATGTGACTCAAACAAGGGAGATTTCAGTAGGAGATTCTTCTGTTCGACTTCCTTGGGCTGACTACACAGAGTTGGAAGATCTTCATCCGGTTTGGAGCAGCATGCCATAGGAGTCACTTGCCTTGGTTCTCGGGGTTTCGACAGCTTTAATGGGGAAGAGGTGCCTTGAGTTGACCACTTTGTTGCTAATGCCTAAATTTCTCATTTTCTCTCGGGTGTGCGGCCGTGTTTACACTCATCATTGCATGGAATTAGTGTAATTGTATCTTGACAGAGCTCTCCTCTTACACCTGCAACACACACAACAGTTATGATCACTAGGACTTTTATGGCTTGTAGCGAGGTCAAGGTTATGGGTTGGATGGGTGGACGAGAACTGGTTTGAGAACCCATGGGGAGGAGAGGAGCAATGGGGAGTGAGCATAACCAGTATGGGGAGTCCCGATTCTTTGTGGTCTTCTTTTGGGCTTTTATTTGCTTGCTGCTCCTCGCACTTTTTTTTCTTTCTTCTACTTGCATAGCTTGCTGATTTGTTTATCTCAGCTCATTTATTTATTTGCTTGTTTCTGTTTTTGTTTTTATATACCTTATTTCTTCCTTTCTTACATCTTGTTTTCTCTTTTTTCTGCACCTTTAGAAGCCTTGTGACCGGATTCTGCTCCTTAGACTTCCCCACACTTGATTTTAACTCACTCCCGGGACAATTCCAAGGCTCCTCGGCTTCAGGGTAGGGGTATGATAATGGTTTTTTTCTGGCCTCGGCTTGTAGTGAGATGTAAGAAAGATGGTCATATCAGGCTCAAAGGGGGTGACAAGGTCAGCTTGTTTTTGGGCAGCTTATTTGGCTCTGGGCTCCTAAGAAACATGGCCTAGATCATTTCATTCTGCATGCGTACAACAGTTGTATCTAGAGAGTTAGGGCAAGATTCAGCACACAATTGACATGCATTGCAAAAATCACTCGAGAAAAGAAGTGAGACGGCCTTGTTTCCGGCCGTCTTCATTGAAGGCTCAAATTCTCGCATTGTCTGATCTGTTTCTTCACCCTGAAGGTTCCTGCTTCCCAATTCCGCTATTTACCGCCTAGGATCCGAAGGTTTGGCTCCCCTGTAGGTAAGGGTAGTTCCTTTGGGGAGAAAGAGCTTCCCTTTGCTGATTCACCAGCCTTTCGGATTCATCTTTGGGTCGGCCTTGGCATGCATTTCTGCTATTTCGGCTGTGGGAATTCTTTAGTTCAATTTCTGTCCGGCCAAGTGTGTTCCGGATCCGGTGGGGGTGGCTGAGATGGAGTCACTTCGGATCCGGTCAAGATGGCACAGAATCAGAATGGGACTCGGCTTGGGCAGTTTTTTTAATGAAAAACATGAGATTGAACAATTTTAAAAATGGAATGAAATGAAACACGCAGTTGAAAGGAAATGACAAAGCAATCTAAATATAAAATTTTAGAGAAGGGAAAAGAGAAGGGCAGATATGGCGTGGTGATCCGGCTTTTGTCGGATGCACGGAACCCCCCACACTTAGTCTCGGCATTGTCCTCAATGGTGGCAGGGAGTTGGCCTATGCTGCCATCTGGCGGAGTCGGCTTTGACCAAGAAAATGTTCTCCATGTTTTCTCCTGTTGGTGCCGGACCTTCTAGGAATGGTTTAACTTGGTGCCCATTGACCTGAAAGGTGCGATTGGTATGTTCTTCCTTAAGCTGCTTTGCACCATGGGGAAATATGTTAGTGATAACAAAAGGTCCATCCCATCTGGAGGCGAAGCTTACCTGCTATGAGTTTTAATCTTGAATTGAACAGCAACACTTTTTTTGGCCAATGTGGAGGTCTTTTCTTAGGATCTGATCATCATGGAATTTTTTTACCTTTTGCTTGTAGATCCTAGCATTTTCATAGGCTTCCAAGCGAAGTTCATCTAGTTCTTGAAGTTGGAACTTCCTATGCTCCCCAACTTGGTCATAGGCCATGTTGCATTGTAATGACGGCCCAATAAGCTCTATGTTCTAGCTCCATAGGAAGGTGGCAGGCTTTTTAAAACAACTTCGGTAGGGAGACATCCCTAACGGTGTTCGATATGCAGTCTGTGAGCCCACAAGCGCATCTTCAAGGAGTTTGCTCCAGTCCTTCCCTGCTGGGATTTGTCATCTTTTGCAGTGTATGCTTAATTTCCTGTTAAATACTTCAGCTTGCCCATTAGTTTGGGGGTGATATGCTGTTGCTATCCTGTGCCACCCCATATTTTTGGAGAAAGGAAGCCATGGCTCTATTGCAGTGACTCCCTTGGTCACCGATGGCGCCTTTGGGACCCCAGAACCTGCAAAAATGTTGGACTTCAGAAAGTCCACTACTACCTTGGTATCATTGGTTCTGGTGGGGATGGCTTCTACCCATCTTGATACATAATCAGCGGCAAGCAGGATGTATGAATAGCCATTGAAGATAGGAAAGGTCCCATAAAATCTATGCCCCAAACGTCAAAGACTTCACAGAATAGGATGGGCTCTTTGGGCATTTCATGCCTTTGGCTCGGGGCCATCCCTGCTTTTTTGGCATCTGTCGCAGGTGGAGGCAATTTATGAGCGTCTCTGAAAATGGAAGGCCAATAAAGGCCATAGTCAAGCACTCTGGCGGTCCGAGATGAGCCGTAGTGGCCTCCTCCAGGAGCCGAGTGGCAGAAGTGAAGGACCGGCTTGATCTCGGTGTCGGGGAATGCACCTGCGAATGATCTTGTCGTTGCATAATCTCCACAGATAGGGGTCATCCCATACATAATACTTGGCATCACTTGAATCTTCTCCTTGTAAGTTCGAGATGCCGTAGGTGGAAATTGAGATGTTGCCACGAAGTTGCAAATGTCTGCATACCATGGTGGATCCGACTTGATGTGCAGGAGGTGCTCATCAGGGAACCCGTCTCGGATAGGTAGTTGTTCGCTTTCTCTTTCAATCCTGCTTAAGTGGTCTGCTACAACATTTTCGGCACCTTTCTTGTCTCTGATTTCCAAGTTAAATTCTTGGAGAAGAAGCATCCATCGGATCAGTCTTGGCTTGGCATCCGGCTTCTTCAATAAGTACTTCAGAGCTGCGTGATCAGAGAACACAACTATCTTAGAACCGAGAAGGTAGGAACGAAACTTATCCAGGGCAAACACAATTGCTGAAGTTCCTTCTCAGTTGTTGTGTAGTTTTGCTGGGCCGGGTCCATGGTTCTGGACGCATATGCAATAACATGCACTGGTTGGCCGACTCGTGCTCTCTGGCCGAGAACAGCTCCCAGGGCCGAATTGGATGCGTCGCACATGAGTTCAAATGGCAGGTCCCAGCTTGGTGCTTGCAAGATGGGTGCTGATGTAAGTTTGCGCTTAAGCTCTTGAAATGCCTCAATGCAAGATTGGTCAAAGTTGAAATCGGCATCTTTCTGTAGCAGTTTGGATAGCGGCAGGGGCTAGTTTGCTGAAGTCTTTGATGAATCTTCGGTAGAAGCCTGCGTGTCCTAGGAATGAGCGAACTTCCCGCCGGAGAGGTGGGGGTTTGGAAGTGAAGAGATTATGTCTATTTTTGCCTTGTCCACTTCGACGCCTCTGTTGGAGACTAGGTGTCCCAGTACTATTCCCTCAGTCACCATGAAATGACACTTTTCAAAATTTAAAACCAGATTCGTTTCAGTGCATCTCTTCAACACCTTGGATAGGTTGTTCGGGCATGCTTCAAAGAAGTCGGCGATACCGTGAAGTCGCCCATAAACACTTCCATGCACTCCTGTAACAAGTCCGAGAATATGCTCATCATGCAGCGTTGGAATGTACTCGGAGCATTGCACAGGCCGAATGGCATTCTGGTGTATGCAAATGTGCCAAAGGGGCATGTGAAGGTGGTCTTATGTTGATCTTCGGTGCTATGTGTATCTGCATGTATCTTGAAAATCCATCCAAAAAACAGTAATGGGATTTCCCTGCTATCTTTTCCAACATCTGGTCAATGAAAGGCAAGGGAAGTGATCCTCATGGGTTGCTTGATTTAGTCTTTCAGTAATCGATGCACACCCGCCAGCTGTTCTGAATCCTCGTAGGTACCAACTCATCTTGTTGGTTTGTCGTCTGATTATCCCAGATTTCTTTGGTACTACTTGCAGGACTTACCCACTGACCGTCCGAGATGGGGTAAATGATGCCTGCAGCAAGCAGCTTTTGTGACCTCTTTCTTGACGACATATAGAATCGTGGGATTCAGCCTTCTTTGCTGTTGTTGTCTTATGGGTTTACTGTCTTCCTCCATTAATATTCTGTGCATGCATATGGAGGATTGATACCTGGAAGGTCAGAAAGTTTCCACCCAATTGCCTGTTTGTGTTGCCTAAGGACTCCTAACAGCTTGTCTTCCCCTAAAGGCGGAGATTGCTTGCAATGATGACCAAGGAGCTGTTGTTCACTGTCCAGAAAGGCATATTTTTAAATGGCTAGGCAATGGTTTCAGTTCCATAGGTGGTGGAGATGGAGATTCTTGAGTTACAACTCTCAGATCCGATTGGCCGGCTTGTTCCGGATTCGGCATTAGGATCGCCATCATGGACTCGGCCTTGTCGCCCGGCCGACTTGACGGGATGGTTTCGGCTTTCCGTAAAAGTCGAGTCGGCTTCGGTTCTCCTTTCGGTCCTGGATCCGGATGGGCGATGAGCTCAGATTGAGCCTGGTCTTTAATGGCCGAGATTGATTTGGTGTCGGCCTGTATGTTTGACTTGTTGGCGAGTTGACTTTTATCTGTCATTGACTCGGCCTTCTTGGCCGACTTCACTTCCTTTTGTGAATATAGTTGCCGATTGTGCAGATATGAGCTTTCTAATCTTGGCAACTTTTACCTCTGCACTATTCGCTCTCGAGGTCTTGAGATAGCAAACTTGATTTATCAACTCGGTTAATTCTTCTTCATTTGTCAAGTTCTTGATATCACTGTGATTCTCCTTAAAGGCTGGGGTCTCCATTACTTCCTTGTGGTTAGCCTTGGGCAGCTATTGGTGGCGTAGTTCTAGCAAGATCTTCCAATCCCTCACTGCAGCTTTCTAGTTGGAAGTATTCTTCCACTAATTCTTCCATTATATCCACACCAAAGAGTGAATGGTCTTGGTGGGGTGCTTCATGGCTTCAAAGATATTGAACTGCGCACCGGTGTGTCACCGAATTCCATAGAGAAGCGTTCCGGCATGTACGTCAATCTTCATCCTTGCTGTCATTAAAAATGGTCTCCCCAATATCAAGGTTGATCTTTTGTCGGATGACTCGTCCTCCATGTCAAGCACATAAAAATCTACTGGAAATATCAGTTCATCTACTTGGGACGAGGACATCTTCGAGAACTCCCTGGGGTTGCACGATACTTCTATTAGCAAGCTGTATGGTCATCCCTGTGGGTTCTAGATCTCAAGATTGAGGGACCTGTAAGTTGATGCAGGCATGGCGTTGATTGACGCCTCCCAGGTCCAACATGGCGTCAGCAAATGTGCAATCACCTATGGTGCATGGGACCGAGAAGATCTGGGATCTCGGCATTTCTTTGGTAAGACCTGTGAAATTCCTGCAGTGGGGTGATTTCTGGTTAAGCTTGAGACCACACCTCCGGAGTTCTCGATTCCCTTTCATCTTTCTTCTTTTGTGTACGCATAGTTCCTTAAGGAATTTTGCGTACTTTGGAATTTGTTTGATCGCATCGAGAAGTGGAATGTTGATTTCCACCTTAGGAACATCTTCACAGCTCGTCATCGAGTCTGGTGTCTTTGCTGAGATGGTAGGGATGGAAATGGCAAGGGACAGATTGTACGTGGGTGAGGCGGTGAGTCGGCTGTTGCTTCAGAGTCGGCTTCATCTGGTTGCTGTACCTGATGCTGGTTTGTGCATGGCTGAGATAATTCCTTGCCGCTTCCGAGTATTCTTTGCATTGGCATTCCTCTCGGATTCGGAGCGGGTTGGGAGGGAAGGTTACTCGAGCCGACTGGACCGTAATTCACTCACAGTGTCTGCCAGCTGTCTATTTGCATCTTGAGATCATGGATGGTGGCGGTCATGTTTTGTTGAAATTGTAAATTCTTTGGAGCTTACTGATTGTTGAAATTCTATGTTGCTATTTGCCACCGCTGCTTCATTAGATCTTCTAGTGATGGAGAGTTATCTTGAGTAGAGTTCTCTGTTCTGAGGTGGGAAGGATGATGTTGAGTATTGTGAACTTGGCTGCTGATGACTAGCTGTCCCATAGGGCGATTCGGCATGAATCCGGCTCTTTGAGCCGCATCTGGTCTGGCTGTGGATTAGCCTAGGAATGGTTGTTTCCCATATGGTTGGTTATCAATTGCCGGTTCGATAAGGTTGCCTCCCGTATTGAAATCCTCCTACAGCTCCAACACTTTCGGTTTGGCTAGACTCAGTTTCTTGCAGAGTGGGGCACATATCGGTTGGATGTTCCATTGAAGTACATATGCCCGGACCTTTGCTGCCATGGTTGGATGATGTTGACTAACAGCAATTGTCTCACCAGAGAAGTTAGTTCGGTCAGCTGGTTCTCCGGCCTCGGTTGGAAGCTCGCGCCGATTTCGTTCACTGGCCGAGACTGATTGGTCCTCTGATTCGAATTGTTGAGTGTTGCTCGCCATGTTCGAAATCAGATGCCTTGCTGCTGTTGGAGTTTTGTCCATTAACGCTCCTCCATTTGGCGGCGTCAATCATACTCCTGTCCATTATGGCTAATCCTTCGTAAAAAGTATTGGATCAGCAGTTGCTGTTTGATCTGATGGTGAGGACAGGTAGCACGAGTTTGTTGAAGCGCTCAGTATTCGTGCAGAGTTTCTCCTGTGTGCTGCCTTATCCCACAGATTTCCTTCGATGGTCATGATCTAGAAAGTTGGGAAAAATTTTTCCAGGAAGGTCCGTTTCATATCTCCCAGGTATTGAAAAGTGCTGGCTGCAGATATAACTAGTCCTTTGCAGCTCCATCCAGAGAGAATGGAAATGCCTTCATTTTTATATAGTCTTCGGGATTCCCAGGGCCTCATCGTGGAACAAACCACGTGGAATTCTTTGAGGTGCTTGTGGGGTCTTCTCCGCAAGACCATGAAATTTAGGCAGCAAGTGTATCAATCCAGACTTCAATTCATAACCGAGCCGGCTCGATTGTGGATACTGGATACACCATGGTTGGTACACCACATCTGGAGTGGCTAGCTCCTTCAATGTCTGTTAAGATTTTCCATCTGCCCTGGGCTCAGTAAAGTTGTTAGCACTATCACCGAGGGTGTTAGTATAAGATTGATCAGACTTGACAGCAGAGTTTACACTATTACTAATATTTACTTGTAGTATTTCTAATTTTACGTAACCTTCGTAAAGTTAGTTCTATTTCTGGATCAAAAATATACAATGGTCGGTCTACTCCTAGTCATGCATCATGCAAACTTCTAAGGTAACAACAATCAGGATGTAGTCAATATGTAATGCTGAATGTGATGCAGAGTTAGAGAATTTAATGTATTATTAACAAATTCAGACTCAATCAAACCTTAAAACAAAACTTCTTACAACTCGGATTCGACTCGGTTTACTTGGCACACTGAAATACACAAAAGAACTTGTGTCCCCGGCAACGGCGCCAATTTGATAATCGGCGTTTTTTTACAGTCGTTTCAACGCACTTTATCAGATACTAAAGTTAACTATAGCATAGCTAACCCTAGGTCATTCTTCTCAAGGACACAGTGCGTTCAATGGATATTTCAATAGGCGGTAAACAAAAATCAGAATCTGATTGTAAGTCACAGACTCGTCTCAGCACTGGCCGAGTTGCACTTGGCAGAGACTAGGCCGAATTGACGTGGAACTGCGCCAGGTCCAGGGTGGCTGATATTGCTGACGTGGAGTTCCGCTTGGATCTTCCTGACTCGGTTCCAAGACGGCCGAGTCTTGGCCCGGCCGAGAGTCTCTCGGCTTGTACCTTTGGCTGGTTGGCTGAACCTGCAATGGAGAAATAGTTAGCTAAGAATCTTGATTAGGCACAACTTATGTTTTACTTCGAGTTTTGACCATTAATTTGGATCTTAGCTAACAGTTATCTTTTAAGCTCGTGAGTTGCTCTGTGGTACTCTTGTTGGGTTCATTTGAGATGTACATTTTATGACTCATCAGGCATCCAGAACTGCGACCATCCGGAAAGAAATATGTGGAATCAGGCAGCACGCAGGTGAAACACTACATGAGTATTGGGAGAGGTTCAACAAACTCTATGCCACCTGTCCACATCATCAAATCAGCGAACAGTTACTGATCCAGTATTTCTATGAAGGCATATCAATGATGGACAGAAGTATGATAGATGCAGCCAGTGGTGGAGCTCTGATGGACAAAACGCCAACAGCAGCAAGGCATCTGATCTCTAATATGGCAAGCAATACCCAGTAGTTTGGGATCAGAGGGCCAAATCAACCACAGATGGTGAATGAAGTCGGCACAGCTGCCAACCAAAGATTGGAAAACCAGCTAACCGAATTGACATCATTGGTGAGACAACTTGCTGTTGGACAACACCAACCAGCCATGGCAGCGAAAGTATGTGGCATATGTACTTCTGTGGAGCACCCCAATGATATGTGCCCCACTCTCCAAGAAACCGAGTCGGACCAACCAGAGAATGTTGGAGCCATAGGTGGACTTCAGTACGGGAAGCAGTCGTATCAGAATCGGCCATTTGATAACCAGTAACATGGGAGACAGCCAATTCGGCTAGGATCGAATCAAAGACCATATGCAGCTCAACAATTCGGATCCAAGCCGAACACCTATCAGAGGCAAGCAGGTTATCAACATCCGACTCGGCATTACCAAGCACCACCTTTCCAACAACAACAGCAGCAGCAACAGCAGAGAGTGCCTACACAAGGCAACTCTCCATCTTTGGAAGAACTGATGAAGCAGCTTGCAACCAGCAACTTGGAATTCCAACAATCAATGAGCTCCAGCAATTTACAATTCCAGCAGAACATGACCGCCACCATCCAGGACCTCAAAACGCAGATTGGTTAGTTAGCCAATACTGTAAGTCAACTACAATCGGCAGGATCCAACAACCTACCCTCTTAAACGATTCCAAATCTGAGGGGGAATGCCAGTGTCATCACTCTTCGAAGTGGGAAAGAATTATCTCAACCTACACTGCAGCAGTTGCCGAGACTAGCTGAAGCCGACTCCGAGCCAAATGCCGACTTGCAGTCTCGACCAGAGACAACTGTCACACTGCCATTTCCATCTCAGACCACTTTGGCAAGGAAGCCAGAGTCGGATGAAGAGCTGTTGAAGATGTTTCGCAAGGTGGAAATCAATATTCCACTCCTCGATGCTATTAAATAGGTCCCTAAGTATGCAAAATTCCTTAAGGAATTGTGTGTACACAAAAGGAGAAAAATAAAGGGGAGTAAGGAAACTGGAGGTGTGGTGTCGGCTCTGACACAGAATGGAGCAATTACTGTAGGTGCTTCAACTTTGCCAAAGAAATGCAGAGACCCTGGAGTCTTTTCGGTCCCATGCACCATCAGCGAATGCACTTTTGCCAATGCCATGCTAGATCTGGGAGCTTCAATTAATGTCATGCCAACATCAATCTACAGGTCCCTGAATTTCGGTGATTTGGAACCCACAAGGATGACTATTCAACTCACAAACAGGAGTATTGTCCAACCCCTGGGAGTTTTGAAGATGTTCTCGTCCAAGTCAATGAGCTAATTTTTCCAGCTGACTTTTACGTGCTAGGCATGGAGGATGAGACAGCCGGAAAAGAATCAACCTTAATTCTGGGAAGACCATTCCTGATGACGGCACGAACAAAGATTGATGTGCATGCCGGGACTCTCTCAATGGAATTCGGTGACACTTTGGCACAATTCAACATCTTTGAAGCTATGAGGCATCCCACCGAAGACCACTCCTTCTTTGGCGTTGACCTTATTGAAGAGCTGGTTGAAGAATACCTTCAACTAGACAGCTGTGATGGGAGCATGAAAAATTTTGTTGAAGGTACTGATCTTATCAATTGCCTAGGGACCACAACAGAAGAGGTTTATAACGAAGAAGTACATAACCCCTCTAGTTCCGAGGACGAATATGATGATATTGCTGACTTGGATTTCAAGGCTGAATTATTCAAAACGATAAACCAAGCTTGCAATCAGGAAAACCTGGAGTGCTCGAAAAATGAAGGAGCTGAAGTTGCCGAAACTAAGAAATCTTTATCTGCACAATTGGCAACAATCTTTTCAACCGAAGCTGAGTCAGCCACAAAAGGTCGAGTCAAGGAAGAAGTTAAAGTCAACTCAGCCAAAGAGTTAACAATCAAAGCCGACAAGCTTGCCGAGACCATCTCGGCCGAAGAAGACCTGACTCATGCTGTAGCACAAATAAAGAGTCCATCCGGATCCAACTCTGAAGGAGCGTTAGAATCCAAGGCCGACTCCATTCCGACGATAGCTGAATCCGTGAAGTCGAGCCGGTCGAAGCAGACAAAGGCCGAAATCATGTCGGCACATCTGGTGCCGAATCAAGATCGAATCAGCCAGCCGGATCCAACTTCCGAAACTGCAAAATCTCCATTACCACCGCCACCCATAAAATTGAAAACATTGCTGAGTCACCTGAAATATGCTTACCTGGATAAGGAACAACAACTCCCGGTTATCATTGCTAGAAATCTCCGCCGAGAGCAAGAAGACAAGTTGTTGGAGGTCCTACGACAACATAAGAAGGCAATAGGGTGGAAGCTTTCTGACCTTCCTGGCATAAATCCCTCCATCTGCATGCATAGAATATTAATGGAGGACGAAATCAAGCCCATAAGGCAGTAGCAAAGGAGACTGAATCGACAACTCCTGGACGTGGTTAAAAAGGAGGTCACCAAACTCCTTGCTGCAGGGATCATCTACCCCATCTCGGATAGCCAATGGGTGAAGAAGTCCGGGATGACAGTCATGAAAAACCAGCACGATGAGCTGGTACCAACTAGGATTTGGAACAGCTGGTGAGTGTGCATCGACTACAGAAGATTGAATCAGGCAACTCGCAAGGATCATTTTCCTCTACCGTTCATTGACCAAATACTAGAAAAATTAGCAGGGAGATCCCATTACTGCTTTCTTGATGGATTCTCAGGCTATATGCAAATTCATATAGCCCCTGAAGATCAACATAAGACAACCTTCACCTGCCCATTTGGTACCTTTGCGTATACATGCATGCCATTTGGCCTTTGCAATGCGCTGAACACATTTCAACATTGCATATTGAGCATCTTCTCGGACTTGCTGCAGGACTGCATGGAGGTATTCATGGACGACTTCACGGTGTACGCTGACTCATTTGAAGCATGCCTCAGTAATCTATCAAGGGTGTTGAAGAGATGCATTGACACAAATCTCGTGCTCAATTTTGAAAAATGTCACTTCATGGTGACTAAAGGAATAGTGTTAGGACATCTGGTCTCCAACAGAGGCATCGAGGTGGACAAAGCAAAGATAGACATCATTACCTCCCTCCCAAATCCCGCTTCTGTGCGGGAGGTTCGCTCATTTCTAGGACACGCAGGCTTTTACAGAAGGTTCATCAAGAATTTCAGCACACTAGCCTTGCCTCTGTCCAAATTGCTACAGAAGGATGTGGAATTCAACTTTGACCAGCCCTATGTTGAAGCATTTCAGGAGCTGAAGAACAGGCTAACATCTGCCCCAATTTTACAAGCACCAGACTGGGACCTGCCCTTTGAATTGATGCGTGATGCATCCAACTCGGCATTAGGAGCCATTCTCGGCCAAAGAGCTAGAGCCGGCCAACCGGTGCACGTGGTGGCCTATGCATCCAGAACTATGGATCCGGCCCAGCAAAACTACACAACAACTGAGAAGGAGCTCTTGGTAATAGTGTTTGCCGTGGAAAATTTTCGTTCCTACCTTCTCGGTTCCAAGATAATTGTGTTCTCTGACCATGCCGCTTTGAAGTACTTGTTGAAGAAGCCTGATGCTAAGCCGAGACTGATAGGTGGATGCTTCTTCTTCAGGAATTTAACTTGGAAATCAGAGTTAAGAAGGGTGCTGAGAATTCTGTAGCAGATCATCTGAGCAGAATTGAAAAAGAAAGCGAACTGATGCCTATCCGAGACGAGTTTCTAGATGAACACCTGCTGCATATAAAAACGTCTCCACCATGGTTTGTTGACATTTGTAATTTTGTGGCAGCATCTCGGTTTCCACTAGAGGAATCTCGAGCATACAAAGATAAACTCCGGAGCGATGCCAAATACTACATTTGGGATGATCCCTACCTTTGGAGACTATGCAGTGACAAAGTCATCCGCAGGTGCATTCCTGAAGCTGAGACCAACTCGGTCCTCCAGTTCTGCCACTCGGCACCTGGAAGCGGTCATTATGGATCCACTCGGACTGCCAGGAAAGTACTAGACTGTGGCTTCTACTGGCCAACTATCTTTAGGGACGCGCATGAATTTGTATCCCCCTATGAGAAATGCCAAAAAGCAGGAGTGGCCATGAACAGAAGGCATGAAATTCCCCAGCAATCCATCCAATTATGTGAAATTTTTGATGTTTGGGGAATAGATTTTATGGGGAATAGATTTTATGGGGCCATTCCCAGTCTCCAATGGCTATTGATACATCTTGCTTGCCGTTGATTATGTATCAAGATGGGTAGAAGCCATTGCCACCAGAACCAATGATGCAAGAGTGGTTGTGGACTTTCTGAAGTCCAATATTTTCTACAGATTCGGTGTGCCAAAAGCGCTCATAAGTGACCAAGGCAGTCACTTTTGTAACAGAGCCATGGCTGCCAACTGTCACAACCAGATTTGTGACGAAGCGACATAGGAAAATTTTTAGGATGGGAGTCGCCACCAGCGTTTTGATTAGGAACGCTGGAAAACCAAAATGGGGATAAGGCTTGGTCTGGAACCAGATATATGGGTTCGGAAGTTGGTTACACACTAGGGGCACAGGGTGTCCCTAGCATGCCTGTTACCTAACAGTTACCTAGGACTAGCTTTTGGGTTTGGTTTCGGTGTGAGTTGTTCAATTATGGGATTCCTATGTATGGGGGTAATTTGATTTGGGGTAATGGATTGACGAACTCGCAAGGGGTGTGCCCCCTCTGCCTACGTACCTCGAAGAGCGAGGATTCAGAGCCCACGTAGTTCTAGCCGTGATGTTGTTAGAAAGGGTGAGGCCGGTCAATACCAGCTTGGCTATGGGAAAGGTTTGAGAGATTTGGGAGGCTTGGGAGAGGTTTGAGCTTGGCTTAGAGTTTTATAGAGAGGGAAAGAAACTAACTACACAAAAGAGTTGGACAGTTATTACTCTTTTTGATATTCGACGTCTTCTCCTCTTAGTCCAGGGTATTTCCTCTGACTTACTGACTTCTGCTTCTAGCTTCCTGGTGGAGAGTCTCGCTCCACTCCCGTAGAAAAAAAATGTCTGACCCTTGCTCATTCGCAGTGAGGTCTTATATAGGCTACGAAATGGGCTTGGACCTCTCTCCTGATGAGAGAATATTTTATTATATTTTATTTTGAAATTTGAATGTTTAGCAGATTTATCCCCTGATTCTCGAGAGAAGGGAATATTTTATTATGTTTTATTTTGAATTTTGAAAAACTGACCGGTTTATCTTGGAAGAAAAGAATATTTTATTATATTTAATATTTGAAATTTGAATATTTAACAGATTTATCCCCTGATTCTCGGGAGGAGATAATATTTTATTATTTTTATATTTAAAATTTGAATATTTAACAGATTTATCCCCTGATTCTCGAGAGAAGGGAATATTTTATTATATTTTATTTTGAATTTTGAAAAGCTGACCGGTTTATCTTGGGAGAAAAGAATATTTTATTATATTTTATTTTGAATTTGAATTTTTAACAGATTTATCCCCTGATTCTCGAGAGAAGGGAATATTTTATTATATTTTTAATTTTGAATATTTAACAGGTTTATCCCTTGTTTGTTGATAACGTATAAAATCTTCAAGATTTTATTTGTTATCAGTTAAGGGAAAACCAGCGTAAAATCTTCAGGGGTTTATTTATTATTAGTTAAAGGTTGTTTGGGCCGGACAATTTTGGGGTGCTACAGTTGCCCCCTCTTTATTTGTGTTCATTAGGGATGCCCCCTAATGGGCATAAATAAAGAATCCAGGGATGGTTCTAGGCTGAGGAGGTATTAGGCTAGTTTCTAGGTTTGAAGTGAGGTACTAGACTATCCTCTGGCGTCCAGGTTTGAATGAGGTGCTGGACTTTCCTTTGGCGTCCAGGCTAGAATGAGACATTGGATTTTCCATTGGCATCCAGGTTCAAAATGTGGCACTGAACTTTCCTTTGGCGTCCAGGCTAGAATGAGACACCGGATTTTCCGTTGGCATCCGGGTTAGAATGAAACACTGGATTTTCCACTGGCATCCAGGTTCGAAATGTGGCACTGGACTTTCCTTTGGCGTCCAGGCTAGAATGAGACACCGGATTTTCCGCTGGCATCCGGGTTAGGATGAAACACTGGATTTTCCACTGGCATCCAGGTTCGAAATGTGGCACTGGACTTTCCTTTGGCGTCCAGGCTAGAATGAGACACCGGATTTTCATTGGCATCCAGGGTTAGAATGAAACACTGGATTTTCCACTTTGGCATCCGGGTTCGAAATGTGGCATTGGACTTTCCTTTGGCGCCCAGGATAGAATGTGACACCGGATTTTCCGGCATCCAGGGTTAGAATGAAACACTTTGGATTTTCCACCGGGCATCCAGGTTCGAAATGTGGCACTTTGGACTTTCCTTTGGCGTCCGGGCTAGAATGAGATCTGGGATTTTCGTTGCAACCCAGGGTTAGAATGAAACACTGGATTTTCCACTGGCATCCAGGTTCGAAATGTGGCACTGGACTTTCCTTTGGCGTCCAGGCTAGAATGAGACACCGGATTTTCCGCTGGCATCCGGGTTAGAATGAAACACTGGATTTTCCACTGGCATCCAGGTTCGAAATGTGGCACTGGACTTTCCTTTGGCGTCCAGGCTAGAATGAGACACCGGATTTTCGCCGGCATCAAGGGTTAGAATGAAACACTAGATTTTCCACCGGCATCCAGGTTCGAAATGTGGCACTTTGGACTTTCCTTTGGCGTCCAGGCTAGAATGTGACACCAGGATTTTCATCACCGCATCAGGGTTAGAATGAAACTTTGGATTTTCCACTTGGCATCCAAGTTCGAAATGTGGCACTTTGGACTTTCCTTTGGCCCGGGCTAGAATGAGACACGGATTTTTCATTGGCATCCGGGTTAGAATGAAACTTGGATTTTCCACTGGCATCCAGGTTGAAATGTGGCACTTGGACTTTCCTTTGGCGCCCAGGCTAGAATGAGACACCGGATTTTCTGCTGGCATCCGGGTTAGAATGAAACACTGGATTTTCCACTGGCATCCAGGTTCGAAATGTGGCACTGGACTTTCCTTTGGCGTCCGCTGATGTCTTGAATTTGAACTAATGACTTGAATTTCATAACTGATGACTTGAATTTGACATGAGATCATTGACTCTACTCGGGGCGGCCAGGGATCTCTTGAGATTGATAACTGATGAATGCCTTCATGTCGGATTGCGATGGCCTGTTAGTTTGAGTCTTCTTTTCTTTGTTGAACCATGGTAGAGCTGTTTGACCGAGGAGAATTAGTTTCGGAGTCCTGTGCGTGCTGACTGAGATGATGACGACTTTGCTTTTATTGTTATTTATTTATTTGTCTATTTATTTTATTTGATTTGAAATTGAAACATCGCATTTGTGGAGTTATTTGGTGTAATGCTATGCGTAAATTGGATAGGCTGTAAATTCTTTTGTTTAAGTTATAGGTCTTAAAACGTTTCATGAGGTGGGTTCTGTAGAGGTCTTTGAGTTACCTTTCTTGGGTTTGTTTATAAATTTTCTAAGCCTTGAAGCCTTTGGAATTTTCTTAAGTTCTAAACTGAAATAACTAAGTTAGCTTTCGAAATTTTCTGAGTCTTTTAGATCGAAATGGAGTCTTCTTCCTCTCAGACTGGCCGAAATGGAGTTGGTCCTTGGAAGATGTTGATTTGGCTGACATGAGATCGGTCTCTCAACGCAACTAGTGTGACCGAGATGGAATCGGATTGCTTTATCTTATTGGGGAGGGAGAAGGAAAAGAAGTGAAAAATGGAAGCTTGAGTGTATGCATGTGGTCTTTTATTAATGGAAAACATATAACAAAAATGCCTTATTTAAATAGAAAAGACTTGCTAGAACTAGAGTTGGCCTCTTGGGCAAGTTAGGCTTCATGGGTAGAATATTTTGACGGAGTCTGCGTTGACGGGATAGCGAAGGTCCCGTCCTTCAATGTCAGTTAAAATTAAAGCTCCTCTTGAGAAGGCGTGCTTCACAACGTAGGGTCCTTCGTAGTTAGGCGCCCATTTTCCTCTCTGGTCCTTGACATTTGGTAGTATCTTCTTGAGTACTATATCTCCTTCTTTGAAGGTACGGGGCTTGGTCTTCTTGTCGAAAGCGTTCTTGATTCTTCTTTGGTAGAGTTGACCATGGCAGAGGGCCGTTAGGCGCTTTTCATCGATCATATTTAACTGATCGAGTCCTTGTTGAATCCATTATGCTTCATCCAGTTCTACTTCTGCTAAAACTCTGAGGGAGGGTATTTCAACTTCGACTGGAAGTACAGCTTCCATTCCGTATACCAAAGAATAAGGGGTTGCCCCCGTAGATGTGCGAACTGAGGTGCGGTAGCCATGTAAGGCATATGGTAACATTTCGTGCCAATCCTTGTAGGTAATTACCATCTTCTGTACTATCTTCTTGATGTTTTTGTTGGCTGCTTCTACGGCTCCGTTCATTTTGGGGCGATAGGGTGTGGAGTTGTGGTGGCGGATTTGAAATTGCTCACATAACTCAGTCATCATCTTGTTGTTCAGGTTGGTTCCGTTGTCTGTGATGATGTGGGCTGGGAGACCATACCGACATATGATGTCTTTCTTGATGAATCGTACTACAGTGCTGCGTGTAACAGTAGAATAGGAGGAGGCTTCGATCCATTTGGTAAAGTAGTCAATAGCCACTAGGATGAATCTGTGTCCGTTTGAAGCTTTAGGCTCGATAGGCCCGATCACGTCTATGCCCCACATAGAAAAGGGCCACGGGGAAGTGAGATTGTGTAGGGCGGAAGGAGCTGAGTGAGTGTGATCAGCGTAAGTTTGGCATTTGGTACATCTCTTTACGTGTTGATGACAATCAGATTCCATCTTGGTCCAGTAATATCCTGTTCGGAGGATTTTGCGGGCCAGGGCATGGCCGTTGGCATGCGTACCGAAGGTTCCTTCGTGAACTTCTTCTATTATCTGTTTAGCTTCCCGTTGGTCTATACATCGTAAAAGTGTCATATCTGCGCTTCTTTTGTACAATGTGGGTCCACTCAAGAGGAATCCTGTGGCTAACCTTCTTAGTGTTCTCTTATTGTTTTCCGATGCTCCTTCCGGGTATTCTCCTTTTTCCAGGTATCTCTTTATATCTATGTACCACAGCTCTGAATCTGATTCCTCTAGCTCTATGTTCAAGTACTGGCAGTAAGCTATGCGAGGTTGTTGCCGTACGTGGATGGTTAGTTCTTGACCTTCATTTACTTGGACCATGGCCGATAGCGTTGCGAGGGCATCGGCCATTTGGTTTTCTTCTCGGGAGACGTGGTGGAAGGTGATCGTATCAAATGAGTCTATTAGTTCCTTTATGTGCTCGTGGTAAGGTAGCAACTTGGCATCTCGGGTTTCCCATTCACTGCGAAGTTGATAGATGACCAAGGCTGAGTCACCAAAGACTTTGAGTTGCTTAGCCTGATATTCTACTGCCATTAAGAGTCCCATGGTGCAGGCTTCGTATTCCGCCATATTGTTAGTGCAATCGAACCCTAGCTTGGCCGAAAAGGGGAAGCATTGGTCTTTGGGGGAGACTAGGACAACTCCTATTCCATTTCCTAGTGTGTTAGAGGCTCCATCGCACCACATTCTCCATTCTTCATCCTTAGTCTCGATGGTTGTCATGACGTGTTCATCAGGGAACTCATGAAGTAGGGGTTGGAAATCTTCCAGAGGGTGATAAGCTAGATGCTCTACTAAGACACTTCCTTTAATAGCTTTCTGACTTACGTAGACTATATCATATTCGGATAGAGCCATTTGCCACCTTGCAATTCGTCCTGTTAGTGCGGGCTTTTCGAATATGTATTTGATGGGGTCCGTCTTTGCTATTAGCCAAACAGTGTGGGCTAGCATATACTGCCTGAGCCTCTTGGTGGCCCAAACCAAGGCGCAGCAGGTTCGTTCTAATGCTGAGTATCTTTGCTCGCAGTCCGTGAACTTTTTGCTAAGATAGTAAATAGCATGTTCCCTCTTTCCGGTGTCGTCTCGTTGGCCCAACATACAGCCCATGGATTCTTCTAATACGGTCAAGTATAGAATTAAAGGTTTACCTGGGACTGCTGGGACAAGGATTGGTGGATTTTCTAAGTATTTCTTGATCTTTTTCGAAGGCTTGCTGGCATTCGGAGTTCCAACTGAGTTCATGGTTCTTGCGGAGAAGTTTGAAGATAGGGCTGCATGTGGCTGTTAATTGAGAGATGAACCGAGCTATGAAGTTCACCCGTCCTAAGAGTCCTCGATTTTCTGCTTCTGTCCTGGGAGTTGGCATTTCTTTGATGGCTTTAACTTTGTCTGGATCGACCTCTATGCCCTTCTCATTTACTATGAAGCCGAGCAATTTCCTCGTCTTTACTCCGAAGGTGCATTTAGTCGGGTTTAGTCTTAACCTATATTTGCGGAGTCTAGTGAACAATTTTCGCAAGTCCTCGATGTGTTGTTCTGGGGTCTTGGACTTCGTGATCATGTCGTCTACGTATACTTCAATCTCTTTGTGCATCATGTCATGGAACAGTGTTACCATGGCCCTTTGATATGTTGCCCCCGCGTTCTTGAGCCCGAAGGACATCACCTTGTGGCAGAAAGTACCCCATAATGTGATGAAGGTCGTTTTTTCTAAGTCCTCTTGAGCCATGAGGATTTGGTTGTATCCTGAGAAACCATCCATGAAGGAGAAGAATGCATGTTGAGCGGTATTATCAACGAGCGTGTCGATGTGGGGCAAAGGGAAATTGTCCTTAGGACTAGCACGATTTAGATCCCTATAATCGACACACATACGAACCTTCCCGTCTTTCTTTGGTACAGGTACAATGTTTGCCACCCATTGTGGATATTTTGAGACTGCGAGGAATCCTGCGTTCCACTGTTTTTCAACTTCTTCTTTAATTTTTAAGGCCACTTCGGGTTTCATTCTTCTTAATTGTTGACGGACCGGGATGTAGTTAGGGAGTAAAGGCAACTTGTGTTCTACAATGTCGTGGTCCAATCCTGGCATGTCTTGGTAGGACCAGGCGAATACGTCGGCGTATTCCTTCAGGAGTTCAACTAAGCGTGATCTTGGTTATCGTTGGCATTAACTTGCCCACCTTTACTTCTTTCTTTTTCTGTTTTGCCCCCAAGTTTATATTTTCAAGCTCCTCTACAAATGGTTGGAACTTCGGTTTATCCCATTCCATGCGTTTCTCGATCTCCATTAGTGCTTCTGCTTCTGCGTTTGTGTCTTCGATTGGTACGTTAGCTGGATCGGGATCTTTGAGCGTAGATTTTGTATTGCTTGAAGGCGTGCTATTATTGTTGGTTCATTTTAAGAGGAACTTTATCTTAGCGGAGGTTTAATATATACGCGTGGGAGAAAAAGAGAGGACAGGAAGAAGTAGGAAGAGAGTATAGGAGAGAAAAAGAGAGGACAGGAAGAAGTGGAAAGAGAGTATAGGGGAGAAAAGAAGTGGAAAGAGAGGTTTAATATGCATGTATGCATGAATGTCTTGCTTGTGGATCATTTCATAAAAATTGGAAAGAGAAACCTTTTATTAATTCGAACTAAGATTTACATCGAAAATTATACTCCTGAGGGCACCAGTGGCATTACAAAAATCCCTATTACGAAAATTCTAAGAAGGCCCGCGGCGCTTACAAAATTCGCTACAAAAATATTTCTACGGACGCCCCTAGCGTTTACAAAAATTTCCTACTACAAAAGTCTAAGTTTCCGAAGAAGTGCTGGTGGTGTCGCGAAATTCTTCACATAGTTTCAGACGTTGGGCTAGTTCCTTTGAAATCTTGGAGGAATCTTTGGTTGCTTGAAGGGCTTTGAGGGCGTCGACCATGTGTTGGGCTATCTTAGACGTTGCTTGGGCTTTGCGTCTCCCATCTTCTATGGTTGTTTGTAATTCTTGGATGGTATTTTGGGTTTGTGTTTGAGTAGTGTCGGCCTTAGCCCGAGCTTTGGCTAGCTTGAGCAAACTCTGCCATCTTTGCTCTACCTGGCGTTCCATAGCGGTTTGAGCTTTTGATTGCTCGTCCTCCATCTGGTGAATCTTTTCCTGAAGGGATGAAGTTGCTTGTCTTTCTCCGTTTCGCTGGCTTTGAGGGCGGTCAGTGTTTCCTTAAGGCTACCTGGTCTCTTTCCATTCTTCGGAGGCACATTTCTCGATCGGCAGCCTGTAGGCAGCTAGCCATCTTCGAACGGTGTTGTTGCTCGCTTCGTGCTTTCTTGATGCTTTCTTCCTTCAGTTGTCTTTCTTGGAGGACTTCGTCTCGCGCTTCCTCTAGCTTCCTCTTGAGAGTTCGTTGCTCGGCTTCCATTTGGTTTAAGATTTGTTCAAATTCTTCGATTTTGATAGTCTCTGGGAGTTCGATCTCTTGGTTTTGGGTCCGAATAGGGGAGACCTCTGGTCAATCCGATTGCTTGTATTCGTTCTTGGAGCCACATCTTATAACTTCGGGAAGCACCACAACTCTTGCTGCCGAGTTCGCCTCCTTTTCGTACGACATGTCCCCAAGCTTGTCTGGTCTTTCTGAGATTACTTATTTCGAGGGCTTCCGGTCCATGAATTACGAAAGAGGTCAAAGCTTCGTCCGAGGGAGGTTGCATTATAGGGTATGCTGCTTGTCATAATGTTAGTTGGGGGTTATAGTTGATGGCCCCTTGCGTTCCTAGCAAAGGGACGTTCGAGTATGACCCGCAGCTAATGATTACTTGTCCGTGTGCGTTCCACGTGGGGTACCACCGTATCGTCCGTTCAGAAGCTTCGTCTAAGAGCCGGATCCACTGCTTTTTGGGGGTTATCTTTATCCAATTCCCTCGGTAGTCTTGGTATGGGCAAACAACTTGCTCTTTATTGTGAAATAGGTGGGCAGTGATCCAGAGATATAGTAGTGGAACGCAACACCGGAGACTTCCTGCCCCCTTTTCTCCACAGTAGTTGAGGGTATAGTAGGTATTGGCGAGAATGGCCATAGTTGGGTTTTCTTGCCGATCTCTTTGAGCTAGGAATGCTTCTATTGCCGCTGCATCTATGTAATTCTCTAAACGTGGAAACAGTAGGACCCCAAAGGCCAACAATCCCAATGCGTCTATGAAGGTGGGCCAATTTCCCATTCTTTTGAGTTGTCCTAACCTTCCTTCTAGGGTGGACCTGCATATTCCTTCTGTGCCGTTGCGGCTCCTTCGTATTCCTTCTATCGCCGTTTCCGGTAGTTGTAGAAGTTTGGCTATGGTGTTCCATGGGACCGGCCGCCCTTGCGGGAAGTAAAGGAGTGGTTCCTCTAAGGGGATACCTAATAGACGCTCATATTCTTCCAATGTCGGGGCTATCTGGAAATCTCTGAAAGTGAAGCAGCGTAACGGCGGATCATAGTATTGGAACAGTGCCTCGATGGCCGAGACTTGAGTGTCTACCTCAATGAGCTGTAGGAGCTGACCATGTCTTTTTCGAATGTTCGACGGTGATATCCTTTTAGGTAACTAGCCCAACAGCGAAGTGAGCGGAGCTCGGGTTCCTTGACTTGAATGGGGCGCCAACGTCTATTCCTAGAAGTTTCTCTTTCCATTTTTCTGAAATATCCATGATTAATTATTTTAGTTTTTTTCTATGATGAATGCTAAGGTTTCTGAAGTATGCATGGAATGCATGTCGTGTGTGGGAGCAGAGTAGAATACGATAGAAAAGTAGGACAGGATGACATAGGAGATGACTTCATCTCGAGTTAAGGTTTTTTGACTAGCCGACTTCATGTTGGTTTCATCTTCGCCGACTCCATCTCGGCCAACATGTTAGTTCATTCAGTTAAGGCTGACTCCATGTCAGCCTCAATTAAGTCTTAAATTAGGGTTTCACGGTTGACTCCCTTTCGGAGTTATGCCGAAATTTTTGACGTAAAAGATGAAGTTTCCCAAGGCGTGCCAACTTCATCTCGGAGTCGGCATTCATGCCGGCAAAAAAACTAACCTAGTGGTAAGAAGGAATTTTTCCCAAGAATTCTCACAATTAGGCTGCTAAAAGAAAATCCTCACCAGGTCCCTGGGTCTATAGACCTCGTAAGGAACGCAACCATAGACAGGAGAGTGTCCCAGAATATGATCGTTTCCAAAGGCTGTCAGCCCCAGGTGGAACTATCGTGATCACCAGTACAGAGGAAACCCTCCAGCATGGTTCCACTACACATTCCGCACTCCTTAACTCTCAGGCCCGGGAATAGGACCCCACTCAAAAATTAAAAAAAAAAAAATATTAGCCTAAGCACACCCAACGACTACCCCTTAATTATTAGAATCTTATGAAGGTTTGTACAAACGAAAGGGAAAACTACCTATGCTAGGGGGAGCATGCATATTTGAGTATAATTGATCCTATGTCAAGAGGGAGGTTTTTTTTTTTTTTTTTTTTTTGGCCATATGTAGCCCTAAGCTAAAATAAATACATATATAGTGCAATCTGAAGGGACATAAAGTAAAATGCATGAGTAGGTATGTACAATTTAGAATAGCGTAATAAGCAACAATTAAAATACTATATAGTGCAATACCAGCTTGGCTATGGGAAAGGTTTGAGAGATTTGGGAGGCTTGGGAGAGGTTTGAGCTTGGCTTAGAGTTTTATAGAGAGGGAAAGAAACTAACTACACAAAAGAGTTGGACAGTTATTACTAACCTGATATTCGACGTCTTCTCCTCTTAGTCCAGGGTATTTCCTCTGACTTACTGACTTCTGCTTCTAGCTTCCTGGTGGAGAGTCTCGCTCCACTCCCGTAGAAAAAAATGTCTGACCCTTGCTCATTCGCAGTGAGGTCTTATATAGGCTACGAAATGGGCTTGGACCTCTCTCCTGATGAGAGAATATTTTATTATATTTTATTTTGAAATTTGAATGTTTAGTAGATTTATCCCCTGATTCTCGAGAGAAGGGAATATTTTATTATGTTTTATTTTGAATTTTGAAAAACTGACCGGTTTATCTTGGAAGAAAAGAATATTTTATTATATTTAATATTTGAAATTTGAATATTTAACAGATTTATCCCCTGATTCTCGGGAGGAGATAATATTTTATTATATTTTATATTTGAAATTTGAATATTTAACAGATTTATCCCCTGATTCTCGAGAGAAGGGAATATTTTATTATATTTTATTTTGAATTTTGAAAAGCTGACCGGTTTATCTTGGGAGAAAAGAATATTTTATTATATTTTATTTTGAATTTGAATTTTTAACAGATTTATCCCCTGATTCTCGAGAGAAGGGAATATTTTATTATATTTTTAATTTTGAATATTTAACAGGTTTATCCCCTATTTGTTGATAATGTATAAAATCTTCAAGATTTTATTTGTTATCAGTTAAGGGAAAACCAGCGTAAAATCTTCAGGGGTTTATTTATTATTAGTTAAAGGTTGTTTGGGCCGGACAATTTTGGGGTGCTACATCCCTTCTTCAAAAATATGGGGTAGCACACAAAATTGCTACTGCCTACCACCTCCAAACAAATGGCCAAGCAGAAGTGTTCAACAGGGAAATCAAGAAAACATTGCAAAAGATGACCAATCCCAGCAGGAAGGACTGGAGCCGCCTCCTTGAGGATGCTCTCTAGGCACATAGAACTGCATATCGGACACCTTTAGGGATGTCTCCCTATAGGATTGTTTTCGGTAAAGCCTATCACCTTCCTATGGAGCTAGAACACAGAGCATACTGGGCTGTTAAGCAGTGCAATCTGGCCTATGACAAAGCATGAGAGCAGAGAAAATTCCAGCTGCAAGAGTTAGATGAATTTCGCTTGGAAGCATATGAAAACTCTAGGATCTACAAGCAGAAAATCAAGCGATTCCATGACCAGCAGATCCTGAGAAAAGAATTCCGAGTTGGCCAGAAAGTCCTCCTATTTAACTCACGCCTTAAGCTCATTGCACGTAAACTACGTTCTAGATGGGATGGGCCTTTTGTTATCACTAATGTGTTTCCCCATGGTGCAGTACAACTAAAAGATGAACACAGTAACAACACCTTCCAGGTCAATGGGCATCGGATTAAGCCATTCCATGAAGGTCCAGCGCCAATCACTCATGACATGGAGATAATATCATTGATGGAACCAGCATCACCAGATGACCCTGCCTCGCATTGAGGACAATGCAGATTTTAAGTGTGGGGGGGGGGGGGATAAATATACAGTCATTTCAATTACAGTCTCCTTATTTCTATTCCCATCCTCCTGAACTCTACTAATTTTAATTTTGTTAGTTTTCCTTTAATTGCATTGTTTCATTTTATTTTAATTAAACTTGTCATGTTTTATTTTGCTTTTTCTACCATCTTTTTTTCAATAAAAGCTGCCAAGCCTAGTCCATTCCAGCTCTGCGCCATCTTGGCCGGATCCAGAACGCCTTCGGCCTGACAGAAATTCAATTCTTAGTTTATTTTAATTTTTCCTCCTGAACAGAATTCCAAGTGGATTGTCGAAAATAAAATTGTTTTGAAAAGAATCTTGAATTAGCTTTTGTAGGTTTGAAAAAGACAGTAGGAGTAACTCTGCAACTTTGGCAAGAGATTTCTCTAGCTTGAGAGGAATGAAACTTTTGTGCTCTAGTCAGTAGTTGACTGAGAATCTAAAAAGGAAACCCCCTGTGGTAGAGCAAATTCAACCTGTGTGAGATTTTGAGCTTTGTAAATATTGATGGCTTACATCTTGCCATTTCTCTTCCTGTTCTAGTGTGATTTTTGCATTCATGATAACTGAATATTCTACATTTTGCCTCAACTCTCTGGATACAACTGTTCTCTCATGTAGGAATGACATGATCTAGGCCCTGTTTCTTATGAGCCCTGAGCCAAATAAAGCCTACCTGAACAAATATATCTATTGCTTTTCCCCATTTGAGCCTAATCTAACCATTCTTTCTGACAGCTCACTACAAGCCAAGGCCAAAAAAACTATGAATTAACCTCACCCTAGGGGAGTAGAGGAGCTTTGGAATCGTTTTGGGAGTAAGTCATTATCAAGTGTGGGGGAACTCCAGGAAGCAAAAAGTTATTCAGCACTCTCTGAGGCTCAAAAAGCAATAAAAGGATAAAAGCGATTGAAAGACAGAAAAAGAAAAGTGGAGCAGCAGCTGGAAATCTGAGCTGAAACAAATAAAGAAAGAACACAGCTGCATAATTGTGTATGATAAGAAAAAGAAAAGAAAATGAGCTGGTAGCAGCAAGAAGGAGAAATTGGCAGCATCCTGGGTTACCCTCAGACTGATAAAATCTTACTCCCCATTGCTCCTCTCTTCCTCATAGGTCCTGAAACCAGTTTTCTCATGTTTTATCCTACCCATGACCTAGCCTCGCTACAAGCCAAAAAGAAGTCCTAGTGATCATAACTGTGTTTTTTTGCAGGTGTAAGAAGAGAGTTTTATCAAAATATGGTAATATCAGTTCCATGAATGTTGAGTGTAAATACAAGCCCAAACACGAGAGAAGCGAGAGAGTTATCTGTCTAAGTAAAGCTCTGCCACTCTTGGTTGCCTTCTCTGGGTTGCAGGTCAGGAATCTGCCTAGATCATAGAAGAAGTAATTTTCAGATTGTTAGAGTATCTTGATCCCATGGTAATAGAGTGCCGACTCTGTCTCGGTCGAACTAAAGGAAGCCAAGTGAAAAATTCTTTTCTATCTTAAAATTCGCCTTGTGATTTTCATTTTATTTTGCCCAGGAGTGCAAAAGGGTAAGTGTGGGGGTGTGATGAGTCACAATTTATACATCTTTTAGACACCTAAGAAGGAGGTTTGCAAGACTATTCGGTGCTTAAGGATGGATTATTAGCTAAGATTCATTTTATGGACTTAAATTCAGAGAAATACAAATCTGTGTTAATTCAGATTTCTTAGCTAATAAAGAGTATCACTCCTTCTTGCAGGTCAAGCCGAGTTGACCAAGGTCAACAGAAGAGTCTCAGCCGAGATGAAGTTGTCCCGGCCAGACCGACTCCATCTCAACCGAACCAGAGTCGTCTCGGCAGTCCATGCCTTGCAGCCCAGTAGCCCAATAGAGTGGCCCAATTGTATTGACCACATCAGCTATCCAGCTCGGAGGCCACCTCAGCGTCAACTCAGCTGCCATGTCACTCCTAGGGAATCTTCCATGTCACGTTAGAAGATCTGCATAGGGGTAGAATAGGACATTCACAGTGTAATTCTGTTAGGATTCGTTAGGATTAGCATATCACAGCTCGTGTATATATAGGGGGAGTTGTGCACCTTTTAGGAGTCTTTGAATTCACTTTAATTCCATACTCACTATACCCACTTTCTCGCTCTCGCTCTCTCCATTTTCACGGTGGTGCGCGGTGCTCATTGGCGTTTCTCTCGATTGAGGAAGTGCAGGTCTGAGACTAGGAAGCCGAAGTCTGCTAGAGGGGACCGATAAAACTACTGACGCACTCTGGTGGAGTTGATCCTCAGCGTTCAGGCTAACGGAGGTGAACCACCACCATCAACCATGGCAATCGTCGTGGAAGATGGATTCATCTGAATTCAGAACCACTGTATTTGTATTCTATTTCTGTTAATCAATTTCATGCTGCAATTCTTATCTCCATTCTCTTCCTCTACCTTAATTCATGATTTGATCCACGATTGCAATTAAATTGTGAACAATGTTAAACTAAGTCGATCGGAACTGGTTTGACTAATTTAGTAGGTAATCATTTGACGATTGTAACTGAGAACCTAAAATCAGCTCTGAACTTAATCCCTGCCAACTGATGAGATAGCGATTGCATAAATCCTCGATATAACAATGGACGAACCTTTGGCGATTGCCATAAGACTTCCCAAGGCTGATATGGATGAGAACTGGAGTATGGAACCTAGACTGAACTTGGATTAATGGGACTGAATATGAACACAATTATATAACAATAATAATAATAGATAACTAGTAACAATAGTATATGTTTACTGCATTCATACTCTTAGTTTACTTTATGCTTTACTTGCATTCCAAATCCCCCTGTTTACTGATTTTTAGTCTGAGACAGAGATAGTCCATCTCTGTAGCGTCTATCCGCACTCAGTCGAGACCAAGCCGGATTATCTCTACCGAGATCATCTCGGCTCAGTCTTTGTCGAGAGCGACTCGGCCAGTGCCGAGGACAGTCAACACTTCACATCTCGAACTCTACGTCACTTCGCTTAACACCAAATCACAACTGAACGCACTGTGTCCTTGAGAAGAATGACCTAGGGTTGGCTATGCTATAGTTAGCTTTAGTTATTTGATAAGTGTTCAAATGACTGAAAAAGAATATCATTATCAAGGTGCGCTTGATCTCGCTACATGGAGCTGCCTCAGCCTTCTAATCCAGTTTGTTAGCTTTAGTAGTCCCCAGATTGATGTTCGTTGGATCCTGTTCTCAATTGTGGCATGTGCTCCCTGAATTCGCTGCGCCTTCTATAGATAGTGGCTGACATGACGCGTTCCCTTGCTATGATTGGCAAGGATCTTTGATCTACTTGAGCTGGTGGGACCTCTACTTTCCTAACGTGGCTTCATCAATGACATTCCACTCCCTCACAAGGATCCTGCAGCTCGAGGCATCTAGAATCTTCTAAAGCAACATCTAGGTGGCTGATTCTACCAGATGCTGCTGAGCTAGCCAGCTTTGTCAGTGTTGAGTTGGAGCTTGCATACTCTGTTTGGGCTATCTCGAGCTTACTAGGCTGTGCTGGTCATTTGGGCCATGCTTGGAGCCTTCTTCCAGTAATTGTCGTTGAGAAGGGCTGGGCGCTAGCCATTTTGGGCACCTTCCCGGCCATGGGTCGAGTCGTGTGTCTTTTCAAGTGATGTTGGGCTCATCCCCACTAGGCTGGGGTCTGGTGCATTATAGGCCACCTCAGGCCCTTTTTCTCGGACGAGGCCGAGTCGGCTAGTTCCCCAGACGGGTCTTTTCCCAGCTTCCTAGGTTCTGGATCTTTCTGCCTTGGAGTCTTTTCCGTAGTTGGCTATTTATTGGGCCGAACAGTTTTAGGGTCCTACAGGTGCCCCCTCTTTATTTGTGGTCGCTTTAGGGAGACGTCAATGTCTTCCCTAAGTGGCCAGGAATAAAGATATCTCTTCCCAGGTTACCGAATCCGTTGCTATCTAGTTATCATTCTAGAGCAGCAAAGGTGACCGAGTTAGTATGGGAGTTGCTGGTGACCTCGGGGATTTGTGATTCCCTATGGGGTTGACTAGCTATCCGGGGAGGCGAAGCTCTCTCAGGTAGATGGGGTTCCTTCCTTGGGAAGCATGGGAAGGAGGCTGACTCATTGGGGAGCCAATACTGATTTTGTGTAGGGGACCAGTTCGCCGACGGTGATTCCACTGGGGAACATGCCGACTCGTCGGGTATCATGCCGACTTTCTGGTTGGCCGAGTCAGGGGTAGGGCCCCCTTGGTGACGCGTTTACTGGGGAGTGAAAGGTCGCGTGCCTGTGGCCTAAATGATGTGGCCCTTAGGAAGTGAAAGGTCGAGTGTAGAAGAGACGCGCTCCTAGGCCCAGGTGTTGTGATTGCTTGGAGACCAAGAGAAGCACATGCAAGAGACGTGCTTTTAAGTCAAAATGACAAGAGTTGCATCATTTCATGTCACATTGAATGTGTTTCGTCGTCTTCTCCTTAAATGCGCTTCCTTAGTATTGATGATGCATGAATGCATCGTTTCAAATTTTCACACCTGCATTTAGCTCCTTGGCTTCCTTGGCATGCTTCCTCTCAAATATAAATAGGAAGGTACATGCCTGAATTCCTTCCTCACCCTCTACTCTTGTGTTCACTTGAGAAACCTTTGTTTCTCCCCCCTCCCCCCTTAGGCGAATTTGACTGTATTCTTGCTAGGGACGTTTGGGCGAACCGTTCATAATCATTGACATGTCGAGACAAAGCGCAATTGGGTGTACATCTCGCCCTCCATGAAGGGCCTCCTTTGCAGAGCCTTCGACATTCACTTCTTTCTCTTTAAACCGATAATTCAAAAACATGCATTCCAGACACCTGGATAGACTTCGAGAGCCGCCATCAGACCCTTTTGAGAGGGTCCTATTCCTGGGCTTGTATGATAAGTGAGCGAAAGACATGTAGAGGCGATCAGGCTGCCTTCCTATTTTTTTGCAATACTCCCCGCTCTAGCATTCCGAACGGATGCAAGGAAAACTATTATGGGTTCTGGCATCATCATTGTTGCAACCAATGGGATCCATAATCCATAGCCTCTTCAAATACAATTGCTCTTATGTAATAAAAGTCTTCTTTGCACCCTTAATGAGCAAATGATCGTCATGGTCAAATTCACAATCATCCCTTTCGACGTTCTTCGCCCAACACAAATCAGACTTGACCATGAAAGGTGTCCTCCCAATGATAATTTCTCTGTCATCTTCCTCCAGAATCTCTCAATCAAGGAACTCTTCTTCCCTGGTCTTGGGTTCATTGCTTCGAACCTACTTCGAAACATACACCTGAACCCTAACTTCAGTTTCGGAGTTGTATGCCACCTTCTAGATTCAAGCGTGTCTGGAAAGCATCTTAAACTCCTTGGCGTGGCCTTCACTGCCCCAAGGGCTCGTCGAGCATCCCCTTTCCGAACTTGATGCAAGCGTAACGGTAATGTTCATCGTCACCTTTCTCAGAGGGGTCGAAACCGGGTGTGATGACACCAAGGGACTCAGAAATTTTCTAGAAACTAGAGTGGACGAAGTAGTTGTAGGGGTAGGTCTAAACACCGTAATGGGTTTGCAAAAGCTTTGAGGCAGGCAGCCTTGATTTCTCCCGAGGCTGACTTTAGAAAATGCAACGCAAAGCAGAACATTATGGATGGGAAGCTCATCTCCATCCTCCCCTCGAACTGATGTTTCTTTGCTTTCTTCTTTTTTTTCTCTGATGTAAAATCCTTCTTTATGTAATTTTTGTTATGTTGAATGCAATGAATGTGTTTGCTCATTTGTTGTGTTCCCTTGATTCCTACTTTACTTGCTTTATTTTCCTAAGGCTAAGAAACTATAGCGACTAAAATTTAATGCTGAAATGAGAAAAAAATGCTAAGTTAAGGACCTGGATTGACCTTATGACTCTAAGGTGACAGATACGGGTGACCCTAAGATTCTAGGTTAGTAGACTGTGAAGACTCGGACCTTTATAAACTAGGAAACTTAGATAACTTGGAATTCTAAACTAACAACCTCGGAGAACTTGGGATTCTGCTAACACACTCGGATGACTTGGAACTCTAAATTGGTAAACTCGGGTGATTTGGAATTCTAAACAGATACACTTGTGTGATTTGGAATTCTAAACTAATGATCTTGGATGACTTAGAATTGACATAATGCAAAATGGGGGTGGTGCTGAATGTGTTTGAAGTGGAGGGGGATTAAGTGAAGTTGACTTAGCTTTTCAGAAGAATTGCCTTCGACACAGAGTCAGCTTTCTTTTGAAGCATAGAACAAGGGTTGTCTTCGATGCGGAGTCGAAAAGGGGTTCACTACCAAAGGGTAGGCTTCGACACGGGGTCAGATTAGGTTCACTACCTAAGGTAGACTTCGACAAGGAGTCGGATAAGATCCACTACCTAAGGTAGGCTTCGATGCGGAGTCGGATTGGGTTCACTACCTAAGGTAGGCTTTGACACAGAGTCGGATTAGGTTCACTACCTTGGGTAGGCTTCGACACGGAGTCGGATAAGATTCACTACGTAAGGTAGGCTTCGATAGAGAGTCGGATAGGTTGATTCGGAGTATAATTCTACGTAAGAATGACACAGACACGGAGATTGTCGTTAGAATCTAAGGTTGATTCGGAGTATAATTCTAAGTAAGAATGACAACCTGTTGTGTGTTCATTTCGAATTGGTACAATAGTTAGTATAGATTAGTTTAGCTTATTTTTCTATACTTAGTTTATTTCCTACACTTAAACACAAACCCCCCTTATTTACTGTTTTTCCAAAGTCCGAGACCGAGTCAGTTCGACTCTGTCACGTCCATCCAAAACTGAGTCAGTCCGACTCTGTTGTGTCCGAGTCTACACTTAGCCAAGATCGTGTCGGATTCGTCTCTACCGAGACCAAATCAGATCAGTCTTTGTTGAGAGCGAGTCGGCATTCTACACTTGATGTTTCTGCACAAAACTCTGATTTCTTCGCTTAGTCACAATTTAACACATTGTGTCCTTGAGAGAATCGACCAAGGGTTAGCTATACTAAAAACCCACTTATCAGTATTTATTTGAGGTGTGTAAGACAACTAAAAACCCGCTTATTGGTGATCTCTTTAGCTGGATCTTGTTTTTCTTTACTTGTAGGGAGGGATCCTCCCTCACTATACCTCTATTGCATTGCATGATTGTTATGGTATGCGAGAGGGGCTGGTACTTGGATGATTAGTGGCGCCTAGCTTTGGAAAGGGGTGACCGCTTTCGCCTATCATTGCAACTTCAATGGACTCTACCAAAATCTTCCAACTTTGGTGGGAACCTTCCTCCACCAAGTTGGCTGAGTCAGAAATGGTTTTGTCTTCTTCTGCTTCCTTCTTTCTGTTCATCTCTTCTCTCCTCGCTTTGGCTAAAATGACTTCTCCGGCCTCAATTGGTTCCCCTTCGTAAAGCTTATTAGTTAAAGCATTGATGGATGACCCTCCATGCATAGGAAGGGGATTGTTGTTCATATTTAGCCCCTACTCTTGAAGCTTAGCCCATCCCCCTTCAATAAGGTCCTGGACCTTATGTTTGAGACCCCAACACTTCTTAGTGGGGTGCCTTATGACCCGACCATGGTAATCGCATTTGATATTAGGGTCGTAGCTTTTAGGGTAAGGGGGTTGTACTGGCCTGAGAGGGACAATAACTATCAAATTATTTTAAAGTAGAAGAGGGAAAAGCTTGGCATACATTATTGGAATAGGAGCCAGCATTCTAGGAATGTTCCTCCTAAAATTTTGTTGCGCTGGTCGGGTGTTGTTTTAGTTGTCAGAACTTGTTGCAATTATAGGATCAGTCTTTGCTGGTATGGTGGCTAATATGGAGGAAGGCACTTCTACAAATATGGTGGGTACTGAGATGGTGGTGAGTTAATATGGGCTACAGGAAGCCTGTTGGTTTGTAAGTGAATTTGAGTGGGATATGGGGGTGGAGCTTTGCCTCGGCCATATTTGAGAGCCGACTTGGACAAGATCACATTGGTTTCTCCTTTCTTCTTCTCCTGATTTTCCTTGTTTGATCCCTACTTCAATTCTTTCGCCTACCACCACCAAGTCGGTGAACCTAGATGACACATTTCCTACCACTTTATCATAGAAAGGAGATGGGACTATCGATGAACATAGTCACCATCTCCTTTTCTGTTAGAGGCAGCTGGACCTAAGCTACCGACTCACGCCATTTTTTAGCGTATTCTTTAAATCCTTCATGCTCTTTCTTTGCAATATTTTGGAGCCGAGAGCGATCCGATGTCATACCCTTGTTGTATTTATATTGCTTGAGGAACGCCTTAGCAAGATCTTTCCATATCCTTATGCACCCCCTCTCCAAATTCACATACCAACTTAATGCTACTCCCGATAGACTGTCCTAGAAATACTGTACCAATATTTTATCATCATGTATGTAGGCTGCCATCTTCCTACAATACATGGCAAGATGTACGTGGGGGCAAGAACTTCCCTTGTACTTATCAAACTCTAGGGTTTTGAAGTCTGTTGGGAGCAGAACATCTGGCACTAGGCAAAGGTCAATAGCGTCCAGGCCGTATCGATCTGTTCCTTCAATGATTCGCAGTCTTTCTTCCAAAAAATGTCATTTCTCAACTACTTGAGGATTGTCCTTTTGGTTGTGAATTACTAAAGTTGGACAAGCTTGTTGTGCCTACGGACCGGCTCTGGATGTTAAATTAGGAGTGGGTTCGACTCTAGCGACACTTGATCCTGCTTGCTCATTCTCTTTAGATGTTAGGCATTCCTCAGCATTAGTATCCCAGCCATATGGCATTCCGTAGAGGGGGCCATTTGCATTCTGAAGAGGGGTGTACCCAGGTGGATAGTTAGGCGTTGCTTGTACTGCTCCTGAGGTGTTTGTTGTCGTCCCTCTGGTGAGGAGCTCTAGTATTTTGGTCATTTGTTCCTTCAACTAGGTGACCTCTCCCCTCAGCTCTTCGTTCTGCTACTCCAGGTTTTCCACCGCGGTCTCCATTTGTCTAGACTTAGAGTGGGTTCTGTAAGAGTGTCGTAATACAGTTGGCCTCACTCTGGTTATTTTCAAAAGTATGCAAGTTAAAAAGTGATGCAATGCATGAGAATGTTTAGTTATATATGATGATTTTATGATGCATGCTCATGTTTGGATTTGTTCTGATCATGAATTATTTTTGAGAAGTTTTACTCAAACCAAAGGGTCAATTAAAATTCATTCCTTTCTTGAACTGAGTATAACACAAAGCCCTTTTCAAGGAGGCATAGACAATTTCTTCAAATTATCATACATTTTCCTACAAAGTTCTAAGAATTGGGATATCTTAGTCAGCGTATCTAAGGGATTGACCAAGCCTTCAGCTACTAGGAGGTTTCTGGGTATGTTTATTATAACTTGGTTTGCTAACCAAGCTAGTTTCACATATCTATCCTTCCAGAATAGTGCTTCGTCTTTGGCCATTCGTAGTCGTGTCTTAGTGTGATCTGCAAATTCCACGTACTGCCTTTTCCAAGCCACCACTTTTGCCCCGAGTTCGCCAATGGGTGCTTGGGCTAGTTGTTCTAGGTCTTCAGCCTTTCTGCACTCTTCTACCCTAAAGTTTATAGGAACTATACAAATATCGAAAAGCAAAGAAGTGGAATATAAACAAAAATAAATAGAAATGCATAAACGCATGCAAGAATTTGATTTTTCATGCAACTAGTTTGACAGGGCTCGATTCTCTATAAAATTTCGCTAATGGAGTCTCCATCTGTCACAACCAAAGGCCGCATCGAGATTGGCAAAAAATGGATGTTTTAGAATCCGAGTCCCTTTTGGGGAAGGAACGAGGAATATGGAGTCGTCATTGACATTTTTATGGAAAACACCAGGAAACATTAGATTGGATAAGGCAGGTCTAGAATCAGAGTGTAGGTTCGGGAGTCGGGTTACGTGTACGGATCACCTAGTATCTTATCACGTCTATCAAAAGATAGTTACCATAACTAGATGCATGAAATGAGATATGACTTCTACATTACAGTTTATGCCTTTCTAAGAATGGAAGATATTTACAAAATATGAGGGATTTTTTTGTTTTTTGGATAAACTTGACAAGAGTTTCCTCTTGCTCCTACATATATCCTACTACAATGGAGAAGTTAAAGTTTACGTAGTTTTGAGGCAAGAATGGTTAAAAGGTAAAAGGGGGGCAGGGGGCGAGACCAACTCAGCCCAGTTGGAGTGTCAACTAGATGTCGGCTAGGTTATGAGGGGCTGAGACCGACTCGACCCAGTTAGAGTGCCGACTAGATATCGGCTAGGTTATGTACCGGATGACACTCAATGTGTGTTTCACAATGGATATTACCAAGTTGGACCCAAAAGCGTTGATGCTTGTTCAGTCCCAGCTTTTCAGATGCGAGGTCGACTCGGAATCAACCTGCTTCTTGCAGTATATTCATAAACTATTTAGTGTGAAACACTAACTTATGAATGGATGTATCTACAAAGTATTAGCAACTAACTTGGTATCCAAAGTTGGTTCCCCTAGTCTCACTAGGATGTCAACGGGTAGTTTCCTTCAAATTGCGTCTCTTCTTTGGGGACGATTTCTTTTAGAGTCTTTCTAGGATTTTTGGAACTCAAGGTCACTATACTATCAAGGTAAGCTTTGATTCTCCATCCATTCCTCCCTTTTCTCTTCGTTTTCAAGGCCTTTTATAGAGTGCCCCTTAGGTAAATGTTCTAGTATGCATTTAGAATACAAAATCAGCCACGTGTCCTTCCTTCATGGACCCTCTGATACCTATATACCTCCATTATTTTCCCCCTTTCCTCTTAGGATTTATCCTCTAGCTTTCTAAGGTATTGAACAACATGAGAAAAGGTGCCAAGGACATGTCAGGGGTAAAACGGTATATTTCAGTTCCTGCCCTTGACATGTCAATTGCACATGTCAGGGGTTAAATGGTATATTTTAGACTTTGCCTCTTAACATGTCAGTTGCAATCCGCCTTTGCTAGAGGGAGGTACAAATCATTGTACAACCTTAGTAGAAACGACCGGGAGGGGTTCGACTGTCGGGACAGACTTAGCTTTCCTCCTTTGTCATTTTCTTCTTTTAGGAAGAATAATCAACATGTCATTCTTCCTTCCTCTTTTTGCCTCTCCATTTTCAACCATGCTTTGCTTTGTGTCTCCTTTTTTTCCCTAGATAGAAAATAGGTCCCACAATACCAAATCATAACACTTTTTGCTGGTATCCATTCCTGACTCAACCGACGCTTAATTGGCTTTCTCATTTCGACCATCTAACACCCAACCAGTTTCCCTCAATCCATCTGATACCTAGTCAATATTCGGATTTGGGCCCAGCTGATATGTAATCGGCGTCCCTTTTCTGCTTAGGTAGTAGAATAACCACTTAGCTCATAACCACATCCAAAACTACGTAAACTTTGATTTCTCCATTGCATTAGGAGATACAAAGGAGCAAGAGGCAACTCTTGTCATGTTCAAAATCCAAAAAACACACCTCTTCCCCCCTCTATAGCCAAGCCTATCTTGTTTATGTTGAAAAGGCAAAAATTATAGTTTAGAAAGTCATAGCCCATTTTCATGCATCTAATTAAGGTAATCATCTTTGGATGGGTGTTGTATGGTGCTAACACCTACCCTACACATAATGTAGACCAACCCTATCCATCATTAGGTTCTCTGGCTCTTTCCTTAAAAGCGCTGGTCGCGACTCCCGACTCCATGTTCTTTTCCCCGAGAGAAACTCAAACATTAACCAATCTATGTCTCGTCGACCCCGCCGTGGCCACCGTTGCGACAACCTTCCATCAATACCACATCACGCAACACCTTATCCTTTTACCTACTTAGGGTAATTAAGGCTACTTCAACTTGATAGTTCACTATCAATTCTCCATGCTCACTTAGCCATTGAAGCTTATATGTGTTTTTACAGTCGTTTTACGCGCTTATCAAATAACTAAAGCTAACTATAGCATAGCTAACCCTAGGTCATTCTTCTCAAGGACACAGTGTGTTCAGTTGTGAATTGGTGTTAAGTGAAGTGACGTAGAATCTGAGATGTAAAGTACTGACTCTCCTCGGCACTGGCCGAGTAGCTCTCGGCAGAGACTGAGCCGAGATGATCTCGGTAGAGATAATCCGGCTTGGTCTCGCCTGAGTGCAGACAGACGCTACAGAGATGGACTATCTCTGTCTCAGACTGAAAAGAAATAAACAGTGGGGTTGGGAATGCAAATAATGCAGAAAATAGACTACGACTACGAATGCAATAAACATACACTACTGTTACTAGTTATCTACTATTATTATTATCTAACTGTGCTCATATTCAGTCCCATTAATCCAAGTTCAGTCCAGGCCCCACACTCCCGTTCTCAATCCATATCAGCCTTGGGAAGTCTTATGGCAATCGCCAAAGGTTCGTCCATTGCCATACCGAGGATTTATGCAATCGCTACCTCATCAGTTGGCAGGGATTAAGTTCAGAGCTGATTTTAGGTTCTCAGTTAAGGATCGCTAATTGATTACCTACTAAATTAGTTAAACCAGTTCCAATCGGCTTAGCTTAACATTGTTTACAATTTAATTGCAATCGCGGATCAAATCATGAATTAAAGTAGAGGAAGAGAATGGAGATAAGAGTTACAGAATGAAATTGATTAACAGAAATGGAATACAAATACAGTGGTTCTGAATTCAGATGAATCCATCTTCCACGACGATCGCCATGGTTGATGGTGGTGGTCCACCTCCGTTAGCCTGAACGTTGAGGATCAGCTCCACCAGAGTGTGTCAATAGTCTGATCGGTCCCCTCTGGCAGACTTCGGCTTCCCAGTCTCAGACCTGCACTTCCTCAATCGAGAGAAACGCCAATGAGCACCGTGCACCACCGTGAAAACGAAGAGAGCGAGAGCGAGAAAAATGGGTATAGTGAGTATGGAATTAAAGTGAATTCAAAGACAGAACGTGTAAAAAGTGCACAGCTCCTCCTATAAATACACGAGCTGTGATATGCTAATCCTAACGAATCCTAATAGAATTACACTGTGAAGATCCTATTCTACCCCTATGCAGATCTTCTAACGTGACATGGCAGATTTCCTAGGAGTGACATGGCAGCTGAGCTAATGCTGAGATGGCCTCCGAGCTAGATAGCTGATGTGGTCAATACAATTGGGCCTCTCTTTGTTGGGCTTACTGGGCCGCAACGTATGAACTGCCGAGACGACTCTGGCTTGGCCGAGACGAAATCGATCTATCCGGGACGACTTCATCTCGGCTGAGACTCCTCTGTTGACCCTGGTCAACTCGGTTTGTCCTGCAGAAGAAGGAGTGATACTTTTTATTAGTTAAGAAATCTAAATTAACACAGATTCATATTTTCTCTATATTTAGGCCCATGAAATGAATCTTAGCTAACAATCCATTCTTAAGCACAGAATAGTCTTGCAAACCTCCTTCTTAGGTGTTTAAAAGATGTCTAAATTGTGACTCATCACACCCCCACACTTACCCTTTTGCACTCTTGGGCAAAACAAAATGAAAATCACAAGGGGAGTTTTTAAAGAAAGAAAAGATTTTTTTTTTCACTTGGCTTCCTTTAGTTCAAACGAGACAGAGTCGGCACTCGTTCACTCTGAGGTTGAGATACTCTAACAATCTGAAAATTACTCCTTCCGTGCTCTAGGCGCATTTATGACCTACAAACCAGAGAAGGTAACCAAGAGTGACAGAGCTCTCTTTTAGGCAAATAACTCCCTCATTTCTCACGTGTTTGGGCTTGTATTTACACTCAACATTCATGGAACTGATATTACCATACTTTGGCAAATCTCTCTTTTTACACCTGTAAAAACACGCACAGTTATGATCACTAGGACTTCTTTTCGGTTTGTAGCGAGGTCGGGTCACGAGTAGGATAGAATATGGGAAAACTAGCTTCAGGACTCACGAGGAAGAGAGGAGCAATGGGGAGTAAGCTTTATCATCCTGAGGGATAACCCAGGATGCTGTCAATTCCTCCTTCTTGCTGCTACCAATTCATTTTCTTTTCTTTTTCTTATTATACAATTTTATGCAGCTATTTCTCTCTTTGTCCGTTTCAGCTCAGATTTTCAGCTACTGCTTCCTCTTTTTCTCTTTTCTTTCTTTCGCTCTCTTTTATTCTTTTGCTTGCATTTTCAAGCCTTAGAGAGTGTTGAACAACCTTTTGCTTCCTGAAGTTCCCCTACACTTGATCATGACTTACTCCCAAAACATTCCCAAAGCTCCTCTGCTCCCCGAGGGTGAGGTTGATTCATGGTTTTTCTGGCCTTGGCTTGTAGTGAGCTATTAGGAAGAATGGTTACATTAGGCTCAAAAGGGGTAAACAACAGACACATTTGTTCAAGTAGGCTTTATTTGGCTCAGGGCTTATAAGAAACATGGCCTAGATCATGTCATTCTTGCATGTGAGAACAATTGTATCTAGAGAGTTAAGGCAAAATGTAGAATATTTAGTTAACATGAATGCAAAAATCACACTAGAAGAAGAAGAGAAATGGCCAGATGTAAGCCATCAATATTTTACAAGGGCTCAAAATCTCACACAGGTTGTTTTGCTTGTCATAAAAGGTTTTCCTTTCAGTTTTACAGTCAATCACTGACTAGAGCACAAAAGTTTCATTCCCCTCAAGCTAGGGAAATCTCTTGCCAAAGTTGCAGAGTTACTCCTACTGTCTTTTTCAAACCTACAAAAGTCAATTCAAAATTCTTTTCAAAACAATTTTATTTTTGACAATCCACTTTGAAATTCTGTTTAGGAGGAAATCAACAAAAACGAAATGATTGAATTGAAATCCTGCCAAGCCGAGGATGTTCCAGGTCAGGCCGAGATGGCACAGAACCGGCATGGACTCGACTTAGGCAGCTTTTATTGAAAACCATGACAGATTTTAAAATGAAACAACGCAATTGAAGGAAAACAACAAAGTGATTAAAACTAACACAACAAAAATTAAAATTAGCAGAGTTCAGGAGGATGGGAATAGAAATAAGACACAGTAATTGAGTTGACTGTATATTTATCCCCCCCCCCCTCACACACTTAAAATCTGCATTGTCCTCAATGCGAGGTAGGGTCATCTGGTGATGCTGGTTCCATCAATGATATTATCTCCATGTCATGAGTGATAGGCGCTGGACCTTCATGGAATGGCTTAATCTGATGCCCATTGACCTAGAAGGTGCTGTTGCTGTGTTCATCTTTTAGCTGTACTGCACCATGGGGAAACACATTAGTGATAACAAAAGGTCCATCCCATCTGGAGCGAAGCTTACCTGCTATGAGCTTTAATCTGGAGTTGAAGAGCAGCACTTTTTGGCCAATACGGAAATCTTTTCTCAGGATCTTTTGGTCATGGAATTTTTTTACCTTTTGCTTGTAGATCCTAGAATTTTCATATGCTTCCAAGCGGAGTTCATCTAGCTCTTGCAGTTGAAATTTTCTCTACTCTCCAGCTTGATCATAGGCCAGATTGCACTACTTAACAGCCTAGTATGCTCTGTGTTCGAGCTCCACAGGAAGGTGACAAGCTTTGCCGAAAACAATCCTATAGGGAGACATCCCTAAAGGTGTCCGGTATGCAGTTCTATGTGCCCAGAGAGCATCCTCAAGGAGGCGGCTCCAGTCCTTCCTACTGGGATTGGTCATCTTTTGCAATGTTTTCTTAATTTCCCTGTTGAACACTTCTGCTTGGCCATTTGTTTGGGGGTGGTAGGCAGTAGCAATTTTGTGTGCTACCCCATATTTCTGAAGAAGGGAAGCCATGGCTCTGTTACAGAAGTGACTACCTTGGTCGCTTATGAGCGCTTTTGGCACACCGAACCTGCAGAAAATATTGGACTTCAGAAAGTCCACAACCACTCTTGAATCATTGGTTCTGGTGGCAACGGCTTCTACCCATCTTGATACATAATCCAAGGCCAGCAGAATGTATGAGTAACCATTGGAGACTGGGAATGGTCCCATGAAATCTATTCCCCAGACATCAAAAATTTTGCAGAACTGGATGGATTGCTGGGGCATTTCGTGCTTTCTGTTCATGGCCACTCCTGCTTTTTGGCATTTCTTGCAGGTGGAGACGAATTCATGCGCGTCTCTGAAAATATTAGGCCAGTAGAGGCCGCAGTCAAGTATTTTCCTGGCAGTCCGAGTGGATCCGTAATGGCCGCCTCCAGGTGCTGAATGACAGAACTGGAGGACCGAGTTGGTCTCGGCTTCAGGAATGCACCTGCGGATGACCTTGTCACTACAAATTCTCCAAAGGTAGGGATCATCCCAAATGTAGTATTTGGCATCATTTCGGATTTTTTCTTTGTATGCCGAGATGCCTCTGGTGGAAACTGAGATGCTGCCACAAAATTACAAATGTCAGCAAACCATGGTCGAGACGTTTTTATATGTAGCAATTGCTCATCAGGGAACTCGTCTCGGATAGGCATCAGTTCGCTTTCTTTTTCAATTCTGCTCAGGTGATCAGCTACAGAATTCTCAACACCTCTTTTATCTCTGATTTCTATGTCGAATTCTTGAAGGAGAAGCATCCATCGAATCAGTCTTGGCTTGGCATCAGGCTTCTTCAACAAGTATCTCAAAGCCGCATGATCATAGAACACAATGATCCTTGAGCCGAGAAGGTATGGGCGGAATTTGTCCAGGGCAAACACAATTGCTAATAGTTCCTTCTCAGTTGTTGTGTAATTCTGCTGGGCCGGGTCCATAGTTCGAGATGCATAGGCAATTACCTGTACTGGGAGGCCGATTCGAACTCTCTGGCTGAGAACAACTCCTAATGCCGAATTGGATGCATCACACATTAGTTCAAATGGCAGGTCCGAGTTTGGTGCTTGCAGAATGGGGGCGGATGTGAGTCTGGTTTTCAGCTCCTGAAATGCTGCAATACTGGTCAAAGTTGAATTCCACATCCTTCTATAGCAGCCTGGACAGAGGCAGGGCAAGTTTGCTAAAATTCTTGATAAATCTTCTGTAAAAGCCTGTGTGGCCGAGAAATGAGCGAACCTCCCTCACGGAAGAGGGGTTTGGAAGGGATGATATGATATCTATCTTAGCCTTATCCACTTCAATACCTTTGTTGGATACCAGGTGGCCCAAGACTATTCCTTTAGTCACCATGAAGTGACATTTTTCAAAATTGAGCACGAGGTTTGTGTCAATGCATCTCTTCAACACTCTTGATAGATTACTCAGGCATGCTTCAAATGAATCGGCATATACCGTGAAGTCATCCATGAATACCTCCATACAGTCCTGCAGCAAGTCCGAGAAGATGCTCATCATGCAACGTTGAAATGTACTCGGAGCATTGCAGAGGCCAAATGGCATGCGTGTGTACGCAAAAGTACCAAATGGGCAGGTGAAGGTTGTCTTATGCTGGTCTTCAGGCGCAATATGTATCTGCATGTAGCCTGAGAATCCATCAAGAAAGCAGTAATGGGATCTCCCTGCTAATTTTTCAAGCATTTGGTCAATGAAAGGCAGAGGAAAGTGATCCTTGCGAGTTGCTTGGTTTAATCTTCTGTAGTCTATGCAAACTCGCCAGCTATTCTGAATCCTTGTTGGGACCAGCTCATCTTGCTGGTTTTTCATGACAGTCATCCCAGACTTCTTTGGTACCACTTGCACAGGGCTCACCCATTGGCTATCCGAGATGGGGTAGATGATCCCTACAGCAAGGAGTTTGGTAACTTCCTTTTTGACCACGTCTAGGAGTGTTGGATTCAGTCTTCTTTGCTGCTGCCTTATGGGCTTGATTTCCTCCTCCAACAAAATTCTGTGCATGCAGATGGAGGGGTTTATGCCAGGAAGGTCCGCCAGCTTCCACCCTATTGCCCTCTTATGTTGCCTTAGGACCTCCAGCAACTTGTCTTCGTGCTCTTGACGGAGATTTCTAGCAATGATAACCGGGAGTTGCTGTTCCTTGTCCAGGTAGGCATATTTCAGGTGACTCGGCAATATTTTTAATTCAATGGGTTGTAGCGGTAATGGAGATTTTTTTGTTTCTGAAGTTGGATCCAACTGGCCGACTTGATCTTGATTAGGCACCAGGTATGCCGACATGATTTCGGCCTTTTTCTGCTTCGGCCGGCTCGATTTCATGGATTCGGTTATTGTTGGAATGGAGTCGACACTGGCTTTAAACGTCCCTTCTGAGTCGGATCCAGATGGACTCTTTATTTTTGCTACAGTATGAGTTAGGTCTTCTGTGGCCGAGTTGACTTTGACTTCTTCATTGACTCGGCCTCCTCTGGCCGACTCATTCTTGGTCGTAAAAATTGTCACTAAGTGTGCAATGGAAGACTTTTTAGCTTTAGTGACTTTGTTTTCTGCATCATTTGTATACTTTGAGTGTTCTGTGCTGCAAACTTGGTCTAACAATTCGGACAGTTCCACTTCAAAGGCCAAGTCAGCAACATCGCTATGATTGTCCCCAAAGTTGGAGAGGTCTTGTACTTCTTCATAGTCGGCCTCTTCATCTGTAACTCCTGCGCAGCTGCTTCCATCACCATTCTCAGCAGACTCCTCAATGTTTTCACCACTGCCATTTAGTTGAAGATATTCTTCAACTAGTTCATCAAGTATATCAATGTCAAGGAGAGAGTGGTCTTCGGTTGGGTGCTTCATAGCTTCGAAAATATTGAATTGCACCAAGGCGTCACCGAATTCCATGGAGAGCGTCCCTGCATACACATCAATCTTTGTTCTGGCTATCATCAAGAAAGGTCTTCCGAGAATTAGGGTGGATTCTTTCCCGGATGTTTCGTCCTCCATGTCTAGCACGTAAAAATCAGCTGGAAATATTAGTTCATTAACTTGGACGAGAACATCCTCGAGAACTCCCAGGGGCTGGACAATACTCCTGTTTGCCAGCTGGATGGTCATCCCTGTGGGTTCCAAGTCACCACAATTCAGGGACCTATAGATTGATGTGGGCATGACATTAATTGAGGCTCCCAGGTCCAACATGGCATTGGCAAAAGTGCATTCGCCGATGGTGTATGGGACCGAAAAGACTCCAGGGTCTCTGCATTTTTTTGGCAAAGTTGAGGGACTTGTAATGATTGCTCCGTTCTGTGTTAGAGCCGACACCACACCTCCAGTTTCCTTACTCCCCTTTATTTTCTCCTCTTGTGTACACACAATTCCTTGAGGAATTTTGCGTACTTAGGGACTTGTTTAATAGCATCGAGGAGTGGAATATTGATTTGCACCTTGCGGAACATCTTCAACAATTCTTCATCCGACTCTGGCTTCCTTGCCGATGTAGTCCGAGATGGAAATGGCAATGGGACAGTTGTCTCTGACCGAGACTGCAAGTCGGCATTTGACTCGGAGTCGGCTTCAGCTGGTCTCGGCAACCGTTGCAGTGTAGGTTGAGATAATTCTTTTCCACTTCGCAGGGTCACTACACTGGCATTCCCCCTCGGATTTGGAATGGTTTGAGAGGGGAGGTTGTTGGATCCTGCCGACTGTAATTGACTTACAGTGTTGGCTAACTGACCAATCTGCGTTTTAAGGTCCTGGATGGTGGCGGTCATGTTCTACTGGAACTGTAAATTGCTGGAGCTCACAGATTGTTGGAACTCCAGGTTGCTGGTTGCAAGCTGCTTCATCAGGTCTTCCAGGGATGGAGAGTTGCCTTGTGTAGGCACTCTCTACTGTTGTTGTTGCTGCTGGAAAGGTGGCACTTGGTATTGCGGAGTCGGCTGTTGATAACCTACCTGCCTTTGATAGGTGTTCGGTGTGGATCCGAATTGTTGGGTTGCATATGGTCCTTGATTCGGTCCTGGCCGAAATGGCTGTCTTCCCTATTGCTGGTTATCAAATGGCCGATTCTGATACGGCTGCTTCCCGTACTGAAATCCACCTATGGCTCCAACATTTTCTGGTTGGTCTGACTTGGTTTCTTGGAGAGTGGGGCACATATCAGTGGGGTGCTCCACGGAAGTACATATGCCACATACTTTTGCTGCCATGGCTGGTTGGTGTTGCCCAACAGCAAGCTGTCTCACCAATGATGTTAATTCGGTCAACTGATTCTCCAACCTCTGATTGGAAGCTGCACCGATTTCATTCACCATCCGTGGTTGATTTGGTCCTCTGATCCCAAACTGTTGTGTATTGCTTGCCATATTAGAGATCAGATGCCTTGCTGCTGCTGGCGTCTTGTCCATTAGAGCTCCGCCACTGGCTGCGTCTATCATGCTTCTGTCCATCAGTGATAGACCTTCATAAAAATACTGGATCAGCAACTATTCGCCGATCTGATGATGTGGATAGGTGGCACAGAGTTTGTTGAACCTCTCCTAGTACTCGTGCAGTGTTTCTCTTGTATGCTGCCTTATCCCACATATTTCCTTCCTAATGGACGCAGTGCGGGATGCCGGAAAGAACTTCTCCAGGAAGGTGCGCTTCATGTCTCCCCAGGTATTGAAAAGTACTGGCTGAAGATACAGCCAATCCTTCGTTGCTCCATCGAGGGAGAATGGAAATGCCTTCATTTTGATGTAGTCTTCTGATATCCCTTGCGGCCTCATTGTGGAGCAAACCACATGGAATTCTTTTAAATGCTTGTGGGGGTCTTCTCCTGCAAGACCATGAAACTTAGGCAACAGGTGTATAAGACCCGATTTTAGCTCATATGTTTGAGTTGGCTCCAGCTGCGGGTATTGGATGCACCAAGGTTGATACACCACGTCTGGAGTGGCTAATTCTTTCAGCGTCCTATCGTTATTCTCCATTCATCCTGATTCTGCAAAAACGTTAGAACTAGAAACAAAATTGTTAGTGTAAAACTGGTTAGAGTTAGCTATAGAATCTATATTGATACTAGTATTTACTGCAGTGTTCCTAATTTTGCGTAATCTACGTAAGGTTAATTCTATTTCTGGGTCAAAAACATACAATGGGTCAGTACTACTTCTAGTCATGCATTGTACATGTTATGCAGAAAAATCAGAATTAGGAATAGTACTTGAAATAGTAAATACAGAATTGGAAACTACAGCTATCAATTAACTAACTAATGGAACTACAGAATGGCATACAGAAAGAATGCAATTAAACTAGCAAGAATGCAAAACAGAAAAACTAGCTGAATGCAAGAATGCAATGCAGAAAGAAAGATGTAGTAGTGAATACAAAACAGAATGCTAATTCTACGGAGCTATAGAGAAACAAATGATAGTCAACATGCTTTTTATTTAGGATCCATAAACAAAACGGACAGACGTAGACAAGTTCAAAAGACTCAAGACTGACTTGACAGACATACTTTACAGACTCGGAATTCGACCTCACTTAACTTGGCACACAAAGACACAAAAGAACTTGTGTCCCCGGCAACGGCGCCAATTTGATGATGTGCGTGCTTTTACAGTCGTTTTACGCGCTTATCAAATAACTAAAGCTAACTATAGCATAGCTAACCCTAGGTCATTCTTCTCAAGGACACAGTGTGTTCAGTTGTGAATTGGTGTTAAGTGAAGTGACGTAGAATCTGAGATGTAAAGTACTGACTCTCCTCGGCACTGGCCGAGTAGCTCTCGGCAGAGACTGAGCCGAGATGATCCCGGTAGAGATAATCCGGCTTGGTCTCGCCTGACTGCAGACAGACGCTACAGAGATGGACTATCTCTGTCTCAGACTGAAAAGCAGTAAACAGTGGGGTTGGGAATGCAAATAATGCAGAAAATAGACTACGACTACGAATGCAATAAACATACACTACTGTTACTAGTTATCTACTATTATTATTATCTAACTGTGCTCATATTCAGTCCCATTAATCCAAGTTCAGTCCAGGCCCCACACTCCCGTTCTCAATCCATATCAGCCTTGGGAAGTCTTATGGCAATCGCCAAAGGTTCGTCCATTGCCATACTGAGGATTTATGCAATCGCTACCTCATCAGTTGGCAGGGATTAAGTTCAGAGCTGATTTTAGGTTCTCAGTTAACAATCGCTAATTGATCACCTACTAAATTAGTTAAACCAGTTCCAATTGGCTTAGCTTAACATTGTTCACAATTTAATTGCAATCGCGGATCAAATCATGAATTAAAGTAGAGGAAGAGAATGGAGATAAGAGTTACAGAATGAAATTGATTAACAGAAATGGAATACAAATACAGTGGTTCTGAATTCAGATGAATCCATCTTCCACGACGATCGCCATGGTTGATGGTGGTGGTCCACCTCCGTTAGCCTGAACGCTGAGGATCAACTCCACCAGAGTGCGTCAGTAGTCTGATCGGTCCCCTCTGGCAGACTTCGGCTTCCCAGTCTTAGACCTGCACTTCCTCAATCGAGAGAAACGCTAATGAGCACCGTGCACCACCGTGAAAACGGAGAGAGCGAGAGCGAGAAAAATGGGTATAGTGAGTATGGAATTAAAGTGAATTCAAAGACAGAACGTGTAAAAAGTGCACAGCTCCTCCTATAAATACACGAGCTGTGATATGCTAATCCTAACGAATCCTAACAGAATTACACTGTGAAGATCCTATTCTACCCCTATGCAGATCTTCTAACGTGACATGGCAGATTTCCTAGGAGTGACATGGCAGCTGAGCTAATGCTGAGATGGCCTCCGAGTTGGATAGCTGATGTGGTCAATACAATTGGGCCTCTCTTTGTTGGGCTTACTAGGTCGCAACGTATGAACTGCCGAGACGACTCTGGCTTGGCCGAGACGAAATCGATCTATCTGGGACGACTTCATCTCGGCTGAGACTCCTCTTTTGACCCTGGTCAACTCGGTTTGTCCTGCAGAAGAAGGAGTGATACTTTTTATTAGTTAAGAAATCTGAATTAACACAGATTCATATTTTCTCTATATTTAGGCCCATGAAATGAATCTTAGCTAACAATCCATTCTTAAGCACAGAATAGTCTTGCAAACCTCCTTCTTAGGTGTTTAAAAGATGTCTAAATTGTGACTCATCAATAGTTCATTATCAATTCTCCATGCTCACTTAGCCATTGAAGCTTATATGGTCTCGAGTGTACAATAGTGGGTAGGGCTAACTTACTCACCAACCTCTCATTAGCTACGTTCACATAGCTACCCCCATCAATGATCATAGAACACATGTTACCCAAGGCTAGACACGTAGAATGAAAAAAATCTCCCTCTATGTCTCAGCTTCCTCAAACATCTGGCTGCCCATCAATCTCCTTACCATCAGCAAATCACCATCAGCAAATCACCATCATAATGTGAATCATTACTATGCTCCTTGGACTCACTAAAGGTAGATGTCTCCTGTGAGCTATTGCTAACAATCTCGCCATCCTCTCTAAATATCATGGATCTCTTATTAGGACACTACGAGGCTTGTGACCTTTGCTAAGGCACTTAAAGCACTTAATACTGCTCGTCCAAGGGGTAGAAGGTGTAACAAACAACTCCTTAAGACCTTGAAAGGGCTCGTTCCCCTTCGTATGGCTTTTTTCACTCCTAACTTTCTCCTTCTCCCTATCTCTTCCTTTCTACCCACTAGTATTGGTTGTGGATTGATAATGCTGTCGACACACCATCAAAATACTAGATTTCCCATGATTTTTATAGTATAGGAGTCAACCTAGGTCGATTCTCACAAGGACACATCATTAGTCATGTCTAAGCATGGATAGTAGAGAAATGTGCAGAAATACCGTAATGCATGAATGTAGGGATGTAGAAATGCAAGAATAGTAGAGAATAAGGGGAATTTGTTTTGAGTCGGAATCACAAAGTAAATAGCAAAACAGAAAGTAAACTAACAAAATGAATTATTAACAATTATTTATAACATCAATCCAAGGGTTCCGTCCTGCCATCAGTTATCATGGTTCTTAGTAAGGTTGCAATTCCAAACCAACCTAAGTTTATGTTCCTTTAGAAAATTATCTAACATTCGTCTATGCCTATTGAGTGTGCAATCGCCGCCCCTGGTTAACATGGATTTAAGCACGGTGGTTGATTTTAGGCTATCAATCTATTACCTAACATGTATTAGATTAGGATTAATCAATATGCTAACCTAACGTGACCCAATTCTCACACATTCATGATCATGAAACAAAGCAAGAATTAGAAATAGAACAGAACAAGAATCACATACAAAGATAGAGAACTCAAACTAGTTAAACTTGCGGAAACCTTGAATTGATAAGTAGAATCAGCCTCCCTTGGTCATCACCATCGAAGAACTACAGTGTTCAACGAAGAAGGAAAGATAGAGAAAACAGAGAGGAAGTACACTAGAGGGCGTCGTAAAGACAAATCTGCCTCCACTAGACCATCTCCTTCAGTGACCTATGGGACTCTGAACTTTGAACAATACAAATAATTAATCAACTGAACATCAAACGAAATGAACAATGAACACTGAACAACAGATTGATTGAACCTTATGAACAAGCTAACTATTCTCCTTTTATACACATTTGGCGAACTAACTACCTATTAATAACTAATAACTAACTAACTAACGGTCTAACTACTAACAACTAACTGAAATACCTAACTTACTAACTAACTACTTCTTAAATGATCACGTGCCGAAATTACTGGACTATAGTTCGCTCAGCCTTGATGTCGGGATGGATCCAGATGGCAAAGATGGAGTCGGCAAGCAAAGCGAAGTCAACTGCTGGAGTTGGAGTCGGCATGTGAAAAGGAGTCAACTGTTGGAGACGGAGTCAGTCGCAAAATGGTCTTGGCTGTTGGATGCGGAGTCGGCAAGAAGAGGAACTTGTCTAGTTGAGTAGGACTTGGTTTCGCTGGAATGGTCGAGACAACCCGGTCTTGGCTTAGTAAAGTGGGGACTTGGTCTCGATTGGGCGAGTGGGACTCTAAAGGTCGGTCGGTATAGTCCCAATTGGAGCTTTGTTTCTCTAAATTCAACCTGCACAAGGAAATAACTTCTTTGTGAGCATAAAATCCACAAATTAGTAAAGATTTGTATTTTTCCTCATTTTAGCTCAATAATCTAAAACTCAACTAATATGTGATTCTTAGGCACAAAATAGTGTCAACTATGTCCATCTTAAGATCTTATTAGGTGTCTAAAATATGAATCATCTTCGATCCACTCCTCCTCTTTGTATCTCCACCTTCACAACTTGATGTACCAACTTTCCTATACTACCATAGTCATGCAGATCTACCACATCATGTATATCTTTGTTCAATCCATGCATAAACCTAACAATGGGTAACCTTCTCTCTTTCTCTGATATGAGCTCTCAGCATAGTCATCTCTATCTCCTTGTGGAACTCCTCCATACTCCTAGAACCCTAATATAGACTTTGAAGTCTATGGTGTAAGTCCCTAATATATGAAGATGGTACGAACTCCTTCCTCATAATGTATTTCAAATCATACCAATTCTCATAAGGCTCAATGATACCTCTCCTTATGCCATTGACATAGAAGTCCATCATATCAAAGCATAATCACCAAACGCTAGAGTGACCAACCTCACCCCTTCTTTAGCCTTGTACTCCAAAGCTGGTTATCATCCGCTCCACTTTGATCTCTTAATCTATATACACTTCACGTTTATAGTTACCTAAAAATAAAGGTATTTTGCACTTGCTAACATCCAAATCTATATCTTTCCAACCTTCATCTCTCCTCTCCTCATCCCTCCTATGTCGCCTTTCATGCCTCTCCTCCCTCCTATGCCTCTCATACTTGTCCTTTCTAAAGGAGTGGGAACCCCTACCCTGTTCACTGTAATTTCTTCCATACCTTTCCTTTTGGGCTTTACTCAAAGCCTCTAATCTATCATTAGTTCTTTGGGAATCCTTTTGCACTATGTCAAGTCATTTTACCAACGAAGTTCAATTTTACCCTTAAATTCATAGTATCCATGATATGCTTAGACTTAGGTGAAAGAAATTCCCAATTCACATTAAAACTCGTCATTCTACCAATCTCTCTAAAAAATCCTCCTAACCTCCAAAACTACAAAGCACCAAAAACAAGGAAAGCAAAACCATACTCACTTGCTAAGTGTTTCACTCACACTTGTGCTTCACACTTTTTAGATTTTTCTCTAATGCACTCTCACTACCTAAGATTGACTAAGAAATCTACTATCTACAAATCAAGCATCTCAATTGTAAGTGAAAGATACTATTAGGAAAATTAAAGGAAAGAAAACTCAAAGTTAAAACTAAAGGAAGCCAAAAATTGGACAAGCAAAACAACTAAGAAAGAAAGCTAAACTCGATAGGAATTAAAAATGATATAAAAGAAGACTCAAGGAATAAAGAAATGAGTCTAAAACATACCAAGAACTCAAGATGATTGGCTGAAAATTACTGCACATTCCATGTACCAAATCTAGCAATTCATGACCCCAAAATTTAAACATGCACCTTAGAACTTTTGGGATCTTCCAACACATTTTTTCTTTTAGATTTTTATTTCTTTTAGTGCCTACATGCTTGTTTTACTATAAAGAAACAACCACAGAATACTCTTTTTTTCTTACACTTTGTTTACCAGTATTTTTTTACACAAACACTTGGTCCATAAACTTTCAACAGAAGAGCAAATTTTTAACACATTTGCATTCTTTTCATAAGCATTTCTACACATGCATGGTAATCATATCGTTATGGAACTGCACGTAATAACAACAAGAAATCACATTTTCTCACTCAAATTACAACAAAAATCACGACCAAGGTGCAATAATACATGCCATGCAAAAGAATCAACACATTCCTCAAGAATTCAAATAAAAAATAAATGACCAAATCGACAACAATAACGACATTCAGATGCAACTCAAGAACTGAATGCACATAACAAATTTTAGCAAACTTAGATTATGACCAAAAATTATACTCATAGATAAAAAGAATGCAATAAGAATGAACAAAAATGGATTAGAAATGAGCAAGAATGAAGCTCACGAACATACCCAATGTGGTTCTCATAACCTCTACACGATGTGATGGAAACTTCCATGTTGTGGTGTTTCTAATGCCGGAGCTGGCTCTTGATACTACTTGACATGACTAGACTCAACCTCTCACTAGAACTCATAGGAATCTCTCAAGAATCCTCCAAGAAATCCTATGAAGGCTCCATAGAAGTAAAACACAAGTAAAAGGAAGAATATAAAAAATATGGTGAAGTAAGAAAGGAGTTTTTACCACTAGCTTTTGAGGCTAGATAAGAGAATCTGGATTCGCCATGAGCACTATGAATGCTTGATGAAAATGGGTTTCTTAGGCAATCCAAGAAGGATAGAACTCTCTCAAAAGTGTAATGACACTACTTTATTCCTTTAGGAAAAATGAATCAAAAGTTCTTACACCCATACGAGGGGATCCTTTTATAGCATGATTAGTGAATAAGTGGAATTCACTAATCATGCCTAAGGTCCATGACAAGGTCTGAAACACATAGGGTTTAATAACAAAAACTAACCCTAACCCTAGCTTAGCAACCAAAACAAGACTAGCCTAAGCCACGGATTTGGACACCAAAAATGGCTAAGTAGCTTCGGCTATCCAATGGCATTTTTCTTAAGGCTATCTTATCCTACAAGATATACAAAAGAAGGTATAAATATACAGAGTTTTCTCAGCACTATACATTGCCTTCAAGGAAATTGGTTACACAATATACAATAGGACCTCTGTGAATTTCTCCTTGGTCCTTGAAGGTGGTTAACTAGTGTTGAACTTCCACTTGAATCTTTCTCAACCTTCCCTTAGTGACGGGTCCTTAAAGTGTAGGGTTTGTGCTTTCCGTATATGCATCAGTCTTTACGTTTTAAGGTCCCCATGCCTTACAATCTTTACATTTTTTAGATCCATGTGCCTCCTCCTTTACATTTTTAGGTCCCTACGCATCCTCCATATACCTTTTTGAGGCACTTGTGCCTCCTTAAGTTTACCTTCTGAAGTCCCTGCACCTCTTCCATTTACCTTTTTTTAGGTCCTCGTGCCTTTTACTTTTCCATGTCTAGGTTCCCGCACATTGCACTTTACATTTTAAGGTCTTTGTGCATTACATCTCTACTTTTTAAGGTCACCATGCCTTCCGTCTTTACATTTAAGGCCCTTATGCCTCTACTTTTATGCTTATGTGTTTTACATTCCAAGGTCCTCACGCCTCCACTTTTTACATTCCAAGGTCTCCACTTTTATTTTTTACATTTTGTGGTCCTTGCACCTCCACCTTTTGCATTTTTCTTAGGTCCCCTCATGATAGTGTTGTTGACACACTGTCAAATTGGCGCCGTTGTCAAGGATACAAGTTGTTGTGTCCTAATCTTGTGATAGTTTGAGTTTTTTGTTGTATAGATTGTTCGTGTGAGTAACTTTTACTTTCTTTTGTGTTACAATGCTGTTAGGAGGTAGAGTAATAGTAGAAATCCTTATAGCACTAGTAGAAATCCTTATAGCACTAGTAGAAATCCTAGAGGCAGAAAAATTGAGTATCTCAAAATTGGCTGAAACTTGGCCTCATGATAGAAAAAAATGCATAGATAAAGGCCACCTTATGAAAGACGAGCATGGTGCAAGGAGCCTTATTTTTTCCAAATTTGATTGTTTAGACCACTTTTTCAATTTTTTTTATTTTCATGATTTTTAAAAATCACAAAAAAATTCCAAAAAATTATAAATACATCATATAATGTCACTATGATGTTAGAAATTTTTTGAAATTTTTTTTGGTATTATTTTACCCCTTCTATACCCTTCTTGACAAGTGTTTACTATTATTGTAGGGACATTTCTGTCATTTCATTGTTTTTTGTTGTTTCTCCTTTTTTTTGTCAATTTGTTTCTGTTTTATATGGCTAGGAGTAATCCTAGTAAATTGCATCTAATCCTGCTAATAGTGTTGATTGTGATTCTAATATTACTAACCCTAATTCTGATTTTGGTATTTGCATATGCATATCCCAATTTAGTTTGGATAATATGGCTAACAATGACAGAACCTTGAAGGAGTGAGCTACACCAAATATTATGTACCAACCTTGGTGTATTCAATATCTTAAATAGGAACAAGCCCAATCATACGAGCTTAAATTTGGACTAACTAATTTGTTGCCTAAGTTTCATGGTCTTGCAAGTAACACTCAACAATTTGGTATTAGGGGGTTTGTTGCATCCAAAGTAGTGAATGAGGTAGTTGTTGCTAACAATCAGAGATTGGAAAATAAGATAATTGAAATAACCTCTCTTGTTAAATAGCTAGCCATTGGACAACACCAAATTAGTTCACTAATGAGAGTGTGCGACATTTGTGCTTTTATAGAACATCTAACTGATGCCTACCCCACTTTGCAAGAAATTGAATCAAACAATGCTGAAATTGCTACAATTATGGATGGTCAGCAATATAGGCAACCCCATGATCAATACTCAAATTGGAGATATGGTTCGCACCCTATGCAATATGTACCTCAAAGATACCAACCACCACCTCCATTCAAACAACAACAACCTATGTAGCCTATATAGAAAAGTTCCTTATAGGATTTGGTTAAGCAGATGGCTATGAGTAACATGCAATTCTAGCATAATATGTTTGCCACAATTTAGGATTTGCAAACACAAATTGGTCAATTGGTCGCCACGATGAATCAATTGCAATCCAAAGATTTTGGATAGATTCTCTCTCAAACCATTCTTAGTCCATAAGCAAATATGAGTGACATAACCTTAAGGAGTGGCAAGTAGCTACCACAACAACAATAGTACTTGTACTAGACTAATTGAATGCCTTATTTGCATAGAAATCAGTAGGGCTACTCATGCAAATGTAGGAGTTGTAGATACTGTAGGTGGGAATGTTGCAAGAGTTATGAAGGTTGTAGTAGTTCATCCTTCATTTCCATCCATTATGCAGCTATTACAACCCCCAGTAATCACAGCCAACAAACTCCAAGTTGAGCAAAAGGATAGGCTATCACAAGACTTGAAGAAACTAGGAGATTTCTATGAGCACCTTGTCAAGCATTCAACTTTGAGGTTCCTATTGAAGAAGCCACTAGAGGATATGGCATTGGAATTATTAAGATGGATAAGGAGGAGGCTCCCTCAAGCAACTAAAGGTAGAAGCGGAGCAAAGATTTTGCATGCAAAATTTTGCACATATTTTCCACCTTGAGAGAGATATTTTTTTTACCCCGTCCTTTGTGGTTATTGTCATTGCTTCATGTGTTCTCTTTGTGTTATGTTCCTACATGCTTACATTGAGGACAATGCTCGTTTTAAGTGTAGGGGCATTTTTTTGCTGTTATTTTCTATTTTTCTATTGTTGTTTTTCTACTTATGTTTACTATTTTTGTTGTTTTGGTTTACTATTATTACGAGAATTCTACTACTGTTCTGTTTCTCTTTTTTGATGTTGTTGTAAATATTTTGTTGTTGTTTTTGTAGTAAATAGTTTGTTGTTGTTGTGTTTCCGTTGTAAATAATCTGTTATTCTGTGAAAAACGTTTTGCTGTTGCTGTTTGGTGAAAAAAAAATTTTGCTATTGTTTTTACAAAAATTCTATTGTTGTTTTCTATTTCTGTATTTTGTTTCTATTATTGTATTCTTGTATTCTTTTTATTGTTTACTATTTACTATTTATTGTTTTTACATTTTTTCTGTTGACTATTTTTACTATTTTTTGTTTTCTGTTTTTTCTATTTTTGTTGTTTTCTTGTATTTTTCAATTTTTCTTTGTTGTCAAATTTGTTTTTGCTAAAAGGAAGAAAGAAAAAAAAATATTTTGCAGCTTTTAGCTCTTTTTAATGGATTTCTAGGTTGTATAAATTGTGAATAGTTACGCCATCCTTGATTGAGAGGTTTCACAACTTGATATGGAATCATTTTTGCATCTTTAGTGTATTGAGTGGCTTGGAAATTAAAGTTTGAATCATTAGTGATAGAGTATTTATCCTTGTGAGATTTTGAGCCTTGTTTGTTGATGGCTTGCATCTTGCCATTTTCTTCTTTATTGTGTGTTGGACATGTGTTGCTAGTTACTCTAGGTTTTGCCTTGACTCTCTTTTATACTTCTTATCTCACGCATATTGATGATATGATTTAGGTCTTCTTTCTTTATAGCCACTAGCAAAATGGACTTACCTTGCATTAAATCCCTTACTTACCCCTTTTGAGCCTATCTAACCCTTTCTTTGATATTATAGCTCATTACAAGCCTAAAAGTGAAAAACCATGATCACCCTAACTTTAGGGGCTAAAGAAGCTTTTGGAATTGTCTAGGAATGAGTTCTAAATAAGTGTGGGGGTGATACCTCAAGACATTGTAAGTGGTACCTTGATAATTTGGCTTGTGCAAGTGGCACTTGTTATTTATAATGAATTGTTGTTGAAAAAAGAAAAGAAGTGTATGGAAAAAAATGAATTAAAGAAAGAAAAAATAAACAAAAAGGGTGAAAGAAAAAAATGCAACAAAAGGTTGTAGTGGTGCAAAAAGGAAAAGTGAAATTGAAAAAGAGAAAAAATAATAAGAGGAAAGGAGACAAAGTGGAACTTACTTGTCTTGTATTGCTTTCATTAGTTTTTGGTGACTTGTACTATTTGGGGATGACCTTTATACTTATTTACTTATTCCCCATTGTTCTTCCTCCTTCATTGGTTGTACAAGCTTAAATCACTTCTCATATCCTACCTTGTCCTTGGCCAAATTACAACCTTAATAAAAGCCCTTTTGATCATTTGTGCATATGCTTCTAGTTGTAGAAATTAGAGGTTAGTCAAAGTTCGGTAGTGCTAGTTAACCTAGGGTGCTTGAGTGTAAACACAAACCTAAAACACTTGAGAGATTAAGAGTACGTATCTCGAGAGGGTTCTATCATTTGTGGGTCATTCTTTAATTTCTTTTGTTCTCTTGTGTGCTCTAGATGTTAGAAGTAAATTCATAGAGTGTTGGATACCTTGATTCTAGGATGCTTTTACTTTTATTCCTTTTATTAACTTAATGATTCATTGGAAGGTGTTGTACTTTATTTGTACTTGCTTTTTAGTTCATTTGCTTCATTTCCTTCTGCTTATATTCTTATGATTTTTTATTTTGCTTAGAGTGCAAAAGTTCAAGTATGGGAGAATTTGATAGAGCATTTTTTAGGAACTTAATAGTGACTTATTCTGAACATATTTGGCATCATCATATAGTTAATATTGGCATATTTGTTGAGTCTTGGGTTATTGGACCTAATTGGGTTTAGTTGCTAATCTGTGCTTATTTTCGGACTTAATTTTCATTATGACGTTGCTATTTTGTGCAGGCCATATATGGATCTATAAACCTTTAAATTGGACAATCTTGATAGCCCTCGAAAGCTACGATAAAGACCTAGAACTTCTCTTGTTAGGGCTAAACCCAATTCAACCATATGCAGTATCAAAGGTTCGTGTGAAGTTGCAGCTTTAGTACCCATGCTGTTGGGCCTATCCTTGTATACTCTAGCCCAGATTTTGGGACCTTAGTTGGTGGGCTTTAGGCTGCAAATTTTGAGTACTTAGCCTACCATCCTTGGCAATTCAAGTATGTAATCTATAGTTTTTTAATTGGTTAGTAGTTAGTTTGTTAATTGGTTAGTAGTTAGTTTGTTAATTGGTTAGTAGTTAGTTTATTAATAGGTTAGTAATTAGTTTATTAATTGGTTAGTAGTTAGTTTATTGGTTAGTAGTTAGTTGGTAGTCAGTAGTTAGTAATTAGTAGTTATTAGGTATTAGTTAGTAGTTAATTCGTATATAGTTAGAAAAGTTAGAAAAGTTAGAGGTTTTTTGTTTATTGGAGATGTTTTGACACTCTGGAGTTTTGGAGAGTTTCTCTCAGACTTGGAAGAATTTTTTCTCTCTTTTCAATCGTATTTTACTATGTTTCCTTCTCTATATTTTACTGAGTTTTCTATGATGGTGGCCATGAAAGGCTAACCTTCTTTGTCAATTCAAGGTTCAAGAATGCAAATTGATTTGAATTTTGAATTTTGTTGGGTTAGGATTGATTAATCCCAATCTAATCAAGGTTAGGTAATCGATTGATCACCTAAGATCAACCAATTTTGAAGTAAATGAAATTTTGTTGCATTGCAACTTTGGAAGAATTCTCTTTATCTTTTCTTGTGCAAAAGACTTTCAATTCTTATGAAGCTTTCAAGCAGCTTATGGCGAACCTCACACACTCATATCTTCCTCATTAACATGGGTAAGTGGAGAGCTGGGAGTTATTAAGTGGTATACTTGTGGTCATTTACTTAATTATTTTTATTCTACATAACTCATTATAAATTAAAGATAAAATTATCTTATATATAACAAGAAATTCTCTATTATTGTTTTGTAACCTCTGGTTCTATCTACACTACAAGAATTTTTTGATTTTGCTACTAATTTTAACTACCATTTAAATTAGTAGCTAAATCCTAGCTAATTATCTATTAATTAACTAGAATATTATTTTTTTCAAGTTAAATTGAAGTTATATTCATTTATACTTCTTATTACTACAAATTAGCTAGGAAATAACTACAAATTTTAAAAAATTTACTACAAATTAACTAAGATTATTTTATTAGCTAATTTGCTACTTATTTCATGCTACCATTCAATATTATAATAATTTTGTAGCTAATTATTTTTACTAGAAATTAGCTACAAAATAACTATTGATTTTAAAATTAGCCACAAAATTATTTTGTAACAAATTTTAAATTTTCTAATAGTGTTAGTTCCAACATTGTCACTATCAAAATCTCGTCATTGTAATGTTTTGTACTAATATTATGCTCTGAATTCATAGGATCTGAGCTTCCAGTAATTTAGACTCTCTATGTTGCACTATCAACTATGGCATTGTTTATTTTGTTTCAGAATTGGCTCTACGGTACTCAAATAAAAAGTGTGTGGTTTTGTGTTTCTTTCACAAAGTAATTTGAGTTTATGACAGTTTTTTATGTATGTATAATTAATTTGTGAAACATTTTGTAATAATGTGTGTTTGTCTTTCAAGGATTGTAAGATGTTTATTTTTTATTCGACTTATTTACTTTTATTCCTTGAAAGACATAAAATCTTCATCTAAGTCTTTTCCGTGTTTATTTATTTTAATAATGTTTATGCTAAAAGTAAGTGTGGGTCTAACTCAACCTCTAGTTAAATAGTAGGTGGGATGATAAATTCAAAAATAATTGCTAAGATAAATTCTAATATCAAATTAAAAATACAATCCTATATAACTAGTTTATAAGATGAGAATTATCCTCACTTATATACACTATTAAGGCTCTTTCACTAGAATATTTTCAACAAATAATTAGAATTTCAGTAGTATAAGAGTTTAGGTCTCTCAAATACTTGGGGATATATACTTTTTCAACAAATAATTAGAATTTCAGTAGTATAAGAGTTTAGGTCTCTCAAATACTTGGGGATATATACTTTTTGCTTTTCTACTTCATTATCGATATAAGATATTACATGACAACCAAAATTGTAGTGCTACTAAGCTGACATTGTTTGATTTGTACAAGCTGGTCTGCAATGTGTAATAATCTTATTACATCTGTACAAAGTCGAACTCAACATGAATTATCACTCACACTACTTCGTTTTGTTACTTGTGGCATTTGCAACCAAACCATAGGTTTGGGAACTTGATTACTCTTATTTGGTTTAAACAGCAAAAATAACTAAAACCAAAGCAACTGAAACTCCTCTACATGTGGTTCGTGATTGTTGGTTTGCTAGAGAAGTTTTCTGGACCATGACATGTCCACCAATTTCTTTAACATGAACTTATCTCAATGGGTGGCTTACAACCTTACTACCGGACGAATTCTTCTACGCATTGGAGGATTAACTTTGGGGTAGAAGTAGATACTTTACGGATATTCAAAAATGATTTCATTTATGGAGATTCACAATATTCATAATATTATGACAACTAAAATTAAAGAAAAAAGGCTCAACTTGCTAACAAAATAAAGGCATAAGAAAACTTCAAAATCTTCCCCTCACTATAGACCTTAGGAAACTTGGGAATTGGGACAATAAATACTAATAATTTTTTTTATATTTTTGTTATCAATGGAGTTACATTTATTTGTAATTATTATTCTGTTAATTGTGATTAACTGTAGTATAAATGTATATATGGTAGTTTAGCTAATTTAGTGGACTGAAAATCAACTAGATATTTTATAATTATTATTCTTTTAATTATGATTAATTGTCATGTAAATGTATATATAACAATTTAGCTAATTTAGTGGGTTGATAGTTTAGTTAATTTAGTAGTTGAAAATCAGCTCGACAACTTGTAATTAAATAGTATTTATATGAGAACTCTTCAACAAGAGGAAACACAAATTTAAGCCTAATTATTCTCTCTAAATTTAACATGGTACTAGTCTATATTACCATTTAAAACCTCGTATACTTTTTTTTGTTCTTGTTTTTTTTCAAACTCATACAAGTTTCACGATCTTGTTTCACTTCTCACACTAGATTACTCACACTTGAAGAGAGTTTATAGTCAGAATAACGCAGCTCAATGACTCTAGCTTGAGCATGACATTGCTACCTTTAAACATGATAGTCTCTTCATATCTGATTTTTACTTTCAATTCATGAATCTTTGGGCTAAATATATTGATATAATTTATGCAAGTTTGACTTCTAAAAGTCTAAGTTTAGTACAAATAGTTCATGAAACTACTAAACGAGACCAATTCCTTGTAACTTCATTTGATGCATGTCTCAATGATATATTACATGAAGAACACTTCCTTCTTACACAATCCCTTGTTGAAGAGTAGAAATCATCTACTATTCTTGTGGCATATCTAGCACAAGGAAAGTCAATACACCATGACTTAAGTGTTGTTCAATGTTTTTGTTGCAAGTAATTTGGACACTATGCTTCAAGCTATTCAAAAAGGATCAACATATTATCAAGGAATACCCAACAAGGCTACTAAAGCGAACTGCAATAACTTTTATAACTTTAGTTAGTTCTTCTATGCCTAGTAGTTTTCCCAATCCAACATCCATACAACAAAATGCTCCTACTAATGTTCCAACTTTGACCCCTAAAATAGTTCAACAAATGATCATTCAGCATTCTCTGCTTTAGAATTGTCGGGTAAATCCTCTTCACCTTAGTACTTCGATTCTGGGGTTTCCAACCACATGACCAACAATGCTCAATTCTTTACTAATATAAAAAATATTCTGGAAATTTCAAGATCCATACTACTAATGGGAATCAATTGCCTATCACTACAACTACTAATATTTCTTCATCTCTAACCAATGTTTTGGTCTCTCCTAGTTTCATGAGTAATCTCGTTTCTATTGGTCAATTAGTCGACAATGATTGTTGAGTCCAATTCTCACAGCCTGACTGTCTTGTGCAAGATCAACACTCGAGGAAGATAATCATTAAGGGGCCTAAAGTCAGACATCTTTTTCTCATCCATTTCTTGTCGTCTCCAATTGTTGTTATTGTTGTTGTTGTTAATTCTCATAGTCTGGCTATCGTGTGCAAGATCAAACTCGAGGATGATAATCATGAAGGGACCTAAAGTTGGACATCTTTTTCCTATCCATTTCTTGTTGTCTCCAAGTTTTTAGTTTCTTGTTGTTTCCAATTGTTATTATTGTTGTTGTAAAGTTAGACATCTTTTTTCTATCCATTTCTTGTTGTCTCCAATTGTTGTTGTTGTTATATTATTGTTATTATTGTTGTTACTGTTGTTGTTGTTATTATTATTATTATTATTATTATTATTATTATTATTATTATTATTATTATTATTTTAAATTTTTTGAAAAATTAATTATGGTATAAAAAATGTTTTTAAATACCTACTTTATATATAACTTATTTGACTGTTTATCATAAATATTAATAAGTATGTGTACGAATAATTATTTGTTTTATAAAATTATTAAAATGGTATATATTTAGAGTAAAACAATGAAAAATATATATAAACTTAGTTGTAATCCACCTCGTCCACACATGATGTGACTATCTATAAATACATACAAAAAAAAAATAACATCAATAGGATAAGTAATGTCTAGTAATATAAGTTAGGGGGAAAAACATGTATAAATAAATAAAATTTTCGACAAATGTTAAATGTATGAAAAGTAATTAAACCTCTAATTCTTAACGATTATGGAGGTGATCAAATTAATCAATAAAGAAATTGAAAGTGTAAAAATATAATGCTATATATTACTTTTAATTTTGAAATGAAATATAAATTGGTAAAATATAAAATTACATATAGTTTCTAGAAAAAAATTAAATAGATAATTTCTTTACTCTGTGAGTAACAATTCCAATATTGCCACGATAGATACGTCTTCACATTTGTGCGTATAGTTTTAGAAGGAACCGTGAAGTATCATGAGAAAAATAGCAAATTATGAATAATATATTACAAATAATCATATATTTAATAATATTTGTATACTATTTATTATTTTTTAATATCTTACATTGTAATCAAATTGAGTCTCTTAATTATAAATTCATCCTTAATTAATATGTAACTGTTAATTAAATATAATTTAAAATTGCCAGTTTCTGATTTCAAATTATAACAACATTATAATATATAGGTGGCAAAACACAATTATCAATACGAATTTAAACACAACATACACACACGAGAATTTTTATATTTTTTATTTTTATATAGATTATAACAGTTAAAAAATTAAAATTGATATTTAATTTTTTTTAAACCTGACTAAAATTCTATCTTATAAAACTAAGTCACTTTGCTTTTAAAATATTAATTTTTTTTCAGATTAAGTAACGAATTATATAATGTTAATTTAATGATTATATATATATATATATATATATATATATATATATATTATAATTTTGACAATTTGAAATAATTTCATGCATGTGAATATGTATTTTAATAATAAAAATTACCTATATTATAAATAGCATTGATAATATTTTTAGAATAATAGCATTAATACATTAACATAAAGTAATTCATAAAAATATCAATTATTTTTAAATTATACGAAATTTTGGGCATACTTAATGTGTTCGGAAGAATTTCGTAAATCTATGAAAATAAATTGTGACATTCTTAATTTTTTTTTCAATTTACTTCAATAAATTTCGTAGAAAAATTATAAAATTCATATTTTTAACATATTTCAATAAGTTTCAAAGTCAAGCTTCCCAAAAAGCTCACATTTGATGACAATTTGTTGCATAAATGCTAAGTTATTTATCAAATCACGTAAAAATTTTACTTTGTGAGGAATATTAACATAATAGTTAAATTGATGAAATATAAAATTAAAATTTTAAACATTATACATTTAGAGTTTATTTGGATAAATTTTTCCATAAACATTTATAGGAACACAGAATAAATAATTTTTTCTATAAGTTGAAATTAACCTTTATATAAGTTAAAAATAATTTTTTTGGAGAAACTAATATGATAAAACTTTTTACAAATTAACTTATACATAAATTAATTTTAACCTACGAATAAATTCATTCTAAATCTTTTTTTTTTTTACTTTTTACATGTGCATAGTAGAAGTTTATAAAAACAAAAAAGGCACATTGAATGTTAATATCATAAGATGAGAATTTGTATAAATAAAGTAGGAGAGAGGGAAAGACAGGTGGGGCAACCGTGCACTTCAATAATGAAACTAATACACTATTGTTTACCTATATTCATAAATTAGCAGAAGGACAAAGTTAGTTAGTGGACGACATTAACAACTTTTGCGATTAAAATAATGTATATTAAAATTAACAATGTGAAGTTGATTATTTTACAATCAGCATGGGTTATTAAAAATGGCCGCCCAGACTCAGTACGTATTCCATGTAGGTTAGCATATTGGGTTTAATTTTTACAATACAACCAACATGGGCAGATAGAACTATAATGGTATAATCTCATTTACAGATTAGCCAAATCACAAGATTCCCAACTTGCTCAAGGATGACAAGAAATGAAATAAAATAAAATAAAAAGAAACCTCAACTTATTGCTGACAAAATGTAAACAAAGATGAATAACTTTTTGGTATTTTTCTTAATATTTTAAAATTTTTTGTCATCCAGTCACGATCCTAATTGTGACATCTATTTTTTTTTTTTTAGAATTGCGGCATCATATGAGAATTTCAATTTAGAGCATTCACGAGAAGACAAAATGATTATTATTATTGATAACTTAATTTAGGCCTAAATGGACAATGCAAGGGGTGGATTATGTAGAGCTTTCGGTAGAGGAGTGATATAGTAGAAGGTAGAATTCCTCAAACGTTGACACATGGGAAAATAAGTTATTCCTACATTTTTCACTTTTAGTAATATATATTTATTATAAAAATGTTACAAACACCTCTTTTAGTAACATTTTTTTTATATCTTTAGTAATATTTATTAAATATAAATGTTACTAATAATATTTTACAACATAACTCTAATATAACATTTGCTAAAATGTTACTAAAATTAATAGATAACATTTTTTTAGATATTATTAAAAATTATATATGTTGTAGTGAGCTGACGTAGCAAATAGTAGTACATCGACCTATGGTACTATTTGGGGCAATTGTTATGGAGTCATTCACTACCAGAATCACCATTTTCCTTTTATATTATGACTCCTTGCACTTAGGGCATGATTAATGCATTGCTTCAAACCCTTTCATGTACAATATGAAATCATTAGGACATACATGTATTTTCTTATACTCTATACTCATTAGACACAATATCTTCTTCGCCTCATAATTACAATTTGGTAATGTGTTACCTTTTGGAAGCATATCTTTAACAACTCAAGGTATTCAGTAAAACTTTTATCTAACTACCAATATCTAGTGCTTAGATTGACAAATCTTAGCATCATTCACTACCATATGAAATTAGTGCACCCTATGCATAGCCTTTTTTTGCATCATTACACAAAATGTGATACAAAATTGCTTGCTGAAAAGACTTTTGTTTTATATCATTGATTATATCTTCTAGTTGATCATCCATATATACATAAACTTCCTCTCTTAGGGACATACGTGAGATGTTTAACAACTCACCGTATCATGTCCATGTTGTACAACTCTTGCAAAAGCGATCACAAAGAAGATGTTATCGTATTTCCTCAACTTCTAATCTTTTCTCATTTAGATAGTTAACACATGGACAATTCAACCTTTTAGTACTATCAGAAAGATTCTTTTAGCAAAATTGAGAAACGATTTAACTCCATTCTGATACTCATCACTTGTGCATTTACTATTGATCTAACTACAATCCATAATTACACTTTGTAATATGAATCTCACTTTTCCAAATAAGGTGTGGTCTTATCTTATTCGAGAAGACATTTCCCTATACTTCATTAGTACATGTTAAGTTTCAAATCTATAATTTGACAATTTTGGCAACATTTTGCATTAATATCTAGAATGCACGAAACGGAAGTGGTGATATCAAATTCACCATAAATAATATATATTAGGAGAAAAACATAAAATGCACTAAACTGAAATTTTATCAAATTATAGATTTGAGACTTAATGTGACACTCTTTACCCAGTAACCTATTTACTAACATTTAGTCAATTAATAAAGAATAATTAAATATGAATTTTGAAACACCATACTACTTATTAGTAATAACTGAAAACTTGTATTATGAATATCTTAAAATCAAGATAAAAGATCCACGTGTCTATAACTAATATCCATTGAAATCTCAATATAAAAGTTGCTAGTCATAAATCCTACTAGCATTTCAAAGGCCAATCCTACTACTCAAGTATAAAAAACATGAAAAGTAATAAAATCAAAGCAACATGTTCAATCCCAATGTCACAATCCTATCAAAGCTCACAAAACCCAACAAAAGCAACATAGAAGAAGGTAACATAGAAGTGTCACTCGTCCTATACATGCTTGTATTCATTTGTAAATGGTGTTCAGCCCAACAAAACAATACAAGACATCACAAAAGGAGTGAAAATATATCTCACTACTATTAAGGCAACCTTGGCAAGGTTGGGTAGCATGCACACAATAACACCACAACAAACATAGTTCATCACAAACATTCACAATAAATATTATACACATGCTATGATAGTATGCATCCTATGCACTACTCCATATGCATGAGATACCAACTTTACTAAAAAAGTAGGCTAGCGGCAACACTACTAGACTCCTCCTCTAGAGTTAGTCATATCACGCTAGCATGATATCCTCTGGTAGTACATCAAGATCTACTATGCTTGTATTATGTGCCCCGACTCATGGGATTAAGCACTGACATTAAGGTTTCTATACCAAGTAGCACCAAACCTTACTACTTGGCTCATGTATACTTTCTCATACACTAGTTTCATTACATGATGAATGTCACAATTTGTATTCTCATTTGTTTCTCTTTAAACTAAGCTAATAAGTACCATGCTCGCCCATTGTAGGCTAGATACCTTATCTCACAATCCACATAGTAAGCACCATTCTCGTCCACACATAGGCGTAGGTTGCTCACCTAACAAAGCTCATCCGAGTTCATTTCTAACCAACTTTTTGTCTAGGAAATTTGTTTGGTGACCATTCATCTTTACTTATATTCTCATATCATTTCTCGTGCTCATCTTTTAATGCAATGAGAATATATCTCAATCTAGTCACATCACAACTCAAAAGAATAACATACACAAGCTATTGATGTTATTTAGTTAACACTTAAGGGTAAGCATACCCTATTGCGGTAGTAATGAGGACGTGAGTCCAGATATCATACCTAAGGGACTAGTATGTCTATTTTCAAAAAAAATTGGTGTAGATTAGACAATCAAAATTAGAAAAGATTTGAATAGAAGAAGTAAAGCAAAAACAAGAAAATGATAAAGAAGATTGTTTTTAGTTCTTTTGAGGATTAAGGATTTTAGTTTTGTTATGCTTTTACCTCTTGACCTCAATTTATGAAACTCTCTTACCTCACCTTCGTTCATTACTAATTATACTTCTTAATGCTACTAGGGGGCTATGTCTAGCACCCCTAATATTCTTTACCTTAGGAGTCAGAGGAGATAGTTTACATCTTTTTGAGTGAACATAAATAAAGACCTCAAGGAGGGAGACAACTTAATGGAATGGATGAGTGGATTTCTGATAGGCGCTGAAGTTTAAATAAAACGAGGGGTTCATGGCTCGGAGTCGGATGGGCAGTCTCGACACAAAGTCGAGTAGACGTCTCGGCATGGAGTCGAAGTGGATAGTCTCGGGATAGAGCCGAATAAATGTCTAGGCATAGAGCCGATATTTGTTGTCTCGGCATAGAGCCAATTGGATAGTCTCGGCATAGAGCCGGAATAGGTCTCGACATAAAGCCAATTGATGGTCTCGACATAGAGCCAATTGGATGGCATTAGCTCATGTTGGATGAGCCTGGCGTGGAGTTGGATGCGATGACGTTAGCTCATGTCTGAATAAGCTTGGCGCGAAGCCAGATTGGATGATGCTAGCTCATGTTTGAATGTGCCTGGCATGGAGCCGGATGCGACGACTTTAGCTCATGTTTGAATGTGCCTAGCATGGAGCCGAATTGGATGATGTTAGCTCATGTCTGAATGCGCCTGGCGTGGAGCCGAATTCGATGATGTTAGCTCATGTCTAAATGAGCCTGGCACGAAGCCAAATGCGATGACGTTAGCTCATGTATGAATGAGCCTGGTGTGGAGCCAAATTAGATGATGCTAGCTCATGTTTGAATGAACCTAGCATAGAGCCAGATGCGATGATGTTAGCTCATGTCTGAATGAGCCTAGCATGGGGCCTGATTGGATGATGCTAGCTCATATTTGAATGAGCCTGGTGCAGGGCCAGATGCGATGACGTTAGCTCATGTCTGAATGAGCCTAATGCAGAGTCGGATTTGATGATGCTTGCTCATGTCTGAATGAGCCTGGCGTAGGGCCAGATTTGATGACGTTATCTCATTTCTAAATGAGCCTGGCACGAGGCCAGATTGGATAACATTAGCTCATGTTTGAATGAGCCTGGCATGGGGCGGGGTTGGATGACACTAGCTCATGTTTGAATGACCCTAGCACGGAGCCAGATTGGATGACACTAGCACATGTCTGAATGAGCTTGGAGTGGAGTCGGATTGGATGACACTAGCTCATGTCTGAATGAGCCTTCTGTTGAGCCGGATTGGATGACACTAGCTCATGTCTAAATGAGCCTGGGACGGAGCTGGATTGGATGACATTAGGTCATGTTTGAATGAGCCTGGCGTGGAGCCGGATTGGATGACATTATCTCATGTTTGAATGAGCCTGATGCGGTGCCAGATTGGATGATGCTAGCTCATGTTGAATGAGCCTGGCGTGGAGCCGGATTAGATGACACTAGCTCATGTCTTAATGATCCTAACGCTAAACTGGATTGGATGACTGTAGCTTACATCTGAATGAGCCTGGCGTGGCGTTGGAATGGATGACATTAGCTCATATCTGAATGAGCTTGGCGTAGAGCCGGATTGGATGACATTAGATCATGTCTGAATGAGCCAGGCTAGATGCTTGAGATTTTATAGATTGTCCTTATTATCCTTGTCAGTTTGATTGATGGAATGATCAAAATTAAAGTTGAGATATTAACATTAGAAATGAATTTTTTATTGGTGTTTTTTATATGGTTTAAGTATGGAAAGAGGAAATAAATCATGAAGAATCAAAATATATTTCATTGATCATTCGAAAAAGAGCATTACACTTCATTTTGAAAAGGATTAAAGACTACAAAACAAAAGGCTCTTCTTGGGATGCAACCTAATCAGGACTCGGCTTACATTTTTTTTTACCCTTTTTTTTGGATTGACGTGTCTTCATGATCTAGAAGCGGGTTATTACCGATTTTCGGGCCATTCTCCTGGAAAATTCAACAATCCTACATCGATCAAGTCTTGCAACTTGTGTTTCAATCCCCAACACTTTTCAATGGTATGCCTCAGGGCCCCATCAATTTTTGGGGTATGGTGATTGAATGGGCTTTAAAGGAACAATGGTAATAAGGGAATTTTGAATCAGGTACGGTAGGAGTTCAACATACGATATTAGTAAAGGTGCTAGAACTCTAGGGTTGTTCCTTCTCTAGGGAGTGTTGCGTTGTATGGTTTGGACGGGCATGGCTAGAGGTAGGGAAGGATGGTAACTCGAACCGGCTTGATATGGGGTCCGGTATTGTGTTTGATGTCGCCTCCGATTTTGTAGGTTTGACGTGGTATGGTGGGAAATGGCTTGAGGTTGCCCTAACGCCCCCTAGTTGTAGGTTCACATTGACTCCAACACTTCTAGGATCTGACCCATTTGTACCTTTAGTAGGCCAACATCATCCCTTAATGCTGCTATTTGTTCTTCTAAATCGCTTATAGCTACCTCCATTTGTTTCACCTTGGAAAGTTCCCTATAGGGGTGTTTCTAGACTTCGATCCCTACGTCTTTATTGGTTAGGGTTGGTTGTTTAGTGAGAAATGGAATGCAAAACCTAATCTTACATGCGTGATGCAAATGAATGCAGATAAATACTCAATGTGATGCCCCACTTCTTTTATTTTTATTTTTTTATTTGGACTGATTCTACATTCCTAAACGGACAAGGTTAGAACCGAATTGAAAATGACACTGGGCCAACTTTGGAAGTGACATGGGGGGTGGAAAAAAAATTGGAGAGACGGCACGGAGCCAGATTAAAGGGGAAACGACTCAAAGCCGGATTGGAGATGGCACGGGGTCGGGACAAAAATTGAAGAGATGGTGCGGAGCCAAATTATAATGGAGACGGCATAGAGCCAGACTGGAGACGACACGAGGCCGAGACAAAATTGAAGAAATGGAGACGACACAAAGCCGGATCGGAGACGGCACAGGGCTAGGTCAAAAATTGAAGAAATGGAGACGGCAAGGAGTCGGATTGGAATGGAGGCGACACGAAGCCGGATTGGAGATGGAGGTGGCACGGAGCTGTATTAACGTGGGAATGACACAGAGCCGAAGTGAATTGGAATCGGCACTAGGGCCAATTTTGGAATCACATAATGATCAAGATGGAGCTGGCATGGATCCAGCATGAATTCTTCCCATTACTTACAAGCTAGGTTGAGTCACATCCTGTTTGGGGTTCTATGTCCACTATGGACTCCTTTCCACTCGTTATCTTAAACTCACAGTTTGGCCTCTAGAGCTTAGTACTTCTTTTGTGAATTCACTACAGACAGGAAGGAATTCCAAAATATGGTCATTCATAAAAAAGTCATGCTCTAGATGGAATTTTCGTGGTCACCAAATAGGGATAGATCCCCAAAGTGATTATCACTACACATTCCTCACTCTCTAGGTCACACAAGTATGAGAATAGGACCCCTCTCATTAACATGATCAAAGGATAAGGAAACCCCCGGAAAAATGCCTCCCGTTGACATCACCAAAATACTAGAATTGAGTCTTCTACCCTAAGGTTCATGGGAAACATACAAAAATGGAAAAGCAAAGAACTGAAATATAAACAAAGATAAACAGAAAGGTGTAAATGCATACAAGAGTCATTTTTCATGTAGCTAGTTTTAACAGGGCTCGACTATCAACCAGTCATTTGTGGAGTCCCCATCTGTCGCGACCTAAATCACGACCAGGGTCGAATAAATGTAAGTTTAGAATTCAAGTCCCTTATGGGGAAGGAACAGGGAATGCAAAGTCAAAACCAACTCGGTCAGTAGAGTTCTAAGATCGACTCGGCCAGTTGGAGTCAGACTCGAGTCGGCTCGTTTAGAGTGTCGAGACCAACTCAACACAATTGGAGTGGCCACCGACATTTTTATGAAAAACACTAGGAAACCTTGGGTTGGATAAGGATGGTCTTGAATCAGCAAATGGGCTCGGGAATCGGTTACGCGTAGGGATCATTGGGTATCCCAACATGTCTATCACACGATAGTTACCCTAATTAGATGCATGATTGAAAATGTCTTTTACATTATGGTTGACACCTTTCTAAGAATGGAATATATTTACAAGGAATGCACGTAAGATGTTTTTGGATTTTTTTGGATGAATAACTTGACAAGAGTTGCCTCTTGCTCCTATGTATCTCCTACTACAGTGGAGAAATCAAAGTTTGCATAGTTTTTGAGGCGAGTACGATTAAAGGGTAGGATGATCTTGGCATAGAGTTGGTCAAGTGATCTCGACCTAAAGCTGGTTGGGTGGTCTTGACATAGAGTCAGTTGGGTGTTCTCGGCATAGAGCCAGATAGAGTGATCTCGGCCTAGAGCCGGTTGGGTGGTCTCGGCATAAAGCCGGATAGAGTGATCTTAGCCTAGAGCCGGTTGGGTAGTCTTGGCATAGAGCCAGTTGGGTGATCTCAGCATAGAGCCGGTTGGGTGATCTCAACATAGAGTCGTTCGGGTGATCTCGGTATAGAGCCGGATAGAGTGATCTTGGCCTAGAGCCAGTTGGGTGGTCTTGGCATAAAGCCGCTTTGATGATCTCGGCATGAAGTCGGTTAGCTACTCGGCATAGAATCGATTGGTTACTTGGCATAGAACTAGTTGGTTACTCGACATAGAGCCAGAATGATACTCTCGACATAGGGCCGGTTAGGTGGTCCGAAGAGTGTCGGCTCTCGGCTACATAGGAGACGTAGCTGGTCCGGAATTGGTTCCACAAAATGCAATATTTGTTAGGTTACATAGAGAAGTGTGCTGGTTTAGAGTTGTAGGCCATTAGATGAATATGTGTAGGGAGAAGATTTTACCTTATGCCCTGGAGTTGATTCCTCGGATCTCTCTACGACGTTGATAGATGGTTCCCTTCGATCTACATCTTCTTTATTTGATCCGTGTCTCCTCTTGGAGTGATTACTCCTAGGTTCTCGCTGGACTCGTAAGGTTATCGCACTCAAGATAATCTCTCTATCCCCTCTGATTCTCCATACTTTCGACCCCAAACTTTTTCCCCGTCCTTTTTCATTTTTGGGCCTTTTATAGACCACTCCTAAGGTCACCATTGCAGTAGGATCAGCCACATGTCATCTGGTATCAAGGTACCACATAACACGACAAAGGGTGCTAGGGACATGTCAGTTGCAAAACGTTATGTCTAGGCCTTGCCATCCTAACATGTCAAACGCTAGACGGTATGCCCAAGCCTCGTCTCTCTTGTCATTTTCTTCCCCGTTGCCCCTTCTTTTTGGCTGTACTCCTTCTTTTTGTTGTACTCGAGCACGGAGTAGACAGCGAAGGCCATGCAAAGGTAGTGGGTGTAGAGCAGCGAGTGCAGCACAGGGTGGAAGCCATGAATGCAAGGGCAAGTTTTGGTCCTTGCTTTTTCCTGGAAGAAAAGTGGGTTCTACAACATAGTAAATGAACTTCTTTTAGTCATTTTCCCTTAAATGAACATGTTCTAGCCTTTAAGTCCAATAACTTGTAGTTCTTCTAAAATCTAGAGAATAATGGTTAATCATAATATATTATCCATTTCAATAATGTTTGTTATTATCAAAACAATTGGGTTATTTTAGATGCATAGACTTATGTTCCAACAATTGCTTGGACATAAATGTATGTGTCTATAATTGTTATATGTTTATAAAACATAGAAGAACAATAGGTTCTCCTTAGCTTTGAGACTCTAGACAAGAACCTTGAAGATTTCAACAGTAGGTTATCGTTGAGCACAGTCATGCAGAACTTGTGGACACCTGTGTAGACTATGCACACTTGTGCAAAGTTACATTAATTGTGCCCCTCCATGCTAAAGGAAGCATGCTCATGCTACCCTATCTATACTATAGGAATATTTGATAATTGATTATGTTTGTTGTTTCTACAACCCCATGTGTTTTGGTGAATTATATAGTGTATTCAAGAATGATGACATAACATGTTGTATCAAGAACTATAATGTGATCTATTGCATTAAGAATCATGATAATTGAGAAAGGCGATATGACCTAAAAAATGGTAAAAAGAAAGGGTACCCCAAAGGGGTACTCAAGTTATAATAGTATTATGGGTCGTGGAGGAGGTACCTAATAAGGGGTCCTCACCAGCTCAAGTGGAGACAAGAGAAACTAAGTAATTTAATTAAATCGCATCATGTATCATGTAGTGAAATGGGTGTTGAAGGAATGTAGACACAAATCCAATTGACAAGATCAATAGACCTCTTAGGGCTACTTCGTATGGAGGTAGTCCCAATAGCCGTGATTGATATCTCACGTGTTGGGCCCAATGATGCAACACTAAGTAGTACGCGACATGCTACCAGAGGAATATCATGCTAGAGTGGCATCACTAACTACAGAGGCAAAGATTAGTAAGATTGTGCTTAGCCTACTTCTTGAGTTAGAGATGGTACCACATGCAATACAAAGTAGTACTAGGATTACAAACATTAATATCATTCATACGCATTACTTGATTGTCCTTGCTTGTTAGATGTTGTTATGAGTGTGTATTAAGTTACTAATTGTGTGAGTGCACGTGAGTGTGTGCATGCTACTTACATCATGAGTTTGTGTAGGTAATGACGAGTAGGAGCCTAAGGGTTGAGCTAGGGCTTCTTAGTTGTCATTTCCTTTTAGTGCTTCCATTTTGATTTTTTGGGTTATGCTCTGATTGGACATGTAACATCGAGGCATCTTGTTTTTGTAATCATGATTTATATACTATGATGCTAGAAATTATAATGCTAGAAATTAGCCTTCGAATGCCATTAGGGTTTGAATGCTAGACTTTGGCCTTTGGAGTGACATTAGGAGCATGCGTTGTTGCATTATTTTTGAATTTCGTATTAATAATTAACTTTGAAATCTTGAATTATGAGTCCTTTACTGCTAATTGTTATTTTTGCAATATTATTGTGTATCAAGGTAGAGGGTGTCACATTTGGTGGTATCATAGCCTGGTTGATTCATTTGTCCTTTTGTGTGTTATGTGCGTGTCTTGCTTCTAGTGTGTACTCTAATAAAGAATGTTCTACTAGTATGTTGATTGAATCAACCTTGTTTATTGCATTACTTTCTGTATCTGGTTAATGCAGTATGTAATGATTTCTAATAGGTATGACCATGCTATGGTTGAGCTTGATACTTCTCATTTTTCTTAGAAATATTGTCACTCATGCAAGTTCTTAATTTTCTTCACTGATATCTCCACTAGTTGGAAGTGGAGCTAAGTATAAAGGACTCTTGGGATTTTGGGCCATAAACAACTTTAAAAGGATTACTTCCACTAGCTTTAGATTAGGAGTCGAAAGAAGTCTTTGAAGAACTCTCATAATGGTGAAAGATGAATTAGGGAGGGAGGCAAAACAATTTATAATCACTTTGCTTATACCCTTTTTATATCAATACCCTTAAGCCCATGGAGAGGGATCGAAGTAGGGATGGAGTAGTGGAGTTCCACGTGCTAGTTTAGGTTCTAACAGAACAAACTCTTAACACTTTAAGGGGCATACAACCTCGTAGGTGCACAAAGTTGGTTGTAGAGAATTGGAAGATTTTTTGAGACATGGTGTGCATAGGCACTCAAATGGTGACCATTGTTGCCTTCATGTTAGCTGAAAAGGTTTAATGTTGGTGAGAGAATAAGCGTTGACACTTAAAAGTTGAGGCTGCAGCATTCACTTGGGAGAATTTCAAGAGATATTCTTGAAAGAAGTACTGTTGGAGAATGTTCATAACTACAAAGTAATGGAGTTGCTAGAGCCCAAGCAAGGCAACAAGATCGTAGTAGATTATGCAATAAAGTTGAAGAATTGTTGAGATATCTTTTTTGTCGTTGGAATAGAGATGGAAAACATTACAATTGCATGAAGATTTGTAGATGATTAATGACCAAAGATATAACAAGCCATCAACTATTGAGAAATTTGCCAATATCCATCATTGATGAAAAGATTCAGGATCCTTGACAAGGACAATAGAGCGAGAGTTGTGCATTACAAAAGTGTGGACCCTATGAAGGACAACACCATTATTCCTAGCTGGAAGAAGTAAGGAGGCATTAGGAGGGATCATCCTAATCCCAAGAAGGAGCCAAATAGTAAGGATCAAAGTTTTCAAGCCAACTAAGTGAGGAAATTCTTGAGAGAATATGTCTAAGTATATATAGTGCTAGATAGATTTGTCTTAATGAATGATATTCTAGTGCAATCTAAGACTTGGGAATAATGTGTTGAGCATCTGAGAGTGGTGTTGCAAGTCGTCAAGGACAAGTAGTCATATACCAAGATGTCAAGTGTGAGTTTCTAGGTCATGCCGCATGATAAGGAGGTATAGTTGTAAGTTGTTGCACCTATTTAGTGTTTCCCAACTCAGGTGAGCCTTTTATAATGTATAGTGATGCATCTAAAATGAGTTTAAGTGATGTGATTATGCTTAAAGATCTGGTAGTGACCTAGGCACCTAGACAGCTTAACACTCATGAAGGGGGATTATCTTATTGTAGATAGGAGTTAGTGGTTGAAGTATTATGCTTAATCTTTGGAGGCATTGGTGGATGAATCTAGGTTTAAGGATTTTAGTAATCTTAAAAGTATTAGGCACTTGTTTATAACAAAGGAGGGAGTCGACAATGATACAACAAAATGGTTAGAATTTCTTAAGGATTATAACTTCAATCTTAGTCATCACCCAAGCAAAGTCAATGTAGTGGTCGATGCCTTGAGTAGGAAACCTTCGTATATGTATGATTGAGTGGTATCAGAGTGGCGTAGTGGAAGTGTAATGGTTATAGAGGTTTAAGAGGCTCGAGCTTTGTATGTGAGATTACTTATATGAGGATGAAATTGGGTTTGTTGAAGATAACTAGTGATATGATGGAAGAAAGTAGGAAAGATTAGAAGCTAGGCTTTTGCTAGATCGATAGAATGATAACTCATGACAAGAATTGATGTTAAGATAAAATTAATGAGGTAATGAGGTAATGAGGTTTCACGATAAGATTCATGTGCTATATGTAATCGAGCTTAGGAAGTTGATTCTACAAAAAGGACTTAGTAATGGTTGGAAAGTTCAGTTAGGAGCTACGAGGATGTATCAAAACCTTAGAGAGATGATTGTGTGGTATGATTTAGAGGAAGAGGTAATTAGACCTATGTATGGTGATTAGTTTCTAGAAGCTAAGATAGAGTGCTAGAAACCTTAGGTAGGTTGTAATCTTGAGTACTCTAGGATGAAAATAAGATAGTGTCCTTATAGACCATGTGGTAGGTTTTGCCAAGAAGCCCTAAAAGGTTATATTTGATCTGAGTAGTAAAGGATGGATGACCAAATTGTCTAATGTATTCTAATGGTAAACCATGGTCAATTGGTCGTGGTTAGTTCAATCAAATGAAGTTCAACTCAAAATTAAGACCTTTTTTAATTTGGTCCTTAAACCATGGTGAGCCAGTTGAGTCACTCCAAGTTTGACTCAAAATTAAATATTTTTTTTTATTTGGTGGATAAACCATTGTAGACTATGTGAAATTGAGTCAAACTAAGTTTGTTTCAAGCTAAAACTCGTACCGTTAGTAATTTTAATGTTTTTACAAGGGATATATGTTCTACTTATTTTAAATTTTATAATATATCTAAAATAAATGGTCATTCAAGGTGATACCAATTTATTAAACAATATCATCTCAGAAGGACCAACTAAACTCTATGACCATCCATGCAAAGTGATACCAATTTATTAAACAATATAATCATACAAGGCCCAACTAAGTTCTATATGACCATTCATAGAAAGTGATACCAATTTATTAAACAATATCATCATACAAGACTTAACTAAATTTTATATAAACATTCATGCAAAGTGAAATCAATTTATTAAATAATATCATCATACAAGGTTTTGTTATGCTTATATGACCATTCAAGAAAGATGATATTAGCTTGGTATCCCATCATAATGTATAAAATTCTTGTGAAGAAAACAAAAATCGCAATTAATTCCAAAATTAGATAACTAAAAAGGTAAAGTTCATAAGCATCAACAGATTACTGCACTATACATCTAAATTTTGAATCATCATTACATTACTAAAAAAACTCCGACAAATTGGGTCCAAGAACATTGCAGGGGGAATACCATAATATTATCCCTTTTTATTTGAATGAAGAGAATTAGACCACCAATCAAACAATTACGAGTGCTGCTTTAACTCTCCCAACAAGCTAGTGCTCATTTCCCATCATGGTATGTGTTTCAAAAGAAAGCTGCTCAAGATGTAAATAGAATACAATGTTATTGAAATATACTAGGCATTAATTTTCTAGAATCAAGAGTATTTGCAACTGGTAACTTCTATATTCGAAGGACTAATTTCATTTAAGAAAAAACAACAATGAAGGAGCCCACAGTTAGGAGTGAGTGAAGTTTCATACCGATGAAATAATCACAGAACTTTATCTTTCTGGCAAAGTTATCCTCTTCGGTGCAGCAAGTTGTCTAATGGATTCCGATTTAAAAATATCCTTGCTACTGCTTCTAAACATCTTAAATTCCGATGTTGTGGCATATACTGGAAAGGCCCCACACCCTTTTATTCTTTCTTCATCTCTATTACATTTAAATATAAATTTTAAGTTGCTGCAATGATCATACACATCAATTATTCTATCAAATTTGCTGATGTCATGATACCAAAACGTCACCTAATATGAAGTTAGGTAACTTGTAGACATGTTCCAGAAATTCATGCTGATCTTTACATGTTCCAGAAATTCATGCTGATCTTTATGCCATCTGGATAGATAGATACCGAACGAGAGACTGATCCCATCAGAAAGATGTTACAGTAAATCTAACTGCATGCGTGAGATATTGAAAGTTAAGGAATAGTTATTGAGCACTCTGTTGCACGAAACCCACACTTGTTGGTGACATGATTTCCCGAGAACAAGGAATAGTCATATTGATGATGCCTGTAGGGTGTTTGTGTAAGTAGGGTATTCGGCTCTGTAAAATGTATTGTAACACTAGTTATTGAGTGATCCCTGTCTCCAACGAAATGCACTTAACAATGCTCTCCACATACAGGGTAGGTCAAAGCTCCGGCAAACACAATTTTTCACAATCATCTAGCTAAAGCTTTTTCAAGGATGGTAGAAGCTCCACAAGAGACTCGAGTTCCCAGCAAATATTTAAACAAAGATTCTATAGAGATGGTGGAAGCTCAGGATGAGACTCGAGTTTTCTGCAATTATTTAAATGAAGATTCCATAGAGATGGTGGAAGCTTTGGCAGATGCTTGAGTTTCCAGCAATCATTTAAATCAAGCTCTTCCAAGGATGGTGGAAGCTCCAGAAGAGACTCGAGTTCTCTACAATTATTTAAACGAAGATTCCGTAGAGATGGTAGAAGCTTTGGCAGATGCTTGAGTTTCCAGCAATCATTTAAATAAATCCCTTCCAAGGATGGTGGAAGCTCGGGAAGAGACTCAAGTTCTCTACAATTATGTAAACGAAGATTCCATAGAGATGGTGGAAGCTTTGGCAGATGCTTGAGCTGCCAGCAATCATTTAAATCAAACTCTCTCAAGGATGGTGGAAGCTCCAGAAGAAACTTGAGTTCTCTGCAATTATTTAAACGAAAATTTCTCAGAGACGGTGGAAGCTTAGGTAGATGCTTGAGTTTCCAACAATCATTTAAATCAAGCTCTTTCAAGGATAGTGGAAGCTCTGAAAGAGACTCAAGTTCTCTACAATTATTTAAACGAAAATTGCATAGAGATGGTGGAAGCTTTGGCAGATGCTTGAGTTTCCAGCAATCATTAAAATCAAGCTTTTCCAAGGATAGTGGAAGCTCTAGAATAGACTGGAGTTCTCTACAATTATTTAAACGAAGATTCCATAGAGATGGTGGAAGCTTTGGCAGATGCTTGAGTTTCCAACAATCATTTAAAACAAGCTCTTCTAACGATGGCGGAAGCTCCCGAAGAGACTCAAGTTCTCTGCAATTATTTAAACCAAAATTGCTTAGAGATGGTGGAAGCTTTGGCAGATACTTGAGTTTCCAGCAATCATTCAAATAAATCCCTTCCAAGGATAGTGGAAGTTCCGGAAGAGACTCGAGTTCTCTGCTATTATTTAAACGAAGATTCCGTAGAGATGGTGGAAGCTTTGGTATATGCTTGAGTTTCCAGCAATCATTTAAATAAATCCCATCCAAGGATGGTGGAAGTTCTGGAAGAGACTCAAGTTCCCTGCAATTAATTAAACGAAGATTTCGTAGAGATAGTGGAAGCTTTGGTAGATGCTTGAGTTTCCAGCAATCATTTAAATCAAGCTCTTCCAAGGATGGTGGAAGCTCCAAAAGAGACTTGAGTTCTCTGCAATTATTTAGAGGAAGATTCTGTAGAAATGGTGGAAGCTTTGGCAGATGCTTGAGTTCCCAACAATCATTTAAATCAAGCTCTTCCAAGGATGGTGGAAGCTCTGGAAGAGACTCGAGTTCTCTACAATTATTTAGAGGAAGATTCCGTAGAGATGGTGGAAGCTTTGGCAGATGCTTGAGTTTCCAGCAATCATTTAAATAAAGCCCTTTCAAGGATGGTGGAAGCTCCGGAAGAGACTCGAGTTCTCTGCAATTATTTAGAGGAAGATTCTGTAGAGATAGTGGAAGCTTTGGCAGATGCTTGAGTTTCCAGCAATCATTTAAATCAAGCTCTTTCAAGGATGGTGGAAGCTCCAGAAGAGACTCGAGTTCTCTGCAATTATTTAAAAGAATATTGCTTAGAGATGGTGGAAGCTTTGGCAGATGCTTGAGTTTTCTACAATCATTTAAATAAATCCCTTCCAAGGATGGTGGAAGTTCTGGAAGAGACTCCAGTTCTCTCCAATTATTTAAACCAAGATTCCATAGAGATGGTGGAAGCTTTGGTAGATGCTTGAGTTTCCAGCAATCTTTTATATAAATCCCTTCCAAGGTTGGTGGAAGTTGCGGAAGAGACTCCAGTTTTCTGCAATGATTTAAACAAAGATTCCATAGAGATGGTGGAAGCTTTTGCAGATGCTTGAGTTTCCAGCAATCATTTAAGTAAATCCTTTCCAAGGATGGTGGAAACTCCGGAAGAGACTTGAGTTCTCTGCAATTATTTAAACGAAGATTCTGTAGAGATTGTGGAAGGTTTGGCAGATGCTTGAGTTTCCAGCAATCATTTAAATCAAGCTCTTCCAAGGATGATGGAAGCTCTGAAAGAGACTCGAGTTCTCTGCAATTATTTAAACGAAAATTCTGTAGAGATGGTGGAAGCTTTGGCACATGCTTGAGTTTCCAGCAATTATTTAAACCAAATTGTTCCAAGGATGGTGGAAGCTCTGAAAGAGACTCGAGTTCTCTGCAATTATTTAGAGGAAGATTGCTTAGAGATGGTGGAAGCTTTGGGAGATGCTTGAGTTTCCAGCAATTATTTAAATGAAGCTCTCTCAAGGATAGTGGAAGCTCTGGAAGAGATTCAAGTTCACTGCAATAATTTAAAGGAAGATTCTGTAGAGATGGTGGAAGCTCTGGCAGATGCTTGAGTTTCCTGCAACCATTTAAATCAAGCTCTTGCAATGATGGTGGCAGCTGCAAAATATACTCGAGTTCCTTGCAATTATTTAAATAAAGGCTGCTTAGAAGTGGTGGAAGCTCAAGCAGATATATGAGTTTCCAGCAATATGTTAATGTCAGTTTTCTCAACATTGAAAGGTTTTTTACGTCTAAGATCACAATATTAGTTCTACTTAGGTCTAACTCCTGTAAAGACATTAAGAGATCAATTGTTGACAACAATTTGGATATGGTAGTGCAAGAAAAGTTCAACGGTGTCATTCCCTCTGATGTAACTGAGATTTCCTCCAGAGATAAACAACCTTTAAGTATCAGTGCACTCAGCGATTTGGAATGAACACGAAGTTGACGCAAGCTTTCACAATCAGACAGATTTACACTTTTAAGTTTTTCTGCCTTAGATAAGTCTAGCATTCCAATCAGATCTTTAGAGTATGAAAGGTCAATTTTCTCTAAATTCACAAGATTCTGTAACAAGAAAATGCATCACATTGTTTAGAAATTGATAAATTCATTATCATGAGCTTCACTTGAGGCATCATAAGATCAAGTACCACTTAGTACTCTCTCTTTGTACCTTTTATATATTAAAAGAATAATGTAGAATGTATAGCCAGTAGCCACAGTTATACCTGATCCCCGTCCGAAAGCTTTTTAAGCCTGCTACTCCTCATGTAAAGCTCTACAAGTTGGGTAGGAAGCGACAAAGATTCAAGACAACATCTATCCCAGTAAAGGTACTTCAATTCACCAGGCAATGTCTCAAGACCATTAGGAAAACAGACATTGGAACTGTTGAGACTCCACCCTCCACTGATTTGAAGAAATCTCAGGTTAGTCATCTTTGAAAAGGAATCAGAGCTCCAAGATAGATCTGCAGTTAATTCATCCAAATCTAATTTTATGCCTTCAACGTCAGTTCCCTAACAAACAATAATTAAAATAATAATTAGCAAAGGTTATCATAATAGCTACATTCTAAAAAGATACATGTATTATCAAATAGAAGCAATTACATCTTCCATTTACCTTAGTATGTTTCAATGCATCATGCACTTGCTCAAATTTCCACAATCGACTTCCTCTTCTATTGTCATCAGACTTTCTATGAACAATTCCTCGACCCATTTCTTGTAACAAGTCATGCATTTCTATCCGATTGTCATCTGAAATTGTTATGAGAGCTTTATCTAAAAGGACTTCTATCCCCGATTTTGCATAGAAACCAAAAGCTTCCAGTAGGCCTGTTACCCAATCTCTGTTTTCTCCTCTGAAGAAGCATGCAATGTCCAAAAATATGTCCTGTTCAAAACATTCTAAGTCATCATAACTTAATTTCAATACCTTATGAATATCCTTATTTGGAATCTCTTGAAGTTTTTTCAATTCACTTTTCCATGCCTCTATTTTTCTTGTACAAAGACTTGAACCCAGAACTTTCAAAGCCAAAGGAATGTTTTTGCAATAGGAAACTACTTGTTTTGAAAGAGCTTCATATTCATCTTTTTGTTGTTTTTCTCGAAAAGCAATCGAATAGAAAAGCTGAAGAGAGTGGCGAGAGCTCAATCCCTTAACCTCATATATTTCATGACATCGGCTAAGTAATTGCTTATTTCTAGTTGTAACAATGACTCTACTCCCTGTCTCTGGGCCCAAGAAATCACGTTCTTCAATTAATTTATCTAATTGCTCTGATGTAGTCACATCATCCAACACAAGGAAAACTTTTTTACGTCGAAGTCTTTCCATGTCAAAATCATGGAAACTATCTTTTTTTGTCTTTAACAACGTAGAAAAAAGATCGTCACATAAATCTTTAAGCTTGTCTGATCTTTCCCATACTTTTTCGAGGAAGCAACAACCTTCAAACTCATATGACAGGTTGTCATATAAAACTCTAGCAAGGGTGGTTTTTCCTATGCCACCCATGCCCCATATTCCAACAATTTTAACTTCACTTGTCCCAATTTTTAATAATGATAAAATTTGGTTATAATTTTTCCCAATTCCAACCAGTCCTTTATGTATAGGGTGGCTAGGATATCTAGAAGGCAATTTTTTCAAAACATCTTCAATAATGTCCTTAAGGAATTCAACTTCGCTCCTAGCATATGAAAAGAGAAACAAAGAAATAAATTATGTTTTATAAGTCAAACAAATTCTAAAGAAAAAAAGAAAATACAAATGGTTATATATAGTTTATAATCAATATAGTAGTGTACTAGAGAAAGAAACAAAATCATATAATAGGGGAATGAAAATAACATGACTTAGAGAAGATAATCAATGCCTTTGTTTTCCCTATGCAACAAACTACTTAAGTAAACTACCATGGAAGGTGTTATACAACAATAGTATGCTCAATTTAGAATCAAATGTGGCTAACTCAATTTAAAACAATAACTTGTCTCTCTCCTTTATTTCTTTCAAAAATTTACTAACACTCAGTTCATTTTATTTACCTTTCTCGGGAGTCCCATCCAACTAAATTGGCTGCTTGGTTGAGATCATTTTTCCATTTGTTGCACCTGGGATCTCCTTCATGTTTTGCAAAGGCTTGCTCGTAGCTCCCTGTTTGATTCCTCACATGGGATGGATCGATGTTATAGAATACTGGTATCACTATCTGCTTTTGCGATTTCTTACATTCCAGAATCTTGCTGAGTTCATCCAAGCACCACTTTGAGGAAGCATAGTCCTTTGAGAAGACGATAATAGATACATGAGAATCTTCGATGGCTTTGATGAGTGCTGGTGAGATTTCATCTCCCTTTTCAAGCTGATCATCCATAAAGGTTTTGATTTTCTCTTCATTCAAAGCTTTATATAGATGGCTCATGATGTTTAACCGGGTGTCTTCACCTCGAAAGCTTAGAAAAACGTCATACTTTTTAGTGCTGATCCTTTGCTGCTTATCCATTATGATTTCCTAGTGCTGCACCGTCAACGATCAAAACACTAAATTTGAAGCAACGAAATGGCTTTTAAGTTTCAACGCATTATTGATACTTGACCTTACAATTACACATTGAAATTTATAAATCGGTCTAATATGAGATCAAACATTTCAAACTTCATACTCTTCCTCACATACAGAAGAATAAATACACGTTTACAAATTGCAAGTGTAAATTTGAGGTGTTTTGTTATCCTTGGAAGTTTCTTTTTTGACTTGGAAAAGATGATAGTCAATCCAAACCATGAGCTTTGTAAACAAGTAAATATAAAAAACCAACTAACTTGAGTTAATGATGAGTCTTAATATTAGATTAAGTGAATAGCAATGCAATTACAAATTTGAGCATAAAATTTAAACTCAGAATTTATTAATTAGACAACTGATTGACTGATATCAATGATTGAAAATTATTCAGTATATTAAAATACTCTCATCAAGTCTCCACTTTAAATACAAATGGTTTCGATTAGAAGAGAATTTAACATGATGTTGAAAGTTGCATCTTTTATCTTTCGGCTTCTGTATAAGTCAGGTGTTACTTGATTTTCAGTTGTTTAACCCTTGTTATGCCCCTGAAAGCAAAGACTGCTGAAATAGAGGAAACACCTGGAATTTGATCCAATTTGTAATAAAGCTTATATAGTTATATATATTGGCCTGGAAACAAAATCTGAAATCTCTGTTATAATCAATGTGATTACTTTCTATCAAACCAAACAAAATTGAAGTCCAACATGCATGGGTCAAATTCTATTATTAATAATAGGTGCTTCCAGAACATTACCTTAAAAGGCTTAAACAACATAGACTCTGAGAATAGCATTGGCATCAAATGGAAATGAACTTAAAATCAGCAAAACACATCTTAACAACAGAATAAAACAAGGTGTCTGCATAGTTTGTACTTTCTAACCACATAAAACATGCTTAATACTTCACACTAGATTTAAATAATAAACCAACATATGAGCTACAAATCTAATCAGATAACCCAGTGTAGATCAACCTTAAATTTAAAGAGATTTGGATATGACCAGTATGAACGACAATTGGAAGAAGCTTATCATGCCCTTAGAACTATTGTCAGCTTAAGAAAGAGAATGTCAACATCTAAAGCGAGCGAGCCAATAATACAAAGAATATAGATGAATGACTTTAAGCACTTTAATGAAAAGTTCATACTGTCACCAAATATTTAAAAAAAAAAAAGAAACTATTTTTCATTTATACAACCACATAACCACTCATGTTTTGAAGTCGATAATCTACTTTTTCAGGCAGCATTTACATTCATAACCCATTCTCTTTCGGTTAAGACATGGGAAAACAAGAAGAAATCAAACTAGCCATATAATTTCATCTTCTATTATTTCTATTCATAGGTGAAATTGAAAAAATGGAGAAAAAGACCTTACCACCGACGCAATCCAACTTCTTGCAACAGAGAAGAGTATAGATATTAATAGATCAAAACCTCTAAACTCTTTCTCAATTATCAAGGAAGAAGCTGAGAGCAGATGTTATTTACAAGTGTGAGTCGATGGTGTTTATGTCATGCATGTTTCTAAGAAGTTTCATTAGAATTTCATGCGCTTTCTTAGCAGATTCCTAGTAGTAGCGTCCATCATCCCCCGACGAACAGGTTGCATTTCTTGACTTTTTCTGTGTGGAAAGTGTTGAATACCGTGTTGAATGTCCAACATCAAATTAATATATATACCTGTCTCCCACTGGAATACAGTAATTGTAATAAGTACTTCCTTCAATTTCATATACATTATTGAAATTTGTGATATTTTAATCTTCAATAATTTGGCTTTGGACCACTAAGTAATTGTCAACTTCGATCACAGCGAATAATCATTTAAGTGCGAAACAAAACAAATGAAAATGTAGCCAAGGGAAATACGTGTGAAATAGAATAAAAATAGAAGTGTTTGATAAATAAATAAATAAATAAATAAATAAATAAATAAATATATGTATATAAAAGAAATAAGAAGAGAAATATAAAAAATAAATATAATATTTTAATTTATTTATTTTTAAAATTTAAAATTTATTTACCCGTAAAAATTTACTTAGAATACACTAATTTATCTAATTATAGATTGACATTGATTTATATATATATATATTAATATGTAGGATAAGATTGTTGATGACCGTAATAAATATTTTAAAATTTATATATTAAATTTATTTTAGTTGATTGACCGTGTAAATCTTTTTTTAGAATAACAATATATAAAAATTTTATCTCTATTAATATTTTTATGCCTTGTTCAGGAGGGTTACAATTCTTTATTTTAATTTATACTGTATGATTCATGGAAATTGAGTTAGTCAATATTTCAAACATGATTATTTTAATTGTAGGATTTTTATGTTAAATATTTATTCAGTTTTAAAATAATAATAATATATAATTGTTTAGCCTCTAATTATTTTAAATTTTAATATAATTAATTGATTTTGAAAAAATAATGCCAAAAGAATTTATTTATAAATTCATTTTGTTTTCATAATAATATAGATTTTTTTAAAATATAAATGTAATATATGTTATGAGTATTAAAGGTAATATAAATGTAATATATGTTATTCAAGTTATAATTTTTTATTTATTTGTGCAACTCCATTCTTATTCCTAAAATGGGATTCAATGGAAAATTAAATATGCTTTTAATGATATTGAAGTTTATTATCAACATTTAAAAACAAAACATTAATTCCTTTGATATTTGACTGTTTCCGTTATGGTAAAAATCATTTTTTTATCAAAATATTGTTGACCGAAATGATTTTTGAGATTTAAAAAGGAAAAGTATTAAACACTCCAAATTCAACACCTTTATAGAAAAAAACTTTTATATTATATTTTTATTAAAATAAATGTAACTTAACAAGGATGGCATAATCCTTTCAATTTTTAAGTTTGGAGAAAGGTAGAAAAAGCAAAGGGAAACGAGGATATATACATATACATACACCAATATGAGATGAGTTAATGTAATTGGGTACAAGGATGAATTTGATCTAGGGGTTTTTCCTTTGATTTGCTTCATTGACCAATTGGAGGTGTCCTCCCATCAAAAGTTGAGAATGAAATTCTATCCTTATGAGTAAAACAAGTTATAAAGATAACTAAATTAGAGTTAGTTGTTTGCACACGAAATGTATCACTTGATTCTGGTTAAATAATGGAATTGGTTTCACCTAGAAATAACTTTTATAACTTCCTATATGGTTAAATAAGTGAGTAAAGATCAAGCTATCAAGATTAAGTAATAACTCCATGTTTCTCACGCATTTAAATATAGTAGATGATCATACCAAATTTTGAAGTCAACATAGTTGTAGATAATAATCTTATCTTTGAAATGTGATTAAATTTAACTTGATATGATTAGTATTACTTCAGGTACTGTGTTTATACTTTGCAGAGGTCGACATAGGAGCATAAGAGGGAAATTAAGGTACGTAGTAGTAGTACCCAAGAACTTAAGAAAGGTTATACAAATTATGAATATCAAATAAATAGTTGTGTAATAGTAAATTGGCATAAAAGGATGGATTAATATTTTCTATGACTAGTTAAATATGTATAATGTTTGCAAATGAATTATGCTTGAAAATGTTTGCTACCTAACTAAACATCAAAATAATGACAAGATCACTATAGTCATGGAGGTGTGGAAAAAGAGGTTTCACCTTATGCATATGCCACAACCTGGCCGTGCTCTGCCCTTCTGAAGCACATTTCTTGGTTTGCTGCATTTAGGCAGTCTCCCATTCTCAGCCAATTTTCCTTTTCCTTCTGGGCTTTCTTACTCGTTTTTTTGTTTAGTTGTCGTTCCCGACCGGCCTCTTCTTGGGCCAAGACCTATGCTGCTAGCACTGCTTCTAACTTCCTCTTTAGGGCCCTCTATTCCGACTCCATCTGACTGAGGCTCCCTTCAAGTTCTTCCACTCTAAGTGCCTCTTGGATTTCACTGGCCGGTGTTCCGCCTGTCTAAAGTCAAGGGGTGCTGTAGGACAATCTGATTTGTTTGACTCGGCCCTTGAGCTAGTCTTTGTAGCTGGATGAGGCTACACAGCTTCTGGTTCCCCATTAATGACCTCTTCTTATAATGTTTTTCCAGGCGTGTCTGATCCTTTTGAAATATTCTCCATTCTGCGCTCTCATATCGTGGTATTATAAAGGGTTCGGTAGTTTCCTCGGGATGAGGTGGGACCATGGGGTATCCGGCTTTCCTAGATGCCAATTCAGGGTTTTAGTTGATGCCTCCTTGGGTCCCCATGACCAGAACATTTAGGAATCCTCCGCATTTGACAGTCACCTATTCTCTTTCGTTCCACTTAAGGTACCAATGTATTATTTTTTCTGAGGCTTTGTCTAAACAATGGGCCTAGTCCGGCTTCGATATGGTCTTAATCCAACTTCATTTAAAGTCTTCTATGGGGCACACCATCTTACTTTTGTTGTGGAATAGGTGGGCAGTCATCCATAGGTACAGTATATGGGTGCAGCATCTCAGACTCTTCCCGTTCCTTTCACAACAGTAATTTAAGGTGTAGTAGGTGTTAGCTAATACTACTATGACAGGGCTTTCTCCCCTATCTCTTTTGGTGAGGAATGCGTTTATGGCTGCTAGGTTTAAGTACTCTTCCAAATGAAGGAATAGAACTATCCCGTAAACTAGCAGCCCGTAGACGTCCATGACAGCCAACCAGTCTTCCTCTCTCTGGAGCTGGTGTAGCCTTTCTTCTAAATAAATTCTCTATATTCCTTTCAGGCCATTCCGATTTCTTTTCCTTTTTTCTATCTCCGATTCTGATACCCTTAATAATTTCGCCACTGAAGTCCAAGAGGGATAATGTCCTCTGTAGAAGTAATGTGGAGACTTTGCCAAGGGAAATCCGAGGAGGCACTCGTATTCCTCCAAGATGGGGGCTAGCTGGAAATCTCTAAAGCAGAAACATCGCAATGGCGAATCGTAGTATTGAGCCAAGGCTGATAACGTCGCTGGCTGTACCTTGACTTCTAGGATGCTCAGAAGATTACCATGCCTTCCTTTGAAAGCTTTATGTCATTGTCCTTTCAAGCAACTACCCCAGTGTCGGAGAGACTGGAGGTTAGGAATTTTAATGTGGATAGAACGCCGCTGTCTAGCTCTACATCGAGTTTCTGTATCTATCTTCTGAAATTTCTCGTGATCAGACTAATGATATGATGCATGAGGTTTTCCTTTTACCTATTTCTTTCTTTTTTCTTTCTATTATGCATAAATGCACCGTGATTTGAAGAATGTGTATGATGTTTGACTGGGGGGCGACTGCTGTCCTTGCCAGGGCGGCTATCCCCGAGTTCCCTTTGCCAATTCTTCCTTGGGGTGCCTATTCTACCTATTTCCTACAAGTCAGGTCAGTGCTGATCCTATTTGGGACCTAAGTCGATTACGAGTTTCTTTCCATGACTTCTAAAACTCATCATTTAGCGTCTAGAGCTCAGGACCTCTTTTAGGAACTTACCATAGACATGGCTAAACCCTAGAGTGTGGTCGTTCCCGAAGAGGTTATGCTCTAGATGAAACTATCGTGTCACCAGTATAGAGATGAACTCCAATATAATTACCACTACACATTCCTCACTCCTTAACACAGGCTTGGGAAAGGACCCTCTCAAAAGTGTAATCAAGAAAAAAAAGCTCCTCCCCCAGGAAGGCCCCAATTGTTATGACGGAGTATAAAATCAAATTTTCTATCTTAAGGTTTATGGGGAACATGTAAAAGTGACAACGCGACAAAGAAACTGGAAGATGAGCATAAAGAGAAAGTCATAAACGCATACAAAAATCAGGCTTTTCATGTAGTTAGTTTTGATAAGGCCTTGACCCTCTAATGTCCCAAGTGGAGTCGCCATCTGTCGCGACCTAAATCGTGATGCAGAATTGTTGTTCATGGGATTTGGAATTGGAAGTCGGATCCCTTCCAAAGGAGGGGCTGGCTGTGTAGGGCCGGGATAGACTCGACCAACCTAGAAGGATGACCGAGACCGATTTGGCTTTGATTGGAGTCGCCACCGACATTTTTCATGGAAAACACCGGGAAACCTTGGGTGGATAAAGCTAGTCCTTGGATCATGGAAATGGATTCGAAAGTCAGTTACGCACAAGGATCACGTAGTATCTCCATGCGTCTACCATAAGGTAGTTACCCTAACTAGAAGCATGAAACGAGATGACTTCTATGTTATGGTTTATGTCTTTCTAATAAAAGATATTTACAAGGAAGGAATAAAGGATTTTTTTGGGATGAATAACTTGACAAGAGTAAGCCTCTTGCTCCTACGTAGCTCCTTTTTGTCGAAAAAATCAAAGTTCACGTAGTTCTAGCCACTGGTGATTGGGTGGGGAGGAGCTGAGGTTGATTCAACTCCACGGTGCTGAGAAGGACTTGACCAGTCGGGAATGGAAAAGTGCCGAGGAGGGCATAGTCAGGGAATGGAAAGATTCCAGAAGTGCTCGGCCTAGTCTAGAATGTGTGCCGAGAAGAGCTCAACTCCAAGGTTGTTCATGTGTTTTGGTCGTAGGAAAGGATGGGCTATCCGTTAGGTGTTTATGGATCAAATGATAGTAAAAAAAGGGAGTGGACTATCTTTTCGGTGTCCATGGACCCTTCAGATGGAGTGAACTATCCTTTGAGCATTCACAGAGCTTGGATGGGATTGGCGGACTTTTCATTCGGCGTCCTAAGGATCCCTTGATAGGGTGGGCTATAGTTGAGCCTAAGCGGCAAATTAGGGGCAAATATAACTGGAAAGCTTAAGGGTAGATGTTGGGGAGTTTAAGGATAAGTGTTGGAAAGGGGAGGGGGCGAGGCCACCTTAGCTTAGGATGCTGGGTCCAACTCGGACAACCGGTTTGGGGGATATGGCCAAGACAAAGTCAGCTGATGGAGTGTCGATTCGGTCTCATGAGGTGTTTGTAAAACTGGGGATGGAGCTAACACATTCCTTGTCTAGATGGAGCCAGTCTCGGTCTGGAATCAACCTAAAGGGAGTAGTGTATTGGTAATAGTTCAGAAGGAAGGACTGAGGCCGACTCAGTCAAGGTGGGTTCCTACTGCGAAATGCATGTACGTAGCTGATACTTTGTACCCAGGGTTCAGTAGGTTGGGTGTAAATCGCAACTTGAGGTGTGCTAAGCCATCCTTTGGGAATGTATATGGGGTTGTAGCAACTAACCTAGTATGCAGAAGTTTTGACATCGTTCTCTTCCTTCTACTCTTCACCGGTGGTTCTGCTTGGGCTGTGTTTCAAAGGCTTTGCCAGACTCGAGGGTAGCCTTGTGCTTAGGGGAGTCTCTTCTTCTCAAATTCTTCGCCTCCCAAAATTTTGACCTTTTTTCCTTCATTCTGAAGCCTTTTATAGGCCTCGTTTGAGGTAATTATGGTGCCAATTTGGCTGCATGTGTTATCCCAATCTCTACGATTTCTTCCCTTATATTGCAGGTGGCTTAACTACATCAATTCATGGGGCATTCACTTCAGCTCGTGATGCCTTTATTGCTGGTGGTTCTTTTCAACTATAACCATGTTTCCTTGTTTCTTGGGTGGTTCTGGGAGGCGCGACGGATCCGGAGCCGGTGGGAGTGGGGTGCGTGTGGGATTTGACCTCTCCTGCGAATCAGGCCGAGATGTATGAGATTTTAACCTTTTATGTTCATTATCTCATTTAACAATTCTAAAATGAATCTACCGATTAAAAATTACTTCAAAAGAATTAATGCATTAAAAAATAGATTACAAAAATTATTCATTTTTAATAACATTTACTTTTCGCATTAAATAAATTCAATAATAGATTTTAATAAAATATTATATAGGGAAACAAAAATAAAAAAAATGTAAGAATAGTTTTCAATAACTTTTAATATTTTTATATAATTAAATAAAATTGATGTAATATTTATATAAAATTATCAGTATAATTGACTTCTATTTCTCATTTAACAGGTCTAATTTCTCATGTAAAATTTATATAAAAATATCAATATCATTGACTTCAATTTTAAATATATATATATATATATATATGACATAATTTCTATATTAGATAACTTTGCTTATAAATCTTAATTATTTTTTATACATAATTAATTTTACAATTAACCAGAAGAAAAAAATTAAAAATGAATTCCAATAACTTTATTTCACAAACTCAACTACTTTGCTGATACTATCTTAATTGATACAATATTTTCCCTCTATTTTTATGAAATAAATTTAAAAAATAAATTTTTAATATGTTTTCTTAATATATATTTTATTATTGAATTAAATTCATCTCAAATTTACATATAATATGTGTTTCATTCAATTCTATTTCTCATTTAATAGGTCTTAAATGTTTTTTACCTAATTATAAAGTATATTTAAAAATAATAAAATATATAAAAATATTTATGAATTAAAATATGTCCTAAAATGATTCATTTTTATTACAATTATATTTGTAACATAAATTCCATATTAGATAACTTTGCTTATAAATTTTAATTATTAAATTTATAGACAAATGAGATGAAAAAAATTAGAATTTTGTTCAAAGAATTTTATTTGCCAAACTAAACTATGTTCCATCATTTTCTCATCATACTTTATCTCTAATTTAATTAGAAAAGTTGAATCTATATAATTTTTAACCTGTTTTCTTAATGAATAGACGTGTGACACCTTCTACCTCTAATACATTGTAATCTTACTTAAAATAACAATTGATGATAAAAAATCATAAAATCAAGATTTCAAAACTCATTATTACTATATAAATCCTAATGACACTCTAAATACTAAGTTCTAGTATTTAATCCTAGTGGTACTGTAAAGGCCAATTTCTAACATCATAGTATATAAGTCAAGGAATTACAAAAAATAAAGTGCTCAAGTGTCACATGTCCTATTAGAGCGTAACCCAAATAAAAAAAAAGAAAATTAAAGGGAAGCAATAAAAGGAAGTAGTAGTTGAGGAGCCCTAGCTCAACCCTTACGTCCCTGCTCATCTTCACCTATAAGTGGTATTCAACCCAAAAATAGACAATGCAAACAAAAGGAAGTGAGAAATATTCATCATTCAGCTCGTAGTATGAGCACACCATGAGTAGGACACACAAACACATGATGTTAATTATAAGAAAACTTCAAACATATATTGGCCAAACAATTAGCAACCACACATAATAGACATCAACAAGCAAGTATGCACATGAATGATGCTAATGTTGCATTCCTAATACTACTCCAATGCCGTGTGGTATCATCTCTAACTTAGGAAGTAGGCTATGTGCATCCTTGCTAATCTCCACCTCTATGGTTAGCCATGTCACTCTAGCGTGATATCCCTCTGGTAGCACGTCAATATTGCATCACCAGATTTGTCACATGAGATCAGTTACAGCCACCTAGGACAACCTTCGTATCTAGTAGCCCTTGGAGGTTCGCTCACCTTACCAATTGGGTTGGTGTCTACATTCCTTTCAACACCAATTTCATTACATGATGCGTGATGTAGGTCAATTAATTTATTTACTTTCTTTTGTCTTCACTTGGGATGGTGACTCTCTAGTTACCTACAACTCACCATACTCTCATAATTTGAGTCCTATTTGGGGATACTCGTAGGATAAATGTCCATTGGGCCTTTCCACCACGGATTAGGATACCTTTCTCATTTTTCACATCACATCATCGTTCTTAATGCAACATCATTCTCAATTTGACATTTAATATCAAGTTCTTGACACAATATATTATGTTACTATTCCCAAATACATCGAAGTATAATTCATCGAAAGACATGGGGTCATAATAACATCCTTCTACATTTTGCACACACACAATTAATTGCACACGCACATTTGCACCTAAGTAACAAACAATAGCTAAAACTAGAGTCTCTAAGGGTTAGGAATTATAACCCTTAAGGCTCACCCCCCTCAAGAGGGTAGTAAGGACATAACTTTAGGGTTTAAGGAAATCCCCAATCCCTGACCATAGGGTGCTAGTTTACCTTAGCCAAAGGAACATTGATATATGGGGTCCTGGGGGAAACTCCACATACTTTGAGGTCCTTAGATGGCCTCTTTTCGTACCCACAGTCATATCCATACCTTAAGCCAGATTCTCACTCCCCTTTATCAAGAGAAACATAGACGTAGAAAACACATTCCTCAAGGTCATTTTTCTTATTCCTTGAGCATTTCCTCCTAAGGTTATCCTTTCTCTACTTCGTAGACTTGAAGTCAAGTGTTAGGAGTTTATGAAAACTAACTCAACAACAAAGGTCTTTCTAGTTCCTTTGGTCGCTCCTTTATATTAGCCCAAAAATGAGCTCCAAAAAAGGGCCATGTAGCTCCCACTGCTAGCCCATGTGAAACCTAAGCAAAAGGTCTCACAACCCTCGTAGAAATTTTATATTTTAGAAATGGATTGCCTGGGTTCGATGTTTTGTATCAACCCCAACCAAATTGTTTGGAGAATGTCGTGTTCTTTTGCTAGGTACCCAACTCCTTATATAAGAGGAGATGAGACATAAGCTTATGTTTTTCTAATGTGTGACTTGAGCTTTTACTATTTCTAATGTGAGATGAGACATAAGCTTTTATTTTTCTTAATTTAATTAATTAAAACTCAATTTAAAATCCAACTTATATACCTCCCAAAATATTACTTATTTAAGTATAAAACAATTAAACCACTTATTAATAATAATTAATAAAATACAATATTTACAACCAATAACAAATAAAATAAAAACTAGATTATTACATGACGAGTACATATAATGTGTTTCTAACAATAAAATAAGCACTCTCACCAATAATTTTTGACATAGTATACATTTTATTATTAAATAAAATTTATAAAAAAATTCACATGATAACATGTGTTTCATTATTGAAATATTTCTTATGACACATTTTTCACTTAATTTTATTTTTTTGAATAAAATTCACATTATACATAAATCTAGTTGAATATTATTTCTCAACTAATGACTTTATCATAACTTTGACCTAATTAAATAAAATAGTAAAAATAATATATTTAAAAGAATATATCACTAACGTTATTTTTTTTTGACAAATCAACTTATAACACAATTTCCATACCAAAAAATTTGACTGATAAAATTCTATAAATGATTTCAAAATCTTTGACTAACTATATTCCCAATCTTAAATTATATTACATTTTAAAAAAAGAAATCTCCAAACCTTAAAATATTTTCTTGCATTGTGTATAACATTGCTACACTCTCTTTTCTTACTAGAAACCTTCCTTATAAGGTCCTCCATTTCAATCTCCTTAACTTTTCCGACACGTCACTACCACCACCACCCTCTCTAACCACACTATATATAAACTGCCCACACACAAAGCTTTATACCATCCCAACCAAATCTCTTGCATCTCGCATTGCTTAAATCTCTCTCTTAGCATTTAACTTTTTTTCTCTTTCTCTCTATACCCTATTAAAACATTTCATACATCTCTTACATTTATTTGTCCTTTTTTTTTCATACGCTGTCACAATGAGAAACAATTCCATGACAATTTCCCTATCCCAAAACTCCCCTCTCTCCGACTCAGAATCCACATCCTCCTTAGACCATCGTAATGGCTCCTCCTACCAATGCCACCAACATCTACCACAACCACCATCTACTATTATGAATCAGCCCCCAAAGTATCTTCCCTTTGCGATCCCACCTACCAAGAAGCCACGTGGGAGGCCCCTAGGATCCAAGAATAAGTCTAAGCTAACCTATGTCCCTAGGACCCAACCCATTGATCCTTATATGAAACTCATAAAAGTCGAAGTTCCCCCTGGTAGAGACATCATCGAGTCCATCATTGAAGTTACTCGTAGAGGCCACGTGAGCCTTACAATCCTTAGTGCGAATGGCATGATCGCCAGTGTCACCCTTAGCAATGCACCCTACAGTGTACCTGCCCTCACACTCCATGGGCCTTTCGCCTTACTTTCCCTTACTGGCTTCTACCTGTACAACAACCAATACACCTTTAGCCAAGGAGCCACCCTTCCCTCTCTCCACTCTTTTGGAATCAACCTCTCCACTTCACAAGGTCAAGTCTTTGGTGGCGTTGTTGGTGGCAAAGTTATTGCTGCTGACGATGTTACCATCGTGGCCTCTACCTTCAAGAATGCTGAGATTTACCGGTACGTTCCTAAAGATGAAGAAAGGGACAACGATGATAATAATAATAATAACCCTAATCATTTTAGTACGGGTGACCAGTCATCAAGGTTCAACATTGTTACTACGAAATCCTTGGGTGGTGAAATGTGACGACAATGACCTAGGTCACAACAAATAACGGAATGCAACAGATATCTATCTAAATGTGTTGTATTTTATTTTTTATTTTATTTAAGTTCCATGTATTACTTGAAGTGTGTTAGGGATTTCTTATAGGTAGAATAAGGAGAGTCCTCTATAGCACTTCATTTTCTTGTGTTTAATTTTTTTGTTCGGTAAAAGTTATGTGTAAGGTTACTTGTTTCAATTTATCTATTTTAATAGATTTCTTTAATTAGTAAATTCTCTCTTTTTCCTTTTTAATTAACGTAACTTTTGTTCATGTGTTTCTTTCTTGTGAAAGAATTATATGTTCGTGAAAAATCAAAGATATTTTATGAGGGTAATTGATGATTTTTTAGAAGAACAATGTTGTGTGCATCCTATCTAGTTTTTGATTAACTTCTTTTTGCTAATGTTAGTGTGCTATAGTGGGTGCACTTTGGTGCAGGGTCGTATTGAACAACTTCACAAAAATAACATTCCTAATGATAGAACCCGCAACCTCTTAAGTTAAGTATACAAAATAAATCACTACACCAAACAAATATTTTACACATATTATGCAAACATAATATTTGGGTCGATTCATGTGGTTCAATTAATGACCATTTGATTCGATCATTGATCCAATGATGGTCTACACCAAGTTAATGACTAGTTCGAGTTTTAAATCACTGTCTCAAGGTTGCTCCATTCTTCTACTACTCCCTCAAGAATGGTTCAATCTGCTATCTCTAACGCTGAGCATGGAGACTAGCATTAAAAGAAAAAGAAAGCAAAGTCATAGGTGCAAGGTGTTTTAAAGTAACAAGCTATGGATGAATGGACACACTACAAAAAAAATTAATTTAACAAGCCATTAACTGTATTCCTGAATTGACACTCCGCCAAGCTGGATATCCTATGGTCTTACCTCCGCCAGAGGAGACGGTGACGCCCTTCATCCTCCGCGATCTAGGGATACAGGAGGGAGAGTACTTGAAGAAGATCGACCAAGTCTGGAAAAAGATCATCAAGAAGGGACCCGAGTGTGGACTACGGAGCTACGGAGCCTCGTCTAGCTACAAGTCTTGGCTGTAGCACAGAGCAGAGTCTATTTTCTTGACATTCGACGACCCTCGGATCGAAGCCGTGGAAAGTGAACTAGCAGGTCTACAAAGGCAATCAAAGAGGAAGCGGAAAGAACATGACTCCCGGGGAAGTGAGGAGAGCTGGGAAGTAGAACGCTGGTTTCGAACTATTGCCTAGGAAAAAGGATTGAGGGAACTGGAGCGGAATCAAGCCTTACTAGAAAAAGAGGAGCTAATAGCGGCCTTGGCAAATGTTAGGTCAAAGGAGGAAGACGCCAGAGGCCACCTTCGCCAACTCCAAGAGCAGATAGCCTTGTTGAAAATGAAGGTGGCTAAGTACAAACTCCACAACGAATATCTAGAGAAAAAAAGGTGGCAAGAGCTGGCGGAGCTCGTTGAGGAAAGAAGGAAAGTCACCGATTGGGGCTCACAAGCCGACACCGCGGTCCGGAGATTAAAGGAGCAAGCTATTAAACACTTGGAGATGGAAGCTCACGTCGAGGAGGTGGCACGGGAAGTCCAGGAGGAGGCCAGGTTCTGGAAAGATAGGTTTATCCAGTTAGCCTGGATAGCCAACCAAGCCATCAAAAGCATACCCAAGAGTCTCCGTATGGCGGAAGAAATGGTTAACTTGCCCCACACACCAATAGAAATCACTTAATTCCTAGGCTTATGTCAAAATCTATACGACAAAATAAAGGCATTGTCTTCGCCTCCTTGAGGCATCTTCGTAATATCACATAAAAATGACAACAAGTTTTCCTTTCACCATGTCTGAATGTTTCATGATTAAGTCATAACATGCATAGTTTTCTTTTTTTTCTTCATACATAACATGCATCCCATAATAAATACGCCACGCACCTAAGATCCAAGGTTATGGAAAGCAAGGTGAAGGCATTGGAACAACAAAATCAAGACCTCAGAGGTGAGGTTGGCCAGTTGCGGGAACAAATGGCCCAAATGTTCCAAATACTCACCCAGACCAATACTACTGTCACGGCTTTAGTTAACTCGAATGCCGCTCCCCGCAACGTCAAAGATCCACCTTATGGGATGCTCTAGGGATGGAACATCGAAGACCCTATCAACAAGGAGTAAGAACAACAAAACGCTATGAATAATGGGCTAGTCTTCAATGCCAGCTCGTGAGCCGGCCTAAATCCAAAAGAGGATTCAAGGGCCCAACACCAGACTTCGGGGAATCCCCATCGCTTTGTGACTCACAAACAAGCTTCCCAGTTGGAAGAAAAATGGCAGACTTTGGAGGAACACCTCTACACCATAGAAGGAGGAGACAAGTATGGGTTGGAGGTCGTAGACTTATGCTTAGTCCTAGACATGGGGCTCCTAACAGACTTCAAGACCCTAGAGTTCGATAAATACAAGGGGAGTTCCTACCCCTGTGTGCATCTAGCCATGTATTGCTAAAAGATGGCGGCATACATTTATGATGACAAGGTCTTGATTAACTGTTTCCAAGACAGTATGACCTGGGTGGCACTCAATTGGTATGTCAGCATGGAGAGGGGACACATTAAGACTTGGCGAGATCTCGCAGAAGCCTTCTTGAAGCAGTATAAATATAATGAAGACATGGCGCCTGACCGATCCCAGCTCCAGAACATGGTCAAAAAAGAACAAGAAGACTTCAAAGAATATGCTTAACGGTGGCGTGAGTTGGCAGCTCAGGTGCAACCACCCATCATGAAAAGAGAAACGGTCACTATGTTTATCGACACCCTTCCTTCCCCATACTACGACAGGGTGGTCGGGAATGTGGTTCCAACTTTGCCGACCTTGTGGTGGTAGGCAAGAGAATAGAGATGGGCATTCAACGAGGAAAATGAAATGGCTGACGCCCTGGCAACCCTGTTAGCCATGCTCCAAGCAAATCGAGAAAAAAAATGACTATACATGTCCGACAGCAAACTAAGATGGCCCACTGTCAACAAGTAGGCGAGGCAGAAATCGATGGCAAACCCTGGTATGATGACATCAGGGAGTACTTAAAGAGGGGTGTCTATCCCCCGGAGGCAACTAAAAATGATAAGAGGACACTAAGGAGGCTGACGACAGGCTTCTTCCTAAGTGGAGTAATCCTCTACAAAAGAAATGTTGATTTGACTCTTCTACGTTGCATAGACGATTGTGAAGCCTGAGAGATAATGGAAGAAGTGCATGGGGGAGCCTTTAGCACCCATGTCAATGGCCACGCCCTCGCTCGCAAAATCCTTCGAGCTGGATATTATTGGAGTAACATGGAGTCGGACTGTTGCCAACACGTGAAAAGATGCATGAAGTGTCAGATGTATGCCAACAACATCCACATGACACCCTCTACCTTGCACAACCTAACCTCTCCATGGCCATTCTCCATGTGGGGATTAGACATGATTGGCCCGATAAAGCCCAAGGCGTGCAATGGACACAGATTCATTCTGGTAGCCATCGACTACTTCACAAAGTGGGTGGAAGCCGCCTCGTACGCCAACGTGACAAAAAGCGTGGTGACTAAGTTTATCAAGAAAGACATCATATGCCACTACGTCTTCCAGCTCACATCATCACAGATAATGGAACAAACTTGAACAATAAGATGATGACCAAGTTATGCGAACAATTCAAAATCAAGCATCATAACTCCACTCCCTACCGTCCTAAAATGAACAGAGCTGTATAAGCGGTCAACAAAAACATAAAGAAAATCATACAAAAAATGGTGGTGACATACAAAGACTGGCATGACATGTTACCCTACGCCTGCAACGAATATCGGACATCGGTGCTTACGTCCATAGGGGCAACCCCCTACTCATTGGTGTACGGTACAGAGGTGGTTCTCCTAGTAGAAGTAGAAATACCCTCTTTGAGAGTCTTAGCCGAGGCAGAGGTGGATGAATCTGAATGGGTCCAAAGTTGGCTAGACCAACAGAACTTAATAAAAGAGAAGTGCCTAACTGCCATATGCCACGGGTAGCTATACCAATAGAGGATGAAGAACACCTTCGATAAAAGAGTCAGGCCTTGAGTGTTCAAGGAAGGGGACTTGGTACCCAAAAAGAGGCTACCCAACGTTAAGGACCCGTAGGGCAAGTGGGCTTCTAATTACGAGGGAGCATATGTAGTCAAGAAAGCATTCTCAGGAGGAGCCTTGGTACTAGTTGACTCAGAGGGACAAGAATTAGTCCACCCAGTTAACGCAGACGTGGTCAAAATGTTCTACCCTTGAGAGTTCGATCAAGAAAGAATCCGAATAATCAACCTCCAAGTCTCTAGGATGGAGAAGTCAGTACTGACCGATGCCAAGGAAAGCATTATTGGTTTCCAACTAAAAGCATTAGACCCATAGTTGGTCTTAATTTATACACCTTAAACAGCCAGCGAGATCCCCCAGTGGGGATCCGCCATTGTATCACATGTTCTTAATATAAATAACATCCTTGTTACACAGCAGGCCTTAATTCGTAAACACGCAATTCCCAAGACCGGTAAGGAAGACGCATAAGGCCAGGGCAAAATTCGAAAACTTCACTGCCATGGGTGAAACTCGCAAAGCCCAGGATCAAATTGGGATCGCCTCGATATGAATAGTGGCCCCCCCCGAAGCCATTGCAAAGTAGAAAGGCATGCGGCCGACAAGGCAATCCATGTGCACATGAAACGAGACGAGAGGAATTCGTGCATACATTCACAAAATATATACACATACAGAAAAAGGATGGGAAACACCATATGCATACATGCACACATGCATACTCACATTCAAACCTTAATCCGACTTTATGTCGAAGCCTACCTTAGTGTAGTGAACCCCTCAAAACTGACTCTGTGTCAAAGCCTACCTTAGTGTAGTGAACCTTAATCCGACTCCACGTCAAAGCCTATCTTAGTGTAATGAACCTTAATTCGACTCCGTGTCAAAGCCTACCTTAGTGTAGTGAACCTTAATCCGACCCTCGTGTCGAAGCCTACCTTAGTGTAGTGAACCTTAATCTGACTCCACGTTGAAGCCTACCTTAGTGTAGTGAACCTTAATCTGACTCTGTGTCGAAGCCTACCTTAGTGTAGTGAACCTTAATCTGACTTTGTTTCGAAGCCTACCTTAGTGTAGTGAATCTTAATCTGACTCCGCATCAAAGCCTACCTCAGTGTGGTGAACCTTAAACCGACCCCGTGTCGAAGCCTACCTTAGTATAGTGAACCTTAAACTGACCCCGCGTCGAAGCCTACCCTAGTGTAGTGAACCTCAAAAATCGACCCCGTGTCTAAGCCTACCTTAGCGTAGTGAACCTTAATCTGACTCCGTGTCGAAGCCTACCTTAGTGTAGTGAACCTTAATCCGACCCCGTGTCGAAGCCTACCTTAGTGTAGTGAATCTTAATCCGACTCTACGTCGAAGCCTACCTTAGTGTGGTGAACCTTAAACCGACCCCGTGTCGAAGCCTACCTTAGTGTAGTGAACCTTAAACCGACCTCCGCGTCGAAGCCTACCCTAGTGTTGTGAACCTCAAAAACCGACCCCGTGTCGAAGCTTACCTTAGTGTAGTGAACCTTAATCCGACTTCGCGTCGAAGCCTACGTCAGCATAGTGAATTCAAGACCTCACATCAAAGCCTACCCCAAGGTAGCACACTCAACCGGACTCCATGTCGAAATGTACCTTGAAAAAAAAAGTCATAAAAAAACGAGAAAAAAAGAAGAGAGAAAACATCAAGCCAGAAAAGGATTCCTTCATAAAAACTATGTGAGTCTATTACACTTATCCAAGAAAAAGAAATAATAACAACACTTAAAAACAATCACTCGGCTTTGGGGGAAAAATAGAAATGAGCTTGCCATCAACAATGTCTTACGCGATAGTACACTGGCTGAAATTGGCAGTAGGTGCAATCAAGGCAGCCTGCCTCAAAGCTTTGGCAAAACCATTACCATGCTCGGTCAAGATGGCCTTTTCTAGTTCGTCCAGGCGGCCAAGAGCAACAACTTCAAAGTCGACAAACTCGGCCTTAGTCTTATCAACCTTCTCCTTCATTGTGGCAGCCTCGGCTCTTAGTTCCTCCCTTTCCTCTTTGGCCTTCGACTCGGCGGCCTCACGATCATTGCACACCTTCTTCAAGCTTTCCTTCATGACCTACAAGGTAGCTTTGTCTGTTTCGGAAGCATCCTCCAATTCCGCCACTCGGAAGCGTGCAACGCTCAAATCACTAGACATGGTGTCGGAAGCTTTCTTGACGGAATCAATGGTGACCTTAGCCGTCAACAGGTTTTCCTTGAGACCAGCAATGGCAACTTTGGATGAGGACATGCCAACTTGAACCTTCAATAGATCTTCTTTCAATGTAGCATTAACCCCCTTCAGCTTATCATTTTCAAGTGATAATTGATGCGTGGTCTTCTTCAGAGCAGCATTATCCACTGATAACTACTGATTGGCTTGCCTTAGTTCTACAAGGTCATTCAATAATTTGGCCATCCCAGACCCAAACAGGATCCAAGATCCTAGCTCAACGCTGGCAAGGTTCGCTACCTTAGTAGAAAGGACGTTGTCCCACCATACTCAGAGCATTCAAGCCGTAAGGCTTCGCGAGGAAGCAGAGCCCTTGATCAAGCCACGTAAGAATAGCAAGTCTCAACAGACTAAACAATTCTTGCCAATCACAGCACACAAGAGTGCCAACTCAGCCACTACCCATGAAATGAGTCGAGAATCACGAAAGATCGTGTCACGATTGAGTGTAGAGCCCCATGAAGATCAGCCTTGGGATTGTTGGCAATAACAAATTGCATCAACAGGCTGGGAAGGGGCCAGGTGGCAAAATCAAACACACCCCTAGCGCCTCCCCGAAGGCTATAAAAAGCCTCATCGCGAAGAGCTCGGGGCCAAGAATCACTGAGTATCAAAGAAAACCGCTAAAGAAACACTATCAAAAGAAATTTGCAAGACGCCTGTGCAAGTTCCCAATTACTCGTACCAACCGTCTCTCTGGATACCAGGTAAGGTTCTTGGCCAAGTCTTGTCCATCATCCGGTGAGTCCTCATTCATCTCATAAATAGTGTGCATTACACTTCAGATAGTCAGCGAGCCATCATTCATCTCATAAACAATATGCATTACACTTCAGATGGCCAACGAGCCATTGTTCATTTCACCAAACAATATGCATTACACTTCAGATGGCTGGTGAGCCATTGTTCATTTCCCCAAATAGTATGTATTATAGTCTAGATGGTCAGTGGGCCCTCATTCATTTCCTAGATAGCATACATACACCCTAAGTGATCAATATACCACTGCCTAGCTGTACATGCCGGCTCATAGGATGGCCTATAGCCAATCTTTGAATTCAGGCGTTCAAGCACACAGTATCTCATACATCTGGGTCAATCCACATACTGTCTGAGTCATCCTAGCTCATTCTCACATAGCCAAAGGACACCCAAGGGATAGTCCGACTTTAGCACCTTGTTCGTCGAGTCGAGTACCCATAGATTCTGGCCCTATGATAAGCTCGTTTTTAGTCATCTCAATGCGCATCAAATAACTAAAGCTAACTATAGCATGGTCAACCCTAGGTCGAATCTTCTCAAGGACACAATGTGCTCAATTGTGATTTAGTGTGAAGCGAAATGATGTAAAATCTAAGGTGTAGAGTTTTGACTCGTCTCGGCCACTGGCTGAGTTGCTCCACACTTGATCACCATGCTTTTTGTCACGTTAGCGTACGAGGCGACTTCCACCCACTTCGTGAAATAATTGATGGCTACCAGAATGAATCTATGTCTGTTGGATGCTTTGGACTTTATCGGGTCAATCATATCTAGTCCTCACATGGAGAATGGCCATGGGGAGGTTAAGTTGTGCAAGGTGGAGGGTGCCATGTGGATGTTATCAACATACATTTGGCACTTCATGCATCTCTTTACATGTTGACAATAGTCTGACTCCATCTTGGACCAGTAGTAGCCTACTCGAAGGATTTTGCGGGCTAGGGCATGGCCATTAGCGTGGGTGCCAAAGGCTCCCCCATGCACTTCCTCCATTATTTCTCGAGCTTCACAATCATCTACACAATACAAGAGATTCGAATCAATGCTTCTTTAGGAAGAAGCCCGTCACCAGCCTCTTTAGTGTCCTTTTGTCATTTTCAGTTGCCTCCGGGAGATAGGCGCCCTCCTCTAATTATTTTCTGATGTCATGATACTAGGGTTTGCCATCAATTTCTACTCTTCTACTTGTTGACAATGAGCCATCCTGGTCTACTACCAGACGTGTATAGTCATCTCCTTGTTTTGGTTTGCTTGAAGCATGGCTGACAGGGTTGCCAAAGCATCGACCATTTGATTTTCGTCTCGTGGTACATAGTGAAAAGATATTTCGTCAAAATGCTAACCCAGTGCCATTATGTGTGCATGGTAAGGGACCAGCTTGGCGTCTCGTGTTTCCCACTCTCCGTGGAGTTGGTAGATAATTAGCACCGATTCACCAAAGACCTTAAGCCTGCTAATTTGGAGCTCAATGTCTATTGCGATAACCATGGCATAGGCCTCGTATTCTGCTATGTTGTTGGTGCAGTCAAAATCCAGCCTTGCCGAGAAGGGAAAGTACTGGCCTTTCAAGGATGCCAGCACGGCTCCTATCCTATTCCCCAATAAGTTTGAGGCTCCATCGAACCAAAGTTTCCACTCATCTAATTCAGCCTCCTGTTCATCTTTTTCTGCCATCATGATATGCTCGTCCAAGAATTCGTGTGAGAGGGGATGGTATTCATACAGAGGATGATAGGCTAGTTGTTCTGCCAAAGCGCTTCCTTTAATGGCTTTCTGACTTGTATAGACTATGTTATATTCTGATAGAGCCATTTGCCATCGTGCTATCCGCCCCGTTAGTGCTGATTTTTCGAAGATATACTTGACGGGATCCATTTTAGCAATAAGCCACATGGTGTGAGCCAACATATATTGCCTCAACCACTTCGTGGCCCAAACCAAAGCGTAGCATGTTCGCTCTAGTGCGAAGTACCTTTATTCACATTCAGTTAACTTCTTGCTAAGGTAATAAATGACCTGTTCTTTCTCGGAATCATCTCGTTGCCCCAAGATGCCCCCTATGGACTCCTTCAGCACCATCAAGTAAAGTATTATGGGTTTGCCGAGTACTACTAGGACGAGAATAAGAGGTGACTCCAAGTACTGCTTGACTTTTTCAAAGGCTTCTTGGCACTCTTGGTTCCACTCCATCTTCTGGTTCTTTCTTAGGAGTTTAAATATTAGGTTGTAGGTAGCCATCAACTAAGAGATGAATCGGGCTATGTAGTTGACCCTTCCTAGGAAGCCTTTCACTTCCATTTCAGTTTTTAGGGTCGGCATATTCTGGATGGCCTTGACTTTATCCAGATCTAATTCAGTTCCTCCTTCGTTGACTATGAATCCTAATAACTTCCCCGTCCCAACTCCAAAAGTGCATTTGGTGGGATTTAACCTGAGCCGGTATTTTCGTAGCCTTTTGAAAAGTTTACGTAGGTCATCAATGTGTTGCCCTGGTGTTTTTGACTTGGCAATCATATTGTCCACGTAGACTTCCACTTCTTTGTGCATGTCGTAGAAGTGAGTGACCATGGCCCTCTGATAGGTTGCCCCAGCATTTTTGAGTCTGAATGGCATGACCTTATAATAGAGCGTCTCCTTGTCCTTAGGGGCCATCCGGATTTGGTTGTATCTAGAGAATCCGTCCATGAAGGAATAATAGAAGTGTTGAGTAGTGTTGTCCACCAATAGGTCGATGTGGGGTAAAGGAAAGTTATCCTTTGGGCTCGCTCTATTGAGATCCCTATAATCAACACACATCTACACTATTTCATCCTTCTTGGGGACTGGCACGATGTTGGCCACCCATTGGGGGTACTCCGCCACTGGCAGAAAGCCAACCTTCCACTGTTTTTCCACTTCTTCCTTGATTTTTAAGGCTACTTCTGGTTTCATTCTCCTCAGTTGTTATCGACTAGGATGACGTTGGGGATTAAAGGTAGCCTGTTTTTAATAATGGCAGTGTCTAGCCCTGGCATATCTTGATAAGACCATGCAAAAATATCTTCATATTCCTTCAAGAGCTCTATTAGCCTTTGCTTGAAACCCGTCAGTATTAGTTTACCTATCCGTATTTCTCTGGTTTCTTCTCCCTTGCCGAGATTGATGATCTCCAACTCCTTAGTGTCAAACTGGAGTTTTTGCCTTTCTTGTTCTAGCAACCTTTCGAGTTCTTTCAAGGCTTCCTCCTCCATCTCTTCCTTTTCATCATGCCTACTAGATTTGCTAGCATCGTCAAGCGCAAGGGTCATGTTATTGATTTGGGGGATGGTTTCTGTGTTTGGGCTGATTATTATTTTTACCACATTTTAAAAGAAAGCAGAAAAAAACGTGCTTCAGACGTGGCTCAAATGCAAATGAAAATGAGAAAGGAATGAAAATGCAAGAAGGTAAATGGAAGTGTTCGCAACTTTTATTTTTACTATATTGTTTGGAATTGGCCTCGAGGCCCCCTTTTTTTTACATGTTTTTAATTACATTTTCCACAAAACCGATTCGGGCAGCGCTTCCACGGTCCAATTGTCCAACTCTCGTGCCATGGGGTGTACCTACTCTACCGACTCCATCGGTTGATCTTCTACCGTTGTTACATGTTTTGGAGCCACGATGCCTCCGTTAATGAAATAACGGTAGAGACTAGTCCTTGTCTGTTGCTTGCTTTGGACCTTCCACCCCGGCCTTGCTTTCCTTGCAGCCTTGTTATAGCCGAGTCCGGCTCGCCCTGGATTTTCTTGTATTACTACCGGCTCGGCTATACCATCAAGCCTTCTTCCTAGCCCTTTACCGGGTTCAAAGCCATTAGTGATCAGTACCTTTTTCGCCATGATCGCCGCTCTGGAAGGCTTGAGGTCACCTCTTTCTTCCTCAATGTTGATTGTACCTACTATTTCAAGTGCTTGAAAAGAAGTTTCCAGAGCTTCTTCATCTTCTTCAATGTATTTCGTGGGAAAGGGTGTGTTGACCATCATTTCTCTTTCTTCCATGACACTTGTGCATCAGCTATGAATTTGACTTTCTAGTGTAGAGATGAAGGGACTGCCCCTACGGCATGTATCCAAGGTCGGCCTAATAGGCAGCTATACGCTAGTCGGATATCCATCACTTGGAAGGTAATGTCAAAGGTTGTTGGCCCTATGCGTATTGGGAGTGTGATTTCACCCATCACTTCCCGCTTGGAGCCATCGAAAGCCCTAACCACAATTGGATTGTTCCTCAAGAAGGTGCCAGGGGAGCAAAGTTTATCCAGCGTGGTTTTGGCATGACGTTGAGTGAGGACTGCACTATGAAGGGACTGATTATGGTTTTTACCTTCGACTAAGACCTCTTCTTCAGAAAATGGCAGGTGACGACTCGTACTGATGTTGTTGATGATACACCAAAATTTTGCGGGTGTAATGTCTTGAGGTACATAGGCCTCGTTTAGTACCCTTAGGAGGAGTTCTTGGTGACTTTTCTAGTTGATCAACAGTGATAGGAGCGAAATTCGCACTGGCATTTTGTGCAGTTGGTCCAACATCTCATATTCGCTGTGTCAGATTACCTTAAGAAACTCTCGAGCCTCTTCTTCTGTCATCATTCTTTTGGGTGACTCTACTGTTCTTTCTTTTTTTACGGGAGCCTGGTCTTTAATTCTCAGGGCTTCTAGGGCGAATATCCTCCCGCTCCATGTCATGCCCCCTGCTTCGGCTATGTTGGTGATTTCAGGAGTTGTAGTCTCCTTTCTTATTTGGGGTGCCTGTGGTTCTTCCGTCGGATACTTCCATGGCACCACGTTATTGTTGTAAACAGGCTTGGCCAGGACCTGGATGATAAAAGGTACCCTATGTTTGGGGGCCGAGTTTTATTGAATTATTAACAGTTTGGGGCGAGGGTTGTCGTTTCCCTCAATATATGCAACTGTGGTGACGTCGTTTGATTGATATGGGTGGGGTCCTTCCTCCACCCAGTTAGCTGAATCCATGGCCTTCCCAGATTCTTCGTCTTTCCTTCTGCTAGGACTTGCAACCCTCCCATCCATGTGGCTTATGGTGTTGAATGTCGTGGCTCCGTGAGTCGGGAGAGGGTTACTATGTACATTGGGCCCTTTGTCTTTAAAGCCAAGCAGCCTGTCATCCAAAAGATTTTGGACCTTATGCTTCAGGCTCCAACATCTCTCTGTGGCGTGCCCTATGGCCCCGCCATGGTAATCACACCTAGCATTAGGGTCATAACTCCTTGCATATGGAGGTTCAAGAGGCTTCAAGGGGACCACCTCTATTATTTTTTATTCCAGTAGTAGGGGAAAAAGTTTGGTATAGGTCATGGGAATTGGGGCTGGGGCTAGTACCATGTGTGACCTTCTCGCGGCTTGCTGTGTTGACCTTGCATTGGTTGTGGCCCCTGCATCTGCTCGTGGTTGGTTCGGTGGAATGTATGGTGTTGGTTGCTGTAAGACCCCAAAAGTGTCCGGCTCAAGAGAGCACCTTGTGGAAGGAAGATAATAAAGGTTCACAGCCCAATGTGGCCACATGGGAAGAATGGTGGGCTCACCCCAGATTACCGCGAGAAAGGAAACTTGACCGTATTGGGGTAGGTATTGGACGCCGAAAGGCCCGGACCCAAACTGGATCTAAGAGCCTAGCTCAATGTTGACAGGACTCGCTACCTCAGCAGAAAGAGTGCTGCCCCATCATGCTCAGAGTAACCAAGCCATAAGCCTCCGCAAGGAAGCAGAGCCCTCGATCAAGCCACGTAAGAATAGCAAGATTTAACAGACTAGATAATCCTCGCCAATCACAGCACAAAAGAGTGACAAGTTAGCCACTACCCATGAAATGCGCTGAGAATCACAGGAAACCGTGGCACGATTAAGCGTAGAGCCCCATGAAGATCAGCCTTGGGATTATTGGCAATAACAAATTGAATCAACAAGCTGGGAAGGGGCCAAGTGGTGAAATCAGACACACCGCCAATGCCTCCCCAAAGGCTATATAAAAAGCCTCATCGCGAAGAGCTCGGGGCCAAGAATCACTGAGTATCAAAGGAAACCACTGAAGAAACACTGTCAAAAAAATTTGTAGGACGCTTGTGTAAGTTCCTAGCTACTCACACGAACCGTCTCTCTGGATATGAGGTAAGGTTCTTGGCCGAATCTTGTTCATCACCCAACTAGCCCTTATTCATTTTATAAACAGTGTGCATTATACTTCAAATGGTCGGCTAGCCATTATTCATTTCATAAACCGTGTGCATTATACACCAGATGGCCGACGAGCCATTATTCATTTCATAAATAGTGTGCATTATACTCCAGGTGATCAAAATACCACCGCCCAGCCGCACAAGCCGGTTCAAAGGACGGCCTATAGCTAATCCTTGAATTCAGGCATTCAAGCACAAAACAACCCATACATACAGGTCAATCCACATGTTGCTCGAGTCATCCTAGCTTACTTTCACATAGCCAGAGGACGTCCAATGGATAGTCCGACTTCAGCTCCTTGGTCACCAAGTCAAGTATCCATAGATTTAGTCTCCACTGCATAGGGGACACCTAAGCCAAAGTCCCCTCCAACTGGTTGCAACATAAAATTAATCTCCTAAGGAAAGATGCCTAATGAAAAGTCTAATCCTACACGCACTCACAAAACTACGTCGACTTTGATTCCTCCTAGCTAGGAGGGGTACGTAGGAGCGAGAGGCACACTCTCGTCAAGTCCAAAATCATCCACATCTTATTGCACATATTTCGATCCGATCAAACTATAGGAAGTGAAGGTTGTGCTAACATATACAAGTCGTCGGGTAACTACCAGGTGGTAGACGGTTGGGATGGCGTGCCACCCCCATGCGTAAATGACCCCTTACTTGGATCTCAGATTCGCTTACCTGCTTTATCCGTCTTAGGTTCCCAATGTATTATTAAAACATTGGTGGCGACTACAATATGAGTTAGTATGGGTTTAGTCAATCCCTCGGGTTGATTACCAACTTGACGCCAGGTCAGTGAGCGAATCTGGTCCCCAGTCTATCTCTACTCGAAAAGATGTTTTAAAAAAAGAATTAAAACAACAAAAAATGCCTCACAACGCGATTTAGGTCGCGTCAGTTGCGTTACCGCTGATCGGGGTCCTCCTTGAGTGGGGTACGAGGATGGGTTTGTCTTGGTTTGAGGGAAGATGAGTTCGATTAGCACATCGTTGGTCTCACCCTTCTTCTTTTCTGATGTTGACTTTTTGGCAAAGCTAGTGTCGCTATTGGTTTGGGTGAACTTTCCTCATTGAATGCCCACCTCTATCCTTTCACCTACTACCACGAGGTCGGCGAAGTTGGAAGCCACATTCCCTACTACCCTGTCGTAGTACGGGGAAGGGAGGGTATCAATAAACATAGTGACCATTTCCCTTTCTGTGATAAGTGGTTGCACCTGAGCTGCCAACTCACGCCACTGTTGAGCGCATTCTTTGAAGCCTTCTTGTTCTTTTTTGACCATGTTCTGGAACCGAGATCGGTCGGGCGCCATGTCTTCATTATATTTATACTGCTTCAAGAAGGCTTTCGCGAGGTCTCTAAGTTTTAATACGCTCTCGCTCCAGGCCGACATACCAACTAAGTGCCGCCCCGGTCAGATTATCTTGGAAATAGTGGATTAGGACCTTGTCGTCATAAATATATGCCGCCATCTTTTGGCAATACACAGCTAGATGCAAACGGGAGCAAGAACTCCCCTTATATTTATCAAACTTTGGGGGTTTTGAAATCTGCCGGGAGCCCTACGTCCAAGACTAAGCACAAGTCTACAGCCTCCAACCTGTATTTATCCTATCCTTCTATGGCACGGAGGCGTTCCTCCAAGGACTGCCATTTGTCTTATGATTGGGAGGTTTGTTTATGAGTTATGAAGGGGGGGCATTCCACGAGGTTTGGTGTTGGGCCCTTGAATCCTCTTTTAGATTTGGGCTAGCTCCTGAACTGGCATTGAACACCGGCCCATAGTTCACAGCGTTATGCTAATCTTGCTCCTCGTTGGTAAGGTTTTCGGTGTTCCACCCCTACGGCATCCCATAAAGTGGATCTCTGACGTTGCGGGGAAAGGGTCCTACGACATAGCCATTCTGTGTGTACCCGACGACATTTTGGTTAACTAGAGCTGTGACAGCCGCATTGGTTTGGGTGAGCATTTGGAACATTTGGGCCATTTGTTCCCTCAATTGGCCAACCTCACCTCTAAGGTCTTGATTTTGCTGTTCCAATGCCTCTACCTTGCTTTCCATGACTTTGGACCTTAGGCGCGTAGCGTATTTATGCTGTGACGTGGACTGCTTCCCTTTTTTGGTATCCAGTGCACATTTCGTTACATGTATTTATTATGGGATGCATGTTATGCATGAAAAACAAAAAGAAAACTATGCATGTTATGACTTATTCATGAAGCATTCAGACACGGTGGAAGGAAAACTTGTCATTTTTATGCGATATTTACAAATGTGCCTCAAGGAGGCAAAGACAGTGCCTTTATTTTTTCCTAAAGATTTCAACATAGGCCTAAGAATTGAGTGATTTCTATTGGTGTGTTAGGTGGGTTAACGCAATACGGAGACTCCTGGTATACCTCTGGTGGCTTGGTTGGTTATCTAGGCTAACTTGATAAACCTATCTTTCCAGAACCTAGCCTCTTCTTGGGCTTCCCATGCCACCTCCTCGGTGTGGCATGCCATCTCCAGGTATTTATTGGCCTATTCTTCCAGTCTTTGGACCACGGTGTTGACCTGTAAGCCCAAGTCAGCGGTTTTCCTTCTTTCCTCAGCGAGTTCCGCCAGCCCTTGCCGCCTTTGTTTCTCTAGATATTAATTGTGGAGTTTGTACTTAGTCGCCTCCGTTTTTAGCAAGGCTATCTGCTCTTGGAGTCGATGAAGGTGGCCTTTGGTGTCGTCCTCCTTTGACCTAGCATTTCCCAAGGCCGCTATTAGCTCCTGCTTTTCTAGTGAGGCTTGATTCTGCTCCAGCTCCCTCAGACCTTTTTTCTTGTGCAGCAGTTTGAAACCAACATTTTGTTTCGGGAGTTTCCCAGCTCTCCTCACCTTCTAGAGAGTCAAGTTCTTTCCGTTTCCTTTTTGATTGCCTTTGTAGGCTTGCTAGTTCGCTTTCCATGGCTTCAAACCGAGGGTCGACGAACGTCAAGAAAATAGACTCTACTCTGTGCTGCAGCCAAGAGTTGTAGCTGGACGAGGCTTCGCAGCTTCGCAGTCCCCACTTGGGTCCTTTCTTGACGATCTTTTTCTAGGCTTGGCGAATCTTCTTCAAGTACTCTCCCTCTTGTATCCCTAGACCGTGGAGGATGAAGGGTGCTACCGCCTCCTCTGACGGAGGTAAGACCATAGGATATCCAGCTTGCCGAAGTGTCAATTCGGGATTACAGTTAATGGCTCCCTAGGTACCCATTAGAAGGATGTTTGGGAATCCTCTACAACGAATGATCATGTCCTCCTTTTCATTCCATTGTGGGTACCACTAGATTGACCTCTCTATAGCCTCGTCCAGACGTGCAGTCCATTCTGCCTTTGTAAGGAGCTTGACACAGCTTTAATAATGGTCTTTTATGAGACACCTCGTCCTCTTGCTGCTATGGAATAGGTGTGCGGCTAACCATAGGAAAAGTAATGAAGCGTAGCATCTCAACCCCTTTCCATTTTTTTTAATGCAGTAGTCCAAAGTATAGTAGGTGTTGGCCAAGATTGCCACAACAGGGTGTTCTCCCTGGTCTCGTTTTTCGAGAAAGGCATCTATGGCGGCTAAATCTACATAGCGTTCTATTTGAGGAAAGAGCATTATGCCATAAACCAAGAGTCCGTACACGTCCACAAAGGCCAGCTAGTCTTCTTCCTCTTGAAGCTGTTGGAGCCTCTCTTCCAAGACTGCTTCTGGGACCCCTTCCACTCTGTTCTAATTTTTCTTCAGCTTTAACATTTTTGACTCAAGCACCTTGAGTAATTTGGCCACTAAAGCCCAAGAGGGATAATGCCCTCTAAAGAGGTAGGGTGGAGACTTATCATAGGGTATTCCTATCAACCTTTCGTACTCTTCCAGTATGGGGGCGAGTTGAAAGCCTTGAAAAGTGAAGGACCTAAGAGGCGGATCATAATATTGAGTGAGTGTTGACAAGGTCGTGGATTGTACTTCTATATTAACTAGGCTCAAGAGATTCCCATACTTCCTTTCGAAGGCTATTCGCCATTGGCCTTTGAGCTGACTACTCCAACGCTGTAGGGATTGAATATTGGGGGTCTCGATTGGGATGGGGCGCAACTTCTGGGTATAATGACAGGTATTTCCTTTCATGTTTTAATTGATTCATGATTAGTATGCTGATGCTATGCATGTTTCTGTTTTCTCTCCCTCTTTTCTATATCCCCTTTTGTTTTTTTTATTCTTGTTTTTATGCATGCATGCAATATGCATCCGATCGTCGGGTGTGGGAGATTAGGATGGATAAACCTGTGGTCCATGTCCATTCCTAGGGTAGTTGGGGCATCCTTGAGTCTTAGGGCTTTTACAGGTTCCTTTCTTGGCTCTACACACTTCTCACACAGGCCACTAAGGCTTAGGACCCTTATCAGGAATATTCCACAAACGAGAGTGACTCCTAGAATGTGGTCGTCCTTAAAAAGTCATACCTTAGTTGGATTATTGCGGTCACTAGTCTAGGGATGCACCCAAAGATGATTACCACTACACATTCATCGCTCACTTACTCACAGGTTTGGGAATAGGACCCACTCGGGAACCAATGCGGGGTGAGTGCCTTTTGCTTTTTCAAACCCTACCCCAACAAGCTCCCCAAAACAAAGAATCAAGGCAGCCAATATCATAGCATGCAAAGCCATGGGGGAAGTAAAGGTTATGCTATCTTATACAAGTCGTCTAAATTGGGCTTGATCCTAGCTTTATCAACAATATCCCCAGCAAATTCGCCATCTAACGCAACCTAAATCGCACCGGGAGGCGTTTTGTTTTCTTACTGAAATGGAATATTGGTTTAAAGAGGTGTGCCACAGACCAGACTCGCTTACTGACCCAGCATCAAGTCCATACAGATTCAATCAATCCAGGGGATTGACAAAACATGTACTAACTCGAACTGGAGTCGCCACCAATGTTTAATGCTACATTGGAACCTAAGAAGGATAAGGTAGGAAAACGAATCAGAGATCCAGGTAAGGGTTCGGTTACGCATGGGAGTGGCGTGCCATCCCATCCGCCTTGCACCTGGTAGTTACCCTACAACTTGCATATGTTAGCACAACCATCACTTCATATAGCTTGACCGGATCAGGAATATATGAGATGAAATATGGATGATTTTGAACTTGATGAGAGTCTGCCTCTCGCTCCTACGTACATCTCCTAGCCAGGAGGGATCAAAGTTAATGTAGTTCTGTGAGTACATGCAGGATTACACTTTCCATTGGGCGTCTTTCCTTGGGAAATCGATTGTGTATTGCAACCAGCAAGAGGGGACTTTCGCTTGGGCATCCCTGAGGCGGTAAGATCCAAGTCCTAGGGAACTCGACCCGGTGACCTGGGATCGGAAGGCAAATTGTCCCTTGGGCGTCTGCGAGATGTGTGTGAGTGAGCTAGGATGACTCGAACACATGCGGGTTGACTCGGATGCGTGAAATGCGCTGTATTCGAATGCCTGGATTCAAGGGTTGGCTATGGGCCACCCTACAAACTGTCATGCTTATTTTTTGTGGAGTAAATAATGCCTCGCCGCCCATCTAAAGCGTAATGCACACTGTTTATGAAATGAATGACAACTTGCCAACATCTGAAGTGTAATGCATACTATTTATGAAATGAGTGACGACATGCCAGACGATGAATAAGATTCGGCCAAGAGCCCCACCTGGTATCCAGAGAGAAGATCGGAGCGTGCAGCTAGGGACTTTCACAAGTGTCTCTAAAATGATCCTAACAATGTTTCCTCAGTGATTCCTTTTCTGTTCGGTGATTCTTGGCCCGAAGTCCTTCGCAGCTAGGTCTTTTATAGCCCTCGGGGGGCACTAAGGGTGCCCCTGATCTTACCATTTGGCATCTCCCCAGCCACCTGATCTAATCCATTATTACCAATAATCCCTAGGTTGATCCTCATAAGGCCCTACGCTTAATCGTGCCACGATCTTCCGCAATTCACGGTGCATTCCATGGCTAGTGGCTGACCTGGCACTCCTGCATGCTATGATTGGCAAGGATCATTTGGTCAATTAAGCTTTGCTATTCTGATGTGGCTCAATCAATGACTTTACTTTGTTGCGGAAGACTCGGGTCTAGATGCTTTGAGTATGGTGGGGCAGCATTCTTTTTGCTGAGGTGGCGAGTCCTGTCAGCGCTAAGCTAGGCTCTGGGATCCAACTTGATCTGGCCCCCTTAGAGTTCAGCATTAACTCTAGAAGGGTCCAATTTCTTTTCCCTTGGTAATTCGGGTTGGGCCTAGCATTATTCCTTATGTGGCCGCATTGGGCCGTGGCCTTTTACTACCTTCTTTTCACCGAGGTGCTTCCTACGCCAGACACTTTTGGGGTCTCACACCCTATCACACTTGAGAAGATATTTTTCTTTAATTAATATGTATATATTAAGTCTCAAGTTTATAATTTGAAAAAATTTTGGTAACATTTTGCATTGGTCTCTAGAATGCACGAAATTAAGGTGGTGACACCAAAACCACCACGATTAAGTATTGAAATTCACTAAACCAATATCTTATCAATTATAGATTTAAGACTTAACATCATGTATTAATATCGTATAAATAAATCATTCATCCCAAATTGTCAAACTTGGACAATTCAAGATTCAATATAATGATTAAAATTTTAATCATTGTATTAAATCTCAAACGAGAAACTAAGGTTCAATTAAGTTCAATATAAAATATAAAGCATTGGGTAAATAATAAGCATATAATTAAGCACACAAGCTATATATAAAGAAAGAACTAAGAAAAAATATTTTTAACTTGTCAATAAAATATCAAAGTTAATTTTTTGTTTTCATGTTTCTCTACTCTAACACTAATTACATGAGTAATCTTTGCTTCTCTTAAACTAAGTCAGACTTAAACTTCATTACATGTTTTATTTGATGGTCAACAATCATGGTCAATCTAGTCAAATTAAGTTTGACTCAAAATTAAGTCTAATTTATTTGGTGGTCAAACCATGGTCAACGACCATGGTTAGTTGAGTCAAACCATGTTTAACTCATAATTAAGGCTATACTTTATTTGGTTGTCAAACCATGGTCGATAATCATTGTTAGTTGAGTTAAACCTATTTTGACTCAAAATTAAGTGTATATTTTATTTGGTGGTCAAACCATGGTCAACAATTATGGTTAGTTGAGTCAAGCCAAGTTTGACACAAAATTAAAGGCATGTTTTATTTAGCAGTCAAACTATAAGACCTTGATTTTTATTTCTTTTATTATTGTATTTTATTAATTATTATGAATAAGTAGTTTACTTATTTTATAATTAAATACATAATATTGTGGGAGAAATATAGGTTGGATTTTAAATTGGTTTTTAATTAATTAAATTAAGAAAATAAACTATATACAAATAATGAAAGTTTTAGTTCCACGTCGGACAATATAAGCTTATGTCTCACCTTCTTTTCCAATATAAAGGAGTGAGATAGCTTATGTCCTATATTAGGTAGTATGAGCTCATGCTTTCTCTTGTTTTCCTACGTAATGAGTTGGATACCAAGTAAAGGAAGACAAGAAAGTGTCCAAACAAGTTGGGATTGAAGCAAAGCATCAAACCTAGATAGTTTAAATCTTTCTCATCTCTTCAAGCTTCCTTAAGAGAGGTGGGACCCTTTTGTTTGGGTTTCATATAAGCTGTCAGTGGGAGTTGTAAGGCTCATTTTAAGAGCCTATTTTAGGTCTATATAAAGGAGCAACCAGAGAAATTGGAAAAACCTCTATTGTTGAGTTAGTTTTCATAAACTCCTAACACCTAACTTCAAGTCTACAGAGTAAAGGATGGAAAATATTTGGAGGATACCCTCGAGGAACAAGAAGCACAAAGTGTGAGGATTCATCCTTAGGATCCCAAAGTGTGTGTCCTTCTAGCCAAGGTGAATTGGCACCTTATAGCCGATGGTTTAGGGTTTCCTGAACCCCAAAGTTGTCTATTCTTAGTGCCCTTTGAAGGGGCTAAGCCTCTAAGGTTCCTAATTTTCATCCCTTAAGGACTCTAGTTTTGGCAATTTTTTGTTGCTGAAGGAAAAGATAACATACAAGAAGGGGGTTGAATAATGTGTTTGATTTTGAAAGCTTTTCAAAAAATTGAAGGATTTAAAAACACAATTTTATATGGTCGTGTTTAAAAGAGTGCAAAATTAAAGAGTGTAGAGTAAGAGAGAAAAATGGACAAAGATTATACTAGTTTACTCTTTCACTAAAGCTACGTCTGATCCCTTCAATATGAAAGAATTTCAGTAACTCTACCTAACTTAAAAACATGTATTTTCTATATCTTAGGTATTCTAACCCTTCTAATCTACCTAAGTATAAGAAACTCAAGTTTCTTTGACATGTAGCCTCTTTAGGGTAGCTTCTTCAGGCTATCACACTAACTCAATAGAGTTTTTACAAAAGGATAACTCATATAGTAAGCATTAATTTACTTTGCTTAGCAAGGAAAGTTTTACAAGACAGTCGTCCAAAGCATAAGAGAGTGATTCTTTCTTGATAGAATGTGTTGTAGTTTAGCTTTACTACTTTCGAGCTTGATAGATCCCTTTATATAACACGTGAAAATTTAAATATTTCTTTTTGCATGAGAAGTGGTTGGATCTGTATTAAATGCTACTTGCTTCTTGCAATACTTCTCTAAAGACTCTTCTTTTTCTAAAGATAGAGAAAGGTTGTGTTAAGAAATAAACTATTTTTCTCGTAATTCTACGTGTTATCTACTATTGATGAGTGAGGAAGTTTCTATTGGTTCCTTCTAAATGGAGTCATAATCTTATACTTCCTTTTACCAAACTTGACTTGTATTATAAAATATTTGTTGACGTCCTTCGTCAATCTGAAAGCTTAACACATTCTTAAATTGTATATTAAGTATACGTTTGAATGTTGGATCTAGATAATCAGGTCTTTATATGAATGAAAGAGTTCACCAAATAAGATAAGCAAGATAAACAACACTTTACGCTTTTACGAGACATTCTTTCTTATTGGAACAGTGCAGTCATTCCACTTTCTAGATGATCTCTCCTTTGGAAGGTAGGAATGTCTTAGGATGATAAGTTCTTCTATGGATCCTTGACTGCAATTTTAGACGTTGAGTCCCTCTATGAATGCTGAGAACATCCTTCAGAAGAAGTGCTTCTCTATGGGCACAAAATGTCCTTTGGGCAACAAGTGAGTATGTGCACATTGGGAATGTCTAAGTACGTCCTTTGGACGATGAATCTCGCTATGGACACTTGCAATATCCTTTGGACGGGGAGTGACTCTATGAACATTGAGCATGTCTAAGTATGTCCTTTGGACAGTGAGTGCATCTATGGACGACAAGCTCCTTATGGACACAGTAGATGAACTTCTTTTAAAGTCAGTTTCTCTTAAATGTATGTGTTTCAACCTTTAAGTTAGAGATGGTACCACATGGCATACAAAGTAGTACTAGAATTTCATACATTGACATCATTCACATGCATTACTTGATCGTCCTTGCTTATTAGATTTTGTTGTGAGTGTGTATTAAGTTACTGATTGCGTGAATGCATGTACATGTGTCCTACTTATGGTGTGCTCATACCATGAGCTTGAGTGAAGAATATTTCTCACTCCATTTTGTTTGCATTGTCTATGTTTGGGTTGAATGTCACTTGTAAGTGGTAGCAACTAAGAGCTTGAGAGCTCCTCAGCTATCATTTCATTTTACTGCTTTCATTTTGTTTTTCTTGTTTTTGCAGGTTATGCTCTGATAGGACATGTGACATTGGGGCACCTTGTTTTTGTAATCATGGATTATATACTATGATGCTAGAAATTGTCCTTTAAGTGTCACTACGGTTTGAATGCTAGACTTTGGCCTTTGGAGTGCCATTAGGAGCATGTATTGTTGCATTATTTTGAATTTTGTACTAATGATGAACTTTGAAATCTTGAATTGTGAATCCTTTACTATTAGTTGTTATTTTCGTCATATTATTATATATCAGGGTAGAGGGTGTCACATTTAGTGGTATTAGAGCCTAGTTGATTCAATTGACCTTATGTGTGTTATGTGCTTGTCTTGCTACTGGTGTGCACTTTGATAAAGAGTGTTCTACTAGTATATTGATTGAATCAATCTTATTTGTTGCATTACTTTATACATTTGGTTAATGTAGTAAGTAATGGTTGTAGTTATGCCCATGCTATGGTTGAGCTTGATACTTCTCATTTTGCTTAGAAATTTTCTCGCTCATACAACTTAATTTTATTAACCCGCATCTCCACTAAAGTTATGAGTAGTTGAAAATGGAGCTAAGTCTAGAGTACTCTCAAGATTTTGGCCATAAAAAGCTTTAAAATGATTACTTCCATTAGCTTTAGATTAGGAGTCGAAAGAAGTCTTTGAAGAGCTATCGTAATGGTGAAAAACGAATCATGAGGTTGGCAAAATGATTCATAATCACTTTGCTTATGCCCTCTTCCTACCAGTAGGAATGGAGTAGTGAAGTTCCATGCACTAGTTTAGGTTCTAATAGAACTTTAAGGGGCATACAATCTCGTAGGTGCACAAAATTGGTTATGGAAAATTGGAATATTTTTTGAGATATAGTGTGCATAGACACTCAAAAGGTGATCATTGTTGCCTTCATGTTATTTGAAGAGGTTAAGTGTTGGTGAGAGAATAAGTGTTGACACTTCAAAGTCGAAGTTGGAGTTATCGCTTGGGAGAACTTCAAGAGATATTCTCGAAATAAGTGTTGTCGAAGGATGTTTATAACTATAAAGCAATGAAGTTGCTAGAAATCAAGAAAGGTAACAAGATCTTGGCAAATTATGCAATCAAGTTTAAGAATTGTCAAGATATATTTTTTATCTTGGAATAAAGTTGGAAAGCGTTAAAATTTTGTGAAGATTCGTGAACAGTTGGCAACCAGAGATATAACAAGCCATCAACTATTAAGAAATTTGCCAATGTCCATCATTGGTGAATAGATTTGGGATCCTTGACAAGGATAATAAAGCAAGAGTTGTGCATTACAAAATGTGGACCTTATGAAGCACAAGACCATGATTTTTTTCAGTTGCAAAAAGCAAGGGCGCATTAAGAGGGATCATCCTAATCCTAAGAAGGAGCCAAATATTAAGGATCAAAGTCTGTGAGCCAACAAAGTGAGGAAATTCTTGAGAGAAGATGTCCAACTGTACGAAATGCTAGTTTTCCTAAAGGGAGAAATCAAATTTATTGTTGTTGATGTCTACAACTTACCCTCAAAGAGTGGGATTCTACATTTCATAGATTTAGTACCTCATATAAGACACTTACCATAGCATCGTATACGATGTCATCCCTAGAATTAGTCGAGCTTAAGAGAAAGTTAGAGAAGTTGTTAGAGAAATAGATTGTGAAGCTTAGTGTGTCATAGTAGGAGTACCAACCTTGATAGTCGAGAAGAAAAAGATGAGAGTATAAGGTTGTCAACTTGGTGATGATTAAGAATAGATATCTTTTTTCAAGGTTAGATGACCTCCTAGAACAAAACATTTTGTCTCTACCTAGATAGACTTGTAGTTGTTTTAATAAATGATATTCTAGTGTAAGTTAAGACTTGGAAGAATGTGTTAAGCATCTGAGAGTGGTGTTGCAAGTCCTTATGTACAAGTAGTCATATACCAAGATGTCAAGTGTGAGTTTTTAGGTCATGTTGTATGATAAGGAGGTATAGTTGTAAGTTGTTGCACCTATGTTAAGTGTTTCCCAACTTAAGTGAGCCTTTTATAGTGTATAGTGCTACATCTAAAATGAGTTTAGGTGATGTGATTATGTTGAAAGACCTGGTAGTGGCCTAGGCACCTAGAGAGCTTAAGACTCGTGAAAGGGGACTATCTTACTGTGGATTGGAGTTAGTGGTTGAAGTCTTCTGCTTGATCTTTGGAGACATTAATGGATGAATCTAGATTTAACGTTTTTAGTAATCATAAAAGTCTTTGGAACTTGTTTATAACAAAAAAGGGAATAAAAAATGAGACAACAAAATGGTTAGAATTTATTAAGGATTATAACTACAATCTTAGTCATCACCTTGGTAAAGCCAATGTGGTGGTCGACGCCTTGAGTAGGAAACATTCTTATATGTATGATTGAGTGGTATTAGAGTGGAGTAGCGAAAGCATAATGGTTATAGAGATTTAAGAGGGTCAAGCTTAGTATGTGAGATTACTCTAAAGAGCATGAAGTTGGGTCTGTTGAAGGTAACTAGTGATATGATGGAAAAAAAATAGGAAAATTTAGAAGCTAGGCTTGTATCTACTAGATTGGTAGAGTGATAACTTGTGACAAGAGGATTGATGTTAACATAAGAACCGATGAGGTAATGAGATTTCACGATAAAATTCATGTGTTATTTGTAACTGGGCTTAGGAAGTTGATTCTACAAAATAGATTTAGTATTGGTTTGAATGTTTGGTTAGGAGCTACGAGGATGTGTCAAAACCTTAGAAAGATGACTGTGTGGTATGGTTTAGAGGAAGAGATAATTGGAATTTATGTCATCTTGATAGATAGATATTGAATGAGAGAGTGATCCCTTTGGAAAGATGTTATAGTAAATGGAACTACATAAGTGAAGTATTGGAATATAAGGAATAGTTATTGAGCACTGTGTTGCACGAAACCTACACTAGTTATTGGTGACATGATCTCCCAGGAACAAGAAATAGTCATAGAGATTTAAGTAGGGTGTTTGTGTAAGTAAGGCATTTGACTTTGTAACATGTATTGTAACATTAATTGTTGAGTGATCCCTGTCTCCAAAGAAATGCACTTAAAAATCGTCTCCTCATTTAAGATAGGTGAAAGCTCCAGCAAACACAACTTTTTTGCAATTATTTAGCTGAAGCTCTTTCAAGGATGGTGGAAGAATGAAGCTTGCTTAGAGATAGTGGAAGCTTTGGCAGATTCTTAAGTTTCTAGAAATTGTTTAATTCAAGCTCTTTCAAGGATGGTGGAAGCTATAGAAGTGACTCGAATTCCTAGCAATAATTTAAGTAAAGCTTGCTTAGAGATGGTGGAAGTTGTAGAAAAGACTCAACTTCCATCCAATTATTTAAATCAAGCATGCTTAGAGATGGAGGATGTTTTGGAAGAGACTTGAGTTCCTCACATCTATGTAAACAAAACATTCTTAGAGATGGTGGAATCTTTGGGTGAGAAATGAATTTTCTGCAATTATCTAGCTGAAGCTTTTCCAAGGATGGTGGAAGCTCCGGAAGAGACTCAAGGTCCTAGAAATTATTTAAATAAAGCATGCTTAGAGATGTTGGAAGTTCAAGAAGAGACTTGAGTCTCCAAAAATTTATATAAAAAAATCTTGCTTAGAGATGGGGAAGCTTTGGGAGGGGCATAAGTTCCCCAAAATTATTTAAACAAAGTTTGCTTAGATATGGCGGAAGCTGTAAGAGAGACATAAGTTTTTTGCAATCATCTGGCTGGAGCTCTTTCAATGATGGTCGAAGCTTCAAAGGAGACTTGAGTTCCCTGCAACGTATTAAACAAAGCTTGCTTAGATATAGTGGTAGCTATCTAAGCAAGCTTTGGCAGATGCTTGAGTTTCTAGCAATCATTTAAATCAAGCTCTTCCAACAATGGTGGAAGCTCCGGAAGAGACTTAATTTCCTTTCAATGTATTAAATAAAGCTTGCTTAGAGATAGTGGAAGCTTTGGCAGAGCCTTGAGTTTCTATCAATCATTTAAATCAAGTTGTTCCAAGGATGGTAGGAGCTTTGAAAGAGACTTGAGTTCCCTGCAATTATTTAAACAATGATTCCATAACGAAGGTGAAAGCTCCAAAAGAGACTTAAGTTCCCTGCAATATATTAAACAAAACTTGCTTAGATATAGTGGAAGCTTTGGCATATGCTTGAGTTTCCAGGAGTCATTTAAATCATGTTTTTCCAAGGATGGTGGAAGCTGTAAAAAGAGACTTAAGTTCCTTGCAATTGTTTAAATAAAGCCTACTTAGATATGGTGGAAGCTCCGACAGAGTCACGAGTTTCCAACAATGTCTTAAATCAACCTCGGTTAGGGATGGTGGAATCTGCAGCAGAGACAAGAGTTCCTAGCAATCATATAAATTAAGCTTGTTTAAGGATGGCAGATGCTTGGGCATATAGACGAGTTTCCAACAATTAGTTAAATGAAGATTGCTTAGGGATGGTCGAAGGTCTAGAAGCAATGTGAGGTTCCTAAAATCTCTTAAATAAATCTCAGTTTGGAATGATGGAAGCTCCAGCAGATACATGAGTTTCCTACGATCTATTAATTTTAGTTTTCTCAACATTGAATGGTTTTCAAATAAGCAAGCTCACAGTATTAGTTCCACTTAGGTCTAACTCTTCTAAAGACATTAAGAGACCAATTGATGATGACAATTTGGATATAGTAGTATAAGAAAATTCAACGGTTTCATTCCCTCTTATGTAATTGAGATTTCCTCGAGAGATGAACAACCTTCGAGTATCAGTGCACGCAACAATTTGGAATGAACACGAAGTTGACACAAGCTTTCACAATCAAACAGATTAATGGTTTTAAGTTTTTCTGCCTTAGATAAGTTTAGCATCTCAATCAGACCTTCAGAGTTTGAAAGGTCAATTGTCTCTAAATTCATAAGATTATGTAACAAGAAAATATGTTACATTGTTTAGAAATTGATAAATTCATAATCATGAGCTTCACTTAAGGCATCATAAGATCTAGTACCACCTAGTACTCTCTCTTGTACCTTTTATAAATTGAAAGAATAACGTAGAATGTATATCTAGTAGCCACATTTATACGTTTCAAACCAGATTTTAGATCCAGTAGCCACATTTATACGTTTCAAACCAGATTTTAGCATATCATGAAGTATATTTGAGTTGGGATGTCCAAGACGCTTATGCCACACTCGGTAATAAAAAATAGCAAAATTACAAGAAGCTAAAGAGAAAGATAGATTTGGAGACAGCAAGAAATTGATAGGAAAAAGATGTCCAACTTTAAGCCTCTTTGCAATTATATTCCCCAAGTGTTGATCCTGCAAAAGATAGCCAGACTGTGAGAATTGGACTAGACAATCATTGTCGACTAATTGACCAACAGAAACGAGATTGCTCAGGAGACCAAAAGACAAAAACATTGGTTAGAGATGAAGAAATATCACCAGTTGCAATGATAGGCAATTGATTCCTTAAGCAGTATGTATCTTTAGATTTCTAGAATATTTTTTATATTAGTAAGTAATTGAGCATTGCTAGTCATGTGGTTGGAAGCCCTAGAATCGAATACCAAGGTGAAGAGGATTTACCTGAGAATCCCAAAGCAGAGAATAGTGAAATGATCATTTGTTGAACCATTTCAAGGGTCAAAGTTGGAACATTACTAAGAGCATTTTGTTGGATAGGTGCTGGATTAGGAAAATTTCTAGGAATAGAAGAATCAGCAGATGTTGTAAAAGCTGTTGTAGTTCACCTTCGTGGAATTGATAATAAGTCTATCCATTTTGCAATAGTTGCAAAATATTTTTGAACTGCTTGAAGGATAATGTTCAAATTGCTTGTAATAGAAACATTGAACAACACTTAAGTCATGGTGTCGTGAATTTCTTTATACTACATATGCTACAAGAACAACGGATGATTTCTGCTCTTCAATGAGGGACTGTGTAAGAACTCAAGCTCTTCCAAGGATGGTGGAAGCTCTGGAAGAGACTTGAGTTCCCTGCAACGTATTAAACAAAGCTTGCTTAGAGATAGTGGAAGCTTTGGCAGATACTTGAGTTTCCAGCAATCATTTAAATCAAGCTCCTCCAATGATGGTGGAAGCTCCGGAAGAGACTTAAGTTCCCTGCAATGTATTAAACGAAGCTTGCTTAGAGATAGTGGAAGCTTTGGCAGATGCTCGAGTTTCCAGCAATCATGTAAATCAAGCTTTGTCAAGGATGGTGGAAGCTCCCAAAGAGACTTGAGTTCCCTGCAATGTATTAAACAAAGGTTGCTTAGAGATAGAGGAAGCTTTGGCAGATGCTTGAGTTTCCAGCAATCATTTAGATGAAGCTCTTCCAAGAATGGTGGACGCTCCGGAAGAGACTCGAGCTCCTTGGAATTATTTAAACAAAGATTCCATAGAGATGGTGGAAGCTCTGGAAGAGACTTGAGTTCCATGCAATGTATTAAAGAAAGCTTGCTTAGAGATAGTGGAAGCTTTGGCAGATGCTTGAGTTTCCAGCAATCATTTAAATGAAGCTCTTCCAAGGATTGTGGAAGCTCCGAAAGAGACTCGAGTTCCCTGCAATTGGTTAAATAAATCATGCTTATAGATGGTGGAAGCTGAGGCAGAGTCACGAGTTTCCTATAATGTCTGAAATCAATCTCGATTAGGGATGGTGGAAGTTGTGGCAAAGACAAGAGTTCCCAGCAATCATATAAATGAAGCTTGCTTAAAGAATGCGGAAGCTTTGGTATATACACGAGTTTCCTACAATTAGTTAAATAAAGATCGCTTAGGGATGGTGGAAGGTCTAGAAGAAATATGAGGTTCCTGCAATCTCTTAAATAAAGCTTGGTCAAGGATGGTGGAAGCCCCACCAGATACATGAGTTTCCTACAATCTGTTAATTTCAGTTTTTTCAACATTGAAAGGTTTTTTATGTTTTTAGGCAAGCTCACAATATTGGTTCCACTTAGGTCTAACTCTTCTAAAGACATTAAGAGACCAATTGATGATGACAATTTGGATATAGTAGTGCAAGAAAAGTTCGACGATGTCATTCCCTCTGATGTAACTGAGATTTCCTCAATAGATGAACAACCTTTGAGTGTCAGTGCACGAAGCGATTTGGAATGAACACGAAGTTGATGCAAGCTTCTACATCCAGACAGATTAACACTTCTAAGTTTTTCTGCCTTAGATAAGTCTAGAATCTCAATCAAATCTCGAGAGTATGAAAGGTCAATTGTCTCTAAATTCACAAGATTCTGTAATATGAAAATGTATCACATTGTTTAGAAATTGATAAATTCATAATATGAGCTTCACTTGAGGCTTCATAAGATTAAGTAGCACTTAGTACTCTCTCTTGTACCTTTTATAAATTGAAAGAATAATGTAGAATGTATAGCTAGTAGCCATATTAATACCTGATCCCGATCCCAAAGCTTTTTAAGCTTACTACCCCTCATGCGAAGCTCTACAAGTTGTTCAGGAAGCGACAAAGACTCAAGACAACATCCATCCCAGTCAAGGTACTTCAATTCACCAGGCAATGACTCAAGACCATTAGGAAAACGGACCTTGGAACTGTTGACATTAATAGCAAGATGGATTTGAAGAAATCTCAGGTTAGTCATCTTTGCAAAGGAATCAGAGCTCCAAGATAGATCCACAGTTAATTTATCCAAATGTAATATTATGCCCTCAACATCAGTTCCCTAACAAACAATAATTAGAATAATAATTAGGAAAGGTTATCATACTAACTACATTCTAAAAGGATACAAGTATTGTCAAATAGAAGCAATTACATCTTCCATTTACCTTGTTATGTTTCAATGCATCATGCACTTGCTCAGGTCTCCATAATCGACTTCCTCTTCTTGTGTCATCAGACTTTCTATGAACAATTCGTCGACCCATTTCTTGTAGCAAGTCATGCATTTCTATCCGATTGTCATCTGAAATAGTTATGAGAGCTTTATCTAAAAGGACTTCTATCCCCGATTTTGGAAAGAAACCAAAAGCTTCAAGTAGGCCTGTTACCCAATCTCTTTCTTTTCCTTTGAAGAAGCATGCAATGTCTAAAAATATCTCCTTTTCAAAATATTCTAAGTCATCATAACTTAATTTCAATACCTTATGAATTTTCATATTTGGAACCTCTTCAAGTTTTTTCAATTCACTTTTCCATGCCTCTATATTTCTTGTACGAAGACTTGAACCCAGAACTTTCAAAGCCAAAGGAGTACTTTTGCAATAGGAAACTACTTTTTTTGAAAGAACATCATATTCATCTTTTGGTTGTTTATCTCCAAAAGCAGCCGAACAGAAAAGCTGAAGAGAGTGGTGAAGGCTCAATCCCTTAACCTCATATATTTCATGACATGGGCCAAGTAATTGCTTATTTCTAGTTGTAACAATGACTCTACTCCCTGTCTCTAGGCCCAAGAAATCACGTTCTTCAATTAATTTATCTAATTGCTCTGATGTAGTCACATCATCCAACACAATGAAAACTTTTGTACGTCGAAGCCTTCCCATGTCAAAATCATTTAAACTATCTCTTTTTTTCTTTAACAACGTAGAAAAAAGATTGTCACATAAATCTTCAAGATTATTTGACTTTTCCCGTACTTTTTCGAGGAAGCAACGACCTTCAAACTCATATGACAGGTTGTCATATAAAACTCTAGCAAGGGTGGTTTTTCCTATGCCACCCATGCCCCATATTCCAACAATTTTAACTTCACTTGTCCCAATTTTTAATAATGATAAAATTTGGTCATAATTTTCATCAATTCCAACCAATCCTTTATGTATAGGGTGGCTAGGATATCTAGAAGGCAATTTTTTCAAAACATCTTCAATAATGTCCTTAAGGAATTCAACTTCGCTCCTAGCATATGAAAACCCGGAAACAAAGAAATAAATTATGTTTTATATAGTCTATAATCAATATAGTAGTGTACTAGAGAAAGAAACAAAATCATATAATAGGGGAATGAAAATAACATGACTTAGAGAAGATAATCAATGCCTTTGTTTTCCGTGTGCAACAAACTACTTAAGCAAACTACCATGAAAGGTGTTATACTACAAAAGTATGCTCAATTTAGAATCAAATATGGCTAACTCAATTTAAAACAATAACTTGTCTTTCTCCTATTTTTCATTCAAAAATTTACTCACACTAAGTTCATTTTATTTACCTTCCTCGGGAGTCCCACCCAGCTAAATTGGCTGCTTCCTTGAGATCATCTCTCCATTTGTTGCACCGGCGATGTCCCTCATGTTTTGTAAAGGCTTTCTCGTAGCTCCCAGTTTGATTCCTCACATCGGATGGATCTATGTTATAGAAAATTGGTATCACAATCTGCTTTTGCGATTTCTTACATTCCAGAATCTTACTGAGTTCATCCAAGCACCACTTTGAGGAAGCGTAGTCCTTTGAGAAGACGACAATAGATCCATGAGAATCTTCGATGGCTTTGATGAGTGCTGGTGAGATTTCATCTCCCTTTTCAAGCTGATCATCCATAAAGGTTTTGACTTTCTCTTCATACAAAGCTTTATATAGATGGCTCATGATGTTTAAGCGGGTGTCTTCACCTCGAAAGCTGAGAAAAACGTCATACTTTTTAGTGCTGATCATTTGCTGCTCATCCATTATGATTTCCTAGTGCTGCACAGTCAACGATCAAAACACTACATTTGAAGCAACGAAATGACTTTTATGTTTCAAGCATTATTGATACTTGACCTTACCATTACACATTTATAAATCGGTCTAATATGAGGTCAAACATTTCAAAATTCTTACTCTTCCTCACATACATAAGAATAAATAAACATATACCAAATTGCAAGTGTAAATTTGAGGTGTTTTGTTATCCTTAGAAGTTTCTTTGACCTTGATTAGTGGCTGGCTTTTGACTTGGAAAAGATGATTGTCAATCCAAACCATGAGCTTTGTAAACAAGTAAATAATAGAAACCAACTATATAACTTGATTTAATGATGAATCTTAATATCAGATTAAGTGAATAGCAATGCAAATTACAAACTTGAGCATAAAATTTAGACTCAGAATTTATTAATTAAACAACTGATTGACTGATATCAGTTATTGAAAATTACTCAGTATATTAAAATACTCTAATCAAGTCTCCACTTTAAATACAAATAGTATCGATTAAAAGAGAATTTAACATGATGTTGAAAGTTAAATCTTTTAACTTTCGGCTTCTTTATAAGTCAGGTGTTACTTGATTTTCAGTTGTGTAACCCTTGTTATGCCCCTGAAAGCAAAGACTGCTGAAATAGAGAACACACCTAGAATTTGATCTAATTTGTAATAAAGCTTATATAGTTATATATATTGGCCTGGAAATAAAACCTGAAATCTCTGTTATAATCAATGTGACTGCTTTCTATCAAACTAAACAATATTGAAATCCAACATTCATGGGTAAAATTCTATTATTAATAATAGGTGCTTCCAGAACATTACCTTAAAATCCTTAAACAACCTAGACTCTGAGAATAGCATTGACATCAAATGGAAATGAACTTATATCAGCAAACTACATCTTAACAACAGAATAAAACAAGGCGTCTGCATAGTTTGTACTTTCTAACCACTTAAAACATACGTAAGAATTCACTAGATTTAAATAATAAACCAACATATGAGCTACAATCTAATCAGATAAGCCAATGTAGATCAACCTTAAATTCAAAGAGATTTGGATATGACCAATCTGAACGATAATTAGAAGAATTGAAGAAGCTCATCATGCCCTTAGAACTAATGTCAACTTAACAAAGATTATGTCAACATCTAAAGCGAGCTGAGCCAATAATACAAAGAATATAAGTGAATGGCTTTAAACACTTTAATGAAAAGATCATGCTGTCTCACCAAATATTTAAAACAAAATCAATTATTTTTCATTTATACAACCACATAACCACTCATGTTTTGGAGTCGATAATCTATTTTCTCTGGTAGCATTTACATTCTTAACCCATTCTCTTTCGGTTAAAACATGGAGAGAAAGACCTTACCAAAGACGCAATCCAACTTCTTCCAACTAGACAACGATTATAAAGTGCATATAAATATATATCAAAATATTTAAACTCTTTCTCAAGTATGAAGGAAGAAGCTGGGAGGAGATGTAAATATATACAGGTGTGAGTCGATGGTGTTTATGTCATGTATGTTTCTGAGAAATTTCCTACCTTGACTTTTTGACTATGGAAAGTGTTGAGTACCGTACTTTCTTTCCCCTTTTTTGTCTGAACTACATATCCATCCCACAAGGTAAACGATAAAATGATGACATCAAATTAATATATATACCTATCTCCTACTGCAATTCAGTAATTGTACCAAGTGTCTCCTTCAATAATTGAGCGTTAGGCCCACCTTCAATAATTGAGCTTTAAGCCCACGAAGCAATTGTCAACGACATCAAATAAATCTACATGGCTCCTACTGCAATACATTAATTGTACTATGTACCTCCTTCAATTTCATATACATGATTGAAATTTGTAATGCTCTTAACCTTCAATAATCAAGCGTTGGGCCCAAGAAGTAATTGTCAACTTCGATGATATCAAATATATCTACATGGCTCCAACTGCAATACAGTAATTGAACTATGTACCTTCATGTTTATATACTTTATTTGAAGTTTGCGTTACTTTTATGTTTAACCTTTGATTTTGTGCACAGTTTTTTACTGTTTTTTTTTTAAACTAGTACGAGTTTAAGTTGAATTACTATAATTCAACAAGACTGCAATTGGCACTAAGGCTCTACCAGTCTACTGTTAGAGTTACTTATTGATCAACAAAATTTCATTACATGGAATATGATTTTTACTGATTGGACTAATATTTATTATTGTTTTTTTTTTTACTAAAACTATATATGCATTTCACAATTGTCTTTCTTGAGCGAAAAAGTAAACCCGTTATTAAAATTTGTGATAATTTTAATCTTCATTTTGCTTGCTTTCTCTTTTACGGAAGTTATATATATATTTACTTCGCCTGAGAAATTGCATATACTTTTTAATTAACTTTCAATTTAATATACTTTACTGAAATTTATGATACTTTTAACCTTCAATAATTATTCTTTGGACACAGTTTTTTCTTCATGTATGCTAATGATGGAAGTTCCACATGCATGATGGAAGTTTTTCCTTCAATAATTAACTTTACTGAAGTTCCACATGCATGCTAATGATCTTTAGTACTATGTGTTTTGGCAAAAGTTCATGTTGAACTCAAAGATACTCTTGCCAAAGTTTGAGTCATTAAGTCAAAGAAAAGATATTTTGATCAAAAGTAAGTTGTGGCTTAGTAAAAGATGGAAACTGAGTCAAAGATCCTAACTGAGACTTAGTTGGAGTAAAAGGCTAAAACCAAACCAAATTCTATATATTAAATTATTTTTAGTTGATTGGTAGTATAATTTTTTTTTTACAATAACGATATATGAAAATTTTAATTCTATTAATATTTTTATGCCTTGTTCAAGAGGCTTAAAATTATTTATTTTAATTTATACTATATGATTCAAGGAAATTGAGTTAGTCAATATCTCAAATATGATTATTTTAATTGTAGGACTTTTATGTTAAATATTTATTCACTTTTAAAATAATAATAACATCTAATTGTTTAGCCTCTAATTATTTTAAATTTTAATATAATTGATTTTGGAAAAAATAATGTCAAAAGAATTGATTTATAAATTAATTTTTTTTTCATGATAATATATAATTATTTTTAAAATATAAATGTAATATATATTATGAATATTAAATGCAAAATGAATTATATTCAAGAAGGTATAATTTTTTATTCATTTGTGGAACTCCATTCTTCTTCCTAAAATGGGATTCAATGGAAAATTAAACGTGCTTTTAATGATATTGAAGTTGATTGTCATTATCTCAATATTTTGAGGTGAGAGATGACGTTTGTACAAATTGGATACAATATAAGAAATTGTCTTCTATACAAATTTGCCTCATCTAATCTATCTCAGTCTCCATTACCATGATTTAAAGATCATTCAAGTGAGAGGTGACGCTTAGGAACTCATCTTCCTTGCATGGAATTGTGAGACCACCAGTTGGATGATCATATCCAAATTCTTCTTCAGCTTGACATAGTAATTCTTGAAATGAAGGTTGGCTCAAGTATGATACTGGAATCGTGAACTGCCTCATCTTATCACCAACATAGACTGCAAGATAGCCTTTTGGTATTTCAAACCTCTTGGAGGCTGCTTGGGTTGTAGAAAATGATGCCCGCCTAATAATACCTACTATGTGGAAAGCCATTGTATTCTATTGCTCCACACAACAAATAGTCAAAGGACTTGTATATGAATAAATAGTTGAATTCTGATACTTCAGGAATGCGATCAGTTGTGTTGCTTGAGAAGCCAAGAAATAATGTATAAATAGTTGCTAAGGGCCTATGCAATCCAATTTTATAATGAATTACTTTTTGACGGGGCCATGATGGATCTACCGAGGGACAAAGGTTCACATGGTATTGTCTCCGAGGTCACTTTCAAGGATTAGGAAGTTCATTGGGAGTACATACCCCACCTTCTCACATAATGGTCAACAAATTACTCATCTGAGTCGTAATGTTTGTTCATCCATTATATATATATATATATATATATTCTACCATGTACCTACAAATGTCAAAGTAACAGTTAGCAACCAGTAAGCCTTAGCTCTCATCTAAACGTAAATATAATAACAAAAACAACATGCATACATCAAATCATCATTATCTCAACATTTCATACAACACTAAAAAAAACATATGAAAATGGCTTCTTCGTCCTAAATAGATTCTTACTTTGGAAATTCTAGCCGTACAACAATATATATAACAACAATCTAATCTCATGCAAGCATCCTAACTTGTTGAAGAACTTGGGATATGAGAACTTTAATGAAAGAGGTAAAACTTGATCAACAACATGGTCTCCAATCCTTAGGCATAGATTTGACTTTTAACATATATCTAGCTATGTTAAGAATAGTTCTACTTTTTCTCTCCACTTTCCTATTTTGTTGTGGGGTTCTAGGCACTGTTAGAGGGCGACAAATCTCATTCTTTTCACAAAATTCACTAAACTATTTTTATGTAAATATGTCATCTCTAGCGAATCTTAAAGTCTTAATTACATAGCCACTCTCCTTTTCTACAATCGCTTTAAAATTTTTAAAAATTACAAATTCCTTAAATTTTTTTTTCAAGAAATACTCTAAGTTATCCTACTAAAATCATCAATAAAGAGCAAAAAATATTTATTTTACCAAATGAAGGAGAATCAATTGGACCACACACATCAGTGTACACAACTTGGAGAGGATCATTTGCTCTCGATTTAGCTTCTTTAGAAATATTTCTTCTTGCATGCTTGCCAAGGAGACATGCTTCACGCAATTGATTGGGATGGTTGATGTGAGTCATCCCCTTCACCATCTTCTCATCTCTTAAGGTCTTAAGTGCTTTAAAGTTCAAGTGTCCAAACCTCATATGTCAACATCACGCTTCATCTTCTATGCTAGCCTTTAAGCTTTTTTCTTCATTGGTTTTAATGCTAAAAGTGAGCATTCTATTTCTAGACATAAACACCTTAGCAACCAAATTATAATTTTGATATTTAAGCCACAAATAATTTTCTTTGATGAGAATTTAATACCCTTTCTCAACAAGTTGTCCCAAACTCAAAATATTACTTCTTAATTTAGAAACATAATAGACATCCTTGATGAATTTGGGAGAACCATCTTTTAAGGAAATTAAAATAGTATATTTCCCCTGGATTTGGACCTTGGAAGAATTACCAAAGGAAACATTTCCCTTCACCTTCTCTTCAAACTCCACAAATTTCTCCTTGTAACTACACATGTGATTACTTACTCAATTATCAAGATACCATAAGCTCTTATCATCATTCTCTTCATTAAGTGCTACCAATAGTGTTGGTTCTTCATCTTCTTCCTTATCACCAACAAGATTGGCCTTTTCTTCAATATTGGTTCTACACTCCCAAGAATAATGATCATCTTTATGCCAATTATAACATTCAACATTCGATTTATCATACCTTCTTTCATTTGTTGTACCATAATTGCCTTTACCTCTTCCGTTTTCACAACCTTTGGCAGGTTGATGACTCCTTTCATTATTATCAAAATTGTCATGATCTCCTCTTCTACCTCTCCCTCCTCTTCCTTGGTGATGTCCACGTTCATGTCTTCTTCCACAACGACTTTCTCTTTGACCATTTTCTTGTCCATTTTCTTTTGAGGAAGCTTTGACATTTAGGACTTGCTTTAAAGGCTCCTCATATCTTCTCGTGAACTTTTCTTTATATGCTTGAAGTGAACTCATCAATTTTTCCATTATCATCAATTCTAAATCCTTAGACTCTTTAATTGCACAAACCACAAAGTTAAAATTTATGGTTAAAGAACAAAAAATCTTTTCTACCACATGAATATCTTTCATCTTCTCTTCATAATGCTTCATTTGATTCATAACCATCATCATCCTGTTGCCAAAATCTGAAATTGATTTAGTCTCCTTCATATGCAAGGATTCAAACTCTCCTCAAAGAGTTTGTACAATTCAAACCATCTCAAACATGGTTTCATCTAAACTTTGATAGATAAAGGTAAGTGCTTGTTGATCCTTCTTTTTCGTCTTCACTAAAGTCTCCTTCTCATTTTGTGAGAAAATAGTCTCATCATCAGGGAGGGTATAACCTTTCTATACAACCTCCCAAGCATCTTATGAACCTAGCAAGACTTTCATGCAATGACACCAACTATTATAATTTCCATTTGTAAGATGAAGGAATTGAAACAAGTTCAAGCCACTACTTGTCATCTTTCAACTCACTAATTGTTTCTCTCAATTCCCAAAAACCTAAGCTCTAGTACCACTTCGTTAGAAAAAAAATAGAGGAGTTCTTAGAAAATAGAAGAGATTATTAATTTTAGGCACACTAGTTACATAGGTTGGTACTCTATTTATAATAGAGTAATTCATAACCATTAAATGCTTTTCAATTAACTCACTAAATGAACATATTGAAAATAACAATTTAAATATTTAGTGGTTACATAAAAATAATACTCCTTAATTCATAGTAACTCACAACTCTTCATCTTACAACCCTTCATTTTTTTAATTATTATTTCTAACAAAAAGAACATTAGCTACTTCAATTGCTGAATTCATTTTCATTTAAAAAAAATAAAATGAGATACTTTGAAATAGTATTCCGATTCTGTTCTAATGTATTGTACAAAATGTCTTCACTAGTTTGTCATTTTCCTACACTATATCCATTCAAGCGAGAAGTTGCTTGTTGGAAGGTATCTTCACTACAAGGATTAAGTCTGTCCCAAAATAAGTTTATCATTCTTTTTGGTCCTAGGTAAAAAACTTTTCCTCTACTTGTTAGAAATCATGTGTTTTTTTTTTCTTTTGCTTTCATATTTATTATAATAACCAAGTCTTTTTTTTCTTACAGCAAGCAACCTTGCTCATACAAGGAGAAGTAAACATTTTAGCAAATAAATTGTTATAGTAATTACATTGCTATAATTTTTTCTTTTATCCTATGTTTTAGTTTTCTTTTCATCAACTTTATTTTTTATTTTGTTGGTTTTTGCTATTTATAGGTTGTTGATGTATAGGTAGTGGAAAGGTTTGTTAATATCTCTCTATGGAGATATTGGTGTAACTACCTGATATTATATACTTGGCTAGGGCTGGAATAAACATAAGGAAAAATACACAATTATTCGTCTCTCTCTAGCTTTTCTCTCTATTTGTTTTCTTTCCATTAGTAATTGATACAATACATCACTGGTCTCCCTACTTCTGTTGTGGGTGTTCTCGGAGCTTTCTCCCTTACTTTAAACCCCCTCACAATTGGTATCATCCTATGACTAGGGCCATGGCAAACCAGACGCGTAGTTAGCTAACCATTCAACAAGTGAAACAATTGTTGATGAGGAAGATCATAGAGTCAAATGCGAAAATGAAAGCCTAAATGGATCAGCTCACCACATATTTTGCCGAGCTATGAACTATGTTTAGCAATCACTCAAGCCGCACTAATTTGGATGAATCATTAGCTTGTCAATGTAATTATATTTATTTATAATTAGTATTTTTTTAATTAGGATTAACTATCCCGTAAATGTATATATGGCAGTTTAGCTAATTTAGTGTATTGATAGTTAAGCTAATTTAGTGGGTTGAAAATCAGCTTGATATCATAATTAAATGATATTTATATGAGAATTCTCCAATAAGAGAACACACAGTTTTGAGCCTAATTTTCTCCATGTTTAACATGGTATCAGTCTAGGTTACAATCTATAACCTTGTATGTTTTTTTTTTCTCGTTTTCTTTTAGACTCATCCAAGTTTCACGATCTTGTTTTACTTCCCAAACTTGATTACACTCTCTGTTTCTTCAATTTTTTTCCTAGCACAATGTCTACTGAAAAGTACAATGTCTCATTTGTCGAAAGGAAAGATTTGTGGGGTCATGTTGATGGCAACACTCCTACCCCTAGCAAAAACTAAGACAACATTGCCCATGCCAAATAGGAAGTCAAAGATGCATAAGTCATGGCTTGGATTCTAAGTTTTGTTGGTCCTACCATTGTCTTGAATCTTTGACCTTACTAGAGTGTAACAACAATGTGAGCTTACTTGAAGAGAGTCTATATTCAAAATAATACAGCTTAACAATTCCAGCTTAAGCATGGCATTGCTACCTTTAACCATAATAGTCTCTCCATCTCTGATTTTTTTACTCTTAATTCATGAATCTTTGGGTTAGATATAATGATATAATTTATCCAAGTTTGACTTTGAAGGTCTAAGTTTAGTACAAATTGTTCATGAAACTACTAAACGAGACCAATTTATTATGAAGTTGAGATTTGATTTTGAAAGTATTTAGTCCAATCTCATTCATAGAGATCTTGTATCATCAAAGACTTATTACGTGAAGAACATCGTCTTCTTACATAGACCCTCATTGAAGAGTAGAAATCATCTACTATTCTTGTGGCATATGTAGCACACAAAAAGTCATGACGCCATAACTTAAGTGTTGTTCAATGTTTCTGTTGCAAGAAATTGGGACACTATGCTTTAAGCTATTCAAAAAAAATTTGCAACTACTGCAAAAAGAATGGACATATTATGAAGGAATGCCCAACAAGGCCATCAAGGTAAACTGTAACAACTTTTATAACCTCAGTTGATTCTTCTATTCCCAGCAATTTTCCCAATCTAGCACTTATCCAACAAAATACTCCTACTAATGTTCCAACTTTGACCCCTAAAATGGTTCAATAAATGACCATTTTAACATTCTTTACTTTAGGATTCTCAAGTAAATCCTCTTCACCTTGGTACTTCAATTCTAGGGCTTCCAACATCATGACGAGCAATGCTCAATTACTTACTAATATAAAAAATATTCTGGAAGTTTGAAGATCCATACTACTGATGGGAATCAATTTCCTATCACTGCAACTGGTGATATTTCTTCATCTCTAACCAATGTTTTTGTCTCTCCTAGTCTCATGAGTAATCCCGTTTCTGTTGGTCAATTATTCGATAATGATTATTGAGTCTAATTCTCACAGTCTGGTTGTCTTGTGTAGGATCAACACTTGGGGAAGATAATCACTAAAGGGCGTAAAGTTAGACGTCTCTTTCCTATGCATTTTTTGTTGTCTCCAAATCTTTCTTTACCTTTAGTTTCTTGTAATTCTGCTATTGTTGATTGCCAAGTGATGTTTGCAGGGTGGCACCAGTTATATCCTATGCCACTTTGGGTTGGCTCTTTTATCTCTTCTTTTTTTTCACTCTTGCTTTTCTCACTTTGTTTCTCTCTTATTTTTTCGATTTCTCTCAATATAACTTCTCTATCATTTTTTCTCTTTTCTCTCATTTTTTTCTGATATTCTTGAGAAGCTATTGGAGATAAAGGCTTAAGAACCACCTTTCATCCCATATGTACAAATGTGAACCTATTTGTGACTATCATGAATCACCTTCCTATCATATTGTCGCGACCTAAACCACGACTGGTGGAAATCTTTATTATAAAAAAAAAAAACTGGTTTATGAAGGTTGGAAGTTGAATCCACTCCTGGGGCAGAACCGACTATGTAGTGTCAGAACCGGCTCAACCAATCTAGGAGGATCGACCAAGACTGATTTGGCTTCGATAGGAGTCGCCACCGACATTTTAAAGGTAATGCTAGAAACCAAGAATGGATAGGGCAAGCCAATAAACTAGGGGCTGAGTAAGAAGTCGATTACGCACAGGGATAACGTGGTATCCCCACATGTCTATCATCTGATATTTACCCAAACAGACTGTATGAGGTAAGACGACCTTTACATTTTGCTGCCTTTTGATGAATGATTTAGTTTATGGAGAATGTAGAGTTTGAGGTGTTTTAGGATGAATAACTTGACAAGAGTGTGTCTCTTTCTCCTACGTACCTCTATTGATCAAAGGAATTAAAGTTCACGTAGTTCTGGACATGTGACAAAGTGTAGACAAAGTAGACTATCCATTAGGCGTCCACTAGAGGAATAGTGGGACAATCGTGAAGGTGGACTATCCATTGGACATCCTGACACATAATGACTTTAATAGAGAAGTGTGGACTATCCAATAGGCGTCTGAACCAGAATAACTTTCAAAGAGAAGTGTGAACTATCCATTAGGCATCCATGAGGAGTGTGGAGATTGAACTATCCATTTGGCATTCAAATCCTGAATGACTTTCGAAATGAAGTGTGGACTATCCATTAGGCGTCCTGACTCAAAATGACTTTCAAAATGAAGCGTGGACTATCCATTAGGCGTCCTAGCTTGGAATGACTTTCAAAATGAAGTGTGGACTGTGACTAGGTGTCTTGGCAATAAGCATGCTAGGCCGGGACCGAGACCGACTCGATGCTGGATGCAACTAGATGTAGGGACTGACTCACAGCCAGGCGTATCTGGATGCTGAAACTAATTTGGTTGACGAACCAGATGTTATAGTCTTCAGCTATGTAGAGCCGAGACCAGTCAACCAAGAGTGGTGTTCTCTGAAATGATGTATGAAGAAGTGAACCGAAACTGACTCGATTCAAGCTAATACTGACTACATGTCAGCTAACTGAACTACTTTAGATTGATAGTGTGCATGAGAGTGTTCTCATAGTATGATTGCCTATTTTAACTTATAAGTATGCTTTCCTTTTAGGATTCGGAGGACTTACCCGGTCTCTAGAGGTCCTGATAGTGTTTCTACTTTCAGCTTTGGTTCGTTCTTTCTGTGAAGAACTCCTGTGCTTCCTTCTCCAAGTGCCACTCTATGAAGCTCTCTCTTAGTGAAACAAACTCGCTTTTCTAAGCTCTCAATGACCAATTTCCACTAGCAAAAATCAGACCCCCTACTCTTCATAGTGAGGCCTTTTATAGGCTCTAGTTGACGTCATGGATGTGTGCAATTTGGCCACGTGTACTGATTTCAGCTCTTTGATCCTTTCCCTCTTCTTCTTGCTGATCTTATGCATGCCTTAAGCCATGTACTTCGAACCCTGTGCCAGATTGTGGCACGTTCTCGACAACCACTTTAGGGGTAGCGGGTTCACACAAATTCTTATTCCTTGGTGTTGACGTGGCTGGGTAAGAGGATCCCACTTTCTTGGGGCGCGTGAGATTCTTGTCTCTTGGTGCCTAGCTGGACATGGATTTTTGTCCCCTCTTACTGACTTGGCTACATCCAATGGTCCCTTGTTGATCTTGGGGGATCTGATGGCTTTGAGCCTCTTGGATTTCGTGAGATTTTGTCTCCTTTGCTGAGGTGGCTGAATCCGGTGGTTATCTACTAACCTGGCCAGCTTCGTCAACACTGCGTTGGAACCATCCTAAGCCTCTCTTAGGCCGAGTCTGGGGGTCTTTCATAGTGTAGGCCATTTTAGGCCTTCCTTTTATCTGACTTGGCCGAGTCTAAGGGCCTTTCATAGGGCAGGCCTTTCTCTGGTCGCTAGGTCAGATCTTTGGATCCTTCTTTGTGATGCGAGCTAGTTCAGCTCTTCCTCTTTACTGGTCAGATCTGGGTTCTTTTTTATCAGGCTAGCCCAGCTTGGAGTTCCTTCCTTTCATTGGACCGGGCCTAGGCCTATTTCGCCAAGGCAGATAGATTTGGGCTCCTACACATATTGCTAAGGTCTTCCCAACAACAGGTGTATAGCCTCCATTGGCACCACATTACACAATACCTTATCTTCATATTTGCCTATGGTAATGGACACTTCGACCTGGCACTCCATCACTAACTCTCCACGCTCACTAAGCCATTAGAGCTTATACGATCTCAGATGTATAACAATAGGTAGGGCTAACTTACTCACCAACCTCTCACTAGCCAAATTCATGCAACTACCACCATCTATTATTACAGAACACAAGTTATAAAATGAAAAATATTTTTCCGTTGTGTCTTAGCTTCCTCTATCATCTGGCTTCCTATCAACCTCCTCACCATAAGCAAATCCCCTTCAACATGGGAATCATCACTACAACTCTCTGAATCACTAGAGGTAGATGTATCTCCATGTAAGGTATCATTCTTTATCTCTCTATCATCCTTTAAAATCATGACTCTCTTATTAGGACACTGAGAAGCTATATGCTCTTTGCCATGGCATTTAAAACATTTAGTACCACTCATCCTAAGTATAGGTGTAACAGTCATTTCTTTACGAACTTGAAAGGGATCACTCCCCTTCTTAGGGCTCTTGTCACTCCTAACTTTCTCATTATCTTTTCCCCTCCAGCTACTAGAACAAGTTATGGATCTCCTAGAGGCACTCCTCCTCTTCAATTTCATCTCCATTTTTACTACTTGATGCACCAATGTTTCTAAACTACTATAACTCTACAGTTCCACTATATCTTGTATCTCCCTCTTTAACCCATGCAAGAATTGAGCTATGGTAGCTTCCTTTCACCCTAATCTGGGCTCTCAACAAGGTTAGCTCCATTTCCTTGTGGTACTCCTCCACACTTTTCCAACCTTGATACAAACTTTGGAGCTTATGGTGTATATCTCTCTCATACGAAGCTGGCATAAACTGCTTTCTCATCATTCTTTTAAAGTCATACCAACTTTCACATGGTTCCTCTATGCCTCTTTTTATGTCATCCATCAAAGATGTCCACCAAACCAAGGCATAATCTTCTAAAGCTACTACAACCAAACTCACACCCTTTCGGCCTTGTACACCAAAGCTGGTTATAAGTTGCTTAACTTTGAACTCCTAGTCTATGTAGACTTCCGGCTTACAATCTCCCACAAATCAAGGTATTTTACATTTTCCTAAATCCAAATCATCTCTCCTATCTTTTTCTCTTCTATATCACATTTCATGCCTCTCTTCTCTCCTATGTCTTTCATGCCTCTCTCGCATCTCTTCCTCAGAGGAGTGGGAACTTCTAATATGACCACTGTGTCTTCCAACACCCCCCTCTTTGGCTTTACTCAAAGCCTCCACTTTATTATTAGTGCTAAGTGCATCCTTTTGCACCACATCAAGGCTTTTACCCATCAAGTCCAATTTTTCTATTAACTCGTTCATAGTATCTAGACTTAGCTAAAAGTCCTTCTCAATTCACACTCAAACTTCCTATCTTCCTACACTCCAAATGCCTCCTAAACTACTATAGTACTAAGATACAAACAAGAAAAACAAAACCTCACCCACTCGCTAAGTTTTTCACTCACACTCGTGTTTCACACTTTTAGGACTTTTTCTCCAAGGTACTCTTCAAGATTGTCTAAAGAACTACTCTCTAAACCAAGAATCTAAACTGCCAATGAAAGCCAAGCAAATCTTAAGATACTCTTTGGCAAGAAAAAGGAAAGAAAACCAAAAAAATTGACAAGTAATAAAACTAGGAAAGGAAAGCTAAACTTAATAGGAACTTTAATGCGACATATAAGAAGACTCAAGAATAAAAAAAAAGGACAGGTAAACATGCTAAGAAACTCAAGAACAAGGGCGAAAAATACTGCACCCACCATGCACCCAAACCATGCACCAAACTAGCAAACTAGAGCTCCAAAATGCACAACTTTTTATTACAACTTTTAAACCATTAACTATTTTTCTTTAAAAAAAAATTCCTATGGCTACGCTTTGTTTTTTCTTTGCGTGGAACAGCCACATAAATCTTTTTCTTTGAAGTTTTGAATCTCTTTTTCTCCATAATACTTTAGCTTATAATTTTATACAACACAAACATTACTCTAGCACAACTTTTTGCATAGTTTTCTCACAAGCATTACCACAAACACAAACACAAGATTGACACGTTCTTTTTCTACTTTTCTTCTACAAGAATCACGAAAAACAAGCATGCAACACAACTCACCACAAAGCACAAACGTAGGCAACAAGAATCATGCTTTCGAGAAGGAAAATCTAACCAAACCCTAGCTGAATGACTCTGACTAATCATCCAAAAAAGAGGCAATTTTAATGAATTTTCACAAAATAAGACTAGGGATAGAAATTAGACATTCAGATGAAGAAAACACAATAAAAACAAAAGGAACGTGACGTGACCTAAATCGTGCCCGTGGCGATCTGAGGCGTCGAGGGTGGCTATTTCTCAGTTTTTCTTTTGTTTTTAGGTGCTTCACCATTTGATTGGAATAGATTGACTTGGAGGATGCCAGACGCTAGCATTTACGGGCACACGGCTAGAGGAGTCGGTATCGGCTAACCCGGGGATGATCGGTTCCAGCCAAAGTGACCCGAATGGGAGTCGTCGCCAGTGTTCAACGATACACTAGAAACTAGGAATGAATAAGGCGGGGTCTCGAAGTAGAGAAGCTGGGTAAGGAGTCGGTTACGCATGGGAATGATGTGTCACCCCATTCGCCTACCATATGGTAGTTACCTTCTGGATAGCATGCTGCATAACCTTTATTATTTCAGCAAATATCACAAAGATATGGGGTAAAAAGGGAACTCAATTTGACAAGAGTGGGCCTCTTGCTCCTACGTATCTCCCGGTCGGGAGAAGTCAAAGTTAACATAGTTCTGGTAAGTCAAGGTAGAGTTGGAGTGTCCATTAGGCGTCCTCCTCGTAGTACATCGTCGACAACAGGATGTGGAAGTGAGAACGAATGGACTTTCTGCTAGGTGTCCATCGTGGTTATGGGTATAGAGGCCAAACTTTCCATTTGGCATTCAGCTCCTATGGTACAGGGTCTAAACCAAGACTATCCGATGGGCGTCCTATCTTAGTGCCGGGTGGAGTGCTCCTATTGGGCTATCTAGAGAAAATGCCTATTGACTCAGGTCGGGCAGGACACATTGGTTAAGGAGCCAGAGAAGTTGATCGACTTGATTCTCTAGTGGGGGGCTTATCATAAGCCGCCATCTAGAGTGTTCTACCTCGGCTTGGGTGTAGGGTCGGATGTGCGACAATGGGCTGAGATGAGGGATCGAGTTAACCTGAGAGCGTGGTGCTGGGTAATATTGACCTAGCTTCCGTCAGTGGTAGACTACGGGTTCGCCATCTGAACAGGTAAGGCACTATGAAGAAGGACTCAAGGAGGCCCTCTCAACCACTAGTATCACATTTACAGAATAGCCCAAAAGGGGTTTGTCTTGCTCATAACGTTAAACAAGCGTTACTAGGAGGCAACCTGGCTCATTTTCATTTTCGGTATTTAATTTGGTTTGTTCTATTTTCTTATTCCTTCCCCTTTCAATACTTTTGAATTACCTTTTCTTTATTTTTCTTATTTTTATTTTTATTTTGTCAATTCAATAAATGTTTCATTCTCTCTAGCATTGAGGGCATTGCTATATCTCATGGGGGACCTTCATGTATTAAAAAGAAAGCAGTATTAACATATGTGTAACAGTTTATCAATCTCCTTTTTATGTACTTCTTGTTTTATAAAGATTAAGATCTTGAAAGTATGTAAATAAGGAGGCAGTAATGCTCCATCTTGTTAAAAAAAAAAAAATTGGGCCCAACCTTTCAAACAAAAGAGGATCAGCTTTTGAGAAGCTGAAAATTAACTTCAGGCTGTCACATGCCTTCATTAAATAGCCCATAAATAGGGAGATTTGAACCAAAAGAAGGGTTATATCAGAACACCCCTAAATTCTTCTTTAAATGTCCCTTATGTTGACCCGTTCTTAAACTTGTTTTGAAATGCAGAACTTTGTAAACAGGTCTCTCTTGCATATGATATAGACCAGGACCCTTAGGAATTATTTATTCTTAACCTTCAAAATCTTGTGTTTAATTTACCACTACTTTGTCATCTTTAAGCCTATGCAGGAATTCTTTTCTTTAGAAGCATAGTAAAGGCAGAGCACACCCAAGAGAGTTCTGTGGAATAGCAAGGCATGGCACCTACACCTCTTCTGTACCTAAAACAATCCTCATCTTTCGCAATTGAACAAAAGAAGCAAAAAAATAAAAAATAAAAATAATAAAAATAATAAGTTACTCTATATAGAGGAGAAAAAACTTCACCAACAAGGAATAACAGTCTTAGAGGATTGAAGATAGTATGAAAAAATAGAAAAATAAAAGAGGTTGAAGACGAATGCTAATTATCATGGAAGGAACTATTGAGGGAGGTGCAAAGATAAAAGGTAAAAGTATCTTATTTGACAAAACATTATATTCTTCTTGTTACCCCACCTAACACAACAACCTATGGTCCCATTACAACCTATAAAAAGTCATTTCATACTCACATGCTTGAAAAGCTTGTTTGCAAGAAATTGATTGATCTACAAGTTTGTGAGTAACAAATGTCCATAAGGGAAGAGAACAATATAATTATGAACTCGTAAATACTTGAGAGAAGTTAGAAGAGTGAACTTGTGATATAGTAAAAAGGCACATTTCATAACCTCAACCTATAATTGGACACTTCATTGATGGTCATCTAAGTTAAAAAGAAGTTCAGACTCATTTTCTCCTTATTTATTTCATCTTTTCAAAAACACATTGTAGAAATGGAAGAGCTTATGTGTCATCCTTTTTACTGCAAAGCATAAGTTTTGCTTGAGGACAAGAAAAGTTCAAGTATGGAGGGGTTGATAAACCAATATTTTGTACAATAATCTTGTATCTTTTTGGATAAAATCCAAAATATTCTTTACAAATATCATGCATAATTCATCTTTTTTATTGAAATTAATGCAATATAGGCCCACAAACAAAAAAAAATAAAAATACTACAAATATTAGGACTTTTTGCCCTAAAAGACAGTTGTGCAGCTTTATCCTTTATTTTATCTTTATTTTTATATTTTATTTTTATCCTTATCTCTCATTTTATTTTATCTATTTTTTTATTTTACCTTTATCTTTTATGTTATTTTATTTTATCTTCATGTGCAAGCCCCCAACAAGACCCACTTCACATAGTATTAAAAGAGACAGTCTCGAGGCTGTAGAATTGACTCCTGACACTCCCGACATATGTCATTCCACTTCATCCTTCTATACTCCACCACCTCTATCCTTCCAAGTGTTCTCCTTGCCCCCAAGGCTCCTTAAAAGGCACTTGAAGATAAGGCAAAAAGCACGATATATAGCAAAGGAGCAAAACTCCAAGCTTTTATTGGTTCTAGTTTTCCTTTTTAATTATGTTTGTCTAGTTTTCCTTTTTAATTATGTTTGTCTAGTTTTCCTTTTTAATTATGTTTGTCTATCATTTTACCATGTCTATGGATAACTAGGTTTTTTTTTAAGGGTTATGCTGTAGTTATGCTTGAAACACTTGATTACCATTTGGAATGCAATTTTCTACTTAACTTCATTGCTTGAATTATCCTATTGCATACTTTATAAAAAAAAGTCTTTCTTGCATGATAATCAACTAATTAGAGGCGACCACACCTTAACTAGTTGATGGAACTATATGATAGTTGAGTTTAGAGGAATTGGATGACTAACATTTTTCCTAGGCTTCTAATTCAACTAGCCATAGTAGTTTCTATGTACCTCCGGCTTATTAAAGTATATGTTTCTAAATGACTAAATAGAAACCATCCTAAGCTAAAGAATATTACGGGTGGTATACCATGTCTCCTAGTAGCATTAAGAAGTATAATTAGTGACGCATGAAGGTGAGGTAAGAGAGTTGCATAGTTGAGGTCAAAAGGGAAAAACATAACGAAACCAGAACTCTTATTCCTAAAAAGAACTACCAATAATTCTTTTTTTATTATTTTCTTGTTTTTACTTTACTTCCTCTACTTAAATATTTTCTCATTTTGATTGTCTAATCTACACCAAAACTTTTCGGAAATTAACATACTAGTCCCTTGGGTATGATATCTAGACTCATATTCTTATTATTACTGCGATAAGGTAAGCTTGTCCTTAAGTATTAACTAAATCTCATCAAAACACATCCCAAAATATGGTAAGCAGGGCACGTTTTCACCGATACCTTAGGGAGTGGAAAAACATGCATAAGCAAACCTCAAGATGCATGGCAACCAGACGGTCAAACGATTAGAGAACCAAATATCAAACAACCAGCCTAGCTAACAAACTTTGATTCAGCACTTTAAAGCACTTTTGTCTTCACTTAACGCTTGTCAAGATGCAGAACAAAATAGAGTTTTAAGGTTATAAAATACTGAACAAGAGCATAATCAAATTGAATTATGTAACACCAATTCAAGGATCCAATCATGTTGTTTATTATTATAGTTCTAATAAGGAAGTAAATTCATATCAACCCAAGATTCATTAGATAATCATCTAATATTCATGCATATAAATTGAGATCACAATCGCAGTCCCTAATAAGCATAGATTCAAGCACACAATTGTCTGATTTAGATGATCAGTTGATTATGTAACATAGCACAATCCAAAACTTCAAGCGAAACCATAATCATAAAAATGGGTCAAGAATTGGAAAGAAAAGAGAGGCATAGAAGAATTTGCCTAAGAAAGATTCAAGAACTTAAATTGAACTAAAATCATGGAACCTTGAATTGATAAGAGAACTTAGTCTTCCATGGCAATCGTCACAGAAAATGTAGCACCATATAAAGCAAAAACGAAAATGAGAGAGATGAAACTTGCGATCCAAGAAATCTCCTCCAACTAAGTGTGAAAGGTCGCTAAAGTGTATAACAAACTCCTAACTAACTATTACACACTTTGAATGCTAAGGAAGGTAGTTTGAGCCAGAGGAATTCGCAACCCAAAGGCCCACCAACCAAAGTCCTAAAATTGGGCCATAATATACAAAGAAAGCCCAACAAAGTGGGTGAAGAGGCCACAACTTCACACGAACTTTTAACACTATAAACGGTTGAACTGGGTTGATCCCAAAAGTGAGAAGTTTTAGATTTTTGTCTTAGCTTTCCAAAGCCACTAAGATTGTCCAATTTGAAGGTCCATAGCTTCATATATGGCTTGCACAAGTCAACAACATCATAATGAGAATTAAATCCAAAAACAAGCAAAGATTAGCAATTAAACCCAATTAAGTCCAATAACCTAAGACTCAACAAATATGTCAATATTAACCATAAAATTATGTCAAATATGTTCATTATTAAGTGTCTCAAAAATGTTCAATCACTGTGCTAGAAAGCTTCATAACCAAACAATTTCTGAAAAGGCTGAGGACATTACACGATTTTCAGCCTCAATAGAGGACTTTGAAACAAGATCTTTTTTCTTACATTTCCAAGCATTCAAGGCATCACTTAGCAACATACATCACCCTTTAACAGACCAACAAGTATTAGGACAACCTGCCGATCAGCATCGCAGTATGTTGTCAATAATGGAGAGGAGCTAGTGGGAAAACATAATCCACGAGTATTGAATAATGCAACAAATTGCAACTAAATAAGGATGCCTAGGAGAATACATAAACAGGCTAACTTGATGAACTGCATACATAATATCAGGTTTGTAATCAAATAGATAAAGCTTCCTACTAGCCATTTCAAAATAGAGTATGTTCATCAAGCAAGTCTCCCTCATCTTTTCAATACTTTACATTCACTTCCATAGGATTAGGAGTGTCCACTGAAGTATTACCCTTCAAACTGGCCAATGAAATTATACCTTGAATATACTTTTGCTGGTTTAAAAATATTCTATTAGATAATGAATCTCCAATCCCACAAACTGGGTGAGTTGGCCAACATCTTTCATGTGAAAAGCTTTAGTTAACATCACCTGAAGCATCGAAACCTATTCAGTATCTGCCGATAATAACTATATCATCTATATAAATGAAAATGATCACAGCGCTTATGGCAAGCTTGTGAAAGAAAAATGAATGATCATACTAACTTTGTAAAAATGAAAAGTTAGTAAGTGTACTACAGAACTTCTCAAACCAAGACTGAGGAGCTTGTTTCAACCCATACAATGAATGCTTGAGTTTACAAACATTAAGAGGAGAAGTAGTAGTCATACCAAAGGAAAGTTTCATGTAGATGTCTTCTTTAAAGTTACCATGGAGAAACGCATTCTAACGCATTCTTCACATCCATTTTATTTAAGGACCAGCATTGAGAAGCAGCAATGGCAAGAATAGACCAAATTGTTGTCATTTTGGTAATAGAAGTAAATGTCTCCTCATAATCAACCTCAAATTCTTGTCTACAGTCAAGGGCCACAAGTCTAGCTTTGTAGCAGTGTAAAGAGCCATCAAAACATAATTTGATTGAGAAAATCTACTTAATTCCAATAGGTTTAACATTGGACGAATAAGGAACAATATCTAAGTATGATTTTCCTCAAGAGCTTGAAGCTCTACTTAAATGGTGGTATCCTTCCTACGATCATTTTCCATGGCCTGTTTGTGACAAGAAGGAATGGAAAAAAGAAGACAAAGTAGTAGGAAGAGATACTAGTATAAAGAAACCATGCCAGTTAAGAGGTTTAGGATGTCTGGCAAACTAGTAAAGTTGCTAATCATTTTTTACAGAATAATGTGTCGGTGAAGAATCTTGAAGAGGTCCAGAATCATGAAGATGATACCTCACAAAAACTTAAGCACATCTTTAGAATAAAAGGATGATCAAGTGCAATGAAGTGAGCGTACTTGCTCAACCAATCAAACCACCACCATAATAGAATCTGCTCCCTTGGCCTCGGGTAGTCCTCCGATGAAGTCCACAAAAACATCTTCCCACATACTGTTAGGAATAGGCATTGCATGAAGTAAACCTTTTAGCTTAAGCATTTAATACTTGTTTTGTTGACACATTGAACATTCAGTTATGTATTCGTCTATGTCCCACCTCATGCCATTCCAATGGAAGACCATGGCTTTCCTCTTGTATGTTCTGGTCACCCCAGAATGTTCCCCCAAGGAGAAGCATGAAATTCCTCTAAGAGAAGTAGAATTCTAGCAAACTTATTTGGTAACACCAACCTGCCTTTAAACTATAAACATCCATTTGAAATAGAGTACAATGGGTATGACTTTGGATTCTCCAAAACCTCCTATAAGATTACTTTCAATTGATCATCCCCTAAAACTTCCTCAGGCAATTCTACCGTATTAGTATTAGTTACCATTGAAATAGTATTAAAATCCATAACTCGAGACAGAGCATCTGCCACTCTATTCTCTGAACCTAGATTGAAATGGATCTCAAAATCAAAACCCATCAACTTAGTCACCTATTTCAGTTGGTGTGAGAACGCAATACTCCAATAAAAACTTCAGGCTTTTTGGGTCGGTCCTTATGATAAAATGGTGTCCCAATAAGCATAGATCACAATCTCATCCAGCATGATAAACAAATCACATCGAGATTTTATAAAGAAGAAATTGAATTCTGGAATTATCTGCATGCTATTTGTGCTTTCCAACAAACCTCAACCATAAGCAGAAGCAGATTGGAGAAGAGAAGAAGTTGAAGACTCAAAGCAGACTAGCTGCCATCCCGAACTGGAAGCTCCCAGCCAATCTCACTCAAATGAATTAAAAGTAGTATCATGAGCAATGAGTGATTATTATTAAGGATGCATTGCTGATTTATAAAACTAGGATATTTTTAAGGATGCATTGTCTCTCCTACAAAGATCAAAGAATCCAAATATAAGAGGATATTTACTTTTTGAAGGTTAATACATATACTATTAGGAGTTAAATACGTATACACATAGTTATTATAAATTAAACAAATTTATTACATATAAAATTTTTAATTAAAATAATTCTGAAAAAAAATTAATTAAATACTGAATACATATATTATTTATTCGTTATGTTATGTCATGTCAATGAATTTTATTTTCCTGTTAATATAATTGCAAACGCACCTTTATTCAGAAACGAAAAAAAAAAGTTATTTCTTTAGGGACATTGAAAGGCATACAAACTCGAAACATAGTTCGAACTAAAGTAGAAAAAAAAATGATTTTGGACAAAAAATTGAAATAAGATATTCGTTTGGAAGGAAAATCAAAATGAAAAGTATTTTTTTACCCAAATTTATGTGGATGACCCGAAGTTGTTGTTCGCTGCAATTGAATATGAAACACTTTTTTATATTAAACAGAGTCAATTGAACAAAAACTAACAACGTCGAGCAATTTTAATTAAACAATGTACATATGGAGAAAGTTGATTAATTTTCTAAATCTTACATTGCTATGTACCCTCTTGGTTCCAAAGACCGGGTAAACTTCATCAAACATCTTTTACTTATTGCACTAGTGACATGTGAGAGATATGTATATTCGGTAGTTTTGGGTTCCCAACTATATGAACTCTCAAGCCCGCTAGATCTCTTTTATAAGAGGAGAAGGGGTCAGATTGGGAGATTAAGAGAAAGTGGATTTTCACAGCCAAAAGAAAGAAGAGAAAGAGGGAGAGAAAGAAAGAGTTATATTTTCATATCTGCACATATTAGCACGACGTCAACACACAAACTCTTTATCTTGACCGTTCAGATCTTGATTGGAGGTATGTTGTGTGAGAAATTGTACTCGTACAATAGTACAATTTTGTGATTTCTTCACTTTATCGTTCCTTATTTCTTGCTCTCTATTTGCAAGCTTTGTTGCTTGATTGTGTTGGTTGGTTGTATGCACAAATTTGTGCTCTTGATTGAACATTCTTGTATCCTTGTATGGTAATAGTGGATTGATAACTTTTGTTTGAACGATCAGTGATTTTTACCTCTCACATTGAGGGGGTTTTCCACGTTAAAAGTCTTGGCGTCTCATGTGTGATTATTCTCGTTATTGTTGTCATTTTTATTTGTGACTACTCCTTATAGATTCTTATAAGTTAGGGGAATTTATATCCGCTGCGTTGTTGTATCATTGCATGTGTATTGTTGTTTTTCCCCATCAGAATGGTATCAGAGCTCTTTGGTTTAGAGGGTGTTCTACTTGCCTGAATGATGGAAGGTAATACAAATAAAATGGTGAGTTTAAATGGCACTAACTATCACTTGTGGAAAGGAAAGATGAAAGATTTATTATTTCTGAAGAAAATGCATCATCCTGTCTTTGCTACTCAGAAGCTAGAATTCATGTCTAATGAAGAATGAGACTTTAAGCATCAATAGGTATGTGGTTTTATTCGGCATTTTGTGGATGACAATGTTTATAATCACATTGCGAGTGAAACACATGCCTCGACTTTGTGGGAGAAGATTGAATTTTTGTAGATCTCAAAGTGTGGGAACAACAAATTATTTTTGTTGAATTCTATTGTAAGTTTGAAGTTCAATCAAGGAAGGAACTTCCCTTTCAAATCACTTGAATGAGTTTCAAGGGATTCTTGATCAGATATCAGGAATGGGCATCAAGTTTGAAGATGAAATTTTGGGATTGTTACTTTTGAATTCTTTCTTTGAGTCTTGGGAGGCTTTTAAGGTCTCTATCACAAATTCAGCCCCTAATGTTATTCTTTCTTTGCAAATGGCAAAAGGTAGTGTTCTCAACAAGGAGATAAGAAGGAAGGCACAAGGTTCTTCATCTCGGTCTGAGGTACTTGTCATTGAAAATGGGGAGAAAAAGGCAGAAAAAGGAACAAAAAGGAGGAAGAGAAAAGAGCATAAATAAGTCCAAGTCCATATGCTTAAAAATCTAGTAGTGACCTAGGCACCTAGACAACTTAAGACCCGTAAAGGGGGATTATCTTACTGTGGATAAGAGTTAGTGGTTGAAGTGTTGTGTTTAATCTTTGGAGGCATTAGTGGATGAATCTAGATTTAAAGTTTTTAGTAATCCTAAAAGTCTTAGGCACTTGTTTATAACATAAAAGGAGTAAAAAATGAGATAACAAAATGGTTAGAATTTCTTAAGGATTATAACTTCGATCTTAGTGATCACCCAGGCAAAGCCAATGTAGTGGTTGACGCCTTGAGTAGGAAACCTTCGTATGTGTATGATTGAGTGGTATTAGAGTAGCATAGTGGAAGCATAATGGTTATAGAGGTTTAAAAGGCTCTAGCTTCATATGTAAGATTACTCTAAAGAGCATGAAATTGGATTTGTTGAAGATAACAAGTGATATGATGTGAGAAAGTAGGAAACGTTAGAAGTTAGGCATGCATATGCTAGATCAATACAGTGATAACTCATGACAAGATGATTGATGTTAAGATAAGAACTGATGAGGTAATGAGGTTTCACGATAAGATTTGTGTGCCATATGTAATCGAACTTAGGAAGTTGATTCTACAAAAAGGACTTAGTAGTGGTTTGAGAGTTCGATTAGGAGCTGCAAGGATGTATCAGAACCTTAGAGAGATAACTGCATGGTATGATTTAGAAGAAGAGGTAATTAGACCTATGTATGGTGATTAGTTTCAAGAAGTTAAGATAGAGCACTAGAAACCTTAGGTAGGCTGCAATCTTGAGTACTCTAGGATGAAAATAAGATAGTGTCTGTATAAACTATGTGGTAGGTTTTGCCAAGAGTCCATAAAAGGTTATATTTGATATGAGTAGTAGATGATGGATGACCAAATTGTCTAGTGTATTCCGATGGTCGTGTTTCAAAATTAAGAGCATATTTTATTTGGTGGTCAAACCATAGTCAAATGGTCATGGCTAATTTAGTCAAATGAAGTTCAACTCAAAATTAAGGTCATTTTTAATTTGGTCCTTAAACCATGGTGAGCCAATTGAGTCACTCCAAGTTTGACTCAAAATTAAATGTTTTTTTTTATTTGGTGGTTAAACCATGGTAGACTATGTGTAATTGAGTCAAACTAAGTTTGTTTCAAACTAAAGTTCATTTCGTTAGTAATTTTAATGTTTTTATAAGGGATATATGTTCTACTTTTTTTAAATTATGATATATCTAAAATAAATGGTTATTTAAGGTGATACCAATTTATTAAACAATATCAACACAGAAAAGCCAACTAAACTCTATATGACCATTCATGCAAAGTGATATCAATTTATTAAACAATATCATTATAAAAGGCCCAACTAAGCTCTATATGGCAATTCATGGAAAGTGATGTCAATTTATTAAACAATATCATCATACAAAGCTCAACTAAGCTTTACATAGTCATTCATGCAAAGGGATATCAATTTATTAAATAATATCATCATACATTATCTAGTTATACTCTATATGACCATTTACGAAAGGTGATATCAATTTATTAAATAATATCATCACACAATGCCCAACTAAGCACTATATGGTCATTTATACAAAGTAATATCAATTTATTAAACAACATTAACATACAAATTCTAACTAAGCTCTATATGGTCATTAGTGAATAAAATTGTAGCTTGGTACGCGATCATAATGTATAAAATTCTTGAGAACAAAACCAAAATCGCAATTAATTCCAAAATTAGATAACTAAAAAGGTAAAGTTCATAAGCTTCATCAGATTAATGCACTATACATCTAAATTTTGAATCATCATTACATTACTATAACAACTCGAAATCACCCAAAAATTGTGTCCAACAACATTACAGGGGGAATACCATAATATTATCCCTTTTTATCTGAATGAAGAGAAATAGACCACCAATCAAACAATTATGAGTGCTGCTTTGATTCTCCCAACAAGCTAGTGCTCATTTCCCATCATGGTATGTGTTACAAAAGAAAGCTGCTCAAGATGTAAATAGAATACAATGTTATTGCAATATACTAGGCATTAATTTTCTAGAATCAAGAGTATTTGCTGTTAGAAATAATAATTAGAAAATAAATGGTTGTAAAAGGAGTAATTATGGACAATTACTCTACATTAAGGAGTTATTTTGGATGAAGAGGCATTACTGTTTCTTTTATGGATATTTAGTGCGTTAATTAAAGGACGTTGTAATGTTATGAATTACTCTATTTATAAATTACACTATTATAAATAGGGTATCAACCTATGTAACTGATACACCATAGAAATAAAGTATTTTTCTCCTCTAGTTTATCTAACAAAGTGGTATAAGAGCTTAGGCTCTGGAGAATTGAGAGAAACACTTTGTGAGTTGAGAGATGACAAGTGATAACTTGAGCTTGTTTCAATTCCCTCATCTTACCAATGAGAATTATAACAATTGTTGTTGTCGCATGAAAGCCTTGCTAGGTTCCCAAGATGCTTGGGAGGTTGTGGAGAAAGGTTATACTCTCCCTGAAGATGAGACTATTTTGTCACAACATGAGAAGGAGATTTTAGTAAAGACAAAAAAAAGGATCAACAAGCACTTACCTTCATCTATCAAAGTTTAGATGAAGCTATATTTGAGATGGTGTCGAATGCATCCACCTCTAAAGAAGCTTGGGAGATTTTGAAAACTTCTCTTGAAGGTGTTGACAAGGTGAAGAACGTGCGCCTACAAACTCTATGAGGAGAGTTTGAAGCCTTGCGTATGAAGGAGTCTAAATCAATTTCAGGTTTTGGCAATAGGGTGAACCAAATGAAGCATTACAGAGAGAATATGAAAAATATTCGTGTGGTAGAAAAATTCTTTATTCTTTAACCAGAAAATTTGATTTTATGGTTTGTGCAATTGAAGAGTCAAAGGATTTAGAATCGATGATAGTGGACCAGTTGATGGGTTCATTTCAAGCATATGAAGAAAGGTTCAAGAGAAGATATGAGGAGCCTTTGGATCAAGTCCTAAATATCAAAGCTTCTTTGAAAGAAAATGGAGGAGAAAAATATAAAAGAGGACGTGGACATGGACGTAGCCAAGGAAGAGGAGAACGGGGTAGAAAAGGAGATCATGGCAACTTTTATAATATTGAAAGTAGTGATCAACCCACCAAAGGTCGTGGAAGAGGAAGAGGTAGAGGAAATTTTGGTAGAACGAATGAAAAGAGGTATGATAATTCTAATGTTGAATGTTATAATTGCCATAAATATGATCATTTTTCTTGGGAGTGTAGAACCAATGTTGAAGAAAAGGCAAATCTTGTTGGTGACAAAGAAGAAGGTAAAGAGCCAACACTACTGCTAGCACTTAATGAAGATAGTGATGATAAGAGCCTATGGTATCTTGACAATAGAGTAAGTAATCACATGTGTGGTTACAAGGAGAAATTTGTGAAGCTTGAAGAGAAGGTGAGGGGAAATGTTTCCTTTGGTGATTCTTCCAAGGTGGTAATGGAAGTGTTTTCACCTGAAAATGAAACAACTATAGAAGAAAAATAAAGGGACCACTTTGCCCATGATGTTGAAATTGATACGAAAGAGCATCGTTTGAGTTCTTCTGAAAGAACTATGTCTGACTTAGGTTCCATGCTTGAACTAGAAAGGGTGAAAAGAGAGATGAAAATGATGGAAGTTTCACTACAAGGTGCTGCAAGACAAGCTTGGGCTAAAGTTGATGATATTGCAAAATTGATGAATGAAAATGAACAATTAAAAGCTATGATTGAGGATTTCAAGAGAAAATCCAATGAGGCAGAAATTGAGTCTTTGCGAGAGGAATACCATCAAAGAGTTGCAACTTTTGAGAGAAAGGTTTATGCTCTCACTAAGGAAAGGGATACACTTCACCGAGAGCAAGTAAAAAAGGTGATGCAACTACTCTCTTGAAAGAAAAGGATGAAATAATTAATCAAGTTATGGCAGAAGCTGAAGAGCTTTCCAAAAAGCAGGCTTCTCTAGAATCCACAACAAGTTATGACAGAAGCTGAAGAGCTTTCCAAAAAGCAGGCTTCTCTAGAATCCACAGCGAGGAAACTAAGGGCACAGATTAGAGATCTTGAGGAGGAGAAGAAAGGTTTGACTACTAAACTTCAGGTAGAAGAGACATGCTTCACAGAGACATTGAGGATTTTCAAAAACGTTACCAGGCAAGTGAAAGACGGTATGAGGAACTGATTACTCAAGTTCTAGAATCCACAAGGCCACTTTTAAGGCAAATTGAAGCCATGCAGAAAACAAATGCCAGAAGAGCTGAAGCTTGGACTGCTGTTGAAAGAACCCTCAATTCTCGACTTCAGGAAGCAAAGGCTAAAGTTGCAACTGTGGAGGAAAGAGAGTGACCCGTGAATGAACGCTTATCTTATACCTTGTCTAGTGTTAATGTCCTTGAGGCTCAGATTTCATGTCTTAGAGTATAACAGACTCAATTAAGTAGGACCCTTGAAAAGGAGAGTACAAAAATTCATATTGATAATAAATCTGCACAAATTCTTACTAAAAATCTGGTGTTTCATGAACAAAGCAAACACATAGATACAAGGTATCATTTCATTAGAGAATGCATTGTCAAGAAAGAGGTAGAGCTAGTTCATGTGAAGACTCAAGATCAAGTTGAAGATATTTTTACTAAGCCCCTCAAGTTTGAAGATTTTAGAAGATTGAGAGCAAGATTTGGTGTACAAAATTTTCTTATTACGAAGGGAAGTTAGAAATAATAATTAGAAAATAAATGGTTTTAAAAGGAGTAATTATGGGTAATTACTTTATATTAATGAATTATTTTGGGTTAAGAGGCATTATTGTTTTTTTATGGATATTTAGTGCGTTATTTAAAGGACGTTGTAATGTTATGAATTACTCTATTTATAAATTACTCTATTATAAATAGGGTATCAACCTATGTAATTGATACACCATAGAAATAAAGTATTTTTCTCCTCTAGTGTATCTAACATTTGCAACTGGTAATTTCTACATTCAAAGGACTAATTTCATTTAAGAAAAAACAACAATTTTGGAGCCTACAATTAAGGAGTGAGTGAAGTTTCATACCGATGAAATAATCACAGAACTTTATCATTCTGGCAAAGCTATCCTCCTCTCCGGTGCAGGAAGTTGTCTAATGGATTCCGATTCAAAAATACCCTTGATAGTGCTTCTAAACATCTTAAACCCCATGTTATGGCATATACTGGAAAGACCCTGGACCCTTTAATTCTTTCTTCATCTCTATTGAGAAATCTGTTGCACGAAACCGACACTTGTTGTTAGTGACATGATCTCTCGGGAACAAAAAATAGTCATATTGCTGATGGAATGTAGGGTGTTTGTGTAAGTAGGGTATTAGGCTCTGTAACATGTATTGTAACACTAGTTGTTGGTTGATCCCTACCTCCAATGAAATGTACTTAACAATGCTCTCCTCATTTAGGGTAGGTGAAAGCTCCAGCAAACACAACTTTTCTGCAATCATCTAGCTTAAGCTCTTTCAAGGATGGTGGAAGCTCCACAACAGACTCGAGTTCCGTGCAATTATTTAAACAAAGATTCAACAGAGATGGTGGAAGCTCCGGAAGAGACTTGAGTTCCATGCAATGTATTAAACAAAGCTTGCTTAGAGATAGTGGAAGCTTTGGCAGATGCTTGAGTTGATAACAATGGCTTAATTTAAGATCTTTCAGGGGTGGTGGAAGCTCTGGAAGTGACTCAAGTTCCAAGCAATCAATTAAATAAAGCTTGCTTAGAGATAGTGGAAGCTCTGGAAGAGACTCGAGTATGCTCCAATTAATTAAATCAAGCATGCTTAGAGATGGTGGAAGCTCTGGAAGACACTTCAGTTCCTCGTGTCTATATGAACAATGCTTTCTTAGATGAGGTGCAAGCTTTTTCATAGATAAGAAGCTTCTGCAACTATTTAGCTTAACCTCTTTCAAGGATGGTGGAAGCTCTGGAAGAAACTCGAGGCCCCAGCAATTATCTAAGCAAAGCGTGCTTAGAGACGGTGGAAGCTTTGGAATAGACTCGAGTCCACTGCAATTATTTAAACAAAGCTTGTTTAGATAAGGTGGAAGCTTCGGGACAGACACGAGATTTCTGCAATCATCTAGCCAAAGCTCTTTCAATGATGGTCTAAGCTCCGGAAGAGACTTGAGTTCCCAGCAATTATTTAAACAAAGCTTGCTTATACATGGTGGAAGCTTTGGGAGAGACACGAGTATTGTGCAATCATCTAGTTGAAGCTCTTTCAAGGATGGTGGGAGCTCTAGAAGAGACTCGAGCTCCTTGCAACTAATTAAACAAAGCATGCTTAGAGATGACAAAGCATGCTTAGAGATGGTGGAAGCTCTTGAAGAGACTTGAGTTCCCTGAAATTATTTAAACAAAGCTTCCTTAGATATGGTGGAAGCTTCGGGAGAGAGACGAGTTTTCTACAATTATCTAGCTGAAGTTCTTCCAATGATGGTTGAAGCTCCGGAAGAGACTGAGTTCCATGCATTTATTTAAACAAAGCTTTCTTAGAGATGGTGGAAGCTTTGGGACAGATAATAGTATTATGCAATCATCTAGCTGAAGCTCTTTCAGGGATGGTGGAAGCTCCGGAAGAGATTTGAGCTCCCTACAACTAAATAAACAAAGCATGCTTAGAGATGGTGGAAGCTCTGGAAGAGACTCGAGCTTCTCGCAATTATTTAAACAAAGCTTGCTTAGATATGGTTGAAGCTTCAGGAGAGACACGAGTTTTCTGCAATCATCTAGCTGAAGCTTTTTAAATGATGGTCGAAGCTCTGGAAAAGACTTGAGTTCCCTACATTTATTTAAACAAAGCTTGCTTAGAGATGGTGGAAGCTTCGGCAGAGACACGAGCTTCTCACATTCACTAAAATCAAGCTTCATTGGGGATGGTGGAAGTTGTAGCACAGACATGAGTTCCCCGAGAGGTATTAAACAAAGCTTGGTTAGAGACAGTGGAAGCTTGGGCAGATGCTTCAGTTTCCAGCAATCATTTAACTTCAGTTTTTTCAAGGGTGGTGGAAGCTCTGGAAGAGAGTCGAGTTCCTTGGAATAATTTAAACAAAGGTTCCGTAAAGATGATGGAAGCTCTGGAAGAGACTTGACTTCCGTATGCATTAAACAAAGCTTGCTTAGGGATAGTGGAAGCTTTGGCAGATGCTTGAGTTTCCAGCAATCATTTAAAATAAGCTTTTTCAAGGATGGTGGAAGCTTCGAAAGAGACTCGAGTTCCCTGCAATTATTTAAACAAAGATACAGTAGAGAAGGTGGAAGTTCCGGAAGAGACTTGAGTTCCCTACAATGTATTAAATGAAGCACGCTTAGAGATAGTGGAAGCTTTGATAGATGCTTGAGTTTCCAGCACTCTTCTAGGGCAAGCATTTCCAAGGATGGTGGAAGCTCTCGAAGAGACTCGAGTTCCTTGCAATTATTTAAACAAAGATTCAATAGAGAAGGTGGAAGTTCTGGAAGAGATTTGAGTTCCCCACAATGTATTAAAGAAAGCTCGCTTAGAGATAGTGGAAGCTTTGACAGATGCTTGAGTTTCCAGCAATCTTCTAGGTCAAGCATTTCCAAGGATGGTGGAAGCTCTGGAAGAGACTCGAGTTCCCTGCAATTATTTAACCAAAGATTCCTTAGAGAAGGTAGAAGTTCAGGAAGAGACTTGAGTTCCTTGCAATGTATTAAACGAAGCTTGCTTAGAGATAGTGGAAGCTTTGGCAGATGCTTGAGTTTCCAGCAATCATTTAAATCAAGCTTTTCCAAGGATGGTGGAAGCTTCAAAAGAGACTCGAGTTCCCTGCAATTATTTAAACAAAGATTCCTTAGAGAAGGTGGAAGTTCTGGAAGAGACTTGAGTTGCCTGCAATGTATTAAACGAAGCTCGCTTAGAGATAGTGGAAGCTTTGGCAGATGCTTGAGTTTCCAGCAATCATTTAAATCAAGCTTTTCCAAGGATGGTGGAAGCTCTGAAAGAGACTCAAGTTCCCTGCAATTATTTATACAAAGATTCCTTAAAGAAGGTGGAAGCTCCGGAAGAGACTTGAGTTCCCTGAAATGTATTAAATGAAGCTCGCTTAGAGATAGTGGAAGGTTTGTCAGATGCTTCAGTTTCCAACAATCATTAAAATGAAGCTCTTCCAAGAATGGTGGAAGCTCCGGAAGAGATTCAAGTTCCCGGCAATTATTTAAACAAAGATTCCATACAGAAGGTGGAAGTTCCGGAAGAGACTTGAGTTCCCTGCAATGTATTAAACAAAGCTTGCTTAGAAATGGTGGAAGCTTTGGCAGATGCTTGAGTTTTGAGCCATCATTTAAATCAAGCTCTTCCAAGGATGGCGGTAGCTCTGGAAGAGATTTGAGTTCCCTGCAATGTATTAAACAAAGCTTGCTTAGAGATGGTGGAAGCTTTGGCAGATGCTTGAGTTTCGAACCATCCTTTAAATCAAGCACTTCCAAGGATGGTGGAAGCTCTGGAAGAGACTTGAGTTCCCTGCAATGTAATAAACAAAGCTTTCTTAGAGATACTGGAAGCTTTGCCAGATGCTTGAGTTTCCAACATTCCTCTAAATCAAGTTGTTCCAAGGATGGTGGAAGCTCCGGAATAGACTCGAGTTCTGTGCAATTATTTATATGAAGCGTGCTTAGAGATGGTGGAAGCTTCCGCAGAGTCACGAGTGTCCTACAATGTCTGGAATCAAGCTTGGTTAGGGATGATGGAAACTGCAGCAGAGACAAGAGTTTCCCGCAATCATATAAATGAAGATTGCTTAAGGATTCTGGAAGCTTTGGCATATACAAGAGTTTCGTACAATTAGTTAAACAGAGATTGCTTAGGGTTGATGGAAGGTCCAGAAGAAATATGAGGCTCCAGCAATCTATTAAATAAAGCTTGGTCAGGAATGGTGGAAGCTCCGCCAGATACTTGAGTTTCCTGCAATTTGTTAATTTCAGTTTTCTCAACATTGAAAGGTTTTTGATGTTTGTAGGCAAGCTCACAATATTGGTTCCACTTAGGTCTAACTCTTCTAAAGATAGTAAGAGACCAATTGATGACGACAATTTGGATATAGTAGTGCAAGAAAAGTTTAACAGTGTCATTCCCTCTGATGTAACTGAGATTTCCTCGAGAGATGAACAACCTTCGAGTATCAGTGCACGCAGCGATTTGGAATGAACCCGAAGTTGATGCAAGCTTTTACAACCAGACAGATTAAGACTTTTAAGTTTTTCTGCCCTAGATAACTCTAGCATCTTAAAATGTCGAGAGTAGGAAAGGTCAATTGTCTCTAAATTCACAAGATTCTGTAACAAGAAAATGCATCACATTGTTTAGAAATTGATAAATTCATAATCATGAGCTTCACTTGAGGCATCATAAGATCAAGTACCACTTAGTACTCTCTCTTGTACCTTTTATAAATTGAAAGAATAATGTAGAATGTATAGCCAGTAGCCACATTTATACTTGATTCCCGTCCCAAAGCTTTTTAAGGCTGCTACTCCTCATGCGAAGCTCTACAAGTTGTGTAGGAAGCGACAAAGACTCAAGACAACATCCATCCCAGCCAAGGTACTTCAATTCACCAGGCAATGACTCAAGACCATTAGGAAAACAGACATTGGAACTGTTGTGACTGCACCGTTGACTGATTCGAAAAAATCTCAGGTTACTCATCTTTTCAGAGGAATCAGAGATCCAAGATAGATCCGCAGTTAATTCATCCAAATCTAATATTATGCCATCAACATCAGTTCCCTAACAAACAATAATTAGAATAATAATTAGCAAAGGTTATCATACTAGCTACATTCTAAAAAGATACATGTATTATCAAATTGAAGAAATTACATCTTCCATTTACCTTGTTATGTTTCAATGCATCATGCACTTGCTCAGGTTTCCACAATCGACTTCCTCTTCTAGTGTCATCAGATTGTCTATGAACAATTCGTCGACCCATTTCTTGTAGCAAGTCATGCATTTCTATCCGATTGTCATCTGAAATTGTTATAAGAGCTTTATCTTCAAGGACTTGTATCCCTGATTTTGGAAAGAAACCAAAAGCTTCCAGTAGGCTTGTTACCCAATCTTTTTCTTTTCCTTTGAAGAAGCATGCAATGTCTAAAAATATGTCCTTTTCAAAACATTCTAAGTCATCATAACTTAATTTCAGTACCTTATGAATATCCTTATTTGGAATCTCTTCAAGTTTTTTCAATTCACTTTCCTATGCCTCTATTTTTCTTGTACGAAGACTTGAACCCAGAACTTTCAAAGCCAAAGGAATATTTTTGCAATAGGAAACTACTTCTTTTGAAAGAACTTCATATTCATCTTTTGGTTGTTTTTTTCCAAAAGCAGCCAAAGAGAAAAGCTGAAGAGAGTTGTGAGAGCTCAATCCCTTAACCTCATATATTTCATCAAATGGGCTAAGTAGTTGCTTATTTCTAGTGGTAACAATGATTCTACTCCCTGTCTGTGAGCCCAAGAAAGCATGTTCTTCAATTAATTTTTCTAATTGCTCTGACGTAGTGACATCATCCAACACAATGAAAACTTTTTTACGTCGAAGTCTTTCCATGTCAAAATGATTTACACTATATTTTTTTTTCTTTAACAACGTAGAAAAAAGATCGTCACATAAATCTTTAAGCTTGTCTGATCTTTCCCATACTTTTTCGAGGAAGCAACAACCTTCAAACTCATATGACAGGTTGTCATATAAAACTCTAGCAAGGGTGGTTTTTCCTATGCCACCCATGCCCCATATTCCAACAATTTTAACTTCACTTGTCCCAATTTTTAATAATGATAAAATTTGGTCATAATTTTCCTCAATTCCAACCAGTCCTTTATGTATAAGGTGGATAGGATATCTAGAAGGCAATTTTTTCAAAACATCTTCAATAATGTCTTTAAGGAATTCAACTTCGCTCCTAGCATATGAAAAGGGAAAAAAAGAAATATATTATGTTTTATAAGTCAAACAAATTCTAAAGAAAAAAAAATACAAATGGTTATATATAATCTATAATCAATATAGTAGTGTACTAGAGAAAGAAACAAAATCATGTAATAGGGGAATGAAAATAACATGACTTAGAGAAGATAATCAATGCCTTTGTTTTCGCTATGCAACAAACTACTTAAGCAAACTACCATGAAAGGTGTTATACTATAAAAGTATGCTCAATTTAGAATCAAATATGGCTAACTCAATTTAAAACAATAACTTGTCTCTCTCCTATTTTTCATTCAAAAATTTACTAACACTAAGTTCATTTTATTTACCTTCCTCGGGAGTCCCACCCAACTAAATTGGCTGCTTCCTTGAGATCATCTCTCCATTTGTTGCACCTGTGATGTCCCTCATGTTTTGTAAAGGCTTTCTCATAGCTCCCAGTTTGATTCCTCACATCGGTTGGATCTATGTTATAGAAAATTGGTATCACAATCTGCTTTTGCGATTTCTTACATTCCAGAATCTTGCTGAGTTCATCCAAGCACCACTTTGAGGAAGCATAGTCCTTTGAGAAGACGACAATAGATACATGAGAATCTTCGATGGCTTTGATGAGTGCTGGTGAGATTTCATCTCCCTTTTCAAGCTGATCATCCATAAAGGTTGTGACTTTCTCTTCATTCAAAGCTTTATATAGATGGCTCATGATGTTTAAGCGGGTGTCTTCACCTCGAAAGCTGAGAAAAACGTCATACTTTTTATTGCTGATCCTTTGCTGCTCATCCATTATGATTTCCTAGTGCTGCACAGTCAATGTTTCAACGCATTATTGATACTTGACCTAACCATTACACATTGAAATTTATAAATCGGTCTAATATGAGGTCAAACATTTCAAAATTCTTACTCTTTCTCACATACAGAAGAATAAATAAACGTATACCAAATTGCAAGTGTAAATTTGAGGTGTTTTGTTATCCTTAGAAGTTTCTTTGACCTTGATTAGTGGCTGGCTTTTGACTTGGAAAAGATGATTGTCAATCCAAACCATGAACTTTGTAAACAAGTAAATAATAAAAACCAACTAACTTGATTTAATGATGAATCTTAATATCAGATTAAGTGAATAGCAATGCAAATTACAAACTTGAGCATAAAATTTAGACTCAGAATTTATTAATTAAACAACTGATTTACTGATATCAGTGATTGAAAATTATTCATTATATTAAAATACTCTAATCAAGTCTCCACTTTAAATACAAATAGTATCGATTAAAAGAGAATTTAACATGATGTTGAAAGTTGAATCTTTTAACTTTCGGCTTCTTTATAAGTCAGGTGTTACTTGATTTTCAGTTGCGTAACCCTTGTTATGCCCCTGAAAGCAAAGACTGCTGAAATAGAGAACAAACCTGGAATTTGATCCAATTTGTAATAAAGCTTATATAGTTATATATATTGGCCTGGAAATAAAACCTGAAATCTCTGTTATAATCAATGTGATTACTTTCTATCAAACCAAACAATATTGAAATCCAACATTCATGGGTCAAATTCTATTATTAATAATAGGTGCTTCCAGAACATTACGTTAAAAGACTTAAACAACCTAGACTCTGAGAATAGCATTGACATCAAATGGAAATGAACTTATATCAGCAAACTACATCTTAACAACAGAATAAAACAAGGCGTCTGCATAGTTTGTACTTTCTAACCACTTAAAACATGCGTAATAATTCACTAGATTTAAATAATAAACCAACACATGAGCTACAAATCTAATCAGATAAGCCAATGTAGATCAACCTTAAATTCAAAGAGATTTGATATGACCAATCTGAACCATAATTTGAAGAATTGAAGAAGCTGATCATCATGCCCTTAGAACTAATGTCAGCTTAACAAAGATAATGTCAACATCTAAAGCGAGCTGAGCCAATAATACAAAGAATATAGATGAATGGCTTTAAACACTTTAATGTAAAGATCATACTGTCTCATCAAATATTTTTAAAAAAATAAATTATTTTTCATTTTATACAACCACATAACCACTCATGTTTTGAAGTCGATAATCTATTTTCTCAGGTAGCATTTACATTCGTAACCCATTTTCTTTCGGTTAAAACATGGAGAAAAAGACCTTACCACAGACTCAATCCAACTTCTTCCAACTAGACAACGATTATAAAGTGCACATAAATATAATATATCAAAATCTTTAAACTCTTTCTCAAGTCTGAAGGAAGAAGCTGAGAGGAGATGTAAATATATACAGGTGTGAGTCGATGGTGTTTATGTCATGTATGTTTCTGAGAAGTTTCTGGGAAGTTTCTTACCTTGACTTTTTTTACTATGGAAAGTGTTGAGTACCGTACTTTCTTTCCCCTTTTTTGTCTGAACTACATATCCATCCCACGAGGTAAATGATAAAATGATGACATCAAATTAATATATATACCTGTCTCCTACTGCAATATAGTAATTGTACCAAGTACCTTCTTCAATTTCATTTGCATTATTCAAATTTTTGAGCTTCAATAATTGAGCTTTAGGCCCACCTTCAATAATTGAGCATTAAGCCCACGAAGTAATTGTCAACGACTTCAAATAAATCTACATGGCTCCTATTGCAATACAGTAATTGTACTAAGTACCTCCTTCAATTTCATATACATGATTGAAATTTGTAATACTCTTAACCTTCAATCTTAACCTTCAATAATTAAGCATTGGGCCCATGAAGTAATTGTCAACTTCGATGACATCAAATATATCTACATGGCTCGAACTGCAATACAGTAATTGTACTAAGTACCTTCAACTTTATATACTTTATTTGATGTTTGCGTTACTTTTATGTTTAACCTTTGATTTCGTGCACAGTTTTTTACTGTTTGTTTTAACTTGAACGAGTTTAAGTTGAATTACTATAATTCAACAAGACTGCAATTGGTACTAAGGCTACTTTTAGAGTTACTTATTTGATCAACAAAATTCCATTACATAGAATATGATTTTTACTTATTGGACTAATATTTATTATTTTTTTTTCTAAAACTATATATGCATTTCACAATTGTCTTCCTTGAACGAAAAAATAAACTCATTATTAAAATTTGTGATAATTTTAATCTTCATTTTGCTTGCTTTCTCTTTTACGGAAGTTACATATATATTTACTTGGTATATGAGAAATTGCATATTCTTCAATTTCATATACTTTATTGAAATTTGTGATATTTTTGACCTTCAATAATTAACTTTTGACTACAAAGTTTATTCTTACAAAATTCCACATGCATGCTAATGATCTTTAGTACTATGTTTTCTGGCAAAAGGTCATGATGAGCTCAAAGATACTCTTACCAAAGTTGAGTCATTAAGTCAAAGCCAAAAATACTTTGATCAAAAGCAAGTTGTAATTTAGTAAAAGATGGAAACTGAGCCAAAAGATCCCAGCTGAGGCTTAGTTGGAGTAAAAGGCTAAAGACAAACCAAATTATATATTAAATTATTTTTAGTTGATTGGTAGTATAATATATTTTTACAATAACGATATACGAAAATTTTAATTCTATTAATATTTTTATGCCTTGTTCAAGAGGCTTAGAATTCTTTATTTTAATTTATACTATATGATTCATGGAAATTGAGTTAGTCAATATTTCAAATATGATTATTTTAATTGTAGGATTTTTATGTTAAATATTTATTCACTTTTATAATAATAATAATATATAATTGTATATAATTGTTAGCCTCTAATTATTTTAAATTTTAATATAATTGATTTTGAAAAAAATAATGTCAAAAGAATTGATTTATAAATTAATTTTGCTTTCATGATAATATATAATTTTTTAAAATATAAATGTAATATATATTATAAATATTAAATGCAAAATGAATTATGTTCAAGAAGGTATAATTTTTTATTCATTTGTGCAGCTCCATTCTTCTTCCTAAAATGGGATTTAATGGAAAATTAAATATGCTTTTAATGATATTGAAGTTGATTGTCATTATCTCAATATTTTGAGGTGAGAGGTGACGTTTGTACAAATTGGATACAATATAAGAAATTGTCTTCTATACAAATTTGCCTCATCTAATCTATCTCAGTCTCCATTACCATGATTTAAAGATCATTCAAGTGAGAGGTGACGCTTAGGAACTCATCTTCCTTACATGGAATTATGAGACCACCAGTTGGATGATCATATCCAAATTCTTCTTCAGCTTGACATAGTAATTCTTGAAATGAAGGTTGGCTCAAGTATGATACTGGAATCGTGAACTGCCTCATCTTATCACCAACATAGACTGCAAGATAGCCTTTTGGTATTTCAACCCTCTTGGAGGCTGCTTGGGTTGTAGAAAATGATGCCCGCCTAATAATACCTACTATGTGGAAAGCCATTGTATTCTATTGCTCCACACAACAAATAGTACAAAGGACTTGTATATGAATAAATAGTTGAATTCTGATACTTCAGGAATGCAGTCAGTTGTGTTGCTTGAGAAGCCAAGAAATAATGTATATATAGTTGCTAAGGGCCTATGCAATCCAATTTTATAATGAATTACTTTTTGACGGGGCCATGATGGATCTACCGAGGGACAAAGGTTCACATGGTATTGTCTCCGAGGTCACTTTCAAGGATTAGGAAGTTCATTGGGAGTACATACCCCACCTTCTCAGATAATGGTCAACAAATTACGCATCCGAGTCGTAATGTTTGTTCATCCATATATATATATATATATATATATATATATATATATATATATATTCTACCATGTACCTACAAATGTCAAAGTAACAGTTAGCAACCAATAAGCCTTAGCTCTCATCTAAACGTAAATATAATAACAAAAACAACATGCATACATCAAATCATCATTATCTCAACATTTCATACAACACTAAAAAAAACATATGAAAATGGCTTCTTCGTCCTAAATAGATTCTTACTTTGGAAATTCTAGCCGTACAAAAATATATATAACAACAATCTAATCTCATGCAAGCATCCTAACTTATTGAAGAACTTGGGATATGAGAACTTTAATGAAAGAGGTAAAACTTGATCAACAACTTGGTCTCCAATCCTTGGGCGTATAGATTTGACTTTTAATATATATCTAGCCATGTTAAGAATAGTTCTACTTTTTCTCTCCACTTTTCTATTTCGTTGTGGGGTTCTAGGCACTGTTAGAGGGCGACAAATCTCATCCTTTTCACAAATTTCACTAAACTATTTTTATGTAAATTTGTCATCTCTAGCGAATCTTAAAGCCTTAATTACATAGCTACTCTCCTTTTCTACAATCGCTTTAAAATTTTTAAAAATTACAAATTCCTTAAATTTTTCTTCAAGAAATACTCCAAGTTATCCTACTAAAATCATCAATAAAGAGCAAAAAATATTTATTTTACCAAATGAAGGAGAATCAATTGGACCACACACATCAGTGTACACAACTTGGAGAGGATCATTTGCTCTCGATTTAGCTTCTTTAGAAATATTTCTTCTTGCATGCTTGCCAAGGAGACATGCTTCACGCAATTGATTGGGATGGTTGATGTGAGTCATCCCCTTCACCATCTTCTCATCTCTTAAGGTCTTAAGTGCTTTAAAGTTCAAGTGTCCAAACCTCATATGTCAACATCACGCTTCATCTTCTATGCTAGCCTTTTAAGCTTTTTGCTTCATTGGTTTTAATACTAAAAGTGAGCATTCTATTTCTAGACATAAACACCTTAGCAACCAAATTATAATTTTGATATTTAAGCCACAAATAATTTTCTTTGATGAGAATTTAATACCATTTCTCAACAAGTTGTCCCAAACTCAAAATATTACTTCTTAGTTTAGAAACATAATAGACATCCTTGATGAATTTGCGAGAACCATCTTTTAAGGAAATTAAAATAGTATATTTCCCCTGGATTTGGACCTTGGAAGAATTACCAAAGGAAACATTTCCCTTCACCTTCTCTTCAAACTCCACAAATTTCTCCTTGTAACTACACATGTGATTACTTACTCAATTATCAAGATACCATAAGCTCTTATCATCATTCTCTTCATTAAGTGCTACCAATAGTGTTGGTTTTTCATCTTCTTCCTTATCACCAACAAGATTGGCCTTTTCTTCAATATTGGTTCTACACTCCCAAGAATAATGATCATCTTTATGCCAATTATAACATTCAACATTCGATTTATCATACCTTCTTTCATTTGTTGTACCAAAATTGCCTTTACCTCTTCCGTTTTCACAACCTTTGGCAGGTTGATGACTCCTTTCATTATTATCAAAATTGTCATGATCTCCTCTTCTACCTCACCCTCCACTTCCTTGGTGATGTCCACGTTCATGTCTTCTTCCACAACGACTTTCTCTTTGACCATTTTCTTGTCCATTTTCTTTTGAGGAAGCTTTGGCATTTAGGACTTGCTTTAAAGGCTCCTCATATCTTCTCGTGAACTTTTCTTTATATGCTTGAAGTGAACTCATCAATTTTTCCATTATCATCAATTCTAAATCCTTAGACTTTTTAATTGCACAAACCACAATTAAAATTTATGGTTAAAGAACAAAAAATCTTTTCTACCACATGAATATCTTTCATCTTCTCTTCATAATACTTCATTTGATTCATAACCATCATCATCCTGTTGCCAAAATCTGAAATTGATTTAGGCTCCTTCATATGCAAGGATTCAAACTCTCCTCAAAGAGTTTGTACAATTCAAACCATCTCAAACATGGTTTCATCTAAACTTTGATAGATAAAGGTAAGTGCTTGTTGATCCTTCTTTTTCGTCTTCACTAAAGTCTCCTTCTCATTTTGTGAGAAAATAGTCTCATCATCAGGGAGAGTATAACCTTTCTATACAACCTCCCAAGCATCTTATGAACCTAGCAAGGCTTTCATGCAATGACACCAACTATTATAATTTCCATTTGTAAGATGAGGGAATTGAAACAAGTTCAAGCCACTACTTGTCATCTTTCAACTCACTAATTGTTTCTCTCAATTCCCAAAATCCTAAGCTCTAGTACCACTTCGTTAGAAAAAAATAGAGGAATTCTTAGAAAATAGAAGAGATTATTAATTTTAGGCACACTAGTTACATAGGTTGGTACTCTATTTATAATAGAGTAATCCATAACCATTAAATGCTTTTCAATTAACTCACTAAATGAACATATTGAAAATAACTCTTTAAATATTTAGTGGTTACATAAAAATAATACTCCTTAATTCGTAGTAACTCACAACTCTTCATCTTACAACCCTTCATTTTTTTAATTATTATTTCTAACAAAAAGAACATTAGCTACTTCAATTGCTGAATTCATTTTCATTTAAAAAAAATAAAATGAGATACTTTGAAATAGTATTCCGATTCTGTTCTAATGTATTGTACAAAATGTCTTCACTAGTTTGTCATTTTCCTACATTATAGCCATTCAAGCGAGAAGTTGCTTGTTGGAAGGTATCTTCACTACAAGGATTAAGTCTGTCCCAAAATAAGTTTATCATTCTTTTTGGTCCTAGGAAAAAAAACTTTTCCTCTACTTGTTAGAAATCATGTGTTTTTTTTTTCTTTTGCTTTCATATTTATTATAATAAACAACTCTTGTTTTTCTTACAGAAAGCAACCTTGTTCATACAAGGAGAAGTAAACATTTTAGCAAATAAATTGTTACAGTAATTACATTGTTATAATTTTTTCTTTTATCCTATGTTTTAGTTTTCATTTTTCATCAACTTTATTTTTTATTTTGTTGGTTTTTGCTATTTATAGGTTGTTGATGTATAGGTAGTGGAAAGGTTTGTTAATATCTCTCTATGGAGATATTGGTGTAACTACCTGATATTATATACTTGGCTAGGGCTGGAATAAACATAAGGGAAAATACATAATTATTCGTCTCTCTATTTGTTTTCTTTCCATTAGTAACTGATACCATACATCACTGGTCTCCCTACTTCTGTCGTGGGTGTTCCCGGAGCTATCTCCCTTACTTTAAATCCCCTCACAATTGGTATCATCCTATGACTAGGGCCATGGCAAACCTGACGCGTAGTCAGCTAACCATTCAACAAGTGAAACAATTGTTGATGAGGAAGATCATAATGTCAAATGCGAAAATGAAAGCCTAAGTGGACCAGCTCACCACATTTTTCCGAGCTATGAACTATGTTTAGTAATCACTCAAGCCACACTAATTTGGATGAATCATTAGCTTGTCAATGTAATTATATTTATTTATAATTAGTATTTTCTTAATTAGGATTAACTATCACGTAAATGTATATATGCCAGTTTAGCTAATTTAGTGTATTGATAGTTAAGCTAATTTATTTGGTTGAAAATTAGCTTGATATCTTTGTAATTAAATGATATTTATATGAGAACTCTCCAATAAGAGAACACACAGTTCTGAGCCTAATTTTCTCCATGTTTAACATGGTATCAATCTAGGTTACGATCTAGAACCTTGTATGTTTTTTTTTCTCGTTTTCTTCTAGACTCATCCAAGTTTCACGATCTTGTTTTACTTCCCAAACTTGATTACACTCTCCGTTTCTTCAATTTTTTTCCTAGCACAATTTCTACTGAAAAGTACAATGTCTCATTTGTTGAAGGGAAAGATTTGTGGGGTCATGTTGATGGCAACACTCCTACCTCTAGCAAAAACCAAGACAACGTTGCCCATGCCAAATAGGAAGTCAAAGATGCATAAGTCATGGCTTGGATTCTAAGTTTTGTTGATACTACCATTGTCTTGAATCTTTGACCTTACTAGAGTGTAACAACAATGTGAGCTTACTTGAAGAGAGTCTATATTCAAAATAATACAGCTTAATGATTCCAGCTTAAGCATGACATTACTACCTTTAACCATGATAGTCTCTCCATCTCTGATTTTTTTACTCTCAATTCATGAATCTTTGGGTTGGATATAATAATATAATTTATCCAAGTTTGACTTTGAAGATCTAAGTTTAGTACAAATTGTTCATGAAACTACTAAACGAGACCAATTTCTTATGAAGTTGAGATTTGATTTTGAAAGTATTTAGTCCAATCTCATTCATAGAGATCTTGTATCATCAAAGACTTATTACGTGAAGAACATCATCTTCTTACATAGACCCTCATTGAAGAGTAGAAATTATCCACTGTTCCTGTGGCATATGTAGCACACAAAAAGTCAAGACGCCATAACTTAAGTGTTGTTTAATGTTTCTGTTGCAAGAAATTGGGACACTATGCTTTAAGCTATTCAAAAAAAATTTGCAACTACTGCAAAAATAATGGACATATTATGAAGGAATGCCCAACAAGGCCACCAAGGTAAACTGTAACAACTTTTATAACCTCAGTTGATTCTTCTATTCCCAGCAGTTTTCCCAATCTAGCACTTATTCAACAAAATACTCCTACTAATGTTCCAACTTTGACCCCTAAAATGGTTCAATAAATGGCCATTTTAACATTCTCTACTTTAGGATTCTCAAGTAAATCCTTTTCACCTTGGTACTTCAATTCTAGGGCTTCCAACATCATGACCAGCAATACTCAATTACTTACTAATATAAAAAATATTCTGGAAATTTGAAGATCCATACTATTGATGAGAATCAATTTCCTATCACTACAACTGGTGATATTTCTTCATCTCTAACAAATGTTTTTGTCTCTCCTAGTCTTATGAGTAATCCTGTTTTTGTTGGTCAATTATTCGATAATGATTATTGAGTCTAATTCTCACAGTCTGGTTGTCTTGTGAAGGATCAACACTCGGGGAAGATAATCACTAAAGGGCCTAAAGTTAGACGTCTCTTTCCTATGCATTTTTTGTTGTCTCCAAATCTTTCTTTACCTTTAGTTTCTTGTAATTCTGCTATTGTTGATTGCCAAGTGATGTTTGCAGGGTGGCACCAGTTATATCATATGCCACTTTGGGTTGGCTCTTTTATCTCTTGTTTTTTTTCACTCTTGCTTTTCTCACTTTGTTTCTCTCTTATTTTTTCAATTTCTCTCAATATAACTTCTCTATCATTTTTTCTCTTTTCTCTCATTTTTTTCTGATATTCTTGAGAAGCTATTGGAGACAAAGGCTTAAGAACCACCTTTCATCTCATATGTACAAATGTGAACCTATTTATGACTATCATGAATCACCTTCCTATCATATTGTCACGACCTAAACCACGACGGGTGAAAATCTTTATTATAAAAAAACTGGTTTATGAAGGTTGGAAGTTGAATCCACTCTCGGGGCAGAACTAACTACGCAGTGTCAGAACCAGCTCGACCAATCTAGGAGGATCAACCAAGACTGATTCGGCTTTGATAGGAGTTGCCACCGACATTTTAAAGGTAACGCCGAAAACCAAGAATGGATAGGACAAGCCAATAAACCAGGGGCTGAGTAAGGAGTTGATTATGCACAGGGATAACGTGGTATCCCCACATGTCTATCATCTGATATTTACCCAAACAGACTGTATGAGGTAAGACGGCCTTTACATTTTGCTGCCTTTTGATGAATGATTTAGTTTATTGAGAATGCAGAGTTTGAGGTGTTTTAGGATGAATAACTTGACAAGAGTGTGTCTCTTGCTCCTACGTACCTCTATTGATCAGAGGAATTAAAATTCACGTAGTTCTGGACATGTGACAAAGTGTAGACAGAGTAGACTATCCATTAGGTGTCCACTAGAGGAATAGTGGGACAATCGTGAAGCTGGACTATCCATTGGACATCCTGACACATAATGACTTTAATAGAGAAGTGTGGACTATCCATTAGGGGTCTGAATCCAGAATAACTTTCAAAGAGAAGTGTGAACTATCCATTAGGCATCCATGAGGAGTGTGGAGATTGAACTATCCATTTGGCATTCATATCCTGAATGACTTTCGAAATGAAGTGTGGACTATCCATTAGGCGTCCTGACTCAAAATGACTTTCAAAATGAAGCATGGACTATCCATTAGGTGTCCTAGCTTGGAATGACTTTCAAAATGAAGTGTGGACTGTGACTAGGTGTCTTGGCAATAAGCATGCTAGGCCGGGACCGAGACCGACTCGATGCTGGATGCAACTAGATGTAGGGACTGACTCAGAGCCAAGCGTATCTGGATTTTGAAACTAATTTGGTTGACGAACCAGATGTTATAGTCTTCAACTATGTAGAGTCGAGACCAGTCAACCAAGAGTGGTGTTCTCTGAAATGATTATGAAGAAGTGAACTGAAACTGACTCGATTCAGGCTAATACTGACTACATGTCAACTAACTGAACTACTTTAGATTGATAGTGTGCATGAGAGTGTTCTCATAGTATGATTGTCTATTTTAACTTATAAGTATGCTTTCCTTTTAGGATTCACAGGACTTACCCGGTCTCTAGAGGTCCTGATAGTGTTTCTACTTTCGGCTTTGGTTCGTTCTTTCTGTGAAGAACTCCTGTGCTTCCTTCTCCAAGTACCACTCTATGAAGCTCTCTCTTAGTGAAACAAACTCACTTTTCTAAGCTCTCAATCACCAATTTCCACTAGCAAAAAATCAGACCCCTACTCTTCATAGTGAGGCCTTTTATAGGCTATAGTTGACGTCATGGATGTGTGCAATTTGGCCACGTGTACTAATCTCAGCTCTTTGATCCTTTCCCTCTTCTTCTTGTTGATCTCATGCATGCCTTAAGCCATGTACTTCCAACCCTGTGCCAAATTGTGGCACGTTCTCGACAACCACTTTAGGGGTAGCGGGTTCACGCAGATTCTTGTTCCTTGGTGCTGACGTGGTTGGGTTAGAGGATCCCACTTTCTTGGGGCGCGTGAGATTCTTGTCTCTTGGTGCCTAGCTGGACATGGATTTTTGTCCCCCCTTACTGACTTGGCTACATCCAATGGTCCCTTGTTGATCTCGGGGGATCTGATGGCTTTGAGTCTCTTGGATTTCGTGAGATTTTATCTCCTTTGCTGAGGTGGCTGAATCCGGTGGTTATCTACTGACTTGGCCAACTTCGTCAATGCTGCGTTGGAACCATCCTAGGCCTCTCTTAGGCCGAGTCTGAGGGTCTTTCATAGTGTAGGCCATTTTGGGCCTTCCTTTTATCTGACTTGGCCAAGTCTGAGGGCCTTTCATAGGAGGCCTTTCTTTGGTCACTAGGTCGGATCTTTAGATCCTTCTTTGTGATGCAAGCTAGTTCAGCTCTTCCTCTTTACTGGGTCAGATCTGGGTTCTTTTTATGAGGCTAGCCCAACTTGGAGTTACTTCCTTTCATTGGACCGGACCTAGGCCTATTTCGCCTAAGCAGATAGATTTGGGCTCCTACACATATTGCTAAGGTCTTCCCAACATGTGTATAGCCTCCATTGGCACCACATTACACAATACCTTATCTTCATATTTTCCTATGGTAATGGACACTTCGACCTGGCACTCCATCACTAACTCTCCACGCTCACTAAGCCACTGAAGCTTATACGATCTCAGGTGTATAACAATAGGTAGGGCTAACTTACTCACCAACCACTCACTAGCCAAATTCATGCAACTACCACCATCTATTATTACAGAACACAAGTTATAGAATGAAAAATATTTTTCCGTTGTGTCTTAGCTTCCTCTATCATCTGGCTTCCTATCAACCTCCTCACCATAAGTAAATCCCCTTCAACATGGGAATTATCACTACAACTCTCTAAATCACTAGAGGTAGATGTATCTCCATGTAAGGTATCATTCTTTATCTCTCCATCATCCTTTAAAATCATGACTCTCTTATTAGGACACTAAGAAGTTATATGCTCTTTGCTATGGCATTTAAAACATTTAGTACCACTCATCCTAAGTACAGGTGTAACAGTCATCTCTTTACGAACTTGAAAGGGATCACTCCCCTTCTTAGGGCTCCTGTCACTCCTAACTTTCTCATTATCTTTGCCCCTCCAGCTACTAGAACAAGTTGTGGATCTCCTAGAGGCACTCCTCCTCTTCAATTGCATCTCCATTTTTACTACTTGATGCACCAATGTTTCTAAACTACTATAACTCTACAGTTCCACTATATCTTGTATCTCCCTCTTTAACCCATGCAAGAATTGAGCTATGGTAGCTTCCTTTCACCCTAATCTGGGCTCTCAACAAGGTTAGCTCCATTTCCTTGTGGTACTCCTCCACACTTTTCCAACCTTGACACAAACTTTGGAGCTTATGGTGTATATCCCTCTCATACGAAGCTGGCATAAACTACTTTCTCATCATTCTTTTAAAGTCATACCAACTTTCACATGGTTCCTTTATGCCTCTTTTTATGTCATCCATCAAAGATGTCCACCAAACCAAGGCATAATCTTCTAAAGCTACTACAACCAAACTCACACTCTTTCGGCCTTGTACACCAAAGCTGGTTATAAGTTGCTTAACTTTGAACTCCTAGTCTATGCAGACTTCTGGCTTACAATCCCCCACAAATGAAGGTATTTTACATTTTTCTAAATCCAAATAATCTCTCCTATCTTTTTCTCTTCTATATCACCTTTCATGCCTCTCTTCTCTCCTAAGTCTTTCATGCCTCTCTCGCCTCTCTTCCTCAAAGGAGTGGGAACTCCTAATATGACCACTGTGTCTTCCAACACCCCCCTCTTTGGCTTTACTCAAAGCCTCCACTTTATTATTAGTTCTAAGTGCATCCTTTTGCATCACATCAAGGCTTTTACCCATCAAGTACAATTTTTCCATTAACTCGTTCATAGTATCTAGACTTAGCTAAAAGTCCTTCTCAATTCACACTCAAACTTCCTATCTTCCTACACTCCAAATGCCTCCTAAACTACTATAGTACCAACATACAAACAAGAAAAACAAAACCTCACCCACTCGCTAAGTTTTTCACTCACACTCGTGTTTCACACTTTTATGGCTTTTTCTCTAAGGAACTCTTTAAGATTGTCTAAAAAACTACTCTCTAAACCAAGAATCTAAACTGCCAATGAAAGCCAAGTAAATCTTAAGATACTCTTTGGCAAGAAAAAGGAAAGAAAACCAAAAAAATTGACAAGCAAAAAAAACTAGGAAAGGAAAGCTAAACTCAATAGGAACTTTAATGCGACATATAAGAAGACTCAAGAATAAAAAAAAAGGACAAGTAAACATGCTAAGAAACTCAAGAACAAGGGCGAAAAATACTGCACCCACCATGCACCCAAACCATGCACCAAACTAGCAAACTAGAGTTCCAAAATGCACAACCTTTTATTACAACTTTTAGACCATTAACTATTTTTCTTTTAAAAAAATTCCTATGGCTACGCTTTGTTTTTTCTTTGCATGGAACAGCCACATAAATCTTTTTCTTTGAAGTTTTGAATCTCTTTTTCTCCATAATACTTTAGCTTATAATTTTATACAACACAAACACTACTCTAACACAAATTTTTGCATAGTTTTCTCACAAGCATTACCACAAACACAAACACAAGATTGACACGTTCTTTTTTCTACTTTTCTTCTATAAGAATCACAAAAAACAAGCATGCAACACAACTCACCACAAAGCACAAACGTAGGCAACAAGAATCATGCTTTCGAGAAGGAAAATCTAACCAAACCCTAGCTAAATGACTCTGACTAATCATCCAAAAAAGAGGCAATTTTAATGAATTTTCACAAAATAAGACTAGGGATAGAAACTAGACATTCAGACGAAGAAAACACAATAAAAACAAAAGGAACGTGATGCGACCTAAATCGCGCCGGTGGCAATCTCAAGTGTCGAGGGGGGCTCTTTCTCAGTTTTTCTTTTTTAGGTGCTTCACCATTTGATTGGAATAGATTGACTTGGAGGATGCCAAACGCTGGCATTTGTGGGCGCACGGCTAGAGGAGTCGGTATCGGCTAACCCGGGGATGATCGGTTCCAACCAAAGTGACCCGGATGGGAGTCGCCACCAATGTTCAATGATACACTAGAAACTAGGAATGAATAAGGTGGGGTATCGAAGTAGAGAAGTTGGGTAAGGAGTCGGTTACGCATGGGAATAACGTGTCACCCCATTCGCCTACCATCTGGTAGTTACCTTCTGGATAGCATGCTACATAACCTTTATTATTTCAGCAAATATCACAAAGATATGGGGTAAAAAGGGAACTCAACTTGACAAGAGTGGGCCTCTTGCTCCTACATATCTCCCGGTCGGGAGAAGTCAAAGTTAACATAGTTCTGGTAAGTCAGGGTAGAGTTGGACTGTCCATTAGGCGTCCTCCTCGTAGTACATCGTCGACAACATGATGTGGAAGTGAGAACGAATGGACTTTCTACTAGGCGTCCATCGTGGTTATGGGTATAGAGGCCAGACTTTCCATTTGGCATTCAACTCCTATGGTACAGGGTCTAAACCAAGACTATCCGATGGGCGTCCTATCTCAGTGCCGGGTGGAGTGCTCCTATTGGGCTATCTAGGGAAAACGCCTAATGACTCGGGTCGGGTAGGATACATTGGTTAAGGAGCCAGAGAAGTTGATCGACTTGATTCTCTAGTGGGGGGCTTATCATAAGTCGTCATCTGGAGTGTTCTAGCTTGGCTTGGGTGCAGGGTTGGATGTGCGACAATGGGCTAAGATGAGGGATCGAGTTAACCTGAGAGTGTGGTGCTAGGTAATATTGACCTAGCTTTCGTCAATGTTAGACTACGGGTTCGCCATCTGAAGTATGTTAGACTTGGCTTGAGGCAAGGGGTGCCACGTGATAGTAATTTGGAGTATAGGAATCGAGGGGACACGAAAATGTAGTAAGCCGAGATCGACTTGACTTTGATTAGAGGCGAGTTGCACACTCACCATCGGGAGTGGGGGAAAGGTTATTTGTGGTGGGAGCAAAGTCAATATAAGGCTAGGAGCGGGTCATGGCTAACTCGGTTCTTTGTAGAGGCAAATGATTTGAGACTAGTGCGAGGTTGGGGTAGGATCGAAGATGGGCTAAGGTTGACTCGGCTCTCTATAGAGGCGGATGACTTGTGGCTTAGAGTGAAGTTTGGCAAAGAGAAATTTACCTGGTATCCAAAGGACTGATGGAGGCATATGGTGACAGTGGATTACCTCAAGGTTACAAGTTACAACTCGCGTAGCATTCCTTAAGCGATTCCTTTCTTCCTTTTGTGTCTTCAATTCTTCCCCTAGCTATTCACCTTGTGGCCTTTTATAGCCTTTGGGGAGAGCGTTGAGAGAGCGCATGATCCTACCAGGTGGAAGCATCCCTGCCTTCTGATCTAGTTTGTTAGCATTGGAAATCCCCAAGAAGATCTTCATGGGATCCTATGCTTGGTTGTGGCACGCTCTCCTGAATTCATGGCGCGCTCTATGGGTGGTGGCTGACATGGCTCTTTCCCTTGCTACAATTGGCGAGGATCTTATTCCGTTGATGGTGGTGGGGCCCTTGGTATACTGGCGTGGCTCTATTGATAGCCCTTCTTTTCCTTTCAAAATATCATGCGACTCAGATTGCTCTAATTTTGGTGAGGTTGCTGCCTCTATGTTGAGGTGGCAGATCCTTTTTGATTCTGCCGTGATGGATGCTTCCATTGTTGTTGAGGTGGGGCCTCTTAGGTACCTGGTCGTTTGGACCATGCTTATCCTACGCTGGTGTTGTCGTTGGTCTCCTTAGGCCTTGTCCGAGTCGTGGGCTGGTTTGTGTGTGTCCTTACCAGCCCTGTCCTGCTAACTACCATTGTGTATGCTACATTCTTCCTTTCAGTCGTGGCTGAGTTGGTGGTCATTCCTACCAGGTCTCTTCCTACCCCTCTTAGGCACGTACCTTCTTTGGACTCAAAATTTCTATTAGGCCGGACAGATTCAGGGTCCCACAGTGGCCCCCTCTTTATTCGTGATCTCCTAAGGGAGACGTGGATGTTTTTTGAGGTGATCAGGAATAAAGACTATTTCTCGGTCTTCACCCATGTGCTGAGTTGACTAATGGTCATGTAGGCGGGGATCTTGCTGTTGCCGACTTATTAGGAAATAGGACCAGGTGGTTGCAGCTTGCTGAGGCATAGAGTCGACTTGCTCAGTGAGTGAACTGGTTTGATGTATGTCCAGTTTGGGGAATGGCATGGTTGTTAGGAGACAAGAGATCACGTGTGGGAGTGACGAACCCATGTATCAAGTGACGTGGTCATTCTTGTCAACCATGGCCATTGAAGGGTCAGGACTTACGCTTAAAGCGTTACTCTTTTAAGTGTTACAAGCGTTGGGGAGCCAAAAGGTTTGTACGTCTTGGAGTTTGAATAGCAAGGGTCGTGTCATTTCGTCATTTTTCCTTTCATGCGCTCTTCGGTTTCAGTAGTATGAACTCAATACTCTTGCTTTTTTACGCTCGCATTTAATGCCTTGGCTTCTTGGACACGCCTCTTTTGGCTATAAATAGGCAAGCCTCATGTTGTTGCCTCCTCACCTTCTTCCTTTCACCATTTTTCTTTCTGCGAAAATGATACCCTTCTCAACCTTTTGATGCCCCTTTTTCTTTATTCCCCGATTCTGAGAGTATGTTCCTTAGAGCGCGATGACCATTTCCGTAAAGAGGTTTTATTCTTGGATCTGTGTGATAAGTGAGTGATGTGCGTTAGTGGCGAATGGGCGGCTTTCTTTCCGAGGCTTTCCCTACTTTAGCATCTGATATGGGTGCATGGAGGACCTTGCTGGGTTCTGGCATCATCATTGCTACAACCAATAAGGTTCGTAACCTACGACCTCTTCAAATGCAATTGCTCCTGTGAAATAAGAGTCCCCTTGTAACCGTGATAGGCATCCTTTCAATGATGCTCTTCTTGTCATCCTTTTTCAAGAGCTCTCTTTTAATGAGCTCTTCTTTCCCTATCTTGAATTTATCACTTCGAACCTTCTTGGAAGGGTGCGCTTAGATCCCGACTTCAGTTGCGGGGTCGTGTTGCATCTTCTGGGTTTGAGTGTGGTCGAGAGGAACCTTGTTGAGCTTCCCCTAGTAGTGTTCATTGTCACCCTTCCTAAGGGGTCAAGATCGAATGCTTTGCCATTGCGAGCTGCGAACGTCCCCTAGAAGCCGGAGTGGACAAAGTAGTTGTAGGAGTTGGCCTAGTCCCTTTAGATTTGCAAAGGCTTCAAGGGGTGGCTACTCCAAAATCGGCTTCAGTAATTGAGACGTGTTGGATGGGAAATGTTTTTGTTGTCGTTTTTTATTTTTTTTTTTCTCTTTTTTCCTTTTTTTTCTTTTTTTTCTTTTGCTTTCTATGATGTAAAGACCCTCTTGATGTAATTTCTCTTATATTTAATAAACGAATATGTTTACTCATCTGTCGTATTTTGCTTACTTATTTTATTTCTCAAGGCTAAGAAACTATAGCATCTAAAATTTACTGTTAAGATAGGAAGAAAAACAAACTAAAGACTAAATTCCTGACCTGGAACAAGGAGACTCTAAGATGGTAGACTCGGGCGACCCTAAGACTCTAGGTTGAAAAACAATGAAAGCCTGAAATTGACACACTTGGACTTCTAAATTAATGAACTTGGGTGGTTTGGAATCCTATACTAACAAACTTATGTAATTCTAAACTAATGCATTTTGAACAACTTGGCTCTTTATTGACACACTTGGGACTCAGTCTTTCTGTTTTGGAACCCTAGACTTATACATTTTATTAATTTGGGAATTTTGTTTAACCCTTGAGACTGACGTTTTATGTGATCTGGAACTCCAATCCTTACTTAGCATGAAATGTGGTGAAGAAGTGGGGGTCTTTGAAGTGGAAATAGGTCAAGTAGGATTGACTTAGACTTTTTCTTTTTTCCTATTTTTTTATTTTTTTCTTATTTTAAAGAATTGTAATTGACATAGAATCAATTATCTTTTTATGACAAAGAAGTCGTCTTTTACTCGAAATCGAATTGAACTCACTACCTCGAGGTAGGCTTCGACACGGAGTCGGATTAAAAGTTCACTACACTAGGGTAGGCTTCGACACGGAGTTGGAAAGGTGATTTCAAAACACTGGGTTGGCTTCAACATGGGGCTCACAACACTAGGTTGGCTTCAACACGGAGTCAGAAAGGTGATTTTCACAACACTGGGTTGGCTTCGACATAGAGTTGGAAAGGTGATTTTCACAACATTGGGTTGGCTTCAACATGGAGTCGGATTAAAGGCTGACTACACTAGGGTAGGCTTCGACACGAAGTCGGGAAGGTGATTTTCACAACACTGGGTTAGCTCAACACGGGGTCAGAAAAGGTGATTTTCACAACACTAGATTGGCTTCGACACAAGTCGGAAAGGTGATTTTCACAAAACTGGGTTGGCTTCGACTCAAAGTCAGGAAGGTGATTTTCCCAACACTGGGTTGGCTTTGACACGGAGTCGGGAAAGGTGATTTTCACAACACTGGGTTAGCTTCGACACGAAGTTGGATTAAAGGCTCACTCACTAGGGTAGGCTTCGACACAAAGTCGAGAAGGTGATTTTCACAGCACTGGGTTGGCTTCGACACGGAGTAGAAAAGGTGATTTTCACAACACTAGGTTGGATTCAACATGGAGTTGGATTAAAGGCTCACTACACTAGGATAGGCTTCGACACGGAGTCGAGAAAGGTGATTTTCACAACACTAGGTTGGCTTCGACATGGAGTCAGGAAGGTGATTTTCACAAACGACATGGAGTCGGGAAAGGTTCAAGATACGAGGGTATGCATGGGGTGTTTCCTGCCCTTACTTTATATGCATGCATGTAGGTTAGGGGAACTTTTGGGACGTGCCAGCTTTTATGTATGCATGGGGGTGTTTCTTACCCTAGTCTTACATGTGCGTAGGATACCTTGGCTTGAGCGAGTTTCGTCGTGGCTTCTTATCTGCCTCTGCCTCATGGGGTGATTCATCGACCAGAAGAGACATGCTTTGGACACCGGCCTGTGGGGCATTGTGCGATGATGATGACGGGGGTGCCAATCCACTGGACAAGCTGACACATTCCCCTTCCCAGTCTCGCCGTAGAAGTGCGCTGGTGCTCCTTCTATTAATAAGACATGCTGCGGAAATTGTTGCTTTTGGTGAGGGGAGGGGTTTTGCGGTCCCTTTTCTAGTAAGGCGTGGGTTTGGACCAGCCTTGATAATGAGTCTTTTAGTCATTTTGAACTCTTATCAAATAACTAAAGTTAACTATAGCATAGCTAACCCTAGGTCATTCTTCTCAAGGACACAGTGTGTTCAGTTGTGATTTGGTGTTAAGCGAAGTGACGTAGAATCTGAGATGTAAAGTGTTGACTCTCCTCAGCAGTGGCCGAGTTGCTCTCGACAAAGACTGAGCTGAGATGACCTCAGCAGGGACAACCCGGCTTGGTCTCGGCTGAGTGCAGACAGACCCTACAAAGATGGACTATCTCTGTCTCAGACTAAAAAGCAGTAAATAGGGGGTTTGAAATGCAAGTAAACCAGAAAATTAACTAAGACTATGAATGCAGTAAACATATACTACTGTTACTAGTTATCTATTATTATTATTATTTCACTGTATTCGTGCTTAGTCTTGTAAGTCCAAGTCCATTCCAATTTCCACACTCAAATTCTTAGTCCATATCAGCCTTGGGAAGTCTTATGGCAATAGCCAAAGGTTCATCCATTGCCATACCGAGGATTTATGCAATCGCTACCTCATCAGTTGGCTGAGATTAAGTTCAAAGCTGATTTTAGGTTCTCAATTAACAATCGCTAAATGATTACCTACTAAATTAGTTAAACTAGTTCCAATCGGCTTAGCTTAACATTGTTCAGAATTTAATTGCAATCGCGGATTAAATCATGAATTAAAGTAGAGGAAGAGAACGGAGATAAGGAATGCAGAATGAAATTGATTTAACAGAAACAGAATACAAATACAATGGTTTTGAATTCAGGTGAATCCATCTTCCACGACGATCGCCATGGTTGATGGTGGTGGTTCACCTCCGATAGCTTGAGCGCTAAGGATCAGCTCCACCAGGGTGCGTCAGTAATCTGATCAGTCCCCTCTTGCAGACTTTGGCTTCCCAATCTCAAACCTGCACTTCCTCGATCGAGAAAAATGCCAATGAGCATCGTGCACCACTGCGAAATGGCGAGAGCGAGAAAATGGATATAGTGAGTGTGGAATCAGAGTGAATTCAAAGACGCGTGAAAAGTGCACAGCTCCTCCTATATATATATGAGTTGTGATATGTTAATCCTAACAAATCCTAACATAATTACAATGTGAATTTCCTGTTCTACCCCTCTGAAGATCTTTCAACGTGACGTGGCAGATTCCCTAAGAGTGACTGATGAGTCACAGTTTATACATCTTTTAGGCACCTAAGAAGGAGGTTTGCAAGACTATTCTGTGCTTAAGAATGAACTGTTAGCTAAGATTCATTTTATGAGCTCAAATATATAGAAAATACAAATTTGTGCTAATTCAGATTTCTTAGCTAATAAAAGTAACTCTTCTTCTTTTGAGGTCAAGCCGAGTTGACCAAAGTCAACAAGGGAGTTCCGCCGAGATGAAGTCGCCCTGCCAGACCGACTCCAAATCGTCTCGGCAATCCTTGACTTGTAGCCCAGCAGCCCAGCGAAGAGTGGCCCAAGTACATTGACCACATCAGCTATCCAACTTGGAGGCCACCTCAACAGTTAGCTCACTGCCATGTCACTCCTAGGAGATCTGCCATGTCGGGATAGAAGATTCGCATAGGGGTAGAATAGGATCTTTCACAATGTAATTCTGTTAGGATTCGCTAGGATTAGCATATCACAGCTCGTGTATATATAGGAAGAGCTGTGCACTTTTTTACACGTTCTGTTTTGGGGAATTCACTCCTAATACACCTCATTTTACTCCATCTCCTCACCCTCATTCTTCCATTGCTGGTGGCGCACGGTACTGCAGTGGTACTTCTCTCGATTGAGGAAGTGCAAGTCTAAGACTGGGAAGCTGGGACGTTCACCGAGGGACCGATCAGACTATCGACGCACTTCTGGTGGAGCTGATCCTCAGCACTTAGGCGAACGATGGTGAACCACCACCATCAACCTTGGCGATCGTTGAGGAAGATGGAACCATCCGAGCTCAGGACCACTGTATTTGTATTCTGATTCTGTTAATCGATTTCATTCTGCATTTCATATCTCTGTTCTCTTCCTCTACTTTAATTCACGATTGAATCTGCGATTGCAATTGAACTGAACAATGTTAAGCTAAGCCGATTGGAACTGGTTTAACTAATTCAGTAGGTAATCACTTAACGATTGTTGAAAGAGAACCTAAAATCAGCTCTGAACTTAATCCCTGTCAACTGATGAGGTAGCGATTGCATAAATCCTCGGTATGACAATGGACGAACCTTTGGCGATTGTCATATGACTACCCAAGGCTGATATGGACTGTGAACTGGAGATTGGAACCTGGACTGGACTTAATTAATGGAACTGAATCTGAATACAGTTATATAATAATAATAGATAAGTAGTAATAGTAGTATACATTCACTGCATTCATAGTCTTAGTTTATTTTCTGCTTACTTGCATTCAAAACCCCCGTTTCTTGCTTTCTTTCTTGTTTTCTGGTTGGGACAAAGGTAGTCCCCCCCTCTGTAGCGTCTGTCTGCACTCAGCCGAGACCAAGCCGGATAGTCTCTGCCGAGACCGTCTCTGCTCAGTCTCGCCAAGCACACGACTACAACCGAGGAGAGTCAACACTTCACATCTCAGATTCTGCATTGTTTAACTTGACACTAAATCACAATTGAGCACACTGTGTCCTTGAGAAGAATGACCTAGGGTTAGCTATACTATAGTTAGCTTTAGTTATTTGATAAGTGCGTTGAAACGACTAAAAAAAAACGCCATCATCAAATTGGCGCCGTTGCCGGGGACACAAGTTCTTTTGTGTTTTCGTGTGCCAAGCTAAGTAAGGTCGAATCCCGAGTCTGTGAAGTGTAAGTCAGTCTTGAGTATTTTGAATTTGTCTATGTTTTTTTTTCTGTTGTTTCTGGATCCTGAATAAAAAGCATGCCCTATATCAATAATTTTTCTGTGTAAAACCATTTTGTAGTACTTAGAGGTAGCATTTTGTTTGCATACATTACTGCATCTTTCTTTTCTGCATAATCTGCATGATGCATGACTAGGAGTAGTACTGATCCATTGACTGTTTTTGACCCAGAAATAGAATTAACCTTACGTAGATTACTTAAAAAAAAATTAGGAACACTGTAGTAAATAGTAGTGCTGATATAGAATCTGTAGCTAATTCTAACCAGCTTTGTACTAATAATCTTGTGTCTAGTTCTAACGCTTTTGCAGAATCAGGACGAATGGAGAATAACGATAGGGACGTTGAAGGAGTTAGCTACTCCAGACGTGGTGTATCAACCCCTGGTGCATCCAATACCCACAGCTGGAGCCAGCTCAAACATATGAGTTGAAATCTGGTCTTATACACCTGTTGCCCAAATTTCATGGTCTTGCAGGAGAAGACCCCCACAAGCACCTGAAGGAGTTCCATGTGGTCTGCTCTACCATGAGGCCGCAGGGGATATCGGAGGACTATATCAAGATGAAGGCATTCCCATTCTCCCTGGATGGGGCAGCAAAGGATTGGCTGTACCTTCAGCCGGCCCTTTTCAACACCTGGGGAGACATGAAGCGTGCATTCCTGGAGAAGTTCTTTCCGGCATCCAGAACTGCGACCATCAGAAAAGAGATATGTGGGATAAGGCAGCATACAGGTGAAATATTACATGAATACTGGGAGAGGTTTAATAAACTCTGCGCCACCTGTCCACATCATCAGATCAGCGAACAGCTACTGATCCAATATTTCTATGAAGGACTATCTCTAATGGACAGGAGTATGATAGATGCAGCTAGTGGTGGAGCTTTGATGGATAAGACACCAGCAGCAGCAAGGCACCTGATTTCCAACATGGTTGGTAATACACAGCAGTTCGGAATCAGAGGGCCGAGTCAATCTCGGATGGTGAATGAAATCGGTGCAGCTTCCAATCAGAGGCTGGAGAATCAGCTGACCGAGTTGACATCATTGGTGAGACAGCTTGCTATTGGACAACACCAACCCGCCATGGCAGCAAAATTATGTGGCATATGTACTTCCGTGGAGCACCCCACTGATATGTGCCCCACTCTCCAAGAAACCGAGTCGGAATACCAGCCAGAAAATGTTGGAGCCATAGGTGGATTTCAGTACGGGAAGCAGCCGTATCAGAATCGGGCGTTTGATAACCAGCAGCATGGGAGACAACCATTTCGGCCAGGACCGAATCAAGGGCCATATGCAACCCAACAATTCGGATCCGCACCGAACACTTATCAGCGGCAAGCAGGTTATCAACAACCGACCCAGCAATACCAAGTACCACCTTTTCAGCAACAACAACAACAGCAGAGAGTGCCTACTCAAGGCAACTCTCCATCTCTGGAGGACCTAATGAAGCAACTTGCAACCAATAATCTGGAGTTCCAGCAATCTGTGAGCTCCAAAGCAACATGCAGTTTCAGGAAAATATGACCGCCACCATCCAAGACCTCAAACGCAAATTGGTCAGCTAGCTAACACAAGTGAGCCAACTTCAGTCGGCAGGATCTAGCAATCTCCCCTCTCAAAGCATTCCAAACCGAGAGGTAACGCCAGTGTAGTCACTCTCCGAAGTGGAAAAAACTACCTCAACCTACACTGCAGCAGATGCCGAGATCACTAGAAGCCGACTCAGAGCATAATGCCGACCTACAGTCTCGGCCAGAAAAAGCTGTTCCATTGCCATTTCCATCTCGGCCCACTTCAGCAAGAAAGCTAGAGTCGGATGATGAGTTGCTGAAGATGTTCCGTAAGGTGGAAATCAACATTCCACTCCTTGATGCCATCAAGCAAGTTCCCAAGTACGCAAAGTTCCTCAAGGAACTCTGTGTGCACAAGCGGAAGAAGATAAAAGGAAGTGTGGAGGTTGGAGGTGTGGTGTCGGCCCTAACTAAGAACGAAACTTCCACCATAGGGACAGCAACACTGCCAAAGAAATGCAGAGATCCTGGAATCTTTTCTGTTCCATGCACCATTGGTGAATGCACTTTTGCCGATGCCATGCTGGATTTGGGAGCCTCAATCAATGTCATGCCGGCATCAATCTGTGTCCCCTGAATTTCGAGATTTAGAACCAACAGGGGATGACCATTCAACTTGCTAACAGGAGTATTGTCCAGCCCCTGGGTGTTCTTGAGGATGTTCTCGTCCAAGTTAATGAGCTAATTTTTCCAGCTGACTTTTATGTTCTTGACATGGAGGATGAGACAGCCAGAAAAGAATCAACTTTAATTCTGGGAAGACCATTCTTGATGACGGCACGAACAAAGATTGATGTACACTCTGGGACTCTCTCAATGGAATTCGGTGACACTCTGGTGCAATTCAATATTTTCGAAGCTATGAAGCACCCCACCGAAGACCATTCCCTCCTTGGCATTGACCTTATTGAAGAACTGGTTGAAGAATATCTTCAACTAGACATTTGCAGTGCAAGCATGGAAGATTTTTGCTGAAGTTACCGATATTATCGGTTGCTTAGGAATCTATGAAGAAGCCGACAGTAAAGAAGTACATACCCTCTCCAGCTCCGAGGACGAATATGATGACATCGCTGACTTGGAATTCAAAGCCGAATTATTCAAAACAATGAACCAAGCATGCAATCAGACAAACCCGGAGTGCTCAGAAAGTGAAGAGGCTGAAGTTGCCGAAACTAACCAATACTTATTTGCACAGCTGGCAACAATCTTTTCAGCCGCAACCGAGTCGGCCAGAGAAGGCCGAGTCAATGAAGGAGCCATAGTCAACTCGGCCAAAGAAACCAAGGCCGACAAACCCACCGAGATAATTTCGGCCAAAGAAGACTCAACTCACACTGTGGAAAACACTGATGTTCCATCCAGATCCGACTCAGAAGGCCAACTCGAAGCCAAGGCCGACTCCACTCCCACGTTGATTGAGCCCATGAAGTCAAGCCGGCCGAAGCAATCAAAGGCCGAAATCATGTCGGCACACCTGGTGTCGAATCAAGACCAAGTCGGCCAGTCGGATCCAAATTCAGATATTGACAAATCTCCATTGCCACCACCACCCATGGAACTAAAACCATTGCCGAGTCACTTAAAATACGCCTACTTGGACAAAGAACAGCAACTCCCGGTTATTATTGCTAGCAATCTCAACCAAGAGCAAGAAGAAAAGTTGTTAGAGGTCCTAAGGCGGCATAAGAAGGCAATAGGGTGGAAACTTTCTGACCTTCCTGGCATAAACCCCTCCATCTGCATGCATAAAATATTAATGGAGGAGGAGATCAAGCCCATAAGGCAGCAGCAAAGAAGACTGAATCCGACACTCCTGGACGTGGTTAAGAAAGAAGTCACAAAGCTCCTTGCAGCAGGGATCATCTACCCCATCTCGGATAGCCAATGGGTGAGCCCTGTGCAAGTGGTGCCAAAGAAGTCCGGGCTGACTGTCACGAAAAACCAGCAGAATGAGCTGGTACCAACAAGGATTCAGAACAACTGGCGAGTGTGCATTGATTATAGAAGATTAAACCAAGCAACTCGCAAGGATCACTTCCTCTGCCTTTCATTGATCAAATGCTTGAAAAATTGGCAGGGAGATCCCATTACTGTTTTCTTGATGGATTCTCAGGCTACATGTAGATACATATTGCACCTGAAGATCAGCATAAGACGACCTTTACCTGCCCATTTGGTACCTTTGCGTATACACGCATGCCATTCGGCCTGTGCAATGCGCCGAGTACATTCCAACGTTGCATGATGAGTATCTTCTCGGACTTGCTACAGGACTGCATGGAGGTCTTCATGGATGATTTTACCGTATATGCTGACTCATTTGATGCATGCCTGAATAATCTGTCAAGGGTGTTGAAAAGATGCATTGACACAAACCTCGTGCTCAATTTTGAAAAATGTCACTTCATGGTGATGAAGGAATAGTATTGGGTCATCGGTATCCAATAGAGGCATCAAGTAGATAAAGCCAAGATAGACATCATATCTTCCCTTCCAAACCCCTCTTCGTGAGGGAGGTTCGCTCATTTTTAGGACACGCAGGCTTCTATAGAAGATTCATAAAAACTTCAGCAAACTTGCCTTGCCTCTGTCCAAGCTGCTATGAAGGACGTGGAATTCAACTTTGATCAACACTGTATCGAAGCATTTCGGGAGTTGAAGACCAGACTCACGCCCGCCTCCCATTCTGCAAGCACCAAACTGGGACCTGCCATTCGAATTAATGTGTGATGCATCCAACTCGGCATTAGGAGCTGTTCTCGGCCAAAGAGCCGGAGTCGGCCTCCCAGTGCGGGTAATTGCTTATGCATCACGAACTATGGACTCGGCCCAGCGGAATTACACAACAACCGAGAAGGAACTATTGGCAATTGTGTTTGCCCTGGACAAGTTCCGCCCATACCTTCTTGGCACTAGAATAATTGTGTTCTCTGATCATGCGGCCTTGAGATACTTGTTGAAGAAGCCGGATGCCAAGCCGAGACTGATTCGGTGGATGCTTCTCCTTCAAGAATTCAACATTGAAATCAGAGATAAAAGAGGTGCAGAGAACTCTGTAGCAGACCACCTAAGCAGAATCCAAAAAGAAAGTGAACCGATGCCTATCCGAGATGAATTTCCAGATGAGCACCTTATGCACATAAAAACGTCTTCACCATGGTTTGCTGACATTTGTAATTTTGTGGCAACATCTCAGTTCCCACCAGAGGCATCTCGGCTGTACAAGGATAAAATCCGAAGCGATGCCAAGTACTACATTTGGGATGATCCCTACCTTTGGAGACTGTGCAGTGACAAAGTCATCCGCAGGTGCATTCCCGGCCGAAGTTCAATTCGGTCCTCCAGTTCGCCACTCGGCACCTGGAGGCGGCCATTATGGATCCACTCGGACTGCCAGGAAAGTGCTAGACTGTGGTCTCTATTGGCCAACCATCTCAGAGACGCTGCAGCATGAATTCGTCTCCACCGCAAGAACTGCCAAAAAGCAGAAATGGCCATGAATGAAGGCATGAAATGCCCCAACAACCCATCCAATTCTGTGAAATCTTTGATGTTTGGGGAATAGATTTCATGGGACCATTCCCAGTCTCCAATGGCTATTCATACATTCTGCTGGCCGTAGATTATGTATCAAGGTGGGTAGAAGCCATTGCCACCGTAACCAACGATGCTCGAGTAGTAGTGGACTTCCGAAGTCCAACATCTTCTGCCGGTTTGGTGTACCAAAAGCAATCATAAGTGACCAAGGCAGTCACTTCTGAATGAGCTATGGCTTCCCTTCTTCAAAAATATGGAGTAGCACACAGAATTGCTACTGCCTACCACCCGCAAAACCAATGGCCAAGCAGAAGTGTTCAACAGGGAAATCAAGAAAACACTGCAAAAGATGACCAATCCCAGCAGGAAGGACTGGAGCCGCCTCCTTGAGGATGCTCTCTGGGCACATAGAACCGCATACCGGACACCTTTAGGGATGTCTCCCTACAGGATTGTTTTCGGCAAAGCCTGTCACCTTCCTGTGGAACTAGAACACAGAGCATACTGGGCTGTTAAGCAGTGCAATCTGGCCTATGACCAAGCAGGGGAGCAGAGAAAATTTCAGCTACAAGAGCTAGATGAACTCCGCTTGGAAGCATATGAAAACTCCAGGATCTACAAGCAGAAAATCAAGCGATTCCATGACCAGCAGATCCTGAGAAAAGAATTCCGAGTTGGCCAGAAAGTCCTCCTGTTTAACTCACGCCTTAAACTCATTGCAGGTAAACTACGTTCTAGATGGGATGGGCCTTTTGTTATCACTAATGTGTTTCCCCATGGTGCAGTACAGCTAAAAGACAAACACAACAACAGCACCTTCCAGGTCAATGGGCACCAAATTAAGCCATTCCATGAAGGCCCAATGTCAATCATTCCGGAAATGGAGGACATATCATTGATGGAACCAACAGCTCCAGATGACCCTCCCTTGCATTGAGGACAATGCAAATTTTAAGTGTGGGGGTGGGGGATGATCCAAGAATTCCAATTTTTTCTCTTTTTATTCCCTTCATCCTGAACTCTGCCAGTTCTAATTCTCTGTTAGTTTTAAGTCTGCTAGTTTAAATTACTTGTTATTTCTTTGCGTATTTCAATTTTTCTGGTTTTTCAATCTCTCGTTTTTCAGAATTTAAAATCTCAATTTTGTTTTTCCTCCTGAACAAGAATTCCAAGTGGATTGTCAATAACAAGAATGTCATGAAAAGAGTTTTGAATTGGTTTCTGAAAGCTTGAATAAAGTCAGTGAAAGCATATCTGCAACTTTGACAAGAGAATTCTCTAGCTCAAGAGAATGAAACTTTTGTGTTCTAGGCAGTAATCGACTGAAAAATTGAAAAGAAAAACCTTGAGTCAGAGCTGATACAACCTGTGTGAGATTTTGAGCCTTATAAATATGGATGGCTCGCATCTTGCCATTCTCTTCTTGTTCTTTAGTGTAATTTTGCATTCATGATAACTGTATATTCTGCATTTTGCCTCAACTCTCTGGATACAACTGTTTTCACATACAGGAATGACATGATCTAGGCCATGTTTCTTATGAGCCCTGAGCCAAATAAAGCCTACCTGAACAAATGTATCTGTTGTTTCCCCATTTGAGCCTAACTAACCATTCTTTTTTTTTGACAGCTCACTACAAGCCAAGGCCAGAAAAACCATGAATTAACCTCACCCTATGGGAGCAGAGGAGCTTTGGAATTGTTTTGGGAGTAAGTCATGATCAAGTGTGGGGGAACTCCAGGAAGCAAAACGTTGTTCAACACTCTCCCAAGCTCAAAGAGCAATAAAGGAATAAAAGCGAGCGAAAGAAAGAAAAAGAAAAGTGGAAAGTAGCAGCTGAAAATCTGAGCTGAAGCAAATAAAGAAAGAAAGCAGCTGCATAAATGTAATGTATAAGAAAAAGAAAAGAAAATGAGCTGGTGGCAGCAAGAAGGAGAAATTGGCAGCATCCTGAGTTACCCTCAGACTGATTTAAACTCACTCCCCATTGCTCCTCTCTTCCTCATGGGTCCTGGAACCAGTTTTTTTCCCATATATTATCCACCCTGTGACCCAGCCTCGCTACAAACCGGAAAGAAGTCCTAGTGATCATAACTGTGTGTTTTTGCAGGTGTAAAAAGAGAGCTCTGTCAAAGTGTGGTAATTTCAGTTCCATGAATGTTGAGTGTAAATACAAGCCCAAGCACGAGAGAAGTAAGGGAGTGCTCTTCCAAATAAAAGCTCTGTCACCCTTGGTTGTCTTCTCTAGATTTGCAGGTCATTAATTTGCCTAGAGCACAGAAGGAGTAATTTCAGACTGAAAGAGCATCTCAAGCTCAGAGTGAATGAGTACCGACTCTGTCTCGGTCAAACTGAAGGAAGCCAAGTGAAAAATTCTCTTCTATCTTTAAAAACCCCCCTTAAGATTTTCATTTTATTTTGCCCAGGAGTGCAAAAGGGTAAGTGTGGGGGTGTGATGAGTCACAGTTTATACATCTTTTAGGCACCTAAGAAGGAGGTTTGCAAGACTATTCTGTGCTTAAGAATGAACTGTTAGCTAAGATTCATTTTATGAGCTCAAATATATAGAAAATACAAATTTGTGCTAATTCAGATTTCTTAGCTAATAAAAGTAACTCTTCTTCTTTTGCAGGTCAAGCCGAGTTGACCAAAGTCAACAAGGGAGTTCCGGCCGAGATGAAGTCGCCCTGCCAGACCGACTCCAAATCGTCTCGGCAATCCTTGACTTGTAGCCCAGCAGCCCAACGAAGAGTGGCCCAAGTACATTGACCACATCAGCTATCCAACTTGGAGGCCACCTCGTTAGCTTCACCGCCATGTCACTCCTAGGAGATCTGCCATGTCAGGGATAGAAGATTCGCATAGGGGTAGAATAGGATCTTTCACAATGTAATTATGTTAGGATTCGCTAGGATTAGCATATCACAGCTCGTGTATATATAGGAAGAGCTGTGCACTTTTTACACGTTCTGTTTTTGGGGAATTCACTCCTAATACACCTCATTTTACTCCATCTCCTCACCCTCATTCTTCCATTGCTGGTGGCGCACGGTACTGCAGTGGTACTTCTCTCGATTGAGGAAGTGCAGGTCTAAGACTGGGAAGCTGGTTGTTCACGGAGGAACCGATCAAACTATCGGACGCACTCTGGTGGAGCTGATCCTCAAGATTTTAGGCGAACGATGGTGAACCACCACCATCAACCTTGGCGATCGTTGAGGAAGATGGAACCATCCGAACTCAGGACCACTGTATTTGTATTCTGATTCTGTTAATCGATTTCATTCTGCATTTCATATCTCTGTTCTCTTCCTCTACTTTAATTCACGATTGAATCTGCGATTGCAATTGAACTGTGAACAATGTTAAGCTAAGCCGATTGGAACTGGTTTAACTAATTCAGTAGGTAATCACTTAACGATTGTTGAAAGAGAACCTAAAATCAGCTCTGAACTTAATCCCTGTCAACTGATGAGGTAGCGATTGCATAAATCCTCGGTATGACAATGGACGAACCTTTGGCGATTGTCATATGACTACCCAAGGCTGATATGGACTGTGGAACTGAGATTGGAACCTGGACTGGACTTAATTAATGGAACTGAATCTGAATACAGTTATATAATAATAATAGATAAGTAGTAATAGTAGTATACATTCACTTTGCATTCATAGTCTTAGTTTATTTTCTCGCTTACTTGCATTCAAAACCCCCTTCTTATTGCTTTTTTACTGTTTTCTGGTTGGGACAGAGGTAGTCCCCCTCTGTAGCGTCTGTCTGCACTCAGCCGAGACCAAGCCGGATAGTCTCTGCCGAGACCGTCTCTGCTCAGTCTCTGCCAAGCACGACTCGGCTACAACCGAGGAGAGTCAACACTTCACATCTCAGATTCTGCATTGTTTAACTTGACACTAAATCACAATTGAGCACACTGTGTCCTTGAGAAGAATGACCTAGGGTTAGCTATACTATAGTTAGCTTCAGTTATTTGATAAGTGCGTTGAAACGACTAAAAAAAAACGCCATCATCAGTGACATGGCAACTGAGCTGACGTTGAGGTGGCCACCGAGCTGGGTAGTTGATGTGGTCAATACAATTGGGTTTTTCTCTATTGGGCTGCTTAGGCATGGACTGTCGAGACGACTCTAGCTTGGCCGAGATGGAGTAGGTCTGGCTAGGATGACTTCATCTCGGTTGAGATTCCATTGTTGACCCTAGTCACTCAACTTGACCTGCAGAAGAAGGAGTGATACTTTTTATTGGCTAAGAAATCTGAATTAACACAGATTTGTATTTTTTCTATATTTAAGCCCATAAAATGAATCTTGGCTATCAATCCATCCTTAAGCACAGAATAATCTTGCAAACATCCTTCTTAGGTGTCTAAAAGATGTATAAATTGTGACTCATCATACCCCCACACTTACCCTTTTTGCACTCGTGGGCAAAATAAAATGAAAATCATTAGGGGAGTTTTTTAAAGATAGAAAAGAATTTTTCACTTGGCTTCCTTCAATTCAACCGAGACAGAGTCGACACTCTGTCACCCCGGAATCAAGATACTCTAACAATCTGAAAATTACTTCTTCTGCACTCTAGGCACATTCATGACCTACAACCAAGAGTGACAGAGCTCTCATTTAAGCGAATAACTCCCTCACTTCTCTCGTGTTTGGGCTTGTATTTACACTCAACATTCATGGAACTGATATTACCATACTTTGACAAAACTCTTTTCTTACACCTGCAAAAACACACACAGTTATGATCACTAGGACTTCTTTTCGACTTGTAGCGAGGTTGGGTCATGGGTAGGATAAAATATGGGAAAATTGGTTTCAAGACCCATGAAGGAGAGAGAAGCAATGGGGAGCAAGTTTTATCAGCCTGAGGGATGATCCAGGATGCTGCCAATTCCTCCTTCTTGCTGCTACCAGCTCATTTTCTTTATTCGTTTCAGCTCAGATTTTCAGCTGCTGCTCCACTTTTTCTTTTTCTTTCTTTCACTCGCTTTTATCCTTTTTCTTGTATTTTCGAGCCTTAGAGGGTGCTGAACAACTTTTTCTTCCTGGAGTTCCCCCACACTTGATCATGACTTACTCCCAAAACAATTCCAAAGCTCCTCTGCTCCCCGAGGGTGAGGTTGATTCATGATTTTTCTGGCCTTGGCTTGTAGTGAGCTGTTAGAAAGAATGGTTAAATTAGGCTCAAATGGGGAAAACAACATACACGTTTGTTCAGGTAGGCTTTATTTGGCTCATGGCTTATAAGAAACATGGCCTAGATCATGTCATTCCTGCATGTGAGAACAGTTGTATCCAGAGAGTTAAGGCAAAATGTAGAATATGTAGTTAACATGAATGCAAAAATCACATTAGAAGGAGAAAAGAAATGGCAAGATGTAAGCCATAAATATTTACAAAGGCTCAAAATCTCACACAGGCTGCATTTGCTCTGCCACAGGGGGTTTCCCTTTCAATTTTTCAGTCAATCACTGACTAGAACACAAAAGTTTCACTCCCCTCAAGCTAGAGGAATCTCTTACTAGAGTTGCATAATTACTTCCTACTATCTTTTTCAAACTTTCAGAAGCCAGTTCAAGATTCTTTTCGAAACAATTTTATTTTTGACACTCCACTTTGGAATTCTGTTCAGGAGGGAAAAATTAAAACAAATTGACAGAATTGAAATTGTGCTAGGCTGAAGGAATGGACTCGGCTTGGGCAGCTTTTATTTGAAAAACATGATAGAGATTTAATAAAAACAAAATGAAACATGACAGATTTAATCAAAATAAAACAAAATAAAATGAAACAACGCAATAAAACTAGCAGAATTCAGGGAGATGGGAATAGAACAAGACAAAGCAATTGAAATAACTGTATCATTATCCCCCTCCCCCTCACGCACACTTAAAATTTGCATTGTCCTCAATGCGGGGCAGGGTCGTCTGGTGGAGATGGTTCCATTAATGAGATTATCTCCATGCATGAGTGATTGACGCTGGACCTTCATGGAATGGCTTAATCTGATGCCCATTGACCTGGAAGGTGCGGTTATTGTGTTCATCTTTTAGCTGTATTGCACCATGGGGAAACACATTAGTGATAACAAAAGGCCCATCCCATCTAGAATGAAGTTTACTTGCAATGAGCTTAAGGCGTGAGTTAAACAGGAGGACTTTTTGGCCAACTCTGAATTCTTTTCTCAGGATCTGCTGGTCATGGAATCGCTTGATTTTCTGCTTGTAGATCCTGGAGTTTTCATATGCTTCCAAGCGGAGTTCATCTAACTCTTGCAGCTGAAATTTTCTCTGTTCTCCAGCTTGGTCATAGGCCAGATTGCACTGCTTAACAGCCCAGTATGCTTTGTGTTCTAGCTTCACAGGAAGGTGACAGGCTTTTCCGAAAACAATCCTATAGGGAGACATCCCTAGAGGTGTCTGGTATGCAGTTCTATGTGCCCAGAGGGCATCCTCAAGGAGGCGGCTCTAGCCCTTCCCGCTGGGATTGGTAATCTTTTGCAATGTTTTCTTGATTTCCCTGTTGAACACTTCTGCTTGGCCATTTGTTTAGGGGTGGTAGGTAGTAGCAATTCTATGTGCTACCCCATATTTCTGAAGAAGGGAAGTCATGGCTTTGTTACAGAAATGACTGCCTTGGTCACTTATGAGCGCTTTTAGCACACCGAACCTGCAGAAAATATTGGACTTTAGAAAGTCCACAACCACTCTCGAATCATTGGTTCTGGTGGCAATGGCCTCTACCCATCTTGATACATAATCAACAGCCAACAGAATGTATGAATAGCCATTGGAGACTGGGAATGGCCCCATGAAATCAATTCCCCAATCATAAAAAAATTCACAAAACTAGATGGGTTGCTGGGGCATCTCGTGCCTTCTGTTCATGGCTACTCCTATTTTTTGGCATTTCTCACAGGTGGAGACGAACTCATGTGCGTCCCGAAATATAGTTGGTCAATAAAGGCCACAGTCTAGCACTTTCCTTGCAGTCCGAGTTGATCCATAATGGCCATCTCTAGGTGCCGAGTGGAAAAACTAGAGGACCGAGTTGGTCTCAGCTTCAGGAATGCACCTGCGGATGACTTTGTCACTACATAGTCTCCAAAGGTAGGGATCATCCCAAATGTAGTATTTGGCATCGCTTCGGAGTTTATCCTTGTATGCCCGAGATGCCTCTAGTGGAAATCGAGATGCTGCCACAAAGTTACAAATGTCAACAAACCATGGTGGAGACAAATTTATGCGCAATAGGTGCTCATCTAGAAACTCGTCTCGGATGGGTATTGGATCGCTGTCTCTTTCAATTCTGCTCAGGTGATCAGCTACAGAATTCTCAGCACCTTTTTTATCTCTGATTTCTATGTTGAATTCTTGAAGGAGAAGCATCCACCGAATCAGTCTTGGCTTGGCATCAGGCTTCTTCAACAAGTATCTCAAACCAGCATGATCAGAGAACACAATGATCTTTGAACCGAGAAGGTATGGGCGGAATTTGTCCAAGGAAAACACAATTGTCAATAGTTCCTTCTCAAATGTTATGTAATTCTGCTGGGCCGGATCCATAGTTCGAGATGCATAGGCAATTGCCTGCACTGGGAGGCCAGGTCCAACTCTTTGGCCAAGAACAGCTCCTAATGTCGAATTGGATGCATCACACATTAGTACAAATGGCAGGTCCTAGTTTGGTGCTTGCAGAATAGGGGTGGATGTGAGTCCATTTCTCAGCTCCTAAAATGCTTCAATACAGGGCTGGTCAAAGTTGAATTCCACATCTTTTTGTAGCAGCTTGGACAGAGGCAGGGCAAGTTTGCTAAAATTCTTGATGAATCTTCTGTAAAAACCTGAGAAATGAGCAAACCTCCCCCACAAAAGAGGGGTTTGGAAGGGATGATATGATGTCTATCTTAGCCTTATCCACTTCAATACCTCTATTGGATACCAAGTGGCCCAACATTATTCCTTCAGTCACCATGAAGTGACATTTTTCAAAGTTGAGCACGAGATTTCTGTCAATGCATCTCTTCAACACCCTTGATAGATTAGTCAGGCATTCTTTAAATAAGTCAGCACACACCGTGAAGTCATCCATGAATACCTCCATGCAGTCCTGCAGCAAGTCCGAGAAGATGCTTATCATGCAACGTTGAAATGTACTCGAGGCATTGCAGAGGCCAAATGGCATGCGTGTGTACGCAAAGGTACCAAATGGGCAGGTGAAGGTTGTCTTATGTTGGTCTTCAGGTGCAATATGTATCTGCATGTAGCCTGAGAATCCATCTAGAAAATAGTAGTGGGATTTCCCAGATAGCTTTTCCAGCATTTGATCAATGAAGGGTAGAGGAAAATGATCCTTGCGAGTTGCCTGATTCAATCTTTTGTAGTCAATGCACACTCGCCAGCTGTTCTGAATCCTTGTTGGTACCAGCTCATCTTGCTGGTTTTTCATGACGGTCATCCCGGACTTCTTCGGCACTACTCGCACAGGGCTCACCCATTGGCTGTCCGAAATGGGGTAGATGATCCCTACAGCAAGGAGTTTGGTGACCTTCTTTTTAACCACGTCCAAGAGTGTTGGATTCAGTCTTCTCTGCTGCTGCCTGATGGGCTTGATCTTCTCCTCCATTAATATTCTATGCATGTAGATGGAGGGGTTTATGCCAAGGAGGTCAGAAAGTTTCCACCCTATTGCCTTCTTATGTTGCCTTAGGACCTCCAACAACTTGTCTTCTTGCTCTTGGCGGAGATTGATAGCAATGATAACTGGGAGTTGCTGTTCCTTGTCCAGGTAGGCATATTTCAGGTGACTCGACAATATTTTTAATTCTATAGGTGGTGGCAGTAATGGAGATTTCTCAATTTCTGAGTTTGGGTCCGATTGGCCAGCTTGATCTTGATTCGGCACCAAGCGTGCCGATATAATTTCGGCCTTTGGCTGATTCGGCCTGCTCGACTCTGCTGCTTCGGTTCTTGTCGAATTAGAGTCAGCATTGGCTTCTAGCGTTCCTTTTGAGTCGGATCTGGATGGACCGATCATTTTTGTTATAGTCTGAGTCGGGTCTTCTTTGGCCGAGATGGTCTCGGCGAGCTTGTCGGCCTTGACATTTGATTCTTCGGTCGATTTGACCTTGACTTCTTCCTTGACCCGACCTTCTCTGGCCGACTCGTTCTCGGCCGTGAAAATTGTCGCTAAGTGTGCAATGGAAGACTTTTCAGCTTCAGCGACTTTGTTTTCTGCATCATTCATATACTCTGAGTGTTCTGGGCTGCAGACTTGGTCTAACAATTCGGACAATTCCACTTCAAAAGCCAAGTCAGCAACATCACTATGATTGTCCTCAGAGATGGGGAGGTCTTGTATTTCCTCATGGTCGGCCTCTTCATTTGTCACTCCTGGGCAGTTGCTTTCAGCATTCTCAGCAGACTCCTCAATGTTTTCACTGCTGCCACTTAGTTGAAGATATTCTTCAACTAGTTCATCAAGTACATCAATGCCAAAGAAGGAGTGGTCTTCGGTTGGGTGCTTCATGGCTTCGAAAATATTGAATTGCACCAAGGTGTCACCGAATTCCATGGAGAGCATCCCTACATGCACATCAATCTTTGTTCTGGCTATCATCAAGAACGGTCTTCCCATAATTAAGGCAGATTTCCTTCTGAATGTTTGGTCCTCCATATCTAGCACATAAAAGTCAGTCGGAAATATTAGCTCGTTGACTTGGACAAGAACATCTTCGAGAATCCCCAAGGGTTGGACAATACTCCTGTTTGCAAGTTGAATGATCATCCCTGTGGTTTCTAAATCGCCAAAATTTAGGGACCTGTAGATTGATGCGGGCATGACATTGATTAAGGCTCCCAAGTCCAACATGGCATCGGCAAAAGTGCATTCGCCAATGGTGCATGGGACAGAAAAGATTCTAGGGTCTCTACATTTCTTTGGCAAAGTTGGGGCACCTGTAGCGATTGCTTCATTTTTTGTCAAGGCCGACACCACACCTCCAATTTCCTTGCTCCCTTTTATCTTTCTTCTTTTATGTACACACAATTCCTTAACGAATTTTGCGTACTTAGGGACCTGTTTAATAGCATCGAGGAGTGGAATATTGATTTCCACCTTACGGAACATCTTTAGCAATTCTTCATTCGACTCTGGCTTCCTTGCTGAAGTGGTCCGAGATGGAAATGGCAATGGGACAGTTATCTCTGGCCGAGACTACAAGTCGGCATTTGGCTCAGAGTCGACTTCAACTGGTCTCGGCAACTGCTGCAGTGTAGGTTGAGGTAATTCTTTTCCACTTCATAGAGTAACTACACTGGCATTCCCCCTCGGATTTGGAACGGTTTGAGAGGGGAGGTTGCTGGATCCTACCGACTGTAATTGACTTACAGTATTGGCTAACTGACCAATCTGCGTTTTGAGGTCCTAGATGGTGGCGGTCATGTTCTGCTGGAACTGTAAATTGCTAGAGCTCACAGATTGTTGGAACTCCAGGTTGCTGGTTGCAAGCTGCTTCATCAGGTCTTCCAGAGATGGAGAGTTGCCTTGTGTATGCACTCTCTGCTGTTGTTGTTGCTGCTGTTGTTGGAAAGGTGGTGCTTGGTAGTGCGGAGTCGGCTGTTGATAACCAACTTGCCTCTGGTAGGTTGTTGAGCTGCATATGGTCCCCTGATTCTGTCTGGCCGAAATGGCTGTCTTCTATGCTGCTGGCTATCGAATGGCCGATTTTGATACAGTTGCTTCCCGTACTGAAATCCACCTATGGCTCCAACATTCTCTGGTTGGTCCGACTCGGTTTCTTGGAGAGTGGGGCACATGTCAGTGGGGTGCTTCACGGAAGTACATATGCCACAAACCTTCGCTACCATGGCTGGTTGGTGTTGTCTAATAGCAAGCTGTCTCACCAATGATGTCAATTCAGTCAATTGATTCTCCAACCTCTGATTGGAGGCTGCACCGATTTCATTCACCATCCGTGGTTGATTTGGCCCTCTGATCCCAAACTGTTGTGTATTGCTTGCCATATTAGAGATCAGGTGCCTTGCTGCTGCTGGTGTCTTATCCATCAATGCTTCACCACTGGCTGCGTCTATCATGCTTCTGTCTATCATTGATAGGCCTTCATAGAAATACTGGATCAGCAACTATTCGCTGATCTGATGATGTGGACAGGTGGCACAAAGTTTGTTGAACCTCTCCCAGTACTCATGTAGTGTTTCACTTGCATGCTGCCTGATTCCACATATTTCTTTCCGAATGGTTGCAGTTCTGGATGCCGGAAAGAACTTCTCCAAGAATGCTTGCTTCATGTCTCCCTAAGTGTTGAAAAGTGATGGCTGAAGGTACAGCCAATCTTTTGCTGCTCCATCCAGGGAGAATGGGAACACCTTCATCTTGATATAGTCCTCCGATATCCCCTACAGCCTCATTGTAGAGTAGACCACATGGAATTCTTTCAGGTGTATATGGGGGTCTTCTCCTGCAAGACCATGAAATTTTGGCAATAGGTGTATAAGACCAGATTTCAACTTATAAGTTTGAGCTGGCTCCAACTGTGGGTATTGGATGCACCAAGGTTGATACACCACGTTTGGAGTAGCTAATTCCTTCAGCGTTCTATCGTTATTCTCCATTTGTCCTGGTTCTGCAAAAACGTTAGAACTAGAAGCAAAACTGTTAGTGTAAGACTGGTTAGAGTCAGCGACATAATCTATACTCCTAGTAGTATTTACTTGTAGCGTTCTAATTTTTCGTAATCTACGTAAGGTTAATTCTATCTTTGGGTCAAAAGCATACAATGGGTCAGTACTACTCCTAGTCATGCATTGTACATATTATGCAGAAGAATCAGAATTGAAAACAGTACTTGAAAAAGTGAATGTAGAAATGGAAACTACAATTATCAATTAACTAACTAATGAGACTATAAGGATGGAATAGAGAAAGGGCGCAATGCAGAAAGAATGCAAGTCAACTGCAAGAATACGAAAGGAATGCAAAAAGTATGCAATGTAGATGTGTTTTTTTTTTGGCAGTGAATTCACGCAGGAAAATGAACAACACTTAACATGCTTTTATTTAGGATCCCATAAGGACAAACACATACAAAATCAACGACTCAATTCAACTAACTTGACAGACACACTTCACAGACTCAAGATTTGACCTTACTTAGCTTGGCACACAAAGACACAAAAGAACTTGTGTCCCCGGCAACGGTGCCAATTTGATAATGAGTCTTTTAGTAATTTTGAACTCTTATCAAATAACTAAAGTTAACTATAGCATAGCCAACCCTAGGTCATTCTTCTCAAGGACACAGTGTGTTCAGTTGTGATTTGGTGTTAAGAGAAGTGACGTAGAATCTGAGATGTAAAGTGTTGACTTTCCTCGGTAGTGGTCGAGTTACTCTCGGCAGAGACTGAGCAGAGATGACCTCGGTAGGGACAATCCGGCTTGGTCTCGGCTGAGTGCAAACAGACTCTACAAAGATGGAATATCTCTGTCTCAAACTAAAAAATAGTAAATAGGGGGTTTGAAATGCAAGTAAAGCAGAAAATTAACCAAGACTATGAATGCAGTAAACATATACTACTGTTACTAGTTATCTATTATTATTATTATTTAACTGTATTCGTGCTTAGTCCTGTAAGTCCAAGTCCAGTCCAATTTCCACATTCCAGTTCTTAGTCCATATCAGCCTTGGGAAGTCTTATGGCAATCGCCAAAGGTTCGCCCATTGTCATACTGAGGATTTATGCAATCGCTACCTCATCAATTGGCAGGGATTAAGTTCAGAGCTGATTTTAGGTTCTCAGTTAACAATCACTAAATGATTACCTACTAAATTAGTTAAACCAGCTCCAATCGGCTTAGCTTAATATTGTTCATAATTTAATTGCAATGGCGGATTAAATCATGAATTAAAGTAGAGGAAGAGAACGGAGATAAGGAATGTAGAATGAAATTGATTTAACAAAAACAGAATACAAATACAGTGGTTCTGAATTCAGGTGAATCCATCTTCCACGACGATCGCCATGGTTGATGGTGGTGGTTCACCTACGATCTTGAGCGTTGAGGATCAGCTCCACCAAAGTGTATTAGTAATCTGATTGGTCCCCTCTGGCAGACTTCGGCTTCCCAGTCTCAAACCTACACTTCCTCGATCGAGAGAAATGCCAATGAGCACCATGCACCACCGCGAAATGGAGAGAGCGAGAAAATGGATACAGTGAGTGTGGAATCATAGTGAATTCAAAGACGTGTGAAAAGTGCACAGCTCCTCCTATATATACACGAGCTGTGATATGCTAATCCAAACGAATCCTCACAGAATTACAATGTGAATTTCCTATTCTACCCCTCTGAAGATCTTTCAACGTGACGTGGCAGATTCCCTAAGAGTGACATGGCAGTTGCTGACGCTGAGGTGGCCACCAAGCTGGGTAGCTGATGTGGTCAATACAATTGGGCTGCTCTCTATTGGGCTGCTTAGGCATGGACTGCCGAGACGACTCTGGCTTGGCTGAGATGGAGTAGGTCTGGCCGGGATGACTTCATCTCGGCTGAGATTCCTCTGTTGACCCTGGTCACTCAACTTGACCTGCAGAAGGAGTTATACTTTTTATTGGCTAAGAAATCTGAATTAACACAGATTTGTATTTTCTCTATATTTAAGACCATAAAATGAATCTTAGCTATCAATCCATCCTTAAGCATAGAATAGTCTTGCAAACATCCTTCTTAGGTGTCTAAAAGATGTATAAATTGCGACTCATCAAGCCTCCGGCCTAATGCTGTTGGCTAGAAGAGCCGTTAGTAGGGAGGAAGGACTAGCTTCCAGCCTAACACATTTAGGTGTGGAGTTGGATAGTTAAAAGTTAGGTTCAGCCTCCGGCCTAGCGCCTTTAGTTGCGGAGTTGACGATTAAAAGTTAGGATTAGCCTTCGACCTAACGCCTTTAGTTGCATAGTTGACGGTGAAAAGTTAGGATCAACCTTCGGCCTAATGTCGATAGCCGTGAGATTGACAACGATTCCCTTTGTACCCGCCGGTGCTAACTCCTCCATCCTGGGGACTTGGGGGTTGACTGATTAGTCATATTTTATACACTTTATATGGGCTTAAGATGGGTGTTGTTAAGAATCTTTAATGATTAAGAGTCTTGTGTTAACCGAGATATGAATTATGGGCCTAAAAATAGGAGAAATACAAGTACGTGCTAAAATAAGGTTTTTAACTAACAAAAAGGTTAGGACTTGTTTTGCAGGCCCAAGTCATCTCGGCCTAGGTCATCTCGGCTCAAGCTGGGAACATCCTGGCCAGTTGATGATGGTCGTTTTTAGTCGTTTCAACGCGCTTATCAAATACTAAAGCTAACTATAGTATAGCTAACCCTAGGTCATTCTTCTCAAGGACACAGTGTGTTCAGTTGTGAATTGGTGTGATGCAAACGGAAGTAGAATCTAAGTGTAAAATACCGCCTCGTCTCGGCAATGGCCGAGTTGCTCTCAACAGAGACTGAGCCGAGTCGACCTCAACAGAGATGATCCGGCTTGGTCTCGGTTAAGTGCAGACAGACGCTATAGAGGTGGACTACCTCTGTCTTAGACTTAAAGGCAGTAGGGCGGTTGGAGTGCAATTGGAATCAGAACAGAGGTTAACTGCAATCAAAACTAAAATTAACTACAATGCAAATGCAATTACGCTACTCCTAATGCTATTGCTATTACTGTGTTCATGTTTAGTTCCAATAATCAAGTTCTTCCTGGTTCAATCACTCCGATTACAGTCCTCATCAACCTCTAGTGTTCTTATGGAAATCGCCAAAGGTCCGTCCCGTACCATACCGAGGATTTACACAATCGCCACCTCATCAGTTGGTAGAGATTAAGTTCAAGCTGATTTTAGATTTTCAATTAACAATCGTTAAGTGATTACCTACTGAATTAGTTAAATCAGTTCCGATTGGCTCAATTTAACATTGTTCTGTTACTAGGTGCAATCGTAACACAGTAATTGAACTTAAACTTCAGGAATGCAATGGAGTTCAGAATTCAGAAAACACCCATAATATTGAAAGCAAAATACAAACACAGGGCCTGGATTCGATGATTCCATCCTCCACGACAATCGCCATGGACGACGGTGATGATTCACCTCTACTAGCTAGGATGCTGAGGTTCAGATCCACCAGAGTGTGTTGGTGCTCCAATCGGTCTCCTCTGATAACCTTCAGCTTCTCAGTTCCTAGCTTGTATTTCCTCAATCGAGAAAAACACCATTAACAACGCCGTGTACCACCGTGGGCTGAGAAGAAAACGAGAGAGACTTTGGGAATTATGGACGCGGGAAGGTTTGAATGCCAAAAGCCCCTATTCGTTCAGAGTTCTATCTATTTATACAAGAGTGGACACAGCTAACGATGCTAACAGAATTACATGTACAATTCCTATTCTGCCCTTGTTGTGACTTGCGTTGCAAGCTACTCTAGGTAGTGATGTGGAGCTGAGCTAGACCCAAGGTGGCTCTGATTGCTGACGAGGCGTTCCCCCTGGATCTACCTGACTGGGCTCCTTGCATGGGTCGAGTCTCGGCTTGGCCGAGAGGCTCTTGGCCTGGGCTTCTGATGGCGGGCTGAGCTTGGCTGAACCTGCAATGAAGAGATAGTTAGCTAAAAACCTTGATTAAGCACAGGTTGTGTTTTACTCAAGTTTAGGCCATTAATCTGGATCTTAGCTAACAGTCATCTTTTGAGCTCGTGAGTTGCTCAATGGTACCCTTCTTAGGTCCACTTAAGATGTACATTTTATGACTCATCAAACCCCCACACTTAGCCTTTTGTACTCCTGGGCAAAACATATGACTTAAATAAGGGTGATTTCAGTGAGAGATTCTTTTGTTTGATTTCCTTAAGCTGACTCTACAGAGTCGGCCTCTCTTCATCCCGGTTTAGAGCGCTCATGCAATCAGGGAGCTACTTCCTTTGGTTCTTAGGGGCCTTCATTGTTTCCAATTGGGAAAGGGTGCCCCAGAGTGATAGAACTTTTACTCATGTGCTCAATTTTCTCACTTCTCTCAAGTGTCTAGGCTGTGTTTGCACTTAGCATTGCATGGGATTGGTGTTACCATATCTTGACAGAGCTCTCCTCTTACACCTGCGAAACACAACAGTTTTGATCACTAGGACTTTTCTGGCTTGTAGCGAGGTTGAGGTTATGGGTCGAATAGATGTAAGAAAACTATCTTCAGGACCCACGGGAGGAAAGGAGCAATTGGGGGTGAGTGTAACCAGTATGATGGCAGTCCTGGTTGTTGTGGTCTCCTTTGATCTTTATTTATTCGCCGTTTTACATTCTTTCTTTCTTCTACTCATGCAGCTTGCTGATTTTGTTTATTTCAGCTTATTTATTTCAGCTGCCTGTTTTCTGTTTTTATGTACTTTCTTTTCTTTTCTTTCATTCCATTTTCTCTCCTTTTTCTCTTCTTCTGAACCTTCAGCTGCTTTTTGGCCGAATTCTGCTCCCTAGACTTCCCCCACACTTGATTCTAACTCACTCCCAAGACGATTCCACGGCTCCTCGGCTTCTCGAGGGTGAGGTAAGAATGGTTTTTCTGGCCTCGGCTTGTAGTGAGCTGCAAGAAAAAGTGGTCAATTTAGGCTCAAAAGGGGGTGACACAGGTCAGCTTATTTTTGGACAGCTTATTTGGCTCTAGGCTCATAAGAAATATGGCCTAGATCATTTCATTCTTGCATGTGTAAAACAGTTGTATCCAGAGAGTTAAGGCAAAATTCAGCACACACAATTAACATGCTTGCAAAAATCACTCAGAAAGAAGGGAGGTGGCAGAGTGTAAGCCATCTCTATTGCAAGGCTCAAATTCTCACACTGGCTGATTCTGTTTCTTCACTCTGAAGGTTCCCTCTTCCCATTTCCGCCACTTACTACTTAGGACCCAAAGGTTTGGCTCTCTTCAGGCAAGGCAGCTTTTGCTCGGGAATGAAGAGATTCCTTCTGCTGGCTCGTCAGACTCTCAGACTCAGCAAGGAATTTCCTCTCTTCTTTTTGGACACGTAATTCTGCTAGGATGAGGCCATTCCGGTTGTGGCAGACTCGGTAGTGGAGACTCTTTTATTAACACAAACTTAAGCAGCAAAAATACTAATGAGACTTAAAATAGTATATCAGATATGTAAGAAACGAAATGAAAAAGTTAGAGGGAATGAAAAAGTTAGAGAAGAGAAGGGCAGATATGACGTGAATGATCAGTCCCAGATGGACAGAACCCCCCAACCCCCACACTTAGTTTTCGGCATTGTCCTCAATGTGAAGAGGTTGGCCAAGTTGGCTTAGGCTGTTCCATCTGGTGGAGTCGGTTCCGCCAAGGAGATGCTCTCCGTATTTTCTCCCGTTGGTGTTGGACCTTCGAGGAAAGGTTTGACTTGATGCCCGTTGACCTGAAAGGTGCGATTGGTATGTTCTTCGTTGAGCTGTACTGCACCATGGGGAAATATGTTAGTGATAACAAAAGGTCCATCCCATCTGGAGCGAAGCTTACCTGCTATGAGCTTTAATCTGGAGTTGAAGAGCAACACTTTTTGGCAAATATGGAGATCTTTTCTCAGGATCTTTTGGTCATGGAATTTTTTTACCTTTTGCTTGTAGATCCTGGCATTCTCATAGGCTTCCCTACGAAGTTCGTCTAATTCTTGAAGTTGGAATTTCCTATGCTTTCCCGCTTGGTCATAGGCCATGTTACATTGCTTGACTGCCCAGTAAGCTTTGTGCTCTAGCTCCACAAGGAGGTGGCAGGCTTTCCCGAAAACAATTCGGTAGGGAGACATCCCTAGCGGTATTCGGTATGCAGTCTTGTGAGCCCATAGCGCATCTTCAAGGAGTTTGCTCCAATCGTTCCTGCTAGGATTTGTCATCTTTTGCAATGTATGCTTAATTTCCCTATTAAACACCTCAGCTTGCCCATTAGTCTGGGGGTGGTATGCTGTAGCTATCTTGTGTGCCACCCCATATTTTTGAAGAAGAGAGGCCATGGCTCTGTTGCAGAAGTGACTCCCTTGGTCACTGATGAGCGCTTTTGGGACACCGAACCTGCAAAAATTATTGGACTTAAGAAAGTCCACTACTACCTTGGCATCATTGGTTCTGGTGGGAATGGCTTCTACCCATCTTGATACATAATCGACGACAAGCAGGATGTATGAATAGCCATTGGATATTGGGAATGGCCCCATAAAATCTATGCCCCAGACGTCAAAGACTTCGCAGAATAGGATGGGTTGCTGGGGCAATTCATGTCTTTGGTTCAGGGCAATCCCTGCTTTTTGACATCTGCCGCAGGTGGAGACGAATTGATGAGCGTCTCGGAAAATAGAAGGCCAATAGAGACCACAATCAAGCACCTTCCTGGCAGTCCAAGATGAGCCGTAGTGGCCCCCTCGAGGGGCCGAATGGCAGAAGTGGAGGACCTACTTGATCTCGGTATCAGGAATGCACTTGCGGATGATCTTATCACTGCATAATCTCCATAGATAGGGGTCATCCCATACATAGTACTTAGCATCACTTTTGATCTTCTCTTTGTAAGTTTGAGATGCCTCAGGTGGAAATTGAGATGTTGCCACGAAATTACAAATATCTGCAAACCATCGTGTGGCCGTCTTGAGATGCAAGAGTTGCTCGTCAGGGAACTCGTCTTGGATAGGCAATTGTTCGCTTTCTCTTTCAATCCTGCTGAGGTGGTCCGCTACAGAATTCTCAGGACCTTTCTTATCCCTGATTTCTAAGTCGAATTCTTGGAGAAGAAGCATCCACCGGATCAGTCTCGGCTTCGCATCCGGCTTCTTCAGCAAGTACTTTAGAGCTGCATGATCGGAGAACACAACTATCTTAGAACCGAGAAGGTAGGAACGAAACTTATCCAAGGCAAACACAATTGCCAGGAGTTCCTTCTCAGTCGTCGTGTAATTTTGCTGGGCCAAGTCCATGGTTCTGGACGCATACGCGATAACATGGACTGGTTGGCCAACTCCCCGCTCTCGACCGAGAACAGCTCCTAGTGCCGAATTGGATGTGTCGCACATGAGCTCAAATGGCAGGTCCCAGTCTGGTGCTTACAGGATAGGTGCAGATGTGAGTTTGTTCTTCAGCTCCTAAAATGCCTCAATGCAGGGCTGGTCAAATTTGAAATCCACATCCTTCTGTAGAAGTTGGGACAGAGGCAGAGCTATTTTGCTGAAGTCCTTAATGAACCTTCTATAAAAACCTGCATGTCCCAAGAATGAGCGAACATCTCGCACAGAAGCGGGGTTTGGAAGGGAAGTGATTATGTCTATTTTCGCCTTGTCCACTTTGATGCCTCTATTGGAGACCAAGTGTCCCAATACTATTCCCTCGGTCACCATGAAATGGCATTTTTCGAAGTTGAGAATCAAGTTCGTGTCCATGCATCTCTTTAACACCTTGGACAGGTTGTGCAGGCATGCGTCAAATGATTCTGCATACACCGTGAAGTCATCCATAAACACCTCTATGCAATCTTGTAGCAGGTCCGAGAAGATACTCATCATGCAACGTTGAAACGTGCTCGGTGCGTTGCATAGGCCGAATGGCATGCGGGTGTATGCAAAAGAACCAAATGGGCATGTGAAAGTGGTCTTATGTTGATCCTCCGGTGCTATGTGTATTTGCATGTATCCTGAGAATCCATCCAAAAAACAGTAGTGAGACTTCCCTGCTGTCTTTTCCAGCATCTGGTCAATAAAAGGCAAAGGAAAGTGATCCTTGCGGGTTGCCTGATTTAATTTTCTGTAATCGATGCACACCCGCCAGCTGTTTTGAATCCTCGTAGGTACCAACTCGTCTTGTTGGTTTTTCGTGACAGTCATCCCAGACTTCTTTGGCACTACTTGTACAGAACTTACCCATTGGCTGTCTGATATAGGGTAGATGATACCTGCAACAAGTAGCTTTGTGACTTCTTTTTTGACTACGTCCAAGATGGTAGGATTCAGCCTTCGTTGTTGTTGCCTTATGGGCTTGATGTCCTCCTCCATCAGTATTCTATGCATGCAGATGGAGGGATTTATGCCTGGAAGGTCAGAGAGTTTCCACTCAATCGTTTTTTTGTGCTGCCTTAGGACTTTCAGCAGCTCTTCTTCTTGCTCTAGGAGGAGGTTGTTGGCTACAATGACTGGGAGCTGCTGTTCACTGTCCAAGTAGGCGTATTTTAGGTGGTTAGGCAATAGTTTCAGCTCCATGGGTGGTGGAGATGGGGATTCCTGAGTTACAACTCTCGGATCAATCTGGCCGGCTTGTTCTAGATTCGGCATTAGGACTGCCGTCATAATCTCGGCCTTGTGCTGCGTCGGCCGACGCGGCAGGATGGTTTCGGTTCTTGGCAGATTGATGAGCTTCTCGGGTTGAGTCTGGTCTTCACTGGCCGAAATGGTTTCGGCTAGTGTGTCGGCTTGTGTGTTTGATTCGTCGGTCGAGTTGACTTTTGTCCTTACATTGACTCAGCCTTCTTTGGTCGATTTCACTTCGGCCGTGAATATGGTTGCCAACTATGCAGGTATAAGCTTTTTAGTCTCGGCAACTTTTACCTCTGCACTATTCTCACTCTCTGAGGGCTTGGGGTAGCAAACTTGGTTTATTAACTTGGTTAATTCTTTTTCGAATGCCAAGTTGCTGATGTCACTATGATCATTCTCCAAGTCTGGGGTCTCCAGTACTTTCGTGTGGTCAGCCTTTGAGCAGCTACTCATTTCAGCAGTTTCAGCAAGGTCTTCCATTCCCTCAGTGCAACTGTTTAGTTGGAAGTATTCCTCCACTAGCTCTTCCATTATGTCTATACCAAAGAGGGAGTGGTCTTCGGTGGGGTGCTTCATGGCTTCAAAAATATTGAACTGCAGCAATGTGTCACCGAATTCCATAGAGAGCGTTCCAGTATGTACGTCAATCTTTGTCCTTGATGTCATTAAAAATGGCTTTCCCAGTATTAAGGTTGATCCTTTCCCTGATGTCTCGTCCTCCATGTCAAGCACATAGAAATCAGCTGGAAATATTAATTCGTTCACTTGGACTAGGACATCTTCGAGAACTCCCAGGGGTTGCACGATGCTTCTATTAGCAAGCTGAATAGTCATCGCTGTGGGTTCTAGATCTCTGAAATTGAGGGACCTATAAGTTGATGCAGGCATGACGTTGATTGATGCTCCCAGGTCCAACATAGCATCAGCAAATGTGCAATCACCAATAGTGCATGGGATCAAGAAGATACTGGGGTCTCGGCACTTCTTTGGTAAGACCTGTGAAATTCATGCAGTGGGATTATTCCTAGTTAAGCTTGAGACCACACCTCCAAGTTCTCGATTCCCCTTCATCTTTCTTCTTTTGTGTACGCATAATTCCTTGAGGAATTTTGCGTACTTCGGAGTTTGCTTGATCGCATCGAGGAAGTGGAATGTTGATTACCACCTTCCGGAACATCTTCAACAGCTCGTCATCAGAATCTGGTTTCTTTGCCGAGACAGTCCAAGATGGAAATGGTAACGGGGACAGCTATCTCTGGACGAGACGGTGAGTTGGCTGATGCTTCAGAGTTGGCTTCAGTTGGTTGCGGCTTCTGATGCTGTTCAGGCCGAGGTAATTCCTTACCGCTTCTTAGTGTCACTGCATGAGCATTCCCTCTCGGATTCGGAATGGATTGAGAGGGGAGGCTGCTTGAGCCGGCTGACTGTAACTCGCTCATAGTATTTGCTAGCTGTCTTATTTGCATCTTGAGATCCTGGATGGTGGCAGTCATATTTTGCTGGAATTTTAAATTGCTGGAACTTACTGATTGTTGAAATTCCACGTTACTTGTTGCTAGCTGCTTCATTAAATCTTCTAGTGATGGAGAATTGCCTTGAGTAGGAGTTCTCTACTGCTGTGGCGGGAAGGATGGTGCTGGGTATTGCGGACTCGGCTGCTAGTAACCAGATACTCCATAGGGTGTATTCGGCATGGATCCGGCTCTTTGAGCTGCATATGGACCTTGTTGTGGGCTTGGCCGAAACGGTTGTTTCCCATATGGTTGATTATCAAACTGCCGGTTCTGATAAGGTTGCTTCCCATACTAGAATCCTCCTACGGCTCCAACACTTTCGGTTTGGCCAGACTCGGTCTCTTGGAGAGTGGGGCACAGATCAGTCGAATGTTCCACTAAAGTACATATACAACAGACCTTTGCGGCCATGGCTGGATGATGTTGACTAACAGCCAGTTGTCTCACCAGGGATGTCAGCTCGGTCAGCTGGTTCTCCAGCCTTTGGTTGGAGGTTGTGCCGATTTCATTCACTGGCCGAGACGAGTTTGGCCCTCTGATCCCGAATTGTTGAGTGTTGCTCGCCATGTTTGAGATCAGATGCCTTGCTGCTACTGGTGTTTTATCCATTAACGCTCCTCCACTAGCTGCATCGATCATACTTTTGTCCATCATTGACAACCCTTCGTAAAAGTACTGGATCAGCAGCTGTTCGCTGATCTGATGGTGGGGACAGGTGGCACATAGCTTATTGAAGCGCTCCCAATATTCGTGCAGAGTCTCTCCTGTATGCTACCTTATCCCACAGATTTCCTTCCTAATGGTCGTAGTCCTAGAAGTTGGGAAATTTTTTTCTAGGAAGGTTCGTTTCATGTCTCCCCAAGTGTTGAAGACTGCTGGCTGCAGATATAGCCAGTCCTTTGCAGCTCCATCCAGAGAGAATGGAAACGCCTTCATCTTGATGTAATCTTCTGGGATTCCCTACGGCCTCATCGTGGAACAAACCACGTGGAAATCCTTGAGATGCTTGTGGGGGTCTTCTCGTGCAAGACCATGAAATTTGGGCAACAAATGTATCAGACCAGACTTTAGCTCATAGGTTTGAGCTAGCTCCAGTTGTGGATATTGGATACACCATGGTTGGTACACCCCATCCAGAGTGGCTAGCTCTTTCAATGTCCTGTCGTGGTTTTCCATCTGCCCTGGCTCTGTGAAATTGTTAGTACTAATAATAAAATGGTCAGTACAAAATTGGTCAAAGTTAGTGGCAGAATTTATACTACTTCCACTATTTATTGTGGTATTTCTAATTTCTCGCAATCTACGTAAAGTTAGTTCTATTTTTGGATCAAAAATATACAATGGGTCAGTGCTACTTCTAGTCATGCATCATGCAAAATTTAAAGTACTAAGCAACAATTAATTCTACTGAAAACAGAATGTGGTTGATATGTACTGCAAAATTAAATGTAATGCAGATTTAGAAAGTCTACCATACTTATATGTATATATTTGTTTTTGTTTAATAGTGAATCCACGTAGAGATTTATTGACAAATTCAGACTCAATAACTCTAAACAAAACTTCTTACAACTCGGATTCAACTTGGTTTACTTGGCACACTGAAACACAAAAGAACTTGTGTCCCCGACAACGGCGCCAATTTGATGATGGTCATTTTTAGTCGTTTCAATGCGCTTATCAAATACTAAAGCTAACTATAGTATAGCTAACCCTAGGTCATTCTTCTCAAGGACACAGTGTGTTCAGTTGTGAATTGGTGTGATGCAAACGGAAGTAGAATCTAAGTGTAAAATACCGACTCGTCTCGGCAATGGCCGAGTTGCTCTCAACAAAGACTGAGCCGAGTCGACCTCAATAGAGACGATCCGGCTTGGTCTCGGTTAAGTGTAGACAGACGCTACAGAGGTGGACTACCTCTGTCTCAGACTTAAAGGCAGTAAACAAGGGGGGTTGGAATGCAATTGGAATCAGAATAGAGGTTAACTGCAATCAAAACTAAAATTAACTACAATGCAAATGCAATTACGCTACTCCTAATGCTATTGCTATTACTGTGTTCATGTTTAGTTCCAATAATCAAGTTCTTTCTGGTTCAATCACTCCAATTACAGTCCTCATCAGCCTCTAGTGTTCTTATGGCAATCACCAAAGGTCCGTCCCGTACCATACCGAGGATTTACACAATCGCCACCTCATCAGTTGGCAGAGATTAAGTTCAAGCTGATTTTAGATTTTCAATTAACAATCGTTAAGTGATTACCTACTGAATTAGTTAAACCAGTTCCGATCGGCTCAGTTTAACATTGTTCTGTTACCAGGTGCAATCGCAACACAGTAATTGAACTTAAACTTTAGGAATGCAATGGAGTTCAGAATTCAGAAAACACTCATAATATTGAAAGCAAAATACAAACACAAGGCCTGGATTCGATGATTCCATCCTTCACGACAATCGCCATGGACGACGGTGATGATTCACCTCTGCTAGCTAGGATGCTGAGGTTCAGATCCACCAGAGTGCGTTGGTGCTACAATCGGTCTCCTCTGATAACCTTCGAATTCTCAGTTCGTAGCCTGCATTTCCTCCATCGAGAGAAACGCCATTAACAGCGCCGTGTACCACCGTGGGCTGAGAAGAAAACGAGAGAGACTTTGGGAATTATGGACGCGGGAAGGTTTGAATGCCAAAAGCCCCTATTCGTTCAGAGTTCTATCTATTTATACAAGAGTGGACACAGCTAACGATGCTAACAGAATTACATGTATAATTCCTATTCTGCCCTTGCTGTGACTTGCGTTGCAAGCTACTCCAGGTAGTGACGTGGAGCTGAGCTGGACCCAAGGTGGCTCTGATTGCTGATGAGGCGTTCCCCCTGGATCTACCTGACTGGGCTCCTTGCATGGGTCGAGTCTCGGCTTGGCTGAGAGGCTCTTGGCCTGGGCTTCTGATGGCGGGCTGAGCTTGGCTGAACCTGCAATGAAGAGATAGTTAGCTAAAAACCTTGATTAAGCACAGGTTGTGTTTTACTCAAGTTTAGGCCATTAATCTGGATCTTAGCTAACAGTCATCTTTTAAGCTCGTGAGTTGCTCAATGGTACCCTTCTTAGGTCCACTTAAGATGTACATTTTATGACTCATCACCAATCTAGCGGTCCTGGTCAAGCCAACATCAACGACGAAAATCTTGCCTAAAATCACTCTGGCAAGAGTGCAGATATGATTTGCCAAGATTAAGGAATCTATAATGCAGATATGATTTCCTAAGATTAAGAAATCTGTAATGCATATACAATTTTCTAAGATTAAGAAATCTTAATTCGGGTAACTAGGAATGCAGACATGATTCTAGTAGAAATTAGGAAACTGGGAAACTCCTAAGATTAAGGAGCTTGTAATTTGTAAATCGAATTAAAATCTTTAGAATTTGAATTTCTGTTATTAGGATTGGATTTAGATTTAGCCAGCTTGTGTATAAATAAGCACGCTAGGCCACGTCTTGAAGTGTGGAAAATAGTGGAATTCTAGACCTAGCACCGTCACCAACTACAAACATTCCAAGCTAGCACGGTGGTACACGAAGCTTCAGTAAGGTGTCTCTCTTGGTCGAGGAGGTACAGGATCAGGATTTGGGAAGCTGGAAGCTGTCGAAGGTGATCGCTCGGTATAGCCGACACACTCTGGTGGACAGAAACCTCAACGTCTGGCCATCACTGGTGCATCACTGCCGTCCTTCCATTGGCGGTCGTCATGGAAGGTAGATTCTCTAGGAACTTTGAATTTCTCACCTTGTATTCGATTCTGTTTCAATAAGACAACTGGTTTGCTATTCTATCTTTCGATTTTAATCCTTGTGCTTTAATCTGCTTTAACATTATTGGAGGAAGATCACGTTAGACTAGGGCCGGTCGGAACTGGTTTAATAATCTAATTAGGTAGAGAACCTAAAATCAACCAAGTACATACTCCCTACCAACTGATGAGGTAGTGGTTGTGTAAATCCTTAGTATGGAAGTGGACAAACGTTCAGCGGTCGTCGTAAGAATCTCGGGTTGAATAAGAGCATAAGTCTAAGCAAGAATGGTAAACTATGGTGTGTTGATTTCCGAATTGGTACAGTAGATTAGTTTAGCGTAGTTAGTTTACTTTTAGTACTTGGTTTATTTTCTGCATTTAAAACACAATCCCCCCTTATTTACTACTTTCCAAAGTTAGAGACCGAGTCAATCCGACTACATCGCATCCAGTCCGAAATCGAGTCAGTTCGACTCCATTGCGTTCGAGTCTGCACCAAGCTGAGACCGAATCGGCTCAGTCTTTGTCAAGATCAAGTCAGCATTCTACACTAGACAATTTCTACATTAACTCTAATTTTCACAATTAGCACTATCTGAACACACTGTGTCCTTGAGAGAATCGACCTAGGTTAGCTATACTATAGTTAGCTTTAATAATTATTTGAGGCGTGTAAAGACAACTAAAAACCCGCTTATCAAATTGGCGTCGTTGTCGGGAACACAAGTTCTTTTGTGTCTTTCTGTGCCAAAGCTAAGTTTAAGTGGAATCCCAGGTTTATGGAATGCTATGTTTGTTTTGTTGAGTTATAAGGTCTGTCTTTTGTCTAAGTTGTCTAGGTATACCGAGTCTGTTCTTTTACTGCACCTTATCTTTGCTACATTCTGTTTTTCTGCATTTTGTTTTGCACTTTACTTCTGTTGCATAAACTAATGATGCATGACGAGAAGTAGTTCTGAACCATTGCATGCTTTTGATCCTGAGATAGAAAGAACTTTGCATCGTTTAAGGAAAGCTAGGCATACTGTAACACCTAATAGCAGTAGTTCTGATTCTATTTAGAATTCTGAGAATAGTCATTTTACTACTAACGAATCTAATTTTTCTGAGCACTAAGAGGCAGGATCAATGGAGAACAATGATAGGACCCTCAAGAAGTTGGCCACACTAGATGTGGTGTATCAACCATGGTGCATTCAATGTCTACCACTAGAGCTAGCTCAAAGTTAAGAATTAAAGTCCAGCGTAATTCATTTATTGCCTAAGTTTCATGGTCTTGCAGGTGAAGATCCTCACAAACACCTAAAGGAGTTCCACGTGGTTTGTTCCACGATGAGGCCGCAGGGGATATCGGAAGACCACATCAAAATGAAAGCGTTTCCATTCTCCCTGGATGGAGCTGCAAAAGATTAGCTGTATCTACAGCCAGTTCTTTTCAATACTTGGGGGATATGAAGTGCATGTTCTTAGAAAAATTCTTCCCAACGTCTAGAACAACAAGCATAAGGAAGGAGATTTGTGGGATCAGGAAACACTCTGGCGAGACACTGCATGAATATTGGGAGAGGTTCAACAAGCTTTGTGCCATATGTCCACATCACCAAATCAGTGAGTAGTTACTGATTCAATATTTCTATGAAGGTTTGATGATGATGGACCGAAGTATGATTGACGCTGCAAGTGGAGGATCACCGATGGACAAGACACCGGTAGCAACACGACATCTAAACTCGAACATGGCCAACAACACACAATAGTTCGGAACCAGAGGAACCATAGCACCCAAAATGGTGAATGAAATAGGTACGATTGACAATCTGAGATTGGAGAATCAGTTGACTGAGCTAACATCACTGGTGAGACAGCTTGCCATCGGCCAACACCAACCCATTGCAGCAGTAAAAGCATGTGGTATATGTACTTCAATGGAGCACCCTACTGACATATGCCCCACATTGCAAGAAACCAAGTCGGACCATCTCGAAGGTGTTAGAGCAATAGGTGGCTACCAGAACGGGAAGCAGCTGTATGCAACCCGATCAAAGTTTTGAATGCCAAAAGCCCCTATTCTATCAAAGTTCCTTCTATTTATACAAGTTTGGGCACAGCTAACGATGCTAACAGAATTACATGTACATTTCCTATTCTACCCTTGCTGTGACATGCGTAGTAGTTGCACCAGTAGTGACGTGGAACTGAGCCAGGTCCAGGGTGGCTGATATTGCTGACGTGGAGTTCCGCTTGGATCTTCCTGACTCGGTTCCAAGACGGTCGAGTCTCGGTCCGGCCGAGAGTCTCTCGGCTTGTACCTTTAGCTGGTTGGCTGAACCTGCAATGGAGAAATAGTTAGCTAAGAATCTTGATTAGGCACAACTTGTGTTTTACTTCGAGTTTTGACCATTAATTTGGATCTTAGCTAACAGTTATCTTTTAAGCTCGTGAGTTGCCCTGTGGTACTCTTGTTAGGTTCATTTGAGATGTACATTTTATGACTCATCAAACCCCCACACTTAGCCTTTTGCACTCCTGGGCAAAATATGTGACTCAAACAAGGGAGATTTCAGTAGGAGATTCTTCTGTTCGACTTCCTTGGGCTGACTACACAGAGTTGGAAGATCTTCATCCGGTTTGGAACGCGCATGCCATAGGGAGTCACTTGCCTTGGTTCTCAGGGGTTTCGACAGCTTTAATGGGGAAGAGGTGCCTTCAGAGTTGATCACTGTTGCTAATGCCTGAATTTCTCATTTCTCTCGGGTGTCTGGCCGTGTTTACACTCAGCATTGCATGGAATTAGTGTAATTGTATCTTGACAGAGCTCTCCTCTTACACCTGCAACACACACAACAGTTATGATCACTAGGACTTTTATGGCTTGTAGCGAGGTCAAGGTTATGGGTTGGATGGGTGGACGAGAACTGGTTTGAGAACCCATGGGGAGGAGAGGAGCAATGGGGAGTGAGTGTAACCAGTATGAAGGGAGTCCCAGTTGCTGTGGTCTTCTTTTTGGGCTTTTATTTACTTGCTGCTCCTCGCACTTTTTCTTTCTTCTACTTGCATAGCTTGCTGATTTGTTTATCTCAGCTCGTTTATTTCGGCTGCTTGTTTCTGTTTTTGTTTTTATATACCTTCTTTCTTCTTTTCTTACATCTTGTTTTCTCTTTTTCTGCACCTTTAGCAGCCTTGTGACCGGATTCTGCTCCTTAGACTTCCCCCACACTTGATTTTAACTCACTCCCAGGACAATTCCAAGGCTCCTCGGCTTCCCGAGGGTAGGGTATGATAATGGTTTTTTTTTTTTTTTTTTGGCCTCGGCTTGTAGTGAGATGTAAGAAAAATGGTCATATCAGGCTCAAAGGGGGTGACAAGGGTCAGCTTGTTTTGGGCAGCTTATTTGGCTCTGGGCTCTTAAGAAACATGGCCTAGATCATTTCATTCCTGCATGCGTACAACAGTTGTATCTAGAGAGTTAGGGCAAGATTCAGCACACAATTGACATGCATTGCAAAAATCACTCAGAAAGAAGTGAGACGGCCTTGTTTCCGGCCGTCTTCATTGAAGGCTCAAATTCTCGCATTGTCTGATCTATTTCTTCACCCTGAAGGTTCCTGCTTCCCAATTCCGCTATTTACCGCCTAGGATCCGAAGGTTTGGCTCCCTGTAGGTACGGGTAGTTCCTTTGGGAGAGAAGAGATTCCTAATGCTGATTCACCAGCCTTTCGGATTCATCTTTGGGTCGGCCTTGGCATGCATTTCTGCTATTTCGGCTGTGGGAATTCTTTAGTTCAATTTCTGTCCGGCCAAGTGTGTTCCGGATCCGGTGGGGGTGGCTGAGATGGAGACGGCCTACATGGGGACGGCTGAGATAGAGTCACTTCGGATCCGGTCAAGATGGCACAGAATCAGAATGGGACTCGGCTTGGGCAGTTTTTTTAATGAAAAACATGAGATTGAACAATTTTAAAAATGGAATGAAATGAAACACGCAATTGAAAGGAATTAACAAAGCAATCTAAATATAAAATTTTAGAGAAGGGAAAAGAGAAGGGAAGATATGGCGTGAGTGATCCGGCTTTTGTCAGATGCACGGAACCCCCCCCCACACTTAGTCTCGGCATTGTCCTCAATGGTGGCCGAGTTGGCCTATGCTGCCATCTGGCGGAGTCGGCTTGACCAAGAAAATGTTCTCCATGTTTTCTCCTGTTGGTGCTGGACCTTCTAGGAATGGTTTAACTTGGTGCCCATTGACCTGAAAGGTGCGACTGGTATGTTCTTCCTTAAGCTGCACTGCACCATGGGGAAATATGTTAGTGATAACAAAAGGTCCATCCCATCTGGAGCGAAGCTTACCTGCTATGAGTTTTAATCTTGAATTGAACAGCAACACTTTTTGGCCGATGTGGAGGTCTTTTCTTAGGATCTGATCATCATGGAATTTTTTTACCTTTTGCTTGTAGATCCTAGCATTTTCATAGGCTTCCAAGCGAAGTTCATCTAGTTCTTGAAGTTGGAACTTCCTATGCTCCCCCAACTTGGTCATAGGCCATGTTGCATTGCTTGACGGCCCAAAGAAGCTCTATGTTCTAGCTCCACAGGAAGGTGGCAGGCTTTTCCGAAAAAAAACAACTCGGTAGGGAGACATCCCTAACGATTGTTCGGTATGCAGTCCTGTGAGCCCACAGCGCATCTTCAAGGAGTTTGCTCCAGTCCCTCCTGCTGGGATTTGTCATCTTTTGCAGTGTATGCTTGATTTCCCTGTTAAATACTTCAGCTTGCCCATTAGTTTGGGGGTGATATGCTGTTGCTATCCTGTGTGCCACCCCATATTTTTGGAGAAGGGAAGCCATGGCTCTATTGCAGAAGTGACTCCCTTGGTCACTGATGAGCGCCTTTGGGACCCCGAACCTGCAAAAAATGTTGGACTTCAGAAAGTCCACTACTACCTTGGCATCATTGGTTCTGGTGGGGATGGCTTCTACCCATCTTGATACATAATCAACGGCAAGCAGGATGTATGAATAGCCATTGGAGATAGGGAAAGGTCCCATAAAATCTATGCCCCAGACGTCAAAGACTTCACAGAATAGGATGGGCTGCTGGGGCATTTCATGCCTTTGGCTCAGGGCCATCCCTGCTTTTTGGCATCTGTTTGAGGTGGAGACAAATTTATGAGCGTCTCTGAAAATGGAAGGCCAATAAAGGCCACAGTCAAGCACTTTCCTGGCGGTCCCGAGATGAGCCGTGAAGTGGCCTCCTCCAGGAGCTGAGTGACAGAAGTGAAGGACCGGCTTAATCTCGGTGTTCGGGAATGCACCTGCGAATGATCTTGTCGTTGCATAATCTCCACAGATAGGGGTCATCCCATTAACGCAATACTTGGCATCACTTGAATCTTCTCCTTGTAAGTTCGAGATGCCGTAGGTGGAAATTGAGATGTTGCCACGAAGTTGCAAATGTCTGCATACCATGGTGGATCCGACTTGATGTGTAGGAGGTGCTCATCAGGGAACCCGTCTCGGATAGGCAGTTGTTCGCTTTCTCTTTCAATCCTGCTTAAGTGGTCTGCTACAGCATTTTCGGCACCTTTCTTGTCTCTGATTTCCAAGTTAAATTCTTGGAGAAGAAGCATCCATCGGATCAGTCTTGGCTTGGCATCCGGCTTCTTCAATAAGTACTTCAGAGCTGCGTGATCAGAGAACACAACTATCTTAGAACCGAGAAGGTAGGAACGAAACTTATCTAGGGCAAACACAATTGCCAGAAGTTCCTTCTCAGTTGTTGTGTAGTTTTGCTGGGCTGGGTCCATGGTTCTGGACGCATATGCAATAACATGCACTGGTTGGCCGACTCGTGCTCTCTGGCCGAGAACAGCTCCCAGGGCCGAATTGGATGCGCCGCACATGAGTTCAAATGGCAGGTCCCAGCTTGGTGCTTGCAAGATGGGTGCTGATGTAAGTTTGCGCTTAAGCTCTTGAAATGCCTCAATGCAAGATTGGTCAAGTTGAAATCGGCATCTTTCTGTAGCATTTGGATAGCGGCAGGCTAGTTTGTGAAGTCTTTGATGAATCTTCGGTAGAAGCCTGCGTGTCCTAGGAATGAGCGAACTTCCCCACGAGAGGTGGGGTTTGGAAGTGAAGAGATTATGTCTATTTTGCCTTGTCCACTTCGACGCCTCTGTTGGAGACTAGGTGTCCCAAATACTATTCCCTCGGTCACCATGAAATGACACTTTTCAAAATTTAAAACCAGATTCGTTTCAGTGCATCTCTTCAACACCTTGGATAGGTTGTTCGGGCATGCTTCAAACGAAGTCGGCGATACCGTGAAGTCGCCCATAAACACTTCCATGCACTCCTGTAACAAGTCCGAGAATATGCTCATCATGCAGCGTTGGAATGTACTTGGAGCATTGCACAGGCCGAATGGCATTCTGGTGTATGCAAATGTGCCAAAGGGGCATGTGAAGGTGGTCTTATGTTGATCTTTAGGTGCTATGTGTATCTGCATGTATCCTGAAAATCCATCCAAAAAACAGTAATGGGATTTCCCTGCTATCTTTTCCAACATCTGGTCAATGAAAGGCAAAGGGAAGTGATCCTTGCGGGTTGCTTGATTTAGTCTTCTATAATCAATGCACACCCGCCAGCTGTTCTGAATCCTCGTAGGTACCAACTCATCTTGTTGGTTTTTCGTCACGGTTATCCCAGATTTCTTTGGTACTACTTGCACAGGACTTACCCACTGACTGTCCGAGATGGGGTAAATGATGCCTGCAGCAAGCAGCTTTGTGACCTCTTTCTTGACGACATCTAGAATCGTGGGATTCAGCCTTCTTTGCTGTTGCCTTATGGGCTTACTGTCTTCCTCTATTAATATTCTGTGCATGCATATGGAGGGATTGATACCTGGAAGGTCAGAAAGTTTCCACCCAATTGCCTGTTTGTGTTGCCTAAGGACTCCTAACAGCTTGTCTTCCTGCTCTGGGCGGAGACTGCTTGCAATGATGACCGGGAGCTGTTGTTCACTGTCCAGAAAGGCATATTTTAAATGGCTAGGCAATGGTTTCAGTTCCATAGGTGGTGGAGATGGAGATTCTTGAGTTACAACTCTCGAATCCGACTGGCCGGGCTTGTTCGGATTCGGCATTAGGATCGCCATCATGGACTCGGCCTTGTCGCGCCGGCCGACTTGACGGGATGGTTTCGACTTTTCAGTAAAAAGTCGAGTCGGCTTGTTCTCCTTTTTCGGTCCTGGATCCGGATGGAGCGATGGGCTCGGATTGAGCCTGGTCTTTGATGGCCGAGATTGATTTGGTGTCGGCCTGTATGTTTGACTTGTTGGCCGAGTTGACTTTTATCCTGGCATTGACTCGGCCTTCTTGGCCGACTTCACTAATTTGTGAATATAGTTGCCAGTTGTGCAGATATGAGCTTTCTAATCTTGGCAACTTTTACCTCGCACTATTTCGCTCTCGAGGTCTTGAGATAGCAAACTCGATTTATCAACTCGGTTAATTCTTCTTTCACTGTCAAGTTCTGATATCACTGTGATTCTCCTCAGAGGTGGGGTTTCCATTACTTCCTTGTGGTTAGCCTTCGGGCAGCTATTGGTGGCGATAGTTCAAAGCAAGATCTTCCAATCCTCACCGCAGCTTTCTAGTTGGAAATATTCTTCCACTAATTCTTCCATTATATCCACACCAAAGAGTGAATGGTCTTCGATTGGGGTGCTTCATGGCTTCAAAGATATTGAACTGCACCAGTGTGTCACCGAATTCCATAGAGAGCGTTCGGCATGTACGTCAATCTTCGTCCTTGCTGTCATTAAAAATGGTCTCCCCAATATCAAGGTTGATCTTTTGTCGATGACTTCGTCCTCCATGTCAAGCACATAAAAATCTATTTGGAAATATCAGTTCATCTACTTGGACGAGGACATCTTCGAGAACTCCCAGGGGTTGCACGATACTTCTATTAGCAAGATGTATGGTCATCCCCGTGGGTTCTAAATCTCCAAGATTGAGGGACCTGTAAGTTGATGCAGGCATGACGTTGATTGACGCTCCTAGGTCCAACATAGCGTCAGCAAGATCACAAGAATCACAAGAATCACAAGATCAGGTAGATCAGGAAGACGTTGATTGACGACTCTAAAAGCATCGATTCATTTGACCAAGATCACAAGAATGAAAAACCAGAGTGGTTGAAACATGCAAGAGACCTAATTGTCAGGACCACGAAACAACAATAAGCACAAATAGCAAAAACTTTTGTTGAGGACGAGTCGACCAACATAAGCCGAGACTAGATGAAGATTGAAGACACATCGGTCACGAAAGCCAACACCAATGTGGCCAAGGAGGACTGGAAGGAAGTTGGAATCAAAGCCGAAACGGAGTCGGCCAATCGGCACAAGGAGCAATTAAAGGCCGGAATCATGTCGGCAACCCAGTTACCCGACTCCAACCAAGTCGGCCAAACAGTTTCCAGACCAATAAGTGCGGTCTTGCCACCAAAACCACCGACTGAGTTGAAGCCATTGTTGAACCATCTGAAGTACGCCTACCTAGGTGATGAACAACAATTCCCGGTCATAATTGCCAGCAACCTTCACCAGGAACAGGAGGAGAAATTGTTACAAGTCCTCAAGCAACACAAGAAGGCCATAGGGTGGAAATTATCTGACCTTCTAGGAATAAATCCCTCCATATGCATGCACAGAATCTTGATGGAGGAAGAAGCACACCCCGTGAGGCAACATCAAAGGAGACTAAACCCAACCATCTTGGATGTGGTAAAGAAAGAAGTGACTAAGCTACTTGTTGCTGGAATCATTTATCCAATTTCAGATAGCAGCTGGGTCAGTCCAGTACAGGTACTACCCAACAAATCTGGGATGACCGTGATGAAGAATCAGAATGATGAACTAGTACCAACACAGGTTCAGAACAGTTGGCGAGTGTGCATTGACTACAGGAAGCTGAACCAAGCAACCCGCAAAGACCATTTCCCTCTGCCATTCTTAGACCAAGTCTTGGAGAAGCTGGCCGGGAAGTCCCATTACTGCTTCCTAGACGGATATTCCGGATACATGCAGATACACATCGCACCTGAAGATCAATACAATACAACCTTCACCTATCCGTTCGGCACATTTGCTTACACTAGGATGCCGTTTGGACTATGCAATGCCTCAAGCACGTTCTAGAGATGCATGCTGAGCATCTTCTTAGATTTACTGGAGGATTGCATGGAGGTGTTCATGGACGATTTCACAGTGTACGCAAAGACTTTCGATACATGTCTGGGAAATCTGGCCCGAGTGTTGAAGCGATCCATAGAAACCGACTTGGTATTGAACATTTAAAAATGCCACTTCATGGTAGCAGAAGGATTGTGCTCGGCCACCTAGTATCAAGTCTAGGGATCAAGGTTGACAAAGCTAAGATTGACATCATTACATCTCTCCCTAACCCCACTTCTGTGCGGGAGGTTCGTTCATTTTTAGGACATGCAAGGTTTTATAGGCGTTTCATCAAGAACTTCAACAAGACCGCCTTACCACTGTCCAAACTACTGCAAAAGGATGTGGAGTTTGTCTTCAACAAAGAATGCATACAAGCCTTTGAGGAGTTAAAGACCAGATTGACATCCACACCAATCCTCCAAGCACCTAACTAGGAGCTCCCATTCGAGCTTATGTGCAACGCATCTAACACGGCCTTGGAACCCGTTCTCGGCCAGCGAGACGGAGTCAGCGGGCTGACACATGTAATCGCCTATACACCTCGAACCATGGACCAGGCCCAAATAAACTATACGGCTATAGAGAAAGAGCTACTGGCAATAGTATTCGCCTTGGACAAATTTCGCTCATATCTGCTTGACTCTAGAGTCATTGTATACTCTGATCATGCAGCCTTGAAATACCTACGCCAAGCCACGACTCATTCTGTGGATGCTTCCCTTGCAGGAATTTGACTTCGAAATTAGAGACAAGAAGGGTGCCGACAATGCAGTAGCCAACCACCTGAGTTGGATTGAACGTGAACCTAACCCAATGCCATTCTGAGACTACTTTCCGGATGAACAACTACTGTGCATGGACACATCTACACCATGGTTCGCCAACATATTGAATTTTATCGTTGCATCCCAGTTTCCACCAGAGGCATCCCGGTTGTATAAAGAGAAAATTAAAAGTGATGCCAAGTACTATATATGGGATGACTCATATCTTTGGAAGCGCGGCAACAACCATGTCATTCGCAAGTGCATTTCGGACTCAAGATCAGCTCAGTCCTCCATTTTTGTCATACAGTAGCCAAAGGCGGCCATCATGGATCAACTCGGATAGCCCAAAAGGTACTAGACTATGGGTTTTATTGGCCCACCATTTTCCGAGACGCCCACCACTTCGACTCGACCTGTAAACAATGCCAACGAGTAGGAACAGCCATGAGTCGCCAACATGAGATGCCCCAACAACCAATCCTATTTTGTGAAGTTTTCGACGTTTGAGGAATTGACTTCATGGGACCGTTCCCTGTCTCCAATGGATACTTATATATTCTGTTGGCCATGGACTACATGTCAAGATGGGTGGAAGTAGTGGCCACCAAGACCAATGATGCCAAGGTAGTTTTGAAATTTCTTAAGTCTAACATTTTTTGCAGGTTTGATGAGCTAAAATCTCTTATTAGTGACCAAGGAAGTCACTTCTATAACCGAGCCATGTCCTCCCTCTTAGAAAAGTATGGGGTGGCGCATCGAATTGCCAGAACATACCACCCCCAAACAAACGGCCAAGCTGAAGTATTCAACAGAGAAATCAAGAAGATTTTGCAGAAGTTGACCAACCCGAATTGGAAGGATTGGAGCTGCCACCTTGAGGACGCGCTTTGGGCACATCGGACAGCATACCGAACTCCGTTGGGAATGTCTCCCTACCGAATTGTTTTCGGAAAAGCCTATCACCTACCTGTTGAACTAGAACACTAAGCTTACTAGGTAGTTGATGATGAGTGTTTTAGTCGTTTTACGCGCTTATCAAATAACTAAAGCTAACTATAGTATAGCTAACCCTAGGTCATTCTTCTCAAGGACACAATGTGCTCAGTTGTGAATTGGTGTGAAGCAAACGGAAGTAGAATCTAAGATGTAAAATACCGACTCGTCTCGGCAATGGCCGAGTTGCTCTCAATAGAGACTGAACCGAGATGATCCCAATAGAGAGAATCCGGCTTGGTCTCAGTTGAGTGCAGACAGAAGCTATAGAGGTGGACTATCTTTGTCTCGGACTTAGAAAGCGGTAAACAAGGGGGGTTGGAATGCAATTGGAATCAAAACAGAGCTTAGCTATAATCAAATGCAATTACGCTACTCCTAATGCTATTGCTATTACTGTGTTCATGTTTAGTTCCAATAATCAAGGTCTTTCTGGTTCAATCACTCCAATTACAGTCCTCATCAGCCTCTAGTGTTCTTATGGCAATTGCCAAAGGTTCCTCCCTTACCATACCGAGGATTTACACAATCGCCACCTCATCAGTTGGCAGAGATTAAGTTCAAACTGATTTTAGATTCTCAATCAACAATCGTTAAGTGATTACCTACTGAATTAGCTAAACCAGTTACAATTGGCTTAGTTTAACATTGTTCCATTACCAGGTGCAATCGCAACACAGTAATTGAACTTCAATTTCAGGAATGCAATGGAGTGCAGAATTCAGAAAATGCTCATAATATTGAAAGCAAAATACAAACACAGGGCCTGGATTCGATGATTCCATCTTCCACGACGATCGCCATGGTGACGGCGATGATTCACCTCAGCTAGCTAAGACGCTGAGGTTCAGGTCCACCAGATTGCGTTGGTGCTCCAATCGGTCTCCTCTGATAACCTTCGGCCTCTCAGTTCTTAGCCTGCATTTCCTCAATCGAGAGAAATGCTTTTAACAGCACTGTGTACCACCGTGAGCAGAGGAGAAGAGAATGAGAGAGTTCGGAATTATGAACGCGGGAAAGTTTGAATGCCAAAAAGTCCCTATTCGTTCAGAGTTCTCTCTATTTATACATGAGTGGGCACAGCTAACGATGCGAACAGAATTACATGTACAATTCCTATTCTACCCTTGCTGTGACTTGCGTTGCAAGCTCCTCCAGGTAGTGACGTGGAGCTGAGCTGGATCCAAGGTGGCTTTGGTTGCTGACGAGGCGTTCCACCTAGATCAACCTGACTGGGCTCCCTGCATGGGTTGAGTCTCGGCCTGCCGAGAGGCTCTCGGCCTGGGCTTCTTGATGGTGGGCTGAGTTTGGCTGGACCTGCAATGAAGAGATAGTTAGCTAAAAACCTTGATTAAGCACAGATTGTGTTTTACTCAAGTGTAGGCCATTAATCTGGATCTTAGCTAACAGTCGTCTTTTAAACTCGTGAGTTGCTCAATGGTGCCCTTCTTAGGTCCACTTAAGATGTACACTTTATGACTCATCAAACCCCCACACTTAGCCTTTTGCACTCCTGGGCAAAACATATGACTCAATTAAGGGTGATCATAGTGAGAAATTTGTTTGTTTGATTTCCTTAAGCTGACTGTACAGAGTCGGCTTCCCTTCATCCCAGTTCAAGGCACTCATGCAATCAGGGAGCTACTTCCTTTGGTTCTCAGGGGCCTTCATGGCTTCCAATTGGGAAGGAGTGCCCCAGAGTGATAGAACTTTTACTCATGTGCTCAATTCTCTCGCTTCTCTCAAGTGTTTGGGTCGTGTTTACACTCAGCATTGCATGGAATTGGTGTTACCACATCTTGACAGAGCTCTCTTCTTACGCCTGCAAAACACAACAGTTATGATCACTAGGACTTTTCTGGCTTGTAGCGAGGTTGAGGTTATGGATCGAATGGATGTAAGAAAACTAGCTTCAGGACCCACGGGGACGAGAGGAGCAATGGGGAGTGAGTGTAACCAATATGAGGGCGGTTCCGGTTGCTGTGGTCTCCTTTAATCTTTATTTACTCGCCATTTTACATTCTTTCTTTCTTCTACTCATGCAGCTTGCTGATTTTGTTTATTTCAGCTTATTTATTTCAGCTGCTTGTTTTCTGTTTTTATGTACTTTCTTTTCTTTTCTTTCATTCAATTTTCTCTCCTTTTTCTCTTCTTCTAAATCTTCAGCTGCTTTTGACCGAATTCCGCTCCCTAGACTTCCCCCACACTTGATTCTAGCTCACTCCCAAGACGATTCCACTGCTCCTCGGCTTCTCGAGGGTGAGGTAAGAATGGTTTTTCTGGCCTCGACTTGTAGTGAGCTGTAAGAAAAAGTGATCAATTTAGGCTCAAAAGAGGTGACAAGGGTCAGCTTGTTTTTGGACAGCTTATTTGGCTCTGGGCTCATAAGAAATATGGCCTAGATCATTTCATTCCTGCCTGTGCAAAACAGTTGTATCTAGAGAGTTAAGGCAAAATTCAGCACACACAATTAACATGCTTGCAAAAATCACTCAAAAAGAAGGGAGGTGGCAGAGTGTAAGCCATCTCTGTTGCAAGGCTCAAATTCTCACACTGGCTGATTCTGTTTCTTCACTCTGAGGGTTCCCTCTCCCCATTTCCGCCACTTACCACTTAGGAACCAGAGGTTTGGCTCTCTTCAAGCAGGGCAGCTTTTGCTCGGGAATGAAGAGATTCCTTCTGTTGGCTCATCAGACTCTTGGACTCAACCAGGAATTTCCTCTCTTCTTTTTGGACACGTAATTCTGCTAGGATGAGGCCATTCCGGCTGTGGCAGACTCTTTTATTAAACACAAACTTACTAATGAGACTTAAAATAGTATATCAGATATGAAAGAAACGAAATGAAAAAGTTAGAGAACAGAAGGGCAGATATGACGTGAATGATCAGTTCCCGAATGGACAAAACCCCCCCACACTTAATTTCGGCATTGTCCTCAATGTGAAAAGGTTGGCCGAGTCGGCTTAGGCTGTTCCATCAGGAGGAGTCGGTTCCGTCAAGGAGATGCTATCAGTATTTTCTCCTGTTGGTGCTGGACCTTCGAGGAAAGGTTTGACTTGGTACCCGTTGACCTGAAAGGTGCGGTTGGTCTATTCTTCCCTTAGCTGCACTACACCATGGGGAAATATGTCAGTAATAACAAAAGGTCCATCCCATCTGGAGCGAAGCTTACCTACTATGAGCTTTAATCTGGAATTGAATAGCAACACTTTTTGGCCAATATGGAGATCTTTCCTCAAGATATTTTGGTCGTGGAACTTTTTTACTTTCTGCTTGTAGATCCTGGCGTTTTCATAGGCTTCCATGCGAAGTTCATCTAATTGTTGAAGTTGGAACTTCCTATGCTCTCTTGCTTGGTCATAAGCCATGTTGCATTGCTTAACTGCCAAATAAGCTTTGTGCTCGAGCTCCACAGGAAGGTGACAGGCTTTCCCGAAACCAACCCGGTAGGGAGACATCCCTAGAGGTGTTCGGTATGCGGTCCTATGTGCCCATAGAGCATCCTCAAGGAGTCTACTCCAGTCCTTCCTGCTGGGATTTGTCATCTTTTGTAGTGTATGCTTGATTTCCCTGTTAAACACTTCGGGTTGCCCATTCGTCTAGGGTGGTATGCTGTGGCTATCCTGTGTGCCACCCCATATTTGTGAAGAAGGGAGGCCATGGCTCTGTTGCAGAAGTGACTCCCCTAGTCACTGATGAGCACTTTTGGAACACCGAACCTGCAGAAAATACTGGACTTAAGAAAGTCCACTACTACCTTGGCATCATTGGTTCTGGTGGGAATGGCTTCTACCAATCTTGATACATAATCGACGGCAAGCAGGATGTATGAATAGCCATTGGAGATTGGGAATGGCCCCATAAAATCGATACCCCAGACGTCAAAGACTTCACAAAACAGGATGGGTTGCTGGGGCATTTCATGTCTTTGGTTCAAGGCCATCCCTACCTTTTGACATCTATCGCAGGTGGAGACGAATTGATGAGCGTCTCGAAAAATAGAAGGCCAATAGAGGCCGCAATCAAGCACCTTCCTGGCAGTTCGAGATGAGCCGTAGTGGCCTTCTCCAGGGGCCGAATGGCAAAAGTGGAGGACCGACTTGATCTCGGCATCAGGAATGCACCTGCGGATGATCTTATCACTGCATAATCTCCAAAGATAGGGGTCATCCCATACGTAGTACTTAGCATCACTTCTGATTTTCTCTTTGTACGTTCGAGATGCCTCAGGTAGAAATTGAGATGTTGCCACGAAATTACAAATATCTGCAAACCATGGTGTGGCCGTCTTGAGGTGCAGGAGTTGCTCGTCAGGGAACTTGTCTTGGATAGGCAATTGTTCGCTTTCTCTTTCAATCCTGCTGAGGTGGTCCGCTACAGAATTCTCAGCACCTTTCTTATCTCTGATATCCAGGTCGAATTCTTGGAGAAGAAGCATCCACCGGATCATTCTCGGCTTCGCATCCGGCTTCTTCAGCAAGTACTTTAGAGCCGAGTGATCGGAGAACACGACTATCTTAGAACCGAGAAGGTAGGAGCGAAACTTATCCAGGGCAAACACAATTGCCAGAAGTTCCTTCTCAATCGTCGTGTAATTTTGCTGGGCCGAGTCCATGGTTCTGGACGCATACGCAATAGCATGGACTGGTTGGCCGACTCGCGCTCTCTGGCCGAAAACAGCTCCTAGTGCCGAATTGGATGCGTCGCACATGAGCTCAAACGGCAGGGCCCAGTCTGGTGCTTGCAGGATAGGTGCAGATGTGAGTTTATTCTTCTGCTCCTGAAATGCCTCAATGCAGGGCTGGTCAAAGTTGAAATCCGCATCCTTCTGTAGAAGTTGGGATAGAGGCAGAGCTATTTTACTGAAGTCCTTGATGAACCTTTTATAAAAACTTGCATGTCCCAAAAATGAGCGAACTTCCCGCACAGAAGCAGGGTTTGGAAGGGAAGTGATTATGTCTATTTTCGCCTTGTCCACTTCGATGCCTCTATTGGAGACAAGGTGTCCCAACGCTATTCCCTCGGTCACAATGAAATGGCATTTTTTGAAGTTGAGAACCAAGTTCGTATCAATGCATCTCTTCAACACCTTGGACAGGTTGTTCAGGCATGCGTCAAATGATTCTGCATACACCGTGAAGTCATCCATAAACACCTCCATGCAGTCCTGTAGCAAATCCAAGAAGATGCTCATCATGCAACGTTGAAATGTGCTCGGAGCGTTGCACAGGCCGAATGGCATGCAGGTGTACGCAAAAGTGCCAAACGGGCATGTGAAGGTGGTCTTATGTTGATCCTCCGGTGCTATGTGTATTTGCATGTATCCTGAGAATCCATCCAGAAAACAGTAATGGGACTTCCCTGCTATTTTCTCTAACATTTGGTCAATAAAAGGCAAAGGGAAGTGATCCTTGCGGGTTGCCTGATTCAGCCTTCTGTAATCTATACACACCCGCCAGCTGTTCTGAATCCTTGTAGATACCAACTCATCTTGTTGCTTGATCGCGTCGAGAAGTGGAATGTTGATTTCCACCTTCCAGAACATCTTCAGCAGCTCGTCATCAGAATCTGGTTTCCGTGCCGAGACGGTCCGGGATGGAAACGGCAATGGGACAGTTGTCTGTGGGTGAGACGGTGAGTCGGCCATTGTTTTAGAGTCGGCTTCAGTTGGTTGCAGTACCTGATGCTGTGCAGGCTGAGGTAATTCTTTGCCGCTTCTGAGTATTACTGCATTGGCGTTCCCTCTCGGATTTGGAATGGGTTGGGAGGGAAGGCTGCTTGAGCCGGCTGACTGTAACTCGCTCACAGTATTTGCTAGATGTCCTATTTGCATCTTGAGATCCTGGATGGTGGCGGTCATATTCTGTTGGAATTGTAGGTTGTTGGAACTTACTGACTGTTGGAATTCTAGGTTGCTTGTTGCCAGCTGCTTCATTAAATCTTCTAGTGATGGAGAGTTGTTTTGAGTAGGAGTTCTCTATTGCTGTGGTGGGAAGGATGGTGCTGGGTATTGCGGACTCGGCTGCTAGTAACCAGATACTCCATAGGGTGCATTCGGCATGGATGCGGCTCTTTGAGCTGCATATGGTCCTTGTTGTGGGCTGGGTCGAAATGGTTGTCTCCCATATGGTTGATTATCGAACTGCCGGTTCTGGTATGGCTGCTTCCCGTACTGGAATCCTCCTACGGCTCCAACACTTTCTGTTTGGCCAGACTCGGTCTCTTGGAGAGTGGGGCACAGATCAGTTAGATGCTCCATTGAAGTACATATGCCACAGACCTTTGCTGCCATGGCTAGGTGATGTTGACTAACAACTAGTTGTCTCACCAGAGATGTCAATTCGGTTAGCTGGTTCTCCATCCTTTGGTTGGAGGTTGCACCGATTTTGTTCACTAGCCGAGATAGATTCGGTCCTCTGATCCCAAATTGTTGAGTGTTGCTCGCCATGTTCGAGATCAGATGCCTTGCTGCTACTGGTGTTTTGTCCATTAATGCTCCTCCACTGGAGGCATAGATCATGCTCCTGTCCATCATTGATAGTCCTTCGTAAAAGTACTGGATCAACAACTATTCGCTGATCTGATGATGGGGACAGGTGGCACAAAGCTTGTTGAAGCGCTCCCAATATTCGTGCAGAGTCTCTCCTGTATGCTGCCTTATCCCACATATTTCCTTCCTGATGGTCGCAGTCCTAGAGGCTGGAAAGAATTTTTCTAGGAAGGTCGGTTTCATATCTCCCCAGGTGTTGAAGTGTGCTGGCTACAGATATAGCTAGTCCTTTGCAGCTCCATCCAGGTAGAATGGAAATGCCTTCATCTTGATGTAATCTTCTAGGATTCCCTGCGGCCTCATCATGGAACAAACCACATCAAATTCTTTGAGATGCTTGTGGGGGTCTTCTCCTGCAAGACCATGAAATTTAGGCAACAAGTGTATCAAACCAGACTTCAATTCATATGTCTGAGCCGGCTCCAATTGTGGATACTGGATACACCATGGTTGGTACACCACATCTGGAGTGGCTAGCTCTTTCAACGTCCTGTCTTGGTGTTCCATCTGCCCTGGCTCTGTGAAATTATTAGTACTTGCAATAAAATGGTCAGTACAAAACTGGTCAGAGTTAATAGCAGAATTCACACTACTACTACTATTTACTATGATATTTCTAATTTTTCGCAGTCTTCGTAAAGTTAGTTCTATTTCTGGATCAAAAGTATACAGTGGGTAAGTGCTACTCCTAGTCATGCATCATGCTGGATTTAAAGTAACTAAAACAACGATTACTGAAGTAGAATGTGGTCACTATGTAATGCTGAATTGAGTGCAATGCAGAGTTAGAAAATTTAATGTATGCAATGCAGAATTAAGAATTTATTCTATATCTATATATATATGTAGAGATTTATTGACAGATTCAAACTTAACAACTCTAAACAAAACTTCTTACAACTCGGATTCGACTCGGTTTACTTGGCACATCGAAACACAAAAGAACTTGTGTCCCCAGCAACGGCGCCAATTTGATGATGAGCGTTTTTAGTCGTTTTACGCGCTTATCAAATAACTAAAGCTAATTATAGTATAGCTAACCCTAGGTCATTCTTCTCAAGGACACAGTGTGCTCAGTTGTGAATTGGTGTGAAGCAAACGGAAGTAGAATCTAAGATGTAAAATACCGACTCGTCTCGGCAATGGCCGAGTTGCTCTCAATAGAGACTGAACCGAGATGATCCCAATAGAGAGAATCCAGCTTGGTCTCAGTTGAGTGCAGACAGAAGCTATAGAGGTGGACTATCTCTGTCTCGGACTTAGAAAGCGGTAAACAAGGGGGGTTGGAATGCAATTGGAATCAAAACAGAGCTTAACTATAATCAAATGCAATTACGCTACTCCTAATGCTATTGCTATTACTGTGTTCATGTTTAGTTCCAATAATCAAGGTCTTTCTGGTTCAATCACTCCAATTACAGTCCTCATCAGCCTCTAGTGTTCTTATGGCAATCGCCAAAGGTTCGTCTCTTACCATACCGAGGATTTACACAATCGCCACCTCATCAATTGGCAGAGATTAAGTTCAAACTGATTTTAGATTCTTAATCAACAATCGTTAAGTGATTACCTACTGAATTAGCTAAACCAGTTCCAATCGGCTTAGTTTAACATTGTTCCATTACCAGGTGCAATCGCAACACGGTAATTGAACTTAAATTTCAAGAATGCAATGGAGTGCAGAATTCAGAAAATGCTCATAATATTGAAAGCAAAATACAAACACAGGGCCTGGATTCGATGATTCCATCTTCCACGACGATCGCCATGGATGACGGCGATGATTCACCTCAACTAGCTAAGACGCTGAGGTTCAGGTCCACCAGAGTGCGTTGGTGCTCCAATCGGTCTCCTTTGATAACCTTTGGCCTCTTAGTTCTTAGCCTGCATTTCCTCAATCGAGAGAAACGGCATTAACAGCACTGTGTACCACCATGAGCGGAGGAGAAGAGAATGAGAGAGTTCGGAATTATGAACGCGGGAAAGTTTGAATGCCAAAAAGCCCCTATTCGTTCAGAGTTCTCTCTATTTATACATGAGTGGACACAGCTAACGATGCTAATAGAATTACATGTACAATTCCTATTCCACCCTTGTTGTGACTTGCGTTGCAAGCTACTCCAGGTAGTGACGTGGAGCTGAGCTGGATCCAAGGTGGCTCTGATTGCTGACGAGGCGTTCCACCTAGATCTACCTGATTGGGCTCCCTGCATGGGTTGAGTCTCGGCCTGGCCGAGAGGCTCTCGGCCTGGGCTTCTGATGGCGGGCTGAGTTTGGCTGGACCTGCAATGAAGAGATAGTTAGCTAAAAACCTTGATTAAGCACAGATTGTGTTTTACTCAAGTTTAGGCCATTAATCTGGATCTTAGCTAACAATCATCTTTTAAGCTCGTGAGTTGCTCAATGGTGCCCTTCTTAGGTCCACTTAAGATGTACACTTTATGACTCATCAACAATCAAGAAGTGCAACATGGCTTACGACCAAGCAAGGGAAGAAAGGAAACTTCAACTACAAGAATTGGAGGAACTTCGCTTGGAAGCCTACGAGAACTCGCACATTTACAAGCAACGAGTCAAACAATTCCATGACCGCCAAATTTTAAGAAAAGAGTTTCATGTCGGCCAGAAAGTGCTCCTCTTCAAATCACGATTAAGGCTCATCGCTGGTAAGCTCCGTTCCAAGTGGGACGGTCCATTCATTATCACTAAAGTTTTGCCCTATGGTGCAGTAGTATTACAGGATGAACTCACAAGAAGCACCTTCCAAGTCAACGGGCAATAGCTCAAAATCTACCATGAAGGCCCCACAACAACAGTAGGCGAAGTGGAAAGCATCTCCCTAGCAAAACCGACCACGGTGGCCGGCATGCCCTGAGCATCACGACAATCAAAACCTCCTCCATGGTCCGGATATGCATTGAGGACAATGCATCATTTAAGTGTGGGGGAGTGTTCTATAGGAGGGTGACAGTTTGTTTTGTCTTTAGTTTTGTTATTTCATTTTTATTTCGTTCCTGTTCTATTTCATTTTGTTTCTTTCATTTCAATCTCTTTTCAAGTCATTTTCCCTTTATCTAAGTAAAAAGTTGTCTAAGTCAAGTCCATGCTGATTCCAGTTCCATCTCGGCCAGATCCGGATTGACTTCGGCCTTATCTCATTCTACTGTTTTTGTTCAAATTTTGGTTTTCAGTTTCATTTTATTTTGTTTTCCTAGCTGATTTCTGATTTCGGATTGCCAATTACTGAGAAAATTATTTTGAAAAATTTTGAATGGATTTCTTTGAGTAAGATGAAACAGCATGAAGCAGTGCATGACCCTGGATGAGAGGTTTTAAACTTGATAGGGAGGGAAATTTTTGCGTCCTTAGGTAGCGAGTAAGTGAGAAACTGAAAAAATGAACCATTAGTGGCAAAGCAATTAACCGTGTGAGAACTTTTGAGCCTTGCATGAAGGGCTTTGTATCTCGCCATTCTTTCAATTCTTGTGCGATTGTTGCATCCATGTTGCTGGTTACTCTAGGTTTTGCCTTGAATCTCTAGATATAACTCATTTCACATGCAGAAATGGTATGATCTAGGCCATCTTTCTTTATAGCTACGAAGCTAAATAAAGCCTACCTTGTGAATAATTCCTTTGGTTACCCCCTTTGAACCTATAACTGTTTCTTGACATGATAGCTCATTACAAGCCTAGGGAATGAAGGAGCTTTGGAATTGTTCTGGGAATAGAGCGTGAATAAGTGTGCGGGTGACACCTAGGGCATTGCGAGAGTGGTATATTTGGAAAAATAGAAAAGGGTTGATGAAAAGAAAAGAAAAAGGATACGAAAAGAAAGAATAAGTAGCGGAAACAAAAAAGAAAGAGAGATTACAAGTGAGATTGCAACACAAAAGCTGCAAGACAAGAAAAGTGAGAAAAAGAAAGAGAAAAATACAAATGGAAAAGTAGTACAATGAACAAGACGCTTTCAAGAAACTAGCAATGTCCGAAGGAGATAATCTCTACACTTACAAGTTTATTCCCCATTGCTCATCTTGTTCCTCTGGTTATTAAAGCTCACTTAATCATTCTATAATCCTACCTTACCCTGGCCACGTTACAAGCCCAAAAAGTCCTATTGATCATTATGCATGTGTTTTTGAAGGTGTGAAAGGAGAGGATAGTCAAAGCTTGGCAATGCTAGTTGACATAGGATGTTTGAGTGTATATACAAACCTAAACACTTGAGAGATTGAGAGAATAGGTCCTGAGAGAGCTTAGTCACTTCTAGGTCACTCTTAATGTATGTAGGTTGCTTATTTGTTTTTGGATGTGAAGAAAGTAATTTTCATAGATTGTTTGAATATCTGGATTCTGGGATGAATGCATGCTTAAGCTATTTTGTCAAACTTGAGGAGTTTATTTGATAATCCTAGTCCCTCTTTCAATTCCTTCAATGCTTGAATCTGATTTTGCCCAAGAGTGCAAAAGTGTAAGTGTAGGGGTCTGATGAATCATATTTTATACACTTTATGTGAGCTTAAGATGGGTGTTGTTAAGAATGTTTAATGATTAAGAGTCTTGTGTTAACCGAGATTTCAATTTTGAGCCTGAAAATAGGAGAAATACAAGTACATGCTAAAATAAGGTTTTTAACTAACAAATAAGAATCTTGTGTTAACCGAGATTTCAATTTTGAGCAACAAAATAGGAGAAATACAAGTACATGCTAAAATAAGGTTTTCACCAATAGGATCATCTTGGCCCAAGTGGCCCAAGCCGAGAACATCCCGACCAGTCCAACGCTCTCAGCCAAGCCGACATCAGTGATGGAAATCTCGCCTAAAATCACTCCAGCAAGAATGTAGATATGATTTGCTAAGATCAAGGAATCTGTAATTCGGGTAACTAGGAATGCATATATGATTTTGCTAGAAATTAGGAAACTGGGAAACTCCTAAGATTGAGGAGATTGTAATCTATAATTCGAATTGGAATCTTTAGGATTTGAATTTTTGTTATTAGGATTAGATTTAGACTTATCCAGCTTGTGTATAAATAAGCCCACTAGGCCACGTCTTCAAGGGTGGATTTTTCAGCAGAATCTAGAGCTAGTGTTGTCAGCAATCGCAGACACTCCAAGCTAGTACAATGGTACACGAAGCTTCAATACAGTGTCTCTCTCGATCGAGGAGGTACAAGACTAGGATTTGGGAAGTTGGAAGCCTTTAGAGGTGATTGCTCGGTATAGCCGACGCACTCTATTGGACAGAAACCTCAACGGTTGGCCACCATTGGTGCATCACTGTCGTTCTTCCATTGGCAGTAGTCGTGGAAGGCGGACTATCTAGAGACTCTGATTTCTCACCTTTGTATTCGGTTTGGTATATCAATAAATACAACTGGTTTGCAATTCTGAATTTTCTTATATTTCCTGTGCTTGAACTCTACTCTTAACTTTGCCGTGACACACTGTTAGGGGTAGATCACGTTAGATTAGGATCGGTTGGAACTAGTTTAACAATCTGATTAGGGAGAGAACCTAAAATCAACCAAGTTCATACTCCTTGCCAACTAATGAGATAGCAGTTGTGTAAATCCTCGGTATAGCAGTGGACAAATGTTCGACGGTCGTCGTAAGAATCTAAGGTTGATTCGGAATACAATTCTAAGTAAGAATAGTAAATTGTCATATTTTGATTCCCGAATTGATATACTAGTTAGTATATAGTAGTTTAGCATAGTTTAGTTTACTTTCAGTACTTAGTTTATTTTCTTGTACTAAAACAGAAACCCCCCATATTTACTGCTTTCCAAAGTCCGAGACCGAGTTAGTCCGACCCCGTCGCGTCTAAATCACTTTTGGCCGAAACCATATCGGTTCCCTGTTAACCGAGACAGGATTGCCAAGAGCGAGTTGACCTTAGCGTTGTCGAGGCCAAGTCGGCATTTCACAACACTTAGTGTTTCTACAAAACTCTAATTTCTACACTTAGCCACAATTTGAACACATTGTGTCCTTGAGAGAATTGACCTAGGTTAGCTATACTATAGTTAGCTTTAGTTTTATTTGATGCGCATAAGACGACTAAAAACCCGCTTATCAAATTGGTGTCGTTGCTGGGGACACAAGTTCTTTTGTGTCTTTGTGTGCCAAAACTGAGTGTAAGCCGAATCCCGAGTCTATGGAATGCTACCTTTATGGTAAGCTCTGTTCCAAGTCGGATGGTCCATTTATTATCACTAAAGTTTTGCCCTATGGTGTAGTAGAATTACAGGACAAACTCACAAGAAGCCTCTTCAAGCCAACGGGCAGCAGCTCAAAATCTTCCATGAAGGCCCCACAACAACAGTAGGCGAAGTGGAAAGCATCTCCCTAGCAGAACCGGCCACGGTGGCTGGCATGCCCTGAGCAACACCACAAAAAAACCTCCTCTATAATCCTGTCGTGCATTGAGGAGAATGCATCATTTAAGTGTGGGGGAGTGTTTTGTAGGAGGGTGATCGTTTGTGTGATTTTGTTTTGACATTTCGTTTTTATTTTTCTACTTCATTTTGTTTCCTTTCCTTTCACTACAATCCTTTTCAAGTCATTTTCCCCTGGTTCTATTTTTTAGACCGACTTCGGTTTTGTTCAATCTTGGTTTTCATTTTATTTTGTATTTCTTAGCTGATTTCTGATTTCGGATTGCCAATTAGTAAGAAAACTATTTTAAAAAATTGTGAATGGATTTCTCTGAGTAAACAACATGAAGCAGTGCATAACCCTGGATGAGAGATTTTTAAACCTGACAAGGAGTGAAATTTTTGCGTCTTTAGGTAGTTATTAAGTGAAAAACTGAAAAGATGAACCATTAGTGATAGAATAATTAATACTGTGAGAACTTTCGAGCCTTGCATGAATGGCTTTGTATTTTGCCATTTTTTCAATTCTTGTGTGATTATTGCATCTATGTTACTAGTTACTCTAGGTTTTGCCTTGATTCTCTGGATATATCTCGTTTCACATGTAGAAATGATATAATCTAGGTCATCTTTCTTTACAGCTACTTAGCCAAATAAAGCCTACCTTGTGAATAATTCCTTTGGTTAGCCCCTTTGAGCCTATAACCATTTCTTGATATGACAACTCATTACAAGCCTAAAGTTAGAAAAACCATAATCAACTTAAACCTTAGGGAACAAAGGAGCTTTGGAATTGTTTTGGGAATAAATCTTGAATAAGTGTGGGGGTGACACCTAGAAGCATTGCGAGAGTGGTATATTTGGAAAAAAGTAAGTGTGTCCAGAAAAAGGATCGATGGAAAGAAAAGAAAAAGGATACAAAAAGAAGAAAAAGCAGTGGAAACTAAAAAGATTATGCAATACCAAATGTTGCAAAACAAAGAAGGGAGAAAAAGAAATACAAAAGGGAAAGTAGGACAGTGAATAAAAGTGAGAAGCTCGTAAATGTAACAACAGTGATCGAAGAAGATAATCTCTACACTTACAAGTTTATTCCCCATTTCCCCTCTTGTCCCTCTGGTTATTAAAGCTCACTTAATCATTATATAATCCTACCTTATCTTGGACACGTTACAAGCCTGAAAAGTCCTATTGATCATTGTGCATGTGTTTTTGAAGGTGTGAAAGGAGAGGATAGTCAAAGCTTGGTAGTGCTAGTTGACATAGGATGTTTTAGTGTATATACAAACCTGAACACTTGAGAGATTGAGAGAATATGCCCTAAGAGAGCTTAGTCACTTCTCAATTACTCTTAATGTTTGCAGGTTGCTTATTTGTTTTTCGATGTGGAGAAAGTAACTTTCATAGATTGTTTGAATACCTGGATTCTGAAATGAATGCATGCTTAAGCTATTTTGTTAAACTTGAGGAGTTTATTTGAAAAACATATTTCCTCTTTCAATTTTCTTGAATGCTCAAATCTGATTTTTCCTAGGAGTGCAAAAGTGTAAGTGTGGGGGTGATGAGTCGTATTTTATACACATCACAAGGGCTTAAGATGGGTGTTGTTAAGAATGTTTAATGATTAAAAGTGTTGTCTTAATCGAGATTTGGATTATGGGCCTAAAAATAGGAGAAATACAAATACGTGCTAAAATGAGGTTTTTAACTAACAAAAAAGCTAAGACTTGTTTTGCAGGCCCAACAAGCCATCTTGGCCCAAGTCATCTCGGCCCAGTCTAGTGCTCCCGGTCAAGCCGATATCAATGGCAGAAATCTCGCCTAAAATCACTCCAGCAATAATGCAGACATGATTTGCTAAAATACAGATATGATTTGCCAAAATACATATATTATTTGCCAAGATACAAATATGATTTGCTAAGATGCAAATATGATTTGTTGAGATGCAGATATGATTTGCTAAGATGCAAATATGATTTGCTAAGATAAAGAAATCTGTAATACTGATAGGATTTGCCAATCTGTAATTAGGGTAACTAGGAATGCAAATATGATTCTACTAGAAATTAGGAAATTGGGAAACTCCTAAGATTTAGGAGATTGTAATCTATAATTCGAATTAGAATCTTTAGGATTTGAATTTCTGTTATTAGGATTAGATTTAGATTTATCCAGCTTTTGTATAAATAAGCACATCAGGCCACGTCTTCAAGTGTGGAATTTTCAGCAGAATCTAGAGCTAGCACCATCAATAACTGTAGACACTCAAAGCTAGTACGGTGGTACACGAAACTTCAATACGGTGTCTCTCTCGATCGAGGAGGTATAGGACCAGGATTTAGGAAGCTGGAAGCTTTCGGAGGTGATCGCTCGGTATAGCCGACACACTCCGTTGGATGGAAACTTCAACGTCTGGCCATCACTGGTGCACCACTGCCGTCCTCCCATTGGCGATCGTCGTGGAAGGCGGATTATCTAGAAACTCTGAATTTCTCACCTTGTATTCGATTTGGTTTTCAATCACATAACTGGTTTGCAATTCTATTTCTTAATTATACTTCCTGCACTTTAATCTGCTTGTAACTTTGCCGTGACACATTGTTAGGGTAGACCACGTTAGACTAGGGCCGATCGGAATTGGTTTAATAATCTAATTAGGTAGAGAACCTAAAATCAACCAAGTGCATACTCCCTCCCAAATGATGAGGTAGCGATTGTGTAAATCCTCGGTATGGCAATGGACAAACGTTCAGCGATCGTCGTAAGAATCTAAGGTTGATTCGGAATATAATTCTAAGTAAGAATAGTAAATTATTGTGTTTTGATTCCCGAATTGATACAGTAGTTAGCATACATTAGTTTAGTATAGTTTAGTTTACTTTCTGCACTTAGTTTATTTTTTGCACTTAAACACAAACCCTCCTATTTATTGCTTTTCTAGAGTCTGAGACCGAGTGAGTCCGACTCCGTTGCGTCTGTCTAAGCCAACTGGCAGTAAGTCAACATTTCATAACAATTAGTGTTTTCTGCATTAACTCTGATTTTTACACTTAGCACAATCTGAACACACCGTGTCCTTGAGAGAATCGACCTAGGTTAGCTATACTATAGTTAGCTTTAGTTTTATTTGATGCGCGTAAGACGACTAAAAGTCCGCCTATCAAATTGGCGCCGGGGACACAAGTTCTTTTGTGTCTGTGTGCCAAGTCTGAGTTTAAGCTAAATCCCGAGTCTGTGGAATGTTGTTTAAGTCATAGAGTCATAGAGTCTGTCGAGTTTTTTGGGTCTGTATTTTTTTTCTTTTGGTCTAGTCTAAAATAATATAGCATGCTGAATATGTGTTAAAATTTTACTTACGTCTTTACATTGCAAAAAAAAAAAAAAAAAAAAAACCACCTTGACATCATTAACCATATCTATTTTTCTGCATAAACATCCTCTAATTTTTCTGCATAATTGATTTTGTTTTCCGATAGCTACTTGTTTCTGATTTGCATAACTAACTCTAACTTCCTCTGCATAATTGATTTTGATTTTTTTGCATATTTGATTCTACAATATCTTTGTATGACTCTTTTCTTTTTATGCATCAATTTTTTAAACATTTAGAGCAATTTATGATTGTTATGTTATTTTTCATTATTCTATTTCCTTTATGTGCCTCTATTTCTTTTGTCGTTTCTATTTTTGCTTTTCTTCTATTCTTCTCTTTGTATTCTTTATTTTTCTATTTTATTCTTCTTTTGATGTTTTTTTTGTTTTAATTCAATTATCTTTCTATTTTTTTCTATTTTTCTAATTCTGTTATCTTTTTGTTCTTCTCTTTTTTTTTTTAATCATGTTAACAACACTTGTGCATTCTGATACTAGCATTGTCCCTAATTTTTCTGATCTTAATCATTCTGCTACTTGAGTCAATGGAGAAGGGATCAAACTATACATTGTTGCTATGATGTATCAACCGTGGTGTCCTCAATATCCCGAATGGGATGGAGCCTGGTCATATGAGAATTATCCATATGAGTTAACAATTGTGCTACCTGAGTTTTATGATTTTGCAGATAACACTCATCATTTTGACAATAGGGGATCCACGACATCCAAAGGAAGGAATGAGATTACTGCTGTTGACAATTAGAGATTTTAAGGATACATAGATGGATGTGGCATGTATGGTTCTGTAGGACATTCATTTAATGATTGTCCCATTTTGCAAGAACCACTACCTCTACTCAGACCACAGCCAGTACAAGAAAGTTCATTAGAGGATTTAATGAAGCAATTGGCCATGAATAACAGTCAATTCCAAAAGAATGTGTCTACCACACAGCAACCAGTGCAACAACTCCACAGTTCACCTTCTTTAGAAGATCTGGTACAACAATTTCAACAAAACACCATGTAGATTCAACAAAACAACATGCGGTTTCAACAAAATATAATTGCCACAGTGCAAGAGTTGACAACACAGATTGGTTAACTAGCCACCACAATAAATTAGTTGCAGTTTGAAGATTCTGGACAGGTTCCTTCCCAAGCCATTCTCCGCCCACAGGAGAATATAAGTGACATAACTGTGAGGAGTGACATGAAGCTATCGCAACAACAATCATTAAAAGTGAAATATGGATTTTCTGGAAATCCGGATTCAGAAAATTCAACCACTGTGCTGGGCTTTGCCGACTCCATTAGTGTTGCCAACTCCATGCTTGCTGCTACCGAATCTATTAAGATGGTTGAGATTGACGGCTGCGTGCCAACTATTTCTGATCTGGATGATGTGGTTAAGATTGCAAATTCTATGACTGATGTTACTGATCCTACTGATATGACATTGGATGAGATTTTGGACCAAGTTAATAGGGTCAAGATAGTTGATTCCACATGTGCTGACATTGACATTAATAATTCCATGTGTATTGATGCCAAGATGGTTGATCCCATATATGTTAATGCTAATAATGCTTTTGCTGATAGGGTCGAGGATGTTGATTCTCTGGTTGACAAGTCGTACAATGTTAATATGACTGAAATGACTGACTCTGTAGTTTCTATGTCGGACCATGCCAATATAATAGAAGTTGCCAACTTTGTGACAGATGTTTCGAGTCTTGCTGATATAATTGAGGTTGCCGACTCTAGGGTCAATATTTCTGCTTTTGTTGATACGCCTGAAACGTCAGATTATGTGGCTAACGTGTCCAACTTTGCCAATGTGGTTGATAATTCCAACAGTGCCGATATAACTAAAGTTTTAGATTCTGAGACTGAAGTGTCGAATTCTGTTAATAATTTTTTTGGCTCATGAACAAACACTTGCTGATTTGGACAATCAAAGTCGAATCCACTCTCGGCAGCCAAGTCAGGAATCCACGAATGAACCTTCTTTACTTCATTCACTAACAGCAGAATCAATACTAGTGTCATCCATAGTGCAGCCATTCCATGCCTTAGTCAATTTACATTTTGAATTGACTAAACACTGAATTTTTTGGAAATATGGATTTTAAAAATTCTATTAATTATGAGTGTACCTATACTAGATTAACTAAATCTTCTTTGTGTGTGAAAAGCAACAATGACATTAATCCCAGTGCAGGAGTTATAGGCAAAAGTGCAAAGAAGCTACTGGAGGATATCATGTTGAAACTATCAAAATGGATGAGGAGAAAGCTCCCCCAAGTTGTAGACAATAGGAGCGGAGCAAAAATACTGGATATCAGATTTTGCACATTCTTTCCACCCTGAAAAAAAGAAGTCTTTCTATTTCACCCCTTCCCTTGTGCACATATGCTTTGCATTGAGGACAATGCATCATTTAAGTGTGGGGGGGGGGGGTGTTCCTTATGAGGGTGACGATTTGTTTGGTTTTGTTTTGTTTTTAGTTTTGTTATTTCGTTTTTATTTCGTTACTATTCTATTTCATTTTGTTTCTTTTCTTTTTATTTTGATTCTGCTATTTTTTGTTCAATTTTGGTTTTTATTTTTTTTTTACTAGCTGACTTCTGATTTCGAATTGCCAATTACTGAGAAAACTATTTTGAAAAATTTTCAATGGATTTCTTTGAGTAAGATGAAACAGCATGAAGCTATCCATAACCTTAGGGAGTGAAATTTTTGCATCCTTAGGCAGTGAGTAAGTGAAAAACTGAAAAGATCAACCATTAGTGACAAAGCAATTAACCGTGTGAGAACTTTTGAGCCTTGCATAAATGGCTTTGTATCTCGCCATTCTTTCATTTCTTGTGTGATATTTGCATCCATGTTGCTGGTTACTCTAGGTTTTGCCTTGATTCTCTAGATATAACTCATTTCACATGCAAGAATGATATGATCTAGGTCATCTTTCTTTATAGCTACTTAGCCAAATAAAGCCTACCTTGTGAATAATTCCTTTGGTTACCCCTTTGAGCCTACAACTGTTTCTTGATATGACAGCTCATTACAAGCCTAAAAGTTGGAAAAACCATAATCAACCCGAACCTTAGGGAATAGAGGAACTTTGGAATTGTTTTGGGAATATATCTTTAACAAGTGTGGGGATGACACCTAGAGGCATTGCGAGAGTGGTATATTTGTAAAAAAAAAGTAAATGTGTCCAAAAAAGGGATGATGAAAAGAAAAGAAAAAGAATACAAAAAGAAAGAAAAGTAGCGGAAAACAAAAAGAAAAGATTACAAGTGAGATTGCAACAAAAAAGCTGCAAGACAGGAAAAGTGAGAAAAAGAAAGAGAAAAATACAAAGGAAAAAGTAGGATAGTGAACAAAGATGCTTCTAAGAAATTGGTAATGTTCGAAGGAGATAAACTCTATGCTTACAGATTAATTCCCCATTGCGCCTCTTGTCCCTCTGGTTACTAAAGCTCACTTTACCATCCTGAAACCTACCTTACCCTGGCCACGTTACAAGCTTGAAAAGTCCTATTGATCATTTATGCATGTGTTGTTGAAGGTATGAAAGGAGACGATAGTCAAAGCTTGGCAGTGCTAGTTGACATAAAATGTTTGAGTGTATATACAAATCTAAACACTTGAGAGATTAAGAGAATATGTCTTGAGAGAGCTTAGTCACTTCTTGGTTACTCTTAATGTTCGCAGGTTGCTTATTTGTTTTTGGATGTGGAGAAAGTAACTTTCATAGATTGTTTGAATATCTAGATTCTGGGATGAATGCATGCTTAAGCTGTTTTGTTAAACTTGAGGAGTTTATTTGAAAAACATATTTCCTCTTTCAATTTCCTTGAATACTCGAATTTGATTTTGCCCAGGAGTGCAAAAGTGTAAGTGTGGGGGTTTGATGAGTTGTATTTTATACACCTCACAAGGGCTTAAGATGGGTGTTGTTAAGAATGTTTAATGATTAAAAGTGTTGTCTTAATCGAGATTTGGATTATGAGCCTAAAAATAGGAGAAATACAAATACGTGCTAAAATGAGGTTTTTAACTAACAAAAAAGCTAAGACTTGTTTTGCAGGCCCAACAATCCATCTTGGCCCAAGTCAACTCGGCCTAGTCTAGCGCTCCCGGGCAAGCCGATATCAATGGCAGAAATCTCTCCTAAAATCACTCTAACAATAATGCAGATATGATTTGCTAAAATACAGATATGATTCGCCAAGATACAAATATGATTTGCCAAGATATAAATATGATTTGCTAAGATGCAAATATGATTTGTTGAGATGCAGATATGATTTGTTAAGATACAAATATGATTTGCTAAGATAAAGAAATCTGTAATACTGATAGGATTTGCTAATCTGTAATTCGGGTAACTAGGAATGCAGATATGATTCTACTAGAAATTAGGAAATTGGGAAACTCCTAAGATTTAGGAGATTGTAATCTGTAATTCGAATTAGAATCTTTAGGATTTGAATTTCTGTTATTAGAATTAGATTTAGATTTATCCAGCTTTTGTATAAATAAGCACATCAGGCCACGTCTTCAAGTGTGGAATTTTTAGCAGAAACTAGAGCTAGCGCCATCAGCAACTATAGACACTCAAAGCTAGTACGGTGGTACACGAATCTTCAGTACGGTGGTACACGAAACTTCAGTACGGTGTCTCTCTTGATCGAGAAGGTACAGGACCAGGATTTGGGAAGCTTTAAGCTTTCGGAGGAAATCGCTCGGTATAGCCGACGCACTCCGTTGGACGGAAACCTCAACGTCTGGCCATCACTGGTGCACCACTGTCGTCCTCCCATTGGCGATCGTCGTGGAAGGCAGATTATCTAGAAACTCTGAATTTCTCACCTTGTATTCGATTTGGTTTTGAATCACATAACTGGTTTGCAATTCTGTTTCTTAATTATATTTCCTGCACTTTAATCTGCTTGTAACTTTGTCGTGACACATTGTTAGGGTAGACCACGTTAGACTAGGGCCGATCGGAACTGGTTTAATAATCTAATTGGGTAGAGAACCTAAAATCAACCAAGTGCATACTCCCTCCCAAATGATGAGGTAGCGATTGTGTAAATCCTCGGTATGGCAATGGACAAACGTTCGACGATCATCGTAAGAATCTAAGGTTGATTCGGAATATAATTCTAAGAGTAGTAAATTGTTGTGTTTTGATTCCCGAATTGATACAGTAGTTAGCATACATTAGTTTAGTATAGTTTAGTTTACTTTCTGAACTTAGTTTATTTTCTACACTTAAACACAAATCCTCCTATTTACTACTTTTCTAGAGTCTGAGACCGAGTTAGTCCGACTCTGTTGCGTCTGTCTAAGCCAACTGGCAGTAAGTCAACATTTCATAACAATTAGTGTTTTCTGCATTAACTCTGATTTTTACACTTAGCACAATCTGAACACACTGTGTCCTTGAGAGAATCGACCTAGGTTAGCTATACTATAGTTAGTTTTAGTTTTATTTGATGCGCGTAAGACGACTAAAAATCCGCCTATCAGGGGGTCTGATGAGTCATATTTTATACACTTTATGTGGGCTTAAGATGGGTTTTGTTAAGAATGTTTAATGACTAAGAGTCTTGTGTTAACTGAGATTTGAATTATGGGCCTAAAAATAGGAGAAATACAAGTACGTGCTAAAATAAGGTTTTTAACTAACAAAAAGGTTAAGACTTGTTTTGCAGGCCCAAGTCATCTCGGCCTAAGTCATCTTGGCCCAAGTCGTGAACATCCTGGCCAGTCCAGCGCTCCTGGTCAAGCCGACATTAGCGACGGAAATCTCTCCTAAAATCACTCTAGCAAGAATGTAGATATGATTTGCCAAGATTAAGGAATCTGTAATGCAAATATGATTTACTAAGATTAAGGAATCTGTAATGCATATATGATTTGCTAAGATTAAGGAATCTGTAATGCAGATATGATTTGCTAAGATCAAGAAATCTGTAATTCGGGTAACTAGGAATGTAGACATGATTCTGCTAGAAATTAGGAAACTGGGAAACTCCTAAGATTGAGGATCTTGTAATCTTTAATTCGAATTAGAATTGGATTTAGATGTAGCTAGCTTGTGTATAAATAAGCATGCCAGCCCACGTCTTCAGGTATGGAAAAACAGTGGAATTCTAGACGTAGCGTTGTTAGCAACTGTAGACATTTCAAGCTAGCACGGTGGTACACGAAGCTTTAGTAAGGTGTCTCTCTCGGTCGAGGAGGTACAGAATCAAGATTTGGGAAGCTGGAAGCTGTCGGAGGTGATCGCTCGGTACAGTAGAGCACTCTGGTGGACAAAACCCTCAACATCTGATCATCATTGGTGCACAACTGTCGTCCTTCCGTTGGCGGTTGTCGTGGAAGGCAAATTCTCTAGGAACTTTGAATTTCTCACCTTGTATTCGATTTTGTTTCAATAACACAACTAGTTTTCTATTCTATCTTTTGATTTTAATCCTTGCGCTTTAATCTGCTTTAACATTATTAGAGGTAGATCACGTTAGACTAGGGCCAGTCGGAACTGGTTTAATAATCTGATTAGGTAGAGAACCTAAAATCAACCAAGTACATACTCCCTGCCAACTGATGAGGTAACGGTTGTGTAAATCCTCAGTATGGAAGTGGACAAACATTCGGTGGTCGTCGTAAGAATCTTGGGTTGAATAGGAGCATAAGTCTAAGCAAGAATGGTAAACTACGGTGTGTCGATTTTCGGATTGGTACAATATATTAGTTTAGCATAGTTAGTTTACTTTCAGTACTTGGTTTATTTTCTGCATTTAAAACAGAATCCCCCCTTATTTACTGCTTTCTAGAGTCAAAGACCGAGTCAGTCTGACTCCGTTGCGTTTGAGTCTGCGCCCAGCCGAGACCGAATCAGCTTAGTCTTTGCTAAGATCAAGTCGACATTCTGCACTAGAAAATTTCTACATTAACTCTGATTTTCACATTTAGCACGATCTAAATACACTGTGTCCTTGAGAGAATCGACCTAGGTTAGCTATACTATAGTTAGCTTTAGTAATTATTTGAGGAATGTAAAGACGACTAAAAACCCGCTTATTATCATTGACCTTTTAGACTCTTCTTCGACAGAGCTTTCAAAGGTAGGATGGTTTGACCATGTTCATGTTGTTAGGGAAGGAGTGTTCGCCCTTTTGTGGAGGACCAAAGCCTTTCGTAAGGGGCTCACGCAGTTGTTTGGGGCCCTATTTTCTCTTGTGTTCTTAATGTTAAGTCGTATCTTCCCGGGCACTTTCTTCTCTCTTTTTTATTTTTTTTTGTTGCTTTTTTTATTTTTTTTTTGTTGCTTTTTTTCTTTTTTTTGTTGCTTTTTTTATTTTTTTTTTATTTTTTTTTGTTCTTTTTCTTTCTTTTTTTGTTGCTTTTTTTTGTTGTTTTTTCTTTTTTTATTTTTTTTCTTTTTCTTTCTTTTTGTGCTTAGGCCCAGGGTACCGCCTCCCATTACGTCCGAATTTTTCCTCAAAATCCTGATCCTCCCGGTCCCACCATTCTTTCCAGCTCAGTCGAGAGCTCTTCCTCGGGTTTCTCCCCTGGTCATACCTGTTGGATTTGTTAGCGTTGTCGTGAACGAGAGTCTTTTCGTCAATCCTGGGAGTAGTTTTCGTGCTCAGAGTATTTTATCTTACCGCTTTCAGAAAAGGGTATGGTTGAGGCGCAGTTTCAAGTAAAAGGACCAGACGAAATTCGAAGTGCGGGATAGACAAAGGATCAATACAAAAGAAAACAAATGCGAAAACATGCATCATATTTTATTAACTTATTCGAGGGTGGCACAAGGCCTTTGTACATGCCATTTTACTTCTACTGGGAGACTGGATCGGGTAGTGCTTCCGCCATTCGACTTTCTGACTCCTGGAGTATAGTCACTTTCCTGACTCACGCAGCCGAATCGTTCATGGGTGTGAAGCCCCATGGGCTTATGTGGCTGAGTTTGGTTGCCAGGGTCCTCGACCCTTTACCTGTTTTCGTGGCTTACCATGTTACCACGCCTCTATGGGCCGGGAGAGGGTTGCTTTGCACATTCGGCCCCTGGAATTCGAGTTGACCGCCGTCCAAAAGGTCTTGGCCCTTCTGCTTCAAGATCCAACACCTCTTGGTGATATGTCCTATGACCCCGCTGTAATAGTCGCCAGGCGCTCGGGTTATAGCTTCTCGGGTACGAGGGCTCTAGGGGTTTGAGGGGAGTTATCTCCACAAGTTTTTGTTCCAGTAATTGGGGTAGTAGCTCTGTATAAGTCATGGGGATTGGGGTCAATGATGCTTGCTCGTTTTTAGTTGTTTTACGTGCTTATCAAATAACTAAAGCTAACTATAGCATAGTCAACCCTAGGTCATTCTTCTCAAGGACACAGTGCGTTCTAAGTGTATTTCAACGTGGAGTAAACGGGAGCAAAATCTAAGTGTAAAGTACTGACTTACCTCGGCATTGGCCGAGTCACTCTTGACAGAGACTGAGCCGAGATGATCTCGGTAGAGACAATCTGGCTTGGTCTCGGTTAAGTGCGGATAGATGCTACAGAGATGGACTATCTCTATCTTGACTTGAAAACAGTAAATGAGGGGGATCGAAATGCAATTGAAGTAAAGATAGAAATTACTACGATGTAAATGCAATTACACTACTTCCGATGCTACTTCTATTACTGTGTTCATATTTAGTCCCAATAATCAAGGTTCTTCTGATTCAGTCACTCCTGCCTACAGTCCGTATCAGCCTTAGGAATTCTTATGGCAATCGCCAAAGGTTTGTCCATTTCCATACCGAGGAATTACACAATCGCTACCTCATCAGTTGGCAAGGATTACGTTCAAGCTAATTTTAGATTCTCAATTAACAATCGTTAAGTGATGACCTACTGAATTAGCTAAACCAGTTCCAATTGGCTTAGTTTAACATTGTTCACGTTACTATGCACAATCGCGACGCAGCAATTGAACTAGATTTGAGGAATGTGACAGAGATCAGAACTCAGAAAATGCTTATATTATTGGAAACGAAATACAAACACAGGGCCTGGATTCGATGATTCCATCTTCCATGACAATCACCATGGTCAACGATGATGATCCATCTCTGTTAGCTAGAACGCTGAGGATCAAGTCCACCAGAGTGCATTGGTACTCCAATTGGTCTTCTCTGGTAACCTTCGGCTTCTCAATTCCTAACCCGCACTTCCTCGATCGAGAGAAATGCTAGTGATAGCATCGTGCACCACCGTGGCGGTAGGAGAATGAGAGAGAGAATGGAGATAATTGGAGCAGAAGGATATGAATGCCAAAGACCACTAATCGTATAGAGTTTCGCTTATTTATACAGGGTACGGGGCTAACCAACTTAACAGAATTACAAGTGAAGTCCCTATTCTACCCTTGCTATAACTTGCGTTGCAAGCTACTCTAGGAGGTGGTGTGGCGCTTGAGCTGGAACCGAGGTGGCTCTGGATTGCTGTCGTGGAGTGCCCCTTGGACCTAACTCTTGATTGGGCCATTTGTTTGCCTGGGCCGAGTCTCGGCCTGGTTGAGAGGTTTTCGGCCTAGGCTTCCAGTGGCGGGCTACGAGCTTGGCTGGACCTATAATGAAGGAGTAGTTAGCTTAATGCCTTGAATTAACATAGATTGTGCTTTTTCTCTGATTCTAGACCCTTAATCTGAATCTTTGCTAACAATCATCTTTTAAGTTCATGAGTTGCTTAATGGCACTCTTCCTAGGTCTACTTATGATGTGTGTTTTATGACTCATCAATCAACGTCCTATGTGATCTTCTCACGCCCTACTGAATTGGGTTTGAGCTGATGCTCCTTGTGTTGGTTTGTGACTGATGAGGAAGAACATATGGCACAAATGGCGGGTTGGAGGTTAGCGGAGTAGAAGGTGACAGCTCCTTTTCCTTTCTAGAAGATGGGCTCTATCATTATGGTGTTGGTTTCACCTCTCTTTTCCTCCAGCGTGGACTTCTTGACAAAACCCTCGTTGCTATTTGTTTGGGCGAAGCTTCCCTGCCTGATTCCCAGCTTGATCCTTTCACCGACCACCACTAGGTCTACGAAGCTGGATGTGGCATTTCCTATCACCCTGTCATAATAGGGGGATAGGAGGGTGTCGATGGACATGGTAACCATCTCCTTCACGGTTATTGGTGGTTGGACCTGCGTCACCAACACATGCCATTGTCGTGCATACTCCTTGAAACCTTCCTGCTCTTTCTTGGCCAAACCTTGGAGTCGAGAACAATATGGCGCCATATCCTCATTGTATACTGCTTTAGGAAGGCTTCCGCCAAATCCCTCCAAGCTCTGATGCATCCCTGTTCCAAGCTGATATACCAGCTGAGAGCTGCTCCCATCAAGCTGTCCTGGAAGCAGTGGATGAGAACCTTGTCGTCATGTATGTGGGCCACCATCTTTCTATAATACATGGCGAGATGGACTCTAGGGTAAGAGCTCTCTTTGTACTTGTCAAATTCTGGGGTCTTAAAGTCGATCAGGAGGTCCATATTCGGGACTAAGCAGAAGTCTGCAACCTCCAGTTCGTAGCTACTTCCCCCTTATCCAAGGGCTGCCACTTTTCTTCGGCTTGAGGCATCTATTGGCGAACCGTGAAGGGCGGAATGGTCCACGAAACTTGGTGTTGAGCCTCAGCCTTTGCTTGCTCTTGTTCTTGGCGGGCAGCGTGTTGACGGGCCATGACCGTGATGACTGCGTTGGTTTGATAGAGGATTGGAACATCTGGGCCATCTGTTCCTTCAATTAGCTCACCTCCCCCTTGAGGTCCTGGCTTTGCAGTTCGAGGGCTCCCACCTTGTCCTCCATGGCCTTGGATCTGGAACGCATCGTGTCTATGGATGGTTTAGCCCTTCTGGTATCCCTGCACGTGCTTATTAGTCGTGGTTACATAATGTACATTATAAGCTGATGTGATGACATGCATGGAAACATAGGAGGAAAGGTCATGCTTTCTTTCGGGGTCGACGGGTATGGGAGAGTTGACAACCAATGGTTGTCATAGGTTGGTATGCTTATGCAATGCATGTTGTGTTTTCTCCCACTTATCCCTTATGTATGCATGTATAGGTCATGTTTTTTAGCACATTTTTTAGGTCATCTTTATAGTGGCCCAGGATAATGACCGTTACCAACGTGACGTGGACGGGTCCCTATCCCCCTATAGGCGGGTAAGACATATCCTCCAGGTTCTAAGGCAACTGCAGAATCTTTGCATGACTTTAGTCACCTCACATTTGGCTATCAGAGCTTAGGATCTATTCCGGGCATGCCTCACAGATAGGAATGAATCCCAGAATGTGAACGTCCCTTGTGAGATATCGCTCTAGTTGGGCTATTGTGACCTACTGTCTAGAGATAAACTCCAAGAAGGAAGTCACTACACGCCCATCACTCTGCTATCACTCAGGCCCAGGAATGGGACCCTCTCAAAACTTGGTTTAGTGGCAAGTACCAGTAATTCTTATTCTCCGTCCCTTTGCCCCTAGGTAGTCAAGAGTAAATATACAGAATATATAACACCTACCTTAGGATAAGCCTTAAATAGTAGGAAGTAAAATTATTGCTATTGTATAAAAAGGTTACGTGTCATACCATCTAGTTGACCAGGGCTCAACTTGCACTTAAGGTGTGTATCCCTAGTGGAGTCGCCATCTAACGCGACCTAAATCGTGCCCGTGGCGACCTGAGGCGTCAAAGGGGGGCTTTTTCTCAGTTTTTCTTTTGTTTTTGGGTACTTCATCGTTTGATCAGAATAGATTGACTTGAAGGATGTCGGATACTGGCATTTGCAGGTGCACGACTAGAAGAGTCGGTATCGATTCTAGCCAAAGTGACCCGGATGGGAGTCGCCACCAGTGTTTAGTGCTACACTGGAAACCAGGAATGGATAAGGTGGGGTCTCAGAGCAGAGAAGTTGGGTAAGGAGTCACCCCATCCGCCTACCATCTGGTAGTTACCCTCTGGATAGCATGTTGTATAACCTTTATTATTTTGGCAGATGTCACAAAGATATGGGGTAAAAAGGGAACGCAACTTGGCAATAGTGGACCTCTTGCTCCTATGTATCTCTCGGCCAGGAGAACTCAAAGTTAACATAGTTCTGGTAAGTTAGGGTAGATTTGGATTGTCCATTAGGCATCCTCCTCGTAGTACATGGTCTACAATAGGATGTGGAAGCGAGAACGAATGGACTTTCCGCTAGGCGACCATCGCAGTTAGGGGTATAGGGGCCAGACTTTCCATTTGGTGTCCATCTCCTAAGGTACAAGGTCAAAACCAGGACTATCCGATGAGCATCCCGTCTTAGTGCCTGGTGGAGTGCTCCTACTAGGCTATTTAGGGAAAACACCTAACGACTTGGGTTAGGCAGGACTCATTGGCTAAGGAGCTGAAGAAGTTTATCGACTCGGTTCTCAAGTGGGGGGCTTATAACAAGCCACCATCTGAAGTGTTCTAGCTCGGCTTGGGTGCAGGGTCGGATGTGCAACAATGGGCTGAGATGAGGGTTCGAGTTAACCTGAGAGTGTGGTGCTGGGTAAATTGACCCAGCTTCCGTTAGTGACAGACTATTGGTTCGCCATTTGATGTATGTTAGACTTGGCTTGAGGCAAGGGGTGCCACATGACAGTAATCTGGAGTATAGGAATCGAGGGGACACGAAAATGCAGGGCATGCACTAAGATGGAAGCCGAGGTCGGCTCGACTTTGATCATAGGTGAGCTACGCACTAACCATCGAGAGTGGGGGAAAGGTTATTTGTGGTGAGACTGAAGTCAGTATAAGGCTGGGAACAGGTCAAGGCTAACTCGATTCTCTGTAAAGGCAAGTGATTTGAGACTAGTGCGAGGTTGGGGTAGGATCGGAGATGAGCTAGGGCTGTCTTGGCTCTCTACAAAGGTGGACGACTTGTGGCTTAGAGTGAAGATTGGTCAAGAGAAATTTACCTGGTATCCAGAGGACTGATGGAGGCGTGTGCTGACAATGGATTACCTCAAGGTTACGAGTTACAACTCGCGCAACATTCCTTTAGTGATTCCTTTCTTCCTTTTTTGTCTTCAATTCTTCCCCTAGCTATTCGCCTTGTGGCCTTTTATAGCCTTTGGGGAGAGCACGGAGAGAGCGCATGATCCTGCCAGGTGGAAGCATCTCTGCCTTCTGATCTAGTTTGTTAGTGTTGGCAATCCCCAAGAAGATCTTCGCGAAACCCTACGCTTGGTTGTGGCATGCTCTACGAGTAGTGGCTGACATGGCTCTTTCCCTTGCTGCAATTGGCGAGGATCTTATTCCGTTGATGGTGGTGGGGCCCTTGGTCTACTGACATGGCTCTATTGATAGCCTTTCTTTTCCTTTCAGAATATCATGCGACTCGGATTGCTCTGATTTTGGTGAGGTCGTTACCTCTATGTTGAGGTGGCAGATCCTTTTTTATTCTACTATGATGGGCGCTTTCATTGTTGTTGAGGTGGGGCCTCGTGTAGGTATTTGGTTGTTTGGACCATGCTTATCCTGCACTGGTGTGGTTGCTAGTCTCCTTGGGCCTTGTCCAAGTCATGAACCAGTTTGTATGTGTCCTTGCCGACCTTGTCTTGCTAACTACCATTGTGTATGCTACGCTCATCCTTTCAGTTGTGGTCGAGTCAGCGGTCGTTCCTACTAGGTCTCTTCCTAGCCCTCTTGGGCGCGTACCTTCTGTGGGCTCGAAATTTTTGTTGGGCCGGATAGATTCAAGGTCCCACATAACGGATATGAAACGAGCAAGATCGAAGCAAAACAACCTTACCCTAAGTGGTTCACGTAAATATTGACCGCACAACAAAAAGCGACTTTCGGTCATGACCTAAGAACAGGACACACATAATGACTTTCCATAAAATAAGCATACAACCAAAAACTAGATTGAAAAACAAACAGAACTCAACAAAAATGAAGGAAAACAGATGATAAATGAAGGAGAACAAACCTAAACAACATTACCAAAAGTGGTTCGCATAACCACTACGCAATACGATAGAAACTTCTACTTGTGGCAGTTTTGTAAGCTACCACCTAGCTTTTTCAGTGCTGGAACTAGTTTTTGATACCACTCAATGAACCTAGACTCGTGTCTCCCGCCAAAGCTAGTTGGAACCAAGGGAAAACCCTAAAGAACACCAAGAAGGCAATGCAGAAGCAAGAACAAACAAAGAAGAAAGAAAGAAAATGAGGGAAAGGAAGGAAGGGAGGTTTCGCCACTGGTCCTAGATACTAGTGTCAAGATTTGCTACAAGTACCTTGAATGCTTGATGAGAATAGGGTCCTTGGATAAACCAAGAGAAAGTGGAGAAATCTCTCACATGTGCAAAGACACAAAACTATTCCAAATTGAAAAAAAACAATCAAAAGTCCTTTACACCCTTGCATGGGGAATCCTTTTATAGCATGATTAGTGACTTAAGTGGGCTTCACTAATCATGCCAAAGGCCCATGATAAGGTCTAAAACATATAGGGTCCAATAAGTAAAACTAGTCTTATCCCTAGCTTAGTAACCAAAACAAGACTAGCTTTAGCCACAAATTTCAAAACCAGAAAGATGGCTAAGTAGCTTGGGCTATCTAATGACCTTTGTCTTAAGGATATCCTATACTAAGAGCTATACAAAAGAAGGTATAAAGATACAAAGTATTCTCAGCCATATACATTGCCTTCAAGGTAACTAGTCACACTATATACAATAGGACCTCCTTAGCCTTCTCCTATGTCTTTGAAGGTGGTCAACTAGTGTTGAACTTCGTTTTGGATCCTTCTTAGCCTATCCGGGTGATAGGCCCTTCAAGTATAGGGTCTTACCTTTTTGTATATGCATCAAATAACATCATATACTTGCACTTCATACATAACCAAGGAGGCAGGTTATAAATCACCAATAGAACAACCTATCAATGCTTATTACTTAAGTTACCATACATATCCGTTGTAGTAAGACATATCCTAAGGTTTCTTGGTTCATTACAGAAATTGAAAACAACTTACGAATGCTTACGCATATTGAAGTTTTCCATCACATTTCCTCTCATTTGCATGCCATCTAAGGTTCTTCGCATCATTTAAATAGAAAATAATCTCTTGAACCTTAGAATTATTGGAAGATACTGTAGTACCTTTGCTAGAGGACCTTTTGTGTTAATGTCACTACTATAGTCGCCATTGTTCTTTTTGTACCATAATTACCCACACTTTGAGTGCTAATGCATGGCTTCAAATTATTTTCTATATATAATATGCAATTATTAGGGCATGGATGTATTTTCTTATAGTCCATACCCATTAGACATAATATCTTCTTTGCCTCATAGTTAATATTTGGCAATGTGTTCCCTTCAAGAAGCTTGTCTTTTAACAACTCTAGTAATTTGGTAAAACTTTTACCTATCCACCTATTTTTTTCTTTAGATTGAATAACCTAAAAACAATCCAAAACCTCATTAATTTAGTGCACCCTATGTATAAAAGCTTTTCCACATCACTACATATATTGTCATACATATATCATGTCTTCTAGACGATCATCCATACCTACTTGGGACATACTTGGGATGTCTAACAACTCACCATATCATGTCGATGTTGTATAACTCTTGTAAAACCCATAGCAAATAAGATGTTCCTATATTTCATCAATTTGTAATTTTCTTTCATTCAAACATTGAACACATGGATAATAGAACCTTCCAATACTATTAGAAGCATATATTTTAGCCAAGTCAAGAAATGATTTCACTCCATTCTCATATTTATCACTTGTTTGTCTACTATTGATCCAACTACAATCTATAACTACGCTTTGTAATACACAGAAACATATATCATGCATGTCAATCTCTTTTTTTCAAATAAGGTGTGGTCTTATCCCATTTAAGAAGATATTTTTCTATACTTAATTAATACGTACATGTTAAGTCTCAGCTTTATAATTTGACAAAATTTTAGTAGCATTTCACATTAGTCTTTAGAATGCACGAAATGAAAGTGATTACACCAAAACCACCACAATCAAGTATACACTTTGAGAACAACACAAAATCCACTAAATTGATATCTTATCAATTATAGATTTGAGACTTAACATATACGTATTAATATCGTATAGAGAAATCATTCTTCCTAAATTGTCCAACATGGACAATTCAAGATTCAATACAATGATTAATAATTTTAACCATTGTATTGAATATCAAAAAGGAAACTAAGGTTCACTTAATGCATAAGTTCAATATAAAATCTAAAACATTGGGTAAATAATAAGCATATAATTAAGCATACAAGTTATATATAAATCAAGAACTAAAAAAATAGTTTTAACTCATCAATAAAATATCAAAGTTAATTTTTTGTTTTCATGTTTCTCTACTTTAACACTAATTACATCAGTAATCTTTGCTTCTCTTAAACTAAGTCTAACTCAAACTTAATTACATGTTTTATTTGATGGTAAACCATGATTAACAATCATGGCTACTTGAGTCAAACTAAGTTTAACTCATAATTAAGCCTATATTTTATTTAGTGGTCAAACCATGGTTAACAATCACCGTTAGTTGAGTTAAACCAACTTTAACTCAAAATTAATTGTATATTTTATTTGGTGGGAAACTTTTGGTCAACCACTATGGTTAGTTGAGTCAAATCAAGTTTGATACAAAATTAACGGCATGTTTTATTTGACAATCAAATTGTAACACCTCAATTTTTATTCTATTTATTATTAGTTGTAAACATTGTATTTTATTACTTATTATTAATAAGTAGTTTAATTGTTTTATAATTAAATAAATAATATTTTTGGAGAAATATAGGTTGGGTTTTAAATTGGGTTTTAATTAATTAAATTCAGAAAAATAAACTATTTACAAATATTGAAATCTTTAGTCTCACATTAGACAACATAAGTTTGTTCCTTACATCCTTTTCCAATAAAAAGGAGTGAGATAGCTTAAGTCTTATATCAGATAGTATGAGCTCATGCTTTCTCTCCTTTTCTTATCTAAAGAGTTAGATACCAAGCAAAGGAAAGAAAGAGAGTCTCCAAACAAGTTGGAATTGATACAAAGCATCAAACCTAGATAGTTTAGATTTTTCTCATCTCTTAGAGCTTCTGGAAGAGAGGTAGGACCCTTTGTTTAGGTTTCACATGGGCTATTAATGGGAGCTGTAAGGCCCATTTTCAAAGCTCATTTTAAGGCTATATAAAGGAGCAACTAGAGGAACTATAAAGACCTCTACTGCTAAGTTAGTTTTCATAAACTCCTGACACTTGACTTTAAGTTTACACAGTAGAGTAAGGAGAACATCTAAAGGAAACCCTCAAGGAACAAGAAGAACAACCATAAAGAATGCATTTTCTACGTTTACACTTTCGTGGTAAGGAGGAGTGAAAAGCCTAACTCAAGGTATGGATTTGACTATGGGTAGGAGATGGGTTGTCCTTAAGACCTCGAAGTGTGAGGGGTTGTCTCAAGGACCACAAAGTATAAGGTTTGTCCCTAGAACCCCGAAGTATGTACGTCCTTCTGGCTAGGGTGAATTTGCACCTTATTGCCAAGGGTTTAGGGTTTCACGAACCCCAAAGTTGTCTATTCTTTATGCCTTCTAAAGGGGTTGAACCCCTAAGGATTCTAGCTTCAACATGCGTAAGCATTAAGTCTTACTACTAGCCTTCGAAATAGAGTATGTTCATCAAGCAAGTCCCCCTCATCTTTTCCATACTTTACATTCACTTCCATAGGATTAGGAGTGTCCACTGAAGTATTACCCTTCAAACTAGCCAATGAAATTATATCTTGAATATACTTTTGCTGGTTTAAAAATATTCTATTAGATAATGAATCTCCAATTCCAAAAACTGGGTGAGTTGGCCAAGATCTTCCATGTGAAAAGCTTTAGTTAACATCACCTAAAGCATCGAAACTAATTCAGTATCTGCCGAAAATAACTATATCATCTACATATATGAAAATGATCATAGCGCTTATGGCAAGCTTGTGAATGAAAAATGAATGACCATACTAACTCTGTAAAAATGAAAAGTTAATTAGTGTACTACAGAACTTCTCAAACCAAGACTAAGGAGTTTGTTTCAACCCATACAATGAATGCTTGAGTTTACAAACATTAAAAGGAGAAGTAGTAGTCATGCCAAAGGAAAGTATCATCCAGATGTCTTCTTTAAAGTTACAATGGAAAAACGCATTCTTCACATTCATTTTATGTAAGGGCCAGCATTGAGAAGCAACAATGGCAAGAATAGACCAAATTGTTTTCATTTTGGTAATATAAGTAAATGTCTCCTCATAATCAACCCCAAATTCTTGTCTATAGCCAAGGGCCACAAGTCTAACTTTGTAGCAGTCTAAAGAACCATCAAAATATAGTTTGATTGATAAAATCTACTTAATTCCAATAGGTTTTACAATGGTCGAATAAGGAACAATATCCTAAGTATGATTTTCCTCAAGAGCTTAAAGCTCTACTTAAATGGTGGTATCCTTCCTATGGTCAATTTCCATGTTGTTTGTGACAAGAAGGAATGGAAACAAGAAGACAAAATAGTAGGAAGAGATACTAGTATAATGAAACCATGCCAATTAAGAGGTTTAGGATGTCTGGAAAACTAGTAAAGTTGCTAATCATTTTTTATAGAATAATGTGTTGGTGAAGAATCTTGAAGAGGTCCATAATCATGAAGATAATACCTCACAAAAACTTAAACACATCTTTAGAATTAAAGGATGATCAAGTGCAATGAAGTGAGCATAGTTGCTCAATCAATCAAACCACCATCATAATAGAATCTGCTCCCTTGGCCTCGAGTAGTCCTCTAATGAAGTCCACAAAAACATCTTCCCACACATTGTTAGGAATAGGCATTACAAGAAGTAAACATTTTGGCTTAAGCATTTAATACTTGTTTTGTTGACAGATTGCACATTTAGTTATGTATTTGTCTATGTCCAACCTCATGCCATTCCAATGGAAACCCATAGCTTTCCTCTTGTATGTTCTGGTCACCCCAGAATGTTCCCCCAAGGAGAAGCATGAAATTCCTCTAAGAGAAGTAGAATTCTAGCAAACTTATTTGGTAACACCAACCTACCTTTAAACTATAAACATCCATTTCAATTGATCATCCCCTAAAACTTCCTCAGGCAATTTTACAATATTAGAATTAGTAACCATTGAAATAGTATTAAAATCTATAACTTGTGATGATCTTATCATTCTTCGAGACTTTGAGTTGGTTAATCTTGTATCCAATAAGAGCATATGGATTATTATAGCAGTGTTACATGACATGTTACACCAAGGAAGGAGTTCTTTACATCTTACACCTCAGGTGATTTTGGAGTGTCGAAGATGCGTAATGATGGTATGACCAAGGTGATTGGTGTTGGTGAGACGTGAGTGTAATTGTGGCTTAGAGGAGTCAAACATGCTCCAGATGTTCGCTTTAATTTGATATCTGTGCATATGCTTGATGTAGTGGTTATGTAATCACTTTGATTATGGAAAATGGAAAATGGAAACTTACCAAAGGTAAGTTGGTTGTGGTTAGAAGGGAGAAAATTTCTAAACTGTATTGGACAAAAGCTTTGGTTGCTAAAGATAGTGTGAATGCCATGGATATGGAAGCACCTTTATAGCACCGAAGGCTTGGTCATATCAGTGACAAAGGATTGAATTCGATGAGGACATGACCAAGAGTGTGACACTTGAAGGACTTGGAGGGCCTATAACAAGGGCATGGACAAAGAGAGCTAAGGAAGCTATACAACAAGTGTTGGCAGCCCTTATTCAAAAAGAACTGAACCTAGAAGGATGAAAGCCCAAGTTGATCAATCATTTAACCCAACTCGAGGAATCAAGCTTCTGGCCTGAATTGCATGATAGACCCATAAAGATATTTAGTTTTTTTTTCTTATTAAATAAAAATACTAGGCTACACTAATCCATAGGCCTAAAAAACATTTAGTTATTTTATTTTCTGTTGTGTGGGCTGACTTCATGTTAGACCTTCACTAAACCTAGTGGTTAGGATTGTGGACACTATAAAAAGACTTCAAATGACTGCAAAGAGGACAGAACATCAAATTTTCGTTTTCTTGAGAGAGTGTTTCTCCTGGGTTCTTGCAATTCAAAAATTTTAAGATTTATCAAAGGTTTTCACCCCTTTGTGTGTTCAATCTCTGGGCTTATCTTCCACCCTTGGAAGTATGATGCTCACCAATTCCTTTCATCTTTTCTTTCTTATCACGTCCCAATTTATTATTGCATTTTTTGTATGAAACCCTAGCATCGTCACGTTCCCAACTTTTGGACGAACTAAGTCTAGATCATATCTCGTCGAATTCATGGTATTTTTCAATGATTCATATTTCTGTTTTGCATTTCAGAACGTGATCTTTCCTCTCATTTTGGAATCACTCAATTCTGAGATCTGTAGCTTGAGATCTAGTTGTTCCCTAATTGTATGTCAAATTTTGGTGTAGTTCGCAAATTCCAACCTAGAAAAGATCGAAGGTGATTCAAGCCTTACCCCGTTCTAGTTTATATCATCTTACCTCGATCTAATTACACATTAGAATTGTTTAGCCAAAAAGGATATTCTTCCAAGATTGAAAAATGCATAGTTGGAGAAGTGTTCTCATTACATGGCTGGTAAGCAAACTAGAGAGTTTCCTTTAAGAAGCATCCTCCCTCAAGAAAGTCAGAAATGCTAGAATTAATGCATTTTGATGTTTGTGGCCCATTGAAGGTAAAGTCATTTAGTGGTGTACTTTATTTTCTTACCTTTATTGATTATTGTTACAAGAATCTTTAGGTCTATACTTTGAAGTCAAAGGATCAAGTGTTAGAGAAGTTCAAACAATTCTAGGCTTTGGTTGAGAGATAATCAAGCAAGAAGGTGAAATGTATTCGTGGTGGTGAGTATTGTGGACCCTTTGATGTATATTGCAAGTAGCAAGGTATCAGACCTGAAAAGACTCCTCCTAAAACTCCTCAGTTGAATGGCATAGCAGAGAGGATGAACAGGACATTGATTGAGAGAGTTAGCTACATGCTTTCTGAAGCAAAGTTGCCTAAGAATTTTTGCCACTTTACATAGCAGTGCATGTTATTAATCTTAGTCCTACAGTTGCTTTGAATACTAAGGTGCCAAACAAGATTTGGTTTGGCAAAGATATCAAGTATGATCATTTGCGAGTCTTCGGTTGTAAGGCCTTTGTGCATGTTCCAAAGGATAAAAGATCCAGGTTGGATATGAAGACTAGGCAGTGTATCTTCATTTGGTATGGTCATGATGAGTATGGTTACAGGTTGTATGAACTTGTTGAGAAAAAACTTGTCAAAAGCCATAATGTGCAATTCATGGAAGACCAAACCATTGAAGACATTGATAAGGTAAAAAAGACTACACATGAGAAAGATAATAGTTTGTCTAAAATTGATCCAATTCACAAGCTTGTAAATGATCTAGATACTGCTAATAATAAATTTCAAAATAGTGAGCAACATAATTATGTTGTTGATCAGCATCTTGGAGATGGTTTTGATATTCCTTTTGATGATGATGTTGAAGAGGAATAAGAGATGTTACAACATGAGAATCAGAGTAATGCTCCCAAACCACCTCCAGTTCAACTCAGGAGGTATAATAGGTAGAGACAACCATCTACAAGGTATACTTCTGATGAGTATGTGACCTTGACAGATGGAGAAGAACCTGAATGTTACCAGGAGGCAATGGAGAGTGAAGAGAGGCAAAAGTCAGTCAGCACTCCTCTTGCCACTCATTTTAAATTGAGTTCGAGACATAATCCTTCAAATGAAGCTAAGAAGATTAATATGAGAAAAGTTCCTTATGCATCTACAGTGGGTAGTTTGATGTATGCAATGGTGTGTACAAGACCAAATATTGCACATGCTATTGGTAATGTCAGTAAGTTCCTGTCTAATCTAGGTATAGAGCACTGGGATTTTGTGAAATGGATTTTGAGGTATCTTCATGGTACTAGTGATTTGAAGCTTTGTTTTGGAAGTGATAAGTCTACTTTGATGGGATACTCAGACCTAGATATGGCTAAAGGCATTGATTCTAGAAAGTTTACTTTAGGATATTTGATTAAGTTTACAGAGGAGCTGTGACTTGGCAATCTAAATTGCAGAAGTGTGTTCCTTTGTTCACTATCGAGACAAAGTTTATTGTCATTATAAAAGCATGCAAGGAATTGCTTTGGGTAAAGAAATTCTTGCAAGAACTTGGTTTTGTTCAGGAAAAATACCTGTTACTTTGTGATAGTTAGAATGCAAATCATCTTGGTAAGAATTCAACTTTTCATTCTAGGTTCAAGCATATTGATGTAAGGTATCATTGGATATGTGATGCTTTGGATGCTAACCTGTTGGAGTTAGCTAAAGTTCATATTGATGATAATGATGCTGATATGATGATCAATGAGTTGTCAAGAGGGAAATTTCAAGCTTGTTCTAAGATCGTCGGACTAGCAATCACCTTCACATAGTTGTGATGGGGAGATATGTTGGGTTAGTTATGGGCTCCCAACTATATAGACAAAAGCTTAATACTCTCAAGCCCGTTAGGTCTTTCTTATAAGAGGAGAAGGGGTCAGATTGGGAGATTAAGTGAAAGTGGATTTTCATAGTTAAAAGAGAGAAGAGAAGGAGGGAGAGAAAGAAAGAGTTATATTTTCATCTCTACACAAATCAACCCGACGTCAAAATCGTGATATCTTCTTCGTTAACCATTGGATCGACATAATGAAGACTTTGTTGAGAATTCCTTTCAATCAAATATCAAATTATGACATTGAAATAAATAACATGGAGAAAATTTTAGAAATAAAAATAATTGTAGAATTATATCTAAGAACAATCAAGATAAATATCCTCTATGTGGCATCTGCACGAAGACAAGTCACTTGGAGAAGAATTATTGGCATTGTGGAAAATCACAATGTTAGCACTGTAAGAGATTTGGACACATGGAGAACAACCACCATAACAAAAATAAGTATTAAGAAAATTTTTGTTGAAGAGCATGACAAAGATTGAGCAACATCTTTTTCTTTGCTACCCAAGATTCCAGTGATGAAACTAGTACTTGAATAGTGACTGTAGTAATCATATGGCCAAAGATAAAAGCATTTTTAAGGATGTTGATGACTCTGACTTCGGTTGGCAAATGGCACCATGGTTTTGAGTCAATAAGCAAAGGAACTATCATGGTAGAGACAAAGAAAGGTTTGAGGTTCATCAAAGATGTCTTACTTATTCCCAATTGTTGAACAAAAAATGAAAGATATATTGAAATATGTGTGTCAATTACACAACAAAGTTCGTTTTATATAAACTTAATGCAATAAATACAAATAAATATATGAGATAATATCTCTAGTTACACGATATGATATGCCTAATTAAATAAGGAAACTAACCCTAAAATATAAAAGAGGAATAAATCCTAAAAGATCATCTAGGATACTCTAAAATATTCTAAAATATAAAAGTGATATCATTAAATATTTTTCTGATTTTCCAATACTAACCCTCAAGTTGAAGGTTACTAAGCTTTCAACTTGTTACAAGAAGAAAAATTTATTTTCCTACAAATAAAGAGAAAACATAAAAATTGAGTTCTTTGAAAGAACAATAATTTGATAGGCAACTCAAGGATGCTGCAGAAGTCAAGGAAAGTTGATAGAAATATAGCTTAGCCAAAATAGTTGGAATGTCCATTAGACAAAGAGAAATTTCTTGGCAAGCAAAGCAAAGTCCAACTTTCTAAAAACCATATTTGGAAGCTTCAAATTAGTAAAATTTTGTTAGTGAAAAATAATCACCACCAAAATAAACATCGAAGAGAGAGAAGTCACACTAATGTGATTCATCTGTAAGAAAAAAGTCTCCATTGGAATGATGATCGATAGGAATGAAGTCACTACTATGATTCATATGTGAGAAAATAGTCACTACCTAAAGGTATAAACAAATCAAGAATAAATGCTTAACCACCATAAAGCAAAAGCAACAAAGCTTAACTATCAAGAGCAAAAGCCAAACACAATACTTAACCACTCAAAACAGAAGTAAAACATCTCAATGTGTAATCATCTGCGGCAGACGCTTAAAACAATGCTTAACAACCATATAGAGAATCTTTTATCAATGAAAATTGCAAGAAACCATTGCTTCACATGTAGGCATCCTGAGAGAGAAGGGTCCGATTCAGATACTGGGATAGAGATTGAGAGCGTTAGCGCCCATGACTATGCCCTTGCAATATTGATGAAACATAGTGCTTGGTAGGGAATTTGGGAGTTTTGATTATTTTTCTTTTTTGGAAACTAGACAGTAGAATAATAACAGAATAAGTCACAAAGGATGATATCGCTTTGATACTATGTTGAAAAAAATAGATGAAAGAGATATTATAATCTATGTGTGTCAACTACACAATGGAGTCCATTTTATATAGACTTAATGCAATAAATACAAATAAATATAAGAGGTAATATTCCTATTTACATGATATGATATGCCTAATTAAATAAGGAAACTAGTCCTAAAATATAAAAGAATAATAAATCCTAAGATATCGTCTAGGATACTCTAAAATATTTTAAAATATAAAAGTGATATCATTCGATATTTTTTCTGATTTTCCGACACCAATCTTAAAGAAAATATGTTGAGCATTGGTCAAAAGGCAAGAGATAGCCCAAGTTAAAATGGAGAAAAGAGATAGATATTTTCCAATAAGCTTCAAATATACTACAAATATTGTCATGAAAGTAAAAGTTAACGATTCATCACTATAACATCAAAGATTTAGCCATTTCAACTATCAGGCCTTGAAGCTTATTAGAAGAAAATGATGAGACATGTGCCATGTTTGACAAAAAATAATGAAGCATAGAAATGATGTCTTCTTGGGAATTCAACAGATAAAGCATGGAGAGTTAAAGACTTGTTGGAGTTGATCCATATTGATCTATATGGACCAATGAGAACACCATAAGTAAAAGACAATAAGTATTTCATTCTTTTCATTGATGACTTTTCTAGAATCATCTTGGTATAGTTTGTTAAAGAAAAGTCAGAAGTTCTTAGAATATTCAAAACGTTTAAAGCTCTTAATGAGAAGCAAAGCAATAAACATATTAAAGTACTTAGAACTTATCAAGGAAAAGAGTATAACTTACATGGGTTTGACAAGCTTAGTAAAGATAAAGTCATTGAGAGGCAACTTACAATCACATATTCTCCACACACAAAAATTACATGTCCAAAAGGAAAAATTGCATAATCATGGAGATGGCTAGATCAATGCTAAAGGTGAAAGGTTTGCCTAATACTTTTTAGGTAGAAGTAGTTTACAATGTCACTTGCATGCTTAATAGATGTCCAACTAAGACAATACAAGAAAAGACTCATATTGAAGCTAGGAGTGGACAAAAGCTACCCGCTAAACATATAAGAGTATTTGGGTCTACCTCTTACGTACATGTATCTAAGCAAAAGAGAAACGAGTTAGAATACAAGACAGTATATGGCAACAACTTACAAACAAAGAAGCTCACCATAAAAGATGTTGACATTGATGAAAATGCTTTTTAGAACTAGGAAGAAGAAAAAGTTGTGAAAAGTAATATGCTTTTAGAGAATACTTGAAGAAATTGGTGAGCAACAAAAAGGACCTACCATAATCCACTGCAACAACAAACGATGGAAGAGAATCCAATTTGTCATCGCCAAACTAAACATATAATAATCAAATGTCACTTTATCTGGGATGCAGAGGTAACTAAACAAATCTAACTCGAGTACTACAAGAAAGAAGAATATCAAGTTGCAAATATATTTACAAAGGCATTACCAAGAACCAAGTTTGAGCAATTGCAAACTATACTTAGGGTTTCAAAAATTAGCATCAAAAGTTCCAAAACATGGTGAAAAATTCTAGTAACTTCCAAAATGTAACTTTAAGGGAAAAAAATAGAAGTATTGAGACATATAAGTAAACATGAAGATTCCACAGTATTGTAAAATATTAAAAGCCTAACAGAAATATCTACAATTATCATCTTAACAACCTTGCAAGCCATAGAAAAATGGTATTCTCATTGTATACAAGCACTTTCAATATCAAATAAAGTTTTCTCATCAAACTCCTATTATATCAAGTATTACTATCACTAACCTGCTATCTAAAAGTTTCCAACATTTATCTCTAACAATTAAATTAACCTTTTTTATTATTCTAAAACTGACACATAGCAGAGATCGTAGACTATTATATTATCTACTATAACATCACTACTAGAAAATTTAAAATTTGCTACAAAATAATTTTGTAGCTAATTTTAAAATTAATAGTTATTTTGTAGCTAATTTATAGTAAAATTAATTAGCTACAAAATTACTACAATATTGAATGGTAGCATGAAATAAGTAGCAAATTAACAAGGAAAATAATCCTAGTTAATTTGTAGTAAATTTTTTAAAATTTGTAGTTATTTCCTAGCTAATTTGTAGTAATAAGAATTATAAATGAATATAACTTCAATTTAGCTAGAAAAAATAATTCTCTCGTTAATTAATAGTTAATTAGCTAAGATTTAGCTACTAATTTAAATGGTAGCTAAAATTAGTAGCAAAATCAAAAAATTCTTGTAGTGATGTTGCATTATCCTAGAAAAAGTCCTCCAAGGCAACGCCATTTTTGTATTTTAATTTATTTTTTTGGTAAAAAATACTTGCAAAGTTTCTACTATTTATTAAATTAATAATATTTCTAGTAATGACAACCATGGATCTACATACTTCTGAATTTCATATGCATGATTTTCTTTATAAAAATATGTATTTTAATCTGCTCCATTCTTGCTTGGGAGTTTCTCATAACTAATTATTAGCATTGAAATTCTTACAGAAAACAGCCTTGCTCGTACTTCATAAGTTCCTAATTGCAGGGACAAAGCAACAATTGAATATTGTAATTAAATAACAGAGAAAATGTTAGAAAAACTAGGAGAATTTATAAAATAGAAGAGATGTTATTAATTTTAGGCACACTAGTTACATAAGTTGCTACTCTATTTATAATAGAATAATTCATATCCATTATATATTTTTCAATTAACATATTAAATAAACATAATCAAAATCTCTTCAAATACGTAGTGGTTACATATCAAAATAATGTCCTTTAATGCATTATAAGTCTATTCTTCATCTTACAACCCTTCATTTTCTAATTATTATTTCTAAGATCACTTCTTAATTAAAAAAATTCTAAAAAAAAATTCTGCACCCCAAGTCTTACTCTCAGTCTTCTAAAATCTTCAAACTTGAGGGTCTTAGTAAAAATATCTACAACTTGATCTTGTATCTTCACATGAACTAGCTCCACCTCTTTCTTGACAATGCATTCTCTAATGAAATGATATCTTGTATCTGTATGTTTGTTTGCTTTGTTCATGAAATAGCGAGTTCTTAGAAAGAACTTGTGAATTTATTATCAATATGAATCTTTCACTACAAGAATTTTTTGATTTTGCTACTAATTTTAGCTACCATTTAAATTAGTAGCTAAATCCTAGCTAATTAACTATTAATTAACTAAAAAATTATTTTTTCTAGCTAAATTGAAGTTATATTCATTTATACTTCTTATTATTACAAATTATCTAGGAAATAACTACAAATTTTAAAAAATTTACTACAAATTAACTAAGATTATTTTCCTAGCTAATTTGCTACTTATTTCATGCTACCATTCAATATTGTAGTAATTTTGTAGCTAATTATTTTTACTAGAAATTAGCTACAAAATAACTATTAATTTTAAAATTAGCCACAAAATTATTTTGTAGCAAATTTTAAATTTTCTAGTAGTGTTTGTACTCTCCTCTTGGTTCATATTAAACTCCTTCAACAATCTTCTTACTCAAATAACTTGACATGTACAAGAAGTTACAATCACATACTCGGCTTCACAAGTAGAAAGTGTAACAATGACTTGCTTTTAGAGTTCCAAGTAAAGCATAATCACTAATAAAAAAACAAAAAGATTGTAGTGATTTTTCTATCATCAATATCTCTCGCAAAATTATTGTCACAAAATCTCATAAGTTTTAATTCATTAGAAGAAGAGTAAAACAAGTTAATCAAATCTAAGAATTCTATATGTTGTCTTCATATAAGTAGAGGTAGGAGCCTCCATGAAGTAACAAACCACATCAACCACATATATAATATCTAGCCTTGTACTTGTTAAGTACCTTAAACTTCCTACAAGACTTTTGAACAAAGTAAGATCTTCCTTCTCTCCAATATCAAACTTTGATAATTTCAAACTACCTTCCATTGGTGTGTTCACAAGATTGCAATCAAACATTTTAAATTTCTCCAACACTTTCTTTGCGTAGCCCTATTGAGAAACAAAAATGTCATTATTCATTTGCTTCACTTCTAATCCCAAGTAGTAGGACATGAACCATATACTTGTCATCTTAAATTCACAAGATATAACCTTATTGAAGTTTTCAAATAAATTTGGATTATTTCTAGTAAAAATAAGATCATCCACATGAAGAAAAACTAGGACCACTAATTTTTTAACATAAAAAGCATACTAGTCCTGGCAACGAACAAACTCATTATCTTGAAAGTACTTGTCAGTGTGGCTATTCCATGCCCTTGGTGCTTGCTTTAGGTCATGCAACACCTTTTTAAATTTCAAGACCTTCTCCTCTTGTCCTTTCATAGCAAAACCCATTGCTTGTTCAACATAAATATTTTTTTCAAGATAGCCATTTAGAAAAGTCAATTTGATGTCAAGTTACAAGATTCAACAACCCATTTGAACTACTAATAACATAAGAAAACAATTGTCTCTATATGAGCAATTGGTGCAAACACTTCATCATAAGCAAATCCATGTTGTTGCTTGTACCCTTTAGCAACAAGCCTTACTTTGTATCTTTCCACCTCTCCTCTAGCATTCTTCTTAATCTTGAACACCCAATTGACTCCAATTGCTTCATGATCCTTAGGAAGATTTGATAACTCCTAAGTGTAATTCTTCTCAATGGCTTTGATTTGTTCCTACATGGCTTGTCTCCACCTTTTGTTTTCCATAGCTTCATTAAAAGTTAGAGATTTACTGTAAACAAAAAGATAAAATAAATTATTTATAATTTCAATTTCACAATATATTTCTTGAATGCTTCTCATTTTTCTTATTCTTCGAACTCTCTTTGAAAGATGAGGCTTCATGAATTAAAGGAGTTTGGTGATGGAGGTAGAGTAGAAAACTTATTTGGTGCTACAACTTCTTGATTGCCTTCTTCAAAATATGGAAGGATATCATAAGTATCTTATTCTTTCTCCCAATTTCATGCCTCTTATTCATCAAATTCTACATTTCTACTTATAATAATCTTTCCATTGTTTGGATTATACAACTTGTAGCCTTTTTGGATTTGCATCACAACCAATAAAGACATGCTTCACGTTGGGCATATGAGCATATGCAATACTCCTAAAAACTCTAAGATGGTCAACATTTGGTTTTACTCCACTCCATGCTTCTTGAGGTGTTTGACCTTGACATTCCTTGTAGGAGAGTGGTTAGACAAATAAAGTACACGTGAAACAGCTTCAACCCAAAATTTCTTGGGCATAGATTTGACTTTTAACATATATTTAGCCATGTTAGGAATAGTTCTATTTTTTCTCTCAATTTCCCTATTTTGTTGTGGGGTTTATGCACCCTATGATCCACAATCATGATCTAGCTTTAAGTAATTTTTGAAAATTAGCAAGGAACATTATGACTAAAAAATCAGAATAAGAAAAAGATAAAATGGATGAAGAAATGGAGATGGTTCGTCAATAATTCCTAAGAATTAGATAAGAGATTTTAGAGATTTGCAACAAGCATCTTAGAAGCTTGATAAGAATTAGATTTCTTGTTTAATACCAGATAAGAGAAAAATGCTCTCAAAGATGCTAAGGCATAATTCAATTTCATTCAAAAATTTATTAAGTGAATTATAAGAAGAGCTTATATATCTTTGATTAAGTCCTAATTAAGGTTCCCAAATCCTAATTAAGCTAAGCTAATGAAATCCCAAGGTAAACCAGCCCAAAAAAACAAGGATAAGCACCTACTTGTCTTGCTATTGATTTAGCAATGCCCATTGCAACCGAATTAGCAACGAAAATGCAATAGTGAGGAAAAATCAATTTGAAATGGGCTTTGATCCAAGGCTAAGCTATCCTACTCTAAAGGTCATCAAAATAACATGAAAATACAAGGAAATAAAGGTCATTCTAGCCTTAAACAAAGCTACAATGGCAGCTAGAAAAATTATACAAAATGAGTCCTTCTTATGCCTCCTCTTGGGCTTTAAGCATGACCAACTTTTGTCGCACTTCCTCTTGAATCCTTTTGAGCCTACCCGTAGTCATAGGGCCTTTAAGTGCAGGAGTGGCTGCTTCATCCTTGCCCTCTTGGGTCCCTCGAGTGTGGTCTCCCATATATGCATCATCATCTTCTACTTGAAGGAAATTTGACCTTAAATTTAGTACTTTAGTACCTACAACACAAGGATGTAGTACTTGCCCCTCAATAACATTAAATGTAGTACTTCCACCAAACTCTTGGGCATATCAACTTATAAGCATTGTCATTTGTTTTCATTAGAATCTTAAATGGGCTAACTCCTCTTGGAAGGATCTTAGACTTCCTATGGTAAGGAAATTTCTCCTTCCTCAAGTGCACCCACACCAAGTCTCCTTCCTTAAAGAAGACTTCCTTTCTCCCCTTGTTGGAATTTTTTGCATACTTATCTCCTTTCTTTTCCATGTGTAGCCGAGCCTTATCATGCAACCTTTTAACAAATTAGGCTTTGAAAACCCTTTATCATTAGCACAATTAGGCAAAACAGGCAAAGGAAGCGATTCAAGTGGGGAGAGGGGATTAAAATCGTAAGCCAATTCAAAAGGAGAGTAAGAAGTAGTAGAATAAAATAACCTATTATAAGCAAACTCAACATGGAGTATCCAATTCTCTCTATCCCTAAAACTCTTTTTAACAAAGCATCTTAGAAGTTGGCTTACGGTTCTACTCAACACTTAGGTTTATCCATTCGTTTGTGGATGACAAGTAGTAGAAAAGAGTAGCTTAATACCAAGCTTACTGCAAAGGGACCTCCAAAAATGTCCAAGGAATTTTATGCCCCTATCCAAAACAATGGTTCTTGAGAGACAATGTAATCTACCACATCTCTAAAGAAAAGACTTGCCACATGTGAAGCATCATCACTCTAATGACATGGAACGAAATGGGCCATTTTTCAATATCTATCAACCATAACAAAAATAGAATTTCTACCTATTTTAGACTTAGACAAACCAAGTATAAATGTCCATAGAGATATCAATCCAAGGACAAGTGGGAATAGAGAGTGGGGTATACAAACTATGTGCAAAAACTCTAGACTTAGTCAATTTACAAGTTAATTATGGACATCATTCCTCATGGGAGGCCAATAGAAATTTTCGTTCAAAATTTCTAAACTCTTTAAGTTCTCCAAAGTGACCGATAAGGCAACCTTCGTGTGCCTCGTTCACAAGAAATAGCTTAATAGAGCTCCTTGGCACACATAACCTTTTTCCTTTAAATAGAAAACCATTATGTCTAAAATAATCATTAAATGCCAAATGGACATACATGGCAAAAGACTCACTAAAATCAAGGTCTTTGTTTCAAGCATGACAATTAGGGCATGTCTCCTTGAGAAAGAATTTGTGACAACATTTATCTTGCCTTACTTATGCTTAATTACATAAGAAAATTGTTCCAAAAATTCAACCCATTTAGCATGCATTTTATTTAACTTATTTTACCCTCTCAAGTGCTTAAGAGCTTCATGATCACTATGGAAAACAAACTCCTTAGGCAATAGATGTTAACTAGTTTTCAAGGCTCTCACAAGAGCATATAGCTCCAATGAGATGTCCTTCATGGAGGATCATGGCCCCTATACTTACACTAGAGGCATCATACTCCAACTCAAAAGATTTTGAAAATTTTGACAAAGCAAGAATTGGAGCTTGAGTAAGCCTTTCTTTCAAAGCTTGAAAGGCTCTCTCTTAGCTCTCCTCTCATCTAAAACCATCACTTTTTTTTTATAATTTCATTTAAAGAAGCCGCAAGTGTACTAAAATCTTTTACAAATCTCCTATAAAAACTTGCAAGCCCATGGAAGTTTCTCACTTCCCCACAGTTTTAGGTATTTGCCACTCTTGGATAGTCTTCACCTTTTCCTCGTCAATGTTGACACCATGGTAGCCAACAACAAAGCCAAGAAAATTTACCTCATGGGTACAAAATACAGATTTGTCTAAATCAGCAAACAAAGTCTCTTTTCTTAAGATTTCAAGTACATTTTTAACATGCAAGAGGTGATCATCCAAGCAAGTAGAATAAATTAAAATATCATCAAAATACATAACCACATGGTTCATCAATCTCATGCTGGTAGCCATGAATATATATAGAGATAAAAGGATATGTAAGAAACCATTGGCTACAAGAATTATGGGTGAAGTAGGACTACTAGCCAGGGTACCAACTGAGCGACAAAGGCTACAAAAAATGTGGTTTATAGTGCCTCATGATAATGCGTTCAGTATTGGTTCTCTTCTTACCTCCCAACACTATTTCAGAGCTACCAATCTGGTTTGATTGTGGCTTACTGGTTTCTAACTGTCACTTTGACATTTGTTGGTACATGGTAGAATATATATATATATATATTAATAGCACTGTCATCTTATTTTAATAAGCATGTATGTCTAAAGCATTTGCACCATTGGATTAGCTATATCACATTTAATGGATGAACAAACATTAGGACTCAGGTGAGTAATTTGTTGGCCATTATCTAAGAAGGTGGTGTATGCACTCCCATTGAACATCCAAATCCTTGAAAGAGACCTTGGAGACAATACCATGTGAACCTTTGTCCTCAGTAGACCCATCATGGCCTTATCAAAAAATAATTCATTATGAAATTGGACTGTAGAGGCCCATATCAACTATATATACACTATTTCTTGGCTTGTCATGCAACACAACCTGATCACATTCCTGAAGTATCAGAATTCAACTATTTCTTTCATATACAAGTCCTTTGTACTATTTGTTGTGTGGAGCAATAGAATACAATGGCTTTCTGCATAGCAGTATTATTAGGCAGGCATCATTTTCTACCACCCAAGCAGCCTCTAAGCGGGTTGAAGTACTAAAAGGATATCTTGCAGTCTATGTTGGAGATAAGATGAGGTGGTTCATGATTCCAGTATCATACTTGAACCAACCTTCTTTTCAAGAATTACTATATATGTCATGCTGAAGAAGAGTTTGGATATAATCATCCAACAGGTGGTCTCACATTTCAAAGCAATGAGTATGAGTTTCTAATCCTTACCTCTCGCTTGAATGAGTTGTAAAGCTTTCCTGGAGACTTGGATAGATTAGATGAGGAAAATTTGTACTAAAGGAACTTTCTTGTTTTGAGAATATTTTCCATATTGTTTTTTCTTTCTTGTATAATCCTAGTGAAGCTGGAAATTTTGACTTGAATGAGAACGTTAAGACTAGACACTTCCAAAAAGACTTTAAGCTTTCGCCAAATCTCAATGAATTGTAATCGATACAACATCATCATTATCTAATTTCAGTTTGTATGCACAAGGTTGTCATCATTTAATAGGGATTTACTTGTCTAAAATATGATATCTTTCTTGATGGTCCCAGGATCAAGTTGTACAAGACTGAATAACCTAGTTTCTCAAAAGAATGGCAATAGAACACTACTTGCAATCAAATGAGATGTGATCAATTAAAACCTAACTAGAAGGTGATCATTGCCTTGTACGGATGGAATTTAATATTAATAACATACTAATATAGATCCAAATAAATTTCTATATATGAAATTTTATTTCCTTTTGTACTTTCTCTTTAGACCTTTTTTTCTCCTTATTATTGTGGGAATAACAATACTATAATTTGAGTAGTAAATAGAGAATAAGCCTAAATTATTTGGTTAGTATTAACTATTACTATGTCATTTTCTTTGCAATTTATGTGAGTAGGATGTAGCGAAATTTAGATTCATATAAATGAATTTCCCCAATTTTATGTTAGACAAACTAGAGTATACTTTAAAAATAGAAAAATAGTTACATGGATTGATATTCTATTAATAATAAAGAATTTATAATATTACAACGTCCTTTAATTAATACAATACGTACTCATAAATAGTGATTACAAAACAATAATGTCTTTTAATACCTTTTAATACAAAATAATTGTTCCTTAAATAGAGTAATTATCCCTTAATGTGTTGAAAAACCAATAAAAACGGCCACCGTTTTTATTGTCAATAAAACGGCCACCGTTTTTATTGTCAATAAAACGGCCACCGTTTTTATTGTCAATAAAACGGCCACCATTTTTATTGTCCATAAAACGGCCACCGTTTTTATTGTCCATAAAACGGCCACTTTTTTTTTTTTTTTTTAATTCCTCTTCCGTTACGCGGTTTCCTTCCCTTATATAAGGGAGCGTAAGCGATAGGAAAGATACACCACTGAGAGAAAATAACAAAGAGTGTCCCAGCAGTGTGGGAGAAAATTCCCAAATTGTTTCCTTGTTCTTTTGTTGTAATTACTTTATTAGTAAATTACATTCTTTGCCACTGGGTAGTGTGTTTTCTCTCATCTTTTATTTTAGTTGTGTGTTCTTATGCTATTATCTGAAACCCAACATAATGAAGAGTAACTGCTCCTTAAACCAGAGTAACTGACAACTCTTCGTCTTACAACCCTTTATTTTTTAATTATTATTTCTAACTTCTCTACGTAATTAGAAATTTCTGTACACCAAGTCTTGCTCTCAATCTTCTAAAATCTTGAAACTTGAGGGGCTTAGTAAAAATATTTGCAACTTGATTTTAAGTCTTCGCATGAACTAGCTCTACCTCTTTCTTAACAATGTATTCTCTAATAAAATGATAACTTCGTTCATGAAACACCAATTCTTAGCAAGAATTTGTGCAGATTTATTATCAATATGAATTTTTGTAATCTCCTCTTGGTTCATATTAAACTCCTTCAATAATCTTCTTAGCCAAATAGCTTGACACGTGCAAGAAGTTGTAACCACATGCTCAGCTTCACAAGAACGAAGAGTAACAATGGCTTGTTTTTTAGAGTTCCAAGTAAAAGTTTATAGAGATTTTTCACCCAAATTGTTAACAATAAGGGAAATTCAAAAAGGGTTACATCAGTGCTTAATCTCACCTTACACTACAAGATTTTTTTTTTATTTTGCTACAAATTTTAGTTACCATTTAAATTAGCAGCTAAATCCTAGCTAATTAACTATTAATTAACTAGAATATTTTTTTCTAGCTAAATTTAAGTTATATTCATTTATACTTCTTATTACTACAAATTAGTTAGAAAATAACTACAAATTTTAAAAATTTACTACAAATTTACTAAGATTATTTTCTTAGCTAATTTACTACTTATTTCATGCTACCATTCAATATTATAGTAAATTTGTAACTAATTATTTTTACTAGAAATTAGTTACAAAATAACTATTAATTTTAAAATTAACCACAAAATTATTTTATAACAAATTTTAAATTTTCTAGTAGTAGTGTTATTGGATTGATTTTGACTGAAGACAAAATTATAGCGTGCAGCAATTGAGTTGAATTGAAGCTCCTACCAGACAGCTAATATATATGCAGATAATTATAAACAGTGGAAATCATTTCTTTTTAGATAGCTGTCATACAGCCATTGTAACGATGCCTACTTTATTCTGATTAATCCATAAAGTGACCAAGAGATATGTGTGAGAAAGTGAAAATGTGAGATGTCTAGAGCATTCTTGAACACAAGAGGCAGGGCATTACATTGGTCAAACAATAATTAGATTTCTTGACCAACATGGTGTGCAATGATTAACAAATAACCTTGCCCCTTAAGCATGTAGTTAGGAGTCTGTTCTCTAAATGCGTGTATGAAAAAACATCTATTGGGAAAGACATTTGTTGAGAGACTTTAAATGGATCTCAATACTTTGAGGGATTAGTCCTTGGTTCCAGCTGGGATACCCTGGATTCACCCAAAAAATAGTTAGATTTCTTGCTCTACAAATCTTTCCTTTTTTAGAAATATCTGTGCTGGCTACTCTCCTATTAACAGAGTAGGTCATTTACTCTAAAATCTTTAGTAATTATTGATAACGGCCTATAAGACAACACCACATGGTTCTTGAAACCTTGTCTCTCACATAGCCCATTAACCATTCAATTCTCTAAAGAAGATTGTCCACAGAGGAACTAAATATATATACTGGTCATTGCACTCTCAACCAAATTATCAGGCTTCAAAATATTTGTTTCTCATCCAAGTTCTTCGAGATCATTCTATAGTTGTGTGTCTGAAGTAACAAACAAGAAAAAGAAACAATGGGTTTTCGTTTACTTGGTCTTAGAAGAGCTAGACAAGCAGCATCAAAAGATGAGGAGGTCCCAAAAGGGTATCTTGCAGTGTATGTTGGAGAAAAAATGAAGCGGTTCATAATTCCAATTGGATACTTGAACCAACCTTCCTTCATTTCAGGACTTGCTAAGCAAAGCAGAAGGAGAATTTGGGTACCATCATCCCATGGGTGGCCTTACATATTCTTGCAGAGAAGATGTCTTCTTAAATATCATTTCAGTTATCTCTTGAATAGTTCTGGACAAATATACTGACTAGATAATAGATTAGTATTTAGTTCAAGCAAACAATTTTGTAAAGATTTCTTTTCCCTTTGCTTTCATGCAAATGTGGAAAATGTAAAGGAACAAAAGTTATTGGTTTCATTTATTAGTTTGCTGTAAGATCTTTTGTTGTGCAATTTAAATATATTCACACTCGTTGAGTTTGATGAGTTGTTTTGTTTTTGCATAAAACCTTACCATTTTAGCACTTCACCAATTGCCTTCTCAATTATTGAATCCATGCTGCAAGGAGAGAATTTTTAATTGAGAACAATGCCTATACCTTTGACCAATTATTTCATCACCTCCCTGCAGTCACAGAAGTGACTGCATCAAATCTTAGCCATAAAAAATAAAATATATAGATTAAATATAAATGAAAATATAACTAAAAATTTGGACCCGTAGATGTTGACTGCAGGACCCTTCAGTTGCTTTTTAACTGCAGAGGATCCTGGTCCATAGCTTACTAAATATCAGATGATGCAACACTTATGATAAATAATTTGTTGGATTTAAGGAATAAGCTCAGAAGAAAATTGAAACTTCATAAGAGAACAAGGGTTACAAGAGAACAACTAAAGCCCAAACATCATAAGAGAATAGCCACATTTAAAGAGAAAGTTCATGGAACTTGTTTACGCAAAGGTATTTTGAAGTCTCTAATAGAAACCTAATAATAGCAAAAGGATATTTTTTTATATCTTTTAAATAGGGAGACTAATTCCCCTCGAATGATTGAGTTGTTGGATATGAAGAAAGGTTTTAAAGCTCACAAATTAATGCAGCAAAATTCTTTTCAAAATCTGATATGCTTCGTTACCTTTTCTGGTTTGATAAAATTGTAGCACAAGACCAATGTTAATCAGTCAAATTTTGAGAAGAACTAATTCTCCTTTGATAACTACCAAGTCACAAAAACATGCAACCAAAATAGCAGAGAGCTAAATTTTAGAGAAACTAAAAATATTTTAGAAACAACACATTTGTACTGATTTAAAAAACTAGCTACCACCTAAATCAGTTTTGAACCTGATTTTGAGTTATCTAAACACCCTTAATATCTATTCCTAAGGCTCCGATAGACATTCAAGGCACGTCAAATGCAAAAGGCAACACTGAATGGAGTGATGAGTATGTTGTCAATCAAACAAAAAGTAGCAAAGAATATTCACTTAACCAAGAATATTTACTAAATACCCTTAGCATCTATCCCTAGGCTATCTGATATTATTCATTTTAGACTCATCAAATGTATAGGGAAAAACAGAATCTAGTCAATCTCTTAGATAAGTATGTTGTTAATGAAGCAAAGAATATTCACTACAGCAAGAAAATAAACATAAAATAGACGAAAAACAAGCTAGGTTACATAAGTCTTAGCTCTTGATACATTGACTAGAATGAATTTGCACTTTCTGCCCTCTCTAACCTGCAGGAGCTGTTTAACACTCAAAAAGCATTGGTATGCTTGACCACTGAAAGCTTATGAAGTGTCAACATTTCTGAAATCAATTTTTCAGTAAAATTGAAATACAACTAACAAAATCTTGATAAATTAATGAATTTATGGTATCACAAAAATTCTGCATTGTGAATCATTTGATCCTCATTCATTTTAGTAAATACCTGGAATCAGTCCTCGTAAATGTATGACTATAATATAGTTTTTACATGTAATACAATTGAACAATGGAGATTTAAGCAAGAACTCACAACTAGAAAAATATTATATTTATGATGAAGGAAAAGTAGAATGTAAAATGGTCAAATAATGCCTTCAAAGGGTTCAAAATTGATAGATAGGCAGAGGAAAGAAACAACTTGAAATAGATGCTGATGGGCATGTGGAAGTTGGGCCTCCAACCGAAGTCTATGGGAGAAGGAAGAAAAGGGTTAAGGGTATAATCAGGAAGGAGAATTCTGTTAGAAAAGGAGTGGAGGGGACTAACAGAATGAACAGTTGTCATGTAGGGTTTGGTGAAGATCTTAAGAATAATGCAGGGGAACATGGGTATAAGGAGGGTGGGGAATCAGGGGGAAGGTAAGCAATCATTTTCAGAATTGTGGGGGGGTTTGTTGCCGTAGGGAAGAGAACCTTCTCTGTATATATTTTTCCTTTTCAAGTTTCTACCTGTCTTTCATTTACAACTTGTACTGCAATCAAGACTAGTTCCTTGAATTCTCATCTATTAATAGTAAATTTCAGTTCCTATCAGCATGGTACAGATATTAGAGCTCCCGATCCTAGGAGCCTCTGGATGGTAGACACGCATAGAAAGTACAATGGAGAACATGGAAAGAAGATTGGATGGGTTGCAAGAATCAATTAGCAAGCAAATGAAGGAGAGATGATGAGGTCTATGAATGGATAGAAACCGTGTTAGAGTCGCACATTGAGTAAAAATGTTGATGTAATACTTAAGCCAAGAAGCTCTCTCACCTAATAGACTAGTCTTTTGGGTTGGACTCTAAGATGAATTCAAAGAGGAATCAAATGTGAAGGCAGTGTACTAAGTACAAATCAAAGAAGGGACTACACTTTCATTGTGATGAGAGGCATCAACCTGGACATGTATGTCGCAACAAGCAGCTTCATGTATAATATTGTTGGGATTAGGTGAGAGGGAGGGAAAGGGACCAAGAATGGTTATTTTGTGGAGGTTGGAGGTGGCCAAAGATTGGAAAGCCAGAAGGTATGTCTCCAAGTGGGCAGTTGCCAAATCTGACAATTGTCCAGGATTTATTCTTGCTTGATCTTATGGGAATGGATGTCATATTGGGGTATGAGTGGTTGAAAAGTCTAGGAATATTCAGTGCTAACTTTCAGCAACATTTAATGGAGATTCAACACAATGGAAAAATAATTGAGGTCAAGGGAGACCCTGCTTTGTCCAGAACAGTAGCTTCATTAAAGGTAGTGGTGAAGGAGGCTTCGTAATGAAGCTGATGCACACTTTATGTTGAGCTAGGAATGTTACATGTGGTTGCCGTTCCTAACAGAATCAAGGAACTTTTAGAAAAGTATGAGGACCTGATTAGGGAGACCAACATGCTGCCACCTACAAAGTAGTGTGACCATGCAATAGTCTTGAAACAAGGAGCTCAAATTCCCAATATCCAGCCCCTACAGGTTTGCATTGTCATAGGACAAAGATTGAGAAGTTTGTGCATGACATGTTAGCGGTTGGGCTAATAAGGCCAAGCAATAGCCCTTACTCTAGTCCATTTATTCAAGTTCATGGAGGAGGATATAATTTGTTTAAAAGCTCAAACTTATAAGCTCAAGTCTCTAGTGGCCCAAGCAAATGATAAATTGAGCCCTCGATTTTATGGGCCATTCAAGGTTTTAGAGAAGATTGGACCAGTGCTTACAAGTTGCAACTCCCTAACTCAGCACAGTTACATCCTATTTTTCATGTATCTTAGTCGAGAAGAGATTCACCTTCTAGTATTCCTAATCAGGAATCAAATGGTGTTAGTTGTCCACATATTGTTAAATGGAAGTATTGATCAAATGGACTCACCGGACCATGATAATACATTGGAAGACTTTTCATTGATTTAGTCTCCCTTCCCAGAATTTCACTTTGAGAATAAGGTGCTACTCATTCAGGGAAGTATTGATGGGCCTGTGGCAGTTGGGCCTCCAGCCAAAGTCTACAAGAGAAGGAAGAAAAGGGTTAAAGGTATTGGGAAGGAGAATTTGTTAGAAAAGGAGTGAAGAGGACTAACAAAATGGATAGTTGTCATGTAGGGATTGGTGAAGAAGATCTTAGGAATCATGCATCGGGAACATGGATATAAGGAGGGTAGGGAATTAAGGGGGAGGTAGGCAATCATTTTGGGAATTGTGGGGCGGTTGTTGCCATAGGGTAGAGAACCATCTCTGAATATATTTTTCCTTTTCAAGTTTCTATTCCTTTTGTGTACAATTTGCACTACAATCAAAGCTAGTTCCTTGAATTCTTATCATATATAATAGTAAATTTCAATTCCTATCAGATGCATGGTTAATAATGAATATAACATCACAACCCTTGTATTATTACAATTTTGAAGAATATATTCCATCTTCTAGAACATAAGAAGGAAAAACTTAGCTGATTTTAGAAAAGAAAAATGGTGAGGTACTCAAGCTTCTAGATGCAAGAATCATCTACCCATCTTTGATAGCAAGTGAGTTATCTCTGTCTAGTGTGTACCCAAGAAAGAGGGAACCACAGTAATGGAGAATGACCAGAAAGAACTCATAGCAGTAAGAAAAACAACCGAGTGACGTGTGTGTATAGATTATAGAAAATTAAATCAAGTCACCCGAAAAGATCACTTCCTTCTACCATTCATTGACCAAATGCTTAAAAAGCTTGCTTGACATGAATATTACTACTGCCTGGATGGGTACTTCATTTATATCCAAATCTCCATGGCAGCCCAAGACTAAGACAAAACTACTTTCACCTGCCCATATGGGACATTTGCATATAGAAGGATGCCTTTTGGTTTATGCAATACTCCTACCAATTTTCAGAGATGCATGATGGCCTTATTATTCGACCTACTAAAACAGTGTATGGAAATTTTTATGGATGATTTCTCTGTTTTTGGACCATCTTTTTTGACAAATGTTTATCTAACCTGAATCTAGTATTGAGAGATGCAGGGACACCAACTTAGTGTTAAATTGGGAAAAGTGTCAATTCATGGTAAAGGAATGTATCGTGTTGAGACGTGAAGTATACCAAAGAAGGATTGAGGTGGACCCTGCCAAGGTGGAATTTATTACAAAGCTACCCCTACCTGTGCCAGTTAAAGCGGTAAGAAGTTTTCTAGATTGTGTAGATTTTTATAAAAGGTTTGTCAAAAACTTCTCCAAAATTGTTAAACCGATGACAAACCTTCTAGCCAAGGATGTTGAGTTTAATTTCTCTGATGACTATCTCAAGGCATTTGAATTTTTAAAAGAAAAATTCACCAATGCACCTGTGGTAGTAGCCCCCGACTAGACCTTGTCATTTGAATTAATGTACAATGCTAGTGACACTACTGTAGGGGTAGGGGTCGTGTTGAGTCAAAGGAAGGACAAGGTGTTCCACACCATTTACTATGTCAATCGTACCTTGAACAAAGCACAACTGAGCTACACTACCACAGAAAAGGAATTACTAGCAGTTGCATGTATTTGCATTTGATAAGTTCAGGCACTACTAAGTATTATCCAAAATCATTGTTTATACTGATCACTCTACCATTACGCTTGAAAAATAGGATACTAAGTCAGGCTTGATCATATGGATCCTGTTCATACAAGAACTAGACCTAGAAATCAGGGGCAAAAAAAGAACAAAAAATCAAGTAGCAAACCACTTGTCTTGCCTAGACCAAAGCGTTATGCAACCTACGGATGATGGAGAGATCAATGAGACCTTCCCTGATAAACATCTCCTAGCTATAACCTCATCATCCCAGCATCATGGTTTACAAACATAGTCAACTACATCACCAGCCAAGTCTTTCCACCCAACTTCACCTCACAAGAAAAGAAAAAGCTTTAGTCATATGTAAAATATTACTTGTGGGATGATTCATACCTATTTAAGGTATGTGGGGACAACATGGTGAAAAGATGCATCCTAATTCAAGAAGCGCATTCCATACTCACACACTACCACTATAGGGAGGTTGGAGGTCACTTCAGACTCACACGAACCGCCTATAAGGTCTTACAAAGTGGGTTCTATTAGCCTACTATTTTCAAAGATGCAAATAAATATGTGAGAGCCTATGAAAGTTGCCAAAGGAGTGGCAATATCTCTAGGAGACAAGAGATGCCCCCAGAATAGTCTACTTGTGTGTGAATTATTCGATGTGTGCGGAATTAACTTCATGGGTATATTCTCCAAATCATTCACTAATGAGTATATCTTAGTAGTTGTAGTCTATGTCTCAAAATGGGTGGAAGCAATAGCCCTACCACTAACGATGCCTAGAGTGTTGTCAAGTTTTTAAAGAAAAACATCTTCACTAGCTTCGGCATACCCTAAGCAATCTTCAATGATGGTGGCACGCATTTTTGTAATAGACAGTTTGAGAACCTCCTAGGCAAATATGGTGTGCGACACACAAAGTAACCATACCATACCACCCTCAGACCAGTAGGCAAGTCGAGATCTCCAACAAAGAGTTAAAAAGAATTCTAGAAAAAATGGTGAATGCATCACAAAAAGATTGGTCCTTAAAATTAGATGATGCACTCTAGACTTATAGAACAACCTTTAAAACGTTTATAAGAATGTTCCTATACAAACTAGTATTTGGAAAAAAACTACCATTTGCCTATCGAATTAGAACACAAGGCCTTGTGGCCCTTAAATTTCTAAATTTTGATTCTAAGCTTGTAGGAAATAATAGATTAATGTAGTTGGACGAGCTTCACCATGAGGCGTACAAGAGCTCCAAGTTGTATAAAGAAAAGACAAAGAAATGGCATGACAAACGCATTCAGTAGCGAGAATTTCATGAAGAGGAAAGGCACTCCTATACAACTCTTGGTTGTGACTATTCCCAGGTAAGCTCCGATCCAGGTTGTATGGTCCCTATACAATAACAAAAGTATTCCCACATGGGACAGTAGAGGTCATGATGAAGATGGAACCATTTAAGGTAAATGGCCAACAGGTAAGACACTATGAAGAAGGACTCAAGGAGGCCCTGTCAACCACTAGTATCACATTTATAGAATAGCCCAAAAGGGGTTTGTCTTACTCATAACGTTAAACAAGCGTTACTAGGAGGAAACCTGGCTCATTTTCATTTTCGGTATTTAATTTGGTTTGTTCTATTTTCTTATTTCTTCCCCTTTCAATACTTTTGAATTACCTTTTCTTTATTTTTCTTATTTTTATTTTTGTTTTGTCAACTCAATAAATGTTGCATTCTCTCTAGCATTGAGGGTATTGCTATATCTCATGGGGACCTTCATGTATTAAAAAGAAAGCAGCATTAGCATATGTGTAACAGTTTATCAATTTCCTTTTTATGTATTTCTTGTTTTATAAAAATTGAGATCTTGAAAGTATGTAAATAAGGAGGAAATAATGCTCCATCTTGTTACAAAAAAAATTTGGGCCCAACCTTTCAAACAAAAGAGAATCAGCTTTTGAGAAGCTGAAAATTAACTTCAAGCTGTCACATGCCTTCATTAAATAGCCCATAAAAAGGAAGATTTGAACCAAAAGAAGGGTTATATCAAAACACCCCTAAATTCCTTTTAAATGTCCCTTATGTTGACTCGTTCTGGAACTTGTTTTGAAATGCAAAACTTTGTAAACAGGTCTCTCTTGCATGTGTTATAGACCAGGGCCCTTAGGAATTATTTATTCTTAACCTTCAAAATCTTGTGTTTAATTTACCACTACTTTGTCATCTGTAAGCCTATGCAGGAATTCTTTTTTTTAGAAGCATAGTAAAGGCAGAGCACACCCAAGAGAGTTCTGTGGAATAGCAAGGCATGACACCTGCACCTCTTCCATACCTAAAACAATCCTCATCCTTCGCAATCGAACAAAAGAAGCAAAAAAAAGAAATAAATAAAAATAATAAAAATAATAAGTTACTCTATATAGAGGAGAAAAACTTCACCAACAAGGAATAAGAGTCTTAGAGGATTGAAGATAGTATGAAAAAATAGAAAAATAAAAAAGGTTGAGGACGAATGCTAATTATCAAGGAAGGAACTATTGAGGGAGGTGCAAAGATAAAAGGTAAAAGTAGCTTATTTGACAAAATAATATTATATTCTTCTTGTTACCCCACCTAACACAACAACCTATGGCCCCATTACAACCTATAAAAAGTCATTTCATACTCATATGCTTGAAAAGATTGTTTGTAAGAAATTTATTAATCTACAAGTTTGTAAGTAACAAGTGTCTATAGAGTAAGAGAGCAATATAATTATGAACTCGTAAACACTTGAGAGAAGTTAGAAGAGTGAACTTGTGATAGAGTAAAAAGGCACATTTCATAACCTCAACCTATAATTGGACACTTCATTGATGGTCATCTAAGTTAAAAAGAAGTTCAGACTCATTTTCTCCTTATTTATTTCATCTTTTCAAAAACACATTGTAAAAATGGAAGAGCTTATGTGTCATCCTTTTTACTGCAAAGCATAAGTTTCGCTTGAGGACAAGAAAAGTTCAAGTATGGAGGGGTTGATAAACCAATATTTTGTACAATAATCTTGTATCTTTTTGGATAAAATCCAAAATATCCTTTACAAATATCATGCATAATTCATCTTTTTTATTGAAATTAATGCAATATAGGCCCACAAACAAAAAAGAAAAGAAAAATACTACAAATATTAGGACTTTTTGCCCTAAAAGACATTTGTGCAGTTTTATCCTTTATTTTATCTTTATTTTTATATTTTATTTTTATCCTTATCTTTCATTTTATTTTATCTATTTTTTTTATTTTACCTTTATCTTTTATGTTATTTTATTTTATCTTCATGTGCAAGCCCCCAAGTAGACCCATTTGGCATAGTACTAAAAGAGACAGTCTCAAGGCTGTAGAATTGACTCCTGAAACTCCCGACATATGTCATTCCACTTCATCCTTCTATACTCCACCACCTCCATCCTTCCAAGTGTTCCCCTTGCCCCCAAGGCTCCTTAGAAAGCACTTGAAGATAAGGCAAAAAGCACGATATATAGCAAAGGAGCAAAACCCCAAGCTTCTATTGGTTATAGTTTTCCTTTTTAATTATGTTTGTCTAGTTTTCCTTTTTAATTATGTTTGTCTATCCTTTTACCATGTGTATGGGTAACTAGGTTTATTTTTAAGGGTTATGCTATAGTTGTGCTTGAAACACTTGATTACCCTTTGGAATGTAATTTTCTACTTAACTTCATTGCTTGAATTATCCTATTGCATACTTTATAAAATAAAAAGTCTTTCTTGCATGATAATCAACTAGTTAGAGGCGACCACACCTTAACTAGTTGATGGAACTATAGGATAGTTGAGTTTAGAGGAATTGCATGACTAACCTTTTCCCTAAGCTTCTAATTCAACTAGCAATAGTAGTTTATATGTACCTCTAGCTTATTAAAGTATATGTTTCTAAATGACCAAATAGAAACCATCCTAAGCTAAAGAATATTAGGGGTGGTATACCAGGTCTCCTAGGAGCATTAAGAAGTATAATTAGTGATGCATGAAGGTGAGGTAAGAGAGTTGCGTAGTTGAGGTCAAAAGGGAAAAACATAATGAAACCAGAACTCTTATTCTTAAAAAGAACTACAAATAATTCTTTTTTTATTATTTTCTTGTTTTTACTTTACTTCCTCTACTTAAATATTTTCTCATTTTGATTGTCTAATCTACACCAAAAATTTTCGAAAATTGACATACTAGTCCCTTGGGTATGATATCTAGACTCATATTCTTATTACTACTGCGATAAGGTAAGGTAACCCTTAAGCATTAACTAAATCGCATCAAAACACGTTCCAAAATATGGTAAGCAGGCTACGTTTTCACCGATACCTTAGGGAGTGGAAAAACATGCATAAGAAAACCTCAAGATGCATGGCAACCAGATGGTCAAACGATTAGAGAACCAAATATCAAACAATCAGCCTAGCTAACAAACTTTGATTCAGCACTTTAAAGCACTTTTGTCTTCACTTAACGCTTGTCAAGATGCAGAACAAAATAGAGTTATAGGGTTATAAAATAATGAATAAGAACATAATCAAATTGAATTATGTAACACCAATTTAAGGATCCAATCATACTGTTTATTATCACAATTCTAATAAGGAAGTAAATTCATATCAACCCAATATTCATTAGATAATCATCTAATATTCATCCATACAAATTGAGATCACAATCGTAGCCCCTAATAAGCATAGATTCAAAGCACACAATTGTTTGATTTAGATTATCAATTTATTATGTAACATAGCACAATCCAAAATTTCAAGCGAAATCATAATCATAAAAATGAGTCAAGAATTGGAAAGAAAAGAGAGACATAGAAGAATTTGCCTAAGAAAAATTTAAGAACTTAAATTGAACTAAAATTATGGAACCTTGAATTGATAAGAGATCTTAGTCTTCCATGGCAATCATCACAGAAAATGTAGCACCATATAAAGCAAAAACGAAAATGTAGCACCATATAAAGCAAAAACGAAAATGTAGCACCATATAAAGCAAAAACGAAAATGAGAAGAGAAGAAACTTGCGATCCAAGAAATCTCCTCCAACTAAGTGTGGAAGGTCGCTAAAGTGTCTAACAAACTCCTAACTAACTATTACACACTCTGAATGCTAAGGAAGGTAGTTTGAGCCAGAGGAATTCGTAGTCCAAAGGCCCACCAACCAAAGTCCTAAAATTGGGCCATAATATACAAAGAAAGCCCAACAAAGTGGGTGAAGAGGCCACAACTTCACGCGAACTTTTAACACTATAAACGGTTGAACTGGGTTGATCCCAAAAGTGAGAAGTTTTAGATTTTTGTCTTAGCTTTCCAAAGCCACTAAGATTGTCCAATTTGAAGGTCCATAGCTTTATATATGGCCTGCACAAGACAACAACATCATAATGAGAATTAAATCTAAAAATAAGCAAAGATTAGCAATTAAATCCAATTAAATCCAATTAAATCCAATAACTTAAGACTCAATAAATATGTCAATATTAACCATAAAATTATGTCATATATGTTCATTACTAAGTGTCTCAAAAATGCTCTATCACTGTGCTAGAAAGCTTCATAACCAAACAATTTCTGAAAAGGCTGAGAACATTATACGATTTTCAGCCTCAATAGAGGACTTTGAAACAAGATCTTTTTTCTTACATTTCCAAGCAATCAAGGCATCTCTTAGAAACATACATCACCCTTTAACAGACCAAAACCGCCCATCACCATCGCAGTATGTTGTCAATAGTGGAGAGGAGCTAGTGGGAAAACATAATCCACCAGTATTGAATAATGCAACAAATTGCAACTAAATAAGGATGCCTAGGAGAATACATAAACAGGCTAACTTGCTGAACTGCATACTATCAGGTTTGTAATCAAATAGATAAAGCTTCCTACTAGCCTTTTCAAAATAGAGTATGTTCATCAAGCAAGTCTCCCTCATCTTTTCAATACTTTACATTCACTTCCATAGGATTAGTAGTGTCCACTGAATTATTACCCTTCAAACTGGCCAATGAAATTATACCTTGAATATTTTTGCTGGTTTAAAAATATTCTATTAGATAATGAATCTCCAATCCCACAAACTGGGTGAGTTGGCCAACATCTTTCATGTGAAAAGCTTTAGTTAACATCACCTGAAGCATCGAAACCTATTCAGTATCTGCCGATAATAACTATATCATCTATATAAATGAAAATGATCACAGCGCTTATGGCAAGCTTGTGAAAGAAAAATGAATGATCATACTAACTTTGTAAAAATGAAAAGTTAGTAAGTGTACTACAGAACTTCTCAAACCAAGACTGAGGAGCTTGTTTCAACCCATACAATGAATGCTTGAGTTTACAAACATTAAGAGGAGAAGTAGTAGTCATACCAAAGGAAAGTTTCATGTAGATGTCTTCTTTAAAGTTACCATGGAGAAACGCATTCTAACGCATTCTTCACATCCATTTTATTTAAGGACCAGCATTGAGAAGCAGCAATGGCAAGAATAGACCAAATTGTTGTCATTTTGGTAATAAGAGTAAATGTCTCCTCATAATCAACCCTAAATTTATGTCTGTAGCCAAGGGCCACTAGTCTAGATTTGTAGCAGTCTAAAGAGCCATCAAAACATAGTTTGATTGAGAAAATCTACTTAATTTCAATAGGTTTAACATTAGACGAATAAGGAACAATATCCTAAGTATGATTTTCCTCAAGAGCTTGAAGCTCTACTTAAATGGTGATATCTTTACTACGACCATTTTCCATGGCCTGTTTTTGACAAGAATGAATGGAAAAAGAAGACAAAGTAGTAGGAAGAGATACTAGTATAAAGAAACCATGCCAATTAAGAGGTTTAGGATGTCTGGCAAACTAGTAAAGTTGCTAATCATTTTTTACAGAATAATGTGTTGGTGAAGAATCTTAAAGAGGTCCAGAATCATGAAGATGATACCTCAAAAAAACTTAAGCACATCTTTAGAATAAAAGGATGATCAAGTGCAATGAAGTGAGCGTACTTGCTCAACCAATCAAACCACCACCATAATAGAATCTGCTCCCTTGGCCTCGGGTAGTCCTCCGATGAAGTCCACAAAAACATCTTCCCACATATTGTTAGGAATAGGCATTGCATGAAGTAAACCTTTTGGCTTAAGCATTTAATACTTGTTTTGTTGACACATTGAACATTCAGTAATGTATTTGTCTATGTCCCACCTCATGCCATTCCAATGGAAGACCATGGCTTTCCTCTTGTATGTTCTGGTCACCCCAGAATGTTCCCCCAAGGAGAAGCATGAAATTCCTCTAAGAGAAGTAGAATTCTAGCAAACTTATTTGGTAACACCAACCTGCCTTTAAACTATAAACATCCATTTGAAATAGAGTACAATGGGTATGACTTTGGATTCTCCAAAACCTCCTATAAGATTACTTTCAATTGATCATCCCCTAAAACTTCCTCAGGCAATTCTACCATATTAGAATTAGTAACCATTGAAATAGTATTAAAATCCATAACTCGAGATAGAGCATCTGCCACTCTATTCTCTGAACCTAGATTGAAATGGATCTCAAAATCAAAACCCATCAACTTAGTCACCTATTTCAGTTGGTGTGAGAACGCAATACTCCAATAAAAACTTCAGGCTTTTTGGGTCGGTCCTTATGATAAAATGGTGTCCCAATAAGCATAGATCACAATCTCATCCAGCATGATAGAAGAAATCACATCGAGATTTTATAAAGGAGAAATTGAATTCTGGAATTATCTGCATGCTATTTGTGCCTTCCAACAAACCTCAGAACCATAAGCAGAAGCAGATTGGAGAAGAGAAGAAGTTGAAGACTCAAAGCAAAGTAGCTGCCATCCACAACTGGAAGCTCCCAGCCAATCTCACTCAAATGAATTCAAAGTAGTATCATGAGCAATGAGGGATTATTATTAAGGATGCATTGCTGATTTATAAAACTAGGATATTTTTAAGGATGCATTGTCTCTCCTACAAAGATCAAAGAATCCAAATATAAGAGGATATTTACTTTTTGAAGGTTAATACATATACTATTAGGAGTTAAATACAATGGATCCTTTCTTCTTAATTCCCCCTATTTATTTCTAACTAATTCCTATAACTGACAAATTAACTACTCTAACTGCTTGTAACTAATTTTCCCTTCCCTTCTATCTAACTCCTAACACACCAACTCCAGAACCTAATTCAATGACAGTATCCTGAAGCATCTTAACATTTTCTGAAAGATAATCATTCAGCAACATGGCTCCAGGCCACACCAGCTGCCCTGTCAAATCAAAATCAGCTGATTCAAAAGATAATTGAGCTTAACACATTCAAACATAGCAACAAACCATATATAGTCATATATCAAATTCAAAGCACATTGAAGTCCTGTTATGAGGAATCAATACAGCAAATGGATAGCATTGCCAATTAGCAACTAGAAATTCCAAGCTACCAAAGTCAGTAAATGTAATTAAAAACACAGAAGAATGATACTACTGGCTTAACTACAAGCCAATATACCACCCAAACAGAGTAAATGCCCATATATATATATATATCAAAATAATTATCTTGAATAAAAATATTTTTAGAAAATTCTTTAATGTAGGAGTTTTTTTTTCTACTAGAACGTTTTTATAGATTTTTCTTAATTTCTTATCTATTTCAATTTATCTGTCATTTTTATTTTTAAATTGAGTTTCAATTTTATTTAAAAATATCAATAATTAAAAACAACCTTGTATCATAATATAAATTATTTATCATAAATCTATAATAAAATTTACATGCTCAAAAATATTTATTTATTACTAATTTAGTTATAATACAATTTATATATTTAAAAGTATTTATTAAATATTTATATGAAAGAAATATTTATCTTATACATTACCTGATCAAATTTGAAATTCACCTAAATTGCACTTAACTAAATTATAAAAGAGTTAATTAAAATCAACCATAAAACCAACTCAATAACTCAACTAAACCTCCTAAAATATTGATGAATTAACTTGAGTTGATATAACTTACTTGCCCTCGTACCATTAGTGATATTTGATTTATCGGAGACTTAGCTTACCTCGATCTGTATGTCTTATACTTGGGCTTATATCTTGACAGTTTTATGTTGTTCTCTTTTTTTCTTTGGGCTTAATCTCCTGTCAAGACAAAAACCTATATACATTGATTGATTTAATGTAATTTTAGTGATTAATATAGATGAAAAGTACTGTTCCATCAAATGCATAAATAAAGAAGTTAAGAAATGGTGTATAGACTTATATAAATGATGATTTTATTTTAAGCAATTAATTTTACTTTATTAGTCATTTTATCCTATAACATATTTCTAATTCCATCTTAATTTTTTTGTCAAAATTTATCAAAGTGGTCCCAATTATCATCTAAAAATACTTATTAATATAACAATTATGCACCATTAAGGTTAAAGTTTCATAGTAATGTATTTTTAATGTAAAAATTATCACACTATTAAACAATTAAAAATTATATTTAATATAACTTGTCACATAGTTATTATAAATTAAACAAATTTATTATATATAAAATTTTTAATTAAAATAATTCTGAAAAAAAATTAAATACAGAATACATATATTATTTATTCGTTATGTTATGTCACGCCAATGAATTCTATTTTCCGGTTAATATAATTGCAAACGGACGTTTATTCAGAAACCAAAAAAAAAAGTTATTTTTTTAGGGACATTGAAAGGCATACAAACTCGAAACATAATTCGAACTAAAATAGAAAAAAAAATGATTTTGAAAAAAAAAACTGAAACAAAATATACGTTTGGAAGGAAAATCAAAAAGAAAAGTATTTTTTACCTAAATTTGTGTGGATGACCCGAAGTTGTTGGTCGCTGCAATTGAATATGAAACTCTTTTTATATCAAACAGGGTCGATTGAGCCAAAACTAATAACGTCAAGCAATTTTAATTAAACAATGTACATATGGAGAAAAGATGATTAATTTTCTAAATCTTGCATTGCTATGTACCCGCTTGGTTCCAAAGACCACGTAAACTTCATCAAACATCTTTTACTTATTGCACTAGTAACATGTGAGAGATATGTATGTTTGGTAGTTTTGGTTTCCCAATTGTATAGACTTTCAAGCCCATCAGATCTCTTTTATAAGAGGAGAAGGGGTCAAATTGGGAGATTAAGAAAGAGTAGATTTTTACAGCAAAAATAAAGAAGAGAAAGAGGGAGAGAAAGAAAGAGTTATATTTTTATATCTGCACAGATTAGCACAACATCAAAATTGCGATATCTTCTTCAATCGTTGCATCAGGCTGGAACTTTGACAGCAGGTTCAACACACATAGTTATTTGTCTTGACCGTTCATATCTTGATTGGAGGTATGTGGTGTGAGAAATCATGCTCGTACAATAGCACAATTTTGTGATTGTTTCACTTTATCGTTCCTCGTTTCTTGCTCTCCATTTGCAAGTTTTGTTGCTTGATTGTGTTAGCTGGTTGTATGCACGAATTTGTGCTCTTGATTGAACACTCTTTATCCTTGTTTGGTAATAGTTGATTGATTTCTTTTGTCTGAACAATCCGTGGTTTTTACCTCACATTGAAAGGGTTTTCCACATTAAAAATATTGGTGTCTCTTGCATGATTATTCTCGTTATTATTGTCATTTTTATTTATGGTTACTTCTTATAGATTCTTGTAAGTTAGGGGAGCTACGTTGTTGCATCATTGCATGTGTATTGTTGTTTTTCCCCATCAAAGTGGTATCAGAGTTGTAGCATCCCAAAACTGTCTGAGCTAAATTACTTACCTTAGCCCCCATAGCCTGCAAATTCGGCCTAATGTCGAGTGGGACTGGAACGCAACTCAGCCCAAAGCGCAGACTGGGCTGAAATTGAGTCCGTCTCGGCCATCTCCAAATGGGCCGAGTCTGAGCCCATCTTGACCATCCAAAGCGAACCAAGACTAGGTCCTTCCCCAATCTACCTTTGACTCAGGTCACACCTCCAAGAATCTAGGAAATAGAGCCTATCTCCTAGAATCTCGGGAAGATACTCCTCACTATCTGATTCCCCCCACTATCTAGAAACCACCTGACCTACCTCAAGCCTATATAAGACCCCCAAATGAAAGAGAAAGGGTTGATTTTTTTTTACAGGAGAATAGAGGAGAATAGGAGAGAATAGGAGAGAAGGAAAGAACAGGAAAGAGAAGAGAGCACTCAAGAAGGAGACTGGCCATAAGACGTGGCAACCCAGGCAAACCACCAAAGGCTAGCAGTCTTAGAGGAAGGAAGTGCGAGAAGCTTCAGGGGAAGGACTGGACAACGGTAGAAAAGAGGTTAGTATAATGAATTAGGCTTTAATAAAGCATTTTCTATTTCTTGCCTAGCCTACCTCCCCACCCTCCTCATATCGAAACCATCCTGGCCTAGCGCGATCGGGACGGAACACTCATCTCACACTCTTACTGGAACCGAGACCATCTCGGCCACGTATTAGCCAGCCGTGGTCGAAACTTCCCCCTCTGAGGCCGAGCCCATGTTCGCCCTAAATACCCTTTGACAGCCGAGACGAACCCGCCTCGGCCATAGCGCCCACAAGCTAGTCATGACTGGCTTTGCCCTCCCTTAATAGGTCATAAAGGCAGAACTACGTGGACTTTGATTCCTCTAAAACCGTGGTATGTAGGTATAGGAGACACACTCCTATCAAGTCAAGCATCCAAAAACACCCCAAAACACTCACCCTCACCTCCAAACCATTGTAAACTCGACAAAATCCCAAACCCAAACACCATCCCCGCAACCTTCTTGACTAACCTAGGGTAATTATCAAGTGATAGATATGCTAGACCACCCTACGTGCAACCAACTCCCGAACCCATAAAAACTATAGATGAAATTTTAGTGATTAATATAGATGAAAAGTATTGTTCCATCAAATGCATAAATAAAGAAGTTAAGAAATGGTGTATAGACTTATATAAGTGATGATTTTGTTTAAAGCAATTAATTTTACTTTATTAGTCATTTTATCCTATAACATATTTTTAATTCCACCTTAATTTCTTTTGTCAAAAATTATCAAAGTCGTCCCAATTATTATCTAAAAATAATTATTAATATAACAATTATGCACCATTAAGGTTAAAGTTTCATGGTAATGTATTTTTAATGTAAAAATTATCGCTATTAAACAATTAAAAATTATATTTAATATAACTTGTCACATAGTTATTATAAATTAAACAAATTTATTATATATAAAATTTTTAATTAAAATAATTCTGAAAAAATTAAATACCGAATACATATATTATTTATTCGTTATGTTATGTCATGTCAATGAATTCTATTTTCCTGTTAATACAATTGCAAACGCACGTTTATTTAGAAACGAAAAAAAAAGTTATTTTGTATAGGGACATTGAAAGGCGTAAAAATAATACTAGAAATTTTAAAATTTGTTAAAAAATAATTTTGCGACTAATTTTAAAATCAATAGCTAATTTCTAGTAAAAATAATTAACTATAAAATTACTATAATATTGAATAGTAGCATGAAATAAGTAGCAAATTAGCTAAGAAAATAATCTTAGTTAATTTGTAATAAATTTTTAAAATTTGTAATTATTTTCTAGCTAATTTGTAGTGATAAGAAGAATAAATGAATATAACTTAAATTTAGTTAGAAAAAATAATATTCTAGTTAATTAATTAGAATTTAGCTACTAATTTAAATGGTAGCTAAAATTAGTAGAAAAATAAAAAAAAAATTCTTGTAGTGAAACACAAAACATAATTCGAACTAAAATAGAAAAAAATTATTTTGGACCAAAAACTTAAAACAAAATATTCGTTTGGAAGGAAAATCAAAATGAAAAGTATTTTTTTACCTAAATTTATGTGGATGACCCGAAGTTGTTAGTCGATGCAATTGAATATGAAACACTTTTTTATATCAAAGTCAATTTAACAAAAACTAATAACGTCAGGAAATTTTAATTAAACAATGTACATATGGACAAAAGCTGATTAATTTTCTAAATCTTGCATTGCTATGTACCCTCTTGGTTCCAAAGACCGAGTAAAGTTCATCAAACATCTTTTACTTATTACACTAGTGACATGTGAGAGATATGTATATTCGGTAGTTTTGAATTCTCAATTATATGAACTCTCAATTCCGTCAGATCTCTTTTATAAGAATAAATGGGGTTAAATTTGGAGATTAAGAGAAGGTGGATTATCACAACAAAAAAAAAAAGAATAGAGAGAAAGAAAGTTATATTTTCATATCTGCACAAATTAGAACAACGTATCAAAATCGCAATATCTTCTGCATTAACCGTTGCATCAGGTTGGAACTTTGACAGCAAGCTCAACACACATAATTTTTTATCTTGACCATTCAGATATTGATTGGAGGTATATGGTGTGAGAAATTGTGCTCGTACAATAGCACAATTTTGTGATTTCTTCACTTTATTGTTCCTCATTTCCTACTCTCTATTTGCAAGATTTGTTGTTTGATTATGTTGGCTGGTTGTATGTACAAATTTGTGCTCTTTATTGAATACTCTTGTATCCTTGTTTGATAATAGTTAATTGATTTCTTTTGTCTGAATGATACGTGGTTTTTACCTCTCACATTGAGGGGTTTTCCTCGTTAAAAATCTTGGTGTCTCTTGCGTGATTATTCTCGTTATTGCTATCATTTTTATTTTTCGTTACTCCTTATAGATTCTTACAAATTATGGAAATTTATATTCGCTACATTGTTGCATCATTGCATGCATATTGTTGTTTTCCCCCCATCATATATAGTGGTATTAAAGCTCTTCGGTTTAAAGGGTGCTCTACTTACCTGAATGATGGAAGGTAATACAAATAAAATGGTGAGTTTGAATAGCACTAATTATCACTTGTGGAAAGGGAAGATGAAAGATTTATTATTTGTGAAGAAAATGCATCTTCTTATCTTTGTTATTCAGAAGCTAGAATCCATGTCTAATGATGGGACTTTAAGCATCAATAGGTATGTGGTTTTATTTGACATTTTGTGGATGATAATATTTATAATCACATTTCAAGTAAGACACATGCCTCGACATTGTGGGAGAAGATTGAATATTTGTATGTCTCAAAGTGTGGGAACAACAAATTATTTTTGTTGAATCCTATTGTAAGTTTGAAGTTCAAGGAAGGAACTTCCCTTTCAGATCACTTGAATGAGTTTCAAGGGATTCTTGATCAGATATCAGGAATGGGCATCAAGTTTGAAGATGAGATTTTGGGATTGTTACTTTTGAATTTGTACCTGAGTGTCTTAGGAGACTTTTAAGGTCTCTATCACAAATTCAGCCCCTAATGGTGTTGTCTCTTTGCAAATGGAAAAAGGTAGTGTTCTCAACAAGGAGATGAGAAGGAAGGCACAAGGTTCTTTATCTCGGTCTGAGGTACTTGTCACTAAAAATAGGGAGAAAAGGCAGAAAAAAGGAACACAAAGGAGGAAGAGAAAAGAGTATAAGTAAGTCCAAGTCCAGATTCAAGAATGTGGAGTGTCACTACTATCATAAAACAAGGCATATACAGAAGCATTATTTCTTGTGGAAAAAGGAGAACAAAGGCAAAAAGAGTAAGTCAAAAGAGAAAGATGATGATGATGATGATAATCGTGTCACTACTGCTATCGGTGATGATCTTGTAATTCTTTGAGACTTTGAGTTCGTTAATATTGTATCTAGTGAGAGCATGTGGATTATTGATAATGGTGTTATACGGCATGTTACACTAAGTAAGAAGCTCTTTACATCTTACATCTCAAGTGATTTCAAAGTGTTGAAGATGGGTAATGATGGTGTGACCAAGGTGATCAGTGTTGGTGATGTTTGCTTGCACACTAACATGGGAGTGTAGTTGTGGCTTAGAGGAGTCAAACATGCTCCAGATGTTCACTTTAACTTGATATCTATGCATATGCTTGATGATAGTGGTTATGATAATCACTTTGGTTATGGAAAATGGAAACTCACCAAACGTAACTTGGTTGTAGTTAGAAGGGAGAAAATTTCTAAACTGTGTTGGACAAAAGCTTTGGTTGCTAAAGATAGTGTGAATGTCATGGATATGGAAGCACCTTTGTGGCACCGAAGGCTTAGCCATATCAGTGAAAAATGACTGAATTGTTTAGCCAAAAAGGATATGCTTCTAGGATTGAAAAATACAAAGTTGGAGAAGTGTTCTCATTGCATGGGTGGTAAGCAAACTAGAGTATCCGTTAAGAATCATCCTCCCTCAAGGAAGTCAGAATTGCTAGAATTGGCACATTCAGATGTTTGTGGCTCATTGAAGGTAAAGTCATTTAGTGGTGCACTTTATTTTGTTACCTTTATTGATTATTGTTCCAAGAAGCTTTAGGTCTATACTTTGAAGTCAAAGGATCAAGTGTTAGAGAATTTCAAACAATTCCAGGCTTTGGTTGAGAGACAATCAAGCAAGAAGGTGAAATGTATTCGTGGTGGTGAGTATTGTGGGTCCTTTGATGTATATTGCAAGTAGCAAGGTATCAGACCTAAAACTCCTCAGTTGAATGGCTTAGTAGAGAGGATGAACAAGGCATTGATTGAGAAAGATAGGTGCATGCTTTCTGAAGCACAGTTGCCCAATAATTTCTAGGGTAAGGCACTTTACACGGCAGTGCATGTTATTAACCTTAGTCCTACAATTGCTTTGAATACTGAGGTGCCAAACAATATTTGGTTTGGCAAAGATGTCAAGTATGATCATTTATGAGTCTTCGATTGTAAGGCCTTTGTGCATGTTCCAAAGGATGAAAGATCCAAGTTAGATATGAAGACTAGGCAGTGTATCTTCATTAGGTATGGTCATGATGAGTATGGTTACAGGTTGTATGAACCTGTTGAGAAGAAACTTGTTAGAAGCCGTAATGTGCAATTCATGGAAGACCAAACCATTGAAGACATTTATAAGGTAAAAAAAGCTACACATGAGAAAGATAATAGTTTGTCTAAAATTGATTCAATTCAGATGCTTGTACATGATCTAGATATTGCTGATAATAATGTTCAGAATGGTGAGCAACACAATTATGTTGGTGATCAGTAGCTTGGAGATGATTTTGATATTCCTCTTGATGAAGAAGAAGAAGAGGAATAAGAGATGTTACAAGATGAGAATCCAGGTGATGCTCCGAAACCACCTCCAGTTCAACTCAAGAGGTATAATAGGCAAAGACAATCGTTTACAAGGTATACTTCTGATGAGTATGTGGCCTTGACAAATGGAGAAGAACCTGAATGTTACTAGGAGGCCATGGAGAGTGAAGAGAGGAAAAAGTCAATGAGCACTCGTTCAAATGAAGCTAAGAAGATTATTATGAGTAAAGTTCCTTATGCATCTGTAGTGGGTAGTTTGATGTATGCAATGGTGTGTACAAGACCAAATATTGCACATGCTATTGGTACTGTCAATAGATTTTTGTCTAATCTAGGTAGAGAGCACTAGAATGCTGTGAAATGGATCTTGAGGTATCTTCATGGTACTAGTGATTTGAAGCTTTGCTTTAGAGGTGATAAGCCTACTTTGGTGGGATACTTAGACCCCAATATGGCTCGAGACATTGATTCTAGAAAGTCCACTTTGAGTTATTTTATTAAGTTTGTAGGGGAGTTATGGCTTGGCAATCTAAATTGTAGAAGTGTATTCCTTTATTCATTATCGAGGCAGAGTTTATTATCATTATAGAAGTGATGAGTCGTAATTTATACACCTCACAAGGGCTTAAGATGTGTGTTGTTAAGAATTTTTAATGATTAAAAGTTTGGTCTTAATCGAGATTTGGATTATGGGCCTAAAAATAGGAGAAATACAAATACCTGCCAAAATGAGGTTTTTAACTAACAAAAAAACTAAGATTTGTTTTGCAGACCCAATAGAATCATTTCAGCCTAAGCCGTCTCGGCCCAATAATCCATCTCCGCCCAACAAGCCATCTCGACCCAAATCGTCTCGATCCGAGCCATCTCGGCCCAATAAGCCATCTCGGCCCAAGTCATCTCGGCCCAGTCCAGCGCTCCCGGTCAAGCCAACATCAGTGGCAAAAATCTCACATAAAATCACTCCAGCAATAATGCAAATATGATTTGCTAAGATGTAGATATGATTTGCTAAAGATATAGATATGATTTGCTAAGATGCATATATGATTTGCTAAGATACAGATATGATTTGTTAAGATGCATATATGATTTTCTAAGATAAAGGAATCTGTAATACAGATATGATTTGCTAATTTGTAATTCGGGTAACTAGGAATGCATATATGATTTTGCTAGAAATTAGGAAACTGGGAAACTCCTAAGATTGAGGAGATTGTAATCTGTAAATTCGAATTAGAATCTTTAGGATTTGAATTTTTGTTATTAGGATTAGATTTAGATTTAGCCAGCTTATGTATAAATAAGCACGTCAGGCAACATTTTCAAGTGTGGAATTTCAACAGAATCTAGAGCTAGCGTTGTTAGCAACTACAAACACTCCAAGCTAGTACGGTGGTACACAAAGCTTCAGTACGGTGTCTCGTCGGTCGAGGAGGTACAGGACCAGGAATTGGGAAGCTGGAAGCTTTCGTAGGTGATCGCTCGGTATAGCCGACGCACTCCGTTGGATGGAAACCTCAACGTTTGGCCATCACTAGTGCACCACTGCCGACCTTCCATTGGCGGTCGTCGTGGAAGGCGGATTATCTAGAGACTCTGAATTCTTCACCTTGTATTCGATTCCAATTTTGATAATATAACTAGTTTGCAATTCTATCTTTTAATTATTATTCCTACACTTTAATCTACTGTTAATTTTGCCGTGACGCATTGTTAAGAGTAGACTACGTTAGACTAGGGCCAGTCGGAACTAGTGTAATAATCTGATTAGGTAGAGAACCTAAAATCAACCAAGTACATACTCCCTGCCAACTAATGAGGTAGCGGTCGTATAAATCCTCGGTATGGCAATGGACAAACGTTCGGCGGTCGTCGTAAGAATCGAAGGTTGATTCGGAATATAATTCTAAGTAAGATAGTAAGCTGTTGTGTTTTGATTAGTACAGTACTAGTATAGATTAATTTAGCATTGTTTAGTTTATTTTCAGTACTTAGTTTATTTTCCTGTTCTTAAACACAAATCCCCTTTTTATTGCTTTTCTAGAGTCTGAGACCGAGTCAATTTGACTCTGTCGCGTCTAAGTTACTCTTGGCTGAGACCGTATCGGTTCCCTGTTAGCCGAGACCAGATTGTCGAGAGTGAGTCGGTCTTAGCGTTGCCGAGACCAAGTCAGCATTTCACAACTTAGTGTTTCTGCACAACTCTGATTTCTACACTTAGCCATCTTAGAACACACTGTGTCCTTGAGAGAATCAACCTAGGTTAGCTATACTATAGTTAGCTTTAGTATTTTATTTGAGGCGTGTAAGACGACTAAAAACCCGCTTATCAAATTGGCACCGTTGCCGGGGACACAAGTTCTTTTGTGTCTTTGTGTGCCAAGTCTGATTTAAGCCGAATCCCGAGTCTGTGGAATGCTAGTTTGTTTTTAAATTATAAGGATTGTCTTTTGTCTAAGTTTTCTAGGTATACCGAGTCTGTTTTATCGCATTTTTCTTTTGTATTCTATTTTGCATTTTACTTATACTACATAACTGATGTTCTCCATGATGCATGACTAGAAGCAATTCTGAACCATTGCATGCTTTTGACCCTGAGATAGAGAGAACTTTTAGTCGTTTAAGAAAAGCTAGGCATATTGTAACACTTGATAGTAGTAGTTCCGATTCTATTTGGAATTTTGAAAATAGTAATTTTGCTACTGGCGAATCTAACTTTTCTGAGCACCAAGATGCAGGACCAATGGAGAACAATGACATAACTCTAAAGGAGTTGGCCACACCAGACGTGGTGTATCAACCATGGTGCATTCAATTCCCTCCATTGGAGCCAGCTCAAAGTTACGAATTAAAATCCAGTCTAATTCATTTATTACCTAAGTTTCATGGTCTTGCAGGTGAAGATCCTCAAAAGCACTTGAAGGAGTTCCACGTTGTTTGCTCTACGATGAGACCGTAAGGGATACCGGAACACCACATCAAGATGAAAGTGTTTCCATTCTTCCTATATGGAGCTGCAAAAGATTGGCTGTATCTGTAGCCGGTTCTCTTCAACACCTGGGGGGATATGAAGCGCATGTTCCTAGAGAAATTCTTCCCGGCGTCCAGAACAACAACCATAAGGAAGGAGATTTGTGGGATCAAGCAACACTCTAGGGAGACACTACATGAATATTGGGAGAGGTTCAACAAGCTTTGTGCCACATGCCCACATCACCAGATCAGCGAGCAGTTGTTGATTCAATATTTCTATGAAGGCTTGATGATGATGGACTGAAGTATGATTGATGCTACAAGTGGAGGAGCACTGATGGACAAGACGCTGGCAGCAGCACGACATCTGATCTTGAACATGGCCAGCAACATGCAGCAATTCGGAACCAGAGGAACCATAGCACCCAGAATGGTGAATGAAGTCGGCACGATTGAAAATCCGAGATTGGAGAATCAGTTGACCGAACTGACATCATTGGTGAGACAGCTTGCTATCAGCCAACACCAACCCGTTGCAGTAGTAAAAGCATGTGGTATATGTACTTCAGTGGAGCACCTTATTGACATGTGCCCCACGTTACAAGAAACTGAGTCGGATCATTCTGAAAGCGTTGGAGCGATAGGTGGCTATCAGTACGGGAAACAGTCGTATGCAAACCGACCGTTTGAAGGACAACAATCTGGACGACCACCATACCAGGAGCCATATGCAACTCAAGGGTTCAGTTCGAATTGAAGCATGCCACAAAATCAAGGCAACTATCAACAGTTGATACTAGGTGCCACCGTTCCAACAACAACAACAATAGCAGAAAGCACCACCACTAGGTAACTCACCATCTTTGGAGGAGCTGGTGGAGCAAATAGCAGCAAGTAACCTACAATTCTAGCAAAATATGAGCGCCACTATCCAAGATCTGAAAACGCAAGTCGGTCAGCTAGCCAACTCTATTAGTCAGCTATACTCGGCCGGATCCAGGAACCTTCCCTCATAAACAATTCTGAATCCGAGAGGGAATGCGAGTGTAGTGTTACTAAGAAGTGGTAGAGATTTACAAGCGACACCGCAGCCGAGATCCACCAGCACTGAATCAGAGCCGGATGCCGACCCCGAAGCACCACAACAGGCTAGACCCGTTCCAGTGTCGTTTCCAAGTCGGACGCTCTCGGCAAGGAAGCCTGAATCTGATGAAGACTTGCTAAAGACGTTCCGGAAGGTGGAGATCAATATTCCACTCCTAGATGCCATAAAGCAGATTCCCAAGTATGCAAAATTCCTTAAGGAGTTGTGTGTGCACAAGAGAAGGAAGATAAAAGGAGGAATGGAACTAGGAGGGATAGTGTCGGCGTTAACAAAAAATGATGACCTCATCGCCGACACAAGACAAGCTCTGCCAAAAAAATGTCGAAACCCCGGAATCTTTTCGGTCCCATGCACTATTAGCAATTGTACCTTTACTGATGCCATGCTAGACTTAGGAGCCTCAATAAACGTCATGCCGACGTTAATCTACAAGTCCTTGAATTGCGGAGATCTGGAACCTACCGGGATGACCATACAATTGGCAAATAGAAGCGTTGTCCAACCCCTAGGTGTTCTTGAAGATGTCCTGGTCCAAGTTAATGAATTAATCTTCCCAGCCGATTTCTATGTGCTCGATATGGAGCACGAGACACCAGGAAAAGGGTCTACCTTGATCCTAGGCCACCCGTTTCTGATGACCGCCAAGACCAAGATTGATGTGCATGCCGGGACACTTTCAATGGAGTTTGGTGACACTTTGGTGCAGTTCAACATTTTTGAAGCTATGAAGCATCTTGTGGAGGATACCTCACTCTTTGGCATTGACTTGATCGACAAACTCGTCGAAGAACATATGCAAGCCGACACTGTCAGTACTGAATTCTTCCAAGTTACTGGAAATACTTATGTACTTGATTGTTTGGGATCTATGTCTGAGGAACCCGACCATGACGAACCTTGGGAATTACATGACTTTCCCGACTCTGCAAATATTACTACTGCCCTTGCACACTTGGATCATGACTCTAAAAGTATCAGCTTATTTGACCAAGTTCGCAAGAATGGGAAACCAGAGTGTTCAAACCATGTAGAAGTCCAAGTTACCGAGACGGAGAACGAGTCGGCCGACATAGGCCGAGACTGGATGAAGACCGAAAGCATGTTGGTCACAATGGCTGACACCAATGCAACCAAAGAAGACTAGAAGCAGACCGAGATCAAAGCCGAAACAGAGTCGGCCAACCAGCTTGAAGAGCAATCAGAGGTTGGAACCATGCCGGCAACTTTAGTCGGCCAATCAGCTTCCAGACCAACAGGTGATGTCTCTCCACCAAAACCACCCATTGAATTAAAGCCATTGCCGGACCATCTGAAGTACGCCTACTTAGGCGATGAACAACAATTCTCGGTCATAATTGCCAACAACCTTCACCAGGAACACGAAGAGAAATTGTTGCAGGTCCTTAAACAGCACAAGAAGGCTATAGGGTGGAAATTATCAGACCTTCCAGGAATCAACCCCTCCATCTGCATGCATAGAATCTTAATGGAGGAAGAAGCACGCCCTATCAAACAACAACAAAGGAGACTGAACCCAACCATCCTGGAGGTGGTAAAGAAAGAAGTGTCCAAGCTACTTGCTCCCGGAATCATCTACCCAATTTCCGATAGCAACTAGGTCAGTCCAGTGCAAGTAGTACCCAAGAAGTCCGGGATGACTGTGATGAAAAACCAAAAGGACGAATTGGTACCAACACGAGTTCAAAACAGCTGGTGAGTATGCATAGACTACAGGAAGCTGAATCAAGCAACCCGCAAAGACCCCTAATCAAACTTTTTCCATGTTCCTTTAACTTACAACACTCACTTATAATTTGTAAGACTATGTATTTTTCTAACCTCAAATATATCAGTCAATTATAATTATTAGCTTCGACAATTTCTCAAATTAATGTAACTTATTATTGGTGATAATTTCAACTTGATTTTCTCAATCAATATCTCAATTAATTAGTCTCTTATAAAGGTTGATAAAGTCATACTTTAACAAAGATAAGTTATTTTCTCCTTATATAAACACACATTCAATGATATATGTATGGTTATTTCTATTTGTATTCTTTGGAGGCCTAAACTAGTTTTTGTAGATATCTTCACTCGATATCTGCTCATGGATATTCTCCTATGTGGTTAGGCAACATATTTGAAATGTTGGTAACAATATATAACAATAATTCTTAAAAGATGAAAATCACCCTTTCTATCCTTGAAAGATGAAATGTTGATGGCCTGATGTTGATTAATGTAATTTTTTTTCAAAAACTAAATTGATATAAAATAAAATAAAAAATAGCAAATGGGTTTTTATAGAAATTGCTTTCATGAGTAATTAAAAAATATTATTGAAACAAATGGGTTTTTATAGAAATTGCTTACAAAAGCCACTACCACTAAAGTGGTGATGGAGACGAAGAGGTATCATCAGTTGGTTTTGGATCCAACTGGCCAACATGATTTAGGTTTGGCACTAGGTGTGGCCAACATGATTTTGATTGCTTTCGGCTCAAATTGGCCGAGTTGGAGGCAGCATGTTTCTTCGTATTGGAGTCAGATCCAGATGAAACAAGGTTTCAGACTGGGTTGTCCAAAATAAAGTCGGCTTCGGCTTGCTTCGATCCTTCACTGTCTGAGTTGCTTTTGGCTTTTGACTGTACACTCAAGTCAAACTTGGCCTTGGTCTTTTTGACAGAGTCGCCTTCGGCCTTCATCAGATCTTGGCCCTTATTGTCTGAATCATACTCGGTAGTAAACATTGTTTCCACTTGCATTGATAATGGCTTTTTGGTCTCAACAACTTGGATTTCTATGCATGTTGAGTACTCTGGTTCTTCATACTTGCACACTTGGTTGAATAAATCAAGATTCAGCCTTATGGCCCAAGTTAGCAAGGTCAGCGATATCATCCTCAGAGTCAGAAAGATTATGTACTTCCCATAACTTATCATAGTCGGCTTCACCTACTATGGACCCTGAGCAATCAAATACATAAGTGCCCCTAGCAAAGTTTGAAATTTTGTCACTGCCGATGTCTAGTTGCAAGTGTTCTTCAACTAGTTCATCTATCAGATCTATGCCAAAGAGCGAATGGTCCTCGGTGGGGTGCTTCATTACTTAAAAAATGTTGAACTGCACTAGATTATCACCAAATTCCATCGAGTGTCCTGTCATTAAGAATGGTAACCCCAAGATTAAGGTAGATCCCTTTCCTGATGTCTCATCCTCCATATCCAACACATAAAAGTCGGTTAGGAAAATCAACTCATCAACTTGGACTAGTACATCTTCGAGAATACCCAAGGATTGAACAACACTTCTATTTGCTAGTTGTATTGTCATCCTAGTGGGTTCCAAATCACCAAAATTCAAGGATTTGTAGATTGATGCTGGTATGACATTAATTGAGGCTCCTAGGTCCAACATGGCATCAGCAAAGGTACAGTCGCCAATGGTGCATGAGACAGAGAAAATTTCAGGGTCTTGACACTTCTTTGGCAGGGCTTGTTGTGCTCCAGTAATGATGTTATCGTTTCTGGTCAACGCCGATATTATTCCTCCTAATTTCACCGCTCCTCTCATCTTTTTCCTCTTGTATACGCACAACTCCTTAAGGAATTTTATGTACTTGGGAATCTACTTAATGGTGTCTAGGAGTGGAATGTTGATTTCCACCTTTTTGAACATCTTCAGCAACTCTTCATCAGATTCAGGCTTCTTTGTTGAGAAAGTCCGGTTTGGAAATGGCTATAGGACAGACTTATCTTACTAAGGTACTTGTGAGTTTCCATGCTGCTTAGAGTCAACATCAGTTGGTCTCGGTCTTGTTGTGGGGCTGCTTGTGGTAGTTCTCTACCACTTCTTAGTGATACTACGCTCGCATTCCCCTCAGATTTGGAATTTTTTGTGAGGGAAGGTTCCTAGACCCAGCCGACTATAAATGACTCACAATGTTAGCCAACTATCCTATTTGCATCTAGAGGTCTTGGATGGTGGCACTCATATTTTGCTAGAACTACATATTGTTGGAGTTCATGTTTTGTTGGAACTCCAGATTGCTTGTTGTTAACTGCTTCATCGGGTCTTCTAGTGATGGTGAGTTGCCTTGTGCTGGCACTCTCTATTGTTGTTGTTGTTGGAATGGTGGTACCTGGTATTGCGGACTTGGCTGCCAATAACCATATTGATTGAGAGGTATATTCGAGGCAGATCCGAATCGTTAAGCCGCATATGGCCCTTGACTCAAACCCGACCGAAACTGCTGCCTTCCAAATTGTTGATTATCGAACTGCTGACTCTACAACTGCTTCCCATACTGATAACCACCTATTGTTCCAACACTTTCTGGGTGGTCCGACTCGATTTCTTGTAGTGTGGGGCACATGTCAGTAGTTATCTTGGTTGTTATCTTGGTTGATGTTGCCCAACAACAAGCTGCCTCACTAGTGATGTCAGTTCGGTCAATTGATTTTCCAGTCTCAGATTGTCAATTACACTGACTTCATTCACCATCCAGGATGGACTGGCTCCTCTGATCCCAAATTGTTGTGTATTGCTTGCCATATTGGAGATTAGGTGCCTTGCTGTTGCTGATGTCATGTCCATTAATGCTCCTCCACTTGTAGCGTCAATCATGCTTCAGTTCATCATCACCAGACTTTCGTAAAAATATTGAATTAACAACTGCTCGTTGATCTGATGATGTGGAATATGGCACATAACTTGTTAAATCTTTTCCAATATTCATGCAGAGTCTCTCCAGAGTGTTGCCTTATCCCGCGAATTTCTTTTTTGATGGTTGCAATTCTTGATGCCAGAAAGAACTTCTCAAGGAACATGTGCTTCATATCCCCCAGGTGTTGAAGGGAACTGGCTGTAGATACAACCAATCTTTAGCAACTCCATCCAAGGAAAACAGAAATGCCTTCATTTTAATATAGTCCTTTGATATCCCCTGTGGCCTCATCGTGGAGCAAACCGCGTGAAATTCCTTTAAGTTCTTATGGGGGTCTTCACCTGGAAGACCATGAAATTTGGGCAACAAATGTATCAAACCGAATTTTAAGTCATAAGTTTGAACTGGTTCTAGTTGTGGATACTAGATGCATCAAGGTTGGTACACCACATCTGGCGTGGCCAACTCCTTCACAGTTTGATCATTATTCTCTATTGGTTCTGGCTCTTGAGATTTACCAAAATTAAAATCAAAGTTACAATTAAAGCTACTGTAATTAGAAAAATCAGAATCATTAGTTACTGAAATAGTGTTATCAGAGTTAGAAGCAAAATTAGAACTACTGTTGTTACTTACTATAGAATTTCTAACTTCCCTTATCCTACGCAAAGTTATTTATATTTCAAGATCTAAAACATGCAATGGGTCAGAATTACTCCTAGTCATGCATCATAAGAACAAAAGTTTATGCAGAAAATTGCAGAATCAAATATGCAGAAAATGGAAGTCAATTATGTAGAAAAATGTAGAGAAGCTTAATGTTAATTATGCAAGGAGTTATGGTCAATTATGCACAACAAGAATTAAGATCAACTATGCAGAAAAGGACAATAAAGGTTTATACACTATTATTCTTTTCTCTCTTTTTTTTTAACAGTGAAACTTACGCAACATAAATCCAACACACACACATATAATAAAAATTTGACACGTAATCAACATGCTATATTATTCCCAAACTCAACAAGCTCAAAATACACTCTATGACTCAAATGACAAACACAACATTCCACAGACTTGGGATTCGACTTAAACTCAAATTTGGCACACACAGACACAAAAGTACTTGTGTCCCCGGCAACGACACCAATTTGATAACTCATTTTTCAGTCGTACTACGCGCATCAAATAAAACTAAGGTTAACTATAGCATAGTTGGCCCTAGGTCAAATCTTTCAAGGACACAGTGTGTTCGATTATGGCTGAACATGAAAATTGGAGTTACGCAGAAACGCCAACTGTGTGGAATGCCGACTTGCTCTCGGCATAGACTGAGTTGGTCCAAGCTTGGTAGAGGCGACTTCGGCATGGTCTAGACTAAGAGCAGATAGACGCAACAGAGTGGGACTTGACTCGGTCTCAGACGAAAATGCAAGTAAACAGGGGGGTTTGTATTGCAAAAATGTAAAGAAAAAAAGTAAACTAAGTAGGAAAGTAAATACAATCTAGACTATGCTAACTAACTACTGCATCAACACTAAGATCAATAAGCAATTGGTTCCCAATTCTACACTCAAGATTACGTTTCCAACTCAACCCACGGTTCCTATGACAATCGCTAAACATTTGTCCACTATCATACCAAGGATGTACACAATCCCTACCCCATCAGTTGACAGGGAGTAAGCACAAGGTTGATGTTACGTTCTTTAATCGATCACATAATGAAGTTGTTAAATCGGTTCCCATCAGCCTAGTCTAACGTTGATCCACTTTTACCATGCGCATTGACTAGGACATTGAGGATCTAGTCCACCAGAGTGCATTGGCTATACTGAGCGATCACCTCTGATAACCTTTGGCTTCCCAGTTCCTAACCTACACCATCCTCGATCGAGAGAAACGCCACTGAGGTACTATGTACCACTGTGAAAATGGGAGCGAGAGCGAGAAGATGGAATGTAAATAATAGTGGATAAAACTTTGAATTCAACAACGCCTTAAGATGTGCACTAGGTCCCAGTATATACACAAGTGGGTTCCTTGTGACGCACACCTAAACCTAACAAACTCCTAACTAATTTAAAGACTCTGAAATGACCTTTCTATCCTCATAAATGACTCTTCGAGCATTGCACACTTCTCTTGGAGTGACGTGGTAGCTGAGCTGGACCCTACTAAGAAGGAAAATGCCTTGGCTAGATCAGCTTTAATTAGGCTGCTTTATTCCTTTGGGGATGTTAGGCTGGAGAGCCGATCCGGTCTGAGAAGGAGTTAGTCTGGCTGGGACAACTTCTCCTGGGCCGAGATGCCTCTCAATGGGTTGAGACATCCTTCGCTTGGCCTGCAACATGAATCCATCTTTTTATTAGCTAAAATCCTGAAATTAGTACAAATTTATATTTTCCCTATTTCTAGGTCCATAATCTGAATCTTAGCTAAGATGTGATTCTTAGTTACCAAATGGTCTCAAAAATACCCATCTTAAGCCCTTATGAGGTGTATAAAATATGACTTATCACTCATCAGTAATTCTTAAGAATTAGATAAGAGATTGTAGAGATTTGCCACAAGTATCTTAGAAGCTTGATAAGAATTAAATTTATTGTTCAATACAAGATAAGAGAAAAATGCTCTCAAAAATGCTAAGGCACAATTCAATTTCATTCAAAAAGTTATTAAGCTAATTATAAAAAGAGCTTAAATACCCTTGATTAAGTCCTAATTAAGGTACCCAAATCCTAATTAAGCTAATCTAACAAAAGCCCAAGGTAAACCAGCCCAAAACACAAGGCTAAGCATATACTTGTCTTGCTATTGATTTAGCAATGCCCATTGCAACCAAATTAGCGACGAAAATGCAATAGTGAAGAAAAATCAATCCAAAATGGGCTTTGGCCCAAGGCTAATCTATCCTACTCTAAAGGTCCTCAAAATAACATGAAAATACAAGGAAATGAAGGTCACTCTAGCCTTAAACAAAGCTACCATGGCAACTAGAAAAATTATACAAAATGAGTCCTTCTTGTACCTTCTCTTGGCCTTTAAGCATGACCAACTTTTGTTCCACTTCCTCTTGAATCCTTTTTAGCTTACCCCTAGTCATAGGGCTTTTAAGTGCAGGAGTGGCTGCTTCATCCTTACCCTCTTGGGTCCCTTGAGTGTGACCTCCCATATATGCATCATCCTCCTCTTCTTTAAGGGAATTTGACCTTAAATTTGCTACTTTAGTACCTACAACACAAGGATGTAGTACTTCCCCCTCAATAACATTAAATGTAGTACTTCAACCAAACTCTTGGGGCATATCAACTTATAAGCATTGTCATTTATTTTCTTTAGAATCTTAAATGGGCTAACTCCTCTTGGAAGGATCTTAGACTTCCCAAGGTAAGGAAATTTCTCCTTCCTGAAGTGAACCCACACCAAGTCTCCTTCCTTAAAGAAGACTTCCTTTCTCCCCTTGTTGGTATTTTTTGCATACTTTTCTCCTTTTTTTTCCATGTGTAACCGAGCCTTGTCATGCAACCTTTTAACAAATTGGGCTTTGAAAACCCTTTATCATCAACACAATTAGGCAAAATAGGCAAACGAAGCAAGTCAAGTGGGGAGAGGGGATTAAAATCGTAAGCCAATTCAAAAGGAGAGTAAGAAGTAGTAGAATAAAACACCCTATTATAAGCAAACTCAACATGGAGTATCCAATTCTCCCAATCCCTCAAACTTTTTTTAACAAAGCATCTTAGAAGTTGGCATAAGGTTCTACTCACCACTTCGGTTTATCCATTCGTTTATGGATGACAAGTGATAGAAAAGAGTAGCTTTGTACCAAACCTACTCCAAAGGGACCTCCAAAAATGTCCAAGGAATTTTGTGACCCTATCCGAAACAATAATTCTTGGGAGATCATGTAATCTCACCACATCTCTAAAGAAAATATTGGCCACATGTGAAGCATCATCACTCTAATGACATGGAATGAAATGGGCCATTTTTCAATATCTATCAACCACAACAAAAATAGAATTTCTACCTTTTTTCGACCTAGACAAACCAAGTATAAAAGTCGATAGAGATATCAATCCAAGGACAAGTGGGAATAGAGAGTGGGGTATACAAACCTTGAGCAAAATCTCTAGACTTAGTCAATTTACAAGTTAAGCATCTCTAAAAAAATATTATGAACATCATTCCTCATGGGAGGCCAATAGAAAATCTCGTTCAAAATTTATAAACTCTTAAGTTCTCCAAAGTGACCGATAAGGCCACCTTCATGTGCCTCCTTTGCAAGCAATAGCTAAATGGAGCTCCTTGGCACACATAACCTTTTTCCTTTAAATAGAAAGCCATTATGTCTAAAATAATCATTAAATGCTAAATGGACACACATGGCAAAAGACTCACTAAAACCAAGGTCTTTGTTTCAAGTATGGCAATTAAGGCATGTCTCCTTGAGAAAGCATTCATGACAACATTTATCTTGCCTTATGCTTAATTACATAAGGAAATTGTTCCAAAAATTCAACCCATTTAGCGTGCATTTTATTTAATTTACTTTGCCCTCTCAAGTGCTTAAGAGCTTCATACTCACTATGGATCACAAACTCCTTGGGCAATAGATGTTACCCAATTTTCAAGGCTCTTAGAAGAGTATATAGCTCTCGGTCATAGGTGGAATAATTTAGTTGAGCACCCTTTAGTTTTTCATTAAAGTAAGCAATGAGATGCCCTTCTTAGAGGATCATGGCCCTTATACTTACACTAGAGGCATCAAACCCAGACTCAAAAGAATTTGAAAATTTTGACAAAGCAAGAATTGGAGCTTGAGTAAGCATTTCCTACAAAGCTTGAAAGGCTCTCTCTTAGCTCTCTTCTTATTTAAACCCAACACTTTTTTTTTTTACAATTTTATTTAAAGAGGCTGCAAGTGTACTAAAATCTTTTACAAATCTCCTATAAAAACTTGCAAGCCCATGGAAGCTTCTCACTTCCCCCACGGTTTTAAGTATTGGTCACTCTTGGATAGTCTTCACCTTTTCCTCATCAATGTTGACTCCATGGTAGGCAACAACAAAGCCAAGGAAGGTTACCTCATGGGTACAAAATACTCATTTGTCTAAATTAGCAAACAAAGTCTCTTTTCTTAAGATTTCATGAAAAATTTTCACATGCAAGAGGTGATCATCCAAGCAAGTAGAATAAATTAAATTGAAATTTTTGTTTCCTTTCGTATTTCCTCTTTAGACTTTTTTTCTCCTATTATTATTGTGGGTATAACAATACTATAATTTGAGTAGTAAATAGAGAATAAGCATAAATTATTTGGTTAGTATTAACTATTACTATGTCATTTTCTTTTCAATTTGTGAGTAGGATGTATCGAAATTTAGATTCATATGAATGAATTTCCACAATTTTAAACATGAAATTTTTTAGGTATTCTATCATGACTCTTCTTAATGATATTGAGGATGACAAATAGCTATATATCCTTCTATCAGTCCCAGGTTGTTCATGGAAGCCCTCTGCAACCAAGCGAGCTTTATATTTATTGATACTTGTATGAGGATTTTCCTTAACTCGGAATACCCACTTGCAGCCAATGGCTTTTAGTGAGGGGGTAAAGGAACGAGTGACCAAGTTTCATTGGCCAATAACGCTGCATGTTCGGTTTTCATTGCAGCCAACCATTGTGGATGTGTTAGTGCTTGTTTAACGCTGCCAGGTTCAACATGTGCAAGACTCCTGGCTTAGCATGACAAATTTTGGACCAGGTTAACATAGTGTGGGTGTTAAGGAGTGGCTGTGAAGGCGAACTAGTTTAGTAGACAGAGAAGCTGAGTTGTCGTCAGAAGGGTCTATTGTTGGTCAAGGGAGGGAGGATGTTGTTGTATGGGTTGGGCAAAGATGTAGGGGATGAGATGGTTTTAGATGGAGATGAGATAGTGGAAAATAAAGAGATAAGGAAAGAAAAACTCATTAAACAACACAGTTGTAGAACAAATTTTACGACATTTGAGTGAGCATGATGAAGATTGCAATGCCATGTACTAAACAAACTAGTATTTACATCACCATGATTTGATGCAACAGAGATACCAAGAAAAGGAAAAATAGTATGTCTGGGGTACTTTGGTTTTTTTAAAATCTGTATTTGCGGAGAAAAAAAAAAAGCCATCATGACCAATAGTACCTTCAAGGAGAACTTGATTCGATGCTTGAGATTTAACAAAAGAATTAATAGGATGAAACTCAGAATAAACACCATTATCTTGAGTAAACTTGGAAACAGAGACAAGGTTTTTAGTGACGTGTGGTACTAACATAAGATTATTGAGAGTAAACTTAACTGAAGGATTGAGAGGACAGTAAGATTTAGAGGTGCCAATAATGAGATGGACAGACCTTGGTCATTACTCATAAGAACTTGATCAGAACCTTCAAACAGTGGGCCAGTAGTAAGGTGATGTGATGCACCTAAATCTGTGTACCATGGCTGAAAATATTGTTTCTGTGTTGATTGAACTGTGGCTGATTGGAGTAGCAACATACGCACTATGGGTTTCTGTGTTGATTATACTCATTGTGTTGTCAAGTATTCTAGTAAGGAGCAAACATAGATTGTTTATAAGAAGGTAGTGGAGGGACAAAGTGTTGATCGAAGCGATTCCAACAATGAAAGGCATTGTGACCATACTTGTTGCACAATTCTTATGTAGGTTTGAAACCGCAGCCACCACTTCAACCACGGCCATGACTCGAAGAAGCATTGTTGTCCAGTTCCTCACAGGATGTGATAGCAGTGGAATTAGGTTGCACAGTGGAAGTCTGTGCAATATTTGCAGTAATAGTAGCAGAGGGAAGCTCCTTACAAATTTTGTCAAAATGAACTTCTTGTACACGCAGAAGAGAATCAACATCTTAATGGTTGGAGGATCAATTGGACTGTGAATCATCATAACAAAGGATTATATTCCTCCGAAAGACCAGCAAGAATCACACCTATGTGTTCTTGATAAGAAACAAGATTGCCAACAGTGAAGAGTGAATAAAAAATTGGTTTGATTCGATGTAAGTATTCAGAAATAGATCAATCAGATTTCTTTATGGCAGAGTTCAGTTTGAAGATTCCAAACTTTTGCATGCAGATTTTTGTAGAAATGATTATGAATCTACTCCCATACCCCATATGATGAAGGAGATGTGATTTGGGGACAGCTTCGACTTTCTGTTTCCATAGCAAGAAATTTGATCATCAAGCTTCACAGAGATCGCATGCATAAAGTGAATCGGTGCAGAGGAAGACGAAGGATCTGGAATCAATGGCGAACTTGCCATGACAGAAAATCGGGCCATAGAAAAATAATCTCTAGATACCATGTAAGATAAACTATAAAGTGTGTATATTATTGATTGCGATAGATAATACAGGTATATATAGTGCCCAAGAACCTAACAAATATATACTGAGTCAGCATATAACTAACTGAAAGCAATAACAGAATCTGTTACAAACATATTGAAACTATTCTACACTATACTCTAATAGTCATTATATGGATTAATCATAATAAAGTATGCATCTTTACAATGGCTGTATGACAGCTAAAAGAAATGACTTCCAATGTTTATAATTATCTGCATGTTAGCTGTCTGGTAGGAGCTTCAATTCAATTCAATGGCTGCATGCCACAATATTATCTACAGTCATCAATGCAATTCTTTATCATAACAACTTGCACTACTCCTCCTTGTGAAGGGTACGGAATGTACAATGAAACATAATTTAATTGGAGATTGAAACATTGTTGTAAGGTGGGATTAAGTACTGATGCAACCATTTTTCACTTTCCCTTCATCTTCACTGTCATTAACAATAGGGGTGAGAAAATCACTATCACCTTTTACTTCCACTCCTGGAGGCAGATATCATAAAAAAATATCATATTTTTCTTTACGTGTAAATGACTCTTATATTTGCCATTAACCATCAGCCACGTTGTGCATCAATGAAGATGTCCAAAATATTGGGGTCAATATTTTTCTTTTCTTATTTTAATATATTCACAACACTTAAGCATGTTATGCAATGAGAAAATCAGAGTAACTGTAATTGGCCTTCAGCTATACAACATTATTAATACTTAATTAATAGTGAAATCTACAGATCATCAATTTTTGGTAAGCCATGTGTTGAAATTATGGTATGTGTTTCAAAAGAAAGCTGTTCAAGATGTAAATAGAATACAATGTTATTGCAATATACTAGGCATTAATTTTCTAGAATCAAAAGTATTTGCAACTGGTAATTTCTACATTCAAAGGACTAATTTCATTTAAGAAAAAACAACAATTTAGAAGCCTACAATTAAGGAGTAAGTGAAGTTTCATACCGATGAAATAATCGCAGAACTTTATCATTCTAGCAAAGTTATCCTCCTCTCCGGTGCGGAAGTTGTCTAATGGATTCCGATTCAAAAATATCCTTGCTAGTGCTTCTAAACAGCTTAAACCCCAATGTTGTGGCATATACTGGAAAGGCCCCACACCCTTTAATTCTTCCTTCATCTCTATTGAGCAATCTGTTGCACGAAACCAACACTTGTTGCTGGTGACATGATCTCCCGGGAGCACAAAATAGTCATATTGACGATGGCATGTGGGGTGTTTGTGTAAGTAGGGTATTAAGCTCTCTAACCTGTATTGTAATCCCTGTCTCCAACGAAATGCACTTAACAATGCTCTCCTCATTTAGGGTAGGTGAAAGCTCCAGCAAACACAACTTTTCTGCAATTATCTAGCTTAAGCTCTTTCAAGGATGGTGGAAGCTCCACAAGAGACTCAAGTTCCGTGCAATTATTTAAACAAAGATTCCGTAGAGATGGTGGAAGCTCCGGAAGAGACTTGAGTTTCGTGCAATATGTTAAACAAAGCTTGCTTAGGGATAGTGGAAGCTTTGGAAGATGCTTGAGTTCAGAGCAATATCTTAATTCAAGATCTTTCAAGGGTGGTGGAAGCTTTGGAAGTGACTCAAGTTTCAAGCAATCAATTAAACAAAGTTTGCTTAGGGATAGTGGAAGCTTTGGCAGATGCTTGAGTCTAGAGCAATCTCTTAATTCAAGATCTTTCAAGGGTGGTGGAAGCTCTGGAAGTGACTCAAGTTTCAAGCAATCAATTAAACAAAGCTTGCTTAGAGACAGTGGAAGCTCTGGAAGAGACTTGAGTTCTCTCCAATTAATTAAATCAATCATGCTTAGAGATGGTGGAAGCTCTGGAAGAGACTTGAGTTCCTTGTGTCTATATAAACAACGCGTTCTTAGATGAGGTGGAAGCTTTGCCATAGAAAAGAGTCTTCTGTAACAATTCAGCTTAAGCTCTTTCAAGGATGGTGGAAGCTCCGGAGGAGACTCGAGGGCCCAACAAATATCTAAGCAAAGCATGCTTAGAGATGGTGGAAGCTTTGGAATAGACTCGAGTTCCTCGCAATTATTTAAACAAAGCTTGCTTAGATAAGGTTGAAGCTTCGGGAGGGACATGAGTATTGTGCATTCATCTAGCTGAAGCTCTTTCAAGGATAGTGGAAGCTCCGGAAGAGACTTGAGTTCCCCGCAATTATTTAAACAAAGCTTGCTTAGACATGGTGGAAGCTCTCCAAGAGACTTGAGTTCCCTGAAATTATTTAAACAAAGCTTCCTTAGATATGGTGGAAGCTTCGGGAGAGACACGAGTTCTCTGCAATTATCTAGCTGAAGCTCTTCCAATGATGGTTGAAGCTCCGGAAGAGACTTGAGTTCCATGCAATTATTTAAACAAAGCTTGCTTAGTGATGGTGGAAGCTTTGGGAGAGACAATAGTATTGTGCAATCATCTAGCTGAAGCTCTTTCAAGGATGTTGGAAGCTCCAGAAGAGACTTGAGCTCCCTTGAGCTCCCTGCAACTAAATAAACTAAGCATGCTTAGAGATGGTGGAAGCTTCGGGAGAGACACGAGTTTTCTGCAATCATCTAGCTGAAGCTTTTTCAACGAGGGTCGAAGCTCTGGAAATGACTTGAGTTCCCTGCATTTATTTAAACAAAGCTTTCTTAGAGAGGGTGGAAGCTTCGACAGAGACACGAGTTTCGCACAATCACTGAAATCAAGCTTCATTGGGGATGGTGGAAGCTGTAGCACAGACATGAGTTCCCCAAAAGGTATTAAACAAAGCTTGGTTAGAGAAAGTGGAAGCTTGGGCAGATGCTTCAGTTTCCAGCAATCATTTAACTCAAGCTCTAACAAGGATTGTGGAAGCTCTGGAAGAGACTCGAGTTCCTTGCAATTATTTAAACAAAGATTCCGTAAAGATGGTGGAAGCTTTGGCAGATGCTTGAGTTTCCAGCAATCATTTAAATCAAGCTGTTTCAAGAATGGTGGAAGCTCCGAAAGAGACTCGAGTTCCCTGCAATTATTTAAACGAAGATATGGTAGAGAAGGTGGAAGTTCCGGAAGAGACTTGAGTTCCCTGCAATGTATTAAACGAAGCTCGCTTAGAGATAGTGGAAGCTTTGGCAGATGTTTGAGTTTCCAGCAATCATTTAAATCAAGTTGTTTCAAGAATGGTGGAAGCTCCGAAAGAGACTCGAGTTCCCTGCAATTATATAAACGAAGATATGGTAGAGAAGGTGGAAGTTCCGGAAGAGACTTGAGTTCCCTGCAATGTATTAAACGAAGCCCGCTTAGAGATAGTGGAAGCTTTGGCAGATGCTTGAGTTTCCAACAATCTTCTAGGTCAAGCATTTTCAAGGATAGGGGAAGCTTTGGAAGACACTCGAGTTCCCTGCAATTATTTAGACAAAGATTCCGTAGAGAAGGTGGAAGTTCCGGAAGAGACTTGAGTTCCCTGCAATGTATTAAACAAAGCTCGCTTAGAGATAGTGGAAGCTTTGGCAGATGCTTGAGTTTCCAACAATCTTTTAGGTCAAGCATTTTCAAGGATAGGGGAAGCTTTGGAAGACACTCGAGTTCCCTACAATTATTTAGACAAAGATTCCATAGAGAAGGTGGAAGTTCTGGAAGAGACTTGAGTTCCCTACAATGTACTAAATAAAGATCTCTTAGAGATAGTGGAAACTTTGGCAGATGCTTGAGTTTCCAGCTATCATATAAAGAAAGCCTTTCCAAGGATGGTGGAAGCTCTGAAAGAGACTCGAGTTCCCTGCAATTATCTAACAATAGATTCCTTTGAGTACGTGGAAGTTCTGGAAGAGACTTGAGTTCCCTGCAATGTGATAAAGAAAGCTCCCTTATAGATAGTGGAAGCTTTGGCAGATGCTTGAGTTTCCAGCAATCATTTAAATCAAGCTTTTCCAAGGATGGTGGAAGCTCTGAAAGAGACTCAACTTTCCTGCATTTATTTAGACAAAGATTCCATATAGAAGGTGGAAGCTCCGGAAGAGACTTGAGTTCCTTGCAATGTATTAAACAAAGCTCGATTAGAGATGGTGGAAGCTTTGGCAGATGCTTGAGTTTCGAGCCATCATTTAAATCAAGCTTTTCCAAGGATGGTGGTAGCTCAGGAAGAGACTCGAGTTCCCTGCAATGTATTAAACAAAGCTTCCTTAGAGATGGTGGAAACTTTGGCAGATGCTTGAGTTTCGAGCCATCCTTTAAATCAAGCACTTCCAAGGATGGTGGAAGCTCTGGAAGAGACTTGAGTTTCCTGCAATGTAATAAACAAAGCTTTCTTAGAGATACTGGAAGCTTTGGCAGATGCTTGAGTTTACAGCATTCCTCTAAATCAAGTTGTTCCAAGGATGGTGGAAGCTCCGGAATAGACTCGAGTTCTGTGCAATTATTCATATGAAGCGTTCTTAGAGATGGTGGAAGCTTCCGAAGAGTCACGAGTTTCCTACAATGTCTGGAATCGAGCTTGGTTAGGGATGGTGGAAACTGCAGCAGAGACAAGAGTTTCCCGCAATCATATAAATGAAGATTGCTTAAGGATTCTGGAAGCTTTGGCATATACAATAGTTTCGTACAATTAGTTAAATAGAGGTTGCTTAGGGTTGATGGAAGGTCCAAGAGAAATATGAGGCTCCTGCAATCTATTAAATAAAGCTTGGTCAGGAATGTTGGAAGCTCCGCCAGATACATGAGTTTCATGCAATTTGATAATTTCAGTATTCTCAACATGGAAAGGTTTTTGATGTTTGTAGGCAAGCTCACAATATTGGTTCTACTTAGGTCTAACTCTTCTAAAGATAGTAAGAGACCAATTGATGACGACAATTTGGATGTAGTAGTGCAAGAAAAGTTGAACGGTGTCATTCCCTCTGATGTAACTGAGATTTCCTCGAGAGATGAACAACCTTCGAGTATCAGTGCACACAGCGATTTGGAATGAACACGAAGTTGATGCAAGCTTCTACAACCAGACAGATTAAGACTTTTAAGTTTTCCTGCCTTAGATAAGTCTAGCATCTTAAAATGTCGAGAGTAGGAAAGGTCAATTGTCTCTAAATTCACAAGATTCTGTAACAAGAAAATGCATCACATTGGTTAGAAATTGATAAATTCATAATCATGAGCTTCACTTGAGGCATCATAAGATCAAGTACCACTTAGTACTCTATCTTGTGCCTTTTATAAATTGAAAGAATAATGTAGAATGTATAGCCAGTAGCCACATTTATACCTGATTCCCGTCCCAAATCTTTTTAAGGCTGCTACTCCTCATGCGAAGCTCTACAAGTTGTGTAGGAAGCGACAAAGACTCAAGACAACATCCATCCCAGCCAAGGTACTTCAATTCACCAGGCAATGACTCAAGACCATTAGGAAAACAGACATTGGAACTTTTGTGACTGCACTGTTGACTGATTCGAAAAAATCTCAGGTTACTCATCTTTGCAGAGGAATCAGAGATCCAAGATAGATCCGCAGTTAATTCATCCAAATCTAATATTATGCCTTCGAAATCAGTTCCCTAATAAACAATAATTAGAATAATAATTAGCAAAGGTTATTATACTAGCTACATTATAAAAAGATACGTGTATTATCAAATAGAAGCAATTGCATCTTCCATTTACCTTGTTATGTTTCAATGCATCATGCACTTGCTCAAATTTCCATAACCGACTTCCTCGTCTAGTGTCATCAGACTTTCTATGAACAATTCCTCGACCCATTTCTTGTAGCAAGTCATGCATTTCTATCCGATTGTCATGTGAAATTGTTATAAGAGCTTTATCTTCAAGGACTTGTATCCCTGATTTTGGAAAGAAACCAAAAGCTTCCAGTAGGCCTGTTACCCAATCTTTTTCTTTTCCTTTGAAGAAGCATGCAATGTCTAAAAATATGTCCTTTTCAAAACATTCTAAGTCATCATAACTTAATTTCAATACCTTATGAATATCCTTATTTGGAATCTCTTCAAGTTTTTTCAATTCACTTTCCCATGCCTCTATTTTTCTTGTACGAAGACTTGAACCCAGAACTTTCAAAGCCAAAGGAATATTTTTGCAATAGGAAACTACTTCTTTTGAAAGAACTTCATATTCATCTTTTGGTTGTTTTTCTCGAAAAGCAGCCGAACAGAAAAGCTGAAGAGAGTGGTGAGAGCTCAATCCCTTAACCTCATATATTTCATAAAATGGCCTAAGTAGTTGCTTATTTCTAGTGGTAACAACGACTCTACTCCCTGTTTGTGGGCCCAAGAAAGCACGTTCTTCAATTAATTTTTCTAATTGCTCTGACGTAGTCACATCATCCAACACAATGAAAACTTTTTTACGTCGAAGCCTTTCCATGTCAAAATGATTTACACTATATTTTTTTTTCTTCAACAACGTAGAAAAAAGATCGTCACATAAATCTTTAAGCTTGTCTGATCTCTCCCGTACTTTTTCGAGGAAGCAACAACCTTCAAAATCATGTGACACGTTGTCATATAAAACTCTAGCAAGGGTGGTTTTTCCTATGCCACCCATGCCCCATATTCCAACAATTTTAACTTCACTTGTCCCAATTTTTAATAATGACAAAATTTGTTCATAATTTTCCTCAATTCCAACCAGTCCATTATGTATAGGGTGGGTAGGATATCTAGAAGGCAATATTTTCAAAACATCTTCAATAATGTCCTTAAGGAATTCAGGTTCGCTCCTAGCATATGAAAAGGGAAACAAAGAAATAAATTATGTTTTATAAGTCAAACAAATTCTAAAGGGAAAAAAAAAACGCAAGTACAAATGGTTATATAGTATATAATCAATATAGTAGTGTACTAGAGAAAGAAACAAAATCATATAATAGGGGAATGAAAATAACATGACTTAGAGAAGATAATCAATGACTTTGTTTTCTCTATGCAACCAACTACCACGAAAGGTATTATACTACAAAAGTATGCTCAATTTAGAATCAAATATGGCTAACTCAATTTAAAACAATAACTTGTCTCTCTCCTTTTTTCTTTCAAAAATTTACTCACACTCGGTCCATTTTATTTACCTTCCTCGGGAGTCCCACCCAGCTAAATTGGCTGCTTGGTTGAGATCATTTCTCCATTTGTTGCACCTGGTATCTCCCTCATGTTTTGCAAAGGCTTGCTCGTAGCTCCCAATTTGATTCCTCACGTGGGATGGATCGATGTTATAGAATATTGGTATCACAATCTGCTTTTGCGATTTCTTACATTCCAGAATCTTGCTGAGTTCATTCAAGCACCACTTTGAGGAAGCATAGTCCTTTGAGAAGACGACAATAGATACATGAGAATCTTCGATGGCTTTGATGAGTGCTGGTGAGATTTCATCTCCCTTTCCAAGCTGATCATCCAAAAAGGTTTCGACTTTCTCTTCATTCAACTTTTCATATAGATAGCTTATGAAGTTTAAGCGGGTGTCATCACCTCGAAAGCTTAGAAAAACGTCATACTTTTTAGTGCTGATCCTTTGCTGTTCATCCATTGTGATTTACTAGTGCTGCACCGTCAACTATCAAAACACTACATTTGAAGCAACGAAATGACTTTTAAGTTTCAACGCAAAATTCATATTTGACCTTACAACTATACATTGAAATTTATAAATCGGTCTAATATGAGATCAAACATTTCAAAATTCATACTCTTCCTAATATAAAGAAGAATAAACAAACGTTTACCGAATAGCAAGTGTAAATTTGAGGTGTTTTGTTATCCTTGGAAGTTTCTTTGACTTTGATTAGTGGTTTGCTTTTGACTTGGAAAAGATGAGAGTCAAACCAAACCATGAGCTTTGTAAACAAGTAAATATAAAAAACCAACTAATTTGAATTAATAATGAATCTTAATATCAGATTAAGTAAATAGCAATGCAATTACAAACTTGAGCATAAAATTTAGACTCAATTTATTAATTAAATAACTGATTGACTGATATCAATGATTGAAAATTATTCAGTATATTAAAATACTCTCATCAAGTCTCCACTTTAAATACAAATGGTATCTATTAAAAGAAAATTTAACATGATGTTGGAAGTTGAATCTTTTATCTTTCGACTTCTGTATAAGTCAGGTGTTACTTGATTTTCAGTTGTTTAACTCTTGTTATGCCCCTGAAAGTAAAGACTGCTGAAATAGAGGAAACACCTGGAATTTGATCCAATTTGTATTAAAGCTTATATAGTTATATATATTGGCCTGGAAATAAAACCTGAAATCTTAATAATAGGTTCTTCCAGAACATTACCTTAAAAGACTTAAACAACCTAGACTCTGAGAATAGCATTGGCATCAGAATAAAACAAGGCGTCTGCATAGTTTGTAATTTCTAACCACTTAAAACATGCTTAATACTTCACTAGATTTAAATAATAAATCAACATATTAGCTACAAATCTAATCGGATAAGACAATGTAGATCAACCTTAAATTTAAACAGATTTGGGTATGACCAATGTGAACGACAATTAGAAGAAGCTCATCATGCCCTTAGAACTATTGTCAGCTTAACAAAGAGAATGTCAACATCTAAAGCAAGCAAGCCAAAAATACAAAGAATATAGATGAATGGCTTTAAGCACTTAAATGAAAAGTTCATGCTGTCACAGAATATTTTTAAAAGAGAAATTATTTTTCATTTATACAACCACATAACCACTCATGTTTTGAAGTCGATAATCTATTTTTTCAGGCAACATTTACTTTCATAACCCATTCTCTTTCGGTTAAAACATGGGAAAACAAGAAGAAATCAAATTAGCCATATAATTTCATCTTCTATTATTTCTATTCATAGGTGAGATTGAAAAAAATGAAGAAGACCTTACCACCGATGCAGTCCAAGTTCTTGCAACAGAGAAGAGTATAGAGATTAATAGATCAAAACCTTTAAACTCTTTCTCAAGTATGAAGGAAGAAGCTGAGAGCAGAAGTTATATATACAAGTGTGAGTTGATGGTGTTTGTGTCATGCATGTTTCTAAGAAGTTTCAGTACAATTTCATGTGCTTTCTTAGCAGGTTCCTAGTAGTAGCGTCCATTATCCTCCGATGAACAGGTTTCATATCTTGACTTTTCTGTATGGAAAGTGTCGAATACCGTGTTGAATGTTCAACATCAAATTAATGTCAATACCTGTTTCCTACGGCAATTAAGTAATTGTAATAAGTACTTCATTCAATTTCATATATATATTATTGAAATTTGTGATACTTTTAACCTTGAATTTATCTTTGGAGGATGAAGTAATTGTCAACTTCGATGACATCAAATAATCATTTAAGTGTGAAACAAAACAAATGAAAATGTAGCCAAGGGAAATACGAGTGAAATAGAGTAAAAATAGAAGTGTTTGATAAATATATATAAAAAAAGTAAGAAAGACAGAAATATAAAAAATAAAAAAATATTTTAATTTATTAAAAGAATATAAATAAAATATTTTATTTTAAAAAAATTATTTATTTATTTATTTTTAAAATTTGAAATGTATTTACCCGTTAAAATTTACTTAGAATATACTAATTTATCTAATTATAGATTGACATTGATATATATATATATATATATATATATATATATATATATATATATATATATATATATATATATATATACTAATTAGTATGAAGGATAAGATTTTTGATGACTGTAATAAATATTTTAAATTTATATATTAAATTAATTTTAGTTGATTGACCGTATAAATCTTTTTTATAATAACAATATTATAAAAATTTTAACCCTATTAATATTTTTATGCCTTGTTCAGGAGGCTTAGAATTCTTTATTTTAATTTACACTATATGATTCATGGAAATTGAGTTAGACAATATTTCAAACATGATTAGTTTAATTGTAGGATTTTTATGTTAAATATTTATTTACTTTTAAAATAATAATAATATATAATTTTTTAGCCTCTAATTATTTTAAATTTTAATATAATTGATTTTTCAAAAAATAATGCCAAAAGAATTTATTTATAAATTCATTTTCTTTTCATAATAATATAGAATTTTTGTTAAAATATAAATGTAATATATGTTATGATTATTAACGGCAAAATGAATTATATTCAAGAAGTTATAATTTTTTATTTATTTGTACAACTCAATTCTTCTTCCTAAAATGGGATTCAATGAAAAATTAAATATGCTTTTAATGATATTGAAGTTTATTATCAACATTTAAAAACATCACATTAATTATTCTATAATATAAATTATTGCTCGATATTTGACTGTTTCCGTTATGGTAAAAATCATTTCTTTTATCAAAATATTGTTGACCGAAATGATTTTTGAGATTTAAAAAGGAAAAGTATTAAACACTCCAAATTCAGCACCTTTATAGAAAAAAAAATTATATTATTTTTTATTAAAATAAATGTAACTTAATAAGGATGACATAATCCTTTCAACTTTTTAGTTTGGAGAGAGGTAGAAAAAGCAAAGGGAAACAAGGATATATACATATACATACACCAATATGAAATGAGTCGATGTAATTGGGTATAAGGATGAATTTGATCTAGCGGTTTCTCTTTTGATTTGCTTCATTGACCAATGGGAGGTGGTGATTCCTCTTGTAAAAGTTGAGAATGAAACTCTATCCTTACGAGTAAAACAAGATATAAAGATAATCAAATTAGAGTTAGTTGTATTCATATAAAATCCCTTGATTCTAGTTAAATAATGGAATTGGTTACACTTAGAAATAACTTTTACAACTTCCTATATGGTCAAATTAGTGAGTAAAGGTCAAGCTGTTAAGATTAGGTAATAACTTCATGTTCACCATGCATCTAAATATAGTAGATAGTCATACCAAATTTTAAAGTCAACATAGTTATAGATAATAATATTCTTATCTTTGAAATGAGATTAAATTTAATTTGATATGATTAGTATAACTTCAAGTACTGTGTTTATACCTTGCAAAGGTCGACATAGGAGCATAAGAGGGAATTAAGGTACATAGTAGTAGTACCAAATAACTTAAGAAAGGTTGTACAAATTATGAATATCAAATAAATAGTTGTGTAATAAGAAATTGACATAAAAGGATGGATTAATTTTTTCTGACTAGTTGAATATGTATAAGGATGTTTGATAATGAATTATGCTTGAAAATGTTTGGTACCTAACTATACATCAAAATAATGACAAGATAGTCGTGGAGATGTAGAAAAAGAGGTTTCACCTTATGCATTTATGGAAGAGACAATTCTTGCACTTGAAGCACCTATCACTACAGGAAGTCTTAAGAGGATCCAAGAGGAACTACAACATAATTTGGTCACTCTCAATGTCCAAGGAGAAGACCAAGAAGATCACACTTTGTACCATTTGTCCAGCTATCTTATAAACAATGTATAGTGCTAGAAACACTTTGTTTTCCTTGTACTTTCCTTGTATTTTAAATACTTTCCACATAGGATAGGATAGTCTTCAATCAAGGTCCTATTCGGATGCCAAAATTCACCTAGCCAATCTGTCTCCAATTCGATTGCTAAAATGAACAATCCTTTGATTATTAAAACCATGGCTAGGATGGCTTACGTTTTGGGTCTTGTTGCTAGGACTTTTTCATAGGGCCTTAATCATGAGTAGTGTAGCTTAATCCAGCCACTAATCAAGGCCATAAAACAACCCTCTGTAACGCTAGAAAAACTTTTGTGATTTTTTCCATTGTGAAATACAAGGTGTTTTGCACTTGTGAAAGCTTTCTCTTTCTACTCTTGGATTGACCAAGGAACCTCTATTCTCATCAAGCACCCATGGTGCTTGTGGAAAATCTCACTACACTTATCTAGTTCATCATTGAATTAGTGGCGAGAATCCATCCCTTTCCTCTCCATCATTTTCCCTTCCACCTTACTAGTTTTCACAGTTCTTAGGTTCTTGGAATTTCTTGCATGCTAGGCTTGATTCATGATCCAAGAGCGCATCATCATCTACATCACTAATTCTTGGGGGTGCAGTCCTAAAGTGTCAAGTATCAAAACAAGAATGACGACGATTATTCCCTATTAACTCATATTGTGTAAAGTGAGTAAGCTTGTTCCACATCTCACGTATTTGAAGCCAGATGTTCAAATGTGTGAACAATGAGACTATGAACCAAGGGATGCCTACCGAGATGTACTTTACGATCACTTCCCTTTTATACTAAATACATTATTGCACCACGGTCACTCTAAAGTAGATGTTGAAGTGAACTATGTGTACTTTGTTCCTCGGTAGCATGAAGGCATTTTGGCACTAGCCTCAACATCTTCTATCATAGATACGTAGTTTGAGATCATCATAGTCGTACATATATTCAATAAACATAGTGATGCATATATGTAAGGCCACAATCAAGAGACCGATAAGGGCACATTGGACACAACCATCCTTACACTTGAAGGCTTTACGACTAGGGGCAGGCTCAAAAGGATTCAAGAAGAAGTGCATCAAAAGTTGGTGATACTCCAATGCCAAGAAGAGGCACATTTAGGTCTAGCTTTGTACCACTTTTCCAACTTTCACGAGGGCATTATATGAACTAGAAGGACATTGTTTTCTTTGTAATTTCATAGTACTTTAGGTCCCTTTCAAGTAGAATTACATAGCCATGGGCTAATTCCTTCTCGGTAGCAATTTTCATTGCTAAAATCATGACTAACTTTGTTGATTCGCCTAATAGCACTTCAGCTTGCATTTTTGGGCCATTAGCCTAGGCTTTGTTTTTTCTTTAGCTTAAGTAAGATTAGGGACCTTTATTAGGACATAATCAAGGGTATAAAATCCATCCTTATAATTAGCTTATCAGTTTGGAATAAAATTGAATTTGTGCTTTAGCACTTTGATAGAATTTCTCTCTACTCATATCTTTCACAAGAAATCTAGTTCTATTCAAGCTTCCATGATGCTTGTGATGAATATCTATAATCTTTTATCCAATTCTTAGGAATTAGTGGCGAGCCATCTCAATCTTAATCCATTTTCTCCTTTGCATCTCCTTAATTTTTTTATTCTAGTGTTTTAGCCTAATTTCCAAAAAATTATTTGAAGCTAGGTCATGGTTATGGATCCTAGGATGAATCAATTGGTATTTAGAGCTTCCAATCATCATCTAGCAACTAGATTCAAGTAGAAAATGTAGAAAACACCTCAGTTCCTTCAAGCTATGGGCGAACTACAAGTGGTAAGTTCAAGCTTCCATTTCTAGGTCAAATCTTCAATGTTTTACTGTGTGCTTGTTAGGTTTTGTTTGCCTAACACTCATTCACACTTCCACAATTCATATTTTGTTAATTCCATTTTTCCTTTATTTTTGTGTGAGCTTGTATGCTTGACGCCTATCCTTAAGGCCTTGAATTTGTGTGAGTTTGCATCATTTGAGAAGTAAGAACATATTGTTCTGTATTTTTAAAACTTGCATCATATGTTTGATGATTTTACTTGAGGAATTGTTCTATAAATAGTGTTGAAGTTACGCAAAAAAAAATTGTGGACCAAAATTTGTGAAAAAAATGTTCAAGAGAAAAAGAAAAAGAATGTTCATGTGGCTGAAATAGTGCAATAAAAATAGAGTATAATCACAAAAAATTAAAAGGGAAAGAGTAAAAGAAATGAATATCTAAATATCCAAAGATGATTATAGAAAACTAGTGAACTAGTTTTGGTGCATTAATTATGGTGCGTTGTTAAACACCACAAACATTTGTACTTGAAATTAATTCTACATCATTTAATGTTTGGTTTTATTCATTATTAGTCTTCCTAAATGTCTTCATTAAATTCATTGAGTTTAACTTCCTTTTTCTTAAGCTTTCCTTGTTTGTCAATTTTTAGCTTCTTGAGTTTTGTCCTTGAGTTTTCTTTCCTTGATTTTTCTTAAGAGATTGTAGAGAATTGCTTGGCTTTCACTTGCAGTTGGCTTGTTTGATTTAAGATAGTGATTTCTTGTGTAAGCTTAGAGTGAGAGTTGAGTGGTAAAAGGCAAGAGAGTACACTAGATAAAAGCCACAAAAGAGTGAAACACAAGTGAAGAGTGAAACACTTAGGGAGAGTGGTAAGCTAGTGTTGTTTCCATGGGTTGTTTATTTTCTATACTACAGTAGCATTAGGAGGATTAAGGGGTATGTTTTAAGGAGTGAAAGGTGAAAAAGAAAGGATGGAAGGACCTAGCATAGGTTGAGAAAACTTGTCCCCTAAGTCCATGTTCATGATGAACTACACTAGGATAAGATTAGAGGAGCTAAGGGAGGAAGATCTTGCCTTGTCTAAGTGCAAAATCTCTCCATTTTTGGGGAATTACAACCCGAAAACCTATGTGGATTGGGAGCTGAAGGTTGAGCAAATCCTAGGTTGTTTTAACCTCCATGACCGAAGGGTTATGAGGCTTGTCACCAATTGAGTTTGGTGACTATGCCTTGATATGGTGTACTCAAGTGATGGAAGATATAAGAAGGGCTGGAAAAAATCTTTGTGAAAGTTAAGAGCCTTGAAAAGGTTTATGAGAACTAGGTTTGTCCCCATCCTACACTAAGGACTTATAAAATAAATTGCAAAGGCTTTACCAAGGATCTAGGAAGGTGGAAGAGTACCACAAAAAAATGGAAATAGACTTGATGAGAGCTGAAACTAGGGAGAGTGAAAAGGTCACATTGGTTTTGTTCCTCTATGGTTTGAATAGGAAAATCCAAGATGTTGTGGATTTGCAACATTATAGGAACCTAAGTGAGTTAGTCCATCAAGCTATCAAGGTAGAGATGCAAATTAGGAGGAATGCATCTCAAAATACCTATATGAGAAGTAATGGATGGAATGATAAGGAGAAAGAGAAGTAAAATGTTAGAAGGGAGAAAAGCCATAAGAAAGGGAATGAACCTTCCATTGGTCGAAAGAATCTCACACCCACCCCTACACATATGCCTCCTAGAGCTAATAACATTAAGTGGTCTAAGTGTCTATGTAGAGGACATATAGCTTCTTAATGTCCTAATAGGTGTGTGATGATAGTGAAGGATGATTAGGAGATTGGAAATGAGTTCTATTGGAGAGGTGGAAACCATAATTTATGTTATTTTAGTTTAGAACTATCTTGAAATTAGGTAAAAGATGAACTTAACACTAACTGCGACCTACCGGTAGAACTAATGTTATCAAAAGAAAGCATAACCCTAATTGTGGCCTGCTAGTAGAACTAACACTATAAAGATTTTAACCCAAGAACAAAGGGAAAGATCTCACAATAGAGAAAACTTAATTTCATTCAACTTCAAAATTCTGATTTTTCTAATTGCTTACAAGAGCTTATTTAAAGGCTTAGCTAAGTAGCCTTAAATTTAATGCCCACTAACATTTCTACTAGGCATTAAATCCTATAAGTTTTAACTCCTCGTTAAGTTTTTATTTCCCATTAGAAATGACTTTCAACTAGTTAAACAGACAAAATATAGTGAACTGAGTGGTGTCTATAATACAATTTCTAATCTCCCTGTTATAGGGTAAACATCTAAGCTAAGAAAAGAAAATAAGGAAACTATATCAAGAAAATACAGAGAAAATAAAAGTCATATAAGAAAAGATACAAGAAAATAGCAATATATTTAACACTCCCCCTCAAGCTGGAGCATATAAATTATATGCTCCAAGCTTGGAACATATAACTTGTATCTGTGGTCCCCTTAAAGATTTAGTGAAAATGTTAGCAAGTTGATTATTTGAGTTGACAAATTATGTACTAATTTCTTTGGCCAACAACTTCTTTTGTACAAAGTGACAGTCAATCTCAATATGTTTAGTTATCTCATGAAATACAGGATTAGAAGCAATGTGGAGAGCCACTTGATTGTCACAATACAGTTTCATTGGTTGGACATCAACAAATTTTAATTCTTGAATAAGTTGTTTTACCCATATCAATTCACAAGTGGCTGAAGTCATAGCCCGATATTCTGCTTCAACACTAGAACGAGCAACAGTATTTTGCTTCTTACTTTTCAAAGAGGCCACATTTCCCCTAATAGATATACAAAAACCTGTAGTATATCATCTACCAATAGGAGATCCTACCCAATCAACATCACAATAACCTGATATATAGGTGTCTCCCTTATCCTCATATAGCAAACCCTCTCCAGGTGTCTTCTTGATATATCTAAGAATACGGAGGACTGCTGCCTAGTGATCAATGCAAGGTGCCTACATAAACTGACTTATAACTCCCACGGCAAAGGACATATCAGGTCTAGTGATAGTGAGGTAAATGAGTTTACCCACTAGTCTTCTATATCTCTTTGGATCAAAATAAAGTTCACCCTGTTTTACCATTAACTTCATGTTTGGATCTATAGGACTGTCAACTAGCCTGCAATTACTCATACTAGTCTCTTGTAAGATATCAAAAGCATATTTTCTCTAAGAGATAACAATGCCTTCCTTGGATTGAGCCACCTCTATGCCAAGAAAGTACTTCAGGTGGCCAAGATCTTTAGTCTGAAAGTGGCTGAATAAGTACTACTTTAACTGGGAAACTTTGATATCATCATTTCCTATGATCACAATATCATCCACATACACAACTAGATACACACATTTACCGAAATAGGAATGACAATAAAATATAAAGTGGTCTACTTCACTTCTTGTCATACCGAAGTTTTGAACAACTTGCCTAAACTTCCCAAACCAAGCTCTTGGTGATTGTTTAAGTCTATACAAGGATCTACGAAGCTTGCATACTAAACCAGACTCCCCCTGAGCAACAAACCCAGGAGGTTGCTCCATGTCTCCATGTATATTTCTTCATCCAAGTCACCATGTAGAAAAGCATTTTTGATGTCTAGTTGATGAAGAGGCCAGTGACGAATAGTAGCCATTGCAAGTAAAAGGCAAATAGTAGCCATTCCAAGTAAAAGTTAGACCTAACGGCACATTTTATCTTTAGGAAATAAAATTGAATGAGGAATTTGATTCTCAAGAGAGGAAGATGGCATTCGATTTATTAAAAAACAGGCAATAAGAATGACTTCACCCCAATGATTAGTAGGGACATTTGCACTTAAGAGTAAGGTACATGCAGTTTCAACCAGATGCCTATTTTTCCTTTCAGCTATACCATTTTGTTGAGGAGTATGAGGACATGTGGATTGATGTAATATTCCTTTTGAAGATAGATATAAGTTTAATTCAGAAGAAAAATATTCTTTTGCATTGTCAGTTCTCAATATTTTAATGGTTTTTCCAAATTGATTTTCCATTTCTTTAAAGAAGGACATTAAGATGGAAAAAAGTTCAGATCTTTCTTTTGCTACTGAAGAATTAAAGGTTTGCTAGTGTGTAAATCTGTTGAAGAAATAGCAAAGTGAAGTGACAAACTTCTAATGGTTCTAATCCTATGAAGCCTGCATCCTGACTAATGAAATGAAGTGAGGAAACTTAGGTGAGGAGATAGAAGAGAACATAGAGTCATTACCAAAAATGTGATCAAAAGCACCTGAGTCAATTATCCATGGACCTTGACTCCCCATGGAATGAGAAATGCATGCAGTTGAAACACTTGGTGATGTAGATGACTGGGCGTGGTTCTTGGACTTGAGCCTTAGTTTCATCTGAGATTAATTGAGAACCAGTCCTTTCATTTGAAGGGATATCACTCGAAGATATATTTACAGTTCTGTCTGGCCAACCAATCAAATCATAACATCTATTTTGTAGGTGTCCTTCTTTTCTACAATGTGAGCAGATAAGCTTATCACGACCACCTTTACCATTTTGTGACATTCCTCTAGTACCACAACCACTTCTTTCTCTATGAGAGGCTACCATAGCAAAGTTTTTGGCAACAATACCATCACCTTTCATTATGGTAGGAACCCAAAGAAGCCTAATAACCAGGCTATCCATAGAAGGAATTTGCTCACTTGACAAGATTTGATCCCGAACATGCTCATAGTCAAGATGCAGGCTTCATAAGATTACAACCATTAGAAGTTTGTCAACTCGCTTTGGTGTTTCTTCAATAGAGTTACACACTAGTAAATCTTTCAATTCTTCAGTAGTAGCCCAAGCTTTGGCTATGTGCGACACCATATCATGGTTGGTCTATTGAAGAGAAACAATCTTTTGAGTTGAATCAAATAGACATTGAACATCATTAGCAAAACATCTCTTGCATTCGTCCAGAAAGAATAACAGGTCTTGAACGACCTTAAGATTTCTAATAATTCAGGGCTAACGGACTGCCACAAAATAGCACATAGTTGATAGTCAAGCTTCAACCATGGAGCTTGTTTTCTTCTGGTATTTTAGCCTCTTGTTTCTACAAATGGTCATGAAACCCTTGTCCCAAAAACTCAACTAAATCTGACCAAGCTCTATAATTTTTCCAGTTGAGTTTCTCCGTTGTGATAGTTGGGGTTCTTGAAAAAGAGATAGTGAATCCTTGAGAAAATGAGCTGGCAGTGGCCATTTTCAACCTTAAACAATACTAACATTGAATTTTTATTTTTATTTTTTGTGTGTGTAAACAGTAGCACGTTAACTCAGATCTATCAGCTACAATACTTCCAACCATGATTCTGAAGGTTGGAATAGTAAGGAAAGAGGCCGACAAAGAGAATGAAGGTGGAAAACAATAGCAAACAAAGGTGGTAGGCGATGGCAGATGGCAGCGGTGGGCGGCGGCAGACGGTGGCGGCAACACCCTAGTTGACAACCCTCGCTTATGGGCACAGGCAGAGCTTTGCTCTACTTTAATACCAAGTTAAACAGACCAAATATAGTGAATTGAGTGGTGTCTATAATACAATTTCTAATCTCCATTTTATAGGGTAAACATCTAAGCCTAAAAAAGGAAATAAAGAAACTATATCAAGAAAATATAGAGAAAGTAAAAGTCACATAAGAAAAGATACAGGAAAATAGTAATATATTTAACACAACTAACTCACCAACCAGCTTAGCGGTTTAAGAAGCTTTAATACAATAAAATCTAACCTAAGAAATGTGAAAAGACATTTGAACATATTACATGAATATAATGTGGTAAAATTACATGTAAATGGGTTCTAATTACTAATTCAACCCAAATTACATGAAAGTGGCTTTGGGCTTTCCATGTGTTCTTCAAGTTCGGCTCCAATAATTATCAACCTGAAATAAAGTGACCCATTTTGGTGAAACCTCTATTTGACTTTGCTCTGAATTTTCCTTAATATCCACAATTAAGCGGCCTTGAAAAGGTTACCTCATCATTTTGATTTTGGACCTAGTCATGGGACCCTTAATGTCACACAAACGGTCTTTGACTTTGTTAGTTGGGTCTCTATCATCTAGTGAGAGCAAGAGCCTTAGTGATGATTCTCACTAACGAGGACTTGCTTCTAATGATTGGACTAATGAATAGCCAAATAGGAAAGGAGGTTGAGACACAAAGAGAGAACATTTTCCATTCTAGGTGTCTCATTTTGGGAAGATTAGGGGGGTTGTGTTAATGTAGCTAGTGAGAGGCTTGTGAAGAAGCTAACTCTACCAACCATAGTTCACCCAAGACCGTATAGACTCTAATGGCTATGTGAGAAAGGAGAGTTGCTTGTAGACAAGCAAGTTGAGGTCACATTTACCCTATAAAGCTATGAAGATAGAGTTATGTATGATGTTGTTCCCATGGAAGTGATGAGTCGTATTTTATACACCTCACAAGGCCTTAAGATGGGTGTTGTTAAGAATGTTTAATGAATAAAAGTCTTGCCTTAATTGAGATTTGAATTATGGACCTAAAGATAAGAAAAATACAAATTTGTGCTAAAATGAAGTTTTTAACTAACAAAAAGGTTAAGACTTGTTTTGTAGGCCTGAATGCAGGGAGAACTTTTGGCCCAACATGGGAACATCACGGCCCAACACGAGAACATCTCGGCCCAACACGGGAAGCACTCGGCCGAACTAATAGTCCCGACCAGCCATCATGAATAGAAGAAGTGGTCTTGGTCAGACTAGTCGTCTCGGCCAAAGCTGACTTCAGCGGCTAAAATCACTCCAGCAAGAATGCAGATATGATTTACTAAGATTAAGGAATCCGTAATGCAAATATGATTTGCTAAGATTAAAGAATCTATAATGCAAATATGATTTGCTAAGATTAAGGAATCTGTAATTCAGGTAACTAGGAATGCAAAATGATTCTACTAGAAATCAGGAAACTAGGAAACTCCTAAGATTGAGGAGCTTATAATCAATAATTCGAATTAGAATCGATAGGATTTGAATTTTTGTTATTAGGATTAGATTTAGATTTAGCCAGCTTGTGTATACATAAGCACGTCAGGCCACGTCTTCAAGTATTGAATTTCAACAGAATCTAGACCTAGTGTCGTCAGCAACCGCAGATACTCCAAGCTAGCACTGTGGTACACGAAGCTTTAGTAAAATGTCCCTCTCAATCGAGGAGGTAAAGGACCAAGATTTGGGAAGCTGGAAGCTATCGGAGGTGATCGCTCGGTATAGCCGACGCACTCCGTTGGATGGAAACCTCAACATTTGGCCACCAATGGTACACCATCGCCGTCCTTCCAAGGTGATCGTAGTGGGAGGCAAATTGTCTAGAACTCTGGATTTCTCACCTTTGTATTCGGTTTGGTTTTCAATAATACAACTGGTTTGCAATTCTACCTCATAATTATAATTCCTATGCTTTAATCTGCTTTTAACTTTGCCGCAATTGCACATTGTTAAGGGTAGATCACACTAGACTAAGAACGATTGAAACTGGTTTAATAATCTGATTAGGTAGAGAACCTAAAATCAACTAAGTGCATACTCCCTTCCAACTGATGAGGTAGCGATTGTGTAAATCCTTTGTATGGCAATGGACAAACGTTCGGCGATCGTCGTAAGAATCTAAGGTTGATTTGGAAAATAATTATAAGTAAGAATAGTAACTATTGTGTGTTGATTTCTAAATTGGTATAGTAGTTAGTATAGATTAATTTAGCGTAGTTTATTTTATTTTTAGTACTTAGTTTATTTTCCTGCTCTTAAACACAAAACCCATTTTTACTGCTTTTCTAGAGTCGAAGACTGAGTCAGTCCGACTCCATCGCGTCTAATTCACTTTTGGTCGAAACCATATCAATTCTCTGTTAGCTGAGACCGGATTTTCGAGAGCGAGTTGGCCTTGGCGTTGCTGTAGCCAAGTCGGTATTTTCGCACTTAAGCCGACCGACTGTAAGTCGACATTTCACAACACTTAGTATTTTCTGCACAAACTCTGATTTCTACACTTAGTAACAATTTAACATATTGTGTCTTTGAGAGAATCAACCTAGGTTAGTTATACTATAGTTAGCTTTAGTATTTATATGAGGCGTGTAAGACGACTAAAAACTCGCTTATCAAATTGGTGTCATTGCCGAGGACACAAGTTCTTTAGTGTCTTTGCGTGCCAAAAGTCTGAGTTTAAACAGAATCCCGAGTTTGGGGAATGTTTTTTAAGTCATAGAGTCTGTCGAGTTTGTTGGGTCTGTATTTGTTTTCTTTTCGATCAAATCTAAAAATAATATAGCATGTTGAATATATGTTAATTTTTTGCTTACATAAGTCTTTACATTGCTAAAAAAAACCAACAAAAACAACCATCTCTGCATCATTGCATTTAACTGCATTTGCATATTGATTTTTTTTTCTAATAGCTACTTGTTTTCTGTTTTTTGATTTGCATAACTAATTCTAACTTCTCATGCATAACTGATTTTGACTTCTCTGCATATTGGATTCTGTAATTTCTTTGTATGATTTTTTCTTCTTATGTATCAATTTTTTTAAAACAGTCTGACCAGTTTATGATTGTTCTATTATTTTTCTGCGCTTCTATTTCTTTTGTCGTTTTTTCTTTTGTTTCTATTTTTTTTTCTTTCTATTTTTTTGTCTATGTATCTGTTATTTTTTTTGTTTTCTATTCTATTCTTCTTCTTATGCTTTTCTATTTTAATTCAATTATCTTTCTGTTTTTCTATTCTTCTAATTCTGTTTTTTTTTTGTTTTTTATTTTTAATCTTGTTAACAACACTTGTGCATTCTGATACTAGTATTGTTCCTAATTCTTTTGATCTTGATCATTTTGCCCCTAAATCCAATGGAGAAGGGAATAAGCTATATATTGTTGTTGTGATGTATCAACCATGGTGTCCACAATATCCCGAATGGGATGGAGCCTGGTCATACGAGAATTATCCATCTGGGCTAACAACTGTGTTGCCTGAGTTATATGATTTTGTAGGTAACACTCACCATTTTGACAATAGGGGAGCCACGACATCTAGAGGAATGACTGTAATTGTTGTTGTTGACAATCAGATATTTGAAGGATACATAGATGGATGTGGCATGTGTGGTTCTGTAAGACATCCACCTAATGATTGTCCTGTTTTGCCAAAACTACCACCTCCGTTCAAATCACAACCAGTACTAGAGAGTTCCTTAGAGGATTTAATCAAGCAATTGGCCATGAATAACATTCAATTCCGAAAGAATGTGTCTGCCACACAACAACCAATGCAACAACTTAATAGTTTACCTTCTCTGGAAGATCTGGTGCAACAATTTCAACAAGACAACATGCAGTTTCAACAAAATATAAATGCCACAATGCTAGAATTGAAAGCACAAATTGGTCAACTGACCACCATGATAAATCAGCTGCAATTCAAAGATTCTTGACAGGTTCCTTCCCAAGCCATTCTTAGTCCACAAGAGAATATGAGTGACATAATCGTGAGGAGTGGCATGGATCTGCCACAACAACAATCACTAAAAGTGCAATATGGATTTTCTGGAAATCTGGATTCAGAGAATTTGACCAATGTGTCAGGTTTTGCCAACTCCAATTGTGTTGCCAACTCCATGCTTGCTGTTGCTAACACTATTAAGATGGCTGAGATTGACAACTGTGTGCCATTTGTTTCTGATCTAGTTGATGTGGTTAATATTGCAAATTCTATGACTGATGTTACTGATCTTATTAATATGACATCGAATGAGATTTCAGACCATGTTACAAGGGTCAAGATAGCTGATCGCACATGTACTGATGTTGACATTACTAATCCCATGTGTGCTAATGCCAAGATGGCCGATCCCAGATATGGTAATGTTGATAATGCTTTTGCTAATAGGGCCAAGGATACTGATTCTTTGGTTAACAAGTTGGACAGTGTTAATATGACTAAAATGGCTGACTCTATAGTTTCTATGTCGGACCATGCCAATATATTAGAAGTTGCCAACTCTATGATGGAGGTTCCAAGTCTTGCTAATATAATTGAGGTTGCCGACTCTGGGGTCAACATTTCTGCTTTTACTAATATGCCTGAAATGTCGGATACTGTGGCTAATGTATCCAATTTTGCCAATGTGGGTGATAATTCTAACAGTGCTAATATAACTAAAGTTTTAGATTCTGGAACTGAAGTGTTGGACTCTGTTAATAACTTTTTGGCTCATGAACCAACACTTGCCGATTCGGGCAATCAAAGTCGAAACCGCAACCAACCCAAATCCATGTTTGACCCCAAATGCTGAAGCCGTAACTAGAAGAAAGTCGAGACCGACTAAGCGCCCCAAGGCCGAAACCTGGTGTGGGCCGAAAGTGACTCAGGTGAGCAGACTAATGCTGAGTTTGACATGAGCATACGACTGAGAGTCGAAGGCAACTCGGATGATGAGAACTGGAAGAAGCCCAAAGCCAAATCCGTTTCAGACAACCACGTCCGATGGTAGGAACCAATCGAGTTTGACACTAGCGACCAACTAAGAGTCGAGTTCGATTCAAGCAATCAGAGTTGGAACTAACCAAAGGTCAAAACTGACTCAGCTAACCACTTGCCGAATCCAGGCCAATGCCGCAACTTGACGGATTCTGAGACTATATTCGGTAGCCACATCTACACGTGGACAACTAAGATGACACGAGACCATCCAACTCTACATTGGAAAATCTGAATATTGGACAACTACTTAGACAAATAAATCCTACCTTGTGAATAAACCCTTTTGGTTACACCCTTGAGCCTATAACTATTTCTTGATATGGCAACTCATTATAAGTCTAAAGCTGGAAAAACCATGATCAACCCGAACCTTAGAGAACAAAGGAGCTTTGGAATTGTTTTGAGAGTAGGTCTTGAATAAGTGTGGGGCGACACGTGGATGCATTGCGAGAGTGGTATATTTGAAAAAGAGTAAGTGTGTCAAAAAAAAAGGGTTGATGAAAAGAAAAGAAAAAGGATGTGAAAAGAACAAAAAAGAAGTGGAAACAAAAAGAAAATATTGCAAGTGAGATTGCAACACTAAAACTACAAGACACCAAAAGCAAGAAAAAGAAAGAGAAAAGTAGGAAGTGGAAACAAAAAGAAAAGATTGCAAATGAGATTGCAACACAAAAGTTGCAAGGCAGGAAAAGTGAGAAAAAGAAAGAGAAAAAATACAAAGCGAAAAAGTAGGACAATGAACAAAAATGTTTTGAGGGAACTCGTAGTGTCTAAAGGAGATAATCCTCATGCTAACATATCCATTCCCCATTGCTCCTCTTGTCCCTCTAGTTATTAAAGCTCATTTAATCATTGTAGCACCCCAAAACTGTCTGGGATGCAATCCTCCCACTTCAGCCCAATCTTAACTAGGCCTAAATAAATGTTTCAATCCACCTCCCCTTAGAAGACCGAGACCGAATCCAAACCAGCCCAGCCCAATCATAGGAAGACTAAAACCGAATCCAGCCCAGCCCAATCCAAACCAGTTTAGACTCGGCCTCCCTCTTTTGGGCCGAGACCGAGTCGCCTTGTCACCTCGGCCCACTTTGACCCCATCAAAGATAGGCCATAACTAGCACTCCCACAGTCGAGAAGAAAGGAATCTCGAAGATTCCGAGATATAAGGCAAGATTCTCGCCAAGGATCAGGGGATCATAGAGGAGTGTCGTTAGCCCAACCATGGCCTATAAAAGCCCCTAATTCGAAGAGATGAAGGTCGGAAAAAAAAAATCAACCTAGAAAAGAGAGACAACACTAAAGAGTCAAAGAAGAGGAAAGAGAAAGGAATAACCAGCCTGAAGCGCATGAAAGATTTGGACGAAGAGGGAACAATGTACTGCACATTTGCTAGATACCAGGTTGGTTAAATACTACCCTACTTTACACATTGTTCTGAACCCTAGGAAGTTACCTTATCTCTTATTTGTTGGTTTATCTTGCCTTAGACGGTCCCATTCACCCCATCTGTGTGATTCTCGTCTCAGCCACCCTTTTGTAAGGTCGAGTCCGTCTCGGCCAGAAGCAAGTCAGCCTTAAACTAACCTTGGTAGGTACATTACCACTGAAGCCGAATTCATCTCGATCGAGTTGGTCCCAGCCACAGTAACCCAGTTATAACCAATCCCTTAACCCAGCCCTAGGACCAGGCTAAAACTACGTTGACTTTGATTCCTCTACAGCCGAGGTACGTAGGCATAGGAGGCACACTCCTATCAAGTCGAATCCAAAAAATCTCCACCCCTGCTTTAGGGTATAACCTGCACAAGACCTGAACTAAATGCAATTTGATTTCATCTGGTAGCCAGCCTAGGGTGACCATCATCACGTGATAGGCATGGCAGGGGTCCTTGGTGCTCCCCTTGTGTAACTAACTCCTGAACTCGAACTTTTAGTTTGTAGGCCAGCCTTTTCCTCCTCTGGTTTTTTTCAGCATTCCTTAAAAACGCTGGTGGCGACTCCTCCCAAGCCAAGTTAATCTCGGCCAACCTCGAGCCGAATTCGTTTCGGCTCTCCATAAAACACATCGGGGTCGGGTGTCATGAATCAGGTTGTGTCAGATGGCGACTCCACTGGGGACTTAATTACATGTCTGAGAGTTGAGCCCTTATTAGGTTGGCCAAGTAGGTGAAGTTAGCTGAGGAGAATTGTTGGGTCTGCAGCCTGACATGCCCTTATTTGTTTTCTTTTTCGCTGTTATAAAATGCCTGCCCATGCATGTTTGGTATGTTGTTTCTATATTTTTTTTTAGTTATTGGCCTGTTTATGCATTTTTCTTATGTTTTAGATCCTTCCCCTGACTACACATGTTCCTTATGCTTTTTACTATTTACCTATACATGCATGTCTCCCTTTTGTTCTTTTTTTAGACCTTCGCCTGTTCAAGTATGCTCCAGATTTTATACATGTAGACTTAAGATTATTGACCCACACATGCATGCTCCCCTTAGCTTAGGCGATATTCCCACTGATGGACTTAGGAAGACCTTAATTAAACTACAATAATTAATAGGTAGTCGTTGGGAGTGATTAGGATGACATTTTCTTTTGAGTGGGGTCCTATTCCCGGGCCTAAGGTTTAAGGAGTGTGGAATGTGTAGTGAAGCCATGTTGGAGGGCATCCTCTGTACTGGTGGTCACGATAGTTCCACCCATGCCCTGTCTGTGGTTGCGTTCCTCATGATGTCCATAGACCCAAGGATCTTGGTGAGAATTTTCTTTTAGCAGCCTAATGGTGAGAACCCCTAGGGAAACCTTTCTTGTCACTAGGATAGAATTACAACCAATATGGAATCGGCATGGCACTCCGAAAAGGAGTCGGTCGACCCATGGGAAACCTTTTTCGTATCACTAGGTTAGACACCCTATCAATACAGAATCGACCTGTACTCCGAGAACGAGTCAACCAAAACCTTTGGTAGCTCCCCCCCTAATGTCCATGTCGGATAACTAGCCGAGATGGAACCGACCTGCCACTCCAAAACAGAGTCGGCTGACCCGTTAGAACCGGAACCGAGATGGAACCCTTATGCCACTCCAAAAGGAAGTCGGCCACCCTTTTCGGAATCAGGACTAAGATGGAGTCAGCCGGAAGGCCATTCCAGTTATTTCTTCCCTATCCTATCTTCCTTGTACACATCCATGACATGCATCCCACGCATTGCATTCATGAAATCTTCTCCTCCTTCCTCGTAGAAGCTAGGCACATATTCATCATCCAAAAAAAAAACAAAAAAAATAATAATAATCATGGAAATTTCAGAAAATGGAAAGAGAAAGTCCAAAGGTCAAACAATGGTGCCCTATTAAAGTCAATAGGCCAGAGTTCCATTCACTTTGTTACTGAAGCAGCAGTCTGAGAGAGCTATGGCGTCAAACCTTCGAGAGAAGACACGGTTACCTCTTACGACTCATTGAAGTGGAGACCCAGCCCGCAGCCATGGAAGTAGTAAGTCAATACTATGACCCTCCCATGCACTGTTCTACTTTCAGAGACTTCCAGCTAGCCCCAACCTTAGAAGAGTACAAACATTTACTAGGTCTTCCCCTAGCTAGATCTCCCCATTATTTCCATCATGGGAAACAAGCTTCTTGGGATGAGATCGCAGCGCTCTTGAAAGTACCAGAGTCAGCAATAGACAAGATATGTAGAAATCGAAACGGCATACCAAGCATATGCAGCTCCTCCCTAGGAGAAATATTAAGACAGCTAAGGGAGGAAGGTGATTGGCGAACCTTCATCGACATCTTAGGACTATTAGCCTTCGGAATCTTGTTTTTTCCATGCTTAGACAACTACGTAAACCTAACCGCCACTGAGGCATTTCTGGCCCAAAAAGAACGTGGAGAATGACCGACTATGGCCTTACTTGCCAACACCTACTACACTCTCACCTACTGCGTCGAGAGAAGAGTGGGCAGCCTCAGGTGCTGCACACCTTTGCTCTACCTCGGGCTTACTTCCCATTTATTTCGTAATAAGAACAAAGCTACTTGCCCATTTCAAGACTATCAGTGGAATTGGGTCAGAACCATGCCTCAAGATCGATGGATCCAGCTCCTGGATGAGGCTTCCGAGCGAACGATACGATGGTACCCCATATGGAATGAACGCGACTAAGTAATCATCAAGTGTGGAGGGTACCCAAATATCCCCCTATTAGGAACCTAAGAAGCCATTAATTACAACACGTAGCTAGCATTACGACAAGCAGGCTACCCTATAACTCAGCCCCCGTTGGAAGAAGCCCTAACTCCATTTGTGATTCATAAACCCAGGGCATTCGAGAAAGAGAGCATGAAGAAAATCAAGCAAGCATGGGACCATGTTGTGCAGAAGGGAACCGAGTTAGGAGTCAGAAGCTCTGGTGCCTCTCAAGATTACAAAGCCTGGGCTCGAGAGAGGACATAGTTGATCGGTCTAGCTGGAGGCCTTCCCCATCCAAGAGCCAAAGGGAATCGAGACTATGAAATACAGGAAACCCTCAAAGTCGAGGAACTTGAAGAAGTCCTAAACCAGATGGAGTCGGAGCACCGAACCTTGAAGAGGAAGTTAAATGAAGCTCGAGAAGAAGCCTTCCAAGAAAAGCAGCAGAAAGAAGAAAGTATCAAGAGAGCTCGGGGAGAGCAACAATATCGCTTGAAGATGGCAAGCTGTCTATAGGCCACCGACCAGGAAATGTGTTCTTGAAGGGCAGAAAGAGACCAAGTGATCCAGGAGAACGAATACTTGAAAGACACGCTAGCTACCCTCAAAGCAAAAGAAACTGAACAAGAAGAGCAACTTCGCTGGCTCCAAGAGAAGATTCACTTGATGGAAGAAGAACGAACAAGGGCTAGGACATCTAGCGAACTTCTGATAGAAAGAAGATGGCAAAGCCTATTGGAGTTGGTCGAAGCTCAAACCAGAGCAAATGAAGCTTTCGCACAGTCCCACGTTGTCATTCAAGAATTGCAAGAGGCTCTTGGAGAGTGAAACAAAAATACCAAGACATCACCGTCAAAGCAGGAGAATAGGTACGAGTCGCAACAGCAGAAGCTTTGCTCTGGAAGGAAATATTCTCCAAGCTAGCTCAGTTAGCCAACCAAGCAATAATCGATGTTCCACAGGCCCTCTCAGCAGTAAAAGGCATGATAGACCCCTTCAAGACTCCTAGGGAAATAGCTCAGTTCTTAGAACTAAGTAGGGAACTTTGTAATGCCATGACAAAATTGTCGACACCCCCATCCTAGGACTAGAAAAGGGCCCACTATCTTATGTAATGTTTCCCACCTTTGGTTGAATAATATTTTCTCTTTCCATTTTGCTAAAAGTTTTCTATCTATAAAACATTCATACATGCATATCATCTCTCTCGCATCTCATGAATAAACAACAATGATGATAAGTAATAATAAATATCAGGAAACTAAAAGAAATTGTGCCTCATCACCGGTATCGTACAACGTCCAAGTCCAAACACATGGAGAACACAATCGAGTAGCTAGAGTAGCAGAACCAGGAACTTAGAACCGAGAACCAATAGCTGAGAGGGGAAATGGCGTTAATGCGGGACCAGATGAATGAACAGGTTACCAAATTATACGACTACCTCGCCCAGCGGACGGCCAGAAAAGCGACGACAGCTCAAACCTCCAAATACCAATATGGTATGCCCTTTAACTAGAACGATGATGCAGGGAATCAACAACAACCCCACCAGCAAGAACAAGCTGAAAATCCAAGGAGCAACCATGAACAGGGATCTAAGGCTAAACCCAAAACGACCACCCACCAGTAACTACCACCAAACCCTAGTGAAGTAACTGCACCTCAACCTGTCAAAGTGTAGTTGACCTCCCTCGAAGAGAGAATCCGGGCAATCGAGGGCACAACCAGTCAAGGACTCGAGGCCTTTGATTTCTGCCTCATACCCGATTTGGTACTTCCACCAAACTTCAAGGTGCCCAAATTTGAGAAATATAAAGGGAGCTCTTGCCCGCCGGTGCACCTAGCTATGTACTGTAGAAAGATGGTCGCTTACAACCATCAAGACCAGATACTAGTACACTGCTTTCAAGACAACCTCACAGGTGCAGCCCTGAGGTGGTTCGTCGGCTTAGAAAATGGATGCATAAGGACATGGAGGGATCTTGCTGAAGCTTTCCTTCGTCAATACATACAACAAGGATATGGCACCTGATCGGTCTCGCTTGCAGAACCTTTCAAAAACAGACTCCAAGAGCTTCAAAGACTATGCCTAAAGGTGGCGGGAGTTAGCCGCACAAGTACAACCTCCCCTTTTTGAGAAAGAGATGGTCGCCATGTTCATGGACACACTCCCTCATCCCTTCTTTGAAAAGGCTATAGGAAGCGTGACGTCTAACTTCGTAGACTTAGTCGTTATAGGAGAACAAATTGAGTCCACCATTAAAAAAGGAAAATTCTCACAAACTAGTAGTACCCCAAGCTTTATAAAGAAGACTAGCCAAGAGAAACAAAAATGGGAAACCAACGCCGTAATAATGGACCCTCCTGGTTTCGAACAAGGGAAACTCATCTTGAGTAGCTCTGGCGCGTCGACCATACCGCCCGTCCATCAAAACACCCCTAACACCACGACGCCACACCCAAGAAGTAACTTTACTCCAATCCCCATGAGATACTCGACTCTCTCCCCTCTCTTACTCCAGAAACAAATGGTGACGACTATACCACTGAGACCGATAAGTCCTCCTTACCCTAAGTACTACGACCCCAACGCGAGATGTGACTACCATGTAGGGGTCATAGGGAATTCCACTGAGAAGTGTTGGGGCCTTAAGCATAAGGTTCAAGACCTGATAGAAGCAGGATGGCTCGGGTTCAAGGAAAACGAGCCAAACGTGAACACAAATCCTGTCCCACCACATGGAGGGCAATCCATAAATTCTCTAAGCCACGAGAACCATACCTCAAACACCGAACCAACCCACAAAGCAGAAGTGGCGGCCTTGGGAATAGTCGGAGCCCTCCCGTTCAAACCCTTGATCATCCATTATGACCCTATCCGCCCAACCCCGAAGCCTTTGATTATCCAAGTACCTGCAAAGCCCACCTACAAACAAAGATAACCACGTTGTACCATGGTTATATAGCCCTCTGTTGCAAGACCTAGTAGCGCCAAGTCAAGAGGACAAGGAACTCAGCCAAATCTCCAATATCACGGAACGTAGAGGAATGACACGGAGCGGGAGAATCTATACCCCCGAGACGTTGGCGAGAAAAGCCTCAGGCCTGGAAAAGACTACTGAACCCACAAAGGCCTACCCTCAAGGGAAAGAAGCCAAAGAATTTCTGAAGCTCATTCGGCATAGCAAACATGAGCTGTTGGACAGATGAACAAAACCCCTGTGCGCATTTCGCTCCTGGCCCTACTGCTACACTCAAAGAGCCACAGGAACCTCCTACTGAAAGTACTAAACAAAGCCCACGTGGCCTAGGATATCTCTGTGGAAAGATTTGAGGGCATTGTGAACAGCATCGCTAGTAAAGGCCGATTAACCTTCTCAGAAGAGGAAATACCAATAGAAGGGCGGGGGCATAACCAACCTCTCCACATCTTTGTCAAATGTGGGAAATATATGATCGCCAAAGTGCTAATCGACAACGGCTCATCCCTCAACGTTCTGCCCAAGACCACCCTGAGTAAATTGGGAGACCCCCACATTCAACTACAAGACAGTTCTATTGTGGTAAGGGCATTCAATGGGTCAAAGAGAGATGTCCTAAGGGAAATCACTCTTCCCATTTACATTGGCCCCACACTATTCAACATCACCTTCCAAGTCATGGACATCTACCCAGTCTATATCTGCCTCCTCGGAAGACCATGGATCCACATGGCCAGTGTCGTACCTTCTTCCCTTCATCAAAAAGTGAAATTCATCGCAGGACACCAATTAATCAGCGTCATGGATGAAAAAGAACTATTGATCAGCACACCAGCTCTTGAAGCCTATATCGAAGAGGATGAGAATGCTCATGAAACGCCACTCCAGGCATTGGAAGCCGCTAACTCAGACTCTAATACCTGCATACCCCCACCCCCACCCCCACAATTGAGGAAATGGCCTTCAAGGTCATGATCAAGGAAGGGTACTTACCCGGTAAGGAACTAGGACCTCGCCTCGATGGTATAGTAGCCCCGATCGTGATACAGGAAAACAAGGGGAAAATCGGGCTCGGTTATCAAGGTAAGGACTCAAACTTGCCCCCACCAGGACTCCAACTCAACAAGCACTTCGTCCGAGCGAGTGTTGCAGCTATCGAAGAAGGCCCTGGCAATCAAGAAAGAGTTTACATCACTAAAGATTCGTGGGTCAACTGGACCATCGAAGAGCTTTCTGATGAGTTTATATTAACAATCAATAATAACGAACCACCCTTAGACGGTAACGTTCCTCCCGCAACCGAGGACCCTAGCCCTACTTCGGAACCAGCCAAGGACGCGAATGCAGAAGCTGAAGCCTTAACGGAAATGGAGAAACGGACTGAATGGGAGAGACCCAAGTTCCAACCCTGCGCTAAAGAACTTGAATGCATAGACTTAGGGGACGGAACAGAGATAAGAGAGATAAAGATTGGGCAAACAAATGCCACCTGAACCACGAGCTAACTTTGTGGAGCTTTTGAGAGAATACGCTAACATATTTTCCTGGTCTTACCGAGACATGCTGGGCCTAGACCGTGAAATCGTGGAACACAAATTGCCGCTTACTCCCAGATTTTACCCCATGCGTCAACAATTAAGGCGAATGAAACTAGACATGACCCTAAAAATCAAGGAAGAAGTCGAAAAGAGTGGAATGCAGGGTTTCCTTACAGTCGCTAAATACCCACAATGAGTAGCAAACATCGTGCCCGTACCTAAAAAATACAAGAAAGTACGCATGTGTGTTGACTATAGGGACTTAAACTGTGCTAGCCCTAAAGACAACTTCCCATTACCCCACATCGATGTGCTAGTTGATAACACTGCTCAGCATACCTTCTTCTCCTTCATGGATGGGTTTTCGAGGTATAATCAAATCCTCATGGCACTTGAGGATCAAGAGAAAACCACTTTCATCACCTTGTGGGGGACCTTCTGTTATAAAGTGATATCGTTCAGGCTCAAAAACGCAGGAGCAACATATCAAAGGGCCATTGTGGCTCTATTCCATGATATGATGCACAAGGAGATTGAGGTTTACGTCGACAATATGATTGCCAAGTCAAAAACCGCAGAGCAACACATTGACGATTTGTAAAAGCTATTTGCCAGGCTCCGTAAGTACAAGTTACGACTAAATCCAGCTAAGTGCACGTTTGGAGTAAAAACAGGAAAGCTTCTCGGCTCCGTTGTAAATGAGAAGGGTATATAAGTGGATCCAGAGAAAGTAAAGGCCATCAAGGAAATGCCTATCCCTCCGACAGACTCGAAAATTCGAGGTTTCCTAGGACGGGTCAATTTCATAGCTCGATTCATCTCTCAATTGACAGCTACATGTGGTCCCATCTTTAAGCTACTCCGCAAAAAGTAAAAATTCGAGTGGGACCCCGAATGTCAGCAAGCCTTCGAGAAAATCAAGGAGTACTTAGAAAATCCTCCAATCCTCGTTCCAGCAATCCCCAAAAGACCATTAATCCTCTATCTAACAATTTTAGAGGAATCCATGGGTTATATGTTAGGACAACATGATGACACAGGAAAGAATGAACGAGTTATCTATTACCTTAGTAAGAAATTCACAAACTGCGAGAAAAGATACCCAGCACTGGAGCGGATATGTTGCGCTTTGGTCTGGGCCGCTAAAAGGCTCAAGCAATATATGTTGTCCCGTACTGTCGGCTAGTAAGCCAAAACCGACCACATCAAGTACATATTTGAGAAGCCTGCATTGACTGGATGAATAGCTCGATGGCAGATGGCCTTGTCTGAATTTGACATAATCTATGTAAACCAAAAAGCCATCAAAGGAAGTGCCCTAGCAGAATATTTAGCCTATCACTCCTTAATGGACCCACAGCCATTGCTCCACGATTTTCCCGACGAACACATCATGGTGGCCACCGAAGATAACCTCCCAGAAGATGAAGCATGGAGGATGTGGTTCAATGGAGCATCTAACGTACTAGGGGACGACATCGACGTCATCTTAGTCTTGCCTAAAGATCAATGCTTCCCCTTCTTAGCCAAGTTAGGGTTCGATTGTACGAATAACATGGCCGAATACGAAGCTTGCACCATGGGACTTATGATGGCTTCAAATCATCAAGTCACGAAGTTAAAAGTCTTTGGAGACTCAACCCTAGTAATCTACCAACTCCGGGGAGAATGGGAAACACGAGATGCCAAACTAGTGCCCTACCATGATCTCGTGAAGGAACTGATTGAATCATTCGAGACAATTACTTTCCACCACGTTCCCTAGGAAGAAAACCAAATGGCTGACACTCTAGCAATGTTATCAACTATGGTCCAAGTAAATGAAGGCCAAGAATTAACTATTCATGTCCGTCAGCAGCCACACTTGGCTTATTGTAACCAGCTAGGCCGCGAAACAAATAAGGAAAGTGCGGAACCATGGTACTCCGACATAAAAAGATACTTGGAAAAAGGGGAATATCCAGAAGAGGCTTCAGAAAATAGTATAAGGACCCTCAGAAGGCTAACCTCAGGCTTCCTCCTAAGCGGAACCATGTTGTATAAAAGAAATGCGGATATGACACTCCTCCGATGTGTAGACGAGTAGGAAGCAGAGCAAATAATAGAAGAGGTCCATGAAGGAACCTTCAGTACCCACGTCAATGGCCACACCTTAGCTCGCAAAATACTCCGAGCAGGATACTATTGGACAAAAATGGAGTCTGACTGCTATCAACACGTTAAGAAATGCATCAAGTGTCAAACTTACGTCGATCACATCCACGTGGCGCCCTCCGCGCTACATAACCTCACCGCTCCTTGGCCTTTCTCTGTGTGGGGTATAGACATGATAGGACCCATTGAACCCAAAGCTTCAAACGGACATAGGTTCATCTTGGTGGCCATCGATTACTTCACTAAGTGGATAGAAGCTGCTTCCTACTCTACCGTCACACATAGCATAGTAGTGCGATTCATCAAAAAGGATATCATATGTAGGTATGGCCTCCTGGCCCACATCATCACAGATAACAGGACTAACTTGAATAACAAAATGATGACATAGTTGTGTGATCAGTTCCAAAATCGCCATCACAATTCCACACCCTACCGTCCTAAGATGAACGGGGCGGTGGAAGCAGCCAACAAGAATATCAAGAAAATAGTCCAGAAAATGGCGATCACCTACAAAAGACGGCACAAAATGTTACCATATGCATTGCATGGCTACCGCACTTCAGTACGCACTTCCAAAGGAGCAACCCCTTACTCCTTGGTATACGGGATAGAAGCAGTGCTCCCCGTAGAAGTCGAAATCCCATCTCTCGAGTCCTGGCCAGAAGTAGAACTAGAAGAGGCTGAATGGGTCCAGCAACGACTCAATCAACTAAATATGATCGACGAAAAACAACTCAACGCACTTTGTCATGGTCAACTCTACTTAGAAAAGAATCAAGAATGCATTCGACAAGAAAGTCAAGCCCCGAACCTTCAAGAAAGGAAACATGGTACTCAAGAAGATCTTGCCAAATGTGAAAGACCAGAGAGGAAAATGGACTCCCAACTATGAAGAACCATACGTGGTAAAACACGCCTTCTGAGGAGGAGGCCTAATCCTAACTGATCCCGAAGGCCATGACTTGAAATATCCTGTCGACGCAAACTCCATCAAAATGTTTTTTCCATGAAATCAAGGTGACAGCCGAAACATCCCCTCCAGCGGTATCTAAAGAAGGGATAACGAAACTAAGCCTATGGTAGACGTTACTGGTTTTGGCACTAGGCCTACCATCTCCCATTTTCCCTAAAAGTCCTCTCTCAAGGAGGCACTCTTGTAATAAATTCCATAAATAATATGCCATCTTTCCATTCTCATCCTATTTTGTTTTTACTTCCCATTCCATGCTATGATTTACTGAACGCAATAAAAAAGAGAAAGCATTGTTAAAATCAAACGAATAAGAATGCTCTTCGATAAGGATCCCCTCTCAAAAGCACCACCAAGTCTAAGCAAAGTCCCAGGGGACAATCCGCCATCGGTCATGACCTTTACCCCAATCACGAGGTGCAAAAAAAAATAATAAGAATAAGTAAAATAAAAATAAAGATAAGAAAAATATACACAAGTCAATAGTACATGTATCACCACCCAGCTTAGGCTTTCCCAATTCGCCAGCTGCATTTCATAGCAGTCATCTCGGCCACCCTAGAGGCCGAGACCGTCCCAACCAGTCCAATCTCAGCCACCTAAGGCCAAATCCATCCCAACCATTCCAACCTTAGCCGTGCCGAAGGTTGAATCCATCTCGGCAAGATTGATCCCCTTTAAAAGGCAATTCCATCTCGGTCCGGAACTCAAGAAACTCCAACTCCGGAACCTGAAGCCTATTACCCAGCCCTAACTTAGGAAATTCACGTAAGTCAATTCGTTTAGCCCCAATCAAAGAAATTCACTTAACTTAAAGCACTCCATCTCGCCTTAGCTTAGACAGTTTGCAGCCTTAACTTAGAAAATTTGCTTGGATTTTATCAGGTTTATTAGAGCCTTAGGTCCAGTCGGAAGACTCCACCTCGGTTCACTCTTAGTCAATCCACTTAAGTCCTTTTAACAAACTTAGCCAACCCATTTAGTTTCCTTTTACATTCAAACTTGGACCCGGTCAACAAGTAAAGAAGAATGCCAAAAAAGACAAAGAAATTAGAACAAAAATAGCCAAAATAATTTTCATTAATAAAATAAGCTCATACAAATCATATCCTAATCTAGGAGATCCTTGACCTTTTGGTCATTGAATAAGGACTCAGATCGAAGGGACCAAAAGAGCAATCTGCCTTAAAGCCTTGGCGAAACCATCTTGATGCTGCTCCACGATGGAGCCTTCCAAGGCCTTAAAGCCTTGGCGAAGCCATCTTCCTTTTCTTCCCAGGCCTTGGCAACTTCGGCCTCCAAAGTAGAAGTCTTAGTCGCCGAGGACTCCACAAGGGCCTCCAGCTCAAATGCCAAAGTGACCTCGGCAGCGATTGCCCTGGCTTCAGCAACATCAAAATTCTTCTTCGCGGCCTCAGAAGCCTTCTCGGCAGCAGCTAAAAAGCAGATAACTCACCTTTCTCGGCCTCCAACCCGGAAATTTTGCTCTCGAGTTCGCCCTTGGTTTCCTTAGCCTTGCTTTCCAGCCCCCGGTTTGTGGCTTCCAAGTCAGCCACCTGCTTCTTCAACCTTTCAAACTCCTTGTTGAAGGACTCCCTTAGCAATATTTCTTCAGCCCTCTTAGCCAAGCCTCTCCATACCTCCAGGCTGGCCATGCAGGGCGCATGATAAGTTGTCATCATATCGAAAGAGCTATCAGCGCCAGCAACAACTAAGAGCCCTTGGTCATATCGTGGAATGGCTGAAGGAGGAACTAAGCTAGGGACGTCCAAACGCGGACCCCACATTGAGTTGACCTCAGGAGGAGCGGAAAAGCACTTCAGGCCACACATAGGCAGTTGGTACCCCGACTCGACAATCACCCTACTTCTGTCAAGAGGGCCAATCGGGATCCCAGACTTGTTTTTCTTCTGAGTAGCCTTTACTTCAGAAGTGGCCCCCTTCCTTTTCGCCGCCTTCGGATCCAACCAAGGTGAAGCTGGTCGAGTCGCCCCTTTCTCAACTTGAGGCGAGCCCTTCTCGGCTGTGGCGGACCCCTTCTCGGCCCAGACGAGCCCACCTTCTCACTTGTACCCTCCTTCTCAGCCAGCTTTTGGGAGGTAGAATCCTTCTCAGCCTCGGCCGCAACAACTTGAGGAATTCAGACTGCCCTCTGGATCAGTGCCTCCATATCTATCTTGTGTTTCTTCAGCACACCTACAAAAAGAACAAAACGAGTTAGGATAAATCGGCACAAGGCCGAGTCGGTCCGAAGCCAAAACCCATGAAACACTTACGCCTTAGATATGTCAGAGATGCATCCTCGGAAGTCAGGGAAACGAACTTCTTATAGTTCATGCCATGAGGCAACTCGGACAGAAGCCGAAGTGTGGCTCGTTCCATCCCAGATAGCTCAAGCTTAGGCACTTTTAAAGGAAGCCTCCAGGGCATAGGCTGAGAATCCAAACAGAACGAGGTCCCTTCTACAGCCCGAATCTTCACAAAGCGATACTTGAAACACTTGTAAGACACTGTGTAAGCATTGAACAAGGACGAATTTGGCAAGGGAGACAGGGACACCCGGCCCACTATCTTCCCTACTCGGACAATGTAACCACTCAAAATCACTAAGGCTGAAGGAACCATCCCTATACCCTTACACAACATCCTAAAAGCCTGAAGGGCAGCCCACCTATTGCGGTGAAGCTGCGAAGGGACTATACCTAAAATCCTAAGGACATTGGCAGTGCACGAGTCAAAAGGGACGGTGACCCCTAAATCCAATAGGACTGACTCGTACATATAGATGAAGTCCCCCTCGCCTTCCATTCCACTATGGCAGACCCTCTCCCCAAAAGTGCAGCGGGCCATGACAAACTTATGGGTGGCAGACTCACACACCCAAAGGCCACTCTCTACAAAACAGGTGACCTCACTACGAGGGATTTTCAAAGCATAAGATAAAACTTCGGGGCAGACCCACTCGAAGTGCTCTACCCCGGGGGAAGGAGAGGGCCCAGGAGAGGCCCCTCAACAACAGTAACAGGCATGGCCTCTAGGGCCACGCAACCAGAAGGAGAGGAAGAAGCAGAAGGACTAGCAGTACTTGACATCTTGGCACAGAATGGGATGAAGACACGAAGTGAAAAGGATATATGAAGCGAAGAGAGACCCGAGGCAAGAAACTCAGGCAAAACTTAGAGAAATGAGAAAATGATAGGGATTCTGACGAAGAAGACCAACTAATATCCCTCCCACGCACCACAACCTATCATAAATGGGACACAACTACCTAAAACTACGCAATCATTGCGCCACTACCATAAAGGTACCCAGGAAACGAGAAGCCATGACAAAACATTAAACCAGGCTCAAGGAACTAGGGAGTGATGGGAAAAGGTCACCCTTTTGATGATGGGAAGGTGGTACGGTACCACCAATAAGGCACCACCAATATGGTGACACAGCGCAGCAGATAAAAATTTCCCTGACTTGCAAGAATCCCTAAGGAGTAACCACAAATGCAAATGACAGTGACAATGAGAAGAATCACACAAGAGAGACCAATATTTTAACGTGGAAAAACTCCCTCAACGTGAGGAGTAAAAACCACAGGTTGTCCAAACTAAAGAAATTAATCCACTATGATTAATTAAGAGTATAAGAGTTATTTTTTATATCTCTCACTCACTCTGTGAAAGAATTCACTCTTTCTCCCTATGAGAAATACACTCTCTCTCTATCTAAGAAATCTACTCTCTCTCAATCTCTGTGAGAAATTCTCTCAATCTCTGTGAGAAATTCACTCTCTCTCCTGTGTCTGCTCAATCTAACCCATTCTCCTCTTATAAAGAGAGACCTAGCGGGCTTGAGAGTATTGGGCTTTTGTCCACATAGTTGGGAGCCCAAAAATAACCCAACATATCTCCCCCTCACAACTATGTGGAAGCAATCGCCAATCCGGCGATCTCACAACAAGCTTCAAACTTCCCTCTTGGAACTACCTTGGTCATCAAGTCAGCGCTCTGACTGTCACAGAATAACCAATATTCGTCTTGAACAAAACCAACCTCTGCCTTGGTAGTGGACAAAGCAACATACTTCTGCAATTTAGATTGTCAAGCCTTTTGCCTTTCTTCACTCTCCATGGACTCCTGGTAACATTCAGGTTCTTCTCCATCTATCAAGATCACATACTCATCAGAAGTATACCTTGTAGATGATTGTTTCTGCCTATTAGACCTCCTAAGTTGAACTGGAGGCAATTCAGTAGCATCACCCAGATTCTCATCTTGTGACATCTCTTGCTCCTCTTCAACATCATCATCAAGAGGAACATCAAAGCCATATCCAAGTAGCTGATCATCATAGTTATGTTGCTCACCATTATGAACAATCTCTTTAATAGTTTGATCTTCCATGAATTGCACATCACGGCTTCTGACAAGTTTCTTCTCAACAGGATCATACATCCTATAACCATACTCATCATGGCCATACCCAATGAAGATACACTGCCTAGTCTTCATATCCAACTTGGATCTTTCATCCTTTGGAACATGCACAAAGGCCTTACAACCGAAGACTCGCAAATGATCATACTTGACATATTTGCCAAACCAAATCTTGTCTGGCACCTCAGTATTCAAAGCAACTACAGGACTAAGATTAATAACATGCACTGCTGTGTAAAGTGTCTCACCCCATAAATGCTTAGGTAACCTTGCTTCAGAAAGCATGCACCTAATTCTCTCAATCAATGTCCTGTTCATCCTCTCTGCTAAGCCATTCAACTGAGGAGTTTTAGGAGGAGTCTTTTCATGTCTGATACCTTGTTGCCTACAATATACATCAAATGGTCCACAATATTCACCACCATTGTCAGAGCGAATACATTTCACCTTCTTGCCTGATTGTCTCCCAACCAAAGCTTGGAATTGTTTGAACTTCTCCAACACTTGGTCCTTTGTCTTCAAAACATAAACCCAGAGCTTTCTAGAACAATCATCAATAAAGGTAACAAAATAAAGTGCACCACTAAAAGACTTTACCTTCAATGGGCCACAAACATCAGAATGCACCAATTCTAGCAACTCTGACTTCTTGGAGGGAAGATGCTTCTTAAAGGATACTCTAGTCTGCTTACCAGCCATGCAATGAGAACACTTCTCCAACTCTGCATTCTTCAATCCTGGAAGCATGTCCTTTTTGGCTAAACAAATCAACCCTTTTTCACTGATATGACTAAGCCTTCGATGCCACAAAGATGCCTCCATATCCATAGCATTCACACTGTCTTTAGCAACCAAAGCTTTTGTTCAATACAGTTTAGAAATCTTCTCCCCTCTGGCCACAACCAAGTTACCTTTGGTGAGTTTCCATTTTCCATGACCAAAGTGATTATCATAACCACCATCATCAAGTATATGCACAGATATCAAGTTAAAGCGAACATCTGGAGCATGTTTTACTCCTCTAAGCCACAACTGCATTCCTGTGTTGGTTTGTAAGCAAACATCACCAACACCGATCACCTTGGTCAAACCATCATTACCCATCTTCAACACTCCAAAATCACCTGCAGTGTAAGATGTAAAGAACTCCTTCCTTGGTGTAACATGCAATGTAGCACCGCTATCAATAATCCACATGCTCTCATCAGATACAAGATTAACCGATTCAAAGTCTCGAAGAATGACAAGACCATCACCTATAGCAGTGGTGACACGATCATGATCATGATCATCATCATCCTTCTCTTTTGACTTACCCTTTTTGCCTTTGTTCTCCTTTTTCCACAAGAAACAATGCTTCTGTATATGCCATGTTTTGTGACAGTAGTGACACTCCACATTCTTGTATCTAAACTTGGATTTACTTCTACTCTTTTCTCTTTCCTTTTTCTGACTTCTCCCCCTATTTTCAGTGACAAGTACCTCAAATTGAGATGGGGAACCTTGTGTCTTCCTTCTCATCTCCTCGTTGAGGATGCTACCCTTTACCATTTGCAAAGAGACAACACCGTTAGGGGCTGAATTTGTGAAAGAGACCTTAAAAGTCTCCCAAGACTCAGGTAAAGAATTCAATAGTAGTAATCCCAAAATCTCATCTTCAAACTTGATGCCCATTCTTGACATCTAATCAATAATCCCTTGAAATTCATTTAAGTGATCTAACAGTGAAGTGCCTTCCTTGAACTTCAAACTCACAATAGAATTTAACAAAAATAATTTGTTATTCCCATACTTTGAGGCATACAAGGATTCAATCTTCTCCCACAAAGTCTTGGCATCTATCTCACTTGCAATGTGATTATTAACATTATCATCCACAAAAAGTCGGATAAAACCACATACCTGTTGATGCTCAAAGTCCCATTCTTCATCAGACATAGATTCTAGCTTCTGAGCAGCAAAAACAGGAAGATGCATTTTCTTCACAAATAATAAATCTTTCATCTTCCCTTTCCACAAGTGATAATTAGTACCATTCAGACTCACCATTTTATTTGTATTAACCTCCATTATTCTCGCAAGTAGAACACCCTTCAAACCAAAGAGCTCTGATACCACTCTGATGGGGAAAAGGTCACCCTTTTGATGATGGGAAGGTGGTATGGTACCACCAATAAGGCACCACCAATGTGGTGACACAGCGTAGCGGATAAAAATTCCCCTGACTTGCAAGAATCCCTAAGGAGTAACCACAAATGCAAATGACAGTGACAATGAGAAGAATCACACAAGAGAGAGACCAATATGTTAACGTGGAAAAACTCCCTCAACATGAGGAGTAAAAATCACGGGTCGTCCAAACCAAAGAAATTAATCCACTATGATTAATTAAGAGTACAAGAGTTATTTTCTATATCTCTCACTCACTCTGTGAAAGAATTCACTCTTTCTCTCTATGAGAAATACACTCTCTCTCTATCTGAGAAATCTACTCTCTCTCAATCTCTGTGAGAAATTCACTCTCTCTCCTGTGTCTGCTCAATCTAACCCCTTCTCCTCTTATAAAGAGAAACCTAGCGGGCTTGAGAGTATTGGGCTTTTATCCACATAGTTGGGAGCCCAAAAATAACCCAACAGGGAGCATGTCTAAAGCCACGCGTCTTCAGACGACAAGACCTTTGACATCCCCAAGTTTGAAATTCAAAACCCTACATGCGGCACCAAAGCCGGGTCCAATCCATCTCGACTACTCCAATCCATCTTGACCAGTCCAATTCATCTCAACCAGAATCAAGCCAACCAACCTCGTCCCGTGCCAACCAAATCTCAACTCGTCTCGACTTACATCAAGTCATGTCAGACAGCCATCAAGTCATCTCGGAAATCCATCAATACATCTTAGACAGCCATCAAGTCACCTCAAACAGACATCAAGTCATCTCGGAAAGCCATCAAGTCATCTCGGACAGCTATCAATACATATCGGACAGCCATCAAGTCATCACGGGCAAACCCATACAATCCCATACAGCTCAAGTCACACCAAGTCATTCTAGTTCAAGTTCTCAATTTCAATTTCAATTTCAATTCAAGGCTCCACTGGCCGCCAATGGACAGTCCTAGTGGTTCCATATCAATTTCAATTTCAATTCAAGGCTCCACTGGCCGCCAATGGACAGTCACAATGGTTCCATATCAATTTCAATTTCAGTTCAAGGCTCCACTGGCCACCAATGGATAGTCCTAGTGGTTCCATATCAATTTCAATTTCAGTTTAAGGCTCCACTGGCTGCCAATGGATAGTCCCAATATCCATTTCAATTTCAGTTCAAGGCTCCACTGTCCAGCAATGGACAATCCCAGTGGTTCCATATCAATTTCAATTTTAGTTCAAGGCTCCACTAGCCCCCAATGGACAGTCCCAGTGGTCCCATATCAATTTCAATTCAAGGCTCCACTGGCCGCCAATGGATAGTCCTAGTGGTTCCATTTCAGTATCAATTTCAGTTCAAGGTTCCACTAGCCGCCAATGGACAGTCCTAGCGGTTCCATACCAATATTAATTTCAATTCTAATTCAAGGGCTCACTGGCCGACAAAGGACAGTCCCAGTAAGCTCATCCTAACTCAAATCACTAATCTAACTTGGAGTCTTTATTCACGTTCATCAGGGAGACACCATTGTCTCCCTTGGATGAACACAAATAAAGAGGGGGCAACTGTAGCACCCCAAAACCGTCCAGGAGGCAATCCTCCCACTTCGGCCCAATCTTAACTGGGCCTAAATAAAAGTTTCAATCCACCTCCCCTTAGAAGACCGAGACCAAATCCAAACCAGCCCAGCCGAATCATAGGAAGACCGAAACCGACAACCAAGTAATAGTCAAAATCATCCGTAGTCAAGCCAAACCAGTTTAGACTTGGCCTCCCGCTTTTGAGCCCAGACCAAGTCACCTTGCACCTCAGCCCACTTTGACCCATCAAAGATAGGCCACAACTAGCACTCCCACAGCCGAGAAGAAAGGAATCTCGAAGATTCTGAGATATAAGGCAAGATTCTCGCCAAGGATCAGGGGATCATAGAGGAGTGCCATTAGCCTAGCCATGGCATATAAAAGCCCCTAACTCTAAGAGATGAGGGTCGGAAAAAAAATCAACCTAGGAAAGAGAGACAACACTAAAGAGTCAAGGAAGAGGAAAGAGCAAGGAATAACCAGCCTGAAGCGCACGAAAGATTTGGACGAAGAGGGAACATTGTACTGCACATTTGCTGACCAGGTTGGTTAAATACTACCCTACTTTACACATTGTTCTGAACCCTAGGAAGTCACCTTATCTCTTATGCGTTGGTTTATCTTGCCGTACACGGTCCCATTCACCCCGTCTGTGTGATTCCCGTCTCGGCCACCCTTTTGTAAAACTATAAACATCCATTTTACAATGGGTGTGACTTTGGATTCTTCAAAACTTCCTGTAAGATTATTTTCAATTGATCATCCCCTAAAACTTCCTCGGGCAATTCTACCATATTAGAATTAGTAACCATTGAAATAGTATTAAAATCCATAACTCGAGACAGAGCATCTGCCACTCTATTCTCTGAACCTAGATTGTAATGGATCTCAAAATCCAAACCCATCAACTTAGCCACCTATTCCAGTTGGTGTGAGAACGCAATACTCCAATAAAAACTTCAGGCTTTTTGGGTCGGTCCTTATGATAAAATGGTGTCCCAATAAGCATAGATCACAATCTCATCCAGCATGATAGAGCAAATCACATCGAGATTTTATAAAGGAGAAATTGAATTCTGGAATTATCTGCATGCTATTTGTGCCTTCCAACAAACCTCAGAACCATAAGCAGAAGCAGATTGGAGAAGAGAAGTTGAAGACTCAAAGCAGAGTAGCTGCCATCCACAACTGGAAGCTCCCAGCCAATCTCACTCAAATGAATTAAAAGTAGTATCATGAGCAATGAGTGATTATTATTAAGGATGCATTGCTGATTTATAAAACTAGGATATTTTTAAGGATGCATTGTCTCTCCTACAAAGATCAAAGAATCCAAATATAAGAGGATATTTACTTTTGAAGGTTAATACATACATACTGTTAGGAGTTAAATACAATGGATCCTTTCTTCTTAATTCCCCCTATTTATTTCTAACTAATTCCTATAACTGACAAATTAACTACTCTAACTGCTTGTAACTAATTTTCCCTTCCCTTCTATCTAACACCTAACACACCAACTCCAGAACCTAATTCAATAACAGTGTCCTGAAGCATCTTAACATTTTCTGAAAGATAATCATTCAGCAACATGGCTCCAGGCCACACCAGCTGCCCTGTCAAATCAAAATCAGCTGATTCAAAAGATAATTAGTATTGTGACCCAAACTAATAGAAGATACAGAAAGCAAAAAAGGTGACACAGAATAGTGTGTGCCCTGTCTAGTATGATTTTAGATCAAGAGAACTTTTCTAGAAGATGAAAAGCATGTCCCAGTTTATTGTCGTCCATTGGAAGACTACATAGAGAATCAGTTTTCATTCACAGCCTAGGCCTGTCAAGTAAATAATAGCTTTAGCAAAGAACTAGGTGGAAAAAATATTTAATTGAGCTTAACACATATTCAAACATAGCAACAAACCATATATAGTCATATATCAAATTCAAAGCACATTGAAGTCCTGTTATGAGGAATCAACACAGCAAATGGATAGCATTGCCAATTAGCAACTAGAAATTCCAAGCTACCAAAGTCAGTAAATGTAATTAAAAACACAGAAGAATGATGCTACTGGATTAACTACAAGCCAATATACCACCCAAACAAAGTAAATGCCCATAATGTAAATATTTGCAGAACTAACCAATATAGGTATTACAATAAAATATATATATATATATATATATATATATATATATATATCAAAATAATTATCTTGAATAAAAATATTTTTAGAAAATTCTTTAATGTAGGAGTTTTTTTTCTACTAGAACGTTTTTATAGATTTTTCTTAATTTCTTATCTATTTCAATTTATCTTTGTCATTTTTATTTTTAAATTGAGTTTCAATTTTATTTAAAAAATATCAATAATTAAAAATAACCTTGTATCATAATATAAATTATTTATCATAAATCTAAAATATAATTTACATGCTCAAAAATATTTATTTATTATTAATTTAATTATAATACAATTTATATATTTAAAAGTATTTATTAAATATTTATATGAAAGAAATATTTATCTTATACATTACCTGATCAATTTTGAAATTCACCTGCAAAGCACTTAACCAAATTATAAATTAGTTAATCAAAATCAACCATAAAACCAACTCAATAACCCAACTAAACCTACTAATTGATGAATTAACTTGAGTTGATATAACTTACTTGCCCTCGTACCATTAGTGATATTTGATTTATCGGAGTCTTAACTTACCTCGATCTGTATGTCTTATACTTGGGCTTATATCTTGACAGTTTTATGTTGTTCTCTTTTTTTCTTTGGGCTTAATATCCTGTCAAGAAAAAATCTATATACATTGATTTATTTAATGTAATTTTAGTGATTAATATAGATGAAAAGTATTGTTCTATCAAATGCATAAATAAAGAAGTTAAGAAATGGTGTATAGACTTATATAAGTTTTTATTTTAAGCAATTAATTTTACTTATTAGTCATTTTATCCTATAACATATTTTTAATTCCATCTTAATTTTTTTGTCAAAATTATCAAAGTGGTCCCAATTATTATCTAAAAATACTTATTAATATAACAATTATGCACCATTAAGGTTAAAATTTCATAGTAATGTATTTTTAATGTAAAAATCATCACACTATTAAACAATTAAAAATTATATTTAATATAACTTGTCACATAGTTATTATAAATTAAACAAATTTATTATATATAAAATTTTTAATTAAAATAATTCTGAAAAAAAATTAAATACCGAATACATATATTATTTATTCGTGATGTTATGTCATGTCAATGAATTCTATTCTCCTTTTAATATAATTGCAAACGCACGTTTATACAGAAACCAAAAAAAAGTTATTTTTTTAGGGACATTGAAAGGCATACAAACTCGAAACATAGTTCGAACAAAAATAGAAAAAAAAAAGATTTTGGACAACAAAAACTGAAACAAAATATTGGCTTGGAAGGAAAATCAAAATGAAAAGTGTTTTTTTACCTAAATTTATGTGGATTACCCCAAGTTGTTGGTCGCTGCAATTGAATATGAAACACTTTTCTATATCAAACAGGGTCAATTGAACAAAAATTAATAACGTCGAGCAATTTTAATTAAACAATGTACATATGGAGAAAAGTTGATTAATTTTCTAAATCTTGCATTGCTATGTACCCTCTTGGTTCCTGTTCTGGTTTGAAATCTTAGAGACCAAAAACTCTGATCCCTCTTTCATTCTTTCTCTTCTATTTATATTAAAATGGATATTTGTCGTTTTGCGGTGTGAATCTCCATGGCCTGTAGTAGGTGGCGTTTGGTAGGTCAGAGATGGAAGCTTCGATTTGGGGAGTCGTACACGCAAGCTCCTGACGCTTCTTCCCTACTCTAACTTTCATGATGGGCTAGCATAGACTGTATGAGTGTGCAGGCAAGGGGTTGACTTTATAAGATAACCGGCCGTCAGATGCCCACCGCCGGCTTCCTAGTGACCGACTTCTTGACACCGGCCGATACACAGCCCTTAAGCTTAGTCGGCCAGACATAAGCTTATCACTAGTAGGCCGTGCTAGGAGATGCGACGTTGTTTTTGGTCACTCCGTGGCTCTTGTATGGACCTCCGAATGGGGAGGCATTTAAATCTTCCGCCATTATGAGCTCCTCGGGACTACGCGCCTTGGAAAAAACCCCAGCAATCATGAACGGGCTAGAATTTTAAAAATTGCAAATAATTGTCCTTGTCCCTTCATTACTGCTTCTTCCTCGAGACAACCTTCTGGTATTCCTCTTTTCTTCTTGCTTCAGTCTCCTTGCTTGCGAGAACTGCGCTTTGTCCCTCTGTCTCGACAACCTCATCCGCTTGTTTCAGAATCTCTCTTCGATGGAACCTGTAGGTAATGCCTCTATCACTCTTGACCTAATTTTCGCCTTTTGGTTTCCCAGTTGGGTTTCTCCGAGTTTCGATTTTCCTTTCCTCTTCGTCCCCACGAAGGAATTCGTGCCCTAGCCAGGGTCACATTCTGACCCTCGCTTTATTTCATTCGCAGGGGAATCTTCGAGAGACCCACTCGATGTCTCCAATCAGGAGGCTCAACCTTCCTCCGTTGCGATTCCTGCTGATGGTGCTTCCAACAGTGAAGGTGGTTCCTGTTCGAGCTCCGACTCTCGTGATAACTACCCCTTTAGGATAGTGTACCGTGACCACAAATCTGACAACTTGGCTGATGGTCCTTATTCGTGGGTAGATCCAGAGGTCTTAAGGGTTTCCTCTGTTTTGACGCGATCGGGTTCATTGTTGGGAATGGCTTCGGCCATATGTCAACCAAGAACTTGGTCAGTATCCGTGTCGGCTTGTCGGTCGGGGGAGTCCGTTTGTATGAGCTCTGCTGAAGGTCCGAAGCCATTCTTCTACCTCGACGACACACTCCATTCGAAATTGGGAATAAAGCTTCCCTTTACCCACTTTGAACAGTCGGTCCTTCTGGCCTTGAATGTGGCGCCTACGCAACTCCACCCCAACAGTTGGGTATTCGTCAGAGCTTTCGAGCTCTTATGTGAAGACTTGGGTAAAGCCCCTACCATGGGGGTGTTCTTTTGGTTCTTTACTCCCCGCAAGACGGACCGGGTAAGGTGGACCTCTTTGAGCAACAGGGCAAAGCGTAAACTCTTAAGACCATTCCTTGAGAGTTATAAAAAATTCAAGGATCGGTTTTTTAGGATTGCTCCTAGCGATCCTAATTCAAGGCTGTTAACTGACCGTAACGGACGATCGTACTTTCCCCTCCAATGGACTTGTCAACCTGCGGTGTCTATTTCTGTTGACACCAAGAATTTAGAGAGCTGGGAGCGGGCCTTTATTGCTTGAGCTGAGGAGATGCCCGTGTATCGAAGTGCGAACATAATCAAAGGGCAAGGTTAGTTTGACGGATAGGCCTTGCCCTTTCGCTCTTTCTCATGTTTTCCTACTTAACTTTTTTCTTGTCTTTTTTCAGGATATTCGACCAAGGCCCTGACCGAGTTGAGGAAAAGAAAAGAGCGGAACGCGCAGCAACCCCCACCCCCAGCCGATGTGGAAGCCGAAGCTGCACCTTTTTCTGCTGCTGGACCGGCCGACTTGCCTCAAAGTGTCATGAACTCCATCCATTTTCGAACTTGAAAGGAACGCTTCTCCTTCCCCTCACCAGAACGACCGAGAATCTGGCGACCGTCCCAGCAAGAGGCAACACTTAGATGAAGTTCAGACAGATGATGTCTGGGCCAGCCTTGGTGTATCGGCACTCCATCCTTCTGACCCTCGACCTCTGCTCTACAAGTCTTTCGTTCGGGCTGCTGACTGAACCATTGCATCTTCAACGCTTGAGGTAGAGTGGAGCGCTTGGGCTTGGCCAAGGTCTGTGGTGCTCTTCAGCAGTACATTGCTCACAGGTTCGCCTTGACTCGTGTCAGCGAGAAGAGGTTTTGGGACGTGGAGGCCGAAAGATCTTCTTGGGCTGAGCAGCGCAGAGGCTTTGAAGAAGAGAATCGCAAGTTGTCTTTAGGCCTAGCTGAAGCTGAGGCGAGGCTCCACGGCTATCGGCTCTCCACTGCCAAACTTCAGGAAATGCTGAGGGGGGCCCAAAAAATGAACGGGGAGCTGCTTAACACGAAAGCTGAATTGTTGCAGGGCAAGTCAGACTTGGAGCTTGGCAATGATTCTCTTCAAGCGAAAGTGAAGAAATTGCACGAAGAAGCGGCCAAAATGCAAGGGGTTCACCAACATGAGCTGAAAGCAATAGGGGATCTCTCAAAGCCACCCAAGATACTATTGAAGCACACAATAAGACCATATACCAGCAAGGCATCGATATAGTAGATCAATATGAGGTGGGCTTCAATCGTGCTCTTAGGCAAGTCAAGTTTCTCCACACCTCCATTGATGTTTTAGAGGCAGATCCCTTCAAGGAAATTAAAGATGGCCAACTAATATCAATGCTTGAGTCCGCCAGATCCCCAGCTCCTTAGTTTAATTTTTTCTTTGTTTATGTGCCTTTCCTTGGTACTACTTTTTATTTATTTTGAACTCTTCGAATTTTTTCCACGGAATCCACACTTGCATTTTCTTTCGATAAAGTTGTGTTCTTTTATGTTCTTTGACTGAATTGGGTTGGTAGTTTTTAGCCCTTCGTTTAGGACCTTTACCTCATTTTTTCGTTTTCTGCTTTCGCGTTGTTCTGCTCTTAAACGCAAGAGCGTACTGATGATGCGTATTTTTCAGTCGTTTTACGCGCTTTATCAAATAACTAAAGCTAACTATAGTATAGCTAACCCTAGGTCATTCTTCTCAAGGACACAGGTGTGTTCAGTTTGAATTGGTGTTAAGCAAACGGAAGTAGAATCTGAGATGTAAGCCTTCGACTCGTCTCGGCAATGGCCGAGTTGCTCTCAACAGAGACTGAACCGAGTCGGTCTCATTAGGGACGATCCGGCTTGGTCTCGGTTGAATGTAGACAGACGCTACAGAGATGGACTGTCTCTGTCTCAGACTTAGAAAGCAGTAAACAAGGGGGGTTTGAAATGCAATTGGAATCAAAACAGAAATTAACATGTAATCGAATACAATTCGCTACTCTCTAATGCTATTACTATTACTGTGTTCATGGTTAGTTTCAATAATCGAGTTCTTTCTGGTTTAATCACTCCATTTACAGTCCTCATCAGCCTCCGGTGTTCTTATGGCAATCGCCAAAGGTCCGTCCCTTACCACACCGAGGATTTTACAATCGCCACCTCATCGGTTGGCGGAGATTAAGTTCAAACTGATTTTAGATTCTCAATCAACAATCGTTAAGTGATTACCTACTGAATTAGCTAAACCAGTCCCAATCGGCTTAGTTTAGCTTTGTTCCGATACCAGGTGCAATCGCAACACGTAATTGAACTTAGATTTCAGGAATGCAATGGAGTTCAGAATTCAGAAAATGCTCATAATATTGAAAGCAAAATACAAACACAGGGCCTGGATTCGATGATTCCATCTTCCACGACGATCGCCATGGACGACGGCGATGATTCACCTCAACTAGCTAAGACGCTGAGGATCAGGTCCACCAGAGTGCGTTGGTGCTCCAATCGGTCTCCTCCGATAACCTTCGGCCTCTCAGTTCTCAGCCTGCATTTCCTCAATCGAGAGAAACGCCATTAACAGCTCTGTGTACCACCGTGAGCGGAGGAGAAGAGAAGTATGAACGCGGAAAAAGTTTGAATGCCAAAAGCCCCTATTCGTTCAGAGTTCTATCTATTTATACATGAATGGGCACAGCTAACGATGCTAACAGAATTACATGAACAATTCCTACTCTACCCTTTGTTGTGACTTGCGTTGCAAGCTACTCCAGGTAGTGACGTGAGGCTGAGCTGGATCCATGGTGTTTCTGATTGCTAACGTGGAGTTCCACCTAGACACGCTTGATTGGGCTCTGCATAAGTTGAGTCCGTCCCTGGCCGAGAGGCTCTCGGCCTGGGCTTCCGATGGCGGGCTAAGTTTGGCTGAACCTGCAATGAGGAGATGGTTAGCTAAAAATCTTGATTAAGCACAGATTGTTTTTTACTTCAAGTTTAGGCCATTAATCGGATCTTAGCTAACTTGTCATCTTTTAAGCTCGTGAGTTGTTCAATGGTGCCTTTCTTAGGTCCACTTAAGATGTGCATTTTATGACCCATCAAACCCCCACACTTAGCCTTTTGCACTCCTGGGCAAAACATATGACTCAATTTAAGGGTGACTTTAGTGAGAGAATTTCCCGTTTGATTTCCTTAAGCTGACTCTACAGAGTCGGTTTCTCTTCATCCCGGTTCAAAGCGCTCATGCAGTCAGGGAGCTACTTCCTTTGGTTCTCAGGGGCCTTCATGGTTTCCAATTGTGAAAGGGTGCCCCCAGAGTGATAGAACTTTTACTCATGTGCTCAATTTTCTCGCTTCTCTCAAGTGTCTGGGTTGTGTTTACACTCAGCATTGCATGGGATTGGTGTCACCATATCTTGACAGAGCTCTCCTCTTACACCTGCAAAACACAACAGTTATGATCACTAGGACTTTTCTGGCCTGTAGTGAGGTTGAGGTTATGGGTCGAATAGATGTAAGAAAACTGGCTTTAGGACCCACGGGGCGGAGAGGAGCAATGGGGAGTGAGTGTAACCAGTATGAGGGCGGTCCCGGTTGCTGTGGTCTCCTTTGATCTTTATTTACTCGCCGTTTTTCATTCTTTCTTTCTTTTACTCATGCAGCTTGCTGATCTTGTTTATTTCAGCTCATTTATTCTAGCTGCCTGTTTTCTGTTTTTATGTACTTTCTTTTCATTTCTTTCATTCCATTTCCTTCTTTCTTTCTTTTCTTCTTCTGAACCTTCAACTGCTTTTTGGTCGACTTCAGCTCCCTAGACTTCCCCCACACTTGATTCTAACTCACTCCCAAGACGATTCCACGGCTCCTCGGCTTCTCGAGGGTGAGGTAAGAATGGTTTTTCTGGCCTCGGCTTGTGGTGAGCTGCAAGAAAAGTGGTCAATTTAGGCTCAAAAGGGGGCGACAAGGGTCAGCTTGTTTTTGGACAGCTTATTTGGCTCTGGGCTCATAAGAAATATGGCCTAGATCATTTCATTTCTGCATGTGTAAAACAGTTGTATCCAGAGAGTTAAGGCAAAATTCAGCACACACAATTAACATGCTTGCAAAAATCACTCAGAAAGAAGGGAGATGGCAGAGTGTAAGCCGTCTCTGTTGCAAGGCTCAAATTCTCACGCTGGCTGATTCTGTTCCTTCACTCTGAAGGCTCCCTCTTCCCATTTTCACCATTTAGCACTTGGGACCCAGAGGTTTGGTTCCCTTCAGGTAGAGCAGCTTTTGTTCGAGAATAGAGAGATTCCTTCTACTGGCTTGTCAGACTCTCGGACTCAGCAAGGAATTTCCTCTCTTCTTTTGGACACGCAATTCTGCTAGGATAAGGTCATTCCGGCTGTGGCAGACTCGGCAGTGGGACTCTTTTATTAATTACAAACTTAAGCAGAAAAAATACTAATGAGACTTAAAATGGTATGTCAGATATGTAAGAAACGAAATGGAAAAGTTAGAGGGAAATGAAAAAGTTAGAGAAGAGAAGGGCAGATATGACGTGAATGATCAGTTCCAAAATGGACAGAACCCCCCCCACACACACACACACACTTAATCTCGGCATTGCCCTCAATGCTTAGATAGAGAGGGTAGGCCAAGTCGGCCCTAGGCACCGCCATCTGGTGGAGTCGGCTCCACCAATGAAATGTTCTCTGTGTTCTCTCCCATTGGTGCTGGACCTTCGAGGAAAGGTTTGACTTGGTGCCCATTGACCTGAAAGGTGCGGTTGGTCTGTTCTTCTCTTAGCTGCACTGCACCGTGGGGAAATATGTCAGTAATAACAAAAGGTCCATCCCATCTGGGCGAAGCTTACTCTGCTATGAGTTTTAATCTGGAATTGAATAGCAACACTTTTTGGCCAATCTGGAGATCTTTCCTCAGGATATTTTGGTCGTGGAACTTTTTTACTTTCTGCTTGTAGATCCTGGCGTTTTCATAGGCTTCCATGCGAAGTTCATCTAATTCTTGAAGTTGGAACTTCCTATGCTCTCTCCGCTTGGTCATAAGCCATGTTGCATTGCTTAACTGCCTTGATAAGCTTTATGCTCGAGCTCCACGGGGAAGGTGATAGGCTTTCCCGAACACAATTCGATAGGGAGACATCCCTAGCGGTGTTCGATATGCAGATCCTGTGAGCCCATAGAGCATCCTCAAAGGAGTCTACTCAGTCCTTCCTGCTTTGGGATTGGTAATCTTTTGCAGAGTGTGCTTGATTTCCCTATTAAACACTTCAGCTTGCCCATTTGTCTGGGGGTGATATGCTGTGGCTATCCTGTGTGCTACCCCATATTTTTGAAGAAGGGAGGCCATGGCTCTGTTGCAGAAGTGACTCCCTTGGTCACTGATGAGCGCTTTTGGGACACCGAACCTGCAGAAAATATTGGACTTAAGAAAGTCCACTACTACCTTGGCATCATTGGTTCTGGTGGGAATGGCTTCTACCCATCTTGATACATAATCGACGGCAAGCAGGATGTATGAATATCCATTGGAGATTGGGAATGGCCCCATAAAATCGATACCCCAGACGTCAAAGACTTCACAAAACAGGATGGGTTGTTGGGGCATTTCATGTCTTTGGTTCAAGGCCATTTCACGCTTTTTCGACATCTGTCGTAGGAGGAGACAATTGATGAGCGTCTCTAAAAATAGAAGGCCAATAAAGGCCACAATCAAGCACTTTCCCGGCAGTCCGAGATGAGCCGTAGTGGCCTCCTCCAGGGCCGAATGGCGAAGTGGAGGACCGACTTGATCTCGGCATCGGGGAATGCACCTACGGATGATCTTATCACTTTGCATAATCTCCATAGATAGGGGTCATCCCATACGTAGTGCTTAGCATCACTTCTGATCTTCTCTTTATAAGTTCGGGATGCCTCAGGTGGAAATTGAGATGTTGCCACGAAATTACAAATGTCTGCAAACCATGGTGTAGCCGTCTTGAGGTGCAGGAGTTGCTCGTCAGGGAACTCGTCTCGGATAGGCAATTGTTCGCTTTCTCTTTCAATCCTGCTGAGGTGGTCCGCTACAGAATTCTCAGCACCTTTCTTATCTCTGATATCCAGGTCGAATTCTTGGAGAAGAAGCATCCACCGGATTAGTCTCGGCTTGGCATCCGGCTTCTTCAGCAAGTACTTGAGAGCCGAGTGATCAGAGAACACGACTATCTTAGAACCGAGAAGGTAGGAGCGAAACTTATCAAGGGCAAACACAATTGCCAGGAGTTCCTTCTCAGTCGTCGTGTAATTTTGCTGGGCTGAGTCCATGGTTCTAGACGCATACGCAATAACGTCGACTGGTTGGCCGACTCGCACTCTCTGGCCGAGAACAGCTCCTAGTGCCGAATTGGATGCGTCGCACATGAGCTCAAATGGCAGGTCCCAGTCTGGTGCTTGCAGGATAGGTGCGGATGTGAGTTTGTTCTTCAGCTCCTGAAATGCCTCAATGCAGGGCTGGTCAAAGTTGAAGTCCACATCCTTCTATAGAAGTTGGGATAGAGGCAGCGCTATTTTGCTGAAGTCTTTGATGAACCTTCTATAAAAACCTGCATGTCCCAAAAATGAGCGAACTTCCCGCACAGAAGCGGGGTTTGGAAGGGACGTGACTATGTCTATTTTCGCCTTGTCCACTTCGATGCCTCTGTTGGAGACCAGGTGTCCCAACACTATTCCCTCGGTCACCATGAAATGGCACTTTTCGAAGTTGAGAACCAGGTTCGTGTCCATGCATCTCTTCAACACCTTTGGACAGGTTGTTCAAGCATGCGTCGAATGATTCTGCATACACCGTGAAGTCATCCATAAACACCTCCATGCAATCCTGTAGCAAATCCGAGAAGATGCTCATCATGCAACGTTGGAATGTACTCGGCGCGATTGCAGGCCGAATGGCATGCGGGTGTACGCAAAAGTGCCAAACGGGCATGTGAAAGTGGTCTTGTGTTGATCCTCCAGTGCTATGTGTATTTGCATGTATCCTGAGAATCCATCCAGAAAAACAGTAATGGGATTTCCCTGCTATTTTTTTCTAACATTTGGTCAATAAAAGGCAAAGGAAAGTGATCCTTGCGGGTTGCTGATTGAGTCTTTCGTAATCTATACACACCCGCCAGCTGTTCTGAATCCGTGTAGGTACCAACTCATCTTGTTGGTTTTTCATAACGGTCATTCCAGATTTCTTTGGCACTACTTGCACAGGACTTACCCATTGGCTGTCTAAGATAGGGTAGATGATGCCTGCAGCAAGCAGCTTCGTGACTTCTTTCTTGACCACATCTAGAATGGTAGGATTCAACCTTTGTTGCTGTTGCCTTATGGGCTTAATATCCTCCTCCATTAATATTCTGTGCATGCATATGGAGGGGTTAATACCTAGAAGGTAAGAAAGTTTCCACCCAATTGCCTTTTTGTGTTGCTTAAGGACTTCCAACAGCTTGTCTTCTTGCTCTAAGAGGAGGTTACTTGCAATGATGACCGGGAGCTGCTGTTCACTGTCCAAAAAGGCATATTTGAGGTGGCTAGGCAATTGTTTCAGCTATATGGGTGGTGGAGATGGAACTGGAGATTCCTGAGTTACGGCTCTCGGATCCGTCTGGCCGGCTTGTTCTAGACTCGGCATTAGGGCTGCCGTCATGGCCTCGGCCTTGTACTGCTTCGGCCGGCTCGGATTGAGATCGGCTTCGGTTTCCTTTGTAGCTTCGATCTTGGATCCGGGTGGAGCAATGAGCTTCTTGGCTCGAGTCTGGTCCTTACTAGCCGAGATGGTTTCGGTTAGTGAGTCGGCTTGTGTGTTTGACTCGTCGGCCGAGTTGACTTTTGAACTTGCATTGACTCGGCCTTCTTTGGCCGACTTCACTTCGGCCGTGAATATTGTTGCCAATTGTGCAGGTAAAGGCTTCGTAGTCTCGGCAACTTTTGCCTCTGCACTATTCTCATTCTCTGAGGGGTCAGGATAACAGACTTGGTTTATTAACCTGGTTAGTTCTTTTTCAAATGCCAAGTTGCTGACGTCATTGTGATCATCCTCAGAGTCTGGGGGCTTTAGCACTCCATTATGGTTGGCCTTGGAGCAGCTACTGGCTTCGGCAGTTCTAGCAAGATCTTCCATTCCTCACGCAACTGTCTAGTTGGAAGTATTCCTCCACCAACTGTTCCATTATGTCTATGCCAAAGAGAGAGTGATCTTCGGTGGGGTGCTTCATGGCTTCAAAAATGTTGAACTGCACCAATGTGTCACCGAATTCCATAGAGAGTGTTAGGCATGTACGTCGATCTTCGCCCTTCCGTCATTAGAAATGGTCTCCCCAGTATCAATGTTGATCCTTTTCCAAATGCTTCGTCCTCCATGTCAAGCACATAGAAATCAGCTGGAAATATTAGTTCATTCACCTGAACGAGGACATCTTCGAGAACTCCCAGGGGTTGCACGATGCTTCTATTAGCAAGCTGTATGGTCATCCCCTGAGGTTCCAGATCTCGAAATTGAGGACCTATAAGTTGATGCGGGCATGACGTTGATTGACGCTCCCAGGTCCAGCATAGCATCAGCAAATGTGCAATCACCGATAGTGCATGGGACCGAGAAGATACCGGGGTCTCGGCACTTCTTTGGTAAGACCTGTGAAATCCCTACAGTGGGATGGCTCCTAGTTAAGCTTGAGACCACACCTCCGAAGTTCTCGATTCCCCTTCATCTTTCTTCTTTTGTGTACGCATAATTCCTTGAGGAATTTGCGCGCTTGAATTTGCTTGATCGCATCGAGAAGTGGAATGTTGATTTCTACCTTCCGGAACATCTTCAGCAACTCGTCATCAGAATCTGGTTTTCGTGCCGAGACGGTCCGGGATGGAAATGGCAATGGGACAGTTGTGCGTGGTTGAGGACGGTGAGTCGGCCATTGTTTCAGAGTCGGCTTCAGCTAGTGCAGTGACTGATGCTTTGTGCAGGCTGAAGTAATTCTTTTGCCGCTCGAGTATTATCTGCATTGGCATTCCTCCGGATTCGGAATGGGTTGGGAGGAAGGCTGCTTGAGCCTATTGATCAGTAACTCGCTCATAGTATTTGCTAGCTGTCCCTATCTGCATCTTGAGGTCCTGGATGGTGGCGGTCATATTCTGTTGGAATTGTAGGTTCTTTGGAACTTACCGATTGTTGAAATTCTAAATTGCTTGTTGCCAGCTGCTTCATTAAGTCTTCTAGTGATGGAGAGTTGCCTTGGGTAGGAGTTCTCTGTTGCTGTGGTGGGAAGGATGGTGCTGGGTATTGCGGACTCGGCTGTTGGTAACCAGCCACTCCATAGGGTACATTTGGCATGGTTCCTGGCTCTTTGAGCTGCATATGGTCCTTGTTGTGGGCTAGGCCGAAATGGTTGTCTCCCATATGGTTGATTATCGAACTGCGGTTCTGGTATGGCTGCTTCCTTTGCATTGGAATCCTCCTACGGCTCCAACACTTTCTGTTTGGCCAGACTCGGTTTCTTGGAGAGTGGGGCACAGATCAGTTGGATGCTCCATTGAAGTACATATGCCACAGACCTTTGCTGCCATGGCTGGGTGATGTTGACTAACAGCCAGTTGTCTCACCAGAGATGTCAATTCGGTTAGCTGGTTCTCCATCCTTTGGTTGGAGGTCTGCACCGATTTCGTTCACTTGGCCGAGATGGATTCGACCCTCGATCCCAAATTGTTGAGTGTTGCTCGCCATGTTCGAGATCAGATGCCTTGCTGCTACTGGTGTTTTGTCCATTAATGCTCCTCCACTGGCGGCATCAATCATGCTCCTGTCCATCATTGATAGTCCTTCGTAAAAGTACTGGATCAGCAACTGTTCGCTGATTTGGTGATGGGGACAGGTGGCACAAAGCTTGTTGAAGCGCTCCCAATATTCGTGCAAAGTCTCTCCTGTATGCTGCCTTATCCCACATATTTCCTTCCCGATGGTCGCAGATCCTAGAAGCTGGAAAGAATTTTTCTAGGAAGGTCCGTTTCATATCTCCCTGTGTGTTGAAGAGTGCTGGCTGCAGATATAGCCAGTCCTTTGCAGTCCGGCCCAGAGAGAATGGAAATGCCTTCATCTTTATGTAGTCTTTGGGATTCCCTGTGGGCCTCATCGTGGAACAAACCACATGAAATTCTTTGAGATGCTTGTGGGGGTCTTCTCCTACAAGACCATGAAATTTAGGCAACAAGTGTATCAAACCAGACTTCAATTCATATGTCTGAGCCGGCTCCAATTGTGGATATTGGATACACCATGGTTGGTACACCACATCTGGAGTAGCTAGCTCTTTCAACGTCCTGTCTTGGTGTTCCATCTGTCCTAGCTCTGTGAAATTGTTAGCACTAGTAATAAAATGGTCAGTACAAAAGGAGTTAATGGCAGAATTCACACCACTACTGATATTTACTGTGATATTTCTAATTTTTTCTAACTGCGTAAAGTTAGTTCTATCTCCGGATCAAAACATACAATGGGTCAGTGCTTACTCCTAGTCATGCATCATGCGGGATTCAAAGTAATTAAAACAACAATTAATTCTACTGCAAAATTAAATGTAATGCATGCAAAATTAAATGTGATGCAGAGTCAGAAAATTTAATGTATGCAATGCAGGATTGAGAAATTATTCTATGTCTATATGTATATATTTGTTTTTTATTTTATCAGTGAATTCACGTAGAGATTTATTGACAAATTCAAACTCAAAAACTCTAAACGAAACTTCTTACAATTCGGATTCGACTTGGTTTACTTAGCACACTGAAACACAAAAGAACTTGTGTCCCCGGCAACGGCGCCAATTTGATGATGCCTATTTTTCAGTCGTTTTACGCGCTTTATCAAATAACTAAAGCTAACTATAGTATAGCTAACCCTAGGTCATTCTTCTCAAGGACACAGTGTGTTCAGTTGTGAATTGGTGTTAAGCAAACGGAAGTAGAATCTGAGATGTAGAGCACTGACTCGTCTCGGCAATGGCCGAGTTGCTTTCAACAGAGACTGAACCGAAGCCTCGGTCTCATTAGTGGACGATCCCTTGGTCTCGGTTGAATGTAGACAGACGCTACAGAGATGGACTGTTTCTGTCTCAGACTTAGAAAGCAAAGTAAACAGTGGGGGGCTTTGAAATGCAATTGAATCAAAACAGAAATTAATCAGAATCGAATACAATTACGCTTACTCCTAATGCTATTACTATTATCAGTGTTCATGGTTAGTTCCAATAATCGAAGTTCTTTTCTGGTTTAATCACTCCATTTACAGTCCTCATCAGCCTCCAGTTGTTCTTATGGCAATCGCCAAAGGTCCGTCCCTTACCACACCGAGGATTTACACAATCGCCACCTCATCCAGTTGGCAGAGATTAAGTTCAAACTGATTTTAGATTCTCAATCAACAATCGTTAAGTGATTACCATCAATTAGCTAAACCAGTCCCAATCGGCTTTAGTTTAGCTTTGTTCGTTACAGGTGCAATCGCAAACACGAATTGAACTTAGATTTCAGGAATGCAATGGAGTTCAGAATTCAGAAAATGCTCATAATATTGAAAGCAAAAATACAAACATGTGGCCTGGATTCGATGATTCCATCTTCCACGACGATCGCCATGGACGACGGCGATGATTCACCTCAACTAGCTAAGACGCTGAGGATCGGGTCCACAGAGTGCGTTGGTGCTCCAATCGGTCTCCTCCGATAACCTTCGCCTCTCAGTTCTCAGCCTGCATTTCCTCAATCGAGAGAAACGCCATTAACAGCTCTGTGTACCACCGTGAGCCGGAGGAGAAGAGAAGTATGAACGCGGAAAAGTTTGAATGCCAAAAGCCCCTATTCGTTCAGAGTTCTATCTATTTATACATGAATGGCCAAACTAACGATGCTAACAGAATTACATGAACAATTCCTACTCTACCCTTTGTTGTGACTTGCGTTGTAAGTTACCGTGTAGTGACGTGAGGCTGAGCTGGATCCATGGTGTTTCTGATTGCTAACGTGGAGTTCCACCTAGACCTGCCTGATTGGGCTCTCTGCATAAGTTGAGTCCGCCCTGGCCGAGAGGCTCTCGGCTACGGGGCTTCCGATGGCGGGCTAAGTTTGGCTGAACCTGCAACGAGGAGATGGTTAGCTAAAAATCTTGATTAAGCACAGATTGTGTTTTACTTCAAGTTTAGGCCATTAATCTGGATCTTAGCTAACAGTCATCTTTTAAGCTCGTGAGTTGTTCAATGGTGCCCTTCTTAGGTCCACTTAAGATGTGCATTTTATGACCCATCACGTACCTTTCGAACGTCTACTGGCGGGCTTCATAGTTTTTCATATATCTTCTCTTGCAGCGGCTCCTTGGCCGACTTAGTTGAGTCAGTTTCTCTAAATCCCCATCTAAAGTGGGCCTTTGGCCAATTGCTCGGATGGCGTTGACGAGGCTTACCTAAGTCGATCCTGTGGCCAACTTTGTTGGGTTGCCATCTGTGGGCTCATCCGAATTGAATCCATGGCTGACTGTATAGGTGGCATTTATAGGACTTATCCGAGCCGAGTCCCTGGTCAACTTTGTTGAGTTGCCATCTATGGGCTAATCCGAGGCGAATCCATGGCCGACCGTATAGGTGGCGCTTATATGACTTATCCGAGTCGAGTCCATGGTCAACTTTGTTGAGTTTCCATTTTTGGACTAATCCAAGGCGAATCCATGGTCAACCGTATAGTTGGCGCTTATAGGACTTATCCGAGTCGAGTCCATGGTCAACTTTGTTGAGTTGCCATTTTTGGACTAATCCGAGGCGAATCCATGGCCGACCGTATAGGTGGCGCTTATAGGACTTATTCGAGTCGAGTCCATGGTCAACTTTGTTGAGTTGCCATTTTTGGACTAATCCGAGGCGAATCCATGGCCGATCATATAGGTGGTGCTTATAGGACTTATCCGAGTCGAGTCCATGGTCAACTTTGTTGAGTTGTCGCACTGTGTCCTGCGTTGAAAAAAGCATTTCATTAATGTTTAACTGTAATACATTCGCAGAGAAGCAGCGTTCCATGTTCTCAGTATCTCCTTGCCTTTCAATGCTTCATATTCGGCCTGGTTGTTGCTGGCTCTAAAGTCAAAGTGCAAAGACTGCTCTACAAGGATGCCTCCAGGCCCTTCTAATATGACTCCAGCCCCTGATCCTATTTGATTCATGGATCCATCAACCGACAGGTACCACTCGCCTTCGTCGACAGACGGCCGGTCTTCTAAGGCCAATTCGTTTACAAAATCCACCAAGACTTGTGCTTTAACGTGGCCCCTCCGTTCGAACGAAATGTCGAATTCTGACAACTAGATGCTCCACGCAACCATCCTTCCCACCAGATCCGGTTTCCTTAGTACTTGTCTTATTGGCAAATCCGTTCGAACAGTTATATTGAAATTTTGAAAGTAGGGACGTAGGTGTCGCGAGGCCGTTACTATAGCTAGGCGGCTTTCTCTATTTTCTGATACCGCTACTCAGGGCCTTGGAGCACTTTACTGGTGAAGTATATTGGCCTTTGTTCCCCCCCCTCCTCTTGGATCAGAGCTGAACTAACAGCAGTATCAGATACTGAAATGTAAAGGCACAAGGGCATACCTGGTTTTGGACGAGTCAACACTGGCGGGGCCACCATCATAGCCTTCGGGTGCAGGAATGCTTCCTCACACTCGTCCGTCCAAACGAACCTGCCTCCTTTTTTTAGAGTAGCGAACAAAGGCGTAGACATTTCGGCCACCTTAGAAATAAAGCGAGCTAAGGTCGTGACCTTCCCCATGAACTGCTGTTCTTCTTTTACGCTTCTGGGGCTTCTCACGTTTGTTATCGCCCGACATTTTTCTGGGTTTGCCTCGATGCCTCTTTCTATTAGCATAAAACCCAGAAACTTCCCAACTCTTACCCCAAACGAACACTTGTTTGGATTCAAACGGAGCCGATGCTCTCTCAGGATACCAAACACTCGCCCAAGGGCCCTACAATGCTCCTCCATGCCTTGGGATTTGGCTACCATATCATCGACATACACTTCCACGTCCTCCCCTAAGATACCCCCGAATATCTTATCCACTAAATGCTGATAGGTGGCTCCAGCATTCTTGAGACCGAACGGCATGACTTTATAACAAAAAGCCCCCTCATTAGTGATGAAAGCTATCTTCTCCTCGTCCTACGGGTGCATCCGAATTTGGTTATATCCGAAGTAAGCGTCCATGAAGCTCAGAAAGGTGAACCCAGCGACATTATCCACTAACCTATCTATGCTAGGTAGAGGGTACGAGTCTTTGGGACAGGCTTTGTTCAAGTCAGTATAATCTGTGCACATTCTCCACTTACCATTTGTTTTTTTGACCATCACCACATTAGCCAACCAGGTTGGGTATTGTACCTCTCATACGAAGCCGGCCGAGATCAACTTGCGGGTTTCCTGCTTCACCGCCTCTCTTTTCTCCTCCCCCAGCTTCCTCTTCTTTTGGGCGACTGGCCTTGCCTACTCATCTATAGACAACTGATGGCATATGAAATTGGGGTCAACGCCGGGCATGTCTTGAGCCGACCATGCGAACACATCACAGTTAGATTTGAGGACATCTACAAGCATTTTCTCCTCTTCTAGGCTCATGGTCGTCCCCATCTTCGTTGTTTGCTCCTGCCCAGGTCCCAACTTGACCTCTTTCAGGTCCTCGGCGGGGAGAGGTCCTTCTCTTTCAAACTGGCTTCTTGGATCCAAATCTAGGTCCAAAACGTTTACCTCGTTCGGTGGGGGAAGTTTTTCTATCCTCAAGCTATCCTCATAACACCTTTGAGCCACACGAGTATCGGCCCACACGCTTCCAACCCTTCTTCCCACCGGGAATTTCATGCATAAGTGCCTGGTAGACACAATCGCCCCCAGCCTGTTCAGTGTGGGTCGGCTGATGATGATGTTGTATGAGCCAGGGGCGTCCACAATTGTGTACTGGACCAGAATGGTCCTGCTGACCGGCCGTTCCCCAAAGCAAGTTTCTAACTCCACCGTTCCCAAAATTGGAACGCATTCTCCCACAAAGCCATACAAATTCCCTGGGCACGGTTGTATCAAACCGGCCAACAAATGTATTCTCTCTAGCGTAGACCGATAAAGGATATTGGCCGAATTCCCCTAATCTATAAGGACGCGCTCCACTTTATACCCAGCCGCTCCCATTGAGATCACCATCGGCTCATCTTGATATGACGCTCATCCTCTCATATCTCGGTCGTCAAACGTAATGACGGGCGTCGGTTCTCTTTTCCCAAGAGGGGTCGTATTGGCTCCCATCAGTACCGTTTGTACTCGGCCGTCCAGCACTCCTGCCCCAATCTAATTTGCCATCCTGTTAGAACCTGCCCAGGAATTCGCTGTCCTACCGCTCGAGATAGTGGTTATGGTCCCCCTGTGGATGGGAGTCCTTTGACGCGATCTACTCCTCTCTCTCCTATTCGCTCCGGCCGGCCGATATGAGTCCCTCCCTTGCGTCTGCGGCCGCTGGGGTTATGCCTGTTGAATGTAGCGATCAAGGTGACCACTCTGCACTAGCTTCTCGATTTGTGTCTTCAATCCCCAGCAATCCTCGGTGGTAAGACCAAATGCTCTATGGAAATCGCACCAGTTGCTTTTCTCTTTCCCCATCAGTTTTCCTCTAGCCTTCGGAGGATACTCCAACAAGGAAGTGTGGCAAATCTCGTGCATGATCTGGGCTCTCTTTTCGGTGAAGTGCTGCATCTGCTCATGAGGTTTCGCGAGCATAGGTCATCTGTCTTCTCTTGCCTTACCAGCCAGCTTTACTTCTTTTCGCTCAGCCTTCCGCTCCGACCTCCTCCTCTTGTAATAGTCCTCTTCCATCTCTACATGTTTTTCAGCCCTAGCCCGTATTTCCTCCATGTTTACTGGTTTCCTGAAGGCCAAGGCGTCACTGAAAGGTCTGGCCCTCAGGCCTTTTTGAAAGGCCTTGACAAAGAACTTCTGGTCAGGGTCATCTACTCTAACCGTAGCGTTATTAAAACGCGCCAAGTAATTCTTCAGACTCTCTCCCTCGGCTTGTTTGATATCAAAAAGATCCGCTACCTCCAACCTCTTCACTTTGTTAGCAACGAACTACGATAAAAAAGAACCAGCTAGGTCCTTGAATGTTTGGATGGACCTGGGTGGGAGTGTGGCCATCCATTGCATTGCTACCCCCCTCAGCGTTCCTGGGAACAACTTACAGCTGAGTCTATCATTCCCACCGCTGATATACATTTGCGTCTGAAAAGCCTGCAAATGTACATGAGGATCCTGGCTTCCGTCGAAAGGCTCTACCACTACCTCCCTGAAGTTGGGAGGGATAGACGTCTCGTCTATCTCCCTACAAAAGGGTTATCCCCAGAATGGTTGAGTTGCGTTGCGTTTTCCTCATACTCTTCTTGATCTCGCTCTCTTGCTATATTGAGGGCCGCTATCTGCTGGCAAAGCTCCTCTTCTCTCTTCTCTACGGCCCTCATGGCGTCTAGGTGCCTCTCCTCCGCTAGACGATGCCGCTCCTCGGCTTCTGCGTGCCTCTGCTCTGCCTCTGCGCTGAGCCGTGACTGCTCGTCACTTCGCGCTTGAAGGGAGGCTACAGCTCGAAGTAGCCTTTGTAACGTGTCCTCCTCGCTCTCATTCGTGGAACTCGCTTGATTTCTGGTGATAAGCATAGCTCGTACTCTGCGGCTCCTCCTCCTGTGGTTGTTGGGATTAGTTTTACTTAGCCCCACGGTGGGTGCCAATGTTCTGGTTTAAAATCTTAGAGACCAAAAACTCTGATCCCTCTTTCATTCTCTCTCTCTTCTATTTATCCTAAAGTGGATATTTGTCGTTTTGCGGTGTGAATCCCCATGGTCTGAAGTAGGTAGCGTTTGGTAGGTCAGAGATGGAAGCTTCGATCTGGGGAGTCGTACACGCAAGCTCCTGACGCTTCTTCCCTACTCTGACTTTCATGATGGGCTAGCATAGACTGTATGAGTATGCAGGCACGGGATTGACTTTATAGGATAACCGGCTGTCGGATGCCCACCGCCGGCTTCCTAGTGACTGACTTCTTGACACCGGCCGATAGAGTTCCAAAGACCGGGTAAACTTCATCAAACATCTTTTACTTATTGCACTAGTGACATGTGAGAGATATGTATGTTTGGTAGTTTTGGGTTCCAACTACATGGACTCTTAAGCCCGTTAGATCTCTTTTACAAGAGGAGAAGGGGTCAAATTGGGAGATTAAGAGATAATGGATTTTCACAACCATAAGAAAGAAGAGAAGGAGAGAGAGAAAGAAAGAGTTATATTTTCATATATGCATAGATTAGCATGACGACAAAATCGCAATATCTTCTTCGTTAATCGTTGGATCAGGATAAAACTTTGACAGCAGGTTCAACACACATAATTTTTTATTTTGACCATTCAAATCTTGATTGGAGGTATGTGGTGTGAGGAATTGTGCTCGTACAATAGGACAATTTTGTGATTTCTTCACTTTATTGTTCCTCATTTCTTGCTCTCCATTTGCAAGCTTTGTTGCTTGATTGTGTTGGCTGGTTGTATGCACGAATTTATGCTCTTGATTGAACACTCTTGTATCCTTGTTTGGTAATAGTGGACTGATTTCTTTTGTCTGAACGATCTGTAGTTTTTACCTCTCATATTGAAGGGGTTTACCACGTTAAAAATCTTGGTGCTTCTTGCATGATTATTCTCGTTATTGTTGTCATTTTTATTTTTCGTTACTCCTTATAGATTCTTGTAAGTTAGGGAAATTTATATCCGCTACGTTGTTGTATCATTGCATGTGTATTATTGTTTTTCCCCATCAAAGTGGTATCAAAGCTCTTTGGTTTAAAGGGTGCTCTACTTGCCTAAATGATGAAAGGTAATACAAATAAAATGGTGAGTTTGAATGGCACTAATTATCACTTGTGGAAAGAGAAAATGAAAGATTTATTATTTTTGAAGAAAATGCATTTTCTTGTCTTTGCTACTTAGAAATTAGAATCCATGTTTAATGAAGAATGGGACTTTAAGCATCAATAGGTATGTGGTTTTATTCGGCATTTTGTCAATGATAATGTTTATAATCACATTGCAAGTAAAACACATGCCTCGACTTTATGGGAGAAGATAGAATTTTTGTATGTCTCAAAGTGTGGGAACAACAAATTCTTTTTGTTGAATTCTATTGTAAGTTTGAAATTCAAGGAAGGAACTTCCATTTCAAATCACTTGAATGAGTTTCAAGGGATTCTTGATCAAATATTAGGAATGGGCATCAAGTTTGAAGATGAGATTTTGGGATTGTTACTTTTGAATTCTCTACCTGAGTCTTGGGAGACTTTAAGGTCTTTGTCACAAATTCAGCCCCTAATGGTGTTGTCTCTTTGCAAATGGCAAAAGATAGTATTCTCAACAAGGAGATGAGAAGGAAGGCACAAGGTTCTTCATCTCGGTCTAAGGTACTTGTCATTGAAAATAGGGAGAAAAGATAGAAAAAGAAACAAAAAGGAGGAAGAGAAAAGAGCAAAAGCAAGTCCAAGTCCAGATTCAAGAATGTGGAATGTCACTACTGTCATAAAACAAGGCATATACAGAAGCATTGTTTCTTGTGAAAAAAGGATAGTAAAGGCAAAAAGGGTAAGTCAAAAGAGAAGGATGATGATGATGATGATCGTGTCACTATTGTTACATGTGATGATCTTGTCATTCTTTGAGACTTTGAGTTGGTTAATCTTGTATCTGATGAGAGCATGTAGATTATTAATAGCGATGTTACACGGCATGTTACATCAAGGAATGAGTTCTTTACATCCTGCACCTCAAGTGATTTTGAAGTGTTGAAGATGGGTAATGATGGTGTGACCAAGGTGATCGGTGTTGGTGATGTTTGCTTGCAAACTAACATGGGAGTGCAGTTGTTGCTTAGAGGAGTCAAACATGTTCCAAATGTTTGCTTTAACTTGATATTTGTGCATATACTTGATGATAGTGGCTATGATAATCACTTTGGTTATGGAAAATGGAAACTCACTAAAGGTAACTTGGTTGTGGTTAGAGGGGAGAAAATTTCTAAATTGTATTGGACAAAAGCTTTGGTTTCTAAAGATAGTGTGAATGTCATGGATATGGATGCACCTTTGTGGCACCGAAGGCTCAGTCATATCAATGAAAATGATTGAATTGTTTAGCCAAAAAGGATATGCTTCCAAGATTGAAAAATGAAAAGTTGGAGAAGTGTTCTCATTGCATGGTTGGTAAGTAGACTAGAGTATCCTTTAAGAAGCATCCTCCCTCAAGGAAGTCAGAATTGCTAGAATTGGTGCATTCTAATGTTTCTGGCCCATTGAAGGTAAAGTCATTTAGTTATGCACTTTATTTTGTCACCTTTATTGATTATTGTTCCAAGAAGCTTTAGGTTTATACTTTGAAGTCAAAGGATCAAGTGTTAGAGAAGTTCAAACAATTCCAGGCTTTGGTTGAGAGATAATCAGGAAAGAAGGTGAAATGTATTCGTGGTGGTGAGTATTGTGGACCCTTTGATGTATATTGCAAGTAGTAAGGTATCAGACCTGAAAAGACTCCTCCTAAAACTCCTCATTTGAATGGCTTAGCATAGAAGATGAACAAGACATTGAATTAAAGAGTTAGGTGCATGTTTTTTGAAGCAAAGTTGCTTAAGAATTTTTGGGGTGAGGCACTTTACACAGCAGTACATGTTATTAATCTTAGTCCTACAGTTGCTTTGAATACTGAGGTGTCAAACAAGATTTGGTTTGGCAAAGATGTCAAGTATGATCATTTACAAGTCTTCGGTTGTAAGGCCTTTGTGCATGTTCCAAAGGATAAAAGATCCAAGTTGGATATGAAGGCTAGGCAGTGTATCTTCATTGGGTATGGTCATGATGAGTATGGTTACAGGTTGTATGAACTTGTTGAGAAGAAACGTGTCAGAAGCCGTAATGTGCAATTCATGGAAGACCAAACCATTAAAGACATTGATAAGGTAAAAAAGACTACACATGAGAAAGATAATAGTTTGTCTAAAATTGATCCAGTTCAGATACTGTACATGATCTAGATACTACTGATAATAATGTTCAGAATGGTGAGCAACATAATTATGTTGGTGATCAACAGCTTGGAGATGGTTTTGATATTCCTCTTGATGATGATGTTGAAGAGGAATAAGATATGTCACAAGATGAGAATCTGGGTGATGCTCCCAAGCCATCTCCAGTTCAACTTAGGAGGTATAATAGGTAGAGAAAATCACCTACAAGGTATACTTCTGATGAGTATGTGATCTTGACAGATGGAGAATAACTTGAATGTTACTAGGATGCCATGGAGAGTGGAGAGAGGCAAAAGTCAGTGAGCATTCCTCTTGTTACTCAAAATAAACTGAGTTCGAGACATAATCCTTCAAATGAAGCTAAGAAGATTAATATGAGCAAAGTTCCTTATACATCTGCAGTGGGTAGTTTGATATATGCAATGGTATGTACAAGACCAAATATTACACATACTGTTGGTACTATTAGCAGATTTATGTTTAATCTAGGTAGAGAGCATTGGAATGCTGTGAAATGGATCTTGAGGTATCTTCATGGTACTACTGATTTGAAGCTTTGTTTTGGAGGTGATAAGCCTACTTTAGTGGGATACTCAAACCCAGATATGGCTAGAGACATTGATTCTAGAAAGTCCACTTCGGGCTATTTGATTAAGTTTGTAGGGGAGCTGTGGCTTGGCAATCTAAATTGCAAAAGTGTGTTCCTTTATTCACTATCAAGGCAGAGTTTATTGCCATTACAAAAGCATGCAAGGAGTTGCTTTGGGTAAAGAAATTCTTGCAAAAACTTGGTTTTGTTTATGACAAATACCTTTTACTCTATGATAGTTAGAGTGCAATTCATCTTGGTAAGAATTCAACTTTTCATTCTAGGTTCAAGCATATTAATGTAAGGTATCATTGGATACATGATGCTTTGGATGCTAAGCTGTTGGAGTTGGCTAAAGTTCATATTGATTATAATGATGCTGATATGATGATCAAGGCATTGTCCAGAGGGAAGTTTCAAGCTTGTTGTGAGATCGTCGGATTGATGATCACCTTCACATAGTTGTGATGGGGGAGATATGTTGGGTTAGTTTTGGGCTCCCAACTATATAGACAAAAGTCCAATACTCTCAAGCCCATTAGGTCTCTCTTACAAGAGGAGAAGGGGGTCAGATTGGGAGATGAAGAGAGAGTGGATTTTCAAAGCCAAAAGAGAGAAGAGAAGGAAGGAGAGAAAGAAAAAGTTATGTTTTCATCTCTGCACAAATCAGCCCGAAGTCAAAATCGCGATATCTTTTTCGTTAACTATTGGATCGGGCTGGAACTTTGACAATAGGTTCAACACCCATAGTTCTTTATCTTGACCATTCAGATTTTGATTGGAGGTTTGTGGTGTGAAAAATCGTGCTTGTACAATAGCACGATTTTGTGAGTTCTTCACTTTCTTGATCCTTGTTTCTTGCTCTTCATTTGCAAGTTTTGTTGCTTGATTTGGCTGGTTGTATACACAAATTTGTGCTCTTAATTAAACATTCTTGTATCCTTGTTTGATAATAGTGAATTGATTTCTTTAATCTGGACGATCCGTGGTTTTTACCTCTCACATTGAGGGGTTTTTCACATTAAAAATCATGGTGTCTCTTACGTGATTATTCTCGTTATTGCTATCATTTATATTTGTCGTTACCCCTTATAAATTCTTGCAAGTTAGGAGAATTTATATTCACCACATTGTTGCATCATTACATGTATATTGTTGTTTTTCCCCATCAATGTACTCTTCTAGTTTCAAGAACCCCAATCAAATTTTTTCCATATTTCTTTAACTTACAACACTCACTTACAACTTGTAAGACTATGTATTTCTCTGACCTTAAATGTATCAGACAATTATAATTATTAGATTTGACAATCTCTCAAATTATATAACTTATTATTGATGATAATTTCAACTATAATGATTAATTGTGTGATTTTCTCAATCAATATCTCAGTTAATCTCTCATAAAAGTTGCTAAAGTCATACTTTAACAAAAATAAGTTATTTTCTCTTTATATAAGCACACATTTTATATATATATATATATATTATTTTCTCTTTATATAAATACACATTCAATTATATGTATATATATATATATATATATATGTGGTTATTTCTATTTATATTTTTTTGAGGCCTAAACTAACTTTTAAGTATTGAAGTTTTTTAGATATCTTCAGGCAATATCTGCTCGTGGAAATTCGATGTTGTTAGGCAACATATTTGAAATGTTGGTAACAACATATAACAATAATTCTTAAAAGATGAAAATCACACGTTTTATCCTTGAAAGATGAAATGTTGATGCTTGATGTTGATTAAGGTAATTTTTTTTTTCAAAAACTAAATTGATATAAAATAAAATAAAAAATAGCAAATGGGTTTTTATAGAAATTGCTTACATAAGTAATTAAAAAATATTATTGAAACAAATAAGTTTTTATAGATATTGCTTACATAAGCCACTACCACTAAAGTTGTTTAACTATTAAAATAATAATTATTTAATTTAAACAAAAGTTCCCGTGTGACTATATAAAAAAACTAGTCACTAAAAATAAGTTAATAATTCAAGTTAAATTCTATCATTGGAATAAAATTTACTAAGTATTCTTACATCGTGACAATAATAAAAGTTAAGAACTCATTAAATTCTTGCACAGTAAATGTTTTAAATGCCTATTTATCTTAAAGTTAGATGCAATTAATTTTAATAAGATTTATTTTAAACTATTAAATATAATTAAAATGATGTTTACATCAATCTCACCCATAAATTTTACATTAAAACATATACACAATGAAAAGAATTGATTTTAGAGATAAAACAAATAGGCCCTTTTTTAGCTTTATAAAAATTAACGTGACCAATTGTTGTACAGAGAATTTATTCGAACCACTATTTAGGTCAAGTGACCTAGCTTTTTATTTTTAATTCAAAGTTACTTTTAAATTAAAGTTAAAAATAAAAAACTCAAGAATAAAAGTTATTTATTTGTCTATATTTTTTTTAACTTAAAAAACTTTTAAGCTAGAAGTTGTTTTTTTATTTTTTAAAATAATTTTATTTCAATCTAATTAACTTATCTAATAAAAAAATATTAAAATAGGGAATCACTAATTTTTGAAGTTGAAATGGTTCGTGAAATTGATTCTTAAAATTAATAAAATAGAAAAATAGACCCTTAAATTGTATATTATTATTTAATTTAATCCTTAAAATTGTAATGTATAATCAAATTGATCCCTAAAATAAAAAAAAATGTTATAATGATCCTTGAAATTGTAATAATCTATCAATTTAGTCCTTAAAAATATATGGTTAATCAAACTGGTTCATAAAACATAAAAGAATTAATTGTACATTTTACCTCATACCTTTTAAAATTTGTAAATTTTATTTATAATTTGTTTTACACATTTTTACCTCTAAACTTACATAATTATACAGATTTTATATAAAAAGAAAAAAAATAAATTTCAAAAACTAATTCAATTGATTTGAAGTAAAATACATAATTAATCATTTTTAATTTTAAAAATTAATTTAATTGATTATTATTATTATAAAAATTAAATTATTAAACAATTATAATTTTAAATATCATTTTGACATTTTATTTATTCCCATCACTAATTTATATGCATGTAGGTACATACATGATAAATTTAATTGTAAAATGATTGTGAGAGAGAGATTTTGAAAGGAAAAACAGAAAATACGATAAATAAGGAGTTACTACTAGACCTCTAACTAACAGGAAACTAAATAAAAGAATCCCAAATAAAATGGGATTTTATTTGACTAATTCCTAACAATTCCTCCCTTAAACTAAATTCTTTAATGCAAAGAAATTAGTTTACATTGTTTTCTGTATAGACTCCAACTACTTTAGCTCCCTTTGGCCGATCAATTAATTCTCAAGTGTCATTTTTCTCAATCGCCTCAATCTCTATATCCATGGCATTTCTCCATTTTTCTATCTTCACAGCTTCTTCAAAATTGAGCGGGTCAGCACCAGCAATATACAAGGCAAAGACTACTGAGCAAGAGACAGTCTCTTCATTAGACAACCATTCACCAGACACATAGTCTCTTAGCCAAGTTGATTGCTTTCTACTCCTCCCTTCCATAAGACCTTCAGAAGTCTCTTGATTAGTGGCAAGAGACTCCTCCGATTGTGCATCAGTAACATCTTCTTCTACAAGAGATTCTTCTGAAACAACTTTGTCATCATCTTCCCATTCTAGCTCACAAATAGCAGTTGACTCATGTTTGTTCCATTCCCATGCTTCATTTTCTTCAAAAACCACATCTCTGCTTACTATAATCCTTTGTGAGATAGGATCGTAAAGTCTGTATGCCTTAGATTCGTCACTGATTCCGAGTAAAACACACCTCAGGCTTTTCTCATCTAGTTTAGATCTCAAATTATCAGGTACATGAGCATAAGAGATACAACCAAAGACTCTGAAATGCTGGACTGGTGGCTTGATTCCGCTCCAGTCTTCTTCAGGTGTTTTGTCCTTCAACGCTAGCGTTGGACAGCGGTTTAACATGTGCACAGCCCAATTTACTGCTTCTGGCCAGAAGGTTTTAGGCACTTTCTTTTCAGATAGCATGCTGCGAACCAAATTCATGATTGTTTGATTCTTCCGTTCTGCAACACCATTTTGTTGCAGTGAATATGCAGCTGTCAGTTGTCTTTGCACTCCATGTGCATGGCAGAAATTATTGAATTCTCGAGATGTGAACTCTCCACCACGATCTGTGCGCAACCCTTTGAGTGACATGTCTGTTGCTTTCTCAACATGTAACTTGAAGCTTTTCTTGCTATTTGAGGATGGCTTAATTGGTCAACAAATGTCGGCATGAACAAGCTGAAGAATCTGTGAAGCTCTCCAAGAACTTCTCATGAGAAATGAATCTCGATGTTGTTTCCCAACCAGACAATCATTGCACAGCTTAGAGGACGGCTTAAGCAGTGGTAAACCTTCCACCATTCCTTTTTGTTGCAGAGTCTGTAAGCCTTTAAAACTTAAGTGGCCAAACCTGCAATGCCACAGCTGCGCTACATCTTCTGTAACTGTGTTAAAACAAGTAGGTGCTACAGGCAAGGAGATGGCATGCAAGATAAACATCCGATTCGATGACATATTAGATTGCATAATCAAACCTTTGTCTGGATGATATATTTTTCATTTTCTGTGCTGAAATAAAATGCTCAACCCCTTCTCTTGCAATTGTCCCAAACTCAGCAAATTGTTCTTCAATTCCAAAACATAAAAAACTCCCGAGATAATGCTAATAACTCCATTTACATCAAATCTGATGTTGCCTTTCCCATTGACCACCCTATTCGAATTATTTCCCAGCTTCACTGAATCTGAGAAGTTCTCATCAAGCTCAGAAAAATATTCCTTGTTGCCACACATGTGATTACTGCACCCAGAGTCAAGAAACTAGACATCTGTTATTTGCTGCTTCTTTGCTTCAAAATAAGCCATCAACAATACGTGTTCTTCGGCACTCTCTGCCTGATTTTCTGCAAAATTTGTCACCCCTTGTTTACATTCCCACTGAAAGTGTCCGAGCTTGTGACAATTATAGCATTCCACCGTTGCTTTATCAATATTTTGCCTGCTTCTTCCACGACCTTTACCTCCAAAATTCCAACGCATTCTTCCTCGTCCAGCAGGACCAGCATATTGGTTGCTCTGAGTCACCTTCAGAGCATGTTCTTCATGGACAGTATTACTCATGCGTTGTTCATGCACAAGCAAACTGCTTTGCAGCTCATCAATCGACAGTATACTTGTATCCTTGGATTCTTCAATGGAACACACAACATAATTGAACTTTGGTGTCATGGACCTTAAAATCTTTTCTACCACAGCAACTTCTTTCAAATCGTCACCATTGGCTTTCATCTTGTTACTAATGACAAGAACACGAGCAAGGTACTCATTCATTGATTCCCCTTCCTTCATGTGAGCAGTTTCAAACTCCTTTCGCAAAGCTTGGAGATGAGCACGCTTTACTCGAGTTGTTCCTTCATATTTCTGCTTCATGGAGTCCCAAATACTCTTTGATGTATCTTTGTTGATTATAGTTTCCAAAATTGAACGATCTAAAGCCTGAAACAGATAGTTCTTAACTTTAAGATCCTTCAATTTCTACTCTTCATAAGTTTTCTTTTGTGCCTCAGACAGAGTGACACCTTCTGCTGCTGCAGAAACTCCATTTTCTACCACAACCCAATACTCCTTTGATCGTAGAAAATTCTCCATAAGCATCACCCAATGATTGTAGTGACCATCAAACCTTGGCACTGTTGGTTGAACAAAAGTACCCTCTGTAGCCATTGTCGTTGCTTAAATCCGAGAAGACTGCTGCTTCTACAGAGCCCCTTGTGAGGCTCTGATACCAAATGATAAATTAATTGTAAAATGATTGTGAGAGAGAGAGAGATTTTGAAAGGAAAAATATTCTATGTTGAATGGAAAGCATCAAGCTATTAAATAGCCCATACACCGCAAAGTAAAACAAAAAATACATAAATAAGGAGTTATTGTTAGACCTCTAACTAACAGAAAACTAAATAAAAGAATCCCAAATAAAATGAGATTTTATTTGACTAATTCCTAACCGTACATAAAAAGCTATTAGCACAATAATCTAATTTGTAGGTAACATATTGAAGAACTCTAATGTATAGGTAACAACATATTGAAGAAAAGTGTCGACTTTCGGTTGACAATAAAAATATTACTTTTATAATTTTAATGTATTTTTACTTTTTAAGGTGACATAGTAATTACTAAATTTGTTTTAATGTAATTTGATATTATTAAATTATGTCTAAATAAATTTGTTACTATGCTAAGAGTTTTTTTTATATATATATATATATATATATATATATATATATATATATATATATATATATTATGCTTTAGAAAAATAAATCTGAAAAAAATGAAAATATGAGATTCGAGTCTTCTCAAAATACTCTGCTTAAGTTAAAAGAGAAGCTCCTCATGAGACTTCTTTAAAAATTCCTTTTTAAGATTTTTTTAAAAAAATAAGCTGTTTATGTTTTGAAGAGTTTTTATTTAAAACTTTTTTAACTCAGCTTCTCTTTCCAATAAAAAGAAAAATTAAAAAAGTTGTCAATCGATTCTGATTTCAGAACCGTTAGCAAATCACATCCCTACCAAGTGGAATAGTGTGTTTGGTTGTACTTTAACGATGTATTTTTTTTTTACGTATAACTAAAATTTAATAATTATAATTTTATGTTTATTTAGTTAAATTGACGTGATTTTTAGTTTTCGAACATGCATTAAAGCTTCCTTTGATTGAATGATTATCACTGAATAAATAGCGTTAGCATGTAAAATTGTAAACTCTAGCACCCTAATATACGAATGCACGGAAAAATTTTAATAAAAATTATTACCTCCTTCCCATAATGTTTAATGGATTAAAAAATATTTAATAGATGTATGATATTATTATATTTGAACGAAATATCCTTATTTAATATTTTTATTTTTTATGCTAGTAATGGGACTTAAATGAGAGTATAATTGACCAAATAAAAAAGAATTAGACTTTGAATTTCTAAAGCATCTATTATTTTGAAATAAAAAAGGAAGACTAAAATATCAATAGGAGGTAGTAAAAAAGTATTGACAAGAGATGTTAAGCAGTTCATTGGTACAGGGACACAATTAACAGCACAGAAATGGATGATACATGTCTTCAGTTCTATCATATCTTCCCATTTATTGGAGAAAAAAAAAAAGCCTAAACCAATTATTCACAAGTCAAAATTGTTTTCTTTAATATTGATTTGTTACTAAAAGCTACATTCTTATGGACACACCAGAAGAAACTGGTGATCTATCAAAAATCAAAAACAAATTCTAAGAACAACATGTGCAGAAGTAAAAAGCTATCAAAAAGGGAATGAAAAGAAGAAAAATATGTACACAGCTCGAAACAAAGAAAAGGCCAAAAGCTCTGAAAAAATGTCTCCACTTATCTGTTATGCAAGGGATTAGGACCTGTGTAGATTTTCCTTTTATCATCACCAAGAACCTGTTCACTGCCACCTTCACCTGAATTGTGCCTAAAACCTTGATTGGCTTGAATAGGCCTAGGCTTTGACATAGACCCAGTTTCAAAGTTTTGAAATTTTGCTGACTCATTAGTAGTAGTAGAAGAAGAGAAGCTTTGTAACAACAATAGAACAAACATTAGGAGAAAGAAACAAGCCAAACCCATAAGCTTCATGGTCTCACACTCTCACTTCAAGATCATGCATGGATAAATTGCAACATTCTCAAAAGGCCATAGAGAACAAAAGCCAAGCCAGCTTCTTTTTTGATCTATTTCAAAAGGGGTAACTAAACAAACCCTGAAAAAGAATGGAAAGGCAATACAAAGAAAGATCTGATGATGCAGCTTCCTTTTGGCACCCTTTTGCATTCAACGGTTGTTTTTGACCAAACTTGTGTGGGGATTGCCTGTTTTGTTATTGGATGTGGTGTGGCCTTGATGTCTGAGCTCTGAAAATGAGGGTGGTCAATGAGGGGTGTGAGTCAATGTGCATAGGGGTTGGTGCTTTGAGGCAGATAAATGTGGTGCAGAATGCAGATTTCAGAGCCCCTTTTTACTTGGGAAACAACTATGAACCAGAGAGAGAGAGGGGAGGGAGAGGAAGAGGGATCTCTCTTGCACCTATTGGAAGCACAGGGTGATGCTATTACAGCTTCACTCATGACTCATGATGCATACATATATTTACTTCTTGCAAGAAAAGTGTGAGCTCTTGAGTAATTGTTGTGTATAAATTGGACTCGTGTCTCAAAAAGACAAGAGTTCGAGTCTGTCTGTCTGTGGATATGAATCTTATTTGTCGATAATATGTAAGTATGTGTATAAACATTTATTGAATCTGAATATTCGTGTTGAACTTAACAAGCTTTCAGAATTCAACTCATCTAAATTTTTCTTTAAAAAAAAAAAGTCACATATTGATCATGTAAATTGTTCTGTGTTTTCTCTCAAAGAATCTGAAATCATGATTCTATATATGCAGAATGGAAATTATAGTTTTCTTTGCGTTCTCTTTACACTTGTAAAATGTCAAGTTAATTTACCTAACGTAAAGACTCAGAAAAGAAAGTAAGACATACTCTTTTTCAAAGGGTAAGGTGAGAGTATAAGAAAATGATGTGAAATGTTTAGCCAAAATTAAGGCCCTTGGGAGAAAGAACAGCTTAGACAGTAGAAAGTAAGACACACTCTTTTTCAGCAGTCCTGCTCTATACTTCTGTTTTTACTTCCTATTTTTAATTTTTTGCTTTCACTTTTAATTATAAAACTGTTACTTTATTTTTAATTTGTTTTTATTTTTAAATATTTGTGCAAAAAATAAAGTATACAAAAAAGATTTAGTTTCACTCTTTCCTATACAATTTTTTAAAACAGAAAGCAAATTGAAAATAAAATGATAATTTTGTAATTAAAAATGAAAATAGAAGATAAAAATAGAAAATATTTTCTCAAATAAACAAGCCTTAAGGATGAAAGAAAGACTCAATAAGTATGTAATGTTGTGATTATAGCAGCTGTATAAATAATATTGTTCCTTTCTTTGTTTATGTTTTCCTTCACCTTCCATTTATGACTATATGTATTGGACATATATGGCTATATATGGAACTACCAAACATTGAGGAAAAGCAAATTATATTTTCAAAACTCAGTTGAATTTGTTTTGGTATTGCAGCACGTATTTCAAATTAATTTATTTCTTTAATCTGGTTAAAGGTAATTCATCTTTGTTTAATTGAAAATTTCACAATATGACATGACTACATATAACTCACTTGAATTTGGATGGTGTGTTCGTGTGTCTTAGCTCCACAGGTTTTGTTCTGTATAGAGTAAATTTTGTGAGGTGGAATCCCCAAAATTCCAAGGCAATTAGGTTTTTAGTATCAACATACAAGAAAAAGAAAGGTAATTGGGTTGGTCTATATACGACTATAAGGTGGAAATTTCAAAGAGATTTTATTAAAAGTAGAAGGTTGGTCAACTGCTTAACAGGGCTTTAGGAATTAGGTTCTATAGTAATTGTGTGCATGGATGACATCAAGTAATGCTAATGTTAATGTCAGCTGTTATAATTTCATATAGTAATCATTTGTTACATTTTACTTTAGGTGCATGTATGTCTCACTAGGTTTTAACCTTCTAAAGTGAAAAAGTAAGCGTATATCTAACATTAATTTGAATAATTAAAGTATTTTGTAACGTTAGGTTCTTTTAAATAGACTATGATGAAACCTTTGCAGATGAATATAAGTGGTTAAGGATTCTATACAAGTTTATATTTTTTATGGGTGAGTTTAAATTTCTAATGTTATTTTTTTTTTTTTATGAACAACTCTTTTCAGGGAGATCTCTTGACCTCCTATGAGTTAATTAAGTAGATGCAATTTAGCGAAACTATTTATAGTTAGGGTTAATGTAGGAATCAATGACTCTACTGATAATTATAACATGTCATTGACACTTTGTTCGATGATGTCTCCTTATTCTATCATTTTTTTTATAAAAATTAAATGACCATGTCATTGATACTAATAGTATGTATTTTCAAACACTTTTTCAAAAAAAAAAATGACTATGAAGAATGTATTTTCACTTACATTTTACACATAGCTTATATTAAGTAGTCTTATTCTAGCATAGAAGCATAGCGTATACTTTCCAAGTGACAAGATCACTGTACATTTATCAAACAAAATATATACAGTGCTTGTCGGGTGTAAAGTTTAATTAAAGAAAAAAAAATGAATTTGGTCAAACATGTGGGGTTTGAAAATGGGCCATGCAAATGTGAACAATGAAGGCATGGATCTTTTCGTAGCAAAGAATGATGTTGTCTTCATTCACTTTACATAAGTGAAAAAGCTCGTGACTTTGGGTTATGGAAGCTTTTTTATTTTCTCCCCATCTCATGGAAGGTCCCTCTTAGATTTATATAACCTTTAAAACTTGGTGTAATAAATTGAAAAAAAAAAAAAAAAAAATATATATATATATATATATATATACTTATATAGATTACATGCTTTTCCTTCACCATTTCATTTTTACTTGTTTATTTTTGCAATGGGGTGACATGATCTTTATAACAAGTATATCCATTTACATATAGTTGCATGGATGCCTTTAATCATTCAATGAAAAAAAAATGTGAACAATAGAGCGTTCCCCTGCTATTTTTTTCACTATTTTTGTTAGCATCGCAATAAATGCAACTGAAGTAACAAAGTATTCCTCTGCTATTGCATAGTTATAAACAACTACCACAAATGATTATATTTGAATATAGAAAAGAAAAATTAGGATCAGAGAGATTTTAAATTATAGTCTTAAATTAATCACAATATATTAAGGTTTTTGACATCTTTAAAATAATCATAACTGCAATTACTATCAAGTAAAGTCAGCTGTATTTGTCTATAAATTCTTTTAATATTAAAATTTGTAAAGACTCTGCAACATTAATATTGATGAAAATTTAGTTTTTAACTTAATATTTCAAAACATAACTGCAACATTAATAAATGCAGCATTAATCACAATAACAAGTAGTGTAATCCTAATAATGGAGGACACTTAGATAAGATTTTGTTGTTGTAAAGATTTCAAGAAATTGACGAGGATATTAAGATTTAAAATTTTGGTTATGGAGCAACAAGTAATTGATTCAAGTAAAATTTGAATTTACCTTTCTTAAAAGAATAAAGATTCAAAACAGGTTAAATACAGTGGAATAGCTTACTTGACCCGTTAAAATAGTTTGAAATGAGTTGAGTAATTTAACCTTCTAATCTATATAACTCGTCAATGCAACATGCCAAAATGTAGGATGGATTGGATTTTGACCCACCGGGTTTGTGTGTTTATTTTGTAAATTTTTTATAAATTGTATCATAATATGTTACGAATTATTAAATTTTTATGTTGAAAATTATTTGTATTAAGAAAACTTAGCAAGATAATATTATTATAATGGTAACTTATGTTTAGATTATTTATTTATTTTATTTATTTAGTAAGTTAACTTATGAGTTATTCATTTTTTATAACTTTTTATTTAAATAATTTTGTTACATTAACTTAACTTAATCTATAATCTATCATAGATTGGATTTTCAACCCAATCTTAAAATGAATCTAACTGAATCTATTTCGTTATTTATGAGTTTAAGCATATTTAACCCAAAGATAAATGAGATCTAAAACATTATTTTAAATAAGAAAACTATATCTTAAGTTTTTTTTCTAATATATTTGGTTTTTTTTTTTACTTTAAAAAATTTAGTAACAAATATTTTTGGTGTGGGTAGATTCAAAACTTGAACTTTACTCTTAGATTTAAAGACGAGTTGTATTAAGTTGGGTTATCCGTTTAACCTTGGTTACGGTAGGCGTTATGTGTGTGCATAGAAAGAAGGTCGAGCGATGTTTGAGTAGCTGCTTTTGGGAAAAGTAAGTTTGAAGTTTGAGTGATTGTGTGATTATGTCCTAGATAGCTTCCTGCAACACTACACACATCCTGTTAAACATAATGCAATCTTGAGATAGAAACAAAATATCCACAACAGCAAATGAAGAGTCATGATATATGTACTTGTTCATGTGTTTCCATTCGATGCTCACCATGCATATATGCATGTTCTACAGATTATTATCTGTATAACACTCACAAAACTTAATTATGGCACTTGGGCACTATAAAAGGAAAAATGTTGATGAATATTCATGATGATGAGGGACACCCACCACCATCAAAGTTGAGGTTGAGAAGGGAGCTAAGCGATCATTTTCTGAGGGTGTTAATCAGCTTTGAACCTTTGACTGTGAACATGCAGATTGAGAAAAAGGAATCACACAATTCGTTGAGTACATAAGGGCTATCATCATGTCATGGCCAGGAAATAAATTGTTGTACAAGCAAAATAAATTAATCAATGTCTCTTTCTCTTTCTCACTTTGCTGTTTGCTTTAGATTCCCTTTTTTACTGGTTAAAGTCTATACTTTAAAGTTCTCAAAGCTTGCCCTTAATTTCTTTTGCTTCTATATTTGTAACTTAACGGCATTCAAAAAAAGAAATAACATGCCTTCATTTCCTTCTTAGCTTTGGCTCCTAGGACATAAAATATCTTAAGTTTTAGATAAACGAGATAAAAATCCGGGCTTAGTCCGACACATAAATAAATAGATTATACGAAGATTAGTATTAAAAAGTGTATATAATTATAATTAGTAATTAAGTTAGTCCTAGTCGCCCTAATAAGTTAAAGGAGGAGAAATTAGTTAGTTCGGTCCAACCAATCAATTTGGATTTGATTTTTTTTTTTACTTAAACACGCCTAAATTTTTAATAAAATTTTTAAAAAATATATTAGGCTAAATGAACTGAATTTATTTTACGTTAGGTTTTTTTAACCTAGTTTGGTTCTACAAATCAAGTCAAATTGGCTTAACTCTGACTTGACCAAAAATATTTTAAGCTCAACACTACAATTTTTTTTTATTTTGTTACTAATTTTAGCTACCATTTAAATTAGTAGCTAAATTCTAACTAATTAACTATTAATTAATTAGAATATTATTTTTTCTAGCTAAATTTAAGTTATATTCATTTATACTTCTTATTACTATAAATTAGCTAGAAAATAACTACAAATTTTAAAAACTTACTACAAATTAACTAAGATTTTCTTAACTAATTTGCTACTTATTTCATGCTACCATTAATATTATAGTAATATTGTAGCTAATTATTTTTACTAGAAATTAGCTACACAATAACTATTAATTTTAAAATTAAACACAAAATTATTTGGTAGCAACCAGTCGGATGAACTAACAAATCAACCTATTGAGAAGAATCTATTTTTCCACCTCTATATAAAATATAATAATAATATTATAATTAATGCTTTCAAAATACATTTTGCTAACGCGTTTATGTAATGGAAAAGAAATTATTAGTTTAAATTAACGCAAGATATATAGTAGTCAGATCATGATGTAATTTAAAAATAAAAATGTTCTTTTTTTTACTAAACACAATATTGTTAGAAATTGTCTTTATTTATACATGTTTGGCTCCTAATTAAGTTTTTATTTTATTTTATTTTTCTCAAGCTTTGAAAGAATGATTCCTTACCGTAGGATATGTTGTGTCATTTGTTTGCTTGGTTGACGTTAAGTTCTTTATAAACTGAATTTTAAGATTGTCTCTTTATTCGATGATTTTGTTTATATTATTTGTGGAATGCCTTATTTTCAAATTACTTATGACAACTGAATGTTTTCTTCAATTTATAACATTGTTTCTTGTGTATCTTATATAGTATAATTTTTATCTTCAATTGATAGTTTTGTGTATTGTGTTATTAATTTCGTTTAATGGTTACATATTGTAAATATTCAATTTTTTTTAGTTTGATGTATAGAATTATTTTGTGTTTAATTTGTATTTATTTCAATTATAATTTGAAATTTTAAACATATATACCTTGCCTATAAGATTTTTCATTCTCAAATAAATGAGTATAATGTAAATTTATTGAGATTGAGAAAGTTGTCGAGATTAACAAGAATTAAAAGTTATAAAAATTAATAGTTATTAAGATTAATGAAAATTAAAATAGATATTACGAAAGGAGAAAATATATAAAAGAAATTCTAAAAAAAAGGTAGAATATTGACAAGTAAGCTAAAATATTAATGCAACAAAATCACGTGCTTTTTTACAGAACAAAATACGTTTTTAAACCTTACTTACATGACAATGTTAAAAATTGGGCTTCAGAATTCATATATTATAAGTAGATTAATTAGATTCAAGTCCACCCATTGCTTGGGTGATTTAACAATAAAAAATCAACTCAGAGGACACCTTATATATAGTTTATGTGGAGTTAAGAGAGAATTAATTAATGGTTAATGTATTAAAGAATGAAGTTGATTGCTTCAAAGAAGTGATTATCATCATAAATTGTAATAACATATGTTAGCATGGAATGAGATGAAAGTGAGAGAAGCAGAAAAGAAAAATAAAAAAGGAGAAATTTTAATTATGTAACTTCAAAATAATAGATGTAAAACAATCACTACAAAAAAAAAATTAATAACGAAACATTTTATGTGTAATTTAAAAAAAATCATTAAAATTTTTGTGATTCCAATATTAATGATGAAAAAGTAATTTTTATCACTAAATTTTGTGACTAATTCTTTAAATTTTTTTAGTGAATTGTCACAATGACTCCATAATTAACTTTCACTATTTATTAATAATAGAACCATGCCTTAATTTTGTGGAGAACCTAAACTTTTTAAGAGAAAAAAAATAAAAATAGCGAGAATGTAAAAAAAAATTACTGTATACAATTATTTATTGGATTTTTAATTTTAAATATATTTGAATTTATTAATTGCACTAAAGCTTGAAATATATATTAATTATTTTAATTCAAGGAATTAGTTTGATTAATCAATACCATTATATATGTTATTTAATTTGAAGAAATTATGCAAACAACTATTATTATATTTCCTCTCCAATAATTTTATTCACGTGTAAGGGTTTATCATTATTTAAGAAAAAAACATAAAACAAAAGAAAGATTAACATAGAAGATGAATAATCACTAGGTTCGGCTTAGTGATGTGCAAAATCCTTGTTTCGAAACTTGTTGTGTTAAAAAAAAATAAAACGCAGAAGATGAACATTTGTGGTTCCACTGACTTGCAAGAAACATTTAAGGATTAATGTGTTATGTGACAAATTTATGAGAAATGAAGAAAGGTTGAAGAGTAAATAAATGGTAAGTAACTGCAAGAATACATAAGAGAAAGTAATGAATAGACAAGCAGACAATTATTGGTCATGAGAGAAAGAGAGTATCATGGTACATAGTGTGGAATTCAATCAAGATGTGACACCTTAGACAAATTGCTAGTGTGATTAGAGTTAGTTGATTAGATAGGTGAGATATCAATGTTAAAATTTACCTCTCAACTTTTATATATTATATATAGATTTCTTAAATAAATTGGCATACATAACATTAGTTATAAAGCAATCCTAATGTTGGTTCCATATGACAATAACAACTAACAAAAATGATTAAAGACTAAAATCTGATTACATGTTTCAATAGAGCATTGGATTTCGCCCCCAAACAAACATTTAATCATCACAAATGTAGTTTAGATTTTTTTTTTTTTTGCATGTTTGGTTGTATTAAAGTAAATTTGAGTTTTCTCTTAAAAGCAAATAGCTAGAAGATAATATATATATTGAAATAATATTTTTTTATACAAAATTTTACCGCAAACTATTTTGAGAAAAAAATTAAATAGGTTAAAATATAAATATGGTCCCTATACATATATATATAACACAATTTCAATTTGGTCTATATATATATTTTTAATTTATATAGTTCCTTCATATGCAAATTATTATTTTTTTTAAATAGTATAGTGATGCTTGAGTCCATCACAATATCGTCTTTTTTTTATAACGTGACATACTACTATTGACATGATAGTTATTTTGGCGAAAATATATTTTCATTCCTACATTCCTACATGTATAAAATAATTTATTTAGACTCTACCCATACAAAAGTTTTCATAACTCATCAACTTGTTTCTTAGGATGAAAATGAGAGTTAAGTTACCTGAAGTGAGAGTTGAATTGTAATCCTTGAAAATTTTTCAACTTTAAAATTTTGAGGTTATTCTCTTGTCAATGTAGTACTTGGCACTCAAAGTTATTCAAGGAATATATAGATGTTCAAAAAGAAGCTTTTCTAAACTTGGAAAACAATCAATAAATCTTGAAAGAATGTACAAAAGAATTAATCAGGAATAAATAACCTAATTTAGTTTTTGCATGTTAGGCAAGTTGTTACAAGTTAATGATAAAAAAATTATTCTCAAGCTTTCTAGCTAGCATTCTAATCAACTAGTAGTAAGTGTAATATGCACACATATATGTAGAGAGACAAGAGAGACCAAGCAAAACTTAAAAGTTTTTATATTTATTCACCCAAAAAATTCTTGGACTAAGTACTCTCCAGACATGAAACCCAATATTCTTTTTCACAGCCTCTATAAGCATCACAAGGTCAACCTCATACCAACACTAGCACCCCTTGCTAGTTTGGGAGAAATAATTAAAACCAAAAATATAGTAGTAAAGGTTTGAATAAAGTTAACAATATCACAAACACTCGAGAGTAGATAGACTTTTGATTCTTGAGCTAAAACACCACCTAGGATGTGTTTCAAATGAAAATAGAACGTTATGTGAATATGGATGTTGAAATACAAGAAAAATAGGAGTAGAAGAAAATGAACCCCATTGTTGAGCATGAAATTCACTCTCGAGATTTCTTTCTTAATATTTTGTTGTCTTAAGGTCATATTTATGAGCAAAGCATTGAATCTGACCATTGGACAAGATTTGGCAAAGATTTTGAATTTTCAAGTGTTATAGTAAAGTCATTCTATGGTATTGTTCACTAAAACACTTCTCCTTTGGCTGGTAAAAGGCTTCTCCTTTTGATGGTGACAAAGAAGTCTTTTTATGGCATTCTTTAAGTGTTCGATTTGAGCATGTAGCCTTCTCAATTTAAAACACTTGCTCATTAATCAAAAAGTGAATTCTTGAAAGTTAATACATCTTTATAATGTTATGCTAGATAACTTTTTTATGAGCTTTTTCTGAATAAAGTACGTGAAGCTTTCTGATTATGCTTCTGGTTAAATGTCTAGCTTCCCGAAAATATTTTCTTTTACATGTTATTTCTTAACATAGAGAATGTCCCCTTTTGTAGGAGTAACTTTGTTTTGTTCAAAAGGCAGTCTTGTACCTTATAGTGAACCTTCTTTATGTAGACAATTCAGTTCTTGAATTTTCAAAAGTAAAAGGATTTTAGAATATCTTGTTGGATTTTATTGACACTTTTCTTTTTAGGATATGATCCACTACAGAATTATTCTAGCTCTCTGATTAACTCTAGCAACTTTCTAGTCTGGAAAATTAGCTTCTGAGCAGTTGTCCTAACTTTCAAAGTAATTATCCTAGCTTTTTGTGCAACATCTTTAGCATTCTAAGTGGACTTAATTGTACCTTTGTTATATTGTTATTTTTGGTCCTTTTCACCTTCATGAGTCTTGTTTCTTTTCACATTCTCAAAAGGATTCATTAGTAGCACTCTAAAGTGCTTATGAATTGATTTAGAAAGATTGTTAAAACTTTAAAAACATATGTTTTGAACCTAACATTATCTCTTCAACTTAGTTTTTTTTTTATTTATTTATTCTCTCCTAGTCCTTTTGGATCAACCAAGTCCTTTCTTGTATTTTGGGATAAGATCACCACATTATGATTCCAAAATTTCCTTCTACCAACATGACATATAAAAACCTCCAAACCTTGACTGAAATGTAAGATCAAGTATATCTACTAATCAAACAAAATTTAGACTGTTATTTTCTTACAGAAAATAATCATGAGATTATAAGTCTGAAAAGTTGCAAAATAAAACAAAAGATGGGGAAAAAGAAGGCTCGTGAAACCCATAATTGGCAATGAAACCCTTCAAAAATGTTATGGACTACTTTGAAAGCATTTTCATGATTAGGGATTATATTAAAGATTTTTTAGATGTTGAGACTAAATTAAAATTATGTGACATGTATAAGAACCAATATATATTTTAACAAAAATCATGTTATTACTATGTCAGCCACCATCATTAATCATGTTAGCAAAATAAAAACATTTGGCATTATGATTTACCTATAAACATATATGAATTAAATTAAAAAAAATTACCTATTGGAAACAGAATAAAAACTTGTGACAAATACAACTAAAAGCATAATTTAACCTTTGAAATATAAACCACTTTACTTTAAACTCGGTTCTAACCAAAATTAATTTTACGAAATCAAAATTTCTAAAATTAAGTTTAGAACTGCTTATCCAAACAGACTATATGCTTGAGTTTGATTTTAATTTACTTAATTTTGCTGAAGAGTTGCTTTTTGCAGCAATATGACAGCGATGTTATTTATGCTATCCAGACAGGGTTAATAAAAATTGCTTTTGGATGAAGAAGTATTTAAAAAAGGGGCATTTCGATCAAGAATTTTTCTATAAAATATACACCAAAACTTTATTATCTAGCAACAAAATGTCACTTCTCTTGTTAGAATATAATGGCAGCACGGAGTGGCACAACATAATTTCAACTTTCGAAAACGCAACATAATTTCAACTTTCGAAAACACATTTCTCCTCAATGACAAATATTGTAATCCAAACTAAGTTTCTATTTGGATAACTTTTCTATAAGCAGAAAAGAAAAATAAAAAAAAAATAAACTTCTTTATAAGCTTTATAAATTAAAATTAACTTATACATAAGTAAATTTATAAAAATTCTATCCAATTAACTTCTCTTAAAAAAACAGAAAAGTTTCTACAAATTATAATTTATACATGAATTAATTTTAGTTTATGAAAAAACTTATTTTATTTTTTATTTTTATTTTTTTCTTATGAATAAGTTTCCTTAAGCATACCCTTAACTGTCTAAGAAATGCTCTTTTCTTTTTACTGATTTTTTTTTCTTTTAGAAAAAATATTATTCAAGACAGAATTAAATACTAAACACTTGTCATAACAAATATTTGGAGATTAATTCCTCCGGTTAAACCCAACCCCCAAAGTCAATGAAAGTTAGCTGGAAAATGACTTTTCCGCGACAAGTCGACAAGTAAGCAATTAAACATCCGCCCCGCCCGCATCAAAATAAATGAAAAAGCAGAGACGGTGGGTGTTAGTTAGGCTAACACAGAGAATGCCTAAAAGTTGGGCTAAACAATTTTAATTATCTTGTTAAGCGTAAATAATATTTTCTTTATCTTTCTCATAATTATACAAGAGTCATGCGTAGTATAACTAAACATCATACACAATGAATGCATGATGTCAACCTCAAACAAAAAATTAGACATAAACTGCAAGCTTGCACTTACTATTGGCAGATTGCATGCATTACTTCTTCGTGGGTGGGCATTTTATTTTTTCTCTATAATCATGGGGTGAAAAAGATAAAACATATAGTGTCTTCTCATTGCATGAAGCATCTAAATATAGATATTTGTTATGGTAGAACATAATATCATATCTTGGAAGCATCAGCTGTGACTCGGCTAAAGGCAATGGCAGTCTTTGAGCCAGATGGGCGCCCCAAATGCTTGCCAATGAAATCCCCAGCTGACATGAGCTTTCCAAGATCAACGTTGGTTTTGACACCAAGTCCATTCAGCATGTACACAACATCTTCGGTGGCTACATTTCCTGAAGCTCCCTTAGCATATGGACAGCCACCTAGACCAGCAACTGAAGAATCCACTGCACTGATCCCCATCTGTTTAGACATAAATCAATGATCTCCATTAATAACTCTATTAGACTGCCAAAATATCAAAGATCAAATGTTAGCGTGTACTCGGGTTGGGTCGAATTTGGCACCCAACACTATCAAAATACTTCGATTTGGATCGAGTTTGTGCATTTTTTCTTTCAAACTTAAATGAAACCAACCCGGTCAATAATGGATGGGTCAGCCAGGTCTATCAGGTTCATAGAAGTTAGAAATTTAAAATATATATATAATTATAAATAATAAATAAATAAGTAAATGCAAAATATATATATAATAATTAAAAAAGACAATGTCACATGGGTCATCAAATTCGTGAGTTTAAAAATAAAAACCTACTACTTGAACCAAAGGGCATCAGGTTTAATACAGTTGGATCAGGTTTGACCTGAACAACACCAAAATCCAAACCAATGTGATTGGATCGCTTTGGGCTTCACGGGTTACCCAAACCCATGAACACCACTATAAAATGTGGGCCCAGTTTAAATTTGTTTATAAAATTAAATTCTAGAGAAAATCAAATTGTTCATAGATGGTAAAGGGTGTCCATCAATTATAATTGTTCAATGGTTGGTAGGCCAGTTTAGAACTTTAAACTCGGTCAATAGACAAGCAAATGGGAAGGTCAAGCTGTAGTTTGTTGACTTACTTGGAGGGACACGAGAATATTTGGAAGGGATTGCCCATAAGTGTCATGGAAGTGGACAGCAAGCTTCTCCACTGGTACAACAGCCATTACAGCCAAAAGCATCGGAACTACAGTTCCTGACCATAACAGAATGAACAGAAAACAATAAGTAGAAAGATCATATTTGAGTAACCAATAGAAAGTTTTTATAAAGAATATGCATATTCTGAATTAACTGACAAAACAAAAACCTAGACAGATATCCATCCCACAAATATGCCAAGATCTGGTATTATTTACTTTGCTATTACGCATTGCAGACATTGGCAAACAGTACAACAATATAAGCCTTATCCCACTAGGTGAGACATTAGGAAACAGTCTCATAAAAGAGTGAGAGAGAGAGAAAGAAAGAAAATAAATTGATAAGCAGTCAAGACTCAAGTTCAGATTCAAGAATAAGCATAAAGGAAAGGACAAAACTTAGAAATAGTTCTTTGTATATTGTTGATTCTCCAATCAGAATTAGAGTTTGACCTTGATAATAGTATTAATCTTTAATTATGCATTTTATTAAGGTGAAACTTATTCTAATTGGAGACCAACACCAATAGTACATAAGAAACTACATACAAGTTTGTGATAGATAGGTGGTGGCTGATCAGACCAAACCAAAAATGAGAGTAATTCAACAGAAATACTGGATCAAGTATAAATAGCATAAAGTTTTCAAAAAGAGAGACATCTAACTCATTACCTGGAGTACCAACTCCAATTGTATCCCCAAGGGAGATTTCAAAGCAACCCATATCATATAGTTCTTTAGCTACGTATGCCACTTCTGACGGATGGATTGGTCCTTCCACTGGGCACCCAACAACGCATGATACATACCTATATGAAATTTCAATACAGAGAAACAGATTGGAATAAGCAGAACAGAAACAGAATCTCTGTCAATACAATTTATTTACAATATCAACACAAATGGGACTTTCATGTCCAACTGTTAAACCTTGACCTGATTGACTTTTAATATATACCTAGAAGGGTCTTCACCAATACTAAAAATTAACTTACTATCACGAAATAGTATTGAAAAACCCATATAAATACAAACGCAATAAGTGATTTTGAGAAACTTTTCATAGGATTTAGGGGATCTTATGGATTGCAATAGAAGTAATGATCAGAAAGAAAAAAGATATTCAAATGACAACATTGCCACCAAAAATGGTGAAGGGAGGGCAACTTCCTTTTAAGCAAATCCTTATACAGCATCCTTAGTCCTCTCATTCGCTTCAATGTGTGTGCATGTAAACCTTCCCTTCCCTTACAGAAAATAAAAGTTTGACAAAATCTTCTAATATTATTCTTATTTCTAAATTTATTTCCTTCACGATAAATGATATATTTCCTACACAATTATTTAATATTGAAAAATAATTAGATTTTTTCTCTTTTCCATTCAATTGTTAAGAGAGAGAGACAAGATTAAAACAAACACAACTAAATAGTGGAGTGAAATAGTATACAAAAACAACTTATAATATTCTGTTCACATTATTTGTGTAAACTGTATTTTTTTTATTAGGCATTATTTTGATTGACTTATTAAATAAATCATTTTTTATCTACTTTCTACCCTTTTCTCCACCAACTTACATCTTTCCATAATTTATAAAAATAATTTAATATTTGGCATGTATAAATTTAATTTCAATAAAAATTATTGTTTGCTTTATATTTAACCAGTTTAGTCTATAAACTTACAAATGTTTGGGCTTAAAATTTGAATAATTAAATTCTTCTCCTTCAAAACTTTCCTGTGTTTGAACATCTATATTGATTCTATCACTGGTTTGAAATAAAATGCAATGGAGAAGCTAATATAGAAAACTGATTACAAACTACTTTCTTTACCAGTAAAGACTTATGGCAACTATAAAAGATATAAAATAAAAACCATTTCTAGGTCTCCCCTTAATAGCTTAAGGTTGTGTTCAATCCTTGCAGCCCCATTCTTAATAATAAAATCAAATCTTCGGCACAAAATAAAATGGGTATGTGTAATATCCGTGCTTCAACTCCAAATTAGAGCCAGGAATATGTAAAAACTGCTAAAATACAAAAACAGATGCCCTGGAACAGAACATGTAGAAAACCCATCAATGTAAGATATTTATTGTATATTCAGGTACTACCCACAAACAAAGAAATTGCAACCAATAAAAGCAAATCCAATAGAAAATATCAAAACAAAAAATAAAATTTAGGAGCTTTCTGTCTGGCATAAATGCACACTTAAAATTATATTGAAATAGAGAGGATTGATGGATGGATGCTTAGAGTAATGAAAGAGAAAACAAAAGGCATACCCTCGAACAGGAATTGAGAGCTCTTTAGCAGCACGAGTAACAGCTCGATAGCGAGCAAGGCTCTCTTCAATACTACAATTAATGTTTGATTTCGAGAATGATTCAGAAGCTGATGCAAAAACAGCTACTTCTCTAGCACCAGCCGCTATAGCAGCTTCAAAACCCTATAAATGTAACAGATCAGACATCTGAATGTAAAGCTGCCCATTTATAGTTGTTCTAGTTATTTGCACCTTTAAATTAGGAGTCAGAACTGGTAATCTAATGCCTCCCAGGTTATGAACTGCTTGCATTACATCCTTTGCATCTGCCAACTGAAAGATACAGAGACAGAATGGTATTCAAGCAGGTAAAACTCAAATCACACTGTAAATAAGTTGGTTCAGAAATGATAATAACTAGTACTCTAGTTGTCATCCTATAATTGAAAATGGACAGATGAGTGCACCAAATAGGTGAGAATATAATATTCCTTTTTTTCTAGCACAAATAGAAAGTGAGAGGAATTATTTTGGAAGAAAACTTGTTACTTTAGTAATCATATAAACAATGATTTTCAACTTTTTTTTAAAAGAAAATTCATGATATTGAGAACTGATTTCATGTAAATGCACCTGGGAGAAAGTTTACCACAACAATCATTCATAATATCAATATCAGGTTAAATAAATATGGTAAAGCCATTATACCTGTGGAACCCATTTGGGAGATACAAAGCTAGTAGCCTCAATGACAGATAACCCAGAAGATGCCAATCTATGAATCAATTCAATCTTTACATCTGTTGGTACAATGTTTTTCTCATTTTGTAATCCATCCCTTGGACCAACTTCAACTATCTTTACAAATTTTGGTATACCTTTCATAAACTGCATTGCCCAATTAAAAATTGTATGTTACTTACCAGCCAAAGAAATATGATAAAATAACCAACAACAGGAAGTATAAATGTGCAACATAAATGTCAAATGAAAACATAAAGAGGCACCACATAGATAACTAAATTAGTAGCTGGAAAGAAATCCTTGAACAAAAAGTACTCCAGCCATTGCATTACCTTATATGCCATATCCTGTATATTTTTGTTATTGCTCTTTGGACTATACTGGTAATCTGAGGCGTAAAATGAATTATCAATCATTCCAAATTTCATTGAGTTCCTCCCCATAGTCATAGTCTTCTGACTGAAAGAGTTGCCGCGGGACAGGTCCCTTGTTTGCCTTCTCCACGGGAATGTCTCTGCTGTATACTCTTCACTGTCTTCACTGCACCAAAGACAGAAGTGAAAGGAATGTCAAAGAAAACAAAAATAGCCCAAATGATGGATACATATATGCATTAGTGTTGATTTGTGTAGTAAATCTGTAAATTGCAATATTTGACTCACTCGCTACTGTTCGATGTGCTGCAGCTTCGTCCTTCAATCCAGCAGTTTCCCATACCCAAATTATCTATTCTGGGACGGCAAGCACCAGATGAGAACCTCTGGATTCTATCTATGGTATTCATGCTTGGCAACTTGTCAAGGCCAAGTGGCTCCTCCAAACTTGACATAGTGAACTGGATGGTTAAAAGAATCCTGGCAAAAAATTGAAAGTACTGTGCATCAGGAACTTATTTAACATTCTTGCTACCATTTTCATCAGGTTGTAAGGAGATACATATTTTGATCTGTATAGAGTGTCAATTGTATTCATCTTCATGCAGTGAAATCTCATACCATGTAAGTATTCACTGGTTTAAAGTTTAACATACAGCAGATGCCATTCATTAAAAGATGCATTTACTGCAGGTGATGCTATATCGCAATATAAAAAGATAATGAAAAAACCATCGACATTAAGTAGAATTCAATGGATGAAGAAAGGACACAGCAACATATCAGCTGGGTTTGATTTTCATCCGCTGCTGCTTGGTGGAGGAGAGAACTGGGAAATAACTTTTAACTCACTTTCATCCTATAGGAATGGCCAGAGTTTGTCATGAATGGCACTTCTTTTTCAGCTTTCCCATATTTTTGTTGAACAGGCATGCAAGAAGTGACTTTCATTCCAAAATTTCCACCTTCTTATTTTCAGCTTACTCAAACAAGGATAGCCTTACCCCACAAAAGGTATTAGCAAATGAAACAAACACCCATCTACCAAAGGCCATGAGACTTCAGCGATATATTAATATCATCCTTTCAACCATGACCATAGATTCAAAGAGTAATGTTTCAACAAATGCAATGGTACCACAGCTAAAAGAGAGTTCTTAAACCCCTCTAACAACCTTATAATGCACAATTGCAAATGCAGGAGTTAAACAGAGCCAGATATTGTCTGCTATGAGACCATGAAAATGAAACTACAGTATTAAATCAATTTCTTAAACTGCAATAAACTCCTTTGGTTTAAGATGTCAATAGAAGACCCAATCTTACTCCTCATGCAGCTAATCACAATTGACTCCAACTATGACAGCAGTATTTATAACTAACCAACCAACAACAAGAAAGCAAAACTCAATACTTAAAATATTTAACACTAGAACTTGAAACCAAGTTCCACAAACAAACAAATAAAATTACACAAACAACAAGCAAATTGAATGAATAAACCCAAAAAAAAAAAAAAAATCATAAACCGTTAAAGTCATTCAAACATAACCAATAAATAAATAAAAACTGGGGGATATAATTTTGTTCAGCAAAGAGGACAAAAAGGAGAATCGGAAGAAGCAAGCAGACCTGAAACCAAGCGAAATTAGAAGGAGGAACCACAACAAGGTAGGGTTTCTACGAAACCCTAGAAATTGGGGGAAATCGAATTTCTGGTATTTACGAAAATACCAACGGAAACGATGTAATGAAGAAGAAGGTGGAGGAAACGTAACGTGATGTTTAATAGTATTAAAGTATTTGGTTTGGTTGGTGGCAAGGGTCAAGACAAGAATGAGGTTACTATTTAATTACGATTTTTTATTATTAATTAATATTTTTGGGGGAAAAATTAAAAAAGAAAAAGAAAGAAAATTGAGTGGTTGCTTGAGATGAAGGCAGCATTTGAAGTGGGGAATGGAATTGAGACACGAGAAAGAGAGAGAAAAGGGATTTGGCGGGTAGTTTCCTTACAAGATATGGACGTTGAGCTAATTTTCATTTTCTTTTTTTACTTCTATTTTCTTACCTGTCAATGTCTATTATTGTTTTTCCACTTAAAACTTATTTGATCTTGTAAATATTGGTAAAAAATTAGAATTATTGAGGACCCATTTCAATAGGTGATTTAAAATAATACTTTTAATTTAAAATTTTGATATTATATATTAATTTATATTATTATTTTATTAATATTATTTTATCACGATTTAATCGCATATAAATAATTCAACCTTAAATTAGTGTCTTAAGCAATTTATTGACCAGTTAAATTTAAAAAAATATTGGATTTTACCATGGTCGGCAAGGTATTTGTTTAAGAAAATATTTGTCAATTAAAAAGTTTGGTTAAAAGTTTTATTATTAGTAGGATCTTATTTGATTTGTATGAGATTATCTCTGATGAATACACACATAAATTTTACAAAAAATAATATGTTGTTGACTTATTATTATATTAATTAAAGAATAATAAATAAAAAAATTACTTTTTTATCTTTTTTTTTAAATCAAAAGGTTTTCGGAGACTTACATCCAACTTAATAAAAAACATAAGTGTATTGTGCAAACAACATTCGTTTTAAAATATTATAATTTAAAATTTACTTTCTTTATCTCTTATTTTTAATATATTTAAATGTTATAATTTATTCCAAAATGTTTATTATATTTTAGAAAAATTAAAGCTAATTAGTTTTTTAACATATTCATGTATTGATATTTCGCATAAATACTTAAGTGAATTTAATATTATATTCATATAATAGACATGCACAATTAATGTAAAAAAAATTAGTTTTAATCATTTAAAAATTATTCTTGTTATAATTTTTATAGTAAAAATTAACAAAATTGTTATACATAATGTTGGAAAATAAAAAAAATATCTGATAATATCACTTTTATATTTTAAAGTATGTTAAATGATCTCTTAGGATTTATTCTTCTTTTATATTTTAGGATTAGTTTCTTTATTTAATTAGACATATCATATCATGTAAATAAAAATATTATTTCTTATATTTGTTTGTATTTGTTGCATTAAGTCTATGTAAAACAGATTTTGTTGTGTAGTTCATACCCACGGATTTTAAGATCTTTTTCATCTATTTTTTTTTTAACACAACTTTTATATTTTATAATATCCTAAATGATCTCTTAGGATTTATTCTTTTTTTATATTTTAGAATTAGTTTCCTTATTTAATTAGACATATCATATCATGTAAATAAAGATATTATTTCTTACATTTGCTTATATTTATTGCATTAAGTCTATGTAAAATGAACTCAGTTGTTTAATTCATATCCATGGATTTTAATATCTCTTTCATCTATTTATTTTAATACATAACATTTTTTTTGGTTTTTCACGGGTTTTTCTTGTTCCAAAGAATTAAGGATTATTTTTGTTTCACAAGTATGTGATTGTTGCTGTCTTAAGAAAATTTTGCACACTTCAAAATAGAATATAGATAATTTACTAGATAGATAGTCCACAATCATGTAAACATAGTAATTTCTCAAATTCTCAATTCCCTGCACAAATCCATGGAGTTAGAAAGTTGCTATTAAATAATAGTGTAAAATACATTAGGTTATATATGCATATATTGTTTTTTCATATTACATTTAAAAAAATAATTTGGTAAGAAAAGTCATTTTATCATATGAGATTGATGAAATATTTAAAAAATGGAAAGACAAATAATATGAGATTGATGAAATATTGAAAATTAGAGTGAGTTGCAATCACATGGATTGTGTTGTTAATATAAGTTCTTTGTAAAAAAAAGTTCCGTATTTAATTCCTTAGCCAAAAGCTTAAAAACATTGTTAGTATTTTTCTAAAATTTTTTACCTCCAAAATACATGTATTCATTAAATATTATTTTTATAAAATAATTATTCTCCCATTTTATTTTAAAATTTTCTTATTATATACTTAGTAAAAATATTTAAAATTGATAATCAATAATTAATATTTTTAAATATTTTAAAGTAACAAATAAAATATTTATTTAAAATAACTATTGTCGCAACTATAATCGCGATGGGGACCGGACAAAATAGAAAAGAAATTCAAGTTTCTTTCAAGGAAAGAAAAATAAATGTAATGGAGTCGTCACCATCGTTTTTAAGGAAAACATCAAAAAACCTTGAGAAGGATAAGACTGATCTTTGGAATTAGATTTCGGGTTCGAGAGTCGGTTATACATAAGAAAAGTATTAGCACCTTACAACATCCGTCCTAAAACAATTACCTTAACTAGATGCGTGAAATGAACTATGACTTCTAAACTAAGGTTTTTACCCTTCAAACAAAGACAGAAATGAACATATTTACAAAAGAGGGAAGAAATATATTTTTGGTTTTTTGAACTTGACAAAAGTCACTTCTTACTCCTACGTATCTCTTGATGTAATAAAGAAATCAAAGTTTACGTAGTTCTGGTTAAGGTTTGGAAGGTAATAAAAAGGGTGGATAGATCATTAGCATCCAAAGATGATTGGAGGAGAACGAACTGTTCATTGACGTCCAAAGAGTTGGGATAAAGTGGATTGTCTATTGGCGTCTAAAGAGTTGAGATAAAGTGGACTGTCCGTTGGCATCCAAAGAGTTGGGATGAGATGGACTATCCATTGGCATCCAAAGAGTTGGAATGTCCATTGGCATCCAAAGAGTTGGGATGAGATAAACTATCCATTGGCGTCCAAAGAAACTTAGAAAAGAGATAAATATTTTTTATTGTGGAACTTGACACAAGTTGTCTCCTACTGCTACGTATCTCCTTTTGCAATGGAGAATTCAAAGTTTATGTAGTTCTTGCTGAAACTATAGGCTAAGTGGAAATGTCGACACTTAGTCGACTACAAGAAGATGTCAAATAGGTATCGGTTAAGATGAGATGTCGACTAGGTGTAAGTTAGGATGAGGTGCCAACTAGGTGTTGGCTAGGATGAGATAAGATACCGACTATGTATCGGATAGTCAAAGGCATGCTGACTAAGTGCTAGCTGATTCGAGATGGGGTGCTGACTAGGGACGACACCGATTCGGTGTCGGATAGCTGGCTTGGGGTACTAGTGGCCCTTTTGTTAAGTTTTTGGCTAAATGTTTGGTTAGGGCGGGGTACTGTGTGGGTAGTATACTGATGAGTCATAAAATGTACATCTTAAGTGGACCTAAGGAGTGCCATTGAGCAACTCACGAACTTAAAAGATGAATGTTAACTAAGATCCAGATTAATAGCCTAAAGTTAGAGTAAAACACAATTTATGTTTATTCAAGGCTTTTAGCTAACTATCTCTCCATTGCAGGTCTAGCCAAGCTCAACCCGCCATTGGAAGCCCAGGCCGAGACTCGGCCCATGCAAGCCAGTAGTTCAACCAGGTCATCCAGGTGGCACTCCACGTCAGCAATCCAAAGCCACCTCAGTTCCAGCTCAAACTCCACATCATCTCCTGTGTAGCTTGCAACGCAAGTCACAATAAGGGTAGAATAGGAATTGTACATGTAATTCTATTAGCTTCGTTAGCTGTGTCCACTCCTGTATAAATAGATAGAACTCTGAACGATTAGGGGCTTTTGGCATTCAAACTTCCCCGCATCCATCAATCCCAAATTCCCTCTCGTTTTCCTCTCCTTTGCTCACGGTGGTACACGGTGTTGTTAATGGCGTTTCTCTCGATTGAGGAAATGCAGGCTAGGAACTGAGAAGCTGAAGGTTATCAAAGAAGACCGATTGGAGCACCAACGCACTCTGGTGGACCTGAACCTCAGCATCCTAGCTAGCAGAGGTGAATCATCGTCGTCGTCGTCCATGGCGATTGTCGTGGAGGATGGAATCATCGAATCCAAGCCCTGTGTTTGTATTTTGCCTTCAATATTATAAGTGTTTTCTGAATTCTGAACTTCGTTGCATTCCTGAAATCTAAGTTCAATTACTGTGTTGCGATTGCACCTGGTAACAGAACAATGTTGAACTAAGCCGATCGGAACTGGTTTAGCTAATTCAGTAGGTAATCACTTGACGATTGTTAATTGAGAATCTAAAATCAGCTTGAACTTAATCTCTGTCAACTGATGAGGTAGCGATTGTGTAAATCCTCGGTATGGCAAGAGATGGACCTGTGGGGATTGCCATAAGAACACTGGAGGCTGATATGGACTGTGACTGGAGTGATTGAATCAGAAAAACCTTGACTATTGGAACGAAACATGAACACAGCAGTAGCAATAGCATTAGGAGTAGCGTGTTTGAATCCGCATTCTAGTTAATTTCAGTTCTGTTTGTAGTTGATATAAATTTCGATTTCAATTGCATTCCAACCCCCTTATTTACTGTTTTTGAGTTTTAGACAGAGGTAGACCATCTCTGTAGCGTCTGTTTGCACTTAGCTGAGACCGAGCCAGATTATCTTTGCCGAGATTAACTCAGTCTAGTCTCTGCTGAGAGTGATTCAGCCAACACCGAGATCTGGAACTTAGATTTTGCTTCTGTTTACTATACATTAAAACACATTTCGAACGCATTGTGTCCTTGAGAAGAATGACCTAGGGTTAGCTATACTATAGTTAACTTTAGTTATTTGATAAGCATTCAAACGACTGAAAAAGAATATCATTATCATATACTCAACAAAAAGAATGTCTTAGGATTTCACCTTGTCTCCAGGTGCATCGTCGTTGTCATAGAGGGAAACAACTTCACCCTTTTTTGTATCCTCGTCTTTTCTCTTCTGCTCTCCTATTCCTTCCCCCCAAAATCCCCCTTCCTCGTTGCTATTTTATAGGTCAGTTTCACCTTCTCCAAATCTTTTAAGGAGATCTTTTGTCATTATTGTGGTGGTTCCCCATAGAGCTCCATTAATGCGGTGTTACCCCCACGGTATTTCTTTTAATAAATGTAACGAAACCTTCATTGAATACGGAGGTGACCCCTCGCGTCTCTCCTCTGGTCATCCCAATCGAAAGTGTTTTTTGCTGCCTCGATTACTTATGAGATGTTAGGGCCAAGATTGTTTTTTTTCTGAAAAGTAAATGAATAGCAGACGACTATCAGCTACTATTGTTCACTCAAGGTAGCTCAAGGATTGTGCAAGTACACAAGTGGAATGAGTTGTCAACAAAGGAAGCTTCTTCAACTCCCCCTATCAATTTTCTTTTCTTTTTCCTTTTTGTTTATTTTTTGTTTTTTTAGGGGAGACAAATTTAGATATCAATAACTATTATTTTAAAGAAATTAGTTTAAATATATTGAGTAAAAAATTACATTATCATCTAGTTAGATATTACATATGTACTCATGTATGATAGAATGATTGACTTTTTTTATAATAATTAACTAAAAAATTTTAGCGTCTATTGAAAGTTTTAAAATTTTAAATTAAATTCTATTTTAAAATATAAAAAATTAATAGATTCTATTTCTACCAAAAGTTCTAGATGTGAACATATAATGCAGATTGGAAACTGAATTATTAAACTATAAAATTGATTTTATTTAAAATTAAGTTAATTTAATTTAAGAAAATGATTCTCAGATTTATTATTATAAAAATAAAAAATTAATTATAAATTACTCATCTCATGTTTGGAATTCAATATTACTTTTATTTACAATAAAAAATGGACAAAAACATAAAGATAAAATTATCAATTCAAATAATAAAAATAAAATCATATTATAAATTCATAGAAAATACACACATACAGAGGGGGAGAGATTCAAAATCAAATCAATTATTTTTTTTAGTTGTTAAATAAATATTTTCTATGATGTTATAAATTATGATATATAATTTGGAGAAAAAGAATCTAATCTCTCTCAATTATATATTTTCAATATTTTTTTTTAAAATTTATACATAACTAAATAACTGAGAGACAAAATTCTCTCTCAACCATATTAAGTTAATATACTTTATCTCTTTAAATATGTTTTAAATTTCTCTAAATATAATTTTATCTAGTTTTAGTTCTTGTAAACTTTTTATTATTTTTATATTAATGACATTTTTTTATTGTTCTATGTAGACCCCCAAAACTATCCGGGTTGAGTCCCCACCTTGACCCTACAGGACTCCCATGGGCTGAGACCGAGTCTCCCCAAAAAATAGGCCAAGACCAAGTCTCCACAAGATCCACTCCCAACAACCCAGAACTCTCACAACCAAAAATCAAGGGATTTCCATGATTCTCGTAGATAAACCTATCCCCAACCACCAAGCACTCTCATAGCCGAGAATCAAGGGATATGGAGGCTACCAAAGCCTATAAAAGGCCTCAAGACGAAGAGAGAAGGGACCGAAAAATTGGGAGCTGAAATTGAGAGAAGGAAAGAAAGGAATTTTTAAGTGGAGACTCTGAGAAAAAAGCATGAAGATCCTAAGGACAATTGAAGGAAAGACTGGAGCTTTGAGAAAGGAACGAGAAGTGGAAGCTAATGATAATACGAAGGAAGCCGCGCCAAGATACCAGGCCGAGATAGAGGAAAGGAAAGAAGTATTGGGTCGAAGCTAGAAAACAGCAGACTCCTCTGATATCAAGTTAGTAAATTACCTGCATGAACATTCTCTCAGGTTGAAGCCTTAGGAAACCCTTTCCTCTCCTTAAATAAATCCAAAATCAAATTGCCAGCTCATTCACCCTTCTCCCTATATTGGGGCTGAATCCCTCTCAGTCCCCTAGCCAAGAGTGAAACGGCCCTACTTTGGAGCGGAAACCAGTCCAATCTATCCCTTCCTCACACTGCTTTTGTCAAGTCAGGTACATCTCGGCATTGCTTGTAGGGGTGAGGAAACCTCTTGGAGAACCCCTTGTTTTAACTACTACGATAGCGTATTTCATTGCTCCTCTTTCTTGTAAGGTAGTAACTACTTGAGACACAAAAGATGATTTTTTACCAACAACTACATAAACACATATAACATTTTGCCCCTATTGATTGAGAATCATATCTGTGGCTACTACTGTCCCACAAAAACCTTTCACGAAAAAGCCGAGTCTATGTCGGCGCCATGTGGTGATCTACCGTCCCAAACCTACCCCTCCCAGTGCCGAGCCCGTCTCGGTCTCAACAAGGCTAAGTTGGTATGAGCCGACTTTGCTTTTGCCTGAACCTTTACTAGCCAGAACTATGTAAACTTTGACTTCTCCAATTAAAATGAGATATGTAGGAGCAAGAGACACACTCTTGTCAAGTTAATCATCTAAAAAGCTAAAACTCATACACTCCAAGCCTCATCCAGAACTACGTTGACTTTGACTCCTCTAAAGTCGAGGTACTGATGAGTCACAATTTATACATCTTTTAGACACCTAAGAAGGAGGTTTGCAAGATTATTCTGTGCTTAAGAATGGATTGTTAGCTAAGATTCATTCTATGGGTTTGAATACAGAGAAAATACAAATTTGTGTTAATTCAGATTTCTTAGCTAATAAAAAGTATCACTCCTTCTTCTACAGGTCAAGCCAAGTTGACCAGGGTCAATAGAGGAGTCTCAGCCGAGATGAAGTCGTCCCAACCAGACCGATTCCATCTCGGCCAAGCCAGAGTCATCTCGGCAACCCACGCCTTGCAGCCCAGCAGCCTAGAAGAGAGGCCCAATTGTATTGACCACATCAGCTATCCAGCTCGGAGGCCATCTCAGCGTCAGCTCAAATGCCATGTCACTCCTAGGAAATCTGCCAGGTCACGTGAGAAGATCTGCATAGGGGTAGAATGGGATCTTCACGGTGTAATTCTGTTAGGATTCGTTAGGATTAGCATATCACAGCTCGTGTATATATAGGAAGAGCTGTGCACTTTTTATAGGTTCTGTCTTGGAATTCACTCTAATTCCATACTCACTGTACCCATTTTTCTCGCTCTCGCTCTCTCCGTTTTCACAGTGGTGCATGGTGCTCATTGGCGTTTCTCTCGATTGAGGAAGTGCAGGTCTGAGACTGGGAAGCCGAAGTTTGCCAGAGGGGACCGATCAGACTACTGACGCACTCTGGTGGAGCTGATCCTCAACTTTCAGGCTAACGGAGGTGAACCACCACCATCAACCATGGCGATCGTCGTGGAAGATGGATTCATCTGAATTCAGAACCACTGTATTTGTATTCCATTTCTGTTAATCAATTTCATTCTGCAACTCTTGTCTCCATTCTCTTCCTCTACTTTACTTCATGATTTGATCCGCGATTGCAATTAAATTGTGAACAATGTTAAGCTAAGCCGATTGGAACTGGTTTAACTAATTTAGTAGGTAATCAATTGGCGATTGTTAACTGAGAACCTAAAATCAGCTCTGAACTTAATCCCTGCCAACTGATGAGGTAGCGATTGCATAAATCCTCGGTATGGAAATGGGCCGAACCTTTGGCGATTGCCATAAGAGTTCCCAAGGCTGATATGGATTGAGAACTGGAGTGTGGAGCTTGGACTGAACTTGGGTTAATGGGACTGAATATGAGCACAGTTAAATAATAATAATAATAGATAACTAGTAACAGTAGCATGTGTTTATCGCATTCATAGTCTCATTCTATTTCTTGCATTACTTGCATTCCCAACCCCCCTGTTAATTGCTTTTTATTCTGAGACAGAGATAGTCCACCTCTGTAGTGTCTGTCTGCACTTAGCCGAGACCAAGCCGGATTCTCTCTATTGGGATCATCTCGGCTCAGTCTCTGCCGAGAGCGACTCGGCCATTCGAGACAGTCAAGATTACTTTACATATCAGATTCTACATCACTTCACTTAACACCAATTCACAACTGAACACACTGTGTCCTTGAGAAGAATGACCTAGGGTTAGCTATACTATAGTTAGCTTTAGTTATTTGATAAGTGCGTAAAACGACTGTAAAAACGCAAATCATCAAATTGGCGTCGTTGCCGGGGAAACAAGTTCTTTTGTGTATTTGTGTGCCAAGCTAAGTGAGATCGAATTCCGAGTCTGTAAAGTGTGTCTGTCAAGACAGTCTTGAGTCTTTTGAACTTGTCTATGTCTGTCTGTTTTGTTTATGGATCCTAAATAAAAAGCATGTTGACTATTATTTGTTTCTCTGCGTGAATTCACCGCTAAAAAAAGGGAGAAGAAGAGAGAAATCAAACATTCATTTCTGTAGCTACGTAGAATTGGCATTCTGTTTTGTATTCACTACTGCATCCTTCTTTCTGCATTGCATTCTTGCATTCAGCTGGTTTTTCTGTTTTGCATTTGTGCTAGTTTAATTGCATTCTTTCCGTATGCCATTCTGTAGTTCCATTGGTTAGTTAACTGATAGCTGTAATTTCCAATTTTGCATTTACTATTTCAAGTACTATTTCTAATTCTGATTTTTCTGCATAATATGTACAATGCATGACTAGGAGTAGTACTGACCCATTGTATGTTTTTGAGCCAGAAATAGAATTAACTTTACGTAGATTGCGCAAAATTAGGAACGCTACAGTAAATACTAGTATCAATATAGATCCTGTAGCTGACTCTAACCAGTTTTACACTAACAATTTTGTTCCTAGTTCTGACGTTTTTGCAGAATCAGGACGAATGGAGAATAACGATAGGATGCTGAAGGAATTAGCCACTCCAGACGTGGTGTATCAACCTTGGTGCATCCAATACCCACAGCTGGAGCCAGCTCAAACATATGAGTTAAATCTGGTCTTATACACCTGTTGCCTAAGTTTCATGGTCTTGTAGGAGAAGACCCCTACAAGCATTTAAAAGAATTCCATGTGGTCTGTTCTACAATGAGGTCGCAAGGGATATCGGAAGACTACATCAAAATGAAGGCATTTCCATTCTCCCTGGATGGAGCAGCGAAGGATTGGCTGTATCTTCAGCCAATACTTTCCAATACCTGGGGAGACATGAAGTGCACCTTCCTGGAGAAGTTCTTTCTGGCATCCCGCACTGCGTCCATTAGAAAGGAAATATGTGGGATAAGGCAACATACAAGAGAAACACTACACGAGTACTGGGAGAGGTTCAACAAACTCTGTGCCACCTGTCCACATCATCAGATCAGCGAACAGTTGCTGATCCAGTATTTTTATGAAGGATTATCGCTGATGGATAGAAGTATGATAGACGCAGCCAGTGGCGGAGCTCTGATGGACAAAACACCAGCAGCAGCACGGCATCTGATTTCCAATATGGTAAGCAATACACAGCAGTTTGGGATTAGAGGGCCAAATCAACCACGGATGGTGAGTGAAATCGGTGCAGCCTCCAATCAGAGGTTCGAGAATCAGCTGACCGAGTTAACATCATTGGTGAGACAGCTTGCTGTTGGGCAACACCAACCAGCCATGGCAGCAAAAGTATGTGGCATATGTACTTTCGTGGAGCACCCCACTGATATGTGCCCCACTCTCCAAGAAACCGAGTCGGACCAGCCAGAAAATGTTGGAGCCATAGGTGGATTTCAGTACGGGAAGCAGCCGTATCAGAATCGGCCATTTGATAACCAACAACAGGAAAGACAGCCATTTCGGCCAGGACCGAATCAAGGACCATATGCAACCCAACAATTCGGATCCACGCCGAACAGCTATCAGAGGCAGGCAGGTTATCAACAGCCGACTCCACATTACCAAGTACCACCTTTCCAGCAGCAACAACAATAGTAGAGAATGCCTACTCCAGGCAACTCTCCATCTCTGGAAGACCTGATGAAGCAGCTTGCAACCAGCAACCTGGAGTTCCAACAATCTGTGAGCTCTAGCAATTTAGAGTTCCAACAGAACATGACCGCTACCATCCAGGACCTCAAAACACAGATTGGACATCTAGCTAACACTGTAAGTCAATTACAATCGGCAGGATCTAGCAACCTTCCCTCTCAAACCATCGCAAATCCGAGAGGTAACGCCAGTGTAGTCACTCTTCGAAGTGGAAAAGAATTACCTCAACCTACATTGGAGCAGGTGCCGAGATCAAAAAAAGCCGACTCCGAGTCAAATGCTGACTTACAGTCTCGGCCAGAGACAACTGTCCCATTGCCATTTCCATCTCGGACCACTTCGGCAAGGAAGCCAAAGTCGGATGAAGAATTGTTGAAGATGTTCCGCAAGGTGGAAATCAATATTCCACTCCTCGATGCTATTAAACAGGTCCCTAAGTACGCAAAATTCCTCAAGGAATTATGTATACATAAAAGGAGAAAAATAAAGGGGAGCAAGGAAACTGGAGGTGTGGTGTCGGATTTGACACAGAATGGAGCAATCACTACAAGTGCCTTAACTCGCCAAAAAAATGCAGAGACCACAGAGTCTTTTTCGGTCCCATGCACCATCGGCGAATGCACTTTTGCCAATGCTATGTTGGACCTGGGAGCCTCAATTAATGTCATGCCCACATCAATCTATAGGTCCTTGAATTTTGGTGACTTGGAACCCACAGGGATGACCATTCAGCTGGCAAACAGGAGTATTGTCCAACCCCTGGGAGTTCTCGAGGATGTTCTTGTCCAAGTCAATGAACTAATATTTCCAGCTGATTTTTACGTGCTAGACATGGAGGACGAAACATCTGGGAAGGAATCCACCTTAATTCTGGGAAGACCTTTCTTGATGACAGCCAAAACAAAGATTGATGTGTATGCAGGGACGCTCTCTATGGAATTCGGTGACGCCTTGGTGCAATTCAATATTTTCGAAGCTATGAAGCACCCAACCGAAGACCACTCTCTTTTTGGCATTGATATACTTGATGAACTAGTTGAAGAATATCTTCAACTAAATGGCAGTGGTGAAAACATCGAGGAGTCTGCTGAGAATGATGATGAAAGCAGCTGCCCAGGAGTTACAGATGAAGAGGCCGACTATGAAGAAGTACAAGACCTCTCCAACTCTGAGGACAATCATAGTGATGTTGCTGACTTGGCCTTTGAAGTGGAACTATTCGAATTGTTAGACCAAGTCTGCCGCACAAAAGACTCAGAGTATACAAACGATGTAGAAAACAAAGTCGCTGAAGCTGAAAAGTCATCCATTGCACACTTAGCGACAATTTTTACGGCCAAGAATGAGTCAGCCAGAGGAGGCCGAGTCAAGGAAGAAATGAAAGACAACTCAGCCGAAGAGTCAAATAGCAAGGCCGACACGTTTGTCGAGACTAACTCGGCAATAGCAGACCAGACACAGGCTAAGGTAGAATTCAGTGTTCCATCTGGATCCGACTCTGAAGGAGCGTTAGAAGCCAAGGCCGACTCCCCAGATCAAGCCGGCCAGTCGGATCCAACCTCAGAGATTGACAAATCTCAATCACCGTCACCACCCATAGAATTAAAAACATTGCCGAGTCACCTGAAATATGCCTACCTGAACAAGGACCAACAACTCCCGATTATTATTGCTAGCAATCTCGATCAAGACCAAGAGGACAAGTTGTTGGAGGTTCTCAGGTAACATAAGAAGGCAATAGGGTGGAGGCTATCAGACCTTCCGGGCATAAACCCCTCCATTTGCATGCACAGAATATTAATGGAGGAGGAAATCAAGCCCATAAGGCAGCCGCAAAGAAGACTGAATCCGACACTCCTGGACGTGGTCAAAAAGGAAGTCACCAAACTCCTTGCTGTAGGGATCATCTACCCCATCTCGGATAGCCAATGGGTGAGCCTTGTGCAAGTGGTGCCAAAGAAGTCCGGGATGACTGTCATGAAAAATCAGCAGGATGAGCTGGTACCAACAAGGATTCAGAACAGCTGGCGAGTGTGCATTGACTACAGAAGATTAAACCAAGCAACTCGTAAGGATCACTTTCCTCTGCCTTTCATTGACCAAATGCTTGAGAAGTTAGCAGGGAAATCCCATTACTGCTTTCTGGATGGATTCTCAGGCTACATGCAAATTCATATAGCCCCTGAAGATCAACATAAGACAACCTTCACCTGCCCATTTGGTACCTTTGCATACACACGCATGCCATTTGGCCTCTGCAATGCTCCGAGTACATTTCAACGTTGCATGATGAGCATCTTCTCGGACTTGCTGCAGGACTGCATGGAGGTATTCATGGATGACTTCACGGTATATGCCGATTCATTTGAAGCATGCCTGAGTAATCTATCAAGAGTGTTGAAGAGATGCATTGACACAAACCTCGTGCTCAATTTTGAAAAATGTCACTTCATGGTGACCGAAGGAATAGTGTTGGGCCACCTGGTATCCAACCAGAGGTATTGAAGTGGATAAGGCTAAGATAGATATCATATCATCCCTTCCAAACCCCTCTTCCGTGAGGGAGGTTCGCTCATTCCTAGGACACGCAGGCTTTTACAGAAGATTCATAAAAAATTTTAGTAAACTTGCCCTGCCTCTGTCCAAGCTGCTACAGAAGGATGTGGAATTCAACTTTGACCGGCCCTGTATAGAAGCATTTTAGGAGCTAAAGAGCAGACTCACATCCGCCCCTATTTTGCAAGCACCAGACTAGGACCTCCCCTTTGAATTAATGTGTGATGCATCCAACTCGGCATTAGGAGCCGTTCTCGGCCAAAGAGCTTGAGCCGGCCAACCGGTGCACGTGGTGGCCTATGCATCTAGAACTATGGATCCGGCCCAGCAAAACTACACAACAACTGAGAAGGAGCTCTTGGCAATAGTTTTTGCCGTGGACAAATTTCGTTCCTACCTTCTCGGTTCCAAGATAATTGTGTTCTCTGACCATGCTGCCTTGAGGTACTTGCTGAAGAAGCCTGATGCTAAGCCAAGACTGATTAGGTGGATGCTTCTTCTTCAAGAATTCAACCTGGAAATCAGAGACAAAAAGGGTGCTGAGAATTCTGTAGCAGATCATCTGAGCAGAATTGAGAAAGAAAACGAACGGATGCCTATTCGAGACGTGTTCCCTGATGAGCAATTGCTACATATAAAAACGTCTCCACCATGGTTTGCTGACATTTGTAATTTTGTGGCAGCATCTCGGTTTCCACCAGAGGCATCTCGGGCATACAAAGATAAACTCCGAAGCGATGCCAAATACTACATTTGGGATGATCCCTACCTTTGGAGATTAGGCAGTGACAAAGTCATCCGCAGGTGCATTCCTGATGCCGAGAACAACTCGGTCCTCCAGTTCTGTCACTCGACACCTAGAGGCAGTCATTATGGATCCACTCGGACTGCCAGGAAAGTATTAGACTATGGCCTCTATTGGCCAACTATCTTTAGGGACGCGCATGAATTCGTCTCCACCTGCGAGATCTGCCAAAAAGTAGGGGTGACCATGAACAGAAGGCATGAAATGCCCCAACAACCCATCCAATTCTGTGAAATCTTTGACATCTGGGGAATAGACTTCATGGGGCCATTCCCGGTCTCCAATGGCTACTCATACATTCTGCTGGCCATGGATTATGTATCAAGATGGGTAGAAGCCGTTGCCATCAGAACAAATGATGCAAGAGTGGTTGTGGACTTCCTGAAGTCCAATATTTTCTGCAGGTTCGGTGTGCCAAAAGCACTCATAAGTGACCAAGGCAGTCACTTCTGTAACAGAGATATGGCTTCCCTTCTTCAAAAATACGGAGTGGCACACAAAATTGCTACTGCCTACCACCCCCAAACAAATGGCCAAGCAGAAGTGTTCAATAGAGAAATCAAGAAAACATTGCAAAAGATGACCAATCCCAGCAGGAAGGACTGGAGCCGCCTCCTTGAGGATGCTCTCTAGGCACATAGAACTGCATACCAGACACCTTTAGGGATGTCTCCCTATAGGATTGTTTTCGGTAAAGCCTGTCACCTTCCCTGTGGAGCTAGAACACAGAGCATACTGGGTTGTTAAGCAGTGCAATCTGGCATATGACCAAGCAGGAGAGCAGAGAAAATTTCAGCTGCAAGAGTTAGATGAACTTCGCTTGGAAGCATATGAAAACTCTAGGATCTACAAGCAGAAAATCAAGCGATTCCATGACCAGCAGATCCTGAGAAAAGAATTCCGAGTTGGCCAGAAAGTCCTCTTATTTAACTCACGCCTCAAGCTCATTGCAGGTAAACTACGTTCTAGATGGAATGGGCCTTTTGTTATCACTAATGTGTTTCCCCATGGTGCAGTACAGCTAAAAGATGAACATAGCAACAACACCTTCCAGGTCAATGGGCATCAGATTAAGCCATTCCATGAAGGTCCAGCGCCTATCACTCATGACATGGAGATAATATCATTGATGGAACCAACATCACCAGATGACCCTGCCTCGCATTGAGGACAATGCAGATTTTAAGTGGGGGGGGGGGGATAAATATAGTTTCATTCCCATTCTTCCTAAACAGCTCACTACAAGCCAAAGCCAGGAAAACCATGAATCAACCTCACCCTCGAAGAGCAGAGGAGCTTTGGAATTGTTTTGGGAGTAAGTCATGATCAAGTGTGGGGGAACTCCAGGAAGCAAAAGGTTGTTCAGCACCCTCTAAGGCTTGAAAATGCAAGAAAAAGAATAAAAGCGAGTGAAAGAAAGAAAAGAGAAAAAGAGGAAGCAGCAGCTGAAAATCTGAGCTGAAACGAATAAAGAAAGAAAACAACTGCATAAGTTGTATAATAATAAAAAGAAAAGAAAACGAGCCGGTAGCAGCAAGAAGGAGAAATTGACAGCATCCTGGGTTATCCCTCAGGCTGATAAAGCTTACTCCCCATTGCCCCTCTCTGCCTCGTGGGTCCTGAAGCTAGTTTTCCCATATTCTATCCTACCCGTGACCCAGCCTCGCTACAAGCCGAAAAGAAGTCCTAGTGATCATGACGGTGTGTGTTTTTGCAGGTGTAAGAAGAGAGATTTGCCAAAGTATGGTAATATCTGCTCCATGAATGTTGAGTGTAAATACAAGCCCAAACACGTGAGAATGGGGGAGTTACTTGCCTAAAAGAGAGCTCTATCACTCTTGGTTACCTTCTCTTGTTTGCAGGTCATGAATTTGCCTAGAGCGCGGAAGGAGTAATTTCCGGATTGTTAGAGTATCTCAATCCCAGAGTGAATGAGTGCCGACTCTGTCTCGGTTGAACTAAAGGAAGCCAAGTGAAGAAAATTCTTTTCTATCTTTAAAAATTTCCCCTTGTTGATTTTCATTTTATTTTGCCCAGGAGTGCAAAAGGGTAAGTGTGGAGGTGTGATGAGTCACAATTTATACATCTTTTAGACACCTAAGAAGGAGGTTTGCAAGATTATTCTTTGCTTAAGAATGGATTGTTAGCTAAGATTCATTCTATGGGTTTGAATACAGAGAAAATACAAATTTGTTTTAATTCAGATTTCTTAGCTAATAAAAAGTATCACTCCTTCTCCTACAGGTCAAGCCGAGTTGACCAGGGTCAACAGAGGAGTCTCAGCCGAGATGAAGTCGTCCCAGCCAGACCGATTTCGTCTCGGCCAAGCCAGAGTAATCTCGGCAACCCACGCCTTGCAGCCCAGCAGCCCAGAAGAGAGGCCCAATTGTATTGACCACATCAGCTATCCAGCTCGGAGGCCATCTCAGCGTCAGCTCAAATGCCATGTCACTCCTAGGAAATCTGCCAGGTCACGTGAGAAGATCTGCATAGGGGTAGAATGGGATCTTCACGGTGTAATTCTGTTAGGATTCGTTAGGATTAGCATATCACAGCTCATGTATATATAGGAAGAGCTGTGCACTTTTTATAGGTTCTGTCTTGGAATTCACTCTAATTCCATACTCACTGTACCCATTTTTCTCGCTCTCGCTCTCTCTGTTTTCACGGTGGTGCACGGTGCTCATTGGCGTTTTTCTCTCAATTGAGGAAGTGCAGGTTTGAGACTGGGAAGCCGAAGTCTGCCAGAGGGGACCGATCAGACTACTAACGCACTCTGGTGGAGCTGATCCTCAACGTTCAGGCTAATGGAGGTGAACCACCACCATCAACCATGGCGATCGTCGTGGAAGATGGATTCATCTGAATTCAGAACCACTGTATTTGTATTCCATTTCTTTTAATCAATTTCATTCTGCAACTCTTGTCTCCATTCTCTTCCTCTACTTTACTTCATGATTTGATCCGCGATTGCAATTAAATTGTGAACAATGTTAAGCTAAGTCGATTGGAACTGGTTTAACTAATTTAGTAGGTAATCAATTGGCGATTGTTAACTGAGAACCTAAAATCAGCTCTGAACTTAATCCCTGCCAACTGATGAGGTAGCGATTGCATAAATCCTCGGTATGACAATGGACGAACCTTTGGCGATTGCCGTAAGACTTCCCAAGGCTGATATGGATTGAGAACTGGAGTGTGGAGCCTGGACTGAACTTGGGTTAATGGGACTGAATATGAGCACAGTTAAATAATAATAATAATAGATAACTAGTAACAGTAGCATGTGTTTATCGCATTCATAGTCTCAGTCTATTTCTTGCATTACTTGCATTCCCAACCCCCTTGTTAATTGCTTTTTATTCTGAGACAGAGATAGTCCACCTCTATAGTGTCTGTCTGCACTTAGCCGAGACCAAGCCGAATTCTCTCTATTGGGATCATCTCGGCTCAGTCTCTGCCGAGAGCGATTCGGCCATTGCCGATACGAGTCGGTACTTTACATATCAGATTCTACATCACTTCACTTAACACCAATTCACAACTGAACACACTGTGTCCTTGAGAAGAATGACCTAGGGTTAGCTATACTATAGTTAGCTTTAGTTATTTGATAAGTGCGTAAAACGACTGTAAAAACGCAAATCATCAGGTACGTAGGCATAGGAGGCACACTCCTATCAAGTCATGAACCCCAAAAACATCCAAAAAAACTCTACCTTTACCCCTGTCACTTCATACCCAAGAAACATGACCCCAAGCTGAATATCAATCACACTTTACCTAACTAGTTAAGGGTAACTATTAGGTGATAGACATGTTGGGGCACCATGTGTTCCCAATGTGTAACCAACTCCTGAATCCACAACTCTGATTCCCAGACCAGCCTTTCCCTTAGGTTTTCTGGCATTCCTTAAATAACGTTGATGGCGACTCCTGGTAGCCGAGTCGATTTTGGCCATCAGATGGCTGGGATCATTTTGGCCCATTCCGAACCATCCTACACCTCGTCACAAATCTGGTTGTGACATATGGCGACTCCATTGGGGACACTTTGAGAGTTGAGCCATGTTAGGTTAACTAAGAAAGGAAATCTGATGCACATGTGGGGTTATGGTCTTCTTCTTTCATCATGAACACCTTAATTTGTGCATTTCTTTTATACATTGCCTGTGAAACCATAGGGTAGAAGACTTAATGTTACCATGATAATATTGTGGCTGGGGTCATTTTGCTGGGAAGATTGTTTTAGCTTGTGTGTACATCGATGACAGGGGATCCTATTCCGAGTATGTGTGTTAGGGAGTACGGAACATGTAGTGGTACTCATACTGGAGGTGTTCTTTGTACTAGTGACCACGATAGTTCCACCTGGGGTTGACACCCTCGAGGAACGACCATACTCTAGGAAATTGATCCTGTTTGTGGTAGTGTTCTTTAGGGGAGTCCATAGACCCAGGAGTCATGGTGAGGAATTAGTAATCCAATGCTAAGAACCTGGGGAAATGGGGAACCTGTCTAGCCGAGCCGATTGAGACTTACCCAGAAATGAGTCGACTAGCTAATCTGAGTTCACCCAGTAAACCCTAATCCGAGTTCACCAAGAAAACCTTAACCCGAGTCTACCAAGCAAACTTTAGCCTGAGTCTACCAAGTAAACCTTAACCCGAGTCTACCAAGCAAACTTTAGCCCGAGTCTACCAAGTAAACCTTAGCCTGAGTTTGCCAAGTAAACCTTAGCCTGAGTTTGCCAAGTAAACCTTAGTCCGAGTCTGCCAAGTAAACCTTAGTCCGAGTCTGCCAAGTAAACCTTAATCCGAGTTTGCCAAGTAAACCTTAGTTCGAGTCTACAAAGTAAACCTTAGTTCGAGCCTACCAAGTAAACCTTAACCCGAGTCGGCCAAGTAAACCTTAACCCGAGCCTACCAAGTAAACCTTAACCCGAGTTAGCCAAGTAAACTTTAGCTTGAGTCGGCCAAGTAAACCTTAGTTCGAGTCGGCCAAGTAAACCTTAGTTCGAGTCGGCCAAGTAAACCTTAATCCGAGTCGGCCAAGTAAACCTTAGTCCAAGTCGACCAAGTAGACCTTAGTCCGAGTCAACCAAGTAAACCCTAGTCCGAGTCAACCAGCAAACCCTAGCCCAAGTCGACCCGTAAACCCTAACCTGAGTCGACCCATAAACCCTAGCCTGAGTCAACCCATAAACCCTAGCTTAATTTGACCCACAAACCCTAGCATGAGTCGACCAGCAAACCCTAGCCTAAGTCGACCAACAAACCCTAGCATGAGTTGACCAACAAACCCTAGCCTAAGTTGACCAGTAAACCCTAGCCTAAGTCGACCCGTAAACCCTAACCTAAGTCGATTTGTAAATCCGAGCCTGTGTCGGCCAGTACACCCGAGTCTGAGTCGACCAGTACACCCGAGTCTGAGTCGGCCAGTACACCCGAGTCTGAGTCGGCTAGTACAACCTATGCCACTTTCAATCCGAGCCCGTCCCCGTGTCATCCCCATTTATCCAACTTTGACCTTGCCCCGGTGCCAATTCCAAGTCACATCTGGCTCCGTGTCGTCCTCTTTATTCAACTTCGTCTCGGCCACGATGCCAATTCCATCCCGAGTCTGACTCTGTCTCATTTCCATTTTATTCAACTTTACCCCAACCCCTACCACCTCCCAATTTTGTTCTACCCCCACGTCATTTCCAAAGTCGGCTCAGCTTCATTTTCAATTCGATTCTAACCTTGCAAAAAAATTAAAAAATTAAAAAAATAAAAAATAACAGAAAAATAACATGCATTTAAGATTAGGTGCTGCATTCGATCACATTTGCATTCCATTCTTCACTTGGCGAGCTCACCAAGACCAATAACAAGGGTAGGGATCGAGTTCCGAAAAAACTTTACATGGCGCTTCCCAAGGCAAAACGGATGGAGACAACTATAAGGGATTTAGCAAAACAACAAGAAGCGCTAAAAAAGGATGTTAGACAATGAAAGGAACAAATTGGCCAGATCCTAGAAATGCTGGAGTCAACGTTAAACCAGGGGGCACGGGAGCAACCTCAAGCCACCTCCCATCAGGTCACCTCAAACTAAACCCCGCATCAAGGACCTTACTAAGGAAACAGTGGGGCCTAAAAAATCGTTCCACCCCATACCCACCCTGGTGAAGATTCCTAGTTCACTCAAAAGGTACAACTCTTAGAAGAAAGATTGGATGTCTTGGAGGGATCTAAGCACACTGGATTTGATGCGGTTGACCTATGCCTATTTTCCGGCATCGTCATTCCTCCCAATTTCAAGCTACCAACATTCGACAAGTATAGGGGAACCTATTGTTCCAGGAGCCACCTCACCATGTACTATAGGAAGATGACCCGACACATCCATGACGACACTCTACTAATCCACTTCTTCCAAGAGAGTCTCATGGGAGCAGCTCTCAAGTGGTACCTGGGATTAAGGCGCGAACATGTCCTAACATGGAGAAGCCTGGAAAAAGGCTTCCTTAACCAATACAAGTATAATATGGACATGGCCCCATACCGATACCAATTGCAAAACATGGCCAAAGGAGAAAAGGAAGCCTTCAAGGAATATGCTCGACGTTGAAGGGAGCTGGCCACCCGCATCTAGCCTCCTTTATCTGACAAGAAAATGATAACAATGTTTATCAACACACTCGACCCACCATTCTACGAGAAAATGGTAGGGAATGTGTTGTCAATTTTTGCGAATTTACTCTTCGTCGGAGAAAGAGTGGAGGAAGGGATAAAGAAAGGGAGGATCGGGCTAGAGGCGACAACCCCTCATACCAATGAATCCTATGACAACGAGGAAGAAGAAGGAATAAACCTAACTGCGACCTCGAATCTCCAACTACTAACTCCATGAATCGGCTTAGACTCGGGAAAAAAAAAACTGCGAAGCCGGGTTTTGATTAGGCCACATCCTAAGAAGAGCCTCCTGTTTTTTAGTCTTCAAGTCTTTTTCAAATTGATTGTAATGCTCTTTCTTCGAATAATTAATGAAATATACTTTGACTCTCCATGCTTCCTTTTCTCTTCCCACGTTTAAACCAAGTCAAAAATACCAATAAAAAAAATTCATCATTAATGCTAATACCCCATATTCTAATTTTGACTATTCCATCAATCAAACCGACAAGGATAATAAGGGTAAGTTATAAAACCTCAAACATCTAGTCTAGCTACCTGGCCCCCAAACCAAGAAGGAAAGAGGGTCTACCACATCAAACTATATTATGCTTAAAATTCCCATTGGCCCAGTGCCAAAAAAAACGAAAAGGGAAAGGAGAAAGCGGCTCGCTAGGTTGAAACCTTAAAATGACAACCTAGTCCAGCAAGTCAAATAAAAGTTCACTAAGGCTGAAAACTCGAAAAGGGCAGTGAAAACTGGGGGGCAAGCCACCCCTTAGGAAAAGCCAGCCAGAAGCAACAACCAGTCATAGAGATACCCAAATTATCCTTAAAGGCATTGGATGATGGACTCTTCAAAATTGTATACACGGGATAACATTGTCATGCCTCCCTATAAACTCTTCCACAGAAATAGCCAAAACATCAGCCTCTCCATTCCTCCATATGCCAAAATAAAGGAGTGTTACACGTAAGATGAAAAGCTAAAGGTCGCTCAAAGCAATGAACCTCTAACTGGTCTCAACCCATGAGCAATAACGAGATAACAACATCCGGGACGTTTCCAACACCAAAACTGCAAGAAACCCAGTTGTCGTCACCTTGAGTCTTGGGATAGCAAACTACAGGGAAATAAAAGACTTGCCCCTGCTAAACGCACACCCCCTATACCCTACCCAACTCCACATCTTGCCATTACCTTCACCCGACAACCCATGCATTCAACAAGCCACACAACTAAACCTCCACACATCCATACTTCTACGCATCCAATAGCCCACGACAAACCTCCATGCATCCATACATCCATGCATCAAGCCATCCAAGAAAAACCTACATACATCCATACAGCCATGCATCCAACAATCCATGCAACCTACATGCATTCCAAGCCTACATGCATCTGGCAATCCACTCATATGACATGCATTCCAAATGTTCATCCTCCCATAAAATAAAAATCTCAATCAATTTTGCATACATGCATAATACATACATACAACATGCATGCACGCTATCCTGTGGTTATTTCCTTTAAGACTAATATCGATTCTCGCATTCCCACACCATGTCAAGGCCTATACCGACTCTATGTTAAGTCCTTTGTCCACTCTGTCCTGAGCCGACCCTGTGTCAAGTTTACATGCCAACTTCGTGTCAAGTTTTTGTCGACACCATGTCGTAAGATCCTGACTGACTAGTTATAGCTTAGGCCCTTTTGCCTCCATGCCAACACTCTTATTTCGACCCTGAGTCCGTTTGTCTCTAAGTTAGTCATTTAGGTCCTAACTTAGACATTTGTGGCTCAATGCCAACTTTTTCCATTTGTCTCAATCATTTCGGCCCCGTGCCAACTTAGTTATTTTGACCCCCAAGTCGATTTTTCTTCAAGATAGTCAATTTGGTTTCATGCCATATTTTCCATTTCAACCCTAGGTCAAGAAGGGACACAAGTTCCCATCTATGACTTCTGTTGTCAAAGAGTAGGGGCTGAGGTCAAAGTCAGGGGCTAGCAAATCTAAAATCTAGGATCATCCAAACCAGCTCTAGACCTTTCAATTGGTGATGAGTCACAAATCATGCATCTTTTATGGATCTAAGAAGGATATTTACAAGACTATCTTGTGCTTAAGAATGGAGTGTTAGCTGAGATTCATATTATGGACCTAAAAATAGAGAAAATACAAATCTATGCTAATTCGAGGGTCTTAGCTAACTCTTCTTTTCTTGCAGGATCAGCTGAGATGTTCTCGGGTCCACTATAAGAAGACTCGGCCGAGATGAAGTCGTCTCAGCCAAGGCCTGACTCAGCTCGGCCAGACCAGATCAGGCCAAGCTTCACGGCCTAGCAGCCCAAGTAGGTGCAGTCCCATAAGGAGCGACCCAAAGACGCTATCCACATCAGTTATCCAGCTTAGGGCCACCTCAGCTCCAACTCAACTGCCACGTCACTTCTGGAGTAGCTTACAACGCAAGTTACGCAAGGGTAGAATAGGCAATTAATGTTGTAATTCTGTTAGGAATCATTAGGCATAGCAGGTCACAACTCGTGTATATATAGGAGGAGTTGTGCACTTTTTAGGGCCCTTGGAATTCATATTTTCCCATCTCCATTATTTCCATTCTCTCGCTCTCATCTCCTACACTCATGGTGGTGCGCGGTGCTGTATTGGTGCTTCTCTCGATTGAGGAAGTGTAGGTTAGGAACTGAGAAGCCGAAGGTTACCAAAGGGGACTGATTGGATTACCAACACACTCTGGTGGACTTGATCCTCAACGTCCTAGCTAACGGAGGTGAACCATTGTCGTCGACCATGGCGATTGTCGTGAAAAATGGAGTCACTGAATCCAGGCCCTGTGTTTGTATTTCGTTTCCAATAATATAAGTCTTTTCTGATTTCTGATCTCTGTTGCATTCCTAAACTCTAATTCACTTGCTGCGTCGCGATTGCGCAAAGTAATGTGAACAACGTTAAGCTAAGCCGATCGAAACTGGTTTAACTAATTCAGTAGGTAATCAACTAGAGAACCTAATTGAGAACCTAAAATCAGCTTGAACTTAATCCCTGCCAACTAATGAGGTAGCGATTGTGTAAATCCTCGATATGGCAATGGACAGATGTTTGGCGATCGTCATAAGAATATCGAAGGCTGATATGGACTGTGAACTAGAGTGACTGAACCAGAAGGATCTTGATTATTGGGAATAAACATGAACACAGTAATAGAAGTAGCACTAGGAGTAGTTTAGTGTAATTGTGTTTACATTCGTAGTTAAGTTCTGTCTTTATTCTACCTGCAATTCAACCCCCCTGTTTACTACTTTTAAGTCCCAAACAAAGATAGTCCGTCTCTACAGCGTCTGTCTGCACTTAGCTGAAACCAAGTCGGATAGATCTCTACAGAGATCATTTCGGCTCAGTCACTGCCAAGAGCGACTCGGCCATTGCCGAGACGAGTCAGTACTCTACACCTCAGCTTCCACATCATTTCGCTTCACATTGAATCCAATCGGAGCACACTATGTCTTTGAGAAGAATCGACCTAGGGTTGACTATACTATAGTTAGCTTTAGTTATTTGATGCCCGTTAAGACGACTAAAAACGAGCCTATCAATCGGCCCTAGTCCGAGACCCTTCAAACCGGCTTAATGGAAGGACCAAGAATCCAGCTCCAGGCCGAGACCCTTCAACCAGCTTTATACCAAGACCCTTAATTCGACCCTATGTCAAGACCTTCCTATCGCCTCCATGTCGAGGACATTTAACAGGCTCTATGCCAAAACCTCCAGGCCAAGTCCAATCTAACAAGCTCCATGGCAGCATCCAAACATCCGACTCCATGCTAGGTACCCCACTTAATGCCACGCCAACTTCGTGTCGCTTCTAGTGTTAACATTTCAAATCTGGCTCCGTGCTAGGCTCATTTCAACATGAGATAATGTCCTCCATCCTAACTTCGTGCCAGGCTCGCTTCGACATGAGTTAATATCCTCAACTCCAGATCTAGCTCTACGCTGAGACGTCTATCCGACTCTGTATCACACCACCTCAAGCCGACTCCGTTTTGAGTCTCCTTGACCGACTCTATGCCGGTATCACTATCCGATTCCATCCCAAAAGTAACCAGTCAACCTTGGACACCTATTGGATAGTCCAACGGTCAACCAACCCATTAACCCAACTTTGGGCCTCTAATTGCTCCATCTCAAAATGAAAACGAAAAGGCGTGTCTGAACGCATTCGAAACAAGGGGGGATGTCCTAAGAGAGACAAAGCATGTGACCCTTGGCTACCCCTAATATCCAAAATTCAAATTCAAATTCCTCCATGTAGCACAAAAACAAGCTATCTCGGTCAGCATCAATTCATCTCGATCAGCATCAATTCGTCTCGGTCAGCATCAATCCGTCTCGGCAAGCACCAATCTGTTTCGGCCAGCATCAATCCGTCTTGGCCAGCACTAATCTGTCTCGACCAGCATCAATCCGTCTCGGCCAGCATCAAGTCATCTCGACCAACATCAAATCGTCTCGGCCAACATCAAGTCGTCTCAGCCAGCACCGAGTCGTCTCGGCCAGCATCAAGTCGTCTTGGCCAACATCAAGTCGTCTCAGCTAGTCGACATCATTTCGCCTTAACCAGAATCAACATGGCTCGTCCAACATCGGGTCATCCTTAGCAGAAGGAATCCAATTTAAGCAAATCAGGGACCCAACAGACAGTTCAATATCTTCCTATAAAATGAACAGTCCAATGGCTTTATCAAACCTAGGCACCTAGTGGAAAGCCTAGTAGTCACTCAAACCAAGACACACCAGTGGCTTCATCAAACCTAGGCACCTAATGGAAAGCCTGGTAGCCACTCAAACCAAGACATACTAGTGGCTTCATCAAACCTAGGCACTTAGTGGAAAGCCTAGTAGCCACTCAAACCAAGATAGTCCAATGGCTTTATCAAACCTGGGCACCTAGTGGAAAGCCCAATAGCCAATCAAACTAGGACAACCCAATGGCTTTATCAAAGCCAACCAAATCAGGACAATCTAATGGCTTTATCAAATCTGGACACCTAGTGGAAAGCCCAATAGCCAACCAAACCAGGACAGTCCAATGGCTTTATCAAATCTTGACACCTAGTGGAAAGCCCAATAGCTAATCAAACCAGGACATCCCAATGGCTATATCAAACCAGGGCACCTAGTGGAAAGCCCAATAGCCAATCAAGCTAGGACAAAATTAGTAGCCTTATCAACCTTGGGCACCCAGTGGAAAGCTCAGCAAGAGGTACACTCTTGTCAAGTTAATCATCCAAAAAGCTAAAACTCATACACTCCCAAGCCTCATCCAGAACTACATTGACTTTGACTCCTCTAAAGCCGAGGTACGTAGGCATAAGAGGCACATTCCTATCAAGTCATGAACCCCAAAAACATCCAAAAAAAACTCTACCTTTACCCCTGTCACTTCATACCCAAGAAACATGACCCCAAGCTGAATATCATTCACACTTTACCTAACTAGTTAAGGGTAACTATCAGGTGATATACATGTTAGGGCACCATGTGTTCCCAATGTGTAACCAACTCCCGAATCCACAACTCTGATTCCCAGACCAGCCTTTCCCTTAGGTTTTCTGGCGTTCCTTAAAAAACGTCGATGGCGACTCCTGGTAGCCGAGTCGGTTTTGGCCATCAGATGGCTGGGATCATTTTGACCTATTTCGAACCATCCCGCACCTCGTCACAAATTTGGTTGTGACATTCTATTTTAGTTCTTATTATTAACTCCAGTTAGTTTAATATTGATATGATTAATAGAATGAATAATATTAATTGAGATAATTAAGATAATAAAGAATATTTTAAATTAATATAATTAGATCACTTTTACATGTTCAATTTAAGTAAGTAATATATTTATTATTTTATATAAATAAGTTTATTATATTTAATTACTTTTATAAATTAATTTTTAATATTTTATTAATAGTGATTTTATTACTTTTAATATTATTTTTATTTTTAATTTATTGATTTACTTTTAACATTATATTTTTTTAAATATAATTCATTTAGACATTATATTGTTTGGGGTTGTTGGTACCCTACTTTTCAGACAAGCCAAGTTTGTTCATCCTATTGGTTATAGAAATTACTACTTGTAAAGCCCACAACCTCCTAAACTTGACGAGTCTTCGAATAGTCCTAACACAATACAAAAGAGTTTTAGTTTGGTTCACACACTTGTGACATGTAGTCATTTGAGTGATCCTCCACTGTTGTAATATCACCCGGTTGTGATTGAAATATGCCACATAAGCTCAACAAAAAACTTTATTTTCTTGGGTGCTTTAAGATATCACAACCAATGTTAATCTTCACCATTCTAAAATATGTCATAAATCAACCAATTGTAACTAATATTAGTTAAGCATGTCCTCTCACCTTTGCTAACCCATGTGGAGGTATTTTCAGTGCTAGGATTTTGAGAGGATGTGAGTATTGGTGATAGTTGCGAGAATATTATCTAGGACTAGGAGAGGCATTCAGAGATTTGTTAAGCATCTCTCTATATCACAATTAGTAAGATGATATTTTTAATATTTTATTAAAGATAAAATTTACTCATCCAACATTTAAATTTAAATTTAAATTTAATTGATACTTCATCCTACTATAGTACTACTTAAGAGTTTTACTAGCAAATTTAAACAAGATGACATCAAGCGATAACAATTACAGATTATTTTATTAACTTCTTTATCACATATTTCAATTTGTTATAATCATTGTTGCGTCAACCATTAATGAACATTTTTATCCTTCAAATTTGATTCAATCTTATTGTTTCAGATTAGGACTAATGAAATAAACGTGGAATATCTACCACTAAAAATAGTTATTAATCTTTGTTGGAAACCATAAACTTACTGGAAGTATTTCTCTTCCATTAATAATACGTGAGACTGAAAAGTAAACTGACCTAATTTACAAAATTAAAAAAGTATTGAATAAGAAACCATTATTAAACCACATCAATTCTTCCAAACATATGGGATTAGAAAAATCAACATCTAACTACATTATTTTTTTATTAATAATAAGTCAACTAAGTTATGAATATTTTATATTAACCTTTACAAATTATGTCTATCAATTTTCTCTTTATTATGAACTTTTATTGATCTGTACCATAGTTTTCACATATGAATATCTCATCATTAGTGTCATGAGAAGACTTTTATAACATACTAACATATCATCGATCTTGTACTAGTTGGACACACAATCATCTTCTTCTTGAACTCGTAAAGAACACTTGTGAATTTCAACAGTCAAGGAGAGTAAACTTCATCCAAAAGTTATCAAGAAAGCAACACTTTAGGGGGTTATGCTAAACGGGCTTAACATTTTTTTTTGTATTTATAATTGTTACAAAAAAATTTAAATCTCATACTAAGGGGTGTAACTGGGTATAAGTCAACTCGCAAACCCAATCTACTTGACTTGACCTAACTATAATTAGTAATTTAAGTTGGTTGATTGATTTGGTTTGAATTTATTTTGGCTAACCTTTAAAGTTGTCCTTCAGTATTAGGTTAATGAGTTCCAAAATCAATTAACTCGATTCAAACCATCCTACATCTAATATTAATACTCATAATTTGTATTTTAACTTATTTATCGATGTGTATTGCATAAACACCCGCTCAGAGTTTGTGTGTATTGCATTATATTTTTTTATTGATTTGGTAGACCATCAAATCTCAAATATACATGAAAACTTACATTACAAGTAAGTCTTTGAATGAAATTCTAAGTTATACTAGACTCTTTTCTATAGTTTTTCTCTTATTTTTGTTTGACATTTTAATAATGAATTACCTAACCAATTATGGTTTATTGGTTTAAATCTTAAAACAAATCGAATCCAACTCAATTATATTCTCATTTAAGACCTTGTATAAATTATCTATAGCCCCACTACTAGGTTGACTCTGGTATCTTAGACTTAACACTTTCAATTAAGTAGTTAAAATTATATTAATTTTCTTCATTATTATTTCTTCAAATTATATTCTCACCTTAGGATTTTTCCTTAGATTTTTTATATTTCAAGCAAATTGAGAAAATGATATCCTCATAATCATTTGAATATTCTTGTCCTTTTTGTTGCAAGATTATTAAATAATATGTTCATAATTAAATTCAAGATTATTTAAGAAATTATTTTTGATAGAAATTAAAGTAAAATTAATTAATCTAGTGACATAGTAAATAGCAAATAAGATTAATAATTTCAAATTCAAAAAATTTCTTTCAACATATATATAAATTTTATAAAAAATATTTATATTATGTATTTTTAAAATGATTTAAGAACATATAATATAAAATATATTCATATAAAAAATATTTATAATTATTTATTTTTTATATCTTGTTAGTTTTCTCAAAGTTTACATAATGACACGTTTAACTTATGCATTCAAAGTTTAAAGAATGTTGGTGCTTAAAAAATAATAAAAATAAAAAAATGAGAAGAAAAAAAAACAAAAAGTAGTGATAGGAAAAGAGAATGTGGGTTGGTATGTCAAAATTGAAGTTACTTTTTCTTGTATAATATTTATAACTTTGCCTAAGCGATAAATATTAATAAATAATTTTTAATTATAAAATTAGTTATAATCTGTTGCATCCCAAAACTGTTCGGGACTGAGTCTTCCCAAGACCCACCTTTGACTAATATATAAAATAAGATCTTGGAAGGTAGTTGCAACAAACTCAGCACCTACCAAGAGAGAATCAGGGAAGAAAATCAGAGGATAAAATATGAGATATTAAGATCCTAAAATTAAAGAGAGAATCAAGGGATATGAGGGCAACCACCGGCCCAATCTCAAGCCTCAAAACGAAGAGTTGAGAGAGGAATTTTTCTGAGCAGAAACTCTAGAAAATTGAGAGCCGAAACTCTGGAGAAGAGAGAGCAGAAATTCTGGAACGTTGAGAAAAGAGAAGTCGACGACATCACGATACGGGTCGAACAGATTTTCCACCAGAAAGCCAGAAGAGTGAGAAGCCAAAAAGTCTGCGAAAGCACCCCGGACAAAGAAGAGAAGACAACACGACAGGAAACAAGTATGATTATGATTTGAAAATGTATATTGCAGAAATAAAGGTGGCAGCCATTCTTTTTTTTATCTGTGGGGCGCGGTCACATATTTGTTTGGTTTGATTAGTCATGATTGTGAACATCATACACCAGTCCCCTAACCTTCTCCCTTAACCAAAATTGGTCAGGGCCGAGTTCATCTCGACCCTTGGCTAAGCAAATTTCCCAACCCTAGGAACTGACCAGAACTACTTAGACTTTGATTCCTTGAATCCGAGGTACGTAGGCACAGGAGACACACTCCTATCAAGTCTATTCCCCCAAACCAAACCATCCCCATACATAGGATTCCATAGTATGCGATTATTGCACAATTTTTATGGCATGAATTACTGTATGACATTCCCCTCTTTGCATGCACCAAAAGCTAGTCTTAGGTAACTGTTAAGTAATAAGCATGCCTTGGGGCACCATGTGCCCCTGGTGTGTAACCAACTTCAGAACCCGCCTGGTTCTAGACCAACCTTATCCTCCCATCTCGGTTTTCCAGCTTTGCTAATCAAAACGCTGGTGGTGACTCCTCCCTAGGCCGAACTGATTTCGACCTCCTCTTTGAATTTTCCCTTTTCGCTTCGTCACAAAATCTGGTTCGATCCCCAGCGTTTTGATTAGGAACACTGGAAAACCGAGATGGGAGGATAAGGTTGGTTTAGAACCAGGCGGGTTCGGAAGTTGGTTACACGCCAAGGGCACAGGGTGCCCCAGCATGCTTGTTACTTAATAGTTACCTAAGACTAGCTTTCGGTGCATGCAAAGAGGGGAATGTCATATAGTAATTCATGCCATAAAAATTGTGCAATAATCGCATACTATGGAATCCTATGTATAAGGGATGGTTTGGTTTGGGGGAATAGACTTGATAGGAGTGTGCCTCATGTTCCTACGTACCTCGAATTCGAGGAATCAAAGTCTACGTAGTTCTGGTCGGTTCTTAAGGTTAGGAGCTCGACCCTGACCAATTTTGGTTAAGAGAGAAGGTCAGGGGGCTGGTGTATGATGTTCACAATCATGACTAATCAAACCAAACAAATATCTGACTGCGCCCCACAGATAAAAAAAAGAATGGCTACCACCTTTATTTTTGCAATATACATCTTCAAATCATAATCATACCTGTTTCCTGCCGTGTCGTCTTCTCTTCTTTGTCGGGGTGCTTTCGCAGACTTCTTGGCTTCTCACTCTTCTGGCTTTCTGGTGGAAAATCTATTCGACCCGTGTCGTGATGTCGTCGGCTTCTCTTTTTCTCAGCGTTCCAGAATTTCTGCTCTCTCTTCTCCAGAGTTTCGGCTCTCAATTTTCTAGAGTTTCTGCCCAAAAAAGTTCCTCTCTCAACTCTTCGTTTTAAGGCTTTTTATAGGCTTGAGATTGGGCCGGTGGTTGCCCCCATATCCCTTGATTCTCTCCTTAATTTTAGGATCTTAATATCTCATATTTTATCCTCTGTTTTTCTTCCCTGATTCTCTCTTGGTAGGTGCTGAGTTTGTTGCAACTACCTTCCAAGATAATAGTCAAAGGTGGGTTCCGGGAAGACTCCCGTACAGTTTTGGGGTACAACATAATCAAATCAATATAAATAAAAGACTAATAGTATTATTTGATTGTAAATGCTGCCATTTATAACTTTTAAAATAATAGTAATAAATTAGAAAATAAGAAATTATTAAAATTAAATAAAAAATACTCAAATATATTTTATCTAAGAAGAGAAAAAATTGATATCTTTACAATAAAAACTATACAAAAAGAAATAAAACATTTGTTTAAAAAAATAGTCATTATCTTCAAAACGAAACCATAAAATATTTATTTTTATTAAAAATAACACTTAAATATCATTATTTTTATAATTAAATATTTTTTTCTAATTTTAAAATATTACATATATTAAAAAATTAAAATTAAAAAACATAGGGATCAAGGCCCTAGACGTAAAAAAAAAAAAAAGCAAGACACAAAGTGATAAATATATTAAAAAAACTAAAATTAACAATAAAGAAGAGATTAAAGAGAAAAAAAGAAAATTTAAAAACTCTTATTTACATTAATGGAGAAAGAGGATGCTTAAGAAAAAATAAAAAAAAATATTTTATAATTTCCTCATTTAATATTGAACATAAAATAAAAATTATATTGTTACAAATTTATTTTCTTAACATTATGAATGAATTTTTTTTAAGTAAAAACATCACTCGTCAATTGATAAACTACTGGTAATTATTTTATTTTTATAACATCTTATGTAATTTTTTACATATTTTAATTATATAAAATTTTCATTTTAATATTTATATAGATAAAATTAAAAAAATGAGTACCATATAAAAACAAGATCTAAGGCAGTTATCCACCTGAACCTACTAAGCACTGTCTCGTGTAAAGTCACCCATACAATTAATTTGATATTTTTAGTGAATAAAACCCAACATTAATTATCATTAAAGCTTACTTAGAATATTATTACCCCTACCACTATCTACATATACGAACACAATGTATATAGATACATTTGGAAGTGGGCATCACTATCTATAATGGTATAATGTCCATTTTCTGTTTGGTGCAAGGATCCCACGCATGACAACGAAACTTCATCAATCATAGATTAGTATCTAAATATTCAAGCTATGATGTTAGTTTTTTTTTCCCCACTATATATTCAAAGACAATCTTATTTAATCTACAATTAAATATTAATTAGTTTGACACGTCATTTAAATTGGTTTTAAATATTTTTATTAGTTAAAAAACTTTTTTAATTTTATTATTATGTTCGATAAACAAGTTTTTTTATCAGTTAATTTAAGTAACAATTTTTAAAATGCTAGTTTTTATCTTTTAGTTTTTTATATTTATTTTTTTTCTTAAAATATATATTAATTTTTTATATAAGGCAGAAATTTATTATATTTTCTTTTTCTTTTTCCATCATGATGCACGTCTTTATTATTTTTACCTTTTTATTATATAAAAAGAGTTTTATTATTTTTACCTCTTTATTTCATAATATACTAATAATTATAAATAATAAATTTATATATTTTTATTTTTTAGATTTTTTATCACCTTCTTTATTTTAATTATTATATTATTTATAATATTTATTATATTATTTTAACATTATATTCAAGATATTAATATTGATAGAATATTTGTTTATTTTATTTTTTATGTTTTTAAATTTTTTTTATTAGATTGTTTAGTTTAATCATTGTACTATTTATATTATTTATTCTATTACTTTTAACATTATACTCCAACATTTTTTTTTATAAAAATACTTAAATTATACTAATTAATATAAAATAAATTTTAAAAAAATATAAAAATATTATTTAAATATGTATCATTTCATATATACAAGTTAATTTAACTAAAACTTTATTAAACATTTCAATAAATTAGTTTAACAATTTTTAGTTACCCACTTTTAGTTATGTATTAGTTTGAATCTCCAACTAACTTTTCAGTTAAACATAACTTAAATATAAATATTTTTTAAGTAAAATTTAAATTAGAACTCATGACCTTACAAGACATTAATTTCTTGTGCTAGAACTAACTTCTTTGATCGCACTTATGATATCCACCGGTTTTGCCGCATTAGGTGACGCAGGAGAGGAACTAGGGACAAAAGTGTAAATGCGAAAAGCTAGATCTAGCTAGAGAAATAAAAACTAATGTGGGTTCATAGATATGACAAAGACAAAATCACGTTGCGTGTATACCGTGTTTGGATTTAATTGGAGAAACAACAGTTGTGGTTCATTATAATGGGAGAAAACGATATAGTAATTGCCACATTAAATCGTCGAATATCCTTATCTTCCACAATTAAGCATATATACATAAGATAATAAAATTAAACCCACACATAACTCCATATAAGAGACGTATCCATAAAAGGAGAGAAAAAAAAAAAACTCGAGTGAGAAGATTGAAATATTACATCTTACTATAAATTATTAAAATCAAAACAAAAAAGGTTACATAATTTTCTTAAGTGATAGTGTATTTTTAAATAATTTTTCATTATAATCTGACAATTGTTTTCGTTAGATACATGCCCAATTAATATATTAACATTAATGAATAAAATAATAGTGAAATACTCCATGGGTCTATTTTTTTAATTATTTAATAAGAGTACTTTTTAAAACGGGTTTTTCAAAACTAGTATTTTTTAGTTTTAAAACTAGAAAATAAAAATATCTTCATTAAAATATAATTTGGTGTATTGTCTGAAATTTTGTTTTAATTTCATCATTTGGATTTTAAAAAAATTATTTTGATCTTTTAAAATATCTCTACTAAACTAAGTTAGTTTTTCCATGACTTTATTATAAATTTTTGTCAATAATGAATAAAAATGTCATATCATATAGACAGTTTGATATGTAAGCTAAAATTAAAAGATAAAAATAAAAATTTAAATTTTTTTAAAAATAAAACGGAAATAAATAACACTACAAGATTTTTTGATTTTGCTACTAATTTTGCTACCATTTAAATTAGTAATAAAATCTTAGTTAATTAATTTTCTAATTAACTAGAATATTATTTTTCCTAACTAAATTTAAGTTATATTCATTTATACTTCTTATTACTATAAATTAGTTAGAAAATAACTACAAATTTTAAAAATTTACTATAAATTAACTAAGATTATTTTCTTAACTAATTTGCATTTATTTCATACTACCACCAATATTATAGTAATTTTGTAACTAATTATATTTATTAGAAATTAGCTACAAAATAACTATTGATTTTAAAATTAATCACAAAATTATTTTTGTAGAAAAATTTAAATTTTTTAGTATGAAAACAAAAATTGAATTTTACCCGAAGATTTGAAGATGTTTTAAGGCATGGTTGTGAGTTTTTCAAATGCAAATAAAAAAACAAAACATGTTTAACTTAAATACAATTAAAATAATTTTTAATTCAATTTTAAATTATTGTTACGTTAATTCAAAATAAAATAAAATATTTGTAATTATAATTTTAAGTTTTAAAAATCATCTTTTACTCTGCCTCTCCTGGCAATGACTCCAAAACTGTAATAACTGAAATGCGCATATATAATTTATCATTACATTTTATGGAAATAGATGTTTAATTCTTGATTTTTAAGATATTACTTGTATGCCATGGATTTTGTAATATATCACAAGAAATTATACGGTTATTTTGTTCAATTTATTTTAAAAAATCATTTATTTTTATTTACCTTTTCAAATCTATGGATCTTATCTTAAAGGTTCATCTAGCCATGGAAAATTTAGATAACTTACTTGAAAATTTTAGATACCTTAATAATTTTTAAATTATAAATAAAAGTTGTAACTATAAATAAAAAGTAGAAATTGATTTTAATTTTTTAAACTTAAAATTTAGAATAACTCCAAATAGAATTTTAATTTTTTATTCAGATTTGTATTACTTTTTTTTCATTTTCACATCTTCTCTGCTTCTATTATTTAAAAATTAGTTTTTGAAAATTATTTTATAAAAATTTTAAAAACTAAAAAAATATAATCAAACACATCCTAAAAAATTGTAGATCAATAAAATTTCTAGTAGAGTGTCAAAATAAGTTGAATTTAACAAATCAACCTGTTTAATTTTCCTAAATAAAATTTCTAGTAGAGTGTCAAAATAAGTTGAATTTAACAAATCAACCTATTTAATCTTCCTAAATTAGTTGGGTTGTATTATTGAGTTCACCGACCCACATAATCCAACTCGAATCAACATGAGTTGAGTTAGGTTGGATTGTTCACTTGGTTGAGATTTCTTTTTTTTTTTTTTTAAATTGAGATAGTTAAATGATTTATTATACTACTATTAAAATTTATTTGTATCAATATTACATGTTTTTAGTAATATTGAGTACAAATTTCTTAAGTAAGATATGCAGTGCAAGTCTTGCGAACAGGAAAAAAAAACATGGTTGGGATGAGACTTACTAAAAGTAGTCATAAAATTCTTCAATTAATATTTTGTACCTACATTACATCATTACAAAATAAAATAATTTATTTATGTTTATTTTATGGTTGATATGTAATCGTAATTTATGTTTTTTATTTTTATATTTTATTTATTAATAGATTATCTTATGAGTTTTTTTAATTTATTTTTTATTTTTATAATTTTAATGGGTCAAACTAATCTTGAATCTACAGCAAGTTAGATTGAATTAAGACTTTCAACCTAATAAAAGAAACGACTTTATTCTAATCCAACAAGTTGATGATAGATTGAATTGAGTTGAATTATTTAACTCTTATAATTTATATGATATAAAAAATTGTCCAATTAAAATTATAGATGAGTCTAAGAGTGACTTACTGATGAGTAAGTCTTTTGATACTAGTTCCTTTTTAGTCTAAACTAGCAAGTATCATTAAAGTGGGAAAAAAATTTAAACTGAAATGAATTGTTTGAACTAAACTGAACTATAGAAATTGAACTTTTTTGTTTTATAAAAAAACTAAATTGTATTATTTTTATAAAGAAATGAATTGAATTATTTTTATAAAAAAATTAAATTGAACTATTTGAGAACTAAATTTAACTATAAAAACTAAATTATTTTTATAAAAAAATAAAAAAATTTACTTTCAAATTTTCTTCTAAGAATTAGTGAAAAAACAATTAAATATAGCTTGAAACAGTTCAGTTCATATATCAGTTCAAATTTGATAAAATAGTTAAATTTAACTCGAGTGAACTATTTTTCAATTCAAGTGATTTTTTTTTTCTATTTTAAGTTCAATTCAGGCAAACTATTTTTTCAGTTCAGTTTACAAATATTTTAATTTAATTCAATTGGTTTTTTTCCCACAATCATATCATTCATAATGAGTAATAATCAATATCATGTTGGATGAATCTAACCATCTACATAATAAGGTTAATTAGGTCTCTCAAGATAAATTTTTCAATCCAAAGATGAATTTTAAGATAAACTTATCTAGATAAAATACTTTATATTTTAATAACTTTTTCTAAGTCGCAGATCCCTCGCGTTTACTCAATTTTATTATGAGACAAAAAGAATGGGATCACAGTTTCTCATTTTTATTATGAGACAAAAAGAATGGGATCACAGTTTCAATCTCCTACAACGAACTCCTACCTAATTGAACAATTACATCTATGTATACATTAAAATTAAATTAATTGATGAAATATCTAATCATTTTAAAATTATAAAAATATATAAATTTAATTTCCTTAATAAATTAAAAACTCTCAAACTATCCGCAAGTAAAATGTTTGTATATGCATGTATACAATATATTTTATTGGTTTTTTTTTTTTTTTAGAAGTTTAGGCCAACGGCCACTAATTATAATAAATGGTCCGTATTCGTGTAAAAAAAAAAAAAAACAAATGAAAAGCTATACTCATAAAAAAAAAATAAAAAAATCATTGTACTCTAAAAGACTAAACTCAAACAAATAAATTCCTACGCAAAATTATATTTAAATCTTGTATTTTTTTTTAAAAACTAATAACAAATTTTCTGTCACATATATAGGCATATAAAGGGGGTTATAATTTGGAACATTGTTTTTTTGTTTCGTTGTTTCAAATACAGGTAGACTTCACTAGTTTGTAATTTGGTGACTAGTTACTTAGCTTTTATGGCCTGGGAATTGTTTTGTGGCCATTTATATATGTTTGGAAGATCCTAGAATATGTATACTTTTGTCCAAATTGCTACTTGTGCACCATTTAGGACCACTCTTACGTGAGGTTGTCATGTGTGAAGGTAAGATTTTATTTGATTGATACAACTTGATTGCCAAGCTTGCACACCATGTGTCAACTTAATATTGGTTCATCGTGGGATATGAAATAAAAAACAAATTTGAAAAGAATAATAGCCATACTCCTCCGATTCATGTGGCCAATTTTCGTGCACAAATTAGGTTTTCTTCACATCATCATTCCTTTTGTTCCACTTGGATTGGTGGAGTTGTCAAACATTTTATGGTTGTCTTTTTTTTTTTTTAAATTATAGGAGATTAATTTCTTGATGTACGGATATTTATTATTTAAGAGATGGACTTTAAAATTTCTTTTTATAGAAATCAAACCTCCATCATATTTTAAAAAATATGATTATCTGTCCCGATTAATTATACTATACCATGCTAATATGTAATTGACATTTAAGCACAATAAAATTGTTAAAAGAACCTCAAACCGAATCTTAAAAAATAATGTCTAAGAGCATAGCTACATACACATTACTTCACATATTTTTACGATCTTCATTGTATATATTGATTTTAATTTTTATATTATATTTTACATATTTATATTTGAGTTGGGCTATATATGTTCTCATAAATGAAGGGAAATGGTTATTGTTAAGGTGCAAGAAAAAATTTAAAATATTAAAACATTTAAAAAAAAGTAAAGAAAAGGTGTCCACACTTTTTTCTTAATGATAGCCACACTATAGTAATAATTCTTGCCTAATATTTCTTGGTTTGCGTTGTTAGTTACAACTATTGGGCAACAACCAACAAATCATTCAAAGAGAAGAAGTGAACCATAAATTCTAAAGCCCAAATCTTAAATAAAAACATTATTTATGCATCAACTAGATTTCTTTATTAGGCTAAAAAATAATATATTAGGTCACTTATCTATACCTATATATTAAATTTGGTACTTCATCGTTCATCTTCATGAAACCACATTATACTCTTGTGTCATGAATTTTCACATTAAATCAAATCAAATTAACATTATTTCTTAATTCTTTATTCAAACAATTTCTATCAATATTAAATATAATAAAATCTTATTTTATAAATCACCAAGAAACAACTTTTTATTAAACAGAAAATTTTCAGACTTTAAATATTTTAAATATATATTCATATATATTATCACTAAAATAATTATTTATCGATTAAATTAATTTTATATGTACACCAAAAAAAAATTCCAATAATATTTTTAATTTAATTTTTACATTTTCTAGTAAGTATACCCGTGCATTGCACAATACATTTACTATTTTTGTACTAAAATTCAACCTTTTGTTTAAAGAATTAACGTGGATAATAAAGAATGAATTAATGATCAAATGGTTAATCATATATAGTTGTGACATAATTTAATTATCCAAAAAGTTTAAGTTGTTCAGTAAAAACACAAGAATATATAATTTTATATTATATATATAACTAATACTTACAATTGCAAATAAAATGAGGGTAAGATGAAAAAATTGTGTTCACCCAATCTAACACAAAAACAAACCAGAATAAATCAAGAACATGATAGATCTCCCAAATCTTCTACATGGTGATCAAAGAAACAGTCCAAAAAGGAACTTGTTTTCTTTTATCAAATTAACCATATAGCACTCACACAAATGTGTGTAATATAATCCACTCATTTGCCTGATAATTAAGACCAAGAAATATGGTTCTCCTACCATTGCTTTTGCTTCTTTAATCTTCTGAAAGTTAAGTATGCGGTTTCAAGTCCATTGTGCTTATTCCAATAATTTCACAGATTTCTTTTACTTAAATGATTTGAATGGAGAGAAGTAGTAGAAGCTGAATCTCATTACACTTGTGATGCATTCACTTTAAAACAATTATCCTAAAATTAATTGAGCAAATAAATTTAAACCTTATTAATAATGTTTATTAATTTTACCTCGAAGCGTTATTTAGATGGTAATAATAAAAGTAATCTCACAAGCTAGGATGCCTAAGATATTAATGTAAACAAAAAAGAGTAAGATTTAAAAAGTACGTGTGACAAAGTAATTACTACTAATAAAGGATAATTATACGGAACTCTTATAAGGTAAGCAATAATTATATTTAAATTTTGCTGGATTTAAAAAATTATGCCAACCATTCTTAATTATATTTTCCTTGATTTGTTACTTTAAGTGCAATGTGTAATTTTTAAAAATAATAGGTGTCATCAAGGCGGAAGATCAGCATACATAAAATAAGTGTAATTTTTCAATTAAGTAAAATCTAATATATTTACCACACATTTCACAAGAGGTTAATATTGATTATCCATGATAATAATATTATGAGTTTCGATGGTACAATAGATTCAGAAACATGCTAAACTAACCCACATATGTAACGTGATTAGGTCTCATGCTTGGAGAGAACATTGTTTTTATGTTAAGTGAACTTAGATTGAAGTGACAAAATAGTTGTCTAGTTTGGTTTGGTTTGATAGAAAATATGAGTTGACTCATCAAGATTTGGTCTCTTTATGGGTTGCATTTTTATTAGACTAGACTAAAATAACCTAATTTTTTTATATATTTTTTATATATTTTAAGAAAATTTTTTAAAATTTTTTTAGACTAAATAGGCTTGATAACTTTCATGTCTATTTACTAACCTAACGTAGTTTGGTTTTTTTCCATATCACATATTTCACAACTCTATCTAGTCTAGTCCATTGAGCTGGCTTATTGGGCCAATTCAATTCTTCAGCTCTAAACCTAAGGTATTTTTAAGTGAGAGTTAAAGACTAATCTTTTAAATTACTAGAGTCTAACTTCAACTAATAAATATTTTTCATACATAAATTGAAAGATCAAATTCCTTACCACGTATTGAAGGAGACAAAATTATTTTTCTATCATGTCATTTTCCGTTCCAATGCAATAGCAAGTGGCCTGGCTAAAATAAGGCTAAAGCATTGATATATATGTTGAGGACTTTAACACTTCAAAATTGATATAAAGCTGAAGTTTTTGTTTTGTCAGTTTACTTGTTAGCAAATAGATGCTTGCTTGATGATTTTTATCCTGGGCGAAGGCATTAGTGGTTTCTCTCACTAGGCCTACTTCACAAGTTTTGGCCCAATAAACTCAAGAATGGATCCTGCATTAATGAACCTTTGAAGTTGGAGAGCTTTAGCCAATTTTTCTTGAAGTCAGTGTTATATAGAACTTTTTGTTTTAAATAGATATTATATGTTGTTCAAAGGGCAAGATACATGAACAAAGAATATCGTCTAGAGAGCTCTTTCGACTCTTATTTAATAGTTCAGACGCCTTTTTATATAACTATATTTTTCAACTACGTATAAGTTAATAATTATAGAGATTTAACTTTTTCAAAAGTAATAATATGAAAATAGTTTTTGTAGGCTCTTATAAAGCTATAAACATTTCGTACGTAGAACACAATTATTGATAAATTTTTTTAATAGTTAATGTTATCTTCAAAAAATAATTTTAAGAGTTAGATGCTTCATACATATTTGGTTTCAATATATACCCGACACTTTACACAATTTGTTGTTGCCTAAAAGCATCACTTCACCTCTTTGAGCTCTAAGGTCTCAAATTAATTCTTCATAGGACACATTTGGACACATTTGATATCTACATATGGAATTCATAAGCCAATTCTTTTGTCTTTATGAGGTTGATGCCATCAATACCCCCAACACTCTTATAACAATCTAAAGCAACTGCAACATCCAATGAGTCCGTATGACTTTTTAGACTTCTTGCCTTTTTTCTCAAGGCAATCATTCTTGAAATGACTAAATTTATAATAATTAAAACATTGAATTTTGACTTTGTGATTTTGATCTAATCTTCTTTCTCATTGATTTTCTCTTTTCACTTTTTCCCCTTGAGATATTCAAGCAATCACCATTGTCCTTAGCTTTCAAATTTTGTAGCTTTTGAAGCTCCTTAGTTTGAATTGAGGTTTGAACCTCATCCAAGGTAATAGTTTGATCCTTGCCATATAGAATAATACCCTTGAAAATTTCAAAGGATTTTTTTGATAGAGTTGAGTAGTTGTAAAACTTTGTTCTCATCATCAAGCTTCACGTCAATGTTCTCTAAGTCATCAAGTATCTTATTGAAATATGCTAGTTGCTTTGCAATAGATTTTGACCCCATCATGCATCTTGAACGAGTAGAGTTGTTACTTCAAACAATCTATTATTAGCCAATGACTTTGTCATGTATAGAGACTTCAATTTAAACCACATTATAGAAATCTAAACCCTAAACCTCCCTTAGTGCATTATCACATAGACACAAAATTATAGCACTTCTTGCCTTGTCAATCATATCATATTTTTCCTTTTGAGAAAGGGTAGGAGACATTTTTGCCTTTCTCTTTAATGCTTCCACACTTTATTTTTCTTTCAAACCTTTAATCCTTTCTCGTGTTTTACGATTCTCAATTATCTCTTTTCTTAGTTTTCCCTCTGTTTATTTCTTGTAACTTGATACAAGAGATACACCAAAAAAGATAAATGGATCTCACACCTTTAACCCACTAAGCTTATGACAAAACATAAAATGTCCAAGTCAAACTAATTGATTTTAGAGGCTTCCCTCACATGTAATATTGGGGACTTGTTGTGATACTGGGAAAAAATTGTTTTGAAAATTATTTGATGGGAAGCTAATAGAAATTACCTATCCTAAAATAGAAAATTGAGAATATAAAGAAATCTGTTGTAGTAAAAATTTTTGGAGTAAGATAGACCTTCCATGTGCAAGAGATAGGGGTCTTGTGTACTTTTAGATTTATGTATGTGAACACCTAATTTTGTCCTATCTAAAACTAGTCCAATATAGAAAACAAAAGAAGAAGAAGATGAAACAATAGAAACCAGAAGCCTAAACCTGTTTTGCAGCCTTTGGTGAGCTTCCAAAGAAACTTTCTTGCTGTGCGTCCAAAGGAGAAGACTAGCTTTCTCTATTGAGTGTCCAAAGTAGGAACCCATACTAGTTTCCTCTCTTGTGCATCCAAGGCAGGAGGCCCCATTCTTTCTAAACCAGCTTCCTCTACTATGCATCCAAAGTTGAAGCCCAATTCTCCTAGGCCCAATTCCTTTTCTTGCTAAGTAGCTGGTATTGAGTCAACTTTGCAACTATACTTAGCACCTACTCTCCATTGATAAAGCCAACTAATCACAAAGGAGAAATGGGCAAGTGGACGACATGCGACCAAAAGAGCAATTGATATGCTTTGCGGCTGTACTATGCCTGAGCAACTCTGTAACATGACAAATGCAAGAAAATGAACTCTTTGTAGCTTTGCGACACAACTATGCGTCCAAAGGAGATGCAACTCCATTTTCTCCCTTCTTCTCTGAACTACTCTACTCCTAGTTTTAGTCACTGCAACTTGCGGCAATGCTTTGTTTTCTAAAAAGGTTATTGCAAGTGGAACTTGCAAGGAAAAACAACCAAGTTGGATTAAAAAACCAATTTGTGAATGCATATAAATTGGGCGTGAACCAAGTCACTAAGGGGATTATTTTTTGGGAGAGTTTGAAGGGAAAGAGAAAAACAAAAAAAGAAAATAAGATAAACAAAACACAAGGAAAGACCTTGAGAGAGAGGAAGAAGGTAACTTGCTTGAGCTTGAGACAAGAGAGGAAGTAAATCCAAAAGTAGGATAAGAAATGGAGACCTTCTCACAAAGCTTTGGACGGTAGCACAAAGTTGCAGGAAAGCAAAGGCAATCGTGAAGACAAACAAGTACTATTAAATTCTTGGATCAAAATGCTTATGCATGTAATAATTGAATAGTGCTTGTCTAGTTTTATGTATAATATGTTTGAGGCCTTTGAACATCCCTGGGGCATATGCGTCTTCGGGTGCAAGGTCCCTTTTGGACGTTGAAGTTTCTTTAGACACATCCATGCTTTTGAACATAGGAGCTTTTAATGGTTTTTTTCCTTATTTTTCTTCTTTTCTGTTTACTGTTATCTATTGTATTTGTTATTTGCTTTGCTATTCGTCCATGCCTTTGGATGCAAGAGCATTTAGGTGGACCTTTTCCTTGTTTTGACATAGACTCCAAAGGCTGGCTTCTTTTCCTCTTTCTGTTTTCTGTTTTCTATTACCTGCTATTTACTATCTAACTCTATTGCTTGTCCATACCTTTGGACATAGAAGCCTTGGATGACTCCTTTCCTCATTTTCTTCTTTTTTGTTTACTATTATCTATTGTATCTGTTATTTGCTTTGTTGCTTATTCATGTCTCTGGATGCAAGAGCCTTTGACAACTCATCTTCTTTGGTTTGCTGTTATCTGCTATTTAACCTACTATTCTTCCATACTCTTTGGATGCAAAGCCTTTGACAACTCTTTTACCTTTTCCCATTGTTGTTATCTACTATTTAACTTGTTTCTCGTCCATGTTTTTTGGATGGAAAGCCTTTGACAACTCTTTTACCTTTTTCCATTGTTGATATCTATTATTTAACCTGCTGCTCATCCATGCTCTTAGGACACAGAGTTTTTTATGGCTCTTTTGCCTTTTCTTGTTGCTATTATCTATTACCTTTGTTGTTCTAGCCCTTCTTTGAATGTAGAGGCTCTTTGGACACCCTCTGGACAGTCCATTCTATTCTATTCCATTTATTTTTCTTAATATTACAGCCCTACTTTGGACGCCCATTTAGGAAGTCTTGGGCGTCCTTCCATTTCCAATATTCTACTTTCTGACCCAACCTTTGGATGTTGAGGTCCTTTAGGCATCCATTTGGACAATCCCTCCATTTTCAGTATTCTGCTTGTTGACCTAACTTCCCTTTGAATGCCCATTTGGGTAGTCCCCCTGATAGTGTTTGAATTAGTCGTTATTTCAACTATCAAAATACTAGATTTCCTATGTTTTGGGTAGCATAGGGGTAACCTAGGTTGAATCTCTCAAGGACATGCGATTCTAGTGTATTCTAGTGTAGAAGGGTTGAAAATATGTAGAACTTAAGGGTGCAGAATGCGGACTCGGCAAAGCTAAGTAAAATGGGGGGTTTACATTGTAAAGTAAAGTGCAGAAAGTAAATGACTACTTATGAAAGTAAAAGCAAGCTATATCTAACAGAATATATACTTATCATATCGATTCCAAAGGTATCAATTAGTTGGTTTTAGTTCTGGTTCCTATTATGCAAGCAATTTCTCACCAACCTATATTCTAAGATAACCGCCTAATATTCAACATTGCCGATTGAGAGCTTACGCAACCGCGGCCTCGAGTTAGTAGGAATTATGCTTGTGGTTGATGTAGGTATTCTACCAATTACCTATGATGTTGCTAGATCAGTTTCGACTGGCTCCTAACCTAACTTGGTATATTCCTACCATGCACGATTGTGACACAAGCAGAAATAGAGAATTTAACAAGAACTATAAACAAAACAGTGAAAGAAAATAAACCCATTCATTGATTAACCAGTGTAGTGATACATGAAGTGAATACAGGGGAAAGATGTAATCAACTTTCCATAACGACCGCCAATGGTAGCTGTAGTGTTCCATCGGAGATGACGAAGTATTGAGGGGTTGAATCACCAGAGTGTGCCAGATACTTGGTCAATCCTCTCTAGCAATCGGTTGCTACCCAGACTTTGGTCCTGCATCTACTCGACCGACTAGACGCCACATTGAAGCATCGTGGAACAACGGAGGAATGAAGTGAGAATATAGAGGTGAATGGCAGAGTATGTGTGCGTACTTGGCTTGGCTATGAATAAGCTTCGCTAACCAGTGAAGAATTACATCTCCTTATTTATACATGTCTGATGAGTCACAAGTTATACATCTTTTAGACACCTAAGAAGGAGGTTTGCAAGACTATTATGTGATTAAGGATGGACTATTAGCTAAGATTCAGTTTATGAGCTCGAATATAGAGAAAATACAAATCTGTGCTAATTCAGACTTCTTAGCTAATAAAAGTATCACTCCTTCTTCCTGCAGGTCAAGCCGAGTTGACCAAGGCCGACTCAATCTCGGCCAAGCAAGAGTCGTCTCGGCCGGCCCGTTGACTTGCAGCCCAGCAGCCCAGAAGAGAGTGGCCCAAATGTATTGACCACATCAGCTATCCAGCTTGGAGGCCACCTCAATGCCAATTCATCTGCCATGTCACTCCTAGGAAATCTGCCATGCCACGTGAAAAGATCTGCATAGGGGTAGAATCGGACGTTCACTGTAATTCTGTTAGGATTCGTTAGGATTAGCTAATCATAGCTCGTGTATATATAGGAGAAGCTGTGCCTTTGTTTTAGTCGTCTTTGAATTCACTTTAATTCCACACTCACTATATCCATTTTCTCGCTCCTGCTCTCTCCATTTTTCACGGTGGTGCTGGGCTGCATTGGTGCTTCTCTCGATTGAGGAAGTGCAGGTCTAAGACTGGGAAGCTAGGCGTTTACCGGAGGGACCGATCAGACTCTTGACGCACTCTGGTGGAACTGATCCTCGGCGCTTAGGCTAACGGAGGTGAACCACCACCATCAACCTTGGCGTCGTTGAGGAAGATGGAACCATCCGAACTCGGGGACCACTGTATTTGTATTCTGATTCTGTTAATCGATTTCATTCTGCATTTCATATCTCTGTTCTCTTCCTCTTCTTTAATTCACGAATTGAATCGCGATTGCATTTGAGGCGTGAACAATGTTAAGCTAAGCCGATTGGAACTGGTTTAACTAATATAGTAGGTAACCATTTGACGATTGTTAATAGGGAACCTAAAATCAGCTCTGAACTTAATCCTGTCAACCGATGAGGTAAGCGATTGCATAAATCCTCGGTATGGCAATGGACGAATATTTGGCGATCGTCATAAGACTACCCAAGGCTGATATGGACTGAGAACTGGAGTGTGGAACCTGGACTGGACTTAATTAATGGAACTGAATCTGAATACAGTTATATAATAATAATAGATGAGTAGTAATAGTAGTATACATTCACTTTGCATTCATAGTCTTAGTTTATTTTTCTGCTTACTTGCATTCAAAACCCCCGTTTACTGCTTTCTTTACTGTTTTTGGTTGAGACAGAGGCAGTCCCCCTCTGTAGCGTCTGTCTGCACTCAGCCGAGACCAAGCCGGATAGTCTCTGCCGAGACCATCTCTGTTTAGTCTCTACCGAGTATGACTCGGCTACAACCGAGGAGAGTCAACACTTCACATCTCAGATTCTGCATTGTTTAACTTGACACTAAATCACAATTGAGCACACTATGTCCTTGAGAAAAATGACCTAGGGTTGACTATACTATAGTTAGCTTTAGTATTTGATAAGCGCGTAAAACGACTGTAAAAACGCCCATCATCAATGTCAGAATACCTAACTCTCTAACAAATTTAACAAAATTAACAGAAATAATTGCCTAACATAATAGAAATAATGAACTAGCAAATTTCCTAAATGTCCACGTGCTAATTCATAATTGCCCATGTGTACGAAATTGCCGGAGTGGAATTGGTCCTTGATGTCGGGATGGATATGGACGGATGGGAGTCGACATCTAGAATCGACATTCGGTTTGAAGTCGACATCCAATCTAGAGTCAGCATCTGATCTAGAGTTGGACTCGGATAAGACTCGGACATGAAGTCAGCCTTACAGGAGTTGACATGCAGAGTCGACATTTGATTGCTGATGATAGAGTCGACATTGTAGAGTCAGCTACATCCAGCCGCGATGCTTCTAGCCTCAGCTGGGATGACTTCACCTAGTTAGGACGGAGTCGGCCTAGAGAGGTTTCTTCCATCCGAGACGACTTCCTCTATCCAAGTTGACTTCGTCTGGGCTCCAGTTTGACCTGCAAAATGAGACTTCTCTTTTTGTTAACTAAATTCAGCAACTTAGCATAGATTTGTATTTTCCCTATTTTAATCTTGGAAATTTGAATCTTAGCCAATATGTGATTCTTAACTACAATTTGGAGTCTATTCTACCCATCTTAAGGCCTCATAGGGTGTCTAAAATATGAATTATCAGACCCCCCACACTTACTTTTTTGACTCTTGGGAAAAATCAAAAAAAAAAATCATTTAGGAAAATTTTGAAAAAACAATTGATTGATAGAGGAAGATATGTATTTAACTGAAATCATTGAGTGATAAAACAAATTAAGCATACATTCACCTCAGGTTCAAGATATCCAACAATCTATGAAAGTCTATTCTCCACATCCAATAGTAAATAAGCAACATCTAAATTTCAAAGATCAACCGAAAATGATAGAGTCCTCACTAGGTATTTGCTCTCATTCTCTCAAGTGTTTTGGGTTTGTGTTTATACTTAAACATCCTATGTTTCTAGCAATACCAAATTATGACTAGCCTCTATATTTTTACAACTCGAACACACATGCCATAATGATCAATAGGACTTTTATTTGGATTGTGTAGCACCCCAAAACTGTCCGGCCAAAACAACCACAGTTGACTTTCCCTTAACCGATAACGATAAAATCCTGAAGATTCTATACGTTATCAACAAACAACCACAGTTGACTTTCCCTTAACCGATAACGATAAAATCCTGAAGATTCTATACGTTATCAACAAACAACCACAGTTGACTTTCCCTTAACCGATAACGATAAAATCCTGAAGATTCTATACGTTATCAACAAACAACCACAGTTGACTTTCCCTTAACCGATAACGATAAAATCCTCAAGATTCTATACGTTATCAACAAACAACCACAATTGGCTTTCCCTTAATCGATAACGATAAAATCCTGAAGATTCTATACGTTATCAACAACAACCGAAAACAATAAAATCTCCTAGAAATGGGATAAGATACACTCCCATCTCAACCACAGCCTATATAAGGCCTCACCGCGAATAAGCGGGGTCGAACAAATTTTCCACCAAAAAGCCAGAAGAGTGAGAAGCCAAGAAGTCTGCGAAAGCATCATGGACAAAGAAGAGAAGACTAACACGGAAGGTACCAGGTTAGTAAGATCTTCTTCCCCCTATTTTATTAGACTTAGGTTGATAAAACTAGCTTAAAACCGAATTAAACTCATACATCCTTCCACTGCCAATTAACAAAAAAACCCACTTGGAAATTAGTCAGATAACATAGAAGGAACACTCGCTTAGGGTCCCTCTATCTCTTCCCTCCCATCGTCCCATCTACTCAATTGGGCCGAGTTCGTCTCAACCCTCTTCCATGACTATCTAGGCCGAGTTTATCTCGGCCTTCTCTCCCAAACTCTCCTTTTCCAAATCGGTCATGGCCGAGTTCATCTCAGCCATTGGCTAAGCCTACCCTAGGAAACCAAACCAGAACTACGTAGACTTTGATTCCTCGAATCCGAGGTACGTAGGCATAGGAGGCACACTCCTATCAAGTTTATTCCCCCAAACCAAACCATCCCCATACATAGGATTCCATAGTATCTTTAGTAGTAGTCTAGGATTCCATAGTATCTTTAGTAGTAGTTTAGGATTCCATAGTATCTTAGTAGTAGTCTCATTTATGACATGAATTACTGTATGACATTCCCCTCTTTGCATGCACCAAAACCTTAGTAAACCCAAAAGCTAGTCTTAGGTAATTGTTAAGTAACAGGCATGCTGGGGGCACCCTGTGCCCTTGGTGTGTAACCAACTTCCGAACCCGCCTGGTTCTAGACCAACCTTATCCTCCCATCTCGGTTTTCCAGCGTTCCTAATCAAAACGCTGGTGGTGACTCCTCCCTAGGCTGAATTGATTTCGGCCTACCCCCTTTAATTTCCCTTTTCGCTTCGTCATAAAATCTGGTTGTAACAGATGATGACTCCACTAGGGATCGAACCCAGAATCTCTGGTTTCTGGGTTCCTAGAAAGTTGAGCCTTAATAGACTAGCTAGGATTGTGATTTTGGTGTTATTTAATTGTTGCTTATTATGTTGTTCTAAATTTTACATGCCTGACCATGAATTCTTAGGAATATTTATTAGGCTATTCTCCATGCCTGCTCATGCATTTTACTCTATGTCCCTTCACTACAATACATGTATTTGCTTTAGCTTAGGGCTGTATATGGCAAAAAAAAATAAAAAAAAATAAAAACTTCCCTCTTGACATAAGACCAATTATACTCAAATATGCATGATCCCCTAGCTTAGGTAGTTTTCCCTTTTATTTATTCGAACCTCCATAAAACTTTAACAATTTAAGGGTAGTCGCTAAATGTTTAAGTTAAACATTTTATTTTGAGTGGGGCCCTATTCTCGGGCCTGAGAGTTAAGGAGTGAGGAATGTGTAGTGGAACCATGCTGGAGGGTTTCCTCTGTACTGGTGATCACGATAGTTCCACCTGGGGCCGATGATAAGCGGGTTTTTAGTCGTCTTACGCGCATCAAATAAAACTAAAGCTAACTATAGTATAGCTAACCTAGGTCGATTCTCTCAAGGACACAGTGTGTTCAGATTGTGCTAAGTGTAAAAATCAGAGTTTTGCAGAAAACGCTAAGTGTTATGGAATTGTTGACTTGACTTTGGCTAGGAAAATGCCGACTTGACCTCGGCGATACTAAGGCCGACTTGCTCTCGACAATCCGGTCTCGGCTAACAGGGAACCGATATGGTTTCGACCGAAAGTGATCTAGACGCAACGGAGTCGGACTGACTCGGTCTCGGACTCTGGAAAGCAGTAAATAAGGGGGGGTTTTGTGTTCAAGTGCGGAAAGTAAACTAAGTACTGGAAGTAAACTAAACTATGCTAAACTAATCTATGCTAACTATTGTACCGATTTGGAAATCAACACACAAAAAGGTTGTCATTCTTACTTAGAATTATACTCGGGATCAACCTTAGATTCTTACGACGACCGCCGAACGTTTGTCGTTGCCATACCGAGGATTTACACAACCGCTACCTCATCAGTTGGCAGGGAGTATGTACTTGGTTGATTTTAGGTTCTCTACCTAATCAGATTATTACACTAGTTCCGACCGGCCCTAGTCTAACGTGATCTACCCCTAACAATGTGTCACGGCAAAGCTAAAAGCAGATTAAAGTGCAGGAATTATAATCAAGAAATAGAATTGCAAACCAGTTATATTATTGAAACCAAATCGAATACAAGGGTGAGAATTTAGAGTTTCAGAGAATCCGCCTTCCACGACGACCGCCAATGGAAGAACGGCAGTGATGCACCGAAGGTGGCCAGGGCGTTGAGGTTTCCGTCCAACGAGTGCGTCGGCTATACCGAGCGATCACCTCTGAAGGCTTCCAGCTTCCCAACTCCTGATCCTGTACCTCCTCGACCGAGAGAGACACCGTATTGAAGCTTTCGTGTACCATTTGTACTAGCTTGGAGTGTCTGCGATTCTTGTGGCGCTAGCTCTAGATTCTGCTGAAAATTCCACACTAATCATGTGGCCTGGTGTGCTTATTTATACAAGCTGAATAAATCTAAATCTAATCCTAATAACAGAAATTCAAATCCTACAGATTCCAATTCGAATTACAGATTACAATCTTAGCAAATCATATCTCAATCTTATCATATCGCATCTTATGAAATCATATCTGCATATTTCCAAATCTGATCTTATCATATCTGCATCTTATCAAATCATATCTGAATATTTGCCGGAGTGATTTTAGGCAAGATTTTCGTCACTGATGTTGGTTTGGCCGAGATGATTTGGCCGGGATGACTTCGGACCTGCAAAATAAGTCTTAATCTTTTTGTTAGTTAAAAATCTTATTTTAGCACGTATTTGTATTTCTCCTATTTTCAAGCCCATAATTCAAATCTCGGTTAACACAAGACTCTTAATCATTAAATATTCTCAACAACACCCATCTTAAGTCCACATAAAGTGTATAAAATATGACTCATCAGCCGACAGCCTTTGAAAATGATCATATTCTGGGATACTCTCCTGTCTATGGTTGCGTTCCTTAGGAGGTCTATAGACCCATGGACCTGGTGAAAATTTTCTTTTAGCAGCTCAATTGTGAGAACCCCTGGGGAAAACCTTTCATCGCTAGGTTAGTTTTTTTAGCCGGCACGAATATCCGACTCCGAGATGGAGTCGACATGCCTTGGGAAACTTCATCTTTTGCGTTAAAAATTTCGACACGTTACTCCGAGATGGAGTCGACCTTGAACACTAATTAATGAATTAACTTTGGCTGATATGGAGTCGGCCGATATGGAGTCGGCCTCAACTCAATTGACTAACATCTTGTGTCGAGATGGAGTCGGCAAAGACAAGGCCGATGTGGAGTCGGCCAGTCTCAGTAAAATCTTAAATCGAGATGGAGTCTTCTTCTCTATCATCTTGTCCCACCTTTCCTCATCATATTCTATTCTACTTCCACACACGACATGCACTGCATTCATAATTCAAAAACTCTACATACATCACAGATAAACTATAACAATTAACCATGGACATTTCAGAAAAATGGAAAGAGAAAATCCTAGGGACAGACGTTGGCGCTCTATCCAAGTCAAGGAACTTGAGCTCTGCTCTCTTCGCTGTTGGGCTAGTTACCTAAAAGGGTATCACCGTCGAACATTCGAAAAAAGACATGGTCAGCTCCTACAACTCATTGAGGTAGATACTCAAGTCTCGGCCATCAAGGCACTGTTCCAATACTATGATCCGCCGTTACGCTGCTTCACTTTCAGAGATTTCTAGATAGCCCCGACTTTGGAAGAATATGAGCGTCTATTGGGTACCCCTCTAGAGGAACCATTCCTTTACTTCCCTCAAGGGCGGCCATTCCTATGGAACACCATAGCCAAGCTTCTACAACTACCGGAAACAACGATAGAAGGGATACGAAGGAGCCGCAATGGCATAGAAGGAATATGTAGGTCCACCCTAGAAGGAAGGTTAGGACAACTTGAAAGAATGGGAGACTGGCCCACCTTCATCGACGCACTGGGATTCTAGCCTTTGGGGTCCTACTGTTTCCACGTTTAGAGAATTACATAGATGCAACGGCAGTAGAAGCATTCTTGGCTCAAAGAGATCGGCAAGAAAACCCAACTATGGCCATTCTTGCCAATACCTACTATACCCTCAACTACTGCGGAGAAAAGGGGGCAGGAAGTCTTTGGTGTTGCATTCCATTACTATATCTATGGGTCACCGCCCACCTATTTCACAATAAAGAGCAAGCTGTTTTACCATACCAAGACTACCAATGGAATTGGATAAAGATAACCCCTAAAAAGCAATGGATCCGACTCTTAGACGAAGCTTCTGAATGGACGATAAAGTGGTACCCCACGTGGAACGCACGTGGACAAGTAATCATTAGCTGCGGGTCATACCCGAACATCCCTCTGCTAGGAATGCAAGGGGCCATCAACTATAACCCCCAACTAACGTTACGACAAGCAGGATACCCTATAATGCAACCTCCCTCGGACGAAGCTTTGACCCCTTTCGTAATTCATGGATTGGAAGCCCTCGAAATAAGTAATCTCAGAAAGATCAGACAAGCTTGGGGACGTGTTGTACAAAAAGGAGCCGAACTCGGCAGCAGGAGTTGTGGTGCTTCTCGAAGTTATAAGATGTGGCTCCAAGAACGAATACAAGCAATCGGATTGACCGGAGGTCTCCCCTATTCGCAACCAAACCAAGAGATCGAACTCCCAGAGACTCGAAATCGAAGAATTTGAACAAATCTTAAACCAAATGGAAACTGAGCAACGAACCCTTAAGAGGAAGTTGGAACAAACACAGGATGAAGTCCTCCAAGAAAGGCAGCTAAAAGAGGAAAGTATGAAAAAGGTACGACGCGAGCACCAACATCGGTTAAGAATGACTAGCTGCTGACAAGCCGCGGATCAAGAAATGAGCCTCCGAAGAACAGAAAGAGACCAGGTGGCCCTACAAAATGAGTCCCTTAAAGAAACAATAACTACCCTCAAAGTAAACGGGATGGAAAAAGACAAACAGCTTCAATCCCTCCAAAGAAAGATCCACCAGATAGAGAATGAGCAATCTAAGGCTCAAACCGACTTGGAACGCCAAGTAGAACAAAGATGGCAGAGCTTGCATAAGCTAGTCGAAGCCCGGACTAAAGCTTACGAAACCCAAACACAAGCCCAAAATACCATCCAAGAATTACAAGAAACCAATGAGGATGGGAAACGCAAAGCCCAAGCAACAGCTAAGATTGCTCAACACATAGTCGACGCCCTCCAAATCCTTCAGACCGCGGAAGATTCCTCCAAGATTTCAAAGGAACTAGCCCAACTTCAAGAACTCTGTAAGGAATTTTGTAGTGCCATCGACACACCTTGAGAAAACCATCGTCGTAGTTTTTAGGAAATTTTTGTAAACGCCATGAGCGTCCTTAGAAATTTTTGTAATAGGGAATTTTGTAATGCCATTGGCACCCTCCCTTTAGGAATTTAATTTTCAATGTAACTCTTAGTTCAATTTAATAAAAGGTTTCTCTTTCCAATTTTATGAAATGATCCATGAATAAGACATTCATACATGCATACTACTTATTTTTGCATCCCATTAAGTGAACTCGTGATAGAAAAAATGAACCACAGGGGATTAGAGAGCAGCGCGCCGCGACATCGTCACCACACACGAGCAAGAACCAAAGAGATGGAGAGCGCAATCGAACAACTCGAACAACAAAACCAAGAACTAAGAACAGAAAATCAACGGTTAAAAGAAGAAGTAGCAAAAATACAAGAGCAGTTGACGAAAGGACATGTGGAGTGGATGACCAGGCTGTATGAAACCCCTAGACACCCCCCTCGGTTCACATCGCAGTACAGGATGCCCCTCGGGTGGAATTATAACATGGAAAACCAACAGCAATCCCGACAACCAGAGCAGGCGAGACAGTCTGAAGCACAAGGATCTGGACCCGGCCGCAGAGGAACCTTTCAACCCCCGCCATTCGAGATAAACAAACCAGAAAGAATGAAGTGGGGCGCTTTAGAAGAATGCGTCCGAGCCATCGAGGGAACAAGTAGTCATGGCCTGGATGCAATAGATCTCTGCCACGTCCCCAATGTAACGCTACCTCTGGATTTCAAAATGCCCAAGTTTGAAAAATACAAGGGCAGTTCATGCCCCCGCATGCATTTGACCATGTATTGCCGAAAGATGGCCGCCTACCATCACCAGGACTCAATTTTAATACACTGTTTCCAAGAAAGCCTTACAGGTGCTGCCCTAAGATGGTTCGTAGGCCTAGAAAGCGGACATATAAAAAGATGGAGGGACCTTGCTGACGCTTTTGTCCGCCAATATAAGTACAATGAGGACATTGCTCCCAACCATTCTCGTCCGTAGAACCTCTCAAAGAAGGACTCTGAGGATTTCAAGGAATATGCACAAAGGTGGCGTGAGCTGGCAGCACAGGTACAACCACCTCTCCCTGAAAGAGAAATGGTCAATATGTTCATTGACACTCTGCCGCCCCCATACTATTACAAAATAGTAGGAAGCGTGGCATCCAGTTTTGCTGACCTGGTACTCATAGGAGAAAGAATCGAAACTGCTATCAAAAAAGGAAAATTCATACCAGCCAGTGGCAGTTCCAGCTTTGTCAAAAGAAATAACCAAGATAAACGAAGAGGAGAAACAAACGCCATAACCATAGATTCCACCAAAGCCTAAGGTCAGACAAAGTTCGTTCTGGGCGGCCATAGCACCCAAACAACATTACCCGTGAACGACGGAACGCTAACCCCGCCAAGAACACGCCTAAGGAGAATCTTCACACATGCCCCTATGACTTACACCGCTCTACTTCCAATTCTGCTATAGAAAAAGCTGATAACTACCATGCCACTCAAGCCGCAAGAACCCCTGATAACTAGGATTTTTCCGTCGTTTTGAACTCTTATCAAATACTAAAGTTAACTATAGCATAGTCAACCCTAGGTCATTCTTCTCAAGGACACAGTGTGCTCAGTTGTGACTTAGTGTGAAGTGAAGTGATATAGAATCTGAGGTGTAAAGTGTTGACTCTCCTCAACAACTGGTCGAGTCGCCCTCGGTAGAGACAATCCGGCTTGGTCTTGGCTGAGTGCAGATAGACGCTACAGAGATGGACTATCTTTGTCGCAGACTTGAAAACAGTAAATGAGGGGGGTTGAAATGCAATTGAAATCAAAACATAGATTCTCTATAATCAAACTGGAAATAACCACAATGTAACTGTAATTACGCTACTCCTAATGCTATTGCTACTACTGTGTTCATGTTTAGTTCCAATAGTCAAGGTTTTCTGGTTCAATCACTCCAGTTACAATCCATATCAACCTCTAGTGTTCTTATGGCAATCGCCAAAGGTCCGTCCCTAGCCATACCGAGGATTTACACAATCGCTACCTCATCAGTTCGCAAAGATTAAGTTCAAGCTAATTTTAGGTTCTCGATTAACAATCGTTAAGTGATTACCTACTGAATTAGCTAAACTAGTTCCAATCGGCTTAGTTTAACATTGTTCTGTTACCAGGTGCAATCGCACGCAGTAATTGAACTTAGATTTTAGGAATGCAATGGAGTCCAGAAACCATAGAACACTTATAATATTGAAAGCAAAATACAAACACAGGGCCTGGATTCGATGATTCCATCCTCCACGACGATCGCCATGGACGACGACTATGATTCACCTCTGCTAGCTACGACACTAAGGTTCAAGTCCACCAGAGTGCGTTGGTGCTCCAATCGGTCTCCTCTGGTAACCTTCAGCTTCTCAGTTCCTAGCCTGCATTTCCTCAATCAAGAGAAACGCCATTGACAGCACTGTGTACCACCGTGAGCGGAGGAGATGAAAAATGAGAGAGAATGTAGATAATGGACATGGGAAAATATGAATGCCAAAAGACCCCTCATCGTTCAGAGTTCTATCTATTTATACAGGAGTGGACACAGCTAACGAAGCTAACAAAATTACATGTACAATTCCTATTCTGCCCTTGCTGTGACTTGCGTTGCAAGCTACCTAGGAAATGATGTGGCGCCTGAGCTGAAACCGAGGTGGCTATGGATTGCTGACATGGAGCGCCACCTGGATCTACTTGGTTTGACTATTGACTTGCATGGGTTGATTCTAGGCCTGGGCTTCTAGTGGCGGGCTGAGCTTGGCTGGACCTGGGAAAATGTAGATAATGGACATGGGAAAATATGAATGCCAAAAGACCCCTCATCGTTCAGAGTTCTATCTATTTATACAGGAGTGGACACAGCTAACGAAGCTAACAAAATTACATGTACAATTCCTATTCTGCCCTTGCTGTGACTTGCGTTGCAAGCTACCTAGGAAATGATGTGGCGCCTGAGCTGAAACTGAGGTGGCTATGGATTGCTGACATGGAGCGCCACCTGGATCTACTTGGTTTGACTATTAACTTGCATGGGTTGATTCTAGGCCTGGGCTTTTAGTGGCGGGCTGAGCTTGGCTGGACCTGCAATGAAGAAATAGTTAGCTGAAAACCTCGAATAAACACAAAGTCTATTTTACTCTAATTTTAGGCCATTAATCTGGATCTTAGCTAACAGTTATCTTTTAAGTTCATGAGTTGCTCAGTGGCACTCTTCTTAGGTCCAATTAAGATGTACATTTTATGACTCATCAACCCCCGTATTCCAGAACTTATGATCCAAATGCAAGGTGCGACCACCATGAAGGTGCTGTAGGGCACTCCACTGAAAGGTGTTAGACCCTCAAACACAAAGTCCAAGACCTGATTGAAGGAGGATGGATCAAGTTCAAGGAGAACGAACCAAACGTAGATACTAACCCTCTCCCTGCACATGGCAGGCAGTTCATAAATACCCTAAGTCATGAAGTGGCTGGAATAGAAGATGCCCAACCAATTGAACCACTGATCATCTGCTACGACCCCGCTCTGGGGCCCACACCACTCATTATTCAGTGCCCTGCGAAGCCCGCTTATAAGGACAACCATGATGTACCATGGTTGTACTATCCTATGTCAGAATCACCGGAACCAAACAAACCAGAACAAAATGTTACCAACATCACAGCACCTGGGGGCATGATAAGAAGTGGAAGAGTATACACCCCGGAAACACTAGCAAAGAAAGCCCCAGCAACAGCAAAAGCCGCGGGGCCCCCAAAGGACACGTCATCTGACACGGAAGCTAAGGAGTTCCTGAAGCACATCCAGGATAGTGCATGTGAGTTGTTAGAACAAATGAACAAGACTCCGGCCCGCATCTCATTGCTTCGCTATTATTGAACTCAGAAAACCACAGGCGCCGCCTCATTGAAGTCTTAAGCCAAGCCCATGTGCCCAAAGACATCACAATTGAAAGATTTGGGGGAATTGTCAACAACATCAGTAGTAGGGGGAAACTTACATTCTCGGAGGAAGACCTGCCAGCCGAAGGACAAGGGCACAACCAACCGCTATATATCACTTCTCAGTGCAAAGATTACACCCTCTCCAAGGTCCTAATTGACAACGGTTCGTCCCTCAATGTACTACCCAAATCCACATTGGACAAGTTAGAATCTGTTCAAGTCCAACTACAACCAAGCCCGGTAGTGGTAAGAGCCTTTGATGGATCCAGAAAGGACGTATTGGGCGAAATTACCCTTCCAATCTACACAGGGCCTATCCTATTTGAAATCACATTTCAAGTCATGGACATTCACTCCACATACAGTTGCCTCCTTGGTAGACCTTGGATTCATGAGGCGAGGGCAGTACTGTCTTCCCTCCATCAAAAGGTGAAATTCATAGCGGGCCCACATCTAGTCAGTGTGTTAGCATAAAGGGAAATATTGATCACCACCTCTGCACCAGAAACGTTCATCGAGGGTGATGAGAACGTCCAGGGAATATCACTACAATCATTAGAAGTTGTACCTCCAAAAGAAGAGACGCCTATGCCACCTCCTGCTACAGAAGGAATGGCCCTTCGAGTCATGATGAATGATGGATACCTACCTGGCAAAGGACTAGGACCTCGCCTAGACGGAATACCCGCCCCGATCCAGATCTCAGAAAACAAAGGAAAAGCCGGACTCGGATACCAAAAAGAAGAATATCCTGAAGAAGACCTGACGCTCATACTATCAGAATTCTTTGAGCCAAACACCACGCTTTTCGAGTCAGACATCATTGCAACCATCAGAGATGACCCGGTCAGGCCCCAAGTTGAAGTCTACATCACAAAGGAGCCCCTGGCCAACTAAAAGATTGAAGCAGTGTTTAATGAGTGTCTTCTTATGTAATTTTCTTTTTTAGCAGCTTTTTGTTTTTTTTGCTTTCTAGGCCCCTAGGGCGAACAAAATAATAACTCAGTTTAAGCATGCATTTTTTGAATTTAATGCACAGTTTCCTTTTTTACTTCTCCTGTCCTTGTTCTTTCTTTCTTATGTCTCGCGTGTGTATGTATCGAACCTCCGCTAAAACACAATCTCCTTTAAAAATGAACTAGAAGCAATAATAGCATGTCTTCAAACAATACAAAATCTACGCTCGAAGACCTCGATCTAACTAACGAACCAATCGAAGACCAAACGCGGAAGCAGAAGCACTAATGGAGATCGAGAAGCGCATGGAATGGGATAAACAAAAATTCCAACCGTTTGTAGAGGAACTTGAAAATATCAACTTGGGAGGCGAAACAGAACAGAAAGAAGTAAAGGTGGGCAGGCTAATGCCACTAGAACCAAGATCACGCTTGATTGAACTCTTGAAGGAATACGCCGACGTATTCGCTTGGTCCTACCAAGACATGCCAGGATTAGACCGAGAGATCGTAGAACACAAGTTACCTTTACTTCCTAACTACATCCTGGTCCGTCAACAATTAAGAAGAATGAAACCCGAAGTAGCCCTAAAAATTAAAGAGGAAGTTGAAAAGCAATGGAATGTAGGATTCCTCGCAGTCGCAAAATATCCACAATGGGTGGCAAATATTGTACCTGTACCAAAGAAAGACGGAAAGGTTCATATGTGTGTCGACTACAGGGATCTAAACCGTGCCAGCCCTAAAGACAACTTCCCTTTGCCCCACATCGACACGCTCGTTGATAACACCGCTCAACATGCATTCTTCTCCTTCGTGGATGGTTTCTCAGGATACAACCAAATCCTCACGGCTCAAGAGGACTTAGAAAAAACAACCTTCATCACATTATGGGGCACTTTCTACTACAAGGTGATGCCCTTTGGGCTTAAGAACGCGACGACAACATATCAAAGGGCCATGGCAACACTGTTCCATGACATGATGCACAAGGAGATTGAAGTATACGTGGATGACATGATTGCGAAATCCAAGACCCTAGAACAACACATCGAGGACTTGCGAAAGCTGTTCACTAGACTCCGCAAGTACAAGTTAAGACTCAACCTGGCCAAATGCACTTTTGGAGTAAAGACGGGGAAATTGCTCGGCTTCATAGTAAATGAGAAGGGCATAGAGGTCGATCCAGACAAAGTTAAAGCCATCAGAGAGATGCCAACTCCTAGGACAGAAGCAGAAGTTCGAGGATTCTTAGGGCGGGTGAACTTCATAGCTCGGTTCATCTCTCAATTAACAGCCACATGCAATCCTATCTTCAAACTTCTCCGCAAAAAGCATGAACTCAGTTGGAACTCCAAATGCCAGCAAGCCTTCGAAAAGATCAAGAAATACTTAGAAAATCCACCGGTCCTTGTCCCAGTAGTCCCAGGTAGACCTTTAATTCTATACTTGACCGTGTTAGAAGAATCCGTGGGCTGTATGCTGGGCCAACGGGACGACACCAGAAAGAAGGAACATGCTATTTACTACCTTAGCAAAAAGTTCACGGACTGCGAGCAAAGGTACTCAGCATTAGAACGAACCTGCTGCGCCTTGGTTTGGGCCACCAAGAGGCTCAAGCAGTATATGCTAGCCCACACTGTTTGGTTAATAGCAAAGACAGACCCCATCAAGTACATATTCGAGAAGCCCGCACTAATAGGACGAATCGCAAGGTGGCAAATGGCCTTATCAGAATACGATATAGTCTACACAAGTCAGAAAGCTATTAAAGGAAGTGTCTTAGTAGAGCATTTGGCATATCACCCTCTGGAAGATTTCCAACCCCTACTTCATGAGTTCGCTGACGAACACATCATGACAACCACTAAGACTAAGGATGAAGAATGGAGAATGTGGTTCAATGGAGCCTCTAACATACTAGGAAATGGAATAGGAAATGTCCTAGTCTCAACCAAAGATCAGTGCTTCCCCTTTTCAGCTAAGCTAAGGTTCGACTGTACCAACACTATGACGGAGTACGAAGCTTGCACTATGGGACTCTTAATGGCAGCAGATCATCAGGCTAAGCAACTCAAAGTCTTTGGAGATTCAGCCTTGGTTATCTATCAACTTCGCGGCGAATGGGAAACTCGAGATGCTAAGTTGGTGCCTTACCATGAACACATAAGGGAACTAATGGACTCATTCGATACAGTCACTTTTCACCATGTCCCCCGAGAAGAAAACCAAATGGCTGACGCCCTCTCAACCCTATCAGCCATGGTCCAAGTAAATGAAGGTCAAGAGCTAACCATCCACGTTCGGCAACAACCCCACATATCTTACTGTTAGTACCTGAATATAGAACCAGAAGAAACAAACTTAGAACCATGGTATGGGGACATAAAGAGATACCTAGAGAAAGGAGAATACCCGGAAGGGGAGTCAGAAAATAGTAAGAGAACACTCAGAAGGTTAGCCGCAGGATTCCTCTTGAGCGGACCCACATTGTACAAAAGAAGCGCAGATATGACACTTCTATGATGTATTCACCAACAGGAAGCTAAACAGATAATAGAAGAAGTTCACAAAGGAACCTTCGGTATGCATGCCAACGGCCATGCCCTAGCCCGCAAAATCCTCCAAATAGGATATTATTGGACCAAGATGGAATCTGACTATCATCAACACGTGAAGAGATGTACCAAATGCCAAACCTACGCCGATCGCACCCACTTAGCTCCTTCCGCTCTACACAATCTCACTTCCCTGTGGCCCTTTTCTATGTGGGGCATAGACGTGATCGGACCCATCGAGCCTAAAGCTTCAAACGGACACAGATTCATCCTAGTGGCTATCGACTACTTCACTAAATGGATCGAAGCCTCCTCCTATTCTACTGTTACACGCAGTACGGTAGTATGATTCATTAAGAAAGATATCAAATGCCAGTATGGTCTCCCAGCCCATATCATCATAGACAATGAAACCAACCTGAACAACAAGATGATGACTGAGTTATGTGAGCAATTTCAAATCCGCCACCACAACTCCACGCCCTATCGCCCCAAGATGAACGAAGACGTAGAAGCAGCCAATAAAAACATCAAGAAGATAGTACAGAAGATGGTGATTACCTACAAAGATTGGCACTAAATGTTACCTTACGCCTTACATGGCTACCGCACCTCAGTTCGCACATCTACGGGGGCAACCCCTTATTCTTTGGTATACGGAATGGAAGCAGTACTCCCAGTGAAAGTTGAAATACCTTCCTTCAGAGTTTTAGCAGAAGTAGAACTGGACGAAGCAAAATGGATTCAACAAAGACTCGATCAATTAAATACGATTGATGAAAAGCGCCTAACAGCCCTCTATCATGGTCAACTCTACCAAAGAAGAATCAAGAATGCTTTCGACAAGAAGACCAAGCCCCGTACCTTCAGAGAAGGAGATATGGTACTCAAGAACATACTACCAAATGTCAAGGACCAGAGAGGAAAATGGGCGCCCAACTACGAAGGACCATACATTGTGAAGCACGCCTTCTCAGGAGGAGCTTTAATCTTAACTGACATTGAAGGGCGGGACCTCCGCTATCCCGTTAATGCGGACTTTGTCAAAATGTTCTATCCATGAAGCCTAACTCGTGCAACAAGCCAGCTCTAGTTCTAGCAAGTCTTTTCTTTTTAAATAAGGCATTTTTGTAATATATTTCCCATTAATAAAAGGCCACACATTTCCCATTAATAAAAGGTCATATGTATACACTCATGCTTCCATTTTTTACTTCTTTTCCTTCTTTCTTCCCAATAAGATAAAACAATGGTGAGGTTCAAATCATTCGCAAAACCGGTTCCATCTCGATCATCCTCAAAACCGGTTCCATCTTGGTCATCCTCAAAACCAGTTCCATCTTGGTCTACCTCAAAACTGATTCCATCTCGATCAGACTGGTTGCGTTGAGAGGCCGATTTCATATCGGCCAAATCAGCCTCTTCTAAGGACTGTTTCCATTTCGGCCAGTCTGACCCCTTTGGGGAAGAAGACTCCATTTCGGTCTAAAAGACTTAGAAAATTTTGAAAGCTAACTTAGTTATTTCAGTTTAGAACTTAGGAAAATTCCAAAGGCTTCAAGGCTTAGAAAATTTATAAAAAACCCAAGAAAGGTAACTCAAAAAGACCTCTACAGAACCTACCTCACATGAAACGTTCTAAGACCTGTAACTTAAACAAAAGAATTTACAAGCCTATCCAGTTCACGTTATAAACCCATTGATTTAAGCATAGCATTACACCAAATAACTCCTCAAACGCGATGTTTCAATTCCAAATCAAATAAAATAAATAAATAAATAAATAAATAATTAAATAAAAAATAATAAAAGCGAAGTCGTCCCATCTCAGCATGATCGAGACGATCTTGTCTCGGCCACCCCCCTCGAGATGAACTCGTCTTAGCCGGCACCCACGCAAGACTCCAGGACCAACTCGTCTCGGCCAAGAAGCTTACATCAATCTGAGATGAATTCGTCTCGGCCAAAATACCCATGACATCACTCTGAGACCAATTCGTCTCGGTCAACAGTTATACCATGGTTCAAGAAAGAAAAGAAGACTCAGACTAACAAGCCATCACAATCCGACATGAAGGCATTCATCAGTTATCAAGTTCAAGACATCATTGGCCGCCCCGAGTAGAGTCAATGATCTTATATCAAATTCAAGTCATCAGTTATTAAATTCAAGACATCACTAGCTACCCCGACTAGAGTTCAGAGATCTCATTTCAAATTATCAAGTTCAAGATATCATTGGCCGCCCAGAGTAGAGTCAATGATCTCATATCAAATTCAAGTCATCAGTTATCAAATTCAAGATATCACTGGCTGCCCCGAGTAGAGTTCAGTGATCTCATTTCAAATTATCAATTTCAAGATCTCACAGGCCGCCCCTAGTAGAGCCAATGACCTCATTTAAGTTTAAGGCATCAAGTTATCAAAACTTTAGGTCAAGCTATCTTAGACTACCAAACCTAATCCAAACCGCCCTAAGCATAGGAACTAGCCTAATACCTCCCAATACAAACTTAACCTAGAACCCACCTTTGATTCTTTATTCATGCTCATAAGGAGGCATCCTTGATGAACACAAATAAAGAGGGGGCAACTATAGCACCCCAAAACTGTCCGGCCCAAACAACCACAGTTGACTTTCCCTTAACCGATAACGATAAAATCCTGAAGATTCTATACGTTATCAACAAACAACTACAGTTGACTTTCCCTTAACCGATAACGATAAAATCCTAAAGATTCTATACGTTATCAATAAACAACCACAGTTGGATTTCCCTTAACCGATAACGATAAAATCCTGAAGATTCTATATGTTATCAACAAACAACCACAATTGCCTTTCCCTTAACAGATAACGATAAAATCCTGAAGATTCTATACGCAACAACAACCGAAAACAATAAAATCTCCTGGAAATGGAATAAGATACACTCCCATCTCAACCACAGCCTATATAAGGGCTCATTGCGAATAAGCGGGGTCGAACAAATTTTCCACCAGAAAGCCAGAAGAGTGAGAAGTCAAGAAGTCTACGAAAGCATCCTGGACAAAGAAGAGAAGACTAACACGGCAGGTACCAGGTTAGTAAGATCTTCTTCCCCCTATTTTATTATACTTAGGTTGATAAAACTAGCTTAAAACCAAATTAAACTCACACATCCTTCCACTGCCAATTAACAAAAAAACCCACTTGGAAATTAGTCAGATAACATAGAAGGAACACTTGCTTAGGGCCCCTCTATCTCTTCCCTCCCATCCTCCCATGTACTCAACTGGGCCTATGAATTACAATGTGAATTTCCTATTCGACCCCTATGAAGATCTTCCAAGGTGACATGGTAGATTCTCTAAGAGTGACATGGCAGCTGAGCTGACGCTGAGGTGGCCTTTGAGCTGGATAGCTGATGTGAACAACACAATTAGGCTGCTATTTATTGGGCTGCAAGGCATGGACTGCCGACACGAATTTGGCTTGGCCGAGACGGAGTCGGTCTGGCCGGGACGACTTCATCTCGGCTGAGACTCTTTTGTTGACCCTAGTCAACTTTGACCTGCAGAAGAAGGAGTGAGACTTTTTATTAGCTAAAACTTCTGAATTGACACATATTTGTATTTTCTCTATATTTAAGCCCATAAAATGAATCTTAGCTAACAATCCATCTTTAAGCACAGAATAGTCTTGCAAACACCCTTCTTAGGTGTCTAAAAGATGTATAATTTGTGACTCATCAAACCTCCTTGCTGAGACTATCCGGGTGGGAAAAGGTAGTGGGACGCTTCTAGCCGATTACTATACTCGAGAGTCGACTCCCGGTTCGGACTCAACACCGGATGGTCTCGGATTTGGCTGAGACGTGAACTGATGTGGTAATTCCCTACCACTTCGTAGCGTTATAGCACCTACTCCTCCACGTTTTGGATTTGGAATTGTTTGAGAGGGTATGTTTTCGGAACCGGCCGACTGCATTTGACTCACAATGTCGGCTAGCTGTCCTACCTACATTTTTAAATCATGGATCATAGTAGTCAGATTCTGTTGAAACTGCATGTTACATTCGCTCATCTATTTCCTTCATTCTTCCATTGAAGAAGAATTATCTCGTGGTGGCACTTGTTGATGTTGCTGGTGGAATGATGGCGCTTCGTATTTTGGAACCGGTTGTTGATAGCTGCTTTGATTTAGAACTGACATGCTCCCGACTGGTCCAAATCTTTGGGCTGTATACTGCCCTTAATTTAGATTCGGCTGATATGGCTGTCTTCAGAACTGCTGACTATCGTAAGGCCGATTCAGATACGACTGTCTTCCATACTAGTATCCACCACCTATCGCTCCAACACATTTGGTGCTTTCTGGCTCTGTTTCCTGCAATGTAGGGTACATGTCTGTTGGGTGCTCCACCGAGGTACATATTCCACATAATCTTTGAGCGCTTTGTTGATGTTGTCCAATAGCGAGCTGCCTCACAAGTGATGTTAACTCTGTCAGCTAATTCTCCAACCTTAGACTATCGAATGCGCCAATTTCGTTTACCACCCTTGAGGTGATGGCTCCTCTTCTGGTCCCGAATTGCTGCGTATTGCTCGTCATGTTCAAGATCAGGTGTCTTGCTACCGTTGGGGTCTTGTCCATCAATGCTCCCCCGCTTGCAGCATCTATGATGTTCCTGTCCATCATTATCAGTCCTTTATAAAAGTATTGCAATAATAGATGCTCATTGATCTAATGGTGCAGACACGTTGCACACAGTTTGTTGAATTGCTCCCAATATTCGTGCAATGTCTCTCTTATATGTTGCCTGATCCCACAAATTTCCTTCTAGATGGTTGCGGTCCTGGACATCGGGAAGAATTTCTACAAGAACATGTGCTTCATGTCTCCCCATGTGTTGAACATGACCGGCTGTAAGTAAAGCCAATCCTTTGCTGCTCCATCTAGGGAGAAATGGAACGCCTTTATCTTGATGTAATCTTCTGATATCCCTTACGTCCTCATCGTGGAACAAACCACGTGAGACTCCTTCAGGTGCTTGTGTGGATCTTCACCTGCAAGGCCATGAAACTTAGGCAACAAAGGTATAAGTCCCGATTTGAGCTCGTACGATTGAGTCGACTCCAATTGCGGATACTTGATTCACCATGGCTGATACAACACATCCGGTGTAGCCAACTCTTTCAACATCCTATTGTTGTTCTCCATCTGCTCCGGCTTGTACGATTGACTATCTGCAATATCAGGCTTGGACTCAAAAGCGTCAGATTTAGAAATTCAATTAAAATTACTACTACTTCCTACATTTATGTTTTTAGTTTTTCTTAATCTATTTAACGTCCTATCTATCTCTGGAGCTAATTGATGCAAACTACTAGACCTACTCCTAGTCATGCATTACTAAAAAAAAATTACACAGACAACTAACGTAACACTTATAGTGCAATAAAAATAAAATTATGCAGGAACTAACGTTGCGATTAAAATGCTTGTAAAACAAATTATGCAAAAACTATCGTAACAACTAAAATGCAGCAAAAAGATTTATGCAGAAGAACTAAATGCAAGATACAGAAAAAATTTAGCAGAGAAAAAAAATGAATGCAAGCTACTGCGAACAAATTAGGTTGAAAAATGAATGCAAGATGCAGAAAGAAAATTTTGCAGAGATCTACTGAGATGATTAAAATGCAAAAAAGAATTTATGTAGAAAAATAAGTGCAAGTTATAATAAAAAAATTATGCAAGAACTAACGTACGATTAAAACATAGAAAAGACATTTATGCAAAAATGAAGGCAAAAATATAGCAACAAACTATACCCCAAAATTAAATGCACGATACAGTAAAATATTATACAGAAAAAATGGAAACTACACACAAGCAACTGCTTCATATACACTCACATGCAGAATCAGCACATACTGACTTAACACATATAGATCTGGCCCTAAGCAAAATTCAGCGTATACAGTTTCGGCACATGCAGCAAATTACTATAAACATACGCAAAACTCATAGATTCAACATGCAGAAAAACTTAGACTCAAACGAGGCATGCAGAAAAACGTAAAGTTGACTCGGTATCAAAACAGAATCAGCATGCATAAAAAATGAAACTTGACTCAGACTCGGTATACCAAAACAGATTTACAAATAGTAAACAAAACAGACTGCTAGCAAACAAAACAGACTCACAGTAATCAAAAACACACTTGTCAAATAGTAGACGACACAGGCTCAGTAGTTAGTGAACAAAAATAGACTCATCAGTTAGTAAATGAAAAAAAAAAGACTCGATATATAACAAAACAGGGCATTTCTACATACTCAAGTTTGACAACTAATTAGACTTGACACACTAGGACATAGAACGTGTGTCCCCGACAATGGCGCCAATTTGATAGTGTTTGAATTAGTCGTTATTTCAACTATCAAAATACTAGATTTCCTATGTTTTTGGTAGCATAGGGGTAACCTAGGTCGAATCTCTTAAGGACACATGATTCTAGTGTAGAAGGGCTAGAAATATGCATAAATGGGGGGTTTTGCGTTGTAAAGCAAAGTGTAGAAAGTAAATGACTACCTATGAAAGTAAAAGCAAGCTATATCTAACGGAATATATACTTATCATATCGACTCCAAAGGTATCAATTAGCTGGTTTTAGTTCTGGTTCCTATTATGCAAGCAATTTCTCACCAACCTATATCCTAAGACAACTGCCTAACATTCGTTCATTGCCGATTGAGAGCTTACACAATTGCGGCCTCGAGTTAGTAGGGATTACTCTTGTGGTTGATGTAGGTATTCTACTGATTACCTATGATGTTGCTAGATTGGTTCTGACTGACTCCTAACCTAACTTGGTTTATTCCTACCATGCATGACTGTCACACAAGTAGAAATAGAGAATTTAACAGGGACTACAAACAAAACAATGAAAGAAAACAAACTCATTAATTGATTAACCAATGTAGTGATACGTGAAGTGAATACAGGGGAAAGATGTAATCAGCTTCTCATGAGGACCACTAATAGTAGTTGCAGTTTTCCACCGGAGATGGCCAGGTACTGAGGGGTTGAATCACCAGAGTGTGCTAGATACCTGCTCAATCCTCTCTAGCAATCAGTCGCTACCCAGAATTTGGTCTTGCATTTACTTGACCGATTAGACACCATATTGAAGCACTGTGGAATGACTGAGAAATGAAGTGAGAATGTGGAGGTGAACGAATGAGTATGTGTGCGTACTTGGCTTGGCTATGAATAAGATTCCCTAACCAGTGAACGAATTACATCTCCTTATTTATACATGTTAGAATACCTAACTCTTTAACAGATTTAACAGAAATAACTGCTTGACATAATAGAAATAATGAATTAACAAATTTCCTAAATGTCCACGTGCTAATTCATAATTGTCAACGTGCATGAAATTGTCGAAGTGGAATTGGTCCTTGATGTTGGGATGGATCCGGACGGATGGGAGTTAGCATCCAATCTAGAGTCGGACTCAGATAAGACTCAGACACGGAGTCGGCCTTACAGGAGTTGACATGCGGAGTCAGCATCCGATTGCTAATGATAGAGTCGACTACATCCGATCGGAATGCTTCTGGCCTCAGCTGGGATGACTTCATCTTTAGATTCAGCTTCATCCAGCCTGGATGGTTCTGGGCTTAGTTGGGATGACTTCATTTAGCCAGGATGGAGTCAACCTAGAGAGGTTTCTTCCATCCAGGACAACTTCCTCTATCTGAGTTGACTTCGTTTGGACTCCAGTTTGACTTGCAAAATGAGACTTCTCTTTTTGTTAGCTAAATTTAGCAAATTAGCATAGATTTGTATTTTCCCTATTTTAACCTTGGAAATCTGAATCTTAGTCAATACGTGATTCTTAACTACAATTTGAAGTCTATTTTATTCATCTTAAGACCTTATAGGGTGTCTAAAATATGAATTATCACCCCCCCCATTTCCAATATTCTGCTTGCTGATCTAGTCTCTTTTTGGATGCTAAAGTCCTTTGGACGCCCACTTGGGTAATCACTCCATTTCCAATATTCTACTTGCTAGCCCAACCTCCCTTTAGAGGTTGAGGTCCTTTGAACACCGATCTAAGTAGTCCTTCCATTTATACTTATTCACATGCTATTTGTCTATAGTTTTTAGACGTAAGAGGCCTTTGGATGGTCCCCTTTCTTCTTTCTGTTGTCTATTATCTATCTTTGTCATATATCCATACTCTTTGGATGTAGAGGCTCTTGGATGCCTCCTTTTCTTCTTGCTATTATTTATCTATTATTATCCACATGTTATACGTCCAAACTCTTTGGATGAGGGGTCCCTTGGATGGCCTTTTTCTTCTTTCAATTATCTACTCATTATTTATCGATTGTACACATAAGCTCTTTGAACACAGAAGTCTTTAGATGACTCTGTGTTTCTCTTTCTACTAATTGTTATCTATCTTTGTTGTATGTCCATGACTCCATTTCTTCTCTCTATTGTTTATTGTCATACATCTTTGTTGTGCATCCATGACTCCATTCTTCTCCCTACTATTTGTTGTCATGTATCTTTGTGACACATCCATGCCTTTGGACGTGAGAGTCTCTAAATGAGTCCATTCCTTCTCTCTATTGTTTGCTGACATACATCTTGAAGTACGTCTATGCCTTTAGACGCGAGAGTCTTCGAATGACTATTTCTTTTTTCTATTCCTCGTTGTTATGTATCATTGAGGTACGTTCATGTCTTTGGACATAGGAGTATCTGGATGACTCTTTTTCTTCTTTTTATATTTTGTTACTTGTTACAGCTATGCATCCTTACTGCAATATGTCTATGCTCTTTGGACGAAGGAATTGCTGGATGGTTCCTTTTCTTTCCTCTTTTGCTTGCTGGTTATTTATCTTTCCTTTATGTTCACCCTTTTTAAATGCAAGAGCTTTCAAATGGCTCTCTTTTTGCAATTTGTTGCGTGCGTCTTTCCTGTTCATTCATGACATAAGACAATTCATTTTCCCTTTTAATGGTATGCTATTTGGGTTTTTGGCTCATTAATACCATTTGGACACTTCTAAGATCCTCTGGACGACTCCTAGATCCTTTGAATATTCTCTTTTGATGCTCTCTTTGAATGATGGAGCCTTTGGATGGTTATTGGGTCTTTTGGATATACTCTAAATCAGTAGGCCTAAACCTTGTTCTAATCAAAACCAAGTAAATGATTTGGTTTAGGAGTACAACCATACTAATCCCAAGATATATGAACTATGAAAATTCAAAATCCAAAAAGTCCAATAAAAATCAAAATCAAACACACTAAATATTTTCTATCTGCAAGAACTACGTGACTCTAATTTTTCCATTGCACCAGGAGATACATAGGAATAGGGGACCACTCTTGTCGAGTCCAAAATACTACAAATAATAAACACTCCTTTTATGATAATGAAATCTAATTTTATTTGCAATAATTTCTTTCTTTCAAGGTGAGATAAATATTTTGAAAATCATAAATAACTTGTGTAATTAATTAAAGATAACTGTTTGTAGTAGATGGTGTAGGGTGCTAATATCTTCCTTATACGTAATGGACTCTCGGACCCAAAATCTGATTTTGCATATCATCCTTTTCCTTCCAAGGTTTTTTCAATGTTTTCCTTAATAAACACCAGTGGCGACTCCATCTCTTTTCTATTTTTTTGTTGTCCCTTCACGATCCTAGTTGCAACAATGTACAATTAGAATATTGCATCTGATTGTCCATTGATGAGACTTCAATTTGACTTGAATTATGAAGAATAAACATATTTCCCTTTAACATTATTTCTTCCATTCTCCCTTGCATAATTATCGGTTGATGGTAAAATTATTTTGTAGGCTCTTTAAGCTTTCTTTACATTAGAACTTAGAACATGTTTTAAGGTAAATTAAATCTATATCTACTTATCTACCATAAGTAATATTTGTTTTGAAGTTCTCTTTTAACATTTGAATTTATATTGATTAAGAATTTTGGTATGACTTTTTAGTTGACACAATCACATGGTGATGCTTTTCTTAGTAAACATGATTGAAGACTATGAAACTGAGAAATAAAAATGATTTAAATGAAACAGATTAATACAAAGTAATTACTTAATTCTTTATATAGACTAACAAAATAGATCCAACTAAATACACCTTTTATAGTCCATCGCAAGTTGGAAGGTGTTGACAATACTTTTAATTTGGTATGGACAATACAAACTTATCAAATCAAAGAGAATACAATAAAAATATTCAAAAATACATTGACAAAAGATCAACAAACAATGACTAAAACTATCTAAAACCAATAGACAAAAACTTGACAATTAAGCAAAAGCAAAACTTAAGATTTAACCATTTAATAAAAACAAATGTACTTAACCACCCAAAAGGTAGAAACAAATGAAGAATTAACAATTCACAGTAAGATTTTAATGCTTAATCATTCATAGTAGAAGCTCACATCAATACTTAATCTCCATGGACATAAGATTACATAAGAAAACACAAACTAAATCAATTCAACTATCATCAAAAAGCATTATACACAAATATTAGGACCTATTGTTGAGTCAGTATGGTCAATATACCGAGTTATTGTTTTCCAAATATTGTAGGATCTTAATTTTTAAACAAGGAAAAATGAATAATTAAATTATTTAACTCAATTATCTCATAAGCTTTCATCCAAGCAAGCCTTCTTATAACTTGTCCAATTGTCTGGGCTTCATTCGCATCTATTGAAGCAATTGGTGATGAAGTTCTAGTAGATGTTAATTTGAGCTATATTTGATGAATTTATAGGCACATCTAGTGCTAAGACTTATTCATGTTCAACATCATTCACTACAAGAAAATTCAAAATTAGCTACAACAAAATTGGTAGTTAATTTGTAGCTAATATGTAGTAAAAATAATTAGCTACAAATTAGGTACAAAATAACTACAAAGTTGTTGGTAGCATAGAATGAGTAGCAAATTAACTAGAAAAATCATCCTAGTTAATTTGTAGTTATTTTATAAAAATTTATAGCAAATTTGTAGTTAATTTATAGCAAATATTATTTAATTTTTCTCTTTTCTAGCTATATAGTTAGAATTTTCAAAGCAATTTCATAGTTAAACTATAGCTATAATATCATATATTTATAATAACTTTATAGTTATTTCCTAGTTATTTCCTAACTAATTTATAGATAAAAATTAATTCAAACATTTTATCCCAAAGTTATTCTCTAGGTAATTTGTGACTAATTTTGTATTCTCCTCAAACAAATTTATAATATATCATAGTTAATTATTATTTAATTTTTAATTCATATATTAATTTTATTCAATTCATTATATGTTGTTGCTTTTAGTACATAGAGATTTGAGAGTTAATACGAAGTCACCAAAGCAACTTGATCTTCAATTCGGTAGTGTTCCAAAATACAATATTGATAAGAAAACTTAGATATAATGGGTTACATGGGTCCTATATATGTAGATAGAGATAACAGAAACTACCAAACAACAAATTGCAATAAAATATATAACAACATAACAGAAAATTCCCATAAAGGTTCGTCAGCATCTCTTAGCAAGGTATAAAACTTCAAAGCTGACGGGATTAGGATCCTCTTCTAAATCTTGATCTTCTGAATTTAGTTGATCACCAGCAACATCAATAACCATATCCACATATGGATTTCTAGCATCTACCTCTTCATCATGGACAATTGATGTTGAACTATTATCCCCCATCGATCCTCTCCATGAACGGTCCAATTTATGTAATCTTCCATAAATCCATATAGATACAAATGTTTCTCAACCCAAAATGTCTCCTTCCTAACATAATTCTTACATTTTGAACATGGGCAAGGAATGCGGCTTAATGCATCAACATCTGTTAGATCTTTTTTAGCAATCTTAATGAAATCATCAACTCCATTCTTAAATTCTTCACTTACTCGGCCAGTACAATCTTTTCTTCGTATCATCCAACTCCTATTAGGTCTTATGGTTGCTAAAGTAATACCTATCACTAAAATAATATCTGTCTGATCAAGATGTTGTATTTGAATACTAATTATAAACAATAGATATAACAAAACTAAACAAATATTTACCTCCTCTGCTCTTAAAGTCCAATATTGACCATTAATATTTTCAATCTTTTCACTCAAAGAGAAAATCTGCAAAAGGAGGATCAAAATATACGATTAAAGCTACATAATTTGAAACTTCACAAGGATCAGTATAGGATAAAAAATAATAACTAAATAAGATAAATGATGCAGCTCCTAACAAATGTGATAAATATTGGTTATAGAATAAGGAGGTTGATTAGCAATTTAATATAACCAGAGACATAACTTCCACCCAAAAACAAAAATAAATTGATATGCCAACAGATTTTCCTTATCCAACACATTAATTGCTTTCAAATGGATATTTCAGTCAAACTTCATACTCATTGATAAAGTTGATCAGCAAAACAAAATCTTAATTTCAGAACAAAATGAAAAGATACAGCATAGACAGAAGAAATCAGTAAGTTTTTAGCTGGCCACCAGGAGATTAATGAAACAAGTCAGTGATTAAGAGGACAATAGAATAAAAACTTTGAACACGGTTGTCAATAATGAGGCCATATTGCCTAACGACATCTGAGTAATGCAGATCAATCTGCGTTTCACCTCATGACAATGACAACCAATAAATTTAGTAAACACAAGGAAATCATGCTTACTGATAAGACTAGTATTTGAACTAAAAGCATATAATTCAGCACCTTATATATCTTGTGATAGAAAACTTCAAGTAATCTTAGTTGTGCATCTGGATGAGATAAATCCACCTATTTCACATAACACAAAATATTAGTTCCAAATTCCAATACATTCTATATAGTAGAAACTACAAGAGTTTGATACATACTACCAAAAGAATGCCATGGAAAAATATAAACAAATGTTTGCTTCAAATAGACGAGAGGAAAGTTAAATCCATCCAATAACAACAGTATAAATAAATCTATCTAATGAGTACCACATTTGATTAGGTAAAGAAACGCCCTTTCTCACATACCATGAAGCAGCCTCTCTGTCACAAGGTGATTAGGATTTCTTAAATTTGAGTTGCATGAGAGTTATGGCTATTTGAGTCAATTATACAAGGCATATCAACGATATCCTCTACCTTATGAATTTAGCATATGATTATTGAATTTAGATACTGAAAATTAGAATGTTCTTATTTTCCATCAGAACCATACCTGTTATATACAAAACATAAAGAATCCTATAACACTACTATGAGAATGACAAAAATGGTTAAAAGTCTAAAGGAAAGATTAATTTTTTTATTGATGAACCTTAAATCCCAATTGTTGTGCCAATGTGGTAGGGTAGCAGTCTTAGGCTAGGATTAGAAGATACAAAATGAATGAAACCAAACAAAAAAAAAAGATACAAAAAAAAGATACAACCTCCCTTATTTATTTATATACTTCTTTTCTTCTAATATCTCAGCCTGCTTAACTAACTCCCTCACAAACAGACACCTAACTAAGTACTAATGTGTATCTATCAATACCCCAGTAGTCCCAAAATAGTTTTGACTCCTCTGCCAAACATAATCAGGGGAGTGCCTCCATTCTCCTTTAGTGTTTGGTTTCCTGTAGTATTTTTTCCCATCAAATAGAGGATCAATACTACTACAATTGTGACCGAGTCCTTTTCCCCATTTTTATTACTATAGCTAGTGGTTGGTTTTGATGATTGTTAAAATCCTCCACTGCATTTTGTTGAGTGTGCCTCTGTTACTCATAGAAACCATTCAATTCTAGAGAAGAATAATTTCGTTCTACATAATTCCAATTCTTCTCTTTACCCCTTTACCACAAATCTGAACAATTTAGCATGGAGAATGTAATTACAAAGCATATTAATTCAGAAGGAACGGTAACAATAGAAAACAGTAAAAAATCAAATTACGATGTGGAAGAACTGAAAAAGGTTCTAGACTCAAACTCTATAGACAATTCAAAAATCAAAGATGGTGGAAAAATCATGCCAGATGAACCATCTGAAAGGAAAGAAGTCACTGGTCTAGAGTTACAAAAGCCTAAAATAGAAAGTAATTATCTATTGATAATTTAGAAACTTTCTATTTTATCTTTACCCAATTCAATTTGTCATCCAAGAAACAAAGATACTAAAATTAAATTTCCCAAAAAAAAAAACATGATCCTAATTGGTATTTTGAATCATTTGAAACTTGAATTCTTTACCAAAGTCTAGCTTTATAAAATTTTGTGCTCTGAAAAAGGAAATACTTGAGCTAACTCTATGAGGAAGATAGCATGTAGGCAGTCATTGCTTGGCCTCATAAAGCAGCTTCTTTAGCCGTAGAAATTTTTTAGTTTTGAAGAAATATATAAATGTACTAAAAATGAACTATATTAGCCAATCTTGTGCAGAAGATTGCATTTAACATCTTATTTGTATAATGACAGGTGTACTTGAGGATAAAGCCATCTCAACTTTGTCTATCATACCATTTGTAAGAGTTGAGATAGTTGAGGAAAACATTCAAGAAGAAATAAAAAAGGAAGTTGAACCAGCAGTGACCAATACCAAAGAGGGGCAGAGACCAAAAAATGATTGTGTGAAGAACTTGGAAGTTCTTGAGGTTTGACTGCACTACAACAAAATAAACTAGATAATGATATATACCACACTGCATTTCACATTTGCACATCTTAATTTCTAGTTTGTGTAGACCAGTGTTATCAATGTTGGATGGCAGAATATGGTGGAAGGCCAAATTCTGCCATATAAACATCATTAATTTAAAATTTATTGTTTATAAAATATATCAATCAAAGATAATAAACAATATGAAGAATTGTTACTAAATATTTGAAAATGTTTACTTCAGCATATAATATAATTATACAAAGAATTTCAGTAATCGATAGACAAGTAGCAGATCAACAAGAGATAGAAATTTCATAGTAAATATTGTAATAAAAAATTGTTATCTCAAATTCAGGTATAACTCTTTCAGATGTTTAGTAAAAAGGGAAGCTTAACTCTTAAAATATAGGTAACAAGTGTTCTCATGCAAATGACATAATAAAAATGACAACTAATCCAAACCAAAACTAGAGAAATTGCTATTACATGTTTTCCAGCAAAGTAGAATACATGTTTACCAACCACTTGTGTACATGCTTCTATAAAATATGTTTTCCAACACTTAAGAGATTGATAGAAATTTCAACCTATATGTCCTAAAAGTCAATTTACAACAACAATATTCTTATTTCATCAGGTTAAATCAGCTATATGGATTACACGAGTCATAGTGCTCGATTAAAAATCAATTCTCATATATTATTCATCATGAAATTCCTTTTAATATTCATCATAAAACAAAGGAAAAAATATAGTTATAATTATTGCCTCTCAAATCACTGCAAATTCTTTGCTACGTTTTCCAATTGTTAGGGTTTGAGAATGGATATCTAAACTGAGAAGAATATGTAAATAGAGAAATAAATCTTAGTTTCAGGTTTTAGAGATGAGAACAAAGCAAGAACGATAAAGCACAAGCAAGTACGAGAGAATACCAACGAAGCAAGTGTGAGAAAACACGAACGAAGAAAGTACCGGAGAACTCCAGCAAGTTCTACGATCAATGAAATGAAACAACAATAGAGATAGTGAGTTCTACAATCAATCTAGAACACAAATACAGACATGGAAACAAAAAAATATGAAATGAAGAATGACTCACTCAAAGAATGGGAATACGAAGTCTTTGTACCGGATTTACTATCTTCAAAATGGAATACGAGCCTTTTCGAATGTTAACGCAAAATCTGAGTAGAGCTAAGGCGCATCCTTCCTTTTGAATGTGTTATTTTAGTGCTTGCTTCTAAAACACATTAGCTGTTTTTTCTGAAACGAGGCTTGCTTCGGAATACACTTTTTGTTTCAGAAATAGAGTAACTTGCTTCGAACTTTTTTCAAACAAAATAAAAAGTTTATTTTTAAAAAAAATAGCTTAATCTTTCTTTTTTTTTTCAAATAAATTGAAAAGCTAATTTTATTCTTATGAAAAAATTTGAATTCAGAGAATTTTAACTTTTTCCATTTGAGCAAAATAATTTTTTTTAAAATACTTATTAAAATAAATTTAGTAATTAATTCTACCTAGAAAAAACACATACTAAGAAAGATCAAAAAATTAAACTAGAAAAATATTTTAAAATAATTTAATATTCAAATTTAGCTAGGAAAATATGGTAGTTAATTAATAGTTAATTAATTAGAAATTAGCTATTAATTTTATTCTAGCTAAAATTTATAGTAAAATATATAAATTATTGTAGTGATATTTAGTTACAACAAAATCAATAACTAATTTTTAGCTAATTTCTAATAAAAAAAATATGTAATACTAAGAAATATAAATAAATATAATCTAAATTTAGCTAGGAAAAATAATATCCTAGTTAATTAATAGTTAATTAACTAAAATTTAGCTACTAGTTTAAATGGTAGCTAAAATTAATAGTAAAAATAAAAAATTCTTGTAGTGATTATCATAAAAAAAAACTTGTTGAAGTTGTTGTTCATTCTAGTTCCATGTGCTTTAATAAAAAATTCTTGCAGTGATTATCATAAAAAAAAACTTGTTGAAGTTGTTGTTCATTCTAGTTCCATGTGCTTTTTTCACCAAAAATAACATCCCAATTGGTCACAATCTTTTTCATTGGTTTATTAAATAATTTACATGTTTTTGATAAATTACTTATACAAAGAGGGATGCATTTTCTAACTTTTTCATCAAGTTTCTCCCCTTTTCATGTGGGATATGAGCATACACAATGCATTCAACCAAAGATTTTGAAGTAGTCTCCAACAGGTTTTCTTCCACTTCAGGACTTTTTAGGGGGTGTTGTTTTGAACAACAAACGTTGAAATTCTGTTTAAAACATGAACACTCAAATGTACAACTTATGAGTAAAATGTCTTTGGAACTCGTCCTTTCAAATGCTAAGGATAATGATTGCTTCAAAAGAAACATCTTTCGCATTCAAAGCGCGTGACAAGTGGTGATCATCTAGAATATTATGCTTGGTCCATGCATAACAATAACTTTAGCCTTAATAAAGGCTTTTTGAAATACACAATACTAAGGGAAGCCATAATAAAGAGTCCTAATCAGACGAAGAAATCTACTTACGCAAGAAAACGAAGGTGCTGCAATTGTAGGTATATTCAATGCATAATTCTTTGCCGTAAAGTAAAAGAATCCAACCAAAACTTACTTAAAGGACAAATAATCTAATAAAATAACATTGTACAATTCATGTTAGTTGACCTTCTTACTTTCTTCAAGGTATTAATTAATTAATGAACGGCACATATCTCTAAGTAATGAGACAATAATTGAATTCAAGAATATCAAACATTGTATATATATGGTCCTATCCAAACAAGAGCTTTGACTTTCATGAAGTGATTTCGTTATTAGTAATTTAGTACCCTCGTTAAGGACCCTGTCTTCTTCGAAAATTCATTTTTGGTGCCATAAGTATAGCGACATAATGATTAAGGTTTGGAAGTTATGGTGTGCTTTGGTTGCTGTGTTGCATTTGTTCCACGTCACATCTTCGGATTTCATCGTCAAGAATCTACCAGGTTTTGGGGATCTTCCATTCACTTTGAATACTGGGTCAGTTATAACCTCGTACTTTTGTTTTCTGAATTTGCTTAGATTTTGGACACGGTTGTTTTCATTAAGGAAAAAAAAGGGGAGAAAGAAAATCTTGAAATTTAAATTAAAGAGAAATTTTTTTGTTTGCTTTTTCATGAAAGAAATATTTATCGCTATTTGTGTTTTTTCTCTCATCCATTTTCCTTTTCCTTTTTTCAAGCACACCGCTAAGCTTTTTAGTTTGTTGTGGTATAATATCAATTTAAAATGTGATAACAACATATGCATGACATATATATATACAGATACATAGGTGTTGGAGAAAGAGAAGAGGTGCAGTTATTTTATTACTTTGTTGAATCTCAAAGGAGTCCCTTGAATGACCCTCTCCTGCTTTGGCTCGTTGGAGGTCCAGGTTGCTCTGCCCATTCTGCTTTCTTCTATGAAAACGGTAACGTTTTATTATTTTCATATGTAGTACACTGTTTTATATTCATTTTTATTAATACTCTTCCTACATTATTTGCCTATTCTCATTTTTCTTACTAATATTTTATTTTTATTTTTATTTTTAAAAATATTACTTGAATAAATTAGTATTCTTTCGATACTCAAATATAAGTAAAAAAAAATTAGTATACTAAAATATAAGTAATATTAATTAATTTTATCTTATTTAATGATACTATTCCAAAATATTTTTTATTTGATTGAGATTTTATTTTTAATTATTCTTTAATTTTTATATTAAGTTTCAATAATGACGAAGGATTTAAGAAGACAAGTTTATTTTTTAAATAATACTACGGTATTAAGAAAATTAAATAATGTTAGCTAAATTTCTAAATTATTGCATGAATTAGTTAATTTTTTTTTTATATTTGAATATAAAGAAAGTAATTTGTTACTCTACCGTTGAGTCTCGTATTAACTCTAAATACAGACAAAATAAAGCTTATAAAGGATCCGATAATTTTCATTTAATGATTTTTTTTAAATTGAGTTAGATTTAATCTAAATTTAAAAATGAACGGGGAAACCAATATTATGGTCTTTAGAATTTTTATTTTTTTTATATTAGAACATTCTTGGCACAGAAGCCTTTATTCATTTACAAATTACAAGACATCAGAGAATTAGAGTGTTAATGTATAAATGAGATTAATTATAAAAGGAATGTTAGTAATATGATTTTTAATACACTGTTTTTGATATATTTTTTATTAACTAAGTAAAATTTTGTAAATTCACGATGCATAGCTATTAAAGTTTTTATTAAAAAAAAATATGTTTTGTACTAACCGTGTAAAATAATTTTATATTGTTATTTAATTACAAATGAAAGTTTATTGAGTTTTATAATAATTATCTTAAAAATCATACCAAATTCTGATTGATTGATAATATAAAAAATTTTACATTTATTGTCCATAACTATTAAACTCTTTACTAAAAGAGAAAATAACATATACATAAATAATGAAAAGTAATTTTACATTATAGTTCAACTATAAACAAAATGGTTGATTTTTACACTAATTATTTCAAAATTCATACCAATATTGATTTTTCTAATTAATTAATTGATGGTATAAATGTTTCTATGTCGATAGTAAAGCCGTTAAACTCCTACTAAAAATTATAAAATTACATGTGAAACTTGTTAAATAAAAAGAGTTACAATAAATTTTACTAACAAATATAAAGATTGTAGTTAAAAGAGTGTATTAAAAAATTATATTAAAAATTATACGTGATAATGACATTATTTATTCGAAATTAGATTTATTTTTTTTTATCAATGGTAATGGTTAATTTAAAGAGCTAGATATATTATTTTCATATAATGTTTGTCTTATCCAAATATTTTATAAGAGAAAATAGAGTATACATTTATAGTGTAAAATGTTTTATAGTTTCATTCAATAAAAAAATTATGATATATAATAAATTTGTTCACTTTAATAAAAAAAATATTTTATAAATTGTATCAAACACAATTTCTAAATAGTTAACCGTGGAAAAGTTATTTTGCATATTCATTTAACTCATATAATGATTAATAGGTTAGATTTCATATTATTTATGTTGTCTTGTGCATTTTTTTTTGGACTAATTATTTAATACCATTTTGGCTTCCTAATTCTGAAAAAAAAAATACAGTAACTAAAAAGAAACTTTTATATTTAACTTATTATTAATTAAAAGATATTTGAAATTTAAAATTAAATATTATAATTACATAGTTTGAGTGTATTTAGTAAAATTAACTTATAAGTTAGTTGAAAGTTTATAAGTTAACTATATCTTATATGCTATTAGTTAAGGACGAAATAATTAAAAATTTAAAAATTAATTGATTGAATTAAAAGCATTTGAAAAAATTATTTAATAAATTAGCTGGTCAATAAAATGATATATTTAAATATTTAATTTTTAAATTAAAAAATAAAAGTAAAATAAGAAATTAATGAGTATAAATATAAAAAAATAAAAATAATTAGTAACTTATAAAGTAATTTATTTTCATAAACTAGTAAATATATATATATATATATATATATATATATATATATATATATATATATATATATATATATATATTAATTTGGTTATATTAGTTTAGAATATAGCCAAAGTAATTTATAAGTAGAGTGATTACACTCTTTGTAGCTAGCAGAACTGATTGAAAACTCGTTAAGACATCATTTTTCATCAATTTTTATTTAATTTAACTCCTATAAATATATGAGATAAACATTTTTTTATGTACAATTATTTAATTATACAAATTGAGAAAATTATTATTTTTTATGAATTAAATTAATTTTGAAAAATAATATTTAATTTGATTTAAATTTGAAGATAATAGCATAATTACAATAAATAAAATAAAATTTTAAAGACAATAGGTTTTTTCGTAACTTAAAAATAAAATAAGATTTAATTTAAAATTAAAGATATTAGCATATGCATGCACCACCACTATAACAATAATTAATATAATTTAACTTATATTTAGAAATAAAATAAACTTTCATCTTATTCCTTGAATTTGAGAAACGAGTTGTCATTTTAGTCTTCAAATTTAATAAAATAAGAAAATAGTTCTTTAGTTTATAATGAGTTATTCAAGTTAGTCCTTATGTTAAGTCTTTTCAATTAACTTTAACATAACATTGTTAACTACTTAAATGACACAGACGACATGTTTGTACAGTCTATATCTATAGAATCTAATTTGAAGAGTTTAAGATTATATAACAAGTCATAAATTATTTAATTTAATCTCTAAATTTGACACATGTTATCATGTTAGTATACACTATAATTTGACATATATTGTCATATTAATATTTGAATTTAAGGCTAGATAAATTCATATCCCTAAATTTGATATACACTATCTTCGTATCTCTCACTTGTTTAAGACTAGATAAGTTTGTAAGTTTTTTAATTTGTCTTTGAATGTGACATTTGTTGTCGTATTGGTCCATAAATTTAACATCCATTACTATATTAGTCCTTAAATTTGACATTTGTTTAGTCATATTAGTCTTTGAATTTGATGGATTTTAAAAATTATTCATGGATTTGTATTTTATCCTTCACATTAGCTCAAACACTAATTCCTTGTCCTTACAAATGATTGTCCACTATAAGACAAAATTCTTAATAAAGAGTCAAATGTGAAGATAAAATGAACATAGAGGTCATTTTATGTGCACCACAAAGATATTTAATGTGCTAACTAAAACACTTCCTTGAAGGCAACACATGAGTTAATATTCATGAACTAATGAGAAAAATGAAATTTTGGTTTAAGGATTTTTTTTTTAATTTCATCGGATCAAGGACTAATATGACAAATGATGTCAAATTTAGGTCTATCATGCATGACCATGAGTATTCAAGTATATTAAATTAAATAAGTTTATGACTTTTTACATTTGACCTTAAACTCTTCAAAATAGTCAGACTTATACAAATGTGTAATATGGAGTGCATAAATGTGCCACATGTATATTAAATATGCCGTATAGGATGTGCCATTAAAATTAAATGAGAAGACTCAACAAATGACAAATTATAAATTCAGGGATTATTTTTTTATTTGTTAAATTCATAAATTAAGGTAACAACACTTTCCAAATTCAAGGGTTAGGTAAGAAATTTACTCTTTAAAAATAATAGTAACTGTTATAATTTAAAATAGAAATATGAGTAAATTTTAATTTAAATTTAAATTTGAAGATAATAATATACTCATGATAATAATAATTTAAATTTAAAAAAATTGTAAAACTAAAAATAAAAACAGATTCACTCTCATAAGTTTAAGTATAGAGATCACTGTATAATCAGGAAATAAATTAAGAATATAAAAAGTAAGTTATAATATAGAAGTAGATATCTGTCAAATTACTTAAAAATATTAAATAAAATATAAAAACGTAAATTTTAAAAATTAAAATGCTACACTATATATATATATATATATATATATATATATATATATATATATATATATATATATATATATTATTTTTAGTAATATTTTTTTAAAGATTCTCAATATCTCTATTAATAATATTCTTTTATATCTTTAATAATATTTAAAAATATAAAATATTATTAGTGACATTTTATGATATATTACGGATACAATATTTGGTAAAATGTTACCTAAATTATTTTTATATATATATATATATATATATATATAATATTATTATAAAATATCTTTTATATGCCAATAAGGCTATAATATTTTCTTCTTTAATTAATTAAGGAAATATTTAAAAAGTTTGTTGAAAAAATATATATATATATATATATATATATATATATATATATATATATATATATATATATATATATATATATATATATATATATATATATATATATATATATATATATATATATATATATATTATTTCACATTAAAGAAGAGGAATTGTAAATTCTAATGTTTTAAATTTTAATATATTCAGAGCATCTAATTTATTTAGAATATAAAACTGAAAGTAGAATAATCGGTGCAAAAGTTGGACTTAGAGCAATGGCAGTAACATGTTTTTGTTTAAATCAGTTCTTTTAACTTTGTATTTAAGTATTTTATGAGGAAAATCTTGCGTACAATTATTCAGAATGTTGATATTAAATTTTTGTGAATGAAGTATCCTCACATCAATGGTATTTATTTTGTGACTTCCGTTCCTCACTCTCGTTGTCAATGATATTTTGATCATATTATTGATTTTCTTTACCTGTTGTGCGTGAATTTGCTTGTTTATAGGGCCATTAATGTTTAATTATGATTATTTTAATGGAAGTTCTCCACAACTTCTATTGAATCCGAACACTTGGACAAAGGTGAGCAGTTTATGGACTTTAGGTAATATTAGACTGTTATTTTGTAATATAAATTATTGATATTTATATTATTTTAGTCTAAATGTTCTAAATTTATGAAATTATAAATATTTTTTTTTTTTCTGATTTTAATTTTTATAATTTTTTTTATTTTTAGATTTTTTTTTTTTTTAGTGTTTTTTTTTGTTTTTATTATTATCTTTATTTAGTTTTGTGCTTATACGATTAATAAAGTGAAAATTGTTAATTAAAATAATTAAGATAATAAAAAATATTTTAAATTAAGATAATTATATTATTATTAGACATGTATTTTAATTAAGTAATGTATTTATTTTTTATATAAATATATAATTATATAAAACTTACGTTATTTTATTTTTAATTTTAATGTATTATAATTTATTATCAGTTTTATTACTTTTAATATTATATATTTTTTAAAATATTATAATTTACTTAAACATTTTTAATTTACTTTTAATTTTTAATATATTACTTTTATCTTTGAAAGTTATAATATATTACTTCATGGGCATTTTTAGAATTAAATTACAGTTTCATCCTACTAAACTTAAATTCAACCCAATTCATCGCTCACGCTACTTTTTCATTCATGCATGGAAGTACAAATTTTTTGTTCAACGCAATTCTAATTAATTGGTGATATATATTCCACCTCGAAATTTAATTAAACCTAAAAAGAAATGTAATAGAAGAAATTTGAGCATTGGTATAAGCAATATTTCGAAACTGATAAATGGTAATTTTGTAACACGTTTAAGGTACTCAACATGTTATATGTGGATGTCCCAGTTGGTACGGGATATTCTTACTCAAAAACACAAGAAGGCTATTATAGCAATGACAAGCAATTGGTGGAACACATCTATGATTTCTTCCAAAAGGTTCGCATGTTCATATTTTTTTTTATGGTGTTATTAGTTAAATTTGTTATTTTTGAAAAATGATAATTATTATTGTTTTTGTTATCTACTCATGATTCTATAATTTAAGTCATTTTTTTTTTATATAAATTTTACTTAGTGGCTAGAGGATCACCCTGAATTTAGTTCGAATCCACTTTACATTGGTGGTTCTTATTCTGGGATAGCTGTTCTTCCCCTTGTTCAAAAAATATATGAAGGTAAGTATCATATATAGAGGAAAATATCATAATGAGTAGATTACATTTATCTTACTGAGCAATGCTTAAATTATTATTTTTTCTTTTAATTCTCCTCTTTCTTAAGACATGAATGCCATATATACTTTGGGACTTAAGTATAAAAGAGATTTCAACCTAAAAACTAATTCATTAGATGAGAGGATATCTTAACTTAGTAGCACATAAAATTTTATTTTTTATTCGACATAAAATTCTTTAACATTTTACTTTATATATAGAAAAAGTGGAGGGTGACCGTGAGAGTTAACTCTTAGAATAACTTTATCCCTTTTTATATATATTTTTATTAAAAATAATAGATTAGTAATATTAAAACTCAATTAATTATAAACACTACTTATAACACTACCAATGTCATTGTCACTACTACTGTCATTGTTCCATTATTGTTGCCTATCACCTCTGCCATGGTGATAAAAACAACAATAATGATAGAGCGACAATGACGATGGTAATAATAACAACGACAATGGTGACTATGACAGTAACAACGATGGTAATAAAGATAATGGTAGAACAACAATATTAATAATGATTTTGACAATGATGATATAATGGTAATGGAAGCAATGACAATGGTGGCATTTTGCTTTTACAGTCAATTAAATCTAATTGCAATGGTGATTATGTAAATCGTGATCCTAACAACACAAATTGTATATCAGATTATGAAGCCTTCTCTGAGGTGAGAAACTTTCTTCTATATTTTTCTTAGCTCTTCGCTACAAATTTGTTTATATTCTTCAAATATATACATACATATTTTTTAATACTTCATTATCCATGGTGTAGTTAGTTCGTTATATAAATGAATTTCAAATTTTGTCACCAAGTTGTATGATTGCATCTAAGGAGAATCAAAGAATTCTTTCTGAAGAATTCAAAAATATCCGCCAAACTAAATTTAGGTGTCGGGTATGTACACCTCTCTCTGTCTCGATCTCCATATCTTTATATATAAAATTATATAACTCGATCATTATTCTTTATTGTTTTTTAATTTAACGGAAGTTAGTTATTTATTAAAATTATTAAATTAAAAATAAATTTATTAAAAGATTAAATTATTTTTAGAGTAACTCGATTTTATATATATATATATATATATGACAATTAATATATTGATGTAGGATGACGAATATGCAGTTGGAGAATTGTGGGCAAACGATCCACATGTTCGAAAGGCTCTTCAAGTTAGAGAGGTAAATAGTAATAAACATTTCTTAAATTAGATATTAACAAAATTAAAATTTGCACGATGAAGCAAATGAAATGTGAACACAGGGAACCAAAGATCACTTCCAACGATGCAATCACAGTGTTGCATATACATGGAACGTACCTAGCGTCGTTGAATACCTTCAAAACCTTACCAACACAAACTTGCGATCTCTAATTTACTGGTAAGTCTCTTAAATCTTCCCTTTAATATATATATACGCACAAAGATAAAACAATTAAAGTTTAAGTTTTAGTTTCACTAATAAAAATAATACTTATAGTTTTTATAAAATAAGAAAAACACGTATATTAATAAACTAGTGTGACATTTTGGATTTATTGCAGAGAGTTTTGAGATAAAATTCTAAGCAATTTCAGTATTTATGTTTTACAGCGGCGATCTTGACATGTCGATACCGTATCTTAGTTCACTTTATATTGTGAAGTCACTTAATTTGAAATTGGATATGATTTGGCATCCATGGTTCGTCGATGGTGAAGTGGCAGGGTTAGTTTAATGAATAATTTTACTTAATTTTCTTAAATCAAATTATTTATTTGAACAATTTGATACGATTAGAGGTTTGGAGGTCATAAATTCTATTTATTACCTTTAATTTTTACCCACAGATATGCAGAGGAATACAGAAAGGGTGACTATCGCCTAACGTACGCCATTGTGAAGGTTGGTATTAAACTCGTTAACTGGATATTATGATGTGTTAAATGAATCTCCCTTTTTGTCTCTTGTTCAGTTATAAAAACTATACGAAAATGTGTGCAAATTTAAAATATTAACCATCATAAAAGTTTACATATAAATTTAATGTGACTTAACATGTTCATGTTCATGGATTCAAAGAAGAGAAAATAGGGGAAACATTACATATTTATAATTATTTTATATTATCATTTAATCTTAAATAATAATATATAATAAATTTGTTGACTTTTATAATAATTATTTTAAAAATTATATAAAACATGAATTTTGATTAGTTAGAACTAAAAAGTATTTATTTATATTGATTATGCACGGGCATTAAACCATTTAAAAAAATTCATTTTTTTTAAAAATAAAAAAGTTACTAAGCTAATACTTAAACACTCTCACATATATTTTATCAATGTAACAAAACATCTGTCATGCATGCAATCTAAATCTGATATTATATAATTAGTTGAAACACTAACGAAATATTTTTAACGTATTGTTTTAAATTTTATTATTAGTTAAAATTTATTAAAAATGATAAAAATTTATAAATTTTATTTTTGATTTAACGAGTCTCATTCATAATTTAATAATTTTTAATAAATTATAATAAATAATAGAATATGTAAAAAGAAATACGTTATTATAAAATAGTCACTAATTCTCTATATGAAAATTTTGTTTGTTTTGTCATGATAACTAATTCAGAAAAATGTTACTTACATAATTACAATACATGATTCTAAATGATACGAAGAGACCTTTAAAACAACAACACACCTATGTTAAAGTGAAATGGTATAAGTATATATTTAAAACTTTTGTATTTTGAGCCCCTACCTATTTTTATATATTTGAACTCGTCTCCAATTTCTCACTCTCTTGTCAAATTTTTGTTTTTTACTAACTAGCTTATTTCTTACTTCTTACGTGTTGTTCCATTTTTAGCTCTGAGGGCACTTTATGCTTTATTTCATTCCATTTTACTTTTCATTCTATTCAGGATTATGATTATTGTTATTATTGTTAATGTTCATTTGTTGTTTATTATTATTTTTCAATTTTATTTTGTTATTATTATTATTTTTTAATAAATTATCCTCACTTATTTAGGATCCTAGATCTACCACTATGAAACTTTAATTTGTTTGACAAATAATTTTGACATAGGTTACTTACATTACAATACAATTTTTTTTAGCGAGGTATATTTACAATATTACACAACTTCTGCAATAAACTCATGTGTAAACCATTACATAATGATAGATTAGATTACTTTATAATATTTAAGTGTCATTCATATTAAAAATTGTAGGGGTCATCTTTCAATATTTTTTTAAATGTAATAATAAAATATCATAGCTATTTATCTTTTATTCATTACATTAAAATAAATATGTCAATAAAAATAATTATTCATAGTATTCTATATTTACAGTTTTAGCTCGTTTCTTGTATTTACCAAGTGTTCTTATAAGTATTGTTCTATGTAATAGACAAGAAAATTTTATCTAATAGACAATTTATTCTAGTTTGTGTCTGTATTTTACTTTTAATCTTTCTGATCTAATAGACAAAATTTATTCTAATGTGTCTGTTTTAATTTTAATCTTTCATTATTTGATCTGATAGACAAAATTATTCTAATGTATGTGTTTATGTTTAATTAGTTAACCGAAAGATTTATTGTAATAATATCTGGAATTTAAAATAGTTGATGAAATGAAAATTAGTTTATGTGTTTTAGTCTTTCATGATTTCATCTAATACACAAAATTTATTCTAATATATGTGTGTTTAATGAGTAAATAACTAGTTAACTGAAACTTATTGTAATAATAATTGGAATGTAAAATAGATGATGAAATGAAAATTCAGGATGCATATACAAAAAAGACAAAATATTTAATATATTTTTCCTTTTAAAAAAAGTATTTTTTTCTGTTCATATTTACTAAATTTGAACTTATGCACCTTTGCTTGCAGGGAGGATGTCATGTGGCACAAGAGAACAAGCCCAAAGAAGTATATGAGATAATCGACAGATGGTTGTCATTTTCTGATATATAAATGTTGCATTATTTAATTTGTATACGTAACGTGCGAGTTTTAGCTTTTATTTTTCTTTTACTTTGCAACATATAAGGTTATGTTTCAGTTTTCTTATATTATGTACCAAAAGGAATTCGTTCTAAGTCAAGAAAGAAAAGATTCCTTTAGATTGAGATTATGATTTAGAATTTTTGTTACTGCAATTATGTTTCTATATACTTAAAGTTTAATATATTTTTAGTTTTTTTTAAGATGAGTAAAGGTTTGATTTCAGTTCTTATAAAAAAAAATTAGTTTTTATTGTTAAAAAGTTAAAATTAATTATTTTTAAACCTACTATTATAATAAATAAATCTATTAACTGCTTGTGTTTAAAACGTCAAATAACACATATACCTTAAAAAAAATTCTAAAATGAATATTATTTATCTATATTAGAATAAATATTATGAACTAAAAATAGTGATTTTATAGAGATAAAAAATGTTTTATTGAAACCAAAATTAAAGTTTACTTATTTTACAGTAACTAAAAAATAGTAATTTTAAATTTTAAAAGTTGAAAAATAATCTTTTTACAAAAATTAAAATTAAAACTTGCCAATTTTTGTAGATATTTAAGTCTATTTAGTTATGATTTATTTTATAATTGTTTTTCTAGAATGAAATTAAGAAGTGATTTTACTGAGTAAATTATACCTAATTTTTTTAAGATAAAACAAATATTATTAATATATGAGTACATTGAATAATCGAACCTAATAGAAAAACTGCAGCAAATAAAGTATAATTACGCAATTTTTTATTTAAAAAAGCCAATGGTTACATTACATACCCATTGACCTAATTAATTACTCAGAAATTATCTTCAAACAACCTCTACTACTGGTTGTAAATGTCTATAGTATATGGTGTGGGCATAAAATGGTAAGTTGGTGATTGTTTTAAACATATATCATTTAGTTCTCTTACGTGTCATTGATAATTTGAGTTTAATTTGTATATGTAAAATATTATTAAATTAGTTTGTATACATATAAATGGTTTTAATTTGATCTATGTAACCTATGACTCTTAAGCATTTTTATAATTTTATTGTATAATATACGTGGATATCCATTTTTGTTCAGTTATAAAAGAAAACATAGCAGTGTCAGAAAGTTAAAAAAGGGGAGACAAAGAAGAGGAAGGATGAACTGCAGGCTAGTTATTCTTCCTTAAAAGAGGAAAAACAAAGACAGTTGAGAAAGGAGATTAAGAGTTGACTCCGCGTCGATACCAACTTAGCCGACTCGGTGTCAAATAACTCCATCCCGGCTCCGTGCCACATCATTGGATCCTCATTTTTTGTCCAGTTCTGGAAGGAAATGTGACAGTGACATATAGCTGAAAAAGGGGAGGCAAAAGAGAGAAAGGATGAACTATAAGCTGATTATTCTTCTTGAAAGAGGAAAGACAAAGACAAATGAGAGGAGATTAAGGAAGCATGAGATGGCAGGCGTTGACTTCTGCGAGAAGCCGTCGTCAGAGCCAAGGGATGAGAAGGTCACCACTGCATTGAATGCGAATGAGAGAAGTAAACCCCTAGGGAAGCACCATGGCATTAATGGGCATAAGGAAGAAGCCTCCGCATTAATGTGGAGGATCTCCATGAAGATCTTAGAAATTATGACTGAGTACCGCCGCAGCCTATAAAAAGCCCCGAAAACGAAGAGGAAAAAGAAGAAACTTTTGGCATCCTAAGAGAGTGAAAGCTTTATCCTAAGAGTCCTCATTCGAGTTCAAGCGCTCTTAGAAAACTTGAGAGTAGTTCAGTAAGAGGGAGAAGGTAGTCTTCAGGAAGAAGAAGTGGAGAAAGGAGAGGACTCGATTTCCCTGGTAGACACGAAGGAAATACTCCTTGGATACCAGGCTGGTCATCAAACCCCTAAATAAACATATCTAAATATCTCCTATCCTCTATGTAAATCTATTAGCACAAAGTAGTTGGAATATACTACAAATGGTGACTTGATTTTGAATCGGTCTCGTCTCTAAGAAACCCAAAATCGACACCTAGTCGGCACTCCAGCTGGGCCGAGACCATCTTGGCCTTTCCTATAATCTAGTCACCTTTGCCTCAAAACTATGTAAACTTTGAATTCTCCATTGCAAAGGGAGATACGTAGGAGAAGGAGACGACTCTGTCAAGTTCAACAATAAAAAATATTTATCTCTTTTCTAAGGATCTTTGGGGATAGTCCATCCCACTCCAACTGTGTCGAGTCGGTCTCGACATTCTCACTGCACTGAGTCGGTCTCGGCTCCTCCACACTCTAACTGGACTGAGTCAGTCTCGACTCCTTCCAACCCAACTCGACCGAGATGATCTCGGCCCCTCATACTATCTAACCATCCATACCTCAGAACTACGTAAACTTTGACTTCTCCATGCAGTGGGAGATATGTAGGAACAAGAGGTAGCTCTTGTCAAGTTCTTCATTCAAAAAGCCAAAAACATCCCTTGCCCATCTTTTGTAAATATCATCCATTCTTAAAAAAGCATAAACTGTAACATAGAAGTCATATTTCATTTCATGCATCCAGTTAGGGTAACTATCTTCCGATAGATGTGATGGGGTACTCGTGATCCCTACATGTAACCAACTCCTGAACCTACACTCTAATTCTAGACCAGCCTTATCCATCCATAGGTTTTCTGGCGTTTTCCATAAAAATATTGGTGGTGACTCTAATTGTGTTGAGTTGGTCTCGACACTCTAGCTAGGCCGATTCGGTCTCGGCTCTCTAATTGGGCCGAGTCAGTGCCAACTCCGTATTCCTTGTTCTTTCTTCAGAAGGGACTCGGATCCTAAACCTATTTTTCGCCGACCCACATCGCGGCCTAGGTTGCGACAATATATTCATAATTTAGTCACTGCATATAAGAGTTATAACACTAAGTCTTCTTATGTGATTAGTTAAATTATTGAAATACACTATAAGATAAAATTTATATTTAATTTCAATGTAAAATCTTAATAACTTAGTGTTTGTATATTTTTTCGAGGAAAGTCTCGAATGAAACCGAAGTAGTCAGATGCATGTTGGTTATAAGCTTGATTTTAGTTTGTTGAGCCCTGAAAGTTGAGGCTCATTATTGATTGATATGGCTTTTCTTATTGTTTTGGTATGATTTTCCCTTGTTGATCTAGTGTGTACATCTATATATATTGTATTTTGTGTTTTATTGCTTTGTTTTTGAAGATATGAAAGTATTTTAGTGTATGCTTATCCTTATGTGATATACCTTAGGCTCAACAACCATTACCTAGCTTCAAGTAGTTTTCAAAAACTAGGCAAAAACACTAGAACCAATAATTAAGAAGAATAGGAGAAAATAGATTAACATTGAGATGACTCCCCACTAATTTGTAAGAATTAGATAAGAGATTTGCTACAAGCATCATGGAAGTTGGATAAGAATTTGATTTCGTGTGCAAGACAAAAGTAAATAGAAATGTTCTCAAAGTAAATTCAAGTACACTCCAAAGTGATTAAGCTAATTTATATGCTTGTTTATGTCCTAATTAATGTCCCTAATCCTACTTAAGCTAAATGGAAAACAAAGCCCAAGCTAATGGCCCAAAAATGCAAGCCAAAGTGTTAATGGGAGTAGCAACAAAATTAGTAATAGCTTTAGCAACCGTTTTAGTGATGGTTTAGCTAGGAAAAGTGCTATCGAGAAGGATCTTGGCCCATGGCTATGTAATCCTACTTGAAAAAGACCTAAAGTACTATGAAGTTACAAAGAAAACCATGTCCTTCCAACTCTAAACAATGCTCTTATGGTAGTTGGACAAGTGGTACAAAGTTAGACCTAATGTGCCTCTTCTTAACCTTTGAGCATGGCCAACTTTTGGTGCACTTATTCTTGAATCCTTTTGAATCTCCCCCTAGTCATAGGACCTTCAGGTGTATAGGATATCGTGTCCAATGTTCCCTCATGAGTCTCTTGATTTTAGCTTCCCATATATGCATCCTCCTCCTCTTCTTGAAGGGAATTTGACCTAAAATTTGGTTCTTCGGTACCTACAACACAATGAGACAAATCAATGACATTAAATGTAGTGCTTCCCCCAAACTCTTGGGGCATGTTAACTTTATAAGCATTATTATATATTTTCTTAATAATCTTAAAGGGGTCATCTCCTCTTGGAAAAAGCTTGGATCTCCTAAGGTAAAGAAATCGCTTCTTCCTCAAGTGCACTCGCACCAAATCTCCTTCCTTAAAGAAGACTTCCTTCCTCCCCTCTTTAGCAATTTTTGCATACTTTTCTCCTTTCTTTTTTGCCTCCGACTCAGAACTTGCACCCCCTCAACCGATTGGACGCCATACTGAAGAATCGTGTACCATCGAACAACAATGGAACAAAGTGCAGAAGATGAACAAAGTGCGAAGATAAGAGTGTGTATGCGTGTGTAACAACCCCCTAAATTGTACCCTGCATTCTCTTTTTATACATTTCTCTAGCTTCTAGCGGAAGATTTTAGAGAAGATCCTAGAAGCTTCTATTACGTAACTAACTAACTAACGATTACATAACAAACTAATCAAACAACTAATCTTCCAAAAGGTTCCGAATGTTATCCTCCTGCAATTGTCACGGTCTTCCTTCCTTCTTGTGCCACATGTCAGAGATCGTTGGAGCCTGTCTTAAGGTTCTGAAGTAGATTCGGTTCTTGAGGATCAGAGTCGATCGACTGCGTTGAGCCGGTGCTGGCCGGTTGGGAATTAGGTTCGACTCTTGCTTTGGATCGAGACTTCAATCCTGCACAATGAACATTTCATTAGCTGATATCCCTGTTTTAACACGGATTTGTATTTTTCCTATTTCTAGGCTAATAAACTGAATCTTAGCTAATATGAGTTTCTTAGTTACAAAACATGTTCTATTGTGCCTATCTTAAGACCTTGTTTAGTGGATAAAATATGACTTATCAATAGGTAAAGGAAGTAAATCAAGTAGGGAGATGAGATTAAAACCATAAGCCAATTTAAAAAGAGATTAAGAAGTAGTAGAATTAAACACTCTATTATAAGAAAATTCAACATGGGGTATCCAATCTTCCAAATCTCTCAAAATCTTCTTAACAAAGCATCTTAGAAAATGACCTAAGGTTTTATTCACCACTTTGGTTTGTCCACCCATTTATGAATGACAAGTGGTAGAGAAGAGTAACTTTATGCCTAGCTTACTCCAAATGGACTTCCAAAAATATCTAAGAAATTTTGTGTCCCTATCCAAAACAATAGTCCTTGAAAGACCATGTAACATCACCACATCACTAAAGAAAAGATTGATCACATGTGAAGCATAATCATTCTTGTGACATGGAATAAAATAGACCATTTTTTAAAACCTATCAACAACAACAAAAATAGAATCTATACCTCCTTTAGACGTAGGAAAACTAAGTATAAAGTCCATAGAGATATCAATTCAAGGAGAAATGAGAATAAAGAGTGAGGTATATAAACTGTGAAGACAAACTCTTAGCCAATTTACTAGTTAAGCATCTCTTACAACATTTATGAACATCTTTCCTCATGTGAGGCCAATAGAAATGCTCACTCAAAATTCCATAAGTCTTGAGTTCTCCAAAATGACCCATTCATGTGCCTCCTTTGTTAGCAATTTCCAAATGGAGCTCACTGGCACACACAACTTTTTACCTTTAAATAGAAAGCCATCATGTCTAAAATAATCATTGAATATCGAATGGAGAGTTATGGAAAAAGGCTCACTAAAGTCAATGTATTTTTCATAGAATTCCTTTATGCAATAAAGTCCAAGTATTTTTGTTTCAAGCATGGAAATTGTGGCATGTCTCCTTAAGAAAGCATTTGCCACAACATTCATCTTGTCTTGCTTATGCTTAATTACATAAAGAAATTATTCTTAAAGTTTTACCCACTTAGCATGCCTTTTATTTAACTTACCTTGCCCTCTCATGTGCATAAAAGCTTCATGATCATTATGGATAACAAATTCTTTGGGCAATAAATGATGTTGCCAAGTTTGTGAAGCCCTTAAAAGAGCATATAGCTCTCAATCGTAGGTAGAATAATTTAGTTGGAAACCCTTTAATTTTTCACTAAAATAAGCAATGTGGTGCCCTTCTTGGAGGATCATGGTCCCTATACCAACACTCAAGGCATTACATGAACTCAAATGATTTTGAAGAATTAGGCAATGCAAGAATTGAAGCTTGAGTATGCATTTCCTTCAAAGCATGGAAGACTTTCTCTTGGCTCTCCTCTCATTTAAAACCAACATTTTTTTTTTCAAAATTTCATTTAATGGGGTTGCAAGTGTGCTAAAATGCTTTATAAATCTTCTATATAAACTTGTACGCCCATGGAAACTCCTAACATCCCCCACGATCCTAGGTGTTGGTAAATCTTGGATGGCATTTACCTTTTCCTCATCAACCTTGACTCCATGGGAGCTAACAACATAACCGAGGAAGGTCACTACATTTGTACAAAAAATACATTTATCTAAGTTAGTAAACAAGGTCTCTTAGAATTTCAAGAACATTTTTCACATGCAAGAGGTGGTCATCCAAGCAAGTAGAATTAATCAAAATACACTAGAACACACACGCCTATAAAGCTTCTCAAGACATGGTTCATCAATCTCATGAAAGTACTAAGGGCATTAGTCAAGCTAAAAGGCATGACAAGCCACTCATAAAGCCCAAACTTAGTCTTAAAAGTTGTTTTCCACTCCTCCCTCTCTCTCACCTTAATTTGATGGTATTCACTCTTTAAATCAATTTTAGAAACTATAATGAAACCTTTCAATTCATCAAGAAAATAATCCAAACGGGGAATGAGGTGCCTATATTTAATAGTTATATTATTAATTGGCTTACAATCAGTACACATCCTCCAAGTATCATATTTTTTAGGCACCATAATTACAAGCATGGCACAAGGGCTCATGGTCTCTCTTACTTAACCCTTTTTCATTAATTTACCAACTTGTTTTTAAAATTCGTTGGCCTCCTTGGGATTCATCCTATATGCAGCGTTATTTGGCAAGGTGTCTCCAAGTGTCAAGTCTTTGTGGTATTTTATACTTCTCAAGGGTAGCAACTCATAAGGTATATCCTTTGGAATACATCCTAGAACTCTTCAAGTAATTCTTGCATACCTGTAGGCAAACCAGTCACAGAAGAAGAAAAATGTAAAAGCATGTTAGTAGGAAAAGAAATTAAGGATTCCCTCTTGGCGAAGAGGACCCTTCTCACCTCCCTATGGGTTCACTATCATGGATTCTTTTCTTTTTTCCTATTTTTTCTTGAATTTCCGCTCAAGTATGACTATTTTTTTTCTCATTTTTTGATTCTTTTCCTCTTACACTTTTTTTTTCTTTCCTATTTTTTTCTTTTCCTCTTTCTTTTTTCTTTTTGATTTCACTCTTACTTTCTTTTTTCTTCATTTTTCTCTTGATATTTCCTTATGTACCTCTCTTGGAGACAAATGTTTGAGCATAACCCTTTTCCCCAAATGTATGAATGTGAAATGGTTGGTGATTCTATCATGGATCACCTTCTTATCAAATAGTCAAGGTCTCCTTAGTAGCAAGTGTGTGGCCTCCATGGGAACTACATCATGCAAAACTCTATCTTCATAGCCTCCTGGGGTAAATGTGACCTCAACTTGCTTGTCTAGAAGAAACTCTCCTTTCTTAGTTAGCTATTTGAGTCTATACAACCTTGGCTAAACTATGGTCAGTAGAGCTAGCTTCTTCTCAAGTCTCTCACTAGCTACATACATTAACACAACTCACCTCATCTGTAATCATAGAACACAAGTTCCCCAAAATGAGACACCTGAAATGGAAGGTGCTCTCTCTTTATGTCTCAGCCTCCTATCGTATTTGGTTATTCATTAGTCTCTTCACCACAAGCAGATTCCCCTCATAGCGAGAATCATCACTAAGGCTCTCGGCCTCACTATAGGTGGTCACCTCTCCAATAGAACTCTCACTTCCAATCTCCCAATCATCTTTCACTATCATCACACACCTATTGGGACATTTAGAAGCTATGTGTCCCTTACCTAGACACTTGAAACACTTAATTTTACTAGCTCTATGAGGCATATGTGTAGGGGTGGGTGTGAGATCCTTTCGACCAATGGAGGGTTCATTCCCCTTTTTAGGCCCTTTCTCCCTTCTAACCTTTTCCTTCTCTTTCTACTTGTCGTTCCATCCACTATTTCCCACATAGGCATTTCTAGATTTACTCTCTCTTAATTTTCATTTCTACCTTGATGGCTTGATAGACTAACTCACTTACGTTCCTATAATGTTGCAAATCCACAACATCTTGGATTTTCATAATCAAATCATGGAGGAACCGAGACAATGTGACCTCCTCACTTTCCCTAATTTGAGCTCTCATCAAGTCCATTTCCATATTTTTTGTGGTACTCTTCCATACTCCTAGATCCTTGATAAAGTCTTTGTAATTTATTGTGTAAGTCCTAGCGTAGGATGGTGGGACAAAACTAGCTCTCATAAACCTTTTCAAGGCTCCTAACTTTCAAAAGGATTTTTATCTGCCCTCCTTATATCCTCCATCACTTTAGTCCACCAAACCAAGGAATAGGCACCAAACTCAAGGGTGACAAGCCTCATAACCCTTCAACCATGGAGGTTAAAACAACCTATGATGTGCTCAACCTTGAATTCCCAATCCACATAGGTTTTCAGCTTGTAATTTCCCAAAATGGAGGGATTTTACACTTAGACAAGTCAAGATCTTCCTCCCTTGGCTCCTCTTATCTTCTACCATGTCTTTCTCTTCTCTCTTACCTCTTAATCCTTTCTACGCTCCCATGTCTCTCATGCCTCTCTCCTAACGAGGACCCTAAGCTCCTACTACTTTTACTCAAATTTTCTCCTCTACAACTTCCCTCACTCTTATGCATTGAGGCTACTTTAGGCCTCTCCTCCTTCTACTTACTCAAGGCCTTTACCTTGGAATCATCATTTTGTATTTCTCTTTGCACCAAATCTAGACCTTTTCCAACCTTGTCCAACTTCTCACCTAACTCCCTAATGTATTTCATCATGAACTTGTACTTAGGGGACTAGTTTTCTCAACCTATGCTAGGTCCTTCCATCCTTTCTTTTTAACCTTTCACTCCCCCAAAAAAAAACCTGCTAATCCTCCTAATGCTACTGCAATACAAAATATAAACAGTCCAAGGAAACAACACTAGCTCACCACTCTCCCTAAGTGTTTCACTCTTCACTAATGTTTCACTCTTTTGTGACTTTTTTTTAGTGTTCTCTTTTGTCTTTTACCACTCAACTCTCACTCTAAGCTTACAAGAGAAATCACTATCTTAAATTAAATAAGCTAGCTGCAAGTGAAAGCCAAGTAATTCTCTACAATCGTATAAGAAAAATCAAGGAAATAAAACTCATGAAGACAAATATTGACAAGCAAGAAAAGCTCAAGAAAAAGGAAGTTAAACATAAAAGGAATTTAATAAAGACATTTAGGAAGACTAATAATGACTTAAAACAAATATTAATACAGGAGAATTAATTTCAAGTACAAATGTTTGTGGCGTTTAACAACGCATCATAATTAATGCACAAAAACTAGTTCACTAGTTTCCTATAATCATCGTGTAGTTAATGTTGTCTTTGGACCTTCAAATATCACTTTCTTTTACTCTTTTCCTTTTAATTTTGTGTGATTATACTCTATTTTTAATGCACTATTTCAGCCATATGGATATTCTTTTTCTTTTTCTCTTGAACATTTTTTTCACAAATTTTGGTCTAGAATTTTTTTTTGGCAACATTGACACTATTTCTAGCACAATTCCTCAAGTAAAACCATCAAACATATGATGTAAGTTTTACAAATATAGAACACTATATTCTTACTTCTCAAATGATGCAAACTCACAAATTCAAGGCGTCAAGCATACAAGCTCACACAAAAATAAGGTAAACATGGAATTAACAAAATATGAACTGTGGAAGTGTGAATGAGTGTTAGGCGAACAAAACCTAACAAGCACAAAGAAAACATTGAAGATTTGACATAGAAATGGAAGCTTGAACTTACCATTTGTAGTTCGGCTAAAGCTTGAAGGAACTATGGTATTTTCTACATTTTCTACTTGAATTCAGCTACTAGATGATGATTGGAAGCTTTGAATATCAATTGATGCATCCTAGGATCCACAACCATGACCTAACTTCAAAAATAGTTTTTGGAAATTAGGCTAAAACACTAGAATAAAAAATTAAGAAGAGGAAAAAGCGAAAATGGATTAAGATTGGGATGACTCACCAGTAATTCCTAAGAATTAGATAAAAGATTGTAGAGATTCATCACAAATATCATGGAAGCTTGAATAAATTGGATTTCTTGTGAAAGATAAGAGTAGAGAGAAATGCTTTTAAAGTGCCAAGGCACAAATTTAATATTATTTCAAAGTGATAAGCTAATTACAAGGAGGGGTTTTATACCCTTGATTATGTCCTAATTAAGGTCCCTAATCCTACTTAAGCTAAACAAGAAACAATGACTAAGCTAATGGACCAAAAATGCAAGCCAAAGTGCTATTGGTCATAGCAACAGAATTATTCACGATTTTATTGACGAAAATTGCTACGGAAAAGGTATTAGCCCATGACTATGCAATCCTACTTGAAAGGGACCTAAAGTACTATGAAATTACAAAGAATATAATGTCCTTCCAGTTCTTACAATGCCCTTATGGCAGCTAGACAAGTGGTACAAAGCTAGACCTAAACGTGCCTCCTCTTGGCCTTTGAGTATGACCACTTTTGGTACACTTCTTCTTGAATCATTTTGAGCCTTCGCTAGTCATAAGGCCTTCAAATGTAAGGATGGTTGTGTCCAATGTGCCCTCATCAGTCTCTTGATTATGGCCTCCCATATATGTTTCACTATATTTGTTGAATATATGTACGACTATGATGATCTTGAACTATGCATTTATGGTAGAAGATGTTGAGGCCACACTAGTGCTGGAATGCCTTCATGCTATCGAGGAACAAAGTATACGTAGGTCACTTCAACATCTACTTCAGAGTGACCATGGTGCAACAATGTATCTAGTTCACAAGGGAAGTGATCGTAGAGTATGCCTCGATAGACATCCCTTGGTTCATAGTCTTATTCTTCATACATTTGAACATCTGGCTTTAAATATGTGAGATATGGAGCAAGCTTACTCATTTTACGTGATAATCGTCATCATTCTTGTTTTGATACTCGACACTTTAAGATTGCACCCCAAAAACCAGTAATGGAGATGATGATGTACCCTCAGATCATGAGTCAAGCCTAGCATGCAAGAATTTCAAGAACCCAAGAATTGAGGAAACTAGTAACGAAGAAAGAAAGAAGATGGAGAGCAAAGGGATGGATTCTCACCACTAATTCAATGATGAACTAGATGAGTGCTTGATAAGAATAGAGGTTTCTTGGTCAATCCAAGAGTAGAAAGAGAAAGCTCTCACAAGTACAAAACACTTTGTATTTCACAATGGGAAAAATCACAAAAGTTTTTTTAGCGTGAGTACAAAGTCATCTTATAGCCTTGATTAATGGCTAGATTAAGTTCCACTAGTCATGCTTAAGGCCTTACGAAAAGGCCCCAACAACAAGGCTCAAAACACAAGTCATCCTAGTCATGGTTTTAGAAATAAAAAATTATTCATTTTATCGACCGAATTCGAGACAGGCTGACTAGGCAGATTTTGGCATCCGAAAAGGACCTTTTGTTCAAGGCTATCCTATCCTATATGGAAAGTATTGAAAATACAAGGAAAACAAAGTGTTTCTAGCTATATACATTACCTATAAGGCAACTAGACAAATGGTATAAAGTATGATCTTCTTGGTCTTCTCGTTGGCCATTGAAAGTGATCAAATTGTGTTGTACTTTCTCTTGGATCCTCTTAAGTCTTCCCCTAGTGATAGGTCCTTCAAGAACAAGAATTGTCTCTTCCATATATGCATAAGGTGAAACCTATTTTTTTACACCTCCACTACTATAGTCATCTTGTCGCTATTTTGATGTTTAGTTAGGTACCAAACATTTTCAAGCATAATTCATTCGCAAAATCCTTATACATATTCAACTAGTTAGTCATAGAAAAAATAATCCATCCTACTTTTATGCCCATTTCTTATTACATAACTATTTATTTGACATTCATAATTTGTATAACCTTTCTTAAGTTCTTGGGTACTACTACTACTAACCTTAATTCCCTCTTATGCTCCTATGTTGACCTATGCAAAGTATAAACATAGTACCTGAAGTTACACTGATTATATCAAGTTAAATTTAATCTCATTTCAAAGATAAGAATATTATCTACAACCATGTTGACTTCAAAATTTGGTTTAATCATTTACTATATTTAAATACATGAGAAACATGGAGTTATTACCTAATCTTGACGGCTTCACCTTTACTCACTGATTTGACCATATAAAAAGTTATAAAAGTTATTTCTAGGTAAAACAAATTCCATTATTTAACCAATATCAGGGGATACACTTCATATGAAGACAACTAATTCTAATTTGGTTATTTTTATTGTTTTATTCATAAGAATAGAGTTTCATTCTCAACTTTTATGGGAGGAATCACGACCTCCCATTGGACAGAGAAGCAAATCAAAAGAGAAACCCCTATATCAAATTCATCCTTGTATCCAATTCCATCGACTCATCTCTCATTGGTGCAAGAATATATATATATATATCCTTCCCTTTGCCTTTTCTATCTTTCTCCAAACTAAAAAATTGCCTTTTCTATCTTTCTCCAAACTAAAAAATTGAAAAGGATTATGTCATCCTTGTTAAGTTCATTTATTTTTATAAAAAAATAATATAAAAAGTTTTTTCTATAATGGTGCTGAATTTGGAGTGTTTAATACTTTTCCTTTTTAAATCTCAAAATCATTTCGGTCAACAATATTTTGATAAAAAAAATGATTTTTACCATAACGGAAACAGTCAAATATCGAGCAGTAGTTTATATTATAAAGGAATTAATGTGTTGGTTTTAAATGTTGACTATCAACTTCAATATCATTAAAAGCATATTTGATTTTCCATTGAATCCCATTTTAGAAGAGTGTAGTTGCACAAATAAATAAAAACTTATAACTTCTTGAATATAATTCATTTTGCATTTAATACTCATAACATATATTACATTTATATTTTAAAAATAATTATATATTATTATGAAAACAAAATTAATTTATAAATAAATTCTTTTGGCATTATTTTTTCAAAATAAATTATATTAAAATTTAAAATAATTAGAGGCTAACAATTATATATTATTATTATTTTAAAAGTGAATAAATATTTAACATAAAAATCCTACAATTAAAATAATGATGTTTAAAATATTCACTAACTCAATTTTGATGAATCATATAGTATAAATTAAAATAAAGAATTCAAAGCCTCTTGAACAAGGCATAAAAATATTAATAGAGTTAAAATTTTCATATATTGTTATTGTAAAAAAAATATTTACACGGTCAATCAACAAAAAAATTAATTTAATATATAAATATATATATATATATATATATATATATATATATATATATATATATATATATATATAAATCAATGTCAATTTATAATTAGATAAATTAGTGTATTCTAAATTCTCGCGGTATATAAATTTCAAAATTTAAAAATAAATAAATAAATAATTTTTTTAAATCAAATATTTTATTTATACTTTATTTATAAATTAAAAGGTTATTTTTTATTTCTTATATTTCTCTCTTTCCTATTTTCTCTCTATATATATATATTTATCAAACACTTCTATTTTTACTCTATTTCACACATATTTTCCTTGCATTTGCTTTGTTTCCCACTTAAATAATTATTTGCTGTCATCGAGGTTGACAATTACTTCATGGGCCCAAAGCTCATATATTGAAAGTTCAAATAATGTATATGAAATTGTTGTTACAATTACTGAATTGCAGTAGGAGACAGGTATATATATTAATTTGATGTTGGACATTCAACACGGTATTCAACACTTTCCATACAGAGAAAGTAAAGACATGAAACCTGTTCGTGGGAGGATGTTGGACGCTACTACTAAGTAAGGGAATGAAATTCTAATGAAACTTCTTAGAAACATACATGACATAAACACCATCGACTCACTTGTATATATTTACACCTGCTCTCAGCTTCTTCCTTCATACTTGAGAAAGAGTTTTATGATTTTGATTTATTAATCTCTATACTCTTTTCTGTTGCAAGAAGTTGGATTGCGTCGGTGGTAAGGTCTTTTTCTCCATTTTTTTCAATTTCACCTATGAATAGAAATAATAGAAGATGAAATTATATGGCTAACCTGATTTCTTCTTGTTTTCCCATGTTTTAACTGAAAGAGAATGGGTTAAGAATGTAAATGCTGCCTGAAAAAATAGATTATCGACTTCAAAACATGAGTGGTTATGTGGTTGTATAAATGAAAAATAATTTCTTTTTTTTTTAAATATTTGGTGACAGCATGAGCTTTTTATTCAAGTTCTTAAAGTCATTCATCTATATTCTGTATTATTGGCTCAGCTGGCTTTAGATGTTGACATATAATTTCATCTTCTATTATTTATATTCATAGGTGAAATTGAAAAAAATGGAGAAAAAGACCTTACCACCGACGCAATCCAACTTCTTGCAACAGAAAAGAGTATAGAGATTAATAAATCAAAATCATTAAACTCTTTCTCAAATATGAAGGAACCATTTGATGTCAATGATATTCTCAGAGTCTAGGTTGTTTAAGGCTTAAGGTAATGTTCTGGAAGCACCTATTATTAATAATAGAATTTGACCCATGAATATTGGATTTCAATATTGTTCGGTTTGATAGAAAGTAATCACATTGATTATAACAGAGATTTCAGGTTTTATTTCGAGACCAATATATATAGCTACATATGCTTTATTACAAATTGGATCAAATTCCAGGTGTTTCTTCTGTTTCAACCGTCTGACTAATAAAGAAGCTGAAAGATAATAGATTTAACTTTCAACATCATGTTAAATTCTCTTTTAATCGATACCATTTGTATTTAAAGTGAAGACTTGATGAGAGTATTTTAATATACTAAATAATTTTCAATCACTGATATCAGTCAATCAGTTGTTTAATTAATAAATTCTGAGTCTAAATTTTATGCTCAAGTTTGTAATTGCATTGCTATTCACTTAATCTGATATTAAGATTCATCATTAATTCAAGTTAGTTGGTTTTTTATATTTACTTGTTTACAAAGCTCATGGTTTGGATTGACTATCATCTTTTCCAAGTCAAAAGCAAGCCACTAATCAAGGTCAAAGAAACTTCCAAGGATAACAAAACACCTCAAATTTACACTTGCAATTTGGTAAACGTTTATTTATTCTTCTGTATTTGGGGAAGAGTAAGAATTTTGAAATGTTTGATCCCATATTAGACCGATTTATAAATTTCAATATATAATGGTAAGGTCAAGTATCAATAATGTGTTGAAACGTAAAAGTCATTTCGTTGCTTCAAATGGATGAGCAGCAAAGGATCAGCACTAAAAAGTATGATGGTTTTCTCAGCTTTCGAGGAGAAGACACCCGCTTAAACATCATGAGCCATCTATATAAAGCTTTGAATGAAGAGAAAGTCAAAACCTTTATGGATGATCAGCTTGAAAAGGGAGATGAAATCTCACCAGCACTTATCAAAGCCATCCAAGATTCTCATGTATCTATTGTCGTCTTCTCAAAGGACTATTCTCGGGAGTCCCTCATGTTTTGCAAAGGCTTGCTCGTAGCTCCCATCTTTATTCCTCACGTTGGATGGATCTATGTTACAGAATACAGGTATCACAATCTGCTTTTGCGATTTCTTATTCCAGAATCTTGCTGAGTTCATCTAAGCACCACTTTGAGGAAGCATAGTCCTTTGAGAATCTTCGATGGCTTCAATGAGTGCTGGTGAGATTTCATCTCCCTTTTCAAGCTGATTGTATGCCTGAAGCTTCTGCAGCAGAGTCTGTCCCAACACATGTGTTTGCTGAACAAGGAGCCTTTAGTGCCCCATCTAAGGAGCCGTCAGGAAACAATTTCGAGTGGTTATCGAGATATCCTCCCATCCATCTGAGGCGACCTTGCCTGTTGAAACTGATTGGAAGGCCATTTTGTCTGGTGGGTCAAACATGAAGTCGGTGTGGAATCAAAAGTTTCCCCTAGCCGAAGTGATTCATCAGCACTTGGCGGCCCCTTCCGATCATGACAAGGTTAATGCCCTTGGCCTTATTGGCACCTGTAAGGCCCTTGAGGCTTACTCAAGCTATTCAATGGTTCTTTTCCGGACAATCAAGCAAAAATATGGGGATCTTGCCACTCAAAAGAAGAAAATGGTTGAATACTGAGCAAAGGTTAAGGTTGAAATCCAACATCTTGAGGATGCCTTGCAAGTTGCCAACGAGACTGCAAAAGAAAATGATCAAGTGATGGAGGATCTGAAAGCAAAGCTACAATTGGCTGTTGATGATGCTGATCAATATTTGGTTGAGAAAGAACGTCTAGAGGAGAAAGAACATGCTCTGCTTTCAATAGTGTCACTGCTAGAGGGACAGGTTGCTTTGCTCAAGGGTAAAGCGACTTTGCTTGAGGCTGCTTTTTTAATAAAAGAAAAAGAAGTTGAAGAAAAAGAACTGACTACTTTGGACCAATTTGAAGGTGGTTTTGAGTGAGCTCTTGAGCAAGTGACCTTTTTTATCCTAACATTGACGTCTCTAAGGCTGGTCCTTGTAAAGAGGTAGTTGACAGCCGATTAATTGAAGTTGTCATGCTGCCAAGTTCTCCGTAACTTTGTATTTTCTTTGTTGGTTTTTGTAACTTGTATTCTTGAACATAAATGATATCCGATGTTACTTTTTCCTTTATTAGTTTCTGTAACTTCTATTCTTGAATATGAATGATATCTTTTGTTTTTTCCTTTCTTTCATTGCGTGCTGTTGCTTCTTGACTTAAGTACTACATTAAACTTCATTTTTACTCAATGTGCGACTCTAACACGGTTTCTATCCATTCATAGACCTCATCATCTCTCCTTCATTTGCTTGCTAATCGATTCTTGCAACCCATTCTATCTTCTTTCCATGTTCTCCATTGTACTTTCTATGCGTGTCTACCATCCAGAGGCTCCTAGAATGGGGACCTATAATATCTGATACCATGCTGATAGGAACTGAAATTTACTATTAATATATGATGAGAATTCAAGGAACTAGCCTTGATTGCAGTACAAGTTTTGAGTAAAAGAAAGGTAGAAACTTGAAAAGGAAAAATATATACAAAGAAGGTTCTCTTCCCTATGGCAACAACCACCCCACGTTTCTCAAAATGATTGCTTACCTTCCCCCTGATTCCCCACCCTCCTTATATCCATGTTCCCCTGCATTATTCTTAATATCTTCATCAAACCCTACATGACAACTGTTCATTCTTAGTCCCCTCCACTCCTTTTCTAACAGAATTCTCTTTCCTGATTATGCCCTTAACCCTTTTCTTCCTTCTCCCATAGACTTCGGTTGGAGGCCCAACTTCCACATGCCCATCAGCATCTGTTTCAAGTTGTTTCTTTCCTCTGCCTATCTATCAATTTTGAAGCCTTTGAAGGCATTATTTGACCATTTTACATTCTACTTTTCCTTCATCATAAATATAAATATTTTTCTAGTTGTGACTTCTTGCTTAAATCTCCATTATTCAATTGTATTAAATGTAAAAACTATATTATAGTCATACATTTATGAGGACTTATTCCAGGTATTTACTAAAATGAATAAGAGGATCAAATGATTCACAATGCAGAATTTTGTGATACCAGAAATTCATTAATTTATCAAGATTTTGTTAATTGTATTTGAATTTTACTGAAAAATTGACAGAAACCTTGACACTTCTCATAAGCTTTCAGTGGTCAAGCATACCAATGCTTTTTGAGTGTTAAACAGCTCCTACAGATTAGAGAGGGCAGAAGGACCAAAGGTATAGGCATTATTCTCAATTAAAAATTCTCTCCTTGCAGCTTGGATTAAATAGTTAAGACGGCAATTGGTGAAGTGCTAAAATGGTAAGGTTTTATGCAAAAACAAAACAACTCCTCAAACTCAATGAGTGTGAATATACTTAAATTCCACAACAAAAGATCTTACAGCAAACTAATCAATGAAACTAATAACTTTTGTTCCTTTACATTTTCCACATTTGCATGAAAGCAAAGGGAAAATAAATCTTTACAAAATTGTTTGCTTGAACTAAATACTAATCTATTATCTAGTCAGTAAATTCGTCCAGAACTATTCAAGAGATAATTGAAATGATATTTAAGAGGACATCTTCACTACAAGGAATTGTAAGGTCACCCATGGGATGATGGTACCCAAATTCTTCTTCTGCTTTGCTTAGCAAGTCCTGAAATGAAGGTTGGTTCAAGTATCCAATTGGAATTATGAACCGCTTCATTTTTTCTCCAACATACCTGCAAGATACCCTTTTGGCACCTTCTCATCCTTTGATGCTGCTTGTCTAGCTCTTCTAACACCAAGTAAACGAAAAAGCATTGTTTTTTTTCTTGTTTGTTACTTCACACACACACAACTATAGAATGATCTCGAAGAACTTGGATGAGAAACAAATATTTTGAAGCCTGATAATTTAGTTGAGAGTGCAATGACGAGTATATATATATTTAGTTCCTCTGTGGACAATCTTCTTTACAGAATTGAATGGTTAATGGGCTATGTGAGAGACAAGGTTTCTTGAACTATGTGGTGTTGTCTTATAGGCCTTTATAAATAATTACTAAAGATTTTAGAATAAATGACCTACTTTGTTAATAGAAGAGTAGCCAACACAGATATTTCTCAAAATGAAAGAGATTTGTAGAGCAAGAAATGTAACTATTTTTTGGGCGAATCCAGGGTATCCCAGCTGGAACCAAGGACTAATCTCTCAAAGTATTGAGATCCATTTAAATGGCGGACCTCTCTCAACAAATGTCTTTCCCAATAGATGTTTTTTCATACACGGATTTAGAGATCGGACTCCTAACTACATCCTTAAGGGGCAAGCTTATTTGTTAACCATCGCACACCATGTTGGTCAAGAAATCTAATTATTGTTTGACCAATATAATGCCCTGCCTCTTGTGTTCAAAATGCTCTAGACATCTCACATTTTCACTTTCTCACACATATCTCTTGGTCACTTTATGGATTAATCAGAATAAAGTAGGCCTCGTTACTATGGCTGTATGACAGCTATCTAAAAAGAAATGATTCCACTGTTTATAATTATCAACTCCATGGCTGCACGCCATAATACTGTCTCCACTCAAAATCAATTCAATTCTTTATCATAACAACTTGCACCACTCGTCCTTGTGAAGGGTACGGAAAGTACAATACAACATATAATTTAATTGGAGTTTGAAAGATTGTTGTAAGGTGGGATCAAGCACTGATGCAACCCTTTTTCAATTTCCCTTTATCACTATTTTTAACAATTCGGGTGAAAAATCTCTATAAACTTTTACTTCCAGAACTGGAAGAAAATATTGCCACAAGATGACAGGACCCCACATTTAGAGGGCATTTAAATTATTGTGACAACGAAAACTAGAAATTTGAGTCACACAATAACACATACAATATACATAAAAAGGATATATAGTGAGAGAGTATTTTTTATGTGACAGAATGATAAAAGATTAAAGCACACAAGTTTTTTGAGATTTTTCAAAAGTAAAGTGGCCACATAACATTTAATTTTAACCATATGCACATGGTTGCATAACTTAGATTCACTCCTCACTCCCTCGAAATAATGATCTTCTTACTAAATATATCTCATACAATTATATATGGATGTTCAATATTTAATATGACTTTGTAATTTAATCTTCATATGACTTTGTAATTTAATCTTCACCATTCATGACAAGATCCACCCACACCATATGATGAGTCATAACAGCATCACAGAAATAGGGCACAAAGACTGACATTGATCAGCTTAATTGAGGTATAGGGTTCTTAGTTTATACAACTCATAGGTAGAGAAGCACCCATATATATACACATGTCTCATATGACCGTTGAATGATATATTTCAAACTCAGATAAAATTCAGCAAGTGATGTCCTTTTGCTTATAATATACTATCCTTTTGCTTATCAACTTACTTAATTGCAGTGACCCAAAAAGGAATGACAATATTACAATGTATGTGCATAAATCATTTAGAAGGCTATTTTAACTTGTAATAATGACTACACGAGGTTCTAATTAATAGCAGAGAGAAGTGAACATTGTAATTAATAAAATAGAGACACTTAGTAATTGAATTACTTATCATTACTCAAAAATGGGTAACTTTTACAAGTTGTGAAGATGCTATTGTATTGTAGAAAATGTGTCTACTAATCTGTCAGTCTCCTACAGTGTGAGATTTATTGTCCAGTCAAGCGACAAGTTATATGTTGGAAGACATCTTCACTGCATGGAATTGTGAGGCCACCCATGGGATGATCATATCCAAACTCTTCCGCAGCTTCACTCAATAAGTCTTGGAATGAAGGTTGATTCAAGTATGATATGGGAATCAAAAACCTAGTCTGTTCCTCTCAAACATGCACTGCAACATAGCTCTTTGGGATTTGTACAGATTTTGAAGCTGCTTCTGGCTGTGAATGATGCCCATCGAATAGCAGGTAAATGAAAACCCATTTTTTGTAGTTGGTTGAAGGAAGAAGAACAATCTTAAATTTAGAAAGAATGAACCTAAATTGTTGATGTTCGAGGATGCCAATGACTTGTGTTCTTTGTGAAGGCACAGGATAGTGTATATATAGTTTTAAATTAGATTCCCTATAAATTAAATTAGAAGAAAATAACTGTTGAAGGATGGAGGACATACACATGAGGTATCACATGGTGTTGTCTTCAATGCCTCTATCAATGATAAAGTTGTGTAGACGTGTGTAACCCCACCTTATCAAACAAAGGCTCACATAAAAACCTCTACTTGTAATCAAATGAGACGAATGTGCCTAAGTGAAACCAATTCATGCGTTAATTGGTATTCCACAATTTTGTAAATATGCTTTGGACATGTTTTCTTCATATTGATAACACAGCCTAATGTTGAAGTACAATACAGCTGGAAAGTAATCTCTGGCTTACGAATTATAAGGCTATGGATAGCGAGATTATAGACCATCAAATTATCTGCTATAACATGTTGCATTTGACCTTGAGAAAGTCCTCCAAGGCTACACCATATGCCCTTGTCTCCCTTTTGGTCCCATGACTCTTATCTCATACCCCTTCCTCTCAATCATTCACATAGACAAGGATTTCTTATTATTTCATCTATATATATTCATGGCTGCAAGCATTGAGGACAACATTGAAGTTCAAAAACTTGCATCTTATTTACGAATCTCTTCTGACAACATTCTCTTCCCAAGTGTCAACACTTACAACAATGGGTTTTCATTTACCTGGTATCATTCGCTGCAAACCAAGCATCTTCAAAAGCTGTGGATGTGCCAAAGGGCTATCTTGCAGTCTATGTTGGAGAGAAAATGAAGCAGTTTGTGATCCGTGTGTTATACTTGAACCAACCTTCATTTCAAGACTTGTTGAGTCAAGGTGTGGAAGAATTTGGGTATGACCATCCAATGGGTGGTCTCACAATTCCTTGTGGAGAAGATCTGTTCTTAGATACCACTTATCTCTTGAGTAGGTGCTAATCCAAAGTAGACGAGACTGATGTTGACATATAGATACAAGTTTTGTAACATAGTTTCTTACAGTCAAAATATTCTCTTGGTCCTTAATTTTGTTATTTTACTTGGGCAAGTGGACAAAATATTCATCTGAATGAGAAGTTTAGGAACTTGATTTTTCTCACATTTTCTCCTCGTTTATCAAAATGAAAATTGAAGGCTCTAACAAGCTGAATGTTCAGTTTAGAGTCTTTATATGATAAAAATAATAATTCTTTTCTGGATTCTTGAAAGAGAAAGAGGAATAATTGACATACTGGTGTTCTAACACGATTGCATTGGTTATTAGACCATGAAATCCAGCTGACAACTATTAAAAAAATGAAATTAGAGGGAAGGGAAGATCACATTTTGTGATAATTTCCTATGTGCCTAAGTAATATTATTAGTGCATGCATGACATGATGTATGGCCTTGACTTAAGCCAACCACTTCCCTAATCACTGAAACAGTTAAAAATTGACTACTGTAGAGTGGTTATATAGATCTGTTTCACCGTCCTCCTGTAACAAATGTTATGCAAGAGAAACATCCATTGTACAGTCTGTGCAAGACAAGATTTAAAATTTTGCGTTAACAGTTACCTGTAATGGAGTCTCATAAAAAGTACCATGCTTAAATTTGAAGTTTGTTGATTTTCTCTAACTAGATTAATATCTAGTTGATAGAAAAAAGCCCGAGTTTATTAGCTTTACTACAGTGTTACTATCAAGTACTTATATACAGAGCAAATGAGCAATCTATATAGAGTTTTTAAAGTACCAAAACACCTTATTAGGTTAATACATTTAGAAATTTTAATTTCTTAAAGCACTTCGATTTTTCTTTTTTATAAATAAAGGGCACACTTAATGTATAATATGGTCAATGGATCTCCATAATCTTAATTTCATATTCAAATTTTCTTTATAAAAATGTATTTTAATCTGCTCCTATCTTTCTTGGAAATTCTCGGAACAAATATTAGCATAGTTTTTGTTAGAGCTAGCAGCCTTTGTCATACTTCATAAGTTCCTAATTATAGGGACAAGGGAACAATTGAATCTTGTAACTAAATAGTGGACCAAAATAACATGAGCCACTTGAGTAGTTTAATTCATTTTCATTTCGCAAAAACAAATAAAAAAATAAAGAAATAGAAAAAAGAGGAGATACTTCTGAATTCATTTTCATTTTGATGATCTGTTCTAATGTATTGTTTACAAGGAACTGTAAGGTATCTTTGTTACAAGAAACTGTGAGGCCACCCATGTGATTAAATTTGTTCGAAATAAGTTTATCTTTGTTTTTGGTCCTAGGGAAAATACTTTTGCTCGACTTGTCGAAATCATGTGTTCTGTTTCTGCTTTGAAATTTATCATGATAGCCAAGTCTTGTTTTCCTTATGTTGGGAAATAGCAATACTTATTCCCTCCTCTGTGAATGTAAAATGGGCACTATGCGGAAGAGTAAAAAATAACTGAAAGAGTAGAGAAGAAGATGACACCAGAACTTTTACTTGGAAAACCCTCTTGGGAAAAACTATGGGACCTAGTCTAGTAAAAGATCTCCACTATAAAAGTAGTATTACAAAGTGTTTCTTTCACTTTCTAAGGATCTCTCAATGAATCTCACTCTCTCGGATGGTATACAAACCTCTCTGTATATCTCTCTCTCTTTCTCTTAAAGAGAAATACAAAAAAGACACTCTAACTCTCTTAGGGTTTCTTGACTTGGATGTGTGTGTCTCAATCTAACCCCTTCTCCTCTTATAAAGAGAAACCTAGCGCAGGCTTGAGAGTATTGGGCTTTTGTCCACAGAGTTGGGAGCCCAAAAATAACCCAACATGTTCATCCCCCAAGCATTGTGACTTGTGAACCACAATTAAGGAGGGAATTCCAACTAATCTCCCCCTTCCTGACTTAATTGGGAGGCACCACAACACCAGCACCTTGGCAACAATCTTCAACCTTCTTGGTTGGCATTGACTTAGTCATAATGTCAAACCAATTCAAATCTGTGTGAATTTTCTCTATCTTCAATTCCTTCCTATCCAACACTTCTCATATCCAATGTTAACGGATGACAATATGCTTTGAGCGTGAATGGAACATGGGATTCTTGGTCAGATGAATTGTACTTTGATTATCACAGTTCACCACATAATCATCTTGATCATGTCCCAATTCTCTTAGAATTTCTTCATCCATAGCATCTCTTTTGAGGCTTCAATGACTGCTACACACTCTGCTTCAATTGTAGACAAACAGCTCCCCCTACAAAAGTAATTAGATAACCTGATGTTAACTTCCTTGAATCCACATCTCCTGCCATATCTGAGTCTAAATATCTATGAGCTTTAGATTTTCATTGTCAAAACACAAGCTTCTTTTGGCAGTTCCTCTTAGATATCTTAATATCCATTTAATAGCTTCCCAATGCTCCTTTCTTGGGTCTGATAGGAATCTGCTCACAACTCCTACAGCATAGCCAATATCTGGTCTTTTACAAACCATTGCATACATAAGGCTACCCACGGCAGAAGAATAGGGCACCTTGTTCATTTCTTCTTTTTCTTCTTCATTCTTTGGACATTGGGATTTGCTAAGTTTGAAATGTCCAGCAATTGGAATACAGACAGGTTTGACATTGTGCATGTTGAACCTTTTGAGAATCTTCTCAATGTAATCTTTTTGAGATACTCGCAACATTCCTTTTGAACGATCTCTAGAAATTTTCATTCGAAGAATCCTCTTTACTGCACCCAGGTCTTTCATGGCAAAAGACTTACTCAATGCCTTCTTGAGAGCAACTATTTTTATTTTGTCATTCCCACAATCAACATATAAGAGAAGTATGATGGACTCACCATTTTCATATTTCTTCATAAACACACAATGGTCTACAGAGGTCTTCTTAAAATTATGTTGGATCATAAAAGAATCGAATTTCTTATACCATTGTCTTGGGGCTTGCTTTAGACCATAAAGGCTTTTCTTCAGACGACACACCAAGTGTTCTTTGCCTGGTTCTTCAAAGCCTTCTGGTTGCTCCATGTAAATTTCCTCCTTTAGATCTCCATGTAAGAATGTTGTTTTGTCATCCAATTGTTCAATCTCCAGGTCTAGTTTTACTGCCAGACTGAGAATTGCTTTAATAGATGTCATCTTCACCACTGGTGAGAATATTTCATCAAAGTCTATTCCTTTCTTTTGGTTGCACCCCTTCACGACAATTCATGTTTTGTATCTTGGGTTTGGATTGTTCTCTTCATTCTTGAGCTTGAACACCCATTTGTTTTGTAATACTTTTCTTCCTTTTGGTAATTCTACCAAATCGTATGTCAGATTATCCTTTAAGGATTGAATCTCTTCTTCCATGGCTTGCAACCATTTGTCTTTGTCTTCCATCTCAATGGCTTCTGCAAAACATTGAGGTTCACCTTCATTAGTAAGATTTACATATTCATCTGAAAAATACCTTCTTGACGGTTGCTTCTCTCTTGTTGATCGTCTCAATTGGGGTTCTTGTTGAACATTCTCAATTGCTTGATCTTCTAGCGTCATGTTAGGTTGATCTATCTGATCAGGTTCTTCAGCCATCTCATCAAGTTGTCGCTCCTGATTTGGCTTTGTCTGAGGAGTCTCTCCCCCTATGTTGTTTACCACAAGAGGACTTTGATCATTACTCACCTTGAGTATTGGTTTCTCCATTTTCTTGATGTCTTGGATTGTCTGATCTTCAAAGAACACCACATCTCTGCTTCGAACAATCTTTTTATTTGCAGAATTCCATAATCTGAAACCAAATTCATTTCTTGGTGAACCAAGATATACACATTCTTTTGCCGTAGCATCAAGCTTTGCCCTTTGAATTTGTGGAATGTGAACAGATGCCTTACATCCAAAAACTCTCAGGTTGCGATATGAGGCCTTTTTACCGGTCCATACTTCTTCTGGTATCTCTCCATTTAATGGTCTTCAGCGTGATAAGTTGATCAAATCAGCTGCAGTAACCACTGCCTCTCCCCAGATTGTCTTAGGAAGTTTTGCATGTGACAACATGCTTATAACCTTCTTGATAATCGTTCTATTGAATCTTTCAGCTACACCATTCATTTGAGGTGTCTTGGGAGGTACTTTCTCGTGTCTGATCCCGTGAGTCTTACAATAGTGCTCGAATGGACCTCTATATTCTTCACCATTATCACTCCTCAAACATTTCAACTTTTTACCCAGTTTCTCGTTCAACTGAGGCGTGAAACTCCTTGAAGGCTCGAAGGACTTCATCTTTTCTCTTTAATGGAACACCCACAACTTTCTGGAGTGGTCATCAATAAAGGTAACAAAATATTGAGCACCACCAAGGGACCTTTCAAATGTTGAACAAACATCTGAATATACAAGATCCAAAATATGCTTTCTTCTTCTTCCACTATCAGGTCTATGGAAGGATACTTTGTGTTGCTTACCTACTAGGAAATCTTCGCATAATTCAAATGGTTGTCCTTTTATGCTTTGGAGATGATCTTTCGCAAGGATCTTTAAACCCTTCTCGCTCATGTGGCCCAATCTTTTATGCCACAACTCCTTACTTTCTTCTTGAGCAACATTTGTCCCCTTTGCATATCTTTCCTTGCATGATGTACAAAGAGCCTTCCTTCTTGCCGCGAGCAACAATTAAGCTTCCTCGGCTAAGTTTCCATTTTCCACCACCAAACTGGTTGTTCATTCCAGCATCATCTAGTTTACCTATTGAAAGAAGGTTTAGGCGTATCTTAGGCACATGCCTTACCTCCTTTAGCACAAGGTTGTTTCCATTTTATGTTATCAAAGTCACTTCTCCTATTCCCACAATCTTGCTTGTGACATGATTGCCCATTTTTACTATTTTAAAATCTCCTTTTTGATAAGATGAGAAGAATCCTTCATGAGGAGTAACATGAAAGGATGGTCCGATATCAACTATCCAAGTGCAATCATCAAAAGCAACATTTAGATAATTTTCTTTACCAATAAGGAACACATTTTTGTCGTCTGATGCCACCGCTGTTGTGGTTTTCTCTTCCAACATTTTGCGGTCTATCTCGTCAGGATGGACTGATCCAGCCTTCTGATCTCTCTTGAAGAATCTACACTCTTGCTTCTTGTGGCCAATTTTTCCACAATAGAAACATGTCAAACCTCTAGGACGAGTCTTGGATCTTCCTCGTGACTTTCCACGGTTTCCTTTGCTTCTATGCTCACTCCTTCCTCTATTCTCAACAACATTGGCTTCTGAGAGACTACTCATTCCTCTTTCTTTCCTTCTGGACTCTTCATTCAGCAGACTATCTGTAATAGTATCCAGACTAAGCTTTCCATCTGGTGTTGAGTTGTTGAGAGCGACAACCAATGTATCCCAGCTCTCAAGTAGAGAACTAAGGAGTAGAAGAGTTTGTAACTCATCATCAATCTTTATATTTGCCTTCATTAATTGATTCACAATACCTTTGAAGGTGTTTAGATGCTCGATCATATTCTGGTCGTCAGAGTACTCCAATTTTACCAATCGTCTGACAAGATAAGCTTTATTTCTAGGAGTTTTCTTTTGAATCATAGATTAAAGCTTCGTCCACAACTCATACGCATTGATATAAGTCGACACATGCTCAAACAAGCTTTTGTCGATGTATTTTCGAATCATAGCAACAACTTTACGATTCAGAATCTCCCAATCTTTTTCAGTCTTCCCTTCTGGCATTTCCTCATTTATGATTGGCTCATACAAATCTTTGCAATATAGATGGTCTTCCATCATTGGCTTCAAATAGGAATAACTATTTGTAGTTAGCTTGAACATGTCTCCATCATGAGCGAATGTTCCTTCCATCTTGAATTGCATAGGACTATGACTTTTCGAACCAATAGCTTTGATACCACTGTTGGGAAACAACAATACCTATTCCCTCCTCTATGAAAGCAAAATGGGCACTATGCGAAAGCGTAAAAAATAACTGAAAGAGTAAAGAAGATGACATCAGAATTTTTACGTGGAAAACCCTCTAGTGAAAAGCCATGGGACCTAGTCCAGTAAAAGATCTCCATTATAAAAGTAGTATTACAAAGTGTTTCTCTCACTTTCTGAGGATCTCTCAATGAACCTCACCCTCTCGGATGGTATACAAACCTCTCTGTATATATCTCTCTCTTTCTCTTAAAGAGAAATACAAAAAAGACACTCTAACTCTCTTAGGATTTCTTCACTTGGATGTGTGTGTCTCAATCTAACCCCTTCTTCTCTTATAAAGAGAAACCTAGCGGGCTTGAGAGTATTGGGCTTTTGTCCACATAGTTGGGAGCCCAAAAATAACCCAACATGTTCATCCCCCAAGCATTGTGACTTGTGAACCACAATTAAGGAGGGAATTCCAACACCTTACAGCAATCAACCTTTCTCATATAGGGAGAAGTGAACATTTTAACAAACAAATATGGTCTTTCCCATATTTCTTGAGAAGGGGATACTTTTACAAGTTGAGAAGATGCCTATGGTACAAAATGGCTATACTAAATCTTTGTTAGTCTCCTAGAGTTTGAAATTTACAGCTCACTCAATCTACAAGTTATACGTTGGAAGATGTCTTCACTACAAGGAATTGTATGACCCCCGTGGGATGATCGTGTACGAACTCTTCCTCAGCTTGACTCAACAAGTCTTTAAAGGAAGGTTGATTCAAGTACTCGCTTCATTCTCTCTCCAACATTGACTGCAAGATAGCCCTTTGGTGTGTCAAGTGCTTTTGAAGATTCTTGATTTGCAGCTAATGATGCCCTTCGGATACCTAATAAATGAAAACCCATTGTTATATGTGATATGTTGGGACTTGAGAATAAAACTATCTAAAATGATTTGGAAGTGAATGTTTCTGAATTTTGATTACTTCAGGATGTGAATGATTTCTACTGGTCCTAAATGCTGGTACCCCCATGAATAAAAGGATATATAAGAAATTGTACTGTCCAGCCATGACGACCGGGATAGCTTTAAGACGGCCGAGTAGATGATTCTTACGCCGACGGGCCATGGTCGACCGGAAGGATCCTCGAATGAACGACCGACTACAATAAAACAATGTTTAGGAAGCCAGGTTGATGGGACATGTTTCCCTCTCCCAAGAAGAGTCAAAGCAGGGGCGGCGCCTCCTTGACAAACTGAAAAGTAGCCTACAAAAGAAGCTTCACCAACTGACATTGACAGGTTTAGTAGGAATGCGTGCCACAAAGAACAAACAGCGATCCCTCCCTATAAAAAGGGGAGCAAATCAACCTGAAGGGAACAACACACCCTACGGAGAGAACATTGGTGCCTACCGTGGGGCAAGGTAAAATTTTTTCCCAACCACTAAAGAGTACGAACCCAACCTTGAGCGATGCCCATAACAAGAAATCAGGCAAGCTCCACAAATGAGGGAGAAGAAGACACTCTCCAGAGGCTGCTTTGCACTGTGGCCTCGCTTCAGGCATGTTGTGACGAACAATCTCGCCTGAGTGCCGAAGCCGAACAAAGATATCGGAAAGCAGAAGAATGACATTTGGAGGCCATGAGAAGGGCTCAACAGAGGAGGAAGAACTTCAACGGGCAACTGGAAGCCGCAAAGACAACCCGCAGGGGGGAACCATCCACGCCAGTGGAAAATTCCCTCCAGCCTTTTTGCGGGTAGCCATTCATTGAGGAGATTGACGAAACCCTAGTTCCACCAAACTTCAGGGAGGTAGTGGTGGAGCCTTTTGATGGGACACAGGATCCCCATGCACATTTGCAGGCTTTTCAAATGCAAATTTACATTAGTGGAGGAAATGATAAATTGAGTTGCAAACTTTTTCCAGGCACCTTATGGGGAGTAGCAATGCAATGGATGGCAACGCTGCCGGCCAGGACCATCAAAACCTTCAATGACCTAGCCAGCACATTTGTATCCCAGTTCGCAGCCAACAAAGCGAAAAATTTGGAAGTAGCAGACCTATTCGACGTCAAACAAGCTAGAGAAGAAAGTCTAAAAAATTATCTAGCTCGTTTTAACAATGCAACCGTCCGAGTAAACGATCAAGATCAGAAGTTTTTCGTGAAAGCCTTTCAAAAAGGGTTGAGGGCCAGTCCATTCAACGATTCTCTAGCCCTTAGATGTCCGGTCAGTATGGAAGAAATCCGAATGAGGGCTGAAAAACATGTGGAGGCCGAGGAGGATCAGGCGGAACGCTTGGAGGAACTTTCGAAGAATAAAGGAGAGGATGGTCGGAGCACTGACCGAAGGGTGACTCATAAACTGGACCTTCAGAAATGGCCGGATAACAAACACTTTTCCCCGCTGACTGAGAAACGAGCCCGAATCTTGAAAGAAATATGTCACACTAGATTGCTACGTTTCCCTCCATCTTCTGAAGGGAAAATCCTAGGAAACAACAGAGTGAACTGGTGCAATTTCCATTGCACCACCGGCCATTTGAATGAAGCATGCTGGACACTGAAGACTCAGATCGAGAGGCTAATCTAGGAGGGACGATTGAACCAATATGTCAAGAACCGAGATGAAAGGCGAGGACAAAGTTCCGACGGACAGGGGGAGAGATGATTGGACCGAAGAGACCAGAGTAGGTCAAGACAGGGCAGTCCGATCCCTCGAAGAGGCACCATTGCTACCATATCAGGTGGAGTCTCTGGCCCTCCCCCTCCAGAAGATTACCGAAGAAGAGGGGAGGTGCAAGTGGTGCTCACAGGGGCTAACTTAATGCCCTTAGGGAAATGGATGTCAAGTCAGGTTATCACCTTCACCGACCGTGACATAAGGCGAGGAGGGCTAGGGTGTGACAAGCCAATGTTCATATTTGTCATAACTGCTGAATATAAGATTGAAAGGGTGTTGATAGACCAAGGTAGTTCGGCCAATATACTATATTGGACGACCGCCAAGAAATTGGGAATCCGAAAGGCCCTCTACAGTTTCGCAGGAGAACGAGTGCCTATAAAGGGAACAATGGATTTGGAAACAACTTTTGGAGATAGAAGCGGAGTCAGGACAATCCACGTCCTGTATACAGTAGTGGACACCGAGGCATTATACAACATAATCATAGGACGACTGGCATTGAACAAACTAGAGGCTGTCGTTTCTACCAACCATCTCTCCATGAAGTTTCCCACTGGGCGAACTGTTACTACAGTTTGGGCAGACGCGGGAATAACCAAAAGATGCTATGAAGATAGTTTAAGGGCAGAGCCGACCGCCAAAAGGTCGGGGGTGAACGTTCTGGATTTCGATCGCGACTCGCGACTTTTCCCCACTGAGGAAAGGCCTCACCGAGTCGGGGATCTCAAAGAGGTACATATAGGACCCTTGAGCACCCAGATGAAAAAAATTGGTAAGACCTTAAAACCGGAAACAGAAGACCAACTAGTGAAGACATTACGGAGGAATGTGGACGTATTCGCTTGGTCCGCCAAAGATATGCCAGGTATAGATCCTTATTTCATGTGCCATCGCCTGTCGGTAAGCCCAAGTGCGAAACCGGTGGCACATAAAAAGAGAAAACAAGGGGAGGAAAAGTGAAGAGCTGTCAAGGAGGAGGTCAGCAAGCTGCTGACGGCTGGGTTCGTCAGGGAAGTACAATATCCAACATGGCTGGCCAACGTAGTAATGGTTAAAAAGGCCAACGGATGGTGGCGAATGTGTACAGATTACACAGATCTGAACAAGGCGTGTCAAAAGGACCCGTACCCACTGCCCAACATTGATAGATTGGTAGATGGAGTATCAGGATATGTGCTCCTGAGTTTCATGGACGCTTACTCCGGCTATAACCAAATCCGGATGCACCCTTCCAACGAAGAAAAGACAGCTTTCATAACCGAGGAGGGAGCTTTTTGTTACAAAGTCATGCCATTTGGCCTTAAAAACGCTAGGGCTACCTACCAGCGGTTAATGTATAAGGTTTTCCAAGGAGCATTAGGAGTCAACGTAGAAGTATATGTGGATGACTTGGTAGTAAAATCCGAGAAGGCAGATGAACACTGCGAAGCATTAGAACGAATATTCAAAATATTAAGGAAGCATTAGTTACGGTTGAACCCCGAGAAATGCTCTTTCGGAGTACAAGATGGAAAGTTCCTAGGAATTATGCTAACCGAAAGGGGTATCGAAGCCAACCTGAACAAATGTCAGCCAATAACCAGCATGAGAAGCCACAAAATGTCAAAGAAGTCCAACAACTCATGGGAAGGATCACCACCCTTTCACGATTCATCCCCCGGTCGCCCGAGATTGCACAACCCATCTTCAGAGCATTAAAGAAAGGAGGGAGGTTCACTTGGATGAATGAATGTGAGGAAGCCTTTCTGAGACTGAAGACCATGCTCGCCGCTCCGCCGATCTTAACATGCCCGGTCCCAGGTATCCCTTTATGTCTATATATTTCTGTCTCTAATAATGCCATAAGTGTCGTGCTAGTACAGGAGAAGAAAGGAGAATAGCGACCAGTATACTTTGTAAGCAAGGTTCTGCAAGGCCCGGAGACGCGATACCAAAAAATAGAGAAAGCCGCCTTGGCACTTGTAATCACTTCAAGAAGATTACGATCGTATTTTCAGAATTCAGCATAATCGTTTGAACAGATTTACCAATCTGTCAGGTATTGGGAAAACCCGACTTGGCCGGAAGGATAGTAGCATGGAGCATACAACTATCGGAGTTCGACATCTTGTTCGAAAGACAAGGGCACATCAAGGCCCAAGTAATAGCGGATTTCCTTGTAGAATTGAGCCCCGAAGGAGGAAGAGTACCGAGTGGAGAATGGTATCTCTCGGTCGACGGTTCATCCAATCACACAGGAATTGGAGCAGGAATCGTCCTAGAGGGACCGGCCAGAGTCTTGATTGAACAATCCCTTCACTTCGAGTTCAAGGCCAGCAACAACCAAGTAGAATACGAGGCGTTGTTGGCTGGAATGAAGCTGGCCCAAGAATTGGACGCCAAAAGACTCACGGCCAAAAGCGACTCGAAGCTTGTCATTGGGCAAATCAATGGGGACTATCAGGCTAAAGATCCACAATTGGCCAGGTATCGGGAGAAAGCTTCAACTCTGGCCTCGTCATTCGACAGCTTCGTCCTCTTGCACGTGCCAAGGGATAAAAAATGAGCGGGCAGACCTGCTAGCGAAACTAGCCAGCACACAGAAACATGGACAACAAAGGACAGTAATCCTTGAGAAGTTAAGCACGCCGACCATCGACCGACCGGAAGTCTTGCATATGGAAGGAAAGACTACTTGGATGACTTCAATTCTTAAATATCTCCAAGATAACCAAACCCCTGAAGATCCAAGAGAAGCTCAAAAAGTGGTAAAGGAGGCCGCCAAATACACTCTTATTGGACATAGAGAAGGAGGAGTTGGCCTATGTAATAAGGGAGGTGCATGAAGGTGTGTGTGAGAACATATTGGTGGAAGAGCGTTGGCTAGTAAAATAGCAAGGGCCGGCTATTATTGGCCAACGCTTAGGAGGGACTGCATGGAATACGTTAAAAGATGTGACAATTGTCAAAAATTTTCCAAAGGGCACAAAGCGCCACCTGAACGTTTACACCCAATCACGTCCCCGTGGCCCTTTTTCAAATGGGGAGTAGACATTCTGGGACCTTTCCCCCTAGCACCTGGACAAGTAAAATTCTTAATTGTAGTAGTAGATTATTTTACGAAGTGGATAGAAGCTGAACCAGTCATCTCAATCACATCTGAAAGAATCAAACGTTTCCTTTGGAAGAAAATTATATGTAGATTTGGCATAATAGACGAGATAGTCTCAGACAACGGTACTCAATTCGCCTCAAAAGGAACGGTCGAATTTTGCAAAAACTTGAAAATAAGGCAATTGTTTACCTCGATCGAACATCCTTAGTCTAACGGTCAAGCCGAAGCTGCGAATAAAGTCATACTAAGAGGACTACGGAGAAGGCTGGAAGAAGCTAAAGGCCGGTGGGCAGAGGAGCTATCCCAAGTACTATGGTCCTACCACACTACCCCCCATTCAACAACTAACGAAACTCCTTTTCGCCTTACTTTTGGCACAGAAGCCATGATCCCTGTCAAAATAGGAGAGCCCTCCCCAAGAATAGCCAGGGGAAAATGAAGAAGAACTAAGGGCCAACTTAGACCTATTGCAGGAAGTTAGAGAAATAGCCCACATAAGAGAATACGTCATGAAGGCACGAGCGGCAAGGAGACACAACCGAGGGGTTATTTCCCGAAGTTTTGAAGCTGGGGATTTAGTGATGAAGAAAGTCACTCAAAAGGCAGAAAAAATAAATTAACACCATGTTGGGAAGGCCCATTCAGGGTAATAGAAGAAGCAGGCCGAGGAGCCTATCGTCTCAAAAACATGGAGGGAAAGAAATTACCTCATACATGGAACGCTGCCTCTCTACGAATGTACTACAGTTAAATGAATGAATACCTCATTATTTGTACAAGTTCTTCAATAAAAGCCCGATAACGGTTGGCCATAAGGGCTAGTTCGAGGGCGCGACTAGGCAATAAGCTCCATAACGGTCAGCCATAGGGACTAGTTTGGGGGCGCGACTAGGCAATAAGCTCGATAACGGTCGAACATATGGCTAGTCTGGGGACGCGACTAGGTAATAAGCCCGATAACGGTCGGCCACTAGGCCAGTCCGGGGGCACGACTAGGCAATAAACCCGATAACGGTCGGCCACTAGGCCAGTCTGGGGGCGCAACTAAGCAATAAGCCCGATAACGATCGGCCACTAGGCCAGTCTGGGGGCACGACTAAGCAATAAGCCCGATAAAAACGACGCCCACGAGGCCAACCCGAGAATGCAACGAACGAAAGCATAAAATAAAACTAACGGCTAAGGATGCCCCATGGGGCGTCCAATACAAGCACTCATCTATAAATACCCGATCAACTAGGGAAACTTTACGCAAAAACTCATCAACAACGATCGACAAAAAGGAAAAACAATTTGCAAAATATGACAAGGAATAAATGAGTAAATGAAACAGATAAAATTAATAATTAAACAAAAAAAGCAATCATTCAAAATCATTACATAAATCTTTGATTAAAATAGAAAAATTTCCTAAGAATCTAAGGAGTTGAGGAGCTAGGGGACGAGGGGACATCTACTATCCTACCATCCACGACTTCTTTATAGGGATCGGTCCTTGAAAGATCCAAGTTGGGATATAGAGCCTTTACTTATGCCAAAGCATGATTAAAACCATGCTTGTACTGGTGCACCATAGCTGAACCCTGTTGTAGAATAGTTGCATCCTTAGTCTTGATCTGGTCATCTTTTGAAGCACACTCTACTCGAACCCGCTCCAAATTTGATTCTAGCATAGAGATATTCTCCTGACTGGCTAGGTAGGATCTCTGAGCATCCTCCATTTCAATAGTAAGTGAAGCTCGAGTCTTTTCCCAGTCGGCCTGGGCAAGGAGGTGTTGATCAGAAGCACGTTGAAGCTCGGCAGTAGATTTTTTTAAGTTTTCGAGTTGCCGGTCGACTTCAGAACGAGCCCTCTCTAAAATGCACTTATCATTTTCTACTTGCTCCAGCCGGTTGATCAAAGAATCAACACGTTTAGATAAGGGACCAGACTCGACTTCAGCAGCTCGGGCCAGGATAACGGTGCAGCCGGCAAGATGTTGAATAGCACCAATGGTCCCTAAAATCCCAAACTGTTGTGTCAATTGACCATCAGAAGGAGTCAACAGTGTCTGGTCCACTGTTTCCCCCATCGACCCTGAGCGTACTCACATGGAGGGGCTAGAAGGACAACCCAAGATGATCCTCTGGGAATCCAAGTTAATCCCATGGTCTGGCCGGTCGCTTTGGGGCTCCACCGGGTCTCCAAGGTAGGCACGCTTCGACGGCCTCTCTATAATTTCTTCTTCAGCTGGTTGTCCATCACCCAACCATGCCGTTGGCCCTTGGAAGAAATTTTTGGGAGAGGACCCCAAGGGGGCAACTGGTGTGTTCTCTTTTGTAGGTGGAGGATTGATCTTGGCCGCGGGGGCAGTAGGAGCACTCGTCCCTTCCTCTGCTCTTTGGGAAAGTTTTCTTTTCATATCCTTCAAGAATTTAACAGAGAACCTTGCAAATAAAACAATATGTTAGTACATATGAGAAAATAAAGGAGACACTAAAAAAAGACGAAACGCAAACCTATTCCCCGAATGAGCTTAGAGCATGACAGTTGTTGAAGGTTCTCAAATTCTGCTATGAATTCATCCTCCCACTTTTCTAAGTCCTTACAGACTACGGTGATAGAGATGGCCGATTGCGGAGTCCAATAGAGGGGAAAGTAGGGATTCCCCGACTGGTCGGCCAGAATGTTAGGGCCACTCTTGCCCTGACCGACTTTAAAAAACTTGTCCTTGAAGGTTTTAAAGCTCTCAAGGAAAGACTTCAACAGCTTACATCTAGGATGACCTCTTAAAGACGTCCTCCCAACCTTGACGACCTTCTTCAAGGAAAAGAACCAGAAAAATACTCCTAAAGACGGTGCCCACCCCCAATCCTCGCACAGTAACTCGAACGCCCACACGAAAGCCCAGCTATTCGGATGTAGTGGAGTAGGAGCGACGTTCAAAGCACGAAGCACTGAATGTTCAAAGGCTGTGAAAGGCACTTTGATGCCAAGCTTCGAGAAAATTGGCTCGTAGAAGAAGAAAAACAGAGCCTCATCGGCCGCCGGTTGGATGTTCACAGGTTCGTCCGGTCAACACGAACGAGCAGTAACAGACCATGAGTTAGGTTGATAGATCTTCTTTGCGGTCCCAAGCAAAGAACTGCCTTGAATGTAGAGCGAGGAAACTCTCCGGACGTTTGGGTCAACCCAAGAAAAGGGGTCCTCGGAGGTGTCGTCCTCTGTGTTGTCCCTATACCAAATCTCGAAAGGGAGGAGCTCTCCTGAACTCGATGAACTTGAGAGAAGGTCGTCTTGGGAAGAAGAGTCGGTCCCCGACACAACCTTGTTGGGGGACCGGTTTTCTTAAGAAGAAAAACCAGCAACACCTTCGGAAGGCCCCCTTGCGACGAAGAAAGGTAGGGTCAGTTTCAGACCCAACCAGAAGAGAAGAACTCTCGACGAAGGAAAAGAAGGAGAAGAAGAAAAAGAAAAGTAACAACAAAGAACAAAAGCAACAAGAACAAGAAGAAAAAACCGATAAACGAAAAGAAGGAAGAAGAAATGACGATAGGAAATGCAAGAAACAAGTACTTGAATCCATGGTCTTCTAGAAAGAAATCACCGCTAGAAGTGAGAACTGGGATGAGAAAAGGAAAGGAAGCTGGCAACCTTGGAGGAGAACTGGGAACTTTGCTCTGAGGAGAATGCGCGAAGAAAAGATAATAAGTGAAGAAAAGAGGAGTTGCGCGCATTAAGCTTAAAGAAAAACTGCAATCATTGCGCTCACCTTGGGAAAGACAAAACGACATTCAATTAATGGCGCCACATTATTGGGCAGGCATGCCTTAAGTCAAAACGTTTGAAATTCTAGGGAACGACATTTTCCAAACACATCGCGCCTCGGGAACCTTTAGGTATGGCCTGGACGGATTAAGTTTAACTCCTAAAAATATGACTAAGCTTAAGGGGCAGTGTACTGTCCGACCATAACGACCGGAAGGATCGACCAGAAGGATCCTCGAATGAACGGCCGATTGCAATAAAACAATGTTTAGGAAGCCAGGCTGATGGGACATGTTTCCCTCTCCCGAGAAGAGTCAGAACAGGGGCGTCACCTCCCTGACAAATTGAAAAGTATCCCACCAAAGAAGCTTCGCCCACTGACATTGATATGTTTAGTAGGAATGCGTGCCACAAAGGGCAAACAACGATCCCTCCCTATAAAAAGGGGAGCAAATCAACCTGAAGGGAACAACACACCCTGCGGAGAGAACAGAAACCATTGGCTGCAAGAATTATGGGTGAAGGAGGGCTACCAGACAGGAGTCATGGGACCAACTGAGAGACAAGGGCATATGGTGTTGTCTTAGACAAAGGGCTAAAAAATATGTGGTTCACCGCCTCATGAGTATGTGTTCAGCATTCGTTCTCTTACCTCCTAACACTATTTCAAAGCTAGCAAGCTTTGATTAACGTTGAGAATTTGGAATGCAATATGGTGTTGCTTTGGAGGACTTTTTCAAGGAGGAATGCAACATGTTATAGATTAATATAATGGTCTATGATCTCTCGCAATCCGTAGCATCATAAATCTTCAGCTAGAAATCACTTGCCAGCTGTACTGTACTTTAACATTAGGTTGTGTTATCTCTCTCTGCTGTACTGTACTTTAACATTAGGTTCCTCCCTCCCTCCCCCCTCCCTCTTAACTGAAGTCCTAAAAGACGTCAACGACAAACTCACAAAGTCTACAAAAAGGACAAACTCACAAAGTCTACAAAAAGGACAAACTCACAAAGGCTACAAAGTCAATGGCGACACAAGAGCGTTTGATGTCTACAAAGGCTAATTAAGTAGGATTCTCAAAAGCTGTTTATGGAAAAAATAACAATGTTATTTGCAAAATTGGTCATTCTATTCTTCTCAAATCCTTTCAGATGCCATCATCTCATCATTATTTGTCATTTCAAAAGTAATAAAAACACATTCTTATCCATTGTTAATTCATCATGATCTTATTTTACCATGTACCAAAATGTAGCATGCAAAAATCTAAAAAGAGAGCATTATAATAATAAATAAATAGTTCTCAAATCATAGGGGGACGGTGAATTCTCTATCAACTCTAATAAAGGTAATAACCAATTCTGAAATAAAATAATCACACCTGGAAAAGTCTTTAGCAAGTTGGAAAAGATAGTATAACGAAAAGTCAAGTATTCCATGGGTCTTATGATAATTCAAAACTTTAAAGGAGTCGAAGGTCCAAAAAAGGAATTTGTCCGTACAAAAATCTCAACATACATCCTCTACATCTTCATATCATGCATTACATACCTTCATGCATACATGTATTTCATATCATTCCACCTACATAAAATCTAACATTCCACATACGATGCATATGTTTCTTATCCTTTTGCTAAACACTTTTACATTTTGAGGTTCTTGCGCCTCTTGTATTTACATTTTGTGGTTCCTGTGCCTCCTTCCATTTATATTTTGAGGTTCACACATTTCTTCTATTTACATTTCAAGGTCCTTACGTTTTTTGTATTTACCTTTTGAGGTCTCCTTACCTCCTTCATTTACATTTTGAAGTTCACATGCCTCCTCTATTTTCATTTCAAGTTCTTCATGTCTTTTGCTTTTACATTTCAAGGTCCCTACACCTCCATGTTTTACCTTTTGAGGTCCCTACACCTCCTCCATTTACATTTCGAGGTCCTTGCACCTCCTCCTATTACATCTTGAGATTCCTCGCACCTCTATCTTTTAGATTTTGAGATCCCCGTGTCTTTCCCTTTTACAATCAACGCTCCCATGCCTTTCACTTTTATAGTCTAGGTCCCTACACCTCTATCTTTTATATTTTGAGATCCATGTGTCTTTTACTTTTACAATTCAGGTCCCTATGTGTTTAACTTTTAAAGTCTAGATCCTCATGCCTATTTAAAGTCCAGGTCCCCGTGCATTTTGCTTTTATAGTCCAGGTCCCCACACCTTTGACTTCCATAGTTTAGACCTTCATGGCCTCTACCATTTACGTTTAGTAGTGACATGGACCCCATGTCGTGCATAGATTTGTGGATAATACAATTCCACCCACATCTATTGCTAGAATCGCGACTCTAATCTATGTACATATAACCTATCAAACCATTTTTAATGTCGTAGAACAAAATCAGAGTTCATATATTTATTTATCTTTCACTATAATAATTCAACACTACAATTATTCATATTATCTAGTAAAAGCTAAGGGATATGATTTAAGTAAAAGAAGTTGTTAGGAAATAGCAATGCCTATTCCCTCCTCTGTGAACACAAAGTGGGCACTATGCGAAAGTGTATAAATATAATGACAAAGCATAGAAGTAGAAGACACCAGAATTTTTACGTGGAAAACCCTCTCGGGAAAAACCACGGGACCTAGTCCAGTAAAAGATCTCCACTATAAAAGTAGGATTACAAAGTGTTTCTCTCAATCTCTGAGGATCTCTCAATGAATCTCACCCTCTCGGATGGTATACAAACCTCTCTGTATATATCTCTCTTTCTCTCAAAGAAGAATACAGAAAAGACACTCAACTCTCTTAGGGTTTCTTCACTTGGATGTGTGTTGTTGTTGTATCTCAATCTAACCACTTCTCCTCTTATAAAGAGAAACCTAGCGGACTTGAGAGTATTGGGCTTTTGTCCACATAGTTGGGAGCCCAAAAATAACTCAATATGTTCATCCCCCAAGCATTGTGACTTGTGAACCACAATTAAGGAGGGAATTCCAACAAATCTCCCCCTTCCTGACTTAATTGGGAGGCACCACAATACCAGTACCTTGGCAACAGTCTTCAATCTTCTTGGTTGGCATTGATTTAGTCATCATGTCAGACCAATTCAAATCTGTATGAATTTTCTCTATCTTCAATTCCTTCCTATCCAACACTTCTCGTATCCAATGATAACGGATGTCAATATGCTTTGAGCGTGAATGGAACATGGGATTCTTGGTCAGATGAATCATACTTTGATTAACACAGTTCACTACATAATCATCTTGATCATGTCCCAATTCTCTCAGAAAGTTCTTCATCCATAGCATCTCTTTTGAGGCTTCAGTGACTGCTACATACTCTGCTTCAGTTGTAAACAATGTCACACATTTTTGAAGTTTTGACTGCCAAGAAACAGCTCCCCCTGCAAAAGTAATCAGATAGCCTGATGTTGACTTCCTTGAATCCACATCTCTTGCCATATCTGAGTCTGAATATCCAATGAGCTTTAGATTTTCATTGCCAAAACATAAACTTCTTTTGGCAGTTCCTCTTAGATATCTCAATATCCATTTAACAGCTGCCCAATGCTCCTTTCTTGGGTCTGATAGGAATCTGCTCACAACTCCTACAGCATAGCCAATATCTGGTCTTGTACAAACCATTGCATACATAAGGCTACCCACGGTAGAAGAATAGGGCACCTTATTCATTTCTTCTTTTTCTTCTTCATTCTTTGGACATTGGGATTTGCTAAGTTTGAAATGTCCAGCAATTGGAACATGAGTAGGTTTGGCATTGTGCATGTTGAACCTTTTGAGAATCTTCTCAATGTAATCTTTTTGAGATACCCACAACATTCTTTTTGAACGATCTCTAGAAATTTTCATTCCAAGAATCCTCTTTACTGCACCCAGGTCTTTCATGACAAAAGACTTACTCAATGCCTTCTTGAGAGCAACTATTTTTATTTTTTCATTCCCCACAATCAACATATCATCAACATATAAGAGAAGTATGATGGACTCACCATTTTCATATTTCTTCACAAACATACAATGGTCTGCAGAGATCTCCTTAAAATTATGTTGGGTCATAAAAGAATCGAATTTCTTATACCATTGTCTTAGGGCTTGCTTTAGACCATAAAGGCTTTTGTTTAGACGACACACCAAGTGTTCTTTGCCTGGTTCTTCAAAGCCTTCTGGTTGCTCCATGTAAATTTCCTCCTCTAGATCTCCATGTAAGAATGCTGTTTTGACATCCATTTGTTAAATCTCCAGGTCAAGCTTTGCTGCCAGACCGAGAATTGCTCTTATAGATGTTATCTTCACCACTGGTGAGAATATTTCATCAAAGTCTATTCCTTTCTTCTGGTTACATCCCTTCACGACAATTCGTGCTTTGTATCTTGGGTTTGGATTGTTCTCTTCATTCTTGAGCTTGAACACCCATTTGTTTTGTAATACTTTTCTTCCTTTTGGTAATTCTACCAAATCGTATGTTTGATTATCCTTTAAGGATTGAATCTCTTCTTCCATGGCTTGCAACCATTTGTCTTTGTCTTCCACCTCAATGGCTTCTGCAAAACATTGAGGTTCACCTTCATCAGCAAGATTTACATATTCATCTGAAAAATATTTTCTTGACGGTTGCTTCTCTCTTGTTGATCGTCTCAATTGGGGTTCTTGCTGAACATTCTCAATTGCTTGATCTTCTATCGTCATGTTAGGTTGATCTATCTGACCAGGTTCTTCAGCCATCTCATCAAGTTGTCGCTCCTGAACGGGCTCTACCTAAGGAGTCTTTCCCCTTATGTTGTTTACCACAAGAGGACTTTGATCAGTAATCACCTTGAGTGTTGGTTACTCTATTTCTTGATGTCTTGGATTGTCTGATCTTTAAAAAACACCACATCTCTGCTTCAAACAATCTTTTTCTTTGCAGGATCCCATAATCTGAAACCAAATTCATTTCTTGGTGAACCAAGATATACACATTCTTCAGCCTTATCATCAAGCTTGGCTCTTTCATCTTTTGGAATGTGAACATATGCCTTACATCCAAAAACTCTTAGGTTGCGGTATGAGGCCTTTTTGCCGGTCCATACTTCTTCTGGTATCTCTCTATTTAATGGTCTTGAGGGTGATAAGTTGATCAAATCAGCTGCAGTAACCACTACCTCTCCCCAGAATATTTTAGGAAGTTTTGCATGAGATAACATACTTCTGACCTTCTCAACAATCGTTCTATTGAATCTTTCAGCTACACCATTCAATTAAGGTGTCTTGGGAGGTACTTTCTCGTGTCTGATCCCTTGAGTCTTACAATAGTGCTCCAATGGACCTCTATATTCTCCACCATTATCACTCCTCAAACATTCCAACTTTTTACCAGTTTCTCGTTCAACTAAGGCGTGAAACTCCTTGAATGCTCGAAGAACTTCATCTTTTCTCTTTAATGGATACACCCACAACTTTCTGGAGTGGTCATCAATAAAGGTAACAAAATATTGAGCACCACCAAGGGACCTTTCAAATGTTGAACAAACATCTGAATGTACAAAATCCAAAATATGCTTTCTTCTTCTTCCACTATCAGGTCTGTGGAAGGATACTTTGTGCTGCTTACCTACTAGGCAATCTTCACATAATTCAAATGGTTGTCCCTTTATGCTTTGGAGATGATCTTTCGCAAGGATCTCTAAACCCTTCTCGCTCATGTGGTCCAATCTTTCATGCCACAACTCCTTGCTTTCTTCTTGAGCAACATTTGTCTCCCCTTTACATGTCTTTCCTTGCATGATGTACAAGGAGCCTTCCTTCTTGCCACGAGCAACAATTAAGCTTCCTCGGCTAAGTTTCTATTTTCCACCACCAAACTGGTTGTTCATTCCAGTATCATCTAGTTTGCCTATTGACGTGATTGCCCATTTTTACTGTTCCAAAATCTCCTTTTTGATAAGATGAGAAGAATCCTTCATGAGGGGTAACATGAAAGGATGCTCCGGTATCAACTATCCAAGTGCAATCATCAAAAGCAACATTTAGATAATTTTCTTTACCAATAAGGAATACATTTTCGTCGTCTGATACCACCGCTGTTGTGGTTTTCTCTTCCAACCTCTTTTTGGGGTCTATCTCGTCAGGATGGACTGATCCAGCCTTCTGATCTCTCTTCAAGAATCTACATTCTTGTTTCTTGTGGCCAATTTTTCCACAATAGAAACATGTCAAACCTCTACGATGAGACTTGGATTTTCCTCGTGACTTTTCGCGACTTCCTTTGCTTCTATGCTCACTCCTTCCTCTATTCTCAACAACGTTGGCTTCTGAGTGACTACTCATTCCTATTTCTTTGCTTCTGGATTCTTCATTCAACAGACTATCTGTAATAGTATCCAGACTAAGCTTTCCATCTGGTGTTGAGTTGCTGAGAGTGACAACCAATGTGTCCCAGCTCTCAGGTAGAGAACTAAGGAGTAGAAGAGCTTGTAATTCATCATCAATCCTCATATCTGCTTTCATTAATTGATTCACAGTACCTTTGAAGGTGTTTAGATGCTCGATCATATTCTGGTCGTCAGAGTATTCTAATTTCACCAACCGTCTGACAAGATAAGCTTTGCTTCTAGGAGTTTTCTTTTGAATCATAGATTCAAGCTTTGTCCACAACTCATACGCGTTGGTATAAGTCGACACATGCTCAAATAAGCTTTTGTCGATGTATTTTCGAATCATAGCAATGGCTTTACGGTTCAGAATCTCCCAATCTTTTTCAATCTTCCCTTCTGGCATTTGATCATTTGTGATTGGCTCATACAAATCTTTGCAGTATAGATGATCTTCCATCATTGGCTTCCAATAGGAATAATTATCTGCAGTTAGCTTGAACATGTCTCCATCATGAGCGAATGTATCTTCCATTTTGGGATTCACAGGACTATGATTTTTCAAACCAATAGCTTTGGTACCACTATTGGGAAATAGCAATGCCTATTCCCTCCTCTGTGAACACAAAGTGGGAACTATGCGGAAGCGTAGAAATATAATGACAAAGTATAGAAGTAGATGACACCAGAATTTTTACGTGGAAAACCCTCTCGGGAAAAACCACGGGACCTAGTCCAGTAAAAGATCTCCACTATAAAAGTAGGATTACAAAGTGTTTCTCTCAATCCGGGATCTCTCAATGAATCTCACCCTCTCGGATGGTATACAAACCTCTCTCGTATATATCTCTTTTCTCTCAAAGAAGAATACGAAAAAGACACTCTAACTCTCTTGGGGTTTCTTCACTTGGATGTGTGTTGTTGTTGTTGTCTCTCAATCTAACCTCTTCTCCTCTTATAAAAGAGAAACCAATGGCTGGAGAAAGTATTGGGCATTCACATAGTTGGGAGCCCAAAAATAACCCAATATGTTCATCCCCCAAGCATTGTGACTTGTGAACCACAATTAAGGAGGGAATTCCAACAGAAGTAAAGTTAAATTAAGAAAATGATAAAAAAAACTTTTAGTTCTGTTTTGAATTAAGGGTTCTAGTTTTGTTTTGTTTTACCTCTTAATCTCAACTTGTACAATTCTCTTACTTTACCTTCGTTCGTCAGTAATTATACTTTTTAATGCTACTACTTGACCTAGTTTAATACCTCTAATATTTTTTACCTTAGGATGATTCTATTTGGTCATTTAGAAACACATATTTCAATAAGATGAAGATCAATAGAAGTCACTATTATTAGTTGAATCGAAAGCTTAGGAAAAAGTTTTGTCATGCAATTCCTCTAAACTCAATTATCCTATACTTCTACCAATTAATTAAGATATGATCATCTTTAACTAGTTGATTAACATGCAAACATATTTAAGTAACAAGATCATTTAAGTAGTAAATATAAATAAAAAATTACATTCAAAAGAATAATTAAGCATTTCTAACACAGCTACATCGTAACCTTTAAAAGTAAATATAGTTATCGATACACATAATAAAAAGATAAACATATATAATTAATGAAAAAAAAAACTAGAATTCATAAAAATTTTGGGTTCTATTCTTTTATTCTATATTATACTTTTCATCTTATCTTCAAATGTCTTTCAGGAAATCTCTGAAAATTAAATACTTAAAAGAATGAAGGGGATAAAATATAGAAAAATAGAATAGAACGACATACGTAGAACATGTCATTAGTGAGTTTTATAGCCAAAAATTTTCTTTTTTTTCTCTGTTCTGTTTTTTCATCTAGTGTTTATGCTTAAATGGTACGATTGTTTTGTTATGCATGTACTGTTGCTAGATGCTACTTGGAAGCGGTGCCAGCACTCCGACCGTTCAAAATTTACAATTTATTCAGATGGAAATCTTATATTTCTGGAGCAGGTGGTGTTGCTAGAGTTAATTAAACTTCAACGCCAAATGATAACTTTAAGTTTTAATTTATTTTTTCTTTGAAAATATCTATGCATTAATTTGTTGTGCAGATGGTTAGATAAAAAAATAATACATTTATTTATGAATAGAATTAATTATTAAAAAATTATAATAATAAGACGATAACTTAGAAATAAAACACAGAATTGATGGTAATTATTAATGTGATAGTAATTATATTTCAAAATGACAATAGGAATTAAAAAATTATTACATATGTTAGCTATTTTTTTAAATAATAAAGTTAAATTTATTAGTTAGTTTCAATAGTTTTATAAAGTTTTTAATTAAATACTCTAAAATAGATCTTATAGTTAAATTTCTTGATACCCTGATAGTACAAATGTGCTGATGATTGATGACTTAAGGTGACATGTGAAAATGAAACAGGAATTATTAAGGATTAAGATTCTTTAAAGTAAACCTATCACCTTAGACAATATATTAAGATTATATCTATTTCTTTATTTACTTAATAATTTAGATTAAGTCATATTTAAAATTTAAAAAATTAAAATACAAAAAAAATGAACATAATGTTCTCGTTAAAAATAAGCTATTTTAGAATATCATAATCTATAATAACTTTTTAATATTATTTTTATAAAAGGGGATATTTTCAAAACTACTTAAAAATAAATTCATTTTTACAGAATCTTACTCTCTCTAGTAATTTCTTAATATTTATGTTAATAAAAAAATTCAATACTGTAGGTTTGTACTTTTTCTTTTTGTATTTATTTGTCGTTTCAATTAATTAGTATTTTAGTCAGTACATAATAAATATTATTTTATATAATTAAAATTTATCATAAATATTTGTGAATATATGAATTTTATTATAATATAATTCATAACAAAGAATGTTTTTTAAATAAATTAAATTTTAAATTTATAATAAAAAAATTGTATATTTTGTATTGATAAATAATTTATAATAGAATATTATCTCTAATTATTGATAACTTTTAAAAATTATTGGAATTTAATTTATAATTTAAAATTAAAAATAATAGATTAAAAAGAATAAGAAGTTAGATTTTTTCTAAAAATACTTTCATTAAACAAAAATAACTAGAAACATTTTCTTTAAGAAAATAACAATTAAAAAGTTTTTGTTCAAGAAATTTATTCTAATTTACATAGGATCAAATTCTTTAAACTAAGCTATTCTTAGTGAAAATATTTTATTCATTTTTTTTATTTTATGTTTTAAACAATTTAAATATGAATTAATCTCAACCATTGAATAATTAAATAATAGATATAATTTTACTTTAGTCTCTAATTCATATTATTTCAATTGATTTAGTTTAGAAAATCTCTATAGCACTTAACTCAATTGAAAATTATTCAATTTAAATATTTTGGATGTCAATGCAATCTTAGAAAGACTATATTTAGATAATAGCAAATTGGAGAGTGATGCTACAGTGCAACATACTACACCTATCCAAATTAAGTGGTGGTAGCCAGTAAGTTTCATGGAATTGAATTGTTGAACCACTGTGTCTAAAGGGAGATGATGGGACAAGGACTATATTTTGGGGCCAATGAGTGAACTGTCTAATACCTATACTTATTAATTTGACAAAATTTAAGCCACCACTTGGAGGTTGGAGCTATCTAGCTTAACATAAAACTTGTTCACACTCTTGTTATATGGGAAATGATAAATTGGCCACACACACATCTCACACAGCAGAAAAATAGGAGCATTCACTTCCACAAGGAATCACACTCAACACATTCCTGTCACACATTTCTTCTTAAGCACACACGCAGGCATATCATGCACTCATAAAAATGGAACTTCACACATGATTCTCTCTCAGGCCTAGCAACATTCACTAACTTTCATTTTTTTTCTCGTGCACTCACATAGCCCACTCATTCTCAATGCTCTTCATCATAATTTCATGTCAAGTGTACATTTTACTAGGTGCATTTTTAACATGTACACTTTTTAACTGGTCCATACAAAATTATTCTCTCTATATTTAGAAAATATACCAAAGAAAGTTATTAATTTTGTTTAATGTAAACTGTTAACTTTTAATTATTGTTTTATTTTTTTAAAATTATTGTCAAGTTTTAAATTTAGGATCATACGCAAAATCATTCTATGAACTAATTATTATTCTATGAACTAATCTTACCCAAATTACTTAGAATGAATCTGTAACATTCCCACACCATTTATCAAACATAATTTTTTTAATAGAAATGTTTCTACAAATATATAATAAAAATATATTTAGATTAGTTGTGAAGTTAGATGACTTTAATTTTAATGTTTGGGGTTTGAATATTAGAACTGGATGTCAACCCGTGCGAGGTACGGGTTTATTTTGTACAAAAAATATAGCAAATTTATTTTAAATTATTTAGTAATTTTTATTATATTAAAAATAATTAAGATATATATTATGATTATGAATTACATTTTGAGAATTTACAATGGTATATTTATATTTGTAATTTAAATAAAATTTATTTTAATTACATGTAATTTGTGAGATTAAATAATAAATTCATTTTTCCTAACACTTTATATGCTTTTTTTTCTGCACATGGACGCTTTCTATGCTTTAATCCTTAGGGATTAAAATAACGTAAATAAGAGAGTATAATTGTTGATTGTTTTAAATTTATAATGAAATGGTTGAGTTTTTCATCAAATTATTGCTAAATGATTGATATATAGTTTCTTGCTTTGTTGGAATGTAAAATATTACTTAATAATATATACATATGTGATATTAATACGTGGTCAACGGAACACGTCACAAAAAATAAAGATCTAAACTTCTTAATAAAAATGAGTCGTATTTCCGACTAGCTAAGATAGAAAAGCAAGTTAGTCCAACCTGACTCCCTTTTTTTTACTGCATTTTTATTGGCCTATTTTATTTTATTCATGTATTTTATAAGAACAAATTTAAAAAAAAAATAATATCAGACAATAGGCTTCATAAATTTCAATCTTATTTTTTACTAGCTCATTGTAATCCGTCACCAAGCCTATTGAACTAAATTAAATTAATCTAATTATTTTCGAATCATCAAGCCAAGCCCGTTTGGTAACAGTAAAATGTGGTAATTTAAAACAAAACATAGTAATTCAACAAGTCGAAAATAGGAAGATAATTCTATTTAAAACAAAACACACATGCTCAACAAGTCATAAACAGGAGGATAATTATATTTGCACCCCTGTTTTCTCTTTTCACCCTTCTGTATTTTTGTGTTTTCACAGAAAATCTCTTTATAACTAATTTTTAGAATATATATTTCAAAATATGTTAACTTCACTAATGATATCATGGAGCCCAGGAGGGTAGGTCCAGAGATGACATAGCCAAATGCTCAATCAATTAAGACATGGACCAAAAAATATGAAAAGTTTATTCTATAAAAACATGGACCAAAAATACGTGGTGGTCCTTTGATATTATTTTGGATTTTTCCATTTTGCAGCTATAGGGGAATTTGATTTTGTATACACTTTGTCTGATCAATTTGATGTTTTTGAAATGTTGAGTTTAAAAGGAAACTTTGCACGAAAATGTGAAATTTGTTTGGTAGACTACCATAAAAATAATATTCTCAAGAAATGTTATTTTTGGAACTGGTTTTTAAGTTAAAGTTCTCAGAAAAGCAGTCTCATATAAGGTAAGAATTTAATTTTCCTTAGTAAAAAGTTTTAATGATGTAAAAATATTATTATATTTTCGTTAACATATGCAATTATAAATTTATAAATAATCTTTGACTAAATCTGATAAATAATTATATTTAAAAATACTAAATACTAACGAATATTCTTAGTATATTTAATATAACTTTAAAATGAACTACTTTATCAAATATATTGTATTAATCTTTTTAATGTATTATAAATTATACTTAAAAATTATCAATATATTAGTTAAATTATTTAAGAACATTATTACTGTAACATTCAAAAAATGTTTTAGTATAAAATGTAAAAAAAAATTAAGTAGAGAGAAAGAAATTTTTTTGTTATGTTAAAATTAAATAAAAAAATATTAAAATTATACCAAAATATTTATAATTTTAAAATTTATAAAAATATTTTTATAATAAAATTGTACATAATTTTATCTAATGAAATTATTTCTCTATAAAAATATTTTTAGAAAAATCAATTATGAACTTGAAAAAATTGTATTAAAATCAAACACGAAAACTTTAATTTTTAAAAAATATATTTAAATATTTTCAATAATATTTATGATTAACTAAACATATTGAAGGAATAATGATTCTTGGAATTTATAATTCCTTAAAAATCATAATTATCACGTATGAAAAATTTATCTTCTATTGAAGACCCTTAGTTTAGCCTAGTCACAACTTGATTTTTGGGTCGTGATGGTTTTAATGTTACTTTTTTATGGTCATTTTTAGATTTTAATTAAGATTATAATGTTACTGAAGACCAAAAACATGTCAAGCAATGCTTGTAGATTATGTAATTCCCAGTGGTCATGATTTAAGTTAGTGTTTGAGCTATCTTGTTTTGATTTTTTCTTCACCTTTGAAGAGAAATTGGATCAAACGGAATTTTAAAACGAAACTCTTTTAATGAAGAAAACTTAAAAAAGGAGTTTTCCTAGCAGATGATTGGTTCAAGTGGTATAAACCTAAATTCTCTTTCAGCATAGTCTCATATCTGAATCTTGTGTATGAAAAAAAAACCGCCACGAGAGCAAGCCCACCATGTTGTGAACATTTCCAACACAGATTGGATACCATAAAAGATACCTGTGGTCCTAGCCCAAAAAAAAAAAAAGAAGAAAGAAAGAGGTTATAAAAATGCTAGTTTTAGGAATTTTTAACTTCTACTTCTCATTCTCTTTTCTTATTTCAAAACTAAGTTTCAAGAAATACTACTCAACTAAAAATATCTGTTTAGCTTAAAAAATTAGAAAATTACTGCACAACTTTAACTTCAATTTTAAGTAATTTCTAAGTTTAAAATAGTCACATCAAACACTACAAAAACCAGGAATAGGCTTGACTATTCCTGTTTTACACCTATTCCTGTTTTACACAAAGCTCTATGCAGTTCAGTTTTGTTGTGCTTTTAAGTCCTTTACAGCCTTTTCTTTTTAACACTTATTGTGGCAGTTAATAAATAATAGATTTGGGATTAAATTTTGCCTCCATTACTTCTATAATTTCTTTCTTTCACGAATTTTAAACTCAACAATATCTTTGAACCTCTATTGTGTCTTGGCTTCAAGCTTATTAAGTGGCAAAGAAACAGTGTAGTTGGCAAGGCAACTGTAATTTTACATATTGAAAATTCCACAAAATTATACTTTCTGTAATCCACATACAGAACATGAATGGGAAAAAACATATAAGCTGTAAAAATAAATGGGTTAAATGGTATTCAAGAGGAGGTGAATTGGATACTTACCAAAAAAATTTCAAATATTAGAGGTTTTATGGCCCCAATGAAAAAAAAAATTCAAGCAAAATTTCTGTCAACCCTGAAAGGATCATAGAAAATGAAACTTGACGAGGTAATTAATAAGTAATGAACAAATGCATGTAAGCTCAACTAGTAAGTTCTTATGCAATGTTGCAATCTAAATCGTTATGTTCTCTATGATGCAATACAATGTTGTTGTTTTTCAGTTTATAAGAACAGAGAAGAGAAGAAATGTGTAGAGAAGCATGTTGTATTTTTATTAAAAATGGCTGTATATATAGAGTAGAAAATGCAAGAGATACATTCCTTATTGTTAGGTAATGCAATAGATACATTTCTTATTGTTAGGCATAACAACCTCAAATGTCCTCAAATTTCTTATTGTTATGAATTAATAACTCCTAAAATCTGAAATGTTAACAACATAAAACAAACTCCTAAAAACTAGGATACATATACTATGTTGCAGTTGTTATAGGCACACTTTCAACAAATCTCCTCCTTGCCTTAATAGCTGCAAACTCCTAGTTTGATTCTCAAAGCATCAAAATTGGCTTTTGGAAGAGCTTTTGTGAAAACATATGCACTTTGATATTCAATTATGCAATAATGTAGCTTGACTTTCTCCTTCTCTTTGAACATCTCTTAAGAAAAACAACTTGATCTTAAAATGCTGAGTCTTATAATGAAAAACAGGATTTATTGAAATGGAAATAGCAGCTTGGCTATCAACAAAATCTGTGTTTGCTCATTTTGCTCCATATGTAGATCAGCAAGTATTCACCTATGCCAAATAACTTGATTTACAATGGCTGCAACATATAGCATAGTGCTTGAGTTTCTTGCTTGTCTCTAAAATTTTTTATAGTTTTGTACTTGAGTTTTTCTGTTGTTTTCTCTTAAGAGTTTGTTGAGATTTGCTTGGCTTTCACTTGTACGGCTTGTTCGATTTTAGAAAGTGATTTCTTGTTGATAATGCTATTTTCATCGTAGTGGCTTATCAAATAAAACTAGAGCTAACTATAGCATAGTGTAACCCTAGGTCGAATCTCTCAAGGACATAGTGTATTCTATTATAACTTAATGTGGAAATTAGAGTTTTATGCAAAATATTGAGTGTATGTGGAATGTCGACTTTGTCTCAGACTAAGATGACTCGAACTCGGACGGACAAAGATGCTGGACTCGAAACGAAGTCGGACTGGACTCGAACTCGGACTGGACTCGAACTCGGACTAAAAGCGTAAACAAGGAGGTTTGTGTTGTTGGAAACGTAGAGTGACAAAAATTAAACTAAGTACTGAAAGCAAATGCGAACTAAACAACACTAGTTATTACACCAATACAGAGGTTCAACAAGCAACCGATTCTCAGTTCTCTTCTCAAGATTATGAGTCCAAACCAACCTAGAGTTCTTACGACAATCACCGAACGTTTGTTTGTTACTGGTCGAGGATTTATACAATCGCTACCTCATTAGTTGGTAGGGAGTATGCACGTGATTGATTTTAGGTTCTCTTATCGATTACCTAATTAAGTTGTTAGATCGGTTCCAATTGGCCTAACCTAACGTGATCCACTCTCGCAATTGCACAATCGCGACAAAAGCAAAGAGCAGATTATTGACAGGATTCACAAACAGAGAGAGGGAAACATAAATCAATTGTTATTGTTGAGACAAAGTATTGTTACAAGATTGTACGAATTCGGGAACTCCGCTTTCCATAACGATCGCCATAGAAAAACGGTAATGGTTCATCAGAGATGGCTAAAGCATTGAGGATTCAGTCCACCAGAGTGCATCAGCTATACTAAGCGATCTCCTCCGATAACCTCTGACTTCCCAAACTCTAAACCTGCACCTCCTCGATCAACAAGACACCGTATTGAAGCATTGTGCACCACCGATCGATGGAACGAGAGCGTGAGTAATGTGAGTTGTGAATGATGATTGATTTTCTGAATTCAACAATGCTTTTCACGAGCACTCACGTCCCTTTTTATACACGTGCTTGGATCCTTGCTATGCACGCTTTTCCTAACTAACTCCTAACATAATTACAATTCCTTGATTGCCCTATCATTTCCCTAATGATTACGTGTTCACATACGCCTCTAGAGTGACTTGGGCGCTGAAGCTAGGCTCGGTTGAAAAGAGCCTTGTCTGGCCGAGGCAACTCCTTCTAGGTTGAGGTGCTTCTAGGTTGGCCTGCAAAACGAATCCAATCTTTTATTAGCTAAGATCCTCAATTTAGCACATATTTACATTTTTCCTATTTCTAGGCAAATAATCTAAATCCTAGCTAAGATGTGATTCTTAGTTACCAAATAGTCTCAATAATACTCATCTTAAGCCCTTGTGAAGTGTCTAAAATACGACTTATCACTTGTGCAAGCTTTAAGTGAGGGTTGAGTGGGAAAAGGTAAGAGTTCTCGGTGTAACACGAGTGTAGAAGCCTTGAGCAAGGAGAAGGAAGAGAGGAATAAAATAACGTCTTTTCATGAAAGTGAAGGGAATGTTGAAGGAAAGAACATCAGTGACACTAGGAGGAGTTCTTAGTCCTTTAAGAGTGAAAGGTGTGAGAAACATGAAAATAAAAGAAAGAAGTAGGAGGGAAGAGAGGAAGGAGAGACATGAGTGAAGAAGAGAGGAGCCTAGGGAGGAGAAAATGGACATGACTAAATGTAAAATTCCACCATTTGTGGACAATTGCAATCCTTATACATATATAGATTGGGAGCTCAAGGTGGAGCACATATTAAATTGTTTTAACCTTTATGGTCAAAAGGTTGTGAGGCTTGTCACCCTTGAGTTTGGTGACTATGCCTTAGCATGATGGATGCAGTTCTTGGATGATTTGAAAAGGTGCTGGATTAGAGACCCATGTGAGGACTGGGAGACCTTGAAAAATATGATGAGAGCTAGGTTTATCCCACCTATCTATACCAGGAACTTACATGATAGGCTACATAGGCTTTACCAAGGGTCTAGGAGCGTAAAGGTGTACTATAAGGAAATGGAAATGAACTTGGTGAGAGCTCAAATAAGGGAGAGTCAAGAGGCCACAATGGCTCAACTTTTATATGGCTTTAATAGAAAAGTATGTGATGTTATGAAGCTGCAATATTATAAAAACCTGAGTGAGCTAGTTCATCAAGCTATTAAGGTAGAGATGCAAATCAGGAGAAAGAATACATCTAGAAAGACCTATGGGGAAAGTAGTAGCTAGAAAGGCCAGAATAAAGATAAGGATAGGGCTAGAAGGTAAAAGATCCCTAAGAAGGGGAGTGAAACCTCCACTAGCCGAAAGGAATTCACACTCAACCCTACACCTATGCAGCCTATAGTTAGCAACATTAAGTGCTTCAAGTGTCTAGGTAAGGAGCACATAGCCTTTGAATGTCCTAATAGCATATGATGATTGTAAAAGAGGATAGGGAAATTAGGAGTGAAAGTTCTACAAGAGGGGTTAACACATTCAGTAAGTCCAAGAGCTTGACTGATGGATCACACTATGAGGGGGATTTACTTGTAGTAAGAAGGCTAATGAACAACTAGGTAAGAGAGGAGGTTGAGACACAAAACATCTTCCATTCTAGGTGTCTCATCTTAGAGAATTTGTGTTCTATGGTTATAGATGGTGGAAGTGTATAAATGTAGCCAATGAAATGCTTGTAAAGAAGTTAGCTCTTCCTACCATAGCTCACCCTAGGCCATGTAAACTCCAGTGGCTAAGTGAGAAGGGAGATTTGTTGGTAGATAGGCAAGCTGAGGTTGCTTTTACCCTAGGTGCTTATGGGGATAGGGTCGTGTGTGATGTATTCTCGATGGAGACCACACACCTGCTGTTAGGGAGGCCTTGGCAGTTTGATAGAAAGGTGGTCCATGATGGAGTCACCAATTGCTTTACATTCATGTATGTAAGGTAGAAGGCTATGCTTAAACCTTTGTCTCAAATAAAGGTCCAAAAGGATTGTCACACCCTAATTTGTGATGTGGCACAAAACGGTTCGAGTTGAGCCAAAATCGTCTCGGCCACAAAGTGGCTGAGACCGTCTCGGCAATCAGGAGTCGCCACCGACGTTTTTCTAAGAATGCCAAGAAACATGGGGGAAAGGCTGGTCTGAGAATCAGAGTTGCGAATTTGGGAGCTGGTTACACGCTAGGGATACAAGGTGCCCCCAACATGTCTATCACTTGATAGTTACCCTAGGTTAGTTGCGAAGGGATAGGGATGGTACTTGTTTTTAGGACCAGGTGAGGTGTTTTGGGGCTTTGGTTTTCACGACTTGATAGGAGTGTGCCTCTTGTGCCTCCATACCTCGGCTATAGAGGAATCAAAGTCCACGTAGTTCTAGCTAGGTGAGGACTGGAGACGCTGAGACCATGTCGGCCGCGTGGAGCCAGCACGATTCTAGCCTCGGGGGGAGTGAGCTTGGAAGGGCAAGGTGCATGGTGTTGTCCTAGGGTGCAATGCACCTCTAATTTGGGGTTTAAGAACATCCTAGGGCAATCACTAAGAATGCAATGCGTTAATCATGGAGTAAGGGAACCAACCTAGAACTTGGAACTGAGGAACTTTCGCTTCTAGGTGACCAGTACTTTTGCTTGCCTTTTAGTTTAGACTTGGAGCCCCCACCTCTTCTATTCCTTGCAAACGTCAGCTTTCTGCTCTCTTGTTCTCCTGATTTGCTCTCCAATTTTTCATGCCCCTAGTTTTTCGTGTTTGAGGTTTATATAGGGTTCTCAAGCTATCAAGGAGTAACCACCTTTGGCCCCGCTTAGTAGTGGTCGTTAGGCTAGAGACCAACTCTTCCTGTCTTCATTCCCAGCTTCCGCACGGGAGTTAAGATTTGCCTTGATACTCGGGCGACTCGGTCTCCGCCCTTCGTAATGGCTTGAGTGGACTCGGTCTCGAGACTCCTCTTCTGGTCTCGGTCTCGTCTAGGGTTTGACTGGGTCTCGGAACTACTCTTTGGTGGTCTTGGCCCAATCTTGCGGTTTTGGTTGACCCAATCTTGGGGCCATTCTTTTAGTGGTCTCGGCCCAGTCTGGAGGATTAGGCGTGGAAGGATTTGAGTTTGTACAGGTTTGGCCCGGACGGTTTTGGGGTGCAACGGTTGTCCCCTCTTTATTTGTGCTTATCCGAGGGAGAGGGTGGTTCCTCTCGGATGAGCGTAAATAAGGACTCGAGATCGGTTTGATGGAATGATGAAAAGGTATCTGATATTGGACTTTCCTTTAGCGTCCAGGCTAGAAAGAGACACCGGATTTTCCACTGGCATCCAGGTTAGAAACGTGGTACTAGACTTTCCTTTGGCATCCAGGCTAGAAAGAGAGAGACACTGGATTTTCCACTGGCATCCAGGTCAGAAATGTGGCACTAGACTTTCCACTAGCGTCTAGGCTAGAAAGAGGCATCGGATTTTCCACTAGCATCTGGGTTAGAAATGTGGCACTGGACTTTCCACTGGCGTCCACGCTAGAAAGAGGGAGACACTGGATTTTCCACTGGCATCCAGGTCAGAAATGTGGCACTGGACTTTCCACTAATGTCCAGGCTAGAAAGGGAGAGACACTGGATTTTCCATTGGTATCCAGGTCAGAAATGTGGCACTGGACTTTCCACTGGTGTCTAGGCTAGAAAGAGGCACCGGATTTTCCACTGGCATCTGGGTTAGAAATGTGGCATTGGACTTTCCACTGGCGTCCAGGCTAGAAAAGAGGGGAGACACTAGATTTTCCACTAGCATCCAGGTCAGAAATGGCACTAGACTTTCCACTAGCGTCTAGGCTAAAAAGGGAGAGACACTGGATTTTCCATTGGCATCCAGGTCAAAAATTTGGCACTAGACTTTCCACTGGCGTCTAGGCTAGAAAGGGGGAGACACTGGATTTTCCACTAGCATCCAGGTCAGAAATGTGGCACTCGACTTTCCACTGGCGTCCTGGCTAGAAAGGGAGAGACACTGGATTTTCAACTGGCATCCAAGTCAGAAATGTGGCACTGTACTTTCCACTAGCGTCCAGGCTAGAAAGAGACACCAGATTTTCCATTAGCATCCGGGTTAGAAATGTGGCACTGGACTTTCCATTGGCGTCCAGGCTAGAAAGGGAGAGACACTGGATTTTCCACTAGCATCAAGGTCAGAAATGTGGCACTAGACTTTCCACTAGCATCCAGGCTAGAAAGAGACACCGGATTTTCCATTGGCATCCAGGTTAGAAATTTGGCACTGGACTTTCCACTGGCGTCCAGGCTAGAAAGGGAGAGACACTGGATTTTCCACTGGCATTCAGGTCAGAAATGTGGCATTGGACTTTCCACTAGCATCCAGGCTAGAAAGAGACACCGGAATTTCCATTGGCATCCGGGCTAGAAATGTGGCACTGGACTTTCCATTGGCGTTCAGGGTAGGAAGAAACTTTGGCGGAACAAGATTCGTGGTTTCCTAAGCTAATATTGAGATGGCCGCACTAGGGCCTTATCGTTGTGTGGTTCTCGATGTCGAATCAAGGTCATGGCGGCTCTTCTCGGACCGAGATGGAGATAGTTGAGGCAAGGGCGAGACAAAGACGGCCGAGACAGAGACGGCCGAGACAGAGACGACCGAGACAGAGACGACCGAGACAGAGACGGTCGAGACGGAGGCGGCTCTTCTATGGGCCTGTATTTGGGTTAAAGTGAGATAGTGGGCCGTGGTGATTTGGGTCTATCTTTTTTTCCTTTTTTTCTTTCTGGGACGATTTATGCTTTTTAAGTTTTTTTAGTTTTCGTTTTTTGTTTTTTTGTTTTTTTGTTTTTTTTATTTTTTTTTTTGGGCTCCAGTTTTGAATTTTGGGGGAAGTTGAAGAGCTACGCGTGAAGGGACGCGCCTCGCCACCCCTCAGATAGGTTTCTTCGTATTCGAGGCGCATTGATGGAGGGTGGCACAATGATTACGCCGCTCTGGAGAAACGCACCCCCTAATCATTCGTCGCGGGGTTCCCAAACGTACATTTATTGTGGGAGGCGCGCGCATTTTTCTTTTACTTTTGCTTCGTTTGTTTCATTCTTTTTTCATTCGCGCTTAAGTTTTCAATTCCAGCCCTTGCGTTGCTCTAAGTTTTTCTTCTCGACCCTTTCGTCTTCTCCGCATCTTCCCCAACCTTCGAGCTCCTCGCCACCATGTCAGGTACTTCAAGCTTTGAGACTTACTCCTCTTCCTCTTCCTCTTCCTCTTCTTCGTCGGATGAGGCCTTGGAGGCCATGCCCATAGCAGTGGCTAAGGGGGCTTCTTCTCCGGCCCCTACACCTTCGGTGCTAGAGGTAGATCCATGTGCGTGGTCCACAAGGATGTGTTGGAGAATCAATCTGAGATGACCCGCTCTAAAGTGGGGTCTCTAGCAGAGGAGGGGAAATGGGTTCACAGTTCCCATGCCTATCGGCTGAAGGTTGTGCGCTGTGGCAAGAAGGAGCGGGTGTGCAACGCCGCCAAGAAGGGAGAAGACCCATTTATCTACATGTACGAGATGGTGCTCTTGGATTTGGGGGTTACCCTCCCCTTTGACTTTTTTGAGGCGGACGTTCTGAGGATGGTTGGAATAGCCCCTTCCTTCCCAACTGCATCCCAATGGTTGGGTAGCCATTCAGGCTTTCAAGGCGCTTGGGCTACTGCCCACTGCCCTTGTTTTCCTCAGCCACTACACCACCTGAGTCGGTCAGTTGGTGGGCTGGGTTTCGTTGGCACCTCTACCCAATACGGGGCTCTTCACCTCCTACACGGCTTCCTACAAGGGTTTCAAAAGCCGTTTTGTGAAGATTCAAGCATCCGAGGCGTGTCACTTCAGCATTGACCCTCAACCTTTGCCATTGTATTGGTAGGAGCCCCCTAAGTTCAAGGGGCTGGTGAAGGGTTAACTTTCTCTAGAGGCCAAGGTTGATCTGCAAATATTGGATAGCCTGCCGAGAGGGATGAACTGCAAGGACATAGTGTCTTGGATTTCTTCGAATAATGCCACCCTTCGTTTGAAGAGTGAGTTTTTCTAAGTGATGGCCTTCTTCAGACTCGGCCTTGCGCCGAATGTACTGATGTACTGTGTTTTTGGTTTGTAGGTATGCTGAAGAAACATGGTGTGGACATGGCCGAGTTGATAAAAAAGGCTAGGTTAACGAACGACGCCAGAAGCACTGGCCGAAAGGTCCCTAGTGCTGCGACCAACGTTGCTACTACTGAGAAGGAGTCTGTTGCGGGCTTGGCCGAGAAGGACTCAGCCTCGATGGTTGAAAAGCTAACGGCCCTCGCCGTGACCGATAAGGAGGCAAGTAAGAGGAAGGCCGACTCTACTATGGCGGAGGAGGCGGCTGCTAAGAAGGGCAAAGCCGCCGTTCCGCCTCCTCCCCCTTTGCCTATTCAGTCCAAAGGCAAAGTGGTAGTGACCTCGGGACCAGATCTACCCCCTGGTGGACTGTCTTGTTTTGTGGCTCCTCCTAATGCCAGTTTATTATGGGGCCCGAGATTTGACGTCTGAGGTCTATTCCCTGTGAGCTGCATATCTCAGCATGACCAGGGGCTACTGGTGTCGACTGGAGCCACAACTTGTTTGATATGATGACTGCTTACATGGCGCGTTCTATGGCCTCCCTGGAAGTTTGGCGAGGACTGGTAAGGAAGGCTGAGCAGATTGTGGCCAAAGAGGCCATCAACAAGAAAGAGTTGGAGAAGGCTCAGAAGGCTAGAGCCGAGTCCTTAGCCGAAGTCCAGAAAATGAAGGAGGACAGTTAGAAAGCCCAAGCTAAAATAGCATATTTGAAGGCCAAGCTTGCTGCTTCTCAGGCGGACTCGGCCTCGCTGAAGACGAAGGTGTCCTCGTCGGAAGCTAAAATGGCATTGCTGAAGACCACTCTTACTAAATCTCAATAAAGAGTGACAAAGGTGGAGGCTATTCTAGCTTCTGATAAGGATGCACTGAAGACTATAGAGGCCAAGACTGCAGCCGCAGAGTCTGAAGCGGGCAGATTAAAAGAAGAGAATGCAGAGCTTGTTGATAGGGTGGCCTGTTTGGAGGGGGCCATTGTGGAGTAGCATGAAGATGGATTCAACAAAGCCCTTAGGCAAATAACTCTACTGGCCCCTGATTTCGACCTCAGTCCTTACGACATGACCAAGGAGGTTCAAGATGGGAAACTTATTTCCCTTTTGGACTCTCCTCCGAAATAGGCTTACCATGTATTTATGAGATTATTAATGAAATAGTTCTTTTTCCTTAGCGTCTTCTTGTGTCTTTTTATCTTTGCAAAATTTTATGAGCTTTATCGTTAATAAAATAACGCTAAAAGAGAATAGAGGCTGCCTTGTTGTGTTAGATCTATGGCTTCAAATCTAGACTCAAGGCTTGAGGATTCGGCTTACTAATGCTAAAGGGATAATGGCTTCAATCTAGAATCGGGGGCTTAGGCATAATGGCTTTTTGTTTCAGCTTAATGGAAATACTGCTAAGGGAAATAATGGCTTTAATCTAGACTCGGGGGCTTGGGCATAATGGCTTTTTGTTTTGGCTTAATGGAAATATGACTAAGGGAAATAATGGCTTTGATCTAGACTCGGGGGCTTAGGGGATTCGGCTTAATGGAAATAATGCTAAGGGAAATAATGGCTTTAATCTAGACTCGGGGGCTTAGGCATAATGGCTTTTTGTTCCGGCTTAATGGAAATACTGCTAAGGAAAATAATGGCTTTAATCTAGACTCGAGGGCTTGGGCATAATGGCTTTTTGTTTTGGCTATCCTTCAAAAATTGGGTAGCTAGGATAACTTGGGTTACAGATTGGTTGGGAATCTAAGCTGCCTATTTCAACTATTCAACTGATGGCTAATTTGTGTAGAAATGAAAGCGCCTAAAAGGCTGGTAGTGAGCAAGTCGGCCTTTCGGAATCCGGGAGTTAGTCATGGGTAAGCTACTCGGCCTTCCGATATCCGGATGTCATTCGATTTCCCAAGATCCGAGGGCTACTCGGTCTTCTGATATCCGGGTGTCATTCGGCTCTCTAGACTTTGAGGTCAAGTCGGCTTTAGGTCTGCTAGAGGCTTGACGGCCATCTAAGGTCTGAAGGCGAGTTGCTCTCTAGAGTCGGGTTAAACATGTGACTCTATGAGTATGGATATGGACAGTTTGGATAGGGGAATGCTGAATTGAGGGATTGCTAACTTGAGTATGCATGTGTAAGCGGGTTGATTGGATAAGGAGGCATGTGTGACCCTTTTCTTCTTTTTGCCTTTGCTGTTTTTGCTTTGCTACATAAATGTCTTTATTAGGAGTTGATTCATTAAGATAAGTCGCTACAGGCCGTGGGTTAGGCTGAAGTGCTAACCGCCTGGCCTCGCTCTAAAGGCTGCCGTTTTCCTGGCGCCTTTTGGAAACGTACTCTACCTAAGTTTTAGCATGCGATAAGACGTAAAGAAAAGAAACAGGGAAAGCAAGAGGAAATAAGATATGAAACGAATGAAAAATGTTTTATTGCTTTGCCAATGATTACAAATTAGGAGGGCCTCTCAACCTATCGTTAGGGGCTTAGTGATGGATAACCATTTGGTCCTCGGGTGCGTTTCCCCTGACCTTCCCTTTGCCATGCGAGAGTCTCTACGCTTCCGTCGTTTACCCTAGAGACATTTCAGGGATAGAACATTTTAACCGAGTCCGCGTTGACGGGGTATTTTAAATCTTGTCCCTCAGCGTTGGTTGCGATCAAGGCTCCTTCGGAGAAGGCTTGCTTTACCACATATGGTCCTCGTAGTTGGGTGCCCATATGCCCCTCGGGTCTTTGACGTTAGGTAGAATTCGTTTCAGCACCATGTCTCCTTTTCTGAATACGCGAGGCCTTACCTTCTTGTCGAATGCCTTCTTAACTCGTCTTTTGTAAAGTTGACCATGACACAAGGCGGTGAGTCGTTTTTCTTCAATGAGGTTTAGCTGGTCTAACCGCTGCTGGACCCACTCAGCCTCGTCCAGCTCTACTTCCGCCAGTACTCTTAGGGAGGGTATTTCTACCTCTATCAAAAGGACCACTTCTGTACCATATACCAGCGAATATGGGGTTGCTCCGGTGGATGTTCGTACTGACGTACGATACCCATACAGCGCGTATGGTAGGATCTCATGCCAATCTTTGTAAGTAACCACCATCTTCTGTATTATCTTCTTTAAATTTTTGTTAGCCGCCTCCACTGTGCCGTTCATCTTGGGATGATAAGGTGTGGAGTTGTGGTGGGAAATTCGGAACTACTCGTAGAGCTCTGTCATCATCTTATTGTTTAGATTGGTGCCATTGTCTGTGATGATGTGAGCTGGGAGACTGTATCGGCATATGATATCCTTTTTGATGAACTGTACTACCATACTGCGTGTGACAGCGGAGTAGGAGGCTGCTTCTACCCATTTGGTAAAATAGTCAATGGCCACTAAGATGAATCTGTGCCCATTAGATGCCTTGGGCTCAATGGGTCTGATTACATCGATGCCCACATGGAGAATGGCCATGGTGCATTGAGATTGTGTAGTGCGGATGGGGCAACGTTGAGGTGATTGGCATAGATCTGGAATTTCACGCATTTCCGGACATGTTGGTAACAATCTGATTCCATTCAGGTCCAATAATACCCTGCTCGGAGGATCTTGCGAGCCAGAGCGTGCCCGTTTACATGGGTACCGAAGATCCCTTCATGTACCTCTTCCATGATCTGCTCGGCTTCTTGAATACCCACGCATCGGAGGAGTGTCATATCCGCGTTTCTCTGTATAGTATGGCCCCACTCAGAAGGAAACTAGAGGCTAATCGTCTCAAGGTTCTTTTGCTATTTTCGGAGGCTCCGTCCGGGTTCTCCCCCTTCTCGAGGTATTTTTTTATATCGACGTACAACGGCTCCGCATTTGGTTCTATTGTCTCACGGGTAAGACAATGACAGTAGGCCATCTGCGGTTGCTGTTGGACATGGATTGTCATTTCTTGTCCCTCATTCATCTGTACCATCGCGGGTAGGGTGGCGAGTGCATCTGCCATTTGGTTCTCCTCACGGGGAACGTGGCGAAACATGACCGCGTCAAAGGTTGTAACTATTTCCCTCACATGGTCATGGTATGGGATTAACTTAGCGTCCCTTATTTCTCATTCTCCGTAGAGGCGATAAATAACCAAGGCCGAGTCTCCGAATACCTTGAGCCATTTTACTTGGTATTCTAGGGCCATCAGGAGCCCCATGGTGCAAGCCTCGTATTCAGCCATATTATTGGTGCAATCAAACCCCAACTTGGCTGCAAAAGGGAAGCACAGGTCCCTAGGCGAGATCAAGACGACTCCAACCCCATTTCCTACTATATTGGAGGCTCCGTCAAAGCACATTGTCCATTCATCATCGTATTGAGTTTTATCTGCAGTGGTTACCATGACATGCTCGTTTGGGAATTCATAGCCTAGTGGCTACGAGTCTATCAGGGGGTGATAGGCGAGCTGTTCGGCCAAGGAACTTCCTTTAATGGCTTTCTAGCTTACAAAAAGAATGTTGTATTCGAATAAAGCCATTTGCCAGCATGTGATTCGTCCTGTAAGAGCGGGCTTTTCGAAGATGTACTTTGTAGGGTCATTCTTGGCTACTAGCCAAGTAGTGTGGGACAACATGTATGGCCTGAGCCTTTTGGCGGCCCAGACAAGGGCGCAACAGGTTTGTTCCATTGCCGAATACCTCTTCTCAATATCGGTGAATTTTTTACTCAGGTAGTAGATGGCTTGCTCTTTTTTCCCTATGGCATCTTGTTGTCCCAACATGCAGCCCATAGATTCTTCCAACACTGTCAAGTAGAGTATTAATGGTCACCCTGGTGCTGTTGGTACGAGGACCAAGGGATTTTCCAAATACCGCTTGATCTTGTCAAAAGCCTCTTGGCATTCCATGTCCCATTCCATCTTTTGCTTTTTCCGTAAGAGTTTAAAAGTGGGACTGCAGGTAGCTATTAACTGGGAGATAAATCGGGCTATGAAGTTTACCCGACCCAGAAATCCCCTGACCTCTGATTCCGTTTTGGGGACCGACATTTCCCTGATGGCTCTGACCTTGTCCGGATCTACCTCAATGCCATTTTCGTTGACCACAAAGCCGAGCAGTTTGCCTGTCTTTACCCCGAAAGTGCACTTAACAGGGTTTAGTCTTAGCTTATACTGGCGGAGCCTCGCAAAGATTTTTCACAAATCTTCTATGTGCTGCTCCAGTGTCTTTGACTTTGCGATCATATCGTCCACGTACACCTCAATTTCCTTGTGCATCATGTCATGAAACAAGGTTACCATGGCCCGTTGATATGTTGCCCCTGCATTCTTGAGCCCGCATGGCATTACTTTGTAGCAGAAGGTTCCCCATAAAGTAATGAACGTCGTCTTTTCTCGATCTTTAGGGAGCATCATGATTTGGTTGTAGCCCGAGAATCCATCCATGAAGGAGAAAAATGCATGTTGCACGGTGTTGTCTACGAACACGTCGATGTGGGGTAGCGGGAAGTTGTCTTTGGGGCTAGCCCTATTCAAATCCCTGTAATCCACGCACATCCGCACCTTCCCATCTTTTTTGGGCACAAGTACTATGTTTGCTACCCATTGTGGGTAATTGGCCACTGTGCAAGGAACCCCGTTCCACTGCTTTTCTACTTCCTCCTTGATCTTTAGGGCCACCTCTGGCCTCATTCTTCGTAATTGTTGCCTAATCGGGGTGGACCCCAGGAGTAGGGGTAGCTTATGCTCTACGATCCCACGATCTAAGCCAGGCATGTCCTGGTATGACCAGGCGAAGATGTCCGTGTATTCCTTCAAGAGTTCAATGAGCTTTACTCTTAAATCATGGGGTACTTGCTTACCTATCCAGACCTCCCTCCCCTCTATTCCTTCTCTAAGGTTGATGCTCTCAAGATCCTTCGTCGGGGCCTCGAACTTTGGCTTTTCTCTATCTATCCACCGTTCTATGTCAGCTAGGGCTTCAGCTTCGGTGCTTATGCCCTCGCCTGGCTTGCTTGGCTGGTCAGGTTCCTCATTCCTAAGGGTCCGGTTACCGGTTGGGCTTATTTGGTTATTTTTACTAGTTTATTAGAGGGGAGTTATTTTAGTGCGTGATTGTAAAAAAACAAAGACCAACAGAAAAACCAAGTGGAAGAATATGAAAAAGGAAAGATGCATGCTAAAATTTTATTGATTGTCAAATCATGAGGGCAGTTTACAAGATCAGATTACTTTTCCAAAAGGTCCAAGTCTGGCAGTGCCTCAACTGTCCAGTTGGTTAGTTCCTCCTCGGTCGCGTACACCCATTCCATTTGGCATGCCGTCTCGCCTCCTATCACTGCCATGCTTTCCCGAACGAAGAGTTGGCCTAGAACGGTCTCCTCTTTGGAGAGGCTTGTAATCCCACCTGGATCGTTTCCTCGGTAACCGAGTCTGGATCTACCTATGTTTTCCTGTATGGAGATTGGGGCTGATATGCCATTTAGGCGGGGTCCTAATCCCTTACCTAGTTGATAACCTTCCTTGATCATAACCTGGAGCGCCATATTTCCCGGGGGAGTAGTGCCTTTTGACTCAAATCTGGTAGTGCCTACTACCTCGAGCGATTGGAAGGAGGCCTCCAATGCCTCCTCATCCCCCTAGATATATTCTTTGGGTGTGGGGGTGGTGATGACCAGCTCTTTCTCACCCATAATGCTAATTATCTAGTGATTGTTGATGAACTTTACTTGTTGGTGAAAGGAAGAAGGCACAGCCCCTACGGCATGTATCCAAGGTCGGCCGAGGAGACAGCTATAGGCTGGCCATATATCCATGACCTGAAAAGTGATGTTGAACAAGGCTGGACCAATGAAGATGGGTAGGGTGATTTCCCCCATGACCTTCCTTTTGGAACCATCGAAGGCTTGTACCACAGCTGAGCTGGCCCCTAGCTGAGCGTCTGCAGAGTTCAATTTGTCTGGTGTCGCTTTGGGAAGGACATTCAAGGATGACCCGTTGTCGATTAGGACTCTGGCAATCATGTAGCCACCACACCTTACTGAAATGTGGAGCGATTGATTATGGCCTTTTCCTTTGGCTGGTATCTCGTTGTCGGAGAAGGTCAGGTGGCCCTTTATGGTGATGTTGTTAACTAGGCTGCCGAATCTTTCCACGGTTATATCCTGGGCTACATGAGCCTCCTTTAATATTTTCAGGAGAAGATTCCAATGACTCTTAGAGTTGAGAAGTAGAGACAAGAGCGAAATTTGTGCCAGGGTCTTATTCATTTGGTCGAAGAGCTGGTATTCGCTGTGTTGGATGATTTTCAGGAATTCCTCTACTTCCTTTCCTGGCGCCGGAGCTTGGGTGTTTACCGTCGGTGCATTCCCTATTGTGGGGGGCCTAAGTTTCCTTACTCCGTAGGATTTCCGGAGTGTAGATGCGACCACTCCTAGTAATGCCCCCAACTTCGGCGATGTTGATGATTTCCTTAACGGGGTCCTTTTCCCTGGGTATTTCTAATGTTGTTACTGTCACCAGGTCGTACCGCCATGGCACCACATGGTTGTCGCGGTACGTTGGTTGAGCGGGGACACTGATGGTGAGGGGCGTCCGCGGTGTCTGTACCGGGTCGTAGTATATGGTGAGCGGTTTCAAATATGGGGCCTCAGTCTGCTCGATTACTGCGATTTGTGGTATCCCTTGCTCCAAGGTTTCCTATCCTATGGGCTCGTGGCTCAAGACGTTGATAGATGGCCCCCCATGAGGAGGAAGAGGGTTCATGCTCACGCTCGGCCTGGTTTCCTTGAAGTTGAGCCATCCTCCTTCTAGGAGGTCTTGCACTTTGTGTTTCAAAGCCCAGTAGTTTTCTGTGGAGTGGGCGACAGCCCCTACGTGGTAGTCGCATTTAGCATTGGGGTCGTAGCTCCGAGAATATGGGGGCTCCATGGGCTTCATTTGGACCACTATGATCATGTGCTTTTGTAGCAATTGGGGGAAGAGGGTCGTGTAAGTCATCAGTATAGGCGTAAAGATCCTCCTTAACCGAGTTGGCTTAGTATTCTAGGCGTTGGGTGGGCTTGTCGCTTCTATCCTGTTTTGTTTTGGAGGGTTTGTCGAGACCGCTATCCCGGGTGGACTAAGCGTAATTTGTGGGGAGCTCGAGCTTCCTCCTGGGTGGTAGGATTTGGAGGGTCGATGATTATCGCATTGGTCTCCCCTTTCCTCCTTTCGGGTACTGGCTTCTGATGAGTCACAAATTGTACATCTTTTAGACACCTAAGAAGGGTGTTTGCAAGACTATTCTGTGCTTAAAGATGGATTGTTAGCTAAGATTCAGTTTATGGGATTAAATATAGAGAAAATACAAATCTGTGTTAATTCGGAAGTCTTAGCTAATAAAAAGTATCACTCCTTCTTCTACAGGTCAAGTCGAGTTGACCAGGGTCAATAGAAAAAGCCTCAGCCGAGATGAAGTCATCCTGGCCAGACCAACTCCATCTCGGCCAAGCCAGAGTCGTCTCGGCAGTCCTTGCCTTGCAGCCTAGCAGCCCAATAAAGAGCGGCCCAATTGTATTGACCACATCAGCTATCCAGCTCGGAGGCCACCCCAGTGTTAGCTCAGCTGCCATGTCACTCTTAGGGAATCTGCCACGTCACGTTGGAATATTTTCATAGGGGTAGAATAGGAAATTCACATTGTAATTCTGTTAGGATTCGTTAGGATTAGCATATCACAGCTCGTGTATATATAGGAGGAGTTGTGCACTTTTTACACGTCTTGGAATTCACTCTAATTGCACTCTCATTATATCATTTTCTCACTCTCGTTCTCTCCATTTTCACGGTGGTGCACGATGCTGCTTTGGCGTTTCTCTCGATCGAGGAAGTGCAGGTCTGAGACTAGGAAGCCGAAGTCTGTAAGAAGGGACCGATCAGATTACTGATGCACTCTAGTGGATCTGATCCTCAGCGCTCAGGTTAACGGAGGTGAACCACCACCATCAACCATGGCAATCGTCGTGGAAGATGGATCCACCTGAATCTAGACCAATGTATTTGTATTCTATTTCTGTTAATCAACTTCATTCTGTATTTCTTATCTCCATTCTCTTCCTCTCCTTTAATTCATGATTTAATCCGCGATTGCAATTAAATTGTGAACAATGGTAAGCTAAGCCCATTGGAACTGGTTTAACTAATTCAGTAGGTAATCATTTAACAATTGTTATTCAAGAACCTAAAATCAGCTCTGAACTTAATCCCTGCCAACTGATGAGGTAGCGATTGCATAAATCCTTGGTATGGCAATGGACGAACCTTTGGCGATTGCCATAAGACTTCCCAAGACTGATGTGGACTGAGAACTGGAGTGTGGAAATTGGACTGGATTTGGACTTATAGGACTGAGCACGAACACAGTTAAATAATAATAATAATAGATAACTAGTAACAGTAGTATATGTTTACTGCATTCATAGTCTTAGTTTACTTTCTGCTTCGCTTACATTCAAAATCCCCCCTATTTACTGTTTTTTAGTCTAAGACAGAGATAGTCCATCTCTGTAGCGTCTTTCTGCACTCAGCCGAGACCAGGCCAGATTGTCTCTACCGAGATCATCTCGGCTCTGTCTCTGCCGAGAGCGACCCGACCAGTTGCCGAGGAGAGTCAACACTTTACACCTTAGATTCGATAACATTTCGCTTCACACCAAATCACAACTGAGCACACTGTGTCCTTGAGAAGAATGACCTAGGGTTGACTATGCTATAGTTAACTTTAGTTATTTGATAAGAGTTCAATGACTAAAAAGAAAATTCATTATTAAATTGGCACCGTTACCGAGGACACAAGTTCTTTTGTGTCTTTGTGTGCCAAGTTAAGTGAGGTCGAATCCCGAGTCTGTAAAGTGTGTCTGTCAAGTCAGTTCATTGAGTCTTTTGAATTTGTCTACGTCTGTCTTTTAGATTGTGGATCCTAAATAAAAGGCATGTTGAGTATTGTTTGCTTCTCTACGTGAATTTACTACTAAAAAAAAAACAAACGCAAACAATAAAACATTTATTTCTACAGTACATAGTGTTAGCATACTATTTTGCATTTACATCTTCGTCTCACATTTGACCTGCATTTTGATAAGTACTAACTTTTTTTCCTATAGCCATAACACTAACTCTGATTTACTGCATGATTGATTTTTTTTATGCATAACTGACTCTAATCTTTTCTGCATACCTGCTTTTTACTCTGTAATTTATGTTCCCTTCTGTCTATCCATCTTATATTTTTCTATTTTCCTGTTTTAATTCTAGTTTTCTTCTACTGTTTTGTTGTTCCAATTCCATTAATTTTTTTATGTTGTTTCATTTTTCTTTCTAACTTTCAATCCTGTTAATAACGCATGTGCATTTTCATTTTTCTGATCTTGAAAATTTTGCTCCTAGAGGGGAATAGTTGCACGCTGATGCCATGATGTATCAACCATGGTTTCCCCCATATCCCGAATGGGAACAAGCTCGATCGTACGAACAATATTCATTTGAGCTAACTCCTGTGTTGCTTGAGTTATATGATTTTGCAGGAGGCATTCATCCTTCTAACACTATGGGAGTCATAAAATTTAGAGGAGAGAATGGGATAACTGCTACGAACATTCAGAGATTGGGCAACAACATAGATGGATGTGGTATGTGTGGCTCTGTAGGACATCAAACCCATGATTGTCCCATTTTGCAAGAACCACCACTTCCATTTACACCGCAGCAGAGGGTCACGAACAAACAGAAGGAGAGTTCCATGGGGAACTGGACCGACCACATGCCCATAAGCAACACGAACTCCCACAAAGAAAGGTGCACTACATTGCAGGAGCTACAGGAGCTGTAAAAACAAGTTGCCGAATTGACTGCTATGATGAACCAACTACACTTTGAAAGGTTTGGATGCAGTTCTCCTCAACCCATCGCCAATCCGAGGGAAGAAGATATGAGTAGCACAACCAGACAAGATGGCAAGGAGCTACCACGATCCGTTCATATACAATGTGAATCCTCTGGAAATCCGGATTCAAAGAATTCAACCATTGTGCCAAGCCCTACCAACTCCACACCTGTTGCTACTGACTCTATTGCGATGGCTGAGATTGATGACTGTGCTCAATCCATTGTCTAGAATTTAGACCAGGTTCTTGGGGTCGAAATAGCTGATCCTGCAAGTGCTGATGCCGACATTCCTATGCCTAAGTACCCTGATGCCAAGATTGTTGATCTGGGATATGCTGACACTAAATTAGCCGAAGGAGCTAAGGATGTTGCTTCTATGGCTGATGAGTCGGCCGCGAATAAGCCGACTCCAAACTTCCGAGATTCGACAAAGACCAAGACCGACTCGGCCAACCAAGCTCCGAGTCCAGATCGAGTCGGCCAAACGAAGCAGAGGCGAGACGAAACTGACTCGCCCAAGGAGACATTGGTCAAAGCCGATTCCATCTCAGACAATAGAACCCACAAGCGAGTACCACCCGAGTCCGACTCGAGTGGGGATATGGAAGCCGAGTCAGTTTGCAATATCCAATGCAAAATCTGAGCAGATGTCGAAAGAATGCTGAACCGGCCAACTCTGCATTTGAATTGGCCAATCCAGTCTCGGCATCCGAGTCTAAAGTTCACCAGAGATGGCGACAATACATGTTTGGTATGTATGAGCAACCAGATTCAGACTGAGCAGCAGACAGAACTGCACCAAGATGAGAAGAGACCAAGAAGCTTATATCGCTACTTGATCAAACATTTACCCATAAGTCTTCTACTCTAAGAGTCACCAATATGCATCGTAAGGCATTTAGAAAGATGGATGAGGAAAAAGCTCCCCCAGGCTATCGTCTAAGAGTCACCCTAAACCCTAAACCCTAAACCCTAAACCAGTACCTGAAAAATCTCCATTACCGTCACCACCCATGGAATTGTGATCATTACCAAATCATTTGAAGGCGCATGGAGGTCATTTTCTGATGGAACTAGATTCGACAGATAACATACCTCAACTTAGCTCCACTATCATCTCTCGGGTCATAGCATGCATTGCAGACAATGCAAATTTTAAGTGTGCGGGGGGGGGGTGGGGGATACTGCTGCAGTCTTCTAAGCTTGCTGCATTCTGTCCACCATGTTTTATCTTGCTATAATCGTTTTGTTTTGATTGCTTTGTTTTGAATTTCTTTTGAATTTTTGTCAGCATTTCCCTTTGTTTCCAATAAAAGTTGTCCAAGCCGAATCCAATCCAACTCTGCGCCATCTTGGCCAGATCCGTAGTGACTTCGGCCTGGCAGGATTTCAATTCTGTTATTTCATTTTATTGTTGATTTTCTCCTAGCAGAATTCCAAATTCGATTGTCGAAAAAAATTTTGTTTGAAAAGAATTTTTAATTGGCTTCTGAAAGTTTGAAAAAGGCAGTAGGAAGTAATTCTGCAACTCTAGCAAGAGATTCCTCTAGCTTGAAGGGAATAAAACTTTTGTGCCCTAGTCAGTAATTGACTGAAAAACTGAAAAGGAAACCCTCTGTGATAGAGCAAAAATACAACCTGTGTGAGATTTTGAGCCTTTTGTAAATATTAATGGCTTACATCTTGCCATTTCTCTTCTTCTAATGTGATTTTTGCATTCATGTTAACTACATATTCTACATTTTGCCTTAACTCTCTGGATACAACTGTTCTCACATGCAGGAATGACATGATCTAGGTCATGTTTCTTATAAGCTCTTAGCAAAATAAAGCCTACCTGAACAAATGTGTCTGTTGTTTACCCCTTTTGAGCCTAATGTAACCATTCTTCCTGACAGCTCACTACAAGCTAAGGCCAGAAAAATCATGAATCAACCTCACCCTCGGGGAGTAGAGGAGCTTTGGAATTGTTTTTGGAGTAAGTCATGATCAAGTGTGGGGGGGAACTCCAGGAAGCAAAAAGTTGTTCAGCACCCTCCAAGGCTCGAAAATGCAAGAAAAAAAAATAAAAGCAAGTGAAAGAAAGAAAAGAGAAAAAGAGGAAGCAACAATTGAAAATCTGAGCTGAAACAGACAAAGAGAAAAACAGCTGCATAAATTTGTATAATAAGAAAAAGAAAAGAAAATGAGCTGGTAGCAGCTAGAAGGAGGAATTGACAGCATCCTGGGTTATCCCTCAAGTCGATAAAGCTTACTCCCCATTGCTCCTCTCTTCCTCGTGGGTCCTAAAGCTAGTTTTCCCATATTTTATCCTACTCGTGACCCAGCCTCGCAACAAGCCGAAAAGAAGTCCTTGTGATCATAATTGTGTGTGTTTTTGCAGGTGTAAGAACAGAGCTTTGCCAAAGTATGGTAATATTAGTTCCATGAATGTTGAGTGTAAATACAAGCCCAAACACGTGAGAAATGAGAGAGTTATTTGCCTAAATGAGAGCTCTATCACTCTTGGTTACCTTCTCTTGTTTGCAGGTCATAAATTTGCCTAGAGCGCGGAAGGAGTAATTTTCAGATTGTTAGAGTATCTCGATCTCAGGGTGAATGAGTACTGACTCTATCTCGGTTGAATTGAAAGAAGCCAAGTGAAAAAGTCTTTTCTATCTTTAAAAATTTCCCCTTGTTCATTTTCATTTTATTTTGCCCAGGAGTGCAAAAAGGTAAGTGTGGAGGTGTGATGAGTCACAAATTGTACATCTTTTAGACACCTAAGAAGGGTGTTTGCAAGATTATTCTGTGCTTAAAGATGGATTGTTAGCTAAGATTCAGTTTATGGGCTTAAATATAGAGAAAATACAAATTTGTGTTAATTCGGAAGTCTTAGCAAGTAAAAAGTATCACTCCTTCTTCTGCAGGTCAAGCCGAGTTGACCAGGGTCAACAGAAAGAGCCTCAGCCGAGATGAAGTCGTCCCGGCCAGACCGACTCCATCTCGGCCAAGCCAGAGTCGTCTCGTCAGTCCTTGGCTTGCAGCCCAGCAGCCCAATAAAGAGCGGCCCAATTGTATTGACCACATCAGCTATCCAGCTCGGAGGCCACCCTAGCGTTAGCTCAGCTACCATGTCACTCTTAGGGAATTTGCCACGTCACGTTGGAATATTTTCATAGGAGTAGAATAGGAAATTCACATTGTAATTCTGTTAGGATTCGTTAGGATTAACATGTCATAACTCGTGTATATATAGGAGGAGCTATACACTTTTTACACGTCTTGGAATTCACTCTAATTGCACTCTCATTATATCATTTTCTCGCTCTCGTTCTCTCCATTTTCTCGGTGGTACACGGTGCTGCTTTAGCGTTTCTCTCGATCGAGGAAGTGCAGATCTGACACTAGGAAGCCGAAGTCTGTTAGAGGGGACTGATCAAGTTACTGACGAACTCTGGTTGTTCTACCTCAGTAATCTCATTCCTCCAAGTGTTGAGAGCCACCAGGGAACGGGCATGGTAGGTAGACATCATGTCGAAGGAATCTCGGATCCCTACCAAAGATAAGAGTTGTTGGTCATAAGAGCTGATAAAACCAGAAGGAAGCATGTTCAGTATTTCCATCCCAGGTTGCCATAAGGAATCTACTATTGAAGGGGCAATAAAAGAGGCCAATCTGGTCAAAGAAGATGGTAATGTTGGGAGGACGGTCTTGGTTAAGGTCGATACCCTTTCGGGTTCAGAAAGATTCATCAAAGGTGGGTCCACAGTAGTGGTCTTGTGCAAGTCAACTATTTTAGTTCTGTTCGGAAGGGCTTGGAGATTGATTGCAATTGGAATGTCTCTTTTATTCGCACAAGTAGGAGGGGGTACAACATTGGTATAAGATTCTTGTGCCGGGCTTTCAGGTGAGCCCGAGAACGAGAAAGCAAAGAACTGATGTTGAAGCCTCGCTCTTCAAGATGAGATCAATAAACAAGAAATCATCTCACGTCGAAAGAGAGATCTAGATCCTTGGCAGAAAGTCATCTTCAATAAGGCCTCACAAGATAGATTCAGAGGAAGCTCTTCCCGAAAGGAAAAATGTACTTTGTCCTCCAAGGGAATGTCTTTTTTGAAGTAATTAGTAAAGGGTGCAGGGGTTTTCAGTACAGAATGATTGGCCTGCTGTCGGTGATAAAAGAAGCACACTCGGTGGCTTTTATCTTCTCAAACCCATGACGGAAATATGAGAGTGGTATAGTATACTCAGTAAAAAGGGATCGATCAGGGTGAGGAACAAGGGAAACCCAAGTGGCTTTTTAACTCGCACAAGTGGTATAATAAGAAAGGAAAAATGGAGCAGAAGGTAGAAAATAGAGGGAATGGCACAAAAACCTAAAGGCTCCAAAAGCAGCCCAGGCTGAAGGGTAAAGCTGGGAAGGAGCTATGCTTAATACCCTAAGTACATGGGTTTCAAAAACCTGAAGAGGAAGGGTAATACCTAGGGTTTTCAGAACATACTAATACATGTAAATAAAGTTTCCTTCTCCTTCTTGTGCAGTATGGCACACTCTTTCAGTAGGAGAGAAAGGTACCATAAGATAGTTGCTAGCAAAACCTTTCTCGTACCAGCCACTGCTATTAGCTAACCTAGACAAGCTCTCAAGAGAGATTACGGGCTCGCTAATCAATATTTCCTCAGCCACCTACTCATAGTTACTTTGGGGAGAAAGGATGAAGGGAAGAAGGGAACGATAAGAGATTTGAGAACTAGAACCATGAATACTGGCCATAGTTGAACCCAGGAGGAAAGCAAGAAAGACGAGGAGATCAAACTGAAGGTTGCAAATGACTAGCGTGTAGAAAAATGGAAGTGAGAGGAGGGTAATCATTATTTATAACGATTGACTAATATTTATGAGCCTGTAAAGGAAATGATTACAACACTTTTTGGAACTCGAAAAATGAGTTAATGTGGAAAGGCAACTGTCGCGCCTCGAGAGGACCCACTACATTTAATGGGTATCGTGGGAAATAATAATGACAAATGCTGAAGCGTGCAGAACAAATGGACGCGCCAGTAAAACGCTTGCTCAGCAGACATGACCCTTGGCTGTCCCTCCCCATTTTGAAATCGAATTAAAGCATCCATAAGGAATCATGGCAATAGCAAAGCAATTGGACGAGCAAAAAGCCATTCAAAAGTGACCCCACACTGATTCAGACCGGTTCCAAGTCGGATTCAGCATCCATTCAAACTTGGTCCCTGTGCCAAGCAATTCAAACCGGTTCCTAGCCGGATTCGGCCTTCATTAAAACTTGGTCCCCGCACCTAACACTTGAGGCCGACACCAAGTCGGATTTTTCACTCATTCAATACTTGGCCCCCGTGCCAACCAATTCAGACCCACTTCAAGTTGGATTTTTCCTTCACTTAACACTTAGCTCCCGCGCCAATTACCTCAAACCAACTCTAGGTCAAAATCATCTTTCATTAATGGTCCTTGTATCCGTCACCTAGACTGGTCTCAAATCGGTTCCTTCCTCTAGCTGACACTCGGTTCCGGATCGGTTTATCACTCGTTTAACCAGTGCTTACATGGTCCTACCCAAGCGAGACTTACATTTTACCGCAAAATATTCAATCTCTTGATAAAGTGTTAATTTTAATCTAGCCAATAGTAGTTGATTAAGTTGGCATTATTGCGAAAATGAAAATGTAAAGCAAAGCAAACAAAAAGAAAGAGAAAATAGAACTCCAAAAGAAACATCTCATTCAGTTAATCATCAGTCAAAATACATGAGTAATTGGTCATCTATTACATCTTGGTAAACAACACTACAACCCGTGAGGTCTAAGCCTCGAGACAGCAGCGCAACCTAGCGAAGAGCCTTGTCAAAACCACCTTGGTGTTCATTCACCATGGCAGTTTCAAGAGTCTCTTGCATTACTTTCGCCGCTTTCAAAGATTCCTCTTTAGTTCAACATGCTTGATTTCCAAACAGGATACCTTGGCCTTCAGATCAGCATCCTCAGCCTCCAAGCTTAACACCTTGGCTTTCAACTCGGACATCTCGTCTTTGATGGAGGCTGACTCTACTTGCAATTCAATTATAGTGGACTTATCTGAAGCAGTTTCAGTTTTGGATATTTGATAAACTCGTTTTTAATCGTCTCAACATGTATTAAATAAATTAAAGTTAACTATAGTATAATCAACTCTAGGTCAAATTTTCTCAAGGACATAGTGCGTTCAATTGTGACTTTATGAGAAAACTGAGTGATATAGAACTCAAGTGTAGAATGCAAACTCACTCTCGGCTAGATGCCGAGTTGCTCTCGGCAGAGACTGGTCCGATATGGACTCGGTAGAGTCATATCCGACAAAGTCTTGGCTAAGTGCTGATGCAATAGAGTCAAACTTACTCTGTTTCGAACTAAAATGTAGGAAACAGGGGGATTTGATTATGGATTAAGTAAAGAACAACAATTAAACTATGAATGCAAATGCAGCTAAACTAGTTACTCCTATTGCTACTACTGTGTTCATACTAAGCCTCAACAATCGAATTAGTTCTGGTTCGTTCATTCATATTCGCATTCCACATCAACCTTCGGTTTTCTTATGACGATCGTCAAATATTCGTCCATTGTCATACTGAGGAATTACACAATCGCTACCTCATCAGTTGGCAGGGATTAAGTTTAAAGTTGATTTTAGGTTCTCTATTAGGTTCTCTATTAGGTTCTATAATTGATTACCTACTAAAGTTGTTAAACCGGTTCCAATCGGCCTAATTCAACGTTATCCACATTGCTATATGCAATCGCGACACAGCAAGTGGATTGAAGTGTAGGAATCGCAAATGTGAAATCGGAATCAAAACTATTCATATTATTAAGAACGAAATACAAACACAAGGTGTGAATTTAGTGGTTCCGTCTTCTGCGACGATCGCCATGGTCGAACGACAATGGTTCACCTTTGTTAGCCAAGGTGCTGAGGATCAGGTCCATTAGAGTGTTATGGCAAGCCAAGCGGTCCCCTTTGACAACCTTCGGCCTCTCAGTCCTTGACCTGCGCTTCCTCAATCGAGAGAAACACCAATACGAGCACCGTGCACCACCGTAAATGTGAAAATGAAATAGAATGAGTAACAATGGAGATGGAGATTGAGTATGAATTCAACAACCTTTAAACACGCCCAGCTCCTACTATATATACACAAGTTGGACTTGCTGAACACACACACTAACAAACTCCTAACTGAATTACAGAGTGAGTTTCCTACTCTACCCTTGCGTAACTTGCTCTACAAGCTTCTCCCTTGTGTAACGTGGTAGCTGAGCTGGACTGGAGCTGTAATGGTAACTGAGCTGGATTCCTAAGTGGACAATGCAATTGGGCTGCTCCTTATTGGGTTGTTGGACCATAGAGCTGACCAGTTCTAGGATGACCAGTCTGGCCGAGACGACTTTCCTGGGCCGAGGATTCATGATGGGCCGAGATTATCCAGGTTGATCCTGTAAGAAAGAAGAATGAGTCTTTTATTAGCTAAGGTTTTCAAATCAGCACAAATTTATGATTTCTCTAATTCTAGGTTCATAATATGAATCTCAGCTAAGACCCACTTCTTAGACACTAATGGATCCCAAAAGTACCCCTCTTAGGTCCTTGTAAGGTATATAAAACATGACTCATCAGACCCCCACACTTACACTTTTGCACTCCTGGGCAAAATAAGAGTTTAACACAAGGGATATTTTTAAAAGAGAAAAGAATTTCCAATAAATTTCTTAAGCTCTGAATGGAAACAAAGTCAACATTCCTTTGCCCTAAGAGTTGAAATGCTCAAGCAATCTGCAAAAACTATTCTTCCCACATATAAGGCAATTAAATGACCTGCAAACATCAAAGGACAACCTAGAGTGACAGAGTTCTCTCTTAGGAACATTCTCTCAACCTCTCAAGTGTTTGGGCTTGTATATACACTCAACATCCCATGTAACTGGTATTACCAAACTTTAACTGGCCTCGCTTTCCACACCTTCAAAAACACATGCAGAAATGATCAAGAGGGCTTCATTCTTGACTTGTATCGTGGCCTGGGTCAAAAGGTGGGGTACAGAATGGGTAAGTGAGTTTTTCTAACCATACGGAAGAGAGGAGCAGTGGGGAGTAAGTTCACCAGTATGGAGAATATCCCCAAGGTTCTACGAGCCTTCTTGAAACAGCCCTAGCTCACTTCCTTTATTCCCTTTTTCTATTCTTCTTTTCTTCTTTTTCTCACCTCTTAGTTGCAACTTTGTGTTGTGTTTTAGCTATAGCTTATAACTTTTGCCTGCTTCTTAATTTTTCTTTTGTTTTCCGGCACTTGTTTCTTGCTTTTCTTTTTTAACCCTTTAGCATACATTATTCTTGCTTTGCTCCCTGGTGCTTCCCCCATACTTGATCGTAACTTACTCCTAAAACAATTTCAAAGCTCCTTTATCCCCTGAGGTTGAGGGTAATCATGGTTTTTCTGGCCTTGGCTTGTAATGATCTGTCACAAAAGAATGGTCATTCAGGCTCAAAAGGGGTAAACAAGGGATAAACTTTACAAGGTAGGATCATTTGGCTCGAGGCTTATTGAAGCATGGCCTAGATCATCTCATTCTTGCATGCGAAACCAGATATATCTAGAGAGTCAAGGTAAAATCCAGAATACACGGTTAGCATGGATGCAAAAATCACACAAGAAAGAGAGAATGACAAAATGCAAAAGCCATTTATATGTACATAGGATCAAAAATTCTCACATGGTCAATTACTCTGCCACTAATGGTCTATCTTTTCTATTTTTCAATCACCTACTGCCTAAGGATGCAAAAATTTCATTCCCTGTCAAGCTTGAAAAATTTGTCCTCCAAGGTTCCACATTGCTTCCTACTGGTTCATCCAACACTTAAAGAAATTATTTCAAATTCTTTTTCTAGGCATTTTTCTCAACAATCCAGATTTAGAGTTTAAAAGTGAAGTTTACAAATGAGAGTTGCAATTGGTTAGGCCGAGTTGAAGTCGGTTCCGATCCGACCATGATGGGGTCGGAGTCGGCATGAACTCGGCTTGGACAACCTTTTTATTTAAAACAGAAACAAGGGGAAAATGACTTGAAAAATGAAAAACTAAACTGAAATGAAATTGAAATGAACACAAAAAGAAAATTAAGACATACTAATGAGTCATAATTTATACATCTTTTAGACACTTAAGAAGGATGTTTGCAACACTATTATGTGCTTAAGAATGGATTGTTAGCTAAGATTCATTTTATGGGCTTAAACACAGAGAAAATACAAATCTGTGATAATTCATATTTCTTAGCTAATAAAAAGTATCACTCCTTCTTCTGCAGGTCAAGCCGAGTTGACCAAGGTCAACAGAGGAGTCTCAGCCGAGATGAAGTCGTCCCGGCCAGACCGACTCCATCTTGGCCAAACCAGATTCGTCTCGACAGCCCATGCTTTGCAGTCCAGTAGCCCAATAAAGAGCGGCCCAATTATGCTTGACCAGGTCAGCTATCCAGCTCAGAGGCCACCTCGGCGCCAGCTCAGCCACCATGTCACTCTTGAAGAATCTGCCACGTCATTTTGGAAGATCTTCACGGGGGTAGAATAGGACATTCACAGTGTAATTCTGTTAGGATTCGTTAGGATATTTTGTTAGCATCTAGCTGCTCAGCTCGTGTATATATAGGAGGAGCTATGCACTTTTTAGTTGGGTCCTTGAATTCACTCAAATTACATACTCATCAGATCCATTTTTTTTCGCTCTCGCTCTCTCCGTTTTTCACGGTGGTGCACGGCTCATTGGCGTTTCTCTCGATTGAGGAAGTGCAGGTCCGAGACCAGGAAGCCAAGTCCGCCAAAGGGATCGATCAGACTACTAACGCACTCTGGTGGAGCTGATCCTCGGGGTTCAGGCTAATCTGGGAGGTGAACCACCACCATCAACCATGGCGATCGTTGTGGAAGATGGATTCATCTCGAGTTCGTAACCACCGTGTTTGTATTCTGTTTTGTTAATCGATTTCACTGCATTTCATATCTCCTTTCTCTTCCCTCTTCTTTAATTCATGTTTGAATCGCGATTGCCTTTGAATATGAACAATGTTAAGCTAAGCCGATTGGAACTGGTTTAACTAATTCAAGTAGGTAATCAGTTAATGATAATTAATCGAGAACCTAAAATCAGCTCTCGCAATTAATCCTGTCAATCGATGAGGTAGCGATTGCATAAATCCTCGGTATGGCAATGGGACTAACCTTTGGCGATTGTCATAAGACTTACCAAAGGCTGATATGGACCGAGAACTGGAGTGTGGAAATTGGACTGGATTTGGACATACAGACTGAACACGAACACGCTTATATAATAATAATAATAGATAACTAGTAATGATGAGTATATGTTTATTGAATTCATAGTCTTAGTTTACTTTCTGCTTTACTTGCACTCCAACCCCCATTGTTTTGCTTTCTAAGTCTAAGATGAGATAGTCCATCTCTATAGCGTGCCTGTCCGCACTCAGCCGAGACCAAGCCGGATTGTCTCTACCGGGATCATCTCGGCTCGGTCTCGCTGAGAGCTTTCTACGGCCAAATGCCTTGGGGGAGTTAGTACTTTACATCTCGATTCTACTCCACTTTACTTTACACCAATTCACAACCGAACACACTGTGTCCTTCGAGAAGAATGACCTAGGGTTAGCTATACTATAGTTAGCTTTAGTTATTTGATGAGCTACAAAACGATCTGTAAAAACGCCCATCATCAAATTGGCGCTGTTTCTTAGGGGATACAAGTTCTTTTGTGTTTCGATGTGCCAAGTAAACCGAGTCGAATCCGAGTTGTAAGAAGTTTTGTTTAGAGTTGTTGAGTTTGAATTTGTCAATAAATCTCTACGTGAATTCACTGATAAAACAAAAAACAAATATATACATATAGATATAGAATAAATTCTTAATTTTGCATTGCATACATTAAATTTTCTAACTCTGCATTGCACTTAATTCATTATTACATATTGACCACATTCTGTTTCAGTAGAATTAACTGTTGTTTTAGTTACTTTAAACCCCGCATGATGCATGACTAGGAGTACCACTGACCCACTGTATACTTTTGATCCAGAAATAGAACTAACTTTACGCAGATTGCGAAGAATTAGAAATACCATAGTAAATATCAGTAGTGGTGTGAATTCTACCGTTAACTCTGACCAGTTTTGTACTGACTATTTTGTTACTAGTACTAACAATTTCACAGAGCCAAGGCAGATGGAACACTAAGACAGGACGTTGAAAGAGCTAGCCACTCCAGATGTGGTGTACCAACCATGGTGTATCCAGTATCCACAACTGGAGCCGGCTCAGACATATGAATTGAAGTCTGGTTTGATACACTTGTTGCCTAAATTTCATGGTCTTGCAGGAGAAGAACCCCACAAGCATCTCAAAGAATTTCACGTGGTTTGTTCCACGATGAGGCCGTAGGGAATCTTAAGATTACATCAAGATGAAAGCATTCCCATTCTCTCTAGGCTGAGCCGCAAAGGACTGGCTATACTGCAGCCAAACTCTTCAACACTGGGAGACATGAAACAGACCTTCCTAGAAAAATTCTTCCCAGCTTTTAGGACTGCAACCATCAGGAAGGAAATCTGTGGGATAAGGCAGCATACAGGAGAAACTCTGCACGAGTACTGGGAGCGCTTCAACAAGCTATGTGCCACCTGTCCCCATCATCAGATCAGCGAGCAGCTGCTGATCCAGTACTTTTACGAAGGACTATCAATGATGGACATGAGCATGATTGATGCCGCCAGTGGAGGAGCGTTAATGGACAAAACACCAGTAGCAGCAAGGCATCTGATCTCGAACATGGCGAGCAACACTCAACAATTTGGGATCAGAGGGCCGAATCCATCTCGACCAGTGAACGAAATCGGCGCAGCCTCCAACCAAAGGCTGGAGAACCAGCTAACCGAGTTGACATCCCTGGTGAGACAACTGGCTGTTAGTCAACATCACCCAGTCATGGCAGCAAAAGTCTGTGGCATATGTACTTCAATAGAGCATCCAACTGATCTGTGCCCCACTCTCCAAGAGATCGAGTCTGGCCAAACAGAAAGTGTTGGAGCCGTAGGAGGATTCCAGTACGGGAAGCAACTATATAAGAACCGGCAGTTTGATATCAACCATATGGGAAACAACCGTTTCGGTCAAACCCACAACCAGGACCATACGCAGCTCAAAGAGCCGGATCCATGCCGAATGCACCCTATGGAGTATCTGGTTACCAACAACCGAGTCCGCAATACCCAGCACCAACCTTCCCGCCACAGCAACAGAGAACTCCTACTCAAGGCAATTCTCCATCACTAGAAGATTTAATGAAGCAGCTGGCAACAAGCAACCTAGAATTTCAACAATCAGTAAGTTCTAGCAATTTACAATTCCAGCAAAATATGACCACCACCATCTAGGATCTCAAGATGCAAATAGGACAGCTAGCAAATACTATGAGCGAGTTACAATCAACCGGCTCAAGCAGCCTTCCCTCCCAACCCATTCCGAATCCGAGAGGGAATGCCAATGCAGTAATACTCAGAAGCGGCAAAGAATTACCTCCGCCTGCACAGCATCAGGTACTGCAGCCAACTGAAGCCGACTCTAAAGCAATGGCCGACTCACCGTCTCACCCACAGACAACTGTCCCATTGCCATTTCCATCCCGGACCATCTCGGCACGGAAACCAGATTCTGATGACGAGCTGCTGAAGATGTTCCGGAAGGTGGAAATCAACATTCCACTTCTCGACGCGATCAAGCAAATTCCAAAGTACGCAAAATTCCTCAAGGAATTGTGCGTATACAAAAGAAGAAAGATGAAGGGGAATCGAGAACTTGGAGGTGTGGTCTCAAGCTTAACTAGGAATAATCCCACTGCAGGAATCTCACAGGTCTTACCAAAGAAGTGCCGAGACCCCGGCATCTTCTCGGTCCCATGCACTATTGGTGATTGCACATTTGCTGATGCTATGCTGGACCTAGGCGCGTCAATTAACGTCATGCCAGCATCAACCTAAGGTCCCTCAATTTTGGAGATCTGGAACCCACAAGGATGACCATTCAGCTTGCTAACAGAAGCATCATGCAACCCCTGGGTGTTCTCGAAGATGTCCTCGTCCAAGTAAATGAGTTAATCTTTCCAGCTGATTTCTATGTGCTTGACATGGAGGACGAGGCATCAGGAAAAGGATCAACCTTGATACTGGGGAGACCATTTCTGATGACAGCAAGGACAAAGATTGACGTGCATGCCGGTACGCTCTCTATGGAATTCGGTGACACATTGGTGCAGTTCAATATTTTTGAAGCCATAAAGCACCCCACCGAAGACCACTCCCTCTTTGGTATAGACATAATGGAAGAGCTAGTGGAGGAATACTTCCAACTAAACAGTTGCACTAAGGGAATGGAAGACCTTGCTGAAACTGATGGAATGAGTAGCTGCTCAAAAGCTGACCACACGAAAGTACTGGAGACCCCAGACTTGGAGAATGATCATAGTGACATCAGCAACTTGGCATTTAAAAAAGAATTAACCGAGTTAATAAACCAAGTTTGCTACCCCAAGTCCTCAGAGAGTGAGAATAGTGTAGAGGTAAAAGTTGCTGAGACTACGAAGCTTCTACCTGCACAATTGGCAACCATATTCACGGCCGAATTGAAGTCGGCCAAAGAAGGCCGAGTCAATGCAAGGTCAAAAGTCAACTCGGCCGACGAGCCAAACACACAAGCCAACACACTAGCCAAAACCATCTCGGCCAGAAGAGACCAGACTCGAACTAAGAAGCTATTTGCCCCACCCAGATCCAATACCGACGCTGTAACGGAAACCGAGGCCGACCTTAGTCTGACGAGAGCCGAAACTAACCATCCGAGTCGACCGAAGCAATGCAAGGCCGAGACCGTGTCGACAGTCCTAATGCCGAGTCTAGAACAAGCCGGCCAGACGGATCCGAGAGCTGTAACTCAGGAATCTCCATCTCCACCACCCATGGAGCTGAAACCATTGCCTAGCCACTTAAAATACGCCTTTTTGGACAGTGAACAACAGCTCCCGGTCATCATTGCAAGCAACCTCCTCCCGGAGCATGAAGACAAGCTGTTGGAAGTCCTTAGGCAACACAAACAGGCAATTGGGTGGAAACTTTCTGACCTTCCAAGTATCAACCCCTCCATTTGCATGCATAGAATATTACTGGAGGAGGAAATCAAACCCATAAGGCAGCCGCAAAGAAGGCTGAATCCGACACTCCTGGATGTGGTTAAAAAAGAAGTCACAAAGCTCCTTGCTGCAGGGATCATCTACCCCATCTCGGATAGCCAATGGGTGAGCCCAATGCAAGTGGTGCCAAAGAAGTCCGGGACGACTGTCATGAAAAATCAGCAGGATGAGCTGGTACCAACAAGGATTTAGAACAGCTGGCGAGTGTGCATTAACTACAGAAGATTAAACCAAGCAACTCGTAAGGATCACTTTCCTCTGACTTTCATTGACCAAATGCTTGAGAAGTTAGCAGAGAAATCCCATTACTACTTTCTAGATGGATTCTCAAGCTACATGCAAATTCATATAGCCCCTGAAGATCAACATAAGACAACCTTCACCTGCCCATTTGGTACCTTTGCGTACACACGCATGCCCTTTGGCCTCTGCAATGCTCCGAGTACATTTCAACGTTGCATGATGAGCATCTTCTTGGACTTGTTGCAGGACTGCTTGGAGGTGTTCATGGATGACTTCACGGTATATGCCGATTCATTTGATGCATGTCTGAGTAATCTATCAAGAATGTTGAAGAGATGCATTGACACAAATCTCGTGCTCAATTTTGAAAAATGTCACTTCATGGTGATTGAAGGAATAGTGTTGGGACACCTGGTCTCCAATAGGGGCATCGAGGTAGACAAAGCAAAGATAGATATCATTACTTCCCTTCCAAGCCCCGCTTCTGTACGGGAGGTTCACTCGTTCTTAGGACACATAGGTTTCTACAGGAGATTCATCAAAAATTTTAGTAAAATTGCCCTGCCTCTGTCCAAGCTGCTACAGAAGGATGTAGAATTTCACTTTGACCGGCCCTGTATGGAAGCATTTCAGGAGCTGAAGAGAAGACTCACATCCGTCCCTATTCTGCAAGCACCAGACTGGGATCTCCCCTTTGAATTGATGTGTGATGCATCCAACTCGGCATTGGGAGCCGTTCTCGGCCAAAGAGCTCGAGCCGGCCTACCGGTGTACGTGGTGGCCTATGCATCCAGAACTATGGACCCGGCCTAGCAAAACTACACAACAACTGAGAAGGAACTCTTGGCAATAGTTTTCGCCGTGGACAAATTTTGTTCCTACCTTCTCGGGTCCAAGATAATTGTGTTCTCTAACCATGCCACCTTGAGGTACTTGCTGAAGAAGCCTGATGCTAAGCCAAGACTGATTAGGTGGATGCTTCTTCTTCAAGAATTCAACCTAGAAATCAGAGATAAAAAAGGTGCTGAGAATTTTGTAGTTGATCATTTGAGCAGAATTGGGAAAGAAGGTGAACTGATGCCTATCCAAGACGAGTTCCCTGATGAGCACTTGCTACATATTAAAACGTCTCCACCATGGTTTGCTAACATTTGTAATTTTGTGGCAGCATCTCGGTTTCCACCAGAGGCATCTCGAGCATACAAAGATAAACTCCGAAGTGATGCCAAGTACTACATTTGGGATGATCCCTACCTTTGGAGACTGTGCAGTGACAAGGTCATCTGTAGGTGCATTCCTGAAGCCGAGTTCAATTCGGTTCTCCAGTTCTACCACTCGGCACCTGGAGGCGATCACTATGGATCAACTCGGACTGCTAGGAAAGTACTAGACGGTGGCCTTTACTGGCCAACTATCTTCAAGGACGCACATGAATTCGTCTCCACCTGCGAGAATTGCCAAAAAGCAGGAGTGGCCATGAACAGAAGGCATGAAATGCCCCAGCAACCCATCCAATTCTGTGAAATCTTTGATGTCTGGGGAATAGACTTCATGGGGCCATTCCCAGTCTGCAATGGGCACTCATACATTCTGCTGGCCGTGGATTATGTATCAAGATGGGTAGAAGCCGTTGCCACCAGAACAAATGATGCCAGAGTGGTTGTGGACTTTCTGAAGTCCAATTTTTTCTGCAGGTTCGGTGTGCCAAAAGCACTCATAAGTGACCAAGGCAATCACTTCTGTAACAGAGCTATGGCTTCCCTTCTTCAAAAATATGGAGTAGCACACAGAATTGCTACTGCCTACCACCCCCAAACAAATGGCCAAGCAGAAGTGTTCAATAGGGAAATCAAGAAAACATTGCAAAAGATGACCAATCCCAGTAGGAAGGACTGGAGCCGCCTCCTTGAGGATTCTCTCTGGGCACATATAACTGCATACCGGACACCTTTAGGGATGTCTCCCTATAGGATTGTTTTCGGTAATGCCTATCACCTTCCTATGGAGTTGGAACACAGAGCATACTGGGCTGTTAAGCAGTGCAATCTGGCCTATGACCAAGCAGGAGAGCAGAGAAAATTTCAGCTACAAGAGTTAGATGAACTCCGCTTGGAAGCATATGAAAACTCTAGGATCTACAAGCAGAAAATCAAGCGATTCCATGACCAGCAGATCCTAAGAAAAGAATTCCGAGTTGGCCAGAAAGTCCTCTTGTTTAACTCACGCCTCAAACTCATTGCAGGTAAACTACGTTCTAGATGGGATGGGCCTTTTGTTATCACTAATGTGTTTCCCCATGGTGAAGTACAGCTAAAAGATGAACATAGCAACAACACCTTCCAAGTCAATGGGCATCAGATTAAGCCATTCCATGAAGGTCCAGCGTCTATCACTCATGACATGGAGATAATATCATTGATGGAACCAGCATCTCCAGATGATCTTGCCTCGCATTGAGGACAATGCAGATTTTAAGCGTGGGGGGGATAAATATCTTCCTGAACTCTGCTAATTTTAATTTTTGTTTTGTTAGTTTTAATCACTTTGTTGTTTTCTTTCAGTTGCGTCATTTCATTTTATTTTTAAATCTGTCATGTTTTTCAATAAAAGCTGCCTAAGCCGAGTCCGGCCGGTTCTGTGCCATCCTGGCCGGATCCGGAACATCTTTGGCCTGGTAGAGTTTCAATTTTGTCATTTACCTTTAATCTTTCCTCCTAATCAGAATTTCCAAATGGATTGTCAAAAGTAAAATTGTTTTGAAAATAATCTTGAACTAGCTTCTAAAAGTTTGAATAAGTCAATGGGAAGTAACTCTGCAACTGTGGCAAGAGATTTCTCTAGCTTGAGGGGAATGAAACTCTTGTGCTCTAGTCAATAGTTGATTGAGAATCTAAAAAGGAAACCTCTGTGATAGAGCAAAACATAACCTGTGTGAGATTTTGAGCCCTTGTAAATATTGATGGCTTACATCTTGCCATTTTTCTTCTTCTTTTAATGAGATTTTTGCATTCATCTTAACTGCATATTCTACATTTTGCCTCAACTCTCTTGATACAACTGTTCTCACATGCAGGAATGACATGATCTAGGCCATGTTTCTTATAAGCCCTGAGCCAAATAAAGCCTACCTGAAGAAAATTTTGTCCCTTGTTACCCCCATTGAGCCACATAACCGTTCTTTCTTACAGCTCATTACAAGCCAAAACCGGAAAACCATGAATCAACCTCACCCTCGGGGAGTAGAGGAGCTTTGGAATTGTTTTGGGAGTAAGTCATTATCAAGTGTGAGGGAGTCTCCAAGAAGCAGAATCTATTCAGCATCCTATAAAAGCTCGAAAATACGAAGAAAGAAAAGAAACGAGGGAAGGAAAGAAAAAGAAAAAGCGGAAGCAGCAGCTGAAAAGTCCGAGTTGAATCAATCAAAGAAAGAAAACAGCAAGCTGCATAAAAAATATATATATATATATATATATATATATATATATATATATATATATTAAGAAAAAGAAAGGAAGTGAGCTAGCAACAGCAAAAAGGAAGAAATGACGACATCTTGGGCTTCCCTCATCTTTGATGAAGCTTACTCCCCACTCGCTCCTCTCTTCCTCATGGGTCCTGAAACCAGTCGTCCCATATTTTATCCTACCTATGACCCAGCCTCGCTACAAGCCAAAAAGAAGTCCTAGTGATCATAGCTGTGTGTGTTTTTGCAGCTATAAAAAGAGAGCTTTGTCAAGGTGTGGTAATTGCAGTGCCATGAATGTTGAGTGTAAATACAGGCCCAAACACGAGAAAAGTGAGGAAGTGATCTGTCTAAATAAGAGCTCTATCACTCTTGGTTGCCTGCTCTTGGTTGCAGTTCATGAATTTGCCTAGAGCGCGGAAGGAGTAATTTCTGGATTGTTAGAGTATCTCGATCTCAGGGTAAATGAGTGTCGACTCTGTCTCGGTTGAACTGAAGGAAGCCAAGTGAAAAATTCTTTTCTATCTTTAAAAATTTCCCCTTGTTGATTTTCATTTTATTTTGTCCAGGAGTGCAAAAGGGTAAGTGTGGGGGTGTGATGAGTCACAATTTATACATTTTTTAGACACTTAAGAAGGATGTTTGCAAGACTATTATGTGCTTAAGAATGGATTGTTAGCTAAGATTCATTTTATGGGCTTAAACATAGAGAAAATACAAATCTGTGTTAATTCAGATTTCTTAGCTAATAAAAAGTATCACTCCTTCTTCTACAGGACAAGCCGAGTTGACCAGGGTCAATAGAGGAGTCTCAGCCGAGATGAAGTCGTCCCGGCCAGACCGACTCCATCTTGGCCAAACCAGATTCGTCTCGGCAGCCCATGCTTTGCAGTCCAGCAGCCCAATAAAGAGCGGCCCAATTATGCTTGACCAGGTCATCTATCATGTCATTCTTGAAGAATCTGCCACATCATTTTGGAAGATCTTCACGGGGGTAGAATAGGACATTCACAGTGTAATTCTGTTAGGATTCGTTAGGATATTTTGTTAGCATCTAGCTGCTCAGCTCGTGTATATATAGGAGGAGCTGTGCACTTTTTAGTTGGGTCCTTGAATTCACTCAAATTACATACTCACTGTATCCATTTTTCTCGCTCTCGCTCTCTCCGTTTTCATGGTGGTGCATGGCGCTCATTGGCGTTTCTCTCGATTGAGGAAGTACAGGTCTAAGACTGGGAAGCCGAAGTCTGCCAGAGGGGACCGATCAGACTACTGACGCACTCTAGTGGAGCTGATCCTCAGCGTTCAGGCTAACGGAGGTGAACCACCACCATCAACCATGGCGATCGTCGTGGAAGATGGATTCATCTGAGTTCAGAACCACTGTGTTTGTATTCTGTTTCTGTTAATCGATTTCACTCTACATTTCATATCTCCTTTCTCTTCCCTCTTCTTTAATTCATGTTTGAATCGCGATTGCCTTTGAATATGAACAATGTTTAGCTAAGCCGATTGGAACTGGTTTAACTAATTCAGTAGGTAATCAGTTAACGATAGTTAATCGAGAACCTAAAATCAGCTCTGCAATTAATCCCTGCCAACTGATGAGGTAGCGATTGCATAAATCCTCGGTATGGCAATGGACGAACCTTTGGCGATTGTCATAAGACTTACCAAAGGCTGATATGGACTGAGAACTGGAGTGTGGAAATTGGACTGGATTTGGACATACAGGACTGAACACGAACACAGTTATATAATAATAATAATAGATAACTAGTAACAGTAGTATATGTTTATTGAATTCATAGTCTTAGTTTACTTTCTGCTTTACTTGCACTCCAACCCCCCTGTTTACTGCTTTCTAAGTCTAAGATAGAGATAGTCCATCTCTATAGCGTCTGTCCGCACTCAGCCGAGACCAAGCCGGATTGTCTCTACCAGGATCATCTCGGCTCAGTCTCTACCGAGAGCTACTCGGCCAGTGCCGAGGGGAGTTAGTACTTTACATCTCAGATTCTACTCCACTTCACTTTACACCAATTCACAACTGAACACACTGTGTCCTTGAGAAGAATGACCTAGGGTTAGCTATACTATAGTTAGCTTTAGTTATTTGATGAGCGCGTAAAACGACTGTAAAAACGCCCATCATCACATACACGAAAGCCAAAGTTAGAACAAGTATGACAAACAGATATGAACAGTTAGAGTTGAGTCGGCATGGAGTTTGCACTTTCAATCAGGAACAAAACAAAATTTCAAGCACAAAACTTAGCAAGCCTTAAATGGCCATGCAATCCTCCCCACACTTAAATGTTGCATTGTCCCCAATGCATGGCATGAATTCAGAGGGGTTCATGAAACTAGCTCAAGGTGTGTCATCCAGTCGAGTTGGTTCCATTAATGAGATGTTCTCCATGTCGCCTGCTATTGGTGTTGGACCTTCATGAAATAGCTTAGGTGCCCATTGACCTAGAAGGTGTTGTTGGTGTGTTCATCCTTTAGTTTTACTACACCATAGGGAAAAATGTTAGTGATAACAAAAGGTCCATCCCATCTAGAATGGAGCTTACCTGCTATGAGCTTTAAGCATGAGGTGAACAATAGTACTTTCTGGCCGACTCGAAACTCTTTCCTCAAGATCTGTTGATCATGGAATTTCTTGACTTTTTGCTTATAGATTCGAGAGTTCTCATAAGCTTCCAACCGAAGTTCATCCAGTTCTTGCAGTTGGAATTGTCTCTGCTTCCCTACTTGGTCATAGTCCAGATTGCACTATTTAACTGCCTAGTAAGCTTTGTGTTCTATTTCCACAAGAAGATGACAGGCTTTACCGAAGACAATCCAGTAGGGAGACATCCACAACGGAGTTCGATATCAGTTCTGTGTGCCCAAAGAGCGTCCTCAAGGAGTCAGCTCTAGTCCTTCCTGCTAGGATTGATCATCTTTTGCAGCGTTTTCTTTATTTCCCTATTGAAAACTTCAACTTGGCCATTGGTTTGAGGGTGATAAGTTGTGGCAATTCTATGCACCACCCCATACTTGTGGAGTAAGGAGGACATGGCTTTGTTGCAGAAGTGACTTCATTGGTCACTTATGAGCGCTTTCGGTACACCAAACCAATTGAAGATGTTATACTTCAAAAAATCCACTACAACTTTGGCATCATTGGTTTTGGTGGCTATGGCCTCTACCCATCTTGACACATAGTCTATAGCCAGCAGAATGTAAGAGTACCCATTGGAGACTGGGAATGGCCCCATGAAGTCGATACCCCACACATCAAAGACTTCACAGAATAGTATAGGCTATTAGAGCATCTCATGCCTTCTACTAATGGTCATTCTAGTTTTTGGCATTTTTCCCAGATGGAGACGAATTGATAGGCGTCCTTGAAAATGGTGGCCTAATAGAACCCACAATCAAACACTTTCTTGGCAGTCTGAGTTGATCCATAATGGCTGCCTCCAGGTGGTGCATGACAAAACTGGAGGACCAAATTGATCTCGGTGTCAAGAATGCACCTACGAATAACTTGGTCGTTGTAGAGTCTCCATAAGTAGGGATCATCCCATATGTAGTATTTGGCATCATTTTGTACTCTTTCCTTGTATAGCCGAGATGCCTCTGGTGGGAACTGAGATGTTGCCATGAAGTTGTAGATGTCAGCAAACCATGGTGTAGGCGTGGTGATGTGCAATAGTCTCTAATGGGCATCGGGTCAACTTCCTTCTCAATCTTGCTCAAGTGATTTACTACTGCATTGTTAGCACCTTTCTTATCTCTAATTTCTATGTTGAATTCTTGAAGGAGAAGCATCCACCGAATCAGTCTCAGCTTGGAGTTTGACTTCTTCAACAAGAATCTCAATGCAGCATGGTTAGTGAACACAATGATTTTTGAGCCGAGTAGGTATGATCGAATTTTTCCAAGGCAAACACGATTGCTAAAAGTTCCTTCTCGGTTGTTGTGTAATTTAACTGGGCTAGGTCCATTGTCGGAGATGCATAGGCAATCACATGTACCGGTTTGCCAACTCCATCTTTTTGGCCTAAGATGGCTCTTAATGTCGAATTGGATGCATCGCACTTGAGCTCAAATGGCAGCTCCCAGTTAGGTGCTTGTAGAATAGGGGCGGATGTGAGTTGGCTTTTCAACTCCTAAAAGGCTTCAATATAGGGCTAATCAAATTTGAATTCCATATCCTTTTGTAGCAGTTTGGATAGGGGCAAGGCAGTCTTGCTGAAATTCTTAATAAATCTTCTGTAAAATCCTGCATGTCCTAAGAACGAGCAGACTTCCCACACCGAAGTGGGCTTTGGAAGGGAGGTGATGATATCAATCTTTAATTTATCCACCTCAATGCCTCTGCTGGATACCAAGTGCCCCAACACAATTCCCTCAATCACCATGAAATGACATTTTTTAAAGTTAAGAACCAAGTTTGTGTTAATGCATCTCGTTAACACCTTGGATAAATTTTCCAGACATGCGTCAAATGAATTGGCATATACCGTGAAGTCGTCCATGAACACCTCCATGCACTCCTGTAGTAGATCCGAGAAGATACTTGTCATGCAACGTTGAAAAGTACTCGGCACGTTGCACAGGCCAAATGGCATACAAGTGTACGCAAATGTACCAAATGGGCATGTGAAGGTGGTCTTGTGCTAATCTTCAAGCGCAATGTGGATTTACATGTATCCAGAGAAACCATCCAGAAAATAGTAATGGGATTTCCCTGCTAATTTCTCCAAGACTTGATCTATGAAAGGCAAAGGAAAGTGATCCTTGCGAGTTGCCTAATTCAATCTTCTATAGTCGATGCAGACTCACTAGCTATTATGAATCCTCATAGATACCAACTCATCGTGCTGGTTTTTCATGACAATCATCCCAGACTTTTTAGGCACTACTTGCACTGGGCTCACCCATTGACTATCTGAGATGGGATAGATGATCCCTGCAACAAGCAATTTTGTCACCTCTTTCTTGACCACGTCTAGGATGGTCAGATTCATTCTTCTCTATTGTTGCCTTATGGGCTTGGCCTCCTCCTCCATTAAAATTCTATGCATGCAGATGGAGGGATTTATTCTTGGAAGGTCATATAGTTTCCACCCAATTGCCTTCTTATGTTTCCTTAGGACTTGTAACAATTTATCCTCCTAATCTTGGTGGAGATTGCTGGCAATGATAACTGGGAGTTGCTGCTCAGTATCCAAATAGGCGTACTTCAAGTGACTTGGCAATGGTTTCAATTCCATGGGTAGTGGTGGCAATGAAGAATTGGCGTTAGATGCTTTTGGATCCAACTGGCTGACTTGAGTTGAACTCGGCACCAGGTGTGCCAACATGATCTCGGCCTTTCGTTGTTGTGGCCGACTCCTTTTGATAAAATTAGTTCTTGTCAGATTGGAGTCGGACTTGGCTCTTTGTTTAGCTCTAAAGTTAGATCCGGATGGAACGTAGTCCTCGCTTTTATTATCCAAGATAGACTTGGCTTTAGCTTGCTTCTAGTCTTCTTTGGCCAAGATGGTCTCAACATGCACACGTGCATGCATGTCAGCCTTGACAATTGACTCTTTGGCCGAGATGACTTTGGTCCTCTCTCGGTCTCGGCTTCCTTTGGCCGACTTGTACTCGGTAGTGAACATTGTTGCCACTTGTGCTGTGAATAGCTCTTTGGTCTCGACGACTTGTACTTCTGCATTTCTTAAATACTCCAGGTTCTCATGGTTGCAAACTTGGTCTAGTAAATTGATCAACTTGGCTTCCTGACTCAAGTTGGCAAGATCAATATTATCGTCCTCGGAGTTAGAAAGATTATGTACTTCATCATAGTTAGCTTTTGCTGTTTTGGACCCTAGGCAACTAATTGAATGAGTACCTCCAGCAAAATTTTCATTGACTTCACTACTGTTGTCTAGTTGAAGACACTCCTCAACTAGTTCATCAATCAAATCGATGCCAAAAAGAGAATGATCTTCGGTGGGGTGCTTCATGGCTTCGAAAATATTGAACTACACCAAGGTGTCACCAAATTCCATCGAGAGTGTCCCGGCTTGCACATCAATCTTTGTTCTAGTAGTCATAAGGAATGGTCGCCCCAAGATTAAGGTGGATTCCTTCCTTAATGTCTCATCCTCCATATCAAGCACATAGAAGTCCGCTGGGAAAATCAACTCATTAACTTGGACAAGGACATCTTTGAGAACACCCAAAGGTTGAACAACACTTCTATTTGCTAGCTGTATAGTCATCCCAGTGGGTTCCAGATCACCAAAATTTAAGGATTTGTAGATTGAAGTTGACATGACATTAATTGAAGCTCCCAAGTCCAACATGGCATTAGCAAAGGTACAGTTGCCAATGGTACATGGGACCGAAAAGATTCCAGGATCTCGACATTTCTGTGGCAGTGCTTGTGCTCCAATGGATTCTTCATTTCTAGTCAACGCCAACACTATACCTCCCACTTCCACACTTCCTTTCATCTTTTTCCTCTTATGCACAAACAGTTCTTTGAGAAACTTGGCATACTTAGGAATTTGCTTTATCGCATCAAGGAGTGGAATGTTGATTTCCACCTTACGGAACATCTTCAGCAACTCTTCATCAGATTCAAGTTTCCTTGCTAAGAGGGTCCGAGTTGGAAATGACAATGAGACAGTTCTATCTTGTTGAAGCATTTGTGAGTAGACATTCGGCTCAAGGTCAACATTGGTTGATCTCGGCAACTATTGCGGTGCTGGTTGAGGTAGTTCTTTTCCACTTCTGAGGGTAAGCGCACTCACATTCCCTCTCGGGTTTGGAATTGTTTGTGAGGGTAAGTTGCTGGATCCAACCGACTCTAAATGGTTCATAGTATTGGCTAGCTGCCCGATTTGCGTCTTGAGGTCCTAAATGGTGGCGTTCATATTCTACTAGAATTGCATATTACTGAAGCTCATGGTTTGTTGGAACTCCAGGTTACTAGTTGCTAACTATTTCATTAGGTCCTCCAGAGATGGTGAATTTCCTTGAGGTGGCATTCTCTGATGTTGTTGTTGTTGGAATGGTGGTGCTTGATATTGTGGAGTCGGTTGTTGATAACCTACTGGTCTTTGAGGTGCATTAGGGGCAGATCCGAATCGCTGAGCTACATATGGCCCTTGACTCGGCCATGGCCGAAATGGTTGATTTCCAAACTATTAATTATCAAATGGTTGACTCTGATACGTCTGCTTCCCGTACTGATATCCACATATTGCTTCAACATTCTCTGGTTGGTCCGACTCGGTTTCTTGCAATGTGGGGCACATATCAGCGGGGTGCTCCACGAAAGTACATATGCCACAAAATTTGGCTGCTATATTTGGTTGGTGTTGTCCAACAGCAAGCTGCCTCACCAATGCTATCAACTCGATCAGCTGGTTCTTTAATCTCAAATTGTCAACTACACCGATTTCATTCACCATACGTGGTTGACTGGGCTCCTCTAATTCTAAACTGTTGTGTATTGCTTGCCATATTAGAGATCAAGTGCCTTGTTGTTGCTAGCGTCTTATCTATCATGCCGAGGAATTACACAATCGCTACCTCATCAGTTGACAGGGATTAAGTTTAGAGTTGATTTTAGGTTCTCTATTAGGTTCTCTAATTGATTACCTACTGAAGTTGTTAAACCGGTTCCAATCGGCCTAGTTCAATGTTATCCACATTGTAATATGTAATTGTGACATAGCAAGCGGATTGAAGTGCAGGAATTGCAAACGTGAAATCGGAATAAGAACTATTCATATTATTAAGAACGAAATACAAACACAGGGTGTGAATTCAATGGCTCCGTCTTCCACGAAGATCGCCATGGTCGAACGGCGATGGTTCACCTCTGTTAGCCAAGGTATTGAGGATCAGGTCCACCAGAGTGCGATGACAAGCCAAGCGGTCCTCTCTAACAAACTTCGGCTTCTCAGTCCTTGACCTGCGCTTCCTCAATCGAGAGAAACACCAATACGAGCACCGTGCGCCATTGTAAATGTGAAAACGAAATAAAAGAAGTAACAATAGAGATGGAGATTGGATATGAATTCAACAACCTTTAAACGTGCCCAGCTCCTACTATATATACACGAGCTGGACTTGCTGAACACGCACACACTAATGAACTCCTAACTGAATTACAGAGTGAATTTCCTACTCTACCCTTGCGTAACTTGCGCTGCAAGCTTCTCCCCTAAGTGACGTGGCAGCTGAGCTGGACTGGAGCTGTAGTGGTAACTGAGCTAGATTCCTAAGTGGACAATGCAATTGGGCTGCTCCTTATTGGGCTGCTGGACCGTAGAGCCGGCCAGTTCTAGGATGAGTCGGTCTGGCCGAGACGACTTTCTTTAGCCGAGGATTCATGATGGGTCGAGATTATCCAGGTTGATTCTGAAAGAAAGAAGAATGAGCCTTTTATTAGCTAAGGTTCTCAAATCAGCACAAATTTATGATTTCTCTAATTCTAGGTTCATAATATGAATCTCAACTAAGACTCACTTCTTAGACACTAATGGATCCCAAAAGCACCCCTCTTAGGTCCCTCTAAGGTGTATAAAGTATGACTCATCAATGTTTCTAGGTCAAGCTGTAGTTCCCGTGCTTTGACCTTCAACTCTTCATAATCTTTCAGCATGGTTTCAAAATTGTCAGAACTCATCCCCTAGAAGGTATTCCTCCAAAATTGGATGGTGGCCAACATGCCATCATGTCAATGGCACTGAAGAGGTTGTTAGATTGGAGCAGTTGTTGGTCATGTGGAGTCAACAAGCTTGGGGGAAATACACCCCAAGGATTGAGTTCAGGGTGCCAATAGGAGTCAAGGGGGGAAGCAGCATTGAAATTGGTTAAGTTAGTAATGGGTGGAGGTGGAAGCGATGAGTTGATAACCAGTGGAGATGGGAGTGGTGAGTTGATAATAAGTGAAGATGGAGGTGATGTGGGAATATCAGCAGGGGAATCTATTGGTGCCTTACTAGTGTCGGTCACCGATGAAGGGGCAATGAAATCGACATCTAAAGTTGGAGGGATGGTGATCTTGCCTTTTTCTGGTTTCCTCCTCAAGAGTCATAAGTTTTTGCTTGGTGAGGCTTAGGGGGGATGAAGGTGCGTTGGGGTTCAGAGTATTGTCTGTTTCAGATTGAGGGCCGCCAGCCTTTACTTTTTTCTTCCCTTTGCAGGCTTTTGAAGCAAAGGGCGGACATCACACTCTTGTTGGTCCAAGAGATATGCACAAAAATAATGAAAATCAACTTAGCATTTTCGGCACGAGGCCGAATCGGGACCAAAACACATCAAAGAAAAACTCACCAATTAAAAGACCAATAGGGTGTGGTTCAAAAATAATGGCCACAATCTTTTTACAATTCATCCCTTTCGGGAATTCTTTCAGAAAACTGAGATGAAGTTTCTCTTCGGGGGCGAGAGATCCCCTCTTGATCCCTTTAAACTTGTGAGGCATATCTCTAGTAAATGGGGAGGGGTTCGAAATTGGAAGAAAAAGAAGCTCCCACCACAAACATTATACGGGCAAAACATTTTTCAAAACCTTTGTAAGAAGTAGAAAAAAGGTTGAAAAGACTACTCTTCGAAAGAGGGGTGAGGGAAACCCAGCATACTTCCTGACCAAATTGGACAGAATAATAGCTAAGGAAGATAGTGGTGGAAGGCCGAATGGCTAGTGCCCAACAGACCACCCGAAAGGCCTACATGGCCGCCCATCCGTTTGGATGAAGTTGAGATGGGGCTATTCCTAGAATCCAAAAAACTCTAGCGGCGAAGTTGCCAAAGGGAAGGGTTACCCCTAAATCCATAAGAATTGTTTCATACATATATATGAAATCAGCTTCATCCCCTTGAGCATCTTGGCACACACACTCATTAGGGGAGCAGTGTACCATCTCATAACAGGCTGTGAAGTCTGAGTGGACCTAACCACCATCGCGGGTAAGGTATCTAACATCCAAAGAAGGGATAATGGAGTGGTAATCCTTCACTTCCTTACTCACCCACTGAAAATGCTCTCGAGGTTGGGGAATGGTAGGTTGTCCCTCAAAAGGTACAAAAGAATCTAAGGTGGAGGCCAGTGGAATACTTGACACCACGAGAGAAGGAAAAGATAACTGGAGATGGAAAAGAGAGAAGAAGAAAATTCAATTGAAAGCGGGGATGAGCGAATGGACAGAAAAGTGTAAACGAAGGTATTGGATCGGAACTTAAAGAAAAAGAAATGGGCCAAAAGAAAACAATCCAATCCACGTCAAAAGGGGGCCAATGGGTACTTGTGCAAGGCATTAATGAAGATATGATAGACCAATGGTGATCGTCGACCATGGCGATCGTCGTGGAAGATGGAGTCACCGAATCCAGGCCTTGTGTTTGTATTATGTTCTTTAATAATGTAAGTGCTTTCTGAATTCTGATCTCTATTATATTCCAATACTTTAATTCTCTTGCTGCGCTACGATTGCACGAATCAATGAGAACAATGTTAAGCTAAGCCGATCGGAACTGATTTAACTAATTTAGTAGGTAATCAATTAGAGAACCTAATCGAGAACCTAGAATCGACTCTGAACTTAATCCCCGCCAACTGATGAGGTAGTGATTGTGTAAATCCTTGATATGGCAATGGACGAATGTATGACGATCGTCATAAGAACATTGAAGGTTGATAAGGACTGTGGACTAAGTGAATGAACCAGAAGGACCTTGATTATTGAGATCGAACATGAACACAATAGTAGTAACAGTAGTAGTAACAGTGGAGTAACTTAGTTAGTTGCATTCGCACTTTAGTTTAATTGCATTTTATTTTACTCGCACATCCAAATCCCCTATTTCCGTACTTAGGTAACATTCTTTCACTCATTTACACCTTGTTAGCAGGATTTAAGTAAAGGGCCTAACTCTCCTTTCCCTTACTTCCTTGTTTCCATATAGTCCTTCTTTTATTTTAGGGGGAGGGAACTAACACATGGCTCCCCTACTCCACTATTATGCAGTGCTTATCACATAGGAGGCCATGAATGCTTTGAGTTCCCTACTCGTCCAAGTTGTTAGACGTAACAACTTTATTTTGCTTCTACTAGTTACTTTTGTGGTGCCTTTGGACATAGGCTCCAAAGGCCAGCTTTCTTCTTCTTCTGTTATGTGTTTCTACTGTACTTTTGGACATGGAATCCAAATACTAATATTCTCTTACTATTATTTGATTTATGTTATGTCTTTGGAACACGGGCTCCAAAGGCCAACTTACTTCTTTTATCTATAAAATACTTGCCTCCCATTTTTGTTATTTTATTGTTGTTTTATGTTTGTTCAAAGCCCTTTGGATGAGTGACTTTGAACCCCCTCTTTTGTAGTTTTTTTGTCCTCTCACCCAAAGCCCTTTGGACGAGGATCTTTGAACTCCTTTTGTTATTTTATTTGCTTTTGTATTTGTCCAAAGCCCTTTGGACGATTGACTTTGGACTCCTTTTTCTATTATTTTACTGTTCTTCTATATTCATCCAAAGCCTTTGGACGAGTGGCTTTGGACTTTCCTCATCTATTATTGTTTGTTGTCCTATCCTCGTCTAAAGCCCTTCCGACGAGAAACTTTGGGCTCTTTTTTTCTGTCATTTCATTTATTTTTGTGTTTGTCCAAAGCCCTTTGGACGAGTGGATTTTGAGTCCCTTTTATGTTATCCTATTGCTATAATGTGTTCGTTCAAATCCCTCTGGACGAGTGGCTTTGGACTCCCCTTTTCTGATATTTTGTTGTCCTATCCTCGTCCAAAGGCTTTAGATGAGGAGCTTTGGACTCCTTCTATTGTTATTTCATTAGTTTTTCTATCTGTCCAAAGCCCTTTGAACGAGTGGCTTTGGACTCCCTTTTTTGTTATTTTACTGTTGTTTTATGTTCGTCCAAAGCCCTCTATACAAGTGGCTTTGGACTCCCTTTTCTATTATCTTATTGTTGATTTGTGTTCATTTAAAGCCCTCCAAACGAGTGGCTTTGGACTTCCCCTTTCTAATATTTTGTTGTCCCATCCTTGTCCAAAGCCTTTGGATGAGGATCTTTAGACTCCTTCTGTTATTTCATTTGTTTCTATGTTCGTCCAAAGTTCTCTAGATGAGTGGCTTTGGACTCTTTTTTCTTATTATTTTATTCATCCAAGCCTTTTGGGCATAGAACCTTGGACAGTTCTTCCATCCTCTCTTTGCTGCTCTACTGTTCGTCCCAACCCTTTAGACGAAGGACTCTGAGCAACTCTTCTATCAATACTTGTTGTCATCTATTCGTCTAAACCTACTAAATGAAAAGTTATTAACAGCCCCTCCACCATTTTTCATTTATTGTATTTGTCAGAATCTAAAGCAACCTAAAAATCCCTATTTACACTTAGTATGGCCATTAAAGGAAGCACTTCCTATTTGGTTACTGCTAGGAACCTTCCCCAAGAATTAGTAATCATTTCATATGAACTTCTAGTTTGATTATTTGGACTCAAGTTTGGCCCCATTATTATCCTTCGTCCAAACCTTGGACTACTCACAACTCTTCCACCTTTTTTCATTCATTGTTACAAGTTCGAACTTTGATATATTTTGCAAATCCTTATTTATACTTAGTATAGTCATTCGAGGAAGCACTTCCTATTTGGTCACTGTTAGAAACCTTTTCCAAAATCAATAATCATTATAGATGCACTTTTGGTTTGGTCATTAAGGACGAGCCTAACTCCATTACTAATACCTTCTTCATCCAAATCCCCTTGGACGAGGAACTTCCAACAACCCTTCTCATTTTCTTAGTGTTTTTCTGCTATGTGTGTCCATACGTTTCTATGCAATAGCTCCCTTCCATTTTCTCAGTGTTTTTTTGCTACGTATGGACGTAGTAACTCCGTTCCCATTTTCTCAGTGTTTTTTTGCTACCTGCATCCACCCATACATTTAGACATTGCAGCTCCCTTCCCATTTTTTCAATGTCTTTTTTACTATATGCGTCCATACGTTTGGACACAATAGCCCCCTTTGCATTTTCTTAGTGTTTTTTTTTGTCATCCGCATCCATACGTTTGGATGCAATGGCTCCCTTCCCATTTTCTCAATGTTTTCTACTTCCTACTCCATACATTTGAACATAGTAACTTTTTTCCCATTTTCGTAGTGTTTTTTCTACTACCTACGTCCAAGCTTTTGGACACAGTAGCTTCATTTCCATTTTCTTAGTGCTTTTTCTGCTACCTACATCCATACATTTGGATGCAATAGCTCCCTTTCCCCTCTCTTAGTTTTTCTGTTACCTGTGTTCATATGTTTGAATGGAGTAGCCTTTGTTTCTAGTTTCCTCATTTTTCTACCATATAGGTCCATGCGTTTGGACACAATGGTTTCCCTCATCCTTTCTTCTATTCTATGCTACTATCGTCATAGCCCATTAATGCAGGAGCCAATGAATGACTCTTGCTTTTCCCTTTTTCCTTCTGTTTCTGGTTTAGACGCAAGAGCCAATGAATGACTCCGCTCCCTCCCTTTTTCTTTTCATTTTTGTGTGAAGTTTGGACACAAGAGTCAATAAATAAGCGTCAGGTTTTTACCCTAATAGTCCTAACATTTTTCTAATTAAAATGATTTCAAATGAATTTATCTTAATTTATTTAATTATAAAAATTATTTAAAACTCAACATATATTTTTCTCAAAATATTAGTCATTTAATTATAAAATAATTAAACACTTAATATTAATAAATAATAAAATACACTATTTACAATCAATAATAAATAATAAATATAATTAAAAAACTAAAATGTTACACTATCTTTAAATATTGAATTATTGAGTACAAACATATATTACTACTGAATCTTATGTTCATGAAAGATATTCTATAATTGGTTTTTCTCTATTTTTAATAACTTATAAATTGAATAATACAATATATTGTTGAAAATAAAATTATTTAATTTTTTCTTAATTTTATATAAAATTAATTAAATGTAATTATGATATATGACCAAAAGTATCGTAGCTTTACTTTTAAACCAGGCTAACATTTGTAATTATTCAATTTTTAAAATTATTATTTATTTTTAATATATTTTTTTAATTTTAATTTTTTATAAATTCAAACATCCTTGGACAAAAAGAAATTTTTTATCATATATTTTTTTTACTTTCGATATGAATATCAAATCACTTGTATTATGATTATTTTTATATTAAATAAATAGAATTTAACTATTATATATATATATATAAAATCAAAATAGCTCACTTTAATTTTAAACTAGGCCAATATATATAATTATGCAAAAAGAATTAAAATTATTATATATTTATTAAGTATATATATCTTAATTTTATTTTTTCATATTCAAACAATAATGAAAAAAAAAATTCCGTCATCCATTTGTTTTGCTTCAGGACAATCATTTGAGTATATCATAGTCACATCACTTCAATTTTAATCTAGGCCAACATTTGTAATTATAAAAAATTATTTATATATTGAGTATGTATTTTAATTTATTTTTTTATATTCAATCATTCATGAAAAAAAAATTGATCATACATTTGTTTTGCTTCACATTAGTTATATGATTGTGATATCACGCACAACATTATTATGACTATATGCTATAAAACTTGCTCATACTTTCAATTATTATAGAGCAAAGTTAATTTTTTTTATTTTTAAAATATTAATAAATGTGAGATATATAGTTTATAAGGAAATATTTAATAAATTATTTCAATGAATTATAATTATTTTTATTCATAACCTCATGAAAAAAATTGACATTTAATATGATTAATTTTAATAAAAATTACACATAATATATTAGAAGCACTATTTATAATAAATTATTTATAATAATTTATACACTGATGAAAACTATTTTTTTTTATATATTCAAATTATATGTTTATATTAAAATAAACCTGTTTAAAATATAATTAAAAATATAAATAAATAAATATATATTGTTATATAATAAAGTTTATATTGCTATTTTATGAGTATATATATATATATATATATATATATATATATGAGTTTTATAAGATTTGTAGGATTTTACAGTTATTAAATTTTTAAAATTTATTATTTATTTTTAATATATATTTTAATTTATTATTTTTTTCATATTCAAACATTAATGGACAAAAAATAAAAAATAAATATTTGATCATGCATTTGTTTTGCTTCACCATAATTATGTGAGTATAACATAGCAGCATCACTTTAATTTTAATCTAGGCCAATATTTGTAATTATGCAAAAAAAAATTATTTATTGAGTATATATTTTAGTTTATTTTTTTATATTCAAACATTCATGAATTAAAAAAAATAAATATTTGATTATGCATTTGTTTTGCTTCACAGTAGTCATATGAATCACTAGCATTATTATGTCTATAATTTAATATTTAATAAATTATTTCAATGAACTAGAAATATTTTTTTAATTATAACCTGATCAAAAAATTGATATTTAACTTGATTAATTTTAATAAAAATTGCACTAATTTATTAAAAATACTATCCCACGCTAGTTTTCAAAAATATTAGAGACCCTTGTTTTTATTAAAGACCTATAATTTCGTTATTATAGTTCAAAAATATTTGAACACAGTGCAAGGGTCTTTAAAATAGATTTTTATTACTTTCCCACGCTAGTTTTCAAAAACATATTTTTATTGTATATTTCAATAATAAATCCATGTTATTAAAAAAGATATTTAAATAATATAAAATAAAACTGATCCAAAAAAATAAAAAATAAAAGAAACTGGTATTTTTAAAATTTGTTGGACAATTTTTTTTCTCAGTAGATAGGATAAAAAAAGAATACAGATACATTTCTGTTTTATGCTATTAGAAACATATTTTGATTAAGGATATTCTTATAAAAAATATTGATTAAATAATGACTCGAACTTAACATTCCATGGAGTGGAAACAATAAAGCCCACTTCAAAGTGGCCTAGGCCCAAAAGGAGAGCAGGACCATTTCTGAAACGAGGAGGGGATGCACATACTGCAAGAGCTTCCCAATTTCCATGGCGAAATCTCTGTGGTAACAAGCAGGCACATACAGTGAGTCACTCAGCGCATTTCCAAAGACAGTGACACGACCAAATCAATGACTCTTCCTTCGACAGCGATTTTTCCTCTCTCTCTTCTTCTCCTCTTCTTTCTGATGTTGGCCACATCAGCTCAAGAAGAGTTCTCTGAGGAGTTGCTGCTGAAACCCTTGCCCGATCGCAAGGTTCTTGCGCATTTTCACTTCCAAAACGAAGCTCCTCTGGCCGCAGATTCATTCGCTCGTCACCACCACATCTTCCCCAAATCTATTTCTCAGCTGGTCCGAGCAATTGTTTTTTTTTTTTTTCTATTGTTATTTTGTGAATGGAAGCATATAAATAGGCGTTTAATTGTTTAAATGCGTTCATTTAGGGATTTGGATGTGAATTACTGGAGTTCAAAGTTTATAAATAATTTATTAATCTTAATGAGTTTATGCTTAACTTATCCCTTTAAGATATAAAATCAGATTGTAAGGGGAAGAATGTTCCCCACATTTGCATATACTATTTAGACCACCTTATTGGTCCATGTGAGGTGTGTTGTGGGAGCACCGGACATATCTAGGGTGAAGTTTGTAAGACAGGATATTTACGAGTGGTCCAATCATGGTCCTATAGGCTTAACAATAATAGCTAGGATAGACTTTAATCTCATTTTAACAAAATGGTTTTAGGCCTAATTCAATTCTACTAAACTAGCTTGGTTATCATCTCGTTAGATGTGCAGAATCTCCAATACTTTCTCTTGGGTGGAGGATGACATGAAGTTTGTAGAACTGTACATCTGTGAATGGTCTGATAATGACTCAATAACGACTGATCTAATAGGTCCAATAACAATCCTCATGATAAGCTGTAATATTATTTTGAGAAAGCGGGTTTAGACCTAACTCAAACCTACGTAATAGACTTGGATTGCTCTGCACTTATATACATTGTTCAGGTCATTTCACTAATTGATATGAGATCTCTAACTATTAATTTTGTTTATTTTTTAAAATTTGAGGATTATCCTTTGATTTAAGAATGTGTGGCCATTTTCCTATGTACTAAATTTGGAGAAATAAACATTTTTCTAGTAAATTTGACTGTTTTTTTCCTGAATAGTAGTAACGATTCTTTTGCCTTCAAAGGAATTTTGCTTTTTAAGCACAAATGATGTTTGAAAGAATGGTTTGGCCATTGTTGTTCCTATATTCTTATTCAAACAATGACATGAGGGTTGATGGGTACTGGATTGATCGATTATGCACATTAATGATCCCTTGAGAAAGGGAGTTAAATATTTAGCATCCTTAACCTATTGTTTACTTGTGACCTGCAATTTGCAATATGAATTTTTCTATGAGCATCAGATTGCTTGTGAGAACATTTCATCTGCAATTCATTTTTAACATACGATTGAATTGGGTAAAGCAAGGAGTGATTATTCCGAACTGAACTTACAATCAAAGTACAGAATTATTATTTCAGGGATGGGTAGTGACTAATTCTTCAATAATTAGTATGACTTTTTGTAGTCTTGCATGTACACATTATGCAGGGCAATATAAAATGTGACTTTGAGTAGATCTGATACATGTGCAGAATGTTATGGTAATGCAAAAATTGTTGAATTTGGATTTTTATAGTTAGCCAGATATAAGAGTAGATAAATTAAAGGCACAAGATGTTTGGCATAGTTTTCTTGCATGTGTAACAACACACTTGCTCCTATGTATCTAAGACTTATGTTTAGGAAGCCTATATGGCTGCTGCAAGTTTTCATTGTTGTATTTTATTTTTAAGATGAAATATTTATTGTAAGGGATGTGGACAAGGGAGGGAGAAACTACATGAGACTTATGCCATGAAGTATAGCATTCTTTGTGCTGCTGCCACAACTTGACATTTGTTAGTGAATTGACTATTTTGCTGATACAAAACACACTCTTTGTGCTTCTTCAATAATTAGTTTCAACATGTTTTTCTGTTATAAACACACCTCTCTTGTTGGAAGTTCCACATTCAGTATAAAATGAAATTTGATGTGTTACTTAAGACAAGAGGTTTTACCACCTAATGGATTAGTCTTTTAGGTTGGGCTTTCCTCTTGTACTTAAGTCATAATAATTGGTTTTTCATTAAGAACTGGGCTACGGAAATGGCTACCTATAGGTTGGATTAAGGTGAAATATCGAATACTGGTAGGTGAGTGAAGTCATCAAAAGGAAAAGAGTTATCACCGCTTAGTGTCGATAGAATGAAAGTCATTATAGACGTCGGTCCTTAGAGAGGTTTTGGCAATGTTAAAGTCTTATATTGAGTAGAAAATAAAGCTTGATGTGGTATTTAAATTAAGAGGTCTCTCACCTAATGGACTAATTTTTTGGATTGACCTCTCCCATTGTACTGAAGTTCTAACATCTTTGTGGAACAACGAAGCCTTATCCCACTAGGCTATAAAATACATGTTTCAGTAGTTGACTTTTTTTTTTCCATTGCACTACATTGTTCTCTATCCACCTATTGATCAATTTTCTTTTTCTTCTGATTTGATCAATTTTGAGAACAATGCAGTGCCATGAGAAAAGGGTCAAATTGATCAAATCTGAAAGAATATTTTAAGTTTGTAGATTTGAGGTTTATTCATTATTTTTTACCTGAATGATGGTTCTATGGATGTTAAACAAAACATTGATGTGTTAGTTCCCAAAACATATAATATCCAGCACTTTCCCTTTGCCACACCTACTATAGTAGTGTGTCTCTTCCCCTGTAATCCATGCACTTGTGTTTTATTTAAGTAGAAGTATCACTAATATGACCTTTTGGGGGTACGGATGGTGCACAGAGGACAAATTCATGATGCTATAATATAAAAGTGCTCGAGTCTGAAATGTTATTATTTAAATGTGTCATTCTACAGAAGAACAAAGACTAATGCAGGAATCTTAGAGCAAACCAATATACATAATTGCAGGGCTAAAGCTCTGTGCTTTTCAATTTTAGTCCATACTATCAGGTTTTTGCGGGGATATTTTCTTCTATTGCATTTTTATCCCATGTAAAAAATGTAGGAAGGAAATTATTTCTGCTTCTAACATCTTGTATATTCACAATAAGAGCAAAACCCTTTTCCTGCTATAAAGTTTTAAGGGAAGTCCTGTACTTGAAATCAAATGCTAATGGACCTTCTGGGGTCACTATTTCTATAGTTTTAGTCAGGTTTTGCTTCTTAAACTTTAGTTTTTGCTATATTTTTGTTCTTTTACTGTGCATTGGAGAAGCAAGATTGTTTAATTTTGTTATGTTCTGATAGCTCATGAAGTTTTTCCTTAATATACGAAGTAACACGTGGATTAGTGTTGAATGGACAGGTCCAGAAGTTTCATATTAAAACAATGGAGTTATCTTTTACACAAGGTAGATGGAACTATGAAAGATGGGGTGGATTTGATCCAATATCAAGTCAAAATGCAAAGCCTCCGGGAGTTGAATTATGGGCAGTTTTTGATGTCCCTCAACATCAGGTTGATGCTTCTTGGAAAAATTTAACCCATTCACTGTCAGGTCTCTTTTGTGCTTCAATTAACTTCCTGGAGTCTTCTACCTCTTATTCTGCTCCTGAATGGGCATTTCAATCAGCTTTGGGCAGTTTAAGATACGGTACACTGCCACGGGAAGCTGTCTGCACTGAGAATCTTACTCCTTGGTTGAAACTCCTTCCTTGTCGAGATAAAGCTGGACTCTCTTCCTTATTAGATAGACCATCTATTTACAAAAGCTTTTACCACTCTCAACGGTTGCACTTGACAATGTCCACAGCTGCTTCAAATGGGTCAAGATCAGGATTTACTCTAGAACAAACACTTACAGTTGTACTTCAGCCTAGTAATCAGAAAGCTGCTATAAACCATGTCGTCGCAACGAGGATACAACCAAGCTGGTCTCTTAGTTCAATATTTGGAAGAAAAATCAGTGGAAGATGTGTTCTTGCCAAGTTGAGTAATGTTTACCTTCATGTTGAGAGAGGTCTAGTCACTCAACTTGAGAATTTCCAGGAGAATACTGCTAAATATGCTTCTAATGACATGGGTCCTGAAGATTTTAGAAGGAATGCTGGCTTTGAATTATCTGTTACTCCTGAAAGGGTGCATACAGAACTGGAAAAGAGCTCCTCAATTCTGTATGAATATTCAATCAAAGAATACAAGGACACTGAACAATTTGATTTAGGCCTAACATGGAAGCATCCGATTGTTTGGTCCAGTCCACATGCACCTTTATATGCCAGTAGATTTTTGATAGGAAGTGGAAATGAAAGGGGTGCTATTGCAATATCCTTGAAATCAACAGAAATGACCCAGGGCCTTGTTGCAGCCAATAATGTTGAAGAGAGGTGTAAGTTGCAAGTTAATGTTCTCCAAATTGTGCCTTGGTATGTTAAGGTGTATTATCATACTTTGCAATTATTAGTTGATGAAAGGCCTCAAGTACTCACAGATTTTGTTGAGAGAATCCGTGTTTCACCTTCTGAAGACAAAGTATCGCCAGGGGTGATGGAGCTGGTCCTCCAATTTCCTTGTGAAATTATGTCAGCTGCATTAAGTATAGAGTTTGATAAGGTTTGCTCAAATTCTTACTTCCACTTCTTAGTTCTTTTTCCTCACGATATTTGCCTCATTTTTTTTATTGACATCGAACTTTGTGTATGTTAATGTTAGTAAACAAGCTCAGGAATCTTAACAAGGAACTCATTGTATTATATGAAAGTAAGACTGCTGTTGATATCATGCGAAAGTAGGAGGAATCATATGAAATATCAATTTGGTTTATTAGTTATAAGTTATAACCTTTTAAAAGTAGCAATGGAAGTGAGAGCCAAGCCAGGCCTAACTCGGCTCTGCTTGAGTAAGGTGCCCTGCCTATTTAGCTCATGGGTTTCCCTTAAATTGGCCAGGACAGTAAAATATCAGCCCACTCAACCCTTTCTCCTTTTGGAAGCTATGCACAAATGGGCCTGGCTGACTCGTTTAACTATATAACATACAGGTAAGTATATGTCACCACGGCATAAAAAGTTACAGTTTTGTTTTTATATAAATGTGGCATTGGGAGCTACCTTATGTGATATGTTCACTGTAAATCGTTTTAGGATGGATGAATAGGAAATTGGCTTCTTCTTCATATCAAATCGGATTTTGATCTGCTTTTGTTGGTGTGCATAGGGCTTCTTGCACATTGATGAATACCCTCCAGATGCTAATCAAGGATTTGACATTCCATCAGCAATAATAAGCTTTCCTGACTTCCATGCTGGTTTGCAATTTTCTGATAAATCTCAAAGCAAGTCACCACTGTTGTCTAAATTACAGGTTATTTGAATCTGCACTCTTTCAGCTTATAACTCTTGTATATATAATAATATACACTGGTCACACCTCTAACTCTGGATCTATAATGCAGGAAAGGAGTCCTGTTCTCTCTTACACAGAGGTTTTACTTGTACCCTTGACGACTCCTGATTTCAGTATGCCATACAATGTCATCACAATTACATGCACAGTTTTTGCATTGTATTTTGGATCTTTGCTAAATGTTCTCCGAAGACGTGTTGGAGAGGAGGAAAGACTTTTGAAAAACAAAGGTAAACCTTAGCTCTTGTGTCTGCATCCTGGGACACAAGTAATACAATTTTGTACAACAATGAGTAATCCCCAAGCATGGTGTTTTCATAATTAGTAAAGCATTCTTACCTTAAATAGCCATAAATAAGAAAGCATCCTCACTTCGCCTTTTAAGAATCACTTTGTTCTCTCTTTGCATTAGTTTTTCAGATTGCTGCCCACACTACCTTCACTAGTATTTATGATTGCATGCAGTAATCACAAACTAGACATGCAAATTCAATAGCAAATTAAATAAATGAGTCTACATGAACTTGTTGGTTATGCATAAATATAATGTGTTTGTAATGCTGAAGTATACTGAAAGAAATATGGTATCTTATTAAAAAGATATTTAAACCTGTAGAACATTGAGAGTCTGGCCTCAATTCTCACACAAATGACAAGTTCAATAGGTAACATGCCTTATTTCTTAAACCAACTAACCTAACTAACTAATGTTGCGGAGGATTTAATCTAAATTTTGATCTGTAAGTGTAGCACACTAACATGTACTCTATATCATACACTATTATTTACTGGCCTAGTGCTATGTATTATTGCCCCCACCTCCTCTCATTTATTTGTTGAAGTATTCTTGTACAGTTTCTAATGTCTTGTATTTTTCTACCTGCAGATGCAAACAAAGCAGTGTTCCTTCGTAGAGTACTAACTAAATTATCTTCCAAGCTCAGAGGCAGAACATCGGAATCGACTCTGCCCCCACCCTCATCATCATCCTTTGTTAGTCTAAAATTGATTTTTAGAGTTCTACTGGTTGCAGGAATTGCCGTTGCATGGCAATACTATTCACAATGATATCTTCCAACTAGGTAGTTTTACTTGTACTATATTCTAATTGCATATATTTTATGTACAACACAAACCTTCTCGTTATCTTGCGTTTATGTCTGTTTTTAATTAATCAAAACAATACATGTACACGAGCAAATTGATTGATTATAAAAAACATTTTTGTGCATCTGAATTTACGTTATTTTTAGTAATAAAAAATGCAATACCATGTCTTAATTCCCCATTTAAACAACCTTGAAACAAGGCATTGCTGTCCTTTACCGAACATTGAATACGTGATATAAATTAAGAACCTTCATTGCTATTTGCACTGATAAAGGCAGCGTGTTTTCCTGATCTAGCAAACCAATTTAAAAATATAGTTTATTAGTCTTACAATGAAAATGAAGTTCAAAATGACCAAGACCTCATAAGCCGGTCACTTTTTTTTGTACTTTTTTCTCAGTAAACGAACATGGAGCCTTTATACTCTCCCTTGAACACCTATCTGATTAACATGGCATGAAAATTCTTATTCCTTAGCTCAATTCTTCAAATTAGCTACGCCAGAATGAGTTATCATATTCAAATGGATAAATGAATTAACAATGCTCGGATCAAGATCGTGACAAATTGCTTACTCACTATTACTTTATTAAATTTGTTTCGTGAAACTTTTAAGACTAGGTTGCTTATCATTTATTTCCAATTTTTAAACAAGAAATTTGATTTTCCAAGCTCATGAAAGTGCAATAGTTTAATCCTTAATATTTACCTCCTTTAAAGGACTCCATTAAAATTTATTATCTCTAATATTTTCACATCATATTGAATAGATAAACGAATTTACAATTTTTAATAAGAATAAAAATGAAAAGTGGACTGTCTGGTTAACCTTCTACTATCGACCCATAGTTTCCATCCTGACAAGCTCCCTTAAAAAAGACCTGTCAGTGATAGTTGATCAATTTGATCCCCCAAGCATAAAAAAGGCATGCGAGTAATCGACCAATACGACTCCGTAGCGTTAAAAAGACATGCAAGCAATGGTTGACCAAAATAACTCCTAGACACTTGAAAGATCTACGAGTGATGGTTGACCAATATGATCCCCAGGCACCCAAAAGACCTGCGATGATGGTCGGTCACTACGACATTCGAAAGCCTGGCGAGCGATGGTCAACCAATAAAACCCCAAACACCCTAAAGATCCATGTAAGGGTCAGGTGATAATCTAAATAGATAAACAAGATCGATTGATTAAATACAAAAAACTAGCTCTTTTGATAAATTCAAAATAACTAAGATACAAAAGTTATAGACTAAGGCGACAGTTTAATACAAGATAATCTAAAGACAAGAAATCTACTAAGGTAGGATAACACAAATACAAAAGGCTTGGAAAAGGGAGTCTACTAAGGTGTGGCCAGTGGGGAGCTGTAATCCACAAGTTGGCCATTGATGATATCTTTATAAATTCGGACTACAAAAAGATTGATTCTAAGATGATGAAGGAATGCTATTGATCAAGGGCATGCTGAAAGTCGCCTTCAAACTAATCCATGGCGAACAATTCTTTCTCATCCACTTCACCCTATTTAGTAACAAGGGAGGACTCCAACTAGCGAACCTTTTCTAAGAGCACGCGTTCCTTTTTCTCCAAATGTTCCTTAGTGGGTAGGTATTTGTTGGAGTCCTGAAGCTTCATTTTCAAATCTTCAGATACCTGGTCAGCCACCTTGACCTTCTCAACAACACGTAATGCCTCTTTAAGGTGGCTCATTTCAGCTTTGACTTTCTCAGAGTAGTCAGCCATTTTTTTCTTCTGAATGACAGGATCGCCATATTCTCGATCAATGGTACGAGAAAGGACTAGGGAATAGCTAGAATACACCTTAAGAGCCTTGTAGATGCCAACCAATCCCAAAGTGTTTCCCTTATCAACATCTGAGGGAGCTGATAGATGGCAGTCAACCACCTCATCTAGTAGGAACTTCCTGTTCTAGACCGACTTCATGTCAGCGCCTCGCCAGTTGCTGAGAGTACAGCTCGCCAATCTATTCCGCGATTAGGAACAACAAGTTTAGATGGATGAGATGATATGTCAAAACTATATTCTATACCTTCCTGATGTCGCTTATGAACAGGCTCCCCTGATTGGGTGGTCGACAAATCTATACCAACCAGAGAAGGAGCAAAGGTTCTAGCGACATAGGTGGCCAATTGAGACTTCTTACAAAAGGCTTTCAATTCGATAGGTGCAAGGGGGCCATAACACCTGAAAAGGAACACATTAGAAAACATTAGATCAAACAAGGTGACAAAACTGAAATCTAGAGCAGTACAAAAAAACACAAAAAGAGCGTCAAGGTCATCACCCCGTTAGATCAATTCGCTACATAGAAATACCAAGTATCTCTGAAGCTCTTCAATAAATGCATCCTTCAATTCTCCAAGTAACTCCTCTCCACCCAAATCACCACGGCTAGGCAACTAGTCCAGGAGGCAATCTGAGCAGTTATCCCCCTTTCGCACTCGAAAGAAACTGTCTTTAAAAAAATTGTATTCAGAAGGTGTGGATTAGATAACGTCCCGATTGGTTATTAATCGAGAACCAACCAACTTTCTCTGCTCGCCAAATGTAGAAAAACCAGAAGAAAACATTCAATGATGGCGGCTTTCACAAACCCTCACAAAGGATCCCCAAAGTTTGAACGAAGGCCCAACCATTTGGATGAAGCTGAGTTGAAGCGATGTTTAAGGTCTTCAAAACCGAGCATTGAAAGTTGGTGAAAGGAAGCCTCGCTCCTAACTTTAAGGGGATGATGTCATACTGGTATGTATGACTCGCACAAGTTGCAAGCAGGTCTCACACATTCATCTAGCCTACATAGTTCAACTTCCACTAATTGGTCTTTATCATGGCTCACTTTACCCAGCATTTTATACCACAACTAGGGTGTTAGAGGACACCTAAGGGGTTCAAAACAATCATCAGGAACATAGAGCTCGAGGGAGATTATTAGTCATCCTTAATAGTTCGTGTCTCAGGTGAGAACAAAAATAGAAGCTAAAAACAAAATGTCAAACAGTGCACTATACTTCTTTGTGTTTTTCCTATGAGAGATAATTTATCTAATCCTTTTGTAATTAGCTGCCACAATTGCCTCGTCTTTTCTTATCCGCTTCAGATTCTTATTTGTGTAGCTGCACGTAAACTGGTTGCATGCAATGCTGCCAGAGTGGTCATTGACTTTATCTCAACTATCTGTGAAGAGTCCATTAAATGTTAATGTTGAGGCAATTGTAGACACATAAGAAAGTTTTTTCTTAGGACGAGGAGGGTGAAGACTAAGTTGGCAGATATGATTCTTCTAAAATACAGAACTCACTTCAGAAGGTAAAGTAAATAATCTCAATCATTGATAAAAAAAAAAATCAACGGTTGATATTATGCATGTATACATAATAATTTATGAATGTATTGCAACATCAAATGCTGATTTTTTTTCTCAGTGATTGAGATTGCTTATTTTATTTATACTCACTTTAAATCCTGAGTTGATAGTTTCCCATGACCATGAGTAAGTTTAGCCACTGTGGTGAAGAGACCATAGTAGTGCAAGAAAAAGGTCATGAGAAAACTAAAGAAAACAAAGCCAAATAATGTGAAGGGTAGAACTAAGGGCAAGGAATGGTGAACTTGCCTGACTAGTCCTCATTTATTTTTAGCTTCTTGAATAGGTTGACATCTTCCAATAGTTGCTTTCTCTTGCAGCTTTGCCTATTCAGAATCTCTCCTTTTGAAAAGAGCATAGAAAAATAAATAATAAGAGTTAAAAAAATACAAATATTCCTTCACACAAAAATGCAACAAAATGCAAAATTGAAAAATGTTTCCTGAACTTTTCATCAAATAACTTTAAATCTTTACAAACTTGTAAGGGTAACTCCCAAATACCACAAGCTTGCAGATACATAGCATGATAACACATAATCTTATAATGTTGTTTACAATCATCAAACTGAATTATGTCTGCTTTATATCTTCCCCATGGTTCTAGAAGGAAACAGTGATTCAAATACCAGTTATATAGTCATCACAATTAACTAAAAATATATACCTGAGTTGCTCTCTTTCAACTTTTTATTCTTGAGCAAGTTGGCAGCTTCTAGTTTAATCCCTCTACTGTTACCTGCATTCTCACCCTCCATCACCTTTTCAATCCCATTTTGAAAATCTTGTGAATCATGTCCTCCTGCACGGTCACAAGTAAATTTAGACAAGGGGAAATTATGGTGTAACTAGCAAAATACATCCTTCTTAATATCAAACAAAGTACACATCCTATTATGAAGATACAGATAACTGAGATAAGAGAGAAAAGAAGAATATGAGCACACCATTATTTTACTACCAATGTAAAATATAATTGACTAAGCCAAGAGTGGGAGTGCATGGAATCCATGAAAGACATGGCAGGATCCTATGAAAGAAACTCCAATTACAATGTCATAAAGTGATCACATTGTTCATCTCCTTTCTACAGACCAAACATTCTCTTTATATCATAGGCTTCTTGGATTTTGACATTTCTGAGAAGTTAGGCATGGCTCAACAAAAGTCATTTTAGGAAAATACAATTATATCAATCCTTCTTCAGTGTGCATTCCCCCCTTGTTTTCCCTGTTTGCTCTTAAGGTTTTAAATCCCAGAGACAGTTATGGCATAGCAATTGCTCTCAGATTTCTTACCCAACAAATGGAAGTGGAATATCTCAGGATTACATAGGAAAACTAAGCAAGAGGAGCTACTGATGAAATTCTATGTTATCCTCCCATTTAAATTTTCTCAGAAACCATATGCAATGCAACACCGTTTAAAGAACTGAACATAGGAAACGGATTTCAATTTCAGCCAAAACAATGCAGCAACCAAAACATACAGCAGATAATACAAAACTTCCCAACAAATATATCATTGTTTACATGTATTTTATTTCATGGATGGACGAGGATAAAAGATTTATATCAAATTGAACCATCACAATTTTCTGCCCTGACATGCCTTACCAATAAGCCCAAACAAACAGACAACCAATCTAAGCATCATTTCTATCCTCAACGTCTCTCAGCAACACACAGTTCTGTTACTCTAAAGCAAAAGATATATCCCCATTCCCCCCCAAAATAGTCAATTACAGAACAAACAGGGTCTCCCAACAAAACTAGGGAAATCTCCCATTCATCAACCAAAGAATGACGTACAACAAATAATTAAAAACGTACTCACCAACCAAACATGCATTTTTCTTCGACCCTCCCAAAACGATGCGTACTAATATCACATACAATGATAACAACCAAAATAGATATTCAACACTAAATTTAAATAAAATAATCTTGATCATCTGCATATCATTTTCCTGTCAATGTATATCAAGTAAAACCAATCTTGTCCATATAATTAAATAGAAAATATAAGTAGTATGAACAAGTTACTAAGGAAATGTATGAATTTTAATGTAGAGGAACTTTATAGAATTTTAATTTTTCATCCATGTTTAGAATTTAGATATTAGTTCCCTTATTGGTCAAATCACTAATTCGTTACTTTTTGTATTATTTTTTTAGGCTGAAATATTCTTTTTAGTTCCTCATCTTATTTTTCAGTTTTATTTTGGTTTTCTAAGTTTGAGAAGTTTTATTTTGACCCTCTTAAAGTGTCTTGTTAAACCAAATCAATTCTTCTTTCAATCTATCACATTAACTTTTGAAGTACCCTTGAATAACATATTAGATGATATAGGTAAAGTCCTATTTGGGTAAATTTCTCTCTATAAACACTTACAGAAAATTTCTCTCTATAAACACTTATAGAAAATAAGAAGAAAAAAATGAAATAAGTTTTTTCATAAGTTAAAATTTATTTATTAAAGAGATAATTTGCAAAAATTCTTATTAACTTCTCCAAAAACTAATTTTTAAATTATGTATAAACAAATTTTAGCTAATAAAAAAATTTATTTTATTTTTTCTTCTTATTTTCTCCTCCTCTCACATGTACTAATCGAGAGGTTGAGGGATAAAAAGGATAATTTAGCCTCACTTTTTCATAACAAATGACATCACGGATAATTAAATAACCCAAATTCAATCAAAGTAGATTATCAAATAAAATTTAAATAAAACAATCTTGATCATCCAATGTCAATGTATTGACCGTATAATTAAATGACCATGACTAACATTCACGCCAATTCACTCTCACATGACCTATTCTTATACACCACCAAAAAAAAAAATCCTCCCAATAAACTCCTTCAACTGCGTCACAAAGAAACATCCACCACTAGTAAAAATTCCAAATTTGACAAAAATAAAAAATAAAGAAAAAGATGAAAGCAAAGAGACATACGTTTGAGTCCAAGTCTGCAGAGCTTGCCAGTGACGAGAAGAGCGTCACGGTGGTCTTTGCCAGTGGACAACCCTTTGGAAGAGAAGAAAGAGAGAAGAGCCTTCCAAGTGACGGAAGAAGCGACGAGGTCCACCCCTCTCCCGATGAAGTGGCCGTTGAGCCTCACCGATGATGGGTCGAGCCCAAAGGCCCAACAAATGGAGCCCAAGTCGATTTTCTGGTGATCCCACGCCACCACTTGAGTCACCTTCGAGAGGGAGGGGCATAGAAGCTTCACCTTGATCTCTCTGGGTTTGTTCCCTGACATGTTTGTCCGTCGCTTAATGGCCACACCACCACGCCAATGGGAATGAGCGCGAGGTTCGTGCTGTGCTTTCCGTTTGTTGCCGTTTCTAGTATTTACGAAGCCTGTCTTCTTTTTTCTCCAAGCTTCTATACAATAGACATATGGTGTGCATGGATGGTTGGGTCGGGTGGCATGGATTATGGACTGGGCCTACTGTACTTCAATCTTTGATATTTAATTAATACTTACACCTCAATGATTAATAATTGAAGAGAAGATATAACCAAGTTATTAATATTATAATTACTTATTAATTTAGTCCTTAAAAATTTAATGATGAATCAAAATAATCCTTAAAATTAAAAAGGATTATTCGTATTTTTCTCATAACTTTTAAAATTTTGTAAATTTTATTCATAATTTTTTTTTTATACATTTTGATCATAAACTTAAAATTTTATATAAAAAATTTATGAATTTTATATAAGAAAAAATTTCAAGGACTAATTTGAATAATTTAAGATAAAAGGTATAATTAACTATTTTTAATTTTAGAGACTAATTTGACCCATCATTATAATTTTTAGGATTAAATTAGTAAATAATTACAATTTCATGAACCATTTTAACATTTTATTTATTTCAGAACTAATTTAACTATCTATTATAATTTCAAAGACTAAATTAAATAATAATATACAATTTGATAGAGTATTTTTCTATTTTATTAATTGTAAGGACCAATTTGACAAATCATTTTAATTTCAGAAACTAAATTAGTGATTCAAGTTCTACCCTTTGAAACAGTTTAATTTTTGGATGTGATTGATAGATTATCTATTATGTTATTTAGTAAAAAAAATTATTTAAGTTTAGTATTTAATTAATTAAAATTTTTTTAAAATTTAAAATTTAAGATTATAATTATTTCAATTAGAAAAATAATTACTCTCTTAAAATATTTAGAATCCTTTTTGTCCTGGAAATGATCAAATCTTTAAAATAAAATAATTATAATTTTTAAAATTAAAAAAATATATTTTAATTAATAGAAACTAAATTAAAATAAAAAAATTAATTTTGTTATTGGATAACAAAATAAGAGAGGGTAAGAACTTAATTGTTATTTGTTTAAAAACTAATTGTTTCAAAACCCCTTAAATTTATAAGTTAGTTAGAATTCCTCGTGTATTTGTTGTCTAACAATAAAAAATTGTTTATAATTTTGTTAAGTTTTGTTAGGTAAAGTGGGTCAATTTTTTAGGAAAATTTTCTGTTATTAGTGGATAAGATTTTAGCTAAGTCTAATAGATTCTATTAATAGTGGATAAAATTTTAGCTAAGTCTAATAGATTCTGTTATTAGTGGATAAGATTTTAGTTATTGTTGAAGTCTTAGTCCTCCAGTTCTATTTATTTGCATGTTGGACACTTAGGAGTTAGTGGCTTAATTTCTTTTATAAATAGCACAACTTGTCATTGAGTATTTTATATTCCAGTATGAAGCAATAAAAAGCCTTCTCCTTTCCTATACAATTTCTTTTGCATTTTTATCCCACAGTGGTATTGTGAGCTAGGTTGGTTTTTGAGTGTAAAAAGGGAAGTTGAGGCAAAAAGTCTATAAATTTTTCTTCTTCATTCTGATTCCTATTTAGCAGCAGCAATAGAGAACAATGGCCACAGACAATTTCGTGCAACCTGCTATTCCTCAATTTGATGGTCATTAAGACCATTGGAGCATGTTGATGGAAAACTTCTTAAGGTCCAAGGAGTATTGGCAAGTTGTATTAGATGGAATTCCTATACCAGAGGCTAGCATGGCAATGACGGATGCACGAAAAACTGAAATAGAAGGGTTGCGTTTGAAGGATCTCAAAGCAAATAATTATCTTTTCCAAGCAATTGATCGCCCAATCTTGGAAACCATCTTTTGCAAGGATACATCTAAGGATATTTGGAATTCTATGAAGAAGAAATATCAAGGTTCTACACGGGCAAAGAGGTAGTAGCTTCAAACACTTCGTTTAGAGTTTGAAACACTACAAATGAAGTCAAGAGAATCAGTCACAGACTATTTTTCACAAACAATGGCAATCGTCAACAAGATGCGGATCCATGGTGACAAAACGAAGGATATCACTATAGTTGAGAAGATTCTTCTGTCCATGACTCCGAAATTCAATTTTGTTGTTTGCTCTATTAAAGAAGTCCATGACATTGAGGAACTCTCAATTGATGAGCTGCAAAGTTCCTTATTGATTCATGAGAAGAAAATTAATCAGTAGGAGATAGAGGAACAAGCATTGAAAGTCTCAACAAAAAATCGCTCAACATCAAGAAGAGAAAGAGGACGAGGAAGAGGAAGAGGTAAAGGCATTAGAGGTAGAGGCCGGGGAAGCAATGATCATGGCAATCAACAAGAACATCAACAACACCATGAGAATCAATTCCACAGAAGAGGAAGAGGTCGAGGAGGCCATCACTTTACAACTCACAAACCAAAGTCAACAGACAAGTCAGATGTTGAGTGCTACCGATGTCACAGGTATGGCCATTATCAATCAGAATGTCGAACTAATTTGAATAAAGACAATGGAGATAAAACTAACATTGCTGAAAAGGAAGAGGAGATGTCACTTTTAATGGTGTGTCATATGAAGGAAGAAACTCAACAAAACATGTGGTATTTAGACACTGGCTGCAACAATCATATGTGTGGAAACAAGATGATGTTCTCTGACTTAGATGAAACCTTCTGCAATACAATCAAGTTTGGTGATAATTCCACAGTTTCTATCTTGGGGAAAGGAACGGTAACTATCCAAACCAAAGAGAATTCAACTCACACTATCTCTAATGTTCTTTTTGTCCTAGATTTAAAGACCAACTTACTTAGTGTGGGTCAGCTGCAAGAAAAGGGGTATGAAATTTCTATTAAAGAAGGAGTATGTCATATCCGAGATGCTAATTTAGGCTTAATTGCTCGAATTAAGATGACAACAAATCGTATGTTCCCACTTTATCTCCACAACACTAGTCACTCATGTTTATCAACCAAATTGAAGGATGATACATGGCTTTGGCACTTTCGCTATGGTCACTTAAACTTTAGTGGATTGAAGACCCTATGGCAGAAAAATATGGTGACCAGAATTCCTCAAATTACATCTCCTTTTGAAGTTTATGAAGAATGTGTGGTTAGCAAACAACATCAAAATCAGTTTCCACAAGGAAAATCATGGCAAGCAAGAAAGGTATTGGAGTTGGTGCATTCTGATATTTGTGGGCCAATAAATCCATGTTCAAATGGCAGTAAAAGATACTTGATCACTTTTATTGATGATTTTAGTCGCAAGACATGAGTGTATTTTTTGCAAGAAAAATCTGAAGCTTTCATTGCATTTAAAAATTTTAAAGTACTTGTTGAGAAAGAAGCCAATAGCCCAATAAAAGTACTTTGTAGTGATCGTGATGGAGAATACAACTCACATGAATTTGTAAATTTTTGTGAGACACATGGAATCAAAAGGCAACTTACAGCTACCTACACACTTCAACAAAATGGTGCCTGTGAGAGGAAGAATCACACAATTATGAACGTGGTGCGCAACCTTTTGACAAGAAGTGGTGTTCCCAAAACTTTCTGGCCTGAAGCTGTCAACTGGAGCATTCGTATTTTGAATAGAAGTCCCACACTTGCTATTCAAAATATGACACCAGAGGAAGCATGAAGTGGACAAAGACCAATAGTGGATCATTTTAGAATTTTTTGGTGTGTCGCCTATGCTCACATTCCAAATCAAAAGAGGACAAAGCTAGATGATAAGGGAGAAAAATGCATCTTTCTTAGTGTTAGTAATCAATCAAAAGCTTATAAGCTTTACAATCCCATCACTAAGAAAATTATTGTTAGTCGTGATGTTATTTTTTATGAAGAAAGATGTTGGCCGTGGATTAGCAACGATGTTGTTGAACAACAAATACCTACAAACTTTGGTGGAGTTGACGAAGAGGAGAGGCAACAACCAATAGAAACTGATCAACAAATTCCACCAGAACATGTAGCAGATGCTTCAGGCTCACCAACAATGGCATCAAATGATGAACGACCTCAACGTGTTAGAAAAAGGCTTGCCTGGATGACTGATTATGAGGTAACTGGAATCCACCAATCTGAAGATCCTCTTATACATTTTGCCTTATTTTCAGATTGTGACCCTACAACTTTCGAAGAGGCTATAAAAGAGTCAAAATGGCGAAATGCGATGGATGAAGAAATTTCAGCCATTGAACGAAACAACACTTGGGAGCTTACTGATCTTCCAAAGGGACACAAGACAATTGGTGTCAAGTGGGTGTACAAGACAAAGTTGAAGGAAAATGGAGATGTTGACAAGTACAAGGCACGCTTAGTAGCTAAAGGCTACAAGCAAGAATTTGGTGTTGACTATAAAGAAGTGTTTGCTCCTGTTGCCTGACATGATACTGTTAGGTTGATAATTGCGCTTGTAGCTCAAAATTCATGTCCCATTTTCCAATTGGATGTCGAATCGACATTCTTGCATGGAGATTTGGAGGAACAAGTATTTATTGAACAACCTCCTGGATATATTAATTTTGGAAATAAGCATAAGGTATATAGATTAAAAAAGGCTTTATATGGATTAAAACAAGCTCCAAGAGCTTGGTATAGTCGACTTGAAGCTTATTTTTTGAAAGAAGGATTTCAGAAATGTCCATATGAGCATACACTTTTTACTAAAATTAGTAATGGAGAAAAAATACTCATTGTATCTGTGTATGTGGATGATCTTATTTTTATTGGGAGTGATGCTGCCATGTTTGACAAATTTAAGAAATCCATGATGATTGAATTTGATATGACTGATCTTGGCATGTTACATTATTTCTTGGGCATTAAAGTAATGCAATATGCTGCTGGAATATTTATTTCTCAAAAGAAGTATGTGCTAGAAATTTTGGACAGATTTCAAATGAAAAATTGTAACTTTGTTAGCACACCTACTGAAGTGGGTTTGAAGCTTGTTCGAGATCCCGAAGGAAGAAAGGTTGACAACACTCTTTACAAGCAAATTGTAGGGAGTTTGATGTATTTGACAGCCACAAGACCTGACATAACACATGTTGTAAGTCTTATTAGTAGATACATGGAATGTCCAAGAGAGATACATCTTCTAACAGCAAAAAGAATCTTTTGATACTTGCAAGGGACTGTTGGTTATTGGCTGTTTTACAAGAATGGAGAAAAGACAAATTTAATTGGTTTCACTGATTGTGATTATGCTGGAGTTCAAGATAATAGAAAGAACACTTTAGGTTACGTTTTTATGATTGGTTCAGGAGCTGTCTCATGGTCATCAAAGAAACAACCAATTGTTACTTTGTCAACAACTAAAGCTGAATTCGTTGCTACAACTTCATGTGCCTACCAAGCTATTTGGGTAAGAAAAAATCTTGAAGAGCTTTGTTTCGAGCAACAAGGACCAACTCCAATTTATTGTGACAGTAATTCAACAATTAAGCTCTCTAAGAATCCAATTTTACATGAACGCATGAAACATATAGATATGAAGTATCACTTCTTGAGGAATATCTCAAATGATGATATCATAAATCTGATTTTCTGCAGAAGTGAAGATCAAGTTGCTGGTATATTTACTAAACCTCTCAAAGTACCTTTATTTTAGAAGCTACGGAAATTGCTTGGTGTGTGCAGTTTTAAATAATTAGTTTCAGAGATGATGTTCTGCTGCTTATGTTTTTTAAACTGAATGATGATCTTTCAGTTTATGGGAAGGAATGTTAGGTCACATGGGTCAATTTTTTAGGAAAATTTTCTGTTATTAGTGGATAAGATTTTAGCTAAGTCTAACAGATTCTGTTATTAATGGATAAGATTTTAGTTATTGTTGAAGTCTTAGTCCTCCGGTTCTATTTATTTGCACATTGGACATTAATCTTTTTAATGTATTAGAAATTATACTTAAAAATTGTCAATATATTAATTAACAAATTATTTAAGAATATTATTACGGTAACATTCAAAAAAATGTTTTAGTAGAAAATGTAAAAAAATTTAAATAGAGAGAATGAAATTTTTATGTTAAAGTTAAATAAAAAATATTAAAATTGCACAAAAATATTTATAATTTTAAAATTTATAAAAATATTTTTATAATAAATTTTTACATAATTCTATGAAGTTATTTCTCTATAAAAATATTTTTAGAAAAATCAATTATGAACTTGGAAAAATTATATTAAAATCAAACATGAAAACTTTAATTTTCAAAATATATATCTAAACATTCTCAATAATATTTAAGATTAACTAAACATATTTTTGTCGAAGGAATCATGCTCTTTAAGAATCATAGTTATCCGTATGAAAAATTTATCTTCTATTGAACACTCTTAGCTTAGCCTAGTCACAACTTGATTTTTGGGTCGTGATGGTTTTAATGTTACTTTTTTATTTTCATTTTTAGATTTTAATTAAGATTATAATCTTACTGAAGACCAAAAACATGTCAAGCAATGCTTGTAGATTATGTAATTGCCGGTGGTCATGATTTAAGTTAGTGTTTGAGCTATCTTGTTTTGGTTTTCTCTTCACCTTTGAAGAGAAATTGGATCAAACAGAATTTTAAAACGAAACTCTTTTTAATGAAGAAAACTTAAAAAGGAGTTTTTCCCGGTAGATGATTGGTTCAAGTGGTATAAACCTAACTTCTCTTTGAGCATAGTCTCATATCTGAATCTTGTGTATGAAAAGAAACCACCACGAGAGCAAGCCCACCATTTTGTGAACATTTCTGTTCGTTTCTCAACTAACAGAAACTTCTCCTTGACTCTCCGAATCTCCCTTATTCCTTTGCAGTGTGTATATATATATATATTCAGATAAAAGAATTTCACGTCACGACAAAGGAATAGACAAAACAGGAACAAAACGACACTATCTGGAATGGACCCTCTGACACGTCAAGTGCAAGAACGAAATGTCTTTCAAGGGACAGTTAACATGTGGTCGTACATACCCATAGCCTTACGGTTGGCCTACTCTCTGGACCGTTCGGGCAACCGGATGGTCCCGTCCGGACAGTACATATCCCCTCAAGCTTAGTCCTCACGACATAAGCTTGCTTCATTAGGGTCTTCTAGACGATCCTCCTGGTTTTCTCGTGCTTTGGAATGCTTACGCTTGGATTTTGCGAACTTGAAGGCCTCGGAGCGCGTGCGCGTGTTGGTTGAGGCTGCAAATCAATACGCGTCGCTTCATTTCCCAATCCAACAGGCACAATGATTGCCTTTACTTGGACTCAAGGTCATCTCATTTCTGGCTATTCCTTTCATTTTCTCCTTCCTCTCTTGTTTTCACTTTACTTTGTCTGAAAAAGTAGTCCCTGCTCCTGACTTCTCGCCTTCGTCCTTGCCCCTGGCTCTTTTGTTCTTCACCTTCACCCTCTCTCTACTCTGCGACCATGGAACAAGGTAATTCCTTCATCCCTTCTTTGCATCCTTCGCTTATTGTACTTGGTATCTCCCTACTTTGCATGTACGCATATTGGATTTTCTTCTTTTATGGAGGGAACCGTCTTATTGCCTGGGTCCTAAACTAACTCTTTGATAATACTCCTAATCAAGGGATAAAAGTAGACAATTGGTATGGAGTTGTTCAAGTAAGACAATCATGGAGATAAAAGGTGTATGACCCATTTATATTTGTACAAGATGAGCAAGTTTATTACACCATATTTAGAGGGACATCATGACTGGTTAGTTGTCATTAAGACAAAGACACATAATGTAGACATGAACAACATTTTTAATCAACTTGACAATAAAGCTCTATAACAAGATGTACATGGTGAAATGGTTGGTTATTTTTATGTACTTCAACTCTAAAATGTTTTGACTAGTCACTTATTATTGAGTGTCATATTTTAAAGAGAAGTATTAACAACACCCATTAACACATACTCTATTATTGGTTATAGTTTATTGAAAACTACAAAATTAGAAGAATTACTCATTAAATAAGAAGTAAAACCTACAAAAATTTATAATTTTTCAATAATAAAGACTGTGTTCAAAAGTATGTTGCTAGAATTTCTTTATTTTAATTCATTTATTTATTTTCTTACTTTTGCATACTTTATGTACACTCAAGGGTGGTAACTTTATTATTTGTTCTATTGGGTTGTATAAGTAAGTTTAATTCCTAACTTGTTAATAGATAAAAAAAAATTAAAGGAAAAGGAATGGAAGGTTCTGTTACTAAAGAATTTCATCATTAACAAAAATATGGATTTAATTTTGGTTACTTGTATGTGTAGGGAATGCAAGGGTCTTTTTATTTTTTATGCGAGTATAGGAAAGTATTTTAGGGAGTGGGTTTTTTTTTATACGTGAGAGGTATATGAATAAATATTGATTATTAGATCAGATAGAAATAGTCAAAATAAATAAAATCATGTAAGTTTTATAAAATGTTAATTATTTAATTTTTAAGTAATTATGTAAAATTAAATATTAATCATTCATGTATGTTGTAGTAGGTATGTATATACACTTATACACACTAACACGAGGGAAGTAAGAGGTGAGAACATTCAATATTTGTGTTAAATCAAAATAAATTATTAAGATTATTTTTCCTAATAAAAATATACTAAATTGGAACAAGACGAATGAGGAAAACTAATTAAGGTCAAAGACAATTTTCTCTCTCCCTTTTTTTTATTTTATTTTTCTCGCGCTTTCAGTCATTCTCACAAAAATGATTGAGGCAAGCCAAGGAATCTAACAAAAAATTGTTTGCTTGATGTGAGTACTCATGGTGCATGGGATTCTTGAAGGTATAAATAACATACAAGAAGAGGTGTTGAATTGTGTGAAAGTAATTGTTTAAAGGATTTTACAAAGTTGATGGATTTAAAATACAGTTTAATATGGTTTTCCAAAAGGAGTGTCTAAAGAAGTTTAGAATGTAAATAGTGTAAAGTAAGAGAGAAAATGAATAAGGTTTATATCAGTTCACTCTTTTAACAGAGCTACGTTCAATCCCTTCAACACAAAGGAATTCCACTAAGTCTTTTTGGCTTACAAATAAGTATTCTCTACATTTTTAGGTATTACATTATAATCTACCTGATTACAAGAAAATCAAGTATTTTCTATCTCTTCAGGTATTCACACCCTTGTAATTTACCTAATTACAAGAAAACCAAGTATTTTTTCTCACTTAGCCTCTTGAGGCTATCATACCAACTCAATGAGTTTTTACCACAAACTCTACTCACACGGTGTATGTATTACAATACAATACACGAAGACATAGCTTTGTCAAGCAAAGTAAGCTTTACATATAAAGAATGAGAGAGTCGTCCAAATCAACTTTAGAGTATATCACTTAATCTTTCTTTTTCACATTGTTGTGCATTTCTCGTTATTTTCTGTAATTGAATGGTTCTCTACTACTTGTTCGAGCTTGATCAATCCTTTCTTATAGCACGTAGAAATTTGAACATTGTTTGTGCATGAAGTGTGGTTGAGTCAACATTAAATGTCACAACTTTGATTTTTGCAGAGCTTCTGCAAAGACTCATCTTTTTCTAAAGATAAAGAACATTGTGTTAGAGAAATATTGTTCTTCTTTGAATTTTAAGTGTTGTCTTCTATTGTCGAGAGAAAAAACTTCTATTGGTTCCTTCCCATGGGAGTCATGTCGTGGTTGAAGGATGTTGTATATTGGAACAATAACCCCCCAATCGAGGCTAACATAGAAAGGTATTTATGAACAACTCTTGACCTTAAATATGCTGTATAATTAGGTTTATTGCGTCTAAAGTATTGTTTACTTTGCAACTTCGTACTCATGTGAGTGTCACAATTTTGTCTTTAAAAAGGGTCTTAGTAGATTTAAGGAGGAGAGTGTATAAACTATCTATAACTTTAATTCTTAAGCGATGAAAAACATTTTCTTTTTACTAAAACTATATATATAAAAAAGTGTTGATTGTGGCTCTTGAAAATAAAAATAATTATAATTATTTATAAAATATAAAATATTTATTATTATTATTATTTATCTTATATTCTTAAAACAATCATTAATATATATATATATATTGGTAGAAGATTTATTTGCTCCATGAAATTAAAAACAACTCTCAAGTTTGCTAATACGAAATGAATAAGAGTACGATTGAATACCTTTCCATACACACTTGAAGCATTCTACTAAAATCCATTAATTGACATTCAACCATTGTGTTCTCCATCACCACCATCACCAGAGCAATGCGTTAACCATGACATCCACGACATGACTTTATATTTAAAAAAAAGAAAAGAAATTCATTACAGAATTTATATTATTTGAAAAATATTTTAAGCTAACACTATAACAAAAACTATTCTTACATTTACACTTTTTGTGGTAAAAAAGTGTGCTAAGGACATGACTAAGCGCTGATTTAGGTTTCAAGCACAATCCATTATAATGAGTCACTTCAACTTAAAAAGCTCAATCAATCCAAATTATGTAACGTGGTTTGGATAATCCTCGATTGTAAGATTTTAAAAATGATACAATGAATAATAAATTATACCTTGATCTCCAATAAATTTATTTTGTTGTTATATTGAGATAGGGAAATATTGTCCGTGAAAAGTTTTAGCCTTGCCTCAAATAATTCATCATAACTTAGATACCGATAAAATAGTCTTGTAGTATGTAAGTATTTATTATATATTATTATTATGATAGAATTGTTATTGGTTTGAGCATTAAAGTTTTTTTTTTTTTTACATATACACACTTCTTTTTAACGGTGGTCTCAGCCTTGCCAAAGAACTGGTAATCAACAAAAGACCGTGGATGTTGGTTTGCATGAAAGCTTACATTAATCAACATTTACCACAATCCGATCATGGTCAGCAGTTAATCCTAAACACATCCTTGGCACTGTTTGTGTGAAATTGGTAAATTTATTTTCCACCATCATTGTTAATGCCAAAAAACTTGTTTTCGGGCCACCTATATGACTATATTGAAAAGGTTAATTCACCTCAATTTTCCTATAGTAGTGAGTGTTCCACACTAAATGTAAATCCAAAACACAATCCATAACTCAACTGTGAAGGATGAACATTCATCAGAGAAATGTTACCAATAAATTACATGAGAATGATTAGTTAATTATATTCACCATCATATTTCCAAACATAATTTAGAATCAATGTATGAGCATAGGCCCTTTATTCCTTGTAAAGTATATGAATAGTTTGGTTGGGAACTGATGTAGGGTGCATGCTAGTGCAATCTGTTTTCGCCTTTTTAATCCCACATTGTTTAGAATACAAAACAACAAAACCATTATAAACCATGTGACAAGCGTCTCGTTCGCCGAGTTGGGTAACGCTTGCTTGTGACCCCATGTGGGGTGTTAATGTGATGGAATAATGTTTGGGCTTCGCTTGGTTGGGTTGTGGCTACAATTAGCTGGCCTGCCCGCTCCAAGTTTGGAGTTGAGCCATGGAACTTAGGCGTAGGCCCAAGTTTCTTAGCTCCTAGACATGAGGACACTGCGTGAGGCTGGCTTAACAGAGCAGCGAACACCCCAGGCTCCCAACAGTGGAGGGATAGTAGGCTACTGCACCAACAGTCCATCGTGACCTGGTGAGCCTAGATGCTTGGACCATCACTTTTTTGTTACGGATATTTATTTCGTTGGGCCTAAAACCATATTTCGTTTTTGGTCACTTTTGTTTTTGTTTCAATACAAACTATTGCTAAAAGTACTTTCTTAGGCACTTCTAATCTTTTTGGAAACAGTTTTGTTACGGATATTTGGGGCTGAAACCATGTTATCATTTTGGCGACTCTTCTTTTTGTTGTGTTGAAATAATATCACTTCTTCTCATATCTGATTCGATTTATATATGAAGCTGTACAATTGTAATATACTTTAGTGAAAAAATATTAAATTAAATTATACTAATTTTTCTTGAGGTTTCTTGAAATTACACATATTTTTTTTAATGTTTACAACAATTTCCTTTATAGAATTACATAGTGTAATATTTTTTAAATATTTAAGAGGGTTTTTATAACATTGATTATGTCCTAATTACATTCCCAAATCTTAACCAAAAAATAAAGCCCACTTCTAACCCAAAGACGTGTGCTCGAAAATTACTGAACAAAGGCAAGACCATTATAACCAACAAAAATCAGGAAATCTAACTACTAACAAAAAATACTACTAAGAAGGACTTTGGCCCAAGGCTATGTAGTCCTACGTGAAATGAAACAAAGACACTACAAAGCTACGACTTCCAACTCTATACATTGTCATGAAGACAACTGGACAAATAGTAAACAATACGCCCCTCATGTGTCATCTCTTAGTCGTGCAACAGGGCCAACCTTTGGTGCACTTTCTTATAGATCTTTTTGAGCCTACCCCTCGTCATAGGGTCCTTTAAGTGCCTAGGTAGTTTCCTCAACCTCATCTTGATTGTGGCTTTCCAAGTATGCATCAACTCCCATATTTTATTCTCAAAATAAAAAAGGAATATTGCAACTTATCAAAATAACTTTTATTTTACATTTTTCTTGCCTTAGCATACAATTCCAGATACCATATGTTAAACATAAATAGTTTTGTTAGATACATATCATAATTCTAATTTCCAATTAAATCTTGTTAAAAAAATTAGGAGAATAAGGATGTGAAATTACAATCTTGTTATAACCAAATAGTAGTAGGACTCTTAGTTTTTGAGGAAACATGTGAGAAAGAGAAGTGTTTTTTGTGTAGCCAAAATTCATATTTGGTTGCTTTCTTCAAGTGTGTGTATTATTAGAAAAGTATAGATTATTTTCTTGTTGTCCAAAAAAAATAAATATATAATTTATTTAAAACTTCTTGCTTCTCGATTATTTGTTTTTAAAAAATATGAGGTAAAAACTCTATGGATAGGCATACAAACTCATGATTAAATTTTTTTAAACTATGTGTTAAACGAATTAGGCTGAAAAGCCCATAATCTTAAAAGGACCATATATTTTACGCTCGTAGTCCATGTGGGTTGCAAGTTAAATGGAAGCCCACAGGCCTTAACTCATATACTCAGCTCCACTAAAACCTAACCCAACTAAGACGACTAAAAATTCGACCTAGGGTTGACTATACTGTAGTTAGCTTTAGTTTATTTGATGCGCGTTAAGACGACTAAAAATGAGCTTATCAAATTGGAGCCGTTGCTGGGGACACAAGTTCTTTTGTGTCTTTGTGTGCCAAGCTAAGTAAAGTCGAATCCTGAGTCTATAGAGTGTGTTTGTTGAGTAAGTATATTGAGTCTTTCAAATTGTCTATATTTGTTTCTACTTAAGTAACAAAGCATGTTGAGTCTCTGCTAATTTTTCTACGTAATTTCACTGCAAAAAAAGAGAGAGAGAAGAAAATCTGTTTCCACACTACATTCATTTTCTGCATTACATACTGTTAGCATTCTATTCTGCATTCAATTCTGCATTGCATAATTAACTTGCATTTTTTTTACATTGCATTCTTACAGTTTATTAGGTGATTAACTAATAGTTGTAGTTTACTATTTTTATGAGTATTGATTCAACTATAATTTTCCTGCATGATTTTATAATGCATGACTAGGAGTAGCATTGACCCGTTATATGCTTTTGACCCTGAAATAGAGAGAACCTTACGTAGATTAAGGAAGGCTAGGAATCTAGTAGTAGATAATAGTAGGAATTCTGATTCTGCCATTAACTCTAACCAGTTTGCTACCAATATTTTTGTTGCCAGTTTTAGCCATTTTGCAGAGCCAGGTCAAATGGAGAACAATGACAGAACATTGAAGGAGTTGGCTACACTAGATGTGGTTATCAACCTTGGTGCATCCAATATCCACAGCTGGAGCCAGCTCAAACGTATGAATTGAAGTATGGTCTTATTCATTTGCTGCCAAAGTTTCATGGTCTTGCAGGAGAAGACCCCCACAAGCACTTGAAAAAATTCCACGTGGTCTATTCCACGATGAGACCGCAGGGGATTCCGGAAGATTATATCAAGATGAAGGCGTTTCCATTCTCCCTAGATGGAGCAGCAAAGGATTGGTTGTACCTTCAACCAGGCTACTACAGAAGGATGTGGAATTCAAATTTGACCAGCCCTGTATTGAAGCATTTTAGGAGCTGAAGAACCGACTCACATCCGCCCCCATTCTGCAAGCACCAAATTGGGACCTACCATTTGAGCTGATGTGCGATGCATCCAATTCGGCATTGGGAGCTGTTCTCAGCCAAAGAGCTAGAGTCGGCCAACCTGTGCATGTAATTGCCTATGCATCTCGTACCATGGACTTGGCCCAGCAAAACTACACAACCATTGAGAAGGAACTTTTGGCAATTGTCTTTGCCTTGGACAAATTTCGTGCATACCTTCTCAGCTCAAGAATAATTGTGTTCTCTGACCATGCTGCATTGAGATACTTGTTGAAGAAGCCAGATGCCAAACCAAGACTGATCTGGTGGATGCTTCTCCTTCAAGAATTCAACATAGAGATTAGAGATAAGAAAGGTGCTGAGAATTTAGTAGCTGACCACTTAAGTAGAATTGAAAGAGAAAGCGAACCAATGCCTATCCAAGACGAGTTCCCAGATGAGTAGCTGCTGCACATCCAAACGTCCACACCATGGTTTGCCGACATCTGCAATTATGTGGCAACATCTCAGTTTCCACTAGAGGCATCCCGACTATACAAGGAAAAACTCCAGAGCGATGCCAAATACTACAAATGGGATGATCCCTACCTTTGGAGACTCTGTAGTGATAAAGTCATTCGCAGGTGCATTCCTGACACCGAGATCAATTCGGTCCTCCAGTTCTGCCACTCAACACCTGGAGGCGGCCACCATGGATCAACTTGAACTGCCAGGAAAGTGCTTGATTGTGGCCTCTATTGGCCCACTATTTTTAGAGACGCTTATCAATTCGTCTCCACCTGCGACAAATGTCAGAAAGCCGAAGTGGCCATGAACAGAAGGCATGAAATGCCCCAATAACCCATCTTATTTTGTGAAGTTTTTGATTGTGGGGTATTGATTTCATGGGGCCATTCCCAGTCTCCAATGGCTACTTGTATATTCTGCTAGCTGTCGATTATGTGTCAAAATGGGTAGAAGCCATTGCCATCAAGACCAATGATGCAAAGGTAGTTGTGGACTTTCTGAAGTCCAACATTTTCTACAGGTTTGGTGTGCCAAAAGTGCTCATAAGTGACCAAGGCAGTCACTTCTACAATAGAGCCATGGCTTCCCTTCTCCACAAGTATGGGGTTGTGCATAGAGTTGCCACAGCATATCACCCCCAGAAAAACGGCCAAGCAGAGGTTTTTAACAGGGAAATTAAGAAAACGCTGCAAAAGATGACCAGCCCAAGCAAGAAAGACTAGAGCCGACTCCTTGAGGATGCTCTTTGGGCACATAGAACTACTTACCGCACATCGTTAGGGATGTCTCCCTAGGATTGTCTTCTGTAAAACCTACCACCTTCCTATAGAGCTAGAGCACAAGGCTTACTGGGCTGTCAAGCAGAGAAATCTGGCCTATGACCAAGCTGGAGAGCAGAGGAAATTCCAACTACAAGAGTTGGATGAACTCCACTTGGAAGCATATGAGAATTCTAGGATCTATAACCAGAAAGTCAAGAAATTCCATGACCAACAGATCTTGAGGAAAGACTTCCGAGTCGGCCAGAAAGTACTGCTATTCAATTCAAGACTTAAGCTCATAGCAGGTAAGCTTCATTCTAGATGGGACTAACCTTTTGTTATCACTAACGTATTTCCCTATGGTGTAGTGCAATTAAAAGATGAACATAGTAATAGCACATTCCAGGTTAATGGGCACCAGATCAAGCCATTCTATGAAGGTCCAACACCAATTGCAGGTGACATGGAGATCATCTCACTGATGGAACCAGCTCTGCTAGATGGCACAACCTAAGCCTACTCTGCCAACCCCTCTTAATCATATTAGGCATTGGGGACAATGCATAAAACAAGTGTGTGTGTGTGGGGGGGGGGGGGGGAGGAGCACTATTGTGGCCATCTGAAGCTGTAGACCGAACTCTGTCGTCTTGATATTGTTCATACTTTTCATTCTGGCTCAATTTTAATTGTTTTATTTTAATTTTTGTTTTGTTTCCTTAGTCTGTTTGAATTTAGTGTCTTTGTTTTAATTTTATCCTGAGTCATTTTCCCTTCTTTTCTAGTTTGTTCCAATAAAAAATGCTGAAGCCGAGTTCATCCCAACTCTGTGCCGTCTCGGCCGAATCCGGAGTGACTTCAGCCAGACATGATTTTTACTTGTCTTTTTGTTCTTTGTCTTGTTTCCTCCTAGCAGAATTTCAGAATTGGATTGTCGAAAAAAATGTGTGTTGGAAAGAATTTTGAATTGACTTCTGGAAGTTTAAGAAGACAGTAGGAAGTAATTCTGCAACTCTGAGAAGAGATTTCTCTAGCTTGAAGGGAGCGAAACTTTTATGTTTTTAGGCAGTGATTGACTGAAAACTGAAAAGGAAAACCTTCTGTGATAGAGCAAAATAACCTGTGTGAGAGTTTGAGCCCTTGTACATATTGATGGCTTGCATCTTGCCATTCTCTTTCTTTTTCTTCTTGTGTGATTTTTGCATTAATGGTTAACTGTGTATTTTGCATTAATGATTAACTGTGTATTCTGCATTTTGCCTTGACTCTCTAGACACAACTTTTTGCACATGCAGGAATGACATGATCTAGGCCATGTTTCTTATAAGCCCCGAGCCAAATAAAGCCTACCTGAAAAATTCTGTCCCTTGTTCACCCCCTTGAGCCTAATTCAACCATTCTTTCTGACAGCTCATTACAAGCCAAGGCCAGAAAAAACCATGATTTAACCTCACCCATAGGGAGTAGAGGAACCTTGGAATTGTTTTGGGAGTAAGTCATCATCAAGTGTGGGGGAAATTCCGGGAAGTAGAATCTATTCAGCGTCTTCTAAAGGCTCAAAAAGAAAAGAAAAGAAGCAAGTAAATGAAAGAAAAAGAGAAAAGTAGAAAGCAGCTAAGAAATCAAAGCTAAAAACAAAGAATTACAACAAGGTTGCATGAATATCAGGAAAGAAAGAAAAAAAATAAAAGATCAGAAAAAGGGAAAGAATTGAGAAGATAAGAACTGAATAGAGGCAGGAGATCACAGCATCTTGGGCTGCCCCTCATGCTGATGAAACTTACTCCCCATTGCTCCTCTCTTCCCTATGGGTTCTGAAACAACTTTCCATATTCTATCCTACCCGTGTCCTTGGCCTCGCTACAAGCCAAAAGGAAGTCCTAGTGATCATGACTGTTCGTGTTTTTGCAGGTGTAGGAGGAGAGCCTTGTCAAAGTAAAAGAATGCTAGTTTCATGCAATGTTGAGTGTAAATACAAACCCAAACACTTAAGAGACTGAGAGAATACTTGCCTAAGTGAGAGCTCTATCACTCCGGGCTACCTTTTGCTGTTTGCAGGTCATGAATTCACTTGGAGCACAGGAGAAGTAGTTTTCAAATTGTTTGAGTATCTTAAACTCAGGATGAAGGAGTGCTGACTCTATCTACACCAAACTTAAGGAAGCCAAATTGAAAAATTCTTTCCTATCCTTAAAAATCTCCCTTGTTGATTCCCATTTGATTCTGCCCAAGAGTGCAAAAGGTTAAGTTTGGGGGTCTGATGAGTCACAGATTATGCATCTTTTGTAGACCTAAGAAGGGTGGTTGTAAGATTATTTTGTGCTTAAGGATTGTTTGTTAGCTGAGATTCATATTATGAACCTAAAAATAGAGAAAATACAAATCTGTGCTAAATTGAAGGTCTTAACTAATAAAAAGTCTTCTTCCCTTCTTCTGCAGGACTAAGCCGAGTTCACATCAGCCAGGAGAGTCGTCTCAACCGAGACTGACTCCGTCTCGGCTAGGACAAGCCTTGCAGCCTAGCAGCTCAATGTAGGCGCAGCCCAATAAGGGTGGCCCAATGGCACTATCCACGTCAGCTATCCAGCTTAGAGGCCACCTCAGCTCCAGATGCCATGTCACTCCTAGAGAAACGTGTAACACAAGCTACGCAAGGGTAGAATAGGAAATTCACTTTTGTAAATTCTGTTAGGCGTCATAGTTCACACACTCTTGTATATATATGAGTAGTTGTGTACATTTTAGAGGTCTTTGAATTCACACTCTACACATTGTCATCATTTTCATTATCTTGCTCTCATTTTTCTCCATCTACGGTGGTGCACGGTGCTGCAATTGTGTTTCTCTCGATCGAGGAAGTGCAGGTTTGAGACTGGGAAGCCAAATTCTGTAAGAGGGGATCAATTGGGATTCCAACTTACTCTGGTGGATCTGATCCTCAACGCTCAGGCTATTGGAGGTGAACCACCACCATCAACCATGACGATCGTCGTGGAAGATGGATCCATCTGAATTCAGACCACTGTGTTTGTACTCTATTTTCTATTAATCAATTTCATTCTGCATTTCTCATCTCTGTTTCTTTCATCTTCTTTAATTCACGAATTGAATTGCGATTGCATTTAAAACATGAACAATGTTAAGCTAAGCTGATCGAAACTAGTTTAACTAGTTCAGTAGGTAATCATTTAACGAATGTTGATTAAGAACCTAAAATCAGCTCTGAACTTAATCCCTGCCAACTGATGAGGTAGCGATTGTGTAATTCCTCGGTATGGCAATGGACGAACCTTTGACGATTGTCATAAGAATTCCCAAGGCTAATATGGACTGAGAACTGGAGTGAGGAAATTGAACTGGACTTGGACTAATAGAATTGAACATGAACATAGTTATATCATCATAATAATAATAGTAATATCAGTAGCATTAGTATATTTTCACTACATTCATAGTTTTAGTTTACTTTTTGCTTTACTTGCATTCGACCCCCCTCATTTACTACTTTCCAAGTACTAAAACAGAGTCAGTCCAACTCTGTTGCGTCTGTCTGCACTTAGTCGAGACCAAGCTTGATAAATCTCTACCGAGACCATATCGGCTCAGTCTCTGCCGAGAGCAACTCGGCCAGTGGTCGAGACGAGTCAATACTATGCACCTTAGATTCTACATCATTTCGCTTCACACTAAATCACATTTGAGCACACTGTGTCCTTGAGAAGATTCGACCTAGGGTTGACTATACTATAGTTAGCTTTAGTTTATTTGATGCCAGTTGAGACGACTAAAAATGAGCTTATCAGTTGCCCCTGCATTTTTTAGTCCAAACAACATGACCTTATAACAGAATGTTCCCCACGTGGTGATGAAAAGTAGTTTTCTCTTTGTCCTCCAAGGCCATTCAGATTTGGTTGTATCCGGAGAACCCATCCCTGAAGGAATAACAAGAGTGTTAAGTAGTATTGTCCACCAATAAGTCGATGTGGGGTAAAGGAAAGTTATCCTTTGGACTCGCTTTGTTGAGGTCTCTATAATCAATGCACATTCATACCTTCACGTCTTTCTTGGGAACTGGCACCATATTGGCTACCCAATGGGGGTATTCAGCCACTGCTAGGAAGCCAACATTCCATTTCTTTTCTACTTCTTTGATTTTTAAGGCCACTTCTGATTTCATTCTCCTAAGTTGTTGTCAGACTGGGACCACATCTGGGATTAAGGGCAGCTTGTGTTCGACAATGGTGGTATCTAGCCCCGGCATGTCTCTATAAGACCATGCAAAAATATCGGCATACTCTCTTAGAAGCTCTATTAACCTTTGTTTTAGGTTTGACAGTATCAGTTTCCCTATCCATATTTCCTTGATTTCTTCTCCCTTGCCGAGGTTGATAACTTCTAGCTCTTCAGCATTAGATTGGAGTTTCGACCTTTCTTGTTCTAGTATCCTTTCGAGTTCTTTCAAGGCTTCTTCCTCCGTGTCTTCCCCTTCGTCTTGCCTACTAGATTTGCCAGCATCGTCAGGCGTAAGAGCCGTGTTATTGATCTGGAGGGAGGTTTGTGTGTGTAGGCTGATTATTATTTTTTTATCGCATTTTGAAAGAAAGCAGAAAAAAACATGCTTCAGATGCGGCTCGAATGCAAATGAAATGAAAGATGAAAGGAAAATGAATATGCAAGAAGGTAGATGTGAATGTACACAAATTTTATTTATTGTTATATTTTTTGGAATTGGCCTTGAGGCCTTTTTACATGTGTTTACTACATTTCCCAAGAGACCAGTTCAAGCAGCGCTTCGGCAGTCCAATTATCCAATTCTCGCACCATAAGGTGTATCCACTCTACGGGCTCCACAGGTTGATCCTCTACTGTTGCTATTTGCCCTCGAGTTACGATGCCCACACTAGTGAAGTAATGGTAGAGGTTAGGCCTTATCTATTGCTTGCCTTGGACTTTCCACCCCGACTTTCCTCTCTTTGCAGTCCCACTGTAGCCAAGTCTGGATCGCTTTGGATTTTCTTGTATTGCCACTGGCTCAGCTATGTTGTCGAGTCTTCTCCCAAACCCTTTGTCGAGTTCAAAGTCGTTATTGATTAGTACCTTTGACGCCATGATCGTAGCTTTGGACGGTTTGAGGTCACCTCTTTCTGCTTCATCACTGGTTGTGCCCATTATTTCAAGTGCTTAAAAAGAGGTTTCCAGGGCTTCCTCATTTCGTTCAACATATTCTGTTGGGAGAGGTATGTTAACCATCATTTCTTTTTCTCCCATGACACTGATCAGCTGCCCATTGGCTATGAACTCGACTTTCTGGTGTAGAGATGAAGGGAATTCCCCCGCGGCATGCATCCAAGGTCGGCCTAGCAAACAGTTGTACGCTGGCCGAATGTCCATCACTTGGAAGGTGATGTCAAATGTTGTTGGCCCTATGCGTATTGGGAGGGTGATTTTACCTATCACTTCCCGCTTGGATCCATCAAAAGCCCTGACCACAACTGGGCTGTTCTTCAGGGTAGCGCCAGGGGAGTATAGTTTGTCCAGTGTGGTTTTTGGCATGACGTTGAGTGAGCACTCGTTATCTATCAACACCCTTGCTATCATGTAATTTCCGCACTTGACTGCGATATGAAGGGGTTAACTATGGCTTCTACCTTTGACTGGGACTTCCTCCTCAGTATTTTCAAGAGGAGTTCATGGTGGCTCTCCGAGTTGATCAATAGCGAAAGGAGTGAAATCCGTGCTGGCGTTTTGTGCAGTTGATCCAACATTTCATTCTCACTATGCCAGATTATTTTAAGGAACTCGTGAGCCTCTTCTTTTGTCATCATCCTTTTGGGTGTCTCCACTATTTTCTCTTTTTTCGTGGGAGTCGGGTCCCTATTTCTCAGGGCTTCTAGGGTGAATATTCTCCCGCTCCTTATCATGCCCTCGATTCCGGCTATGTTAGTGATTTCAGGAGCTGCAATCTCCTTTGTTATTTAGGGTGCCTTTGGTTCTTCTGTCAGATACCTCCATGGCACCGCGTTATTGTTGTAAACAGGCCTGGCCGGGACCTGGATGATAAAAGGCACCCTAGGTTTGAGGGCCAAGTTATATTGAATAATTAACGGTTTGGGGCGAGGGTTACCTTTTCCCTCAATGTATGCAATTGTAGTGATGCAATTTTCACCTACCTGATGCAGGTAGGACCCTTCCTCCACTTAGTTAGCTGAGCCTATGGCATATTTGAGTTCTCCGACTTTACTCCTGCCGGGACTTTCAGCCCTCCCATCCTTATGGCTTATCGCGTTAATTGCCATGACTCCGTGAGCCAGGAGAGGGTTACTGTGTACATTGGGTCCTTTGTCTTCAAACCCGAGTAGCCCGTCGTCTAGAAGATCCTGGACTTTGTACTTTAGGCTCTAGCATCTTTCAGTGGCATGTCCTATGGCCTCACCATGGTAGTCGCACCTGGCGTTTAGGTCATAGCTTCTTGGATATGGGGACTCGAGAGGCTTTAGGGGGACCACCTCTATCAGCTTTTGCTCTAGTAGTAGGAGAAAAAGCTTAGTATAGGTCATGGGAATTGGGGCTAGTACCCTGGGTGGCCTTCTAGTGCTTTGCTATGTGATAAGGCTCATTTCAGTTGTCTTAACGAGCATCAAATAACTAAAGCTAACTATAGTATAGTCAATTCTAGGTCATTCTTCTCAAGGACACAGTGTGTTCGAAGTGTGTTTCAATGTGGAGTAAACAAATCGAAATTTAAGTGTAAAGTGCTTACTCGTTTCGGCACTGGCCGAGTTGCTCTCGGCAGAAACTGAGCCGAGATGATCTCGACAGAGATCTATCTGGCTTGGTCTCAGCTGAGTGTAGATAGACGCTATAGAGATGGACTATCTCTGTCTCGGACTGAAAAGCAGTAAACAGGGGGGAATTGAGATGTAAGTAAAGCAGAATAAACTAGACTATGAATGCAATGAACATATACTAATGGTTTTACTATTATTATTATTATATAACTGTGTTCATGTTCAGTTCTATCAGTCCAAGTCCAGCCCAATTTCCACATCCCAGTTCGCAGTCCATATCAGCCTAGGGAAGTCTTGTGGCAATCGCCAAAGGTTCGTCCATTACCATACCGAGAAATTACGCAATCGCTACCTCATCAGTTGGCAAGGATTAAGTTCAGAGTTGATTTTAGGTTCTCGATTAACAATCGTTAAATGATTACCTACTGAATTAGTTAAACCAGTTCCAATCGGCTTAGTTTAACATTGCTCACAATTCAATTGCAATCGCGGATTAAATCTTGAGTTGAAGGAGAGGAAGGGAACGGAGATAAGAAATGTGGAATGAAAATGATTAATAGAAAACAGAGTACAAACATAGTGGTCTGAATTCAGATGAATCCATCTTCCATGACAATCGCCATGGTTGATGGTGGTGGTTCACCTCTAATAGCTTGAGCGCTGAGGATCAGATTCACCAGAGTGTGTTGAAAATCCCAATCAGTCCCCTCTGACAAACTTTGGCTTCCCAGTCTCAAGCCTGTATTTCATTGATCTAGAGAAATACCAATGCAGCACCGTGCACCACCGTAAGTGGAGAGAAACGCGAGCAAAGAAATGGGAATAATGAGAGTGTATTTAGAATGAATTCCAAGACCCCTAAAAAGTGCACAACCCCTCCTATATATACATGAGCTGTGACCTGCTACTCCTAATGATTCCTAACAGAATTACAACGTGAATTGCCTATTCTACCCTTGCGTATCTTGCAATGAGCTACTCCAAGAATGACATGGCAATTGAGTAGGGGCTGAGGTGGCCTTGAGCTGGATAGCTGATGTGGATAGCATCTTTGGGCTGCTCCTTATTGGACTTCACTTACTTGAGTTGCTGAGCCGTGAAGCCTGGCCTGATCTGGTTTGGCTGAGATGGAGTCGGTCTTGGCTGAGATGACTTGATGTTGGCCGAGTCTTCTTATGATGGATCTGAGAACATCTCGGCTGATCCTGCAAGAGAAGAAGAGTTAGCTAAGGTCCTCGAATTAGCACAGATTTATATTTTCTCTATTTTTAGGTCCATAATATGAATCTCAGCTAACACTACATTCTTAAGTACAAGAAAGTCTTGTAAACATCCTTCTTAGATCCATAAAAGATGCATGATTTATGATTCATCAGACCCCCACACTTAACCTTTTGCACTCCTGGGCAAAATAAAATGAAATACACAAGGGAGATTTTTCAAGTTAGAAAAGAATTTTTCAATTGGCTTCCTTCAGTTTAACCGAGACAGAGTCGGCACTCATTCACCCTAGGGTCAAGATACTCAACCAATCTGGAAATTACTTCTTCCGTGCTCTAGGAAATTTCATGACCTGCAAACAGGAGAAGGTAAACAAGAGTGACAGAGCTTTCATTTAGGCAAATAACTCCCTCATTTCTCACATGTTTGGGTTTGTATTTACACTCGACATTCATGGAACTGATATTGCCATACTTTGACAAAGCTCTCTTTTTACACCTGCAAAAACACACACAGCTATGATCACTAGGACTTCTTTTTCGGCTTATAGTGAGGCTGGGGTCACGGGTAGGATAAAATATAGAAACTGGCTTCAAGACCCATGAGGAAGAGAGGAGCAATGGGGAGTAAATCTTTATCAGCCTGAGGGATAGCCCAGGATGCTGTCATTTCCTCCTTTTGTTGTTGCCAGCTCACTTCCTTTCCTTTTTCTTATTATATATATTCATGCAGCCTTGCTGTTTTCTTCCTTTGTTTGATTCAGCTTAGATTTTTCAGCTGCTGCTTCCACTTTTTTTTTCTTTCTTTCACTCGCTTCCTTTCTTTCTTTGTTTATTCGAGCCTTTAGAGGATACTGAATGAATTCTGCTTCCTGAAGGCTCCCCCACACTTGATGATGACTTACTCCCAAAACATTTTCAAAGCTCCTCTGCTTCTTGAGGGTGAGGTTGGTTCATGGTTTTCCGACTTTGGTTTGTAATGAGCTGTAAGAAAGAACGGTTATATGGCTCAATGGGGGTGAACAAGGGAGAGACTTTCTTCAGGTTAGCTTTATTTGGCTCAGAGCTAATCAGAAACATGGCCTAGATCATGTCATTCATGCATGTGAGAATAGCTGTATCTAGAGAGTTAAGGCAAAACATCGAATACACAGTTAATCATGAATGCAAAAATCACACAAGAACAAGGAAGATGGCAAGATGTAAGCCATGAATATTTACAAGGGCTCAAAATCTCACACGGGTTATTTTGCTTTGTCACAAAAGGCTTCCTTTTCCAATTTTTTTCAATCAATAACTGGCTAGAGCACAAAAGTTTTATTCCCTTCAAGCTAGAGTTGTAGAATTACTTCCTACTGTCTTTTTCAAACTTTCAAAAGTCAATTCGAATTTCTTTTCAAAACATTTGTTTTTTTTTTCGACAGTCCAGTTTGGAATTCTGCTTAAGAGAAGATTACATGAAACAAAATGACAGAATTGAAAACAGATCAAAGCAAAACGAAATAAAACAAAAGAAAACATAACAGAACAAAAATTAAGGCGAGACAGGAGAGTTCAGGACGGGAATAAAAACATGATGTTCATATGACTGCCACAATATCCCCCTCCACACTTAAAATCTGCATTGTCCTCAATACGAGGCAGGGTCGTCTGGTGGAGCTGGTTCCATCAACGAGATAATCTCCATGTCATGAGTAATTGGTGTTGGACCTTCGTGAAATGGCTTGATCTGATGCCCATTGACCTGGAAGGTGCTGCTACTATGTTCACCTTGCAGTTGTACTGCACCATTGGGAAATATGTTAGTGATGACAAAAGGTCCATCCTATTTGGAACGAAGCTTACCTACTATGAGCTTGAGTCTTGAGTTGAACAGCAAGACTTTTTGGCCAACATGAAATTCTTTCCTCAAGATCTTCTGGTCATGAAATATCTTGACTTTTTGTTTGTATATCCTGGAATTTTTGTATGCTTCCAAGCGGAGTTCGTCAAGTTCTTGCAGTTGAAATTTCCGTTGCTCTCCTGCCTAGTCATAGGCCAAATTGCACTGCTTGACAGCCCAGTAAGCTTTGTGCTCTAGTTCCACAAGAAGATGACAGTCTTACCGAAGATAATCCAGTAGGGAGACATCCCTAGCGGTGTTCGGTATGCGGTTCTGTGTGCCCAAAGAGCATCCTTAAGGAGGCGGCTCCAGTCTTTCCTGCTGGGATTGGTCATCTTTTGCAGTGTTTTCTTGATTTCCCTGTTGAACACTTCTGTTTGGCCATTTGTTTGGGGGTGGTAGGCAGTAGCAATTCTGTGTGTGACCCCATATTTTTTAAGAAGAGAGGCCATGGCTCTGTTATAGAAGTGACTGCCTTGGTCACTTATGAGCGCCTTTAGCACACCGAACCTGTAGAAAATATTGGACTTCAGGAAGTCCACAACCACTCTTGAGTCATTTGTTCTAGTGGCAATGGCCTCTACCCATCTCGATACATAATCTACGGCCAGCAGAATGTATGAGTAACCATTGGAGACTGGGAATGGCCCCATGAAATCTATTCCCCAAACATAAAAAATTTCATAGAACTGGATGGGTTGCTGGGGCATTTCATGCCTTCGGTTCATGGCCACTCCTGCTTTCTGACACTTCTCGCAGGTGGAGACGAATTTATGAGCGTCTCTAAAGATAGTTGGCCAATATAGGCCACAGTCCAAAACTTTCCTGGCAGAATGGCCGCCTCCAGGTGCTGAGTGGCAGAACTGGAGGACCGAATTGATCTCAACATCACAATGCACCTGTAGATGACCTTGTCACTGCACAGTCTCCAAAGGTAGGGATCATCCCAGATGTAGTATTTGGCATCGCTTTGGATTTTATCCTTATTGGTCCGAGATGCCTCTGGTGGAAAATGAGATGTTGCCACGTAGTTGCATATGTTGGCAAACCATGGTGTAGCTGTTTTGATGTGCAAAAGTTGCTCATCGGGGAATTCATCTCAGATAGGCATCAGTTTGCTTCCTTTTGCAATCCTACTTAGATGATCTGCCAAAGAATTCTCAGCACCCTTCTTATCTCTGATTTCTAAGTCGAATTCTTGGAGAAGAAGCATCCACCTGATCAGTCTCGGCTTAACATCAGGCTGAAATTTGTCCAAGGCAAACACAATTGCTAAAAGCTCCTTCTCAGTTCTTGTGTAGTTTTGCTAGGTCGGATCCATAGTTCTGGATGCATAGGCAATCACGTGCACCAGTTAGCCAGCTCCAACTCTCTGGCCGAGAACAGCTCCCAATGTTGAGTTGAATGCATCACACATCAATTCGAATGGTAGGTCCCAGTTCGGTGCTTGCAAGATAGGGGTGGATGTGAGTCTACTCTTCAGCTCTTGGAGTGCTTCAATACAGGGCTGATCAAAGTTGAATTCCACATCCTTCTGTAGCAATTTGGACAGAGGCAAGGCCAATGTGCTGATGTTGCCATTCTCTCCTTCTGGTGTGATTTCTACATTCATGATTAACTGCGTATTCTTCATTTTGCCTTGACTCTTTAGATACAACTGTTTTCACATGCAGGAATGACATGATCTAGGTCATGTTTCTTGTGAGCCTCGAGCCAAATAAAGCCTACCTGAAATATTCTGTCCCTTGTTCACCCCCTTGAGCCTAATCCAACCATTCTTTCTGATAGCTCATTACAAGCCAAGGCTAGGAAAAACCATAATTCAACCTCACCCATGGGAGCAGAGGAGCCTTGGAATTGTTTTGGGAGTAAATAATCATCAAGTGTGGGGGAAATTCTGAGAAGTAGAATCTGTTCAGCATCTTCCAAAAGCTAGAAAAGAAAAGAAGCAAGCGAATGAAAGAAAAAGAGAAAAGTAGAAAAGCAGCTAAGAAATCAAAGCTAAAAAACAAAGAATTACAGCAAGGTTGCATGAACACCAGAAAAGAAAGGAAAAGAGAAGATAAAGAAAAGGGAAAGAAGTGAGCAGACAAGAGCAGAATAAAGGAAGGAGATCACAACATCCTAGGCTACCCCCATGTTGATAAAGCTTACTCCCCATTGCTCTTCTCTTCCCACGGGTTCTAACACCACCTCCCATATTCTATCCTACCCGTGTCCCTGACATCGCTACAAGCCAAAAAGGAAGTCCTAGTGATCATGATTGTTTGTGTTTTTTGCAGGTGTAGGAGGAGAGCCTTGTCAAAATAAAAGAATGCCAGTCTCATGCAATGTTGAGTGTAAATACAAACCCAAACACTTGAGAGACTGAGAGAATACATGCCAAAGTGAGAGCTCTATCACTACGGGCTACCTTTTGCTATTTGTAGGTCATGAACTCACCTACGGCGCAGGAGAAGTAGTCTTCAGATTGTTTGAGTATCTTAAACTCAGGATGAAGGAGTGTCGACTCTGTCTCGACTGAACTTAAGGAAGCCAAATTGAAAATTCTTTCCTATCCTTAAAAATCTCCCTTGTTGATTCCCATTTGATTTTGCCCAGGAGTGCAAAAGGTTAAGTGTGGGGGTCTGATGAGTCACAAATTATGCATCTTTTATAGACCTAAGAAGGGTGGTTGTAAGATTATTTTGTGCTTAAGGATTGTGTGTTAGCTGAGATTCATATTATGAACCTAAAAATAGAGAAAATACAAATCTGTGCTAAATTGAAGATCTTAGCTAATAAAAAGTTTCCTTCCCTTGTTCTGTAGGATTGAGCCAAGTTCACATTAGCTAGGAGAGTCGTCCCAACTGAGACCGACTCCGTCTCGGCCAGGCAAGCCCTTGCAGCCCAGCAGCTCATGATAGGCGCAGCCCAATAAGGGTGGCCCAATGGCACTATTCATGTCAGGTATCCAGCTCAGAGGCCACCTCAGCTCCAGATGCCATGTCACTCCTAAAGAAACATGTGACACAAGCTATGCAAGGGTAGAATAGGAAATTCATTTTTGTAATTCTGTTAGGCGTCGTAGTTTGCGCGCTCTTGTCTATATAGGAGTAATTGTGTACATTTTAGGGGGCTTTGAATTCACACTCTACGCATTATCATCAATCCCATTATCTCGCTCTCATTTTCCTCCATCTACGGTGGTCCACAATGCTGCATTGGTGTTTCTCTTGATCGAGGAAGTGCAGGCTTGAGACTGGGAAGCCGAAGTCTATCAGAGGGGACCGCTTGAGATTCCAACGCACTCTGGTGGATCTGATCCTCAATGCTCAGGCTATTGAAGGTGAACTACCACCATCAACCATGGCGATCGTCGTGGGAGATGGATCCAACTGAATTCAGACCACTATGTTTGTACTCTGTTTCTATTAATCAATTTCATTCTGCATTTCCCATCTCTGTTTCTTTCATCTTCTTTAATTCATGAATTGAATTGCGATTGCATTTAAAACGTGAACAATGTTAAGCTAAGCTGATCGAAACTAGTTTAACTAGTTCAGTAGGTAATCATTTAACGAATGTTGATTAAGAACCTAAAATCAGCTCTGAACTTAATCCCTACCAACTGATGAGGTAGCAATTGCGTAATTTCTCGGTATGGCAATGGACGAACCTTTGGCGATTGTCATAAGAATTCCCAAGGCTGATATGGATTAAGAACTGGAGTGAGGAAATTGAACTGGACTTGGACTAATAGAACTGAACACAAGCATAGTTATATCATAAAACTAATAATAATGGTAATATCAATAGCATTAGTATATCTCCATTGCATTCTGTGTTTGGTTTACTTTCTGCTTTATTCGCATTCAATCCCCCTCGTTTATTTCTTCCCAAGTATCAAAACAGAATCAGTCCAATTCTGTTACGTCTGTTTGCACTTAGCCGAGACCAAGCCTGATAAATATCTACCGATACCATATCGGCTAAGTCTCTGCCGAGAGCAACTCGGCCAGTGGCCGAGACAAGCAATACTCTGCATCTTAGACTCTACATCATTTAGCTTCACACTAAATCACTATTGAGCACACTGTGTCCTTGAGAAAATTCGACTTAGGGTTGACTATACTATAGTTAGCTTTAGTTATTTGATGCGCGTTAAGACGACTAAAAATGAGCTTATCACAGTTCACAATCCATATCAACCTTCGATTTTCTTATGACAATCGCCAAACATTTGTCCATTGCCATACTGAGGATTTATGCAATCGCTACCTCATCAGTTGGCAAGGATTAAGTCTAGAGTTGATTTTAGGTTCTCTAGTTGATTACCTACTGAATTAGTTAAACCAGTTTCGATCAGCTTAGTTCAACATGACTCACATCACCTTGTGCAATTGCAACGTAGATAGTGAATTAAAGTATAGGAATGCAACCAGAGATCATAATCAAAAAGCACTTATATTATTAAGGACGAAATACAAACACAATCGTCATTGAAGAACGGCAACGGTTCACTTCTACTAGTTAGGACGCTGAGGATCAAGTCCACCAGAGTGTGTTGGTAATCCAATCGGTCCCCTCTAGCAACCTTTAGCTTCTCAGTTCCTAACCTGTGCTTCCTCGAATCGAGAAAAACACCAATAGGAGCATCGTGCACCACCATAACGTAGGAGATGAGAGCGAGAGAGTGGAAACAATGAAAGCGAGAAAATATGAATTCCAAGGGCCCCGAAAAAGTGCACAGCTCCTCCTATATATACAAGAACTGGCTTTGCTAAAGCACGCTAACTACGAAGCCTAACAGAATTACAAATTGGATTCTGAATCTACCCTTGCGTAACTTTCCTGCAAGCTTCTCCAAGAATGACGTGGCAGCTGAGTTGGAGCTGAGGTGGATACACCTTTGGGCCACTACTCATTGGGCTGCTAGACCGAGAAGCCTGGCCTGGCCAAGATGGAGTCGGTCTGGCCGGGACGACTTCATCTCGACTGAGTCTTCTTGTGATGGACCGAGATCGTCTCGGTTGGACCTCTTAGCTAATACTCAATTCTTAGGCACCAAATGATCTCTAAAACACTCATCTTAGGGTCCTATAAGATGTATAAAATATGACTCATCACTCAATCAAACAACAGACGAATGTTTGACAGTTGTCGTAAGATTTTAGGTTGGTTTGGAGTTGCATGTGAATCATTAAAAAACTAGACCGTGTGTTGTTGACCTGTGAATTGATACAATGATTGTAATTAGCTTAGTTGTTATTGTTTTCTTAGATAAGTTTACTTTCAATCATACTTTTACATTCAATCCCCTTGTTTATGTTCTCGTCCACCTCTGTCTTAGACTGGCTGGAATGTTTCTGTAAATACCGTGTCAAGGCCGAGTTGACCAATTACAATCTAGCCGAGAGTTAGTATGCATTCCTACACAACTCTGTAGTTTGCATGAACTTTTGATCCTGCGTTAGGCATAACTGAATACGCTATGTTCTTGAGAAGAATGGCCTACGGTTAGCTATACTATAGTTAGCTTTAGTTTTATTTGATAAAAGTCGTCGCGACAAAAGGCGAACTATCACTTTTCAATATCATTTCCTTTCAAATATTACAAATACTATAAACTATTCAACAGAACTTTGTAGTCTTCACTTAAATCACTTCTTATAAGTTCTTTATTTAAATATGTGCATTTGAAATTATTTTATTATTAACATAATTAAAGGATAATTAAGTTCGTTATTAAAAAATCTCGTTATTGTATCAGATGTCAACCTGAGTTTGCAGGAATGAAGCTACATGTATGGATGGAAAATTCTAAGTTTTTCTAATATATGTGATATATTAAGGAATTAAAAAATATTTTTATTTAAAGTTTAGTTGTAGAAATAATAATATTTAAATGTTATTTTTAATAAAATAATAAATAATTTTTTATGGTTTCATTGTGAAGATAGTCTTTATGGTAAAAATATCACATTTTGTTATTTTAGAAAACATATATTTGAGTATCATTTATTTTTTTCTAATAATTTTTTATTTTATAATTCATTATTATTATTTTAAAGTTATAAATGATTGCATTTTCAATCAAATAACCCTATTATTCTTTCATTTATATTAATTTAATTATAATTTCATAATTAAAAATTATTTATTAACATGTGTCAATTACAAAAGGCTAAAAATATTATAGAAGAACAAAGATAACTTGAATTTTGGCACACTAACACACATCCTTTCTTTATCAATACCTTTATATATATATTTTCTCCTCTTGTCTTTTTTATTGTCATCATATTTTAGGTTGCACCATGCTTTAGACCTTGAATGCATGGTTTATACATGTTATTATGTAAACTTTGGGAAAACAAACAAGATATAAAAAAAACATAATTATGAATTTTTTCTGTATAAATTTATTTTTTTATTATAAGTTCTTGAATTATTTTAAAAAATATATAATTATAAATATTTTGTATAAAATTAATAATTATATATTCATTAGATGAATTTTATTTTTTGTAATTATCCCGTAATATCTAATCTTGTCTCCATACCTATGAGAGTGCTACTAATATTTCTGATTAAGGTTCAATTTATTACACCATTCAATCTTACATGAGTGTTTGTGAATAAATATTGAACACCACTCATAATAGTATATAACAACCAATTTTATTTATTTAAGAGTATATCCATATCTGAACTCCTGATTTTGTCCCATTTTTTTATTTATTACTTTACCTTTGTTATGACTAATTTATTTTAAAATGATATTTGTTTTGGGCTTATTGGGCCTCTTCCATAAGTAAAGTCTAGTCTAATACAAAGCAACCACAAAAAAATTTAAAAATTAATTAGGGGGCCTGACAAGTCCATTGGACAAGCATCCAAAGGGGAGATTGTGCTCCTCTTCCACTTTCTACTCTTGCTAAGCCCTTCGGACGAGCGTCCAAAAAGGCTTTTTTCACAATCAGTGCGCTATCCTACTATACATTGCTCACCTTCACTACTCTATCCTGCCATGTTCATTGGACGAGAGTCCAAAAGGGCTTATTTTGTAAATCCTTAGAGCTAGATAGTAGAAAAGTTGTTCTACTCTATTTTGTGCCTCATTGGCTAAGACATATTCTTCCACTTGCAGCCAAAATTTCTCTTTCATACTAACATAAATCATTTAGCAAAATTCTTCAAGTTCCTACTTAAAAGAAAGAAACATTACCTTCTTTTTCTTTTATTCTTCGCCACCACTTAATAGTTCATGTGCTCTACAATACAAGGAATTAATAGAGAATATCATGAGGATCACATTCACATTGAACTTTATGTGAATTTGATCTCTAATACTAAAGACTTTCAACATTATATGACTCTTGTTCTATATAGAATTGTCGAGACACTTGAAAATAACTCCAAAAAAATGTTCATGGATAATAGAGAGGAAGTAAAACTAAATATAATGTTTTGACTAAGGACCATTTAAGTAAATTACGTTAACATTCTAGAAATTTCGTCAATTTTTTCTTGATATCTTTTTTTTTACCTATACTCATTATTTGAAAAATATTATATTCACACCTATTATACATTATACTGACCCCTCTTAAATATTTAAAAAATATTAGACTATTTAATCCTATAAAGGAAATTGTTGTAAACATTAAAAAAATATATATGTGCAATTTCAAGAAACCTCAAGAAAAATTAGTATAATTTACTCTAATATTTTTTCACTAATGTATATTACAACTTTGCAGCTTCATATATAAATCAAATTAGATATGAGAAGAAGTATTATTATTTCAACACAACAAAAAAGAAGAGTCGCAAAAATGAGAACATGGTTTCAACCCCAAATATCCCTAACAAAATTGTTTCCAAAAAGATTAGAAGTGCCTAACAAAGTACTTTCAGCAATAGTTTGTATTGAAACAAAAACAAAAGTGACCAAAAAGTTAATATGATTTGAGACCCAACGAAATAAATATCCGTAACAAAAAAGTGATGGTCCAAGCATCTAGGCTCACTAGGTCACGGTGGACTGTTGGTGCAGCAACCTGCTATCCCTCCACTGTTGGGAGCCTGGGGTGTTCGCTGCTCTGTTAAGCCAGCCTCACGCAATGCCCTCATGTCTAGGAGCTAAGAAACCTGGGCCTACGCCTAAGTCCCATGGCTCAACTCCAAACTTGGAGCGGGTAGGCCAGCAAATTGCAGTGACAACCCAACCAAGCAAAGCCCAAACGTTATTCCATCACATTAACACCCCCACATGGGTCACAAGCAAGCGTTACCCAACTCGGTGAACGAGGTGCTTATCACATAGTTTATAATGGTTTTGTTGTATTGTATTCTAATCAATGTGGGATCATAAAGGCGAAAACAAATTGCACTAGCATGCACCCACCATCAGTTCCCAACCAAACTATTCATATACTTTATGAGGAATAGGGGGCCTATGTTCATACACTAATTTTGAATTATCGTTGGAAATTTTCAGAACAAGAACAACTAACAACATATCTTTTGGGTGAAAAAAATATGATGGTGAATATAATTAACTAAACATTCTCATAGAATTTATCGGTATCATTTCTCTGATGAATGTTCATCCTTCACAGCTGAGTTATGAGTTGTGATTTTGGATTTATATTTACTATGGAACACTCACTGCCATAGGAAAATTGAGGTGAATTAACCTTTTCAACATAGTCATATAGGTGGCCCGACCACAAGTTTTTTGTAATTAACAATGATGGTGGAAAATAAATTTACCAATTTCACAAAAACAGTGCCAAGGATATGTTTAGGATTAACTGCTAACCATGATTGAATTGTGGTAAATGTTGGTTAATGTAAGCTTTCATGCAAACCAACATCCACGATCTTTTGTTGATTACCAGTTCTTTGGCAAGGCTAAAGCCACCGTTAAAAAGAAGTGTGTATATACAAAAAATAAAAACTTTAATACTCAAACCAATAACAATTCTATCATAATAATAATATATAATAAATACTTACATAATACAAGACTATTTTATAGGTATCTAAGTTATGATGAATTATTTGGGGCAAGGCTAAAACTTTTCAAGGACAGTATTTCCCTATCTCAATATAACAACAAAATAACTTTATTGGAGATTAAGGTATAATTCATTATTCATTATCTCATTTTAAAAAATCTTACGTTCAAACCATCATACATAATTTGGATTGATTGAGCTTTTCAAGTTGAAGTAACTCATTCTAATGGATTGTGCTTGAAACCCAAATCAGTACTTAATCATGTCCTTAGCACACTTTTTACCACAAAAGTGTAAATTTAAGAATAGTTTTAGTTATAGTGTTAATCTAAAATTTTTTTCAAATAATATAAATTTTGTAATCAATTTCTTTTGTTTTTTTAAATATAAAGTCATGTCTTGGATGTCATGGTTAACGCATTGCTCTGGTGATGGTGGTGATGGAGAACACAATGGTTGAATATTAATTATTGAATTTAGTAGAATGCTTCAAGTGTGTATGGAAAGGTATTCAATCACACTCTTATTCATTTCGTATTAGCAACTTTGAGAGTTTTTTTCAATTTCAAGGGGCAAATAAATCTTCTTCCAATATATATATATATATATATATATATATATATATATTAATGATTGTTTTAAGAATATTAGTTAAATAATAATAATAATAAATATTTTATATTTTATAAACAATTCTAATCTTTTTTATTTTAAAGAGCAACAATTAACACTTTCTTATATATATAGTTTTAGTAAAAAGAAAATGTTTTCCATCGCTTAAGAAATAAGATTACAGATAGTTTATAAACACTCTCCTCCTTAAATCTACTAAGACATTTTTTAAAGACAAAATTGTGATAGTCACATGAGTATGAAGTTGGAAAGCAAACAATACTATAGATGCAATAACCCTCGTTATGCAGCATATTTAAGGTCAAGAGTTGTTCATAAATATCTTTCTTTGTTATATATATATATATTAATGATTGTTTTAAGAATATTAGTTAAATAATAATAATAATAAATATTTTATATTTTATAAACAATTATAATTTTTTTTATTTTTAAGAGCAACAATTAACACTTTTTTATATATATAGTTTTAGTAAAGAGAAAATGTTTTCCATCGCTTAAGAATTTAAGTTACAGATGGTTTATGAACACTCAACTCCTTATATCTACTAAGACGTTTTTTAAAGACAAAATTGTGACACTCACATGAGTACGAAATTGCAAAGCAAACAATACTATAGATGCAATAACCCTTATTATGCAGCATATTTAAGGTCAAGAGTTGTTCATAAATATCTTTCTTTGTTAGCCTCGATTGGGGGTTATTGTTCCAATATACAACATCCTTCAACCACGACATGACTCCTAAGAGAAGGAACCAATAAAAGTTTTTTCTCTCGACAATAGAAGACAACACGTTAAGGTTCAAAGAGGAACAATATTTCTCTAACATAATTTTCTCTATCTTTAGAAAAAGATGAGTCTTTGCAGAAGCTCTACAGAAATCAAAATTGTGACATTTAATGTTGACTCAACCACTCTTCATGCACAAACAATGTTCAAATTTCTATGTGCTATAAGAAACGATTGATCAAGCTCAAACAAGTAGTAGAGAACAATTCAACAAAAGAAAATAATGAGAAAGGCACAATAATGTGAAAAAGAAAGATTAAGTGATATCCTCTAAAGTTGCTTTCGACGACTCTCTCATTCTTTATTTGTAAAGCTTACTTTGCTTGACAAAGTTATGTCTTCATGTATTGTATTGTAATACACACACCGTGTGAGTAGAGTTTATGGTAAAAACTCATTGAGTTGGTGTGATAGCCTGAAGAGGCTAAGTGAGAAAAAATATATGGTTTTCTTGTAATTAGGTAAATTACAAGGGTGTGAATATGTGAAGAGGTAGAAAATACTTGGTTTTCTTGTAATCAGGTAGATTATAATGTAATACCTGGAAATGTAGAGAATACTTATTTGTAATTCAGAAAGACATAGTGGAATTCCTTTGTGTTGAAGGGATTGGACGTAGCTCTCTTAAAAGAGTGAACTAATATAAACCTTGTTCATTTTCTCTCTTACTTTACACTCTTTACATTTTGCACTTCTTTAGACACTCCTTTTGGACAATCATATTAAACTGTGTTTTAAAAACATCAGATTTGTAAAAACCTTTAAAAAATTACTTACACACAATTCAACCTCTCTTCTTATGTGTTATTTGTACCTTTAAGAATCCCATGCACCCCGAGTATTCACATACAAGCAAACAATTTTTTGTTAGATTCCTTGGATTGCCTCAATTGTTTTTGTGAGAATGATTGAAAGCATGAGAGAAAATAAAATAAAAAAAGGGAGAGAGAAAATTGTCTTTGACCTTAATTAGTTTTCCTCAATTGTCTAGTGCCAATTTAGTATATTTTTATTAGGAAAAATAATCTTAATAATTTATTTTGATTTAACACAGATATTGGATGTTCTCACCTCTCACTTCTCTCATGTTAGTGTGTATAAGTGTATATACATACCTACTACAACACACATGAATGATTAATATTTAATTTTACATAATTACTTAAAAATTAAATAATTAACTTTTTATAAGACTTACATGATTTTATCTATTTTGACCATCTCTATCTGATCTAATAATCAATATTTATTCATATACCTCTCACATATAAAAAAGTCCACTCCCTAAAATACTTTCCTACACTCGCATAAAAAAATAAAAAGACCCTTGCATTCCCTACACATACAAATAAACAAAATTAAATCCATATTTTTGTTAATGATGAAATTCTTTAGTAACAGAACCTTCCATTACTTTTCCTTTAGTTTTTTTTATCCATTAACAAGTTAGGAATTAAACTTATTTATACAACCCAATAGAACAAATAATAAAGTTACCACCTTTGAGTGTACATAAAGTATGCAAAAGTAAGAAAATAAATAAATGAATTAAAATAAAGAAATTCTAGTAACATATTTTTGAACACAGTCTTTATTATTAAAAAATTATAAATTTTTATAGGTTTTACTTCTTATTTAATGAGTAATTCTTCTAATTTTATAATTTTCAATAAATTATAACCAATAATAGAGTATGTGTTAAAGGGTTTTGTTAATACTTCTCTTTAAAATATGACACTCAATAATAAGTGACTAGTCAAAACATTTTAGAGTTGAAGTACATAAAAATAAACAACCATTTCACCAAGTACATCTTGTTATGAAGTTTTATTGTCAAGTTGATTAAAAATGTTGTCCATGACTACACTATGTGTCTATGTCTTAATGACAACTAACCAGTCACGATGTCCCTTTAAATATAATGTAATAAACTTGCTCATCTTGTGTAAATACAAATGGGTCATACACCTTTTATCTTCATGATTGTCTTACTTAAACAACTCCATACCAATTGTTTACTTTTATCCCCTGATTAGGAGTATTATCAAACGAATAACATTTGAAGAGAACTAAGTTTTTTATGGGTATGCAAGTATACTCTAATTCAATAATATTAGTCAATACCCCAAAAAATGTCATATTCTAATTGACCATTGGTGCCTCGTACACATATACCTTAATTAGACATTTTAATTCCTTCACTTCATGTCTCTATGTGAAATTTATATATAGAATTAGTCATATATATTATTACTAATATATATTCAAGCTATATTTTAATGTTTTTTATTAATAATATATATGTCAAAATAAAATTTATTATTTATATTTGTAGTTATATACAAAATATTTACTATATCTTTAATGTTAATTTTTTAATTTTATATTATATCGTGAATATTTTTGTTGTTGTTTACATATAAGACTCTTACATATTAAGTGTCTATAATTTAAAAAAAAACTATATTCAAATGTTTTATTTTATTTTTTAAATGAAAATATAAAAAGATAATATAAAATAATATTATAGTAACATAACTTTTATAATTATATAAGTATTTATATTTTAACTATATATGAAATATATATGATATTAGTAATTCAATTTAATATAAATTATAAACACTTTTAAAGAATGATATTAGCAACCAAATATTTTGGTTGTAAAGTAATATATAACAAATAATTAATGATGTTCACGACCGATGTTGTGATCACAAACTATTATATATTATTTGAGTGAATGTGTTGGTAAATCTCATTTAAACATATGTATTCTGTCATATAATTTTTATCATGTTACAACCATTAAATTTGGTTGCTATTTTTGTTGCTATACACACTTTACCTTAATTTTAGAAGTGATTTAAACCATTGTTGAATTGGTAACTATTTGCAATGGATAATAACCAATTGTAAACTGTTGTCGCTAAATTTTTTTTTTTGGTGAACATCTTAATTATGTGTGGATATCACACAATCAGTAAATCCTATAATATTTAGTTAAGAAAATAATTGATATTTAAATAACATTATTAAATATTTCAAAACTCAAAAGATAATATTATAAAAACATGTTAGATTTAATTTATATATTATAATGTTAAATTTTTCTCCCTTGAGAAAAATTTTATCCAGCCCAATCCTTGCTTTGTAGTCAGATGGGTTAAGCTTTATTTAGTCTTGTACTTAATACTATTTTTTTTAGGACAACCTAACTCTATTTAGGGTTACGTAGTTAGGAGTTTTTAAGTATTTTTATTAAGTGAACTAAATAGATAGTTATTATGAGAAGTGAAATGAATTTGTTCAATGTCAAATTCACATTTCTACTTGTAACATAATAGAAAAGTATTCATGATGCTTTTGTGTTTGATAGATATAAATTAATGGTGATCAACATGGGGTTATTACTTGGTGGGTACCAACCAACATTATAAATATAGCATCTTATTTGTGGTAACATACAAAGTCAATAATTTCTATAATAATTAATTGAGAAAGTAGTTAATATTTAAATAATACTATTAAATATTTAAAATCACTCAAAAAACAACATTATAAAAAATGTTAGATCTAATTGATAAATAACTATTTTCACCCTTCCTAAAAATTTTATCAAGCTCTACCTTTGCTTTCTAGTTACATGGGTTGAGCTCTATTTAGTTCAATGTCAAATTCACACTTTTACTTGTAACATAATAGAAAAGTATCAAGGGTGTTTATGAGCTTGATAGATATATATTTTTAATTAAAAAAAATAGTTGAGTTGGGTTTTAGCGGAGCTGAGTATATGAGTTAAGGCCTGCGGGCTACCATTTAACTTGCAACCCACATGGACTACGAGAATAAAATATATGGTCCATTTAACATTGTAAGCTTTTCAGCCTAATTTTTTTTAACACATAGTTTAAACAAATTTAATCACGAGTTTGTATGCCTATCCATAGACTTTTTACCTCATATTTTTTAAATAGAAATATCCATAAGCAATATTTTTTAAATAAATTATATATTTAATCTTGTTTGAACAATTAGAAAATTATCTATACTTTTCTAATAATACACACACTTGTAGAAAACAACCAAATATGAATTTTTGCTAGACAAATAACACTTCTCTTTCCCACATGTTTCCTCATAAACTAAGAGTCCCGCCAATATTTGGTTATAGCAAGATTGTAATTTCACATCTTTATTCTCCTAATTTTTTTTAACAAGATTTAATTGGAAATTAGAATTATGATATATATCTAACAAAACTATCTTGAATTTATGCTAAGGCAAGAAAAATGTAAAATAAAAGTTATTTTGATAAGTTATTGTATTCCTTTTTTATTTTGAGAATAAAATATAGGAGTTGATACATACTTGGAAAGCCACAATCAAGAAGACGAGGTTGAGGAAGCTACCTCGGCACTTGAAGGGCCTTATGACAAGGGGTAGGCTCAAAAATATCTATAAGAAAGTGCACCAAAGGTTGGCCCTATTGCACGACTAAGAGAGGACACATGAGGGGCGTATTGTGTACCATTTGTCCAGCTATCTTCATGACAATATATAGAGTTGGAAGTTGAGCTATGTAGTATCTTTGTTTCATTTCACCTAGGACTACATAGCCTTGGGCCAAAGTCCTTCTCAGTAGTATTTTTTGTTAGTAGTTAGATTTCCTGATTTTTGTTGGTTATAATGGTCTCACCTTTGTTCAGTAATTTTTTAGCACACGTCTTTGGCTTAGAAGCATGCGTTATTTTTTTGTTAATATTTGGGAATGTAATTAGGAAATAATCAATGTTATAAAAACCCTCCGTGTAATTAGCATTAACAACTTTTAAATGAAATTTAGATTGTGTCATAGCACTTTTGAGAGCATTTTCTCTATTCTTATCTTGTGTAAGAAATCCAATTTTTATCAAGCTTCCATGATGCTTGTGGCGACTCTCTACACTCTCTTATCTAGTTTCTAGGAATTAGTGATGAGTGATAAACTCGTTTTAGTCGTCTTAATGGGCCTCAAATAACTAAAGCTAACTATATTATAGTCAACTCTAGGTTGAATTTTCTCAAGGACATAGTGTGCTCAATTGTGATTTTGTGTGCAAACAGAAGTAAGCTAGAAGTCTCAAGTGCAGAGGGCCGACTCGCTCTCAGTAGGGACAAATCTGATATGCTCTCGGATGAGACATATCCGACTCGTCTCGACTAAGTGCGGACAGACGCAACAAAGTCGGACTGACTCTGTTTTAGACTGAAAAGCAGGAAACAGGGGGTTTGGAGTGCGAATAAGGTAAAATGCAATTAAGTTGAGATGCGAATGCAGCTAAACTAACTACTCTACTACTATTGCTACTACTGTGTTCATGTTTAGTCCAATAATCAAAGTCCTTCTGGTTCATTCACTCAGTCCACAGTCCTTATCAACCTTTAATGTTCTTATGACGATCGCCAAACATTCGTCCATTGTCATACCGAGGATTTACACAATCGCTACCTCATTAGTTGGCAGGGATTAAGTCTAGAGTTGATTTTAGGTTCTCAATCAGGTTCTCCAGTTGATTACCTACTGAATTAGTTAAATCAGTTCTGATCGGCTTAGCTTAACATTGTTCACATTACTTTGTGCGATCGCGACGTAGCAAGTGAATTAAAGTTTAGAAATGCAACAGAGATCAGAAATTAGAAAACACTTATATTATTGGAAACGAAATACAAACATAGGGCCTGGATTCGGTGGTTCCATCTTCCACGATGATCGCCATGGTCGATGGTGATGGTTCACCTTCGTTAGCTAGGACGCTTAAGGATCAGGTCCACCGAGTGCGTTGGTGATCCAATCGGTCCCCTTCAGCAACCTTCGGTGTCTTAGTTCCTAACCTGCCCTTCTTCGATCGAGAGAAGCACCAATGATAGCACCGTGCACCACCGTGAATGGAAGAAATGAGAGCGAGAGAAATTGCGAGTGGGAGATTATGAATGCCAAGGACCCTGATTTGTTCATAGTTGCACCTATATATACAGGGTGCGAAAGCTAACGTCCCTAACAGAATTACAAAGCGAAATATCTATTCTACCCTTGTTATTGCTTGCGCTGCAAGTTACTTCCAGGGTGACGTGGCTGCTGAGTTGGAGCCGAGGTGGCCTTTGAGTGGATGGTAGATTGTGCCACTAGACTGAGCGACTCGGCCTGGAGACGACCTGGTCGGTAGATCACTCTCTTGGTCTGGTCCTTTTTGGATGGTTGAGGGTCTTGGTTGGACCTGCAATGAAGGAATAGTTAGCTAATACCTTTGATTTAACTCAGATTTGTGTTTTCCCTATTTTTCGGTTCCTAATCTAAATCTTAACTAACAGTCCTCTTTTACGTACATGAGTTACTTATTAACATTCTTCTTAAGTCCCCCTACGATGTATGATTTATGACCCATCAAACCCCTACACTTAGCCTTTTGCACTCCTAGGCAAAATAAAATGTTTTCTCCAAGGGAGGTTTTGGGCTGATGGAGAGAAATTCTTTCATTGAATTCCTCATTTGACTGGACATGTAGTTGGAGAACTACTCCCTTCGGGCCTAAGATGCCTTCATGACCTACAACGAGAGGAAGTAACCAAGAGTGATAGAGCTCTCACTTCGGCAATCAACTTCTCTCAGTTCTCTTAGGTGTTTGGTTTGTATTTACACTCAGCATTGCATGGAATTAGTATTATCATATCTTGTCAAAGCTCTCCTCTTACACCTGCAAAACACAGACAGCCATGATCACTAGGACTTTTTTGGCTTGTAGCGAGGCTAAGGTCACGGGTATGATAGAATGCAGGAAAACTGGCTTCAGGACCCGTGGGGAGGAGAGGAGTAATGTGGAGTGAGTCTTATCAGCATGAGGAGAGTCCCGGTTGCTGTAGTCTCCTTCCATCTTTATTTGCTCACCTTTCCTTTTCATTTCTTTCTTTTTCTTTCTTATATTCATGCAGCTTGTTGTTCTTGTTTGATTCAGCTTAGATTTCTCAACTACTTACTTCATACTTATATATGCTTTTTCTTTTTCTTCTGAGCCTTCAGATACTTCTAACCAGATTATGCTTCCTAGGCCTCCCCCACACTTGATTCTGACTCAATCCCAAGACAATTCCAAGGCTCCTCAACTTCCAAAGGGTAAGGTGAAATTGTGGTTTTTCTGGCCTTGGCTTGTAATGAGCTGTAAGAAGAAATGGTCAAATTAGGCCCAATGGGGGGTGAACTAGGGATAGAACTATTTCATGTAGGCTTTGCTTGGTTCGGGGCTCGTGAGAAATATGGCCTAGATCATGTCATTCCTGCATGTGAAGATAGTTGTATCCAGAGAGTTAAGGCAAAATGCAGAATACACAATTAACATGGATGCAAAATTACTCAAGAAGAAGGAAGATGGCAAAAATGTAAGCCATCACTGTTGCAAGGCTCAAATTCTCACACAGGTTATTTTTGCTCTTTCACTCTGGAGGTTTTCGCCTCCCATTTTTCAGTCACTTGTCGCTTAGGACCCACAGGTTTGGTTCCCTTCAAGCAGGGATCATCTTTTTCCAGGATTGAAGTGATTGCTTCTACTGTTTCATCAACTTCTGAATTCAAATAGAAATTTTTTTTTTCTCTCCCCTGCGACCACTTCTATGACTCTGCTGGGGTAGCTTCTTATTGAAATATAGGACTTATAAACAACAAATTCAAATAATGAAATTGGGAAAATTAAAGAAAAGTAAGTAAGAAGAGAGTTAGGGCCAGATAGAAATGACAGCTTGTTCTGTTGGTCTCAGATGGTCAACCCCCCCACACTTGAATTCGGCATTGTCCGCAATGCATAGTGTAGGTTGAGAGGGGTGAAGCCTGGTAGGCTTATGTTGTGCCATCAGGTGGAGCTGGTTCCACCAATGAAATAATCTCCATGTCATCTATGGTTGACGCTGGACCTTCATGGAATGGCTTGAGTTAATGCCCATTGACTTGGAAGGTGTTGTTGGTATGTTCATCCCTTAACTGTACTGCACCATAGGGAAATATGTTAGTGATAACAAAAGGTCTGTCCCATCTCGAACGAAGCTTACTTGCTATGCGCTTCAATCTTGAGTTGAATAGTAGCACTTTTTGGCCGACAGAAAAGTCTTTCCTCAGGATTTTTTGGTCATGAAATTTCTTGACTTTTTGCTTGTAGATCCTAGAATTCTCATAGGCTTCCAAGCGGAGTTCGTCAAGTTCTTGGAGTTGGAATTTCCTCTGCTTTCCCGCTTGGTCATAGGCCATATTGCATTGCTTGACAGCCCAGTAAGGTGACAGGTTTTACCGAAGACAATCCGGTAGGGAGACATCCCTAACGGCATTCGGTATACAGTTCTATATGCTCATAGAGCGTCCTCGAGGAGTCGGCTCCAGTCCTTCTTGCTGGGATTGTCATCTTTTGCAGTGTTTGCTTGATTTCCTTGTTGAAAACCTCAGCTTGGTCGTTTGTTTTGGGATGATATGATGTAGCAATCCTGTGTGCCACCTCATATTTTTGAAGAAGGAGACCTCTCCCTCATCCCATCACCACCTCCAACCAAAAATGTCTCTGCTCCTCGGTATGGTGATCATCGAGAATAGTTTTCTCGACGACCCACGGTGGGCACTAATGTTATGATTTGCAATTAGAATATAGAATCAACAACCTAGTTTTTTCATAGACTTTAGGATACATATATACCTCCTCTCTACTTTCTCTTTCCTATTAGGATTTGTCTCCTAGCTTCCTAAGATACTTAACAACACGACAAAAGGTGCTCGGGACATGTCAGGACCAAAACGACATGTCTCAAGCCTTGCCCCTAACATGTCAGTTAGCATCCACCTTTGCTAGAGGGTAGTACAAATTGTTGTAATGTTCACGTTTGGATCCTTGGTGCGGGATCGTAAAGTGTTCATAAGGTATAAGTGTGGAATTGGCTAGGAGTGACTCGGCAGGCTGGGATGGATTCAATTGGTCTAGATAGACTCGGTTGGTCAGGATGGACTCAGTTGTCGGGAGGGCTGAAAGCTGGCCGATACACAACCCTCAAGTGCTAAATGAAGCGATAGGCACTTTGCACTAGAGAACAGGCTGAGGTGAGCCTGACTAACCATGGAGTGACTTGGCTGTCTGAGAGCGATTCAACTAACCAGGATGGACTCAGTTGGTCGAGATAGACTCAGTTGTTGGGAGGGCTGAAAGCCGACTGGTACACAACCCCCCAATGTCGAGTGAAGCAATAGACACTTTGTACTAGAGAATTGGCCAAGGTGAGCCTAACTGACTAGGGAGTAACTAGGCTGTCTGGGAGTGATTCAACTGGCCAAGATGGATTCGACTAGTTGAGATGCACTCGGTTGCTGAGATGGACTCGGTTGCCAAAAAGGCTAAAAGCCGACTGATACACAACCCCCCAGTGTCGAGTGAAGCGATAGATACTTTGCATTTGAGAACGAGCCGTGGTGAGCCTGACTAACCAGGGAGTGACTCGGTTGTCCGGCAACGATTTAACTGGCTGGGATGGATTCGGCTGATCGAGATGGACTCGGTTGTCGGGAGGGTTGAAAGTCGACCGATACACTTCCCCAAGGCCATTATTTTTTCTTTATTTCTATTCATTATATTTTTTTTATAATTTATATTTTGTATGATAACATTAATTTCTGTTAGCATGTATTGGTTGTATTGTTTGTCAAAACTTGTGATATTACTTTAAATGTATTTTAAACTTGTACGCATTAAAAGTTTGTTGTGTGACTTCAATATTTTATTTATATGATCATTTATAACCTTTAAAATAGTAATAATAAATTATAAAACAAAAAAATATTAGAAAGAAAAATAAATGATACTCAAATATATTTTGTCTAAAAAAATAAAATGTGATATTTTTACCATAATAGACTATCTTCACAAGGAAACCATAAAAATATTTATTATTTTATTAAAATAAATTTTAAATATTATTATTTCTACAACTAAACTTTAAATAAAATATTTTTTAACTTTAAAAAATATCATAATTAAAAAAACTTAGAATTTCTCATCCATACATGTAGCTTCGTCCCTACAAATTCAGGTTGACTTCTGATGTAATATCAAGATTTAATAACCAACTTATTTAGCCTTTAATTATATTAATAATTATAAAAATAAAATTTCAAATGCACATATTTAAATAAAGAACTTATAAGAAGTGGTTTAGGTAATGAGTCTAAAGTTCTAATGTAATATTAGAAAGAAAATAATGTTAATTTTCTAGTGGTAGTTTGTGTTTTCGTTCCTTTGTTTGATTGAAAAAATAGGGGGGTTTAAAAAACTTTTATGTTTGGTGCAATTTTTAAGAGTGAGAATGAAGGGAGAAAAATTCCTCTTCCTCACATTTTTGTTTCCCTCAAATATTGGGAGGATTGGTAGGGTAGGGGAACGGAAGAAATTTAAAACATTCAACTTCATCACCAACTCTTTGAATGAACTATAAAAAATTTTCCTAATTGAATCACACAGTGATGGATCATCCTGTGTTGTATCCTTATCCAAAGGTAGCAAACCATCAGGTATGGTATCAAATATGAAATCCAGTAGACCCTCAAATGGTCATGGTTGAACTCGGTGTTTAGAAATGTTATATGGGAACCCACACAACAAAGAAACTCGGCTAATTGCATGATTTAGGGTTTAGATGATCCTTTGCTGGGAGTGGTACACATGATTTCAGGTTTTGGGATATGAAGTGAGTCCATTTTTGTATGTGTGTGTAATATGGGATATTGTGTTCAAATAACAAATCTGAGCACAAAAAATAGAGTGCATGTTAAGAATAAGGTCTTATAAAATGACTATGAACTGTGGTTTGGCTTCCATCATTTTATCTTTATAATGTCATGAATTTATCTTTCCTATGTTAATTTGTCTATCCTATTGGCTAAACGTATAATAATATGGGAAAAATATATAATCTTGTGTTTGGAAAGAGAGTTTTAAGAGAGAAATTTAATTTTAGTTTAATTGTACTTTTGGTCTTTCAAGTATTGTAATTGTATAATTCTGGTCATCAACTTCAATTGAGCCAATTAGGTCCTTCAATTATTACAATGGTGTGATTTTGGTCTCTCATGTTCTAATTATGCGAATTGGATCTTAAATTATCATAATTGTGTGGTTTTAATCCTCTATAAGTTTTTCATTAGATATTTGATGTCTTTTTCCTAATGTGACATTGACATTTGATATTTGACATGATAGATGATGTGATATTAATGTGGCATAAAAAACTAACATTATTACATTAAATATTTAATGAAAGATTGACAGAAGAACTAAAATCACACAATTACAGCACTTTGGGAGTCCAATTTACACAATTAGAACTTGAGGTACCAAAATCACATAATTGCAATTTGATGAATCTAATTGGCTCATTGAGAGATCAAAATTGCAATATCTATGGAACCAAAAATGCAATTAAGCTTTTATTATTTTAGTAAATTTGAAATGTTTTGTAGTGAAATTTGTTATTTGGATAGAGAATCTAGAAAGAAAATAGAAATCTAGTAATTTATAAGAATATTTTGATTATCTAAAATTATATTTTTGTTAGATGCATCTTTGTCCCGATTGTAGATAGAAATTGGATACCACACTCATGTGAATTAACTGAAATAAGATTATTTTAACTTAAAGGATCTCGAGTTTGAATTATAAATATGTAATTATACTAAATATTTTATGAAAAAGTTTTTCACTCGTAATAATCCTATCCAATTTGAACAAGATTATTTTCTATGGAAAAGAAGAATGTCCTTTACACACAAAAAAAAATCATGTCCTTATATAATTATAATGATATATGGGAGAAGTTTTTTTTTCTTTCGAAAAAAATGACATTTTCTTACTTAAATAAACATTATTTAATTCAAAACTTTTTAATTTAGAAAATAAATTATTATAAAATTTTTATTTTTTAATTATTTATTATTTTTGTAAATATTTTATATACAACTCGATTTAAAATAAGTGACATGTGCGTCCATGTGTATACATTAGGTAATTGAAGATGGTGAATTGTTTATATCTTTAGTTAGGTAATATCTATGACGAGACTATTATTAAAACAAAAAAGTTAAAACAAAATAAATTTGTAAAAAGAATTATTTAATACAGCACAATTAAGTATTAAATATAATATATAGTATTAAAAAATACCCACTACCATTAATTTAATTTAATTTTATAATATTATATTATTTATTCAATAATAACAAATATACATATATTTCTAGTTCATCTGTTTAAGTTATATATAATATATTCTAGTTACATCAACATGGTACATTATCTTTAATATTTATGTATCTTAAAATAGTTAAAAATTTAATGATAAATTAAGTGTTAAATTAATATCATCTATTTTATAAACTACAGGATACATAATATATAATATTTAATAAAAAATATAATACTTAATTAAATCTACTAAAAAAGATTGCCCAAATATTTGAAATATTATTTTAAATAAAAAATCACAAATGCAAAATCATAGCTATTTGCTACCAGCATGAAGTTGATATAATGAGTTGTGATATTCGAGTTTTATAAATAAAATATATATATATAATTAAAAATAGAGATCCATTAAAAATAAATAATTAAATTCTTTAATAAAAAATAATTAATGATAAAATCCATAAATGCTCTGGTCCAGTATCGTAGATTCAATGTACAACTTGCAGAAAAAGCCAAGGCACAACTCACACATCACTTCCACAACATAGTAGTCTAGTAACGTGTGGTTAATTTTCAAAACAAATTATTATATTTATTAATGTAAAAAAACACAGTATTTATTAAATGCTTAGGTTACTTTTTATATTTGTTATTTTTTTATATTTTTTATTCGTATTGGACCTTTCTTTTCACCTCCATCAACATCAAAATATGATGAAAATTTATCATAACTTATAATTTAGTTGGGTGAATAGAAAAGTTGGACTCACACCCTTTTATTTTACAACAAAACTGAAAAGAAATGAACAATTGTGCATAACTGATTGAAAACAAATAGTTTGTTTAGCATAAAACAATTAATTGTTACAAAAAGAGAATGATAGTTTTTTATTTGTTTTCTATTTCTCTTAAACTTAACATCCTTAGAGACATTCCATTTCTCGTTTTTTTTATTTATCTTATTTTTCATTTTTTTTACCAAACACGTTGTAAAATTTATTGTATATTAGATTTGATATTTTATAAAATCCTTATAGTAACTAGTATTTTAGCTTAAACAACATTCAAGATAAATGTTTATTTTATATAATTAAAATTTATAATAAATAAATATTTTTAAATATTTTAATTATATTTTAATTAAAATTTATAATAAATAAAATAATTTTAAATATATAAATTATATTTTAAATTTATGATAAATAATTTACATTGTCATGTTAAATTTAATTATAGATAATTTTTCAAAACAATATTTAATTAAAGAAGTGGGTATAGCTCACTTTGGATCGTTTAGATCCCAACACTTTAATGGATTGGACCGATCACTTTGGTAAACGCCAAAATATAAATTTCACTTTTTTTTTGTCTACAACTCCATGCCACCTAATGTGGTTAAACAACGTGGTCTTTGGACTAAAGATACAAAATTATAAAATTATATCACATAGAAAAAATAAAAAATTATAAAATTTAAAATATAAAATTAATTAAAATATTTAAAATAACTAAAAATTTGAAAATAGAAATATTTATGATTTTTATGGTTTGTTATTTATTAATATTAATTAAATCTGATATATATATATATATATATATATATATATATATATATATATAACCTAAATTATCATCTTAACACCAAATATATAATAATTAATATAAATTAATCAAATATTCAAGTACATAATATAATATTCAAGCAAATAACTAAACAAATCAACCTATTTAAGTGCTAACAAAAAATAATATATTTTTTAATAATAAAAAAGTCTCCACGTTAACTTGCTTAACCCATGAACCAACTTACTAAATATGTGAATTAGACAAATTGGATTTGAAAGGCTCGCAATCAAATAGACCAAATATTACAAACTTCACAACTCATAAATTACAAATCACAAGTGGGTCGTCCATATCCCATGACGTATATATTGCATTTATTTTCCTTCTCGAGTAAATATTCAAATTCACTTTTCTCTCCAGTATGCCTTTCTAACTACTCATTGAAAAAGCTATAGACATTTTGAAAAAATTTTATTAACTTGATGGTCCCTCTAGGTAGTAAACTCACGTTGGTCTCCCATTATCTATCAAATTCGTGATTGGGAGGTAATATATAAATATTTTTTGTAAATATTTATTGAATGCGACTTGTCCTAGTTTTGGCAAATTGAGACTAAATTTGGATATATGGGTCAGCTAACTTGTTTAGGTCTAGTATATTAAGGCCCGCAAGTTAAATAAAGTGGACTGGTCTATACTACAATTTAAATGACCTAGAAAAAGAAACATAATTTTAAAAATGTAAAAAAAACCAATAAAAATAAAATCATTTAAATATAAAACTCCTGATGAAACCTTAAGATCCACGATCAAAACCTAGTCAAGTAGAATAAAAAATTAATAGCAGAATGTAGAATTGAAAATTAAGAGAAGAAAAATAGAAAATGCATTTGAGATTGGAATGGCTCGCCACTAATTCCTAGGAATTAGATAAGAGATTGTAGAAATTTGCTACAAGTATCATAGGCGCTTGATAAAAATTGGATTTCTTGCACAAGACAAGAGTAGAGAGAACACTCTCAAAATTGCTACGATACAATATGAATTTCAATCAAAAGTTGTTAATGCTAATTACACTAAAGGTTTTTATACCCTTTATTATGTCCTACTTACATTCCCTAATCCTAATTGAAAAATAAAGCACGCTTCAGATCCAAAGACGAACACCTGAAAATTACCGTTCAGAGCTAAGACCGTTATAACTACCAAAATTAGGAAATCTAACTACTATAAAAAGATATACTACTGAGAAAGGCTTTGGCCCAAGGCTACGTTCTGAAATGAAACAAAGATAATATGAAACTATGACTTCCAACTCTATTCACTGTCGTGAAGGTAGCTGGACAAATGATATATAATACACCCCTCATGTGTTCTCTCTTTGTCAAGCAATAGGGGCAACATTTGGCACACTTTCTTGTGGATGTTTTTTAGCCTACCCCTTGTCATTGGGCCTTCAAGTGCCGGAGTAGCTTCCTCAACCTCATCCTCTTGACTATGCCTTTTCATGTATGCATCATTCTCCCTTTTTTGAAGGGAATTTGACCTCAAATTCAGTGCTTGGGTACCTGCAGCATAAGGAGTCAGGTTAATAACATTAAATGAAGTACTTGCACCAAACTCTTGGGGTATTTCAACTTTGTAAGCATTATCATTAATTTTTTTTATAATCTTAAATAGGTCATCCTTTCTTGGGAGGAGCTTGTATTTCCTAAGGTGAGGAAACCGCTATTTCCTCCAGTGCAGCCAAACCAAGTCTCCTTCTTTAAAGAAGACTTCCTTTCTACCTTTATTGGTAGTCTTTGAATATTGTTCTCCCTTCCTTTCCATGTTCAATCGAGCCTTATCATATAATCTCTGAACAAATTGGGCTCTTGAAAGCCCTTCCTCGTTAACACAATTAGGCATAATAGGTAAATGAGGCAAATCAAGTGGGAAGAGAGGATTAAAACCATAGGCCAATACAAAAGGGGAGTAAGAAGTAGTAGAATTAAATACCCTATTATAAGCAAACTCAACATGGAGTATCCAATCCTCCTAATCCCTCAAACTCTTCTTAACAAAGTATCTTAAAAGATGACCTAAGGTCCTATTTACTACTTCGGTTTGTCCATCCATTTGAGGATGACAAGTGGTAGAGTAGAGTAGCATTGTTTCAAGCTTACTCCATAGAGATGTCCAAAAATGTCCAAGAAACTTAGTGTCCTTATCTGAAACAATGTTCCTCGAAAGACCATGTAACCTCACCATATTCCTAAAGAATAAATTGACCACATGTGAAGCATCACCACTCTTGTGACATGGAATGAAATGAGCCATCTTGAAAAACCTATCAACCACCACAAAAATAGAATCACTACCTCCTTTAGACCTAGGTAAACCAAGGGGAAGTGGGAATAGGAAGTAGGGTGTATAAACCGTGGGGAGATACCCATGACTTTTCCATTTCACAAGTTAAACATTTGTCACAAATATTATGAACATCCTTCCTCATGAGGCCAATAGAAATGTTCACTCAAAATGTCCAAAGTCTTAAGCTCTCCAAAGTGACCCACAAGGACACCTTCATGTGTCTCCCTCACAAGCAATTGCCTAATGGAACTCATGGGCACACACAAATTCTTTCCTTTAAATAGAAATCCATCATGTCTAAAGAAATCATTAAATGTCATATGGACACAAATGACAAAAGGCTCACAAAAATCAGGATCTTTTTCATACAATTCTTATATGCAATTAAGTCCAAGTATCTTTGTTTCAAGCATGGAAATTAGGGCATGCCTCCTTCAGAGAGCATTTACCACTAGATTCGTGTTTCCTTGCTTATGCTTAATCACATAAGGAAATTGTTCTAAAAATTCAACCCATTTTGTATGCTTTTTGTTTAAATTACCTTGTCCTCTCAAGTGCTTAAGAGCTTCATGATTACTATGGATCACGAACTCCTTAGGCAATAGACAATGTTGCCAAGTCTACAATGCCCTCACAAGAGCATATAGCTCTTGGTCATAGGTAGAATAATCCAATTGGGTACCCTTTAGTTTTTCACTAAAGTAAGCAATGAGGTGCCCTTCTTGGAGGATCACGACCCCTATACCAACACTTGAGGCATCACACTCCAACTTAAAAGACTTAGAAAAATTAGGTAAAATAAGAATTGGAGTTTGAGTAAGCTTTTCATTCAAGGTTTAGAAGGCTCTCTCTTGGCTCTCCTCCCATTTAAATCCAACATTTTTTAATAGTTTCATTTAGGAGGGTTGCAATGGTGCTAAACTCCTTGACAAACCACCTATAGAAGCTTGCAAGACCATGGAAGCTCCTCAACTCCCCCACAGTTTTATGTGTTGGCCAATCTTGGATGGTCTTTACCTTTTCCTCATCAACCTTGACTTAGTGGGAGCCAACAACAAAACTGGTTAAGTAACCTCTTGGGTACATAACACACACTTCTCTACATTAGAAAATAAGGTTTTCTTTCTCAAAATTTCTAAAACACTTCTCATATGCAAGAGGTGGTAATCCAAGCAAGTAGAATAAATCAAAATATCATCAAAATATACAACCACACACTTGCCTAATAGTCTTCTCAAGACATGGTTCATCAATCGCATGAAAGTATTAAGAGCTTTACTCAATCCAAAAGGCATGAGAAGCCACTAATAAAGTCCAAACTTACTCTTAAAAGTCATTTTCCATTCATCCTCTTCCCTTACTCTAATTTGATGGTATATTACTTTTTAAATCAATCTTAGAAAATAATTTGTAAGCATGCAACTCATCAAGCAAATCATCCAAATATGGAATGGGGTGTTTATATCTAATAGTTATATTATTTAAGGCCCTACAATTAGTGTACATTCTCTAGGTACCATCCTTTTTAGGCACCAAGATTACAAGAGTGGCACACGAGCTCATGCTTTCTCTTACCCAACCTTTCTCAATTAATTTAGCAAGCTGTTTTTGAATTTTTTTTGCCTCCTCTAGGTTTGTCTTGTATGTTCCCTATTTGGCAGAGTGGCTTCAAGTGTTAAGTCTATGTGGTGCTCTATACCTCGCAAGGGTGGTAGGGTAATCTTTTGGGAAGACATCCTAGAACTCTTCCAACAATATGTTTATACCTGCAGGCACAACAATAACAAAAGAAAAAACATGTAGAAGCATATTAGTAGGTATAACAAACAAGGGTTCCCTCCTGGCCAAGAGGACCCTTCTTAACTCCCATTGGTTGACTAACTTGGATTATTTTCTTTTTTCCTCTTTCTTTTTGCTTTTACCACTCAAGGAGGTATCATTTTCTTTTTCACTTTTTTTTTTGCTTTTTTATACTTACACTCTTGCTTTCCTCTTTCATTGTTCCTTTTCCTTTTTCCTTTTTCCTTTTGGTTTCACTCTTGCTCTCTTTTTTCTTCATTTTTCTCTTGGATTTTCTCTCATTCCCCCCTCTTTATTTTCATTTTCTGTTAACCCTCTTGTACCTCCCTTGGAGACAAAGGTTTAAGCACAACCCTTTGCCATAAATGTATGAATATAAAATGGTTGGTGACTCCATCAAGGATCACTCTCTTGTCAAACTGTCAAGGTCTCCCTAATAGTAGGTGTGTGGTCTCCATAGGAACTATGTCACACATGACCCTATCTTCATAAGCACCTAGGGTAAAAGTGACCTCAACTTGCTTATCTACAAGCAAATCTCCCTTCTCACTTAGCTATTGGAGTCTACATAGCTTAGGGTGAACCGTGGTGGGAAGAGCTAGCTTCTTCACAAGCCTCTCACTAGCTACATTTACACAGCTTCCCCAATCTATAATCATAGAACATAAATTCCCTAAGATGAGACACCTAGAATGGAAGATGTTCTCTCTTTGTGTCTCGACCTCTTCTCCAATTTGTATGTTTATTACCCTCCTTACTACAAGTAAGTCCCTCTCATAGTGTGATCCATCACTCAAGCTCTCCAACTCACTGGATATGCTAATCTCTTCTGTAGAACTTTCACTCCCAATTTTCCTATCCTCTTTTACAATCATCACATGTCTACTAGGACATTCAGAGACTATGTAACCCTTACCTAGACACTTGAAGTACTTAATGATGCTAACTCTAAGTTGCATAGGTACAAGGGTGGGTGTGAATTCCTTTCGACCAATGGAGGATTCACTCCCCTTTTTAGGGATCTTCTCCCTTCTAGCCTTGTTCATATCTTTCTCCTTACCCTCCCAGCCGCTACTTCCCTTATAGGTCTTTCTAGATGCACTCCTCCTCCTAATTTGCATCTCTAGCTTGATGGCTTGATGGACTAGCTCACTCAAACTTTTCGTAATGTTGCAGCTCCACAACATCCTATATTTCTCTATACAAGCCATGTAGAAACTTAGCCATTGTGTCCTCCTCACTCTCCCTTATTTGAGCTCTCATCAAGTCCATTTGTATTTCCTTATGATAGTTTTCTATGCTCTTAGACCCTTGTTACAAAATTTGTAGCTTGTTATGTAAGTCCTTGGTATAGGTTGGTGGGACAAACCTAGCTTTCATCACATGCTTCAAGGCCTCCCAGTTCTCACATTGGTCTCTAATCCCATGCCTTTTCATATCATTCAAGAACTGTGTCCACCATACTAAAGCATAGTCACCAAACTCAAGAGTGACAAGCCTCATAACCTTTCAGCCATGGAGATTAAAACAACCTAACATCTACTCTACCTCCAGCTCCTAGTCTATATATGTATCTGGTTTGCAATTGCCCAAAAATGGTGGGATTTTACACTTTAACGTGTCTAGTTTCTTCTTCCTAGGCTCCTCTTCTCTTCGCTTACGTCTCTCCCTACTCTCTTCCCTCTTACTCCTCTCCTTTTTTTCATGTTTATCACATCTTTCACTTTTAGAAGACCGAGACTCCTACCTCTATCACTAGAGGTCCTTCCTTCAACAATCCATTCACTCTCTTGTAAATATGCTATTTTATGCCTCTCTTCCTTCTCCTTTCTCAAGGCCTCAACCTTCACATTGACACATTGGGTGTCTTTTTGTACTGAGTTCAACCCTCTGTCAATTTTCTCTAGCTTCTCCCAAAGCTCCCTCACATAGCTCACTATGACTTTGGACTTAGGGGACAAGTTTTCCTAATCTATGTTTAGATCCTCCTTACATCTTTTTCACCTTCATCCCAAATGAGCCTCTTATAATCTTAGACGCTAATGCAATAAAATAAACACTCACCTAAAGTGTTTCATTCTACACTCATGTTTCACTCTTTCGTGGCTTTTTCTCTAGTGTGCTCTCTTGCCTTTTTCCACTTAATGTTCACTCAAAGCTTGCACAAGAAATCACTTTCTAAAATCAAACAAGCTAGGTGCAAGTGAAAGTCAAGCAAATCCCATAAGCTCTTAAGAGCAAAAACAAGAAAAGTAAACTCAAGGACAAAACTATAAGGAATATTTTAAAGACAAACAAGAAAAGCTCAAAGACAAGGAAGCTAAACTCAAAAGGAATTCAAGTAAGGCATTAAAGAAGACTAAAAACAAGTACTAAATGCAAGGGAATTAATTGCAATTATAAATGTTCGGGGCATTTAACAACGTTCAACAATCAATGCACCAAACTTAGTTTACTAGTTTCTTAGGAGTCATGTGCAACTAGTGTTGCCATTTGACCTTAAAGTATAATTTCCTTTCACTCCTTTTCTTTTTAATTTTGTGTGCATATATTCTATTTTTATTGCACTAAAATAGCTACATGAATATTCTTTTTCTTTTTCTCTTTGAACTTATTTTTTTCACAAATTTTTGGTCTACAATTTTTTTTGGCAACTTTTACATTGTATTCTAGCACAATTTCTCAAGTACATTCATCAACACATAGTGCAACCTTTGCATCTATAAAATAATAAAGTAAATTTTCAAAAATTATGCAAATTATGCAATTCAAATCAATTTCAAGATCTCAAGCACAGACATCGAACAAACAAATTCAAACAATGCATGAATTCAATGAGATTGCATCCCCAATTCTAAGCATAAGAACCTAAAATTTTGAAAAAATAAGCTAGACAAGGAATTAACAAAATCAGAACCATGGAAGTGTGGAGAAGTGTTAGGCAAAAAAACCTAACAAGGATGAAACAAAACGATGAAGATTTGATCTAGAAATGGAAGCTCGAACTTACCTTTTGTAGTTTGCTCAAGCTTGGTGGAAACCGAGGTGTTTGCTACAACTTCTACTTGAATCAAGCAACTAAATGATGATTGAAATCTCTTATACCAATTGATGCAACCATAGGATCAACAATCAAAATCTAGTCAAGTAGAATCAAGAGTTAACAATGATTGTAGAGATTCGCCACAAGCATCATAGAAGCTTGATAAAAATTGGATTTCTTGCACAAGACAAGAGTAGAGAAAATGCTCTCAGAAGTGCTACGACACAATCTAAATTTCATTTAAAAGTTATTAATACTAATTACACGGAAGGTTTTGATAACATTGATTATGTCCTAATTACATTCCCAAATCTTGACCAAAAAATAAAGCCAGCTTCTAACCCAAAGACGTGTGCCCGAAAATTACTAAACAAAGGCGAGACCATTATAACCAACAAAAATAAGGAAATCTAACTACTAACAAAAAATACTATTGAGAAGGACTTTGGCCCAAGGCTATGTAGTCCTAGGTGAAATGAAACAAAGATGCTACATAGCTACGACTTCCAACTCTATACATTGTCATGAAGATAGCTGGACAAATGGTACACAATATGCCCCTCATGTGTCCTCTCTTAGTCGTGCAACATGGCCAACCTTTGGTGCACTTTCTTATAGATCTTTTTGAGCCTACCCCTCGTCATAGGGCCCTTCAAGTGCCGAGGTAGCTTCCTCAAACGTCGTCTTCTTGATTGTGGCTTTCCAAGTATGCATCAACTCCCATATTTTATTCTCAAAATAAAAAAGGAATACAGTAACTTATCAAAATAATTTTTATTTTACATTTTTCTTGCCTTAGCATACAATTCAAGATATCATATATTAAACATAAATAGTTTTGTTAGATACATATCATAATTCTAATTTCCAATTAAATATTGTTAAAAAAATTAGGAGAATAATGATGTGAAATTACAAGCTTGTTATAACCAAATAGTAGTGGGACTCTTAGTTTATGAAGAAACATGTGGGAAAGAGAAGTGTTAAAAGTGTGAATTTGACATTGAACTAACTTATTTCACTCATCATAATAACCCTATCAATTTTACTCACTTAACAAAAATACTTAAAAACTCCTAACCTATGAAACCCCAAATAAAGGGGTTATCCTAAAAAAAAATAAAGTTAGGTACGAGACTAAATAGAGCTCAACTCATGTGACTACAAAGCAAGGCTAGAGCTTGATAAAATTTTTTGGAAAGGTAAAAATAGTTATATATAAATTAAATCTAACATTTTTTATAATGTTATTTTTTTAGTGATTTTAAATATTTAATAGTATTATTCAAATATTAACTACTTTCTTAATTAATTATTATAGAAATTATTGACTTTATATGTTACCACAAATAAGATGTTATATTTATAATGTTGGTCGGTACCCACCAAGTAGTAACCCCATGTTGATCACCATTAATTTATATCTATCAAGTTCAAATGCATCATGAATACTTTTCTATTACATTACAAGTAGAAATGTGAATTTGACATTGATCTAATTCATTTCACTCGTCATAATAACTATCTATTTAGTTCACTTAATAAAAATACTTAAAAACTCCTAACCTACTTAACCCCAAATAAAGAGTTAGGTTGTCCTAAAAAAAATAGCATTACGCACAAGACTAAATAAAGCTCAACCCATATGACTACAAAGCAAGGACAGGGTTGGATAAAATATTTTGGAAGGGTGAAAAAATTAACATTATAATATAAAAATTAAATATAACATGTTTTTATAATATTATCTTTTGAGTTTTGAAATATTTAATAATATTATTTAAATATCAATTATTTTCTTAAAAAATTATTATAGGATTTACTGATTGTGTGTTATCCTCACATAAGATGTTCACCACAAAAAAAAGTTTAGTGACAACAGTTTGCAATTGGTTATTATCAAGTAGAAATAGCTACCAATTCAACAATGATTTAAATCATTTCTAAAATGAAGGTAAAGTGTGTATAGCAACAAAAATAGCAACCAAATTTAATGGTCGCAACATAATAAAAATGATATCATAGAATACATATGTTTAAATGAGATTTACCAACACATTCACTCAAACAAAATATAATAGTTTGTGATCACAACATCGGACGTGAACATCATTTTTGCAATCAAAATATTTGATTGCTAAAATAATTATTTAAAAGTATTTATAATTTATATTAAATTAAATTATTAATATCATATATATTTCATATATAGTTAAAATATAAATACTTATATAATTATAAAAGTTATGTTACTATAATATTATTTTATATTATCTTTTTATATTTTCATTTAAAAAATAAAATAAAACATTTGAATATAGTTTTTTTAAATTATAGAGACTTAATATGTAGGAGTCTTATATGTAAACAACAACAAAAATATTTATGATATAATATAAAATTAAAAATTAACATTAAAGATATAATAAATATTTTGTATAGAACTACAAATATAAATAATAAATTTTATTTTGACATATATATTACTAATAAAAAACATTAAAATATAGCTTGAATATATATTAGTAATAATATATATGACTAATTCTATATACATTATAAATGACTATAAATTTCACACAAAGACATGGATTGAAGGAATGAAAACTTCTAATTAAGGTATATGTGTACGAGGCACCAATGGTCAATTAGAATATGACCTTTTGGGGGGTATTGGCTAATATTATTGAATTAGAGAATACTAGCATACCCATGAAAAACTTAGTTCCCTTCAAATGTGATTGGTTTGATAATACTCCTAATCAGGGGATAAAAGTACACAATTGGTATGAAGTTGTTCAAGTAAGACAATCATGGAGATAAAAGGTGTATGACCCATTTATATTTGTGCAAGATGAGCAAGTTTATCCCACCATATTTAGAGGGACATTCTGACTGGTTAGCTGTCATTAAGACAAAGACACATAGTGTAGTCATGGACAACATTTTTAATCAACTTGACAATAAAGCTCCATAAGAAGATCTACATGGTGAAATGATTGGTTATTTTTATGTACTTCAACTCTAAAATATTTTGACTAGTCACTTATTATTAAGTGTCATATTTTAAAGAGAAGTATTAACAACACCCATTAACACATACTCTATTATTGGTTATAGTCTATTCAAAACTACAAAATTAGAAGAATTACTCATTAAATAAGAATTAAAACCTACAAAAATGTATAATTTTCAATAATAAATATTGTGTTCAAAAGTATGTTGCTAGAATTTCTTTATTTTAATTCATTTATTTATTTTCTTACTTTTGCATACTTTATGTACACTCAATGGTGGTTATTTTGATGATCTCCAATAAAGTCATTTTGTTGTTAAATTGAGATAGGGAAATATTGTCCTTGAAAAGTTTTAGCCATGCTTCAAATAATTCATCATAACTTAGATACCTATAAAATAGTCTTGTAGTATGTAATATATATTATTATTATGATAGAATTGTTATTGGTTTGAGCATTAAAGTTTTTTTTTTGTATATACACACTTCTTTTTAACGGTGGCCTCAACCTTGCCAAAGAACTGGTAATCAACAAAAGACCGTGGATGTTGGTTTGCATGAAAACTTACATTCATCAACATTTACCGCAATTTGATCATGGTTAACAATTAATCCTAAACACATCTTTGACACTATTTGTGTAAAATTGGTAAATTTATTTTCCACCATCATTGTTAATGCCAAAACACTTGTGTTCGGGCCACCTATATGACTATATTGAAAAGGCTAATTCACCTCAATTTTCCTATGATAGTGAGTGTTCCATACTAAATGTAAATCCAAAATCACAAAAATAAATTCTATGAGGATGATTAGTTAATTATATTCACCATCATATTTTTCCAACCCAAAGGATCTATTGTTAGAGCATAGGCTTTCTATTCCTTATAAAGTATATGAATAGTTTGTTTGGGAACTGATGTAGGGTGCATGTTAATTCAATCTATTTTCACCTTTATAATCCCAAATTGTTTAGAATATAATACAACAAAAGCATTATAAACCATGTGACAAGCACCTCGTTCACCGAGTTGGGTAACGCTTGCTTGTGACCCATGTGGGGGTGTTAATGTGATGGAATAACGTTTGGGCTTCGCTTGGTTGGGCTGTGGCTGCAATTTGCTGGCCTGCCCGCTCTAAGTTTGGAGTTGGGCCATGGGACTTAGGCGTAGGCCTAGGTTTCTTAGCTCCTAGACATGAGGGCACTGCGTGAAGCTGGCTTAACAGAGCAGCGAACACCCCAGGCTCCCAATAGTGAAGGGATAGCAAGCTGCTGCACCAACAGTCCACTGTGACCTGGTGAGCCTAGATGCTTGGACCATCACTTTTTCGTTACGAATATTTATTCCGTTGGGCTTGAAACCATATTTTCTTTTTGGTCACTTTTGTTTTTGTTTCAATACAAACTATTGTTGAAAGTACTTTCTTAGGCACTTCTAATCTTTTTGGAAACAGTTTTGTTACGGATATTTGGGGTTGAAACCATGTTCTCATTTTCACGACTCTTCCTTTTGTTGTGTTGAAATAATAACACTTCTTCTCATATCTGATTTGATATATATATATGAAGTTGCACGGTTGTAATATACATTAGTGAAAAAATATTATAGTAAATTATACTAATTTTTCTTAAGGTTTCTTGAAGTTGCACATATATTTTTTTAATGTTTATAACAATTTCCTTTATAGAATTACATAGTGTAATATTTTCTAAATATTTAAGAAGGTTTTTATAACATTGATTATGTCCTAATTACATTCCCAAATCTTAACCAAAAAATAAAGCCTGCTTCTAACCCAAAGACGTGTGCTCGAAAATTATTGAACAAAGGCGAGACCATTATAACCAACAAAAATCAGGAAATATAACAACTAACAAAAAATACTATTGAGAAGGACTTTGGCCCAAGGCTTTGTAGTCCTAGGTGAAATGAAACAAAGATGCTACATAGCTACGACTTCCAACTCTATACAATGTCATGAAGACAGCTAGACAAATGGTACACAATATGCCCCTCATGTTCCTCTCTTAGTCGTGCAACATGGCCAACCTTTGGTGCACTTTCTTATAGATCTTTTTGAGCCTACCCCTTGTCATAGGGCCCTTCAAGTACCAAGGTAGCTTCCTCAACCTCGTCTCCTTGATTGTGGCTTTCCAAGTATGCATCAACTCCCATATTTTATTCTCAAAATAAAAAAGGAACACAATAACTTATCAAAATAACTTTTATTTTACATTTTTCTTGCCTTAGCATACAATTCAAGATACCATATATTAAACATAAATAGTTTTGTTAGATACATATCATAATTCTAATTTCCAATTAAATATTTTTTAAAAAATTAGGAGAATAAGAATGTGAAATGACAATCTTGTTATAACCAAATAGTAGTGGGACTCTTAGTTTATAAGGAAACATGTGGGAAAGAGAAGTGTTATTTGTCTAGCTAAAATTCATATTTGGTTGCTTTCTTCAAGTGTGTGTATTATTTGAAAAGTATAGATTATTTTCTAGTTGTCCAAACAAGATTAAATATATAATTTATTTAAAACATCTTGCTTCTGGATTATTTCTTTTTAGAAAATATGAGGTAAAAAGTCTATGGATAGGCATACAAACTCGTGATTAAATTTTTTTAAACTCTGTGTTAAACGAATTAGGCTGAAAAGCTCGTAATCTTAAATGGACCATATATTTTAGGCTTGTAGTCCATGTGGGTTTCAAGTTAAATGGAAGCCCGCGGGCCTGTACTCATATACTCAGCTCCACTAAAACCCAACTCAACTAATTTTTTTAATTAAAAATATATATCTATCAAGCTCATAAACACCCTTGATACTTTTCTATTATGTTACAAGTAAAAGTGTGAATATGACATTGAATTAACTCATTTCACTCATCATAATAACCCTATCTATTTTGCTCACTTAACAAAAATATTTAAAAACTCCTAACCTATGAAAACCCAAATAAAGGGGTTATCCTAAAAAAAATAGAGTTAGGTATGAGACTAAATAGAGCTCAACCCATGTAACTACAATGCAAAGATAGAGAGCTTGATAAATTTTTTTGAAAGGGTTTAAATAGTTATATACCAATTAAATCTAACATTTTTTATAATGTTATTTTTTGAGTGATTTTAAATATTTGTTAGTATTATTTAAATATTAACTACTTTCTTAATTAATTATTATAGAAATTATTGACTTTGTTGTTACCACAAATAAGATGCTATATTTATAATATTGGTTTGTACCCAACAAGTAGTAACCTCATGTTGATCACCATTAATTTATATCTATCAAGCTCAAAAGCATCATGAATACTTTTCTATTACATTACAAGTAGAAATGTGAATTTGACATTGAACTAATTCATTTCACTCGTCGTAATAACTATCTACTTAGTTCACTTAATAAAAATACTTAAAAACTCCTAACCTACGTAACCCCAAATAGAGTTAGGTTATCTTAAAAAAAATAGTATTAGGTATAAGACTAAATAAAGCTCAACCCGTCTGACTACAAAGCAAGGACAAAGCTGCAAAATTTTTTTTGGAAGGGTGAAAAAATTAACATTATAATATATAAATTAAATCTAACATGTTTTTGTAGATTTTTGAAATATTCAATAATATTATTTAAATATCAATTATTTTTTTAATTAAATATTATAAGATTTGTTGTTTGTGTGTTATCCCCACATAAGATGTTCACCACGAAAAAAGTTTAGTGACAATAGTTTGCAATTGGTTATTATTAATCACAAATAGCTACCAATTCAACAATGGTTTAAATCAATTCTAAAATTAAGGTAAAATGTGTATAGCAAGAAAAATAACAACCGAATTTAATGGTTGCACCATGATAAAAATGATTTCATAGAATACATATGTCTAAATGAGATTTACCAACACATTCTCTCAAACAATATATAATAGTTTGTGATCACAACATCGGTCGTGAACATCATTAAGTTATACAATATATATTACTTTGCAACCAAAATATTTGGTCGCTAATATCATTATTTAAAAGTGTTATAATTTATATTAAATTGAATTACTAATATCATATATATTTCATATATAGTTAAAATATAAATACTTATATAATTATAAAAGTTATGTTACTATAATATTATTTTATATTATCTTTTTATATTTTCATTTAAAAAGTAAAATAAAACATTTGAATATACACTACTAGAAAATTTAAAATTTGCTACAAAATAATTTTGTGGCTAATTTTAAAATTAATAGTTATTTTGTAGTTAATTTCTAGCAAAAATAATTAGCTACAAAATTACTATAATATTGAATGATGGCATAAAATAAGTAGCAAATTAGTTAAGAAAATAATCTTAGTTAATTTGTAGTAAATTTTTAAAAATTTGTAGTTAGTTCCTAGCTAATTTGTAGTAATAAGAAGTATAAATGAATACAACTTCAATTTAGCTAGAAAAAATAATACTCTAGTTAATTAATAGTTAATTAGCTAGGATTTAACTACTAATTTAAATAGTAGCTAAAATTAGTAGTAAAATCAAAAAATTCTTGTAGTGATAGTTTTTTTTTTTTTTTTAAATTATAGAGACTTAATATGTAGGAGTCTTATATGTAAACAACAACAAAAATATTCATGATATAATATAAAATTAAAAATTAACATTAAAGATTTAGTAAATATTTTGTATATAACTACAAATATAAATAATAAATTTTATTTTGACATATATATTACTAATAAAAAAATATTAAAATATAGCTTGAATATATATTAGTAATAATATATATGACTAATTCTATATACATTATAAATGGCTATAAATTTCACACAAAGACATGGTGTGAAGGAATGAAAACTTTTAATTAAGGTATATGTGCGCGAGGCACCAATGGTCAATTAGAATATGACCTTTTTGGGGGTATTGGCTAATATTATTGAATTAGAGTATACTAGCATACCCATGAAAAACTTAGTTCCCTTCAAATGTGATTGGTTTGATAATACTCCAAATCAGGGGATAAAAGTACACAATTGGTATGGAGTTGTTCAAGTAAGACAATCATGGAGATAAAAGGTGTATGACCCATTTATATTTTTACAAGATGAGCAAGTTTATTCCACCATATTTAGAGGGATATCATGACTGGTTAGCTGTCATTAAGACAAAGACACATAGTGTAGTCATGGACAACATTTTTAATCAACTTGACAATAAAGCTCCATAACAAGATGTACATGGTGAAATGGTTGGTTATTTTTATGTACTTCAACTCTAAAATCTTTAACACATACTCTATTATTGGTTATAGCTTATTGAAAATTATAACATTAGAAGAATTACTTATTAAATAAGAAGTAAAATCTACAAAAATTTATAATTTTTAAATAATAAAGACTGTGTTCTAAAGTATGTTGCTAGAATTTCTTTATTTTAATTCATTTATTTATTTTCTTACTTTTGCATACTTTATGTACATTCAAGGGTGGTAACTTCATTATTTGTTCTATTGGGTTGTATAAGTAAGTTTAATTCCTAACTTGTTAATAGATAAAAAAAAATTAAAGGAAAAGGAATGGAATGTTTTGTTACTAAAGAATTTCATCATTAACAAAAATATGGATTTAATTTTGGCTACTTGTATGTGTTGGAAATGCAAGGGTCTTTTTATTTTTTATGCAAGTGTAGGAAAGTATTTTAGGGAGTGGGTTTTTTTTATATGTGAGAGGTATATGAATAAATATTGATTATTAGATCGGATAGAAATGGTCAAAATAGAAAAAATCACGTAAGTTTTACAAAAAGTTAATTATTTAATTTTTAAGTAATTATGTAAAATTAAATATTAATCATTCATGTATGTTGTAGTAGGTATGTATATACACTTATACACACTAACATGCGAGAAGTGAGAGGTGAGAACATTCAATATTTGTGTTAAATCAAAATAAATTATTAAGATTATTTTTCCTAATAAAAATTTACCAAATTGGAACTAGACGATTGAGGAAAACTAATTAAGGTGGAAGACAATTTTCTCTCTCCCTTTTTTACTTTATTTTCTCTCACGCTTTCAATCATTCTCACAAAAATGACTGAGGCAAGCCAAGGAATCTAACAAAAAATTGTTTGCTTGTATGTGAATACTCATGGTGCATGAGATTCTTGAAGGTATAAATAACACACAAGAAGAGAGGTTGAATTGTGTGTAAGTAATTGTTTAAAGATTTTTACAAAGCTGATGAATTTAAAACACTGTTTAATATGATTGTCCAAAAGGAGTGTCTAAAGAAGTGCAGAATGTAAAGAGTGTAAAGTAAGAGAGAAAACGAACAAGGTTTATATTAGTTCACTCTTTTAACAAAGCTACGTCCAATCCCTTCAACACAAAGGAATTCCACTAAGTCTTTTTGACTTATAAATAAGTATTCTCTACATTTCCAGGTATTACATTATAATATACCTGATTACAAGAAAACCAAGTATTTTTTACCTCTTTAGGTATTCACACCCTTGTAATTTACCTAATTACAAGAAAACCAAGTATTTTTATCTTACTTAGCCTCCTCAGACTATCACACCAACTCAATGAGTTTTTACCAAAAGCTTTACTCACACGATCTGTGTACTACAATACAATACACGAAGACATAGCTTTGTCAAGCAAAGTAAGCTTTGCAGATAGAGAATGAGAGAGTTGTCCAAAGAAACTTTAAAGTATATCACTAAATCTTTCCTTTTCATATTGTTGTGCATTTCATGTTATTTTCTTTTGTTGAATGGTTCTCTACTACTTATTCGAGCTTGATCAATCCTTTCTTATAGCACATAGAAATTTGAACATTGTTTGTGAATGAAGAGTGGTTGAGTCAACATTAAATGTCACAATTTTCATTTCTGCAGAGCTTCTGCAAGGACTCAACTTTTTCTAAAGATAGAGAAGATTGTGCTAGAGAAATATTGTTCCTCTTTGAATTTTAACGTGTTGTCTCTATTGTCGAGAAAAAAAACTTCTATTGGTTCCTTCTCATGGGATTCATGTCGTGGTTGAAGGATGTTGTATATCGAAACAATAACCCCCCAATCGAGGCTAATAGAGAAAGGTATTTATGAACAACTCTTGACCTTAAATATGCTGTATAATTAGGGTTATTGCATCTAAAGTATTATTTGCTTTGCAACTTCGTACTCATGCGAGTGTCACAATTTTGTCTTTAAAAAACGCTTTAGTAGACTTAAGGAGAAGAGTGTTTATAAACTATCTGTAAACTTAATTCTTAAGCGATGACGAACATTTTCTTTTCACTAAAACTATATATATAAAAAAGTGTTAATTGTTGCTCTTAAAAATTAAAATAATTATAATTGTTTATAAAATATAAAATATTTATTATTATTATTATTTAACTAATATTCTTAAAACAATCATTTATATATATATATATATTTGCCCCATGAAATTAAAAACAACTCTCAAGTTTGCTAATACGAAATGAATAAGAGTGTGATTCAATACCTTTCCATACACACTTGAAGCATTCTACTAAAATCCATTAATTGACATTCAACCATTGTGTTTTCCTTACCACCATCACTAGAGCAATGTGTTAACCATGACATCCACGACATGACTTTATATTTAAAAAAAACAAAAGAAATTCATTACAAAATTTATATTATTTGAAAAATATTTTAGACTAACATTATAATGAAAACTATTCTTACATTTACACTTTTGTGGTAAAAAAAGCGTGCTAAGGACATGACTAAATGTTGATTTGGGTTTCAAGCACAATCCATTAGAATGAGTTACTCCAACTTAAAAAGCTCAATCAATCCAAATTATGTTAGGTGGTTTGAGTAATCCTTGGTCATTAGATTTTTAAAATGAGACAATGAATACTGAATTATACCTTGATCTCCAATAAAATTATTTTGTTGTTACATTGATATAGGGAAATATTCTCCTTCAAAAAGTTTTAACCTTGCTTCAAATAATTCATCATAACTTAGATACCTATAAAATAGTCTTGTAATATGTAAGTATTTATTATATATTATTATTATGATAGAATTGTTATTGGTTTGAGCATTGAAGTTTTTTTTTTTTGCATATACACACTTCTTTTTAACGGTGGCCTCAGCCTTGCCAAAGAACTGGTAATCAACAAAAGACCGTGGATGTTGGTTTGCATGAAAGCTTACATTAATAAACATTTACCACAATTCGATCATGGTTAGCAGTTAATCCTAAACACATCCTTGGCACTGTTTGTGTAAAATTGGTAAATTTATTTTCCAACATCATTGTTAATGCCAAAAAACTTGTGTTCGGGCCACCTATATGACTATAATGAAAAGGTTAATTCACCTCAATTTTCCTATGACACTGAGTGTTCCATACTAAATGTAAATCCAAAATCACAACCCATAACTCAACTATGAAGGATGAACATTCATTAGAGAAACGTTACCAATAAATTCTATGAGGATGATTAGTTAATTATATTCACCATCATATTTTTTCAACCCAAAGAATCTGTTGTTAGTTGTTCTTGTTCTGCAAATCTCAAAACATAATTCAGAATCAGTGTATGAGCATAGACCTTCTATTCCTTGTAAAGTATATGAATAGTTTGTTTGGGAACTGATGTAGGGTGCATGCTAGTTCAATATGTTTTCACCTTTATAATCCCATATTGTTTAGAATACAATACAACAAAACCATTATAAACCATGTGACAAGCGCCTCGTTCGCCGAGTTGGGTAATGCTTGCTTGTGACCCATGTGGGGGTGTTAATGTGATGGAATAACGTTTGGGCTTCGTTTGGTTGGGCTGTGGCTGCAATTTGCTGGCCTGCCCGCTCCAAGTTTGTTGTTGGGCCATGGGACTTAGGCGTAGGCCCAGGTTTCTTAGCTCCTAGACATGAAGGCACTACGTGAGGCTGGCTTAATAGATTAGCGAACACCCCAGGCTCCCAAAAGTGAAGGGATAGCAAGTTGTTGCACCAACAGTCCATGGTGACCTGGTGAGCCTAGATGCTTGGACCATCACTTTTTTGTTACGAATATTTATTTCGTTGGGCCTAAAACCATATTTCCTTTTTGGTCACTTTTGCTTTTGTTTCAATACAAACTATTACTAAAAGTACTTTCTTAGGCACTTCTAATCTTTTTGGAAACAGTTTTGTTACGGATATTTCGGGTTGAAACCATGTTCTCATTTTGGGGACTCTTCTTTTTTGTTGTGTTGAAATAATAGCACTTCTTCTCATATCTGATTTGATTTATATATGAAGCTGTAGAGTTGTAATATACATTAGTGAAAAAAATATTAGAGTAAATTATACTAATTTTTCTTGAGGCTTCTTGAAATTGCACATATATTTATTTTAATGTTTATAACAATTTCCTTTATAGAATTACATAGTGTAATATTTTCTAAATATTTAAGAGGGTTTTTATAACATTGATTATGTCTTAATTACATTCCCAAATCTTAACCAAAAAATAAAGCCCGCTTCTAACCCAAAGACCTCTGCTCGAAAATTATTGAACAAAGGCGAGACCATTATAACCAACAAAAATAAGGAAATCTAACTACTAACAAAAAATACTATTGAGAAGGACTTTGGCCCAAGGCTATGTAGTCCTAGGTGAAATGAAACAAAGATGCTACATAGCTACGACTTCCAACTCTATACATTGTCATGAAGATAGCTGGACAAATGGTACACAATATGCCCCTCATGTGTCCTCTCTTAGTCGTGCAACATGGCCAACCTTTGGTGCACTTTCTTATAGATCTTTTTGAGCCTACCCCTCGTCATAGGGCCCTTCAAGTGCCGAGGTAGCTTCCTCAAACGTCGTCTTCTTGATTGTGGCTTTCCAAGTATCCATTAACTCCCATATTTTATTCTCAAAATAAAAATGGAATACAATAACTTATCAAAATAACTTTTATTTTACAATTTTTCTTATCTTAGCATACAATTCAAGATACCATATATTAAATGTAAGACCCCAAAAGTGTTCGACTCAGGAAAGCACCTTGACGGGAAGGAAAATAATAAGGGTCTGCCGCCCAATGCAACCACATGGGAAAAATGCTAGGCTCGCCCCGGATTACCACGGGAAAGGAAACTCGACCGTGTTGGAGTAAGCATTGGACGCCGGAAGGCCCAGACCCAAAGTGGATCCAAGAGCCTAGCTTAGTGCTGATAGGATTTGCCACCTCAGCAGAAAGAGTGCTGCACCACCATACTTAGAGCATCCAGGCCGTAAAACTCCGTAAAGGAAGCAAAGCCCCGATCAAGCCACGTTAGAATAGTAAGACATACCAGACTAAACAATCCTCGCCAATTATAGCACACAGGAGTGCTAGGTCAGCCACAAGCCATGAAATGCATCGAGAATCACAGAAAATCATTGCACGATTGAGCGCAGAGCCCCATGAAGATCAGCCTTGGGATTGCTAGCCATAACAAAATTGAATCAACGAGCTGGGAAGGGGCCAAGTGGCGAAATCAGACACACCCCTAATGCCTCCCCAAAGGCTATAAAAGGCCTCATCGCAAAGAACTCGAGGCCAAGAATCGCTGAGTATCAAAGGAAACCGCTGAAGAAGCACTGTCAAAGAAATTCGTAGGATGCTTGGGATTTTACATGGCCTCTGCTCTCATAGGATATGTCAAATTTAGAGAGCTAGATTCTCCAAGTCACCATCCTCCCAGCCAAGTCTGGTTTTCTCAGCACTTGCTTGATCGGTAGGTCCGTTCAGACGATCATAGGGTATCCTTGGAAATAGGGGCGAAGTTGCCTAGAGGCGATTATGAGGGTGAGAGCAACCTTCTCTATCTTTTGGTACCTCCTCTCCGCGTCTTGGTGGACCTTGCTTATGAAATACATTGTGTGTTGTTTTCCCTCATTCTCTTGCACTATTGCTGTACTTACAACGTCATCTGCCACCGAAATATAAACCAGTAGGGGAATGTCGGGTGTTGGCTTCGTTAGGATTGGAGGGGAGGCCAGTGGTGCTTTTAGCCTTAGGAACGCCTTTTCAATTTCCACTATCCACACAAAGGTGTCCCCCTTTTGAGAGTGTTAAAGATGGGAACGACTATCTTTGTTGACCAAGATAAGAATAGCGACAATGTTGTGATTCTCCCGGCCAGTTGTTGTACCACCTTGACCGTTTGTAGGCTCCTCATATTAATGACTTCCTGGCATTTCTCCGGATTGGCCTCTATCCCCCTATCGGTCAACATGAATCCAAGAAATTTTCCTGCCTAAAGACCGAAAGAACATTTTTCGGGGTTCAGCTTGAGTTTGTGCTTCCTCAATACTTGGAAAACTCTCTCTAGGGCCTTGCAATGGTCCGCTGCTGCCGTGGACTTCACCACCATGTCATCCATATATACTTCCACATTGGTGCCTATGATCTCTTCAAAGATCTTGTCCATCAAGCGCTGGTAGGTTTCCCTAGCATTCTTTAGTCAAAAGGGCATCACCTTGTAGTAGTAGGTTCTCAAGTTTGTTATGAAGGAAGTTTTTGCTTCGTCTTGGGGTGCATTTTAATCTGATTATAGCCTAAGTACGCATCCATGAAACTCAGGAGGGAAAAGCCGAACACCCTGTCTACTAACCGGTCTATATTGAGCAACGGATATGGTCCTTGGGGCAAGCTTTGTTTAGGTCGGTGTAATCGGTGCACATGCGCCATTTCCCATTAGCCTTCTTTACCATGACTACATTCGCTAGCCACGTGGGGTACTGTATCTCTCTGATGAATCCGGTTATGAGTGACTTCTTGGTCTCCTCTCGAGCCGCCCTTCGCTTTTCTTCTCCTAACTTCCTCCTTCGCTGGGCGACTGGTCGGGATCATGGGGAGATCGAGAGATGATGGCCTAGGAAATCCGGGTCAATCCCGGGCATGTCAACTGGGGACCATGCGAACACGTCCTTATTTTCCTATAGAAAGGAGACGAGACAACTTTCATCCTCCTACGCTAGAGTTGTCCCTATCTTGGTTTTGTGCACCGACTTGGGTCTTATGTTGACTTCTTTTAGGTCTTTGGCTGGGAGAGTCCTTTCACATTCGTCTTCACACCTAGGGTCTAGGTCGAGGTCCAGCACGTTCACATCCGGTTCTCTTGCCAAAGATGGTTGGGAACCTATCCTCAGGTTGTTCTCATAACATCGTCTGGCAACCTGGTGGTCGTCCCATACTCTTCCTACCGCTTGCCCCACGGGATACTTCATGCATAAATGGAGGGTGGAGACCATGACTCCCAACTTGTTAAAGGCTGGCCTGCCTATGATTATGTTATAGGACGCATCTACGTCGATGATTGTGTACAACACCGGAATGGTGCGTGCGTGTGTTCGTTCTCTAAATGTTGTCTCCAACTTAATTACGCCCTTTATCATTACCTACTCACCGGCAAAGCCGTATAATTTTCCTACACATGCCTCCAAGTCATCCAGTTGTAGACCTAGTCTTTTACAAGTCGACCAATATAAGATGTTGGCCGAACTTCCTTGATCAATAAGGACCCTTTCTACTTTGTACTAGACCGTCACCGCCGAAATCACCATTGGTTCGTCCTGCCTGGGTGATTCACACCTTATATCCTCTTGGCTAAATGTGATCACTGGAGTGGGGGTTATGTTGGCCTTCCTCCAGACTGTTAGGACGTTACAGTCTTTTCTCTTGCGACTCCCGTCGGTCCCGACCACGCTTGCTCTGCCACCTGGAATGGTCGTTATGACACCTCGGTGCCGAGTGTCCCTTCTTTGTGGTGATCTACTTCTCTCCCTTTTTCTCTCCTCGCGTCTAGCATCATCGCTAGCTTCTCTAGACAACTAGTCTTTGCTTGTCTTTCTGGCCGCCTCTAGGCTGGTTGGGGCCTTCTCATTCTTCCTTCGAACGTGCTGGTTTAAGTGTCCCTCTTGGATCAACCTCTCTATTTGCTCCTACAAGGTGCGACAGTCTTCCGTCGAATGGTCGTAGGCCCTATGGAATTCGCACCAGTCTTGTATGTTGGCTCCCATCCTCCGACCCTTCGCTTCCTTTAGGTACTTCAAAAAGTGGGTATGATAAATGTCACGCGAAATCTATGCCCTTTTCTCGCACAAGGGGGTGAGCGTTAAAGGGTAATCTTTTCGGTTTGGGTGGATACTTATCTTCCCTCCTCGACTTCAATATGTTTCTCAGCTTGGGTCCTTATCTCCTGCATGCTCAAGGGCTTTCTCAATGTTAGGGAGTTGCTAAATTGTCCGGTCCTCAGTCCTTTCTGAAAGGCCTTCACGAAAATTTTTTGATCAAGATCATTTACCCTAACAGTGGAATTATTGAACCAGCCCAGGTAACTTTTGAGGAGTTCTCCTTTGTTTTGTTGGATGTCGAAGAGGTTGACTACCTTCAAGCGTTTCATCTTGTTTGTCACGAACTGAGAGGCAAAGGAGGTTGGGAGGTCATCGAAGGATCTTATGGATCGAGGCGGGAGGGTGACCAGCCAATGCATGGCTACGCCTCGCAGGGTCCCTAGGAATAGCTTGCAACTCAGTCGGTTGTTGCCCCCACTGATGTACATCTAGGTTTGGAAGGCTTGAAGGTGAGTGTGGGGGTCTTGGGTCCCATCAAACGGCTCAATCACCACTTTGCAAAAATTTGGAGGCTCCAAGGTCGGTCTCCTAATCTTGAGGCGTTGGGAAAAGTTTCACCGAGGCCCCATGGTGGGCGCCACTATTCTCGTTAAAGAGTACAGGTAGTTGAGTGTCGTTGGTAAGTTTTCTTTGGATCAATCCACAGGACTAAGGGCATTGAGGCACTTATACATTGTGGGGCAGGTTTAGGGGTGACTTGTTAAGCAAGCAACCTCTTAACCGTCTGGTAACTAACTTGTAACCACCTTGAGAGTCTCTTCCTCGTGTGATGGGCCTCTAGGAGCGTATTGGCTTATTGTGTCGGCCGCACGAACGCTCCTTCTTGCTTATCTAGGCACCCATCTTTCCTTCTAGGCCTTGCTATGCTGGGGTGTAGGTGTGGTGGGTCAGGACCGAGTGCCCGGCCGATATAGATATCTTATCCATCTTTTCGAGAAAATAGATATCTCCAGAAAATATCTTTAATTCAATATTTTTTTCTTCCCACTCGAACCAATCCCTTTACTCAATTTCCTATATTTAAAGTGGTTGGTGTATCTACTTCAATGATACTACTATTGCGTACCATTATGGAAGAAGATTTTGGTAAAATATGCACTTTCTTGGGAATAAAAAAAATTGATCTACTTTGATTTGGTATTTTGGCTTAAATTCTTTAACTCCTTGATACTCTATTGAAAAATTCTTTACTTGTTTGTTTGGGCATTGACAAGCTATGTATCTTTTACCTAAACACTTGAAACATTTAATGTTATTAGATTTAGAAGTGTTAGATGTAGAAATACTTACCTTTTCTTTTTGGCCTTGTGAGGGTGCATTCCTTTTCTTAGGGCTTTTGTCCCTTCTTGGCTTGTCTTATCTTCTTTCATTACCCTTCCAACTAGAACTTGTGTTAGGGTAGGATCTTTTACCATGCCTTTTTAATTGAAGTTCAACTTTCATGGCTTGGTAAACTAATGTAGACAAATAGGTATAATCATGCAATTCAACAATATCTTGAATCTCTCTATTGTGATTATGCAAAAATCTAGTCATGGCGACTTCTTGAGATTTTACCACTTAGGCTCTTATCAAAGTCAACTATATTTCATTAAAATGCTCTTCAACACTTTTAGATCCTTGATATAATCTTTGTAATTTAATGAAAAGATCTCTAATGTAAAACAAAGGTACAAATATTTCACACATTTCTCTTTTTAATTCCTTCAAAGACTCTATAGAAGCTCTTCTCGTCCCTTTAATATTAATAGCAATTTCATTCCACCAAATCAAAACATAACCTTCAAAGGATAGGGTAATTAATTTAACTTTTATCATGTCTTCACAATCAAAGAATTCAAAATTTTGTTCTACCTTCATTTCCTAATTATAGTAAGCATTAGGTCTTCCAATAGGAGTTCTTTTATGTTCATCCCTACATTTCTCATGCCTCCTAACCCTTTCACCTCTTTAAGACCTAGAAGATCTACTGAGGTGGATCCTATAGCCTTCATCATGACTTCCTTCACTCTCCCTCCTAGATATATGTTTTCCCTTCGCTTTTCCTTTACTTAAAGCATTAACTTTGGCATTGAAACTTTGAGTGTTTAGCCTCATGGACTCCAATCCGCCTCCTAACTTCTCAATTTTTTCTTCCAACTTCTTCATATACTCTATCATTATCTTAGTTTTTGGAGAAAGGGTCTCCAAGTCCATACTAGAACTATCCATGCTTAATGCTCAATTTTTTCCCCTCAAAACTCAACTAAGGGCTGTAACTAAAACTCCAAATACTGTACAAAATCAAAAATAAAAGGTAAGATAAACTCACCACTCTTTAGTGTTTACACTCTACTGTGTGTATGCTCACTTTTGGGGCTTTTTCTCTAATATATCTTTTATGCTTAATTGTGATGGAATCTCAAAAGCTTAATTTGTGAAAGATTTGCATGCTAAGGCACATTTTCACATGGAGAAAAAGGTTAAATAGAAGGCTAACAAAGCTAATAAGTAAGGGTAAGAAACAAAGGATTTTTGAAGAAGGTGATCTAGTTTGGATTCACTTAAGAAATGAGAGGTTAAGAAAATCTAAATTACTCCAAGGATAGATGGTCCTTTCAAAGTGTTAACAAAAGTGAATCACAATGCTTACATCTTGGATATGCCTCAAACATATAAGGGTAGTCATACTTTTCATATTATTGATTTGTCTCTTCATGATATAGGTAATCAAGAGTTGAATTTAAGGACTAATTCTTTTTAAGAAGGGAAGTTTAATGCATCCTAACAATCCTTAAAGAAGAATCCCAAGAAAGAAAGGAGGACAAAGAGAATATGGATACCAAAGTACTTCAAGGTTCCATGACAAGAGACAAGATGACAAGATTGCAAGAAGAAGTGCTTAAGAAGATGGGTCTCCTCAAGAGTCTAAAAGAGTCTGCCTGAACTCCAACCATATACTAGTATGAGTTTGTTCCTTGACTCCATTATACTTTGTAACTCTTTTACATTAGCTTAGTTTCCTTTGTATGTTTAATTTAGCCTTCATTAAAGTTCTTATACTTGACATGGGATTTGTAGGCAAATCCTTAATTTTTTTAGTTAGTAGCTTGTTTGGATTACTTGTTTAAATGCTTCCTTGCATGGATAGTCACCTTAGCCTTTTATCCAAACACCTTAGCTGCCTTTAGTTTCCTAAAACCACGAGGAACTATGGCTATATAAAGTTTCCCTCACTTGTTTTAAACACATCTTTGATTGAATGAAAAACTTGTGTTCTTTGCAATTTTGGAGTGGAGTGTCTATCTTGTTCTTGAGGAAGAACCTACCATTCTTATCAAGCTTCCATGAGGATTGTAGCAAATCTCATTTCTCTTATCTTTCCTTCCCTTGGGTAAGTGGCAAGTTCCATTTCCTTTCCCCATTCTATTTTATGTTTTTTTCTTTTCTTTATTCCTTGTTCTTGTCATGCTTTCACTCTTTTTGGAGTTTCTTGAGATCTTTGTAAGAAAGTAGATTCAAAGTTGCATTAAGAGTAGTTTGATTAATTTGATTAATTTGTTAGATAATTTTATCGGTCATTATTAATGGTTAAATTTATATGGATTGAACGAATTTATTTATATGATTTTCAAAAAAAAAATGTTCTCTCTCAAATATTTTATTCTTTTCTCTCTCTATTTATATATTATTTTATAAAAAGAAATGACATCCGAGATTAAAAACTTATATAAAAACTACAATAAAATTAACAAACAAAATTACAGTAAAATTAAAGAGTGTGTTTATATTAATTAATAATTATGCATAGTGTGTGTTAAATAGTTAATTCAATTTCATAGTGTATATAAAAGAATTCAATTTATCTTAAAAAATTATGAATTTGTATGTATATTTTATTTTATTTCATAAAATAATAGTATCACAGAATTAAAACCTTATACAGAAATTACAATAAACATAACAAAAATTGAGCAAGGATTTAAAGGCCCAGCAACGACGGTCTCGTGTATTATGGTTTAATGATATGCCAAGTGTTTTACCATTATCAGTCAAAGTTTCTAGACTTTTTTTTAATATTTATGGACAAATACAAAGTATTTATCCTTAAAAATAAGGACTAATTTTTATTAAAACTATAATCTCACCCAATGATAATTATTTTTAATATATTTTTTATACCAAAAAATTAATATTTAAACTTTCGACATATTAATTAAGAAAAATAAACCAATGTAAATATTTTGGAACTCAGCATGCCTCATTCAACGTGAAATTGAAGAACTGATGATCAATATTTTGGTAAAAAAAAAAAAATCCCAACAACAAAGGCCAATGTTACTAAAATGATACTATTGGTTGAACAGAATAAAGTGACATTCTAGTTTTAGATAAGATATAGATCAGTTGATCTAATCCAATCAAGAGCTTTGACTTTAAGAGCACTCGCCATTAGTAGTTTAGTACCATCTTTAGGGTTAGGGATATCAGATCTTCTTCGTTATTCATTTTTGGTACCATAAGTATAGACACAATGGTTAAGGTTTGGAAGTCATGGTGTGCTTTGGTTGCTGTGTTGTATTTGTTCCACGTCACATCTTCGGATTTCATCGTCAAGAATCTACCAGGTTTTGGGGATCTTCCATTCACTTTGAATACTGGGTCAGTTGTATAACCTCTTACTTTTGCTTTCTGAATTTGTTTCGGTTTGGAGAAGTTTCTTCCTTTATCTCGTGTTTGGAAGAAAGAAAAGAAAACCTCATCAAAAATTGAAATTAAAGTGGTTTCTTTTAAAATTAACTTTTTCTCTATTTTCTATTGAATCAAATAAAAAAACATATATATTCTATTTTTCTTGTAGTATATATCAATTCAAAATGTTGTATATAGATACATAGGTGTTGGAGAAAGAGAAGAGGTGCAGTTATTTTATTACTTTGTTGAATCTCAGAGAAGTCCCTTGAATGACCCTTTCCTACTTTGGCTCGTTGGAGGTCCTGGTTGCTCTGCTCACTCTGCTTTCTTCTATGAAAATGGTAGTGTTTTATTATTTGCATATACATATTACACTCTTTTTAGTTTCATTTTACTAACACTCTTCCACTCTTATTTGCTTATTAATTATCATTCTTTTCTTGCTAATATTTTTTTTTAAATATTAGTTGAATCAAATTAGTATTTTATTACTGTTGAGATCTCTTACTGACCCTAAATATAGTCAAAATAAAATTTATAATAATCTAGGCAATCTTTATTTTAAGTTAGTTTTTAAGGTTGAAATAATCAAATTTAAAAACTACTAATTTTATAGATGTGTTGCAAATCTAACTCGTGGGCTAATTAAAAAGTTAAAAATTATAAGTTAATGGATTGAATTAAAAGTGTTTTATAATATTAATTAATAAAATAAATAATAAATATAAAATGATATAAAAATAGAAAAGACAAAATGAATGGTAGCATTAATTAATTGACAATCCAATCGAGAGTACTAGTTGGTGCTGCGCAGATATATGAGAGTGGTAGGGTAAGACAAATGTTCCTAAATTGAAAAAAAAATAATAATAATTAAAATATATATATATATATATATATATATATATATATATATATATATATATATATATATATATAAAAGGATTTTATGTAAATTAGTGAGGATAAAAAGAATTAGTAATTTATAAACTGAAATAATTTATATATATAAATGAATAAATGATTATTAAAATAAACTCGTGTAACAATTAAAAGTAAATTTATTAAAGTTAACTTATTAAATTGACTTTCCAAACACTCTAGGATTATATATTCAAAATAAAATTTGTATTTGCTTTATTTTTACATAAATAAATTATAAAAGTAAAACTGTTTATTTGCCTTTTCTTTTTTTTTTGGGTGTCTGACAGAGAAAATAATATTATGGGCTTTAGAAAAAAAAAATCTATTAGAACATTTTTGGCCCACGAGTATTAAGTCCTTATTCATTTAGAAGACATCGCAATAATATGATTTTTAATACACTTTTTAATGCATATTTTTATTTATTTAAATTTATAAAATTATATTGAGAAGAATGTAGTCAGAAGAGTATATTGAAAATTATACGTGCAGATAATATTATTTATTTGAAATTGGATTTCAGGGTTTCTTTTTCTTGCTGCTAGTTCAATGGCAATGCTTAATTTAAAGAGATATATTATTTTCAAACATAATTTGTCGTATCTGAATATTTTATAATTAATAAGTTAGATTTTATATTACTTATGTTGTTTGTATATTATTTTATTTGGACTAATTAATTAATACCTTTTCGACTTGTTAATTCTGAATAAAAATTACAGTAACTATAAAGAAACTTCTACATTTAACTGATAGTTAATTAAAAGATATTTTTACATACAAAATTAAATATTATAATTATCATAGTAATCTCTATTAATTAAAATTGTTTTTTTATGAGAATTAAAATTAATTTTAAATCTCATAATTATTAGATTTTTCCCTAACAGTAAAAAAAAAAAAAAACTTACGTTTGTAGCGGAAAAATCTGATTAGAATATCGATATAAAAATTTAGAATCTTCCTTATCCAGAAAAACACTTTTAAAGAATAAAATGTAATAATAGACGTCATTATTATTTTTTATCAATGGTGTAATCACATAATCTCTTTCATCATTTTTCCTAACTAGTATTTTAACTCCTATTAAATATTCATACATGGGAAACGTATTTTTTTTATATAATTATTTAATTATATTAATTTAAATTACTAATTATATTTTTAATGAATTAAATTAATATAAAATTTAAATTATTATTTTATTTTATTTAAATTTAAAGATAATGATGTAATTATAACAATAATATTTTAAAAATGATAGGATTTATTAGAACTTAAAAAAAATAGGATTTAATTTGAATTTGAAGATTATAGAAGAATAAAATAAAATAAAATCTGGTCTCTAAACTTGACCAGCATTGTCTTTATTTCCTTAATTTAAAGAAATGAAAAAAAATCCTTGACATTGTAATCGATCATTCATGTTAATCCTTCGTTAATAAGTCTTGTCTTTTTAACTCTAGAAAGCATTCTGCGTGATACATTGAGATATATATGACATGTATAAGACATGTTTGTATGATTCATATTTATACTAAAAAATTAATTTTGTAACATATATTTATACTAAAACATAAATAATTTTAAAATATGATTTCCCATGAGTGCATAAACCTTGTTATGCACCATGTCTGTTAATAAGTAAGTAATTATTTAATTATCTATTTTTAATCTATAGCAGGTTTAATCCACGATTATATATGAGTACTAAATTTTTCGTCATTCCTACTTACGTCATACCTTAAATAAACATTTAAGTAAGCTAACATATCAAATTAGACTTTAAAAAGACTAAAACCCTAAAAAAACATAATAAATAAAAATTAAGCTTTAATTTTGAATTTTTTAAATAGATTAATTAGACCATTCAAACAAAGTTTTCTTCCATCCATCTTATTTTCAACCCTAGGCTGGAACATATTTTGTTTAAATCAGTTCTTTAATGTTAAGGTACAGAGTATTTTGCGAGGAAAATCTTGAGCACACTTATTTACACGTGTTTATTTAAAATGCCACAAGAATGTTGATATTAAATTTTTAAATTTTGTAAATGACCTCACATCAATGATATTTTATTTCATATTTTTTATAAAACTTAATTAACTAATTTATTAAAATTAAGAAAATTAGTTTATTTAGATAAACATTAAATTTATCTTAAATATTATGTTTTTTCACAATTATTTTGAATATTAATGAGACATTTTCTTGTTTTTTTTATAAATATTTTTATTATTTTTAATATTTTTAGTCTCTCTCATCATTAATATATTTATTGTTTAAATTTTTATTGATTATAGATGTAAAGAGGTAAAATAAGATATTTAAAATCTCTTTGTATAAAATAAAGTTAGACTCTTAAAGTGACCAAAATATTAATATATTCTATTTATTATTTATTAACTTTAAAAATTACTCATAATTAAATATATTTAGTTAAAAAATAATACATAAAATATTTTATATTGATATTATAAAAAAGAATAAGGTAAAATTCAATTTTTTTTTCTTATAAAAAGAACTAGAGGGAGTATTTTATTTGTTCCATCCTTCACTCTCTAAGATTGATATTTTGATCATATTTTTATTTTCCCTACCTGTTGTGGCCGAATTTGCTTGTTTAAATTGTAGGACCATTAATGTTTAATTACGAGGATTTTAATGGGAGCTTTCCGCAACTTCTACTTAATCCGAACACTTGGACAAATGTGAGTAATTTATGGAATTTAAATTATGATTAACATATGTTGAATAATTAGACATAGAGCATAAAGTTTGTATGACTGAAAATCAGAAAATAATTCAATAATCATTTGATAGAGAGTGGTTTGATAGACCTAACAATAATTGCTAGGATATGTTCTAATATCATATTAAAATGTAGGTATGAGATTAACTTTATTCTTTATGATCAGCTTGTAAGGCGAGAAGTGTTCTTCACCTAAATACTTATTCATGTCATCTCACTAATTAATGAGTTTTTCACCACTATATATGACATTTGTCTTAACTTCCTAGCTAAATATACATACAAACTCCCTACATGGGCATGTTTAGGATTGAAACCTCTTGATTAGTGACTAGTGATGTAAAAAGACTAGGTTTTCTTAGATTTGAGTCTCTTATTGATTAAAAATACATAATTTGAATTTGGCCTATTTATCTATCATATGTCTTTCTAGAAGTTTAGTCTAGCCTATAATCTTGTTTAACATCTTGTTTTGTAATAATTTTAACATTAATATAGAGGTAAAATATGTATGATAGACTTAATAACAATCGAGTCTAACTTATTTATATAATATAAACATATATTTTAAGTTTATTTTAACATTCATGATAATTTATTTTAAAACATATTTTATAATAAAATTTAAATAAGACATAATTTTATCATTCAATAAACTAATTTTTTATTTAGGTCAATATAATCATCTTTTTTAAAAGGTAAATAAATGTATGATTTTAATATATTTTAATAAATTTATAATAATAATTATAATAACAACAATAAATTATTATTATCTAATAGATTGGTCAGTTAAATCTATAGATTTTCTGAATGGCCTAAACCTAGTCTAATCATTTTAACCAAATATATTGTACTTAAAATATTAATCTAGTTTTTTTTTTCTAAAAAGTATGACTTGACCTATACCTAACGTAGGCTATGGCATAAATCACTATTGATCGATCCAACTTATTTTCACCCGAAGTGTAAATCAAACTTGGAATTTGATAAAACCTAACTAACAAGAAATGTGATACTAGAATTTGAGTATTGATGAGCAATATTTCTTTTCGAAACTGATAAATGGTAATCTTGTAATACTTTTTTGAAGGTACTTAACATATTATACGTGGATGCACCAGTTGGTACGGGATATTCATACTCAAAAACACAAGAAGGCTATTATAGCAATGACAAACAAGTGGTGGAACACCTCTATGATTTTTTACAAAAGGTTCGTTAATTAAATTAGTTATTCTTTATCAATGATTATTATTTTTCTCCTAGAAAAAAAATATAATTATTATTGTTTTGTTATACGCGTGATGCTATTAAGTGATTCTTTCCCCCTTTATACTTTCACTCAGTGGCTGGAGGATAACCCTCAATTCATATCGAATCCACTTTACGTTGGTGGTGGTTCATATTCAGGCGTAGCTGTTGTCCCCCTTATTCAGAAAGTATACGAAGGTACTATTAAAAATTGATTTTAAAATATTTAATAATTTAAAAATAGTTTTATTATTTAATAATTTAAAAATATAAATTACATATTCAATTTATTTTGAATTTATTTTAAATATTTATAAAAAATTACATAGTTCAATACACCAACCCACAATACGAAGTAACTCATTTTGAACTCTAATTTAGCATAAAAGAAATTTTGATCATCAATGCTTCAAAATAACTATATTATAAACGATTCAAAATAAACTCTAATAAAATTTTAGTTGCATGCATGTCCCATGTTCAAATGAAGATAGTAAAAGAAAATAAAAATGATAGTTTTTCTAGATAACAATATCACAATTTCATTTTGATTTATCAAGTAATAAGTTGATATTATTTGACTCAAGGCCAAAGATCTCCTCTTCATGCACAACAAAAACACGCCCAAACTTGCAAAAATAATAATAATAATAATAAATATCATAAAAATAAATTACTTTTAGGCATAAATGAAAAAAAAAAACGCATCCATTATACATAACAAGGAGGATGATACTTAGAGCTGACAAATGAACTATTATATAGGCCAGCATTTTTGTGCCTAACTTAGTGGATCGTTAGGTTGGGCCAATTTGAGCCTTTTTTTTGCTTAAAAATAATTAAATTTATAAAAAATATCGAGTCAAATGAACCTTATTCATTCCAAACTAGCCTTTTTTTTTTTTTGGAATTCAGTCCAACCTTGCTAGCCCAATTCTATTTGAGCTAAGTTTTTTTGAACCCAACTTGACAAACCAATGAGTCATCCTATCGAGGTAGACCTTTGCCAACTCTAATGATATTGATAAATCATACTGTTTACATGAGAATTTTTTCTTACTCATAAATTAGGAAATGAATCCTAATAGTAAAATTCATTTTATGTTTAAAATTTAGGCAATTCAAAGGTTTTATCTAAAATAAGGTAAGTTTTCGATCATGAAACAACAAAACCATAAGTCATATGTTATTATAGTGTTGATACTTATTTTTGTCTACGTCCTTGAAAGGAAAAAGGATAAAGAATGTTGGCAAAGACAGACTAGATGTTGGCACCTGCTTTTATCCCTAAAAAGAAAAAGGACAAGGAAAGTTGACAAAAGTAGGCTGGGGAAGTGTTCCCAAAAGGCTCAAGCTCCCTAATCTGCCTCAAACAGGTGACAGTAGCTGGCGGTTGCTTGTTGTACCCTTACTTTTTAGAAAAGTCATCCCAATCCTAACACCTCACGAGAAACTAGGGTCGTAGAAGGCATTTTCCGTCGTGATGGCCAGAGAAAAGGATCGAGAGGTCACCACCACATTTAATGAAGGCGTTGTTGCATTTATTAGAAGGAGCCCCGCGAGGGACACCATCGTATTAATGAAACCCTACGAGGAGCCACCACATTAATGGTGAAAGATCTCCTCGAAAGATTGAGGAGAAGAGTAGCTAGCCTATAAAAAGGATTAGTGACGAAAGAGAAAAGGACTTTTGGAAGAGGCTTTGAAAAGAAATGGAGAGAGAGAATGAAGAAAAGAGGATAATATGAGAGAAAGAAGATGGTGAAATCAATCCTCTTCACGATGATGACAAAGCATTTGGAAACTAGGTGAAAGTCCTAAACTTTCTTTTTTGGTTTGAATATATTGTCTACTCTACCTTGATCTTATCTTTAATTAAGCACTTAGTTAAATGCTTATAAGGGTCCACTAGTCCCGCAACCGGTTAGCCGATCCCAAATTGTTCTCGCCTCTAACCAACACTTAGTTAACACAACCCAGACTATCTGATATGTAGTCAGTATTAGTTTCACTCTAACCAACTCTTAGTCAGCACCTCGTTGAAACCTAATTGGCACCTCCTTGCAACCGACTCCTAGTTGACACCCCTGTTGACACCTAGTCGGCATCTCCTTGCAGCCGACTAGGTGTTAGCATCCCTAGTTAGCCCCAAAAGCCTCGACAAGAACTACACAAGCTTTAACTTGTACATTGCATTAGGAGATATGTAAGAGCAAGAGGCAACTCTTATCAAGTTCATAGAACCTAAAACCATAATCATTTCCTCCCCTATAAATGTTCATTCTTGTCTATGTCTGAAAAACATCATGGTATAGAAGTCATGTCCTATTTCATGCATCTAGTGAGGGTAATCATCTTAGGACAAACGTGATGGGATGCTAATACCTTCCCTACACGTAATGGACTCCCGAACCTGAATTCCGATTCCAAAGACCAACCTTATCCAATCCTAGGTTCTTTGACGTCTCCCTACTCCCTTCCCCGAAAGGAGCACAGATTCTAGACCTCTAATTCTCGCCGACCCCGTCGCAACCTAGGTTGCGACAAATGGCGACTCCACCAGGGACTTATTTTTAGAGAGTCGAGCCTATACAATTGGATGCATGAAATTAGAGGCTTCTTTGTTATATTTGCACCTTTCGGTTATTTTATCCACTCTTCTGTTTTGCATTCTCGCCCAGATCTGCATGCTTTTATTTTATGCACTTTATTTATTTCAAACCTTAGGATATAGGACATGTGAATATGTTATTCTATTCTACAACATGGTCAAAATTTGTAGGAGGTTTTCTGCACACACTACTCTTACACTATTCACACATCTTGAGTGGGGTCCTATACTTGGGTTTGAGTTCAATCTAGGGAGTGAGAGACGAGTAGTGATAGCCACCTTGGGAAGTACTCCCTATTTGGTTATTATGAAAGCCTCATCTAGAGCATGATCCTTTTGTGAACACCCATATTTTGGATATTCTTCTTGTTTATGGTGACTTCATGAACAGGTAAGCTCTAGAAGCCAAATTTGTGAAGATAGAGCATCCATCAGTGAGAACCACATAACAAAAATAGAATCCAATAGGATGGACTCACCCATTTTTGACTCGTGGGAAACCTAAAGAGAACCTTGCTATTGAGCCCTCGTCGACTCCTTTTCGGCCTTGTGTCGGGCCCATTTCGGCCCCTATGTCGTTGTTTATACCACCTTGGCTCAATGCCACTTCCTTTTTAGTTCAGCTCCATGCTGCTTTTTGACCTTGGCCATTTCTCTTCCCATGAACCATTCTCTTCAAACATCATGTAAATTCATCTCAGGGCATTAGACTCGATCATAAAAAAGGGACATGGAAAGCATTGCGTTATGCATCCATTTTCATCAAGTTGATTATTATTACCTATAAGTCTTATAGCTTTTGTTTTTCTAACAACCTTACATTCCAAATAAGTGCATGAACTCAATTGCGTTCTTATTCCATCCTATGTCCAACTAGCTAGCCAGAATTGATAAGAAAACGAAGATCAAATCTAAGAAAGTATCCCTGCAGCACCCTTACAAGACATGTTCCAAGACGAAACTGATGGAGGTAGTTGTGGACGACCTAGAAGAGAGACATGAGGCACTAAAGAATGATGTCAACCCACTCAAGGAACAAATAGGACAAATCTTGGAGATATTGCAAAATCCTAACGAGAACACACCAAACCAACCTTAGAATCAAACTCAATACCCTCTATATGGCCTTCCTCATGGCAACACACCACCTATGAACAATAACACTGAACCTCACATGACCACCTCAATCCTATAAAACTAAACACAACCCCAAGACCGAAGCTGCAAAACCAATGATGCATAGACCTTTATCCCACCTCTCACCCATGATGCTCCAAGCCATCAATTCATTGATTCAACACCAACCTTTGTTCTGCGCCCTCTCTAAGTTGAAGATCCTCACTCCACCCAAATGCTACAACTTCTCGAAGAAAGGCTGAAGGCCATAGAGGGAGTTGAATACTCTGACTTTAATGTAGATGACCTATGCTTGTTTATCAACATTGTGATTCCTTCCAAATTTGAGTTGCCAACCTTTGACAAATACAGAGGGAGCACATGCCCAAAGAATCACCTCACCATGTACTATAGGAAGATGGTGTCCTACACCTATGATGACAAGTTACTAATCCACTTCTTCCAAGAAATCCTTACGAGAGTTGCTCTCAAATGGTACATGAGTTTAAATCGTGGACACATCCAAACCTGGAGGAATTTGGTTGAGGCCGTTCTCAAACAATACCAATATAACATGAACATGGCTCCAAACCACACTCAACTGTAGAACATGGCCAAGAAAGGAAAGGAAACCTTCAAAGGATATGCTTAATGCTGGAGGGAACTAGCAGCCCATATTGAGCCCCCTCTATCCGAAAAAGAGATAACAACAATTTTCATTGATACACTCTAGCCACCATTCTATGAGAAGATGGTAGGAAACGTACCATCGAACTTCTCGGATCTAGTCATTATCGGAGAAAGGGTTGAAGTGGGAATGAGGAAACGAAAGATTGTAGTAGAAGTGGCAACGTCCTGTGCAAGAAAATCCCCCAATAGAAGAAAGGAGGGAGAAACAAACATGCTCGCCTTAACTCCAAACCTCCCACACTACCAATTGCCGACTCGCCAAGAACTCGACAATCCCATGAAGACAATGGTTAGAAAAGGAGAAACAATCTGGATTACTAAGCTTCAAAGAGAAAGGCCCAAACATTAGGAGTAATCCTTTTACAAACCATGGAGCACATCAATAAATGTCATGACAGAAGAAAATGGGGCCCTAACAATCATGCAAAGCTTCACAATTAAAGGATCATCATTTTGCATAGCCTTTAACATTTGTAATGTAATGCAATCCGCCTTGCCTAAGGCTTTGGGAGCCCCTTGAGAAAGGGCTCGTATGTCTGTTTTCAGCCAAGCCATTATCAATAAAATACACTTCACTTTCCACACTCCACACCATTCCAAAAAAAAAAAACAGGGGTTACCGAATCACGTTCTTAATGTTATTGAACCTCATCTTGTAATTTTGAATAACCTGTTAATTATGTCTGCGACGATGACAAGGATGCCCCAGTTGAGCCTAAAAGGATGGAGACTCTCCTAACAAGCATGGATATGTCTAATGGTTATCTCTAGGTCCGAGAACCTCAGGACCTATCCTTACCACCATACAAATCTAAGCCAATAACAAAATATATTGGTGTACAAAAAAAAAAAACAAAAGAGAGACAAAAAAGAGAAATGACTCACTGGGTCAAGAGCTTGAAACAACAACCTAGACAAAAGTATGAGTCAGGAAAAGAATCAAACAAAAAGCAAAAAAGAAAATATAAAGAGAAAAAGACTAAAGGGATTGAAAACTTGGAAAAGCGACCTAGACAAAAATTAAAGCAATACCGTTCGCAACTAAAGGAAAGTGCCAAGGCTGAGAAGCAACCATAATGGCCTCGGAAGGCTAACTGGGGGGCAAAAGCCCAATCAATAAAGGCACCCAAGTCACGCTCACAAGCTCATTAGTGGGCTCCTCAAGATTGCAAGCATGAGAACATAGCATTATTAGAGCATGATTTTCATCTCCTTCCTTGCTAAAATCCCCGCTCCCTATAAATTCCTAAAACCATTCCCTCCATGCTTCCACCATGATCATAGTAACATGGGATGGTAATAGAAACATATGATAATAAAAAGGAAAGAAGCATGTTAGAATTGTGAGGAATAGTGGATTAAAGCAAAGGTCAATGGTGTAACAACGATTGACATTCCGAGAAATTTAGGCACTAAAGGTCGTAAAATAGAAGGAAGCCAAGCTACCTCCTCTATGAGTCTTAAGACAATTGAACCCTTAAAAAGTCAAAGGTTGGAAAAAGAATGCACCCATGCAAAGCACTAATTTTTTTATATACTTCATACTCTCACAACCATGCTCCACAATCTTTTGTCTCCATCCATATAGTTCGTACCTTGCATGCACTCGAGCGTGCATTCTACACATCTCCGCACAGAACATTACATACATCCCAAAAATCCAACATCCCGAACATCCATGCATCCATTTCAAACCTCCACACATTCGGCCCCAGGCCTCTAAACATCCAAACCATACATCGCCCACATAGTCCAAACTTTCAACAGCCCTACGTGATCCATATCACTATGCACACATCTTGCATGCATCCTTATTCCGCAACATGCATAGTCCCATGCATACGCATCATCTCCTCTTCTAGTTTACCTTCCACGATTGATGCATGTCGGCCTTGGCTGACTTCTTCGATCCAACTCCGTGTCGACTTCATTTTTAACTTAGATTCATTTGCATTTCGTCCTTGTCACAACCAGATTTGGGTGACGAAGCGAAATGGGAAAATTAACGGGGGAGGCCAAAATCAATTTGGCCTTGGGAGGAGTCGCCACCGGCGTTTTGATTAGGAACGCTAGAAAACCAAGGTGGGGGGATAAGGTTTGGTCTGGAACCAGATGAATGGGTTCGGAAGTTGGTTACACACTAGGGGCACAGGGTGCCCCCAGCATGCCTGTTACTTAACAATTACCTAAGACTAGCTTTTGGGTTTACTAAGGTTTCAGTGTGGGTAGAGATGGTAATGTTATACAGTAATTCATGCCAATATTATTGTGCAATGATCGCATATTATGGAATCCTATGTATGGGGGATGGTTTGGTTTGGGGGAATAGACTTGATAGGAGTGTGCCTCCTGTGCCTACGTACCTCGGATTCAAGGAATCAAAGTCTACGTAATTCTGGTATGGTTTCCTAGGGTAGGCTTAGCCAATGGTCGAGATGAACTCGGCCATGAGCGATTTGGAAAAGGAGAGTTTGGGAGAGAAGGGAGAGAAGAGAAATTGGCAATGGAAGGATGTATGGGTTTAATTCGGTTTTTCTAGTTCTATCAACCTAAGTCTAATAAAAAAAGGGGAAGGAGATTCTTACTAACCTGGTACCTGCTGTGTTAGTCTTCTCTTCTTTGTCCAGGATGCTTTCGCAGACTTCCTAGCTTCTCACTCTTCTGGCTTTCTGGTAGAAAATTTCGTTCGACCCGTAGAAAAATCTCCGACCCCTACTCATTCGCGGTGAGGTCTTATATAGGCTGCGAGATGGGCTTGTATCTTAGCCCATCTCTGGTAAATATTCTGTTTAGGTTGAGTTTGAATTCGAATTGAATAACAGATTTTATTCCCTGATTTTTGGGATAAGTATCTTGCCTTATCGCCAAGAATCTCCAGGATTTTTTTATCCGTTATGGTGACAACTGCCATAGTTGTTAGAGGTAGTCAACGCGGGCCACCGCAGTAGCTGCTTGTTGATAACATATAAAATCTTCAGGATTTTATCGTTATCGGTTAAGGGAAAGCCAACTTGTGGTTGTTTGTTGATAACATATAGAATCTTCAGGATTTTATTGTTATCGGTTAAGGGGAAGTCAACTGTGGTTGTTTGAGCCGGACAGTTTTGGGGTGCTACAGTCCCTGGCCAACTTCTTTATTCCGACTCCGTGTCGCTTTCTTTTAACTTAGAATTATTTGCATACGGCTTCGTGCTGACTTCATTGGCCGACTCCGTGTCAATTTATTTCTAACACTGTTTTCAGCTCCATGGCATCTTCATCGTTCCGACTCCGTGTCGATTTTAATTTTAACTTAGATTTATTTGCTTTCGGCTCCGTGTTGACTTCATCATTTTGACTCCGTGTCGTTGTCAATCTTTCTACTTAGTTTTGTTCACTTTCGACTACATGTCAATTTCAATGTTAACTTAGATTTACCTGTCTTTGGCTTAGTACCAATCTCTACTTCTATTCGGCCCTGTGCCTAATCGAACCGAGTCCAACACTTAATGGGATAAGAGAAAAAGAGGAAAGAAATGTAGTAAAACATTTTTTTTTCATTAAAAAATGTTCGATATGTTACAAAGTCATGTGCCCCTAGGGCTAAGTTTCTCTAGAGATGAAAAAACCCTATCTTTGACATCCTTATCAACACTCATGCTATTGGTATCAAGATCAGGGGTAAGAACTGCAATTTGGTGGAGTGCCTTCTCAAAGTTGTGAATATGTTCACCTACAATCACTTCCTTGGCTTCGTGTAGTTTAGCCAAAATGGAGTACACCTTGGCTTGGGCCATTGATGCATCCAGATATGCTTGGGTGACTCTTCCTTCAGCTAACCAAAGGTCCTCTTCCAAGGCCGCATTATTTTTCTTCTCTTGAGCAAGGGCAGCATCCTTGTCAGTGACTTTAGCGAGAGAAACTCCAAGGTCTTTCAGGAGTTTATTTGCAGTTTTTCACACTTCAAAATTATCGTTCTTCAGCATTCCAATTTCAATATGGCTGAGTGCCATCTCTGACTTGAGGCTTATAGCCTCAAATTCTAGTTTCTCATTTTCGGATTTTATCCTTTCAGCTTCAAACTTCAGGACGTCGGACTCTTTCTAGAGTTTCTCTATTTCAGCTTTCCAAATAGCTTCTCTTTTTATTATATCTTCAGATGTCTGGAAGATGCCGCCCCAAAATTCAAAAATCGCCTAAGTGTGGGCATAATAAGCAGTTGCCATGTTAAGAGAAGCTTGAATCCCTCCTCTCATCACCAACTCACAACCGAAGGGAAAAAAAAGTCTGGACCAATCAGCTTATGTGGGTAGAAGTCTGAGCTCTAAGCAAACAAGTACCTTTGGAGGGTGTTCAGACCCACCAAACCAATTGCACAAAATCCTGTGGAAGGCTCTTGAGAAGAGTGTCTTGTAGGAGCAGAGTTGGTTCCTGACTGGGATTGCCTTTCGACCCAAGGAGAACCACTCTTAATCGAATCTTGTGAAGTCTCGTCCTCAGAGCGAGCACGACCAAAACAGATTCAAGTACAACATTCAAAGGAGCCGAACCCGAAGATTGAAAAGCATAGTTATGCTCTAGAAATGAGGAGATAGTCTCCTCTGAACCTAGCACTCTATCACAACGGCTTTCAAAGCAAGAACTCATTGTACTTGTATCTGGTTTGGGCAAGAAAAGAGAAATGGCATAACGAAGTAAGATGAAGAAACAACAACATAAAACAAGAGCAAGATATGCAAAAGTAGAGGTGAAAGATGTCCCGATTCCAACTAAATCCGGCTCCGTACTGATTCCAACTCAATCCTGCTCTGTGCTGATTCCAACTCAATCTGGCTCTATGTTGATTCCAACTCAATCCATCACCATGCCAATTCCAACTCAATCTGACTCTGTGCCAATTCCAACTCAATCTGACTCTGTGCCAATTCCAACTCAATCCGGCTCCATGCCGATTTGAATTCAATCCAACTCCATGCTGATTCCAACTCAATCCATCTTTGTGCCAATTCCAACTCAATCTGGCTTCGCATCGATTCCAATTCAATATGGCTTTTGTGCCGATTCCAACTCACTCCGGCTCCGTGCCAATTCTAATTCAACCCGATTCCATGCCAATTTCAAATGACAGGTTCAACTCTATGCCATGTCCATCTAATTCGATTCTGTATTGATTCCAGGTCAACGCGGAATCTTTGCTTGTCGTCTACCCCAATAAGATGAAAATCATCTTATCTAATCGAACACAAATAAAGAGGGGGCAACTGTTAATACCTATTTTTGTCCACATCCCTGAAAGGAAAAAGAATAAGGAATGTTGGGAAAGACAGATCAGATGTTGACACCTATTTTTATCCCTAAAAGAGAAAAGACAAGGAAGATTGGAAAAAGCAGGTGGGGGAAGCGTGCCCCACCAGGCTCACGCCTCCTGATCTACCTCCAACAGGTGACAGCAACTAGCTGTTGCTTGTTGTGCCCTTACTTTTCATAAAAGTCATCCCAGCCTTGACACCTTACAAGAAACCATGGTTGTGGAAGACACTTTCTGCTGTGATGGTTAGAGGAGAGGATAGAGAGGTCACCACCGCATTCAACCAAGCTGCTGTCTCATTTATTAGAAGGAGCCCCGCAAGGGACACCATCGCATTAATGAAACCCTACAAGGAGCCACCTCATTAATAATGGAAGATCTCCTTGAAAGATTGAGGAGAAGAGGAGCTTGCCTTTTTTAAAAAGGGTTAGTGGCAAAAGATAAAAGATATTTTTGGATGAGGCTTTGAAAAGAAACAAAGAGAAAGAATAGAGAAAAAAGGATAATAGGAGAGAAAGAAGATGGTGAAATTAGTCCTCTTCGTGACGACGACGAAGCACTTAGAAACTAGGTGAAAGTACTAGAACTTTCTCTTTTTGTTTGAATATACTGTCCATTCTACCTTGATCAAATCTTTAATTAAGCACTTAGCCATATACTTATAGGGTCCACCAGTATCCCAATCGGTTAGCCAATTCCAAATTGGTCTCGCTTCCAACCAACACTTAGTCAACACATCTTAGATTATTTGATATATAGTCAATCTTAGTTTCACTCTAGCAGACTTTTAATCGGCACCCCGCTAACACTTAATCAACACCTCCTTGCAACAAACTCCTAGTTGGTACCCTCGTTGACACCTAGTCAGCATCTTTTTGCAGCTGACTAGGTGTTAGCCTCCCTAATTAGCCCCAAAAGTCTCAATCAGAACTATGTAAACTTTGACTTCTCCATTGTATTAGGAGATACATAAGAGCAAGAAATGACTCTTGTCAAGTTCATAGAACCCAAAAATATAATCCTTTCTTCCCCTGTAAATGTTCGTCCCTATCTATGTGTGGGACCCAAAAAGTGTCCAGCTCAAGAAAGCACCCCGGCGGAAAGGAAGTGGTGAGAATGGACCTCCGCGGCCCAGCGTGGCCACATAGGAATAACATTGGGCCCTGACCTAGACCACCATGAGAAAGGAGACTCAAAATTGACCTGCTGGAGTTAGCATTGGACTTCCCAAACTGGATCCAAGAGCCTAGCTCAGCGTTGACAGGACTCGCCACCTCAGCAAAAAGGATGCTACCCCACCATGCTAAAAGCATCCAGGACATGAGTCTTTGCAATGAAGCAGAGCCGCTGATCAAGCCACGTCAGAATAGCAAGGCTTAACAGACCAAATGATCCTCGTCAATCACAGTACGCGAATGCGCTAGGTCAGCCACTACCCATAAGATACGTCGCGAGTCTCGAGAGATTGTAGCATGATTGAGCGTAGAGCCCCACGAGGATAAGCCTAGGGATTGCTGGTAATAATGGATTAAATCAGGTGGTCGGGGAGATGCCAGATGGCAGGATCAGGGGAACCTTCAATGCTTCCCCAAGGGCTATAAAATGCCTCACTGCGAATAACTCGGGGTTAAGAATCACTAAGTATTAAAGGAAATCGCTAACAATCACTGAGTATTAAAGGCCTCGCTGCGAAGAACTTGGGGCCAAGAATCACTAAGTATTAAAGGAAATCGCTGAAGAATCACTAAGTATTAAAGGCCTCGCTACGAAGAACATGGGGCCAAGAATCACTGAGTATTAAAGGAAATTGCTGAGGAAACATTGTGGGGATAATTCGAGAGGCACCTGTGTAAGTTCCTAGCTACTCATACCAATCTTCTTTATGGATACCAGGTAAGATTCTTGGCCGAATCTTGTTCATCATCCGGTGAGCCATTATTCATTTCACAAACAATGTGCATTACACTTCAGATGGCCGGTGAGCCATTATTCATTTCATAAACAGTATGCATTACACCTCATCGTTCGACGAGCCATTGTTCATTTTATAGATAGTGGGTATTACACCCCAAGTAGTTAGTCTACCGCCTACTAGTCGTATAGCCGGTTCGTAGGCTGTCCTATAGCCAATTCTTGAATCCAGGCATTCGTACACAGTGCATTTCATGCATCCGGATTAACCCACATGTGTTCGAGTCATCTTAGCTCACTCACACACATCCAGAGGACGCCTAAGGGATAGTCTGACTTCAGATCCTTGGTCACCGGGTCGAGTACCCATGGACTCAGATTCTATCGCCTCGGGAATGCCTAAGCGAAAGTCCCCTCCTGTCATTTGTAATACACGATCGATTTCCTAAGGAAATACGCCCAATGGAAAATCTAATCCTGCATGTACTCATAGAACTATGTTAACTTTGATTCCTCCCGGTTAGGAGAGGTATGTAGGAGCGAGAGACACACTCTCATCAAGTTCAAAATCATCCATATTTCATCTCATACATCCTTGATCCGATCAAGCTATAGGAAGTGAAAGTTGTGCTAACATATGTGAGTCGTAGGGTAACCACTAGATGGTAGGCGGATGGGATGACGTGCCACTCTCATGCGTAACCGACCCCTTACTTGGATCTCTAATTCATTTACCTGCCTTATCCATCTTAGGTTCTAATGTACCATTAAACATTGGTGGCAACTCCAGTTCGAGTTAGTACAGGTTTAGTCAATTTCCCGGATTGATTGAATCGGTATCAACTTGATGCTGGATCAGTAAGTGAATCTGGTCTTTGGCCTACCTCTTCAAAATAATATTTCGAAACAATAAAAAAAATAAGAAAAGAACAAAACACCTCCCGGTGCAATCCAAGTCGCATCACTGTGTCTGAAAGGTAAAAAACCATGGTATAGAAGTCATATCCCATTTCATGCATCTAATTAGGGTAGCCGTCTTAGGACGGACATGATAGAGTGCTAATACCTTCCCTACATGTAATTAACTCTCAAACCTGAATTTTGATTCCAAAAATGCTAGAATCAAATCCAATCCTAGATTCTCTAGCGTTTTCCTTAAAAATATCAGTGATGATTCCAATCTCTCTGCTCCGTTTCTCGAAAGGAGTGTGGACTCTAAACCTCTCATTCTCGCCAACCCCATTACAATCTAGGTTGCGACATATAGTTTATAAAAGATGCTGATATAACATATTAACAATGAACAAAGCAGTCGAACATGAAGGATACTAAAACTTGAGTCTAATAGAAGCGATTTTCACTTTGATCAAATTATTCATTGAAACTTAATGCATTCATGCATGCTTCACCTGATAAGGCATTCCAAATTTTTGGGTAAAAATATATACAACTTTGCAATATAATTATCTATGAAATTGCATACTTCACTCAATGCAACTAGCTACATTCACCCGAATTTTCTTTCATATTACAATTGCTAAAAAGTTGAAACTATTATCAAACCTTGTGATATTCTTGTTACTTGTACCCTAAAAATGAAATTCAAGAAACTAAAGCTAAGAGATATATCCACTACCCATTCAAGAAACGGGTGTATGGATTAGTGTTAAAACATACATGGTTTGCTGATTTGCAGATTATAAAGCAGGAAGCTCACAAATCCTGAACTTCCAAGTAAAGAAATATGCTTATTATGTTTTACGTTGTTAGCATTTCATGGACACCAAATATACTTTATTCAAATTTTTGGATTTGGTCTTTGAATTTTACAATAGGGCTTTGTGCTTGCAAGTCCAAGACTTGATGCTTTCATGGACGATAACGCAAGAATTGAATTTGCTCACCAACGGACACTTATATCAAACGAATTATATGAGGTTCTTATTCTACTAATTTAACTAATTATAGTTTATTTTTCTATCTTATAATCAATATGTGTGTTTAAACTTTCGGGGGTAAGAAATTATTAAAACTAAGGTTGGTGCCATTTGCTTTTACAGTCAATTAAATCTAATTGCAATGGTGATTATGTTAATCTTGATCCTAACAACACAAAATGTATGTCCGATTATGAAGCTTTCTCTGAGGTAAGAAAAAACCTTCTACATTTTTCTTAGCTCTTCACTATGAATTTATTTATATTCTTCAAATACACTTTTTTAATACTTTATATTATGCATGTCGTAGTTAGTTCGCTACATAAATGAGTTTCAAATTTTGGAACCAAGTTGTATGATTACATCTAAGGAGAATCAAAGAATTCTTTCTGAAGACTTCAAAAACATTCCCCAAACTAAATTTAAGTGTCGGGTATGTAACTTATCTTTATCTCCTTATCTATGTATTTATTCTTGTAGTATAAATTTGAATCTAGTGTATATTATGCATGAAAAGTAAATAATTATTTGGTACTTGAAATTAAAAGGTGTGGTCACGTTAGTTCTCAAATTGAAAGAAGTGATATATATATATATCCTAAAATACAGCTCAATAATCACTTTAGTCTAAAATTTTAAAAAAAAATGTGATTAAATTTATAATATTAACATATATTTAGAGAAAAATAATATTAATTGATAATTTTTTATACTTTTCATTTATTATGAAGTTTATTAATGAGTCATTTATCAAATTTTCACTAAAATAAATATATTTAATGGTTATTTTTAAAATAAAATTTAAATTTTTATTATTTTATTAATTAAAACTAACTTATGTAACTATTTTTATTAGTTTTGATGAATTAGATATTTATTTTTATATACAATAACAGAAATAATAGTAAGTAGTGAAGTTTAAGGGTTAATTTGATATTTTGATGAACTATTTTTTTAATTCTTTCAGTTTAGAAGATAATGTGAGAAGGACTTTCAATTTTAAGAACCGAAGTGATGTTTTCCTCTGTAAATAAATTTTAATTACAATTAAAATTTCATACAGGGTGATCGAATTGCACTTGGAGAATTGTGGGCAAATAATCCACATGTTTTAAAGGCTCTTCAAGTTAGAGAGGTGGGTAAGCTGTAATAAATATTCCCTAATTAGATGTTCTCAAAATTGAAAAAGTAAATTAAATTTTGCATGATAAAGCAAATGTAACGTCAACACAGGGAACCAAAGATCACTTCGAAAGATGCAATCGCAGTGTTGCATATACACAGAATGTTCCTAGTGTCCTCGAATACCTTCAAAATCTTACAAACACAAACCTGCAATCTCTAATTTACTGGTAACTTCCTTAAATTTTAATTCCCTTTAATTGATAGTTGCAATCTTACGTAACATAAGTAAAGAACCTCGGAAGAGGTAAAAGAAACAAATTATTTCATTTTGCAAACAATATCTTTAAATAATTAGAGTGAGATTTCGGTGACATTTCAATTTCCAAATTATGATACTCCAACTAACTTTATTTATCTATACGAGAAAGGTTAACAATATATATTTTTTAATATATTTGTTGACTAAAATTTATTAAAAATCATAAAAATATTTATATCTCACTTTACATCTAATAAATCTTATTGGTGATTTTTTTAATTTTTAATAAATTTTAACAAATACAAAAGAATACGTTGCTAGTGTTACTTTTTATTTATTTATTTATATTTCTGATAAAACGCATGTTGCAATAATCCATTCAATCAGTCCATACAGTAACAATTTATGTTTGTTAACTTTATTTTACGAGTAAATAATGCATTCTAATAGTATAAAATTTTATATTATCATCAAATTATAAATTTTTATGTTTGTTAACTTTAAAATAATTAATAATAATAATTTTTAATTGGTTGAGAGTATACTTTAAATGAAAATTAAATTATAATTTCATAAACCCGTATTATTTTGGGTCAACGTGAGAAAATTCCTTTAGTTTCCAAGTAGTACTAGTGATCATTTGGATTTATTGCAGAGACTTTTGAGATAAAATTCTAAGTAATTTCTGTATTTATGTTTTACAGCGGCGATCTTGACATGGCGATACCGTATCTTAGTTCACTTTATATTGTGAAGTCACTTAATTTGAAATTGGATATGATTTGGCATCCATTTTTCGTCGATGGTGAAGTGGCAGGGTTTGTTTAATAAATAGTTTTACTTATTTTTTTATTAAATCAAATTATTTATTGGAACAATTTGATACCGTTAGAGGTTTCAAGGTTATAAATTATATTACCTTTAATTTCTTTTTTCCACAGATACGCAGAGGGATACAAAAAAAATGAGTATCACCTAACATACGCCATTGTCAAGGTAGGTAACTCATTACTTTGTATATTATACTTATTATTATTATTGATAAGTGGTTCCGATAGTCAAATCTAAGAGAGGTAGTAAGAGCTATGGTCAGTTAAGTAAAGTAGTAGAGGTGGTTGGTGCTTAAAAACTCTTAGTCAGTTAAGCTTAAAAAATAAAGATAACAAATAGTGATAAAAACTCCTCAAAAAGAAGCCTCAATTTAAAGAATTACAAATAGCAAAAATAGAAAACTCTCTTCATTAATTAGTCAATACTTGATAAAAAAATGTAAATTATACAAACAACATCAAATATGGCTAACATTTCAAGATGAAATACATGCTTTAGAATTTAGTTACCTAAGAACTAGAAATAATATAGAAATCAATATTTTAAACTAATCCGTACTTGATGAACATATTAAACAAGAATATAATTTTGTTCATATAAAATTAATACAAGCAGCCCAAAAGCAAATTACCGATTAGTAATAAATAATCCAATAATACTATTAAGAGACATAAGACTTAAAAAATTTAATGATTCAATAATAGTTATATTAGAAAGTAATTTACACGATGAACTAAATTTTTTCAATTATTATCCAATTTTTTTGATGAATATTAGAAATGAGAAAATTAGTAATGCCATAAAATTATATGTAAAAATACCATATGAGATAATGAATGAAGTATCAGGTCCTATACATATAATATATAAAATATATTATAAAATAATAAAAATTGATTACAATTATAGAACTTTGAGATCTTTCCTAAAAGATGAAACAATAATAGTAGAGAAAATTTAAGAAAATCATATGTACAAATACCAAAAAGATTAACTCATAACGAAGTAGTTAATGAATTATCAGAAGAATGAATATTATAAGATATAATCAAGATCCAAAAGTATATAATACTCAAGTAAGAGAAATAATTCAAGAATGAGCCAATGTAAGGTTAAAAATAAGTAGATCATCATCCTTAAAAATTTTAGAACCCCAAATCATATATAAAAGGCAACCTTCAATACACTTAATAGATGGATCTACCATAAACTTAGATCTAAGGGGACTAGATAACACTATTCCAAAAAATTCTAAAGCATTTTACCAACAAACTTATAATACGGAGTCACCACAACATTCTCCAACGACTTCGCAAATATTAAACACTCTTATTAAGGATACTCCTTTTTAAATCAATAAATATTGGATTAGACAAGACTTTAATGTCCAATATAACCAAGATAAGGGAAAATGGTATTCTTCTACCTTTATTGCCAAACAAACAGTAGAATTTAGAAAAATCTATTATACTTATATGAAAAATAGGGAGATAAACTTATATTTCATTTACTGGTTCTTAATATGTCAAGAAAATAACATAATTAATCCTTTTGATAAATAGATAAACCCTTTAGAAAAAACTACTACAACATAAAAAAGATAGACGATAATATAATAGAGTCAGATTACTCCTTCAACAAGGAATAAAATTAAAGTTATCATAGAATATAGAAATCGAAGCAAGTCCTTGTAAAGATACGATTGTTGAAGATAAAATAATAGATAAAGAAGATACTAAAAAACTTAATACTTAATTAAATTATTCTAATACTATGTTAGAAATAATATCAAAACAACTAACAATGATAGAAAATCATCATGATAAACCAAGTAGTTCAATGCCTATTATCTCAGTATCTAGTTTAAAGGTCCTAGTTAAGCCCATTTAAGAATATATCTCAAAAAGAGATAGAATCAATGAAGTTAGAAAAACAAATTGATATAACGATATAAGAAATCAAGAATAAATTAGAAAATTAAATTTAGAAAAGTTCTTAATAAATGGGATAGTGTCAAAGACCTTCACCTATCACCCGAGACTTAGAAATTGGTGTCCAAGACCTTCACCTATCAATGTACAGTTTGAAGAAATGGGAGAATTTGTTCAAAACTCTTATAATGGTAGTGATATGGAAGAATGAAATCTAAATGGCTTAAGTAAACAAGTCATACTAGATTTAACTTGTCAAAGGTCAATGGTAGCAATTGCCTATAAAACCAAAGATTGTTCAAACAAGAGTGCTGCTATATCCATAATTCAATGTTTTATCAGACAACTGAAAGGTTAGTAGGATAACCTTTGTACAAAAAATGATAAAAATATGATAATCAATAGTGTTAAGCAAGAAAATCAAGAACAAGATGTAGTATCAACACTAATATACTTAATAATTCAAAACTTTGTAGGAGACCCCCAATATATTTAAAGAAAGAACAAGTCAATTAGAAAATCTAAGATGCCCTACAATGTTAGATTATAGATGGTATAAAGATATATTTTTATAAAATATTACTCTTAGAAAAGATGATTATGCAGGGTTTTGGAAAGAAAGGTTTATAGCCGGACTTCCAAAACTATTTGTAGAAAAGGTTTAAATACAATTAGAAAACATTATGGTAAACTAATTGATAACTTATGGACAAATACACAATATAGTCATAGAAACGAGAATCCAAGTATGTTTAGATTTTAAAATTCAAAATAAAATATGACAAGATAGCATGATTAATAAAAAGGAATTAAGAACATTTTCTCAACAATATGGTGTAGAAATCATTAGAGCTCCTAGTGCACAATTAAAAAAGAAAAAGAAAATAACAAAATATCCATAACTTTAAAAAACCTTATAAGAAAAAAATTTATAAAAACACTCAACAAATCCAGAATAAATAAAAAGAAAACCAATCTAAAACCTCAATAAAGTATTAAAAAGAAAACAAATGCATGTTGGAAGTATGATAGGATAGGAAATTTTGCAAAAGATTGTAGAGTTAAAGAAAAAAATAAACAAACTAGAGATAGATAAAAAGTTAAAAGAAAGCCTTATTAACATACTAATCAATACAGATACAGAGGAGTTTTCTTCGTTAGAAGAAGAATATAAAGATGACAATTCTATATATCAAATAGAAAAAGATATAACTTCTGAAGAATTAGAAGCATCAAACGATGAAATGTGTTTAGGACCACAACTTTCATATTTTGATTGTAAAATAATTATCGTATTAACAAAAGAACAAACTTCAACACTAATATCAGTAATTGATAGATTAGAAGATTCCCCTCTAAAAAATGAATTCTTACAATAATTAAACAATTTAATTCAAAAACAAGAGAATTGAATATCAAAAGTTAAAGCAATAGATATAAAAGAAATATACAATAGGTTTAAAAACCCTAATTAATTAACTATAAAAGATTTTTAAGATGAAATTAAAAATTTTAAAAGTGAAATAGAAATCTAAAATAAAATAACATCTTTCTAGAATATAGGTGATTATAATTAGAAGGGAAAGAAATATTAAAATCACAAGGTGACAATAGTCAAAAGACACATGTAGGAGAGACATCTAATTAGAACTATATAAACTTGTTAAGTTCAATAACAACTCATAAATGACATTGTGAGATAATGTTAATACTAAAAGAAGAAAATTTTAAATTAATAACACAAATAGCAGTGTAGATATTAATTGTATCTAAGAAGGATTAATACTAACAAAGTATTATGAAAAAACTCTAGAAAGAGTAACAAGTACCAATAGTATAAAAATGAATATTAAATTTAAACTATCAAAAGTAAAAATTTGTAAAAATAAAATTTGTTATAACACATCATTTGTTTTAGTTAAAAATATGAATATCCCTTGCATACTAGGAATGTCTTTTTTAACATTATTATATTCTTTTTCAAGTAACTGAAAAAGGATTAATAAACATTAAATCAAGAAATATATTTTGAATTCATAAAAACCCCCAGAAAAGAAGAATTACACTTATTAAAAGATTCGTCGATAAGTTAGCTAAATTTAATAGAAAGTAAAAAAAGAAACATATCGATATGCTTAATAAAGAAATTCAATATAAAAGAATCGAAGAGCAAATAAACAATCAAAATATACAAAAATTTATAAAACAAATTCGAGAAAAAATAGAGAAATAAATTTGTGACACAAACTCAATAGCTTTCTAGAAAAAAAAGAAATATGAAATATCATTACCCAACATAAAAGAATTTAATGAAAAACATATTCCAACAAAAGTAAGACCTATACAAATGAATCAGCAATACATAGATAATAAAAACAATTTAATTAAAAGACTTAATAATGCAACTCTCTTTTCAAATTTTGATATGAAATTAGGTTATTATCAAATTTCGATAAGGGAAGAAGATAGATATAAAACAACCTTTTGGACATTACAAATGGAATGTAATGTCGCAAGGTTTAAAAATACTTTGAGTGAATTTCAAAACATTATGAATAATATATTTTTTATCAATATATGGATTTTTCTTTTGTATATCTAGACGATGCATTAATATTTTCAAAAAATATTAATCAACACATTGAACATTTAAATAAATTTATAGAAATAATGAAAGAAAATGGATTAGTAGTATCAGCCAAAGGCTAAAATATTGCAAACAAAAACAAGATTATTAAGATATGAAATTTATCAAGGAACAATTACTCCAATACAAAGGTAAGTAGAACTTGTTGAGAAATATCCTAATGAAATAAAAGATAAAACCCAATAACAAAAAATTATAGGTTGTGTTAACTACATAGTAGATTTCATTCCTAACATTAGAATCATTTGTAGTCTTTTATACAAAAGGTTAAGAAAAAAAATCCTCCTACTTGGGCAGAGGACATATCTTAGGCTATAATTCAAATTAATAAGATTGTTAAAAGGTTACCATGTTTATAAATACCAGATCTACAAGTATTTCTCGTTATAGAAATAGATGCACAGACTTAAGTTATGGTGGAATCCTAAAACAATTATCTCAACACTCTGCTAAAAAGTAAATAGTTAGATATCATTCAAGTATCTGGCATCCTTCTCAACAAAAATACTCAATAGTCAAAAAAGAAAAATTTTCAATAGTCTTATGTCTGCAAAAATTTCATGATGACCTTTTCAATAATTTTTTTTAGTTTGAACGATTGCAAGGATGTCCCAAGTGTCTTACAAAAAGATGTTCAAAACTTGTCTCAAAACATATATTTTCCATATGGCAATCACTACTTTCTTGTTTTGACTTCGACATAGTCCATATCAAAGGAAAGTACAATACATTGTTTGATTTTCTAACTCAATAATTTCTACAAGGACATTAATGAGTGGTGCAAAGCCAAAAAACTGAGATCAATATGGTTCCCCACTAGGATCACATAAAGGAACAACATCAATACCTAGTTCAACTCCAACACCAAGGGTTTGGCAAAATGTTGTAAGACCTTCATTCATCAATACTATTAAATCCCTTGCTTCAATACAAATAAAGAGTGAACTTTCAAATAACCTGTTAGTAAACACTTCGAACAAATTTTCTCCCTTGACCTATCACAATACCCTTATAGGCCCAAGAGACCTTATTGTAAAACCCTCATCATAAAATACTGAAACTCAATATGTTTAAAAACAAGAAGACCACCCAATAATAACTATAGAAAACCACTAGATCATGCCCCCATACAATTAGCCCAATCTCTTTCCGCGAGACTTTCATTACCTTCAAAACAAAAAATCTAAAACACAAACCTATTATGAGTTTATGCTTGTAGACACTGACTCTGTAGAAGTTTTCCATAATAAAGATGATAACGAAAATATTTTGTTTTCAAAAATAAAAATTCTAAACACTATTGTCCAGAAGATTGGAAACAACCTCTCTATATATCAAAATCTTTGACCAGATCTTTCCAACCACAAACTTATAAATATTATGACTACATAAATATAGAGTCATATATTATTTTTAAACCTAGAAAAATATTCCTGGTTTATTTGGTTCAGAAGAGAAATTTCATTAAAATTTTCAAAACGGTTTATGAAATGGTTTATTGAGTTTTCCTTAAAGGACTGATCCTCTTATATATATATATATATATATATATATATATATAAAGATGAAGTTACTCTAAGAATTACTTCTCACTCCCCTTCATTTTCTTGCAATAATCTAATAGATATAAATATATTATTGTTAGAACTATTAAATTACAAGTAGATGAAAGATGAGGATGAAGTATAGAGTTACTCTTGGAGTAACTTAATTCCTCCTTTTATATATATATATATATAACATGTTTAAGCATTACATAAGTTTAACCTTTTGTGTAAGATATATTGACTTGTATATCATTCAAAGGATAAAAACGTAATGAGTAAATACCTAGTTAATTAAGTTGCTTTTTGTAATAATTAATAAGTGAAATTTAATATCGATAAAATGAATGTTTAAGGTGCCTAATCATTAAAAGGGAAAATATTTAAGATGACATTATATACTTTTCCTTTTTAAAAAAATATTTTTCTGTTTACTTTTATTAAATTTGAACTTATGCACCTTTACTTGCAGGGAGGGAGTCATGTGGCTGACAACAAACAAAAGGAGGTATATGAGATGGTGGACAAATGGTTGTCATTTTTTGATATATAAATAATATATTATTTAATATATTTTGTAGTTAATTCATTACTTAATAGGATAAAGTATGTTTTTTTTCCTTTAAAGTTTGTAAAGTTCGGTTTTCGTATATCTAAAATTTTTCATCTAATTTTAATCTTTCAAAATTTGAAACTTATTAATTTAAGTCCTTAACCCTGATTTTACTAGTAATATTACTCACGTGGCTAATGTCTCTTCCACGTAAGTTGCTGATATGTTTGATAAATTTCAAAAATTCACCCTAGATATCACACTTGATAATCTTTTAGCATATGTTCATATTGAATTTTTGACTTTATGGCAACTTAAGTGGACGGACATTAGCCATCTGAACAACACAAAAAACAAATTTGACAAATTTTAAAGGAACGAAAAACCTATTTTACCCTTGTTTAATATATATATATATATATATATATATTTTTTTTAAGTTTTAGGTTTTATTTTTCCTTTGCAACACAAGGTTATGCTTCATTTTTTTTTGTTATGTTATATATCAAAAGAATTTATTTATTGTCATGAAAGAGAAGATAATTCTTCAGAAATTTTGATTTAGGGTTTTTCTTAATGCAATTATATTACTATATATTTAGGTATGATTTATTTTTTAAAATTGTTCATTAGAAGAAAAGAAAAGGGTAAATTTACTTGATGGAGTAAATTACACCTAATAAACTTTTTAAGTGAGCATATAGCAATTACAATACATAAACTTTGGGTTTTGCTTAACAAAGCAAGTATACAAAAAATTTAGAGGTAGTTGTCCAAAGAGTATTGAGAATTTTAATTCTTTTCTACTTTTTCTCTTCTTCTTTTTTTTTGTCTTTAAAGCTTTATCAATCAAATATGTAGACGAATGTGAGATGAACATTGTTTTTCATGAAGAGAAATGTCGCGACCTAAATCGCGACGCGGATTCGCGGAATGGAATGATATGGAAAACCCAATCCCTCATGAGGAAGGAATCAGATATATAGAGTCGGAACAGATTCAATCAATGAGGCCAAAACCGTCTCTACTTGATGGGAGTCGCCACCGACATTTTTCATGAGAAATGTCGGGAAACCTTGTATGGATAAGGTTGGTCACGAATTAGAATCTAAGCTCGAAGTTGGTTATGCGTATGGATCACACGGTATTCCCACATGCCTATCACACGATAGTTATCCAAACTAGCTGCATGAACAAAAAAGACCCTTGCACTATGTTGACATTATTCTAAGAATGGAATATATTCACAATTAAAATACATACATATTTTTGGAAATTTTGGGATGAATAACTTGAAAAGAGTGGTTTCTTGCTCCTACGTATTTCCTTTTTGTCAAAGAAATCAAAGTCCACGTAGTTTTGAACATGTTGTTGAGTGTGAAGAAATGGACTATCCCTTAGGCGTCCGTGGGTTAAACAACATTGAAAAAATGATGGACTATCCATTAGGCATCCATAGACTAACTGACAATGAACCTTAGAGAAACACATAACTGGAAAACTCAAGGATAGGTGCCGAAATGTTTTAAGGATAAATGCTAGATAGGGACCGAGACCGACTCGATTATGGAAGTGATTATATGCTGAGACCAACTTGGCTAATCGAATCGAAGACAATGTAGTTCTCAACTATATGAAATTGGGACCAGTCAAGCGTCTATCTAATGGAGAGATGCATTGAGTTTAGAGGTAATAGCTAAAAAAGGAGTACTAAGACCAACTCGATCACTTCAGGTTCCAACTACATGTTGGCTAGCCTATATCCAGAACTGATGTTTGGAGTGAAGGTCGAGTGTAGAAGTGTAAATGGTAACTTATGATATGCTAAACTATTCTATGTTGGCTTGTGAAAATACATATCTATGGAGTCTCAATGACTAACCTGGTATTCAGGAGTTTGATGTCGCTCTTTCTCTTCGACTTTCACTAGTAGTTCTGTGCTTCAACTGCTCTTCAAGACTCAATAGTGGCTTAGGGCTCAAGGAAGTCTCTCTCCTCTTTCAACTCTAACTTTTGATCTAATTTTTTCGACCCCTTTCTCTTCGCACTTGAGCCTTTTATAGGCTATGCTTGAGCTCATCATTGCATCAAATCTGTCCATGTGTATTATCCCTATCCCTTTGATTTCTTTTTTTTAGCTGATGTCAAGTGCCCTACGATCTTTGTTCAGGCAAAGTCGTGTGCCCAAGGCATGCCTTACTGACATGTCAAAGGCAAATTGGTTATGTTGGGTCGTGGTGTGTCCACTCAAGGGTCTAACTCCCTTGTTGCTTCCTTCCTTCATGTTTTCTTCTTTATTTGGCCACATTTTGGTTAGCTCTAACCAAACAGCAAATCAGGACAGAAAATTTGGGGCAGGTGGCACGAATTGTGCAGGATTCTTGTCCCTTCTTGCCTACCTGGACCAAATTGGGGTCCCACAAGAAAGATCTTCAACATTAAATGTCAAAGATATGCTTTTGAAGTATTGTTTGTAGAGACTTTCCTTTTTCTTTTTCTAAAGACAAAGAAAAAGTGTGTTAAAGAAAAGTTATTTTTCTCTATTCTTAGTCGTGCTATCTTCGTTTGATAAGGAATATTGATTCTTTTTGTTTCTTTATACAGAGTCATGATCAAAAGTTTCTTCTATCAAATTTGACTTAATATATCAAAGTTTGAGGTGTAACTTTTTTGCTATTCTAAAAATAAACAAGACTTAATTGAGTACATAATATAAAAAGCAAATATAAACATTGTGAAGACTATTAAATGGATATATGTTTACAGATATAACATATAAGATAAGAGACAAGTTGTGAAATATGATAAGTACTATAACAAAACAAAATTTATGCCTAAGAGGTTACATCCTTTATTAAATGAAGTCTCATTCTTATAGACATTGTCTCCTTTGGACAATGTGATCTCTTTGGACACAAGGAATAATCTTATTCAAAGAACAAGTTTCTTTTCATATGAACACATACCCAACTTCAATACTGATGACCTATTGTTCTCCTAAAAACTAAGAACATTGTTAAACATTAGTCATCATTCTTTAGTCATAATGTTTGTTATTATTAAAACTTTTGGGTTATTTTTGACACATGTATATTATGTTCCAAAACAATTTCCTCAAGATTCCATATCTCCCTATACCATATAGATTGTTTTTACTTCAAACATCATTCCTTGTTTAAATTTGGCTCAAGCACGTAGGTCATATTTCTAAGGAAAAGGTTAAAAGATTGACAAAGAAAAATATTTTACCTTTCTTGAATTTTGATAATTTGGGTATTTGTATGGATTGCATGAGGAGAAGATTTACTAATACTAAAAAGAAAAGTGCAACTAGAAGTTCAAATATCTTAGTGGCTATTCATATAAACATTAGTGGGACCTCAACTCCTACAATTTATGTAACAAGTTTTTCATTATTTTCATTAATGAATTTTCATTTATTTCTCTATTGATCAATGTTAATAGTTGGTTGTTGATATGCATTTGGATACATTTCTCCCTTAAACTAATATGATCTTTTTCTTTAGCATTCTAAGAAGAAATGTCATCAAATACCATATTTCAATGTGACAAATTTCTTCATGTTCGAAACCATACATTTTCACCAATTAATACAAGAGCCATAAACAATAAAGATATATTTCTTGGCTTATTTTTTTTATCTAACTTGCTTATTACCATATTTGAAACATGTATATAACATATGGCTCTAAGGACTCTAAAATAGTTAATTACTGGTGTTTCCCTATCAAGTAGCTCAAATGAAAATTTCTCTTTACCTGGTCATGAAGGTAACTTATTAATTAATTGACAATCACATTGAATTTCTTCTGCCCATAACTCACCACGAAAATTCTTGCCATGTACCCATGACAAGCCCACTAATATCAAATGAGCTAGCTTCCTTTCAGCCATTACAATCTGTTGTGGTTTATTTGTATAAGTGTACTACCTTTTGTTCCTCTTTTCATGACAAAAGGCTAAGAAAACTATGTTGTTGAATTCATCTCCATTGTCATTCCTCAAACTCTTGACTTTTTTTATTAGTCCCTTTATCTATCATGTTAGAAAATATAAAAAATATATGTAAAACTTTAGTTTTCTCATTTAGAAAATACACCCAAGCATATAGAGTATAATCATCCACCAACATCATTGCATATTGGCAGCCATTGTAACTAGGTGTTTTTGTTGGCTTCATCATATATGTGTGTATAAGTTTGAAAAAAGTAGTTTTTTTGCCTCTCAAAACTCTTAAATGGCTGCTTGAGAGCCTTCCTAAACTGACATTCTTGACAAACAACTACCTCTAACTATTTTAGTTCTAGAAACCTGTCAAGAAGCTTATTTGATGTTGTAATTTGTAACATTTGATACCCTACATGATCAAATTCGATAAACACAAACATCAAATTGATTTAATTCGATTGATTCTTTTGACATATACCTACAAACATCAAATTCTTTCTATTTCCCTCCAATATGGTATCAACATCAATATTTCTCACATCATTCAAAATATTGACCTTATTGGGGGGAGAAAGAACATACTTGCCTATGCTAGTGATTTGTTAAATAGAAATGTGATTCTTTTTCAATTTAGGAACATGATAGACATCACTTAATTTTACTTCCTCAATACTAGCATTAGTCTTTACTATTCCCCCCTCACCATAGTATGTGTTGAATTATCAACAATGAATATGACTTTATCTCCATTGTGAAGATGCATTTAAGAGAAAACTTTATTGTTTCCCATCTCATTATGTAAGCATTTAAAGTTCATAATTCATTTTATTTGGAAATCTATGTAGTGTAGCAGTATCTCCTTCTGTCTAGAATTCCTATCCTCAATAGTGAAGTATTGATCCCAACTAAGAGTATCGAATGACTCTTCTTCATTTTATTTATATAGATGATGATGATGATGATTTCTACAAAAGGGTTTTTCTAATTTGTAAGAAAATTTGTGATGAGTAGTTCCTTGATAATAATCATTCTCAACACAAATATGTTTTCCCATATTTTACCTTCCTCTTTAGTCGGACCTTCATTGTGTTCAATGTATTTGGTGACACTCTTGTACCATTTCCTACCTTGAGATCGAGATCCCATAGATCCTATCACTAGAGAAAGACTTCCATGCACAACCACTAATACTTGTAGTTTGATTCTACAAGTTTCTCAACATCCAATTGATAAGCACCCAAGCACTCGAGAAACCTCCCCTTAAAAACTAGTTGTAAAATGGGAGAACCAAGCCACTTAAGTACTCCCCCAAATGTCTCAAACTACTCGATATGGGACTTACACACCCCATAATATCCAAGTCCCTATCATAGGGTCACCCTTGACAGGGATATCTCAATGATTGACACTTTATGACACTTCACTCAACCTTTCTACTTTGGCCCTTTGTAGGTAGCCCTATTTGAAATACTAACAACTAGCTCTAATACCATAAAAAAATATATGAATATTTGAAAATAAGGATTACTAATTATCAAAACTCAATTTGTATTTTATTTAAAACTAAACAAAGAAATACATATAGTTTTTGGTTCCTTTGGTTTCTAGAAAAGGAATACACCATCAGCAATAGGAGAATGGCTTCTAGAAATCTTGTAAGGATTTCCACACCCTTGTTGTACTTCTTAGTGTATCATTCCCTAACCCTTTCCATATAGAAGGCAAACAATTAGGGATAAAGAGGTCCCTCTGCCTAAGACCTCTTAAAGGAGAGAAATTAGGTGGTTTGCTTCCATTCTATAAGAGGGAATAGATGTTGAAGAAAGATCATGCATTATGAAAGAGACAATAACATGTGGGAAGCTACAACTATATGTTTAAGAAAATCTCAATATACCCTATCATAAGCTTTCTCTAAGTCCAGCTTGTAAATACATCCTTTTTACCCTTTGATTTGTCCATGTTATGATCTCTTAGAGCATATAATTGTATTCTCAATAGTACCCCATCCAAGAAATAAGCAACTTTGGAAAGGCCTCACCATTTCATCCACGATACATTACAACCTTTTCACATAGACCTTTGCAATAATTTTATAAACCACATATTGCAAAACCTAATTGGTCTAAATTTCTTCAAAAAGGCGGAATGCTCTATTGTAGGAATTAAAATAATTAATGTTTCCTCTAACTTAGTGTCAAAAACTCCTATTTTAAATGTCTATTTTACTAACAACCAAACATCATTATCCCATCACTCTATTTCTCACATAATAATTTTATGAAATACTTGATTGTTACCTCTCTTAGAATGTTCTCTTATCATTTGTTAAAAATGTGAATTTAAGGTATAAGAAAATTGTTAGCAAAACTAAATTTTTTTAAATTTTAAAATAAAATAAATTAATTGGCTCAAAGAATTTATATTTTTCAATTTGTGTTTGTTAAATATGTAAGTTGAATATTTTCTCTTTTATTGATAAAATATTATATATTAAAAAATGATTAATTTAGTTTTTCAAATTTTGATTTTGATGAAGCTTAAAATTTCATAATTTTCTTCACTTAAAACTAGTTCAATAACATGGGTAATTTTATAAACTACAATTTTTTATATATTATTAATTTTCAATGTATTTTTATATTATTTTTAATTTACAAAATATATTGGTAAATATTTACAAAAATTAATATATATTCATGTCAAATTTAAGACATTATTAAAAAAAAAAACATGTCCAATAATATTGTTGAGTTTTTAGTCCCAATTTTTTTTTTATGATTGTGTCATTATTGTCTAATATATTACATTATTACCAATTGGATCATGGCCAATCCATTATCTTACTTAACCTATACTGCAAATTTATTCGAACATGTTAAGCTAACACACCTTAATATATATTATAACTTGAAAGTTATGCACGACAGAACTAATAGGTTGATATATTTCTATGTATGAATTGTCAGATCAAACTTATATTACTAATTATAGAAATAAAATGATAATTATAATGTGCTTTAAATAAGCCAAATAATATAACTTCTAGTCAGTAAGTATATGTTCTTAGATAGAGTTACAATGCTTTAAATTCTTTCAAGTTTTAATTATATATGACAATAATATAAAAGGAAAATAGTAATTTGATAAAAATCAATTGCACAATGTAAATTTAATTTTATTAACTAATCAACCTCAATAAATTGATAATGAAAACACGACTTAAATAGCATTGTGATGAAAAAACTCCTTAATTAACTTATAGAAATTGTTGTAAGATGAATCTCCAACATCAATGGTTCTTATTGCTTTTTTTAATTCTAAGAATTTTTGTTTCATTTTTATTCCCTTCTCTCCGTTCATCACTTCCTTCACAAGCTTTGTTATCTCTTCTCTTTTTACCTTGTAGTTAATTTCTATCCCTATTTCTCAAGTTGTGTATATACCTACAATTTTTTAGTTTCTAAGTAAAGAAAGACCAACAAATCATAGACATACCCACAGATGTACTTCAATTGTAGAATTCCAACCACAGAGTGTAAGAAAGACCTCAACTGATAGATAAGAAAGCACTTGGTCTTCAATGTACTGACTTGTTATATATCCTCTATCCTTGATCTCATCAAAGAATTCTGATGACAAAGTTATAGATTCACCCATAATTATATATGACCTTATTATTCATAAGAAAAGGAGCTTGCTATTTGCTAGTCCCCAGGCAAATTCTTTCAAGTGATGCTCTGACATTATTGCCATACTTCTACAATTAACATATATAACTAAGCATTTTGAGTTTGAGTCATTTTTCCATAAACATGACTGACTTGACTTGAAGTCCTTTTCTTTCTTAGGAAAATGCTTGCCAAGCAAGTGAAGTGAACCAATGTTATATATGTTTGGGTCTTGACCTCAAGGGCATTAAGGATTCTCCATCCAAGTCTTGGAATGTGTTAATGATGATTGAAGATGATTTCAAACAATTCCATGACTCAACCCAAGAAATCAAACATAATATCATCCAGAATGGTCATTCTAATAAAGTTTAGAAGGTCTTTAAGTCTAATATCTTTCATTCAATAAATCTAATTTAAACTTAAATCCAAGATGTCATTAATAACATAATTTTTATATAAAAATTTGATAAATATAATTAAGTTACACAAAATAGCTTCAATATTTATATGTACCAAAAAAGATAAAAATTTAATACAACCATATAATTTACATTGAAAAACACTAATGAAAAGGAATTATATAACGAAATAATAATAATAATGAATAAAATTTTAAAAATAATATCTATTAACAAAGTGTCTATTGAAGCATCTACATCACTATGCATAATTCATTTTTATTAGAATGGGAATTGCTTTTACTGGTATTTATTGTTCCTGTATAATTTGTAATTAACTATGTGTATCCACCTTAATTACTGAGGTTAGGTTCCGGTTACAATAAAAGACTTACTTTTGTGTTATGGTAACCTCCAATATATTTTTCAAAATATTATATATAACAAGAATTGTCAACAAAAAAAGAACATAATTTTTTTACTGTATATTTATATTAATACATTTTAATTGAAAAATATTTATAATTAAATTTCTTTTATAAATCCATTTAATTAAAAAAAATTAAAATAATCAAACTAAATATGTAGTAATATTTTGAGTATGTTATAATTTACTTTCCAGTTTAATTTTTGAAAATAATTCCTTTCAACTTTTATTAAAAATGAAAGTGATAACTTTCTATTTCATTATAACGTCAATTACAGTTTATATTACACATTCCCCGTTATGATTTAATACTTTCTTAACTTATACAACTAAACATTACAAAGTTTGTAGAGAAAATACTAAGCTACAATTAAAATTAACTGAAAATGCTCTAGCAAAAAAAACCAAGTTAACAGAAAAGTTAGAATTTATTATATCTGAGAAAACATTTTTCTTATTTTCATTTCCTAATATCAATTTATTTCTTGTTTTCATTAAATATTTTCAAGGTAAAATATTAGATAATATTAAAGTTTATACAAAGTTTTAAAACTAAAAATAAAGAAAAAATAAGATAATATTTATTTAGACTTAAATATAATTCTAGTTTTTGTAATATTCTTGATTTATATTTTAGTCTCTATAAATTTTTTCCTATAATTTAGGTCCCTATACAATTTTATTTTACAATTTTAGTCACTCTCACTATTAACAATGTGATGTAGCAATCATCTAATATAAGAGGAATTAATATAAAAAATTATAATTTTATAAAGAGTAAAAAATATAATTAACAACTAAATTTATAAAAAGAAATTTTATAGAGACTAAAATCATAAAAAAAAAAAAATCTCAAACTAAATGAGCAATTCAGGCCAGCCAAGGTAGAGTGCTTTTTACTTCTTGGGCCTCTCGATATCGAACCAAATGACTTGTTTTAACATTAATTTTGTAACTGAGTATCGATAATAATGAACCTATGTGATAACAATTTAAGTATTTATTCCTTGCCCGTTTAAAACAAACACTTAATTTTTTTAATGCAATTAAGACAAGTTTTAATATAAAATTTATGAATAAAATAATTTAAAAATATATTTTAATTATATTTAATAGTTTAAAATTAATTTTATGAAACTTCAAATAATTTTTTACTTAAAATATTTTTTGCATAAATTTTTATACAATTTTTCCCTTTAAAATAAATCCTTATTTTCTTTTCTCCTTTCAACCAACTGCATTTAATTATTATAATGTTATGAACCTAAACTTATTAAGTTTAATTTAAATATGTATTAAGATTTTTATATTATCAATAAATATCTTATGTAATATGATAATTCAATATTAATTAACATTAATATAATAAACTTTATATTATTAATATATTTTAGTTAACTTCTTACTTATTATAAAATATATAAATAATTTAATCAATTAACAAGTCATTTTTTATCTTTATTTTTTTGAATGAAAAAGTTAGTGCTACAATTTTTTTCATATCATTAATCAAATTAACATTTTTCTTTGCACGTTTTTTTAATAGTTTCAAAAAATAGTAAAAGTTCAATTTAAATAAAAAAAGAAAACAAAAAGTACATAAACAATACATACAAACTATGTTTGGCACATCATTTTATCTAATTACTAATTATTTTACATAGTTGAAAAGTTTGTTGTGCTTTATTAATAATATTTACTAAACAAGTTTTCCTTTGAGACATTATTTGAAGTAATTTTTTTAAATAGGTAGATTCTAATTTTTTATATCTATTTTCTATTTGTCCTTAAAATATTTATTATATTTTTTTTATTTTTTCTATATAAGAAAAAATTATATATATATATACATATATGTTCTTGTCAAAGAGTACAAGTAAGGTAGAATTATTCTAGAGTCTAAAAACCTCACCCTCTTCTGGGCGTCGCCTGATACTTATAGTAAGGGGAGGTGGACTTATGAGGGTTCACCGGATGGTTAACATCCTAACTACCTTGTAACTGACTGGCTAACATGTTTATCACATGGTGATTACTTGCAAATGGGTGGTGATATGGGCCTCTTTTACTTCACCCAATTTGGGCCTTACTAGGTCAAGGTTTCTCCTAGCAGATCTAAGCTAGGATGGCCAGTCGGTTCATAGTGCCCCAAGCTTTGGCTGAGAGCTTGTTTGGGTCACCCGTCCACACATCTCGGTCAACTTGCTGATGTTGTGGCCATCTTCTCTCTCTTCATAAATGCGTCTTCTAGATAATCGCGTTTTAATCATTAACAGTGTAATTATTGCGCTGCAGGCACGTTTCGACCTATCTGTGTTAGTGGTGTTGTGTTAGTTACTTCAATTTTACGGTTTTGGACCGTTTTTCTTGTGCGATTTCCTTTTTTCAAAATATTCCCTTTTGTGAAAAACCTTTCGCTTCCTAAAACCCTACTTCGTTCTCTTGATGAAATAACTTCCTGTCTTTCTGCTCCTGTGCTCCTTTCTTCTTATTCTTCGTTGTTTCATGCTCGTGCTCGTGCTGTTTCCGTATTTTTCTTTCTGAGAATCCAATGGCTAAACGAGGAGGTATGTCTCTACTTCCTAGCGCATTTCTATTTCTACTTGCTTTGGTTCTCTGCTTGCATTTCCCCTTTGTGTGTGCTTGTGTTCTAGCTTGGGTCCTAGGCCTGACCCTTGCGCTTGGCTTAGTAGAGAACCTCTTTTGGCAGGTCTGCTGAACCTCCCACTCTGAAGGTTCCGCTGAACAAGGGAGCGAAACCCAGCACTCTGCCAGCCCGGCGGCGGAAGAAGGGCTTCCTTTCGAAATCATATACCAAGAGGCGAGTCTGATGTCGGCCAAGGGGATGCCCTCTTGGCTTGACCGAGGGGTGTTGACGTCGCGCTATGCTTATATAGATGTTGGCGACCTAGTGGGGATGGTTGACGCCATCTGTCGGGGAGGACCGTGGTCGGTCATCGTCTCTCATTGTCGGGGGAGGGGCAGTATTTTTATTTCTACGAGACATTTTTCTCCAAGTTGGATATCACCTTGCCCTTCACGGCCTTCGAACAGTCGATTCTACGTGCCTTGAACATAGCTCCCACCCAGCTTCATCCCAACAACTGAGCCTTTGTTAAGGCTTTTGAATTGCTAAGTGAAGATTTGGGCTGAGAGCCCTCTTTAGGTGTCTTTTTTTGGTTTTTCTCGCCTCGGCAGACCGAGAAGGTGGGTTGGACTTCTCTAAGCAGCCGTTATGGCCGCCAATTGATGAAACCATTTCATGAAAGTTATAAACAGTTCAAGGAGAACTTCTTTCGGGTGACTGAGGGGGAGACCAGGCCAAGTATCCTTTTTGACGCGTCTGGCAATTCCTTTTTCCCTTGGTATTGGACTGATCAGTCGGCAATTTCAATCACGGTTGGCGAAGGTGACCTGGAAGAGTGGGAACATGAATCTGTGGAGGAGCTCGCCAGGTTGGCTCCTCTCTCGTGTTCCAAGCTTATCAGTAATAAGGGTGATTGTCTGTTGATTATGTGCTTTTCTCTCTCCCTTTTTTTTGTCTTGGCATTTTGCTGTGCAGGTTATTCGGCTAAGGACATTGCCATCATGAAGGCGTAGGCACAGTCCTCTCGATCAGTCACTCAGGCTACTAAGGCCTACCTGGTGTAGGTGGCCCGGCCGGCCGATGATGTAGCTACCCAGGATCGCGCGGCGAGGTCCCCTAACCCTGTGGTTGAGGTTGTTGGTGGGTCCTCTACCACGCGGGTTGCTGTAGTGGAGGACCGTCAAAGTTAGGAGCGCCCCTCCAAGAGGGTGGCTCGGGGTGATCGTGGTATAGGTTCCTCTTTAGGTCCTACGGGGGCTAGTCAAGGTCAGCCGGAGGAATTTGGGTTGAGGTTATAGTGAGTCGTCCTCCAAGTCCTTTTGTGTTCAACCCCAATTACCCCATTGGTCAAGTGGTGGATCATCAATTGGTCTACCCAAGTGACTACTTTAAGGCTAGGGAGCTTGGGTTGCCTCGGTCGTTGGACGTGCTGTAGAGATATAACAACTATATCCTTGTTCTAGCCAGGGTCATGGAGAAAGAGTTCGAGTAACTGTCGACCGGTCGAGATGCTCTATTGGCGAAGCACCAGAAGGCTGAGGATGCTTTGAAGAGGCTAAGTGTTGAGTATGCTGATGCTCAAACCAAGATCAATAGCTTCCGTGATGTCAATGCCAGTCTTCAAGCCGATCTTGACCAGACCATTATCCAAGCAAAAGAGCTGCAGCTGACCCAAACTGACTTAGGGAGTTCTCTGAACAGCTCCCAGGCTGAGGCCGACGCCCTGAAGAAGGAAAAAGAGGAATTGGTGTTGGCTAAAGCAGCGGCCGTGGAAGAGATGTCACAATTGTGGCGAGAGCTGAAGGAGAAGGAGGCTGATTTGAATGATCACGGCCTTGCTATTGAGGCCGGTTTTGCTTATGCTTTATAGCAGGTTGCCTTTCTTCATCCCGAAGCTGATACCAGTGTCACCGGCTCCTTTAAGGAGATCGTAGATGGGAAGCTCATTGATATTGTATTGGGGCCCGTTCCCGAAGCTACTCTCGAGCCTGCTCCTGAACCTGCTCCCGAGCCCGCTCCTGAACCTGCTCTCAAACCTGCTACTTGATCCATACCTACAATTTTTTCACAATAGAATATTTGGTCATTGTAATATTTTTATTTTTGTTTTTGCTGAATATTTGAATGATGGTTATTTTTTAATGGATGGCGGGCTTATAAAATGGCTCATTTTTGTTTATAAGTTGTTTTATTTTCGTTGTGATTATGGGTTGTGGTCTTATGCGGTGGTTTGCGAGATTTGTTGGTTTCAGTCGTTTGTGTCGGTCAGTCGTTCTTCATGAGTCGGCGGTCACTTGAAATTTTACTGTTGTAAACCTTTTGATTTTTGGGGGGAAGGTCCTTTGTATTGCTCCTCTTGCTTTCGACATCTATCCATCTTGGCTATCGGTTCGCGTTTTCTTGAGGCGTTTGGGTGGGCTCTCGGTCGCCCTTAGTGATTGTAATTCTATATTAGGGTGTTATGGCTTCCTGAGTCGCGTGGGAACACATGCTTTTGGGAATGGAGCCTTGCGTTGTTTCGCCCTCTATTAAATGCATCACGATCTCTTTTTTTTTCCTAAGTTGCGTTTTCGGATTTTAATGGTGTGTAAAGGCGCTGTTCAAACTTTCGCATTTGCATCTGAGTTGCATTTTCGGATTTTAATGGTGAGTAAAGGAGTTGTTCAAACTTCCGCATTCACATTAAATATCCATCTAAGAGGTTGGCTCCTCGAATGTGTATCTTGGGATATAAGTAGGGAAGCTAGGGCTTCATTTTGCTCACTCTTTCTACTTTTCCCTTTGACTGTTTTACTTTCTGAGAGCCTTTGTTTAGCAAACATCCTTTCTTCTCCTTCTCTAATGCTCTCAACTTTGAGTTTGTGTGGTAAGTGAGTGATGAGCGTGTAATGGGACATGGGTTGTCCTTGTTGGTAGACGTCCTTCGCTTTGGTACCCAGAGTGGATATAGGGGGATCCTTTGCAAGTTCTAGCCTCATCATTGTCAGGGGCATGGAGACCCTTGAGCTTTTGGAAAAATGGTTATATTTGCGTAATGGGGGCCTCTTCTACGTCCTTGGGGAAGGGATGACTTTTATTTCTATCATCTTCCTCATCTTAGCCACGGGGCCCTTCTTTCCCCATCTTGAATTTGTCTCTTCGAACCTTCTTCAACCGTGCCAATTGTTTTCTACAGGGGCTGTTCCGAAGGAATCAAAGGTTTTCTGGAAGCCAGAGTGGACGAAGTAGTTGTATCTTTTCCAGTCGGATGCTTCGGGTGGCGGCTTTGTATCTGTTTTCTCTTTTGGGCATGTTGCCCCTGTATCTGTTTTCTTTTTTAATGTAAACTTTCCTGGTGTAGCCTGCATTCTATAAATAAAAGTATGTTTGTTTATTTCTCTGTGTCCCATTTGTCAGCTTTATTCGCTTTGTTGTTCGAAACCGAGACACTTAATAACTTAGAAAGAGGAGAGGAGAGAGGGTGTCGGCCGACTGACTTTAGTGTATCTTAAGCACTGTCACTCCCTTCTCTAAATGTTGGCGTGAGATCCTGTATTTGTGTATTTTTTTTTGGCGGCTGCCTTCTACTTGCATTTAGGAGTGCTATTTTGGCCATGTATTTTCAGGCCTTGGTGCCTTTTCGTCAGAGCTTTGGCGTTGGCTTTTAATGCGCTTTTTGCCTGAAAGGGCTCTTAGCCGATTTTCAGGTCTTTCTTCTTGCTCGCATGAAGGGGTTTCTAGTCAACTTCATGATTTTTCCTTTGCTTGCCTGAAGGGGTTTTTGGCCGACTTTAGGACTTCTCTTCTTTTTTGCTCGCCTGAAAGGGTTTTTGGCTGACTTCAAGATTTTTCCTTTACTTGCCTAAAGGGGTTTTTGGCAGACTTCAGGACTTCGCTCGCCTGAAGGGGTTCTTGGCCGACTTCGGGACTTTTCTTTCTTGCCTGAAGGGGTTCCTGGCCGACTTCAGGACTTCGCTCGCTTGAAGGGGTTCTTGGCCGACTTTAGGACTTTGCTTGCCTGAAATGGCTCTTAGCCGACTTCAAGACTTTTCTTTCTTGCCTGAAAGGGCTCCTGGCCGACTTCGAGACTTCGCTCGCCTGAAGGGGCTCTTGGCCGACTTCAGGACTTTTCTTTCCTTGCGCTGGAGGGGACCTTTTCAGCCATCCTACATAGGTCTTATTTCTTCGCGCCTAAAGGGGACCTTTGCGGCCGTCCTACGCAGGTCTTATTTCTTCATGCATGAAGGGGACCTTTTTGACCGCACCTTCGCAAGTCTTATTCTTCATGCTTGAAGGGGACCTTTTCGGCTGCATCTTCGCAGGTCTTATTCTTCATGCCTGGAGGGGACCTTTTCGGCCGTCCTTCGCAAGTCTTATTCTTCACGGCTGGAGGGAACCTTTTCGGCCGCACCTTCATGGGTCTTATTCTTTATGCCTAGAGGGGACCTCTTCGGCCGTCCTTCATAGGTCTTATTCTTCATGCCTGGAGGGGACCTTTTTGGTCGCACCTTCGCAGGTCTTATTCTTCATACTTTTCTGTTGAATGAATTCCTTATTTTATTGCGTTAGTAAGAAAATTTTAATACATGAATGACATACCTTGTTCTAACTATTGTATAAACGTAGATTCATGGCGTTCCATGTACGGGGTATCTTTATACCATCAAGGTGCTCTAAATGATACGCTCCTCTACCGGCCTCTTCTATTATTCTGTATGGGCCCTCCCAGATTGGCGTAAGCTTATTGCAGTCGACTATTATGGTTATCTTCCTTAGAACTAAGTCATGTGGTTGGAAACGTCTGGGCGCTAATTTTCATCGTTGTCTTCTGGCTGCGCGAGCTTTAGCGGTGTACTCCTTCACTTATGCAACATCATGTACTTCTTGGAGCAAGTCTAGGTTTACTCTTATCTCGTCTTCGTTCTCAGCCGGCTGAAAGAGGGTAGTCCTAAGTGATGGCTCTCCAATTTCGACTGGGATGACTGCCTTCGTGCCAAAGGTAAGGCGAAAGGGTGTTTCGTTGGTAGAGGAGTGTGAGGTCGTATGGTAAGACCACAAGACCTGGGGGAGCTCTTCCACCCATCTTCCCTTCGCTTCTTCGAGTCGTCTGCGAAGTCCGCTCAAGATGTCTTTATTCGTTGCCTCAGCCTACTCGTTGGTTTGGGGGTGTTTGACCGAAGTGAAGCGCTGCTTGATTTTTAGTTGAGCGTAGAAATCCACGGTCGATCGGGATGCGAACTGTGTCTCGTTATCCGACACTATTTCGGCCGGCAAGCCAAAGTGACATATGATCTTCTTCTAGTTGAAACGCTTGACCTTTTCCACTAACATCGTGACCATAGGTTCAGCCTCGATCCACTTGGTGAAATAATCAACCGCTACGAGTAGGTACTTCACCTACCCTAAAGCTGGTGGAAAAGGTCCCAGGATGTCCACTCCCCACTTGTGGAAAGGCCATGGAGAGGTAATGGCGTGTAGCTGCTCCGACAGTGCGTTACCTGCCTCCATGAATCTTTGGCATTTGTCGCATCTCTTCACGTAGTCCATGCAGTCTCTTTTCAAAGTCAGCTAGTATAGCCAACCTTGGTGATTTTGCTCGCCAATGCCAAGCCTCCTATATGAGAGCCACACAACCCTTCATGGACCTCTTTGATGACATAACGAGTCTCCTCACCATCAATGCATCTCAGTAGGGGGAAGGAGAATCCTCTTCTATACAATTCTCCACTGATAACAATGTATCTTGCAGCGTCTTTAACTAGTTTTTTTAGCTTGATCCAGCTCTTTTGGCTTTACCTCGTCTTTCAAGTAGGCTAGTAGGGGGCTCATCCATGTCGTCCGCTTCTCCACACATCCAACATCAGGTTCCTCTATGGTCGGGCGGCCAAGGCTTTCGTGAATGATCGACTTCTACACTCCTCCTTTTTGTGACGTGGCGAGTTTTGAGAGTAGATCTGCTCTCCCGTTTTGCTCCCTAGGTACATGTAGGAGGGTAAGCTTTTCGAAGGTCGCCGCCATTTTGATTGCCTTGTCTAAGTACCTTATTAATTGGGGATCTCTGGCCTGGTATTCCTCGTTTATCTGCCCGGTCATCAGTTTTGAGTCACTCTTAGCAGTTAGAACTTTCGCCTCCAAATCTTTCGCCTGCCTCATCCCAGCTAGCAATGCCTCATACTCGACTTGATTGTTGCTACCCTAAATTCAAAGTGGAGTGACTACTCAATCAATACTCCATTTGGTCCTTCCAATATTACTCCTGCTCCGCTTCCCGTTTGATTGGATGCTCCATCTACCGAGAGGAACCATCCAACGTTCGTTTCCAACTCGGGGCTTCCTGCCGTCATTTCTGTGACGAAATCGGCCAGTGCTTGGGCCTTTATGTGTCCCCTGCTTTCGTATGATATGTCGAACTCAGAGAGTTGGACGCTCCATGCCACCATCCTCCCTGCCAGATCTGGTTTCCTGACTACTTGTTTTATTGGTAAATCTGTCCTTACAATCACCTGGTGCCCCTGGAAATAAGGGCATAATCTTCGGGATGCGATTACTAAAGCAAAGGTTGTCTTCTCAATTCTTTGGTATCTCTTCTCAGCATCCTAGAGGACCTTTGCGTCAGAGTACATGGGGTGTTCTTTTCCTTCTCTTTCCTGCACCATCACTACACTCACTACTTCTTCCGCAACGGAAATGTATATTAGTAGAGGGACCTCGGGTGTCGATTTCGTCAATATTGGGGGGAGTGACTAGCAATGCCTTTAATCTCAAGAATGCCTCCTCACTTTCGGCCGTCCAGGCAAATGTGTCCCCTTTTTTAAGTGTATTGAATATAGGGACGACCGTCTCTACTGACCGAGATAATAACCGTGAGAGCGCTGTGGTTCTCCCAGTTAGCTGCTGAACCTCCTTGACTGTTTGTAGATTCCGCATGTTGATAATGGCCTGGCATTTCTTTGGGTTAGCTTCGGTTCCGCGTTCAGTCAACATGAAACCCAAGAACTTTCCCTGCTGAACCCCAAAGGAGCATTTTTCAGGGTTTAGTTTCAGCTGATGCTTCCTTAATACTTGGAATACCCTTCCTAAGGCTCTACAATGGTCAGTTGCTGATGCTGATTTCACAACCATGTCATTTATATATACCTCCACGTCCCCTCCTATCATTCCTTCAAAAATGTGGTCCATCAAGCGTTTGTATGTTGCCCTCACGTTTTTGAGCCCAAACGGCATCACCTTGTAACAATACGCCCCTGCCTCGATTATGAAGGCAGTTTTGGCTTTGTCCTTGGGGTGCATTTTAATTTGGTTGTACCCTAAGTATGCGTCCATGAAGCTTAAGAGCGCAGAGCCTGAGGCCTCGTCCACTAGCCGATCTATGTTGGGCAACAAATATGGATCCTTGGGGCAAGCTTTATTCAGGTCCGTGTAGTCTATACAGATGCACCATTTCCCACTAGGCTTCCTGATCGTCACCACGTTTGCCAACCAAGTGGGATATTGTATCTCGCGTATGAAGCCAGCGACAAGCAGCTTTTTGGTTTCCTCACGGACGGCCCTTCGTTTCTCCTCCCCTAACTTCCTTCGTCGCTGGGTGATTGGCCGAAACCGGCGGCTATCGAGAGATGGTGGCATATAAATTTGGGGTCTTTCTCGGGCATGTCGGCTGGGGACCATGCAAACACATCCTGGTTTTCCTGTTGGAACGTGGTAAGGTGGTCTTCTTCTTCTTGTGTCAATGCAGTCCCTATCTTAGCTTTATGGGCCGAGTTTGGACCGATAGTAACTTCCTTAAGATCTTCGGCAGGCAAGGGTCTCTCGCATTCATCTTCGCATCGGGGGTCTAGATCTAGGTCCAGGACATCCACGTCCGGCCTATTGACCTGAGCCGGGCGTGAGCCTATCCTCAAGCTATCTTCGTAACATCTTCGTGCAATGCGATGGTCGGCCTAGATCTTTCCTACCTCCTTCCCCACTGGGTATTTCATGCATAGGTGGTATGTGGAGACTACTGCTCCCAACTTATTTAAAGCTGGTCTTCCCATGATGACGTTATATGAGGCTTCTACATCTACTACGGTATAATGCACCGAAATGGTGCGTGCGTGGCTGCGTTCTCCAAAGGTGGTCTCCAGCTCTGTTACTCCCCTTATCTCCACCTATTCGTCAGCGAAGCCATACAGCTTCCCAACACCCGATACCATGTCTATGGGCCGCAATCCCAGTTTGAGGTATGTTGACCAATTTAAGATGTTTGTCGAGCTCTCTTGATTGGTAAGGACTCTTTCAACTTTGTATTTGGCCACTTCGATTGAAATTACCATGGGCTGATCATGTTCGGGTGGCTTGTGCCTCATGTCTCTCTCGTCGAACGAGATGATTGGGGGTAGTGTGTGGCTTGACTCTTCTCTTATTTCCATAATGCAGCTTGCCTTTCTTTTTCGTGTCCTCTCTATTGGTAGACCATCTCCTCCCCTAGAGATGGTGGTGATGACACCTCGACGCCGAGTATCCCTTCTCTAGGGTGACCTGCTCCTCTGTCTTCGGCTCACTATTCCTTTAGGCTCTTCTTTTGTACTTCCTGGCCTTTCTCTTTCGCTTAATCTCCTTCCCACCTTTGGGTTGGTTTGCACTTTCTCATTCCCCTTTTTAATATATTGGCTTAGGTGCCCTTCTTGTATCAATCGTTCTATTTGCTCCTGCAAAGTGCGAAAGTTCTTTGTTGAATGGTCGTGCATTCGATGGAATTCACACCATTCTTGTGTATTTGGTCCCATTTGTCGGCCCTTTGTATCTCTCGGGTACTTCAGCATGTTGGTGTTGTGTATCTCACGAAGTATTTGCGCTCTTTTTTCTCGTAATGGGGTCAGTATTAGGGGAGGGTATTCTCTTTGTCTGGCCGAGAATTTTCCCTTTCCTTTCTATGCTGGCCAGTTATCTCCTCTGGTCTGTCTCTCGACCTCCAACCGATCGGCTTGGTCCTCCTCTACTTTTATGTGTTTTTCAGCTCACGCTCTGATCTCCTCCATACTTTGGGGCTTTCGTAATGCTAGGGATCGCTGAACTGTTCCACTCTCAATTCCTTCTAGAATGCTTTCACGAAAAACTTTTGGTCGGGATCATTTACTCTCACTATTGCGTGGTTGAATCGAGCTAAGTAACTTTTGAGGGTTTCGTTCTTGTTCTGCTTGATGTCGAAGAGATCAACTACTTCTAATCGTTTTGTTTTGTTTGCTGCAAATTGGGAGGCGAAGGCACTGGCTAGGTCGTGGAAGGTTTTGATGGATTGTGATGGGAGAATAGTTAACCAATGCATGGCCATTCCCTTTAATGTTCCCAGGAAAAGCTTACAACTCAGGCGGTTGTCTCCTCCACTAATGTATATCTGCGTCTGGAAGGCTTGTAGATGGGTTTGGGGGTCCTGAGTTCCGTCAAAAGGTTCTATTATAATTTCGCGAAAATTTTGAGGAATGGGGGTCAGGTTTATTTCTTCGCTGAACGGCTAGGCTCAGAAGGTTTGGGTTCCCTCGGCCGTCGAGGAAGCGGAGCCGGCCAGCTTTTCTACTATGGCCTTTACTACTGCTAATTGGTGCCGGAGCTCCTCCCTTCTCTCCTCCGCCATCCTCATCGCTTCCATGTGTCTTTCTTTAGCCAACTTGTGCCTTTCCTCGGCTTCAAACTGACACTATTTGGCCTTCGCGCTTAATCGAGATTGTTCATCATTGCGGGCCTGCAATGATGCTACTACCGGTAGCAGTTTCTGTAATGTATCTTCGTCTCCTTCATTGGTGGAACTACTTGCTTGATTGCATGTAACAGGCATCGTCGTAGTCTTCAATCCGTCGTTGCTCCTCAGCTACAAGGTGGATCTCTCAGTCTTGAGGCGTCGAGAAGAATTTCACCGAGGCCTCACGGTGGCACCATTGTTCTTGTCAAAGAGTACAAGTAAGGTAGAGTTATCCTAGAGTCTGAAAATTCCACCCCCTTTTAGGCGTCGCGTGATACTTATAGTAAGGGGAGGTGAACTTGTGAGGGTTTGCTAGCTGGGTAACGTCCTAACTACCTTATAACTGACTGGCTGACATGTTTATCACGTGGTGATTATTTGCAAATGACTGGTGATATGGGCCTCTTTTACTTCACCCAATTTGGCTTTACTGGGTCAAGATTTTTCCTAGCGGATCTGAGCTAGGATGGTCGGCCGGTACGATATATATATATTCTTCCACTCATAAGGCATACTGTTATTATTTTTATTCTTTTATTTCATAATATATTAATAATAGGTTTATTTTATTTTATTATTATTATCATTATTTTTTATTATAATATTTATTTTAATTATTATACTATTTATAATATTTATTTTATTATTTTAGTAGTATTCTTACATAACAGATTACATATTTATTTTTTATGTTATTTTTTACTAATTTTATACTATATTTTTTATTTTAATTATTACTTTTTACTCTATTATTTTTAATATTATACTTCAATATTTTTTTTTATACAATACACATATATATTTATATAACATAAATACTTCAAGATATTTTAACTACAACACTAATTAATATAAAATAAAATTAAAAATTATACAAAATATCATATAAATATATTCATTTCTATCATTTCATATTTATCAATTACTTCATTATATAATTTTATCAAACTTATAATTTAATAAACTAACTTAATCGTTTTACAGGCTAATCTTCAACTTTTAACTGCCATTTCAACTAATTGCTAGTCATATCCACACGATATAAAAGAGAATATAAATTGATATAAAGTAGAATAAAATTTCTTTCTTGTAATGTTTAACGAGTGAGTCATAAGTATCTTTTCCAATAGTATCAATCATATAAAAGGCCAAGTTTATTAATTAGATATTTTTATTACATGATTAATTTATTTTATTTTAAAAATCACTTCCTTTTTAAAAATAATTAAAATACATTTATAGGATAATTTTTTAATGCTTTTTAATTATAAATTATCATATAAATAACTAAAACCTAGTAACTTTTAGAATAATATTTCTAAATATCTTAAAATGATTTTTAATTAATTAATTGTCTAAAAATAATAGTAATATATTAAAAATATACTCTTTTATTAATTCTTTCCGACTTTCCGTTTAAATAATATAGCATGGTACTTGGTACGGAGACTATGCAAGCCATTTGGGGTGCTTCAATCATGCTTAATTAATAAAGAGATTGATACCTTCCACTTGTTGGTACTATTAATTGGTTCCTTCCCAAAGGCCATTATTTTTTCTTTATTTCTATTCATTATATTTTTTTGTAATGTATATTTTGTATGATAACATTAATTTCTGTTTGTATGTATTGGTTGTATTGTTTCTCAAAACTTGTGATATTACTTTAAATGTATTTTATACTTGTACGTATTAAAATTTTGTTGTGCGACTTCAATATTTTATTTATATGATCATTTATAACCTTTAAAATAGTAATAATGAATTATAAAACAAAAAATTATTAGACTCAAATATATTTTGTCTAAAAAAAATAAAATGTGATATTTTTACCATAAAGAACATCTTCACAATGAAACCATAAAAAAATATTTATTATTTTATTAAAAATAATATTTAAATATTATTATTTCTACAACTAAACTTTAAATAAAATATTTTTAACTTTAAAAAATATCATAATTAAAAAAACTTAGAATTTCCCATCCCTGCAAATTCAGGTTCACTTTCTGATGCAATATCAAGATTTAATAACTAACTTATTTAACCTTTAATTATATTAATAATTATAAAAATAAAATTTCAAATGCACATATTTAAATAAAGAACTTATAAGAAGTGATTTAGGTAATGAGTCCAAAGTTCTGTTGCAATATTAGAAAGGAAATTATGTTAATTTTCTAGTGGTAGTTTGTGTTTTCTGTCCTTTGTTTGGTTGAGAAAATGGAGGGGAGTTTTTTTAAAAAAACTTTTATATTTAGTGCAATTTTTAAGAGAGAGAATGAAGGGAGCAAAATCCCTCATCATCACATTTTTGTTTCCTCAAATATTGGGAGGATTTGTAGGGAAGGGGAAGGGAGGAAATTTAAAACATTCAACTTCATCACCAACTCTTTGAATGAACCATAAAAAAATTTCTTAATTGAATAACATAGTGATGGAACATCCTTTGTTGCATCCTTATCCAAAGGTGGCAAACCATCAGGTGTGGTCTCAATTATGAAATCTGGTAGACCCTCAAATGGTCGTGGTTGAACTTGGTGTTTAGAAATGTTATATGGAAATCCACTCAACGAAGAAATTTAGCTAATTGCATGATTTCGGGTTTAGATGACCCTATGCTGGGAGTGGTACACATGATTTCAGATTTTGGGGTACGAAGTGAGTCTATTTTCGTATGTGTGTGGAATATGAGATATTGTGTTCAAATAACAAATCTAAAGACAAAAAAGAGAGTGCATGTTAAGAATAAGGTCTTATAAAATGACTATGAAATGTGGTTGGACTTCCATCATTTTTTATCTTTATAATGTCAAGAATTTATTTTCCCTATGTTAATTGTCTATCCTATTGGCTAAACGTATAATTATATGGGAGAATTATATAATCTTGTGTTTGGAAAGAGAATTTGAAGAGAGGAATTTAATTTTAGTTTAATTTACTTTTGGTCCTTCAAGTATTGTAATTGTATAATTTTGGTCTCTAACTTCAAATTGAGTCAATTAGGTCCTTCAATTATTACAATGTTGTGATGTTGTGATTTTGGTCTCTCAAGTTCTAATTATGTGAATTGGATTTCAAATTATCATAGTTACGTGATTTTAATTTTATAAGTTTTTCATTAGATATTTGATGTCTTTTTCCTAATGTGACATTGACATGATAGATAATGTGACATTGATGTGACATAGATAACTAACATTAGTACATTAAATATTTAATTAAAGATTGGCAGAAGAACTAAAATCACACAATTACAATACTTTGGGAGTTCAATTTACACAATTAGAATTTGAGGTACCAAAATCACATAATTGCAATATTTGATGGACCTAATTGACTCAATTAAAAGTTGAGAGATCAAAAAATTGCAATATCTAGGGAACCAAAAATGCAATTATGTCTTTATTTTTTTTAGTGATTTTGAAATGTTTTGTAGTGAAATTTTTTGTTTGGATACAAAATCTAGAAAGAAATTAGAAATCTAGTAATTTGTAAGAATATTTTGATTATCTAAAATTATAATATTTTAAATTTCATGAAAAAGTAAGAATTTAAAATTCTCCATTCTCACTTTCTCTCCTTATCTAACTACTATGTTTTTTTTTTCTTTCTCATCTCTCATTCTTCATACAATTTTTCTCCCTATGTTCTCTCCCTCATATATCTCTCTCTTCTCTTTTTCTCTCCCCTTGCCCTCTCTCTTTCTTCATCCAATTTTCTCTCTTTCTTTATTCTCTTCATATCCTATATCTCTCTTCCATAATGGTTGAACAATTTTGATTGTCCCTATTCTTTTTTGTCTATAGTTGTTTACCTATCATATTTTTATTAGATGCATCTTTGTCCAAATTGTAGATAGAAATTGGATACCACACTCATGTGAATTAACTAAAATAAGATTATTTTAACTTAAACGATCTCAAGTTTGAATTATAAATATATAATTATACTGAATATTTTATAAAAAAGTTTTGCCACTCATAATAATCCTTTGAACAAGATTATTTTTTATGGAAATGAAGAATGTCTTGTACAAAAAAAAAATCTCATTTCCCTATATAATTACATATGAGAGGACTTTCTTTTTCTTTCGAAAAAAATGACATTTTCTTATTTAAATAAACATTATTTAATTCAAAACTTTTCAAATTAGAAAAATAAATTTTATTTTAATTATTTATTATTTTTATAAATATTTTATATACAACTCGATTTAAAATAAGTGACATGCACGTGTATACATTAGGTAATTGAAAATGGTGAATTGTTTATATCTTTAATTAGGTAATATCTATGACGAGACTATTATTAAAACAAAGAAATTAAAACAAAATAAATTTGAAAAAAATTATTTAATACAGCAAAATTAACTATTAATTATAATTTTATAATATTATATTATTTATTTAATAATAATAGATATATATGTATTTCTAGTTCATCCATTTAAGTTATATATAATATATTATTAAAATATATATTAAATAGGATAAGTAATTTATTGATTTTAATTCATACCATTAAAGTATTAGATAGTGAATTTAAATCCTATCTTGATTATTTTTAATTTTTAAAATTTTTTTAAATATTACATCAACATGTTATATTATCTTTAATATTTATGTATCTTAAAGTAGTTAAAAATTTGATGATAAATTAATTGTTGAACCAATATTATCTATTTTATAAACTACATGGATAAAGAATATATAATATTTAATAAAAAATATAATACTTAATAAAATCTACCAAAAAAGATTGCCCAAATATTTGAAATATTATTTTAAATAAAAAATCACAAATGCAAAATCATAGCTATTTGCTACTAGCATGAAGTTGATATAATGAGTTGTGATATTCGAGTTTTATAAATAAAAATATATATAATTAAAAATAGAGACACATTAAAAATAAATAATTAAATTCTTTAATAAAAAATAATTAATGATAAAATCCATAAATGCTCCGGTCCAGTATCGTAGATTAAATGTACAACTTGCAGAAAAAGCCAAGCCCCAACTAGTAGCCTAGTAACATGTGGTTAATTTTAAAAACAAATTATTAAAATAATGGAATTGTCAAACAATATTTATTAATGTAAAAGAAAAACAGTATTTATTAAATGATTAGGTTATTTTTTATATTTGTTATTTTTTTATGTTTTTTCTTCATATTGGACCTTTCTTTTCACCTCAATCAACATCAAAATATGATGAAAATTTATCATAACTTATAATTTAGTTGGGTGAATAGAAAAGTTGGACTCACCCTTTTATTTTACAATAAAACTGAAAAGAAATGAACAATTGTGCATAACTGATTGAAAACAATTAGTTTGTTTAGCATAAAAAAATTAATTGTTACAAAAAAAAAATGATAGTTTTTTATTTGTTTTCTATTTCTCTTAAACTTAACATCCTTAGAGACGCTCTATTTCTCATTTTTATTTATTTATTTTATTTTTCATTTTTTTTACCAAACACGTCGTAAAATTTATTGTATATTAGATTTGATATTTTATAAAATTCTTATAGTAGCTAGTATTTTAGCTTAAACAACATTCATGTTTATTTTATATAATTAAAATTTATAATAAATAAATATTTTTAAATATTTAAATTATATTCCAATTAAAATTTATAATAAATAAAATATTTTTAAATATATAAATTATATTTTAAATTTATGATAAATGATTTACATTGTCATGTTAAATTTAACTAAAGATAATTTTTCAAAACGATATTTAATTAAAGAAGTGGGTATAGCTCACTTTGGACCATTTAGATTCCAACACTTTAAATTTGAAAAATAGAAATAATTATGATTTTATGGTTTGTTATTTATTAATATTAATCAAATCTGATATATATATATATATATATATATATAAACATAAATTATCATCTTAACACCAAGTATATAATAATTAATATAAATTAGTCAAATATTCAAGCAAATAACTAAACAACTTAACCTATTTAAGTGCTAACAAAAAATAATATATTTTTAATAATAAAAAAGTCTCCACGTCAACTTGCTTAACCCATGAACCAACTTACTAAATATGTGAATTAGACAAATTGGATTTGAAAGGCTCGCAATCAAATAGACCAAATATTACAAACTTCACAACTCATAAATTACAAATCACAAGTGGGTCGTCCATATCCCATGACGTATATATTGCATTTATTTTCCTTCTCGAGTAAATATTCAAATTCACTTTTCTCTCCAGTATGCCTTTCTAACTATTCATTGAAAAAGCTATGGACATTTTGAAATTTTTTTATTAACTTGTTGGTGGTCCCTCTAGGTAGTAAACTCACGTTGGTCACCCATTATCTATCAAATTCGTGATTGGGAGGTAATATATAAATATTTTTGTAAATATTTATTGAAGGTGACGTGTCCTAATTTTTGCGAATTGAGACTAAATTTGGATATATGGGTCAACTAGCTTGTTTAGGCATATTCTATTAAGGCCTGCAAGTTAAATGAGGTGGACCGGTCTATACTACAATATAAATGGTATAGATTTTGCAAGCGCACATTTGCATTCTATAGCCCGGAGTAATGAGTCAATCCACGACCCGCAAATTAAAAAAGAAACATATTTTTAAAAATGTAAAAAATCAATAAAAATAAAATCATTTAAATATAAAATTTCTGATGAAACCTTAAGATTCACGATCAAAACCTAGTCAAGTAGAATAAATAATTAATAACAGAATGTAGAATTGAAAATTAAGAGAAAAGTAGAAAATGCATTGAGATTGGAATGGCTCGCCACTAATTCCTAAGAATTAGATAAGAGATTGTAGAAATTCGCTACAAGTATCATAGACACTTGATAAAAATTGGATTTCTTGCACAAGATAAGAGTAGGGAGAACACTCTCAAAAGTGCTACGGTACAATATGAATTTCATTCAAAAGTTGTTAATGATAATTACACTAAAGGTTTTTATACTCTTGATTATGTCCTAATTACATTCCCTAATCCTAATTGAAAAATAAAGCCCGCTTCAGACCCAAAGACACGTGCTTGAAAATTACCGTCCAAAGCTAAGACCGTTATAACTACCAAAATTAGGAAATCTAACTACTATAAAAAAAATACTACTGAGAAGGGCTTTGACCCAAGGCTACGTAGTCCTACGTAAAATGAAACAAAGATACTATGAAACTATGACTTCCAACTCTATACATTGTCGTGAAGGCAGCTGGACAAATGATATATAATATACCCTTCATGTGTCCTCTCTTGGTCAAGTAGTAGGGCCAACATTTGGCACACTTCCTTGTGGATGTTTTTTAGCCTATCCCTCATAGGGCCTTCAAGTGCTAGAGTAGCTTCCTCAACCTCATCTTCTTGACTATGACTTTTCAAGTATGCATCATTCTCCCTTTTTTGAAGGGAATTTGACCTTAAATTTAGTGCTTGGGTACCTGTAGCATAAGGAGTTAGGTTAATAACATTAAATGAAGTACTTGCTCCAAACTCTTGGGGTATTTCAACTTTGTAAGCATTATCATTAATTTTTTTTTTATAATCTTAAATAGGTCATCTTTTCTTGGGAGGAGCTTGTATTTCCTAAGGTGAGGAAACCGCTATTTCCTCAAGTGCACCCAAACCAAGTCTCCTTCTTTAAAGAAGACTTGCTTTCTACCTTTATTGGTAGTCTTTGCATATTGTTCTCCCTTCCTTTCCACGTTCAATTGAGCCTTATCATGTAATCTCTGAACAAATTGGGCTCTTGAAAGCCCTTCCTCGTTAACACAATTAGGCATAATAGGTAAATGAGGCAAATCAAGTGGGGAGAGGGGATTAAAACCATAGACCAGTATAAAAGGGGAGTAAGAAGTAGTAGAATTAAATACCATATTATAAGCAAACTCAAAATGGAGTATCCAATCTATCCAATCCCTCAAACTTTTCTTAACAAAGTATCTTAAAAGTTGACCTAAGATCCTATTTACTACTTCGGTTTGTCCATCCATTTGAGGATGACAAGTGGTAGAGTAGAGTAGCATTGTTTCGAGCTTACTCCATAGAAACCTCCAAAAATGTCCAAGAAAATTAGTGTCCCTATCTGAAACAAAGTTCCTCGAAAGACCATGTAACCTCACCATATTCCTAAAGAATAAATTGGTCACATGTGAAACATCATCACTCTTGTGACATGGAATGAAATGGGCCATATTGGAAAACCTATCCACCACTACAAAAATAGAATCACTACCTCCTTTAGACCTAGGTAAACCAAGTATAAAGTCCATAGAGATATCAATCTAAGGGGAAGTGGGAATAAGGAGTAGGGCGTATAAACCGTGGGGAGATACCCAAGACTTTCCCATTTCACAAGTTAAACATTTGTCACAAATATTATGAACATCCTTCTTCATATGAGGCCAATAGAAATGTTCACTCAAAATGTCCAAAGTCTTAAGCTCTCCAAAGTGACCCACAAGGACACCTTCATGTGTCTCCCTCACAAGCAATTGCCTTCATTGCTTTCTTTCCTTTAAATAGAAAGCCATCATGTCTAAAGAAATCATTAAATTTCATATGGACACAAATGGCAAAAGGCTTACAAAAATCAGGATCTTTTTCATACAATTCCTTTATGCAATCAACTCCAAGTATCTTTATTTGAAGCATGGCAATTAGGGCATGCGTCCTTCAGAGAGCATTTGCCACTATATTCATCTTGCCTTGCTTATGCTTAATCACATAAGGAAACTGTTCTAAAAAATTAACCCATTTTGTATGCTTTTTGTTTAAATTACCTTGTCCTCTCAAGTGCTTAAGAGCTTCACGATTACTATGGATCACGAACTCCTTGGGCAATAGACAATGTTACCAAGTCTACAATGCCCTTACAAGTACATATAGCTCTCAATCATAGGTAGAATAATTTAGTTAGGTACCCTTTAGTTTTTCACTAAAGTAAGTAATGAGGTGCCCTTCTTGGAGGATCACGACCGCTATACCAACACTTGAGGCATCACACTCCAACTCAAAAGACTTAGAAAAATTAGGTAAAACAAGAATTGGAGTTTGAGTGAGCTTTTCATTCAAGGTTTAGAAGGCTCTCTCTTGGCTCTCCTCCCATTTAAATCCAACATTTTTTAACAGTTTCATTTAGGAGGGCTGCAATGGTACTAAAATCCTTGACAAACCTCCTATAGAAGCTTGCAAGACCATGGAAGCTCCTCAACTCCCCCATAGTTTTATGTGTTGGCCAATCTTGGATGGCCTTTTACCTTTTCCACATCAACCTTAACTCAATTGGAGCCAACAACAAAACTGGTTAAGTAACCTCTTGGGTACATAACATACACTTCCCTACATTAGCAAATAAGGTTTCTTTTCTCAAAATTTCTAAAACACTTCTCACATGTAAGAGGTGGTCATCCAAGCAAGTAGAATAAATCAAAATATCATCAAAATATACAACCACACACTTGCCTATTAGGCTTCTCAAGACATGGTTCATCAATCACATCAAAGTATTAAGAGCTTTACTTAATCCAAAAGGCATGAGAAGCCACTCATAAAGTCCAAACTTACTCTTAAAAGTCATTTTCCATTCATCCCCATCCCTTACTCTAATTTAATGGTATCTACTTTTTAAATCAATCTTAGAAAATAGTTTGTAAGCATGCAACTCATGAAGCAAATCATCCAAATAGGTAATGGGGTGTTTATATCTAATAGTTATATTATTTAAGGCCCTATAGTCAGTGTACATTCTCTAGGTACCATCCTTTTTGGGCACCAAGATTACAAGAATGGACACGAGGTCATGCTTTCTCTTACCCAACCATTCTCAATTAATTTAGCAAGCTATTTTTGAATTTCTTTTGTCTCCTTTGGGTTTTTCCTGTATGTTCCTTGTTTGGAAGAGGGGCTTCATGTGTTAAGTCTATGTGGTGATCTATACCTCACAAGGGTGGCAAGGTAATCTTTTGGGAAGACATCCTAGAACTCCTCCAACAATCTGTTTATACCTGTAGGCAGAACAGTAACAGAAGGAAAAGCATGTAGAAGCATATTAGTAGGTACAACAAACAAGGGTTCCTCTTGGCCAAGAGGACCCTTCTTAACTCCCAATGGTTGACTAATATGGATTATTTTCTTTTTTCTTCTTTCCTTTTGCTTTTACCACTCAAGGAGGGCTCATTTTCTTTTTCACATTTTTTTCTCTTTTCTACTTACATTCTTGCTTTCCTCTGTCATTGTTCCTTTTCCTTTTTCCTTTCTCCTTTCGGTTTCACTCTTGCTCTATTTTTTCTTCATTTTTCTCTTGTATTTTCTCTCACTCTCTTTCTTTATTTTCATTTTCTGTTAACCCTCTTGTACCTCCCTTGGAGACAAAGGTTTAAGCACAACCTTTTGCCATAAATGTATGAATATGAAATGGTTGGTGACTCCATCATGGATCACCTTCTTGTCAAACTGTCAAGGTCTCCCTAACAGTAGGTGTGTGATCTCCATAGGAACTACATCACACACAACCCTATCTTCATAAGCACCTAGGGTAAAAGTAACCTGAACTTGCTTATCTACAAGAAAATATCCCTTCTCACTTAGCTATTAGAATCTACATGGCTTAGGGTGAACCGTGGTAGGAAAAGCTAGCTTCTTCACAAGCCTTTCACTAGCTACATTTACATAGCTTCCCCAATCTATAATCATAGAACACAAATTCCCTAAGATGAGACACCTAGAATGGAAGATGTTCTCTCTTTGTGTGTCGGCATGTTTATTACCCTCCTTACTACAAGTAAGTCCCTCTCATAGTGTGATCCATCACTCAAGCTCTCGAACTTACTGGATATGCTAATCTCTCCTGTAGAACTTTCCCTCCCAATTTTCCTATCCTCTTTTACAATTATCACATATCTATTAGGACATTCAGAGGCTATGTAACCCTTACCTAGACACTTGAAGCACTTAATGATGCTAACTCTAAGCCGCATAGGTACAAGGGTTGGTGTAAATTCGTTTCGATCAATGGAGAATTCACTACCCCTTTTAGGGATCTTCTCCCTTCTAGCGTTGTTCTTATTTTTCTTCTTGCCCTTCCAGCCGCTACTTCCCATATATGTCTTTCCAGATGCACTCCTCCTCCTAATTTGCATCTCTACTTTGATGGCTTGATGGATTAGCTCACTCAAACGTTTCGTAATGTTGCAGCTCCACAACATCCTATATTTCTCTATAAAGGCCATGTAGAAACTGAGCCATTGTGTCCTCCTCACCCTCCCTTATTTGAGCTTTCATCAAGTCCATTTCCATTTTCTTATGATACTCTTCTATGCTCGTAGACCCTTGTTACAACCTTTGTAACTTGTTATTTAAGTCCTTGGTATAGGTTGGTAGGACAGACCTATATATATATATATATATTGGTAGAAGATTTATTTGCCCCTTGAAATTTAAAAAAACTCTCAAGGTTGCTAATACGAAATGAATAAGAATGTCATTGAATACCTTTCCATACACACTTGAAGCATTCTACTAAAATTCATTACTTGACATTCAACCATTGTGTTCTCCATCACCACCATCACCAGAGCAATGCGTTAACCATGACATCCACCACATGACTTTATATTTTAAAAAAAGAAATTCATTACAGAATTTATATTATTTAAAAAATATTTTAGATTAACACTATAATGAAAACTATTCTTACATTTACACTTTTATGGTAAAAAAAGTGTGCTAAGGAAATGACTAAGCGCTGATTTGGGTTTCAAGCGCAATCCATTAGAATGAGTTACTTCAACTTAAAATGCTCAATCAATCCAAATTATGTAAGGTGGTTTGAATAATCCTCGGTTGTAAGATTTTTAAAATGAGACAATGAATAATGAATTATACCTTGATATGCAATAAATTTATTTTGTTGTTACATTGTGATAGAGAAATATTGTCCTTGAAAAGTTTTAGCCCTGCCCCAAATAATTCATCATAACTTAGATACCTATAAAATAGCCTTGTAGTATGTAAGTATTTATTATATATTATTATTATAATAGAATTGTTATTGGTTTGAGTATTAAAGTTTTTTTTTGCATATACACACTTCTTTTTAACAGTGACATCAACCTTACCAAAGAACTGATAATAAACAAAAGATCGTGGATGTTAGTTTGTATTAAAGCTTACATTAATCAACATTTACCACAATTCGATCATGGTTAGCAGTTAATCCTAAACACATCCTTGGCACTGTTTGTGTGAAATTGGTAAATTTATTTTCCACCATCATTGTTAATGCCAAAAAAACTTGTGTTTGGGCCACCTATATTACTATATTGAAAAGGTTAATTCACCTCAATTTTCCTATGGTAGTGAGTGTTCCACAGTAAATGTAAATCCAAAATCACAACCCATAACTCAATTGTGAAAGATGAAAATTCATCAGAGAAATGTTACCGATAAATTCTATGAGAATGTTTAGTTAATTATATTCACCATCATATTTTTTTCACCCAAAGGATCTGTTGTTAGTTGTTCTTGTTCTGAAAATTTCCAAACATAATTTAGAATCAGTGTATAAGCATAGGCTCCTTATTCCTTGTAACGTATATGAATAGTTTGGTTGGGAATTGATGTAGGGTGCATGCTAGTGCAATCTGTTTTCGCCTTTATAATCCCACATTGTTTAGAATACAATACAACAAAACCATTATAAACCATGTGATAAGCACCTCGTTCGCAGAGTTGGGTAACGCTTGCTTGTGACCCATGTAGGGGTGTTAATGTGATGGAATAATGTTTGGGCTTCGCTTGGTTGGGCTGTGGCTGCAATTTGCTGGCCTGCCCACTCCAAGTTTGGAGTTGGGCCATGGGACTTAGGCGTAGGCCCAGGTTTCTTAGCTCCTAGACATGAGGGTACTGCGTTAGGCTGGCTTAACAGAGTAGCGAACACCCCAGGCTCCCAACAGTGGAGGTATAGCAGGCTGCTGCACCAATTAAGTCTGGAAGGGGGGAGATTTGTTGAATTCCCTCCTTAATTGTGGTTCACAAGTCACAATGCTTGGGGATGAACATATTGGGTTATTTTTTGGCTCCCAACTATGTGAACAAAAGCCCATTACTCTCAAGCCCGCTAGCTTCTCTTTATAAGAGGAGAAGGGGTTAGATTGACAGACACAATAGAAACAACAAAACACACATCCAAGTGAAGAAACTCTAAGAGAGTTAGAGTGTCTTTTCTGTATTCTTCTTTGAGAGAAAGAGAGATATATACAGAGAGGTTTGTATACCATCCGAGAGGGTGAGATTCATTGAGAGATCCTCAGAGATTGAGAGAAATACTTTGTAATCCTACTTTTATAGTGGAGATCTTTTGCTCCCAACAGTGGAGGTATAGCAGGCTGCTGCACCAACAGTCCACCGTGACCTGGTGAGCCTAGAGGCTTGGACCATCACTTTTTTTTTACAGATATTTATTTCGTTGGGTCTGAAACCATATTTTCTTTTTGGTCAATTTTTTTTGTTTCAATACAAACTATTGTTGAAAGTACTTTGTTAGGCACTTCTAATCTTTTTGGAAACAGTTTTGTTAGGGATATTTGGGGTTGAAACCATGTTCTCATTTTGGAGACTCTTCTTTTTTGTTGTGTTGAAATAATAACACTTCTTCTCGTATCTAATTTGTTTTATATATGAAGCTGCAAAGTTGTAGTATACATTAATGAAAAAATATTAGAGTAAATTATACTATTTTTTCTTGAGATTTCTTCAAATTGCACATATATTTTTTTTAATGTTTACAACAATTTTTTTTATAGGATTACATAGTGTAATATTTTTTAAATATTTAAGAGGGGTCGGTATAATGTATAATAGGTGTGAATATAATATTTTTCAAATAATGAGTATAGGTAAAAAAAAAGATACCAAGAAAAAATTGATGAAATTTCTAGTATGTTAACGTAATTTACTTAAATGGTCCTTAGTCAAAACATTATATTTAGTTTTACTTCCTCTCTATTATCCATGAACATTTTCTTGGAGTTATTTTCAAGTGTCTCGACAATTCTATATAGAAGAAGAGTCATATAATGTTGAAAGTCTTTAGTATTAGAGATCAAATTCACATAAAGTTCAATGTGAATGTGATCCTCATGATATTCTCTATTAATTCCTTGTATTGTAGAGCACATGAACTATTAAGTGGTGGCGAAGAATAAAAGAAGAACAATGTGATGTTTCTTTTTTTAAGTAGGAACTTGAAGAATTTTGCTAAATGATTTATGTTAGTGTGAAAGTGAGAAATTTTGGCTGCAAGTGGAAGAATATGTCTTAGCCAAAGAGCCACAAAATAGAGTAGTACAACTTCTCTGCTTTCTAGCTCTAAGGACTTACAAAATAATCCATTTTGGACTCTCGTCTAATGAACATGGCAGGATAGAGTAGTGAAGGAGAGCAATGTAGAGTAGGACAACGCACTAACTGTGAAAAAAGCCTTTTTGGACGCTCGTTCGAAGGGCTTAGCTAGAGTAAAATGTGGAAGAGGAGCACAATCTCCTCTTTGGATGCTTTTCCAATGGACTTGTCAGGCCCCCTAATTAATTTAAAAAAAATTTTTTGGTTGCTTTGTATTAGACTAGACTTTACTTGTTGAAGAGGCCCAATAAGCCCAAAACAAATATCATTTTAAAATAAATTAGTCATAAGAGAGGTAAAGTAATAAATAAAAAAATAGGACAAAATCAGGTGTTCACATATGGATATACTCAAATAAATAAAATGGGTTTTTATATACTATTATGAGTGGTGTTCAATATTTATTCACAAACACTCATGTAAGATTGAATGGTGAAATAAATTGAACCTTAATCAGAAATATTAGTAGCACTCTCATAGGTATGGAGATAAGATTAGATATTACGGGATAATTACAAAAAAATAAAATTCATCTAATGAATATATAATTATTAATTTTATACAAAATATTTATAATTATATATTTTTTAAAATAATTCAAGAACTTATAATAAAAAATAAATTTTATACAGAAAAAATTCATAATTATATTTTTTTTATATCTTGTTTGTTTTCCCAAAGTTTACATAATAACGTGTATAAACCATGCATTCAAGGTCTAAAGCATGATGCAGCCTAAAATATGATGAGAATAAAAGAGACCAGAGGAAAATATATATATATAAAGCTAATGATAAAGAAAGGATGTGTGTTAGTGTGCCAAAATTCAAGTTATCTTTGTCCTTATATAATATTTTTAACCTTTTCTAATTGACACATGTTAATAAATAATTTTTAATTATGAAATTATAATTAAATTAATATAAATGAAAGAATAATAGGGTTATTTGATTGCAAATGCAATCATTTATAACTTTAAAATAATAATAATGAATTATAAAATAAAAATTATTAGAAAAAAAGATACTCAAATATATTTTTTTTAAAATAACAAAATGTGATATTTTTACCATAAAGACTATCTTTACAATGAAACCATAAAAAATTATTTATTATTTTATTAAAAATAACATTTAAATATTATTATTTCTACAACTAAACTTTAAATAAAAATATTTTTTAATTCCTTAATATATCACATATATTACAAAAACTTAAAATTTCCCATCCATAAATGTAGCTTCGTTCCAGCAAACTCAGGTTGACATCTGATACAATAACGAGATTTTTTAATAACGAACTTAATTAACCTTTAATTATGTTAATAATAAAATAATTTCAAATGCGCATATTTAAATAAAGAACTTACAAGAAGTGATTTAAGTAAAGACTACAAAGTTTTGTTGAATAGTTTATAGTATCTGTAATATTAGAAAGGAAATGATATTGAAAAGTGATAGTTCGCCTTTTGTCACGGTGGCTTTTATTAAATAAAACTAAAGCTAATTATAGTATAGATAACCGTAGATCATTCTTCTCAAGGTCATAGTGTATTCAGGTATGCCTAATGCAAGATCAGAAGTTCATGTAGACTAAAGAGTTGTGTAGGAATGCATACTAACTTCCGACTAGATTGTAATTGGCCAACTCAACCTTGACACGGTATTTACAGAAACATTATGGTCGGTCTAAGACAGAGGCAGACGGGAACATAAACAAGGGGGGATTGAATGTAAAAGTATGACTGAAAGGAAACTAATCTAAGAAAACAAAAAGAACTACGCTAATTACAATCACTGTATCAATTCACAGGTCAACAACACACGGTGTAGTTTCTTAATGATTCACATGCAACTCCAAACCAACCTAAAATCTTATGACGACTGTCGAACATTCGTCTGTTGTCTGGTTGAGGAATTACACAACTGCAACCTCATAAGCCGATAGGGAGTAAGCACGTGGTTGATCTAAGGTTTCCCTAACTTGTTAAATCGTTTCCAACTGGCCTAATCTAACGTGCTCTACTTTTACATTTTCACAAACATGGCTATGATACTAATTAGAGCAGATTAATAGAACAAGAATTACACATGGAAAGTAGATATATAAATGCAATCATATATTGAAAAACATGTTATTGATACAGGGTTTGATACATGGAATGAATGAGAATAACTTAGTCTCTTACGCCGGTAGAGCGACCTTGGCGGAGAATGCGGTGGTTCACCCCAAAATCAAGTTATTCAAACAATTCATGGCAGAAATTTTCCTCATCCAAAGTAAATAGGCAACTTCAGAATTTTTAAAGTTCAACCAAGAATGATAGAGCTTTTTGTCTCAAGGTAGGTGTGTACTCTCAATCTCTCAAGTGTTTTGGTTTTTGTATATACTCTCTGAACACTCTACGTGACTAGTACTACCACTGTTTTGACTTGGCTCTCCTTTTTACTAGGCTCTCCTTTTAACTCTTTGAGAGCACATGCAATTGTGATCAATAAGACTTTCATTACACTTGTAATGTGGCTGGGGTAAAGGTAGGATAAAGGAGAAGGGAAGTAGGGCTAAGCAACCAAAGGGAAGAGAGGAGCAATGGGGAATGAGTCTGTCAGTATGAGGAATATCCCCTTAGACACTGCCGATCTCAGCATGGTACTGGAGACCGTCATCAAGAGTATTGCCGGTCTTGGCTTCGCATTAATGACCCATTATCGTGTTGGTCTCGGCAATATATATTTTAAACTGCTCTTATCTTTCTTCTCACTTTTTTATATTTCTTTGCAGCTTGTGTTGCAGTCTTTTTTCTGCAACCTTTTTATTTTGTTGCTCCTTTCTTTTTTTTTTTCTTTGATTTCATCCTACATTCTTTTTCACATTATTTTCTTTCTTTGATTAGCCAACTGTTTTCCAAATGTACCACTCTTGCCTATCCCAAGGTATTACCCACACACATATCCGACCCTTAAGGTTGATGTTTTTCATGGTTTTCCAGCTTTAGCTTGTAATGAGTTTATTCAAAGAAATGATTTTATAGGCTCAAAAGGGTGACAAGGGATTCATTTTGCAAGGTAGGTTTATTTGGTAAAGTGGCTGTTAGAAAAAAAAATGGCCTAAATCATGTCACTTATGCATGTGAACTAAGAAGTATTAGGAGAGTCAAGAAAAAACTGGGAGTATCCAACACATAGGTGCAAATTCACACCAGAAAGAAGAGAATGGCAAGACTTACAACCATTACTTATTTACAAGGCTCAAAATATCTCACCCGGTTAATTGTTGCTCTTTCATTAATGGTTTCCACTAAAAATTTCCTCAGTCACTTATCTTCCTAAGGATGAAAAAATTTTCTAACCATGTCAAGCTGAAAACCTTTTTCAAGAATTATGCACTACCTACCTCTGCTTCCTCCAACTTATTGATTTCTAATTGACTTTTTGCAACATGGTTTTCTCAGTCGGTCAGCAGAAGCTTATTATTAAAAATGAAAACAAAACAAAGTAAGAATGAAATAAAACCAAACAGGAATAGAAAAATAGAACTACTTAACAGGAATAAAAACACAAAAGAAAACATAAACACAATAAAAACGAAAAACGAACAACGAAAACAGAATAAAGAGAAAATAAATGGAGTCGGCCAGAAAATAGAAAACAGAGTCGACCAAACTCGCCCAAGCATGGAGTTTTGAGTTGGATCAGATTAACAACAAGTGAATTAAGCAAACCCGACACCTGACTATATATCCCCCCACACTTAGATGATGCATTGTCCTCAATGCATTACAATAATGTAAAGGGAATGGGGAAATTTGTCAAAGGGTGTCGTCTGGTTTGGCTGGCTCCAGCAGCGAGATGTTTTCCACTTCCCTCACTATTGGAGTTGGACCTTCATGGAAATGCTTTAGTTGGTGTCCGTTGACCTGGAAAGTTTTATTGTTAGCCTCATTTTGCACTTTTACTGCAACATAAGGAAACACATTAGTAATAACAAATGGTCCGTCCCATCTAGAACGGAGCTTACCGGCTATGAGTTTTAAGCGGGAATGGAATAAAATCACCTTTTGGCCGACTTTAAACTCTTTTCTCAAGATTCGGCTATCAGGAAATTGTTTTACCTTTTGCTTATAGATCCGCGAGTTTTCATAGGCCTCCAAGCGTAATTCCTCTAGTTCCTGTAACTAAAGTGTCCTTTCCTTTTTGGCTTGGTCATAGGCCATATTGCATTTCTTCACCGCCCAGTATGTTCTATGTTCTATCTCGGCTAGCAAGTGACATGCTTTCCCGAACACAATCCAGTAGGGGGACATTCCTAGCATTGTTCGGTATGCTATCCAGTGAGCCCATAGAGCATCATCTAAGAGTCGGCTCCAGTACTTCCTGTTGGGATGCACCATTTTTAGTAAAATTTTCTTTATTTCTCTATTAAAAACTTCAGCTTGGCCGTTAGTCTGAGGGTGATATGGAGTGGTTATTCTGTGTAATACTCCATATTTCTCGAGTAAAGAGGACATAGCTCTGTTGGAGAAATGAGTTCCTTGATCACTGATAAGAGCTTTTGGCACACCGAATCAGCAGAAAATATTGGAATTTAAGAAATCCACAACAGCTTTTGCATCATTGGTTTTAGTGGCTCTTGCCTCCACCCATCTGGAAACGTAATCAACGACAAGCAAAATGTACGAGTAGCCATTGGAGATGGGGAATGGCCCCATGAAATCAATACCCCAAACATCAAAGATTTCACAAAATAGGACCGATTGTTGAGGCATTTCATTCCTACAGCTTATTGCCATTCTAGCTTTTTGACATTGCTCACAGGCCGAGGCAAATTGGTGCGCATCTCGAAAAATAGTGGGCCAATAGAATCCATATTCAAGTATTTTTCTAGTCGTCCAAGTGGATCCATAGTGGCCACTTCCAGGTGCAGAATGGCAAAAATGGAGGACTAACCAGATCTCAGAATCCGGAATACACTTGGCGGGAATGTGGAAGCGATAAGGAAATTGAATATGTCAACAAACCATGACTGACTGTGGGCTACCAGTAGAAGTTGTTCATCGGGAAGTCATCTCGAATAGGTATTGGGTTGACCTTTCCCTTAATGCAACTCAAATGATCTGCTACTGTATTGTCGGTACCTTTCTTGTCTCTGATTTCAAGATTGAACTCCTAAAGGAAGTGCATCCACCGAATCAGCCTCAACTTTGCGTCCAGCTTCTTCAGCCAGTACTTTAGAGCGGCATGGTCAAAGAAGACTATGACTGTGGAGCTAAGCAAATAAGCTCGAAATTTATCCAAGGCAAATACAATTGCCAATAGCTTCTTCTCTGTAGTCGTATAGTTCATCTGGATTGGGTCCATAGTTTGAGACGCATAAGCGATTACATGTACAAGTTTTCTGGTTCCGACTCATTGGCCTAAGACAATGCTTAACGTCGAGTTGGAGGCGTTACACATTAACTTGAATGGTAGCTCCCAGTTTGGTGCTTGCAAAATGGGTGTGGATGTTAATCTGGCCTTCAGTTCCTCGAAGGCTTCTACACATGCTTCGTTGAAGACAAAATCCATATCTTTTTGAAGTAGTTTGGACAGAGGTAAGGCGATCTTGCTAAAGTTTATGATGAACCGCCTATAAAAACTTGCATGTCCTAAAAAAGAGCGCACATCCTACACCGAGGCGGGTTTAGGGAGAGAAGTAATGACATCAATCTTTTCTTTGTCGACTTTGATCCCTCTGTTTGATACCAAATGGCCCAGTACAATTCTCTCTATCACCATAAAATGACATTTTTCATAGTTCAACACCAGGTTTGTTTCCATGCATCTCTTTATCACGTAGAACAGATTACCGAGAAGTCGTTCATGAACACCTCCATGCATTCCTCCAACAGGCCCGTGAAGATGCTGAGCATACATCTATGAAATGTGCTTGGAGCATTGCAGAATCCAAACAACATTTTGGTATAAGCAAATGTGCCGAAGGGATATGTGAAGGTAGCCTTGTGTTGATCTTCAGGTGCTATATGTATTTGCATGTACCCGAAATATCCATCCAGGAAATAGTAATGATACTTCCCAGCTAGTTTCTCTAGGATTTGATCTAAAAATGGCAAAGGGAAGTGATCTTTGCAAGTTGCTTGGTTCAGTTTTCTATAATCAATATATACTTACCAGCAATTCTGAATCCTTGTCGGCACCATCTCATCATGCTGATTCTTGGTGACTGTCATCCCGAACTTCTTGGGAACTACCTGAACTAGACTAACCCAATTACTATCTGAAATGGGATAGATGATCCCGGCTGCAAGTAGTTTGGTCACCTCTTTCTTCACGACGTCTAGGATGGTCGGATTCATATCTTCCCAGGTATTGAAAAGAACAGGTTGTAGATACAACCAATCCTTTGCTGCTCCATCCAAGGAGAATGAGAATGCCTTCATCTTGATATAGTTCTCTGGTATCCCTTGCGGCATCATTGTTGAGCACACCACGTGGAATTCTTTCAGGTGCTTATGCGGGTCTTCACCTGCAAGGCCATGAAATTTTGGCAACAAATGTATTAAACCAGACTTTAATTCTTATAATTATGCTGGTTCCAACTGCGGATATTCAATACACTAAGGCTGGTACACCACGTCTAGTGTGGCTAGCTCCTTCAACGTTTGGTCCTGGTTCTCCATAAGCTCCTGCTGCTAGGAATTATTCAAACTAGAGAAAGAGTTAGTTGTAGAAAAATCAGAAGAATCAATAGTGTTAGTGGTAGAAACATTGTTTTTAGAGGTCAAACTAGTATTAAGGCTACTATTAGTACTTACTACAATATTCCTAACGTTCCTTTTCCTATGTAAAGTTAGTTCTATTTTAGGATCAAAGTCATATAGTTTGTTAGCACTACCCCTAGTCATGCATTTTTAAACAAAGAAATGAATGCAAGTAATACAATATTTAGGATGCAGAGTAAGAATTATACAAAATGATGAAATGCAAGGCAGAAAATTATGCAGTAATAATATTATATAGAAAAAATAAAAAATACTATACTCTCTTTTTTTTCCAAAGGTTTTCTTTTCCTTTCTCACACAACAAACGCACACTCTAAACACACTCTAACACACTCACAGATAGACTCGGCATGCCAGAATTCTACAAGCAACAAATACAACCTCAAATGAAAGAAAAATAGATACAGAATATGAAAGAAATTAACAAACAACAATCAACAAAAGAAACAGACTCAGTACATCAAGCAAACAAGTATGGCATTCTATAGACTTGAGATTCATTATGAATTCGGATTCAGTGCATTAGGACACAACATAATTTGTGTCCCCGGCAACAACACCAATTTGATAGTTCGCCTTTTGTCACGGTGACTTTTATCAAATAAAACTAAAGCTAACTATAATATAGCTATCCCTAGGTCATTCTTCTCAAGGACACAATGTATTCAGTTATGCCTAATGCATGATCAAAAGTTCATGCAGACTATAGAGTTGTGTAGTAATGCATACTAACTCTCGGCTAGATTGTAATTGGCTAACTCGGCCTTGACATGGTATTTACAGAATCATTCCAATCGGTCTTAGACAAAGGCGACCGGGAACATAAACAAGGGGGGGTTGAATGTAAAAGTATGATTGAAAGTAAACTAATCTAAGAAAACAATAACAACTACGCTAATTACAATTACTGTATCAATTCACAGGTCAACAACACATGGTCTAGTTTCTTAATGATTCACATGCAACTCCAAACCAACCTAAAATCTTACGACGACCAATGAACATTCGTCCGTTGTCCGACCGAGGAATTACACAACTACAACCTCATAAGTCGACAGGGAGTAAGCACATGGTTGATCTAAGGTTTCCCTAACTTGTTATTAGATCGGTTCCAATTGGTCTAATCTAACATGCTCTACTCTTACATTTTCACAAGTATGGCAATGCTACTAATAAGAGCACATTAATAGAACAAGAATTACACATGGAAAGTAGATATGGAAACGCAATCGTATATTGAAAAACATTTTATTGATAGGGTTTGATACATGGAATGGATGAGAATAACTTAGTCTCCTACGTCGGTAGCGACCATGGCGGAGATTGTGGTAGCTTACTGGATTTGGTCCAAGCCTTAAGGGTTGCATCTACCAGACCATGCTGGCTATACCGGTTGATCACCTTTGATAGCCTCCGTCTCAGACTCAGAACTTGCACCCCTTCAATCGATTGGATGCCATACTGAGGAATCATGCACCACCAAGCAACAATGGAGTGAAGTGAAGAAGATGAACAGAGTGTGAGAATTAGAGTGAATGTGCATGTGTATCAACCCCCTAAATTGTACCTACGTTCTCCTTTTATACATTTCCTTAGCTTCTAACGGAAGATTTCAAATAAGTTCTTAGAAGCTTCTAATCCCTAATGATTACGTAACTAACTAACTAATGATTACATAACAGACTAACGGTCTATACTCCAGAAGATTCCAACTGATAATCTCCAGCGGTTGTCATGGTCTTTCTTTAACCTTCTTTGTGTGCCTCCTAAGGTTCAGAGTCGGCAGGCTGTGCTAAGCCAGTGTTGGCCGGCTGGAAGTCAGGCTCGGACTTAGGTTTGGATGAATCGAGACCTCTGCTACAACCTGCACAATAAACATTTCATTAGCTAATATCCTTATATTAACACAGATTTGTATCTTTCCTATTTCTTGGCCAATGAACTGAATCTTAGTTAATATGAGTTTCTTAATCACAAAACATGTTCTATACACACCCATCTTAAGACCTTGTATTGTGGATAAAATATGACTTATCATGGTAGTTTATGTTTTCTGTCCTTTGTTTGGGAATTAAATTGGTTGCATAGGATTTTTTAAATAAGGTTTAGGGTTTAGGGTTTAGGGATCCAAAAGGCATGAGAAGCCACTCATAAAGTCCAAACTTACTCTTAAAAGTCATTTTCCATTCATCCCCATCCCTTACTCTAATTTGATGGTATCTACTTTTTAAATCAATCTTAGAAAATAGTTTGTAAGCATGCAACTCATGAAGCAAATCATCCAAATAGGTAATGGGGTGTTTATATCTAATAGTTATATTATTTAAGGCCCTATAGTCAGTGTACATTCTCTAGGTACCATCCTTTTTGGGCACCAAGATTACAAGAATGGACACGAGGTCATGCTTTCTCTTACCCAACCATTCTCAATTAATTTAGCAAGCTATTTTTGAATTTCTTTTGTCTCCTCTGGGTTTTTCCTATATGTTCCTTGTTTGGCAGAGGGGCTTCATGTGTTAAGTCTATGTGGTGCTCTATACCTCACAAGGGTGGCAGGGTAATCTTTTGGGAAGACATCCTAGAACTCCTCCAACAATTTATTAATACTTGCACGCACAACAGTAACAGAAGGAAAAACATGTAGAAGCATATTAGTAGGTACAACAAACAAGGGTTCCCTCTTGGCCAAGAGGACCCTTCTTAACTCCCAATGGTTGACTAACATGGATTATTTTCTTTTTTCCTCTTTCTTTTTGCTTTTACCACTCAAGGAGGTCTCATTTTCTTTTTCACTTTTTTTTTTTGCTTTTTTCTACTTACACTCTTACTTTCCTCTTTCATTGTTCCTTTCCCTTTTTCCTTTCTCCTTTTGGTTTCACTCTTGCTCTCTTTTTTCTTCATTTTTTCTCTTGGATTTTCTCTCACTCCCCCTCTTTATTTTCATTTTTTGTTAAACCTCTTGTACCTCCCTTGGAGAAAAAGGTTTAAGAACAACCCTTTGCCCTAAATGTATGAATATGAAATGGTTGATGACTTCATCATGGATCACGTTCTTGTGAAACTATCAAGGTCTCCCTAACAGTAGGTATGTGGTCTCCGTGGGAACTACATCACACACGACCCTATCTTCCGAAGCACCTAGGGTAAAAGTGACCTCAACTTGCTTATCTACAAGCAAATCTCCCTTCTCACTTAGTTATTGGAGTCTACATGGCTTAGGGTGAACCATGGTGGGAAGAGCTAGCTTCTTCACAAGCCTCTCACTAGCTACATTTACACAGCTTCCCCAATCTATAATCATAGAATACAAATTCCCTAAGATGAGACACATAGAATGGAAGATGTTCTCTCTTTTTGTCTCGACCTCTTCTCTAATTTGGATGTTTATTACCCTCCTTACTACAAGTAAGCCCCTCTCATAGTGTGATCCATCACTTAAGCTCTCGAACTCACTCGATATGCTAATCTCTCCTATAGAACTTTCACTCCCAATTTTTCTATCCTCTTTAACAATCATCACATGTCTACTAGGACATTCAGAGGCTATGTAACCGTTACCTAGACACTTGAAGCACTTAATGATGCTAACTCTAAGCCGTATAGGCACAAGGGTGGGTGTGAATTCCTTTCGACCAATGGAGGATTCACTCCCCTTTTTAGGGATCTTCTCCCTTCTAGCCTTGTTCTTATCTTTCTCCTTACCCTTCCAGCCGCTACTTCCCCTATAGGTATTTATAGATGCACTCCTCCTCCTAATTTGTATCTCTACCTTGATGTCTTGATGGACTAGCTCACTTAAACTTTTGTAATGTTGCAGCTCCACAACATCCTATATTTCTCTATAAAGGCCATGTAGAAACTAAGCCATTGTGTTCTCCTCACTCTCCCTTATTTGAGCGTTCATCAAGTCCATTTCCATTTCCTTATGATAGTCTTCTATGCTTTTAGACCCTTGTTACAACCTTTGTAGCTTGTTATGTAAGTCCTTGGTATAGGTTGGTGGGACAAACCTAGCTTTCATGACATGCTTCAAGGCCTCCCAATTCTCACATTGGTCTCTAATCCCATGCCTTTTCATATCATTCAAGAACTATGTCCACCATACTATAGCATCGTCAGCAAACTCAAGAGTGACAAGCCTCACAACCTTTCAGCCATGGAGATTAAAACAACCTAACATCTACTCTACCTCGAGCTCCCAATCTACATATGTATCTGGTTTGCAATTTCCCAAAAATGGTGGGATTTTACACTTTAACGTGTCTAGTTCCTCCTTCCTAGGCTCCTCTTCACTTCACTTACGTCTCTTCCTACTCTCTTCCCTCTTACTCCTCTCCTTTTTTCATGTTTCTCACATCTTTCACTTTTAAAAGACAGAGACTCCTCCCACTATCACTAGAGTTCCATCCTTCAACAATCCATTCACTCTCTTGTAAATATGCTATTTTATGCCTCTTTTCCTTCTCCTTGCTCAAGGCTTCAACCTTCACATTGACACTTTAGGTGTCTTTTTATACTGAGTCCAACCCTTTGCCAATTTTCTCTAGCTTCTCCCCTAGCTCCCTCATATAACTTACTATGACTTTGGACTTAGGGGACAAGTTTTCCTAATCTATGTTTAGATCCTCCCTACACCTTTCTCACCTTTTTCCCAAATGAACCTCTTATCCTCTTAAACGCTACTATAATAAAATAAACACTCACCTAAAGTGTTTCACTCTTTCGTGGCTTTTTCTCTAGTGTGCTCTCTTGCCTTTTTCCACTTCACGTTCACTCAAAGCTTGCACAAGAAATCACTTTCTAAAATCAAACAAGCTAGGTGCAAGTGAAAGCAAGCAAATCCCATAAGCTCTTAAGAGAAAAAACAAGAAAATTAAACACAAGGACAAAACTATAAGGAATATTTGAAGACAAGCAAGAAAAGCTCAAAGACAAGGAAGCTAAACTCAAAAAGAATTCGAGTAAGGCATTAAGGAAAACTAAAAACAAGTACTAAATGCAAGCAAATTAATTACAAATATAAATGTTCGAGGCGTTTAACAACGTTCAACAATCAATGTACCAAACTTAGTTTACTAGTTTCCTGGGAGTCAAGTGCAACTAGTATTGCCATTTGACCTTCAAGTATAATTTCCTTTCACTCTTTTTCTTTTAATTTTGTGTGCATATATTCTATTTTTACTTCACTAAAATAGCCGCATGAGCATTCTTTTTGTTTTTTTTCTTTGTACTTATTTTTTTCACAAATTTTTGGTCTACAATTTTTTTGGCAACTTTTACATTATATTCTAGCACAATTTCTCAAGTACATTCATCAACACATAGTGCAACCTTTGCATATATGAAAAAATATAGTCAATTTTCAAAAATTATGAAAATTATGCAATTCAAATCAGTTTCAAGATCTCAAGCACAGATGTCGAACAAACAAATTCAAATAATGCATGAACCCAAAGAGATTGCATCCCCAATTCTAAGCATAAGAACCTAAAATTTTGAAAAAAAATAAGCTAGACAAGGAATTAAAAAATCTGAACCATGGAAGTGTGGAGAAGTGTTAGGCCAAAAAAACCTAACAAGGATGAAACAAAATGATGAAGATTTGATCTAGAAATGGAAGCTCCAACTTACCTTTTGTAGTTCGCTCAAGCTTGGTGGAAACCGAGGTGTTTGTTGCAACTTCTACATGAATACATCAACTAAATGATGATTGAAAGCTCTTATACCAATTGATGCAACCCTAGGATCCACAATCAAAACCTAGTCAAGTAGAATCGAGAATTAAATATGAAAAATAATATATCCAAAAATTAAGAGAAGAAAAATAGAAAACAAATTGAGATTAGAATGGCTCGCCACTAATTCCTAGAAATTAGATAAGAGATTGTAGAGATTCGCCACAAGCATCATGGAAGCTTGATAAAAATTGGTTTTCTTGCACAAGACAAGAGTAGAGAAAATGCTCTCAAAAGTGCTACGACACAATCTAAATTTCATTTAAAAGTTGTTAATACTTATTACACGGAGGGTTTTTATAACATTGATTATGTCCTAATTACATTCCCAAATCTTAACCAAAAAATAAAGCCCACTTCTAACCCAAAGATGTGCCTGAAAATTACTGAACAAAGGTGAGACCATTATAACCAACAAAAATAAGGAAATCTAACTACTAACAAAAAATACTATTGAGAAGGACTTTGGCCCAAGGCTATGTAGTCCTACGCGAAATGAAATAAAGATACTACAAAGCTACGACTTCCAACTCTATACATTGTCATGAAGACAACTGGACAAATGGTACACAATACGCTCCTCATGTGTCCTCTCTTAGTCGTGCAACAGGGCCAACCTTTGGTGCACTTTCTTATAGATCTTTTTGAGCCTACCCCTCGTCATAGGGCCCTTCAAGTGCCAAGGTAGCTTCCTAAAACTCATCTTCTTGATTGTAACTTTCCAAGTATGCATCAACTCCCATATTTTATTCTCAAAATGAAAAAGGAATTCAGTAACTTATCAAAATAACTTTTATTTTACATTTTTCTTGTGTTAGCATACAATTCAAGATACCATATATTAAACATAAATAGTTTTGTTAGATACATATCATAATTCTAATTTCCAATTAAATATTATTAAAAAAGTTAGGAGAATAAGGATGTAAAATTACAAGCTTGTTATAACCAAATAGTAGTGAGACTCTTAGTCTATGAGGAAACATGTAGAAAAGAGAAGTGTTAAAAGTGTGAATTTGACATTGAACTAACTTATTTCACTCATCATAATAACCCAATATATTTCGTTCACTTAACAAAAATACTTAAAAATTCCTAACCTATGAAACCCCAGATAAAATGGTTATCCTAGAAAAAATAAAGTTAGGTACGAGACTAAATAGAGCTCAACCCCTATGACTACAAAGCAAAGGCAGAGCTTGATAAAATTTTTTGGAAGGGTGAAAATAGTTATATATAAATTAAATCTAACATTTTTTATAATGTTATTTTTTGAGTGATTTTAAATATTTAATAGTATTATTTAAATATTAACTACTTTCTTAATTAATTATTATAGAAATTATTGACTTTGTATGTTACCACAAATAAGATGCTATATTTATAATGTTGGTTGGTACCCACCAAGTAATAACCTAGTGTTGATCACTATTAATTTATATCTATCAAGCTCAAAAGCATCATGAATACTTTTCTATTACATTACAAGTAGAAATGTGAATTTGACATTGAATTAATTCATTTCACTCGTCATACTAACTATCTATTTAGTTCACTTAATAAAAATACTTAAAAACTCCTAACCTGCGTAACCCCAAATAAAGAGTTAGGTTGTCGTAAAAAAAAATAGTATGAGGTACAAGACTAAATAAATCTCAACCAATCTGACTACAAAGCAAGGGTAGGGTTGGATAAAATTTTTGGGAAGGATGAAAAAATTAACATTATAATATAAAAATTAAATCTAACATGTATTTATAATATTATCTATTGACTTTCGAAATATGTAATAAAATTATTTAAATATCAATTATTTTCTTAATTAACTATTATAGGATTTACTGATTGTGTATTATCTACACATAAGATGTTCACCAAAAAAAAAAAGTTTAATGACAACAGTTTGCAATTGGTTATAATCAATCACAAATAGCTACCAATTCAACATTGATTTAAATCATTTCTAAAATTAAGATAAAGTGTGTATAACAATAAAAATAGCAACCAAATTTAATGGTTGCAACATAATAAAAATATATGATAGAATACATATGTTTAAATGAGATTTACCAACATATTCGCTCAAACAATATATAATAGTTTGTGATCATAACATCGGTCGTAAACATCATTTATGCAATCAAAATATTTGGTCGCTAAAATCATTATTTAAAAGTATTTATAATTTATATTAAATTGAATTACTAATATCATATATATTTCATATATAGTTAAAATATAAATACTTATATAATTATAAAAGTTATGTTACTATAATATTATTTTATATTATCTTTTATATTTTCATTTAAAAAATAAAATAAAACATTTGAATATAGTTTTTTTTTTTTAATTATAGACACTTAATATGTAGGAGTCTTATATGTAAACAACAACAATATTCATGATATAATATAAAATTAAAAAATTAGCAATAAAGATATAGTAAATATTTTGTATATAACTTCAAATACAAATAATATTTGACATATATATTACTAATAAAAAAATATTAAAATATAGCTTGAATATATATTAGTAATATATATATGACTAATTCTATATACATTATAAATGGCTATAATATTCACATAAAGACATGGAGTGAAGGAATGAAAACTTCTAGTTAAGGTATATGTATATGAGGCACCAATGGCCAATTAGAATATGACCTTTTTGGCGGTATTGGCTAATATTATTGAATTAGAGTATACTAGCATAATCATGAAAAACTTAGTTCTCTTCAAATGTGGTTGATTTGATAATACTCCTAATTAGGAGATAAAAGTAGACAATTGGTATGGAGTTGTTCAAGTTTATTACACAAGATGAGCAAGTTTATTACACCATATTTAGAGGGACATTGTGACTGGCTAGTTGTCATTAAGACAAAGACACATAGTGTAGTTATGGACAACATTTTTAATCAATTTGACAATAAAGCTCTATAACAAGATGTACATGGTGAAATGGTTGTTTATTTTTATGTACTTCAACTCTAAAATGTTTTCACTAGTCACTTATTATTGAGTATCATATTTTAAAGAGAAGTATTAACAACACCCTTTAACACATACTCTATTATTGGTTATAGTTTATTGAAAACTACAAAATTAGAAGAATTACTCATTAAATAAGAAGTAAAACCTACAAAAAAATTTATAATTTTCAATAATAAAGACTGTTCAAAAATATGTTGCTAGAATTTCTTTATTTTAATTCATTTATTTATTTTCTTAATTTTGCATACTTTATGTACACTCAAGGACGGTAACTTTATTATTTGTTCTATTGGGTAGTATAAATAAGTTTAATTACAAACTTGTTAATAATTAACAAAAATATGGATTTAATTTTGTTTATTTGTATGTGTATGGAATGCAAGGGTTTTTATTCTTTATGCAAGTGTAGGAAAGTATTTTAGGGAGTGGACTTTTTTATATGTGAGAGGTATATGAATAAATATTGATTATTAGATCGAATAGAAATGGTTAAAATAGATAAAATCATTTAAGTTTTATAAAAAGTTATTTAATTTTTAAGTAATTATGTAAAATTAAATATTAATCATTCATGTATGTTGTAGTAGGTATGTATATACACTTATACACACTAACATGAGAGAAGTGAGAGGTGAGAACATCCAATATTTATGTTAAATCAAAATAAATTATTAAGATTATTTTTCCTAATAAAAATATACTAAATTGACACTAGACGATTGAGGAAAACTATATAAGGTCAAAGACAATTTTCTCTCTCCCTTTTTTTATTTTATTTTCTCTCATGCTTTCAATCATTCTCACAAAAACAATTGAGGCAAGCCAAGGAATCTAACAAAAAATTGTTTGCTTGTATGTGAATACTCGGGGTGCATGGGATTCTTAAAGGTACAAATAACACATAAGAAGAGAGGTTGAATTGTGTGTAAGTAATTTTTTAAAGGTTTTTACAAATCTGATGGATTTAAAACACAGTTTAATATGATTGTTCAAAAGGAGTGTCTAAAGAAGTGCAGAATGTAAAGAGTGTAAAGTAAGAGAGAAAATGAACAAGGTTTATATTAGTTCACTCTTTTAATAGAGCTATGTCAAATTCCTTCAACACAAAGGAATTCCACTAAGTCTTTCTAACTTACAAATAAGTATTCTGTACATTTCCAGGTAATACATTATAATCTACCTGATTACAAGAAAATCAAGTATTTTCTATCTCTTCACGTATTCACACCCTTGTAATTTACCTAATTACATGAAAACCAAGTATTTTATCTGACTTAGCCTCTTTAGGCTATCATACCAACTCAATGAGTTTTTACCACAAACTCTACTCACACGGTATGTGTATTACAACACAATACACAAAGACATAGCTTTGTCAAACAAAGTAAGTTTACAAATAAAGAATGAGAGACTCGTCGAAAGCAACTTTAAAGTATATCACTTAATCTTTCTTTTTCACATTGTTGTGCCTTTCTCATTATTTTCTTTTGTTGAATGGTTCTCTACTACTTGTTCGAGCTTGATCAATCCTTTCTTATAGCACATAGAAATTTGAACATTGTTTGTGCAAGAAGAGTGGTTGAGTCAACATTAAATGTCATAATTTTGATTTTTGCAGAGCTTCTGCAAAGACTCATCTTTTTCTAAAGATTGAGAAGATTGTGTTAGAGAAATATTGTTCCTCTTTGAATTTTAACGTGTTGTCTTCTATTGTCGAGAGAAAAAACTTCTATTGGTTCCTTCTCCTAGGAGTCATGTCGTGGTTGAAGGATGTTGTATATCGGAACAATAACCCCCAATCGAGGCTAATGGAGAAAGATATTTATGAACAACTCTTGACCTTAAATATGCTGCATAATAAGGGTTATTACATCTAAAGTATTGTTTGCTTTGCAACTTCATATTCATATGAGTGTCACAATTTTGTCTTTAGAAAACGTCTTAGTAGATTTAAGGAGGAGAGTGTTTATAAACTATCTATAACCTTAATTCTTAAGTGATGGAACACATTTTCTTTTTACTAAAACTATATATATAAAAAAGTGTTAGTTGTTGCTCTTAAAAATAAAAATTTTTTATAATTGTTTATAAAATATAAAATATTTATTATTATTATTATTTAACTAATATTCTTAAAACAATTATTGATATATATATATATATATATATATATATTGGTAAAAGATTTATTTGCCCCATGAAATTAAAAACATCTTTCAAGTTTGCTAATACGAAATGAATAAGAGTGAGATTGAATACTTTTCCATACACACTTGAAACATTCTACTAAAATTCATTACTTGACATTCAACTATTGTGTTCTCCATCATCGCCATCGCGAGAGCAATGCGTTAACCATGACATCCACGACATGACTTTCTATATAAAAAACAAAAGAAATTCATTACAGAATTTATATTATTTGAAAAATATTTTAGATTAACACTATAACAAAAACTATTCTTACATTTACACTTTTGTGGTAAAAAAATTGTGCTAAGGGCCTGACTAAGCGTTGATTTGGGTTTCTAGCACAATCCATTAGAATGAGTTACTTCAACTTAAAAAGCTCAATCAATCCAAATTATGTAAGGTTGTTTGAATAATCCTCAGTCGTAATATTTTTAAAATGAGACAATGAATAATGAATTATACCTTGATCTCCAACAAAGTTATTTTGTTGTTACATTGAGATAGGGAAATATTATCCTTGAAAAGTTTTAGCCTTGCCTCAAATAATTCATCATAACATAGATACCTATAAAATAGTCTTGTAGTATGTAAGTATTTATTATATATTATTATTATGATAGAATTGTTATTGTTTTGAGCATTAAAGATTTTTTTTTTTTTTGCATATACACACTTCTTTTTAGCGGTGACGTTAGCCTTGCCAAAGAACTGGTAATCAACAAAAGATCGTGGATGTTCATTTGTATTAAAGCTTACATTAATCAACATTTACCACAATTCGATCATAGTTAGTAGTTAATTCTAAACACATCCTTGGCACTCTTTGTGTGAAATTGGTAAATTTATTTTCCACCATCATTGTTAATGCCAAAAAAACTTGTGTTCGGGCAACCTATATGACTATATTGAAAAGGTTAATTCACCTCAATTTTCCTATGGCAATGAGTGTTCCACACTAAATGTAAATCCAAAATCACAACCCATAACTCAGTTGTGAAGGATGAACATTCATCAAAAATATGTTACCGATAAATTCTATGAGAATGATAAGTTAATTATATTCACCATCATATTTTTCGACCCAAAAGATCTATTGTTAGTTGTTCTTGTTTTGCAAATTTCCAAACATAATTCAGAATTAGTGTATGAGCATAGGCCCTTTATTCCTTGTAAAGTATATGAATAGTTTGGTTGGGAATTGATGTAGGGTGCATGCTAGTGCAATCTGTTTTCGCCTTTATAATCCCACATTGTTTAGAATACAATACAACAAAACCATTATAAACCATGTGATAAGCACCTCGTTTGTCGAGTTGGGTAACACTTGCTTGTGACCCACGTGGGGGTGTTAATGTGATGGAATAACGTTTGGACTTCGCTTGATTGGGTTGTGGCTGCAATTTGCTGGCCTGCCCACTCCAAGTTTAAAGTTGGGCCATGGGACTTAGACCTAGACCTAGGTTTCTTAACTCCTAGACATGAGGACACTGCGTGAGGCTGGCTTAACAGAGCAGCGAACACCCACCCCAGGCTCCCAACAGTGGAGATAGCAGGCTGCTACACCAACAGTCCACCATGACCTGGTGAGCCTAAATGCTTGGACCATCACTTTTTTGTTACGGATATTTATTTCGTTGGGCCTGAAACCATGTTTCCTTTTTGGTCACTTTTGTTTTTGTTTCAATACAAACTATTGTTGAACGTACTTTCTTAGGCACTTTTAATCTTTTTGGAAACAGCTTTGTTCCCTATATTTACGGTTGAAACCATGTTCTCATTTTGACAACTCTTCTTTTTTGTTGTGTTGAAATAATAACACTTCTTCTCATATCTGATTTGATTTATATATGAAACTGTAGAGTTGTAATATACATTAGTGAAAAAAATATTAGAGTAAATTATACTAATTTTTATTAAGTTTTCTAGAAATTGCACATATATTTTCTTTAATGTTTACAACAATTTTCTTTATAGGATTACATAGTGTAATATTTTTTAAATATTTAAGAGGGGTCAGAATAATGTATAAGGTATGAATATAATATTTTTCAAATAATTAGTATAAGTATAAAAAAAGGATATCAAGAAAAAATTGACCAAATTTCTAGAATGTTAATGTAATTTACTTAAATGGTACTTAGTCAAAACATTATATTTAATTTTACTTCCTCTCTATTATCCATGAACATTTTCTTAGAATTATTTTCCAATGTCTCGACAATTCTATATAGAACAAGAGTCATATAATGTTGAGAGTCTTTAGTATTAAAGATCAAATTCACATAAAGTTCTATGTGAATGTGATCCTCATGATATTCTCTATTAATTCCTTGTATTGTAGAGCACGTGAACTATTAAGTGGTGACAAAGAATAAAAGAAGAAGAAGGTGATGTTTTTTTTTTTATAAGTAGGAACTTGAAGAATTTTGCCAAATGATTTATGTTAGTATGAAAGTGAGAAATTTTGGCTGGAAGTGGAAGAATGTCTTAGCCAAAGAGCCACAAAGTAGAGTAGAACAACTTTTCTACTATGTAGCTCTATGGATATACAAAATAAGCCCTTTTGGACTCTCGTCCAATGAACATGGGAGGATAGAGTAGTGAAGGTGAGCAATGTAGAGTAGGACAGCGCACTGACGGTCAAAAAAGCCTTTTTGGACGCTCGTCCGAAGGGCTTAGCAAGAGTAGAAAGTGGAAGAGGAGCACAATCTCCCCTTTGGACGCTCGTCCAATGGACTTGTCAAACCCCCTAATTAATTTTAAAAATTTTTTTTGGTTGTTTTGTATTAGACTAGACTTGTTGAAGAGGCCTAATAAGCCCAAAACAAATATCATTTTAAAATAAATTAGTCATAACAGAAGTAAAGTAATAAATAAAAAAATGGGACGAAATAAGGTGTTTACATATGGATATACTCTCAAATAAATAAAATGGGTTATTATGGGTGGTGTTCAATATTTATTCACAAACACTCAAGTATGATTGAATGGTGAAATAAATTGAACCTTAATCAGAAATATTAGTAGCAATCTTATAGGTATGGAGACAAGATTAGATATTACGAGATAATTACAAAAAATAAAATTCATGTAGTGAATATGTAATTATTAATTTTATACAAAACATTTATAATTATATATTTTTTAAAATAATTCAAGAACTTATAATAAAAAAATAAATTTATACAGAAAAAATTCATAATTATGATTTTTTTTTATATCTTGTTTGTTTTCCCAAAGTTTACATAATGACATGTATAGATCATGTATTCAAGGTCTAAAGCTTGGTGCAACCTAAAATATGATGACAATAAAAAAGACGAGAGAAAAGAATATATATATAAAGGTATTGATAAAGAAAGGATGTGTGTGGGCCAAAATTCAAGTTGTCTTTACCCTTATATAATATTTTTAACCTTTTAATATTTGACACATGTTAATAAATAGTTTTTAATTATGAAATTATAATTAAATTAATATAAATGAAAGAATAATACGGTTATTTGATTGCAAATGCAATCATTTATAACTTTAAAATAATAATAATGAATTATAAAATAAAAAATTATTAGAATGAAAAATAAATGATACTCAAATATTTTTTGTTCTAAAATAACAAAATGTGATATTTTTACCATAAAGATTATCTTCACAATGAAATCATAATAAACTATTTATTATTTTATTAAAAATAATATTTAAATATTATTTCTACAACTAAACTTTAAATAAAAATATTTTTTAATTCCTTAATATATCAAATATATTAGAAAAAGTTAGAATTTCCCATCCATACAATAACAAGATCTTAATAACGAGATTGACATCTAATGCAATAATGAGATTTTAATAACGAACTTAATTAACCTTTAATTATGTTAATAATAATAAAATTTCAAATGCACATATTTAAATGAAGAACTTATGAGAAGTGATTTAAGTAAAGACTATAAAGTTCTGTTGAATAGTTTATAGTATTTGTAATATTAGAAAGGAAATGATGTTAATTTTCTAGTGGTAGTTTGTGTTTTTCATCCTTTGTTTGGGACTTAAACTGGTTGCATAGAATTTTTTAAATAAGAGAGGAGAACACAGTAGAATTGAATTTAATTTAATTTTATCCAAAAGAAGACCAAGCAAGTAAGAGGCCAATACACTCAATTGTAGTCATATAATTCAATAATTTTCTTATGATAGTGAGTGTTCCATGCTAACTGTAAATCCAAAATCACAACCCATAACTCCCATAACTCAGCTGTGAAGGGTCAACATTCATTCATCAAATAAACGTTAGCAATACATTATGCTATATGAGAATCTGTTGATAGTTGCTGTTGTTCTACGAATTTCCAAACATAATTCACAATCAGTTATATTCCTTGTAAAGTATATGAATAGTTTGGTTGGGAACTAATGTTGGCTGCATGCTAGTGCAATATGTTTGCGTCTTTATATAATTGCACATTTTTTAGAATACGAAACAACAAAACCTTTATGACATTACGACAAGCACCTGCTTGTAACCCATGAGAGGACGTTAATGTGATGGGACAGCATTTGAGCTTTGCTGAATTGTGCTTCGGCTGCAATCTTCTGGCCTGCCCGCACCAATAATCCACCATGACTTGGTGATCCTAGATGCTTGGACCATCATATTTTGTTACAAATATTTATTTAGTTGGTTAGGGCCTGAAACTTTCTTTTTGGTCAAATTTGTTTGTTTCAATATTCCTGAAAGTATTGTGTCTTAGCACTTCTAATCTTTTTTGAAAAACTTTTGTTACGGATATTTGAGGTTGAAACCATGTTTTCATTTTGGCGACTTTTTTTTTTTGTTGAAATAAATAATAGCACTACTATATTTGAATTTTGTTATGGATGAATTTTTTTTACCGTAATTATATCAAATTTACCTCTATATTAATTTTAAAAAAAATTATCTAAGATTTCATTAACGCTATAGCATATAATATTATTTTTAGAAACCATTAATTAGTTCAAGTAAATACTGAGAATTAAAATAAAGTTTGTACTAGATAAAGACGTATTATATTAACATAAATTTATAGGTAAGTATGATAGTGACAACTACTAATATTATCTAAATGTGCTACATGATAAATTCTTATATAATAAGAAAACAACAAAACAAAATGATTGATCCAAATTGATTTTGGACCATAGTAGCCTTTGAGCCTTTGCCTTATATGATATACATTCTTCATTGTTTTTTTGTCCACAGCTTTAACTTCTTGCCTTTGGAAAGGTGAGTCTGTCGTAGTATTCATTCCTAATGGTCCCATTCTTATCTGGTTAAACTAATATAAGGGCACCACTGTACTACTTATTCATTTCTTCTCTTTTTGTTTTTTAAGATAACTTTTCATCGAAGTCTTACCTTATTACTATCATAATGAGAAACTCTAAGTATGTTTATATTCAACTCAATAAACAATTTTTTTTAAGTAAAACAATTTTTTTACTCATTTTCTTACTCAATTTGATCATATCAGATTTTGAATAAAATTTGTAAAAGCAAACTAATCCACACTGAATTGATATATATAAATTAATATATATTTTATGTTTTTCCTTTATATTTCATTGTTTTGAGTATATATGCCCAATTTTTTCAGAAAAAAATATGTTGTAAGATAATGAATCAATTAATTACTATACTTCTTTTTATTTTATTTTCTATGTTCTTAATTTTTAAACTACAATTAGTATATTTAGACTTAAAGATAATGTTCAATTATTGAATTAAAAGTTTTTAGTAATAACAAATTAAAATGTCGGTGAGAATGTGTGTGATGAAAACTGAATCATCTAGTCCAATCTAAATTGCATCTTTTTATCGAATTTGATTGAATTAGATTTATTTATGAAAACAATCAAAACTGAACTAAATTACATGTTTTAATCTTTGGATCATATGAGTTTTTTTTTTTTTTTTCAAAATCAATTTGCAAACATCTTTAGGAACGTATGTTCATTTTACTGTGATTTTGTGAGACATTTCTAAATATATTATCGTGATTATGTTATTTTTATTGTTGTTTGCTAGTGTGAAGGGGTCTTTAATAGTAGCTATTGACCAAGTTTGCTTAGACATTAATGGTATCTAGACCTTTTTATGTTACTTGATTAAGAAATTTTAATATGAGCATAATTTATATATATACAATTAATCAATGGGGTGCCCTTCTTTGAGGATCACGACTCCTATACCAACACTTGAGGCATCACACTCCAACTCAAAAGACTTAGAAAAATCAGGTAAAACAAGAATTGGAGTTTGAGTGAGCTTTTCATTCAAGGTTTAGAAGGCTCTCTCTTGGCTCTCCTCCCATTTAAATCCAACATTTTTTAATAGTTTCATTTAGGAAGGATGCAATGGTACTAAACTCCTTGACAAACCTCCTATAGAAGCTTGCAAGACCATGAAAGCTCCTCAACTCCCCCACAGTTTTATGTGTTGGCAATTCCTGGATGGCCTTTACCTTTTCCTCATCAACCTTGACTTAATGGGAGCCAACAACAAAACTGGTTAAGTAACCTCTTGGGTACATAACACACACTTCTCTACATTAGCAAATAAGGTTTCTTTTCTCAAAGTTTCTAAAACACTTCTCACATGCTAAGAGGTGGTCATCCAAGCAAGTAGTATAAATCAAAATATCATCAAAATATATAACCACACACTTGCCTATTAGGCTTCTCAAGACATGGTTCATCAATCACATGAAAGTATTAAGAGCTTTACTCAATCTAAAAGCCATGAGAAGCCACTCACAAATTCCAAACTTAGTCTTAAAAGTCGTTTTCCATTCATCCCCTCCCTTACTCTAATTTGATGGTATCTACTTTTTAAATCAATCTTAGAAAATAGTTTGGAAGCATGCAACTCATCAAGCAAATCATCCAAACAGGGAATGAGGTGATTATATCTAATAATTATATTATTTAAGGCCCTACAATTTGTGTATATTCTCTACGTACCATCCTTTTTAGGCACCAAGATTATAGGAATGACACACGAGCTCATGCTTTCTCTTACCCAACCTTTCTCAAATAATTTAGCAAGTTGTTTTTGAATTTCTTTTTCCTCCTCTGGGTTCGTCCTGTATGTTTCTTGTTTGGCAGAGTGGCTTCAATTGTTAAGTCTATGTGGTGCTCTATGCCTCGCAAGGGTGGCAGGGTAATCTTTTGGGAAGACATCCTAGAACTCCTCCAAGAACATGTTTATACTTGCAGGCACAACAATAACAGAAGGAAAAGCATGTAGAAGCATATTAGTAGGTACAACAAACAAGGGTTCCATCTTGGCCAAGAGGACCCTTCTTAACTCCCAATGGTTGACTAACATGGATTATTTTCTTTTTTCCTCTTTCTTTTTGCTTTTACCACTCAAGGAGGGCTCATTTTATTTTTCACTTTTTCTTTGCTCTTTTCTACTTACACTCTTGCTTTCCTCTTTCATCGTTCTTTTTCCTTTTTCCTTTCTCCTTTCGGTTTCACTCTTGCTCTCTTTTTTCTTCATTTTTCTCTTGTATTTTCTCTCACTCCCTTTCTTTATTTTCATTTTCTGTTAACCCTTTTGTACCTCCCTTGGAGACAAAGGTTTAAGCACAACCCTATGCCCTAAATGTATGAATATGAAATGGTTGGTGACTCCATCATGGATCACCTTCTTGTCAAACTGTCAAGGTGTCCCTAACAGTAGGTGTATGGTCTCCATAGGAACTACATCACACATGACCCTATCTTCATAAGCACCTAGGGTAAAAGTAACCTCAACTTGCTTATCTACAAGAAAATATCCCTTCTCACTTAGCTATTAGAATCTACACGGCTTAGGGTGAATCGTGGTGGGAAGAGCTAGCTTCTTCACAAGCCTCTCACTAGCTACATTTACACAGCTTCCTCAATCTATAATCATAGAACACAAATTTCCTAAGATGAGACACCTAGAATGGAAGATGTTCTCTCTTTGTGTGTCGGCGTGTTTATTACCCTCCTTACTACAAGTAAGTCCCTCTCATAGTGTGATCCATCACTCAAGCTCTCGAACTCACTCGATATGCTAATCTCTCCTGTAGAACTTTCCCTCCCCATTTTCCTATCCTCTTTTACAATCATCACATATCTATTAGGACATTCAGAGGCTATGTAACCCTTACCTAGACACTTGAAGCACTTAATGATGCTAACTCTAAGCCACATAGATACAAGGGTGGGTGTAAATTCATTTTGACCAATGGAGGATTCACTCCCCCTTTTAGGGATCTTCTCCCTTCTAGCATTGTTCTTATTTTTCTCCTTGCCCTTCCAGCCGCTACTTCCCTTATAGGTCTTTCCAGATGCACTCCTCCTCCTAATTTGCATCTCTACCTTGATGGCTTGACGAACTAGCTCACTCAAACGTTTCGTAATGTTGCAGCTCCACAACATCCTATATTTCTCTATAAAAGTCATGTAGAAACTACGCCATTGTGTCCTCCTCACTCTTCCTTATTTGAGCTTTCATCAAGTCCATTTCCATTTTCTTATGATACTCTTCTATGCTCTTAGACTCTTGTTACAACCTTTGTAACTTGTTATTTAAGTCCTTGGTATAGGTTGGTAGGACAAACCTATATATATATATATATTGGTAGAAGATTTATTTGGCCCTTGAAATTAAAAACAACTCTCAAGGTTGCTAATACAAAATGAATAAGAGTGTGATTGAATACCTTTCCATACACATTTGAAGCATTCTACTAAAATTCATTACTTGACATTCAACTATTGTGTTCTCCATCACCACCATCACCACCATCACCAGAGCAATGCGTTAACCATGACATCCACCACATGACTTTATATTTAAAAAAAAGAAATTCATTACATAATTTATATTATTTGAAAAATATTTTAGATTAACACTATAATGAAAACTATTTTTACATTTACACTTTTGTGGTAAAAAAGTGTGCTAAGGAAATGACTAAGCACTAATTTGGGTTTCAAGCGCAATCCATTAGAATGAGTTACTTCAACTTAAAAAGCTCAATCAATCTAAATTATGTAAGGTGGTTTGAATAATCCTCGGTCGTAAGATTTTTAAAATAAGACAATGAATAATGAATTATACCTTGATCTCCAATAAAGTTATTTTGTTGTTACATTGAGATAGAGAAATATTGTCCTTGAAAAGTTTTAGCCCTACCCCAAATAATTCATCATAACTTAGATACCTATAAAATAGCCTTGTAGTATGTAAGTATTTATTATATATTATTATTATAATAGAATTGTTATTGGTTTGAGTATTAAAGTTTTTTTTTGCATATACACACTTCTTTTTAACGGTGGCATCAACCTTGCCAAAGAACTGATAATAAACAAAAGATCGTGGATGTTAGTTTGTATTACAGCTTACATTAATCAACATTTACCACAATTCGATCATGGTTAGCAGTTAATCCTAAACACATCCTTGGCACTGTTTGTGTGAAATTGGTAAATTTATTTTCCACCATCATTGTTAATGCCAAAAAACTTGTATTTGGGCCACCTATATTACTATATTGAAAAGGTTAATTCACCTCAATTTTCCTATGACAGTGAGCGTTCCACAGTAAATGTAAATCCAAAATCACAACCCATAACTCAATTGTGAAGGATGAAAATTCATAAGAGAAATGTTATCGATAAATTCTATGAGAATGTTTAGTTAATTATATTCACCATCATATTTTTTTCACCCAAAGGATCTGTTGTTATTTGTTCTTGTTATGCAAATCTGTTTTAGAGTGCATGCTAGTGCAATCTGTTTTTGCCTTTATAATCCCACATTGTTTAGAATACAATACAACAAAACCATTATAAACCATGTGATAAGCACCTCGTTTGCCGAGTTGGGTAACGCTTGCTTGTGACCCATGTGGGGGTGTTAATGTGATGGAATAACGTTTGGGCTTCGCTTGGTTGGGCTGTGGCTACAATTTGCTGGCCTACCCACTCCAAGTTTGGAGTTGGGCCATGAGACTTAGGCGTAGGCTCAGGTTTCTTAGCTCCTAGACATGAGGGTACTGCGTGAGGCTGGCTTAACAGAGCAGCGACCACCCCAGGCTCCCAATAGTGGAGGGATATTTTTTTACAGATATTTATTTCGTTGAGTCTGAAACCATATTTCCTTTTTGGTCAATTTTTTTTTTGTTTCAATACAAACTATTGCTAAAAGTACTTTGTTAGGCACTTCTAATCTTTTTGGAAACAGCTTTGTTAGGGATATTTGCGGTTGGAACCATGTTCTCATTTTGGCGACTCTTCTTTTTTGTTGTGTTGAAATAATAACACTTCTTCTCATATCTAATTTGATTTATATATGAAGTTGCAAAGTTGTAATATACATTAGTGAAAAAATATTAGAGTAAATTATACTAATTTTTCTTGAGGTTTCTTCAAATTGCACATATTTATTTTTTTAATGTTAACAACAATTTTCTTTATAGGATTACATAGTGTAATATTTTTTAAATATTTAAGAGGGTCGGTATAATGTATAATAGGTGTGAATATAATATTTTTCAAATAATGAGTATAGGTAAATAAAAAAAGATACCAAGAAAAAATTGATGAAATTTCTAGAATGTTAACGTAATTTACTTAAATGGTCCTTAGTCAAAACATTATATTTAGTTTTACTTCCTCTCTATTATCCATGAACATTTTCTTGGAGTTATTTTCAAATGTCTCGACAATTCTATATAGAAGAAGAGTCATATAATGTTGAAAGTCTTTAGTATTAGAGATCAAATTCACATAAAGTTCAATGTGAATGTGATACTCATGATATTCTCTATTAATTCTTAATTCCTTGTATTGTAAAGCACATGAACTATTAAGTGGTGGCGAAGAATAAAAAAGAAGAAGAAGGATTTTTCTTTTTTTAAGTAGGAACTTGAAGAACATTGCTAAATGATTTATGTTAGTATGAGAGTGAGAAATTTTGGCAGCAAGTGGAAGAATATGTCTTAGCCAAAGAGCCACAAAATAAAGTAGAATAACTTTTCTACTATCTAGCTCTAAGGATTTACAAAATAATCCATTTTGGACTCTCGTCCAATGAACATGGCAGGATAGAGTAGTGAAGGAGAGCAATGTAGAGTAGGACAGCGCACAGACTGTGAAAAAAGCCTTTTTGGACGCTCGTCCGAAGGGCTTAGCAAGAGTAGAAAGTGGAAGAGGAGCACAATCTCCTCTTTGGATGCTTTTCCAATGGACTTGTGAGGCCCACTAATTAATTTTAGATATTTTTTTTGGTTGCTTTGTATTAGACTAGACTTTACTTTTTGAAGAGGCCCAATAAGCCCAAAACAAATATCATTTTAAAATAAATTAGTCATAACAAAGGTAAAGTAATAAATAAAAAATGGGACAAAATCAGGTGTTCACATTTGGATATACTCAAATAAATAAAATGGGTTGTTGTATACTATTATGAATAGTGTTCAATATTTATTCACAAACACTCATGTAAGATTGAATGGTGAAATAAATTGAACCTTAATAAGAAATATTAGTAGCACTCTCATAGGTATGAAGATAAGATTAGATATTACGGGATAATTACAAAAAATAAAATTCATCTAATGAATATATAATTATTAATTTTATACAAAATATTTATAATTATATAATTTTTAAAATAATTCAAGAACTTATAATAAAAAAATAAATTTATACAGAAAAAATTCATAATTATATTTTTTTTATATCTTGTTTGTTTTACCAAAGTTTACATAAAAACATGTATAAACCATGCATTTAAGGTCTAAAGCATGGTGCAGCCTAAAATATGATGACAATAAAAAAGACGAGAGGAGAAAAAAATATATATATAAAGGTATTGATAAAGAAAGGATGTGTGTTAGTGTGCCAAAATTCAAGTTATCTTTGTCCTTATATAATATTTTTAACCTTTTCATATTGACACATGTTAATAAATAATTTTTAATTATGAAATTATAATTAAATTAATATAAATGAAAGAAAAATAGGGTTATTTGATTGCAAATGCAATCATTTATAACTTTAAAATAATAATAATGAATTATAAAATAAAAATTATTAGAAAAAAAAGATACTCAAATATATTTTTTTAAAATAACAAAATGTGATATTTTTACCACAAAGACTATCTTTACAATGAAACCCTAAAAAATTATTTATTATTTTATTAAAAATAACATTTAAATATTATTATTTCTACAACTAAACTTTAAATAAAAATATTTTTTAATTCCTTAATATATCACATATATTAGAAAAACTTAAAATTTCCCATCCATACATGTAGCTTCGTTCCAGCAAACTCAGGTTGACATATGATACAATAACAAGATTTTTTAATAACGAACTTAATTAACCTTTAATTATGTTAATAATAAAATAATTTCAAATGCACATATTTAAATAAAGAACTTACAAGAAGTGATTTAAGTAAAGACTACAAAGTTTTGTTGAATAGTTTATTGTATCTGTAATATTAGAAACGAAATGATATTGAAAAGTGATAGTTCGCCTTTTGTCACGGTGGCTTTTATCAAATAAAACTAAAACTAATTATAGTATAGCTAATCGTAGATCATTCTTCTCAAGGACATAGAGTATTCAGGTATGCCTAATGCAAGATCAGAAGTTCATGTAGACTAAAGAGTTGTGTAGGAATGCATACTAAGTCCCAGCTAGATTGTAATTGGCCAACTCGACCTTGACACGGTATTTACAGAAACATTCTGGCCGGTCTAAGATAGAGGCAGACGGGATCATAAACAAGGGGGGATTGAATGTAAAAGTATGACTGAAAGTAAACTAATCTAAGAAAACAAAAACAACTATGCTAATGACAATCACTGTATCAATTCACAGGTCAACAACACACGGTTTAGTTTCTTAATGATTCACATGCAACTCCAAACCAACCTAAAATCTTACGATGACTGTTGAACATTCGTTTGTTGTCTGGTTGAGGAATTACACAACTACAACCTCATAAGCCGACAGGGAGTAAGCACGTGGTTGATCTAAGGTTTCCCTAACTTGTTAGATCGGTTCCAACCGGCCTAATCTAACGTGCTTTACTTTTACATTTTCACAAACATGGCTATGATACTAATAAGAGCAGATTAATAGAACAAGAATTACACATGGAAAGTAGATATAAAAATGCAATCATATATTGAAAAACATGTTATTGATACAGGGTTTGATACATGGAATGAATGAGAATAACTCAGTCTCTTATGCCGGTAGCGACCTTGGCGGAGATTGCGGTGGTTCACCCCATAATCAAGTTATTCAAACAATTCATGGAAAAAATTTTCCTCATCCAATGTAAACAGGCAACTTCAGAATTTTTAAAGTTCAACCAAGAATGATAGAGCTTTTTGTCTCAAGGTAGGTGTGTACTATCAATCTCTCAAGTATTTTGGTTTTTGTATATACTCTCTGAACACTCTATGTGACTAGTAGCACCACTGTTTTGACTAGGCTCTCCTTTTTACTCTTTAAGAGCACATGCAATTGTGATCAATAAGACTTTCATTACGCTTGTAATGTGGCCGGGGTAAAGGTAGGATAAAGGAGAAGGGAAGTAGGGCTAAGCAACCAAAGGGAAGAGAGGAGCAATGGTGAATGAGTCCATCAGTATGGGGAATATCCCCTTAGACACTGCCGATCTCGGCATGGTACTGGAGACCGTCATCAAGAGTATTGCCGGTCTTGGCTTCACATTAGAGACCCATTATTGTGTTGGTCTCGGCAATATATATTTTACACTGCTCTTATTTTCTTCTCACTTTTTTTTTATATTTCTTTGCAGCTTGTGTTGCAGTCTTTTTCCTGCAACCTTTTTATTTTGCTGCTCCTTTCTTTTTTTTTTTCTTTGATTTCATCCTACATTCTTTTTCACATTCTTTTCTTTCTTTGATTATCCGACTATTTTCCAAATGTACCACTCTTGCCTATCCCAAGGTATTACCCCCACACTTATCCGACCCCTAAGGTTAAGGTTTTTCATGGTTTTCCAGCTTCAGCTTGTAATGAGTTTATTCAAAGAAATGATTTTATAGGCTCAAAAGGGTGACAATGATTCATTTTGCAAGGTAGGTTTATTTGGTAAAGTGGCTGTTAGAAAAAAAAAATGGCCTAGATCATGTCACTTATGGATGTGAACTAAGAAGTATTAGGAGAGTCAATAAACAACTGGGAGTAATCCAACACATAGGTGCAAATTCACACCAGAAAGAAGAGAATGGCAAGACTTACAACCATTACTTATTTACAAGGCTCAAAATATCTCACCTGGTTAATTGTTGCTCTTTCACTAATGGTTTCCACTAAAAATTTCCTCAGTCACTTATCTTCCTAAGGATGAAAAAATTTTCTTACCATGTCAAGCTGAAAACCTTTTTCCAGAATTATGCACTACCTACCTCTGCTGCCTCCAACCTACTGATTTCTAATTGACTTTTTGCAACATGGTTTTCTCAATCGGTCAGCAGAAGCTTATTATTAAAAATAAAAACAAAACAAAGTAAGAATGAAATAAAACCAAACAGGAATAGAAAAATAGAACTACTTAACAAGAACAAAAACACAAAAAGAAAACAGAAAAACAATAAAAACGAAAAACGAACAACGAAAATAGAATAAAGAGAAAATAAATGGAGTCGGCCAGAAAACAGAAAATAGAGTCGGCCAAACTCGCCTAAGCATAGAGTTTTGAGTTGGATCAGATTAACAGCAAGTGAATTAAGCAAACTCGACACCTGACTATATATCCCATAAGCTCTTAAGAGCAAAAACAAGAAAAGTAAAAACAAGGACAAAACTATAAGGAATATTTTGAAGACAAGCAATAAAAGCTCAAAGACAAGGAAGCTAAACTCAAAAAGAATTCAAGTAAGGCATTAAGGAAGACTAAAAACAAGTACTAAATGCAAGGGAATTAATTGCATGTATAAATGTCCGGGGCGTTTAACAGCGTTCAACAATCAATGCACCAAACTTAGTTTACTAGTTTCCTAGGAGTCAAGTGCAACTAGTGTTGCCATTTCACCTTCAAGTATAATTTCCTTTCACTCTTTTTCTTTTAATTTTGTGTGCATATATCCTATTTTTACTGCACTAAAATAGCCATATGAACATTCTTTTTCTTTTTCTCTTAGAACTTATTCTTTTTACAAATTTTTGGTCTACAATTTTTTTGGCAACTTTTACATTATATTCTAGCACAATTTCTCAAATACATTCATCAACACATAATTCAACCTTTGCATATATAAAAAAATAAAGTCAATTTTCAAAAATTATGCAAATTATGCAATTCAAATCAGTTTCAAGATCTCAAGCACAAACGTCGAACAAACAAATTCAAACAATGCATGAATTCAATGTGATTGCATCCTCAATTTTAAGCCTAAGAACCTAAAATTTTCAAAAAAAAAAAATAAGCTAGACAAGGAATTAACAAAATCTGAACCATGGAAGTGTGGAGAAATGTTAGGCAAAGAAAACCTAACAAAGATGAAACAAAATGTTGAAGATTTGATCTACAAATGGAAGCTCAAACTTACCTTTTGTAGTTCGCTCAAGCTTGGTGGAAACCGAGGTGTTTGTTGCAACTTCTACATGAATACAAAAACTAAATGATGATTGAAAGCTCTTATACCAATTGATGCAACCCTAGGATCCACAATCAAAACCTAGTCAAGTAAAATCGAGAATTAACAATGAAAAATAATATAACCGAAAATTATGAGAAGAAAAGTAGAAAACAAATTGAGATTAGAATGACTCGCCACTAATTCCTAGAAATTAGATAAGAGATTGTAGAGATTCGCCACAAGCATCATGGAAGCTTGATAAAAATTAGATTTCTTGCACAAGACAAGAGTAGAGAAAATGCTCTCAAAAGTGCTACGACACAATCTAAATTTCATTTAAAAGTTGTTAATACTTATTACATGGAGGGTTTTTATAACATTGATTATGTCCTAATTACATTCCCAAATCTTAACCAAAAAATAAAGCCCACTTCTAACCCAAAGACGTGTGCCCAAAAATTACTGAACAAAGGTGAGACCATTATATCCAACAAAAATAAGGAAATCTAACTACTAACAAAAAATACTACTAAGAAGGAATTTGGCCCAAGGCTATGTAGTCCTATGCGAAATGAAACAAAGATACTATAAAGCTACGACTTCCAACTCTATTCATTGTCATGAAGACAACTGGACAAATGGTACACAATACGCCCCTCATGTGTCCCCTCTTAGTCGTGCTACAGGGCCAACCTTTGGTGCACCTTTTTATAGATCTTTTTGAGCCTACCCCTCGTCGTAGGGCCCTTCAAGTGCCAAGGTAGCTTCCTCAAACTCCCTTCTTGATTGTGACTTTCCAAGTATGCATCAACTCTCATATTTTATTCTCAAAATAAAAAAGGAATCCAGTAACTTATCAAAATAACTTTTATTTTACATTTTTCTTGCCTTAGCATACAATTCAAGATATTAAACATAAATAGTTTTATTAGATACATATCATAATTCTAATTTCCAATTAAATATTATTAAAAAAATTAGGAGAATAAGGATGTAAAATTACAAGCTTGTTATAACCAAATAGTAGTGGGACTCTTAGTTTATGAGGAAACATGTGGGAAAGAGAAGTGTTAAAAGTGTGAATTTGACATTGAACTAACTTATTTCACTCATCATAATAATCCTATCTATTTCACTCACTTAACAAAAATACTTAAAAACTCCTGACCTATGAAACCCCAGATAAAATGGTTATCCTAAAAAAAAGAAAGTTAGGTACGAGACTAAATAGAGCTCAACCCCTGTGACTACAAAGCAAAGGCAGAGCTTGGTAAAATTTTTTGGAAGGGTGAAAATAGTTATATATAAATTAAATCTAACATTTTTTATAATGTTATTTTTTTAGTGATTTTAAATATTTAATAGTATTATTTAAATATTAACTACTTTCTTTATTAATTATTATAGTAATTATTGACTTTGTATGTTACCACAAATAAGATGCTATATTTATAATGTTGGTTGGTACCCACCAAGTAGTAACCCCATGTTGATCACCATTAGTTTATATCTATCAAGCTCAAAAGCATCATGAATACTTTTCTATTACATTACAAGTAGAAATGTGAATTTGACATTGAACTAATTCATTTCACTCATCATAATAATTATCTATTTAGTTCACTTAATAAAAATACTTAAAAACTCCTAACCTATGTAACCCCAAATAAAGAGTTAGGTTGTCGTAAAAAAAAATAATATTAGGTACAAGACTAAATAAATCTCAACCCATCCAACTACAAAGCAAGGGCAAGGTTGGATAAAATTTTTTAGAAGGGTGAAAAAATTAACATTATAATATAAAAATTAAATCTAACATGTTTTTATAATATTATCTTCTCAGTTTTGAAATATTTAATAATATTAATTAAATATCAATTATTTTTTTAATTAATTATTATAAGATTTACTGATTGTGTGTTATCCACACATAAGATGTTCACCACAAAAAAAAAAAAGTTTAATGACAGCAGTTTGCAATTGGTTATTATCAATCGCAAATAGCTACCAATTCAACATTGATTTAAATCATTTCTAAAATTAAGATAAAATGTGTATAGAAATAAAAATAGCAACCAAATTTAATGGTTGCAACATAATACAAATGATATGATAGAATATATATGTTTAAATGAGATTTACCAACATATTCGTTCAAACAATATATAATAGTTTGTGATCATGACATCGGTCGTGAACATATTTTTGCAATCAAAATATTTGGTCGCTAAAATTATTATTTAAAAGTGTTTATAATTTATATTAAATTGAATTACTAATATCATATATATTTCATATATAGTTAAAATATAAATACTTATATAATTATAAAAGTTATGTTACTATAATATTATTTTATATTATCTTTTTTATATTTTCATTTAAAGAATAAAATAAAACATTTGAATATAGTTTTTTTTTAAATTATAGACACTTAATATGTAGGAGTCTTATATGTAAACAATAACAATATTCATGATATAATATAAAATTAAAAAAATCAACAATACAAATATAGTAAATATTTTGTATATAACTACAAATTTAAACAATAAATTTTATTTTGACATATATAATACTAATAAAAAACATTAAAATATAGCTTGAATATATATTAGTAATAATATATATGACTATTTCTATATACATTATAAATGGCAAAAAATTTCACATAAAGACATGGAGGGAAGGAATGAAAACTTCTAATTAAGGTATATGTATACGAGGCACCAATGGTCAATTAGAATATGACATTTTTGGCAGTATTGGCTAATATTGTTGAATTAGAGTATACTAGCATACCCATGAAAAACTTAGTTCTCTTCAAATGTGGTTGGTTTGATAATACTCCTAATCAGGGGATAAAAGTAGACAATTGGTATGGAGTTATTCAAGTAAGACAATCATGGAGATAAAAGGTGTATGACCCATTTATATTTGCACAAGATGGGAAGTTTATTACACCATATTTAAAGGGACATTGTGACTGGCTAGTTGTCATTAAGACGAAGACACATCGTGTAGTCATGGACAACATTTTTAATCAACTTGACAATAAAGCTCCATAACAAGATGTACATGGTGAAATGGTTGTTTATTTTTATGTACTTCAACTCTAAAATGTTTTGACTAGTCACTTATTATTGAGTATCATATTTTAAAGAGAAGTATTAACAACACCCTTTAACATATACTCTATTATTAGTTATAGTTTATTGAAAACTACAAAATTAAAAGAGTTACTCATTAAATAAGAAGTAAAACCTACAAAATATTTATAATTTTTCAATAATAAAGACTGTGGTCAAAAATTTGTTGGTAGAATTTCTTTATTTTAATTCATTTATTTATTTTCTCACTTTTGCATACTTTATGTCAAGGGTGATAACTTTATTATTTGTTCTATTGGGTTGTATAAGTAAGTTTAATTTCTAACTTGTTAATAGATAAAAAAAAACTAAAGGAAAAGGAATGGAAGGTTCTGTTACTAAAGAATTTCATCATTAACAAAAATATGGATTTAATTTTGTTTATTTGTATGTGTAGGGAATGCAAAGGTCTTTTTATTCTTTATGCGAGTGTAGGAAAGTATTTTAGGGAGTGGACTTTTTTATATGTGAGAGGTATATGAATAAATATTGATTATTAGATCGGATAGAAATGGTCAAAATAGATAAAATCATGTAAGTTTTATAAAAAGTTAATTATTTAATTTTTAAGTAATTATGTAAAATTAAATATTAATTATACATGTATGTTGCAGTAGGTATGTATATACACTTATAAACACTAACATGAGAGAAGTGAGAGGTAAGAACATCCAATATTTGTGTTAAATCAAAATAAATTATTAAGATTATTTTTCCTAATAAAAATATACTAAATTGGCACTCGACGATTGAGGAAAACTAATTAAGGTCAAAGACAATTTTCTCTCTCCCTTATTTTATTTTATTTTCTCTTACGCTTTCAATCATTCTCAAAAAAACAATTGAGGCAAGCCAAGGAATCTAACAAAAAATTGTTTGCTTGTATGTGAATACTTGGGGTGCATGGGATTCTTAAAGGTACAAATAACACATAAGAAGAGAGGTTGAATTGTGTATAAGTAATTTTTTAAAGGTTTTTACAAATCTGAGGGATTTAAAACAGAGTTTAATATGATTGTCCAAAAGGAGTGTCTAAAGAAGTGCAGAATGTAAAGAGTGTAAAGTAAGAGAGAAAATGAACAAGGTTTATATTAGTTCACTCTTTTAAGAGAGCTACGTCCAATCCCTTCAACACAAAGGAATTCCACTAAGTCTTTCTGACTTACAAATAAGTATTCTCTACATTTCCAGGTATTACATTATAATCTACCTAATTACAAGAAAATCAAGTATTTTCTCTCTCTTCACGTATTCACACCCTTGTAATTTACCTAATTACAAGAAAATCAAATATTTTTTCTCACTTAGCCTCTTCAGGCTGTGACACCAACTCAATGAGTTTTTACCACAAACTCTACTCACACGGTGTGTGTATTAAAACACAATACACGAAGATATAGCTTTGTCAAGCAAGGTAAGCTTTACAAATAAAGAATGAGAGAGTCGTCGAAAGCAACTTTAGAGTATATCACTTATTCTTTCTTTTTCACATTGTTGTGCATTTCTCGTTATTTTCTTTTGTTGAATGGTTCTATACTACTTGTTCGATCTTGATCAATCCTTTCTTATAGCACGTAGAAATTTGAACATTGTTTGTACATGAAGAGTGGTTGAGTCAACATTAAATGTCACAATTTTAATTTTTGCAGAGCTTCTGTAAACACTCATCTTTTTGTAAACATAGAGAAGATTGTGTTAGAGAAATATTGTTCCTCTTTGAATTTTAATATGTTGTATTCTATTCTCGAGAGAAAAAACTTCTATTGGTTCCTTCTCATGGGAGTCATGTCGTGGTTAAAGGATGTTGTATATGAGAACAGTAACCCCCAATCGAGGCTAACAGAGAAAGGTATTTATGACCAACTCTTGACCTTAAATATACTGCATAATTAGGGTTATTGCATCTAAAGTATTGTTTGCTTTGCAACTTTGTCCTCATGTGAGTGTCATAATTTTGTCTTTAAAAAACGTCATAGTAGATTTAAGGAGGAGAGTGTTTATAAACTATATGTAACCTTAATTCTTAAGCGATGGAAAAAATTTTCTTTTAACTAAAACAATGTATATAAAAAAGTGTTAGTTGTTGCTCTTAAAAATAAAAAAATTATAATTGTTTATAAAATATAAATTATTTATTATTATTATTATTTAACTAATATTCATAAAACAATTATATATATATATATATATATTAGCAAAAGATTTATTTTCCCCATGAAATTAAAAACAACTCTCACGTTTGCTAATACGAAATGAATACGAGTGTGATTGAATACCTTTCCATACACACTTGAAGCATTCTACTAAAATTCATTAATTGACATTCAACCATTGTGTTCTCCATCATCGCCATCACTAGAGCAATGCGTTAATCATGACATCCACGACATGACTTTATATTTAAGAAAAACAAAAGAAATTCATTACAAAATTTATATTATTTGAAAAATATTTTAGATTAACACTATAACGAAAACTATTCTTACATTTACACTTTTGTCGTAACAAAATTTTTCTAAGGACATGACTAAGCGTTGATTTAGATTTCAAGCGCAATCCATTAGAATGAGTTACTTCAACTTAAAAAACTCAATCAATCCAAATTATGTAAGGTGGTTTGAATAATCCTCAGTCGTAAGATTTTTAAAATGAGACAATGAATAATGAATTATACCTTGATCTCCAACAAAGTTATTTTGTTGTTACATTGAGATAGGGAAATATTTTCCTTGAAAAGTTTTAACCTTGCCTCAAATAATTCATCATAACATAGATACCTATAAAATAGTCTTGTAGTATGTAAGTATTTATTATATATTATTATTATGATAGAATTGTTATTGGTTTGAACATTAAATTTTTTTTTTGCATATACACACTTCCTTTTAACGGTGGCCTTAGCCTTGCCAAAGAATTGGTAATCAACAAAAGATCGTGGAAGTTGGTTTGTATTAAAGCTTAAATTAATCAACATTTACCACAATTCGATCATGGTTAGCAGTTAATCCTAAAAACATCCTTGGCATTGTTTGTGTGAAATTGGTAAATTTATTTTCCACCATCATTATTAATGCCAAAAAACTTGTGTTCGGGCCACCTATATGACTATATTGAAAAGGTTAATTCACCTCAATTTTCCTATGGTTGTGATTGTTCCACACTAAATGTAAATCCAAAATCAAAATCCAAAATCATAATCCATAACTCAGTTGTGAAGGATGAACATTCATTAGAGAAATGTTACAAATAAATTCTATGAGAATGATAAGTTAATTATATTCAACATCATATTTTTTCCACCCAAAGAATCTATTGTTAGTTGTTCTTGTTCTGCAAATTTCCAAACATAATTCAGAATCACTGTATGAACATAGTTCCTCTATTCCTGATAAAGTATATGAATAGTTTGGTTGGGAATTGATGTAGTGTGCATGCTAGTGCAATCCGTTTTCGCCTTTATAATCCCACATTGTTTAGAATACAATACAACAAAACCATTATAAACCATGTGATAAGCACCTCGTTTGCCGAGTTGGGTAACGCTTACTTGTGACCCATGTGGGGGTGTTAATGTGATGGAATAACGTTTGGGCTTCGCTTGGTTGGGCTGTGGCTGCAATTTGCTGGCCTGCCCGCTCCAAGTTTAGAGTTGAGCCTCTACCATGACCTAGTGATCCTAGATGCTTGGACCATCACTTTTTTGTTACGAATATTTATTTCGTTGGGCCTGAAACAATATTTCCTTTTTGGTCACTTTTATTTTTGTTTCAATACAAACTATTGCTGAAAGTACTTTCTTAGGCACTTTGAATCTTTTTGGAAACAGTTTTGTTACTGATATTTGGGGTTGAAACCATGTTCTCATTTTGGCGACTCTTCTTTTTTATTGTGTTGAAATAATAACACTTCTTCTCATATCTGATTTGATTTATATATGAAGTTGTAGAGTTGTAATATACATTAGTGAAAAAAATATTAGAGTAAATTATACTAATTTTTCTTGAGGTTTCTTGAAATTGCACATATATTTTTTTTAATGTTTACAACAATTTCCTTTATAGGATTACATAGTGTAATATTTTTTAAATATTTAAGAGGGGTCAGTATAATGTATAATAGGTGTGAATATAATTTTTTTTTCAAATAATGAGTATAGGTAAAAAAAAAGGATATCAAGAAAAATATTGACGAAATTTCTAGAATGTTAACATAATTTACTTAAATGGTCCTTAATCAAAATATTATATTTAGTTTTACTTCCTCTCTATTATCCATGAACATTTTCTTGGAATTATTTTCAAGTGTTTCGACAATTCTATATAGAACAAGAGTCATATAATGTTGAAAGTCTTTAGTATTAAAGATCAAATTCACATAAAGTTTATTGTGAATGTGATCCTCATGATATTCTCTATTAATTCCTTGTATTGTAGAGCACATGAACTATTAAGTAGTGGCAAAGAATAAAAGAAGAAGAAAGTGATGTTTCTTTTTTTTAAGTAGGAACTTGAAGAATTTTGTCAAATGATTTATGTTAGTATGAAAGTGAGAAATTTTGGCTGCAAGTGGAAGAATATGTCTCAGCCGTAGAAGAGCCACAAAGTAGAGTAGAAGAGGCCCAATAAGCCAAAAACAAATATCATTTTAAAATAAATTAGTCATAACAGAAGTAAAGTAATAAATAAAAAAATGGGACAAAAGAAGATGTTCACATATGGATATACTCTCAAATAAATAAAATGAGTTATTATGAGTGATGTTTAATATTTATTCACAAAAACTCAAATATGATTGAATGATGAAATAAATTGAACTTTAATCAGAAATATAAGTAGCAATCTCATATATTAAGGGATAATTACAAAAAATAAAATTCATCCAGTGAATATATAATTATTAATTTTATACAAAATATTTATAATTACATATTTTTCAAAATAATTCAAGAACTTATAATAAAAAAATAAATTTATACAGAAAAAATTCATAATTATGTTTTTTTACATCTTGTTTGTTTTCCCAAAGTTTACCTAATGACATGTATAAACCATGCATTCAAAGCCTAAAGCATGGTGCAACCTAAAATATGATGACCATAAAAAAGACGAGGGGAGAATATATATATATATATAAAGATATTGATAAAGAAAGGATGTGTGATAGTGTGCCAAAATTCAAGTTGTTTTTGCCCTTATATAATAATTTTAACCTTTTAATATTTGACACATGTTAATAAATAGTTTTTAATTATGAAATTATAATTAAATTAATATAAATGAAAGAATAATACGGTTATTTGATTGCAAATGCAATCATTTATAACTTTAAAATAATAATAATGAATTATAAAATAAAAAATTATTAGAAAGAAAAATAAATGATACTCAAATATTTTTTTTTTCTAATATAACAAAATGTGATATTTTTACCATAAAGACTATCTTCACAATGAAACCATAAAAAATTATTTATTATTTTATTAAAAATATTATTTAAATATTACTATTTCTACAACTAAACTTTAAATAAAATATTTTTTAATTCCTTAATATATCTCATATATTAGAAAAACTTAGAATTTCCCATCGATACATGTAGTTTCGTTCCGCCAAACTCAGGTTGACATCTTATGCAATAACGAGATATTAATAACGAACTTAAATAACCTTTAATTATGTTAATAATAATAAAATTCCAAATACACATATTTAAATAAAGAACTTATAAGAAGTGATTTAAGTAAAGGCTACAGAGTTCTGTTGAATAGTTTATAGTATTTGTAATATTAGAAAGGAAATGATGTTAATTTCCAGTGGTAGTTTGTGTTTTCTGTCCTTTGTTTGGGACTTAAACTGGTTGTATAGGATTTTTGAAATAAGAGAGAAGAACATAGTAGAGTTTAATTTAATTTAATTTTGTCCAGAAGAAGACCAAGCAAGCAAGAAGGTCAATATACTTAGTTGTAGTCATATAATTCAATAATTTTCTTATGACAGTGAGTGTTCCATGCTAACTGTAAATCCAAAATCACAATCCATAACTCAGCTGTGAAGGCTCAACATTCATTCATTAGATAAACGTTAGCAGTACATTCTATTATATGATAATTTGTTGTTAGTTGCCGTTGTTCTGCGAATTTTCAAACATAATTCAGAATCAGTTTTATTCCTTGTAAAGTATATGAATAGTTTGGTTGGGAACTAATATAGGGTGCATGCTAGTGCAATATGTTTGCGTCTTTATATAATTCCACATTTTTTAGAATACGAAACAACAAAACCTTTATGACATTATGACAAGCACCTCGTTCGCCCAGCTGAGTAACACCTGCTTGTGACCCATGTGGGGACGTTAATGTGATGGGACAACATTTGGGCTTTGTTGGGTTGGGCTTTGGCTGCAATCTGTTGGCCTGCCCCGTACCAATAGTCCACCATAACCTGGTGATCCTAGATGCTTGGAACATTATATTTTGTTACAAATATTTATTTCGTTGGTTCGGCCTGAAACTTCCTTTTTGGTGAAATTTGTTTTTGTTTCAATATTGCTGAAAGTATTGACTTAGCACTTCTAATCTTTTCTGAAAAACTTTTGTTACCGATATTTGGGGGTGAAACCATGTTTTCATTTTGGCGACCCTTTTTTTTTGTTGAAATAAATAATAACATCCTATATTTGAATTTTGTTACGGATGTTTGAATTTTTTCACCGTAATTATATCAAATTTACCTCTATATTAATTTTAAAAAAAATTATCTAAAATTTCATTAACGCTACAGCATATAATATTATTTTTAGAAACCATCAAATAATTCAAGTAAATACTGAGAATTAAAATAAAGTTTGTATTATATAAAGACGTACTATATTAACATAAATTTATAGGTGAGTATAATAGTGCCAACTACTAATATTATCTAAATGTGCTACATGATAAATTCTTATATAATAAGAAAACAACAAAACAAAATGTTTGATCCAAATTGATTTTGGATCATAGTAGCCTTTGAGCTTCTGCCTCATATGATATACATTCTTATTTTTTTTTTGTCCACAACTTTAACTTCTTGCCTTTGGAAAGGTGAGTCTATCGTAGTATTCATTCCAAATGGTCCCATTCTTATCTGGTTAAACTAATATAAGGTCACCACTGTACTAATTGTTCATTTGTTCTCTTTTTTTTTTTAAAGATAACTTTTCATCAAATTCTTACCTTATTACTATCATAATGAGAAACTCTAAGTGTGTTTATATTCAATCTAATAAGCAATTTTTTTAAGTAAATCAAATTTTTAATCATTTTTTTACTCAATCCATCATATCTGATTTTGAATAAAATTTGTGAAAGGAAACTAATCCAAGCTGAATCGATATTTTTTAATATATAAAAATTAATATATATTTCATGTTTTTTCCTTTATATTTCATTGTTTTGAATATATATAACCCAATTTTCTTAGAAAAAAATATGTTGTAAGATAATGAATCGATTAATTACTATACCTCTTTCTATTTTAATTTATTTTTTATGTTCTTAAGTTTTAAACTAGCTATTAGTATATTTAGACTTAAAGATAATGTTCAATTATTGAATTAAAAGTTTCTAGTAATAGCAAATTAAAATGTCGGTGAGAATGTGTGTGATGAAAACTGAATCATCTAGTCCAATATCTTCTTATCGAATTAGATTGAATTAGATTTATTTAGAAAACAATCAAAACCAAACTAAATTACATGTTTTAATCTTTGGATCAAATGAGGTTTTTTTTTTTTTCAAAATCAATCTGCAAACACCCTTAGGAACGTATGTTCATTTCACTGTGATTTTGTGAGACATTACTAAATATATTATCATGATCATGTTATTTTTATTGTTGTTTGGTAGCTTGAAGGGGTCTTTAGTTGTAGCTATTGACCAAGTATAAATGTTCGGGGCATTTAACAATATTCAACAATCAATGCATCAAACTTAGTTTACTAGTTTCCTAGGAATCATGTGCAACTAGTGTTGCCATTTGACCTTCTAGTAAAATTTTCTTTCACTCTTTTTCTTTTAATTTTGTATGCATATATTCTATTTTTACTGCACTAAAATAGCCACATGAACATTCTTTTTGTTTTTCTCTTTGAACTTATTTTTTTCACAAATTTTTGGTCTACAATTTTGTTGGCAACTTTTATGTTATATTCTAGCATAATTTCTCAAGTACATTCATTAACACATAGTGCAACCTTTGCATATATAAAACAATAAAGTCAATTTTTAAATACTATGCAAATTATGCAATTCAAATCAGTTTCAAGATCCCAAGCATAGTCATCGAACAAACAAATTCAAATAATGCATGAATTCAATGAGATTGCATCCCCAATTCTAAGCATAAGAACCTAAAATTTTGAAAAATAAGCTAGACAAGGAATTAACAAAATCTGAACTGTGGAAGTCTGGAGAAGTGTTAGACAAAAAAACCTAACAAGGATGAAACAAAACGATGAAGATTTGATCTAGAAATGGAAGCTCGAACTTACCGTTTGTAGTTCGCTCAAGATTGGTGGAAACCGAGGTGTTTGCTGGAACTTCTACTTGAATCCAACAACTAAATGATGATTGAAAGCTCTTACACCAATTGATGCAACCCTAGGATCCACAATCAAAACCTAGTCAAGTAGAATTGAGAATTAACCGTGAAAAATCGTATAACCAAAAATTAAGAGAAGAAAAGTAGAAAACAAATTGAGATTGGAATGGCTCGCCACTAATTCCTAGAAATTAGATAAGAGAGTGTAGAGATACGCCACAAGCATCATGGAAGCTTGATAGAAATTGGATTTCTTGCACAAGACAAGAGTAGAGAAAGTGATCTCAAAAGTGCTACGACACAATATAAATTTCATTTAAAAGTTGTTAATGCTAACTACACGGAAGGTTTTTATAACATTGTTCATGTCCTAGTTACATTCCCAAATCTTAACCAAAAAATAAAGCCTGCTTCTAACTGAAAGACGTGTGCTCGAAAATTACTGAACAAAGGCGAGACCATTATAACCAACAAAAATAAGGAAATCTAACTACTAACAAAAAATACTAGTGAGAAGGACTTTGGCCCAAGGCTATGTAGTCCTAGGTGAAATGAAACAAAGATACTACAAAGCTATGACTTCCAACTCTATACATTGTCATGAAGACAGCTAGACAAAAGCTACACAATACGCCCCTTATGTGTCCTCTCTTAGTCATGCTATAGGGCCAACCTTTGGTGCACTTTCTTATAGATCTTTTTGAGCCTACCCCTTGTCATAGGACCCTTCAAGTGTTAAGGTAGATTCCTCAACCTCGTCTTCTTGATTGTGGCTTTCCAAGTATGCATCAACTCCCATATTTTATTCTCAAAATAAAAAAAGGAATACAATAACTTATCAAAATAACTTTTATTTTACATTTTTCTTGCCTTAGCATACAATTCAAAATACCATATATTAAACATAAATAGTTTTGTTAGATACATATCATAATTCTAATTTCCAATTAAATCTTGTTAAAAAAATTAGGAGAATAAAGATGTGAAATTCCAATCTTGTTATAACCAATTAGTAGTGGGACTCTTAGTTTATAAGGAAACATGTGGGAAAGAGAAGTGTTATCTGTCTAGTCAAAATTCATATTTAGTTGCTTTGTTCAAGTGTGTGTATTATTAGAAAAGTATGGATTATTTTCTAGTTGTCCAAACAAGATTAAATATATAATTTATTTAAAACATCTTGCTTCTGGATTATTTCTTTGTAAAAAATATGAGGTAAAAAGTCTATGGATAGACATACAAACTCGTGATTAAATTTGTTTAAAATATGTGTTAAACAAATTAGGCTGAAAAGCCCACAATCTTAAATGGACCATATATTTTAGTCCCATACTCCATGTGGATTGCAAGTTAAATGGTAGCCCGTAGGCCTTAACTCATATACTCAACTCCACTATAATCCAACTCAACTAATTTTTATAATTAAAAATATATATCTATCAAGCTCATAAACACCCTTGATACTTTTCTATTATGTTACAAGTAAAAGTGTGAATTTTTCGTTGAACTAACTCATTTCACTTATCATAATAACCCTATCGATTTCGCTCACTTAACAAAAATACTTAAAAACTACTAACTTATGAAACCCCAAATAAAGTGGTTATCCTAAAAAAAATAGAGTTAGGTACGAGACTAAATAGAGCTCAATCTATATAACTACAAAGCAAAGACAGAGCTTGATAAAATTTTTTGGAAGGGTGAAAATAGTTATTTATCAATTAGATCTAACATTTTTTATAATGTTGTTTTTTTGAGTGATTTTAAATATTAAATAGTATTATTTAAATATTAACTACTTTCTTAATTAATTATTATAGAAGTTATTGACTTTGTATGTTACCACAAATAAGATGCTATATTTATAATGTTGGTTGGTACCCACCAAGTAGTAACCCCATGTTGAGCACCATTAATTTATATCTATCAAATACAAAAGCATCATGAATACTTTTCTATTACATTACAAGTAGAAATGTGAATTTAATATTGAACTAATTTATTTCACTTGTCATAATAACTATCTATTTATTTCACTTAACAAAAATTACTTAAAAACTCCTAACTACGTAACCCCAAATAGAGTTAGGTTGTCATAAAAAAAATTAGTATTAGGTACAATACTAAATAAAACTCAACCCATCTGACTACAAAGCAAGGACATAGGTGGATAAAATTTTTTGGGAGGGAGAAAAATTAACATTATAATATATAAATAAAATCTAACATGTTTTTATAATATTATCTTTTGAGTTTTGAAATATTTAATAATGTTATTTAACTATCAATTATTTTCTTAATTAAATATTATAGGATTTACTGATTGTGTGTTATCCACACATAAGATGTTTACCACAAAAAAAATTTAGTGACAATAGTTTGCAATTGGTTATTATCAATTGCAAATAACTACCGATTCAACAATGGTTTAAATCACTTCTAAAATTAAGGTAAAGTGTGTATAGCAACAAAAATAACAACCGAATTTAATGGTTGTAACATGATAAAAATGATATAATAGAATACATATATTTAAATGAGATTTACCAACACATTCATTCAAATAATATATAATAGTTTGTGATCACAACATCGGTCGTGAACATCATTAAATTATATAATATATATTACTTTGCAACCAAACTATTTGGTCGCTAATATCATTCTTTAACGGTGTTTATAATTTATATTAAATTGAATTACTAATATCATATATATTTCATATATAGTTAAAATATAAATACTTATATAATTATAAAAGTTATGTTACTATAATATTATTTTATATTATCTTTTTATATTTTCATTTAAAAAATAAAATAAAACATTTGAATATAGTTTCTTTTTAAATTATAGACACTTAATATGTAGGAGTCTTATATGTAAATAACAACAAAAATATTCATGATATAATATAAAATAAAAAAATTAACATTAAAGATATAGTAAATATTTTGTATATAACTACAAATGTAAATAATAAATTTTATTTTGACATATATATTACTAATAAAAACATTAAAATATAGCTTGAATATATATCAGTAACAATATATATGACTAATTCTATATACAAATTTCACATAAAGACATGGAGAGAAGGAATGAAAACTTCTAATTAAGGTATATGTATACAAGACACCAATGGTCAATTAGAATATGACCTTTTTGGCGGTATTGACTAATATTATTGAATTAGAGTATACTAGCATACCTATGGAAAACTTAGTTCTCTTTAAATGTGGTTGGTTTGATAATACTCCTAATCAGGGGATAAAAGTAGACAATTGGTATGGAGTTGTTCAAGTAAGACAATCATGGAGATAAAAGGTGTATGACCCATTTATATTTGCACAAGATAAGGAAGTTTATTACACCATATTTAGAGGGACATTGTGACTGGCTAGTTGTCATTAAGACAAAGACACATAGTGTAGTCATGGACAACATTTTTAATCAACTTAATAATAAAGCTCCATAACAAGATGTACATGGTGAAATGGTTGTTTATTTTTATGTACTTCAACTCTAAAATGTTTTGACTATTCACTTATTATTGAGTGTCATATTTTAAAGAGAAGTATTAATAACACCCTTTAGCACATACTCTATTATTGGTTATAGTTTATTGAAAACTACAAAATTAGAAGAATTGCTCATTAAATATGTTGCTAGAATTTCTTTATTTTAATTCATTTATTTATTTTCTTACTTTTGCATACTTTATGTACACTCAAGGATGGTAACTTTATTATTTGTTCTATTGGATAGTATAAATAAGTTTAATTACTAACTTGTTAATAGATAAAAAAAAACTAAAGGAAAAGGAATGGAAGGTTCTGTTACTAAAGAATTTCATCATTAACAAAAATATGAATTTAATTTTGTTTATTTGTATGTGTAGGGAACGCAAGGGTCTTTTTATTCTTTATGCGAGTGTAGAGTGTAGGAAAGTATTTTAAGGAGTGGACTTTTTTATATGTGAGAGGTATATGAATAAATATTGATTATTAGATCGGATAGAAATGGTCAAAATAGATAAAATCATGTAAGTTTTATAAAGAGTTAATTATTTAATTTTTAAGTAATTATGTAAAATTAAATATTAATCATTCATGTATGTTGTAGTAGGTATTTATATACACTTATACACACTAACATGAGAGAAGTGAGAGGTAAGAACATCCAATATTTGTGTTAAATCAAAATAAATTATTAAGATTATTTTTCCTAATAAAAATATACTAAATTGGCACTAGACGATTGAGGAAAACTAATTAAGGTCAAAGACAAATTTCTCTCTCCCTTATTTTATTTTATTTTCTCTCACGCTTATAATCATTCTCAAAAAAACAATTGAGGCAAGTCAAGGAATCTAACAAAAAAATGTTTGCTTGTATGAGAATACTCGGGGTGCATGGGATTCTTAAAGGTACAAATAACACATAAGAAGAGAGGTTGAATTGTGTATAAGTAATTTTTTTTAAAGGTTTTTACAAATCTGATGGATTTAAAATAGAGGTTAATATGATTGTCCAAAAGGAGTGTCTAAAGAAGTGCAGAATGTAAAGAGTGTAAAGTAAGAGAGAAAATGAACAAGGTTTATATTAGTTCACTCTTTTAAGAGAGCTACGTCCAATCCCTTCAACACAAAGGAATTCCACTAAGTCTTTCTAACTTACAAATAAGTATTCTCTACATTTCTAGGTATTACATTATAATCTACCTAATTACAAGAAAATCAAGTATTTTCTACCTCTTCACGTATTCACACCCTTGTAATTTACCTAATTACAAGAAAATCAAGTATTTTTTCTCACTTAGCCTCTTCAGGCTATTACACTAACTCAATGAGTTTTTACCACAAACTCTACTCACACGTTGTGTGTATTACAACACAATACACGAAGATATAACTTTTTCAAGCAAAGTAAGCTTTACAAATAAAGACGGAGAGAGTCGTCAAAAGCAACTTTAGAGTATATCACTTAATCTTTCTTTTTCACATTGTTGTGCCTTTCTTGTTATTTTCGTTTGTTGAATGGTTCTCTACTACTTGTTCGAGCTTGATCAATCCTTTCTTATAGCATGTAGAAATTTGAACATTGTTTGTACATGAAGAGTGGTTGAGTCAACATTAAATGTGACAATTTTGATTTTTGAAGAGCTTTTGCAAAGACCCATCTTTTTCTAAAGATAGAGAAGATTGTGTTAGAGAAATATTGTTCCTCTTTGAATTTTAATATGTTGTATTCTATTCTCGAGAGAAAAAACTTCTATTGGTTCCTTCTCATGGGAGTCATGTCATGGTTAAAGGATGTTGTATATGAGAACAGTAACCCCCAATCGAGGCTAACAGAGAAAGGTATTTATGAGCAACTCTTGACCTTAAATATACTGCATAATTAGGGTTATTGCATCTAAAGTATTGTTTGCTTTGCAACTTCGTACTCATGTGAGTGTCATAATTTTGTCTTTAAAAAACGTCATAGTAGATTTAAGGAGGAGAGTGTTTATAAACTATATGTAACCTTAATTCTTAAGCGATGGAAAACATTTTCTTTTAACTAAAACAATGTATATAAAAAAGTGTTAGTTGTTGCTCTTAAAAATAAAAATATTATAATTGTTTATAAAATATAAAATATTTATTATTATTATTATTTAACTAATATTCATAAAACAATTATTAATATATATATATATATATATATATATATATATATATATATATATATATATATATATATATATATATATATATATATATATATATATATATATATTAGCAAAAGATTTATTTGCCCCATGAAATTAAAAATAACTCTCAAGTTTGCTAATACGAAATGAATACGAGTGTGATTGAATACCTTCCCATACACACTTGAAGCATTCTACTAAAATTCATTAATTGACATTCAACCATTGTGTTCTCCATCATCGCCATCACTAAAGCAATGCGTTAATCATGACATCCATGACATGACTTTATATTTAAGAAAAACAAAAGAAATTCATTACAAAATTTATATTATTTGAAAAATATTTTAGATTAACACTATAACAAAAACTATTCTTACATTTACACTTTTGTGGTAACAAAATTTTTCTAAGGGCATGACTAAGCGTTGATTTAGGTTTCAAGCGCAATCCATTAGAATGAGTTACTTCAACTTAAAAAACTCAATCAATCCAAATTATGTAAGGTGGTTTGAATAATCCTCGATCGTAAGATTTTTAAAATGAGACAATGAATAATGAATTATACCTTGATCTCCAACAAAGTTATTTTGTTGTTACATTGAGATAGGGAAATATTGTCCTTGAAAAGTTTTAACCTTGCCTCAAATAATTCATCATAACATAGATACCTATAAAATAGTCTTGTAGTATGTAAGTATTTATTATGTATTATTATTATGATAGAATTGTTATTGGTTTGAACATTAATTTTTTTTTTTTTTTGCATATACACACTTCTTTTTAACGGTGGCCTTAGCCTTGCCAAAGAACTGGTAATCAACAAAAGATCGTGGAAGTTGGTTTGTATTAAAGCTTAAATTAATCAACATTTACCACAATTCGATCATGGTTAGCAGTTAATCCTAAAAACATCCTTGGCATTGTTTGTGTGAAATTGGTAAATTTATTTTCCACCATCATTATTAATGCCAAAAAAACTTGTGTTCGGGCCACCTATATGACTATATTGAAAATGTTAATTCACCTCAATTTTCCTATGGCTGTGATTGTTCCACACTAAATGTAAATCCAAAATCATAATCCATAACTCACTTGTGAAGGATGAACATTCATCAGAGAAATGTTACCAATAAATTCTATGGAATGATAAGTTAATTATATTCACCATCATATTTTTTCCACCCAAAGAATCTATTGTTAGTTGTTCTTGTTCTGCAAATTTCCAAACATAATTCAGAATCACTGTATGAACATAGTTCCTCTATTCCTTATAAAGTATATGAATAGTTTGGTTGGGAATTGATGTAGGGTGCATGCTAGTGCAATCTGTTTTTGCCTTTATAATCCCACATTGTTTAGAATACAATACAACAAAACCATTATAAACCATGTGATAAGCACCTCGTTTGCCGAGTTGGGTAACGCTTGCTTGTGACCCATGTGGGGGTGTTAATGTGATGGAATAACGTTTGGGCTTCGCTTGGTTGGGCTGTGGATGCAATTTGCTGGCCTTCCCGCTCCAAGTTTGGAGTTGAGCCATGGGACTTAGGCGTATGCCCAGGTTTCTTAGCTCCTAGACATGAGGGCACTACGTGAGGCTGGCTTAACAGAGCAGCGAACACCCCAGGCTCCCCAACAGTGGAGGATAGCAGGCTGCTGCACCAACAGTCTACCATGACCTAGTGATCCTAGATGCTTGGACCATCACTTTTTTGTTACGGATATTTATTTCGTTGGGCCTGAAACAATATTTCCTTTTTGGTCACTTTTATTTTTGTTTCAATACAAACTATTGCTGAAAGTACTTTCTTAGGCACTTTGAATCTTTTTGGAAATAGTTTTGTTACTGATATGTGGGGTTAAAACCATGTTCTCATTTTGGCGACTCTTCTTTTTTATTGTGTTGAAATAATAACACTTCTTCTCATATTTGATTTGATTTATATATGAAGCTATAGAGTTGTAATATACATTAGTGAAAAAAATATTAGAGTAAATTATACTAATTTTTCTTGAGGTTTCTTGAAATTGCACATATATTTTTTTTAATGTTTACAACAATTTCCTTTATAGGATTACATAGTGTAATATTTTTTAAATATTTAAGAGGGGTCAGTATAATGTATAATAGGTGTGAATATAATTTTTTTTTTCAAATAATGAGTATAGGTAAAAAAAAAAAGGATATCAAGAAAAAAATTGACGAAATTTCTAGAATGTTAACATAATTTACTTAAATGGTCCTTAATCAAAATATTATATTTAGTTTTACTTCCTCTCTATTATCCATGAACATTTTCTTGGAATTATTTTCAAGTGTCTCGACAATTCTATATAGAACAAGAGTCATATAATGTTGAGAGTCTTTAGTATTAAAGATCAAATTCACATAAAGTTTATTGTGAATGTGATCCTCATGATATTCTCTATTAATTCCTTGTATTGTACAGCACATGAACTATTAAGTAGTGGCAAAGAATAAAAGAAGAAGAAAGTGATGTTTCTTTTTTTTAAGTAGGAACTTGAAGAATTTTGCCAAATGATTTATGTTAGTATGAAAGTGAGAAATTTTGGCTGCAAGTGGAAGAATATGTCTCAGCCGTAGAAGAGCCACAAAGTTGAGTAACGCTTGCTTGTGACCCATGTGGGGGTGTTAATGTGACGGAATAACGTTTGGGCTTAACTTGGTTGGGCTGTGGCTGCAATTTGCTGGCTTGCCCGCTCCAAGTTTGGAGTTGAGCCATGGGACTTAGGCGTAGGCCCAGGTTTCTTAAATCTTAGACATGACGGCACTGCGTCAGGCTGGCTTAATAGAGCAGCGAACACCCAAGGTTCCCAACAGTGGAGGGATAGCAGGCTACTGCACCAACAGTCCACCGTGACCTGGTGAGCCTAGATGCTTGGACCATCACTTTTTTGTTACAAATATTTATTTTGTTGAGCCTGAAACCATATTTCCTTTTTGGGTACTTTTGTTTTTGTTTCAATACAAACTATTGTTGAAAGTACTTTGATAGGCACTTCTAATCTTTTTGGAAACAGTTTTGTTATGGATATTTGGGGTTGAAATCATGTTCTCATTTTGGGGACTCTTCTTTTTTGTTGTGTTGAAATAATGACACTTCTTCTCATATCTAATTTGATTTATATATGAAGCTGCAAAGTTGTAACATACATTAGTGAAGAAAATATTAGAGTAAATTATACTAATTTTTCTCGAGGTTTCTTGAAATTGCACATATATATTTTTTTAATGTTTACAACAATTTCCTTTATAGGATTACATAGTGTAATATTTTTTAAATATTTAAGAAGGGTCAGTATAATGTATAATAGGTGTGAATATAATATTTTTCAGATAATGAGTATAGGTAAGAAAAAAGGATATCAAGAAAAAATTGACGAAATTTCTAGAATGTTAACGTAATTTACTTAAATGGTCCTTAGTCAAAACATTATATTTAGTTTTACTTTCTCTCTATTATCCATGAACATTTTCTTGGAATTATTTTCAAATGTCTCGACTATTCTATATAGAACAAGAGTCATATAATATTGAGAGTCTTTAGTATTAAAGATCAAATTCACATAAAGTTCAATGTGAATGTGATCCTCATGATATTCTCTATTAACTCCTTGTATTGTAGAGCACAAAACTATTAAGTGGTGGCAATGAATAAAAGAAGTAGAAGGTGATGTTTCTTTTTTTTTTTTTAAGTAGGAACTTGAAGAATTTTGCCAAATGATTTATGTTAGTATGAAAGTGAGAAATTTTGGCTGCAAGTGGAAGAATATGTCTCGGCCAAAGAGCCACAAAGTAGATTTGAACAACTTTTCTACTATGTAGACTTGTTGAACAGGCCCAATAAGCACAAAACAAATATCATTTTAAAATAAATTAGTCATAACAGAAGTAAAGTAATAAATAAAAAATAGGACGAAATAAGGTGTTCACATATGGATATACTCTCAAATAAATAAAATGGGTTATTATGAGTGGTGTTCAATATTTATTCACAAACACTCAAGTATGATTGAATGATGAAATAAATTGAACCTTAATCAGAAATATAAGTAGCAATCCCATAGGTATGGAGACAAGATTATATATTACGAGATAATTACAAAAAATAAAATTCATCTAGTGAATATATAATTATTAATTTTATACAAAACATTTATAATTATATCTTTTTTAAAATAATTCAAGAACTTATAATAAAAAAATAAATTTATACAGAAAAATTCATAATTATGTTTTTTTTATATCTTGTTTGTTTTCCAAAAATTTACATAATGACATGTATAAACCATGCATTCAAGGTCTAAAGCATGGTGCAACCTAAAATATGATGACAATAAAAAAGACGAGAGGAGAAAATATATATATAAAGGTATTGATAAAGAAAGGATGTCTCTTAGTGTGCCAAAATTCAAGTTGTCTTTGCCCTTATATAATATTTTTAACCTTTTAATATTTGACACATGTTAATAAATAGTTTTTAATTATGAAATTATAATTAAATTAATATAAATGAAAGAATAATACGGTTATTTGATTGCAAATGCAATCATTTATATAACTTTAAAATAATAATAATGAATTATAAAATTAAAAATTATTAGAAATAAAAATAAATGATACTCAAATAATTTTTTTTTTCTAATATAACAAAATGTGATATTTTACCATAAGACTATCTTCACAATGAAATCATTAGAAATTATTTATTATTTTATTAAAAATAATATTTAAATATTATTATTTCTACAACTAAACTTTAAATAAAAATATTTTTTAATTCCTTAATGTATCACATATATTAGAAAAACTTAGAATTTCCCATCCATACGTGTAGTTTCCTTCATGCAAACTCAGGTTGACATCTAATGCAATAACGAGATTTTAACAACGAACTTAATTAACCTTTAATTATGTTAATAATAATAAAATTTCAAATACACATATTTAAATAAAGAGTTTATAAGAAGTGATTTAAGTAAAGACTACAAAGTTCTGTTGAATAGTTTATGGTATCTGTATTAGAAAGGAAATTATGTTAATTTTTTAATGGTAGTTTGTGTTTTCCGTCCTTTATTTGGGACTTAAACTGGTTGCATAGGATTTTTTAAGTAAGAGAGGAGAACACAGTAGAATTTAATTTAATTTAATTTTGCCCAGAAGAAGACCAAGCAAGCAAGAAGGCCAATACACTCAGTTGTAGTCATATAATTCAATAATTTTCATATGACAGTGAGTGTTCTATGCTAACTGTAAATCCAAAATCACAACCCATAACTCAGCTGTGAAGGGTCAACATTCATTCATCAGATAAACGTTAGCAATACATTATGTTATATGAGAATATGTTGTTAGTTGCTGTTGTTCTGCGAATTTCCAAACATAATTCAAAATCAATTCTATTCCTTATAAAGTATATGAATAGTTTGGTCGGGAACTAATGTAAGCTGCATGCTAGTGCAATATACTTGCATCTTTATATAATTGCACATTTTTTAGAATACGAAGCAACAAAAACCTTTATGACATTACGACAACCTGCTTGTGACCCATTTGAGGACGTTAATATGATGGGATAGTATTTGGGCTTTGTTGGATTGAGCTTTGGCTGCAATCTGCTGGCTTGTTCGCACCAATAGTCCACCATGACCTGGTGATCCTAAATGCTTGTACCATCATATTTTGTTACAAATATTTATTTAGTTGGTCCGGGCTTGAAACTTTTTTTTTGGTCAAGTTTATTTTTGTTTCAATATTGCTGAAAGTATTGTCTTAGCCCTTCTAATCTTTTTTAAAAACTTTTGTTATGGATATTTGAGGTTGAAACCATGTTTTCATTTTGGCGACTTTTTTTTTTGGTTGAAATAAATAATAGCACTCCTATATTTGAATTTTGTTATTGATGAATTTTTTCACCCTAATTATATCAAATTTACCTCTATATTAATTTAAAAATAATTATCTAAGATTTCATTAACGCTATAGCATATAATATTATTTTTAGAAACCATTAATTAGTTCAAGTAAATACTGAGAATTAAAATAAAGTTTGTATTAGATAAAGACGTACTATATTGACATAAATTTATAGGTAAGTATGATAGTGTCAACTACTAATATTATCTAAATGTGCTACATGATAAATTCTTATATAATAAGTAAACAACAAAACAAAATGATTGATCCAAATTGATTTTGGGTCATAGTAGCCTTTGAGCCTCTGCCTCGTATGATATACATTCTTCATTGTTTTTTTGTCCACAGCTTTAACTTCTTGCCTTTGGAAAGGTGAGTCTATCGTAGTATTCATTCCTAATGGTCCCATTCTTATGTGGTTAAACGAATATAAGGGGCACCACTGTATTAATTGTTCATTTATTCTCTTTTTTTTCCGATAACTTTTCATCGAAGTCTTAACTTATTACGATCATAATGAGAAATTCTAAGTGTGTTAATATTCAACCCAATAAACAATTTTTTTAAGTAAATCAAATCCATCATATCTGATTTTGGATAAAATTTGTAAAAGGAAACTAATCCAAGCTAATATATATAAATTAGTATGTATTTTATGTTTTTCCTTTATATTTCATTGTTTTGAATATATATGACCAAATTTTCTTAAAAAAAAATATTTTGTAAGATAATGAATCGATTAATTACTATACTTCTTTTTATTTTATTTTATTTTCTATGTTCTTAAGTTTTAAACTAGCTATTAGTATATTTAGACTTAAAGATAATCAATTATTGAATTAAAAGTTTCTAGTAATAGCAAATTAAAATGTCGGTGAGAATGTGTGTGATGAAAACTGAATCATCTAGTCCAATCTAAATTGCATCTTCTTATCCAATTCGATTGAATTATATTTATTTATGAAAACAATCAAAACGGAACTAAATTACATGTTGTTTTAATCTTTGGATCAGATGAGTTTTTTTTTTTTTCAAAATCAATCTACAAACACCTTTAGGAACGTATGTTCATTCCACTGATTTTGTGAGACATTTCTAAATATATTATCATGATCATGTTATTTTTATTGTTGTTTGCTAGCGTGAAGGGGTCTTTAACAGTAGCTATTGACCAAGTTTTCTTAGACATAAATGGCATCTAGACCACTTTACGTTACTAGATTAAGAAATTTTAATATGAGCACAGTTTTTATATATACAATTAATTAGGATCTTTTTCATACAATTCCTTTATGCAATCAAGTACAAGTATCATTGTTTCAAGCATGGCAATTAGGGCGTGCCTCCTTTAAAGAGCATTTGCCACTACATTCATCTTGCCTTGCTTATGCTTAATCACATAAGAAAACTATTCTAAAAATTCAACCCATTTTGCATGCTTTTTGTTTAAATTACCTTGTTCTCTCAAGTGCTTAAGAGCTTCATGATTACTATGGATCATGAATCCTTGGGCAATAGACAATGTTTCCACGTCTACAATGCCCTCACAAGAGCATATAGCTCTCGGTCATGGGTAGAATAATTCAGTTAGGTACCCTTTAGTTTTTCACTAAAGTAAGCAATGAGGCTCCCTTCTTGGAGGATCACGACCCCTATACCAACACTCGAGGCATCACACTCCAACTCCAAAGAATTAGAAAAATTAGGTAAAACAAGAATTGGAGTTTGAATGAGCTTTTCATTCAAGGTTTAGAAGGCTCTCTCTTGGCTCGCCTCCCATTTAAATCCAACATTTTTTAACAGTTTCATTTAGGAAGGCTTTAATGGTACTAAACTCCTTGACAAACCTCCTATAGAAGCTTGCAAGACCATGGAAGCTCCTCAACTCCCCCACAGTTTTATGGGTTGGCCAATCCTGGATGGCCTTTACCTTTTCCTCATCAACCTTGACTCAATGGGAGCCAACAACAAAACTAGTTAAGTAACCTCTTGGGTACATAACACACACTTCTCTACATTAGCAAATAAGGTTTCTTTTCTCAAAATTTCTAAAACACTTCTCACATGCAAGAGGTAGTCATCCAAGCAAGTAGAATAAATCAAAATATCATCAAAATATACAACCACACACTTGTCTATTAGGCTTCTCAAGATATGGGTCATCAATCACATGAAAGTATTAAGAGATTTACTCAATCCAAAAGGCATGAGAAGCCACTCATAAAGTCCAAACTTACTCTCAAAAGTCGTTTTCCATTTATCCCCCTCCTTTACTTTAATTTGATGGTATCTACTTTTTAAATCAATCTTAGAAAATAGTTTGGAAGCATGCAACTCATCAAGCAAATCATCCAAACAGGGAATGAGGTGATTATATCTAATAATTATATTATTTAAGGCCCTACAATTAGTGTACATTCTCTAGGTACCATCCTTTTTAGGCACCAAGATTACAAGAATGGCACACGAGCTCATGCTTTCTCTTACCCGACCTTTCTCAATTAATTTAGCAAGCTATTTTTGAATTTCTTTTGCTTCCTCTGGGTTTGTCTTGTATGTTCCCTGTTTGGCAGGGCGACTTCAAGTGTTAAGTCTATGTGGTGCTCTATACCTCGCAAGGGGGGTAGGGTAATCTTTTGGGAAGACATCCTAGAACTCCTCCAACAATATGTTTATATCTGTAGGCACAATAGTAACAGAAGGAAAAAATGTAGAAGCATATTAGTAGGTACAACAAACAAGGGTTCCTTCTTGGCCAAGAGGACCCTTCTTAACTCTCAATGGTTGACTAACATGGATTATTTTCTTTTTTCCTCTTTCTTTTTTCTTTTACCACTCAAGGAGGGCTAATTTTCTTTTTCACATTTTATTGCTCTTTTCTACTTACACTCTTGCTTTTCTCTTTCATTGTTCCTTTTCCTTTTTTCCTTTCTCCTTTCAGTTTCACTCTTGCTCTCTTTTTTCTTCATTTTTCTCTTGTATTTTCTCTCACTCCCTTTCTTTATTTTCATTTTCTGTTAACCCTCTTGTATCTCCCTTAGAGACAAAGGTTTAAGCAGAACCCTTTGCCCTAAATGTATGAATATGAAATGGTTGGTGACTCCATCATGGATCACCTTCTTGTCAAACTGTCAAGGTCTCCCTAACAGTAGGTGTATGGTCTCCATAGGAACTACATCACACATAACCTTATCTTCATAGGCACCTAGGGTAAAAGTAACCTCAACTTGCTTATCTACAAGCAAATCTCGCTTCTCACTTAGCTATTGGAATCTACAAGGCTTAGGGTGAACCGTGGTGGGAAGAGCTAGCTTCTTCACAAGCCTCTCACTAGCTACATTTACACAGCTTCCCTAATCTATAATCATTGAACACAAATTCCCTAAGATGAGACACCTAGAATGGAAGATCTTCTATCTTTGTGTCTCATCCTTTTCTCCAATTTGGATGTTTATTACCCTCCTTACTACAAGTAAGTCCCTCTCATAGTGTGATCCATCACTCAAGCTCTCAAACTCACTGGATATGCTAATCTCTCCTGTAGAACTTTCACTCCCAATTTTCCTATCCTCTTTTATAATCATCAGATATCTATTAGGACATTCAGAGGCTATGTAACCCTTACCTAGACACTTGAAGCACTTAATGATGCTAACTCTAAGTCGCATAGGTACAAGGGTGGGTGTGAATTCCTTTCGACCAATGGAGGATTCACTCCCCCTTTTAGGGATCTTCTCCCTTCTAGCGTTGTTCTTATTTTTCTCCTTTCCCTTCCAGCCGCTACTTCCCCTATAGGTCTTTCCAGATGCACTCCTCCTCCTAATTTGCATCTCTACCTTGATGGCTTGATGGACTAGCTCACTCAAATGTTTCGTTATGTTGCAGCTCCACAACATCCTATATTTCTCTATAAAGGCCATGTAGAAACTAAGTCATTGTGTCCTCCTCACTCTCCCTTATTTGAGCTTTCATCACATGCTTAAGGCCTCCCAATTCTTACATTGGTCTCTAATCCCATGCCTTTCAAAATCATTCAAGAATTGCGTCCACCATACTAGAGCATAGTCATGAAACTCAAGGGTGACAACCCTTAAAACCTTTCAGCCATGGAGATTAAAACAACCTAACATCTACTCTACCTTGAGCTCTTAGTCTACATATGTATCTGGTTTGCAATTGCCCAAAAATGGTGGGATTTTACACTTTCATGTGTCTAGTTCCTCCTCCCTAGGCTCCTCTTCTCTTCGCTCACATCTCTCCCTACTCTCTTCCCTCTTACTCCTCTCATTTTTTTCATGTTTCTCACATCTTTCACTTTTAGAAGACCGAGACTCCTCCCACTATCACTAGAGTTCCTTCCTTCAACAATCCATTCACTCTCATATAAATATGCTATTTTATACCTCTCTTTATTCTCCTTGCTCAAGGCCTCAACCATCACATTGACACTTTGAGTGTCTTTTTTTACTGAGTCCAACCCTCTGTCAATTTTCTCTAGCTTCTCCCCAAACTCCCTCATATAGCTTACTATGACTTTGGACTTAGGGGACAAGTTTTCCTAATCTATGTTTAGATCCTCCATACATATTTTTCACCTTTATCCCAAATGAACCTCTTATACTCTTAAATGCTAATGCAATAAAATAAACACTCACCTAATGTGTTTCACTCTACACTCATGTTTCACTGTTTCGTGGCTTTTTCTCTAGTGTGCTCTCTTGCCTTTTTCCACTTAACGTTCACTCAAAGCTTGCACAAGAAATCACTTTCTAAAATCAAACAAGCTAGGTGCAAGTGAAAGCCAAGAAAATCCCATAAGCTCTTAAGAGAAAAAACAAGAAAAGTAAACTCAAGGACAAAACTATAAGGAATATTTTAAAGACAAGCAAGAAAAGCTCAAAGACAAGGAAGCTAAACTTAAAAGGAATTCAAGTAAGGCATTAAGGAAGACTAAAAACAAGTACTAAATGCAAGGGAATTAATTGCAAGTATAAATGTTCGGGGCGTTTAACAACGTTCAACAATCAATGCACCAAACTTAATTTACTAGTTTCGTAGGAGTCATGTGCAACAAGTGTTTCCATTTGACCTTCAAGTAAAATTTCCTTTCACTCTTTTTGTTTAAATTTTGTGTGCATATATTCTATTTTTACTGCAGTAAAATAGCCACATGAACATTCTTTTTCTTTTTCTCTTTGAACTTATTTTTTCACAAATTTTTTGTCTACATTTTTTTTGGCAACTTTTACATTATATTCTAGCACAATTTCTCAAGTACATTCATCAACACATAGTGCAACCTTTGCATATATAAAACAATAAAGTCAATTTTCAAAAATTATGCAAATTATGTGATGAGTCGTATTTTATACACCTCACAAGGGCTTAAGATGGGTATTGTTAAGAATGTTTAATGATTAAAAGTCTTGTGTTAATCAAGATTTGAATTATGGGCCTAAAAATAGGAGAAATACAAATTTGTGCTAAAATGAGGTTTCTTAACTAACAAAAGGTTAGACTTGTTTTGCAGGACCAATAGGATCATCTTGGTCCAAGTCATCTCGACCCAAGCTGGGAACATCCCGGCCAGTCCAGCACTCTCGGTCAAGCTGACATTAGTGACAGAAATCTCGCCTAAAATCACTCCGGCAAGAATGCAGATATGATTTGTCAAGATTAAGGAATTTATAATGCAGATATGATTTGCTAAGATTAAGAAATCTATAATGCATATATTATTTGCTAAGATTAAAAAATCTATAATGCATATATGATTTGCTAAGATCGAGGAATCTGTAATGCAGATATGATTTACTAAGATTAAGGAATCTGTAATACAGATATGATTTGCTAAGATCAAGGAATCTATAATTCAGGTAACTAGGAATGTAGATATGATTCTACTAGAAATTAGGAAACTGGGAAACTCCTAAGATTGAAGAGATTGTAATTTGTAAGTCGAATTGGAATCTTTAGGATTTGAATTTCTGTTATTAGGATTAGATTTAGATTTATCCAGCTTGCGTATAAATAAGTACACCAGGCCACGTCTTCAAGTGTGGAATTTTTAGCAGAATCTAGAGGTAGCGCCGTCAGCAATCACAGACACTCCAATCTAGTATAGTGGTACACGAAGCTTCAATATGGTGTCTCTCTCGGTCGAGGAGGTACAGGACCAGGATTTGGGAAGCTGGAAGCCTTCAGAGGTGATCACTCGGTATAGCCGACACACTCTATTGGACGGAAACGTCAACGTCTGGCCACCATTGGTGCATCACTATTGTTCTTCTATTAGCGGTCGTCGTGGAAGGCGGACTATCTGGAGACTCTGATTTCTCACCTTTGTATTCGATTTGGTATATCAATAAATACAACTAGTTTGCAATTCTGAATTTTCTTATAATTCCTGCGCTTTAATTCTACTCTTAACTTTGCCGTGACACACTGTTAGGGGTAGATCACGTTAGATTAGGACCAGTTGGAACTAGTTTAACAATTTGATTGGGTAGAGAACCTAAAATCAACCAAGTGCATACTCTTTACCAACTGATGAGGTAATAGTTGTGTAAATCCTCGGTATGGCAGTGGACAAACATTCGGCGATCGTCGTAAGAATCTAAGGTTGATTCGGAATATAACTCCCAGTAGGAATGGTAAGCTGTGATATGTTTTTGATTCCCGAATTGGTACAATAGATTAGTTAGCATAGTTTAGTTTCAATGTTTAATTTATTTTCATGCACTTAAAGACAAACCCCCCTATTTACTGCTTCCCAGAGTCTAAGATAAAGTTAGTCCAATTCCGTCGCGTCTAAATCACTTTTGGTTGAAACCATATCGGTTCCTTGTTAGCCGAAACTGGATTGCCAAGAGCGAGTCGGCCTTAGCGTTGCCGAGGTCAAGTCGGCATTTCACAACACTTAGGGTTTTCTGCAAAACTGTGATTACTACACTTAGCCATAATTTAACACACTGTGTCCTTGAGAGAATCGACCTAGGTTAGCTATACTATAGTTAGCTTTAGTTTTATTTGATGCATGTAAGACGACTAAAAACCCGCTTATCAAATTGGCGCTGTTGTCGGGGACACAAGTTCTTTTATGTCTTTGTGTGTCAAAACTAAGTTAAGTCGAATCCCGAGTCTGTGGAATGTTGTGTCTGTCGTTAAGTCATAAAGTCATAGAGTTTCTCGAGTTGTTGAGTTTGTATTTGTTTTCTTTTGACCAAGTTTGTTTCTATTTTCTGTTCATTGAATCTCTACATAACTAATTTTATCTTGTCTACATAACTGATTTTCTGATACTAACATTGAACTTCTTTGCATAACTGATTTTCTGTCTTGCATAACTAACATTGAACTTCTTTGCATAACTGACATTAACTTATCTTGCATAATTGACTCTAAATTTTATTTTTCTGCAAAATTTTTTTTTTCTGTTTTTCTGTTTTTCTGTTTAACTTTTGTTATTATTTTTTTTCTCTCTTCAGTTGATTAGCTTCTTGTTTCTCTTTTGTTTTCCTTTATTTGGTCAATAACACTTGTGCACTCTGATACTAGTATTGTTCCTAATTCTCCTAATCTTGATCATTCTGCTCCTGGGTCCAATGGAGAATGGAATAAGCTATACATTGTTGTTATGATGTATCAACCGTGGTATGCTCAATATCTCGAATGGGATGGAGGTTGATCATACGAGAATTATCCATCTAAGCTAACAACTATGCTGCCTGAGTTTTATGATTTTGTAGGTAACACTCACCATTTTGACAATGGGGATCCACGACATCCAAAGGAAGGAATGAGATTGCTGCTACTGACAATCAGAGATTTGAGGGATACATAGATGGATGTGGCATGTGTGGTTCTATAGGACATTCATTCAATGATTGTCCCATTTTGCGAGAACCACCACCTCTATTCAGACCACAACCGGTACAAGAAAATTCCTTAGAGGATTTAATCAAGTAATTGTCCATGAATAAAATTCAATTCTAAAAGAATGTGTCTGCCACACAACAACCAGTGCAGCAGCTTAACAGTTCACCTTCTCTAGAAGATCTGGTGCAACAATTTCAACAAAACAACAAGCAGTTTCTACAAAATATGAATGCTACGATGCAAGAGTTGAAAGCACATATTGGTCAACTGACCACCATGATAAACCAGCTGCAATTCGAAGATTCTGGACAGGTTCCTTCCCAAGCCATTTTCAGTCCACAAGAGAATATAAGTGACATAACCGTGAGGAGTGACATGGAGCTACCGCAACAACAATCACTAAAAGTGCAATATGGATTTTCTAGAAATCCGGATTCGGAGAATTCAACCATTGTGCAAGGCTTTACTAACTCCAATAGTGTTGCCAACTCCATGCTTGCTGCTACCAACTCTACTAGGATGGCTGAGATTGATGACTACTTGCTAACTATTTCTGATCTGGCTGATGTGGTTAAGATTACAAATCCTATGCATGATGTTACTGATCTTACTGATATGACATTGGATGAGATTTCAGACCAAGTTACTAGGGTCGAGATAGCTGATCCCGCATGTTCTGATGTTGACATTACTAATCCCATGTGTGATGATGCCAAGATGGCTGGTCCCAGATATGCTAATGTTGATAGAGCTAAGGATCTTGATTCTTTGGTTGATAAGTCGGACAATGTCAATATGACTGAAAGCGTTGACTCCATGGTTGAGGGCTTGGACCTTGCTGATAAGATTGCAATTTCGGATCTTGTTGACTCTAGAAAACGGGACAAAGTGACAATCAACTCTAACATCCAGGAGGAAGCCATAGCCGAGTCCAACAACTTGGAAGGAGCCGATTCCGTGTCGAATAATCAGAAGGCCACTAAGCCTAATTTCGGGAGCTGTAACTGTAAACAGGCCGAAAATGAGTCAGTTCCCAATTGTCGAGACCCGACAAGAGTTGAGAGCGACATGAGCAATAAGACAGATATCGAGTTTGATTTAGACAAACAAAGTCAAAAGCAGCTAAAGACCGAGACCGACATGGCAAGCCAAGTGCCGACTCTTACTGAGTTGGCCAACTGAAGTCGAGACGAGATGAAACCAACTCGCGTGAAGAGACACATGTCACGTCCGACTCCATCTCGGACAATAGAATCCACAAGCAAGTAACATCTATGTTTGACTCAAACGTAGAAGTCGAGTCCATTCTCAGTAATCAAGGTCGACACCGATGTCAAGCAAATTCTGAATGTGTCCTTGGTAGCCAATGCCATAACTTGACGGATGCCGAGACTATATCCGGTAGCCGCATCTACACGTGGACAACTAAGATGACACGCGACCATCCGACTCTACATTCGAAAAGCCAAGTCCATTCCTGGCAGTTGAGAAAGCTCTCTTCAGTCGTCTTAACAGGCATCAAATAACTAAAGCTAACTATAGTATAGTCAACCCTAGGTCGATTTTTCTCAAGGACATAGTGTGTTCAATTGCGATTCGGTGTGGAGTAAGATGACGTAAGATATGACTCATCTAGGCCACTGGCCGAGTTGGTCTCGACAGGAACTAAGCCAAGATGATCTCAGCAGAGATCATTTGACTTGGTTTAATTTGATGTAGACAGCAGCCTTCGAGAGTTGAAAAGCAGTGGTGGGGGGGGAGTTGGAGTGCAAGTAAAATAGAAATAAACTAGACTATGAATGCAATGAACATATACTAATGATTTTTACTATTATTATTATTATATAACTGTGTTCATATTCAGTTCTATTAGTCTAAGTTCAGTCCAATTTCCATATTCAGTTCTATTAGCCTAGGTAAGTCTTATGGCAATTGCCAAAGGTTCGTCCATTGCCATATCGAGGAATTACGCAATCACTACCTCATCAGTTGGCAGGAATTAAGTTCAAAGCTGATTTTAGGTTCTCGATTAACAATCGTTAAATGATTACCTATTGAATTAGTTAAACCAGTTCCAATCGGCTTAGTTCAACATTGCCCACAATTCAATTGCAATCGCGGATTAAATCATGAGTTGAAGGAGAGGAAGGAGACAAAGATGAGAAATGCGGAATGAAAATGATTAATAGAAAACAGAGTACAAACACAGTGGTCTGAATTCAGATGAATCCATCTTCAACGACGATCGCCATGGTTGATGGTGGTGGTTCACCTCCAATAGCCCGAGCGCTGAGGATTAGATTCACCAGAGTGTGTTGGAAATCCCAATCAGTCCCCTTTGACAAACTTCGGCTTCCCAATCTCAGACCTGCATTTCCTCGATCGAGAGAAACACCAATGTAGCACCGTGCACCACCGTAACCGGAGAGAAACGAGAGTGAAGAAATGGATATAATGGGTGTGTATTAAGGATGAATTCAAAGACCCCTAAAAAGTGCACAACCCCTCCTATATATACACGAGCTGCAACCTACTACTCCTAATGATTCCTAACAGAATTACAATGTGAATTGCCTATTCTACCCCTTGCATATCTTGTGCTGTAAGCTTCTCCAGAAGTGACGTGGCAGCTGAGCTGGAGCTGAGGTGGCCTTTGAGTTGGATAGCTGACGTGGATAACATCGTTGAGCCACTCCTTATTGGATTGCACCTACTTGGGCTGCTGGGCCATGGAGCCTGGCCTGATCTGGTTTGGCCGAGATGGAGTCGGTCTTGGCCAAGACGACTCATCTCGGCCGAGTCTTCTTATAATGGACCTTAGAACATTTCGGCTAATCCTGCAAAAATAGAAGAGTTTAGCTAAGAACCTCGAATTAGCACAAAATTGTGTTTTCTCTATTTTTAGGTCCATAATATGAATCTTAGCTAACATTCAATCCTTAAGCATAAGATAGTCTTGAAAACATTCTTCTTAGGACCATAAAAGATGCATAATCTATGACTCATCAAACCCCCACACTTGACCTTTTGCATTCCTGGGCAAAATAAAATGAAATACACAAGGGAGAACTTTAGAGGTAGAAAAGAATTTTCAGTGGCTTCCTTGAGTTTAACCGAGACAGAGTCAGCACTCATTCACCCTGGGGTCAAGACACTCAAACAATCTGAGAATTACTTCTTCCGTGCTTTAGGAAAGGTCATAACCTGCAAACAGAAAAAGGTAACCAAGAGTGACAGAGCTTTCATTTAGGCAAACACTCCCTCACTTCTCGCGTGTTTGGGTTTGTATTTATCCTTAACATTCATGGAACTGATATTACCATACTTTTCTAGAGCTCTCTTTTTACACCTGCAAAAACACACGCAGTTATGATCACTAGGACTTCTTTTTCGGCTTATAATGAGGTTGGGGTCCCGATAGGATAGAATATAGAAATTGACTTCAGGACCTTGATGAGTCGTATTTTATACACCTCACAAGGGCTTAAGATAGGTGTTGTTAAGAATGTTTAATGATTAAAAGTGTTGTCTTAATCGAGATTTGGATTATGGGCCTAAAAATAGGAGAAATGCAAATACGTGCTAAAATGAGGTTTTTAACTAACAAAAAAGCTAAGACTTGTTTTGCAGGCCCAACAAGCCATCTTGGCCCAAGTCATCTCGGCCCAGTCTAGCGCTCCCGGTCAAGCCGACATCAATGGCGGAAATCTTGCCTAAAATCACTCCAGCAATAATGCAGATATGATTTGCTAAAATACAGATATGATTTGCCAACATACAAATATGATTTGCTAAGATGCAAATATGATTTGTTGAGATGTAGATATGATTTGCTAAGATACAGATATGATTTGATAAGATAAAGAAATCTGTAATACATATATGATTTGTCAATCTGTAATTCGGGTAACTAGGAATGCAGATATGATTCTGCTAGAAATTAGGAAATTGGGAAACTCCTAAGATTTAGGAGATTGTAATCTGTAATTCGAATTAGAATCTTTAGGATTTGAATTTCTGTTATTAGGATTAGATTTAGATTTATCCAGCTTTTGTATAAATAAGCACATCAGGCCACGTCTTCAAGTGTGGAATTTTCAGCAAAATCTAGAGCTAGCACCATCAGCAACTGTAGACACTCAAAGCTAGTACGGTGGAACACGAAACTTCAGTACGGTGTCTCTCTCGATCGAGGAGGTACAAGACCAGGATTTGGGAAGCTGGAAGCCTTCGGAGGTGATCGCTCGGTATAGCCGACGCACTCTGTCGGATGGAAACCTCAACGTCTGGCCATCACTGGTGCACCACTGCCGTCCTCCCATTGGCGATCGTCGTGGAAGGCGGATTATCTAGAAACTCTGAATTTCTCACCTTGTATTCGATTTGGTTTTCAATCACATAACTGGTTTGCAATTCTGTTTCTTAATTATATTTCCTGCACTTTAATCTGCTTGTAACTTTGCCGTGACACATTGTTAGGGTAGACTACGTTAGACTAGGGCTGATCGGAACTGGTTTAATAATCTGATTAGGTAGAGAACCTAAAATCAACCAAGTGCATACTCCCTGCCAACTGATGAGGTAGCGATTGTGTAAATCCTCCGTATGGCAATGGACAAACGTTCGACGATCGTCGTAAGAATCTAAGGTTGATTCGGAATATAATTCTAAGTAAGAATAGTAAATTGTTGTGTTTTGATTCCCGATTTGATACAGTAGTTAGCATACATTAGTTTAGTATAGTTTAGTTTACTTTCTGCACTTAGTTTATTTTCTGCACTTAAAACTTAAACCCCCCTATTTACTACTTTTCTAGAGTCTGAGACCGAGTCAGTCTGACTCCGTTGCGTCTATCCAAGACTGAGTCAGCATTCTGCACTAAATGTTTTTTTGCATTAACTCTGATTTTCACACGTAGCACAATCTGAGCACACTGTGTCCTTGATAGAATCGACCTAGGTTAGCTATACTATAGTTAGCTTTAGTAATTATTTGAGGCATGTAAAACGACTAAAAACCCGCTTATCAATTTGGCGTCGTGGCTGGGACACGAGTTCTTTTGTGTCTTTGTGTGCCAAGTCTGAGTTTAAGCTGAATCCTGAGTCTGTGGAATGTTGTTTAAGTCATAGAGTCATAGAGTCTGTCGAGTTTTTGGGTCTGTATTTGTTTTCTTTTTGGTCTAGTCTAAAATAATATAGCATGCTGAATATGTGTTAAATTTTTGCTTACGTCTTTACATTGCAAAAAAAAAAAAAACCACCTTTACATCATTAACCATATCTATTTTTCTGCATAAACATCCTCTAATTTTTCTGCATAATTGATTTTGTTTTCTGATAGCTACTTTTTTCTGATTTGCATAACTAACTCTAACTTTCTCTGCATAATTGATTTTGATTTTTCTGCATATTTGATTCTGCAATATCTTTGTATGACTTTTTTCTTTTTATGCCTCAATTTTTTAAACATTTAGAGCAATTTATGATTGTTATGTTTTTTTTCATTATTCTATTTCCTTTTTGTGCCTCTATTTCTTTTATCGTTTCTATTTTTGCTTTCCTTCTATTTTTCTCTTTGTATTCTTTATTCTTCTTTTGATGTTTTTTTTGTTTTAATTCAGTTATCTTTCTATTTTTTCTATTTTTCTAATTTTGTTATCTTTTTGTTCTTCTCTTTTTTTTATCCTATTAACAACACTTGTGCATTCTGATACTAGTATTGTCCCTAATTTTTCTAATCTTAATCATTCTGCTCCTGGATTCAATGGAGAAGGAAATAAACTATACATTGTTGCTGTGATGTATCAACCGTGGTGTCCTCAATATCCCGAATGGGATGGAGCCTGGCCATATGAGAATTATCCATCTGAGCTAACAAATGTGCTACCTGAGTTTTATGATTTTGCAGATAACACTCATCATTTTGACAATAGGGGATCCATGACATCCAGAGGAAGGAATGAGATTGCTGCTGTTGACAATCAGAGATTTGAAGGATACATAGATGGATGTGGCATGTGTGGTTCTGTAGGACATTCATTCAATGATTGTCCCATTTTGCAAGAACCACCACCTCTACTCAGACCACAGCCAATACAAGAAAGTTCATTAGAGGATTTAATGAAGCAATTGGCCATGAATAACAGTCAATTCCAAAAGAATGTGTCTACCACACAACAACCAGTGCAACAACTCCACAGTTCACCTTCTCTAGAAGATCTGGTACAATAATTTCAACAAAACACCATGCAGATTCTGCAAAACAACATGCAGTTTCAATAAAATATAATTGCCACAGTGCAAGAGTTGACAACACAGATTGGTCAACTGGCCACCACAATAAATCAGCTACAGTTTGAAGATTTTGGACAAGTTCCTTCTCAAGCCATTCTTAGTCCACAGGAGAATATAAGTGACATAACCATGAGGAATGACATGGAGCTGCCACAACAACACTCACCAGAAGTGCAATATGGATTTTCTGGAAATCCGGATTCAGAGAATTCAACCACTGTGCTGGGCTTTGCTGACTCCAGTAGTGTTGCTAACTCCATGCTTGCTGCTACCAACTCTACTAAGATGACTGAGATTGACAATTGCATGCCAACTATTTCTGATCTGGTTGATGTGGTCAAGATTGCAAATTCTATGACTGATGTTACTGATCTTACTACTATGACATTGGATGAGATTTCAAACCAAGTTAATAGGGTCAAGATAGTTGATTCCGCATGTGTTGACGTTGACATTACTAATTCCATGTGTGTTGATGCCAAGATGGTTGATCCCAGATATGTTAATGCTGATAATACTTTTGCTGAAGGGGCCAAGGATGTTGATTCTCTGGTTGACAAGACGGACAATGTTAATATGGCTGAAATGACCGACTCTGTAGTTTCTATGTCGGACCATGCCAATATAATAGAAGTTGCCAACTTTGTGATAGAGGTTCCGTGTCTTGCTGATATAATTGAGGTTGCCGACTCTAGGGTCAATATTTCTACTTTTGTTGATATGCCTGAAATATCAGATTATGTGACTAATGTGTCCAACTTTGCCAATGTGGTTGATAATTCCAACAGTGCCGATATAACTAAGTTTTAGATTCTGAGACTGAAGTGTCGGATTCTGTTAATAATTTTTTGGCTCATGAACAAACACTTGTTGATTTAGACAATCAAAGTCGAATCCACTCCCGGTAGCCAAGTCAAGAATCCATGAATGAACCTTCTTTACTTCATTCACTAGCAGCAGGATCAATACCAGTGTCATCCATAGTGCAACCATTCCATGCCTTAGTAAATTTGCATTTTGAATTGACTAAACACTCTGAATTTTTTGGAAATATGGATTTTAAAAATTCTATTAATTATGAGTGTACCTATACTGGATTAACTAAATCTTCTTTATGTGTGAAAAGCAGCAATAACACTAATCCCAGTGCAGGAGTTATAGGAAAAAGTGCAAAGAAGCTACTGGAGGATATCATGTTGAAACTATCAAAATGGATGAGGAGAAAACTCCCCCAAGTTGTAGACAGTAGGAGCGGAGCAAAAATACTGGATATCAGATTTTGCACATTCTTTCCACCCTGAAAAAAGGAAGTCTTTCTATTTCGCCCCTTCCCTTGCGCACATATGCTTTGCATTGAGGACAATGCATCATTTAAGTGTGGGGGGGGTGTTCCTTAGGAGGGTGACGGTTTGTTTGGTTTTGTTTTGTTTTTAGTTTTGTTATTTCGTTTTTATTCAATTACTGTTCTATTTCATTTTGTTTCTTTTCTTTTTATTCTGATTCTGCTATTTTTTGTTCAATTTTGGTTTTTATTTCGTTTTTACTAGCTGACTTCTGATTTCGAATTGCCAATTACTGAGAAAACTATTTTGAAAAATTTTGAATGGATTTCTTTGAGTAAGATGAAACAGTATGAAGCAATGCATAACCTTGGATGAGAGGTTTTTAAACTTGACAGGGAGTGAAATTTTTGCATCCTTAGGCAATGAGTAAGTGAAAAATTGAAAAGGTGAACCATTAGTGGCAAAGCAATTAACCGTGTGAGAACTTTTGAGCCTTGCATAAATGGCTTTGTATGTCGCCATTCTTTCATTTCTTGTGTGATATTTGCATCCATGTTGCTGGTTACGCTAGGTTTTGCCTTGATTCTCTGGATATAACTCATTTCACATGCAAGAATGATATGATCTAGGCCATCTTTCTTTACAGCTACTTACCCAAATAAAGCCTACCTTGTGAATAATTCCTTTGGTTACCCCTTTGAGCCTACAACCGTTTCTTGATATGACAGCTCATTACAAGCCTAAAGCCGGAAAAACCATAATTAACCCAAACCTTAGGGAACAGAGGAACTTTGGAATTGTTTTGGGAATAGATCTTGAATAAGTGTGGGGGTGACACCTAGAGGCATTGCGAGAGTGGTATATTTGAAAAAACAAGTAAATGTGTCCAAAAAAAGGGTTGATGAAAAGAAAAGAAAATGGATACAAAAAGAAAGAAAAAGTAGCAGAAACAAAAAGAAAAGATTACAAGTGAGATTGCAACAAAAAAGCTGCAAGACAGAAAAAGTGAGAAAAATACAAAGGAAAAAGTAGGACAGTGAACAAAGATGCTTCCAACAAAACTGGCAATGTTTGAAGGAGATAATCTCTATGCTTACAAATTAATTCCCCATTGCTCCTCTTGTCCCTCTGGTTACTAAAGCTCACTTTACCATCCTGAAACCTACCTTACCCTGGCCACGTTACAAGCCCGAAAAGTCCTATTGATCATTTATGCATGTGTTGTTGAAGGTGTGAAAGGAGAGGATAGTCAAAGCTTGGCAGTGCTAGTTGACATAGGATGTTTGAGTTTATATACAAACCTAAACACTTGAGAGATTGAGAGAATATGTCTTGAGAGAGCTTAGTCACTTCTTGGTTACTCTTAATGTTTGCAGGTTGCTCATTTGTTTATGGATGTGAAGAAAGTAACTTTCATAGATTGTTTGAATATTTGGATTTTGAGATGAATGCATGCTTAAGCTATTTTGTTAAACTTGAGGAGTTTATTTGAAAAACATATTTCCTCTTTCAATTTCCTTGAATACTCGAATTTGATTTTGCCTAGGAGTGCAAAAGTGTAAGTGTGGGGGTCTGATGAGTCGTATTTTATACACCTCACAAGGGCTTAAGATGGGTGTTGTTAAGAATGTTTAATGATTAAAAGTGTTGTCTTAATCGAGATTTGGATTATGGGCCTAAAAATAGGAGAAATGCAAATACGTGCTAAAATGAGATTTTTAACTAACAAAAAAGCTAAGACTTGTTTTGCAGGCCCAACAAGCCATCTTGGCCCAAGTCATCTCGGCCCAGTCTAGCGCTCCCGGTCAAGCCAACATCAATGGCGGAAATCTTGCCTAAAATCACTCCAGCAATAATGCAGATATGATTTGCTAAAATACAGATATGATTTGCCAACATACAAATATGATTTGCTAAGATGCAAATATGATTTACTGAGAGGCAGATACGATATGCTAAGATACAGATATGATTTGCTAAGATAAAGAAATCTGTAATACATATATGATTTGTCAATCTGTAATTCGGGTAACTAGGAATGCAGATATGATTCTGCTAGAAATTAGGAAATTGGGAAACTCCTAAGATTTAGGAGATTGTAATCTGTAATTCGAATTAGAATCTTTAGGATTTGAATTTCTGTTATTAGGATTAGATTTAGATTTATCCAGCTTTTGTATAAATAAGCACATCAGGCAACATCTTCAAGTGTGGAATTTTTAGCAGAATCTAGAGCTAGCACCATCAGCAACTGTAGACACTCAAAGCTAGTACGGTGGAAAACGAAACTTCAGTATGGTGTCTCTCTCGATCGAGGAGGTACAAGACCAGGATTTGGGAAGCTAGAAGCTTTCGGAGGTGATCGCTCGGTATAGCCGATGCACTCCGTTGGACGAAAACCTCAACGTCTGGCCATCACTGGTGCACCACTGCCGTCCTCCCATTGGCGATCGTTGTGGAAGGCGGATTATCTAGAAACTCTGAATCTCTTACCTTGTATTCGATTTAGTTTTCAATCATATAACTGGTTTGCAATTCTGTTTCTTAATTATATTTCCTGCACTTTAATCTGCTTGTAACTTTGCCGTGACACATTGTTAGGGTATACTACGTTAGACTAGGGCCGATTGGAACTGGTTTAATAATCTGATTAGGTAGAGAACCTAAAATCAACCAAGTGCATACTCCCTGCCAACTGATGAGGTAGCAATTGTGTAAATCCTCGGTATAGCAATGGACAAATGTTCGGCGATCAACGTAAGAATCTAAGGTTGATTTGGAATATAATTCTAAGTAAGAATAGTAAATTGTTGTGTTTTGATTCCTAAATTGATACAGTAGTTAGCATACATTAGTTTAGTATAGTTTAGTTTACTTTCTGCACTTAGTTTATTTTCTGCACTTAAAACTCAAACCCCCCCTATTTACTGCTTTTCTAGAGTCTGAGACCGAGTCAGTCCGACTCCGTTGCGTCTATCCAAGACTGAGTCAGCATTCTGCACTAAATGTTTTTTTGCATTAACTCTGATTTTCACACGTAGCACAATCTGAGCACACTGTGTCCTTGAGAGAATCAACCTAGGTTAGCTATACTATAGTTAGCTTTAGTAATTATTTGAGGCGTGTAAAACGATTAAAAACCCGCTTATCAGACCTATGGGGAAGAGAGGAGTAATGAGGAGTAAGCTTCATCAGCATGAGGGATAGCCCAGGATGCTGTCATTTCCACCTTTTGTTGTTGCCAACTCACTTCCTTTCCTTTTTCTTATTATACATATTCATGCAGCTTGCTGTTTTCTTCCTTTGTTTGACTCAACTTAGATTTTTCAGCTATTGTTTCCACTTTTTCTTTTTCTTTCTTTCACTCGCCTCTTTTCTTTCTTCGTATATTTGAGCCTTTAATGGATTCTGAATGAATTTTGCTTCCTTGAGATTCCCCCACACTTGATTATGACTTACTTCCAAAACAATTCCAAAGCTCCTCTACTTTCCGAGGGTGAGGTTGATTCATGGTTTTCTGGCTTTGGCTTGTAATGAGCTGTAAGAAAGAATGGTTATGTGGCTCAATGAGGGTGAACAAGGGTCAGTATTTGTTCAGGTAGGCTTTACATGGCTCGGGGCTCATAAGAAACATGGCCTAGATCATGTCATTCCTGCATATGAAAACAGTTGTATTCAGAGGGTTAAGGAAAAATGCAGAATACGCAGTTATCATGAATGCAAAAATCACACTAGAAAAAAAAGAGGTATGGCAAGATGTCAGCCACTAGTATTTACAAAGGCTCAAAAGTCTCACACGGGTTATGTTTGCTCTATCACAGAGGGTTTCCCTTTCAATTTTTCAGTAAATCACTGACTAGATCACAAAAGTTTCATTCCTTTCAAGCTAGAGAAATCTCTTGCCGCAGTTGCAGAAATACTTCCTACTGACTTTTTCAATTTTCCAGAAGTCAATTCAAGATCCTTTTCAAAACACCCTTTTTTTTTCGACAATCCAATTTTGGAATTCTGCTCGGATAAAATCAACATAAAACGAAATGATAGAATTGAAATCCTACCAAGCCGAAGTCACTCCAGACTCGGCCAAGATGGCATAGAGCCGAGATGGATTCGGCTTGGACAGCTTTTATTGAAAACAGGTGAATAAAAATAGAAAAAAATAAAAACAAAACAAAATAAAAATAAAACGAAACAGTTAGAGCAAGACAGAAGAGTTTAGGCTGGAGAGATAAAAACATGATGTTCATAGGAATGCAACAATATCCCCCCCACACTTAAAATCTGCATTGTCCTCAATGCAAGGTAGGGTTGGTTAAGGCAGTGCCCTCTAGTGGGGCTGGTTCCATCAATGAGATAATCTCTATGTCCTTTGGTATTGGTGCTGGACCTTCGTAGAATGGTTTGATCTGATGTCCATTGACCTGAAAGGTGCTGCTGCTATGTTCATCTTGCAATTTTACTGCACCATTGGGAAATATGTCAGTGATGACTGATAATGACATTCTTTTTTAGTCGTTTGAACGCTTATCAAATAACTAAAGCTAACTATAGTATAGCTAACCCTAGGTCATTCTTATCAAGGACACAGTGCGTTCGAAATGTGTTTCAATGTATAGTAAACGGAAGCAAAATCTAAATGCAAGATCTCAGCGCTGGCCGAGTCGCTCTCGACAGAGACTAGGACGAGTTAATCTCGGCAGAGATAATCCGGCTCGGTCTCAACTAAGTGCAGATAGATGCTACAGAGATGGACTACCTCTGTCTCAAACTCGAAAATAGTAAATGAGCGGGGTTGGAATGCAACTGAAATCAAAATTTATATTAACTACAAGTAGAACTAAAATTAACTAGAATGCGGATTCAAACACGCTACTCCTAATGCTATTGCTACTGTTGTGTTCATGTTTCGTTCCAATATTCAAGGTTTTTCTGATTCAATCACTGCAGTCACAGTCCATATCAGCCTCTAGTGTTCTTATGGCAATCGCCACAGGTTCATCTCTTGCCATACCGAGGATTTACACAATCGCTACCTCATCAATTGGCAGAGATTAAGTTCAAAATGATTTTAGATTCTCAATTAACAACCGTTAAGTGATTATCGACTGAATTAGCTAAACCAGTTCCGATCGGCTTAGTTTAACATTGTTCTGTTACCAGGTGCAACCGCAACACAGTAATGGAACTTAGATTTCAGGAATGCAACAGAGTTCAGAATTCAGAAAACACTTATAATATTGAGAGAAAAATACAAACACAGGGCCTGGATTCGATGATTCCATCCTCCACGACAATCGCCATGGACGACGGTGATGTTTCACCTCTGCTAGGTAGGATGCTGAGGTTCAGATCCACTAGAGTGCGTTGGTGCTCTAATCGGTCTCCTCTGATAACCTTCGGCTTCTCAGTTCCTAGCTTGCATTTCCTCAATCGAGAGAAACGCCATTAACAGCACCGTGTACCACCGTGAGCGGAGGAGAGGAAAACGAGAGAGAAGTTGGAAATAATGGACGCGGGGAAGTTTGAATGCCAAAAAGCCCCTAATCGTTAAGAGTTCTATCTATTTATACAGGAGTGGACACAGCTAACGAAGCTAACAGATTTACATGTACAATTCCTATTCTACCCTTGCTGTGACTTACGTTGCAAGCTACCTAGGAGATGATGTGGAGTCTGAGCTGGAACCGAGGTGGCTTTGGATTGCTGACGTGGAATGCCACCTGGATGACCTGGTTGAACTACTGGCTTGCATGGGCCGAGTCTCGGCCTGGGCTTCTAGTGGCGGGCTGAGCTTGGCTGGACCTAAAATGGATAGATAGTTAGCTAAAAGCCTTGAATAAACACAGATTGTGTTTTACTCTAATTTTAGGCTATTAATCTGGATCTTAGTTAACAGTCATCTTTTAAGTTCGTGAGTTGCTCAATGGCACTCCTCTTAGGTCCACTTAAGATGTACATTTTATGACTCATCAAACCCCCACACTTAGCCTTTTGCACTCCTGGGCAAAATATATGACTTAAACAAGGGAGATTTCAGTAAGAGACTCTTCTATTTGACTTCCTTAAGCTGACTATACAGAGTCGGCCTCTCTTCATCCCGGTTTAAAGTGCTTATGCAGTCGGGGAGTTACTTCCTTCGGTTCTTAGAGGCCTTCATGGTTTACAATTGGGAAGAAGTGCCCCAGAGTGGTAGAACTCTCACTCATGTGCTCAATTTTCTTGCTTCTCTCAAGTGTCTGGACTGTGTTTGCACTCAGCATTGCGTGGAATTGGTGCCACCATAACTTGACAGAGCTCTCTTCTTACTCTTGCAAAACACAACAGTCATGATCACTAGGACTTTTCTGGCTTGTAGCGAGGTTGAGGTCACGGGTAGGATAGAATGTAGGCAAAGTAGCTTTAGGACCCGCGGGGAGGAGAGGAGCAATGGGGAGTGAGTTTTATCAGTATGAGGGCAGTCCTGGTTGCTATGGTCTCCTTCCATCTTTGTCCACTCGCTTTTTTGTATTTCTTCTTTCTTTTCTACTCATGCAGTTTGCTGATTTTGTTTCAGTTTAGCTTATTTATTTCCGCTGCCTATTTTCTGCTTATATGTTCTTTCGTTCCTTTCAATTTTCCATTATACAGAGCCTTTTTCTCTTTTTCTGAATCTTTTGAATTCTGCTCCCTGAACTTCCCCCACACTTGATTCTGACTCACTCCTAAGACAATTCCAAGGCTCCTCGGCTTCCCGAGGGTAGGGTAAGAATGGTTTTTCTAGCCTCGGCTTGTAGTAAGCTGCAAGAAAAACGATCAATTTAGGCTCAAAGGGGGTGACAAAGGTCAGCTTATTTTTGGACAGCTTATTTTGCTCTGAGCTCATAATAAATATGGCCTAGATCATGTCATTCCTGCATGTGTAAAACAGTTGTATCTAGAGAGTTAAGGCAAAATACAGCACATACAATTAACATGCTTTGCAAAAATCGCTCAGAAAGAAGCGAGATGGCGAGAGTGTAAGCCATCACTGCTACAAGGCTCAAATTCTCACACTCGCTGTTTCTGTTCCTTCACTCTGAAGGTTCCCTCTTCCCATTTTCACCACTTACCGCTTAGAACCCAGAGGTTTGGTCCCCTTCAGGTAGAGGCAGCTTCTACACGGGAATGGAGAAAGTGTTTCTACTGGCTCGTCAGACTCTCAGACTCAAAAAGGAATTGTCTTTTTTTTTTTCAGATATGTAATTCTGCTAAGCCGGGACCATTCCGGCAGTGGAGACTTTTTCATTAAAAAAAAACTTAAGTAGTAGAAATACTAATGAAACTTAAAATGGTATATGAAAGAAACGAAATGAAAAAGTTAGATAAGAGAAGGGAAGATATGACGTGAATGATCAGTCCCAGATGGATAGAACCCCCCCACACTTAATTTCGGCATTGCCCTCAATGTTTAGATAGAAGGGGTTGGCCGAGTTGGCCTAGGCTGTGCCATTTGGTGGAGTCGGCTCCGCCAAGGAGATGTTCTCCGTGTTTTCTCCAGTTGGTGCTGGACCTTCGAGGAAAGGTTTGACTTGGTGCCCGTTGACCTGAAAGGTGCGATTGGTGTGTTCTTCCTTGAGCTGTACTGCACCATGGGGAAATACGTTAGTAATAACAAAAGGTCCATCCCATCTGGAGCGAAGCTTACCCGCTATGAGCTTTAATCTAGAGTTGAACATCAACACTTTTTGGCTAATATGGAGCTCTTTTCTCAGGATCTTTTGGTCGTGGAATTTTTTTACCTTTTGCTTGTAGATCCTGGCATTTTCATAGGCTTCCATGCGAAGTTCATCTAATTCTTGAAGTTGGAACTTCCTATGCTCTCCTGCTTGGTCATAGGCCATGTTGCATTCCTTAACTGCCCAGTAAGCTTTGTGCTCTAGCTCCACAAGGAGGTGACAGGCCTTCCCGAAAACAATCCGGTAGGGAGACATCCCTAGCGATGTTCGGTATGCAGTCCTGTGAGCCCATAGAGCATCCTCAAGGAGTTTGCTCCAGTCCTTCCTGCTGAGATTTGTCATCTTTTGCAGTGTATGCTTGATCTCCCTGTTAAATACCTCAGCTTGCCCATTTGTTTGGGGGTGGTATGCTGTCGCTATCCTAGGTGCCACCCCATATTTCTGAAGAAGGGAGGCCATGGCTTTGTTGCAGAAGTGACTTCCTTGGTCACTGATGAGCGCTTTTGGTACACCGAACTTGTAGAAAATATTGGACTTAAGAAAGTCCACTACTACCTTGGCATCATTGGTTCTGGTGGGAATGGCTTCTACCCATCTCGATACGTAGTCAACGGCAAGCAAGATGTATGAATAGCCATTGGAGACTGGGAATGGTCCCATAAAATCAATAACCCAGACATTAAAGACTTCGCAGAATAGGATCGGCTGTTGGGGCATTTCATGTCTTTGGTTTAGGGCCATCCCTGCTTTTTGACATCTGTCGCAGGTGGTGACGAATTGATGAGCGTCTCTGAAAATAGAAGGCCAATAGAGGCCACAGTCGAGCACCTTCTTGGTGGTCCGAGATAAGCCATAGTGACCTCCTCCAGGGGCCGAATGGCAGAAGTGAAGGACTGACTTGATCTCGGTGTTAGGAATGCACTTGCGGATGATCTTATAACTGTAGAGTCTCCATAGATAGGGGTCATCCCATACGTAGTACTTAGCATCACTTCTGATCTTTTCCTTGTAAGTTCGAGATGCCTCAGGTGGAAATTGAGATGTTGCCATGAAGTTGTAGATGTCGGCAAACCATGGTGTGGCCGTCTTGAGATGCAGGAGTTGCTCATCGGGGAACTTGTCTCGGATAGGCAATTGTTCGCTTTCTCTTTCGATCCTGCTTAAGTGGTCTGCTATAGAATTCTTGGCACCTTTCTTGTCTCTGATTTCTACGTCGAATTCTTGGAGAAGAAGCATCCACCGGATCAGTCTCGGCTTGGCATTTGGCTTCTTCAACAAGTACCTTAGAGCAGCGTGATCAGAGAATACAACTATCTTAGAACCGAGAAGGTAGGAACGAAACTTATCCAAGGAAAATACAATTGCCAGAAGTTCCTTCTCAATTGTCGTGTAATTTTGCTGGGCCGAATCCATGGTTCTGGACGTATACGCAATGACATGGACTGGTTGGCCGACTCCCGCTCTCTGGCCGAGAACGGCTCCCAACGCTGAATTGGATGCGTCGCACATGAGTTCAAATGGTAGGTTCCAGCTTGGTGCTTGCAGGATAGGTGCGGATGTAAGTTTGTTGTTCAGCTCCTGAAATGCCTCAATGCCTCAATGCAGGGCTGGTCAAAGTTGAAGTCTACATCCTTTTGTAGCAGCTTGGACAGTGGTAGGGCCAGTTTGTTGAAGTCCTTGATGAACCTTCTATAAAAACTTGCATGTCCCAGGAATGAGCGAACTTCCCGCACAGAAGCGGGGGTTGGAAGGGATGCGATTATGTCTATTTTTTCCTTGTCCACTTCAATGCCTATGTTGGAGACCAAGTGTCCCAACATTATTCCCTCGGTCACCATGAAATGACACTTTTCGAAATTAAGAACTAGGTTCGTGTCAGTACATCTCTTCAGCACCTTGGACAGATTGTTCAAGCATGCTTCAAAGGAATCGACATACACCGTGAAGTCATCCATAAACACTTCCATGCAATCCTATAGCAGGTCCGAGAAGATGCTCATCATGCAATGTTGAAATGTACTTGGAGCATTGCACAGGCCGAATGGCATTCTAGTGTATGCAAATGTGCCAAAGGGGCATGTGAAAGTGGTCTTGTGCTGATCTTCAGGTGCTATGTGTATTTGCATGTATCTTGAGAATCCATCCAGAAAACAGTAATGGGATTTCCCTACTATTTTCTCCAACATTTGGTCGATAAAAGGCAAAGGAAAGTGATCCTTGTGGGTTGCCTGATTTAATCGTCTGTAATCGATGCACACCCGCCAGCTGTTCTGAATCCTCATAGGTACCAACTCGTCGTGTTGGTTCTTCATGACAGTCATCCCAGATTTTTTTGGTACTACTTGCACAGGGCTCACCCATTGGCTGTCTGAGATGGGATAGATGATGCCTGTAGCAAGTAGCCTTGTGACTTCTTTCTTGACTACATCCAGGAGTGTTGGATTCAGCCTTCGTTGGTGTTGCCTTATGGGCTTAATGTCCTCCTCCATTAGTATTTTGTGCATGCAGATGGAGGGGTTTATACCTGGAAGGTTAGAGAGTTTCCACCCAATTGCCTTTTTGTGCTGCCTTAGGACTTGCAACAGCTTCTCTTCTTGCTCCATGAGGAGGTTGTTGGCAATAATGACTGGGAGCTACTATTCACTGTCCAAGTAGGCGTATTTTAAGTGGCTAGGCAATGGTTTCAGCTCCATGGGTGGTGGAGATGGGGATTCTTGAGTTACAACTTTCGGATCCATCTGGCCGGCTTGTTCTTGACTCGGCATTAGGATTGTCGACACGATCTCGGCCTTGTGTTGCTTCGGTCGACTTGGAAGGATGGTTTCGGCTCTTGTCGGATTGAGGTCGGCTTCGGCTTCCTTTGCAGCTTTGGTCTCGGATCCGGGTGGAGCAATGAGCTTCTTGGCTTGAGTCTGGTCCTTACTGGCCGAGATGGTTTCGGCAAGTGTGTCGGATCGTGTGTTTGACTCTTCAGCCAAGTTGACTTTTGACCTTGCATTGACTCGGCCTTCTTTAGCCGACTTCATTTCGGTCGTGAATATGGTTGCCAATTGTGCAGGTAGAGGCTTCGTAGTCTCGACAACTTTTACCTCTGCACTATTCTTACTCTCTGAGGGCTTAGGGCAGCAAACTTGGTTTATTAATTTGGTTAGTTCTTTTTCAAATGCCAAGTCGCTGACGTCACTATGATCATCCTCAGAGTTTGGGGACTCCAGTACTTCATCATGGTCGGCCTTTGAGTAGCTACTGGCTTCAACAATTCCAGCAAGATCTTCCATTCCTTCACTGCAGTTGTCTAGTTGGAAGTATTCCTCTACTAACTCTTCCATTATATCTATACCAAAGAGGGAGTGGTCTTTGGTGGGGTGCTTCATGGCTTCAAAAATGTTGAACTGCACCAATGTGTCACCAAATTCCATGGAGAATGTTTCGGCATGCACGTCAATCTTCGTCCTTGCTGTCATTAAAAATGGCCTCCCCAGTATTAAGGTTAATCCTGTTCCTGATGTCTCGTCCTCCATGTCAAGCACATAAAAATTAGCTGGAAATATTAGTTCGTTCACTTGGACAAGAACATCTTCGAGAACTCACAAGGGTTGCACGATGCTTCTATTAGCAAGCTGAATGGTCATCCCTATGGGTTCCAGATCTCCGAAATTGAGGGACCTGTAAGTTGATGCAGGCATGACGTTGATTGACGCTCCCAAGTCTAACATAGCATCAGCAAATGTGCACTTGCCAATAGTGCATGGGACCGAGAAGATACCAGGGTCTCGACACTTATTTGGCAAGACCTGCAAAATTCCTATAGTGGATTATTCCTGGTTAAGCTTGAGACCACACTTCTTTTGTGTACGCATAATTCCTTGAGGAATTTTGCGTACTTTGGAATTTGCTTGATCGCATCGAGAAGTGAAATGTTGATTTCCACCTTCTGGAACATCTTCAGCAGCTCGTCATCAGAATCTGGTTTCTTTGCCGAGATGGTCTGGGATGGAAATGGTAATGGGACAGTTGTCTCTAGATGAGACTGTGAGTCGGCTGATGCTTCAGAATTGGCTTCGCCTGGTTGTTGCTCCTGATGCTGTTCAGGCTGGGGTAATTCCTTACCGCTTCTTAGTGTCACTGCATTAGCATTCCCTCTCGGATTCGGAATGGATTGAGAGGGGAGGCTGCTTGAGCCGGCTGACTATAACTCACTCACGATATTTGCTAGCTGTCCTATTTGCATCTTGAGATCCTAGATGGTGGCGGTCATATTTTGCTGGAATTGTAGATTGCTGGAACTTACTGATTGTTGAAATTCCAAGTTACTTGTTGCCAGCTGCTTTATTAAATCTTCTAGTGATGGTGAATTGCCTTGAGTAGGAGTTCTTTGTTGCTGTGCTAGGAAGGATGGTGCTGTGTATTGTGGACTCGGCTGTTGATAACCAACTGCTCCATAAGGTGCATTCGGCATGTATCCGGCTCTTTGAGCTGCGATGGTCCTGGTTGTGGGTTTGGCCGGAATGGTTGTTTCCCATATGGTTGATTATCGAATTGCCAGTTCTGATAGGGTTGCTTCCCATACTGGAATCCTCTTACAGCTCCAACACTTTCGGTTTGGCCAGACTCGATCTCTTGAAGAGTGGGGCACAGATCAGTTCGATGCTCCACTGAAGTACATATGCCACAAACCTTTGCTGCCATGGCTGGATGATGTTGACTAACAGCTAGTTGTCTCACCAGGGATGTCAGTTCGGTCAGCTAGTTCTCCAGCCTTTGCTTGGAGGCTGCGCCGATTTCATTCACTGGCCGAGACGGATTTGGCCCTCTGATCCCAAATTGTTGAGTGTTGCTCGCCATGTTCGAGATCAGATGCCTTGCTGCTACTGGTGTTTTGTCCATTAATGCTCCTCCACTAGCTGCATCGATCATACTCCTGTCCATCATTGATAATCCTTCGTAGAAGTACTGGATCAGCAGTTGTTCGCTGATCTGATGATGGGGACAGGTGGCACATAGCTTATTGAATCGCTCCCAATATTCGTGCAGAGTCTCTCCTGTATGCTGCCTTATCCCACAGATTTCTTTCCTGATGGTCGTAGTCCTAGAGGCTGGGAAAAGTTTTTCCAAGAAGGTCCTTTTCATATCTCCCCAAGTGTTGAAGAGTGCTGGCTGCAAATATAGCTAGTCCTTTGCAGCTCCGTCCTAGAGAGAATGGGAACGCCTTCATCTTGATACAGTCTTCTAGGATTCCCTGCGGCCTCATCGTGGATCAAACCACGTGAGATTCTTTGAGATGATTGTGGGGGTCTTCTCCTGCAAGACCGTGAAATTTATGCAACAAATGTATCAAACCAGACTTTAATTCATATGTTTGAGCCGGCTCCAGTTGTGGATACTGGATACACCATGGTTGGTACATCACATCTGGAGTGGCTAGCTCTTTCAACGTCCTATCGTGGTTTTCCATCTGCCCTGGCTCTATAAAAATGTTAGTGCTAGTAGTAAACTGGTCAGAATTAATGGCAGAATTTACACTACTACTGATATTTACTGTGGTGTTTCTGATTTTTCGCAATCTAAGTAAAGTTAGTTCTATTTCTGGATCAAAAATATACAATGGGTCAGTACTACTCCTAGTCATGCATCATGTGAAATTGAAAGTAACTAAGCAGCAATTAATTCTACTGAAAACAGAATGTGGTCAATATGTGCTGCAAAATTAAATGTAATGCAGACTTAGAAAATTAAATGTATGTATGTAATGCAGAATTAGAAATTTCTACTATATCTATATGTATATATTTATTTTTGTTTAACAGTGAATTCACGTAATGATTTATTGATAATGATTTATTGACAGACTCGGATTTGACTCGGTTTACATGGCACACTAAAACACAAAGGAACTTGTGTCCCCGGCAACGGCGCCAATTTGATAATGATATTCTTTTTCAGTCGTTTGAACGCTTATCAAATAACTAAAGCTAACTATAGTATAGCTAACCCTAGGTCATTCTTCTCAGGACACAGTGCGTTCGAAATGTGTTTCAATGTATAGTAAACGGAAGCAAAATCTAAATGCAAGATCTCGGTGCTGGCCGAGTCGCTCTCGGCAGAGACTAGGCCGAGTTAATCTCGGCAGAGATAATCCGGCTCGGTCTCGACTAAGTGCAGACAGATGCTACAGAGATGGACTACCTCTGTCTCAAACTTGAAAATAGTAAATGAGGGGGGTTGGAATGCAACTGAAATCGAAATTTATATTAACTACAAGCAGAACTGAAATTAACTAGAATGCGGATTCAAACACGCTACTCCTAATGCTATTGCTACTGTTGTGTTCATGTTTCGTTCCAATAGTCAAGGTTTTTCTGATTCAATCACTCCAATCACAGTCCATATCAGCCTCCAGTGTTCTTATGGCAATCGCCACAGGTCCGTCTCTTGCCATACCGAGGATTTACACAATCGCTACCTCATCAGTTGGCGGAGATTAAGTTCAAGCTGATTTTAGATTCTCAATTAACAATCATTAAGTGATTACCTACTGAATTAGCTAAACCAGTTCCGATCGTCTTAGTTTAACATTGTTCTGTTACCAGGTGCAATCGCAACACAGTAATTGAACTTAGATTTCAGGAATGCAATGGAGTTCAGAATTCAGAAAACACTTATAATATTGAGAGCAAAATACAAACACAAGGCCTGGATTCGATGATTCCATCCTCCACGACAATCGCCATGGACGACGGCGATGATTCACCTCTATTAGCTAGGATGCTGAGGTTTAGATCCACTAGAGTGCGTTGGTGCTCCAATCGGTCTCCTCTGATAACCTTCGGCTTCTCAGTTCCTAGCTTGCATTTCCTCAATCGAGAGAAACGCCATTAACAGCACCGTGTACCACCGTGAGCGGAGGAGAGGAAAACAAGAGAGAAGTTGGAAATAATGGACGCAGGGAAGTTTGAATGCCAAAAAGCCCCTAATTGTTCAGAGTTCTATCTATTTATACAAGAGTGGACACAGCTAACAAAGCTAATAGAATTACATGTACAATTCCTATTCTACCCTTGTTGTGACTTATGTTGCAAGCTACCCAGGAGATGATGTGGAGTCTGAGCTGGAACCGAGGTGGCTTTGGATTGCTGACGTGGAGTGCCACCTGGATGACATGGTTGAACTACTGGCTTGCATGGGCCGAGTCTCGGCCTGGGCTTCTAGTGGCGAGCTGAGCTTGGCTGGACCTGCAATGGAGAGATAGTTAGCTAAAAGCCTTGAATAAACACAGATTGTGTTTTACTCTAATTTTAGGCTATTAATCTGGATCTTAGTTAACAGTCATCTTTTAAGTTCGTGAGTTGCTCAATGACACTCCTCTTAGGTCCACTTAAGATGTAAATTTTATGACTCATCAATGACAAAGGGCCCGTCCCATTTGGAACGAAGCTTACCCGCTATGAGCTTGAGTCTTGAATTGAACAACAGGACTTTTTTGCCCACATGAAAATCTTTCCTCAGGATCTTTTAGTCATGAAAATTCTTGACTTTTTGCTTGTATATCCTAGAGTTTACGTATGCTTCCAAGCGGAGTTCGTCAAGTTCTTGTAGTTGAAATTTTCTTTGCTCACCTGCTGGGTCATAAGCCAAATTGCACTGCTTGACAGCCCAGTAAGCCTTGTGCTCATGCTCCATAGGGAGATGATAGGTCTTACCAAAGACAATCCGGTAGGGAGACATCCCTAACGGTGTTTGGTATTCGGTTCTGTGTGCCCAAAGAGCATCCTCAAGGAGGCGACTCCAGTCTTTCCTACTGGGACTTGTCATCTTTTGCAGTGTCTTCTTGATTTCCCTGTTGAAGACTTCTGCTTGGCCATTTGTTTGGGGGTGGTAAGCTATAGCAATTCTGTATGCTACCCCATATTTCTGAAGAAGGGAGGCTATGGCTCTGTTATAGAAGTGACTACCTTGGTCACTTATGAGCGCTTTCGGCACACCAAACCTACAGAAGATATTGGACTTCAGGAAGTCCATAACCACTCTTGCGTCATTGGTTCTGGTGGCAATGGCCTCTACCCATCTCGATACATAATCTACGGCCAGCAAAATGTATGAGTAACCATTGGAGACTGGGAATGGTCCCATGAAATCTATTCCCCAGACATCGAAAATTTCACAGAATTGGATGGGTTGCTGGGGCATTTCATGCCTTCGGTTCATGGCCACTCCCCGCTTTTTGACACTTTCGTAGGTGGAGACAAATTTATGAGCGTCTCTAAAGATAGTTGGCCAATACAAGCCACAGTCCAAAACTTTCCTAGCAGTCCGAGTTGATTCATAATGGCCGTTTCCAGGTGCTGAGTGGAAAAACTGGAGGACCGAATTGATCTCAGCATCAGGAACGCACCTACGGATGACCTTGTCACTGCACATTCTCCAAAGGTAGGGATCATCCCAGATGTAGTATTTGGCATCGCTTCGGATTTTATCCTTATGGGTCTGAGACGCCTCTGGTGGAAAATGAGATGTTTTCACGTAATTGCATATGTCGGCAAACCATGGTGTAGCCGTTTGGATGTGCAAGAGTTGCTCATCGGGGAATTCATCTCGGATAGGCGTCGGTTCGCTTTCTCTTTCAATCCTGCTCAGGTGATCTGCCATAGAATTCTCAGCACCCTTCTTATCTCTAATTTGTAAGTCGAATTCTTGGAGAAGAAGCATCCACCTGATCAGTCTCGATTTAGCATCAGGCTTCTTCAGCAAATATCTCAAAGCAGCATGGTCAGAGAACACAATTATCTTGGAACCGAGAAGGTAAGAGCGAAAATTGTCTAGGGCAAACACAATTGCCAAAAGCTCCTTCTCAGTTGTTGTGTAGTTTTGTTGGGCCGGATCCATAATTCTGGATGCATAAGCAATCACGTGCACTGGTTGGCCGACTCTAGCTCTCTAGCCGAGGACAACTCCTAATGCCGAGTTGGATGCATCACACATTAATTCAAATGGTAGGTCCCAATTCGGTGCTTGCAAAATAGGGGCGGATGTGAGTCTGTTCTTCAGCTCCTGAAATGCTTCAATACAGGGCTGGTCAAAGTTGAATTCCACATCCTTCTATAGCAGTTTGGACAGAGGCATGGCTAGTGTGCTGAAGTTCTTGATAAATCTTTCTGTAGAAGCCGCGTGTCCTAAAAATGAGTGAACTTCCCGCACAAAAGCGAGGTTTGGAAGGGAGTTGATGATATCTATTTTTGCCTTGTCCACCTCAATGCCTCTGTTGGAGACTAGATATCCCAACACTATTCCCTCGGTCACCATGAAATGACATTTTTCAAAATTGAGCACAAGATTCATGTCTATACATCTCTTCAACACCTTAGATAGATTGTTCAGGCATGCTTCGAATGAGTCGGCATACACCGTGAAGTCATCCATGAACACCTCCATGCAGTCCTGTAGCAAGTTCGAGAAGATGCTCATCATGCAACGTTGGAATGTACTCGGCGCGTTGCATAGGCCAAATGGCATGCGTGTATATGCAAAGGTACCAAATGGGCACGTGAAGGTTGTGTTATGCTGATCTTCATGTGCAATATGGATTTGCATATAGCCTAAGAATCCATCAAGAAAGCAATAATGGGATTTCCCCGCTAGTTTCTCTAGCATTTGGTCAATGAAAGGTAGAGGAAAGTGATCCTTGCGAATTGCTTGATTCAATCTTCTGTAGTCGATGCAGACTCGTCAGCTATTTTGAATCCTTGTTGGTACCAGCTCATCTTGCTCGCTTTTCATAACGGTCATCCCGAACTTCTTCGGCACCACTTGCACAAGGCTCACCCATTGGCTATCTGAAATGGGGTATATGATCCCTGCCGCAAGGAGTTTCGTGACTTCCTTTTTGACCATGTTCAGGAGTGTTGGATTCAGTCTTCTTTGCTGCTGCCTTATGGGCTTGATGTCCTCCTCCATTAATATTCTATGGATGCAAATGGAGGGGTTTATGCCAGGAAGGTGTGCCAGCTTCCACCCTATTGCCTTCTTATGTTGCCTGAGGACCTCCAACAACTTGTCTTCTTGCTCCTGGTGGAGATTGTTGGCAATGATAACTGGGAGTTGTTGTTCCCTGTCCAGGTGGGCATACTTCAGGTGGCTCGGCAATGTTTTTAGTTCAGTGGGTGGTGGCAGTAATGGAGATTTATCAATTACTGGGCTTGGATCTGTTTGGCCGACTTGGTCTTGACTCAGCACTAGGTGTGCCGACATGATTTCGGCCCTTGTAGGCTTTGATCGGCTCGACTTGGCAACTTTGGTTCTTGTCGGGTTGGAGTTGGCCTTGGCTTCTAGCGCTTCTTCAGACTCGAATCCGGATGGAACATTAAATTCTATACCAGCCTGAATCTGGTCTTCTTTGGCCAAGACGGTCTCGGCAAGCATGTCGGCCCTGTTATTTGACTTTTCGGCCGAGTTGACTTTTAGTTCTTCGTTGACTCGGCTTTCTCTGGCCGACTCGATCTCGGTCGTAAAAATCGTCGCTAATTGTGCAATGGAAGACATTTCAACATTGGCGACTTCAATTTCTGCATCATTTGTATACTCTGGGTGTTCCTGGTTGCAGACTTGGTCTAGTAATTCAGACAATTCCACTTCAAAGGCCAAGTCAGCAATATCACTATGATTGTCCTTAGAGTTGGGAAGGTCTTGTACTTCCTCATGGTCGGCCTCTTCATCTGTAACTCCTAGGCAGTTGCTTTCATCAGCAAACTTCTCAATGTCTTCACTGCTGCTATCTTTGATGTCTATCTTTGATTTATCCACCTCAATGCCTCTGTTGGAAACCAGATGTCCCAACACAATTCCCTCAATTACCAGGAAATGACATTTTCGAAATTTAGCACTAAATTTGTGTCAATACATCTCTTCAACACCTTGGACAGGTTCTCTAGACATGCCTCAAATGAATCTGCATACACCGTGAAGTCGTCCATGAACACCTCCATGCACTGCTGTAGTAGGTCCAAGAAGATGCTTGTCATGAAGCGTTGGAACGTGCTCGGCGCGTTACACAGGCCAAATGGCATGCACGTATACGCAAAGGTATCAAATAAGCAGGTGAAGGTTGTCTTGTGCTGATCTTCAGGTGCAATATAAATTTGCATGTATCCTAAGAAACCATCCAGAAAGCAGTAATGGGATTTCCATGATAATTTTTCCAGGACTTAATCAATGAAAGGCAAAGGAAAGTGATCCTTGCGAGTTGCCTGGTTTAATCTTCTGTAGTCAATGCGGACTCTTCAGCTGTTTTGAATCCGCATAGGTAACAACTCATCTTGTTGATTTTTCATGACAGTCATCCCAGACTTTTTCGGTACCACTTGCACAGGGCTCACCCACTGGCTATCCGAGATGGGGTAGATGATACCTGCAGCAATAAGTTTCGTGACTTCTTTCTTAACCACGTCTAGGATGGTCGGATTCAATCTTCTCTGCTGTTGCCTTATGGGCTTAATTTCCTCCTCCATCAATATTTTGTGCATGCAGATGGAGGGGTTTATTCCAAGAAGGTCTGAAAGTTTCTACCCAATTGCCTTCTTATGTTGCCATAAGACTTCCAGTAATTTATCTTCTTGCTCCTGGCAGAGATTGTTGGCAATGATAACCGGGAGTAGTTGTTCCTTGTCCAAGTAGGCATACTTTAAGTGATTCGACAATGGTTTCAGTTCCATGGGTGGTGGTAGAGATGAAGATTTTTCAGTTAATGATTTCGGATCCATTTGGCCGACTCGGTTTGGACTCGGCGCCAGGTGTGCTGACATGATTTCGGCCTTTGGCTACTTTGGTTGACTCCTATTGGTGAGTTCAATTCTTGTTGAATTGGAATCGGCATCAACTTCTTGAGCAGCTTCGAAGTCAGATCTGGATGGAATAGTGAACTCAGCTCTTGTTTGTTTCTGGTCTTCATTAGCCGGTTTGGCTTTGGCCAACGTGTCAGCCTTGCTGCTTAGCTTCTCAGCCGAGTTGACTTTCATCTTCTCCTTGACTCAACCTTCTTTGGCCGACTTGATTTTGGCCATAAAAATGGTTGTCATTTGTGCTGAGAAGGGCCTTTCAATCTCGGCAACCTCAACTTTTACACGATTTGTACACTCTAGGTTCTCCAGGTTGCAGACTTGGTCTAACATTTCAGATAGTTCGGCTTCAAAATCCAAGTTGGCAATGTCATTATGATTGTCCTCAGAGTTGGGAAGATCTTGTACTTCCTCATAGTTGGCCTTTTCTGTAAAGGACCCTAAGCAGCTGATTAGATCAGTGCTTCTAGCAAAATTCTCAATGTCTTCGATGGGGTGCTTCATGGCTTCAAAAATATTAAACTGCACCAGTTTGTCACCGAATTCCATTGAGAGCGTCCCGACATGCACATCAATCTTTGTTCTTGCTGTCATTAGGAATGGTCTCCCCAAAATTAAGGTGGATTCCTTCCTAGATGTCTCATCCTCCATATCCAGCACATAAAAATCAGCTAGAAATATTAGCTCATTCATCTGGACGAGAACATCTTCGAGAACTCCCAAGGGTTGGACAATTCTCCTGTTAGCAAGCTGAATGGTCATCCCTATGGGTTCAAGATCACCAAAATTCAGGGACCTATAGATTGATGCAGGCATGACATTAATTGAAGCTCTCAGGTCTAGCATAGCATCGGTAAAAGTGCATTCGCCAATGGTTCATGGGACAGAAAAGATTTCAGGATCTCTGCATTTCTTTGGCAAGGCTTGTGCACCTGCAGTAAGTTCTTCATTCCTTGTAAGGGCCGACACCACGCCTCCAATTTCCCTGCTCCCCTTTATCTTTTTCCTTTTGTGTACACACAATTCTTGAGGAATTTTGCGTACTTCGGAATCTGTTTGATTGCGTCGAAGAGTGGGATATTGATTTCCACCTTTCGAAACATCTTCAACAGTTCTTCATCTGAATCTGGCTTCCTTGTCGAGATGGTCCGATTTGGAAACGGCAATGGGACAGTTGTCTCTGGCCGAGGCTGCGAGTTAGCATTTGGTTCAGAGTCGGCTTTAGTTGATCTCGGCAACTACTGCAGTGTAGGTTGAGGCCGTTCTTTTCCACTTCGGAGGGTGACTACACTGGCATTTCCTCTCAAATTTGGAATGGTTTGAGAGGGGAGGTTGCTGGATCCAGCCGACTATAATTGGTTCACAGTGTTAGCTAACTGTCTTATTTGTGTTTTGAGGTCTTGGATGGTGGTGGTCACATTTTGCTGGAATTGCATGTTGCTAGAGCTCACAGATTGCTGGAACTCCAGGTTGCTAGTTGCAAGCTGCTTCATCAGGTCTTCCAGAGATGGAGAGTTGCCTTGAGTACGCACTCTCGGCTGTTGATAACCTGCTTATCTCTGATATGTATTCGGTGTGGACCCGAACTGTTGAGCTGCATAAGGCCCCTGATTCGGTCCTGGCCGAAATGGTTGTCTTCCATGTTGTTGACTAGCAAATGGTCGATTTTGATACGGCTGTTTCTCATACTAAAATCCACCTATGGCTCCAACATTCTCTGGTTGGTCCGACTCGGTTTCTTGAAGAGTGGGGCACATATCATTGGGGTGCTCCATGGAAGTACATATGCCACATACTTTTGCTGCCATGGTTGGTTAGTGTATTCCAACAACCAGTTGTCTCACCAATGATGTCAATTCGGTCAGCTGATTCTTCAGTCTTTGGTTGGAAGCTACACTGATTTCATTCACCATCCGAGACTGACTCATCCCTCTAATCCCAAATTGATGTGTATTGCTTGCCATGTTGGAGATCAGATGCCTTGCTGTTGGTGGTGTTTTATCCATCGACGCTCCTCCGCTGGCGGCATTAATCATGCTTATGTCCATCATTGAAAGTCCTTCATAGAAATATTGGATCAGTAACTGCTTATTGATTTGATGGTGTGGACAGGTGGCACAAAGTTTGTTGAATCTTTCCCAATACTCATGCAGAGTCTCTCTTGTGTGCTTCCTTATCCCACAAATTTCCTTCCTGATGGTCGCAGTTCTAGATGCCGGAAAGAATTTCTCCAGGGAGGTACACTTCATATCTCCCCACGTGTTGAAAAGTGCTGGTTGAAGGTACAACCAATCCTTTGCTGCTCCATCTAGGGAGAATGGAAACGCCTTCATCTTGATATAATCTTCCGGAATCCCCTGCGGTTTCATTGTGGAACAAACCACGTGGAATTCTTTCAAGTGCTTGTGGGGGTCTTCTCCTACAAGACCATGAAACTTTGGCAATAAATGAATAAGACCATACTTCAATTCATACGTTTGATCTGGCTCCAGCTGTGGATATTGGATGCACCAAAGTTGATACACCACATCTGGTGTAGCCAACTCCTTCAATGTTCTGTCATTGTTCTTCATTTGACCTGGCTCTGCAAAATGGCTAAAACTGGCAACAGAAATATTGGTAGCAAACTGGTTAGATTTAATGACAGAATTAGAATTCCTACTATTATCTACTACTAGATTCCTAGCCTTCCTTAATCTACGTTAGGTTCTCTCTATTTCGGGGTTAAAAGCATATAACGGGTCAGTGCTACTCCTAGTCATGCATTATAAAATCATGCAGGAAAATTAGAGTTGAATCAGTACTCACAAAAATAGTAAACTACAACTATCAGTTAATCACCTAATAAACTGTAAGAATGCAATGTAAAAAAAATGCAAGTTAATTGTGCAATGCAGAATTGAATGCAGAATAGAATGCTAACAGTATGTAATGTACAAAATGAATGTAGTGCGGAAACAGATTTTCTTCTCTCTCTTTTTTTTGCAGTGAAATTACGTAGAAAAATTAGTAGAGACTTAGCATGCTTTGTTACTCAAGTAGAAACAAATATAGACAATTTGAAAGACTCAATAGACTTACTCAACAGACACACTTTATAGACTCGGGATTCGACTTCACTTAGCTTGGCACACAAAGACACAAAAGAACTTAAGTCTCCAGCAACGGCTCCAATTTGATAAGCTCGTTTTTAGTCGTCTCAACGCGCATCAAATAAACTAAAGCTAACTACAGTATAGTCAACCCTAAGTCGAATCTTCTCGAGGACACAGTGTCCTCAAATGTGATTTAGTGTGAAGCGAAATGATGTAAAGGTGCACAGTATTGACTCGTCTTGGCCACTGGCCGAGTTGCTCTCGGTAGAGACTGAGCCGATATGGTCTCGGTAGAGATTTATCAAGCTTGGTCTCGGCTAAGTGCAGACAGACGCAACAGAGTTGGACTGACTCTGTTTCAATACTTGGAAAGCAGTTAAATGAGGGGGTTGAATGCGAGTAAAGCAGAAAGTAAATTAAAACTATGAATGCAGTGAAAATATACTAATGCTACTGATATTACTATTATTATTATTATGATATAACTGTGCTCATGTTCAGTTCTATTAGTCCAAGTCCAGTTCAATTTCCTCACTCCAGTTCTCAGTCCATATCAGCCTTGGGAATTCTTATGACAATTGCCAAAGGTTCGTCCATTGCCATACCGAGGAATTACGCAATCGCTACCTCATCAGTTGGCAGGGATTAAGTTTAGAGGTGATTTTAGGTTCTCAATCAACATTCGTTAAATGATTACCTACTGAACTAGTTAAACTAGTTTCGATCGGCTTAGCTTAACATTGTTCACGTTTTAAATGCAATCGCAATTCAATCCATGAATTAAAGAAGAGGAAAGGAACAAAGATGAGAAATGCAAAATGAAATTGATTAATAGAAAATAGAGTACAAACACAGTGGTCAGAATTCAGATAGATCCATATTCTATGACGATCGCCATGGTTGATAGTGGCAGTTCACCTCTAGTAGCCTGAGCGCTGAGGATCAGATCCACCAGAGTGCATTGGAATCTCAATCGGTCCCCTTTGACAGACTTCGGCTTTCTAGTCTCAGACCTGCACTTCCTCGATCGGAAGAAACACCAATGCAGCACCGTGCACCACCGTAGATGGAGAAAAATGAGGGCGAGATAATGAAAATGATGACAATGCATAGAGTGTGAATTCAAAGACCCTTAAAATGTACACAGCTACTCATATATATACAAGAGCACACGAACTACGACGCCTAACAGAATTTACAAAAATGAATTCCCTATTCTACCCTTGCGTAGCTTGTGTTACACGTTTCTCTAGGAGTGACATGGCATCTGGAGCTGAGGTGTCCTCTGAGCTGGATAGTTGACGTGGATAGTGCCATTGGGCCACCCTTATTGGGCTGCGCCTACAATAGTTGCTGAGCTGCAAGGCTTGGCCTGGCCGAGACGGAGTCAATCTCGGCTGAGACGACTCTCCTGGCTTATGTGAACTCGGCTCAGTCCTGCAGAAGAAGGGAAGAAGACTTTTTATTAGCTAAGACCTTCAATTTAGCATAGATTTGTATTTTCTCTATTTTTAGGTTCATAATATGAATCTCAGCTAACGAACAATCCTTAAGCACAAAATAATCTTACAACCACCCTTCTTATGTCTATAAAAGATGCATAATCTGTGACTCATCAGCAACCTATCAGAGGACCATGGTCACTCTCTTCCATGACATGATGTACAAAGAAATGGAGGTTTATGTGGATGATATGATTGCCAAGTCGAAAACGCCAGGACAACACATCAGTGACCTACGTAAGCTTTTCGAAAGACTACAAAAATACCCACTCAGGTTAAACCCCGCTAAGTGCACTTTTGGAGTCAAGACTGGGAAGTAATTGGGGTTTATAGTAAATGAAAGGGGAATCAAACTAGATCCGGACAAAGTCAAGGCCATCCGAAACATGCCATCCCCAAAGATTGAAACAGAAGTGAGAGGCTTCTTAGGAAGGGTCAATTACATAGCCCGATTCATTTCTCAATTGACGACCACCTACAGCCCGATATTTAAACTCCTGCGGAATAACCAAGAGATGGAGGAATCAAGAATGCCAAGAAGCCTTTGAGAAAGTCAAGCAACACTTGGAGTCACCTCCTATTCTCATCCTAGTAGTACCCGGCAAACCCTTAATCCTTTACCTGACGATGTTGAAAGAGTCCATGGGGGGCATTTTGGGGCAGTGAGATGACTTCGGGAAAGAACAAGTCATCTATTATCTCAGCAAGAAATTCACAAAATGCAAGCAAAGGCACTCAACACTAGAGCGAACGTGCTGTGCTTTGCTCTGGACCGCGAAAAGGTTGAGGTAATACATGCTGTCTCACACCACATGGCTTATTGCTAAAATGGACCCTCTCAAGTATATTTTTGAAAAGCCAGCGCTAACGGGACGGATAACACAATGGAAAATGGCTCTGTCAAAATATGATATAGTCTATACAAATCAGAAGGTTGTCAAAGGAAGCACCTTAGCTGAACAGCTAGCCCATAACCCCTTAAATGAATACTATCCCCTCTCACACGAATTCTCGGATGAGCACATCATGGTGGCGGAAAAAGACGAACCGAAGGATGAGATAGATGAGTGGAAACTTTGGTTCGATGGAGCCTTAAACCGACTGGGAAGTGGGATAGGAGTAGTGCTAGCATCTCTAAAAGGCCGGTAACAACATGGCAGAATATGAGGCTTGCACTATGGGAATCACAATGGCCATCAAGCACCAAATCAGCAAGCTCAAAGTCTTTCGTGATTCGGCATTAGTCATTTACCAGCTCCGCGAAGAATGGGAGACACGAGACGCCAAGTTAATTCCTTACTATACATACATAACGACATTAAATGAGCATTTTGATGAAATCTCGTTTCATTATGTCCCACAGGATGAAAACCAAATGGCTGACGCTTTGGCAACCCTATCAGCCATGCTCTAAGCAAACCAAAACAAAGAGATGACTATACACATCCGACATTAGACTAAGATGGCTCACTGCCAACAAGTGGAGGAAGCAAGAATTGACGGCAAACCTTGGCATCATGACATCAGGGAATACTTAAAGAAGGGTGCCTATCCCCCAGGGGCAACGGAGAATGACAAGAGGACGCTAAGGAGGCTGGCGACAAGCTTTTTCTTAAGTGGAGTAATCCTCTATAAAAGAAGCACTAACTTAACTCTCCTACGTTGTGTAGATGACCAAGAAGCCCGGGAGATTATGGAGGAAGTGCACGAGGGAGCCTTTGGCACCCACGCCAATGGCCATGCCATAGCCCGCAAAATCCTTTGAGTAGGATATTACTGGATCAAGATGGAATCAGACTGCTACATACGTGAAAAGATGCATGAAGTGCCAAATGTATGCTGACAATATCCATATGGCACCCTCTACCTTGAACAATCTAACCTCCTCGTGGCCTTTTTCCATGTGGGGATTAGACATGATCAGCCCGATAGAGCCCAAAGCATCCAATGGACATAGGTTCATTCTGGTAGCCATCGACTACTTCACGAACTGGGTAGAAGCTGCTTCGTACACCAACGTAACAAAAAGCGTGGTGACTAAGTTTATCAAAAGGGACATCATATGCCAATACGGACTTCTAGCTCACATCATCACAGATAATAGAACAAATCTAAACAATAAGATGATGATCGAGTTGTGCGAATAGTTCAAAATCAAACACCATAACTCCACGCCATACCGTCCCAAAATGAACGGGGCTATAGAAGCAGCCAAAAAAAATAAAGAAAATAGTACAAAAAACGGTTGTGACATACAAGGACTAGCATGACATGTTACCCTACCCACTACATGGATAACGGACATCAATGTGTACGTCCATAGGGGCAACCCCATACTCATTGGTATATGGTATAGAGGCGGTCCTCTTGGTAGAAGTCGAAATACCCTCCTTGAAAGTCTTAGCCGAGGCCGAGGTGGATGAGTTCGAATAGGTCCAGAGTCAGCTAGACCAATTGAACTTAATAGAAGAGAAATGCCTAACTACCATATGCCATAGACAGTTATATCAAAGGAGGATAAAGAATAGCTTCGATAGGAGAGTCAGACCTTGGGTATTCAAAGAAGGGGACCTGGTACTTAAGAAGAGGTTACCCAATGACAAGGATCAACAAGGCAGGTGAGCTCCTAATTATGCAGGACCATATGTGGTCAAGCACGCCTTCTCAGGAGGAGCACTGTTGCTGGCGGATTCGAAGGGATAGGAACTTAAACACCTAGTCAATGTAGACACAATCAAGATGTTCTACCCTTAAGAGTTTAATCAATGAAAAATCCAAAGAATCAACCCCTAAGTCTCTAGGATAGAGGAGTCAGTACGGCGTAATGCCAAGGGAAGCATTATTGATCTCCAGCTGAAAGCATTAGGCCCACAGTTGGTCTTAATATGTATGCCTAAAATAGCCAACGAGATCCCCTAGGTGGGATCCGTCTTTGTATGATACATTATCAACAAAGAAATAATATTCCTGTTACACAGTGTACCCTAATTCATTTGTAAATACGTTTTTCCTAAAGACCAGTAAGGGTAACGTAGGTCGGGATGAAAAGCCTGAAGGCCTCGCCGCCATGGGCAAAATCCGCAAGGCCTAAGCTTTCGGAGAATCGAGTTCACTTCAACATGAATAGTGGTTCCCCAAAGCGAGTGCGAACCAAGAACCCCATGGCTGACACGATGCTCCATGGGCACATAAAACGGGATGAGAGGCATTCACACATACATTCGCATAAACAAAATGCAACCCAACATACATGCATACATGGTGAGAATAGGAAACACTTCATGCATGCATAAGCCTACCTTAGCGTAGTGAACCCATTCCGACTCTAAGTCGAAGCCTACCTTAGCATAGTGAACCCAATCTGACTCTAAGTCGAAGCCTACCTTAGGGTAGTGAACCCAATCCGACTCTAAGTCGAAGCCTACCTTAGGATAGTGAACCTAATCCAACTCTAAGTCGAAGCCTACCTTAGGGTAGTGAACCTAATCTGACTCTAAGACGAAGGCTACCTTAGGGTAGTGAACCTAATCTGACTCTAAGTCGAATCCTACCTTAGGGTAGTGAACCTAATCTAACTCTAAGTCGAAGCCTGCCATCAACAACATCTTGCTCGAAGGTGCAATTGCTGAAGTCGGAGGTGGGTGCAATCAAAGCAGCCTGCCTTAGAGCTTTTGCAAACCCGTTACAGTGCTCAGTCACAAGGGCCTGCTCCAACTCACCAAGACGGTTCAGTGCCACCCTCTCAAAATCAGCAAAGTCTGCTTGGACCTTGTTCGCCTCCTCCTTCATCGCCGCCACTTCGACACCCAGCTTCTCCATTGCTTCAATAGTCTTAAGCTCTACAGCCTCCCGATCATCGCATGCTTTCTTTAGGCCTTCGTGGAGAGTCTGCAGAGTGGCCCTCTTTGACGCCAAGGTGGCCTCCACTTCTGTCAACTTGAAGCGCGCGACACTAAGCTCCGAAGACATGGCATCAAAGTCCTTCTTAATAGAGCTCAGGCTGATCTTCGCCGTGGACGCCTTGGCTTTGTCGTTCTCGTTTTCGGCACGAGAAGCCGAGAGATCCACTTGGGCCTTTATAAACTCGCCCCGAACCTTTAAAAAGTCATCATGCTGCCGCTAATTGATCCTCTTTAATTCTTCATTTTCCTGCAGCAGCCTTGCCACTTCTTGTTTGGCACAAACTTCTTCTCGGAACTGCTGTTCGAGAGTAGGCGCCAATACATTAGAAATGGAGATCAAGCGGGTGCCATAATCTTTCACAACATCCAGCGTGGCACCAATCAGCGAAGTGCCCTTTAAGGTGGTCTCGGTGAGAGCAGCGGCGGTTGCGGTAGAGGTTTCCTTAGTAGTGGTGGTAGGAGCGACCTTCCCAGTAGTAGAAGGAAGGCTTTTCTCGGCAGTGGAGACATTGGTCTTCTCCATAGCAGCAAGAGGGGTCTTCTTCCCGGCAGTAGAGGAAGAAGTGACGAGAGTAGGGGTTGGAGTGGAAGGCACGACCCCCGCCACGGACTTCCCCTTTTTAGCAGTGCCTCTAGAAGTAGAAGGCACCTCTTTTCTTTTCGACAAAGGGGGAGGAGGAGCTGGCACCGGCTTGGAAGCTACCTTTGTCTGCACGGAAGGCCCTGTCAGTATGACCTTAGACTTGGCGGCATCAGCTTTGGCCACAACCAATTTTTCCTTGACGACAGCTCCGCCTTTCCACATCAATGACGACAAGTCATAGTCGGATTTCTGGAAGATATCTACAAAACAAAAACAGGCAAAATAATTAATGATTTGGCAACAGGCCGAGTCAGTCCAAGAATCCCAAAGCAAAATGTACCTTTTAAGAGAGGGAAAGGGTCAAGGGCAAGCGAGACCGCAACAATGGCTTTGCAGTTTACTCCACAGGGGAGTTGATTTAAAATGTCGAAACTCCACCATTCACTCACCGGAAGTTATCCTCGGGTCAGTCCTTTTATTTTATTTGGCAAATGCCAGTACATGGGGATGGGATTCCCATTATGGCGGCATCCTGCACCAGGAGTACCTTGACATACCTAACTTTAAAACCTTTATAAGAATCGAGATAAGGGCGGAAGAGGTTCATTTGATGCATGTCCAGCTAGCTCCCAGACTGACTCGGGCAATGTAAAAGGCAAACAAAAGAGGGCCTAAAGGGATGATGGCTAAGGCATGACACACGGTTTGGAAAGCCTGAAAGGTGGCCCAGCTATTAGGGTGGAGTTGGGAAGGTGATATACCTAATTCTCGGAGCACTTCAGCAAAGAAGAAATCAAAAGGAAGAGATATTCCTAAGTCTAAGAAAAGTGTTTCATACATGAAAAAATAATCATCCTCATCTTCCCAAGCAGCATGGCAGACACGCTCGTCCTCAAAGGGCCTCACCATAGTGAACTGACCCGCAGCAAACTTATCCACCCAGGTGCCTTTGGTAAGCAAAACGTTTATGTTAGAAAGAGACATGACAGAAGTGTTCTCAAGGACTTTTTGCTCACCCACTCTTCGTAGTGCTCCGAGGGAAGACCCGTAGCAGGAACTACAGATTCTGGCACAGTAGCCAGAGGGATAGACGCAATAGAAAAGAGGAAGAGGACTTAGAGGAAATAGGGACCGGAGAGTTACATTTAGATTGACCAGCTATAGAGAACACAAAAGAGGCAAGCGTAAGGAAGAGTATCTGAAGAAGCGCGAAAGAGAAATGAGAAGCGAAGCACAAGTTTGTGAAAAGGGGTTTAGGGTGAAGAAAACCCATATTTATACCTGCAAAGAAGCGTGCCAAAGAAGCCAAAAGGCAGACGCGAAGTCCCAAAGGAACGCAATCATGTGTCATCAATGCTTAGGAGGCATATTTAAGAGAAAAACGACAAAATGCATTCAATGGGAAATGAAAGGTTAAGAGCGTGTCGCCTCCATGCACGCACTTGGTTTCTCAATAGCCATATCACCTGATTTAAAAGCACATCACTCCACGCGTAACCCTCGGTTCTCTAGAGAATGTTACCAGATTTAAAAGCATGCTGCTCCACACGCAACCCTTGGTTCTGTAGAGAACGTTACCAGATTTTAAAGTGCGTCCCACCACATGCAACCCTTGGTTCTTCAGTGGCCATGTCACCTGATTAAAAAACGTGTCTTTCTGCGCTCGACCTTTGATCTCTCAACAGTCACAACACGCCATCGAAGCGGCTACTTGGCACGGTAATAAGTCAACCTTCTCGGAACATATCGTTGCCAACCGACGAGCCTTCGGGACGGGCTCACCCATCGACGAGACGACACAATGGGACCTCTGGCGACACGGCTCGGATCAACCCTACGAAACTCAGCTGAAGCAATCTTTATTCATGATCACTCGGGAAGTCACCGACCTAGAACGATCACGAATAAAGAGGGGACAACTGTGAGACCCTAAAAGTATCCAGCTCAAGACTTGGTGGAAGGAAGATAGTGAGGATCCACGGTCCAATGTGGCCACCTGGGAATAATGCTAGGATTGACCCGTGTTACCACGGGAAAGAAACTTGACTCTACTGGAATTAATGCTGAACTTCGAAAGGACCAGACCAAACTGGATCCAAGAGTCTAGCTCAGCACTGATTGGATTTGCCACCTTAGCAGAAAGAATGTTGCCCCACCACAATCAAAGCATCCAAGTCGTGAGTCTCTGTAATAAAGCAGAGCCACTTATCTAGCCGCGTCAGAATAGCAAGTCATAACAGACTAAATGAACCTCGCCAATCACAACACGCAGGAGTGCTAGGAGTGCCAGAACAGCCACTACCTAGGAAATGCGTCGTGAATTGCAGAAGGTCGTGGCACGATTGAGCACAGATCCCCATGAAAATCAACCTTAGGTTTGATGGTAATAATGAATTGAATCAACAGGTTGGGAAGAGGCCAGGTGGCGAGATCAGGCACACCCTCAATGCTTCCCCGAAGGCTATAAAAGGCCTCACTGCGAAGAACTTGGGGCCAAGAATCTTTGAGTATACTGAAGGAATTCGCTGCAAAATTGCTATTCTGATAATTTGAGAACACCCGTGTAAGTTCCTAGCTACTTGCACAAACCATCTCTCTAGATACGAGGTAAAGTTCTTGGCCAAATCTTGTTTGTTGTCCCGACGAGCCATTTTGCATTCCATAAACCGTGTGCATTACACTTCAGATGGCCGACGAGCCATTTTGCATTCCATAAATAGTGTGCATTACACTTCAGATGGTCGGCAAGCCATTTTGCATTCCATAAATAGGGTGCATTATACTTCAGATGGCCGATGAGCCATTTTACATTCCATAAATCGTGTGCATTATACTTCAGATGGCCAGCGAACCATTTTTCATTTCATAAACAGTGTGCATTACGCCTCAGATGACCAACGCACCACCTCCACCCCGCAAACCAGGTTAGTAGGGGTGGCCTGTAGCTAGTCCTCGAGCCCAAACAGCCGAAAACACAATGCATCCCATATATTCGAGTCAACCCATGTGTCCGAGTCATCCTAGCTCACTCCTACACAGTCGAAGGACGCCTAAGGGATAATTCTACTTCAGATTGTTTTACCGTCTTGGGGGACGCCTAAGTGAAAGTCTTGTCAGAACTGTTTTAGCAAACCCAAATTTGATCCCTAGGGAAAAGACGCCTAGCGGAAAGTCTAATCCCACATGCGACTTCTCACAGAACTACGTTAACTTTGATTCCTCCTAGCTAGAAGAGGTACGTAGGAGCGAGAGGCACATTCTCGTCAAGTTTAAAAACCATCAATATTTCTCCTCATGCATTCCTGATCTGGCCAAGCAATGGGAAATAAAGGTTGTGCTAACATATGCAAGTCGTAGGATAACTACCAAATGGTAAGCAGATGGGGTGGCATGCCACTCCCATGCGTAACCGACTCCTTACCCGTATCTCAGATTCACCCACCTGCCTTATCCGCCTTAGGTTCCCAATGTACCATTAAATGTTGGTGGTGACTCTAGTCCAAGTTAGCATAGGTTTGGTCAATCCCTGGATTGATTGAATCGATACTGACTTAGTGTCGGGTCAGGCAAGCGAATCCGGATTCCTAACAACTTCTAGTGTTTCTTCTCAAACAAAATATTTCACAAAAGAATAAAAGGCTTCAACAATGAAAAGTTGTCTCCCGGCGCGATTTAGGTCGCGTCAAACGTGGTTTGATCGAGATGGATGAATGAAACTGGAATTACGATAAAGGAAGAATAAATAACGTACGGAAGAAAAAAAAGAAGACAATGGAGAGTAGAATAAACACAGTGTTTTATTTATCAAATCTTGAATGCAGCCACAGGGGCCGACTACATATGTGTTTTATGTTTACATTTTTTGGGAGGACAGATCAGGTAGTGCCTCGACAATCCAGTTAGTCAGCTCCTCTTTCATAGGGTAGACCCATTCTGTTTAGACTATGAGTTGACCCTCTATCATCGCAATTTGATCCGAGGCTATGATGCCCCTACTAACGAAGTGGTGATAAAGGTTTGGCTTTATCAATCTTTGGCTCTAGGTCTTCCGTCCTGGCCTTCCTTCTGTAGTATTCCCTGTGTAGCCGAGTCCATATTTTCCTAGATTTTTCGGTAGCACCATTGGCTCGACTATACCTTCCAACTTTTTTCCCAATCCCTTTTCATGTTGGAAGCCCCCTCTGATCAACACTTTTGCTACCATAATTGATGCCTTAGACAACTTGGAATCTCCTTCCTCCGATTCAACTCTGGTTGTTCCCACTATTTCTAGTGATTGGAAGGAGGTCTTAAGGGCTTCTTCGTCTCCTTCTATGTACTCGGAGGGTAAAGAATTGTTGATCATAAGTTCTTTTTCTCCCATCACTCTGATTAGTTGTTGATCTGCTATGAATTTGACCCTTTGGTGAAGGGAGGAAGGAATTGCCCTAGTTCTATGGATCCAACGCCTGCCTAGAAGGTAGCTATATGCTAACCGTATATCCATTACTTGAAACGTAATGTCAAATGTGGTTGGCCCAATTCGTATAGGGAGTGTGATTTCTCCCATCACTTCCCTCTTGGATCCGTCAAACGCCTTCACCATTACAGCACTGATCCTTAGTTGGGAACCAGTGGAGTACAGTTTGTCCAAGGTGGTTTTGGGCATGACATTAAGGGAGGAGCCGTTGTCAATCAACACCCTCGCGATCATGTAATCTCCACACTTGACTACGATGTGGAGAAGCTGATTGTGGCTCCTTCCCTATGTTGGGACTTCATCTTCTAAAAAGGAGAGGTGACGACTTGTTCTTATATTGTTTATGATGCCCCCGAATTTCTCCAGGGTTATGTCTTGAGCCACATGGGCTTCGTCCAACACTTTCAGGAGGAGGTTGCGATGACCCTCCGAATTGATAAGTAGAGAGAGTAGTGAGACTCATGCTGGGGTTGTGTTCATTTGGTCCAGTATCTCGTACTCACTATGATGGATGAGTTTAAGAAATTCGGCAACTTCTCCTTTCATCACTATTCTATTAGGGCTCTCTACTGCCTTGTCCTTCTTTTTAGGGGTAGGGTCTTTCATTCGCAACCCTTTGGGGCAAAGATTCTTCCACTTCTGGTCACCCCTCCAATTCCAGCTATGTTAGTGACCTCCGGGACTGGGTTTTCTTTGTCTATGCTTAGAGGTGCCTCCTCTCCTGCTGGATACCTCCAAGGGATTGCATGGCTATCTTTGTATGTTGGCCTGGCAAGGACTTCAATAATTAATGGCACCCTTGGTTGGGAGGCCAGATTATAATGTATGATTAACGGTTTTGGGTGGGGGTTACCATTTCCACCAACAACTGCTACCAAGGCGGACTCAGCCTGGTCTTGTTGGTTCAAGTGGGATCCGTCTTCCACTAATTGGGCCGAGTCCAAAGGGCTCTCAACTTCTTTTCCTTCTTCCCCTCCTCTATTGGCTCCTTTTTGTTGGGCTTCTTTCAGTTCCTCCTCCCAGTCTTTATGGTTTATGGCATTAATGGATACACCTTCATGTGCCAGGAGAGGGTTACTTTTCAAATTCGGCCCATGCTCCTTGAAGCTAAGCTAGCCCCTTCTATAAGGTCCTGGACCTTATGTTTGAGACCCCAACACTTTTCAGTGGGGTGTTTGATGAACCCTCCATGAAAATCACATTTAGTGTTGGGATCATAACTTTTGGGGTAAGGTAACTGGACTGGTCTTAGAGAAACTGTGTCTATCAATCTTTCGCGTACTAGAAGGGGGAGCAACTCTGTATATGTCATAGAAATGGGGTCCAACTTCCTTTGGATACGCCCTCAAAAATTTTGCTGTGCTGGCCTTATGTTATCAGAGTTGGATTCCATCCCAACATTGTTCCTCTACTAGTAAAGGGGCACATAAGGAGGGAGACATGTTGGTAGATAAGGAGACGTTGGCGGTAGTGGGTTTATGAAGGCTGCCGTCGGCCTTCCTTCTTTGAGATAGATTTGAGTGGGGTATGGTGGAGGAGGTTTCCCTTTCCCCTGCATGAGGACCGACTCTATCAACATGGCATTGGCTTCGCCTTTCCTTTTCTCTTGGATTGGTTTCTTGGCGAAACCTATGTTGCTGCTTGATTGAGCAAATTTCCTGCGTCTTATTCCTAGCTCGATCCTTTCGCCTACCACCACCAAGTCAGCAAATTTGGAGGCCACATTCCCAACCACCTTGTCATAGTAAGGGGAAGGGAGTGTGTCAATAAACATTGTGACCATCTCCCTCTTAGTTATGGGTAGTTGGTCCTGTGATGCCAACTCTCGCCACCTCTAGGCATACTCCTTGAAGCTTTCATGCTCTTTTTTCAGCATGTTCTGGAGTCAGGAGCAATCTAGCGCCATGTCTTCATTATACTTATATTGCTTCAAAAAGGCCTCTGCCAGATCTTTATAGGCTTACGTACCAGTTGAGGGCCGCTCCAATGAGGCTGTCCTAGAAGCAATGGATAAGGATCTTGTCGTCGTGTATGTAGACCACCATCTTCCTACAATACATTGCCAGATGAATTCGAGGGCAAGGGTTCCCCATATATTTGTCGAATTCAGGGGTCTTGAAGTCAGCAAGGAGCCCCACATTCAGGGGTCCTAAAAGTGAATGAAACGTTTTTACTTTCGTCTTCTTGAAATAATCTGTGATTTAAACATACCCATCGTGCATTATTCATTCCATTTTTCCTTTCTTTCATGCATGCATAATATTAAAAAACACTTAACACATACTCACCACCGGTACAACACCTGGTCTAAGACTAAGGACATGGAGCACGCAATCAAGAATCTTGAGCAACAGAATCTGGACCTAAGGGGGGAGATGGGACAGATGAAGGAACAAATAAACAAGATCTTCGAACTCCTTACCCAAGGAGAAACTCTGAACGTCATGGCAACCCCGACCCCGACCTATCCACCGGGGTTCATCTCGTCATACCTCAACGCCCACCCCTACGGAATGCCCTCCGGTTGGAACATCAACACAAGAGAGCAACCTGCGACAAAAGGGCATGAGTAGGCCACCATAAACAACTCAGGAGCGGGGCCCACTCAAGGCCCAAGCATGGGCCCTCCTCCAGTATACGGAGCAGGCCCTTGTGTTTAGCCTACGGGGCCACTTCCTCAGGGTGATCCTAGCGGGCAATCAGGCCCTATCCCAAGGCCCTAAAAAATAGCTTCCTCAGGCAGCGAGAAGATAAGTATGTTGGAAGAACGCTTGTAGATCATCGAGGGATCTGATAGCCACGGATTGGATGTTGCAGACCTCTACTTAGTGCCTAATGTGGTACTCCCTACCGATTTTAAAACTCCCAAATTCGAAAAATACAGGGGGAAGCTCTTGCCCTCGCGTGCCCCTAGCCATGTACTGTAGGAAGATGGCATCCTACATCCACTAGGATAAGATTTTGGTGCACTACTTCCAGGATAGCTTGATGGGGGCAACCCTGAGCTAGTATGTTAATTTGGAGAAAGGGCGGGTGAAGACGTGGAGAGATCTCGCTGAAGCTTTCCTTCGTCAATACAAATATAACAAGGACATGGCTCTAGATTGATCCCACTTACAAAACTTGTCAAAAACCGAATATGAAGGGTTCAAGGACTACGCCCAAAGATGGCGTGAACTAGCGGCACAAGTCCAGCCCCCTCTGACCAAAAAAGAAATGGTAACAACGTTCGTTGATACTCTCCCATCCCCCTTTTATGACAAAGCAGTAGGGAGTGTCACATCAAGCTTTGCCGACTTAGTCACCATAGGCGAAAGGATTAAGTGCGGCATAAAACGAGGGAAATTCGCTCAGGTCAATAGTGGCATCGGCTTCGCCAAGAAAGCCAATCACAAAAAGAATAAGGGGGAAGCTCGCATTGTCTTAATAGACCCCTCCAATCCTTATGGCCAGGGCAAGAGCCCCTACACCGCTCAAATCATCCTAAACAAGCCAAGAACATCAGCCTCTACCGACTCGTTGACCCAGCCCAAAACCGAGGCGGCAAGCACGTCAAACATGCAAGGTACTCAACTGGCACAAAGCAAAGTAGGAGGGGAAGAGTTCTAGCTCCTATCCCCATGACCTACACAACACTTTTTCCCCATCCTACTCCAAAGGAACATGATAGAAGTACTTCCACTGAAACCACTAGAACCTCCGTACCCCAAAAGTTACGATCCCAATGCAAAATGTGATTACCACGCAAGAGCCATTAGACATTCCACAGAAAAGTGTTGGGGTTTCAAACACAAGATTCAAGACCTTATAGACGAAGGATGGCTAGGGTTTAAAGAAAATGAGCCAAATGTCAACAATAACCCCCTCCATGCTCACGGGGGGCAATCCATCAATAACTTGAGCCACAATTCCCTAAATCAAGAGTCCGATGAAACGGGGGGCAATCCATCAATAACCGGCGCAAATTTCACTCCTCTCCCTACTCGTAAATTCAGAAATCCATCGTAACCTCCTTTTGAAAATACTGAATGAGGCCCACGTAGCCTAGGACATAACAGTAGAAAGGTTTGGGGGCATCATGAACAACCTCACGATAAGCAGCCACTTATTCTTCTCTGAAGAGGAGATTCCAGCCAAGGGGAGGAGGCATAACCAACCCCTACATATTTTGGTAAAATGCGGCGATTATATGATTGCAAGGGTGCTAATTGATAATGGATCATCCCTCAACGTTCTGCCCAAAATCACGCTAGACAAACTATGTTCCACCAACGCTCAGCTAAGGGCCAACTCGATAATAGTTAGAGCGTTTAACGGGTCCAAAAGAGAGGTCATGGGTGAAGTTACCCTCCCTATTTTCATCGGTCCTACCACATTCGATATTACCTTTTAGGTAATGGACATCCGACCCGCATACAGCTGCCTCTTGGGTAGACCCTGGACTCACTCAGTAGGAGTTGTGCCTTCCTTCCTTCACCAAAGGGTGACATTTGTCTCAGGAAAACAACTGATCAGCATAATGGGGGAGAAGGAATTAATGGTTAGTACCCCCTTGCTAGTTGGATACATTGAGGAGGACGAAGAAGCCTTGGAGACCTACTTTCGATCACTCGAGGTCGTGAGCACGATCAACGCTAGACTAAAAGCTCCTAGCCCTTCCAGAGTAGAAATTATGGCTGCCCAGGTCTTGATTGAAGGAGGAAACCAACCAGGTAGAGGGCTCGGGCCCCACCTAAGCGGTATAGCAGCTCCCGTCTCAGTCCAAGAGAACTCGGGGAAAGCCGGACTTGACTATCAAGGGGGCAATAATAAAAGACAATCCAACCAAAGGACCCAGTAGTTAAAGTTAAGGGCTCAAGTCAATCCCGGATCAAGACTACGCTTGACCAATACTTCGTCAAGGGTGGCATCGCAATGATAGATGACGAGACGCCAAGCCAGAGTAAATGGGTCTATGCTACTAAAAAAGGGCTAACAAACTGGATAGCCGAGGTGCTCCTTGACCAGTACTTCCTGAAAATGTAATTCGTACTTGTAAACAACCTTAACAGGCCCATTAAGACTTAATGAAAAGCATGCATTTCATTCATTTCCTGTTCTCCTTTTTCCCTCTTTTCCTTCTTCTCACACCCTTCCCTTTTTTATGCCTTTATCCGCGCTCGACTAAGTCTCGCTAAAATACGTTTTTTTTATTAACTCTAAATAAACTAAGAATAGCACGAACAAGGAGTCCCCCCAAGACGGTAACACAATCCTCATGTGTGAAGACCCTAGCCATCCTAACAAACCAGTTAAGGATGAACATGCAAAAGTCGAAGCCTTGGTTGAAATGGAAAGATGGATAGGACAAGAAAAGTCGAAGTTCCAACCCTTGGTCGAAGAGCTCGAAGGCATCAATCTCAAAGATGAAACAAAAAGGAAAGAGGTCTGAGTGGGAAAATAGATGCCACCAGATCTAAGATTGCGCCTCATCGGGCTCTTGAAAGAATTCACGGATGTCTTCACCTATCATACCAAGACATGCCGGGCTTGGACCATGGAATTGTAGAGCACAAATTACCCCTACTTCCAGATTCAACCCTATTCCATCAACAGTTCAGAAGAATGAAGCCCGACGTGGCCTTGAAAATCAAGGAAGAGGTGAAAAAGCAATGGAATGCAAGGTTCCTCGCGGTAGCAAATTACCCGCAGTGGGTAATTTGCTAGCCCCAAGGAGAATTTCCCCTTTCCTCACATTGACGTGCTCATAGATAACATTGCACAACACACATTCTTCTCCTTCATAGACAGTTTCTCAAGATGTAATCAAATCCTGATGGCCCTAGAGGACAAAGAAAAGACTACTTTCATCACCTTGTGGGGAACTTTTTGCTACAAGGTGATGTCATTCGGGCTCAAGAATGTTGGAGCAACATATCAAAGGGCTATGGTGGCCCTATTCCATGATATGATGCACAAAGAGATCAAAGTATACATGGATGATATGATTGCAAAGTCGAAAACTCCTGAGCAACACATCAAAGACTTATGGAAACTATTCATTAGGCTCCGAAAGTATAAGCTAAGGCTGAGCCTAGCCAAGTGTACCTTCGGCGTATAAACAGGGAAGCTGCAGTAAAAGCCATCAAGGAAATGCCGGTTCCAAAAATAGAATCGGAAATCCAGGGTTTCCTAGGGCAGATAAACTTCATAGTCCAGTTCATTTCCCAATTGATAGCCACGTGCAATACGATCTTCAAGCTCCTCTGTAAAAAACAGAAACTCGAATGGGACTCGGAATGCCAAAAGGCTTTTGAGAAGATCAAACGGTACCTAGAGAACCCCTTAGTTCTCGTTCCTGTAGTACCAAGAAAGCCTTTGATCCTCTACTTAACGGTACTAGAAGAATCCATGGGTTGTATGTTAGGACAACAAGACACCACAGGAAGAAAAGAATAAGCCATTTATTACCTCAGCAAAAAATTCACAGATTGTGAAAGGAGGTACCCAACACTAGAATGAACCTGTTGTGCCCTAGTCTACGCTGCTAAGAGGCTCAGACAATACATGTTGTCTCACACCACCTGGCTAATAGCCAAAACAAATCCTATCAAATACATCTTTGAGAAACCAGCCCTAACAGGATGGATAGCACAAGGGCAAATGGCTTTATCCGAATATGATATCATATATGTAAACCAAAAATCCATCAAAGGAAGCGCTTTAGCAGAACACCTGGCTTACCACCCCCTGGTAGATTCTCAACCCTTGCTCCACGAATTTCCAGATGAACATATCATGACCACCACGAGCACCGGACTTTAATCGGAGGAGTGGACGATGTGGTTCGACGGGGCGTCTGATGAGTCATATTTTATACACTTTATGTGGACTTAAGATGGGTGTTGTTGAGAATATTTAATGATTAAGAGTCTTGTGTTAACCGAGATTTGAATTATGGGCTTGAAAATAGGAGAAATACAAATACGTGCTAAAATAAGATTTTTAACTAACAAAAAGATTAAGACTTATTTTGCAGGTTCAAGTCATCTCGGCCATGCCGAGAACATCTCGGCCCAAGTCATCTCGGCCATGCCGAGAACATCTCGGCCCAAGTCATCTCGGCCATGCCGAGAACATCTCAGCCCAAGTCATCTCGGATGCCGAGAACATCTTGGCCAGTCCAGCATTCTCAGTCAAGCCAACATCAGTGATGAAAATCTTGCAATATACAGATATAATCTGTTAAGATGCAGATATGATTTGCCAAGATCAAGGAATCTGTAAATGCATATGTGATTTGATAAGATCAGATATGATTTGATAAGATGCAGATATGATTTGATAAGATGCAGATATGATTTGATAAGATCAGATATGATTTGATAAGATCAGATATGATTTGATAAGATATTATTTGCTAAGATTGCAATCTGTAATTCGAATTAGAATCTTTAGGATTTGAATTTCTGTTATTAAGATTAGATTTAGATTTATCCAGCTTTTGTATAAATAAGCACATCAGGCCACGTCTTCAAGTGTGGAATTTTCAGCAGAATCTAGAGCTAGCACCGGCAGCAATCGCAGACACTCCAAGCTAGTACAGTGGTACACGAAGCTTCAATACGGTGTCTCTCTCGGTCGAGGAGGTAATGGATCAGGAGTTGGGAAGCTGGAAGCCTTCAGAGGTGATCGCTCGGTATAGCCGACGCACTCTGTTGGACGGAAACCTCAACGTCTGGCCACCATCGGTGCATCACTACCGTTCTTCCATTGGCGGTCGTCGTGGAAGGCGGATTCTCTAGAAACTCTAAATTCTCACCCTTTGTATTTGATTTGGTTTCAATAATATAACTGGTTTGCAATTCTATTTCTTGATTATAATTCCTGCACTTTAATCTGCTTTTAGCTTTGCCGTGACACATTGTTAGGGGTAGATCACGTTAGACTAGGGCCGGTCGGAACTAGTGTAATAATCTGATTAGGTAGAGAACCTAAAATCAACCAAGTACATACTCCCTGCCAACTGATGAGGTAGCGGTTGTGTAAATCCTCGGTATGGCAACGGACAAACGTCGGGGTCGTCGTAAGAATCTAAGGTTGATTCGGAGTATAATTCTAAGTAAGAATGGCAACCTTTTGTGTGTTGATTTCCAAATCGGTACAATAGTTAGCATAGATTAGTTTAGCATAGTTTAGTTTACTTCCAGTACTTAGTTTACTTTCCGCACTTGAACACAAAACCCCCCCTTATTTACTGCTTTCCAGAGTCCGAGACCGAGTCAGTCCGACTCCGTTGCGTCTAGATCACTTTCGGTCGAAACCATATCGGCTCCCTGTTAGCCGAGACCGGATTGCCGAGAGCAAGTCGGCCTTAGCGTTGCCGAGGTCAAGTCGGCATTTCATAACACTTAGCGTTTTCTGCAAAACTCTGATTTTTACACTTAGCACAATCTGAACACACTGTGTCCTTGAGAGAATCGACCTAGGTTAGCTATACTATAGTTAGCTTTAGTTTTATTTGATGCGCGTAAGACGACTAAAAACCCGCTTATCAGCGTCCAACCTATTAGGAAATGGGATAAGAGTAGTCCTAGCCTCGCCAAAGGATCAATGCTTCCCCTTTACAGCCAAGTTGAGATTCAATTGCCCCAATAATATGGCAGAGTATGAGGCGTGCACTATGGGACTCATGATGGCCTTGGAACACCAGGTAAAAAAGCTCAATGTTTTTGAAGATTCGGCCTTAGTCATCTACCAGCTCTAAGGGGAATAGGAAACAGGAGATGTCAAACTAATCCCCTACCACGATCACATAAAGGAGATAATCAAATCATTCAACGCGGTTACCTTCCCCCACATCCCCCACGAAGAAAACCAGATGGCTGATGCTCTCGCAACCTTGTCAGCTATGGTGCAAGTAAACAAGGGGCAAGAAATGACAATCCATGTCTGGCAGCAGCCTCGTGTGGCATATTGTCAACATTTGAGCCATGAGACAATAGAGGCAGACTCAAAACCCTGGTACTTCGACATAAAGAGGTACTTGGAAAAAGGAGAATATCTAGAGGGAGCCTCTAAAAATAGTAAAAAGACACTAAGGAGATTGGCTTCCGGCTTCCTCCTGAGTGGAACCATACTATATAAAAGAAACACGGACATGACACTCCTTCGCTGTGTGGATCATCAAGAGGCCGAAAGGATAATAGAAGAAGTCCACGAAGGAACCTTCGGCACACACGCAAATAGACATGCCCTGGCCCGTAAAATCCTTCGGGCAGGATACTATTGGACCAAGCTAGAATCAGACTGCTACCAACACGTCAAAAAATGCGTGAAATTCTAGACCTATGCTGATCACATCAACGTGGCCCCTTCCACTATGCACAATCTGACCTCCCCTTAGCCTTTTTCCATGTGGGGCATATGCATAAATGAGCCCATTGAGCCCAAGGACTCTAATGGGAACAGATTCATCCTGGTAGCCATCGACTACTTCACCAAATGGGTGGAAATTGCTTCCTATTCTACTATGACACACAGCGTAGTGGTAAAATTCATCAAAAGAGACATCATATGCCGGTATGGCCTCCCAACTCATATCACCACAGATAACGACACTAATCTAAACAATAAAATGATGACAGAATTGTGTAAGCAATTCCGAATTTGCCATCACAACTCTACATCTTATCGTCCAAAAATGAATGGAGCAGTAGAAGCCGCCAAAAAAACATAAAGAAAATAGTACAAAAAATGGTGGTAACTATAAAGATTAGCATGTGATGCTACCCTATGCATTGCACAGGTATCATACCTCCATACGAACATCCACGAGGGCAACCCCCTATTCACTAGTGTATGGTACGAAATCGATCCTTCCAGTAGAAGTCAGAATACCCTCCTTGAGAGTTCTAGCCGAAGTAGAATTGGAAGAAGTTGAATGGATTCAGCAACGACTCAACCAGTTAAACCTGATCGAAGAAAAATGACTTGCAGCCCTATGTCATGGCCAGCTCTATCAAAGAAGGATCAAGAATGCCTTCGATAAGAAAGCAAGGCCCCACGTGTTCAAGGAAGGAGACATGGTGCTCAAAAAGATATTGCCAAATGCCAAAGATCAGAGAGGAAAATGGGCGCCTAACTACGAAGGACCCTACGTGCTAAAACATGCCTTTTCCAGAGGAGCCCTAATCTTGAATGATATCAAAGGTCGACACCTGAAACATCCTATCAACGCGAACTCTATCAAGATGTTCTTCCCTTGAAGTCTCACTAGGGCAACAGCAGAAGCGCCAACATCCCAACAGGGCAGAAGAAAGGCTAGGTAAGTCAGGCATCAAGAGACTGTTACCAATCCTTAGTCTCTAGCATTATGTTAAAGGACTGATCCCAATCATGAGATCGCTCTAAACCCTTCGGGGACTCACTTGTAACCATAGTTTGTATCAATAAAGTGTTTTCTTTCTTTCCATATCTCTCTTTTCCCCTTGCATGCTAAAAATTTTTTAAAACTCAACAAGAAGAAAAACATTTTTAAGGCGGTCCAAGGAACGGAAGCACCTCAGGCCTGGCTAGGTAGTTGGCACCCAAGTGGCCTCCTGAACCTAGGTTGGATTTCTCTGGTCAAATTCATCTCTAAAAAGAGAAAGACAAATGCTAGGGTGGACTACTACTACAGCATACTCGAAACAACGCACGCACAACCTCGAGATGCAGTCACCCACTCTTTACCTAAAAAAAAGAAAAAAAAAGAGAGAAGAAAAAAAGAAAAAGAAAAAGAAAAGTACGAGAATGAAAATAAAATAAAGACTAATCATGCATGCATACCAATCCCCTCCTTTCATACACTCATATTAGCTCCCCCCATTTTACCTAAACTGACCCCTACTCATGCCGACTCTATGTTGAACACCCTTGGCCGAATGGCAACTCCTTCTCGGATTCTAGGATTTGTGAAGCCTGATTTCCTAAGTCGACTCCATGTCGGATCTTCTTAGGCTGACCCTGACTTGAACTTTTAAGACTAGCTGATGGAACCTTGTAGCCCGAATACCTAGACCCCTAGGCTTCTCCTTAACTTAAGTCTTCCAAGGGCCTCAAAGCAACAACTTGGACATTCCAACTCCGTGACCAAATCTTAAAGATCCACCTCCCTCAAGTCAAACCACGTTGAATTAGCCCTTCTTTTTCACATCCTAAGCCAATTTAATGAGTTAGTCACTGGAAGCGGAAATCACTTACCCAGTCCAAATCTAAGTCAATTCCAAGTCATGAGTTTTGGTTTAATGGTCCAAGTCCTTTTCCACCCCCTCCCCCCAAATTAGTCAAAGTCAAAGCTAATTTTATAAGTTACGCATTTAAAGCTTGGAGCCATATTTAGTGAGCCTTGATTGGTTTCGTTTAGTAGTTTAGGTTTAGTGTTAAAATACGTTCCTTAGCAGTCTTGGTTTTCTACCATAAAACAATTAATGTTCTATTTCTCTTTCTAAAGGTCACAAGGCCAAAGACACTAAGTAAAAAAAAACAAAAGAAGAAAACATAAAAAACACAAAAATAGCAAAATCAACAGAAAGCCCATTTCATTAATAAATATAAACATGAATACAAGGCAGGTTTATTTAGAAGGAGAATCCAAGAGGGAGACAAATTTCTCATCTTTGACCTCCTTCGTAATGTCATAAGGACTTAGATCAAAATCAAGAGCCAACAGCACAATTTGTCACAGGGCCTTGTTGAATCCATCCTCATACTGCTCCAAGATGACCCTTTCCAAGAACTCCACCTTGGCTGCTAATGAGTCACATTTTATACACCTTATAGGGACCTATGGTGGGTGTTTCTAAGATAAATAAGTGTCTAAGAGATGACTCTTAGCTGAGATTCATATTAAGGACCTAGAAACAGAGAAATCATAAATTTGTGTTAATTCAAGGATCTTAGCTAATAAAAGACTTACTCTTCCTTTCTTGCAGGATCAGCCAAGATGATCTCAGTCTATCATAAGAAGACTCAGCCGAGATGAAGTCGTCCCGGCCAGACCAACTCCATCTCGACCAGGCCAGGCTTCTCAGTCCAGCAGCCTAATGAGGAGTGGCCCAAAGGTGTATCCACCTCAACTCCAAATCAGAAGCCACCTGAGCTCCAGCTCAGTTGCCATGTCACTCCTGGAGAAGCTTGTAGTGCAAGTTATGCAAGGGTAGATTAGGAATCCAATTTGTAATTCTGTTAGGCTACGTAGTTAGCGCGCTCTAGCAAAGTTCAGCTCTTGTATATATAGGAGGAGTTGTGCACTTTTCAGGCACCTCTGGAATTCATATTTTTCCATTCTCATTATTTCCATTCCCTCGCTCTCATCTTCTACATTCACGGTGGTGCACGGTGCTTTCATTGGTGCTTCTCTCGATCGAGGAAGTGCAGGTCAGAAACTGAGAAGCTGAAGGTTGCTAGAGGGGACCTATTGGATTACCAACGCACTCTAGTGGACCTGATCCTCAGCGTCCTGGCTAGTGAAGGTGAACCATTACCGTCAACCATGGCGATCGTCGTGGAAGATGGAGTCACCGAATCCAGGCCCTATGTTTGTATTTGCTTCCAACAATATAAGTATTTTCTGATTTCTGATCTCTATTGCATTCCTAAACTCTAATTCACTTGTTGTACCGCGATTGCACAAAGTAATGTGAACAATGTTAAGATAAGCCGATCGGAACTAGTTTAACTAATTTAGTAGGTAATCAACTAGAGAACCTAATTGAGAACCTAAAATCAACTCTGGATTTAATCCCTGCCAATTGATGAGGTAGCGATTGCGTAAATCCTCGGTATAGCAATGGACGAATGTTTGGCGATCGTCATAAGAACATTAAAGGTTGATAAGGACTGTAGACTGAGTGAATGAACCAGAAGGACTTTGATTATTGGACTAAACATGAACACAGTAGTAGTAGTAGCAGTAGAGTGCTTAACTGCATTCGCAATTTAGCTTAATTGCATTTTATCTTACTCGCATCCAAATCCCCCTGTTTCCTGCTTTTCAGTCTGAGATAGAGTCAGTCCGACTCTATAGCGTCCGTTGCACTTAGCCGAGACCGTGTTGGATAAAGCTTTGCCAAGTCCATATCGGACCAGTCTCTGTCGAGAGCGAGTCGGCACTCCACACTCGAGAGTTTCAGTTTTACTTCGGTTTTCACATAAAATCACAATTGAGCATACTGTGTCCTTGAGAGAATTCGACCTAGGGTTGACTATGCTATAGTTAGCTTTAGTTTATTTGATAAATGGAATACAACTAAAATCCGCTCTTATCAGCTGCCAGGTCTTGTATTTCTTCCTTCACTTTAGCAGCCTCGGATGCCTGCCTTGCCTTTGCTTCCTTCAACTTGTCTTCGGCAGCCTCCAAAGCCACCCCCGATCAAACCTTGGCCTCTTTATCAGAAGCCAAGGCAGCTTTTGCTTCATCCACCCTCGAGCGAGCTACACTTAAATCCTTCGACATTTCATCTAAAGTCTTCTGTGCAACAGCTAGAGCGGTCTTCAGCTTCGCCACTTCGGCCTCTAACGCAATAGCCTTAGTCTTCAAGGAGGTAGCATCGAACTTGGAAGCAGTAAGCTCAGCTTTCAACTTTTCCACTTCAGCCCTGGCCTTCTGATTCTCATCCTTCAACTTTTGGGCCTCGGCTTGTGAATCAACACTGGACTTCTGTGCTTTCTCAAGTTCTTTTTTATTTAAGGCCTCCCTAGCCAAGATTTGCTCAGCCCTCTTCGCCAACCCTCTCCACACTTCTAGAGTGGCCATGGAACGAGCCATATAGGTGGTCATCATATCAAAGGAATTGTCGGCACCAGCAGACACCAGTAGTCCTCGATCGTGTTGAGGGATGAAGCTTGGGGGAAATAGGCCTTGAATTTCGAAACCTGGCCCCCATAGCGACTTGGTCGTAGGAGGAGCAACGTAACAAGACAGACCTCTAAGGGGCAATTCAGGCCCCAAAGTCACGATCACCTTGCCTTCTTGCCGAGGAGCGGCAGGAGCAGGTTGAGAGGGTACAGTAGTCTTCCCTTTCTTCCTAGCGGCCTCCTCAACAGCCAAAGCCTCGGCCTTCCTCTTTGCCGCATTGGGAACAATGGGGGCTGGTCGTCCTTGGTTACCAGTCAGTGTCGAGGCCTTCTCGACCTCAGGGGGTACCGACATCTTCTCGGCCGCACTGGTGGTCGACGTCTTCTCGACCTTAGTATTGGTCGATGCCTTCTCCGCCTCAACCAAAGCCGCCACCACTCTGAAATTTACAGCTTCCTTAGTAGTAGCAGGAGTGCTCCTAGCCTTATTGGTAAACTTGGATCTCCTTATCAGCTCTTCCATATTGAAGCCTTGCTTTTTGAGCATGTCTACAAATTAGAAACACAAAAAATCAGCAAAATTGCCACTAGGCAGAGTCATGAAAATGAAACCATGAATAAAACTCACTCTTCAGATGGTGAGTGGCATTGCTCTCAAACACCCAAGCCACTATTTCCTTGCAATTCATTCCCCGTGGCAGTTCATCCAACAATTGCAAGTCAACCCTTGCCTCCAAGGATATTTGACTTTTGAGGAGTCCCTTGAATTTGAGAGGCTCCCTCCAATACAAAATGGCAAGGGCCTAGAATCAGCATAGAAGAGGCCACCATCAACGGCCTTGATCTTCACAAAACGACTATGAAAACCTTTATAGGAAGTTGTATAAGTGCTGAAAAGACTTGTGTTTGGTAGGGGGCAAGGGACACCTAGCCCACCTTTTTGCTGACTCGTGTAGTGTAATGACTTAGGAAGACTGGGGTTGAAGGTATCACTGCGAGTGCTAGGCACACCACCTTGAATGCTTGTAGGGCCGACGAGGATGACCCCCAAATCCTGCAAGACGGCCTCGTACATGTATACGAAGTCGTCTTCCCCCACCTTTGTAGCATGACACACTCGCTCCCCCTTGGCACAGTGCACCATCATAAACATGCGGGCATAGGGCTTACGAATCCATTTCCCTCCCTATGATAGAGATGCCACCTCAAAACGGGACATCTTAGAGCAATAGCCCAACACATCCTTGTGGACCCACTCAAAATGCTCTGCCCCTAATGCAACGGGGATAGGGGACTGAGAGGAGGTCCCCTCTGCCATAGCAACAGGCATAGCCACCAAGGTCTTAGAGCTTGGCGAAGAAGAAGATGAAGAGGAAGAAAAGCTCTCATAACCGGAAGTACCTGACATTCTAGTGAGGAAGAAAACTCGAGGAAGCAAGAGGAAAGAAGTTCTCAAGAAACACGAGTTGCAGAGAGGATGCAGAGGAATGAACAGGAGGATTCTGAAAAGTGAAGACATTTTCAACCCACGCGCCCAATATTTAAATGGGGGCATTGGAAGTTTGCGACTGAATGATGAGGTGCAACTCCCCAGAACGACACCATCATTGCCCAGTGGCTCAATTAAATGCTCCTCCGAAACCGAAGAGACATGTCTGATTCCCATTAAGGAGCATCTAGAAACTGAGGAGACATGGAGCGCATCCCCTCAAGCACGACCCCTGGTTGGACCAACCCAACTGAAATGACCCAATCCTATTACAACCAGCCTAGTCGCTGGCCCATACCAACCAACCTAGTCGATGGCCCATACCAACCAGCCCAACTAGAGCGGCCCAATCCTGTTACAACCAGCCCAGTTGCTGGCCCATACCAACTAGCCCAACTAGAGCGGCCCAATCCTATTACAAATGGCCCAAACCAATTTTCCCAAATTGACATGGCCCACACCAACTGGCCTAAATCAACTTACCCAAACTGATACGCACTGGCTCCATTTTGTTGCCTAAGACACTTGGCCGAATCCATGTCGGCCTACATTGGCCGATTTGGTCTCGTTGTAAAATCAAAAAACAATAAATCATTTGATCCCAACCTGAAAACATTCACTCACTGTACACATCAATCAACTCTATACCCCTAATGGATAGTCCAGCGCCCCTTCAACTTTGGGCCCCCAATGGATAGCCCACAAACTCAATCAACTCTAGACCCCTAATGGATAGTCCAACGCCCCTTTCAACTCTAGGCCCCCAATGGATAGCCCATAGATTCCCCCAACTCTAGACCCCTAATGGATAGTCCAGCGCCCCTTCAATTTTGGGCCCCAATGGATAGCCCATAAACCCAATCAACTCTAGACCCCTAATGGATAGTCCATCACCCCTTCAATTTTGGGCCCCAATGGATAGCCCATAAACCCAATCAGTCCTTGACCCTTAATGGACAATTCAGCTATCCTTTCAACCCTGGACCCCTAATGGATAGTCCAGCTCTCCTTTCAACCTTGGGCACCTAACGGAAAGCCCACTAGCCGAAGTGAGGCAGCCATGCTACTAAGTAGATCGCCTAAGCCTACCTTCCTCTCACTACACCCTTACTAGCCAAGTCCATCTCGACATCGCTTTCCAAGAGGCAACGACCTCGTCCCACTAGAGCCCTTTCACTATGGCCAAGTCTATATCGGCCCCATGTGGTGAGTCGCCCCCTCAAACCTACCCTTCCTAATGCCGAGTCCATCTCGGTCTCAATAAGGCTAAGCTGACACAAGTCGGCTTTGCTTTCCCCTGAACCCACCACTAGGCAGAACTATGTTGACTTTGATTCCTCCAACAAGGGAGGTACGTAGGCACAAGAGGCACACTCTTGCCAAGTCATGTAACCAAAAAATAATAAAGGTATAAGCTTTATCCCTACTGCTCCACAAACCATATAATCCCCAAGCTTGAGCATTATTCTCATTCCTTTGTAGCTAATCGAGGGTAACTATCAGGTGATAGGCATGCTGGGACACCCTGTGTCCCTAATGCATAACCAACTCCCGAACCCATGCCTCTGATTCCAAGACCAGCCTTTTTCCACCAAGTTTCCTGGCATTCCCTCAACCAAAATGCCAGTGGCGACACCTAATGGCCGAGTTGGTTTCGGCCATGCAATGACCGAGATGGTTTCGACTCGGCCCATTTCAGCCCACTTCACCTGGCGTCACAATTTAGGTTGTGACAGCTACTGTTGGAATGGTGGTGCTTGATATTTTAGACTCGGTTGTTGATAGTTATTCTGGTTTGGAACCGGCATGCTCGGCACGGATCCGAATCTCTAGGCCGAATACTGCGCATGACTCGGACTCGGTTGGTACTATTGCCTCCCGAATTGTTGCTATCGAACTGCCAACTTGGATATGACTACCTACCGTATTGATATCCACATATTGCTGTAATGATCTCAGTGTTGTTCGACTCTGTTTCTTGTAACATGGGGCACGCATCAGTAGGGTGCTCCATAGAGGTGCAAATACCACAAACTCTGACTGGCGGATTTGGTTGATGTTGTCCGACAGCGAGCTGCCACACCAATGATGTCAACTCGATCAACTGGTTCTCTAGTCTCAGATTATCAATTGCTCCGACTTCGTTCACCACTCGGGATGTGACGGCTCCTCTAGTCCTAAATTGTTGCGTATTACTCGCCATATTTGAAATCAGATGTCTCGCTGCGGCCAGCATCTTATCCATCAATGCTCCACTGCTTGTAGCATCGATCATGCTTTGGTCTATCATTATCAGACCTTCATAAAAATACTGAATCAATAACTGCTCACTGATCTAATGGTGTGGACACGTGGCACACAATTTATTGAATCTTTCCCAATATTTGTGCAAAGTCTCTCCTAAATGTTGCCTGATCCCACAGATTTCCTTTCGGATGATTGCAATTTTGGAAGCCGAGAAGAACTTCTTGAGAAACATACACTTCATGTCCCCCCAAGTGTTGAAAAGAACCAACTGTAAGTATAGTCAATCCTTAGCAGCTCCATCTAGGGAAAACGGAAATGCCTTCATCTTGATGTAGTCCTCTGGTATCCCTTGCGGCCTCATCGTGGAACATACCACGTGAAATTCCTTCAGGTGTTTGTACAGATCTTCACCTACAAGACTGTGAAATTTGGGCAACAAGTGTATCAAGTCGTATTTAAGTTCGTAAGATTGAGCCGGCTCTATCTGTGGATACTTAATGCACCAAGGCTGGTACACCACATCCGGCGTGGCCAACTCTTTAAGTGTTCGATCATTATTCTCCATTTTCTTAGGCTCATGAGACTTATTCACAACAATATTAGAATTGGAATTAATATCAAAATTGTTACACTCAAAAAATTCAGAATTGTTAGTTGTATCAGTATTATTAATAGAATCGAAAACAGAAATAAAGCTACAACTATCACCTATGTTAGTGCTTCTAATTTTTCTTAATCTATGTAAGGTCCTATCTATTTCAAGGTCTAATTCATGCAATATGTTAGACCTACTCCCAGTCATGCACTATGTAAAAAAAATTATGCAGAAAAATGACTAAGATGCAGAAAAAAAAATGATGCAAAAAAATTAAAAAAAAACAATGATCAACCAGAAATACACTTACGAATCGATTCTACCTCTTTTTTTTCTAAAAATACTCACACAATTGCATAGAGACTCATCAAAAACACATACAAAACTAACACGAACTTACATATAGACTCGACATGCTAAAAAAAAGAGTTGGTAGACTTAAAAAACAAACTCAACATGCTTAAAGACAGACGTAGCATTCTATAGACTCAAGATTCGGCATAAAAATCCAAACTTGGCACACTACGACACAATAGAACGTGTGTCCCTCACAACGACGTCAATTTGATAAATGTTTTGTCGTCGTAATTTATCAAATAAAAATAGATTTAACTATAGCATAGTGTGCTACTCAAGGTGTCGACCACTACATTGACTTTTCCTAAGTGATCACTAAGATTGAAGTTATAATCCTTAATAAATTCTAACCATTTTGTTATCTCATTGTCGACTCCCTTTTTTGTTATAAACAAGTGCCTAAGACTTTTAGGATTACTAAAAACCTTAAATCTAGATTCATCCACTAATGTCTTCAAAGGTTAAATACGACACTTCAACAACTAACCCCTATCCGTAGTAAGATAATCCCCCTTTATGGGGTTTTAAGCTGTCTAGGTGTCCAAGTCATTACCATATTTTTAAGCATAATCACATCACTTAAAATCATTTTAGATGGATCACTATACATTATAAAAGGCTCACTTGAGTTAGAAAACACTAAAATAGGTGCAACAACTTACGACTATACATCCTTATCATACGACATTACCTAAAAACTCACACTTGACATCTTGGTATATGACTACTTGTCCATAAGGACTTGCAATACCACTCTCAAATGCTTAACACATTCTTCCCAAGTCTTAGATTACACTAGAATATCAGTCATTAAGACAAATCTATCTAGCACTACGTACACTTGGACATATTTCTCAAAAATTTCCTCACTTGGTTGGCTCCCAAACTTTGATCCTTACTATTTGGCTCCTTCTTGGGATTATGATGATCCCTCCTAATACGTCCTTGCTTCTCCCTCATAGAAATAATCATGGTCTCCTCCTTCATAGGACCGCACTTTTGTAATGCACAACTCTCGCTCTATGGTCCTTGTCAAAAATCCTGAATCTATTCATCAATAATGGACATTGGCAAATTTCTCAATAGCTAATGGATTGTTATAAATTTCTATAAATTATTTTTAAAACTTTATAAAAGTGGGCTAAATTTATTTTATAGACAAATAAAAAGATATTTTTATAATTTCTTTTCAACACTATCACATGTTATTAATAGATTTTTAACATTTTAGAAATTATTTATATAATTTTATTATTTTAAAAAAATAGGATAATACTTGAGAAAAAATAGCTTATTACAAAAATTATTTTTCATGCAAAGTTTATTCACCTTCCTTGTAAACTTCATTTATATTGGGAGCAGGATTCCCAATCCAATGGTCAAAATATTTTTAAGTTTATTTTTATTAACTGTTTAATATGTGAAAGAAAAAAAAATTGAAAGTAAGATTTGACTAGCAATCAATAGTCTCTTTTACAGTCATCTTGTTAGATGAACATGATACTATATCAATTCCTAGTGTTTTATTTAACGTCAGAATTCGAATTTTAACATTTTAATTGAATGATGTAATTTCACTTTGATTGTTCATTTGATTCTGTATTGTTACGCTCATCTTCTGTAAACTTTTTTTTTGAAAATATGCATCTTGGGTTTTCAATTACTATATTAAATTTTTAATAGAGAAGACATAATTGTAAACGTGTCTTGAAAAATAGTTTAAGCAACTTGGTTAATAATCTAGCACAATGAAATGTAGATGAGTGACAAAGAAAATGCTGAGTAACCGTGAAGTGTTGTAAAAGCAGCACCGTATTTGTATCTTTATGTGGTTTATAATATGCTTTACATTTTACTTTTAAAAGAGTACTTCTAAAACAATTGTTGAATATCTCTTTTTGTTGGTTGCTATACAAAACTTAGAAGAATTTAAGCGATAACATTTAGGATTGCATGATGTGCATAGCCAGATAAAGGCCTTTGTTTCCTGGTCTCATTCTTAAACATTTGTTTTTTACTCACAAAAATGGGACTTGTTGCTAATTCATTATTGTCATTAACAATGTCCATCGTCCTTGGCTATGGTCATTATTCTTTACTAGGATTTTATTTTTATTTTTTTTATATTATACAATTTCAGAAATGCTAAAAAAGAAATATATATATATATATAGGAAGGACGGATATTTAAAAAATACAATATAGAAAAGTATACGGAGATTCACTCCATTAATATTTTTAATAAATTTTAAGTATGCTACACCAACAACTCGACTCGACCATAGCCAATGTTGATTTTCATTTTATTTGAATTATAGGTATGTGCTTATGACATGGTTTAGAAGTTATAATCAATTTAGCTTGATTCGATCCACCACTAATCACGCTGGGCTGTGTTATCATTTTCGTGACCTAAACAAAATTGGTTAGACCCACTTTTATGTCTTGACTTGTCAAGTCAAAAGAAATATTTTACTAGCTTATGTATTAATACCATATTAAAAAATATATACTTAGAAATTGTTGATTATGGCAACATATCAAAGTGTTTATAAGCAAAGTGTGACATATATTTAGATAATCTGGAACTCGTTCTAGAAAAATTTGTAACCACAAGCTAGTAAGAACCGGTGAACATATAATTAATCAAATTCTATTATTCTAACCTTTCTTAGTACATATTTGATAAATTTAAAAAAATAGAATAAACTAACCATTGTGTTTTTTAATTAAAGACGGGGTGACCCTAGTTTTAAAAGGCTTGTGTTGAGGGAAAGGCAACTTGAATAAGCGATTAGTAAGATGCTGGTTAATTCATATATGATATTGTTAGTTAATTCATATCTAATTATATGATTAAATGGACTTTGAATTTATGAAGTGTGACTTTATCTTAATAAATTTTTTCATAAGTAGTTATAGAAAATAAAATACATTGAATTCCTTCGTATATTTTTTTCACCCATTTTTTCTTATTTATTCATTACTGTTGAGAAAATCAGGTTAAGGAATTATTTTTAAGTTGAAACCTTGATGACTTCACTTGGTGGAAGGTAGGTTTCCAAACTATAATGGACATGAGTTTTGGGAAATTAGTGATCACTTAAGATGTTTGATTTCAAAAACACTTTTGGTATTCTTATCTAAACACAACTATCATGAGTGATTTATTGTAGGAAGTTGAGAATAGACCTAAAATTCTTTGTCGAGTAAAACCACTTGACTTTATAGATAAGGGTAATAATAGGAGTGAATCTCTAAATTAGTTTTTAAGTGGAGCAGCAAATTCACTATGGAAAAAAATAATTAAACTATTTTAACCATTCCATCATTTAAAATTAGACAACCAAAACAATAGAAAAAAAACCGCATGAAACCACTCTTACAGCAATCCTTCCATTTTGGAAAGAAAGGAGGAAGGAAAGGTATTAAATACTTCCTTTTCACTTTTATATAAACATTAAAAAGAAAAGGCTAAATTAGTTGGTCGATTACAGTACAAATGTTATAACTCTGATGGTATGTTTGATTCCATTTTTTATATACTTTTTTAATTAAATATATTTATATCAATTTATATGATTTTTTTTTCTTTCACTTTCTACACAACTAAGAGGTCTTAACTCTTATTTTCTTTTCTAAACAAACTACAAAATCATCTATTTTTCACTCACTTTCTTCCCAAATCCCATTAGATAACAAACATTGGTTACTTTAATTCCCTGTTATAAACCTTCACATAGTTCCTGATTTGCAGTTGACTTTTCCCGAAGGACCAAATAAGGATATAGAGAAGTTAGAAAATATGGCAGCTTTAAAATAACAGGAAGAAAATACAATGTTCTTCATTATTATTACAGATTTGAATAGCCTGGAATGGGAATAACAATCCTTGAGAATCAGTAAATAAAAAGGGAAACAACAGAGAATGTGGAATCAGTTACATCAGATAGACATTCATTTATTCTGGGAACAAATCATGCTAATTACTAGCACAAATCCTTAGAACTCAACTCAGACATATTTCCCAAAAATTTGATTCTAATTCTAACAAATTCAGAACCCACTAGGGTCGGCCTAGTTTTAGGGAAGTTTAGATAATTCGTACAAAGTCTCAAGTTCAACTTTGTTGCCGTCATTATACACCAAAAAAATCAGATTCTCTGAATAAGCAATAACAAATTTTCAGTACATCTACTATATTCTATATATATTAGATGGTATGACTAAGGAAAAATTCAACTTTTCCTCAGTTCTTGTTTTTCTTTCTTCCTTTGACTTGTTTCTCTAAACTTCTAAGCCTTTGACTGACAACAGAAGATGTCTTTTTCTTTGGATGTTTTGATGGTTCAACAGGCAATGAGCTTGGTGCATTTGTTGCTGATGTAGCTTGTTTTAGTGCTGGAAATACAGAAAAGGGAGATTGTGGACTACTGGTAGCAGGTGCTGCATCGGGTATTTTAGGAAGACCCAAAGCTTTCTTTACACCAGGTGCTTTAAGGACTGTAAAATTCAAAAGAAAAAATAAAATAAGAGAGCTTATTGGGATTAAAAATCAAGCACATATTACATATATCAGAAGTTTACCTATGTTTACAGTTGAAAAAAAATGGATACCAAGATCTTTAATACAAATAATAAGAAACTTGGACATACAGAAACACCTTCAAACTTGTCTTTCAAACTCGGGATCTATTTTGGTAAATTTTTCCATAAACACTTGTAAAAAGGGAAATAGGAAGAAAAATTAAATAAATTTCTCCATAAGCTCAAATTAGCTTATACACAAGCTAACTTGTAAAAGCTTTCTCATATTAATTTCTGCAAAAATTGATTTTTAAGTTATGCATATGCTAATTTGGCTTATAGGGAAACTTATTTCATTTCTTTTCTTATTTTCTCCTCCTATAAGTATTTATGGAGAAGTTTACCCAAAAAGAATGTTACTATCAAAATATTTCCTTTGTTTAAAGGACTCTAATTCAAGTCCCAAAAATAGCATCAACAGAACTTAGGCCACATTACTACATGAGCTTAGGAAAATCTTCCAAACAAAATATTTCAGGGTCTGTTTTGAGAAAACATTTTCTATTTTCATTTCCTACTTTAATAAGTACTTTTACTATTGTCCTGGGTTAAAAGAACAAACCTCTTACAAGAGATAGCAGCAAATTTTGGTTGGATGGAATAAAATATAGATTAATATTACACCAATTTTTAGTGTAGTTTATACTTTTTAAAGCAAGAAGATACTTTATAGAGAGGGACAAGTGATTGAGTAGCACGCTGTGAATAAGCTTGGCAAGGCATTCAATGTCACTGATAAGTTTGAAACATTAGATCAACAAGCAAAACAAGGAGTGTCTATTCATTTTGGAGGGTTTTGGATTATCATATATGTAAGCATTTATTTGACAATAGTTGAATACCAAGATACTGGCAAGGATTCTTCTATTACTGGCATTATCTATCATCCTAGCCAAATGCAATTATTAATCTCATGGAGGAATCAAATAATATTTGCCCCAAATGATATGTATTTTATGAAAAAAAGATCCATTTTTCTGCTTATTGAAATGGTAAATGGTGAAAAAGACAAAGTAATATTGCATATGAAAAACATGAAATTTAAAATGCCTTACCAAGTCCATACACAAGTGAAAACAAATTTGATGTAATCCAGTAACAAAATATAGCCTGCACAATTATACACGAACACAAGTTAAAACTATATAAAATGACAAATAAAAGCAAATAGGCAAGCCCCCCCTTTTCTTTCTCAATCGGTTACATGTACAAACTACTATTTTTGTTATTAATGAGACCCCCATCTACCATTAGATACAGAAGTTCAAGAAGAAAGTTATTACCGATATGTGTGGTCGGAAATGGATGATCACTATCTATGTCTATGCTATATATATAAAAGCATGGATTGTATAACTTTTGCTTTGCCAAAGATCCTTTTTACATTAATTACCAAACAACCTTTGGTAATTACTAAGGTAAAAGACTTCTGTTTTTAATAGAAAAATAACACATTTTTAAGTTTTCTGATTGGAATAAAATGTTACTTTAATTTTTCAGATTATTATGATCTTTCCTTTCGAGAAAAAAAAAAAGAATTTACAAGGCAGAAGGATAAGAAATCTTCCCAGACAACAAGATAAAGCAATCCAAACAAAAAGTGGAAACCTATCATCTCAACAGTGCTCTCCAATATCTCTGCAGAGCATGGAAATCAAGAAAAATATTTGTCCTAGTCCCACAGAAGGGAATGAAAAAATATCTAGTTTGAATTACGTGGTTATGCTCCATTCTAAAACACCAAATCCCCATAACAAAACATCAACTGCTAAGAATTTTTTTATAAGAGAAGAAAATATCTTCTTTTTTTTTTTAGTGTGGTCTATGATTACAGTCAAGTTATTACAAGTAGTTTTCAAAAGACAATCATAATTAAAATTTGTAAATAGAAGTGATTTATCAAGATCAAGTGATAATAAGCATCCAATCTCTTGTGCAACACGTCAAAAACTGTATACGAAAGGATATGTATGTGCTATATAATGCATAGGATGCATGCTATCTAAAGGCAATGCAAACGATGATGATATTCAAAGCTTTGAAGGTATCAAAAGAGTTATTATTAAGTGCCTCCTGTAAAACATTTTTTCTCATAGATCTGACATTATACTAACACAGTTGCTAGTTAAATTCCTTGGCTCCAAAGATCCTGACATGAAGTTCTTCATTAAGAGATACGCAAACTATACTTGAATGCAACCAACTTTACTAGAATTACACTGACACTCAGACAGTCCTACTTTTTTTTTCTAAGTTCATACAATAAATTACTTTAAATGTGGAGAAGATGGAAAGCAAAGGGAACTTATTCCTTCCCAAACAAGATATGATAGGAAAATCTACCTTTGGAAATCCCATGGTGAAAGGAACTGTAAGAACTGCAAGACCCCTAGAGACATTTTTCATGGTACCAGCAATAGGATTTCCTTCCAAGCCTTCTTGCATATTGCACTGAGGAATAATGTGAACTCAATCAATCTAAATTGGGACCAAAACATAACAGATAACACCACTCTTGCCTCCTCAATTTGAGATATGTTTTCAGGTATTATAAGCAGCTGGTGGTTTAGTGCATTGCCAGGATAAATTCAAAACAGAAAAGTAAGTCCACACAAACATTCAGGCAAGAACTCAGAAGGTCAATTTATAAAGTGAATTGAAATGAGAGATTATGAAAAGAAAATGGTCACCTCTACTGTTATTAAGAATGACAATGCAGTCAGAACGGGCAAAATGTACAAGGCATCTGGAGTTGTGAGATCAACAAACCAGTAGGCTCCCCCTAGCTTGAATGATGGCATCTTTTCAGCCATGGTTCTTATCTATTGTTAAACAAAAGAATGTGAATAAATAGATATGCTATATAGGTTCCTCAAACTCCTACAATTAGAGAAAATATCAAATCAAAAGCCACCTTACCGCAAGGAAAAAGCTAATAAAGACAGGACCTTGAATAAAGAGTCCCTTCAATGGAGTAAATGGACTGACACCATGTCTACATTATCACACCCAAAGAGAGAAAATTAACATTTAGTGAAAGAAAAGATTCATGAAGTTTGAAATTTGAATTAGTACTTAAAACACTAGGGCTCCTGAGAACGACGGGCCAGTTATGTCAAAGTTCTTAAATATCTAATTTATTTGCATATATCTTCAGATACAACATTGATAGATTCAACTGGAGGGAAGAGAAGTGAAGATGAAACTCAGTGACAAGGAATTTTTATTGATACCCCTCCTGACATATACCTTCCTAATAAGAGGCATGCTATTAAACATTTTCCATCTAATATATAATAAAGTAGATGCGGCCTTTATACCTCTCAATACTAGTAACACGGGGCACTGAATGTTTACTCATTTCAGTTAAGGCAATCACAAGTCAATTCATAGATTACTCCACTAATACATTATATCACCAAACAAAGTAATTACATCAGATTGGGAGGATCAAACATGACTAGCACCAGTTATAGCCTAAAGAGGCCACAAAAATAATGTCAAGGATATTCCTTACAAGCAAATTTAAAAACCACTTACTCCTTAAATAGCTTCTTCATCTGTTTCTGACCTTCAGCAACAGCTACGGGATCCATAGCCTGAAAAATGAATACTTAACTGTGATTTGAGAAAATGTTATTTCTGGTATTACATTCTACAGCATACATATAAGAATATCCAAAACTTAATAAATTTCTCTAACAGGCAAAAGGTAAGGGGAATTTCAAAGTGATTAAGGAATATACATGTTTAGACTAGGAAAATACCAGCAATCTCAACAAGCACAAGGAGTGCACATCCAGCAACCAAGATGATTGTTGTGTAGAAATACAAATAATGTGTAATAACTGAATGATAAGGTCAGTGATATGTTTATGCAGAGCAGAACACAATAACTCCAAACTTCAACCTTACACACTAGAAACAAAAATGTATGTTCAGTATAGGCCTTAATTTAATTAGTATATGTTATAACCTAGATGAATCCACAATTATACAATATTTCATAGGAATATTGTACAGGGCTGCAGAATCATGAATTCACTGTATGTAAGCAAAAAATTTAGGCTTAAGTATGTTTTCCATCCCTGAAAAATTAGTCAATTTGGCTTTAGTCCCTATAAAAAAGTTTCCATTTGATCCCTTATTTTATGAAAATACATAATATTAATTTCTACCACTAGTTTTTCTCCATTAAATGGTGGACTTGGTAAACAGATCATTGATACATGATGTCATAACCTGATTATGCCACTATTACCATTAGCATAGCATATATCCACTATTACCAATAGTTAAACTGACTTAACAGGGAAAAAAACTGAATGGATGATATATAACTTTATTACCTTATCTTCCATCTCTTGCTTTATTTTTTCCATGTGCGGCCTCATTATCTGCAACACCCATGAAACAGTTAGGTAACAAGATAGATTGGAATATAGAAAATTTTCATTATTGATATAACAACTACAACAACCTTGAGGACCTTCACGGATAAAGGGGAAAGAGAGAGAGAGTAGAGCTGGGAACAAGAGAACTAACCCATGAACCCAGGTTAGGAATATCTTAATTCAAAGAGAGGAAAGGGAACGGAGAGGAAACAGTTCCCTCCAAATGTTTAACATTTGTCCACTCCCACCAAGACATATAAAGGCAGAAGGAACAAGAAGAAACTATTCCAATTACATTAATTTAGCAAGAAAAAGTGATGAAGCTACAAGCTGCACAACATACTGTAAGCTTAGAAGTGGCCTTAAGTTGATTTATTAAGAGTGGAACTGTTGCACTCCGAATGAAGAGAGTTGTTAGAACTATGGCTGCCCACCTGAAACAATGAAGTAAGAAGGTGATGTGTTTCCTTTATAGTTCCATGTGCCACCAAATCTCTGTTGAAATGTGAAGATACAGACCATTGGAGAATTGAACCCCAGAATATCTATCATGCATGGTACCAATCCAAGAACAATCTTGCTAGCATAATCCCAAAACCCGTAAATTCTCAGTAAACTTTGAAATGTCATTAAGGATTTAAGAAGCCAATTTCAGACATCATTTACTATGAATAAAATGCATTTCCATTTAAAATGACATTCAGTATTTTAAGATGCAGGAACAACCTATACAGATATACATGTATTCATCATGAAAGAAAAGATTACACCATAAAGTATCTCCATTCTCCCATAAAAGTCTACTCTTTACGCATATAGAGAATCTTAAAACTTAATATTTGGGGCAAATCAATTGTTTTTGTAATTACTATGCATGGTAAATCAAACTCAGTAACTGAGAAACCACAGAAATTGATAGTTAAAACCTACAGTCTCTCTTAAAAGCAAAACATCCACCAGTGACAACTTGACATGCATGCCAATTCTGAAATAATTTAGAAATTCCACAGAATTCAGGAAGATTTTAAAAGTAGCACTAATTTTATATCTTTTTGAAATCAGAGGTAAATAAGCATAAACTCACCAGTTTAATCCAGTGTAGGAATGCACAGCATCTATAATGTACTGCAAGGCCTTCACAGGTAAAACAGAATCAGCAGCAGCAATTGCAACTTCCTTAACAATAGGAGCCTGAGAAGTTACAGCTTCCACAGTTGTGTCTTTGAGAACATCTGCTATGTCAGTCATTATGTCAATCTTATCAGAACCCTGATTGACTGTTGACATATGTCGACAGAAATTATACCCAGAGTACGGAGAAAGAAATCTGTTTGAATGCAATCTATGTGCAGAATAGGCACCAAACCACATTGATCCATCAACTGAGTTCCCAAACATCCTTCTTTGGATAGAATTACTAATGCCTGCTGAAGATGACTTTTCATCAGGACATTCACGTTTGTCTTCATTGCTATGGAGAACATAACTGAAAGACGGGTGGCATTTCCGATTTATGAGGTTCCCTCTTATCAAGAGGCAGCGCCTGTGAGCCATTGGTATTCTTTGAATTTCTATCAAGCAGCATTAAGTAACCAAATTAGAAGGGCAATCAAGGAATCTCATGCCAAGTTGAGAAACTGCAGTTCTGATAAGTTTAGTTGGTCCACAATTCCAATACCAAGAAAAAGCTATTAAATAAAGTTTTCCACGCATAACATCCTAATTTCCACTATTTTCTATTCTGTACCCTTATTCACTTGGACCCATTGGACTCATAATCAACAAGCATAACTACACCTTCCTAGGTTGATGTGGAAAATGGATGCTCTTTCAACTGGTCACTCTTACCTGTTGATAGTTCCACCTTTAGGAATGCAAACATGCACGCGCACACACACATAAATAGAGGATGCTAATATTCCCCCACTTGTTTCTCACATGGAGTATATCAGCAGGTTACAACTTTAGATTTTTAACAAACTCCCAACCATATCACTTAACATATTCTAAATAATAAGTTGGAACATTTAGCAGTTTTTTTTTTTTTTCCACAGGTATCCTCTTTCACAAACAATCCTGTATGCGGCATTATTGGACACTAAATATGGACACCTCTCCCACAAATACCAAACCTTGGTTCACCAAGCTGTAGGGAACTAACCCCTTCTACTAGAGCCAACCTGCTAATATACTCCCACTTATTTTTTAAAAGGGATATATTAGCAAGTTAAAACTTTGCATTTATTAAAATACTTTCAAAGGTGTCACACTCCTTCTAAGAAACAAGTATGAGTAGAGCCACTAAGTTATTTTTAGGATTTGGGCAGTGCACTGAACAACTACCTTAGAAAATCTCAAGCCCCTTTTTCTATTCATTTTTCAGAATTCTAAACAACCTAAAAAGGAGTTAAAAAAATGAATAGGTTCCTATTAACTTAATCAGCATGTATAATCAACAAAGCTAAATGGGGTAACCCCTTAATACACAGATCAACAGAAACAGAATACACATCTTATCTGGATTCTGATTTTGGAAGAAGAAACAGAGCAAAAATTCTAACGCAGTAGACAACATAGTAAGAAATCAGAAAAATAATACACGTACGAAGAAGCACGAAATCGTGTCGGCACGGTGGCGAGTTATGTGGATGCTTCTGCTGCAGAATGTTTTTACTTCGTAATGAGAAGAGAAAACCCGAGTGATCTCTGTTCTGTTTGCACCAATATTTTTTAAATTTGTATATATTAGGGTTTAGGGTTTAATGCATATATTCAGACACTGCCTTATCAATTACTACTATTATTCATTATGATAATAATATTATTATTATTATTAACTTTTATAATAATTACTTTAAAAATTATATTTATAAATTTTTAATTAGTAATTTTTATACTGTCGTATAGAAATAAAACTCATTTAATTACCCTCCCTTTCCATCTTAATTTATTTGTCACTTTTGAAAATTTTCCCATATCAAATTATTCGTTATTTTAAAATATAAAAAATGTGTTAATTATTTTTTAATAATATTCTCAAGAAATAAATGCAACAGTAAATGTATAACAGTTCATTGAATAAAGGTATTTTGGTCTGTTAAGATTATCTTATCAAAAAAATTAGTATAATAATTTTTTGTTAGATGTATGCATTAAACAACAAATAAAATGAGACAAATGAAAAAGAATACATATATAATGTAACAAAAAGAAAACTACACCATCGTCCGCTAATAAATAATTATTAATTTTTATAATAATTATTTTAAAATTATAATCAAGATAACAATATAATATTTATCGTCAATACCCATATTCCTTTTAATCTTTACACACACTCATGTATTTAACTATTGTCTCCTCCCTTGTGCATTTAATAAAGTAGTATATCTTCTTCTTTATTAGTAAAATGATACATATATTTGCTTTAATGAGTATTTACAAAAAAAATATTTACATATTACCTCCCGACATGTGATTATATCAATAATAATAATACTCAAATTCCCTTTTTTTTATATATATAAGTCTGGTTCTTATGAACTCAATCAAACTTACACAAACTCCTTTAACATTGTCAAAGGAAAGTGAATGTTTAAAAAAAAACTAAAAAGATTATGTGTCATTTAAGAAAACTTCAAATGAAGTCAGGGCAAATTTTTATAAAAATTAAATTCTAAAATAATATTTTACTGAAATCTAATAAAAGTTAAATATTGTTTCTGTTTATGAATATAATGTCATAATCATTATGAATATTTATTATATATTTATGTAGAAATATTTTAGACTGAACTTATATAAACTAATAATAGTGTTGTTATTACGTACCAAATAGTTTAGTCGTTTAGATTGCATAATAACTGATTGTTACAAAATAAAAAATTAAAATGTATTTTTATGTAAGTATAAAAATATATATTTTTATGTTACACTCGTTTTTAATTTATTGTGTATTTTGGCTCAAAAAAAAGTAGTGTGTATTTTGTTCAGTTTATTTTGTGAAAACAACTGTTATTTTTTGCAACTGTTTCAAATAACTTTCTTAAAGTAAACTATTTTTTATGTCAGATGAATAAATTATTATTTCTTCTAAAATAATATCTCAAATATACACTTAGTTTATATTAAAAGATAATTTAAATTTATTTTGTTCATTGTAGAAAATAAGTGCTCGAGAGAAATTCTCTTTTGTTCGTTTGAATCGAATAATACGGTATTAAGAAATTACAACACTCATATTTTTTTGAAAAATAAACTATTTTTTGTCAGAAAAATAAATTATTATTTCTCCTAAACTTCTATCTCAAATATACAAATAGTTTAATTATAAAAGAATAATTCAATCCTTATGTACATTTAATTATTTTTCATTTGATTCTTACAAGTATATTATATGCCATTATTAGAATATTGTTTAAATTAAAAATAAGTATTGTGTGTATAGAGAAATTTAAAAATGGCATTATATATAGGACTTGGTTAATATACATTATTGTGTTTTGCAGTTCTAAAGAAATTTATTTATATTAAATTGAAATATAAAGTATAATTCATTTTTATCTCTCAAGAAAAAGAAAACAGGTATAAATTTTTAAAAGAAAAAGAAAGGCAGTATGATTTATTTAAACTTTATACTTTTATTTATTCATAACTCTGTTTCTTAATTTTCAAAATTTCTACATCATATAAAGTTTTTTAAATCTTGTACATTTTCATAAAATTTAAATTCACTTATATATATCCTTAACTTATACCATAAAAGATTATCAAAAAATTACAATATTCATTATATATATTAAATTATAAATTTAGTCCCTATATCTGATATTGTTTTCATTTTTAGTCCCGTGAAAAAAATTCAACATCTTGGTTCCTATACGGAAATTTGTTTATAAGGTAATCCCCATCGTTTATTAAAGTGATAATAACAGTATTAGAATTTTATGTGTCAAATATAAATGAAGAGTTTTTATTATGCTGAGAACAAAATGAAGTGTAATTTCTTTTCATGTAAGGACAAAAATAAAAAATTACATCAAGTATACGGCCATATCAAATATCATTTTAACTTTGAAAAATAACAGCAATAAATTTGTATACAATTTTTTATATAGGAACTGAAAAAAAATAAAGATGTGAAGTGTAGGCACCAAATTTTTAATTTAACCATATTTATGACAACATTTACTGATATATACCTATAAAACATAAGTAAAATATATCTTTATTAACATACATGAGCTAAATTTAAATTTGTTCATAGAGAAATTTATTTTATTTTATTTTTTTATTTTCTCATCTTATAAATAAAAAGTTTACCTAAACATGTCTTGTATAGACAAGAATTTGATCCATGAATTGTTTTAGTTGGGTTTTCTTTGATACAAGCTACATCATCTCAGGCATTTCCAGTCTAATTCAAGTTGGGAAAGTTTATATCAAAGCATAGAAAGATAGCCTTAAATATTCTCCAACATTCTTACAAACTCCGGCTTGCTATCTTTCTACTACTCATCATTGACCTTATTATGTCTTTGGAATTAACTGTCTACTATTAAATTCTTGCTGCCATTATCATCTTTGTTCACAATATACTAAAATAAGGGCAGAATGAGACATCTTAGTAGCTTATCTATCTCAATTGATAGACAAACTTAGTGAATGTTTGGAACCAAGTTTTAAACGCAATTTTTTTGTATTCTCTCTACATCCAAAGACCCAAAAATCGTATAAGCTGTTTCAAAATACTTCAATTGGATGTAGTTTTGTAGGTTCGGGATAAGTTTCCAAACACTTATCAAAACTTAAAATACAATCTTATCAAAATTGAGCAAAAGGAAAGGGAGGAATGGAGAGATATTCTTCAAACTAGAATTATTGCAATTAATTACCCTCATGTATCTTTGATCCCCAGCATTGACATTAGTCCTAGATACCTTTATCATCAACCAGAACCTTAGTCCCACAGCAAGACTTTTTGTTGTGCTCTTCAATTTCTGCCTTTTTCCCACTGCAATTTGCATCCTTGTTACCAAGCTCAGACCTCCTCTCTAGGAACTCACTGTTCTCCTTCCAAACCTCTCCATTTGAATAGACCTCCTTCTTCCAAATTGGAACTTTTGCTTTTATCTCATCTATAAAAAATCTACAAGCCTCTAGTGCATCTGCCCTGTGGACAGCCGAGACTGCAATGAAGACACTTGTTTCACCTACAGGCACTGTGCCTAGACGATGTGCAATGGCAATGGAATGTAGATTCCAGGATGCTCTAGCAGATGAACAGATTAACTTGATGCAGCGTATTGCCATTGGAATGTAAGCTTCGTATCTCAGCTCCAAGACTGTTTTTCCTTCAAAGGTGTCACGTGTTGTTCCTGAAAATGTAGCTATAGCACCAGCTTGTGGGGCACTGACAAAATTCATGTACTTAGCAACATCTATTGGATTGAGGTTTCCCAAGATTTCAACAAGATTCTTATCATCTTCAGCAGCCATTTTCCACCACAAGTTCAGAAAAATATGATGATGGAACAAAAATCCGCTGTTATTAGAGCCTTTTCTTCCCTTAAAAATTAAAGTAGACAAGTCTAGTGGTTGTTCATCCTCTCATAGTTGCTCAAGACATGGTGAAACTTGTGCAATATAAAGTTATAAATGTCAACATCAAACTACCTATAACATACAAATGAGCAAATTAAAACAAAGGGTCAAGTCATAGACAAATATGGTTAGGCCCCTTCATATAAAAGACCAAGCTCTAGAATTTTATATAAAAGACTCAAACAAATTTCAGAAGTAAAATAAAAATTACCCATCCAATTGTAACATTACCAAAATAATGCATTGATTAAATTTGAAAAAAGCAAACTGGCAGTGGCAGAGAGGCAATCTTACTAAGAAGCATGCTGTTTAATATATCCTAGGAATTTACCATGAAAGAATTAGAGTGTGTCTATCAGAAGATATCTCAGAATTACATAATTAATAAAAACAGTAGTATGGCTTATGAGATATATATGTACATGTAACTGGTTTCCTAAGAACTTTGAAGGATTGAAAGATACCTTTGTAATTACAAAATATTAATAAAGTAAGGAAAATGCTAACCAATGCCTTAGGGGCACCTGTTAAAGAATCAAAAGTGAAAAGTTTTTTTATTGAAAACTGTAATAGTGCATTCTAATGTGATTTCCAATGCAACTCCAAGTAATCTCCAATAAAGAAATTTCACTTTTGATTCCTTAACTAGAGCCCAAGGGCACTGGTTAGCAGGATCCATTAAGTAATAGTATTAATAGTAAAACACAATGAACATGACTCCCTAGTCCCTACAAACTTTGCAAAATTAAAACAATATAAAAGAAATAGCAGCAAGGCTTGTTATGCAAAGAAATGTGCCAACAAGATTCAGAATTATCAATATGTTGTATCACCACAAGTAATCTAAAGAAGAAAATGATCAACTCTTAGTTTTCACTGCTACTGTGACAATTACATGTAGAGGAGTAACATAAAGATTTTGAGTGGAGTTAGGTAATTCTGCTATAGTAATGACTTATGAGTTTATATCCAAAATTCAGATATCTAAGGAACATGACAGTGACATTTACCATGTTCCAGTCTTACCATCAGTCAACAGAACATCATAGCTGTTGTGGGTTCAGATTAAAAGTGAAACAACTCAAGAGAAAATTGAGAAACAGAGGAAAAAGAAAGAACCTGTAGATCGAATTGTTGAATTAGGAAAACCGTTGAGAAGTCAGAGAGAGAAATAGAGAGGTTTCTGGAGGATGAAAACTGAAATTGGGGGAATTAGGATGAAATCATAAAATTTGCAAAATGGGAACGAAGAAATGCCCAGCTCCAATTTTCGGAACATAGTGGTTTCACTTGTTGCTTTCTTCTCTTAACAATAATAATAATAATAAATGTTTTATTTTCTTTATAATTTTTATATTTCTCCCTTTTACTTATTTCTTTTCATGTTTTCTCTTCATTCTTTTGGTTTGATATGTTTTTTCCTTAGTTTTTGTTTTTTATTTTTATTTTTCTCATTTTAACTTTTTATGGATATATTCTCCCAAGAATGCAGGTATGAGTCACAATAAATTATAATTATTGCCATGATACTTAAGTAAATTCTCAACTAAATAAATTCTCAACTAATTAGCTGCATGTGTCCAGCACTTTGGTTCTTAAATTAGACAAAATAGTCTCTATATGTAAATCAATTTTCACATTAGTAATATGCTAAAATAATTTCTAAATATATAAATTGAATTTCATATTAGTCTTATGTTAAGTGAACTTTATTAAATTTAACAGTTATACTCACATGAAAAGTTATGTCCCAATGTGGCATTGATCTTAGACTAGTATATGTGTAGATAGAGACTAAAGTGATATAACTAGGGAGACTAGTATATGTGTAAAGAGGGACTAAAGTGATATAACTAGAGATCAAATTGAAATGTAAAGAATATATTGAAGTTTGTTTATAATAACATCATCTTCCATGTTATCCCTACCACTCCATCACCACCTCCTCTACCATCATTTCTTTCTCTCCCAACCATTACCCACATCTCTCCATTGCCCTCTCATGCCCCCCTCACCTTCAACTTCCTTTCTCAATTTATGAGGCTTTAGAGCTCCCAATTTATATCATAAAAAATACAACTATTTTAGAACTATTAGTTTATGTTACTCAGGATCTTTCCATGACTTCCCCTTCGTCTTCAATCCCAACGTCATGGTATCCCAACGTCATGGTATTCCTTCCTTCTCATGTCCTACAACCCTCACATTTATAATCTTTGTAACTTTGTCATTGTCTCTCTCTGGCGAGCCCTCATCCCCTCACTTAATTATTTTCATTTTTCTTTTATTTTCTTCCCTCAACATTCCATACTATTACTCTATTTGATAAATCAAGATCTCTCTTTTACCAAAGAAAAAATATCAACAATTTTGAGTTTTCTATTAAAGTTCTAATTATAAATTTTTCTTATTCATTCTTCGAAACCCTAAAAAAATCCAACATTATGTCTGTTTACGTAACAAGCACATTTTCTTACTAGCTTTGCTTACTTTTGAGGCATTTTGCTATAGTTATATTTTTTCAGTGGTTGAAACATAAGACCAAGGACCCATGTTGGATCACAATCATGGAAGAAGAGATATAAACACATTCTTCTCCTTCACAAAACTAAAAAATGGCAAAAATGGAAAAGAGAGGAGAAAGGTAGCCATAGTGTTTTACACTTTCAATTTGGTCCTTGGTTACATTACTTCCTATCAATATGCATGTATACATACGCTAGTCCAAGGTCAATGCCACGATGACCCATAACCTTCCATATGGGTGTAACTATTAAATTTAATAGAGCTTACTTAATGGAGGGACTAATGTGAAAGTCAATTTACACATTCATAGACTTAGGGGTTTACTCTCTATAAAATATACAAAACAGAAAAGGTTATTAAGAATTAAAGGAGGAGGAAAAAGGAATAAAACCATAACTTGAGAACTTGAACAATGAGAATTAAACTTTGGTCCTTTATTTACATAGCTAATTGTGTTAATCATCTCTAACTAACTTCCTAAGTAACTAACTAACTTCTATAACCTCTGTTAAAAATAAAGGCTAAATTATAATTTTGGTCCTTTATTTTATGATTGGACCGGTGGGTTGGCCGACCAAATATCACCAGTCCATCTGACTGTAACTTAACGAGATTCTTGACAACTCATAACAACAGTGGGCAACGACTGACGACATCGTTGCTTGAACAACAAGAGACTAACACAAGACAGCATTGCAGAGCCAAGTAGCGCAACCCATGCAGTGTAGAAGTCAAACAGCGAATCCTCGAGAAAGAAAGTGATAAAGAAGCGAAGTATAGAAGGAGAAGGGAGGCAACCCATCAAAAGGAAGGAGAAACACTAAAGAAGAAGGAAGAGTCACACCTTGCAATCCTTTGCATATGTGAATATTGGTGCCCAACGTGGGACTATCGAGAAAATTATCCCCGACGACCACCACTCTCAAAGGTAGCGGTTGTCAAAGCCAACAAAACTTTGGAAGTTGAGGTAAGAGGTGATGAGGGCGATGAGGAAGAAGGCTCAGAGGAACATGGTGCTGGTGGAGGCATAGATCCGCCTAGATCCATCGTCAGGCATGCCCACCCTCATCACCTATGTAGATCCACCCATATCCATTGATAGACATGTCCATCCTCGTCACCGATGTAGATCTGCCCACATCCACCGCCAGGCATGTTCGTCCTTGTCACTGATACAAATCCACCCTAATCCATCACTAGGGCGGCATGACCATCCTTGTCAATGGTGCAGCCAACAAAGTCGATTGCCACATCTCCTCACCCTCAAATGAAAGCAAAAACAACGTCGTCAGCCTTAACAACTTCAACGACCACTACGACCCTTCCTCACAAAGCCTTGCGAATCGCTTCTCACCACTCACAAAGTCCTTATTGTCAAAGACAATGTCAATGATGCTATGGGACCCCATTTCTGTGTGGTGATAAAAAAGAGAATGACAAAAGAAGTCAAGTTGGAAAAAGCAGAAGGCAGGAAGGAAGTGGCAAATGGTTGCAGATATATTTGCTAAAAGGAAAAAAATGTTAGTAAAGCAACTAGGGAAGGACAGTCTAGTGACCTTGCACTCCTCGAGCAGAAGCTGTTGGAAATCCTTATCTTAATCTTTAGGGTTCCTTATTGTTCCTTATAATTTACTACCGTTACACCAGATTATCAAAGCTGTAAATAGGATGAAAAAATAGTTAAATACCTGGATCCATTTGTCCAATCTTCAATGTCATCTGGTTGATTGAGAACCGTTGGTTTTATGGTCTTCCTCAACCAAACCGCCTTAATTCCTCTCGGGACCTCAGCTTCTCTTTTCAGATGGGGAGAATAGAGAATGTGTTTTTGGTTTGGTGTATTGGGGACCATGACCTTTCCTGATGTGTTAGCCTACATATAGAGTTCCCATTATCCTCTAACGGGCCAACCTGGTATCCACTCATTGAGCCCATATCAAGTCTTATCAGGAAGTCCTTTTTGATTACTTAATTTGATCACTTAATATTATAATTACTTTAAATAAATAGCTATATAATTGTATTTGAAATATAAAGCCCACATGATCAAAAGAAATTACAAATTTCTAACAATCTCCCACTTGGGCTTCATATTTTCTTGAAACAATTATATTACTTAATTCCTTAGGCGCGCCAGTATGCTATTTATTTTAGACTTCCTCTTGATACAATCTGGTCCATCTCGTACATTAACAATGGAACCATTGCATCTTTAATCACTATTCAAGCGTGACTAAATAACGATGATCACCATATTAATATACTCAATGACATAGATCAAATATGGATGAGTGGCATGGAAATTACATGCAATGTGATCTCAAACATGTCTATTTCCAATTGGTCCTGATTTTTAATCTTTATGGAGATCAATCCAAATTCTTGTAATATAATTACCATATACAAGAAAGCATAAGCGAGTTCAAAATATGAATTTAAACCATCAACTTTATTTCTGCAGAAAATATACAACAATTAAATTGTTCAAATTGAAACATAAAACATATAGGCTCCCACTGAACTAAGGTATCCTAAGGAATAATACCCATACGAGCAGTGTGCTCATGAAAGACCTTAGGTATCGTGCTTTAGTCAGTGGATCAGCTAGCATAAAATTTGTTCCTATATGTTCTATGGAAATCTGTTTATTCTGAACTCTCTCTTTAACAACCAAAAACTTGATGTCAATGAACTTTGACTTTGTAGTACTCCTGTTGTTGTTGGAGTAAAGAACTGCTGAATTATTGTCACAATATAGTTTCAATGGTCTTTCAATGCCATCGACCACCCGTAAACAAAGGACAAAGTTTCGCAGCCATATCCCATGGTTGGATGCCTCAAGCAAGCCACAAACTCTGCAGCCATGGTTGAAGGGGCTATAAGAGTCTGTTTAACAGACTTCCAAGAGACAGCTCCTCCAGCCAGCATGTAGATGTATCCAGATGTGGAGTGTTTGCTGTCTTGACATCCTGCAAAATCGGAGTCAGAGTACCCGATGATCTCCAAACTCTCAGACTTCCGATAAGTGAGCATGTGTCCTTTTGTTCTCCTTAAATAACGCATCACACGTTTCACTGCCTTCCAATGCTGCATTCCAGGATCACTCAAATACCTGCCCAAAACTCCCACCACAAAAGCAATATCGGGACGAGTACAAACTTGAGCATACATTAGACTCCCCATTGCTGAGACATAAGGAATCTTTTGCATCTCTTTTCTTTCAAGGTCATTGTTGGGGCATTGTTCTAGACTAAATTTGTCTCCCTTAGCTATCGGGGTATCTCCTGGTTTACTATCTTTCATGCCGAATGTCTCTAAGACTTTGCTGATATAGTTCTCTTGTGACAACCTTAGGATACCTTGAGAACGATCTCTTAGTATCTGAATGCCTAACACAAAAGAAGCTTCCCCAAGATCTTTCATTTCGAAATTCTTCGTCAGAAATCTCTTGGTTTCATGCAACAAGCCTGTATCACTACTAGCAAGTAGTATATCATCGACATATAGTACCAAAAATATGTATTTACTCCCACTGAACTTATGATATACACAATCATCAACTACATTTGCCTCAAAACCATATGAGGTGATGACTTGATGGAACTTGTGATACCATTGACGAGAAGCCTGTTTTAGGCCATAGATGGATTTCTTTAGTTTGCATACCACAGACTTAGATTCGTTTGAAACAAAGTTTTCAGGTTGCATCATATAAATCGTTTCATCAATGTCGCCATTTAGAAACGCAGTCTTAACATCCATCTGATGTAGCTCTAAATCAAAATGAGCTACAAGTGCCATTACGGTTCTAAAAGAATCCTTTGAAGATATCTTTGGAGAAAAGGTTTCTTTGTAGTCAATGCCTTCCTTCTGAGTAAAGCCTTTAGCAACTAGACGAGCCTTATATCTTTCGATATTACCTTTAGAATCCTTTTTGGTTTTAAATATCCATTTGCAACCAATAGGTTTCACACCTTTAGGTAATTCGACGAGATCCCAAACGTCATTGTCTTGCATAGACTTTAACTCATCTTTCATGGCGTCAATCCATTTTTGAGAGTTAGAACTTTGCATAGCTTGATAGAAGTTGATTGGATCATCTTCTGTCAAACCAATGCCATCTTCATGTTCTTGGAGAAAGACAATGTAGTCATTTGGAATTGCGTGTCTCCTCTCTCTAATGGATCTCCTTAATGGCACTTGTTGAGGTTGTTGAGGTTGTTGAGGTTGCTCTATTTGTGGTTGAGGAAGAACTTCATCACAGTCTTGTTCTGGAATAATGTCAGGAACAATTGTTTGAACATTGTCTCCTATTACTGGAGTTGTTTCTTGAATAGTAATAGGCACAAGGACTTGACCAATGTCATTGATGGATTCTTCCTCAAAGACAACATTCCTTATGTTCTCTTCCTTCCCAAACTCAACTTCCTCAAGAATCCTCGCATTTCCTGTTTCAAAAAAGGTTCTTGAAGTGGGATCGTAAAACTTATAGCCCCGAGACCGTTCAGCATAGCCAACGAAGTAACAGCTAACTGTTCTTGAATCCAGTTTTCTTTCGTGCGGCCTGTAAGGGCGTGCTTCAGCTGGACAACCCCAAATGTGAAAATGATTGATGCTTGGCTTTTTGCCAGTCCAAAGTTCATAAGGGGTTTTGTTAACTGCCTTGGTTGGCACCCTATTAAGGATGTAAACTGCGGTCTTTAAAGCTTCTCCCCAGAGCGACTCTGGTAAAGAAGAATGACTAATCATACTTCTTACCATATCCTTAAGAGTCCGGTTTCGTCGTTCTGCCACACCGTTCATGCTAGGTTTACCTGGCATGGTATATTGCGGAACAATTCCACACTCTCTGAGAAAAAGAGCAAAAGGTCCCGGACGTTGTTCTCCTGATCCGTCATATCCGCCATAGTATTCACCACCACGATCGATTGACGGCCTTAATTTTCTTTCCAAGTTGAAGTTCAACTTCAACTTTAAAAAAGACTTGAAAACGCCTAGGGATTGGGACTTCTCATGTATTAGATATAGGTAATCGTATCAGAGTAATCATCTATGAACGTAATAAAATATTGTTGTCCATTCCATGAAGTCAGTAGGAAAGGACCACAAATATCAGATGTATTAGTTCTAAGACATCCTTAGCTCTTTCGGCAGACCTAATTTTCTTATGTTTGTTCGCTTTCCTTGATGCACTCAACACAAACTTCAAGGTTTGAAAAGTCCAAGGGTTCAAGAATTTCATCCGACACAAGTCTCTCGAATTCTCTGTTTAGAGATATGACCTAAACGCCAGTGCCATAACATGCATTTGAATTCTCAATTAATTTTCGCTTTGTGCCTCTCGAACCTATTTGCAGATATCTCGTTATAGGACTAACAATGTCAAGCATGTAAAGATTATCAATCAAAGAACCGTAACCAACAACGTTTGAATTTTGATAGAGACTAACTTTATTATTTCCAAAAGAACAATTAAAACCAAATCTGTCCAAGCAGGAAATAGATACTAAATTTCGCCTAAAAGACGCATTTACGACAAAAAGTCTCAAATAAATCCAAACAAAATCCAGTTTTTAATTGTAATCTAAAAGTTCCAATACTGCAACTTTATTGTCATCGCCCACAAAAATGAATCTTTCATCATCACTTGGCGGTCGGCCCACAGCAACCCCTGCATAGTCACACTTATGTGAGTAGTAGCTCCAGTCTAGCCACCAAGTGTCCAAGGCACAAAGGTCAAATTAATTTCGAGAACAAACTAGAAGAAGAAATTTACCTTTCTTTACACACCAGCAAAGATACTTAGGACATTGTTTCTTCATGTGTCCGGCTTCTTACAAAAGAAGGTAAATTCCTCATTCTTCTTTTATTTTCTTTCTTTGAGAAGACTTTCGCAAAGACCCTTTAATTTTCTTTCTTTTCTTATTTCGGAAGTCGAAACAAAATAAAGACTCTCGATCTTATCTCTTTGCAATCTTTCTTCCTCTCGCACACAAATGAGATATAAGTTCATTGAGGACCATTTGTCCTTTTCCGAAGTATTATACTCACTTTTGAATTGCCCAAAGTGTGCGAGAAGTGAGATTAAAACCAAGCAAGATAGCAAGTCTTCAAAGAATCTCCAACTTGAGTGATTTGAGCTTTCTTTGTGAGATCGACATCTCCATTATATATTCTCTAATGTTTCCTTTGCCTCGATACTTCATGGTGATGAGTTTAGCCAAAAGGTTACTTCGTCTCCGCCTTTTCATTCTTGGCAAAGAATCGCTTCAATCTCTTCAAGAAATTTGATTGCATTTTGACTCTCGAAATAGAGCTAAACGCTTCGGAATTGAGCGCTTCATAATCATAAGGCACATCCGGTTAGAGTTCCCATTTCTTAATTTTAACCTCTCAAGGTTATCCATAGTAGGAATAGGTTCCTCTTCCCGAAGTGCTAAATCTAAATCCATACTAAAAATTTAATTTATTTTACAGCCTTCCTTCCACACCTTAAAATTCGCCCCACAAGATTGGGATACTTTTTAATTTGGGCAGACGTTGATCACACTAAAGAAAGAATCGAAATAAGGAAAAGGACCATGAACATACAAACCACAATTAATCTTTTATGATAAATTTAAAGACCAAAAACAAGATATCCAATAAGACCATTAATCCCCTCAATCTTTGATTGATAATTAATCGCAAAGTTTGCATTCTCAACGCTTAATAATCAAATATCGACAATTAGTTCTATCAAATAATAGTCTTTTCTTTGACCGACTATTATTCACATGAATAATAAAACTTTATAATTGTCACATATTTATTATCACAGGTATGTTATTATTTGGCCAAACTGCGTCTTCCTTTGGGCAGATCACAGTTCGCATAAATAACTCCATACGTCTAGGTAATTTAAATTAAATCAATTTTCACAACAGAGATTACTTTGGCAATTTATTGCTACAATTAATTCAATTTTTAAAAATTACTAGACTACCCAAATGAATGAGAATGGTCTAAAATTCATCAAATTATATAATACACTGTAAGTGCTTTTTTATACCATATATTATTATTATTAAATAATAAATAATAATCCACAAAAAAAAAAATTCTTAAAAAAAAGTTGAACGAATTGAAATTAAAATTGCTTGACGCTGATTCAATCCAAAAATCTCAACGCTGGAAATTCAATTAATTCAAATTGAATCCGAGAAATCGATTCAATTCCAATTTGAATCCAGCAATCCAGGCTCCTCCAAAATTGAAACGGAAACCAACCTACGCCAGCATCCGAAGCATCCGAAAATTTGGCAGTCCAAATTAAATTCCAATCAATTAAATTTCGAAACCGAAATTGAATGCAGTAACTGAAAAATTATAATCTGAAATTGAATGGAACGTAATTGAATGCTGCCAATTGGCCGCAAATGGAAACTTGCGAAACTACCCATTCCACGTCCGGAATTAAAGAAATACGTGGTCTATCCATGTTGTCAAATGCGAATGACGCTGCCTCCATCCAAAACGTCCACGCACGCCGCCTTGCAGAGAATCCTGAATGCCAAATTGAAACGCCTCTGCTGCGCTCCATCCTCCGACAAATAGCCGCGGTGGGGAAAAACCACGGACAGTGGGCGATCCATTTGCTGGATCCAATTTGAAACTCCAATTGGAACGGAAACCCAATCGGAATGTAGAATTAATTTGGCAAATCCAATTGGAACGGAACGGAAACCGAATTGAAAAACTCAATTCAATTCCAATTGAAACGGAAATCGATTTACCATAACCGATTCAAATTAATTGAAATAAAAAAAAAAAAAAATCCAACAGTAACCGTCCAAATTGAATTCGAAAATTCAATCGTAACCGTCCAAACCGTCCAAATTGAATTCGAAAATTCAATCGTGACCGTCCAAATTGATTTCCTAAAAATCCATCAGTAATGTCGAAAAATCCAAAACCGACAAATTGAATTAATTGAGTTTAATTCAATTAATTCAAAACTTTCCAAATTGAATTCGATTAAAATTGAACTCGAAAAATCGTCCAAATTCAATTCCAGGCATCCAAATTCAATCAATCCTAAACTTTCCAAATTGAATTCGAAAGTACAGTAACCGAAGAAAAATTCAATTCAGCCTTCAGCCTCCGAAAAAAAAAGACGATTCCAAATTGAATTTGAATGGAAATTGAAATCGATTTTGGAAAATTGAATCCGAATAGAAATTAAAATCGGAATTCAGCAATTGCAATTGAAATTTAGAAACCACAAATTGAATCCAAATCCCTGTTTGTGGAAATCAAAACCGAAACTACCGGTCTTCCAAATTGAAGCAGTAACTAAAAAATGCAACAGCACGTCATGCAAAAATTATGTCCATACAAAATGCAGGGAAAAAAATTGCAATACAAAATTGCAATTCAATTGCTGGATCCAGTTAAAAATGGGAAAATTGCAATAAAAATTACAATTCATATGTACTGGAATTCCAGTTGGAAATCCACAAAATACGATTCTGCTGCTGGATCCAAAATACGATTTGCAATCGTATCTATATTATGGCTGGATCCATATAATTGGTTACTATACTGATAAATCATTTTAGAACCTAATTATTTATAGAGTCAATATTTATTCAACCTATTATTAAGCCCAATGATCTAATGTTAACAGTGGCTCTGATACCACTTGTTGGAAATCCTTATCTTAATCTTTAGGGTTCCTTATTGTTCCTTATAATTTACTACCGTTACACCAGATTATCAAAGCTGTAAATAGGATGAAAAAATAGTTAAATACCTGGATCCATTTGTCCAATCTTCAATGTCATCCGGTTGATTGAGAACCGTTGGTTTTATGGTCTTCCTCAACCAAACCGCCTTAATTCCTCTCACACCTCAAACTTCTCTTTCGGATGGGATAATAGAGAATGTGTTTTTGGTTTGGTGTATTGGGGGACCATGACCTTCCCCGATGTGTTAGCCTACATATGTAGTTCCCATTATCCTCTAACTTGCCAACCCCAGATCCACTATCGATTTCATTCTCATATCAAAGTCTTATCAGGAAGTCCTTTTTGATTACTTAATTTGATCACTTAATATTATAATTACTTTAAATAAATAGCTATATAATTGTATTTGAAATATAAAGCCCACATGATCAAAAGAAATTACAAATTTCTAACAGAAGCAGCCTGAGATGGGATTCGAGCAGGTCACTTCCTCCCTAAAAAGTGGAGGGTGTGGAGAAAACACACTGCGACGGTCAGAAAGAGGAGAAACGATCACCACCACACTAATGTTGAAGTCGTCGCATTGGATGAGGGAAAACTCTTTAGGTGGCACCGGAGCATTATTGGGTCTAGGGAAGAGTCACTGCATTGATGGTGGAAGATCTCCATGGGAAACCTACAAGACCACGAGCGAGCCTATAAAAGGCCTCGAGCTCGAAGGAGAATGGGCGAAAAAATTCTAACTAGAAGAGTGCGAAATTCCAATCCTGAAAGAGCATTAGAGCTAGTAGTGAAAGAAGGAGTCTGGAAAGGAGCTTTAAAAGAAAGGCACCGAAGAGAAAAAAGGAAGGAGTTCATCCATTCTTTAGTAAATTAACAATCCCTAGATACAAGGTAAGACCTTTGAAATATTCCCCTATGCATACCCATTTAGTGGCTCTAAGTTCTAAGTCAACGCTCTTCCTTTGTTTAGCCCAGTAGCATACTGCGATCTGCAGGCCGATTCTGAATCAGTCCCATGTAACCAAAGCCGAGACTGATCGAGAGTCGGCGCTCTTCAGTCTAACTCGAATCCTACACCCCTGAGCTAAGTTGATCTTGGCCCCATCCACACCAACAAGATCAAGTCGATCTCAGCCCCTTCCATCCCGACTCGCCCTCGACGGACTCGGCCTCTTAACATCTAACCTTAAGCCTCCCAACTGCATTTTTATCCACCTCTTCGAACGCCAATGAACAGTCTATTTTTATCTAACTATTTGGACACCAATGGAAAGTTCACTTTTATCCAACTCTTTGGATGTCAATGGAAAGTTCACTTTTCTCTAATCATCTTTGATAATCCACTTTTATCCATCTCTTAGAACGCCAATGGACAATGGGCACAATATATTCGTACTACTCTTAAAGGGCGCAAGAAGTTAAGTCATATTGAAGGAAACGACCCACACAGAGATGACCCAAAGTTTGAAGCATGGGATGATGAGGATTCTCTCATTATGACATGGCTATGGAACTCTATGACTCCGAAAATAAGCCGAAATTATATGTTTTATTCCTCTACACATATGGGAGAATCTCATTGAGACATATTCAATGAAAGAGAACTTTGCTGCTTGCTATGATATTGAAAGCAAAATCTTCAACTCTAGACAAGGAACCCTTTTCGTAATAGAGTACTATGAAACTCTAAATGGGTTATGGATCGAGTTGGACCAGTACCAAGGATTGAAGATGTGCAAAACTAATTTTGTTGCATATACTAGGCTCGTTGAAAGGGGGAGAATCTTTAAGTTTCTTCATGGCTTGAATTTTGAATACGATCCTATTCGGGTTCAAATTCTAGGTAAGGAGAAGCTTCCCTCTTTATTTGAGGTATTTTTTATGTGCGGAGTGAAGAAACCCGATGATCAATTGCTTGATAAAGAAAACTCCAAAACAGGATCTGCAATGGTGATAAGAAAAGGTGCCACAAAAAGATCAACCTTTGAAGAAAAACCATTCACAAAGAGTAGTCATGGAGAATACTATATGTATTGCAAATGATTAGGACATACTAAGGATACCTGCTACAAGCATTATGGAATGGAGAAAGTTCTTGAACGAATGGGTGGAAATAAAAGCTCAACTCAAATGTGGGTGAATCAAACAACCTCCAATAAGGAGAATGAAGTTGAACATCCTTCTATCTCGCAACTTGACCAGGATATTCAAGCCTTTAGTAAGGAAGAGATGGACCACCTTCGAGCCCTCCTAAACTCAACAAGTAAGCCTCTTGGTTCATGTGGTTTGACTACGAATGGTAAGAGTTCCTTCAATATTTCTAGTTCAGTTCCACAAAGCATTTGGATCGTTGATTCCGGGGCAACAGATCATATGACCCTGTTTCCCTCATAATTCACATCATACCTTAAAGTACCCAAAAGACAACTTGTTATTATTGCTAATGGAGATCATGTTCCTATTGCTGGATCTGGCAATGTCCAACTTCACTCCTCTTTATCTCTACACAATGTTCTTCATGTTCCAAAACTAGCTAACAACCTTATCTCTATTAATAGAATTATACAAGATTGGAACTGTGCAGTGACATTTTTTCGTTCTCATTGTGTTATTCAAGAACTTACAACGGGGAGGACGATTGGAGTTGCTAAAGAGCAGCGTGGGTTATATTACTTACAACATAAAAAGATAGGTAACAACACCAATAAGGAAGAATTGCCTTCTAGTTAACAGGCAACCTTAGAAACTTAGGTAGCTTCTCAAATTTGGCTTTATCATAAACGTCTTGAACATCCACCATTTGGGTTACTTAAGACAATGTTTCCACATTTATTTACAAAAGAGTCTGTCGAGACCTTTAAGTGTGATATTTGCCAATTTTCAAAGCACCGTCGTGCAACATTTTCTCCTAGTAATAATAAAAGTCTTGAACCTTTTGACCTCATTCATTCTGATGTGTGAGGGCCAGCTAGTAACTCTATATTGGGGGCTAAGTGGTTTGTATCGTTCATTGATGATTGTACCCATGTGACATGGATATTTCTTATGACACCTAAATAAGATGTTTGTCAAATATTTGTTGATTTTTTCCGTTTTGTCAAAAACCAATTTAATAAATCCATTAAAAGACTACGGTCAGACAATGGTATCGAATTTGTAAATCTTGAGTTCTCCAAGTTTCTTAAAGATAATGGTGTGGTTCATGAACTGACATGTGTGAATACTTCCCAACAAAATGGGGTTGCAGAAAGGAAAAATCTTCACCTCCTTGAAGTTGCTAGAGTCTTCCTCTTCCAAATGTCTATTCCTAATGTATATTGGGGAGAAGTCGTCCTAACTGCCACCTATCTCATCAACAGGTTACCCACTCGGGTCTTAAACGGTAGTAGTCCAACTAAACATATGTTATCCTTCTTTCCTTCTTCTCCCCTAATGTTAAGCTTACCAAGTCGTGTCTTTGAGTGTGTTGCCTTTGTCCACTCTCATAATCCACATCGTGGAAAGTTAGATCCAAAAGCTATCAAATGTGTTTTTATTGGTTATCCCTCAAATAAAAATGGTTTTAAGTGTTATCATCCTCTGAGTCGTCGATTCTTTGTTTCAATGGATGTTATTTTTCATGAAACACAGTCATTCTTTATTGGTCCTCCACTTCAGGGGGAGAGTTATCTAAAAGTTGAGTTTGTCATCTAATCATTACCTTTTCCTACTCAGGATGTTCAAGTTTGAGTTCAAGAAGTCACGCCTACTCAAGATGTTCAAGTTCAAGTTCAAGAAGTCACAAAACCCATTCTAGTCCCAGAGCAAGTCCAAATGTCTGAGCTGGATGTAAGTATCCCTGATAACTCAATTGAGGAGCAAGTCCAATTGTTTGAGCTGGAGGTAAGTATTCTTGATAACTTCATTGGGGATGTTATTGATGACATGCCTATTGCTTTGAGGAAAGGGAAACAATCATGTGTCAAATATCATATTTCTCAATTTGTTCATACTGACCATCTCTCTATACAACATCAAAGTTTTATTGCTGCCATTAATGCAATCAAAACACCTACATCAGTACAGGAAGCTTTGAAAGATGAGAATTGGGTTCGAGTATGAAAGAAGAGATGGAGGCGTTAGAGAAAAACTCAACTTGGAAGATTGTTGATAGACCCAAAGACAAAAGAGATGTAGGCTATAGATGGATATACACTGTGAAGTGTAAATCTGATGGGACCCTTGAGCGATACAAAGCAAGATTGGTTATTAAAGGGTATACACAAACTTATGGAATAGATTATGAGGAAACATTTTCCCTTGTAGCAAAGATGAAGACGATAAGAGTTATTATTTCCTTAGCCGCCCACTTTGACTAGAACTTGCAACAGTTTGATGTTAAAAATGCCTTCCTTCATGGGGACCTAGAAGAAGAAGTCTACATGGAGATCCCCCTAGGATTCTATTCTCACAATGAGAAGAACAAGGTATGCAGACTCAAAAAGGCATTATATGGACTTAAATAGTCTCCCCGAGCATGGTTTGGAAGATTTGCTCAAGTCATGAAATCCCTAAGATACAGACAAAGTCAAGGTGATCATACTCTTTTTATAAAACATTCTCCTAATGGTAAACTCACTCTTCTCCTAGTCTATGTAGATGATATGATTGTTACAGGTGATGACGAGATTGAAAAACTAAATTTGAAAGAAAAGCTGGCAGCACAATTTGAAATGAAGGAGTTAGAAAAGCTGAAATACTTCCTTGGGATTGAGGTTGCATATTTCAAACAAGGTATCTTTATCTCCCAAAGGAAGTATGTACTCAATCTCTTCAAAGAAAAAAAAAATTGGGATGCAAGATCTCAAGGGTACCTATTGAATAAAACCATAAGATTGGGTGTGAGGAAAGTCCAATCATAGAGAAGTCCCAATATCAAAGATTAGTGAGGAAATTGATCTACTTATCCCACACTAGGCCAGGTATTGCCTATGCTGTTAGTGTGGTCAGCCAATTTATGCATGATCATAGGGAAAGGCACCTTCAGGCAGTTGAAAGGATCCTCTAGTATTTGAAGGCAAGTCCAGGAAAATGACTATTGTTCAAAAAAGAAGGAACGTTGTCCATGGAAATATATAGAGATGCAGACTATGTAGGATCGGTTGTGGATAGAAGATCCACCTTAGGATATTGTATGTTTCTAGGAGGAAATCTAGTAACTTGGAGGAGCAAGAAGCAAAATGTGGTTGCTCGATCTAGTGCAGAAGTAGAATTCTGAGCCATGGCACAGGGTATATGTGAAGGATTGTGGATGAAGATTATTCTTGATGACCTTAAAGTAAAATATGAGGGACCTATAAAGTTGTTTTGTGACAACAACTCAGCTATAAGTATTTCCCATAATCCAGTCCAACACGATAAAACAAAACACATTGAGATTGACAGACACTTCATTAAAGAGAAGTTAGACAATGGACTTATAGTCACAGCACATGTTCCTATAGGATTCCAAGTGGCAGATGTTTTCACCAAAGGGCTCCCTGCAACTAGATTTCAAGAACTTAATGGCAAGTTAGGAATGATTGATATTCATTTACCAACTTGAGGGGGAGTATTGGAGATATTGTAAATATCTGATAAGATATGATAAGATATGATTGGTAACCTATTAAGAGGTTACATATATCTAAATATCTTATTAGATTAAGTGGTTACAAATATTTAAATATCTCATTAGGAGATCGTGAATATCTCATATTATCTAGTTATCTTTTAATTTGTTATTAGTTTATCTTTTAATTTGTTATTAGTTTATCTTTAGGTAGTTGACATTTACCCTATAAAAAGGGAGATTAGAAATTGTATAATTCAATTCAATCAATACACAATTTCTTTTACTTATAATTAAAATCATTTTTGTCTTTTTAACTCTTAAATTTGAATCAATATTGTCCTTTCGAAAAAAATAATTGTTTTTTATTTAGGACATGATTTTTAACTATTTTTTAACTTATTCCAGATGTGAAACTTGTACCATTAGATCCATTTACATAAAAAATATAGCAATCAACTAATGTTCGAACAAAAAGCATCATAAACAAGGTAAAAATCATATGAAAAGTGAGTCTCATGAACAATTAAAAAGTTAAAAATTTTCTTATTAAAATCTTTTCTAGATACTAATTGGACTCACTTTTTATGTGATTTTTACCATTTTATGGCCTTTTATTATTCAAACATTAATTGAGTTCCATAGTTTTATGTAGATAAATCTAATAGAATAAGTTTCACGTCTTAAATTAATAAAAAATTGTTTTAAATTGTGTCAAAGACTCGAAAATGATTATTTTTTCGAAAGGATAACATTGGCTCAAATTTAAAAGTTAAATGACCAAAATAAATTTTTTTTAAGATAAATGACTAAAATGAATTTTTAGTATAAGATAATGTTAGAAGTATTTTCCTACTTTCTTAGGTTCCTTAATTGCGTATTTTGTTATACTAAATCATCAAAGCTTTAATGAATGTATAAATAGTTGGATTCATGATAGTTGCTTGGAGATCGTACCAGAATCTGCAGTAATTACGAGTCATTGGTTTATGGTCTTCCTCAACCAAATTGCCTTACTTCCTTCCAAGGACCTTCATTTCTCTCTTCTAATGGGAAGAACAAAGAATGTCTTTTGGTTTGGTGTATTGAGGACCATAACCTTACCTGATGCGTCAACTATATATAAAGTTCTCATTATCCCCTAATAGGTCAACATGAGTATCCACTCATTAAGCCCATATCGTGTCTTTTTAGGAAGTCCATTTTGATTAATTAAATTGGATCACTTTAGGATTATAATCAATAAATAGCTAATATAATTGTATATTAAAATATAATACCCAAAATATTAAAAGAAATTATAAATTTCTAACAATCTCCCACTTGGGCTTCATATTCTCTTGAAAACAATTATATTACAAAATTCCTTAGGTGCACCTGTATGCTATTTATCTTTAGACTTCATCTCAATACAACCCGGTTCATCTTGTACATTAACAATGAAACCATTGCAACTTTCATCACAAATAAGCATGATTAAATCACGATGATCACTATATTAATATACTCAATGACATAGATCAAATATGGATGAGTGGCATGGAAATTACATGCAATGTGATCTCAAACATGTCTATTTCTAATTGGTCTTTATTTTCAATCTTTAGTGGAGATCAATCCAAATTCTTTGAATGTAACACAATTATTAAATACAAGGAAATATAAGCATGTTCAAAATGTAAACATTAACCATCAACTTTATTCTGCAAAAGATAACGAACATGAAATGTTCAAAGTGAAACATAAAACATATATACTTCCACTAAACTAAGGTACCTTAAGGAATAACACTCATATGAGCAATGTGTTCATGAAAAACCTTAGGTATCAAACCTTTAGTCAATGGATCAGCTAGCATAAAACTTGTTCTTATATGTTTTATGAAAATCTGTTTATTTTAAACTCTTTCTTTAACAACCAAAATCTTGATGTCAATAAACTTCGATTTTGTAGAACTCCTATTATTGTTGGAGTAAAGGACTGTCAAATTATAATCACAATAGATTTTCAATGGCCTTTTAATGTCATAGACCACCCGTAAACTAGTGACAAAATTTCACAATCATATCCCATGGTTGGATGCCTCGAAACAAGCCACAAACTCTACAACTATGGTTGAAGGGGCTATAAGAGTCTATTTAATAGACTTCCAAGAAATAGCTCCTCCAGCCAATATGTAGATGTATCTAGACGTGAAGTGTTTGCTATCTTGACATCCAGCAAAATCGAAGTCAGAGTAACTAATGATCTTTAAACCTTCAAACTTTCGATAAGTAAGCATGTATGCTTTTTTTCTCTTTAAGTAACGCATCACACATTTAACTGTCTTCCAATATTGCATTCTATGATCACTCAAATACCTACTAAAAACTCCTACCACAAAAGCAATGTCAGGACGAGTACAAACTTGAAGCGTACATTAGACTCCCTAATGTTGAGGCATAGGGAATCTTTTGCATCTCATTTCTTTCAAGGTCATTGTTAGGACACTATTTGAGACTAAATTTATCTCCCTTAGCTATCGTGGTGTCTCCTGGTTTACTATCTTTCATGCAAAATCTATCTAAGACTTTGCTAATATAGTTTTCTTGTGATAGCCTTAGGATACCTCGAGAACGATCTCTTAGTATCTGAATACCTAATACAAAAAGAAACTTCCCTAAATCTTTCATCTTGAAATTCTTCATCAGAAATCTCTTGGTTTCATGCGGCAAGCCTGTATCACTACTAGCAAGTAATACATCATCGACATATAATACTAGGAATATGTATTTACTCCCACTTAACTTGTGATATGTACAATCATCAACTATATTTTCCTCGAAACCATATAAGGTAATGACTTGATGAAACTTGTGATAACATTGACGGGAAGCCTATTTGAGACCATAGATGGATTTTTTTAGTTTGCATACCATAGACTTAGATTCATTCAAAACAAAGTTTTCAGGTTGCACCATATGAATTGTTTCATCAATGTCACTATTTAGAAACACAGTCTTAACGTCCATCTAATGTAACTCTAAATCAAAATGAGCTACTAGTGTCATTATAGTTCTAAAAGAATCCTTTGAAGATACCGGAGAAAAGGTTTCTTTGTAGTCAATGCCTTCCTTCTAAGTAAAGCTTTTAGCAACTAGATGAGTCTTATATATCTCGATATTACCCTTAGAATCCTTTTTGGTTTTAAATATCCATTTGCAACCAATAGGTTTCACACCTTCAAGTAATTCAATAAGATCCCAAACATCATTGTCTTGCATATACTTCAACTCATCTTTCATGGCATCAATCCATTTTTGAGAGTTGGAACTTTGCATAGCTTGACAGAAGTTGATTGGATCATCTTTTATTAAACCAATGTCATCCTCATATTCTTGGAGAAAGAAAATGTAGTCATTTGGAATTGCATGTCTCCTCTCTTTGATGAATCTCTTTAATGACACTTCTTAAGGTTGTTGAGGTTGCTCTATAGGTGCTTGAGGAAGAACTCATCATAGTCTTGTTCTAGAACAATGTCAAGAACAATAATTTGAACATTGTCTCCTATTATTAGAGTTGTTTCTTGAACAGTAATAGGCACAAGGACTTGACCAATGTCATTAACAAATTCTTCCTCAAAGACAACATTCCTTATGTTCTCTTCCTTCCCAAACTCAACTTCCTCAAGAATTCTCACATTTCCCGTTTCAAAAAAGGATCTTGAAATGGGATCATAAAACTTATAGTTCCAAGAGCATTCAGCATAGCCAACAAAATAACATATAACTGTTCTTGAATCTAGTTTTCTTTCATGCGGCCTATAAGGCCGTGCTTCAGCTAGATAATCCTAAATGTGTAAATGTTTGATACTTGATATTTTGTCAATCCAAAGTTAATAAGGGGTTTTGTTAACTGCTTTAATTAGCATCCTATTAAGGATGTAAACTCTGGTCTTTAAAGCTTATTCCCATAGTGACTATGGTAAAGAAGAATGATTAATCATACTTCTCATCATATCCTTAAGAGTCTGATTTTGTCGTTCTGCTACACCATTCATGCTATGTTTGCCTGACATGGTATATTACGAAACAATTTCACACTCTTTGAGAAAAAGGGCATAAGGCCCTAGATGTTGTTCTCCTAATCCATCATATTTACTATAGTATTCACCACCACAATCAGATTTGATGGCTTTAATTTTCTTTCCAAGTTGCAGTTCAACTTCAACTTTGAAAGACTTAAAAACGTCTAGGGATTGGGACTTCTCATGTGTCAAATATAGGTAATCGTACCTAGAATAATCATCTATGAACGTAATAAAGTATTGTTGTCCATTCCATGAAGTTGTAGGGAAAGAACCACAAATATTTGTATGTATTAGTTCTAAGACATCCTTAGCTCTTTCAACACCTAATTTCCTTACGTTTGTTCATTTTCCCTTGATGTACTCAACACAAACTTTAATTTGAATTCTTTATTTAGAGATATGGCCTAAATGCTTGTGCCATATGATGACTGAATTCTCAATTAATTTTCGTTTTATACCTTGTGAACCAATTTGCAGTGTTTCGTTATGGGAACTACCAACATCAAGCATGTGTAGATTATCAACCAAAAATCCAAAACCAACAACATTTGAATTCTGGTAGAGACTAACTTTATTATTTCTAAAAGAACAAGAAAAAACTAAATTTGTCCAAGTTGGAAATGGAAATTAAATTTTGCCTAAAAGACGGCACAACAAAAGTCTCAAATAAATCCATACGAAATCTAGTTTTCAATTGTAATCTAAAAGTTTCAATAGCGTCTACTACAACTTTATTTTCATCACCCATAAAAATGAATCTTTCATCATCACTTGGCGGTTGGCTCCACAAGCAACCCTGCATAGTCACACTCCAAAATCTACCCACCAAGTATCCATAAGCACAAAAGTCAAATTAACTTCAGAACAAACTAGAGCAAGAAATTTACCTTTCTTAACATGCTAACTAGCGTACTTAGAACATTGTTTCTTCATGTGTTCTGACTTCTTACGGAAGAAGTAGGTAAGTTCCTTATTCTTCTTTGATTTCTTTCCTTTAGAAGACCTTTTGCAGCATCCTTAATGTTCTTTCTTTTCTTATTTTGAGAGGTCAAAGCAAAATGAGCACTTTCAGTCTTATCTCTCTACAACCTCTCTTCCTTTTTCACATAGTGAGATATAAGCTCATTGAGGGACCATTTGTCCTTTTGAGTATTATAGCTCACTTTGAATTGCCCAAAGTGTGTAGGAAGTGAGATCAAAACCAAGTGCACGATCAAGTCTTCATCAAGCTCCAATTTGAGTGACTTGAGTTTTGTTGCGAGATTAGACGCTTTCATTATGCATTCTCTTATATTTCTTCTACCTTTATACTTCATAAAAATGAGTTTAGTCAAAAGGTTACTCATCTCCACCTTTTCATTTTTGGCAAAGAATAATCTCTTAAAGAAATCTACTTGCACTTTGACTCTCAAAAATAAAGCCTCGAAATGCTTTTGGAATAAAGTGCTTCATAATCACAAGGCACATCCCATTGGGGCACATCCCATTGGAGCATTCCCATTTGTCAATTTTAACCTTTTGAAGATTATCCAGAGTAGGAGTTGTTTCCTTTATCCGAAGTGTTAGATCCAAATCCATACAGTCGAGGACTATCTCTACGGCTTCCTTCCAGACCTTAAAATTCGTTTCATTCAGCATTTGGATACTATTAATTTGAGCAGATACATTAACCACACTAGTGGCAGCAATTGGAAAAGAGAATAATAAACATACAAAACACAATTAATTTTTATGATAAATTCAAATACTCAAACAAGATACCTAGCGCACCATTAATCATCAATCTTTGGATTGAAAGAACTAACTACCAGTGGTACTCTTAATGCAATGATCAAACGTTAGTGACAAGTCTTGTCAAACAATGATTGTCTTTGGACATTCCATTGTTCACATAGAAAAATAACTTTATAATCACCACACATTTACCATACAAGCATGTAATTATTAAGTCAAATTGTATTTTTCTTGGGCCAAGTACAATTCACATGAATAATCCTACACAATATGTATGTAAATTCAATCAGATTAATCTACATAACAAATATTAATTTGCCAACATGTTGTTTCAATTAATCCAACCATACTAGACAATTTAATCAAAATGAGAGGTCTTAAATTTATACAAGTTTCACGCATAAGCGTAAAACCCAAAACTGTAAGTTTATATCACTGCCTAGTGCCAAGTATGTAAGTAAGGCATACAAAGTATATTACAAGACATGTGTAGACAAACTATATAATGAACCTTTTACAAGATACCTAGCATAACATTAATTTTTAGTCTTTTGACAGAAAAATTAATTTGTAAGCAGTACTCTCAACACAATCATCAAATATTGACAATTAGTTTTGTCAAATAATAACATTTTTTATAATTGTCACATATTTATTATCAAATATATGTTATTATTTGACCGAATTGTGTCTTCCTTTAAGTTGATCACAATTTACATAAATAATTTCATAGTAATATACATCTTTTGTCATTTAAATTAAATCAATTTACACATTAGAGATTGATTTGACAATATATTATTTTAATTAATTTAATTTTAAAAATTATCAGACAATTCAAATTAATGAGAATCCAAAATTTATCAAATTATGTAATACTCTATATTTTTTATATCATAATTTATTTATTTATTTATTATTATTAATATATCTAGTAATAATAATTATTATAACCTAATAAATAATTAAAAACTACATATTATAATAGTAATTATACTTAATAATCACACATAAAAAAAATAACATAATGAATTTAAAATAAAATAAAACTCTATGTAGAAAAGTTTAATGAATTTTAAAAAACAATTAAACCTCGTGAAAAACGCAAGCGGGAGACGTAAGAGGTTTAAAATTCCCGAAAAAGTAAATTTTTTCCAAACCGTCCTGCAGCAAGCGTGAAGATGGAAATATATATATAATCCTTGAAAGACGTTATGGGTTTAAACCCCTTAATAAAATTTTAATAAACAAAATTTTAAACTGCTCCCCCCTTCACGTGGGGTACATTGAAAGTGACGCATCATGTTACATCATGTCCCGTTTTTTTTTTTTTTTTAAACTTAAGCGTCATGATCATTAATTATGGGAAGATTCGAAGCGTTCTTTATCGACCTCGTCCTAGAGCGCCATCCAAAATGATTCCTCTTTCTTCCTTTTTCTTTCGATCTTATGCAATGCTGATAAGGACACCAACATCTGCCGGTGTTCTTTCGCGCAGCGGTGACCGAATTGGACTTGGTGGTCCAAATTCTCCATATCTTTTGGTGGCAAGGAAGGAAAGTAACCTAGGTGACTGCGGTGACCGGTTCTTTCGCCTCTGCCATACCTCCTCTCGGAACATGTCCCGCGACCACAATTAATATTAATTAATATTACGTAGTGACTTCCGTGACTAGATTATACAAGGAAGTTTATTATATAATTCAATGGTTAATACTATTTGTTTCTTAAGTTCTTTATTTATTTATTTCATTATATTAGATCATTAAGACTTTAAAAAATGTATAAGTACCTGGATATATGATAGTTACTTGGAGATTATAGTAATATCTTTAATAGTTACGAACTATTTGTTTGTGATCTTTTTCAACCAAATCATCTTAATTCCTTCAAAGGACCTCTTCAATAAAATCGTCTTAATTCCTTTTAAGGATCTTTATTTCTCTCTTTTGATGGGAGAACAAATAACGGCTTTTGATTTGATATAGTGAGGACCATAATCTTTTCTAATACTTATTATCCCCTAACGAGCTAAGATGAGTATTTACTCGTTAAGTTCATATAAAGTTTTTTTTGGAAGTGCATTTTGATTACTTAAATTGGATTACTTTAGGATTATAATCACCTTAAATAAATAACTAATATAATTATATATTAAAATATAATATTCAAAAAATTAAAAGAAAATTACAAATTTCTAACAGATAAATGAACAAAGTTATAATTTAGCTAAAAATAAATAATATTCTTAGTTCTCGAAATTACAATGCAATATTAATTTACTTTTTAAAATTATTCAAATAGTTCTTAAAATTATAAGTTATTTATGAAATTAATCTTTCATTATCATCCATTTAACTAGTGGATTACATAGGCATGAATCCATTAATTGTCATAGTGGTTATAAATATATGATTATTTAAGTAGTTTTCATGTAGTTTTCATGGAAATATTTAGTTTGGTGAGAATATCAAAATAAAAAATATCAATTTTTGGGGTAAAATTTAAATATTAAATCAATGAGATTAAAACTAAATTATATATGAACAATAGAAGGAATATGGCGACAACAACGATTATAATAATAGTAGTGGGATCGATGGTAGTTGTGGTAGTGATGGTAGTAGAGTTTGTCCATAGTGACGACAACAATAATGATATATGTAATAGTATAAACTATGAAAGTAGTGGTGACAATAACCTCATACCAACATAGAGATTTTTCTTTTGTTACATTATATTACTTTTTTTACAAAACAATATGGAGATTAATAATCTCATTCTTTTATTTTAATTTTAAGGGTTGAAATTAACAATCGTCATTCTTCACTTAACGTGTTCAGAACAAGGTGCAAGTATTAGTAGCAACAATGTTAGAATCAATGACATCATGAAAAAATACGATCATTTTTTAGTTAATATTTATTATTTTTAACTCAATATTATTTTCATATATATATAATAAGATAATATTATATGAACTAATTATATATAATTGTAATTTTTAACAATTACCTTAAAATGATTAAATATAATAATTTTGTTAAATTTTATCATAATTACTCTTTAATTCATATAAACTAGTAGGCAGACGAATGCATGCACATGTATTCAATATCTAATGAATATTATTTTTTTAGCATTTTAAAAACAAAATTTATTGTTTAATAAAATTAAAAATATAAATTATTAACACTTGTTTTAGATATTATTGAACTTTGTTAACATTTTATGAACAACATTAATACCTAGTAGTTTTAGGACATGAAAAAAATTGAAATGCTTGACATATTCTCTATACATTAGTTTCAAAGTTTATATAACTTTTAAACACATTATTTCTACATATATAGAAAATTTTAAATATCCTTGGGATGAAAAGGTAATAATGTCTTAATCATTATAAACAAATATTATAAGGTTAAATTTATAATATACAAATCAAGTAACTTAAATAGAACGACTTAGTATTCTAAATATTATTATTTTATTTTTTCTATTTCTTCCATTCTTGCAACTTACATCCTTCATAGAATTATGACTTATTTATTAAATTAGTTTGTTGTAATAGTTATATTAGTAATTTGTATTTATAAATATTATCTTATTTCTTTTATTTATTGACTGATATATATTGACAGTCAAAAAGTTTCAGTAAATACAAATTGTGCATATAATATTTTTATGTTTCTTATTATGAAAATAAATGAAAAGTTAAATACAAAAAGACTTAAATGCAATTTTTTGATGTTCTAAAATTTATTATTTTATTTCTATTTTTTTTCTTTTATTCAATTAACATGTTCTAATTGTTATGCTAATAATTTATATTTATAAATATTATTATTTTCAAATTTAATTCCATAAATAATTTTTATTTGATAACTTTATTTTAATATTATTCTTCATTTTAAATTGATTATAAACATAATTGTTTGAGCAAATTAATTGAATAAAAAAATTATAATTGCAAATCAAGAGGATGAAATGCAATTACTTAATATTCTAAAAGTTACTATTATTTCTTCAATTTTTACAAATTACATACTTCGTGCAATTATAACTTTTTTATTCAATTAATTTGCTTTTTTGTTAGGTTAATAATATGTATTTATAAATACTATTAATTTCATAAGATATAAGTAATGATAAAAATTTTAAATTAATTCATAATTAAAATATTATCATATTAAACGTACTTCTCTTCATTTTATATAACAATTAAAAAATAAAAATGTGTAAATAGTGTATTTAAAACTCCATGTTCATTTGATAACTTTCTAAAGAAATAAATGAAATATGTAAGAATGAATTGACTAAATTGTCATTATTTTGGGAGAAAAAAACTAGTTACTATTTTATTTCTTCAATTCTTTATCCTTCATGTAATTATAATTTTTTTATTCAATTAATTTGTTCTAATAGTTATGTTAATATGTATTTATAAATAATATATTATTTCTTTTATATATTAATTTCATAAGATATAAATAGTGATAAAAGTTTCAAACTAATTCATAATTTAAATATTATCATATGAAATGTGTAAATAATGTGTTTAATAACTTTTAAAGAAATAAATGAAATATGTAAGAATGAATATACTAAACTCTAATTATTTTGGGAGAAAAAATTTTATTTACTTTATTATATAAAAGATTATTACTTTTTATTAGTATTTTAAAGTTACTATTTTATTTCTTCAATTCTTTATCCTCGTGTAATTATAACCATTTTATTCAATTAATTTGTTCTAATAATTATGTTAATAATATGTATTTATAAATAATATTTTTTTTTCTTTTACTTATTGTCGCAACCTGAGGTCACGACGGATAACCGACTCTCTTTGCATATCTCGGTAGGAGTGCCTCTCCTTATATGAGATCGCCACCTATGTTTTTCCGGAACCTAGGAAAACCTAAGGAAAGGCGGGTGCGTCGTCGAGTTATGGGTTCGGGAGTTGGTTACATGAAAAGGGGATCTGAGGGGCCCCCAAACATGTCTATCCTTTCGATAGTTACCCCTTGGTTATTTGTATGGGAGAGGGGTGGTGTTTGTATATGGGTGGTGTTCTTGAGTTCTTACGTTTTTTAGGCTGATTTGTAGGGTGGGGGTCATTGACTTGATAGAGGTGTGCCTGCAGGCCACGTGCACCTTCTGCGGAGGGTTCAAAGTCTACGTAGTTCGGCTTTTAGATGGGTAAGGGTTAGGTTGAATTGGATCTCGTCATAATTCTTAGAGTCGTGCCCGTCTAGGGATTCGGGCCGAGGCGTGCTCGGCCTTAGATGGGGGATTAGGTTCTATTAAATTCGGTGTATGTCGGGCTAGGTGGGATTCGAGGGGAGGATCTTGCTTGGTGATACAAATTTATGTTAAATTAATTAAGAGAAGAAAGGGGAGTTAACCAACCCTGGCGTCGAAAGGAGTGAGCGAGTCTTGATCGATCTAGACTTGGGTGAAGGGAGTCGACCAATCTGGACGTCGGAGTAAGTGGGCGAGTGTTGATCGGCCCTAGACTTAGGCGCTTCCTCCTATCTTTAGCAGTCGTCAGTTTTTCTTCCTTTCTTTGCCTTTCTTGCCTTTCTTGCCTTTCTTGCCTTTCTTTCTTTCTTGTGATTTTTCTCCTCCTTGTGATTTTTTCCTCCTTGTGATCTTTTTTGTGATTTTTCTCCTCCTTTTCTCATTCGCAGTGAGGTCTTATATAGGCTAAGAAATGGGCTTGGGTCTCTCTCCTGATGAGAGAATATTTTATTATATTTTATTTTGAATTTTGAATGTTTAACAGATTTATCCCTGATTCTTGGGAAGAGAGGATATTTTATTTTGAATTTTGAAAAGCTGACAGATTTATTTTATTATTTTATATTTGAATTTTGAATATTTAACAGATTTATCCCCTGTTTGTTGATAACGTATAAAATCTTCAAGATTTTATTTGTTATTAGTTAAGGGAAAACCAGCTTGTGGTTGTTGGTTGATAACATATAAAATCTCCAAGATTTTATTGTTATCGGTTAAGGGAAAGTCAACTCTGGTTGTTTGGGCCGGACAGTTTTGGGGTATGACAGTGGCCCCCTCTTTATTTAGGTTTTTCCTGAAAAGGATGTAATCCTTTTCTTGGATAAGCGTAAATAAAGATAGAGGTGAGGATGGGGGGTGGTTGATGTTTCCGTGAACATTTGGTAGTGGGCAAGGTATCACTAATTGGCACTCAACCATCTAAGTTTCACAAAGTACTTGGCAGCAGGCAAGGCACACACTGGCTGGTGCCCAACCCTCCAAGTTTCACAAAGTACTGGCAGCGGCAGCAAGGCACACACTGGCTGGTGCCCAACCTCCAAGTTTCACAAAGTACTCGGCAAATTTGGCAAGGCACACACTGGCGGGTGCCCAACCCTCCAAGTTTCACAAAGTACTGGCAAAAGCAGGCAAGGCACACACTGGCTGGTGCCCAACCTCCAAGTTTCACAAAGTACCTGGCAGCAGGCAAGGCACACACTGGCGGGTGCCCAACCCTCCAAGTTTCACAAAGTACTTGGCAGAGTGCAAGGCACACACTGGCCGGTGCCCAACCCTCCAAGTTTCACAAAGTACCGGCAGCAGGCAAGGCACACACCGGGCTGGTGCCCAACCCTCCAAGTTTCACAAAGTACCTGGCAGTTAAACAGGCAAGGCACAATAATCGGCTCGGGCAAAGAAAAGGCCAACCCTCCAAGTTTCACAAAGTACCTGGCAGCAGGCAAGGCACACACTGGCGGGTGCCCAACCCTCCAAGTTTCACAAAGTACTTGGCAGCCAGTAAGGCACACATCGGGCTGGTGCCCAACCTCCAAGTTTCACAGTACCCTGGCAGCAGTAAGGCACACACCGGCGGGTGCCCAACCTCCAAGTTTCACAAAGTACTTGGGCAGGCAAGGCACACACTGGCTGGTGCCCAACCCTCCAAGTTTCACAGTGCCTGGCAGGGCAGCCAAGGCACACATCGGCTGGTGCCCAACCCTCCAAGTTTCACAGCACTGGCAGCAGGCAAGGCACACACTGGCTGGTGCCCAACCCTCCAAGTTTCACAAAGTGCCTGGCAGCAGGCAAAGGCACACATTGGGCTGGTGCCCAACCTCCAAGTTTCACAAAGTATTTTTGAGTTTGTTATTATATTTTTTGTGATGGTGGCAATTTTTAGGCCTTGGCGAGGTAAATGGGGTTATAACTGGGCGGCTTATGAGATGGAGGCGGCCTACGTGGGGCTGGCTGTGATGGAGTTGGTCTACGTGGGGTTGGTCGTGATGGATTCGGTCACGTGGGGTTGGCCGTGATGGATTCGGCCTCGTGGGGCTGGCTGGGATGGAGACGGCCTACGTGGGGCTTTTGGGATGGAGTCGGTCTAGCTGAAGGAGGAAAACGCTAGTCTTGCCGAGAGGAGGGTGGAGTGCTTGGGAAGGAGCCATCGTGGAGCCATGAAGATGGTTTCAACAAAGCCCTTAGGCGGATGGCTTTGTTGGCCCCAGATTTCGACCTCGGCCCATATGATATGGCTAAGGATGTTAAAGACAGGAAATTGATTTCCTTCTTGGATTGAACTTGTAATTGTAAAAACTTATTTATTAATGAAATGATTTTTTGGCATTTTTCCTTGTGTGTTTGTTTTTGTTTTTTTTTTTTTATTGCGTTTTTTGTTGATTGTTCATTAATGGCGTTTAGTTGATTGGGGTATCAGTCTTGACTTGGGGTTTGGTTATAGTGTACATGGGGCAATGGTAGTAGGTTAATGGGTTCGATGCTTGGGACTGGTGTTGCAAGCAAACAATCTCGTGCTCGGCTTAATGGAAGGGTTTTAATCAGTATTTAGGGAAAGTTATGGGCTAATGGGATCAATTCCTACAAGGGATGGTGACCTACGAACTTGGCTTAGTGAATGGTTTGTGGCCATTATTCGTTAAGGAGTGGTGACTCGGGACTAAGAGGAATGCGGTTTCTGGATCTGATGTGTGTTGACTCTCACACTCGGATGAGAGCGAAAAGAGTTGGTATGGGTTGGTAGATGGTTTTGACTCGAGTCGGCCTTGTGGTAGAGTAATGATAAGGGCCTTGGGAAGGTGGATTGAAGACGTGAGGGGTAGCCATTGGATTATAGATGGATGGATAGCTGTCCTTCTAGACTTGGCTTAGTGGAGTGATAACCTAATGTTTTCTAACTCGGTTTTAGTGGGTGATTCGGCTCGGACTCGGCCTTGGGGAAGGCGGCTTGAGGGTGAGATGGGCGGTGCTTAGGAGTTGTTTTTGGTTTCTTTGGGGTCCGAGATGTACTTTCGGTCGCGATGGATCGACCCGACTCTTCCTGGATTTTGGAAAACTACCAGTCTTTCGACATGTTTGGAAATGTATTTTGTTTACGATGATTTTAGCATATCTTAAGCAAAGGTAAGGAGAAGAGAGAAGAAGGAAAAGAAAGAGTCTTATTATTTTGAAAAGATTACAATCATTTTAGGAAATGAAATGAAAACTACTTAGACTATGTTTCCCTTGATCTTCATTTGTCCGGGCAAGGGTCTTCGCTTCACCGTGTCTTCAGGGGTACCGGGGGAAGAACATTCTAACTGCAAGGTGCATTGATGGGGTAGGCTAGGTCTTGTCCCTCGGCGTTGGTTAAAATCAATGCTCCTCCGAGAAAGCCTGTTTCACCACGTATGGCCCCTCATAGTTAGGTGCCCATTTACCCCTTTGGTCTTTGATGTTGGGGGTAACCTTTTTAGCACCATGTCCCTTTTTGGAAGACACGGGGCTTTACCTTCTTATCGAACGCTCTTTTTATCCGCTGCTGGTATAGTTGGCCGCGGGCACAGGCGGTGAGTCGCTTTTTCCTCGATAAGGTTTAATTGGTCGAAACGTTGTTGAACCTCGCTCGGTCTCGTCCAACTCAGCTTGACCAGTACTTAGGGAAGGTATTTCTACCTCTACTTGGTAGGATCGCTTCCGTGCCATATACCCCAGTATGGGGTTGCCCTGTGGATATTAAATGCGAGGTACGGTATCCATGCAGTGCGTAGGGTAACATCTCGTGCCAATCCTTGTAAGTGACCACCATCTTTTGTATTATCTTTTTCAGATTTTTATTGGCCGCTTCTACTGCTCCGTTCATTTTGGGACGATAAGGTGTGGAATTGTGGTGGGTGATGCGGAATTGTTCACAGAGCTCTGTCATCATCTTGTTGTTGAGATTGGTGCCGTTGTCTGTGATGATGTGAGCGGGGAGGCCGTATCGACATATGATGTCCCTCTTGATAAACCGTATTACCGTCTTACGCGGAACCGAGGGATAGGAGGATGCTTCTACCCATTTGGTGAAGTAATCGATGGCTACCAATATGAACCTGTGCCCGTTGGATGCTTTTGGCTCGATGGGGCCTATCACGTCGATGCCCCACATGGAGAATGGCCAGGGAGCGGTGAGGTTGTGTAGTGTGGATGGGGCAGCGTTGAGGCGGTTGGCGTGTATTTGGCATTTTGCGCATTTTCGGACATGTTGGTAGCAATCTGCCTCCATCTGGGTCCAGTAGTAACCTGCCCGGAGTATTCGGCGAGCTAGGGCATGTCCGTTTCCGTGAGTGCCGAATATTCCCGTGTACTTCCTCGAGAATTTGCTTAGCTTCTTGTTTATCTACATCGGAGAAGTGTCATATCGGCGTTTCTTTTTTTGTATAGCGTGGTCCCGCTTAGCGAGGAAGTTGGAAGCCAGCGTCGCGAAGTTCGCTTTGCTGTTTTTCGGGCGTCCTCGGGATACTTGCCGGTCTCGAGGTACCTCTTTATGTCGGTACCATGGTTCCGTATCACTCGGCGTTCTGTTTCTCGGGAAAGGCATTGGCAATACGCTGGTTTGTGGTTGTTGTCGGACTTGGATTACCATTTCTGTCCTTCGTTTATCCGTACCATGGCGGATAAGGTGGCGAGGCGTCTGCTGTCGATTTTCCTCACGGTGGACGGGGTGAAGGTGATCGCCGAATCGCTGATATGATTTCCTTTAGTAGTCATAGTACGGGATCAATTTGGTATCCTCATTTCCCATTCTCCACGGAGTTGGTAGATAACTAGTCTTGAGTCTCTCAGAAAACCCTAAGTTTCTTTACTTGGTGGTCTAAGGCCATTAAGAGTCCCATAGTGCATGCTTCAGATTCGGCCATGTTGTTGGTACATCAAAGCCTAACTTAGCGTGAAAAGGGAAACACTGGTTGTTTGGTGAAATTAGAACAGCTCCGATCCCATTCCCAACGATATTAGAGGCTCCGTCGAACCACATTGTCCACTCGTCACCGTGTTGGTCCTGGTCTACTGAGGCGGTCATGAGGTGCTCGTCTGGGAACTCATGGCTCCATGGTTCCGTGTCTGGCGAGGGGTGATAAGCGAGTTGGTCGGCTAGGGCGCTCCCTTTGACGGCGGTTTGGTTTACGTAAAGAATGTCATATTCGGATAGGGCCATTTGCCAACGTGCGATCCGTCGATGAGGGCGGGCTTTTCGAAAGATATACTTGGCCAAGTCGTTCTTGGCCACTAACCAAGTCGTGTGGGCTATCATGTATGGTTGAGTCTTTTGGCGGCCCAAACGAGGCACACAGCAAGTCCATTCGAGTCTTTGAGTACCTTGTCTGTGATCGGTGAACTTTTTTGCTTAAGTAGTAGATCGTGCTCCCTGAGGAGGCATCTCATTGACCTAGCATACGCCCATGGATTCTTCTAATCAGTGAGATCTGATATTAGGGGTCGTCTGGCGTGGGTGGTACGATCTTTGGGGGATTTTCTAGGTAGTGTTTGATTTTTTTGAAGGCTTTACGGCATTTTGTATCCATTCTTTTCTTTGCTTCTTTCGCAAGAGTTTGAAAATAGGGCTACAAGTGGTCATCAACAACTAGGAAATGAAGCGGGATATGAAATTCACTGCCTTAAAAACCCCCGACCTCGCTTCCGTTCTAGGGGTGGCATTTCTTTAATGGCCCTCACCTTGTGCTGGGTCTACTTTGATACCGTCCTTATTGACTCTTAAACCGAGCAACTTGCCCGTTTTTACCCAAGAAGGTGCATTTGGGGGGTTTAATCGAAGTTTGTACTTGGAGTCTGATGAAGAGTTTTCGCAAGTCCTCTATATGTTGCTCGATTGTTTTTGATTTTGCGATCATATCGCCCACGTAAACTTCAATTTCTTTGTGCATCATGTCGTGAAATAGGGCTACCATGGCTATTTGGTATGTTGCGCCCAGCGTTCTTGAGTCAGAAGGGCATTACCTTGTAAAACAGAAGGTCCCCCATAGCGTGATGAACGTGGTCTTTTCTTGGTCTTCCTGGGAGCATCATGATTTGGTTGTATCCTGAGAATCTCGTCCATGAATGAGAAGAAGGCGTGTTGGGCGGTATTGTCGACGAGGATGTCAATGTGAGGTAGTGGGAAGTTATCTTTAGGACTGGCTTTGTTCAGATCCCTATAATCTACGCACATGCGTACTTTTCCATCTTTTTTAGGCACTGGCACTATGTTGGCCACCCATTTAGGATAGTGGGCCATTGCGAGGAACCCTGCATTCCATTGTTTTTCTACTTCGTCTTTGATCTTGAGGGCTACCTCGGGTCTCATCTTCCGTAGTTGTTGCCTCGATCGGAGTGGCCCCTGGGAGTGGGTAATCGATGCTCAACAATCTGTCGGTCTAGGTCGGGCATGTCTTGTATGACCAGGCGAAGATGTCTGCGTATTCTTCTAGAAGTTCGAGGAGTTTGGCCTTGGAGGCTGGGGGGTATTTGCTGCCTATGCGGATTTCCCTCCCGCCTATCTCTTTTCTGTAGACTCACGCCGAGGTCCTCACGGGGCCTCGAATCTTGGTTTTTTCTCTGTACCTATCCCGTCCTATGTCTTCCGGGGTTTCGGCTTCTATGCCCTCGCTTGGTGTGTCGGGAGGTCGAACTCTTCATTTCCTAGGCGCGAATCGTTTATTGGGCTGTTTTCGTTTTAGAGAAGATTTTTAGCATGAAAAGAAGAAAAGGGACGAAAATGAAGACATGCTAAAATTTAATTGGGAAGGTCTGGATGGTTTTTACAAGCACGATATGAAAAGAAAGCAAAAAGACATCAAAACAAATTACATTTCCATTAAGTCTAGGTCTAGTAGTTCCTCTACGGTCCGGTTGGTGAGTTCTGCTTGTGTAGCCTGTACCCAAGGTGCTTGGTCTTCGGCCCTTCCGCGATTCTCGACACGCTTCGCAAATGGAAGGGGGTCCTCGAAAGTGTTTCCATAAGTGTCGCTTGCACGATATCCTATTCAGATCGCCCTGGGTTTTCCGCTATCTGGATGGGGTTAGGCGTACCTGTTAGTTGGGGGCCTAATCCTTTGCCCGGCTGATATCCTTCCTTGATCATGATTTGCAAGGCCGCGCTTTCTTGAGGGGACATGGCGTCCCCTGGTCCCCGTCATTGTCGATCTCTAATTTGTAGGGAGGTTTCGAGGGCTTCCTCGTCTCCTTCGATATATTCTTCGGGGCGGGAGTGGTGATCACGAGTTTTTTCTCCCCGGGATGTGATGCTGATGATGCGATGATCATCAGCGATGAATTTCACCTGCTGGTGGAGGAAGATGGAACAGCGCCCGGGGCGTGTATCCAAGGTCGCCTAAGGAGGCAGGTATAGGTCGGGTGGATGTCCATGACTTGAAGTCAATGTTGAACAGGACCGGCCCAATGAGGAAGGGGGGTAAGGAGACCTCTCCCATGACTTCTCGCTTTGATCCGTCGAATGCTCGTACTATTATGGAGCTAGCTTTTAACTGAGCGTTCAGTGAAACGAGTTTGTCCAATGTAGTCTTGGGGAGGACATTTAGGGAGGAGCCGTTTATCTACTAGGACTCGGCGATCATGTAACCCCCACATTTTACCGAGATGTGAAGTGGCTGGTTGTGGCCTCTTTCCTTCTTTGGGTATCTCATCCTCAGAAAAGGTTAGGTGGCCTTTACTTGGTGATGTTCTTGACCAAAGTGCCAAATTTTTTCTGTAGTTATGTTATGAGCCACGTGAGCTTCTGTAGGACCTTCAGGAGGAGGTTACAGTGGGCCTCCGAATGAAGTAACAGGGACAAGAGTGAGATTCGTGTAGGGGTCTTATTCATTTGGTCGAGGAGCCGATGCTCGCTACGCCTTATGATCTTCAAGAATTCTTCTTCCTCCTTTTCTGGTGTTGGAGCAGGCGCATTGGAGGTTGGAGGCTTTGTGCCTCGGAGAGCTTCAGGTGTGTAGATGCGCCCGCTTCTGGTGAGGCCTCCTTCCTCGGCTATGTTAATGACCTCCCTTGCGGGTTCCATTTCGGGAGGTGCGGGCTCATATAACCAAGGCACAGCATGGTTATCCTGATAGGTTGGTTGGGGTGTGATATTGATAGTGAGGGAAGGGCTGGTCATTTGTATCGGATCGTAGTAGATAATGACGGGTTCCCTTGGGGGTTCCCTGCCCTATCACTACGACTTGGGGCGTGATCTGCTTTCCAGCTTCCGCTTCGGCTGGGAGGCGCGTGATCCAAGGTGTTGATTGATGCCCCCTCATGGGGCGGGAGAGGGTTGGTACTTACATTGGGCTTGTTTGGTTCCAACTTGAGCCATCCTTGCTCCAAGAGGTCTTGTACCTTGTGTTTAAAAGCCCAACAATTCTCCGTGGTATGGCCTGGGCCTCCCTCATGGTATTCGCACTTAGCAGTTGGGTTGTAATTCCGAGGGTATGGGGGTTCTAGGGGTCGAAGTGGCATGGTTGAGATCATCTGCTTTTGGAGTAGTTGGTGGAGAAGGGCCGTGTATGACATTGGTATGGGGGTAAAGTTCCTCCTGAGGCGATTTGTCCTGGGGTCTTGGCGTTTGTTGCCTCGGCTTTACTGGAGTTTGAGGTACTGGGGGAAATGATTATTCCTGAAGGGCTGAGGGTTATTGGCGTAGTGTTTGGTCCTCCGCCAGATACGACATTGGCTTCCCCTTTCTTCTTTTCGGGCAGGAATTTTCTTGGTGAGTTGGTGGGGTGATTGGTAAATTTTCCCCGCTTGATTCCTATCTCGATTCGCTCCCCTACGGTCACCAAGTCCGCAAAGTTGGAGGCGACACTTCCCACAGCTGATTTTGTCGTAGAAGAGGGCCGGCAATGTTTCGATGAACATGGAGACCATCTCTTTTTCCGATTAGGGGAGGTTTGACTTAAGTACGCTAGCTCGCGCCATCGTTGTGCATAGTCCTTAAATCCTTCGGAGTCGGGTTTTGACAAGTTCGAGATCGGGACCGGTCAGGTGCCATGTCCTCATTATGTCAGATTGGCGGATGAACGCCCTGCTAGGTCCCTCCAGGTTTTTACTTGTCCCTTCTCTAGGTTAACGCACTGGTTAGGGGCGGGACCGGTGAGGCTATCTTGGAAGCAAAGTGTACCGGGATCTTATCGTGGTGGGCGTAGGTGCCATCTTCGATACATGGCCGGTGTGCCAGGGCAGGAGCTTCCCTTATATTTTTCAAACTTGGGGTTTTGAAGTCAGGAAGGACCACGTCGGGCATTAGGCAGGTCTACCGCATCCAAGCCCCATGTCCCAGGTGCCCCTCAATGAGTCGGACTCGTTGTTCCGGGGAACTAATCTTTCGTCCCGGACGGTAGCCTCTCGAGTGTCTAAGGGTGACCCTGGCAGGGGCGAAGAATAAGGGAGATGTGCGAGGCCTGCCGTGGCTTTGAAGCCGAGCGATCCTGTTTCGGGTTCTTCCAATGTTGGGGCCTCAGCGGGCGAATTCCATCCTAGGGGCATTCCATATTGCGGGGTGAAGCCTGGGGGGTATGTCGGGGTTCCCTGGGTGGCGGCGTTGGATGCTGTTCCTATAGTGTCTATGGGAGCGGGTGGAGGTACATTCCGAGTGAGGAGCTCGAACACCTTATTCAGCTGCTCTTTTATCTCTCCCATGTTCTCCCTTATTTGGCCGACCTCTGCCCTAGTCTGGATGTTCTGCTGTTCCAGCTCGTCTATTGCTTGCTCCATGTGGCGGGTACGAGCTCTAGTGCGATACTGGTGGCTGGGTAGCGTAGTTGACCTGGACGGATGTAAAGGGGAGGGAAATTTTAGCGAAAAAGGAAAGCAGTATATACATGCAAAAATGTCCGATCACGGGTTTTATTCAAAAATGGAATCGTCAAACACAAGTAGTTCGCAAAATAGTATGCAGCCTAATCTAATCAGGGCAAGGGGTCCGAGCCCTTAGTTGATCATATAACTCCCTACAAAGACCTAAGAATCCCGTTATTTCTTTTGGTAACTTCATGAAGTCGGCCATGCCTTCTACGCTTGAGACTTCAGCGGTATGTCTTTTAGTGCCAGGTTGGCTAGACTTGCTAGTTTGAGGAATTTGTCTTTCCAGGAGGCGGCCTCGCCGTGACCAGCGTTACTTGTTCTTCGGCGCTGTCGGCTATATCTTTACATCGTCGTTTCCACCCTTCTGCTGTTCGTTTGAGGTCCTGGATGGTTTCCTTGAGTCGGGCTTCTTCCGCCTCTGCCTTTGAGCGGATTTGGACTGCTTCCGATAGGATTTTCCTTTCTTGCTATTTCAGGAGCTCATTGGAGAGGTTGGCCTTTGTGAGTTCCTCTTCTAGAATGGATAATTTCCCTTGGAGTCGGTGGAGTTGCTTCTGTTGTTCGGCTTCCTTCTCACGTGCCTCTAGAAGTGTCTTCTCGAGCCGTTCTTTGTCTTTGGTTACCTGGTCGCGCTCAGCTTTCCTTGCGCACATTGCTTGATCGGCAGCTCTAAGGCAACTGCTGACCCTTAATCGAGCCTCGTGCTCTACCCTGGCCTTTTTGGTGATTTCATCATTTACATGTCTTTCGTGGTAGACCTCTTCTAGCGCCTCCTCGAGTTTTCGCTTCCGGTGTGCCCTTCGGCCTTTGTCGATCCGGGGATCTTTTGAGCTTTTCAACTTCGAGGGGTTTCTAGACTTAAATGCGGCTGGGTCTGCTGGGATCTGAGATAGACTCTTGTCCCAAGGAGTTTGAGTTCTTTGGTTTTTTTCTACCCATGGCGGTGATACGGCCGAGGCTCATGACCGGAGTTTTTCTGAAGTTCCCCTCTTGGTTGGATTGTTCCAAGCACGTCGTATTTTCCGATGGTGGACCCCTTCTCGTACCTCGGCCCCCCCGTAGTAATACGAAGGGAGTCATGGCCTTTTTCGATGGTGGGACTATTATTGGGTAGCACTTTGCTGTCCGGTTGCCGATTCACGGGTTGTAATTGATTGCCCCCTTGCGTTCCTAGTAAAGGCACATTTGGGTAACCTTCACATTTGGTGATGACGTGCCTTTCATTCCATGGTAGGTACCAACGGATGGATCTTTCGGTTGCTTTTTTCGAGCCTTTGAGCCCATTCTTCATTATTCATGGAGGCACCCAACACCATTTGAAATTTTCTATGGGGCAAAGGGTGCGGTGTTTGCACTGGAAGAGATGGGAGGTCATCCAAAGGTATAAGAGGGGGGTGCAGCCCCTTAAGACTCCTCGTCTCTGTTCGCCGCATTGATGGAGGGAGTAGTATGTGTCCGCCAGATCGCCATGGTGGGGTTTTCCCCTTGTTTCTTTTGGCCAGAATACTTCCATACTGGACGACCCACATGATTTTCTGCCTGCGGGAATAGGAAAATCCCATAAATTAGTAGTCCGAGAGTGTTGATGAAGGTGGGCCAATCTTTTACTAGTTGGAGATGTTCAAGCCTTTGTTCCAGGTAGGTCCTGGGGAGGCCCTCGGTGCCATAGCGCTTCTTTATGCTTGCGACCAGATCTGCTTCAGGGACTTTCAAGAGGCGGGCTATGGTGCCCCAGGACGGGGGCTGCTCTTGGTGGAAATATAGCGTTCCTTCTCCCGGTGGGGTAGGCCGAGGAGACGTTCATACTCTTCTATTGGGGGGCTATCCGAATTCTTTGAAGGTGAAACATCCTGGCGGGTGCGTCATAATACCGCACTGGGGCTTCTAGGGCCTCGGCCGGGTTTCAATGTCCGTAGGTGTAGGAGATTGCCATGTATCTTGTCAAAGTTGGTACGCCATTGCCCTTTCGAGGTGGCTGCCAAGGTTGCGGAGGGTGCAGATTCCGCACCCGAACACGGACGGGATATCCTACTCTCGTTGTTGAGGATGTGTCCGGGTTACCATTTTCAAAAGTCCCGTCGTTAGTGAAGGCCGACTTGTGCGGGGCTTAGGGTTCTGCTTGTGGGGACAGTTCGGTTGCTAAGGTTTTGGTGGGTATGATTCGGACTCGGGTTTGGGGTTAGATCCGGTTTACCTGTGTTTGGTTTGACTCGAGTTTAGGATTCGGGCCGAGTAGACTTGGCGGTTAGATTTAGATTTAGGCTTAGTCCGATATAGGTTCGGTCCTGACTTGGACATAGGTTTGGTTTTGGCTTAGGTTCAGTCGATTTCAGATCCCAGGACCGGGCCGAGTGGACTTGACGGCCGACTCGAGTTTTTGGGCTAGGGACTCGGTTAAGGACTCGGACTAAGTTTTACCTAACTGGGACTAAGGCTCATGACTCGGACTAAGGTTTAGCTAATTGACTTGGTCTAAGGTTTATGACTCGGATTAGGGTTTGGCTAGATTGGACTAGGTTTTACGAATTCGGAGTAGGGGTTTGGTTAGCTTGGACTAGGGTTTATGACTCGGGCTAAGGTTCAACCGACTAAGGCTAAGGTTTAGCTGATTGACTTGGTATAAGGTTTATGACTCGGACTAAGGTTTAGTTGGTTGACTAGGTCTGAATTTTATGACTCGGATTAGGGTTTGGCTAGACTGGACTAGGGTTTATGACTCGGGCTGAGGTTTATCCGACTGAGGTTCATGACTCGGACTAAGGTTTTAATTGATTGACTTTAGTTAAGGTTTGTGACTCGGACTAAAGTTTATGACTCGGACTAAGGTTTATCCGACTAAGGTTCATGATTCGGGCTAAGGTTTAGCTGATTGACTTGGTCTAAGGTTTATGACTCGGACTAAAGTTTATGACTCAGACTAAGGTTTATCCGACTAAGGTTCATGACTCGGGCTACGGTTTATGATTCGGACTAAGGTTTATGACTCGGACTTGGGTTTGGCCAGCTTGGACTAAGGTTTATGACTCTGGCTAAGGTTTATTCGACTAACGTTAGTTTAAGGTTTATCCAACAAGTTTTTAGAAGGACCCCCCAAGGTTCTCGCCATTCGAATTTCTAAACTTCCTCACCATTAGGCTCCCGGGTCTATGGACTCCCCGAGGTTTCCAGCACGATCAGGATCAATTTCCCAGATGTTGCTGGCTCCCCCAGGTCATCAGCCCTAGGTGGGACTATCACGATCCACCGTCTGGAGAAATCTCAAGAGGGTACCGCTACACGCCCGCACTCCCTAGCTCTCGTGTAAGGAATAGGACTGCGCTCATGGATATATTTGCACTCTAACCCCCCCCTTTTTTTTTTGAAAGACTGCCCCCATGTGCACCCGCCCCACAAATAAAGAATAATAGCAGAAATATGGTCATCTATCCTATGATTTCATACAATACATACGAAAGACGAATAATGCTAACATCATGCAGGATATAGGATATAACATCACAAGCATCGTCCCTCTCTGGGCAAGACTAACCTAACAGGGGTCAACTCTCAATAAAACAAGTCCCCAGTGGAGTCGCCATCTGTCGCAACCTGAGGTCACGACGGATAACCGACTCTCTTTGCATATCTCAGCCGAGTGCCTCTCGGCTATCTGGAGTCGCCACCTAAGTTTTTCTGGAACCTAGGAAAACCTAAGGAAAGGCGGGTCTGTCGTCAGAGTTATGGGTTCGGGAGTTGGTTACATGCAAGAGGGGATGCAGGGGCCCCCAAGCATGTCTATCACTCGATAGTTACCCTTGGTTAGCTGTATGGGAGAGGGATGGTGTTTGTATATGGGTGGTGTTCTTGAGTTCTTACGTTTTAGGCTGGCGGTTGTAGGGTGTGGGGTCATTGACTTGATAGAGGTGTGCCCTCTAGGCCTACGTACCTCGGCTGCAGAGGGTTCAAAGTCTACGTAGTTCTGGCTTTTAGATGGGTAAGGGTTAGGTTGAATTGGATCTCGTCATAATTGCCGAGTCGTGCCCGGTCTAGGGATTCAGGCGAGGCGTACTCGGCCTTAGATGGGGGGATTAGGTTATTAGAATTCGGTGTATGTCGGGCTAGGTGGGATTGTGGGAGGATCTTGCTTGGTGATACAAATTTACGTTAAATTAATTAAGAGAAGAAAGGGGAGTTAACCAACCTGGACGTCGAAAGGAGTGAACGAGTCTTGATCGGTCTAGACTTGGGTGAAGGGGAGTCGACCAATCTGGACGTCGGAGTAAGTGGGCGAGCGTGGATCAGCCTAGACTTAGGGCGCTTCCTCCCTATCTTTAGCAATCGTCGCTTTTTTTCTTCCTTTCTTTGCCTTTCTTGCCTTTCTTGCCTTTCTTTCTTTCTTGTGATTTTTCTCCCCTTTCTCATTCGCGGTGAGGTCTTATATAGGCTTCTGAAATGGGCTTGGATCTCTCTCCCGATGAGAGAATATTTTATTATATTTTATTTTGAATTTTGAATGTTTAACAGATTTATCCCCGATTCTTGGGAAGAGAGGATATTTTATTTTGAATTTTGAAAAATTTGACAGATTTATCTCGAATATTTTATTATTTTATATTTGAATTTTGAATATTTAATGATTTATCCCCGATTCTTGGGAAGAGAGGATATTTTATTTTGAATTTTGAAAAAGTTCGACAGGTTTATCTCGAATATTTTATTATTTTATATTTGAATTTTGAATATTTAACAGGTTTATCCCCTGTTTTGTTGATAACGTATAAAATCTTCAAGATTTTATTTGTTATTAGTTAAGGGAATACCAGCTTGTGGTTGTTGGTTGATAACATATAAAATCTCCAAGATTTTATTGTTATCGGTTAAGGGAAAGTCAACTCTGGTTGTTTGGGCCGGACAGTTTTGGGGTATGACAACAGTTGGCCAGCACTAGCGGGTCACTAGTTGATTGCCTCTAAAAGGTCTTTAAGTTTTCCTAGAGACTAATGGTTGATCGCTTCTTATAAGTCTAAAGTTTGCTTGGGGGTCACTGATCAACTACCTTTCATAAGTCTTTAAGTTTGTCCAGGGGGGGCAACTGGTCGACCGTCCCTCACAGGTCTTTAAGTTTGCTTCGAGAGTCACTGGTCGACCGCCTTTGACAGTTCTTTAAGTTTGCTTGGGAGGTCACTGGTCGACCACCTCTCACTGATAGACCACGACCACCTCTCACAGGTCTTTAGTTTTGCTTGAGGAGTCACTGGTCCACTGTCTTTTATAGGTCTTTATGTTTGCCTAGGAGTCACTGGTCAACTCTCTCTCATAGGTCTTTGAGTTTGTTTGGGAGGTCACTAGTCGACCACCTCTCATAGGTCTTTGAGTTTGTTTGGGAGGTCACTAGTCGACCACCTCTCATAAGTCTTTAGATTTTTGTCTCAGATAGTCAACCAATGATCGCTTCTCACCGATCTTTAGAATTTTGTCCCAGGCAGCCATTAGTCAACAACCTCTAATGAGTCTTTAGATTTTAGCCTCGGACGGTCAACCAAGGACTACCTCTCATAAGTCTTTGAATTCGCTTGGGATCATTAGTCAATCGCTTCTCATAGGTCTTAAGTTTGCCTAAGGGATCTCTAGTCGACTACTTATCACAAGTCCAAGCATTCATTAGTCAACAGCCTCTCACATGTCTTTAGATTTCTGCCTTGGACGGTCAACTAATGATCGCCTCTCACATATTTTTTAAGTTTGGCTGGGAGTCATTAATCGACCGTCTCTCAAATGTCTTAAGTTTGTCTAGGATGTCACTAGTCAAACGCCTCTCACATCTCAAGTCAATTTCAATAGTAGTATTAGAAACAACCTTAATATCGTTATTATGGACGAGGTAGAATTCGAATGTTTAAACTAAATTTCATAGATAAAATATCAAATCATTTATGTAAGTCCAATATTTGAGAATGACTTGCACTTCAACGTAAGTGGCAACGTTTTGGATGGGGGTAGAAAATAAAAAAAAAAAGTTAGTTTGATTAGTAGATATAGTTTATTAATGCTTTAAATTGTATAAAAAAAATTTCTTACGAGATCTCTATGCACCCACAAACATTCTATCCCTCTCAATGTCTCCATGCTTAGTTTTTTTTGTCTTATACCAACAAATAAGCATATTGTAATCATTCCATCCACAGACTCATTTGCCAGATTTCTTTGGTTAATTATTTATTGGATCTTAATTTCTAAAGTTATTGAGATAAGTCTACCTATTATATATGTAAGGACTAAAAAAAAAATTAGGAACTTTATAAGTTTTATTAGAGTTAACAAAAACAAGTACAAGACAAAATGGGAAAATTAGATCAATCCAATCTAATACATATTTCCTTTTAATGATTGTTTTTGAAGTTCAACCTGATTTTATGTTGAATTATTAAGTTAAATTAGTTTTAATTAAAAATAAACACAAATTTAAAAATTTCTACGTAAAAAAATTAAAAATATAATTAATATTTTTTAAAAATAAATTATGTCAATAAAATTGAAGTATTTAATTATTATTTAAATAGCAATATTTTATATACAATGTAAGCATTACATTTTTAATAATATAAAAATTATGTTATTAGTATATTTCAAAAAGTTATACACAAAATATTAGGATATTTATCGTAAATCAATACTTCATTGAGTTATAAATCAGTATATTGTGATATTTTATAAAAAAAACCACAGAATTATCTCAACTAATGTAAATTTTTACATGCTTTAACAAATAGTTGAATCTATAACATTGCTATTGTCAGCTAAATCTACGTACTTTAAAAAAATAATCCAATCTATAACTCTCTGCCCAAAAGATAGAATTAAAAATAACAAGTTAATTTAAATAAATTATAAAAATTAGAGTCAATATGAATAGAGATGTATAACACAAATAAATAAAATTAATATATAAAAAAGATAAATTATTTATCAATTAAAATATAAATGAAAAAGAATTATTTTGATTAAAATTTAATATACGCTAATTCATTTCTATGTTGAAGTTAATAGTATGAATTAATTGAAATTAAAATATAAATGACATCTAAGGGACTAACATAATATGAGTGTTGCTAGATAACTTAGTACTTCCTGAACTATTTGTTTATTAAGGTATTGACTTATTATTTATTACTACTTACTAGATATTGTTATTTTTAATTTTTCTATAAGGTCAACCTAACAGTTTATAGGTCAACATGGGCTTAGCTAAATGGATCAATCAAACTAAACGAAATAAAATAAAAATACTTTTTATTTTTGTTATTCTTTTATAAATACATTCTAACCTAATTAACAAAAACAAAAAAATAAAAAAAGTTAGATTTTTAGTTTTTGAATTAAATGAATATTGAGGAATTTAATAGATTATAGCTATATATTTATTAGTAATTTCAATAAATACAATCATCCTTGACGAATTTAATATATTACAGCTATTAGTGCATTCAATGAATACAATAATTATTATTATATATATAACTATATATTTGTTAGTGCATTCAATGAATACAAAATTATTACTATATATTTATTAGTGATTTCAATAACTAAATCTTTGAGAAATATTAAAGATATATATTTATTAGTGCATTTAATGAAAACAATAATTATTATTATATATGGCTATATATTTATTAGTGCATTCAATGAATACAAAAGTATTATTATATATTTATTAGTGATTTCAATAAATACAATAATCATCCACAAATTTAATAGATTAGAGCTGTGTATTTATTAGTGCATTCAATGAATACAAATTATAAGAGTTTAATATTTGAGAATATAAAATATTTTTATATTTTTATTTTACTCCACATATGATTTTTAAAATAATATTATAAAAATAAATAAATTTATTATATTATTTTATTAAATAATTATGTAAAATTGTTTTATATTATCAATATGTAATATATTTTCTCATAGATTAATGTGTCATTTGTATATTTAATATAAATATTACATTAATAGTTATACTCATGTATATTTCAATTTTGAATTTGATCACTTTAAAATAGATTTGAGAATAATAATTAAAAATAAGAATATTTTAATATATATTAATTTTAAAATAATTCATAATAATTTATTCAAAAGTAATAGTTATGAATAAAAATTAAGAGATAAAATATATATATATATATATATATATATATATATATATATATATATATATATATATATATATATATATATATATATATATATATATTTTAGTTTTTCTATTTTGAAATATTTTTTAAACTAATTTTTATACAAAAATAAAAATATAAACCTTTTTAATATATATTTTAGTATATATATGTAATTATGTACTAAATTGGAAGTAATTTTTATTTAATAATAATAATATTATATATATATATATATATATATGTATATATATTTATATGAAAAGTAATATATTTAATAAGCATATTACATTTATGAAATTTAGTATATATTATACTTCATAAATATTATATTAATAATATTATTAAATTTAATTATATATCATATTTGACAATTACAATAAATAATACTATTTAGTATTTATATAAATATTACATTAATAACATTAAAATGCATGTATTATTATGGTCGTTAAAATTTAATTTGCTTTTTTATATATAGAGTGCAGACACAAAAGTAATTATATGTTGCATTCCTTCCTATTGACTTCATATTGACGTGATCATTATTTGAACATTTACGTGGCATGTTCATAGGAAACGCCAAAGAAATTTTAGGGTTTATTCTAATTGAAGGTCGCATAAACCTGTATCTGCATAGATGATTTGGATTTAAGTTGTATTAAAACTAATTCATTACGTATGGTATCTATATTTATATAAGATGCAAAGTAGATGTTTTATTTTTGTGGGTATTAAAAACTAATATTTTATCTCCACAGAGCATTGTTACATCATGCTTTTGCTCATTGTGAAAATTTTTGTAAATAAATAAGTTTTTGTTCATTACGAGTCTATCAAAAGAATATAATTATACAAGAATAAAAATAAGTTTTTACATCCCTATTTATATTGGTAGAAAAAGAATTTATGTAAATAAAAATGGGTGGTAATTAATAAATAATTTAAAATATTTATACTTAAAAAATTACTTTTTATATTGATTAAAATTTTAATCAATATAAGTGACTATTTAAGCTGGTTATATTGATCTTTGTTCAAATTTTACACTGTAATCATTCTTTTATCTTCATTTTCGTCTCACTCTTCTACCACCACCACCTGTGACCTTCCCCACCTCATGATGATCTCCTCATCATTTTCTCCACCTTGACATTACCATTATCGTTTTCCCCACTTTGATGAAACCATTCGAAACCCACTTCTCCGTCCTACCACCATTTGCAAACCACCTCACCAACATTCGAAGGAAATGCTGCACACAATGGAAAAAGTAGAACTTAGTAACTTTAATTTATACATGGAAAAAATGAGGACATTTAGGTAGAGGACAAGTTATAGCGAACAGCCCGTGGAGAAGGACGATTAGTGTATTGAGTATGCAAGTTTTCATCATTTTCACAATCGCGCGACAAACGGGTACATTATTTTATTTAACGTAAGATTTTATATTAGCATCATGAGAAAATCACAGAACTTACGTACGGCAGTACTTATATATTTGGCAATGGAGTATATCGGTAAATGCATGGAAGCTTTGAAATTGAAATCCCAATGGGCAACGTCTGTGTGTATAATCGTACCATTATATCTCAAAAATACCATTTTTCCCATACTTTTTGCATGTTTTAGAGGACTTTTTTCTTACTATATATCACTCACATTATTCACTTGACACGAACTCTTAAGTGAAACTGCTGGTCCAGTTGGCAATTTTTTTAAATGATCTAATGTGCACTATGTGCCCAAATTTTATTGGTGACACATGCCACCATCCCAAAATCTCGTTAAATAATGTAACAATTTTTGAAAAAGGAGTGGACATGTTAGAGTACCATGTGACAGCCACGTGTCACAACCCCAGAAACTCACCAAATATTAGGGCTTTTTCGTTCAAACGTGCCATGTGTCATTTTCTTTTTAACTATAGGTTAGTTTATTTATATATAAAGAAAATTGTTTATGCATTTATTTATATTTATTTATTTAATATGTATTTATGATATATTTATATTTACTTATTTATTTATATTTTATTTTAAATTGATTTACTATATATATATATATATATATATTCAGTAATCCTCCTTTGTTGCCCAAGTCTACTTGAACCTACGAGGAAGAAGGTGGAGTTGATGTCGTAAACCTCACATACTCGTCCCTTTCTTTAGCTATAAGAACGATTTTGTTTGCCTCTTCTTTTAAATATAACTTGCCATGTATTTGGCCTTCTTCGAACGTCATGTAGGATATTTTTTCTCTCATTTCATCTGTAACAAAATACTCATTATTTATGTCGCCACTTATGCAAATTAGAAAACGTAATTACATAAATTTTCTTATCAGTATACCTGTTTTAGAGAACTGTAGAGTCATGTACAACTTTCTCTCCCATTTCATGTACTCTTAGAAAATGTAATTACAATAATGAGCATACCTATTTTCCCATAATTGAATAGGTGATGCTAATAGTTGCATCCAATTTTGAATATCTTTTTCATGTAGCGTTATAATTTTATGCTAGATGAAAGGATTTGGAATAGGCTGTTTCATTCCAAATTGTCACATTACTTTATCAGATTCATGAGAAACATATTAGTGGCAGTCTTTCAAATTTGTTTATGGGTCATTTCCTCTTAGCTCATGGGTAAAGAATATACATACTCTTCTAATCAAGAATGCTTTTCTTGAACCTAAAGATCCATGCCTTCTTGAAGACTCTTAAATATTTGGAGAGGAAAGATACTATCCAGTTAACCTTTAATTGAAGTTGATTATAGTTAATATAAGTATATAATAAATTATGAACATTTAGAAACTTAATGATAAAAAAAAAATTAAATTATAAAAATTTAGGTAATTTTTTTTTAAGTCGATGGAAATATGGATGGAGTATGAGAATTAATAGATTAATTTACTTATAACTAAATTATAACTAAAAAGAAGACAATGTTGGGACAAGTAAAAGTAATACCCATTTATCTATTAGACTCAATGTACTTGCTATTTGTTATATAATGTTTGATTAGTTCTAACAGTTTTATTAGTTTGTTAGGGAGTTAGGCATCTCAGTTGTATATAAAAAGCTACTTTCCTTAGAATAAAATAAGTTTTTTTTTCATTTTTTAAAATTTGTCCACTCTAACATGGTATCAAAGAGGCTATTGATTTTGCTGCTTCGTTATCCTCTTTTCTTGCTCACATCTTGCTCTTTGCATCTTCATCTTTCCTTTCCCTTTTTTCTCATGGCTAAAACTCAACCCTTAATCATTATTCATCCACCTTTTAGATAATCTTGGATTATGATCACTTGTATCTTAACCCCTCACGGAAGAAAACTATGGATCTTGGAGTCATGTAATGTGCATGACGTTATTAGGGAAGAACAAATTTGCATTGGTTGAAGGAACTCTACCTTCACTAGATCCTAATGTCGAGTCCTAACTTTTTTTTCCTATGGGACTGCAACAATAATATTGTTGCCTCTTAGTTGCTGAATTTCATATCCAAAGGATATTGTGTTCCATATCCAAGTTGTTGAATTTCATTGACATCTAGAGAAGCTTAGAAAATAAATATATGTTATGGGTCATCCAATCGACTAGATGTCATTGGGTCGGTCAACTGTTTGGGTGTTATTTAACGAGCTAATTGTAACATAACAAAATTGGTTGATTGAGTATTATTTAGCTGATTGATTGTAAACAAAATTAGATAGGTGTCATATGGTCGACCGTAACTTAATTGATTGGGTGTCATTTGGTCGATTGGGTATTGTTTGACTGACCGAGTGTAACTTAACAAAATTAGGCGATTGGGTATCATTTTTCTGGCTAATGGTCATTTGGCTGACTGATTATAACTTAACAAAACTTTGCAATTAAATGAGAGAACTTTATTGGCCGACCAACCGACTAGGGGTCATTTGGTCGGCTGATTGTCATTTAGTTGTAACTTAACAAAATTTTGCAATAAAAGGAGGAGATGCTATGAGTGGCCAATCAATTGGGGTCATTTGGCCAGCTGATTGTCATTTGACTGTAACTTAACGAAATTTTACAATAAAAGGAGGGAACAATATGGGTGGCCGACCGATTGGGGTTATTTGGCCGAATGTAACTTAGCCAAAAATTTGCAATGAAGGAAAGAACACTACGGCTGGCTAATAGACTTAGGATTTAGTCGTCATTTCTCCTATCAAAGTACTAGATTTTCCCATGTTAATAGTAGTATAGGGTCAACCTAGGTCATTCTTCTCAAGGACACGTGGTTTTTATATTCTCTAGTGTAAAAGGTTGATTTATGTTCAAAACACAACATGTAGAGTGTGGATTCGGCAATTAAAGGTAAACGAGGAGGTTTGCTTGTAAAGTAAAGTGTTGAAAGTAAATTGCGGGAAAAATAAATGTCTAACTCGGAAGGTAACTAAAGCTACAAACGTAAAGACAAGTTATATATATTAAAACTATGGGACAGTTAACAAGACATAGTTATTATACCAATTCCAAAGTTATCAATGAAATGGTTCTAGATTCCAGTTCTTATTATGAAAGCAACTCATCACCAACACAATTTCCTACGATGATCACCAAAGATTCGTCCATTGCTAACTGAGAGCTTACATGATCGCTGCCTCAAGTTTGGCAGGGATTACGTCATTGACTGATGTAGATTATCTAATGATTACCTATATTATTGTTAAAGTGGTTCTGATTGGCCCCTGAACTAACGTGCTCTATTCCTACCTTAAGCAAGAACAAATTATGCTAAGCAGAAATTACATTCATAACAGTAAAGAAAAACATATCCATTCGTTGGTTAACAAAGTACCAATACATGCAAAAGTTGTGATTCATGGATGGAGTGTGGATCAACTTCCCTCGACAATTGCCAACAGTAGTTGCAGTGTTCCACCTACGTTGGCCAGGTACTAAGGGGTTGAATCACCAAGTAGTGTGTCAACTACCTTGACAGTCTCCTCTTAGCAACCAGTCGCTACCTAGACATAGGCCCTGCACCTACTCGATCAACTAGGCACTTTATGAAGCACCGTGGAACAAAGATGTTGAAATGGAAAATGAATGTATGCGGTGTATGAACCCGTAGCTGGCCAAGCTTGTGCTCGCTACTTGCTACTTTCTAACCTTGAACTCAGCTTCACGTCCCTTATTTATACATGCATCGGTCTAACTAACTTCTAACGAAAATAACAGAAATAACCGTCTTGTCATAACTAACTAACAGACTCAACTAACTACATAACGGAAATAACAAACTCAACCATGTTTTCCTAAATAACACGTGCTAGAATTGTTGGAGTGGAGTCGACCTCTGCTTGCCAAGACAAATCCGACCAAATGGGAGTCGGCACACAGAGTCAGCATCTGGTTGGGACTCGGCTTCGATTAGGAATCAACATCTGATTTATATGGGGACACAGAGTCGATCCTACGGAGTCGGCTCTACAAGAGTCGGCTTGGTCTGGTTGGGATGGAGTTGAGAGGTTGGAGTCGTCATGCAGAGTCGGCCACGCGGAACCAAAGTCGTCTTAATCAGGTCCGAGATGGTTCCAGTTTATAGTTGGTACCACCCGGTCGGGATGACTTTACTTGGCCGAGACAATTTCATCTGGTCGGGATGTTTGTAGTGCTGAGACGCCTTCAGTCTTGGCTTCAGCTGGTCGAGATGCCTTCGGTTGGCCGAGATGCACTCGGTCTCGGTCTCGGCTAGGACTTTCGAGACTCTAGTTTGACCTGCAAAATGAGACTAATCTATTTGTTAGCTAAAATAAACAATTTAGCATGGATTCATATTTTCCTTACCTGTAACCTAGAAACTTGAATCTTAGCTAATATGAGATTCTTAACTACAATTTAGAGTCTAATTTACCCATATTAATACCTTATTAGAGCGTTAAACTAGGAATTATCACTGGCCCACTATAACGAAAATTTGCAACAAAAGGGGAGAACCATGTGTCGGTCCTCCCCAAAAACAACAAAGAACTTACATGGTAGTTGGTAAAGTAAATTATGCTTTGAGCAAAATAGATGAATAAGTCAAAACCTTACCCAGACGTGGAGACCTTTTGTTTTTGTTGGAGGTTTCTTCCTTCCTCTAGACTTTGCCTACTCTTTTCAAGAATCTTTGAATGTTGTATCCTCCATCTTGTTCTCCAGCATTTTTACTCCTTTTCAATTTTCAGCAAGGTTCCCAATGTTCCTCTTAAAGTCCTTAACCCCGATTTTTCCAACATGAAATTTTCCAACCTCTAGCATTCCATTGTCTTCTCCCTTTTATAGACCTATATGGGATTGCTTCTCCTTGGCTTCCTCAATACTCCAGTTACCGTCATGGTGACGTTGGCGGTTGTTGGTGGGGTTGTGTTGCATTTCTCAGGTGGAGTTGCAGAGCAGTAGAGAGGTAAAGTTGTTGGTGGGTTTTCATAGCAGAAGGTAAGAGTAGAGATAGGTTGTTGATGGGACTGCAACTAGAGTTGTTGGTGGGGAATGGGGTTTAGTGGAGTGAGGTTGAGTGAGAGTGAGGGATGAATAGTCAAGAAGGGGCAGAAATGCTTATCTCTGTCTCTGTCCTTGTTCTCTTTTTTTTTTTACATATTTATTTTTTTGCATTTTAATAGGGGTAGATTTTGGTATCTACAATTATGATGTTGTCTTTCACGAGAATATTTTTCCTTTAAACACTTTACTAGATTTTGACTCTATAATGAATCTTTTTCCTAACCTTTTTTACCATAACCATCATCGAATCTTCCTCCTTCTCTATATATTTTAGCATTACTCAATCCACCTAATACATCCCCTAGCACTCCATTAACAAATGATTCTTATCTACCTACCTGAAAATCTACTAGAATCACTAAAACACCTAATTATCTCAAGGAATATACATGTTGTCTATCCATCACCTATCTCATTCATAGATATCCCACCTTCATCACTTATCTCATCCTTACTAAACTTATATTTGTAACATTTCTCATATCTACAAACCTTAGTACTATCATCAAGTAGCAAAATACCATGGATGGAGAAAGCCAATGCAAAACAAATTGGAGGCCCTTTGAAACCAATAAAATTTGGCTTATGGTTTCTCTTCTTGTTAGCAAGCAACCGTTTAGTTGCAAGTGGGTATACAAGGTCAAATAAAATTCTGACAATTCTATAGATAGGTGTAAATATCCATTAGTAACCAAAGGCTACAACAAGTTGACATAAAATTTATGAATATCTTCTCTCCTGTTGCAAAATTAAGTACTGCCAAGTTGCTCCTTTTCATTGTTATAATTAAAAAATAAGTATTGTAAATTTTTATGTTCAATTTAATTGGTGTTTTCTTTGGACAATACTTTGAAGGATTCCTCTTTACATAATAGGTATTGTAATTAGTATTATTGTGTTTGGTTTAATTTGATATTTTCATTTCTGGTTCATATTTTAGATTGGATATGGTAAAAAAATTATTTTTAAAAATAAATAATTAATTAAAGTGAGATTTGGATTCACTATCCAATATTCCAGTAGCATGCATAAGAACCAACAAACTACTTAATTTAATACATGTTTAAAAAATATAATATATAATTAAAATATGCAGTGAAGGATAAATTCACATATATTTACTATTACTAAATAAACAATACAACATTGTAAAATCAAATAAACAATAACATGTATTTTTTAATAATATATTATATGTTCTATACTAAATAATTTATTTTTTATAAATTATTTTATTTTAATTTGTTATATATTTATTTAGATACTTTAGTAAATGAAATAAGATTTAATTATTGACTTAATAAATTTGTTTATATTGCACTAAACAATATTACTAAATATAATTATATTTCTATAATAAATTTTCTTTAATACTGAACAAGTTATATAATATTAAAATTAAAAATATATTTTAGTTACTAAAATATGATATTATTAATGATGTAATATTTTTTTTGAAATAAAAATATCATTATTAATTTTTAAGATATTATTAAAAAGGTTATTTTAATCTTAATTAAAATATTGAAATATAAAATAACTTTTCAAAGTTGATAAAAAAAAAGTTTTTAATTTTAATTTTTTATTAAATAAAAAACTATTACCTCAATAATAATATCTTATTTCAGTCACTAAAATATAAAAAAATAAAAACAACACAATTCTATAAAAAAAATATTTATAATAAAAGTAAATAAGTTTAAAAAACTTAAACTATTATTTATTAGTTTTATAATATTATATTATATTATTTATTAATAATAAATATACGTGTATTTTTTCGTTCTTAGCCTGTTAAGTCATATATTTATATATACAATTTAAGTACTTTATTGATTTTTTTATGCTAAAATATCATCTAATAATGAGTTTCAACTTTAGAACAATTTTTTTAATTTTTAAATTTATTTTTTAATATCGCATCATTTTTAGTATTTATTTTAATTAATATTATTAATTATTTGATGATAAATTAAGTATTGAATTGAATTTTAATAATTTTAAAAATATAAAGATTTATTTGTAACAAACTGAAACTAAAAATAAATAAATTCATTTATTTAATAATCTACATGACAAAAACACAATTAATACAAATTAGAAAAGAAATAGTTGATGAGTTAAAAGACGATTTATTTGCAAGATAAATAAGTCTATCCGCATAAACTAGCAATTTTGTTTTTTCCAATTGAATAATTTTGCAGCTCATCAGCCTCATCTTACTTAAAGCTACCCAATTAAATTAGGTGCCGTAAGAAATTAAATTATGTGACGGCTAAAATGTTATCTTACGTTGTCTAGAATGAGCTAAAGATAATAATACCCTTCCTGGTGGGCGCTTCTCAACAACCCGACACTAGGTCAAGAATAACCTCATCGCAAATTTCCATTATTCTCTCTCCGTAAAAAAGTATTGATAAATTTTGTTTTATAATTTATATAAAAAAAAAAAAGCTATATTTTTTATATTAAAATTTATTAAAAATTATAATTACCGGTAAGTTCCCTTAATGAATGAGTTCTCTAGTTTAATTTTATAATTTTAAAAAAAACATTGCTTTTAAAACGGCGTTAAAGATACTACGTATTAAATTATTTGAATGAGAAGCAGCACTAAAATGAGTAAGAGCTAATAACTTAATCCAAGTTATGCTGAATAATTATGAGGAGAAATTGGCAAAGAGTGAGAAAGTGAGGTATATGCAGCAAGGAGAAAGTTAAAGCAAGTTTAAGTTTGAAAAAGCATTGAATTTTGACTTGAAGCGAAGCAGCAGCGAGGCGAATGGAGGAGGAGCCCCCGATCTACCGATTACCCCACGACACGCTCCACCAGATCTTCTCCTCCCTCCCACTCCGGCAAATCATACTGTGTCGCTCTCTCTCGAAATTCTTCCTCCACCTACTCTCCACCCCGTTATTCCTTCACCTACTCTCCACCTCCCACACACCCCTCCGGCTATTGGCACTCCGGCTCCGCCACACCGCCTCCCACAGCCACCTACCACTCTTCGACCCCGACCTCAACACGTGGCTTCACTTCCCTCTCGATTTCCTTCCCTTCCACTCTCCCCTCCCTGTTGCCTCCTCCCACGGACTCCTCTACCTATGGGCCCAGGCCCACTCCAACTCCAACTCCAAATCCCTCCTCGCCTGCAACCCCCTCACCCGCACCTTCCGCGTCCTCCCTCACCTCGGCTCCGCCTGGTCCCGCCACGGCTCCGTTCTCGTCGATGCCGACCACCGCGTCATGGTCCTCACCGAGCTCGCCGCCCTCTACTGCCACCTCACCCCTAAGTGGCTCAAATTCTCCTCCAACCTCCCCTCCAAGCCCCGCAGTCCCCTCCTCATCAACGACTCCGCCTTCGCCCTCTGCGACGTTGGCTCCCCCTGGCGCAGCCACTGGAAACTCTACTCCTGCCGCGTCGGCGCCACCACGGCTTCTCCCTGGTCCCGCCTCGACCGCCACGAGTGGGGGGACGTCTTCGACGTCCTCAAGCGCCCCCGCCTCGTCCGCGGCCATGGCAACCGAATCCTCATGGTTGGCGGCCTCAAGTCCTCCTTCGCCCTCAACGCTCCTTGCTCCACCATCCTCGTCCTCCGCCTCGACCTCGACGCGCTCGAGTGGGACGAGGCTGCCCGCATGCCGCCGGAGATGTTCAAGTGCTTCCGCGAGTCCAGCAAGTTCAAGGTCTTCGGCGGTGGCGATAGGGTTTGCTTCTCCGCCAAGAGGATCGGAAAATTGGCGCTCTGGGACCGCCGCGCCGCCTCGGGGGACGCTTGGCGGTGGATCGATAACCTGCCGGGGAACCCCGACGGGCTCTACCGCGGCTTTGTCTTTGAAGGGCGGCTCAATGCCTTGCCTTGAGGATTTAGGTTTATGGTTGGAAATTGGTAATGCTTGTTTAATTAATATCGTTTGTGGTTTTTATCGATGAGTAGCACAATTATGAAATGTGTTGTTGGAATTGTATTGTACCATTAGTTTCTCAATGCAATTTTTAACGGATTTTGTGGAAACTTCTGTTTCTGGAGTCTGCACGCACCAATATTGACTTGCTATATATAAATTCTCCGTTAATATGTTGTTCTTTTATGTTTTGTTGTTTCCTATTCCTTCCTAAATCTTAGTGGATTTTGCTTTTATAGACATGTATAGTGATTTCATAATGATCTTCTGTTGAATTCCAAGTTGAAACGCTGGGACACAATGGCACCCCAATCACTTGTCAATCTAGTGAACACAAGAGTGGGGATAGTAAACAAATGCTTTAATTGAGTAAAGACTGGTAGACGTATAGGGTCTTTGTAGTTCCTATCACTTTAAGGGCTTTAAGAGCTTTGGATTTTCCCGTAGGTTTCTACAAGAAAGTGTTGATGGGATGGGACTCTGGTACTGATCCGGAGGTGGATAGTTGTGGAAAAGAAAAGGCGAGTTTTTGTTAGAGGAAGGGTTTGTTTAGCTAGAACTAATAAGCCCAATTTTATGTAGATTTTAGTTAGTTAGCAATATTCTGTTATAATCTAGTAAATTTAACATGATTTGAATGAGCAGTTGAGCACATTTTCTTCAAATTAGCTACAGATTTGATTTGTTTGTCATTTCGTGTTGGATTCAGAATAGCATAACCTTTTCTGTGAGTCTTCTATTGGTTAATTCTTGGTTTGAAGGACCCAATTATCAAAATAAAATATCAAGCTTTCTATCACCTTTTTCAACCTATGTTTTGCATGGCCTATTCTGAAGTTATTGCAAGCCCTACTATGGAATTTGGTTTAGATAGCTTCCTCCTAATTGAAAGGATGATTCTCCTATAGCCAATTTATGGCTCACTTTAACTTTTTCATTTACAAATACAATTAGCAAAGGAAAAATTATTGTTTCCACTGTAACAGCTCAATTATAGGACTAGAATACTAGATACAGGCCATGAATAATTTTTCTTTCTAGCATTGGACAACCCAAGAGTTTTCAGCTCTCATACACTAGAAGTTTCGCATTTAAGATAATGAGCCTATTCCTCCATCTCTTGAATTTCAGCACAGGAGATTTTAAGTCTTGGCACAACATATAAAAGAATCTGTGAAAATTTGGTATGAATTTATAGAAAAATGATGTAGGAATCAATTTGGTCTTTGTGGTTACGTGTTTTAATATGTGTATTGTATATGAACTTATTAATACGACAGAGATTAGCTGTTGTAACTAGTAATCATGTATTGAAGAAAAGAGCAGAAAAGTTAATAAATTTTCCCAATTTTACTTAACCTGATGTGACTTCAAGTTTCCTTCTTCAAACTTCAAAGCTGAAGCCGAATATGAAGAGTAAACACCATTTATAGCAGTAGAGGTATGAATTAGGTTTAGCCTCTGAGAATCTGGATATAGGCTGCTATAATACGTGGAGAAATTTCAACTTTAGTTAGTCTTTAACATGTCGTAATAAGATGATGTGCCTTGAACATGTTATAATGTATTACTGTTAGTCAATGATTATTTTATTCATTGTGCAGTCCTGTCCTTATTTTTGCTTCAATATTGATAACCTTACTGTTGTAACTTGTGACACAAAAACCTCTGCATCACTGTCTCTTTCTGTGGAGTCATCTGAATAAATGATAAATGTTAAATTCTATCAAATTGTACCTACACCAAAGCAATTGTCCTCAAAATATATCTAAGTGGTTAGATATGAAATGTAACACTTGTATGTTTGTTATCTGGGCCTTTGGCTGAAGGAATATCTGGAAAATATGTAGTTACTAGTCACTGCACCATTATTGACCTAAAAGCTAAAATACCATCAATTGTTTAAGAACAGATATCTTCTTTTCCTTTTATTTAAAAAATTAAAAAAGATAGACTGGGAGTTTACAACCATGTATCTACCAGGATGCAGGGAGCCAGAGGTTGGACCACTGGAGCTGCCATAGAGAGGAGAATTGGAGCATCTCCCTCCCTTTCCCCTGTTCTCCCCAGCCCCCCCACCCAAAAGAAAGAGTTGGACTATTTTTGCTCTAACAAGCAGCATCTGATTAGAGAGAAGTCAAGTCATCATTTATTTTGTTGCGTTTTGTGTGTTTCCCTCTATATTTTGCACTTATAGTGTGGTTTGACTTTGAGTTGTAGCTATTTAGTATTTAAATGTTTGATAGTATTTTGGTCTAACTCCATTATCTTTCTACGTATAAAATAAACATCTGTTCCATTCATTTTTTGTTTCTTATTATGTTTTATTTTTAAAACCATGGAAATTATTATCTGAGTGAGCTCTGGCCTCTGGAAACATAAACCATGTACTTCTCTATGCTTACAACCTCAAAGGAAGTATAATTCTTATAATTCCATAATAGAGAATAAAGGTGGTTAGGTGGTATAGTACTTGATTGATGGTTGCTAAATTATGTTGGGTCCTCCACCTCCAAACTTATTGGGTTGAACTAAGATTTCCTATGAATTCTTAGAGGATCTTACCTCAGTCTCACTGAGCTTTCTGGTGAGAACATTAACTTAAATGTGGAGTATAGAGAAAGCTGCTTAGCCATTAAGTTTAGGTCACTGATTTGGTGATGGCCAACAAGTTTCCAAGTTAGACCACTGTAACATGAGCTGACATTTTTTGGCAGCTTCCTTTAACATTTTTTCCCTTAATTTTTAAATAGAATATGCATGCTTTCTTCTAATGAAATTAAAGTTCATTAGGGGATCTGTATTTGCCGTATTGTATAATCATAATGGTATTTTTTATCCAAGAAAAAGGGAGAGAATCGTGATGCCTCACCTATGACTAATAGAAGTAAAGAACTTTATGAAAGGGCATCTTTTTTATATATATTATAGTTAAGGAAACTGATGTTTGTACAACTTTATTAGGAGTTTGTGTAGAACTGAAGTTGTTCGGAAAAAAGTAGGGCCGAATTGTTATGTAGTAGCTTAACAAGAAAGTGGGAAAAAATTCGTAAGGAAATTCATTAGATAATTTTAGTGAACCACTGATTGCAGACCACGAGAAATGCACCAAGGCATCTTTTCACTCTGGAGCTCTCAAGTTCTTTTTGAAATTATATTCTATATCCATATCTTGAGAAGCAGTATTGTTGCACAATGATAAAGTTTTGGTTTTGTAACCTGGAGGTAGGTTGGATCTTAGAAACAGTTTATTTCCTGTGGAGATAAGATTGCGTACGTTTTATATTTTCTACTTTTAGGATAAGGTTGCTTGCGTATATTTATCTCCCCTTAACTTCAACAAGTATTTCTTTTAGGATAAGGTTGCGTTTATTGAGCATTTGACCCTAGTTCTACATTCTTCTGCATTTATGTTTATTGGAAGAAAAAAAAAATCTGTAAATAGTCTTTCGGTCATTAGTATTTTAAATTACGTTTATCTGAAATTGGCTACACCAGTCTATTTCTGGTGGGCATGGAATGGAAAGAGATGATTGGTGGAGATGGGAATGTTAGCATGTACATTTGGCAATCAAATCTGGCATTTTAGAAACAGCATCTTTGGTGACAAAAAAGAAAGAAAGAAAGAGCATCTTTGAACAATGATGTTACTTATCTTTTCTTCTTATCATGATTCTCGTAAGCATCTGGAATATGTGCTGGGCTTCGATGCAATATGTTGCTTTAGGTTTACTGTATGTAGATATGATTTCCCTGTGGCACACGCCCCTTTCTTTCACAAGTGAATTTGCAAAGGTTTGAGAAAATATCACTCATTTCTTGCTATTACTACATTACACGTGTAGGATAAGTTTCACATAGGAAGCAAACGCCTTAAGTAATCTTATGTTAGTAATGAATAAGGGGGCGAGATAATATGAATCTTATAACCTTATGTTTTGAAAAATCATCGTATAGATGTAAGCCAACATAGATTTAGTTTGCAGAAACAAACCCCTTACTATATGGGAAAAATATAGTTTCACACAATTTGTATTTTTTCCCTTAATCTAACGAGGGGAGGGTTGATGAATCTTTGATTTTAATGAATAAAGAGAAAAAGGAGGAAAAGAATGATGATGATTGACAGTATGAAATATGTAATCTAAACGTGTCAAAATAGCTTGACGGGAAACAGGTGGATGAAAAGAAAATAGTAGAAAACATTTGATCCAATGAAGACTATCATATGGTAAATTGGACCTATTGGTTCAATGGATTATGTTATGGATTTTGCTAAATACACATCTTATTTTTACTTATACACCTCTTTTAATTATTTTTGCTATTAATTTTTCAAATATATCATTTTTTTCAAAAACTAGTGAACTCCTTTTTTTGTACCCTCTACCTTATCTTTCGTATCATCTTTGTATTATCTCATCTTTCATCTTCGTTCTAGATAAAAAATGATGGATTATTAATTATATGTCTACACCAAAACTGTCGGTTCTCTTGTCCAACTCAGCATTCCCGTTATTCGCTTGGTTGTCGATGAGCCTAATTTCAACATGCCCAGTCCCATAATTGAGGTTTTCTTTATGCATTCCCTTTTTGTTCCTAAACGTGTTTTTTTATTGTGTTGTGTGGGTAAGTTGGGATTATGCAATTCGCCAAGGTTACACCTCCTATGCTGGAGCGATGGAATTGGAAATGCGTCAAGCTAAAAGGTTGGTTTGAGTTTCATTTTCTTTCGTGCTTCGTTTGGGTGATTATAAGGGATAGAGCTTTTGAGTTTGGATACTTATCAACGTGCATCTGGATTTTATACTTGCTGTACAACCGACACATGTGCTTAACCAGGTGACTAAATATAATTAACTTTACTTGATAAATGGTTAAAATAAATATGTAATTATATGTGGTAAATATTTATTATTTTTAATATGCTAATCATTATTAGACATTTCAATAACTACACTATTAACCACTCTTGAGAGGAAATTAATTATGAATAAACTTTCCAATTACTTTGTGACATCATTAAGCACATATTATAATTTAAAACTATCATGTTGATTTATTTTTAACGTAAAAAAAATTAAATGTATGTAATTAAACACATGAATAATTTTATGATACTATTAATCAATTGTGAAACAAAGTTAATGAAGATTAAACATTTCAATAATGACGAAACACTATTAACCACATATTATTGATAATGGTATGCAATTATGCTTATTTATTTTTAGTTACTTGGAACATAAAACTACCTATCTCTCTATATATATAAATAAAAGTGTGTGAACGCCAAGTATAAAATTCATAAGTTTACCATCTTTTTTTTTTCCTTTGAGTTATGTCTCATGTTGAATTGGAGAATGAGGGTATATTAATTTTCGAAAAAAGAAAAGGAAAAAGAAATAAAAATATTTAAAAAACAAATTACAAAATAACTGTAACGGGATGTAAAAGTAAAAATAGAAGTGTTCAGCAAAAGTCTTATTTTATAAATAACTAGGTTATGAGCTCCTGTCTACGTGTTTTCGTGCTTATAATTTACTTTAAAATTAGATTATTTATTTAATTTCTTAAATATTTACCTGACAGTAATTTTATTCTTATAAGTTTTGTTTAGAAGAAAGATCGTCCATAATGTATTATAATTAATTATTTTCCTATTATTTAAAAAAAATAGTCCAATATTATTATTATAACAAAACAAGATATTTTAATTTTTCAATATTTAATTTATTTAATATTTATTGTAATCATATTTAACTATTATAATATTATTTTATTATTATTTCCGAGTTTTAAGACCTTTCCATAATTTATTTTTATTTATAAATTTTATATATTTTAAATTATTGTTTTTACAATTGAAAAATTATTAAATTTTAATTTTAATTTAATGAATTCTATCTAGTTATGTTTATATTATAATGTTATAATTTCTTGTTATATTGTAATAATATTATTTATTATCATCTATGAGAATTTAAGTATTTGTCATTATTATTTATGATTTATTAAAATTTTGTTATTTATTTATTTTTATAATATTATATTAATTTTCTGTTATTATAATAAGCATTTTTTAAAATTAAAGTGTGTGTTTTGTTATATTAAGAATTTAATCTAAATACACCAATAGTCTAAAAAAATTGTATAGTATCAGTATTATCTAATTATAAATTATTATGCATAATAATTTATTAATTTTTATAATAAATACCTTAAAATCATATTTAACACCATTTTTAAGTCATTGATAACATAAAAATCTTTACTCTAATAATGCATAAAAATTTAACCCTTACATTAACGAATTGTACTAGTTATATTTGTATATGTGTTTTTTTTATGGTGTTTGATTTTTAAAAAATAAGATTAATTTTTATAGACTATTAATATAAAGATATTTTATAATATCAATCAATTAGAAATCGTGTTAGGTATAATTTTAAAAGTAATTATTATAAAAATTAATATATACTATACACATGTAATTGAGTTACAATATATTTAAATTAATTTTTTAAAAAATCATTGTAAATATGATTAGGTTGATTTAAATGAATTTCTTATAAAATTACTGTAAATATGATTAGGTTGATTGTTTACTGTGATGATGCAATGCATTCTTATATACAAGAAATTAGTAAATCATTTTCTAACGCGTTTTTTCTAACCCACCTTATTATTAATTAAAAATTGATTGAAAACTATACAAGCAAGAGAAAGAAACATTAAATATGAAGTAAGATAAAAAAATATTATTTTTCTACTAAATTTTAGTTAATAATAAAAATGTTCAAAAGAAAATGCATTAAAGAATATATTATTAATATTTTTCTTTTATATATATGTATACCTTACACAGAGATTATATGACATAAGAAGATTTTTCTTTAGTTGTAAAAATTGCTTTGTTTTTTATTTGTGGACTGAAACTATGAAACAGAAAATAAAGTGATAAAATAATTTTCTTTCTAAAACTGATTAAAAGTAATCGGCCAATGGTTTGATTTACTTATGTTAGAGCCCATATAGAATCAGGCTGCAGTACCAAATTGTTAATTCAAAGATCCAAAATTGGCATGGCCTACGATGGCTAACTTGAAATTCACAGCCCAAACTAAAAGCCCTTATACCTAATTGCCTATCAACGATTAGGAGTATTCTTGGAACATGTTTATCTTCCTTTCTATTTAATCAGAAATTTTGATAGTTACTTATTTGAATCTGAACTTGTTTCGACTAAGATGACATATGATCAATATATTATTTTTAATATTATATATAATTAATTCATAAAATTTAAAAACTATAATTATAATTAAAGTATATTTTATAATATATATATTTTAAAGGATATAATATGTTAAACCAAATTGTATTAACCTAAAATATAATTTAAGTGTATCTTTAAAATATAATGAGTCTAATTTCTAAAATTTTAACCAGTAAATTAATTTTTAATTACAATCTCTCCTTGTCGATTGTACGTTCTTGCTTTCCTTCTTTTTCTAATCTATACTTCATATCATAACTTTAAATCACCCCTCTTAACTGAAAATGTTTTTAAGAATTATTTTACTTTTTATTATTTCTTTTTCTATTTCACATCTAGTAACTTTGTCACACTCCCTTCTACATAGTGCACACAGAAGAAAGTACTTAGCTTGAGTTCATAATTTTTTGTTGCTTTTCTTCTGAAAACCATGCTGCTTTTAGCTTTGTCTCTATACGTGGCTCCTTCAACATTTATGATCTTTGAAGTGTAGGGGCCAATTTACACTAGGTTTCACATGTCAACATGTTGGGACTTCATGAAGAGTTTCATCCTATCCTTCCAGTAGTAGAAATATTTCCCATCAAAGTTTGGTGGTCTATTTGTTAAGGATCATTTTGGGATGAACTATTCAGAGCCTAGGATGATCATCCCTTCTACAAGTTTTTCCTCTCATATTGTCAGGTGCACTTAACTCTAAGATGTTAAACTTTGATACAAAAGTGGTTTAGAGAGTCACAAAAAGAAAGATGAATTGTGAAATTTTTTTTACTCAACCTGTAACAATTAAGATTCTTATTGATTTCTGCTCAAGTTTAGCTATCAAATGATTCTTTAAAAGCTCATTGTTAATTAAGCACAATAGTATTCGATCACAAGAATTAATTAGAGCTACAACCAATCATTTGGATCAAAGGATTATAGTTATGAAATATGTTCCTAAGCAAGATTCAATTACTAGAATTACAAAATTATGCTTATAGAGATGATCAGAAGCAGAATAGTGTTAACAAAAAATTCTACAATACCACTTCAGAACTAATTCAATTCAATTCTTAATAAAACCTTTCAAATTTTCTTCATGATGTAACTCAAAAAGGAAGTTTTTAACAGAGTAAATTTCAGTCAAGAGGCAAGTTATGGTCAAGCATTAATATATATTATGGTCGTACTAAGTAAAATATTTCGAAAATTTTGTAAGAACAATACCCTTAATAACTTTGTCTCAACTAACTCTGAAGGAAGCTTGTGTGAGTAGATACAGCTAATACTGAGTGGACAAATTATTAACTTTTTTTAATTGGACGGATTCTCCTTGAAATATAAATATTAAGCTATATATTTGAAATGGCTAAATTTGTATCTATTCAAATAAAATAATATAGGAGATGACTAACATGTGGTACGAAAGACCGAAGATGGCCATATGCAGTTTAATGGTAATAGTAACTTCAACGAATATATCACGTGTGAAATGCCATTCAAGCCATTGAAACAAGAACCTCTAACATTTCTTTTTTCTTCCTTCAAAACTCAAGAATACATACGACAAGGACGTGGTTGAAAAAACTAGTTTATAATTTCACTGAAAGTTTATAAGCAATAAGTTAACAAGTTGAAAGATTATAAATTAGATTATTAAATTAAAAATGTTTAGTGAAATTAACTAAAAAAAACAATTTGATACATGTAAAATGACATAAAATAATATATTTAATTATTTATTATATATGTAATTATCACTTTTAATATTTGATACTAATTTTTTTTTCTAAAAACTTATCATTTTAAAAATTAGGATGAAAATGATTAAATTTTATATTATAAAAAGATAGTAATTAAAGATTTTATGATTTTATATTATAAAGAGTGGTCGTAGTTTCTTTTTGTGATAGGTTTCTTTTTTTTCACAAAAAGATTATAATATAATAAAATAAATTTATATGTTTTAAAACTAATTTTAATATTTGAAAAATGTTTTAATAATATTATTTTAAAACAAAAGAAATATTTTTTCTTTATAATTTTAAATATATATTAACTTTTGACGAGCTAGTCATGAATATTGTCAAGGATGTATTTGTGAGTGTGAGGGTGAAAAATGTAAAAGAAAGAACTTAACATTATAGAGAGAACCAGAGTAGGTAAAATGATTTATAAATTGAAAAAAAAAATTCAAGTATATTAGTAAGAATAATAATAGAAAATAAACTAGTAGATTATAAATTAATTAAAACAACTTATGAAAATAAGTTAAAATTAATAAAATAAACTGATATTAAATAAATTATTTTAATCAAAGTAACTAGTATATTTTCACTCATTTTGATGCAATTGTTTTGATCTGCACGTGTTATTAACAAATATCCAAACACACTATCGTAAACTAGTAGAATTACTTTCCAAACATACTCTAAAGTTTTTAAAAAGGGTCAATGCCTAAGCAAATTTTGGCCTAACATGAGCTATATATTGACGTTAATTTCAAGTACTAAATTATGAACAGTAAGAAATGGTAGTTCTATGAAGTAATGTTTATGTATATTTATATCACGCGAGGTCCCTTTCATCTGAGAAGAATAAATATAACAAATCAATGTTTGGTAACTTGCACTCTTACAATGATTGATTTATTATTGTACAAATTTTTGGATCCGATGGTAACTCGCGTGTAATTTGGAGCATTTGTGGCGGTCAACATACAGCATCGATTTCTTTAATTGAATAAGAAATGGTTGATATAAACAGGGTATGGCCGGAACCTTCACTGCATTGGAATATTACTTACCTAATATATAGATAGCTACCTACACCACGCCAACTATGACATGCTCTTCTTATTGCCCATCATGCTCTTGTTCCCACGCGGAAAGAAAATTAATACTTAGAAATACATGTTATTTCTCTAGCAAATTGTACAATAAGAGAAGAAGAGTGAAAAGGATATGGTGTAATTAATGATGTGGTAAAAAAAAGTGTAAATATTTTTAGTTGTTGTAAAATAAATAATTTTTTATTTTAATTTTTATAATTTTTTTTAATAATTTTTATCTCTCAAATATTTGAATTTTTATATTGAATCCTTATTATTATATAATATTTGTTAGTCACATATCTTCAAAGGAAGATCAAGGGACCATCATAGACTATATATGTTAATGAATGTGATATCATGTTAGTATATGATATCTTAAAAAAAATTTATATTTGTAAAATAAATATTATTTATTTATCTTAAAATAAAAATTAAGGATTAAAAATAGATATTTTGAATTTTAGAGAGATAAAAATCAAATAAAAATATTTACAATGATCAAAACCAAAATTTGCTCATTTTATAAAGACAAAAATCAATGATTACAAATTTTCAAAGAATGAAAATCAATCCAAAAAATTTACGGGGACCAAAATCAAAATCCACTTATTTTATTGAAACTAAAAACATATTTAAATTAAAAAAATATTATTAAATTATTGTATGTATATCATGTCTTATACAAAAAGAAAAATAATAAACATACATCTTAAAAATGTGTTGGAGCGGAATAGAAGAAGAGAGATAAGAAGAAAAAAATAAGTAGAAAAAGAAATAGGTAAATGAGAAACATAAAAAACAACTAAAATTACATGAAAACGTGGATGTATGTTTATAATAACCCTATAAAAAATAATAATAGAAGAAAGAGTACTCACGAGTAAAATATTTTTTAATGAAAATAAAAAAGTTTTTGTTTTTTTAATGTATTTCTCATATACATGACCCCGATAAAAAAAAAAGGAGACTAATTAAGAAGTGATAATTATGTAATATATATGGTGTCAAGTTTCTTTTTGATGTTACTCATAGATAATATTTTGTCCCTCGCAGATCTTGCTGTTTTCCAATTCAAATAAATGTAAAATAAAGAGAGAAATTTCGAATAAAACTTTGATGGAGAAGTTATTACGATTTTGTGTGTATGTTTAGATACCATACTTTTAAAATAATAAATTCTTCTTTATTTTGTATTTTGAAATTTAAGAATTAATGTGCATTGGAAATCTTAAGAGCAATTTCTTAATTTTTATCCAAAAATAGCCTATATCTTGTTTTATTTATATCTTAATTTAAATGGAGTATATATATATGCGTCAATCTTATTTTCATAGGATCATTGATAAATATGCTTGAGAAGTAGCTATCACAACATATATGATTTTTAACCATATTTAAAAAATATTATAAAAATATTATAAAAATATTATAAAAATATTATAAAAATTATAAAAATATTATAAAAATATTATAAAAATATAAAAAATATATATTATTTTATTAATTTTGATAATGTTTTAATAAATATTATATATGAATCATGTTATAAAATGTCATTAGTAATATTTTTATTTAATAAATATTACTAAAGATATACAAAACATTATTAAAAAATATTAATAATATTTTTATCATAAATATTAAAAATGATAAATGTACCCGTTAGTTATATTCAATCTTATGCATCACCATTTACATTATGGATTTAATTAACAAGAAAGAAAGTGTATTACTGCATTTGCATTGTATCGATCCCCTAACTTCCTAAAAATCTCAGCATGTATAACTTTCCCATATTGTGAGGCAAATAAAATAAAAAATCAAGTTGAAAAAAAGACTACAATATTAGTTCGATTTCTCCACATATAATATTCTGGCTTATAGTCACAAGTCATACACACACTACTACTTAAGAGTACAAATAAAAATCTGAAGTCTCTGTCTCAGCATACATGCATCTTGGACTTGAAGAAATTCCAAATCTGTCAAGCCATGCAGAACGATACAAAACTCTCACAATAAAGTAAGTTACATAGACATGCTTGTGCCGTTGGATCTTGGAAATCTTGGAATTCTACTACCTATGTGAGATCAGTTACAGCGTAAGAATCTATTTGGAGATCTAAGTTCACATTAATTTATAACGTTTCAATTTTTTTTTATCAAATAGTTTACAACCATCGATACCCATGTCTAGTATTAAATAGAGTATGTCGGTAAACACTGTCTATCCAAAAATTACTCCAAATTCAAATCAAATCATTAGTCGAGGACATATGTTTTCAACAATAGTTTGCTAATTATACACTTGAATTTTGATCGAGAAGAAAAATGGACGCCTCTTCATACTCCTAAATTTTTTTTCTAGAGAATTAACAACTTTACTCTTAGGAGGCCATAATTCATACACAAATTGGTTCGTTAACTCAAATAATTAATAATCTTAGACTATTGGTTTAGTCATACAAAATTAGGTTTCCGTCATATTGATTGCTACTGCTGACCAAGACGATTGATGAATAATAATAATAATACGCTTATGATTAATTCCAATGGTCTTTTCCTCCTAAATATTTTTTTCTAATAATACATAAACAACCTTAAACCAGGGAGGATGATTGATACAGAAATTGATTAAATTTCCTTATGTCTATTATTTATTTATTTAATTATTAATTTGCGTTTCATTTGTCAAAGAAGAGGATCAACGAAAGGGAAAGATAGAAATAATCAAATAGATAACAAATATTTCTCATTATCCCGAACTCACCTACCAATACGAGTCAAGCATGTCACTTAAAAACAAACACAGGATATGCTGGACAGTAGGGCATTTGCCATACTTCAATAATGTTTATTATAAGAAGTGTACAAAAATGTTAGGAAAACATAGAATTCTGACAAATTTGTCAAGGTATTTTTTTTCCTTTAATCTGATCCACTCGATCTTGATCTTTTTTCTTCTTATTATTAATGTATTTTCATGCATATACGCAGTATCTTTTTCACACCAATCAACAACGGTATGTTAGCATTAAAAAACAAGAAAAATTAGTCATATGTATGGAATTTTACATTGAAGATTGATGTATGTTATCTTTGAACTCGATGCGAAATACTTAGATTTTAACTCTAGTATAAGAATTGAGAAAAAAGTGGGATCGACACAAATGAGAACTATTATTCCATTTAGAATTGATTGGCAATCACTTAAGAAGTTTTGTAGAAAAATTAATATTAGCCATGCAATTATATAATTATATATATATATATGGTTAAAATTATTTTAGTTAGATCTAATTTCAATCATTTATTTTAAATGTATAGTTAAGATTTATTACTTCTATGCTCTCATCTCTTGATACACATTTCACGCATATCACACACATATATATCATATGCTAATCAGCAATATTGTATTTAATTTAATATTTGAAGTTATATACAAAGTTCATGTTATCCATTAGAATCTTGTGAGGTATTTTTCTACAATAATTAAAATAGTTGTCATTGTAGTTATAGATAAGACTTAATTTCAATGCATTCTTATTGAAAAAAAAATTATTATTAATCTATCATCTCATTGTTTTTATATCAATTATGAAATTTGACATTTTTTTTAAAAGGAATCGAAATTTTACTTTGATTTGGTACATAACGAAATTTTGACTTTAACAAGTACTATCTAGAACGTTTAACTTTTTAATATAGTTGATTAAATAATTCCATAATAAGGTTTGACAGTACATCAAGTTTAAATTCTAGTGCAATGCTTTAGATTTATTTATTTATTTTAATGTAGCGTCTTTAAAGGCATTATTACTATATGAAAAATTATTTTTGCATGATTTTTTTTCTTTGTAATTATGAGAGATGGGAGGAAAAGAGGAAAAAAAAAGTAATTTGATATAAAGTGAAACAAATAATATTATAATAAGTGTTATAAGTATGAATAATATAATTCTTATTATATTGTGATAATAATACCTCACACTATAGTATTAAGAATCACTCATAATAACTAGAATCGCAACCTTTTCATACCTATTTTACACTAATATCTCTCCCTCCTCCTCTTTGGATGTACACTCTCTTTGAATGTGAAATATATTATTATTTATCCAAATAATTAATTACCTTCTACAGACTTTATATATATATATATATATACTCCTCTCTTTTTAAGTTTCTTTAAATTATTATAAAAATAATTTTTTAGCTCCCTAAAATTTATAAAATAAAATTAGAAAATGATACATGAAAAATATTATATTAGTTTACATTTAAGAAGAGAAAGAGAAATAAAAGAGAAAATCTTAAATATGATAGGTAAGATATATATTGTAGTAAGAAGAGAGACAGAAAAAATATAGAGATCAATGAAGTGTCTCTGATATTGAGGTATCCTAGTATAATTATCAAAAAAATTGTAATTTATTTCTTTTTTCATATGTTATATCTCTGATTCTATACTAATTAGAAAAATAATCTTTAGTTCTATAAGAAAGAAATTATTAATTCATCAAAATTGATTAAATTAATTGTTTAATTTATTTTTATTAATATTATCATAAATTTAAATTTTATTTCATAAATATTTGTATAATTATATGATTTAAATCATAATTATATTTAATGATATTACTTGTAATTTAAGAAATAATTTATTCACCCATAATTAAAATGTTAATTAATTAATGAATTCATCCACTAGTATGAAAAATGAATGAGTATTTCAATAATAGATTTCTCAATAAATTAAAGGTACAGAAGAAAATACAATTAATTCATTTAAAAAAGAGTTTATGTTTCTTATAATTAGTAATATATTTGAAATGAAAAAATAGAAAAATAATTCACACTATTTAAGGAAATTAGAAAAATAATTTTATTAGTTTTAAAATATTTTTTTCTTAAATTGGTTTTCATTGAAATTTAATATAAAGAATAAAAAAATAATTCTAAATAGAATCTCAATTAAATAGAAGGTATTTTTAGAATGATATGTTAAATTAGGGTAAGTTAGTTAAGATTTGTTTATATTTTATTTCAACATATATATTTTTGTTTTTTTTTCTTGTATTTTAGTTTGAAAGATGTATTATTTTTGTTCTGAATATATTTATATATTTTTATAAATAAAAATGTTATATATATACATATATAATATTAAACTATCTTTTGAATGTTTGTAAATATTTAATTATTTTTTATTTAATTCTTCTCTAATCAAAATTTTGTCTTTATTTCCATGTTCATCCAATAACAAATTATAATATATCGTAAGTTTGTTGACTTTTGTAATAAATATTTTAAAAGTCATAATAATGATAATTTATAGATGAATGATAATATAAACTATTTTATATTTTTAGTGTATCACCATTAAACTCATATCATAAAATTTATAAATATTATACTTTGATAAAAAAATTATATCATTTATTTAAGATATGTAATAATAATATTATAATTTATTATAAAATATTTAATGTTAATTTTCATTGATATTTTAGTTAGTTTTTATACTTTAGAAAATGAAATAATGTATAAAATTCAATAAGGGATATTAAAGATATTCTTTTTACATGTACTAAAAAATAGTTTTATACAATTTTTAATTTAAAAAGAAAATAATATTTGAGAAGCTAACTTACTTTGGAAATTAATTAAGAGATATTATACAATTATGATAAAATAGTAATATTGTCCACAAAAAAAATATATATATATATATATTTTTTTTTTTTTTTTTGAGATTTTTTATTTTCGTCTAACATAAAATAAAATAACATATTAACTATTTAAGAATTATATAGTGAACATCAAATATTAAATTACATAAAAATTTATTATATTCTTATCTAACTCTTATATCTCCTCGTTATCACCATACAGACTCACTAAAAATATATACGTTTACTGATTTTACCTCACTATTTTAAATCAGCGACTTAGAACATTGACAAATTATTTTCTCCCTTTTTCTAATTTCAAAGCTTTAACATTTTAAGAAAACAAAACATATTTTTAGTTTTTTTTTTCTCACCGACAGAAAATTGTAACAAAAGATTTCAATCCAATCAAACATATAAGATTGGTATTATAGTGTTAGAGATGACGTTGGACAAAAGAAAACAACGAATAAAAAAGATGACTTGTGCGTAGTTGCTTATTTAGTTTCTGTACTTGCATAATTGTGCCTCACTTAATTGTATTAAAACTAATGTAGCAAGAAAAGGTCGTGACTGGTGCAGCACAAGTTGTACGTTAAAGTTGAGTCTGGATACGATTAATTCATTGAAACGCCAAGTCTCAAAAGCACTAATTTTTCTTTTGCAAAATTACCTACTTCCATTTAAAGTCATTTGAATCATTATTAATACGGCTTGGCTTAATTTTCACCAAATAGACTTTGACGTAGTAGAGTATATTCATCTATCAAGTGTTTATGCCATTCATAGACTTAAAAGAAATGTTTATATATATCATTAAATGATTCTTTTTGCAAATATTATAAGTTTTGAATTTAAGAAAAATATTTTAACTTGATTATTTAAAGTTATATATGTATGTTGTTGTATTAATGATTTAAAATTTTCAGTAATCCAAATTGATTTTAAAATTTTTATATTGTTATCGAATTCCCGTTTTTAAGAATTTAACTTGCCATCCAATTAGTCCTTAAATATATCACGATCCCATCCAAAGTCAACTCAATTTTAAATTATATTCTTTTATTTATTTTAATATATATATACGCCAAGGAAACGTTAAGTATTTTGATTACATAGATATTTTAATTCCAAAAGTTTTATTCTCTATGTAATTTTTCCGGATAGTTACTTCGTAGTTTTGATGATTTTCTGCCATAAAGAAATGATATTTGATAAGAGTGATAATGTTAGTATTTAGGAGAAATTATTGTATAATCCAACACTATCAAAGTCATGATTAGTCTTTGAATGCATTACACAATTAAATTTTAATCATTCTTTTTTATAAATTAAAGAACTCATTTATATATCACGAAGAGAATAGTTGAGATTATAAACACACAATCATCTTAAATTATGTAATAATTATCTAAACATATACAAAAATTAATTGAAAATTTCTAATAAATTAATAAGAATAAAAATAAAAAAGTAATAAATTAGAAATTTATAAATTCGAACACCACAAAGTGTTTCAAAAAGTATTAAAATTTAGGGAAAACTAGTAATAAATGAATCAAATAAATCAGAAACTAACTAATTGTCTTGCTAAATGGACTTTATTTGTCCGAACCTCTCCCATGTATCTAAACTGTAGTTTAACACACTTTGCGAGACTAGTCGTTTAGTTAGATATGTTGATAATTTTCATGTAGATATGCGCTGACATTGTTTTCTTTCTTATGTTTTTCTTTTATATTAGTGAATTGTGTCTAAATAAGAAGTAAATAATGTGTTGATAATCAGCAATGATCATTCCGTTAATCAGATAATATATTATTAGTTTATTATGTTCATTACATTTATTAATATAGAAATTAATTAATGTTTTAAAAAAAAAAGAGGCACATCATTTTTAATTCCTATCACGTTCACGTTTCTTGCATGTCAAACTCTCGGTGGGTATACCGGAATATATAGAAATTTTAAGAGCAATAATATTATATATTAATTATTCCATTAATACTTATATTTTTTTTCTATTTGTTCATATCACATTCACATTTTATTATATATATATATATATATATATATATATATATATATATATTTCTATCTTCTTTTTCTTTCTCTCTTCAAATCAATTAATACAAAGGCGTCCATGAATGATTTCCTCAAAATTTTAAATGGAAAGTTCAAAGTGCACAAAATCAGGGTATTTATTTCTTATATAACATAATATAACTGGCATAACAAGGCCCTGCATACTTAGCAGCTAGAAAACCACAATGCATGCATGAGAACTACTACACATGGATCAGATCTGATTAAAACTTTTAATATATATAAAATACAAAATAATAAATAAAGTGAAACTAAATTAACACTAGTTTCACAAAACGCGTTCCACTCTTGACACAAACTGTATGATGCTTCTTTCATCCAGCCATCTCCTTTATTTGCAATTGTTCTTCAGATCCTGAAATAACACACACGTGCATGTATATTATTAGTTTGTCATAACATGTTATTAATTGATCACGCCACCTAGTAAAGGGGATGTTTTCATATTATCTTACGAGTCGGCTTAACGTAGTACTTAACTTAAAAGGTTTTTCATCTAATAAACTATTCCTTTGAGTTGGGTGCATCCTAAAATGCACAAGATTTTTGTTTCCTACACCGGTGAGGATATATACACTTTGATATGGAATTGGAACAAGAAATGAATATCAGAAAGTAATAAATGTGCGAAAAAAATGAAAAGAAAAAATGTAAAATTTAGAATATAAAATAATTAAGGATTGTTATAGAATGTTCTTAGAAGACCAATCATTAAGTATTAATAATATATAATTCTCACTTTGATTAAAAAAGTGAGTTTTTCTTTTTATGGAATAAAAAATAAATGTACAAGGAAGTGTTGAGATGAAACAGTGGGAAAATTATTTATAAATAAATGTTTCATACTTTCCTGGTAGTAGGAAATTTATAGGATTTTAAATTTTAAATTATAGTCTCTAACCAATATTGTGATTACAACTTCAAAGTTCTAGAAGTTTACATAATTGTAAGTTAAAACAATGACTTTGAAAGAATATGGATAATATGGATTTTACATGAAGCTTACCATGAAATGCTATACTAAATTACTATCTAGTAGTGGTAAGGGGGAGGTGGAGGTGATGCATAGACATAATGTGGTGGAGGTGGAGATGGATATTTGTATGGTTTCTTAGGTGGTGGTGGAGGAGAAGGGTACTTGTATGGAGGTGGAGGTGACTTGTATTTGTAAACTGGAGGTGGTGGAGATGGGTACTTGTAAGGTGGAGGAGGAGGAGATGGGTACTTGTAGGGAGGAGGAGGAGACTTGTACTTGTAGACTGGGGGTGGTGGAGATGGGTATTTGTATGGTGGTGGAGGAGGAGATGGGTATTTGTAAGGAGGGGGAGGGGACTTATACTTGTAAACTGGGGGTGGTGGAGATGGGTACTTGTAGGGTGGTGGAGGAGGAGATGGGTACTTGTATGGAGGTGGTGGAGATGGGTACTTGTAGGGTGGTGGAGGAGGAGATGGGTACTTGTATGGAGGTGGTGGAGATGGGTACTTGTAGGGTGGTGGAGGAGGAGATGGGTACTTGTATGGAGGTGGTGGTGATGGGTACTTGTAGGGTGGTGGAGGAGGAGATGGGTACTTGTATGGAGGTGGTGGTGATGGGTACTTGTAGGGTGGTGGAGGAGGAGATGGGTACTTATATGGAGGTGGTGGTGACTTGTATTTGTACACTGGAGGTGGTGGAGATGGGTACTTATATGGTGGGGGTGGAGGAGATGGGTACTTGTAAGGAGGAGGGGGGGACTTGTACTTGTACACTGGTGGTGGAGGAGATGGATACTTGTATGGCTTCTTTGGTGGTGGTGGAGATGAATAGACGTAGTTATCTGCTGATATTTGAGATGGGTAGGTGAGAGATATTATTGCTAATGCAAGAGTAAGACTAAGAGTGGCCATTGGAGACCCCATTTTCTCCCAACTTCAAAGGGTTTTGGTTGTGCTGTTAGGAAAGCTAGTGCCCCCTTTATATAGTTTATTTCACCACGTTAACAACAACTAATTAATCATCTATGGTACTGTACTTTGGTTTGATCTATTTAATTTACCTAATTTAAAATTCTGAAATATATATAAGATATTTGGCTATGTTAATTAAACTATGTATATAGAGTGTATCTAGACATATTATCGGTTTAGTTACTAACTTACATAGATGAAGTCTAATTTTTGGTCATTCTAAAATTAATTGAAATTTAATTAGGAATTTGTTTAGTAAACCTCTTAACAATAAGTTAAAATAAAATAATTTTTATAAGCTAAAGTTAATTTATTTATAAATTAAAAATCAATTTTTAAAAATTAATATATAAGTTTTTATAAATTAGTTTATGTACAAGATATTATTTTAACTTATGATAAAATTTAATTTTTTTTTACTTTTTTTATAAATATTTATATAAAAATTTATTTAAACATATTTTAAATAAGCTTAATTTAATTTATACTTTTTATAATATAAGAAAATGCTAATTATAAGATTACTTAATTACAAATACCTGAATTATCTAAATGTAATGTATATGATCATATAATATTATAATATTTGTTGGACCCATTTTCGCAACAGGTCCATGAAAGGAGTTCAAACTAGTTTAAGATTAAAAGTTACATGGGTCCAGCCCAATACTAAAGCTTCTCAAGTCTGGGAAGTAAGCGGAGTCATTTTTCGAACCGGCTCAGGATCAAAACCAATTCAAACAAAACCAAAATGTGACTGTGGGACCTATTGAATAGCATGAAGAGTGACATGGAAAACCAACAAGGTCACAGCTGTACCAAGGAGCAAAGTCAACACAGAAAAAGCTGAAACAGGGGACAAAACAGAACCTGGCAGAGGAACAAGACGAATGTACCTCTGAAAAGATGAAAAGAATAAGGAAGCATTAAAGAGGTAGGAGCATTAAAGAGGCAGGAGCATAACTCCTACATGAAACAAAAAGTGAAAACATGGGGAGACATGTTCGACAAGACGACTACTCTGCCAAAAGAATGATAGAATTCACCCTTAAATGACCACGCCTAACACCGCACTCTGATCAATCACCACCACAATTAATGAAAAGTGCTCCGAAGGAGGGATAAGGGGTGTCACTGCATTAAATGAACGTGGGGAAATCGCCACCGCATTTATGAGTAAAGATTGCCCAAAGATATTATCAACAAAGAAGGGGGGAAGGAAGTGCCTATGAAAGGGTACAATATGGAACGAGATAGATCATCAAGAAGAGAGAAGGAGAAGGAGACTATCTGTAATTCAAGAGAGCAAACATTTGGTACGTAGGTACTCAGAGTCGATAATCAAGAAACACTTGGAAGCTTGGCTGGATACCAGGTAAGCGATTCCGACTAACTCCCAATTACTCTTGAACATCACACACCCCATCTACAACCCACCAGGCTCGCATAAACCCCGAAGTCACCATGTCTCCAGACTGCCTGAATAAAGACCTTGAAGTAAAAAAAACAAAGAGGCCCGACAATCCTCAATGCCAATCCCCTTGGACCTGAACCCAAATAAATCAATGTTAACCCAGTTTCCCACCTAAGTCGACTCTTAGTTGTGTTAAGACCGGGACCTCGTCGGTCCCACCCTAAGTCTGGAATGGTTCCGGACTCATGTCAAGGCTGAAACCCATTCGACCCTATAAGATCCGAACACGTACCGGATCAATCACCCAGATATCTTTTCACAAAACTACGTGGACTTTGACTTCTTGTAAAAGAGATACATAGGCATGTGAGAACAATTCCTTCATCAAGTCTATACACACACACCTTGTCCTTACCCCGAAACTCGTCAAGGTCTTTTTTTTCACTCACGGGAGTACATCACACGAACAAGTGTCATCGTAGCCATGTTTAAAAGTAGGGTAACCATTGAGTGATGGGCACGATGGATGTTGGACATCTCACGTGTAACAGACCTCCGAACACCACCTTTTTGGTCCAAGACCAAGTCTATCCAAACTATTCAATTTCCATAGTTTCTCGATGTTTCAAAACAAAAATATCAGTGACGACTTCTAAATTCTCCGTCGTAAGGTTGCGAGCCCATGGGACAATATTTAATAATTAAATTATTAAAATTTCATATTGCACTCTCATCTTGTAACCTGTGCATTAATAATCTAAATGGATTATTGATATAAAATTATAATTTTGATTAAAAGATAATACTAAAAGTATTTACAATACCACATGTAGATTTTGTTTTTATGGTAAAAAAGAAATGTATAAAATAAATATAAAAATTGAGGCGTAGAAAATATTAGATTGACTATATTTCGTGTTTGGAAACCAATTTATAATTTGTTGATAGAGACCGCAATTAAATTGAGCTGGAGAATAGCCACTTATCAGCTGGCCGGTAATGTTGACATTACCCTTATTTTCTTTGAAGAAAAAGACACCAACCTTATTTAACTATTTTAGTTTGGTATTATGTGAGCAAATTTCAAACACAAAGTCTTTTGATAATAAGTATTTGTAAATGAGAAAATAGTATATATACTCCAATGTAAAGAATTTTTTTAATTATTATTTAGTTACTTAATCGTGTTACATTGTCTTTATATTTGCTTGCAATTCTTAGCAAATTTTGAAAATAGTATATGCACGGCGAGTATAAGAAATTTTTATTAAATTGATACGCGTATTAAATTTATTAATTTTTATAATATTTACTTAAAATTATAACAACAATATTTTTTATCGATTGTTTATTGATTTTTATAATATTATTTTAAAAATATAGCAACAATAATTTTTTATTGATAGACAATTAACGTGTCTGTAATACATTGATGAATAAGACCTGCATTAGAGTTAATTTTTCCAATAATAATTTTTTTTGTTTTTTGCAATTTGACATAATTTTATATGTATAAGCACGTTTTTAAAGTAAAACCTAACACACTGAATATAAAATTCTTTACCATCACCTTGGATAGAAATTAAACTATATATAATTAATTTGTGTCACTTTGCCTCTATTAGCCTACAAACTTTGAAAACCGCGTATACCATTTCTCCCTTTATTCGTCAAATGAAATTTTATTACATATTGAGCACAAGAAATATTCAACACAGAGGAGCACCTTATTTTAGTGTTAATATTGTGATCATGTCATGATCGCCATTTCTTTATTCACTAATTGCAACTCCATGGCTTCTTCACATTGATCAAAACTAATCACCGCCCTCAAACTCTAGTTTAAATTGGTAATGTTTGCAACTCTTTCGCCTCACATAATATTCATACAATCCATATTTGGCACATCCTACATGGTTTTGTAATTACTACAAAAATTATTTCCGAAATCTCCATCATCAATTCTTGCACTAAAATCCATATCTGTTTTAATTTCAAATTCTTCTTCATCGAAGTTCCCGCCTCAGACCAAGCACGACAAAGCCAGTTAGAATTAGCCTTCGAAAATGATGATGATAGTGATAGGTGTTGATACCTCTTAAAACTGTTGGATGAAAACATCATTTCTGGAAACACTTTCTCCACTAACTAGATTGGGAACAGTAGATCATTAATCAGGACCCTCTTCAACTAAAATTCACTACTTCCCATGGCGTAGTCTAATTGAGTGTTCTCGTGATATCTAACCTCCTCTTATTCATGCTATTGCCATCCATTGATATATATTTATCAAACTACCAACAATAAGATTAAAAAAAAAAAAAACTCATTTTTCCACACATATAATTGCACTCCCTGACATGTATCCAATTGTACCTTTCCCTTATTACATCATTAGAAGACCACTTGGATAACTAAAAAAAATAACTTTTTTATTATATCTACTGTCTTATTCACCAATTTCCCTACCTTTTCCCCTCAAGTTTGATTAACACCATGTCATCGCTTATGAGTGTCACAACCATGAAATTCAATCCTTCCTTTATTAATCTATTTTGCACCATACGGATTATTTCAGTGCACTCTCCCACCATAACAATTGTCTAACCACACCATTTCCTCCTTTTCCACTACAAAAGGCAGTCTTCTGACAACTTCTTTCTATAAATGCCAGTCAGAACAAGCAATATTCATTAGAATAGGCGACTTTTAATTTTTAATTTTTGGCCTCCGTATCATCTGGTTCTGACCCACCACCGCATCAGCATACGAGGTCCCATTACATATGGATAAGGATATTTTGTTCACAATATTTATCTTATTTGCCTTCTTTACCTTTGAAACCTCTGACTCATGGTTGAAAATTACCAAATCCACTCGTAGTTTGTATGTTACTATCCACATCTTGTCCAACTATGCCTCCACCTCCATTAAGTCTTTATTCGCATAATATCATCATATAAATTCAAAGTGCATGGCCTTCTTTTATTTCGCTTCACTAAAATGTGTTGAGTTATTTTTGGGTATCTAATTATGTGGACAAAAATTCAATACTTTCAAGTTTGTTAGATTTTTCTCTATAAGAGGAAAAAGTGTCAGATTAAAGAGAGACATACAAAAACACAAAGATTGAGAGAGAGTGAATTTTCATAGCCAAAAAAGAGAAGAGAGAGAGAAAGAGTTTTATTTTTATCTTTGCACATATTAGTATGATGCCAAAATCACAATATCTTCTTTATTAACCGTTGAATCGAGTTGAAAATTTGATAGTAGGTTCAACACACATAATTCTTCATCTTTATCGTTCGAATCTTGATTTGGAGATCTATGGTGTAAGATATTGTGCTCGTACAATAGTATTATTTTGTGAGTTCTACGATTTCTCGTTTCTCATTTCTCGTTTCTTACTTTTCATTTGCAAGTTTTATTGTTTGATTGAGTTGGTTGGTTGTATACATAAATTTGTGCTCTTGATTAAACACTCTTATACTCTTATTTAATCATAGTGGATTTATTTAACAAGAAAAATGTTTTTTAGCGACCGAAATTAGCGATTGATTTTCACTATAGCTAAATAGAGATGGAATTAGCGATGGAGAAGGATTTTTTTAAAAAAAAATTAGCAACAGATTTAGCGACCAAAAAATATTTAAAAAGTAAAAATATATATATATATATTAGGGACGGAAATAGCGATCGAATTTCAGAAAAATAAAAAAATACATTAGCGACCAAAATAAAAAAATAATAAAAAAATAAAAAAGAAATTATTAGCGGTGGAATTAGCTATCGAACTTTTTAAAATTAAAAATAAAAAAACATTAGCGACAGATTTAGCGACGGATAATAAAAAAATATTTATTAACGACAGAATTAGCGATCGAATTTTAAAAATTAAAATAAAAAAAATACATTAGCCACCGATTTAGCGACCGAAAATAAAAAAATATAAAAAAATAAATAAATATTTATTAGCAACGGAATTAGCGACCGAAATACTTAAAAATAAAAAAATAAATTAACGATTATTTAACAACCGAACTTTAACCATCAAAATAAATAAAAAAAACATGTTTATTAGCGATGGAATTAGCAACGAAATTTGAAAATTAAAAAAACAAAAAAATAAATAAAATTAGCGATCGATTTAAAAAAAAATAAAAAATTATATGTATTAGCCACTGAATTAGCGACCGAAAATTAAAAAAAAATAAAAAAAATATTAGCGACGGAATTAGCGACCGATTCTCAAAATTTCAAAATTTTTTTTCCCTCCCAATTTTTCCCTCTTTTTCCTTCTCCCTCCCTTATTTAAACACTCCTCCTCCCCTTCCAATTACTTCCTCCTCTCCTTCTCCGTCACCGTCACCACCACTGCCGCCACCGCCACTACCGTTGCCGCCACATGCTTCCTATTCCTTCCTTTTTCTACTCTTCTCTATTCTCCACCCACCTTTCTTCTTCCACAACCACCACCACCACCACCACCACCTTCCTTTCATTCATTTCTCTCATCCCTTCCCTCCCTTTCATCTCTCTCTCTTTTTTTCCCATTCCTTGACCACCAACAATCTACCACTATTACTTAATTATTTTAAAAAAATAGCGACCGAATTAGCGATCGAATTCTTAATATACAAATAATTAAAAATAAAAAAAATGTTACCGGATTTTTTAATAATATAAAATAGCCACTGATTTAGTGACCGAATTTTTAATATAGTTAGTCACCGATTTTGTTTCGGTCGCAAAGTGTTTAGCGGCTCGGTTTTTCACAACGGAATAATATCGGTCGCTAATTCCGTCCCTAAACCATTTTGCAACCAAATATTACATTTGCGACGGAATTTCCAGCTTTAGTGACCGATTTTTTCATTCGGTTGCTAAAAATGAATTTTTTTTTAGTATATGGACGATCTGTGGTTTTTATCTCTCACGTTGAAGGGTTTTTTACATTAAAAATATTGGTGTATCTTACATGATTCTTCTCATTGTTGTTGTCATTCTTATTTGTGATTACTGCATAGAGATTCTTGCAATTTAGGAGAATTTATATCCATTGCATAATTTCATGTGTCTTATTGCTTTTTCCATCAAGATAAACACATTATCCACACATTCTCCCAATTTGAAATATTTTCCTCAATGATTTCACCCCTAAACTTATCAACGGTGTTTGTGAAATAATGTCACACTTTGCTCCCCATCCCAATTTTGATCTTTTTTCTTTAAGAAAGTAGGTTTATAGGACTAGTTCAACCCAACAAAACTAGTCACTTACTTTTATAGGATATTTTTCTAATATACCTCCTTATATTTAACACTATTAAGCTTGGTGTGTGGATAATGTAGTAAGTAATCTTTTTTAAAGAATTTAGGATAGAAAGTGGGTAGTTTGATAAGGCTAACAACAATCACTATGATAGATTTTAATATTATCTTAAGAAAGAAGATTTATGTCTAACTTAATCTTACAAAACTGAGTTGTAAGATAAGGATTACGTTCACCTATATACATTATTCAAGTTATATCATTAGTCGATATGAAATTTCCAACACTCCCTCAGATTGAGGATTGGACATCTGTAGGTGGTCCAATAACAACCCAATAGCGATTGACCTCATAAACCCACTAACAATCGCTATGATGATTTTGATATCATCTTAAACGTATGAAAGCTTACTATCTTAGTATTGTAAGTTTTAAGTCTAACTCAACATTATAAAACCAACTTGTTAGGTGATGATTGTTCCTATATATACTATTCAGGTCATCTCATTAGTTAATATGAGATCTCCAATACAATATACTTATGTCGAAGACTGAACATCTTGAACATGAAATTTATAGAACTATACATTTATGGGTGGTTTGATAATAGGTAGTATGATAAGTTCAATAATAATTATTAGAATAAGCTTTGATATCATATTAAGAAAGTAGGTTTGAACCTAATTTAATCCTACAAAATCAATTTATAAGATAAGAATTATCCTGCAATTATATATATTATTTAAGTGATCTATCAAGATAACATAATATTTCCAAACACCTTTTTATCTTAATCATTCCTGTGACTTGCCATCTCAATTCTCTCTCTCTTTGTCTCATGGTGACTCACCATAGTCTCTCTCCTTATATTACTACTTTTATTATAGTTAATAAACTAACTAATTACTCTAGACATACAATTTAGTTTCGAACAAAGATCTAATTTAATTATAGTTTAACACTTTGCGAGATTTGTTCTTTTTATTAGACACAAGATGAGATGATAGTTTTTATGTAAATATGTTTACATTATTTTATTTATTTTTATTTTTTTATATTAGTGAAGCGTGTGTATATACATAGTATATAATGTATAGATTGTTGGGTTATTTTTGGGCTTCCAATTATGTGGACAAAAACTTAATATTCTCAAACCTGCAAGGTCTCTCTTATAAGAGGATAAATGGTCAAATTAGGAGATTGAGAGAGTGTGTGAATTTTCACAAGACAAAAGAGAGAAGAAAGAAGAGAGAGGGAGAGAAAGAAAATATTTTGTTTTTATCTCAACATAGAACAGTCATGTCAAAATTGTGATATCTACTTTGTTAACCGTTGGATCGGATTGGAAATTTGACAATAGGTTCAACACATATAGTTCTACATCTTGACTATTCAGATTTTGATTTTGAGGTCTGTGGTGTGAGAAATCGTGCTCACACAGTATTTGTGAGTTCTTTACTTTCTTGTTCCTTCATCTTGTTCTTTATTTGCAAACTTTGCTTACTTGTACTAGTTGATTGTATGAACGAATACTATTATTAACTCGAACAATCTTGTATCATTATTTGATTATAGTGGATTGATTTCTTTGGTATGAATAATCCGTGGTTTTTACCTTTCACGTTTAGTAAGTTTTTTCACATTAAAAATATTAATATTTCTTGCGTAATCTTTCTTATTATTGGTATCATTATTATATGTGATTACTCGTTAAAGATTCTTGCATCATAGATAATCAACACAACTTTGGTTAATCAAATAATATCCATTATTAATTTATTATGTTCATCCCGTTTATTAATATAGAAATTAACGTTTTAAAAAAGGGGACGTCATTTTCCTTTCGCGTTCGCGTTTCTTGCATGTCAAACTCTTGGTGGGTATACCGAAATATATAGAAATATTAAATGGAAAGTTCAAAGTGAAAAAAATCAGGGTATTTATTTATTATATAGTATAACAGGAATAACAAGCTAGCCCCTGCATACCCAGCAATTGGAAAACCACAACGCATGCAGGAGAACGAGTACACATGGATCAGATCTGAACAGTGTCTTAGAACTTTGAATATATAAAATAAAAATAAAAAATAAAGTGAAACCAAATTAACACTATTTTCCACAAAACGCGTTCCACTCTTCACTGTATAAACTGCATTGTGCTTCTTCGGTTCTTCCATCCATCCATCTCCTTTATTTGCACATGTTCTTCAGATCCTGAAAAAAACACACGTGCGGGCGTATATATATAATTAGTTTGTCATGACATGTAATTAATTGATTCCACAACCTCGTAACGAGGATGTTTCACATTACATATACATAATGCATCCTAAAATAAACAAGATTTATTTTCTACATTCGTGAGGATATATAGTTTGATATGGAAGAGGAACAAGAAAGGAGTAGAGCAGAAAGTAATAAATATGATAAGAAAGAAAAGATAAAAATAAAAAGAAGTATAAAATAAATGTAAAATTTAGAATATAAAAAATTAAGCTGTTCTTAGCAGACCAATATTTAAGCTTTAATAATATATAAAATTCTCACTTTGAATTTGTATATACTACTTTTACACTTCTAGAAATAAAAGGAAAGAGAGAAAATAATGTGAGTTTTTGTTTTATTTTTATAAAAAACAATTAATGCACAAGTGTAAAAATGCAACAGTGAAAATGATATTTATAGATAATTAAAATTGAAATAAATAAATAAATGTTTGGTATATACTTTCATCCTAATATGAAATTTTGTTGGATTTTCAATTTTAAATCATATATAGTCTCTAACTGTAATTGCCATTACAATATACAAAAATATTCTAGAAGTTTACGTAATTGTAATTTAAAACCTTGATCGAATAACATGGACTATATAGATTTTAATTATATGATGCTTACCATGGGGTGCTATACTAAATCACTATCTAGTAGTGATAAGGGGGAGGTGGTGATGAATAGACATAGTGTGGTGGAGGTGGAGATGGATACTTGTATGGTTTCTTAGGTGGTGGTGGAGGAGAAGGGTACTTGTATGGAGGTGGAGGGGACTTGTACTTGTAAACTGGAGGTGGTGGAGAGGGGTACTTGTATGGTGGTGGTGGAGGAGATGGGTACTTGTAGGGAGGAGGGGGAATTGTATTTGTAAACTGGGGTGGGGGGAAGGGTATTTGTAAGGCTTCTCAGGGTGTGGTGGAGGAGATGAGTACTTGTAGGGTGGGGGTGGGGACTTGTATTTGTAAACTGGTGGTGGTGGTGAAGGGTATTTGTAAGGCTTCTTAGGGGGTGGTGGAGGAGATGAATATTTATAGGGTGGGGGTGGGGACTTGTACTTGTAAACTGGGGGTGGAGGAGATGGGTACTTGTATGGCTTCTTTGGAGGTGGTGGAGGTGAAGGGTAATGGTAAGGATGCTTGGGAGGTGAGTACACTGGTGGTGGTGGAGAGTGGTAATAGTAAGGCTTCTTAGGGGGTAGGGGTGGTGGAGAGTGGTAGTAGTAAGGCTTCTCTGGTGGTGGTGGAGAGTGGTAGTAGTAAGGCTTCTCTGGTGGTGGTGAAGAGTGGTAGTAGTGAGGCTTTTCTGGTGGTGGAGGAGACGAGTAGGGGTAGTTGTCTGCTGAGGTTTGAGATGGCAAGCTTAGAGAGACTATTGCCAAAACAAGAGTGAGAGTAGCAGAGGCCATTAGAGACCCCATTTTCTCCCAACTTCGTAAAGGGTTTTCTTGTGCTATTAGGAAAGGTAGTGAGTGCCCCCTTTATATAGTTTTTTTCACCACATTGCACCGACTATTTCATCATCTTGGAAGGTGTACTTTGATTTGATCTATTCAAATTTACTTTGTTGAAAATTCTCAAATCTATTAAATATTTGGCCATGCTAATTAAATTTGAAAGTGAGAGATCTCGGTTAAATAAATCAATTACATCAAGTTTACAAAATTTTATTAAAATTTAAAATTATATGATATTCTGAAAGTAATAATATTATTATATGAATATAAGTGAGTTTAAATCTTTGAAATAAAAATCTGAGTCTTCTAAATAGAAAAAATATAATTAAAAATTAAAATAATTAATCAAGTTATTCAATAAAGATTAATTATAAATAAAGTTGATGAATATTTTATAAATAAAATGATTTTTATTTTTATTTTTTATTTTTTAATCTAATAATTTTAATGAACAACTTTTTTATTATTAAATTAAAAAAATAAAAGACAATAATAATTTAATTTAGAATTAGTTATTATTTCAGTAACTTAATTATTCCTTTTCTATACATAGAATGATGAAAGATCAATTTATTTTAAAATATTTTTAAGAGAGTTACTTTTATTTTTAATTTTTAATTTTTTATTAATAATTATAATGAGTAACTTATTGTAAATATTAAATTAAAAAAATAAAAATCAGAAATGAAGAAAAAAAAAGAAGTAAGGTAGATGTGATAAATAATATTATTGACCAAACTTATTCGGGTATAAATTTTCTTAGCAGCATGTTTTCTAATTAAAATTAAACTTTGGTTTGGTAACCGTGCCTAAAAGTCGCAGTGAATTATTGAGATAAATTTATATATTTTTATTGAAAAATACTAGTACGGATTTTTGTCCCTGTGTGTACGATACGAAAGAAAAGGAGAGATAAAATAAACGTAAAAACTGAGGTTTAGAAAATTTATACTGAGTACATTTCGTGTTTGGACCAATGTACATTTCAGAGCTGGTGAAAAGTAGCCAGCTAGCTGGTAATGTTGACATTACCCTTATTTTCGTAGTAGGAAAAGCTAACATCCTTATTTAACTATTTTAGTTTTGTATTTTCTGAGAAAGTGTTTTTTTATGACTCATATTCAATCACAAAAAAGTCTTCGATAGTAAGTATTTTAAATTTGTGGCACTTTGCCTCTTTATTCGGTGTTGCAATTCATATCAAACTTTCAAAACCGCGTATATGATTGCCTCACTATGGCATTTCTCTTTTTATTCAGCAAATGAAATTTTATTAAATAGTTGAGAGCAAAGCATACTCAACACAGAGGAGCACATTATTCTAGTAGTGTACGTTAAATTGTGATCATGTCGTGAGGATCCTTCATTGTTTGGGAGACTAACCTAGCTATTCGATCTATAAAGATCTATATGACTTCGAGAAAAAAAGATGAGTAATCTATATATTATAAGTTATAACCTTTAACTTCTTGTTTTTTAGGGTTTAAAGTAGAATATTTGAAGTTGGTCAGTTCCTAAATTCGGGGAAGTCGTGAGGTGATGACATAAGAAATAAACTAGAAGATAAAGATAGGAGACGAATTCTATATATAGAGAAAAAAAAAAATTTCATTCAGCATTTTGAAATTAATATAATTTGAAGAGTTACATGTATTTTACGTCTGCAAAAAGTTCACTTATTTCACACTAGTTTCTGACATTTTCAAATATTCCCCACAGCAAGTCATTGAAATATTAGTTTGCTGAAAATAAGTTATGGTTTGTTTTTAATTTGTCAAAGTGTACTAACGTACGTTGCTAATGCGGCACAGTACGATGCTTACATGTATTACTTCTAGCACAATCAAGATGATGGCATTTGATGGGAAATAATTAGTTGTGTTTAGGTTAACGTGCCACGTTGAATCAATCAATGTTAAATTTAAGCTAAGAAGGCTTCTTCTTTTTTTTTTTTTAATTAGTTAGGCTAGTTTGTTATTTTTTTTTAAAGTAAAATCATAAACTCTAAATTAAAAAAAATACAATAATAATAATAAGATCAAAATCGAACAACTTGCGCATATTATTTAAATTTGATCTTAGTTATACAATTTTTTAGTGTTTAAGTAGTATAAATAATTTTTTCAAGGAGAAAAAAATAAATAGATGAAACTTTTCTTATAACTTAAATTCATATGCTGAGTGATGAGTTGTATAAAGTGACTTTAATTATAAAAACTTATATTCTATCTTTTTAATTAATACTATATTTTTTAAAAATAATTTTGGTATGATGAGTATGAGTCAAAATTTTGTATGTAGTTAAGAAAATAGCACAACAAATTGCTGAAGGATTTATTTACAAAAGACAATATATCATACTCAGAGATTAAAATGCATGAGAGAAGTGTTGTAGAATGGCATGTTTTTGCAAGAGAAAGAAATAAAGAAAAAGAAAAAAAAAAGGTTGAGATCAAAGAGAACAATAAAAAAGTGGGAGGAGTATTTACAATTAAAAATTTTATAAAAAAGTGTTTCACAAGTCAACATCTCTCTACCAATTGAAAGAGAAGGAAGAGAAGTAAAGAACTTAATAAAATCCTTGATGCCTTCACCACCTTGTTTACAAACACACCCTTTGCAGTGTTATGGAAGCCACTCCATATCTAATGTTCATGGAATATCTAACTGAGAAGCAAAAGCGCAAGGAGGATGTGTTATTTGTATCCTTTATTCTACCTTAAAAGGAGTCACATTGGTCATCAAACTCAGGACATTAAATAAGCGTCATTTGAGAGAGAACTCAAACATTAATTCTTACCTTTCTTGAATTGTAGTTTTAGTTATTTTAAATTTTGGATTGATTTTTTTTCTTCTTTTAGGAGTCGAGAGATTATTGATGATTAGAAGGACAAGCCTTAGAGCAATAGAAATAATAATACTTCATGTAGTTATACTCTTGGTTTTCCTATTTAGAATTATAGCTGACCCATCGACAGGAATTAATAAAAAATATAATCCAACTAACTCATTTAAGGGTAAGTTGACAGGTTGATTCGTCAAAAATAAAATAGTGAATTAACAAAATATTTACCGAAACTTGACCAAAAAAATTACAAAAAATATATAAAATGTTGAAAAAATATCAAACTACTATCTTTTTATTATGTCAATTATTTTATTTTATATACTTATATATATATATATATATATATATATATATATATATATATATATATATATATATATATATTTTTTTTTTAATATAACCTTCAACTTAATTAGTGAATTGGTGGGTTAGACTGAGCATGTTATAAGCCAAGTTAGTAGATTTAATCACTTAATCTACCCAACTAGTTTTTACACGAGCAGTTCAACTTATTTTATGTCACTCTTATTCAAGATACTCCGTGCCATAGAAGCTTATTTATCTTATTTACTTCTCTGATTTATTGGATACTCCATGCTTATATATACAGCACAGCGAAGCTTATTTACCTTATTTACTTCTCTGATTTATTTGAATGCGCCTCTTTTTAATTATTGTAGCTACTGTCGTCGATCCATTTATGTTCGTATCATATGAGAGTGTTCTACTTGTTCACCATGCTTATCATGCATACTGTACTTGGTTGTTGCCTTCGTTGTATTGCACTTGCAGTGAAATTGATTGTTAATCTTTTGACTCACTCACATTTTCTCAACTATTTATGAAAAGATTGTGTTAAAGTTTAGAAGAGATTAGAAAACACAACTCATCTTCCTCTCGGTGTGATATTTTCAAATGCTTTCTTAAAAATTATTAAATTTTATTCTAAGACTACAATTTACTTTTATTCCATGTACAATTTTTTAAAATGTTTCTCAAATTGTAGGTATATTTTTAGAAAATTTCTCCTCAAGAATTAGTTCAATAAATAAATATTTTTTACTATCTTAATTAGATTAATTTCATTTCTAGATATAAATATACTTTATATGTTGTAATTTTATAATATGATGTTAATATATTTACATTACATATATATATATATTACAGAGGAAAATTAAAAAAAATTAAAATAATTTTTTTTATAAATTAAAATTTTTATGTATAAGTTAATTTATAAAAATTTTTTTTTTAAGTTAATATGAAAGAAATTTTACATATTAATTTACGTATAAACTAATTTTAATTTATAAAAAAATTTATTTTTTTTCATATTTTTCTCTCCTAAAAGTATTTATGAAAAAATTTATCCAAAAAATTTTATATTTGAGTATATTACACTAAGAGAAGTTTTATCAAATTCCATCTAATATTTTTTTTTATTCCTACATTAACTCTCTTTATTGTTTGAAAATATTATGTTAATATCCTTATACATTATACTAATTCACTTTAATTTAGAAAATATTACACCCTATACTCCAACGAGGGAAATTGTTATAGATATTAAAAAAATAAAAAGTTACGTGTAAAACCAAAAAAAAAAACATCAACAGATCCCAATGTAATTTGTTCTATATATTTTTTAAAACACTATCTCATTTTGTTGCTATTTGATTTACTTTCACTTTTTATTTATTTATCTCATTTATCCTCTTTCAAAAATAATTTTATTTGATATACGATGGAGTAATGTAAAGAATTATTTTTAACAAAAATTTGAATATTAATTTATTACATTAGGAAAGAATGAGTTCTGTGGACCTAATCCTTTTAGTAATTTACTTTTTTCATACTATCACTGTCATGTACCTTAATACTATTGTCTTCATAATATTAATATTCCATTTTTTCTTCGTAAAACTATATTGTAGAAATAAAACTTAACATCATTGTTACTCTAAAAATGTCCAAAACGATTTCTTTAACTGGAGTGATAGAGTATCTTTGTAAATATCATTTCGTCAGACGAGAAGTAGAAACAAAAGGAGAAGGAGGTCAATAACATGAGAGATCATGATACAATTACTGCAAATTTATTGGCAGGTACAGATAATAATCATATACAATTTGAAATTGTCCAAAACTGCACCATTTACAAATAAACCATTCACGTTCTATAATTTCAGCAAATTTTATTCAGTTTGTCTTTAGAGGAATATCAAAATGTATGTACCAGAAAAACAAGAGAAATATCAAAATAATGTGGGACAATTGCACAATTCGCGAAATCATTAGCATTGTACAATGTGATAAACTTTTATTTATTGTGTCTAGAGGAATATTAACATATGTACCCAAAAAAATAAAAAGAGGAATCCTTTATATAATAAATTTATTTTTGCCAAACTAAGGCATTTTAGTTAATTACTTTAAATTATTTTATTTTTATTTGCTTAATAAATTATATTAATTATTAGTATATTTAATATTTAATGGATTTTTAATTAACACTTTATAAAAAATTTTAATTTTAATTTTTATTATTAAATATTGGAGGAAGGATAATAATTTTAATAATTTCATTATTAAGTATTTGAATTACTGCATTTATTTATTGGTTATTATGAAAACCCCTGTTTTGTCTTATTTCAGGAGGAATTAGATTATTTATTGTATTTATGATTATTTATTTTTAAAATAAAAATATCTATTACAAAATAATAAATAAAAATGTTTTTCACTATTTTTTTTTTAGTTTTGAAAATAGTTAAAGTAAAATGAAAATAGTATTTTTATAATGACACGTGTTTAAGTTCATGCATTTATTTATTATATTTATGAATTTTTTAAATATTATATTAAAATATAAAATAAAATATTTTTTTATTTTTATATTTTTTCGTAATTTTGAAAACAATTAAATTGAAATGAAATAATAATTTTAAAATTAATAGTATAAAGAAAAATTCTCCCCAAATTAGAGTCGCTTTAGAAATTTCATTTTCTTATTTATTTAATAAATTCAATTAATTACTAAGACATTTACATTATAAGATATTTTATTATTTTTATTATTATTAAGTATTGGTAAAAGAATAATATATTTTTAATGATTTTAATGTTTGTGTATTTAAATTTGTGCATTTAAATTTGTGCATTTATTTATTAATTATTATGCATTCATTTATTATATTTATGAAATTTATTTTTAAAAGTAATGATATCATATATAGATAATAAAATAAAAAAATATTTTTCATTATTTTCTTTCATTTTTTACAACGATTGATGTCAAATTAAAATAATATTTTATAATTTACAATATTTGAATATGTGCCTTCATTTATTATATTTATGAATTTCAGCCTTTTTATATAATAATATCACGTGTAAAAAGTAAACATATTTTTTTTTTACTTTTTAAGAGAGGAAAATGAGAAAATAAAATAAAATCAAATATTCAAAAATCAAAATTAGTTTATATATAAATTAATTTGTAAAGGTATTTTCATATTAATTTCTCCAAAAACTAATTTTTTAACTTATACATAAGTTAATTTTAACTTATTTAAATTTTTTTATATGTATTTATAAAAAGAATTATTCAAATAACTTTGTGATATCGTTTAATGGATCATTCAAATATTTTTATTATCATAATTAATATATTTTATTTTCCATAATTATTTAATGTATTTTTTAAATGAGAGACATTTTCGTAAAGATAAAAACTCAGATGTAATTATTTAAGGTTACGCATGATCATCCCTTTCCTTTGTCTCTCATTCTAAATATTATAATATTAATACAAATATTTACACATATATTTTAAATAAGTTGTTGTAATATAATATTCTTTACTTATTTATAATTTATTTTATTTTCTATAATGTGTTTAATCAATTAATTAATAAATATTAACAATTTTTACACCTCTTTTACTCATTATCACTATTTCTATTTTTATTTTATAAAAATTTAAATGTAATGTATTTTTTATTTTAATTTTAATATTATTGATATAATTCATTATCGTCTACATGATTTTTTCAACACAATATTGTCTAGTTCATTTATACATGTATATCTTTAGTTAAAACTTGTTGAATATTCTATTACAATTTATTTGTTTAATATACATTCTTCTCAAAAGATATTTATACTTTTAGTTTTCATCATATTATTTATTTCTATTAAATTTTAATTTTAATTTAACTAACTATTATAATTGATACTCAGGATAAAAAGCCCCGTGACAGGTAAAATGACCAGTATCAAAATAAAGCAAAATCTATTACTTTGTTGTATGATCTGAAAGACATGATTCCAACGTAACTACAATTGCTTCTATCTTCTCCTTTTTGTATTGTATATATAGCAATGAGTAAATAAAAAATGAATAAAATAATTATAACATTTTGCCACATCATAATATATGCATTAGTGAATTGATAGCACTTGCAGCTCGAATGAAGTGTTTTAGGGTAAAATGTGTTTTTTATTTTTCTAAAATTTTGTAAATTTGATTTTAGTCTTTTAAGAAGATTAATTTATTTTTATTTTATTAATTTAAAATTATTTCACTTTTAAACCTTAAAATCATTATAATTAATATTTAATGGTAGATTAAAAATTGACACAAAATACACTTTGAAGATCAAAAGTGAAATATTTCTAAATTAGAGACGTAAGGATAAAAAGATTGTGAAATTTAAAAGAATTAAAAATATATTTGATTTTTTTAATTCAAATAATTTTTTATATAAATAAGAAAAAGAAAGAAAGAAAATCTTTACAGAAATAGGGAACAAAGAAGGAGATTATTCATACAAGTTTCAACAGGTAAGTGGTGACAATCTGTTTCTCCCTTGTCTTTACCCTCTAATTCTATACTTTTTTATATATTTTAATTAATAGTCAATACCTACTACCTTATTCAGTGGCAACTTCACTGATAGCAGCCTTGTAAATCTAGATCAAAGAAAGATAGCATGGCAAATTGGCGATATAATTGAAGTCTCTAGATTCAATTTTGTACACCCCATTAACAAAATGGTCAATGGATCAAATTTAAAGAGAGAAAAAAAGTGATTTCGCATATCTTTTTTCAAAAATCTCTGCATGCATGACTAAATTTCTTCTGTCCATCTTTTTATATACAAGACTTTATCAGCTTGGAAACAATTACAAATTAAATAATAAAAAAAAAGCTATCTCTAAAACCAACAAATAAAAAAAAATATTGTGTTGATGTTTGATAAGTTTTTCGTCAATGCGATAGAGGTTCTCCATCCCTGCATGGGCAACTAAACTAGTTATATAATAAGTTACAAATGCCAATATTGATTAACATAGTGGTAGTTATTGGTGAGTTCACACAATATTAATTAAATATTAATAACTGTTTTTAGCTTTAAATTTGTACACCCATAAATACCAAATAATAATAATAATGATAAAAAATAAGCTACAAATCTGAACTCTCTAAGTGCCAGAACTCTCCACGTGCCATGTCCCCGAGGATCACCAAGCATGCAAATTAAAGAACTAGCTAAAACAATCTTCAAATTATGTTACAGACACTCTGTGCCTTTATACTTGTCTACGGCAGTGTGAAACCAATTCGTATAGAAGAAGAATCATTTATTGACGTGTATATATATATATATATATATAAAGGAGTTTTATATTCAACAGGAAGAAGTAAAGTAAATCCGTATCATCTAATCATCCACGAAAGATTATAACTAACTTACAAAATTACGTGACTTTTTAAAAAATTAAATACTTATTGACTTTCAATTATAATCGTTTAGTTAAGATTTTTTTTCTCTCATTCTCATCCTTTTATTATAAAATTCTTTTCACTTTGATACTCGTTCAAAAAAAAATTAAAAAAAAAAAAAAAAAAAAAAATATATATATATATATATATATATATATATATATATATATATATATATATATATATATATATATATAAAATTCACATTGAAGTAATGTATATTATTTGAAATTTTAATATTTGTTTCAATAAAAGAGGCTAAATACTGCCTAACTTCACTAACCTTTCTCAACGGGAGAAGGTGGACTCACAGCTATCTGCCGTTGTTACTAGTTAATCAGCAAAAAGAAAAATATTATTAAGAGTTTTTTGCCATCATTTTTAATTAATAAGTTAACATCATTAAGCCTGGAAATACTTTTTTTGTAATCCCTTGCAAAAATAAAAAACAATATCGATCTCAAGAAGGATTTAATAAAATTTATATATTATTTATCAATAGAAAATCACAATTAATGTGAGAAGAAGATTTGGTTAGATGTATCAAGTCCATTTAACAGCTTGAAACTACTTTTTATTCTAATACATATGTTTAACTCTTAACTGCAAATTATTTGATGAAAAATGCGGAAAACAATATTTTGACTTTCAAAGAGCTAGAGCGCAAATAAGCATCACTGGATTCTTCTTGATATAAATACGCTTTGAAGCTTGAGCTCCGATTTCAAAATACACAGAAAATTTGCAAAGTTCGTTGTATATGTGTTTTCTAGAGTCAGCGTCAGTAGTTAGTACAAACTTTATAATAACGTTTTTTCTTTTATTCCATATTTTTGTTCGTTATCAATTCGGCCTAACAAATCTTACTATTGAGATTTCGTGGATGTTTCAAATTAAATCATATAATTAATCATGTAGGTTTGTTTCAACAACATTGGTTTCTTCTCTGCTTTTGAATGTTATGAAGAGAAAATGAATTTGATGGAAAAAAGAAAATTTATAGTCTCTGTTTTAAAAGGATCTTCGACTGTCACAGAGAAATATTCTTGGTGTAAAAAAAGAGAGAAAAATTTTCATTGGTTGAATTTCATCTTCCTTCCATATATTGTTTCTAATTAGTAACCTTAGGTCCATCTTGCGTTAGTCTGAATTTTACTAGTATGAATATAACTCAACTTGAATCTTTTAAATAATGTTTTTAATTTGAACTTTTGTAAATAGAAAAAATGTAATTTAAATCAATTTTTGCAACAGTAATCAATTAAGTCTATAAGCCTATAGATATTATATATATATATATAAAAGCAACCCTCATTAAAAAAGAGTAAAAATTTTGGCAAACAGAATCCATGAACAGAAAAGACAGAAATAAATCCAGTTCTCATAATGCGAACTTGCCTATTCAAAGGGTCAAGTGGAATAAATAGCTATAAAGGATTTGTTGCATTGTAGGGCCTTTGTCCTGTCTACTGTTCGTTACAAGGGTCCAAATGTTAGGAAAACGGAGAAAAATGAGACAAACTTTTGCTAAGGAGTACGTAAAAATAATTGAAATCGCTGTCGAATTTGTATGTATATATTTATTTAATTAATTATGTATTATATACGACCAATAATCGCTCGTTTTCAGTGTATTAATCCTTTTATCTCTACTTTTGAAATTTATCCAGAATACTTTGAAGTCAATACATTAGCTAAGCTTAAAGTACAGATTAACCTAGATACCTAAATTTGTCTCCGTTAAAAATAATAGATAGAAAAAAGAAAATAGAAAAAATAGAAAAAAGAAAAAGAAAGAAAAAGAAAAAAGAAAAAAGAAAAAGAAATTTGGTAGAGGAGTGTTGGAGAAGCTTTCCCATTTACCACCCATTACGTTTGTGTATTCACACGCTCCTCGAGCTACCTTGAGTAGGCAATAGCAGCTAACAGTTGTCAGTTATTTTCTTATTTTTCAGAAAAGTTATCCCAACCCTGACACCCCACAAGAATTCGAGATCACAGAAAGCATTTTCGGCCGCGAGGGCCAGAAAATAGACCTGAGAGATCACCATTGCATTCAATGAAAGTGTCGCATTTATTAAAATGAGTCTTGTGGGGGCACCACCGTATTAATGGAGCTCTACGACGAGCTACCACATTAATAATAGAAGATCTCCTTGAAAGATTCGGAGAAGGTAGAGTTGGCTTATAATAAGGAATAGTGGCGACGAAGAAAAAGATTGATTTTTGAAGAGTCATAAGCACTAGGGAGAAGCGATACAATATAAAAGAAAAGGAGGTAGAAAAGTTGATTTTCTTGTGATGACGACACATCGGGAAATTAGGTAAATTCTTAAACCTTCTCAGACTGAATCATATTGCACTCACTTTGGCCAAAACCAAACACTCAACCCAATACTAAGCTAAATCCCGAAACAACACCCTAGACGACTAGCTGACATCAAATCGGTATCGTCCTAGTCAGCCTCTCAAGTCATCTAACGCCTGACTTGCATTCCAGAACTACGTAAACTATGTCTTCTCCATTGTAGTAGGAGATAGTAAGAGTAAGAGAGGACATTTGTCAAGTTCAAAAAAACAAAAATGTGCTTTTTCCTTCTTTTGTAAATATGTCCATTTTTGTCTATATCTGAAAGTTAAAAACCATAGTTTAGAAGTCTTGACCCGTTTCACGCATCTAGTTATGGTAACCTTCTTAAGACGGATGTTGTAGGGTGCTAATACCTTCCCTATGCATTGTCATGACTTCAATCGCAACGAGCGAAAATCGTTTAAAATAAATTTTCATCTTAGAAGAATTCGAAGTCGAGTACATCCCTAGGGCAGAACCAACTATACAGTGTCGGAATCGACTTGGCCAATCCAGAAGGATCGACCAAGACCTCTCCGGCTCTGATAGGATTCGCCATTGACATTTTAAAAGAAACACCAGAAACCAAGAATGGATATGGTAGGTCAACGAATCAAAGACTGAGTAAGGAGTCGGTTAAGCACAAGGACAACGTGGCATCCCCACACGTCTATCATTTGATAGTTACCCAGATAGACTGTATGAGTTAAGACGACCTTCACCTTTTTGCTGTTTTCCAATAAATGATTTAATTTATGGAGAAAGACATATATATTGAGTTTAGGTGTTTTAAGATGAATAAATTGACAAGAGTGTGCCTCTTGCTCCTACGTACCTTCTTTGGTCAGAGGAATCAAAGTTCACGTAGTTCTAGACATATGAAGAAGTGTAAGAGGAGTGGACTATCCGTTGCGCGTCCACTAGGGAATGGTTGGACAAACATGAAAGTGGACTATCCATTTGGCGTCCCGATACAGGATGACTATGGTAGAGAAGTGTGGACTATCCATTAGGCGTCCTGACACAAAATAACTTTGCTAGAGAAGTGTGGACTATCCATTAGGCGTCCATTGGGAATGTGGAGATTGAACTATCCCTTCGGCGTCCATGGGGGAATATAGTGATTGAACTATCCATTAGGCGTTCAAGCCTTGAATGACTTTAAAAGTGAAGTATGAACTATCCATTAGGCGTCTTGTCACAGAATGACTTTGATAGGGAAGTGTGAACTATCTGTTAGGCGTTCAACCTTGGAAGGACTTTCAAAGATAAGTATGCACTATCCATTAGGCGTCTAGACGACAATAAAAAAATAACTATGGATAGTGACAAGGTGTTTTGACAATGAGTACGCTAGGCCAGGACCGAGACCAACTTGGTGCCGGGTACAACTGGATGCAAGGACTGACTCGGAGTCGGATGTACTTAGATGCTGATACAAATTTAGTTAACAAACCATATGTTATGGCCTTCGGCTATGTAGAACCTAGACCAGTCGAAAGAGAGATGTATTTTCTGAGACGATGTACAAAGAAGTGAACCGAGACCGACTCGGTTCAAGCTGATTCCAACTACATGTCAACTAACTCAACTATTCTAGATTGATAGCGTGAATGAGAGTGTTCTCACAACATGAATATCTACTTTAATTTATGAGTATGCTTTCCTTTTAAAATTGAGAAGACTTACCTGGTCTCCAAAGGTTCAGATAGTGCTTCTACTTTCAGCTTTGTTTTACTCCTTTTGCAAAGAACCCACAATAGTCACGATTTGTGTGCTTTCTTCCCCAAATTCCACTCTCTGAAATACTCTTTCAGTGAAACAAACTTCTTTCTAAACTCCTGGTGACAAATTTCAACCAGCCAAAATCCGACCTCTACGTCTTCGTTGTGAAGCCTTTTATAAGCTCTATTCGTTGTCATTGATGTGTTTGATTTATCCATTGGGACTGATCTTAGCCGTTTGATTCTGTACTTTGAACATTGTGCTAGATTGTGGCACATTCTTGATAGTCACTTCAAAGATAGTTGATTCATATAGATTCTTGTTCCTTGGTGTCGACGTGGCCGAGTCAGAGGATTCCACTTTCTTGGGCCGCGTGAGATTCTTGTCTCCTAGTGCTTAGGTGGTCATGGATTTTTGTCCCCTCTTGCTGACCTAGCTACATCCAAGGGTCCCTTGTTGATCTCAAGGGATCTGATGGCTTTGAGCCTCTTGGATTTTGTGAGGTTTGGTCTCCTTTATTGAGGTGGCTAAATCCGATGGGTACTTGCTGACTTGGCCAAATCCGTTAGCCCTGTGACGACGAGCCATCCTGGGTCTCTCTTGGGCCGAGTCTGAGGGTCCTTCATTAGGTAGGCCATTTTGGGGCTTCTCTTGATTTGTTGGGACCGAACCTGGGTCCCCCTTTTCTATGAAGTGGGCCAGCTTGGGCCTCCTTCTCTTATTAGGCCAAATTCGGGCCCATTTTGCCTGGGCTGACAGATTTGGGGTCCTACATGCGTAATGGATTTTCGAACTTGAACTCTGATTACAAAGACCAACCTCATCCAACCTTAGATTTTCTGGCATTTTCCTTAAAGACACCATGGTGACTCTCGAGTCTCCTTGTTCCTTTCCACGAAAGGAATTCGGACTCCAAACTTCTATTTCTCGCCAACCCCATTGCGACAGATGGTGACTCCACCAGGGACAAATTTTTTTAGAGAGTCAAGCTTGTACAACTAGATGCATGAAATTAATAACTTCTTCTTTATTAATTTTGCCTTTCTGCTTATTTTATCCATTCCCTTTAGTTTGTGTAGGTTTGTCTCTAATTGTGCAGTTTGCGTGGTTTGAAATTTAAGATAGAAGACATGTGAATGTATTTGTCCTATTCTTACAACAATGGATGGATCTATGGGTAGTCTTTCACACACAACACGTCTACACAATTCACACTACGAATGAAGTCCTATACCTGGACTCAAGTACGACCCAGGGAGTGAGAAATGAGTAGTGGTATCCACTTTAGGGATTTACTCCCTACTTGGCCATCATGAAAGTCTCAGCTAGAGCGAAATCGACTTATGAAGGAAATTTTCAGTGACCAAGGAAGTCACTTCTGCAACCACACCATGGCCATGCTACTTTCAAAATATGGAGTGGTACACCGAGTCGCTACTGCATATCACCCTCAAACCAATGGCTAAGCTGAAGTTTTCAATAGGGAAATCAAGAAGTTACTACTAAAGATGGTAAATCCAAACCGGAACGACTGGAGCCACCTCTTGGAGGACGCTCTATGGGCGCATAGAACAGCTTATCGAACTCCACTAGAATGTCACCCTACCGAATTGTCTTCGGCAAAGCTTGTCAGTTACTGGTCAAGATTGAGAACTGGGCGTATTAGGTGATCAAGAAGTGCAATATGGCATATAACCAAGCAGGCCGCGAGCGGAGACTGCTGTTGTAGGAGCAAGAAGAGCTACGCTTGGAAGCTTATGAGAACTCTCAGATCTACAAGGAAAAGGTAAAACAATTCCATGATAGTAGGATCTACAAGGAAAAGGTAAAACAACTCCCAGATCTACTGTTTCCTTCAAGATTAAGACTCATAGTTGGTAAGCTCCGTTCCTGGTGGGATGGGTCATTTGTTGTGACTAACGCTTTTCCTTATGGTGTAGTAGAAGTAAGAGATGAAGCTAGTAATCACACATTTCAAATCAATGGGCACCAACTGAAGCCCGACCATGAAGGTCCGAATCTAAGTTCGACCATGGGCGAGGTAGAAATCATCACATTTGTGGAACCGGTCATTCCCGAAGACCCACCAGAAGAAGTCCCTGATTCACCAAGTGCATAACTACATTGAGGATAATGCATAATTTAAGGGGGGATTAGTTTCTAAGTTTTTCGTATATATCATTGTTTTTGCCATGTACCGACACCACGTTGTGATCGAGTCTAAGCCGACTTCGGTTCCATAGGAAAACGGGTCTATGTTGACTCTATCTCGATTTGTCATTTTGTTTGTTTTCTATCGTTTTGTTTGTTTTCTATCGTTTTGTTTGTTTTCTGTTGTTTTGTTTGTTTTCTGTTGTTTTGTTTTCTATTTTTTGTTTTGTTGTCTGATTGCAAAGAGAAGTTTCTTTAAAGCATGAATAGGCAATACGTAGTCTTAGGTGAAAGAAATTTTCAACTGGACATGAAAAGAGAACCTGTGCATCCTTAGAGAGTAAGTGATTGAGATTTTTTTTTGAGTTAAAACCGAAAATGATGGAAAATATAAACCTAGTGAATTTTCGAGCCAAGCATATAAGAATGACATCATTTTTGTCATTTTCTTTCTTTTCTAGTGTGAATTTGCATCTATGTTATTTGATTACTCTAGGTTTTGCCTTGACTCTTTATATACTGTTTGACTTACATGCGATGATGAGATGATCTAGGCCCTCTTTCTTGTATAAACCAATTGACCAAATAAGCCCACCTTGCAACATAAATCCCTTGTTAACCTCATTGAGCCTGTAACCTTCTTATTGGATTAATAGCTCATTACAAGCCGATAGCCAGAAAAAACTCATGATTCACCCTTGCCTTAAGGGGGTTTTAAGGAGCATTGGAATTGTTTCGGGAATAAGGTCCACTATAAGTGTGGGGGAGGGGCATTGAGGGAATCTACAAGTAAATAGGTACGAAAGAACAAAGGTACCGAAGTAAGGCCCATGGCCAGAAGGCAGAAAGGAAGAAAGGGGTTGTGAAAAATAAAAGAAAAAGAAGGGTTGGAGAAGAAAAAAAATAGTGGACAAATAAAAGGTGGCATCAAAAGTAAAAGGGTTCCAAAAGTAAAATCCAAAAAATGCCACAGAAGTCCAAAAGAAAAGGAGATCCAAAAAATGAGAAGAAAAAGAAAAAAAATAATAAAGGCAAAAAAGCAAAGAGCCAAATGGGTATTATAATGCAAGACTTGTAGTATCTTGGAGTCAATTCTCCATACTTATAAGGCTTACTCCTCATTACCCATTTATTCCCTTTAGGTTCTTCTGAAGCTCAATTACGACCTTTATAATCCCACCTTTTACCTTGACCATGTTACAACCCAAACAAAAGTCGTAATGATCATCAGAGCATGCATGTTTAAACCAGTAAAATTAGAGAGACAAGTCAAAGTTTGGAAGTGCTGGTAACATAGGATGTTTGAGTGTAAACACAAGCCCTAAACACTTGAGAGAAAGAGAGAATATCAAGTAAGAATTCTATCAGTATTTGGTTGAGGCTTGGAAAAATTCGATGTTACTTATTTAATTTGGATGTAAAGAATAGATTTTCATAACTGGTTGGAGGTTTGGAACCAGGATGAATGTATGCTTCACAACTTTATCTCTTGGAAGAATTCATTTAAATATCACAAATACCTCTCACAATCTATTTGTTGTTTGTTTGTTGTTATTTTCAAACTTCTATAAACTAAAACTTTGATTTTGCCTAGGAGTGCAAAAAGTATGTGTGGGTGTTTGATAGTACATAGTTATACCCCTTATTAGGTCTTTAAGATGGGTGAAATATAATATAAATCATGGTTAAGGAGCAGGTGTTAGCTAAGATTCAAATTTCCTATGTTTAACTAAGGAAAATACAAACCATAGCTAAGTTTCTGATATTAACTAACAAAAAGGCAAAGTATTGTTTTGCAGGTCAAAGAAGAGACTAAGAACAAAGTCAAAGTCATGGCTCCAGAAGGCCGACTCTGTCAAAGGCAAAAGATTCAAGCATGCATGAATGTAATCAATCAAGCACGTGTGGAGTTAGGAAAGTAGTTATTTGTTATTCTGGTGATTCTTTTAGAACAGGTAGTTAAATCCGTTAATTCAGTTAGTATGGTTATGGAGTTAGTTAGGAATGCATGTATAAAGACAATGCATGCCAACGTTCAAGGGTTAGTGAGATCGATCGAACACAACTACGCCCAGCCTATACACTTTCTATTTCCCCAAGCCTACATTCCCTTCATACCTCTTTGTTCCACGACGCTTCAGAAAGGTAATCGCAGGACCGAGAGCTGAGTATTGAGATGATTGTCAAGAGGAGACTATTAGGGTGCCCTAACACACTACTTGATAACTCTCCCCTCTATACACTACAACTACTACTGACGGTTATCAAAGGAAGCTGATCATCATCTTTCCATTAAATCCACTTCTTGTATCGGTACTTGGACTAATCAATGAATGCATAAGTTTCTTTGTACTTGTATGACTTTAATTCTTGGAAATTCAATCTGCTCTTGATTTGTATCTTTGTACATGTTAAGACTAGATCACGCCTAGATTAGGGTCTGGCTGGAAACTACCTAGGTAATACTAAAGATCATCCTTAGATAATCTACATTAACCACGAGCTTAATCCCTACTCACTCGAGGCCCTGGATTGTATAAGTCCCTAGTCGGTAACGGACAAACGTTAGGTGGTTGCCTTAGGAAATAGATTAACGAGAATATACAAGTATGATTAAGAAATTGAAACTGAACCATTATTTAACCTCATTGTATTTCGTATCTTAAATATATGTTAGAAAAACATAATTTGCAGCTCTTTACCTTTCTGTCAATTCTTTAGATAGTCTTTACACTTCTTGCAATTGACTTTCTTGTATAAAAAACCCCCTTTAACAATTCTTGTTGAGTCTGCATCCTTCGTCCAGTTTCATCCCTTTCCAAATCCGTACCTTAGAAAATACAAGAACCACGTGTCCTTGAGAAGAATGACCTAGGTTGACCCTATGCTACTTTAGCTTAGGAGAATCTAGTATTTTGATAAGGTAAATGACGACCAATACCCAAAACTATCAGACGCTAAGTAGGCATTGAAGAGATTGTTCTTGCGGAAAGAGGATAATGAGACCTAATAACTCGTTATGCAATCGTTTTACGCACATCAAATAAAACTAAGGCTAATTATAGCATAACTTGCAAGTCGTCACCTCTAATAACCTTCGGCTTCCCAGTCCTTGACCTGCACCTCCTTGATTAAGAGAGACGTCGCTAAGGGACCGTGCACCACCGTGAATTTGGGAGCGAGAACAAGAAGATGGAGCGTAAAATGGATATGGATACAAGTCTGAATTCAACAACCCTTTACGACGTACACTAGGTCCCTATATATACACGAATGGGTTCCTTGTGACGTACGCTTGATCCTAACAAACTTCCTAACTGAATTATAGATTCTTGATTGCCTTTTCTACCCCTAAGTGATCACTCTTGTGCTGCAAGCTTCTCCTGGAGTGACGTGGTAGTTGAGCTGGATCTGTTGAAGAGAATTGTGCTTAGGCTGGCTTAGTTTGATTAGGCCACTTCGCTGTTGCTGAGCTAGAGAGCCGGCCCGATCTGGGAAGGAGTCGGTCTGGCCGGGACGGCTTCTCTTGGACTAAGTCTCTTCTTGATGGGCCGAGATGTCCTTTGCTTGGCCTTCAAAAATGAATCCAACTTGTATTAGCTAAAATCCTCAAATTAGCACAGATATATATTTTTCCTATTTCTAGGTCCATAATCTGAATCTTAGCTAAGATGTGATTCTTAGTCACCAAATAGTCTTAAAAATACCCATCTTACACCCGTGTGAGGTGCATAAAATACGACTTATCAAGACCCAACTGACTTTTGCATCGATATAGATGGGATAGTGACTTAGGAAAAGGGAGGTCTTTGGCCACATATGAAGGCAGCGGCATACAAGCCTAAAGGCTTGCATCACGGCCCAACTGTTAGGGTTGGAGCTACCCCTAGGGCTCGAACGACGTTCACCTCTTAGTCATCGAAGGGCACGACTACACCCAAGTCCTTGATCATAGTTTCATAAAGATAGATGAAGTTTCCTACCCCTTCCTTCACTGAATGATAGACTCGCTCCTCGACAGAGTAATGCTCAATGGCAAAATCCTCCGCCATCTCCTCCCTACCTACGTCCACCTTTTTTGTGAAGGTAGCCACAATCTGGCACAAGGAAAGCTGAGACTTGTAGGCCTTAACCTCACTATTGACTCAATCATAACCTGGGCAAGTTACTTGAGTGAAAGACCTTTTCGCCGAAGGGGCGGAAGGATTAGCGTCATGGGTAGGAGGTGAAACCTCAACCCCCACAACGGATTAAGGAACAGCTTATAGGGGAGTCAAACCTTAGGAGTTAGAAGTAGAGCTACGCTCTGAAAAAAGGGAGGAGGAGCTAGCCTCCTCTAAACACTCTACCCTATCGAAATGACTCTCTGAACAAGAACTCATAGTACTTGTATTGGTTCAGTCGAGGGAAAGAAAATGATAGAATAAAGGAAGATGAGGAAACAAGTAAAAAGAAAACTCAAAAGGTGATGATTTACAACCCCTTTCCAAGTATTTAAAGGGATAATGGGCCTTTATAGTAAAAGAGAGGCCAAGCCCAAAGGCCAAGGCAGAGAGGTATGCTAATCAGGCTTAAGGAGCAAAGGGTCGCCATTTGCATTTAATTAACACTTTAGCTCAAGACAGCATAATAATAAAAGGGCAAGCTCCCAAAGCTCATCAGTGCATCATTTTGTTGGTAGAATAGAAGAGACGTACATTTATGAGTGGACAACACACGTCCCATCAATGTGATCTTTGAAACTTTCCCTTTGTTACCTACTTTTGTATAGTTATGCCACCAAGCTTCAATTCCAAATTAGCTTCGCACCTCCAACCAACATTCGGCTTCATGTTGATTCCTATTCGGCTCCATGCTAGTTTTGATTTCAATTTGAGTCCATGCTGATTCCAATTTGGCTCCATGTTGATTCTAATTTGGTTCTATGCCAATTCTGATTCAACTCCATGCTGCTTTCTATTCCAATTAGACTCCATGTCAATTCTAATTCAGCTCCATGTCAATTTTAGTCCAGCTTTTTACCGCTTTCAATTCCAAATTGGCTCCGCACTTCCATCTAATTCCAATTTGGCTCTATGCCGCCTCCAATTCAAATGTGGAATCTTTATCCATCCTCTACCCTGAGAATATGACATCTCATATTATCTAGTAAAGCACAAGTAAGAGGGGGCAACTATAAATACCCAAATTTGTCCCCCGTCAAAAATAATAGATAGAAAAAAGAAAATAGAAAGAAAAAGAAAAAAGAAAAGGAAAATTGGTGGAGGAGTGTTGGAGAAGCTTCCTTGTTAACCACCCATTCCACCTGCATACCCGCACGCCCCTCGAGCTACCTTGAGTAGGCAATAATAGCTAACAACTGCCTGCTATTCCCTTACTTTTCAGAAAAGTCCTCCTAGCTTTGACACCCTGCAAGAATTCGACGTCACAAAAAGCACTTTCGATCGTGATCGCCAGAGAAGAGGCCCGAGAGGTCACCATTGCACTAATGGAGCTCTGTAAGGAGTCATCACATTGATGGTAGAAGATCTCCCTGAAGGGTTCAGAGAAGGTAGAGTTGGTCTATAAAAAGGAGTAGTGGCGACGATGAAAGATGATGGTTTTTGAAGAGCCATAAGCATTAGGGAGAAGCAATAGAATACAAAAGAAAAGGAGGTAGAGAAGTTGATTTTCTTGCAATGACGACACATCAAGAAACTAGGTGAATTCTTAAGCTCTCTCAGACTAAATCATATTGCACTCACTTTGGCCCAAACCAAACATTGAACCCAATACTAAGTTGAATCCCAAAACAAACACCCTAGACAGCTAACCGACATCAAATCGTTATCGTCCTAGTCGACCTCTCAAGTCATCCAACACCTGACTTGCATCCTCCCCCCAACCATTCACCACCTACTCGGTGTAACCGACACATAGCCGGTCTCTTGGCCACTAATCAGTACACGATTGACCTCCTGGTCCATCTTGGCCGACACATAGTCGGCACCACCCACCTCCGCTTAGGTAGCAACATTACCACTTAATCCAAGTCTATTCTAGAATTACGTAAAATTTGACTTCTCCATTGTAGTAGGAGATACGTAGGAGAAAAAGACGACACTTGTCAAGTTAACAAAAAACAAAAATATGTCATTTTCCTCTTCTGTAAATATGTTCATTTTTATCTACATCTGAAAGGTGAAAACCATAGTTTAGAAGTCTTATCTCGTTTCTTGCATCTAGTTATGTTAACCGTCTTAAAATGGATGTTGTAAGGTGCTAATACATTCCCTACGTGTAATGAACTCTTGAACCTCAAAAACCAGCCTCATCCAACCTTAGCTTTTCTGAAAATTTTCTTAAAGATGCTGGTGGTGACTTCCGAATCTCCCTGTTCCTTTCTCCGAAAGGAACTCGACTCCAAACTTCTATTTCTTGCTAGCCCCGTCGCGACCTAGCTGCGACAATTAGCCATACATTTAAAAGATTAAAATAAAGCATTGTAACCTTTTTTTTTTAAGTTTGTATATCTTGTTAGTCTATGCAATTAAATATTTTTATGTTTTTCATTCTTACAATTTCTTTTTGAAAATAGTCTGTTTATATATATATATATATATATATATATATATATATATATATATATATATATATAAAACTTTTAATTATAATATTTTATATCACAATAAAAAATATAGTTGAAATTAAAATTCAATTAAACACATGTTATAAAATTATTATTGTCATTAGCTCCACCACCATCGTCATCACCTTTATCATCACTACTATCATCGTTATCATTATTATTGTTATCACTACTATCGTCAATACTACTAATGTCTCCTTCACTTTTGTTACCACTATTGGCTGTGATAATATAGTCTCATAATAAATGTTAAATTGAGTTTTTTTTTAATTTTGATTCAAGGACTTGATTGAAAGTTCTCATTATAAACTTTCTTATTTGAGAAATAATCTCTCTCTTTTTCTCTCTTTATTTATTTATTTATTTATTTATTTATTTATTTAATTCTTTATCTTTACTTAATCCCTATTAAAAATTGAAAAAAAAAACGCTAAACGTGAATTATCTTGACAAAAATAAGTATATTATATAGACTATACAAAAAGAAACGAGAATTAAAATAAAAATATATTACGGAATTATTTAAAAAATAATTACAAAAATAAAAATAAAAACGTAATTATAGAGACTAAATATATATATTTAAAGAGAAGAACAATTAAATATTAGTCCATAAATTTTCACGTGGAAGAGAGAGTTAATTTAAACTTTAAACATTTAGTTAATTTTGACTTCACATAGAAGTGGCGGAGAAATGGAAACAAAAGACAACCACATGAAGAGATGACAGTTAACTATGCTATAAGTACTTATTTATATAATTAATAATTTAAATTATTAATAATTCAAACTTTTCATTCCCACTCATTATTTTCTCTTTGAAAATCCTAAGGATTCATATTCTAACTTTGAGACACTTATTATAGCTTTATACTTAGCTATAATAGATGTTTATAATGTCTAATATTAATATTTTAGCTAGCCAGGTTTTATGTTTTCGAGTCTCATTGAACTTTTGATTAATTTTTGAATTGTAATGTACTTTGACATTTTCTCCTTGTTTGGGCCATAATGTCAGTGATTTAATTGAAGTGATCTTCATGTTTATTACAAGAGTTTGAGTCAAATCTTTCAAATTCAGTGATAAGTCTAATTAAAAAAATTTAATTAATAAATTAAATAAGTCATTTTATTGATTTATTTCTCTTTAATTAATTTATGTTTTTCATCCCTTAAACCGTAAACTCTTTTTTCTAAAACTTCATAAGCTAATACACCTAAATATCCTTATAAGGCGACCAAGGTTGTATTGTCTTGTACAACAAGATTTAATGTATATCTTCAAACCATGGAACCAAGCGTTAGCACTTTTGACATTTTTAGGTATCGTCTTCCACTTGTGTAGTTAAAAGGACTAGCTTTCCCCTCGTCGGTGTCGCATTCATGGAATAATATCCTTCAAGTAATATATTTTTTTTTTTAATAGGAAGATGTTTTCAATGCTATATGCTTGGGCCACATAGTTTCCTTTCACCCATGTCATATTTTTTCCTTACTAATCATGTGATCCAAAACTTTCTTAGTGTTGTTGAAGTGAGTATCTTTGTTCTTTGATGTTGAGTAAAATCATATATTTGTGTTCCTCTTAATCTTTTTCCATTTCAAGAATCCTATTGTGACTGCTTGTGCATATGTCCTATTGTTGATGATAATATTCTATCTTTGGATGAATAATTTTGAGCTTTCTTCAAATTCCAAGTGACTATTATTATCTATTTTTGTCATACTTATTTTGCACCTAACTCTTTAAAGTGTACAAATCAAAACCTTTAATTTGTCCGTTTTATCGACTTTTGTTGGTACAAAGATTTCCCTAATTTTCACCATCTTTGGAAAACTTTCCATTACTCAATCTCAGTCATTAGGGAAGTTTACTAGATAGTGCCTAATTGAATTATTTTATAGATGTTTCACAATTATTGACATATCTTTTTATACGAAAACTTCCATAAGATGCTTGAAATTGTGTGTTTCATGTCCTTCTCAATTGTTTAAAATTTTCTCATTGTTTCTCTTTTTTCTCTCCACACTCTTTCATCTATTTCTTCTTTTATTCTTTCTCATCACATTTATTCAAATAATAATATCTCATTTCATTTTATTTCATATATTTTTGTAAACACCAGTTGAATTTAGATTTTTTTATGAGCAGTTGAATTTATAGGAGTTATTTTCATCAACAACTTATTCAAAGTCACTTGGGTCATTCTTCACATAGCTCAACTTCATTTGCAATTATTGCCCAATAACAACAGTACGGATAGACAACAACATATATCTGCTTTACACAACAAGTTCGAAGCACCAAAGAGTTTGAATGCACAAGCAATTTTTACCGTAATGATAAATTATTTTATTTTATATGATATTTTCACATTGAGAAGAACCAAGGATTAGTTTTTTTTTTATGAAAACCAAATATATACTTTCTATTATAAATTTATATTATCCTAATAATTTATAGATATATTTCTTTGCAATAGTATTCAAATAATAACATCTTTAACTATTTTTATAGTTATTGTAAACATATTTTTTATTATAGTTCTCAAAATTTATTTTCTTTAAAATTTATAATTATTTTTATATCGTTCAAAGAATTGTAATATAATTCGAATAAACGTACATCATTATCTGTTTCGTATTGGTCCAACTCTTTATTCGTGTCCACAAACTTTAAATGGAAGAATTTTAAACATGGACCAAATCGGAATAGATATAATAGAATATATGAGAAGTTTTTATGCAATATAAATCGATGACTATATTTATTCTAATAAAAAAACACAATACGTAAATTCCATAATTATAAGAAGTTGGATTAAATATAAAATTTTATTTAACTATCTTCAAAAATCAAATTTTTATTATTGAAGATGCTCTAAAAATATTGTAGAAATTCTCAGTAAATATACAAAGAGCGAGAGAGAAAACATTTGTTTTATTTATTATTAATTGGCTTCACAACCCTTTGCAAATGCAGCAAGTTGCAAACCAAAATGCATCCATGTGATATTCAGTGACACAGACGAAAGCAGTGCCTTACAACTGTCTAAAAACACAATAATAATTCAGAAACAATACAAACGAAAAAGAAAAGGAGTGGCACTTCTTTCTATTACGAGACAACGCGCGGAAACTTTGCTTCCGTTGCTTTCCTTGTGTATTTGCCAAGTGCATCTTCCTGCTATCAACAACGTTTTATTGGCACATATTCTTTATAACCTACAAAAGTACGCACACATGATTAGAATACTAGATTGTCAGTCCCTGTCATTAATTATTCCCTCCATATTATCAATAAATGAGAAAATTATTTCCCTTAAATATTAATACAGGCTAAAATGCTGTTATTTAGGTTATGAAGATTTTTTTTACAGCTAAAGTTGTTTCCTTTTAATTTTTAAGTATATTTTTAAGATATGTATGTGTATAAAAGATGAAATGGACGTAAAAAATAAAAATAATTATATATGATATTATATACGGTGTTAATCATCAAAAGTAAGAAAACTATTATGGTATATACCCTTAAAAAACGTGAGTCGCAATCAAAGCTTTGGAAACATATAAAAGGCTAAGATCTTTGAATAATAATAAAAATAGACTTAAAATATCGAATATGCTTAGTTTGATTTTAATAAATCTAAAACTTTCATTAAAAATAAATATAAAGTTGAAAACGCCATGACAACTTTGTAATAATTGAAATAAATATTATATCAACCACAAACCTTTTCTTATAGCAACCAAAAACCTTTTAAAATTTCAAAATTTTAAAAATGAAAAGATACAACAGTTTTCTTCGATGGAAGAAAATAAGAAGAACGTTAACATCACACTTCTCATTATTGGTTTATTTTCTAAAATCTCAAGATAGGCGGAGTAGTTACTTAACGACTTGCATGTGATTGCATGTAAAGGGTACTTAAGCGTAAGTTTGTACACATTATATCATTATTATGATAGTGTAAGTTTTATGAAGAAGCTTAATTACCACGTGGGGTGCTACGCAGAATCACTATCTAGTAGTGATATGGAGGAGGAGGGGATGCGTAGATGTAATGTGGTGGAGGTGGGGAATGGACGGGAGGAGGCGGTGAAGCATAGATGTAGTGTGGTGGAGGTGGTGAATGGACAGGAGGAGGAGGAGACTTATACTTGTAAACTGGGGGTGGAGGGGACTTGTATATGTAAACTGGGGGTGGAGGTGATTTGTACTTGTAAACTGGGGGTGGAGGGGACTTGTATTTGTAAACTGGGGGTGGAGGGGACTTGTATTTGTAAACTGGGGGTGGAGGAGATTTGTACTTGTAAACTGGGGGTGGTGGAGAATTGTATTTGTAAACTGGGGGTGGTGGAGATGGGTACTTGTATGGTGGAGGTGGAGGAGATGGGTACTTGTAGGGAGGAGGAGGAGATTTGTACTTGTAAACTGGGGGTGGAGGTGACTTGTACTTGTAGACTGGGGGTGGTGGAGATGGGTATTTGTATGGTGGGGGTGGAGGAGATGGGTACTTGTATGGTGGAGGTGGAGACTTGTACTTGTAAACTGGTGGTGGTGGAGAGTTGTATTTGTAAACTGGGGGTGGAGGAGATGGGTACTTATATGGTGGGGGTGGTGGGGATGGGTACTTGTATGGCTTAACTGGGGGAGGAGGAGACTTGTACTTGTAGACTGGGGGAGGAGGAGACTTGTACTTGTAGACTGGAGGAGGAGGAGAATTGTACTTGTAAACTGGGGGTGGAGGAGATGGGTACTTGTATGGTGGAGGAGGAGGAGATGGGTACTTATAGGGAGGAGGGGGAGACTTGTACTTGTAAACTGGTGGTGGAGGAGACTTGTACTTGTATACTGGTGGTGGAGGAGAAGGGTACTTGTATGGTGGGGGTGGTGGAGATGGGTACTTGTAAGGAGGAGGTGGTGACTTGTACTTGTAAACTGGTGGTGGAGGAGATGGGTACTTGTATGGCTTGACTGGTGGAGGAGGAGACTTGTATTTGTATACTGGTGGAGGAGGAGACTTGTACTTGTAAACTGGGGGTGGAGGTGACTTATACTTGTATACTGGTGGAGGAGGTGACTTGTACTTGTAGACTGGGGGAGGTGGAGATGGGTATTTGTAGGGTGGTGGAGGAGGAGATGGGTACTTGTATGGAGGAGGAGGTGACTTATACTTGTAAACTGGTGGTGGAGGAGACTTGTACTTGTAAACAGGTGGTGGTGGAGATGGGTACTTATATGGTGGTGGAGGAGGAGATGGGTACTTGTAAGGAGGAGGAGGGGACTTGTACTTGTACACTGGTGGTGGAGGAGATGGGTACTTGTATGGCTTCTTTGGTGGTGGTGGAGAGTGGTAGTAATAAGGAGGAGGTGAGTGCACTGGTGGTGGTGGAGAGTGGTAGTAATATGGAGGAGGAGGTGAATGCACTGGTGGTGGAGGAGAGTGATAGTAATAAGGCTTAGGTGGTGGTGGTGGAGATGAATAGATGTAGTTGTCTGCTGATATTTGAGATGGCAAGGTGAGAGAGATTATTGCTAATGCAAGAGTAAGACTAAGAGAGGCCATTGGAGACCCCATATTGGGTTTTGGTACTGCCATTACGGAAGGGGGTGGTACCCTATATATAGTTTCTTTCTTTTACCCATTTATTCAACTGTTTATCTTGGTTGGTGTACTTAGATAGTAGATTTTATCTCTTACAATTCTCCTCCTAAAAAATGTGAATCTATTTAAAAAATATTGGCAATTGAGTTTTTTGGACCAAGGCGACCCAAGTTGGTTGTGGAACGCGGATTTGGATTTGATAGAGACAGCTAGCTAGCTATGAAATAATTCTAAATAAGTAAATAAATAACTATTCTTGTCTGGAAATGTTGACAATACCCTTATTTTCTTTATAAAAAGAGACACCAACCATTATTTCATTTTTTTTTCCCTTTCTGCCAATTTTCCGAATAATTAAAATGAATGAAGGCATAGTCTTTGTCAAATTATTGTGCGTTTGATGTAATTAATTTGTCCCATCTCTTCAATTTTTGAATCCATGGCAAACATTTAAAGCTTTCTGCATGGAGGCCTATTAAGTCATTTCACCTCGTCTAGTACTTCCTCGGGACCATGGCTGCTATAATGAGCTTCCCATCTCTTATCTTTTCACTCTTAATTGATAGAACGTGGACGCTAAAACGAATATGTTGTACACATTGCATGGTTTTGCTTTGGCTGCCGCAAGAATATTATATAGGACAGATACGATAAAGACAAAGCATAGTCTATAAATTCTTTTACTTTTTGCTTTTCAGCATTTTTATTACTGTCGAGATAAACTGTTGAATGAAATAGGTAAGCGTCAAAAATTGTCTTCAGATTGTCTTTCACTTCCAATAAATTACACAATGCAGCTACATTTACCTGAAATTACTATGAGCTACATAATTTAGTGCTATTATTCTGTTTCTTAATAATTCATCAAGGAGGAAATTTACTAACATGCGGAGCACGTTCATGAATATGATGGGAAATTATATACTTTATATACACATATTTATAAAATATAAATACAATAAACAATTCTTTGAGTAGATTTTGTACATTGTTGACTCTGATGTATACATATGATCTAACCAATAAATATAAGGAAATTTACTGACGTGTGGACCACACATATCTGTAAATGCAATAAACAATTATTTGGCATCCTGCTCATTATTGTATATATACATATATTCACACACATATAATTAACTTATGTTTTTCTCAATATTTCTTTATTCAATTTTAAATTTGTCAATGAGTTTTACCTCCTCTAGTTTGAACCCATCGTCCCAAGTTCTCATTATCCTTGTATGTTTATTTTTTTATTCAAATATTATGATTTGAAAGTTAACTTTTATCTTTTATATATATAATCACCTTAGAAGTGATTTTAAATATTCATTTTCATGTTAGTTTGATTATCTCCTTGAACATGTCTGGACGCGACACAACCAAGATATCGAAAAGAGTGATTTTTGTTTATGGTTGAATATTCCTATAGTGCCTATGGACTTTTATATGTTGTTAAATATACATTCCAGATCTTAATTAGGCACCAATTGCAGTTACACATCATCCATGTGTAACACTGGAAGAGAAATAAAGGTCACAGTGGGTGGAAAAGCATGTAATTGCTTTCAGTATCTGAGTCATTACGTCTTAATTGTAGATCGATATGGGGCTGCATTTCTAATGTATTCATGTGGGGATGTTTTGTTGTATTTAGGTTTGGTGTGTAGAAGGCATAACATCTTATTGTACTGAAATCTCGTGGATGCCAACTTCTTGCACAACTTGTGTTTTGTTGGTACATATATATTTTTACTTTTATTAATAATTGAGTTTTTATTTAATTATTGATAGATTACTTTTTTAATATTTTTTAACATAAATTATCAATAACTAAAAATAACTTTATATCATAATATAAACTATTTATTATAAATTTAAAATATATTTAAATTCTAATCATAATATAATTTATATATTTAAAATATTTATTAAATATAAAATTTAATTATTGAAAATAAATATTTATCTTTTTTATATAAATAAACATCTATCTTTTAAACATGTTAAAATACTAGTCAGTAATATCAATCAAAGTTTCTGGGTTACCAATGATTCAAAGAAAATGAAAGCTTATGTTTTGTCCCTATTCAGTATATTAGGCTCATGTCTAGGTCAGATATAGTTATATTTTGTCCCTGTTCAGTAGGTAAAAAGGTTTGATAATCATGTAACTTTTGTTCCATGATATCCCTAAACACAGTCAAATCTACGAAAATGTCAACATGGCACGTGTCAAACCTACTATTTCTACGCTAAACTAAAGATGAATTTAAAAATAAAATAAGAGTAGAAGACGAATTCAATATTTAAAATTGTAATGGTTTTAAAATTAATTTTTAAAACTAATAAAATAAAAAAAATTATTAAAATTATACATTATCAAATTTAGTCCTTAAAATTATACTAGATTATTAAATTATTTTTTAAAATTAATTTAATTATTAAAATTGTAATAATAAGCGAAATTGATATCTAAAACTAAAAATATTTAATTATAATTTTACCATCTAATTTTTAAATTTTACTGAGTATTTTTTCATATATTTCATCTCTTAATTTTAATTTTCACGTTTTATCTATTAAGCACAATTAAGTAATTAAAAATGATAAAAGTTAATATTGGGCTTTAAACTTTTAACCTATTCCTTTTACTAAATCATTTAACTTCCTTAGTATATATATATATATATATATATATATATATATATATATATATATATATATATATATATATATTATTTTTGTATTCATTAATTAAAAAATATTAAATATTAAGATAATAAATTAATTTATTAAATATATTTATTTAATAATATCAATTTATAAATAATATAATTTTTTTATTCAATTATATAAATTTATTTATTATTATAAATTATTTATATATTTTTCACTCTTTTATTTGTGGGGTAGTTATTCATAAATAGAAATATTTAATAAATTAATTAATAAAATATTGTGATTTAACTAATTAATCACTTTTTATTTAATATATAAATTTTTATAATTTATAAATATCTAAGTAAAATAAAAATATTTAAAAAATAAATTTACCATCTTAATTTTTAATATATTTTATATTATAAATATAAACATTCACTTGGGAAGTGAATTATAATTAACAAATGTTGTAACTGCATATATATAATATATTCTTATATATAAATTAAACAAGTTAAATGATTTAGTTGTATATCAACTCCAATATTTTATATTTTTTAAAACACAATTCGTGAAATTACATAATTTTAGGTTAAAATGCATTGGAAAAAAATAGCGATATATAAAATTTATAAAATTTTTAAATTATAAGAAAAAAATGAAATTAACTTTTTTATTTTAGAGACCAATTTAATTAATAATTATAATTTAAATTATTAAATTGATTGATAATTTATATTTTCAATGACTATTTTGTCATTTTATTTATTTAAAAGATTATTTTAATTATTTATTACAATTTAAATTATTAAATTGACTAATGACATATAATTTGAAGGATTTTATTAATTTTAAAAAACAATTTAATTCTACATTATATTTTTTAGAGAATAAATTGTTTACTTAATCATAAAATAACTAATGTAAAATAATAAAGAAAGTAATGGTCACTTCTTACCAATTCACTAGGTAAGACCCTTTTAAAACATCGCTGTAAATTAAAATATATAATTTAAAAATATTATTTTCTTCTCTTTTTAATTAGTTATTTTAATATCCTCTTTTATTTCATTTTGAGATATATTTTATACATTTTTTTCGCAACTAGTAAAAAAAAATTAATCATCTCAAACTACCTATTTTTTATCTTTATTTCTAGTTTTTATCTCTATCTTTAAATTAAATTTAATAATTTTAAAATATTAATAATTAAAATAACATTATATGATAATTTAAATTTTTATTATAATTTAAAATATTTATTTATTATAAATAAAATTATAATATAATTTATATTTTCTAAAATATTTAATATAAACTTGTATCAACCTTAATACTCTAATTTCCTAGCTCCATTAAAATCAAGAATTCAAAATAATACAAGTATCAAGAAATTTCATTCCTAGACTCATATCCCAACACATGATAATCAATCTAAACTCCAACTATATACATAAGATTCACAATTTTACTCATAACTTTAAATTATTCTATTAATGACCAGTTAATTGAGAACATTAAAAAAAATATAACTCAAGTTCATAATTTGCATTTTATATAAAAGAATTTATTTATAGGTGGTTTCCATAAAATTCATCTATCCCTAAGAAATAGAATCTATGAAGACATTGTAACATTCTTAAATTTATTTAATTATTTTTTTAGAAAATAAATTACATCATTATTATTAATTGCTGAAATGTTTTATTAAATAATTATCAATTGTTGCAGGAAATTATTTTATTAAATAATCGCATTTTGAAACTGAAATGTTATTATTATTATTATTATTATTCTTAATGATGGTAGAAAATTTATTTAGAATTTAAATATTTACATTTAATTTTATTTTAATGGAGGAGACATTAATTTAAATTATTTTCATTTATTAATTTAATTAATTGAATTAATTGGGCAAGGTTGACGGGTGGGTCGGGGTTGACCCGACCCAGCTAGAATATTAGACATTGGTTAATTAGTTTACCCTAAATGATGTTTTGCACGTTAGACAGTCAGACCTAGAGGAGAGAGAACGCAGACCTGCAAGGAGGAGGACCTAGGTTGTTCATATCGTCCTAGAGTCGCATCAGATCCTCGCTGTTCTTCGCATCTAAGGTACGAGAGAGATGAGTTCGATTATATGTGAATACGGGGGTGTACGGATAGTAAGGGTAATACCTAAGTCCCTCTAGGATCTAAATTCTCAAATTTGTTTGGTTATTATGTTCTAAAAATGTTTTAATCGGTAGAAAAGATTCGTCAATGTGTATTATGATTTTGGTTGACTTAATTGATAATGTAATCAGTTGCCTTTAATGTGAAGAAAAACCTCTATAGAGAATCCCAAAGGAACAAGAAGAATGATGAATATGTTTTCTTCATTATACTTCCAAAGTATGCAGAGATGTCAGTTCTATCTCACTATTTGAGTTTCATTTACATAAGAAAGAGCAGCAGGGTCTTTCCTAGGGCCCTTATTAATAATTGTTATTGTATGGTTTCTTGTGGCATTTGAAGGGGGATTAAATTCTCGGATTAACACTTTGCCTTAACGTGATTTTCGTTTGAAATTGTATGGTTAATTGTCTTAATTACTTGATTCTCGTGGATGTTCATGGTTATTCATGGTTGAGGTTCAATTTGGGACTCTTGTGTGTAATAGTGAAATTGGGTGGAATTCAGTGGTGTTTTATGTGCGTTCTTATAAATGATTTATGGTAATAATGGCTAAATTGATATGATTTTGGCATGATTATGGACTGTGTGAATGATGTATGAATGATGAAAATGAGAATGCGGGTGATAATGCATTGAGTATGGATATGTGATGCATGAGCTGCATGAGCTGCATGAGAAGGCAGACATGGCTATAATACCCTAGTCATATGTGGTGTTTAACAAGGGACTCTGGCCATATGGGGTGTTTAATGGTGTGGCCATCATTAGTAATAACTAAGGGGATTGAAGAGGTTCGCCCATGGTGTGGAGTTCCGAATCGGGACTCTTAGGTGTAGTGATGAGCATATGCATTGTGCAAGCATGTACATTTTGTAAACATGAATGGAATGTGATTGATTTTGAATACGATGGAACGAGTGATTGATATATGAGTAATTGTTAACTGTTAGTAATTGAGTATGGTAATGGGTGGGATTTGGAGTACTATCTACATTTGTATATGATTGAATATTATTTCTCACTGTATTCTCTTGTGATTTTCTTTTAGGTAATGTTGAGGGCACTTGTGGTACCGAGTTTTAAAGAGGCGGGGTCTTGCTTTGATTTGTGTGACTTGAGATTTAGAATAGTGATTCTATATCTTTTCATACGTACTCTTGCATCTTAAATATTTGGAAATGATGGGCATATCAATGACTCACTAAATATATACAGAAATGAAAGTGAGTTATATACTTGAAATATGTGTCAAACACACGAATGACTTGTTCAGATCAACATTAATAATTTATGTGATAATTTTTTTATGTGTACTTAATGTTTGAACATGATAATGACCATGATAATGACCATGTGAACCTTTTATCCTTAATACGAATTCAATTTTCTTGGTTCTATCTATTACCTTGTCTTCCTTTTTGTTTACTTGATTATTTTAATTTAAGTATTCGGGGGTCGAAGGGGGTTACAGATATGATGAAAAACATAGTAAAAAGAGAAAGAGAAGATAGTAGTCCCACTAAATCTTCAATATCCTCTCTCAAGGTTGAATCTTCAGTGATAATAGACTTTTTTTAAAAAAATTCTAAGAGAACAAAGATTGTAGTTGGAGGAGTTGTGACTATGAATGTCTTTTAAGTCTTGTCACTAGTTTATATATTAACCTAGAAAAGGCTCATAACTGACTCGATGATTGTTTTTGTGTATCTAATCTTTTATCGTTAGTATTAGACGTTGGGATCAAAATGTTGAAATGTTGATTGTATGACTCAAGTAAATATAAGAAGGAAGTTAAATTACATTTAAAAATTGTTCCATAACTTTTTCCACAAATTCCACTTATTGTCTTAAGCTTTCAGATGATAATTTTATAAAAAAAAATCTTTAAAAACTAAATAGGTATATTTTTCAAAGATCTTTTTACAAGAAATGTATTTAACACAATACAAATAAGAGATAAAGAGAAAGATAATAAATATATGATTTATATTAATCTAAAACCTAAGATTACATCTAATATTTTGTACACCATTAAATTTCTACTAATTAAAATTACAGTTATAAATATTGTTTACTACAAACTTCTTCATACTTAAAACAAGTATTATTTACTTTTTCTTTCCAAGCAAATCAACAATGTATTCTTTAGACACAAAGTCTTTCTACGCTTTAATCAATTTTTACTAAGAAAAGGTTTGAAATAAGTTAATTGACAATATTGTTTGATAGTTGGTTTTACAAAGGAAGTATAATTGTTTTTCTTAGTAGAACCTTAAGGTTTTTTTTTTTTACAACTTAAAAGTTTATATAGAATATTTTCTTAATTCGTCATGCTCTTGTTTGAGATCTTTAGAAGACATATATTTAGGAGGTCTTCACGAGGTAATTGTTGAAATTTTTTAACATTTTTCCTTTTATCTTCCTTCTACTAGAAAGAGGAAGTGTTCATGAAAATATTTAATATTTTAATAAATGTATTTCACCAACATATCACTTTGATAAGATAAAGTAGTTTGTTTATCTTTCCTTTCTTGTACATATACCTTATATTATGAACTAAAAGCTACTTTCTTTTGCAAAGGCTCGTCCTTTTTATGTTAATTGGGTAGTTCAAAAAAAATTTCCTTTACTTTCAGAGCTTCTTCAACACATATTAATGATGAGACATATTGATTTATCTTTCTTGCATGAATACGAAAAACATACATGTATATTTGTTTTGTCTTTTACTCATTATCATCTTTTAATCTAAAAAACTTTGTCAATTTATTTGTTATTATGTAAACCTAAATCATCTTTTGATATATCATTGATCCTAAAATATCTAGCCACAACTTACACTTCAATTCCCACTTAAAATCTTTAACATTGAGACAAGAATCACATTCAAGAGTTATATCGTTAAACTGGACATTTATTCTCTTAAAGCATTTCCAACACCAAATATAAGTGTAAATGTGGTTCTTCTAATGTTGATTCACCATTCTAACATGGTACACGTTGAGCTACTAAACATTGGTCTTGAATGTTATTAACTTTAGTGTAGGACGTTTCTCTAAACATCTTTAACACTCAAACTAATTACAATAGTTTTGCTATTTTTTCTATAAAAATAAGGAGAAATCACATAAAAACAATAATTACAAAAAATTAAGGTACAAAACAAAATTTATACAACTTATTATTATTTTTTTCCTAAAATCACAATCTTTTCATTAGTTTTCTCTTTCATTTACATGTACATAAATTGATTAAATATGAATTTATCACATATGATGGTGAATAATTAACCTTCTTTTATAGGTCATTCACCCATGACAATGAAGACTCTTCAATCTAGGTAACTTTGTAAAATGTATGTTACTCACTCATTTGTATTTCATAACTTTCTCTTTGACACTATAGTTAGGCAAGCTAAAGATAAGAACAATCTCAATATGCATAATTTAATTGAAATTCCCAAAAGCAATGTTTGGGAATCAATATGGATCAATAAAAAATATTGATCCTATCTTTTATTACTTTTTTGCTTAATATTTGCTTTAGTTTTCACTATTGCAAAAAAAAAAATTAGATAAGTTAAAATCAACTTTTTATCGATTTTAAAATCGATGTAGAGTCAAACAACATAGAAAATTCGATTTTGAAAAAAAAATGACCTAGAACTTAACTCTTAGTTCTCATCATCTTTGTCTAGTAGCACAATATTTGTTGTTCCTCTTTTCGTATAGCAAATTCCACAAATATATACTTTCGCGATTATACTGATGTTGCATTTGTAGATTCCATATATTTATACTTACGAGACAAACAAAAATTTTAAACAAACAAAAATGAGACAGAAAATTAAAAGACAAAAATATTACTTTAAAATTATAAAAACGACATGTGATAAAGACGAAGATGTAACAATGACAATAATGATACTATTGACAAATGTGTAGATAGATGGTGACACCAACAAAAATTTCAATGACATTTTAATTGAGAATATTTCAAACAATATTTTGTAACAGACAAAAAGTTTCAAATAAAAAAACGAAGTGTTGCAACTTTTTATATCAATTCTTAAAAATTTGGTTTAAATAAACATGAGATATCTATAAATATATTACCGTGCTTTATTTATATATACAACTAATATAAAATTTCCTATGTAAAACCTATTTTTGAACGGGTGTTTCTTAATTTCATGGTTGAACATTAATTTCGTATGCATTGCATTAATGCTGGTTAATAATATGGATTATGTGTGTGTCCTTGATAGCATGTTTTGTTAAATTTCGGTGGTAGCGTATCTGTAGTGTGTGGTTTTATCTCATTTTTAGAAAATCGGGAGTGAAAGTGAACCAAACGCGTGAACACTTTTTGTGTATGCATTTCATGTGAAGTATTTTTTTAAATATGTTTTTAGTATAATAAAACAAGTGAATTTTAATTTCAGTCTTTGATCAATTTTTATCATTATAAAATTTTAAATTACTAATTTTAATTTTTAAAAATAACATATTTTAATTTTAATTTTTGTAAAATATTTTTATTTGATTTTCATTCCTCTAAATTTTAAAATAACTATTTTTAATTCCTATTTTTTTTATTTTAAGATAAGTAAATAATATTTATTTTAAAGATATATAATTTTTTTTAAAATATCATATGTTAATATAATACCATATATACTATTATGAAATATATTAACAATTATTTAAAATTTTAAAAAATAAAAATTAATCAATAAATTTTATAAGAACTAACCCTAACCCTAAACCTAAATCCTAAAAACTTACTTATCAAACTAAAAATATATTTAAACCTTATTTTTCCTTCAAATGCTAACATTTCTGTCTATAGTTTTAATTCTATTTTTGCTTGGGAATCAATTATTAAGGCCACTTTTCTAATAATAACTACGATCCAAATTAAAACGTATCCCGTGTTATTCATATTCAACCATTTTGAGCTTGAAAATTCTCAAATTTTCTATAACAATCACATTTTAAGTCAAAAAGTGAAAAATAAATTTGCTCCTCTTAGCTGATTTTTTTTTATAATATTTTCAAATTGATTTCCAAACTTAAGTTTGGAATTATCAGTTTGATTGGGGACAAGCATAAGTTCTAAGTTTCAAAGTGTAAAGTTCAAAATATATAAAAGTGATTTATTTTTACCTAATAATATAACATTATATATATATATATAAAGAACAAACAAGAGAAAAGAAAAGGTAAAACAAAAAATTGTAGAAAAATCAAAAGAAGAAAAGAAAATAATATAAAACGAAGGTTTGCAAAAATAGTGGAATTGAAAAAGAAAATTTTGGGCATAAAAGAAATCATGAATTTAAAAAAAAAATTGAGAAAATCTTTTGGATTGATAAAATAGGCTCTTTGTGAGAAAATATTTTCTAAATTTCAGTTAAGTCTATCCTTGTTCCCAAAATAAAAATCTTGCTTGTATATATATTGGTCACGTTACAATCTATACAAGTCTTTTTTATGATAACAAGCAACTTTAGTTTAATGATCAACTAAAAAATGTATCAAGCACATGTTGGGGAATGCAAATTGATGATGATTGAGCGAGAAATTAACCACAAATACTACGAGGAGTGTAAACATTAAATTCGATAAAAAAAAAAAAAGAGAGAGAATGGTCATACATTATAAGAAGTTAACAATAATTTTTTGCATTATTTTGTTGTCTTGGTTCTTGGTGATTTTATAGTAGAGATATGATGTCAGTGATGCATTGTTTTTTACTCCTAATTTTCTCAATTATGGAATTGGAAATATGATTTTAAAGAAGCATAATTTAACTCTCAAAATTTGATTTTTTTTTTTCTTCTTTTGTTTGAGGACAAGTAAAATCTCCAAGACTGAAGCTGTGATAAATCATTAATTAATGAAGATTCAGCGAGCCAATTAAGGAAACTAAATACTAAAAATTATAGAAATTACATGCAATTAGCTAAGAAATTACTAAAACTCAATAAATATTAGAAATATCACAGGATAATAAGAAACAGTAAAAAATACTAATGAATTTTGCTTGAATTGTGCAACATTTGAGAATTTTGTTCTAAAATTGCCCAATGATGGAGTGCTTTAAAATGAATATTCACCCAACGAGGAGTTGTAACAACCATAAATAATTATGTTACAACAATATACAGTGATGAAGTTGTTTATAGCACAGTAATTGGTGGGTGTTTAGCGTCTAGGGACTCAAATTCTAGTAATATCAGTAGGTATTTTAACTTCATTTGCAAGAATTTTTTTTTTATCATTTTTTCTTTATTTTTCCCTCTTTTGTGTTCATTCCTGAGATTATAATGTAAGACAAATTTTATTTGTGCTTCAATGAAAAATTTAAAAGAAAGTAAATATTTTTAGATATTGGTCATTATTACTTAACCGTTATAAATAGACCCATACATAATTTTAGTTCCGATTATGAAAATAATCACGAAAACCTTAGATTGAAAAAGTTAAAAAATATAAATGACAAAAACCATTCGAAATTAATAAAAGTAATATAAAGATTAAAATTTATATTTTTTTCATACTAATTCGTAAAGTAATATTACTTATAAAAATTAATTAGTAAATTTATTCAATTATATAAACCAAATAATTAATTTTAAATTATGTCACCGCAACTTACTTATCACGTTATTACTGTATACACATGCCTACTACATCAGTATCACATAAGCACCGTCAACAACGTCATTCCCAATATTATAATGATAAGGATCAATTGCAATACAAATACAAAAACTAAAATACATAATATTTTATATAAGGATTAAAACATAAAATTATATCCAGTATGGAAATTAAATAAATAGTTCAGCGTAATTTTCAAAGGATGATTCCTAAAAAAATAGAAACTATACCGCGTTTGGTGAGTAGACAAAGCACAAAGCCATCTTTCTTTTTAAAAAAATTGACCGCCACATAAAAAAAAAAAAAAAACCTTTACAATTGATTGTGATACGTCACGTTAACGTAAGCACGTTAATGGAAGGAAAATCTTTAGCTTTCAGGTACAACTGTGCCTCTGCCTGTTCTTTTTTGACTGTTTATTCACTGACGCATGGCATTTTCCTATACCTGAGAAAGGGAGAGCACGTTCTCACGTGCCACAATGATTACACTTACGTTATTCCTTAATATAACCAAATGATAACTTTCAAATTTTTTACATCAACGTGAAAATCTATGGCAAGTTGTTTTATTCCTTCTAATTTATCTCTTTCAAGTAAATGTGTCAATTATTTTGCGTCATTTGACGTTTTGATTTCAATGTAAGTTGAAATTATTAATTTAAACAGTACATTTTCTCAGCTTATTACCTCCCCAAGTTTTTTTTTTCTTAAAAAAATAATATAAAAGTTTAAATATTAAGCCGTAGGAAAACAACAAGTAAAAAACAATAAATAAAGGTAATTAAAAATTTATAATTATAAAAAATTACGCCAAAGATTCCTTTTTAACATAATCATTTTTTCCTAAAAAACATAATCATTTTTTTGCGCTTTGTTACTTTTCGCGCGGGAATGAAAAACGACAAAAAAAATGACATAACGCGAAAAATAAACAACATTAAAGAGTAATGCCATATCCTTTTCTAATTATATCTCCATTACTTTATAAAAGAATATTATATATAAAAAATAAATATTTATGATAACTTAAAATTATAAAAATATTTAATATTTTTATCTAATAAATAAAAGGATTAAAAAGAAAATATTGTATGAAGGCTTAGAATTATTTTTAAGTATTAGTAAAAGTGGAATTGACCATGTCAGGGGTGACAATAATATTTGAGACTACGGAACAATCAAATAATTAGTGATTGCCAGCTACTTCAATACTCGTTTCGTGCTTTTTACGTAGGCAAAGAAAGTAAGTAAATAAGTGAGAACAATGTTTAACTACATAATTAATTAGGAAATTTCGGAGAAGCTTTAATTTGATTTGTTCTATTTCAAAATTGAATTTAAGGCTTTTACTTTCATAGTACACTTCTAACACTAATGTCAAGACTTCTTGTAGCAAATGCAGTTTGAGTTTTTAAATAAACATGTACAAAGTTTAAAAAAATGATTTTATGAGGAAAGAAATGCTCTTCCGTATAATAGCAAACACATTGAATATGTACAGATTGAAATTTAAGAACTACTCCTTAATTCAAACCTTTTATTAAAGGTTATTTAGTATAGGAAAAATGCAATATATCCAAATTCAAATTTCACCAATTTAGTTAGTTGAATTTTCAAGTTGTCAATAGACGTCTATGTGATTTATTTCTTAGTTTGGTACTTGCAATGTTTACGGGACTGAAATCCATCAAAATCATTATTGACTATTGACTAATTCGTTAGGAAATCCAAAAAAATTTCCTGGGTTTATAACGTGCCACATGTACTCATGTTAATATTTTTTTAATTTCATCATTAATAGTTTTTGTCCCGCTATGGCCCACTTTGGCTCAAGAAAACAATTAAGTAAACACATTATACCATAGTCTAACACATGCTTTCTTTGGCTCGAGAATTATTCATGTATCATGACTCGTATAGATACGAAAAGCAGAAGTATGAGGGCAATTTGTTAATAACAGACAACTGCATATAAAAAAATTCATCTTAAAAGCATTTCTCATGGCTCATAGCACAAAAAACACTACTCTAACTTAATATTAAATCTAAGGTACCTCACTAGAACTTGCTTGGTTCCACTTTAAATATTTTCTATCTTGAGTTGGTGCCGTTAATAAATGAATTGATTAAATAAACATTAATTAAAAATCTAAGAAACAAAAACTCGAAATTGGTAGGGTAGTTAACATGTGAATTCGGACAATCTTGAATCATGTTGTCTGCGGGAAGGGTGTAGAGTCCACAAGGGACTAAGCATCTTAAAACTAGTAGGTCTTAATTGGCTTTGGCTCTTGCATAAAAAAAGTATATGCATATGGAGCTAGTCAGTATTGTAGGTAATGTTCATAGGGAGCAGGTCAATTTAGAAGATGGAGTTCGTATGAAAATAACAACTACAAAATTTGGATATTATTATACAAAAAATTTAGTTTTACAACAATTTTTTTAATATGTTTAATATCAGCTTAATTTGTTTATATAAGTTCATATATAATGCAATAGTTCATTAATTTATTATAAATTTTAATGGCCATATAGTGAGTGATTAACTGATTATACACCATTTGAAAACTCATTTTTGAATTATTTAATTGTACTAAATCCGTATTATTGAATTTGAAGTCACGACTAATCTTTTAGAGAACCTAAAACCTAATCATAGCATTTTTTTTATTTGTAAGCATAATCATAGCATATGTACGGCATATTAATTACCAATATAATTACTTCTTTTATTTTAGTAATTTATACAATTACCACTTCTAGAACATAGAATTGGCACACTTTGAAAGCACACAATTCTTTTTCCAAGTTTTACTTAGCCAAAGTGTGTAGCTGATTAGATATATCTTTATCGTTGCACTATATTTTCAAGTTAACTAACAAATTGCCTTTTGAAAGTTTTTTTATAACATATATAGCTGGACAACATAATAAGCTACCAACTTCGGAATTACGTGTAACATCTTTCTTTTGTTTTTGTATACTAGTCTAATCACCAATGAGAAGCAAAATTGACAATGGACAATTATTAAATATAAAATTACTAATTATTAGGTCTTTTTTGTTGTTGTAATTGTTGCCTTACAAATCATCCCGATAATATAAATTTTAAACGAATAGATGAATGGCTTCTTATATAATAAATTAACAAGAGGAAATCAAGACTTAGATCTACCGATCTAGGGTCCTATACAGGACAAAATAGATATATGATGTCTGTAGGAACATCAGGTAAAAATATAAATAAAAAAGCATATCAAAACATGACATGCATATGCAACATTCACATATTTAACATTTGTTTTGTTGTACTCCTGCTGCAGGTCAAAATGGAACATAAGAAGGACCAAGATGATCTCAGAGCCTTCAAATTGTTAAAAAGAATAAAACTAATCTGTACGTGGGTAATATTATTAATTTTTTTGCTATTATTTTTTTAATTACCATTTGAGTTTCATTTTGATAACTATGTGGACTTTTGATTGGATAAATTATCAAAATAAAACCTTAATTTTAATTAAAAAATAATACTAATAGTAAATCTTGATAAAAAAAAATTTTGGTCTGTATAAAATATTAAATATAGAATAAATAGTATACACATAGATAGTTAGAGTGAAAGATTTCACACTGTCTATCCCATAATAAATTGTGATAATAAAAATTATTTTTTATAATAACTATTTGAAGAGTAACATAAAAGATAATTTTTATTAATTCATTGTGTAAAATTTTTATATTAATAATATATAAAAATTATACAACTGATCGACATTAAAAAATAAAAGTAATTTTAAAAAAAATATTATATTAATATACTTTTATCATAATTCTCAATGCACAACTAATGTGACCTTTAAAAATCTACTATGTATTTATTAACTTGTAATTAATATCTTTGCAGAAGAAATCCTTATAGGTGTAGGGTCAAACTATTATTTTATCCTAGGTTACCGACAAAGAAATGATAGCATAAGACTCTTTCACATTCTAGGCATACACCAGCATCATATCATGTTCAGGATTGGATTCCTCAACTTGATTGCGTATTAATTTAACAAATATCATGCTGGCATCCACCAAACACAAACAGTCAAAGTATTTTTATCACAGCCTCCGGTTTATCTAACGTTAGTGTTTGGATTCTTTTTGAAGGCTCTCGCAATTGGGACAGTTTCCAAACAAATTCCAAAAGTCTTAAATGTGAAAGCTACAACTATTATCAAGGCTGACTTTTCCTTACTTATGAAGCATGGCTAGCTTTGTGGACCACTGTACAATATGGTAGTAAAGTCTTTGTCTTTGCTTTCTTTTCATATTCTTCATCTATCCCCCCAAAAATATCCAAGTTTTTTTTTTATCTTCCAGTTATCCTAAATTCTACTTTAATGGTGTGGATGCCTCCAAAGTCAATGTACATATGCAGTGAAATTTCTCAATTGTTCCCAATGACAATATATTTCAGACATATATAGCTCAATTTTACAAATAGACACTCAAATTATTGATAGAAACATGCACGGACTATATAATTAAGAAAGAAATCTACATTTCATGTGTTTTGCCTGCTCAACTACAAAAGGTATTTCATAAAATAATCGGGAACTTTCTCTTTTATATATATACATATTATGTATTATTTCCGGTCAACGAGTTTTTTTTTAATATATCAATTTTCATTTAATACTATTAAACTTAATACATAAATACTATTAAACTTAATATATAAATAATATAATAAAAAAATTTGATATCATTTTTACTATAATTTTTTTAATTTTACTACTAATTTAAGCTATCATTTAAATTAGTACCTAAATCTTAACTAATTAACTATTAGTTAACTAACATATTATTTTTTTAGTTAAATTTTAATTATATTTATTTATATTTTTTATTATTATAAATTATCTAAAAAATAACTACAAATTTAAAAATTTACTATAAATTAACTAAGATTATTTTTTTTAAGTAATTTTCTACTTATTTCAAGTTACTACTAATATTAGAATAATTTTGTAATTAATTATTTTTACTAGAAATCAATTATGAAATAACTATTAATTTTAAAATTTTGTATAATTATTTTATAACATTTTTTAAATTTTCTTCTAGTATTTATAACGTGAGTTTAAATTTAAACTTAAAAATTATACAATAAATATTATATTTAATTTATATATATTATTCAATCACCATCTTTCGTCAATGTGATAGTTAAATTTTCTATAATTAATAATAATGTTAAAGGTAGAGAGTACATTATGTGTTTCTTTAGTAGATATGATTTTAAATAGTTAAGTTGATATCCTAACCACTATCATATCTCACATTGTATTTAAATAATTCATGGATGGTGTTAAAGGGAAATGATTGCGAAATTACAAGTAGAAATCATAACTACTCTTAGTGGTTAGTTTAACCAAATTTTCTTAACACGCAACTCTCTTGATTAAGACAATTACAATTATGGACAATGAATAATATTAGGCACATACTTTTGACAGCGCATGCGCCGTAAAAAAGAAAGAAAAAAGAGTGTTGTTTGAAATTACAAAGTGGGGATTCATCTAGAGTTGGCTTTTACATTTTCCATTTTCCACTCACTTGCTCAATAGTGAGTGTAAAATTATGTCCATGCACTTATATTCTGAGAAACACAAATTGGAGTTTCCTTAATTATTGAATGCTTATTAACCAATCCACCGGTGCATACATTTTGCTAATTGCATGCAGTTTGTCTCTTGCATTATCCAACTTTTTTTCTTGTTTGAAGGAGGTTAGAGGAATCCACACAAAAACTTAGGAAGAAAATGATAAATGCATTACGACAACAAAGGCCCCACGCGCTAATTTCTTCTACGAATAGGAGCAAACCATGATCTGAGTTGTGGCTAAGGCTAGAAGCTAGTTAGCAGTGAGGAAGTTTCTTTCTTTCTTTCATTTTTTATATTTTGTACGAAAAACTTAAAATATATATGCTTCAATGTAGTAAAGAAAGAAAAAGAAAAAGAAAAAGAAAAAGAAAAAGAAAAAGAAAAGCAAAGAAAAGTCAACCACCAAACACAAAAATGACACCAAAGATAGCGTTTGATTAAGCAAGCACAGTACAAAATTTAGCCATTTGGGCTTGAAATGTCCATTCTTTCAATTTTCTCTTTAATTTGATACCACTCCGATATATACGGTGGCATGTAACTTTCATGACAATTTTTATATTTTCCAGAAATGTATGTGCTTGCTATATTTTTGTCTAGCAAATGTTTGTGCTTCATTATTTTTAAGAAAAAAAAAATTATAATTAACCATAGAAAGAACAGCGACTCATCATCTCCCTTTCTAATTAAAATAATGTTATGTAATAATGGAGAAATGCAGGCAGAAATGCTTGAAACAGCAATTCAAATTTTCAAGTTGTTTAGATAAAAATAACTACATTATTCTTATATTTTAGGTTTAAAATATTATTACTTTGATTCTAGAATTATGACGCAAAGTGTTTAAAAATATATTTTTATGAAAAAAAGAAAGTACCACCTAATTGCAAGAGAGGATTGTCTACTGGAGAGGGTTTCACAAGCCGATCAAGAAAAGTTGTAACGAGAAAAAAGCTTTTTTAAAATTTTCTAAAATAAACTTGTATTTTATTTATAATAATAAATATATATTGAATTTTTTATAATATCATTTAATCATATCTTACCGTATATAATAATTAAATTTGTAAATTTTTATAATAATTACTTTAAAAATCATATTTCTTAACTAATAAATAGTATATAACACTTATTAGTTAACTAATAGTATATATATATATATATATATATATATATATATATATGTTTTACATTTACATTAATGTATAAAAATTAGATTCTATTTATATTTGATTTAATACGTTCTTAAATTTTTTGAGAATTTTTAATTAAATTTATAAATTTTAAAAATTATAATTAGATCTTTTATATTGTAAAAAAAATTGTAATTAGACCTCTAAAGTTAGTTTATGGTGGCTTGAGACAGAAAAATAATAATTTTATTTTCTTTCCAAAATGAAAAGAAAATGAGAGAGAAATGATATCTTATATATTATAGATGAAAATATGTAATGGAGTTTAGATCATGTAGTTGAGTAAGATGTATGATAATTATAAATATTTTTGTATTGTCATCAATTCCTTTTATAGATAAAAAATAAAAATGTTCTTCCTTTTATATATATATATATATATATATATATATATATATATATATATATATATATATATAATTAAAAATATTTATATCATTTAATATAAATATTTAACTTTTTTTTACTAAATAGCCTACAAAATCTCATTTTCTATTTTGTTTCTTTTCTCTCTCTTTCTTTTCCTTCACTTTCATCCTGGACTAAATATTCCATTATAGTCCCCCAATTGTTTTACCGCTGTTACCTCTCCACGGCTGCACTTATTATGTCTCCCACGATAAATCGTCTAACAAAATTGAAGTCAATCTGAACTCGATTGTTTGAAAGAGATGTAATGTACCAAATATTTTTGTCGCTCCTCCTTCAAAATTTATAATTCAAAGAATCATTCGCTTCAAAATTACAAATCCATCTCATCCACAATAAATAGCTAGCTGTGTATGAAAAAAGACCCTTAATTTGTTGAAAGAATTAACGCTAGCATGTTGTGAATATTCTAAACTCCAATACAGTCGTACGTGTCCTTGAAAATGTGGTTCTAATTTCTAAACCAAATATATTAATATTCTTAAATATATTCCTGCAATAATCAAGTACCAACAAGTCTGATTCACTCAGTGCATAATATTAAATACTTAATTTTCGTTGTACTGTTGCTTTTTGAAAACATATCAAGGATAGATTAAAAAATTTGGGGAAAGCATGCACAGAGGTGGGATCGATAAACCAATATAGTTTATTACCCAATTTAATAAAATTAATTAAATTAACCAAATTAATTAAATTCTATATGACTCACGCAGGAGTGTTTCATAAATGATACTTTTAGTATCTAAACAAATATTAGAACAAGCAAAATTAGGTTTGAATCCACTTTATTTTCAAATTTAACTGTAATTAAAAGTGTTGGTAGTGATTTATGTTGGAAGATTTCTATTTCATAAATATTTTTGATAATTAAATATAATTATGTAAATTTATAATAATATAAAGGCGTGAATTTAAAACATATAAATAAATATATTTTTATAATTAAATTTTTTATTTTAACGGTAATTTTTCTAATACGATATCTGACAGTTATTCAGTGATATAATATTAACTGTATAAAACAATTTTTTTTAACTAAAATACAATGATGGTTCAATTTTATAATATTATGCTTAAAATATAATGATAAAATTAATTAAAATATATCACCCCCAAAATATATAAACTATTAAATATATAAACAAAATATAATCAAACGAACAATTTAAAAAGCACTGCTGAGAAAATGGATTTGAATGGGCCAACTCAACTAGAGGCCAATCCATTGACTGATTCAGTCCAATATTTAACTGACAATTTGAAAAGTGGCCTCTGAACTGTAGAACCGGACGCAAACCCAAAAGAACCCGAAAGACCAATATAATCCAAGACTAGTTCAACTTTTTATTTTACACTTTGAAAGAAAAAAAAAAAAAGAAGTCCTAACTCTTACATAAAATGATAAAAGAATCAAAGTTCAATCTTCAAGGATCAAACGTGGAACCCTTAAAAAAAGACCTAATACGAGTCCTTCACTTGGAATATACACGTTTTGCCATTGTCACGTCACTACTTGCTATGTATTAAATAAATTCTATATAATATGACTTTTAAATTGTGGCCAAGTCAAAATTTATTTGTGGCCAAGTCAAAATTTATTTGTTTTATTATTAGTAATTGTGAAATTTATATTTATTGAATTTAATTAAAATGCATTTACAGTACTGTAAAGATTTTTTATGGTGATATATTATCATGTATTAAATATCATATCTAAAGTAATCTCTAATCTATTCACCTGTATATAAAAATTAAACTCATTATTTATCAATTCAATACTTATTAAGACAGCATATAATTTTTATATATTACTTTAAAATTTCATTTAATTTAATTTTTTACTATTTTGTTATTACTTAATGTGTTATATATTAAAAAATATTTTTAATTTCAATTAAACCAATGAATCCTTCATCGGTTCCACGATGAATACAGCTTTAAAAAAATGCTACAAATAATATTTAAAATGTCGATTTCTAAGAAACTGACTTCTTAACTATAATTGAAAAAATATATACATGACCAATGAATCCTTCATCGATTCCACGATGAGTCCATATTGCAAAAAATAATTGCTAATATTAGTTAAAAAGTAGATTTCTAAGAAACTGACTTCTTAACTACAAACTAAAATATATATACATGATATAAAGTATAAATTGACTTCCAAATATTTACATTTTAAAAAAGATTAAATTATTTTTTAATGTCTATAAATATAAAAAAATTCTTTTAATTTCTAACAAAATTTCAATTTTAGACATGCATTTTTTTTAACGTAGAAATATATTTTGATATAACCGGTATTTCACGAAAAATAAAGATAAAGATAAAAATAAATTTTAAAAATAAAGATAAAGTTGCACGATCTTTCACCTTGATGTTAAGATATTTATACTCTTATTCATTTTATTAATTTAAGAATTTATTGGAAAATACTGCATTTTGTATATTCTTGTTTTAGTTCGTTTGTTTCATTTTCTTTTACTTTAAATTTTTTATTTTTTATTTTTTTAATTTTGCTCAAAGTGTAAAAGTTTAAGTATTGAGAAATTTAATAAAGCATTTTTGAAACACTTAATATTGACATATGTTGGACATATTTCACATAATTTTATAGTTGATATTAACACATTTGTTGAGTCTTAGGTTATTGAAATTAATTGAGTTTAGTTGCTAATCTTTTCTTATTTTCGGATTTAATTTTCATTATGACGATGTTATCTTGTGCAAGTCATATCTAGAGTTCAGACCTCTAAATTGGACATTGGGTTTAGTAGCTAATGTTTACTTATTTTCGGATTTAATTTTCATTATGATGTTGTTATCTTGTGCAAGTCATATCTAGAGTTTAGACATCTAAATTGGACAATCTTGGTTGCTTTGGAAAGATAAGACAAACATGTACTATTTCTCTCTTTTTGCCTCAACCCAATTCGACTGTTTAAGTATCAAAATTTTGCGTGAAGTTGTGACCTCTACACTCACTCTGTTGGGCCTTTCTTTATATAGTTTGACTCAATTTTGGGGACCTTGATAGGTGGACTTTTGGGTTGCGAATTCCTCTTGCCCATACCACCTTCCTTGACATTTAGAGTATGTAATAACTAGTTTTAGTTAGTTAGTAATTAGTTAGAAGTTAGGTAGGCATTTTAGGGGGACCTTTCACATTTTCAATTCTATGAGGTTTCTTGGATTGTAAGTTTCCTCTCTTCTCATTTTTCATTATTGCTTTCTATAGTGTTGTGTTTTTTGTAACGATTGTCATAGAAAACTAAGTTATCTTATCAGTTCAAAATTTTAGGATGCAGTTCAATTTGAGTTCTTAAATATTTCCTTATGCAAATTCTATTATGTTTTTTTCCTTTTCAATTCTTGACTCATTTTTATGATTATGATTTCGCTTGAAGTTTTGGATTGTGGTATATTAGGTAATCGATTGATCACCTAAAATCAACCAATTATGTGCTTGAATCTATACTAATTAGGGACTACGATTGTAATCTCAATATATTTGGATGAATGCTAGATGATTATCTATAAATCTTGTGTTGATGTGAATTTTCACCTTTATTAGAACCATGATAACAAAATTGCATGATTAAATCCTTATATTGGTGTTTCATAATTCTGTTTACTTCAATTCTATTTTGTTTAATTCTGCTATGTATAATTTTTCTGCATGATTCTATTTACACACAAACCCTTCTTTTAGCATTCAATTTGATTTCTGTTCAACTAGGTATTGCATGATTGTGTCATTGTGAAATTTGACCTAGGTTAGTTCCTACACTACAAAATTAAGGAAAATTTAGTGATTTTGATAGTGTTTTCACAATATTATCAAGGTATACTAGAGAGCGTTTAGAGTGAAAGTCAACCAATTTTTGTGTGCACACTCTTTTGCCCATTTTAAATAGGATTGAACAAAAAGCTTAATTATATGAATTGAACAAAAAATTGAAACTAAATTAAATCGATTCACATTCACTCTCCTGCTTTAGATCTTGGTTGTATGGTATTTTTCCTTCTCCCCCATATTCTTAGGGTTTTTCTTTTAGTATTTTTTTAATTGTCTTTTATTTTTAGTTGTTTCTTGAATAGATAAGTGGTTGCTGGTGCGAATGAACATCATGGTAACCTTTAATACTTTTATTTTATTTTTATATATATTACCATTATGAGGAAATGGTTATAACATATATGTGCTTGTGCATCTTAGTTTAGACACTCAACTTATGTTGTTCATGTCATTGCTTTAAAATAGCATATTGATTTGTAATTTCATTTCCACTAATTCTTAAAAAATCAATTAATATTATTGTTTGTATATAACCATTGGTTGTAAAAATGATTTATTGACTCAATTTCATTTTCAATAGTCAATAATGAGTACATTAAACTTGAACCCCTTGGATTAGGCATGTTGAATCTTAAAAATAACCAAAATCAAGCGTGAACTCGTTTTATTAAACATGAACTTTATCGGAATGAGGTTTAATGTATTAATAATCACTTTAAAAACCAGCGCACTAGATTAGAGAGTAGAAATTGTATCTTGAACTAAGGTCCTTCCATATCATTCATTATATTCATGCTCCTTTAGTTACTTATTTTATTCATGCATATATTTATTATGCATATATTTCTTTAAATATGATAGTATTGAAAGTAATAATTGGGTAATTATGATGTACTTTGATTAATATTTTCAAGAATGATTGATATATAATTTTCTAATGTCACAGAAGGATTTGGAGTGAGCTTTGTTATAGACAAAATGTTATGACTGAGTTCACTTCAAGGACATATAATTATTTTTATATTTGTGCCTTTTTCATCATTTAGCTCATCTTTGTTATCATTTGGTCGACTAATATAGTTCTTTCTCGAGTAATTTTACCTTCCATTCATCTACATATTTTAATAAAGGATATATAACATATCAACCTCAGTGTCTTCAAATGCAACTAACCAACCATGTATTACGACATTGAAATTTTGTCACTTTGCTGGGAATATAAATCAAACTACTTGGTACGTGAATTGATTTCTAACCATGATTGAACTTATTCATATGCAATGATTACAAGAGATTATAAAATCAAATTATTTAGTTGTTTCTTCCTCTTGATAAAAATAGATAGATTCAATAGGTACATTATGATAGGGAATTATGATGCAATGATAGTTGTTTATGACCTTGACACAATAAATATTATGATAATATTTTCTAATTATATATTATTTAAGTTTTTGTGCATTTCTTTTTAACTCCCTTTGGGTTGTGGATAAGGAAACTCCTTATAAGCTAAGTTCAATGCTGTCAAAATAGGAATTAAGTATGTTACTCCTGGAACTGATTCTGTAAATATTATTGACACTCCAAAATTGATTGTTACTCGTGGAACTGATTCTATAAATATTATTGACACCCCAAAATTGGTTAGGAGATATTATTAGAATGCATGATTATGTACATGACCTATATGTTAACCACTTTTATCTTCAATGAAAGTATAAACCCACTGGAATCACATCTCACAAGAAAACAAACAAAAATACAAAATTGAAAAAGATAATCATTCAATAGAAAGGAAGAAAAGGAAAGAAAAAAAATTACATGTATGCTTTATACAAATGGGTAATGTTACAAAATTATCATATATTTTGGATATCAACCATTAACATTTTTATTTAATTTTATTTAACTCTTTGTTTTGAATTTTCAATGTATCATTTTTTTATACATTTTTTATTTTTAATTTGTAATGTAATTTTAACTATTTTGAATTAATTTAAAAGTACTTTTGTAGAGAATTAATTTACTCAAGCAAATTTGATTGATTTAAATTTAAAATTATTATTTATATTTAAAGTTGAGATAATTTTATATAATATTATATTTTTAAAATATATAATTTTACTATGATTAAATTTTTTAAATTTAATTTGATTTTATATCGTGTTAGCTTTTTTATCATTTAAAAGAAAACAAAAAAGACTCTAGTATCACTTTGGTAGAATATTTTGATATTCTCTAAAAAGAATTGTAAATATAAGTAGATTTTTCTTATGTTATGATATTTGGTTTTGTCTTACTCAATCTATTGTTTATTTGTATGCAAATAATTATATATATAAATCATATTAAAATATGCACAAAGACAAATGCAACCCGTACAAATATATGGTAACCAACTAACTAAACATGAAAACAAATAATGAAATATTGAAACTACTCCTAAGAGATTATCTAATAATTTTAAAACATTATCACATATAATAGAAATATTATGAGAAATTTTATAGACATTCTAACTGTTTTATGGTTGGAAAACTAAAATATACTCTTTATAAAGCACTAGATATGGGTGGATCAATCATTGGACTCAAATCATTGAAACTCCATGACTTGGAAGAATTGCTCGAAAGAAATAGGATGCTCAAGGGAGAGAATTGGTTAGAGATAGAATGGGAGTCAAGGTATGGAAGGACAACATACAAAGGACTACCAACAAGATTATGTTCATAACAAATTACTTTTAGAATAGGTGAAAAAAGAAGGGTTGTCTTTTGAGGATATGGATGATCAACAAATGCCAACTCAAAATTGGTCAATAGGATAAAAAAAATCTAGTAAATACAACTCAAAATTGGAATATCAAAATGGTTGAGCATGGGTGAGAGTACCCCTTGATGGTCGAAAAATCTTGGAACCTTAGTACTTTAATTAACCTTGTGCTTGTGCTATTCAAAAGCTATGTGTTGGCGACGTTGGCAATCCAGGTGGCATGTGGAGTATTGTGAGTGAGATGACAATAGGCTTTTACTTGATCTCGACATAGTCCATTATTTTTGTGGGGTATTGACTATCTCTTTCTACTATTAAGTTGTTTCTCATGTGGAAAAGGAGAAGTTAGAAGAGGACAACATTGTTGCTCATCTACCATTGAGAATGTCTTTCCTCCACCACTAGGATCGGAGGGTCCTCTACATGGATCTCAGGCTAAAAGTTGCATTAGGGATGAAAGCTCATCTACATCAATTCTATGAGAATACTCTTTTCCACCACCGAGGCTAGACACTCCTTTGCATGAATCTTATGGCAAAGGCTACACCAAGGCCAAAAACTTCTTTACATTCTAAGGATGAGAAGTAAGTCATTGTAGATATGCCATAATATTTTCAATTTGCAAATTATTTGGATAAATTTTATATATGTTGGTTAGGGTTAAGGAATAGGTCTTTGTAGATATGCCATAGTATTTTGAGTTTATCATCTATTTGGATTGTATTTTTAGTGAGTTGTCTTGATATCTTTACATTTTGTTGGCCAATCTTTAAAAAATTCAATATGTAATAAAAGTCAATCCTAATTCTCAAACTATAAATAATACTTGAGGATATTGCTTGGAGAAAAAATTGTAAAGAATACTTGGGTAAACATTAAGAGGCTTGTCGTGAATTGTCAAGGATTAAACGTAGCATTTGTTAAAATGAACCAATATATAAAGTCATATGATTATCTTTATCTCTTCTTTGTTATTTATCTCAACTAAGTTATAAATAATGAAAAAAAAATTTGTATTAAAATATAATTTAACCTCTCTTCTTGTATTTATTTGTGCTAACAAGGCAAATCACATTTTGTTTTTCTTTAAAGAAATAGTGACGTTTGTGGATCAAACTTTGCTAAAGCCTCTAATAAATCGATATTCTTTATGTTTCAAAGAGAAGTTTTATGAGGGATATAATAATATCTTTCTAAATAAATTATGCAAAATTCACCATTTTTCTTTTAGTTTGTTACAACACAGGGAACAAAGCTCAAAGTAGGGGGAAAATGTATTGAAACCTATAATTTCTTGCCTAAATCATGCAAAGTTAACAACCTCTAATGAGGAACATGATAATACTGGTCGAAGCACAACCATGGATAGTGTCAAGGGCATAAATCAATGTTGATAATGGAGTACAACCATGTTTGTTTCAACACAACTTGCTTGAATTTGGAAGTTCACTTCTAAAAAATGAGCACACCCATACAAAGCACCCCTTGACATATAAAGAATTCAGTAACAAAAGGACCCTTGACATATTGTATATCGACTGATATTGATATTGCCAAGCATGCCAATTTTAGATCAAAATCAAACTGAAATGTTATCTTGACATCACTTGATTAGCTTAAATATTGTGAATAGGGTTACAGAAGTCAACAACAAAGATAAACAACATTTATTGTAATGGAAAGTCTTTGGTGTGGTTTATGCCATTTGGAAGGAAGAATTGAATTAAGCAAAATTTTGAAGTCTTTGTCTCATAAAGTTAGCATGGTCTAGCTTTTGTGTTAGGCCTAAATATGTCTTTTTACTTATAAAGGAAATAAGAAGAGACATCTTAGTTTCAACGGAGTAGTGGGTGATTTTTGATAGTCACGGAAGAAGAATTAAGTTCTCCTAGTCTTTATTTCTTGTTTTTCTTTTTCATGTATTTTACTGGTATTTCTTATTTCACCATTGTAATGACAAGCTAGATCCCTAATTAGGGTTATATATGGTGTAGTTTGTATGCATAATCATCAATTCTTGATTAAATTTAAATTCTTGGTTTATTCATTTAATTAATTATTTCATTATTATAATTCTTGTTTAGATTTGATCACCATTTACATTGTCTTAATCATTTAGTTGAACAACAGTTGTATCACAATTAATTGGTAGAACTATAATACAATTAAGTTTAGAAAGATTACATTATCAAACTTTTTCTAAACTTCTAATAAGATTAATTAATTTAATTAATCTACCTCAATGTATTTTATGTTTGCTTTGAAGTTGGTCTCTATATCACCAACTAGAAACTTAATTTAGAGAAAAAACTATTAAAAATCTAGACTAAAGATTTTTAATAAAAATAAAAAATAAAATCAACAATTGAAGAATTAGAATTCATATGAAATTAATATTAAGAAATAAAAAGTATAAATGGAATCATAATTCTTGTCGCTCTACTTATATATTATAATTGAGTTTAATTTCTTTATAAAGTTTTTCGCATCCTTAAAAGAATAATTGACTAGGCTTTCTAAGAATTTTTGAAAATTAGTATTAATGGGTACAATTTTAGGATTCATTTTTTTTTCCTATTGTGATAGAAAACGCTTACAACTTAAACATATTTTAAATGCATGAGTCTCTTGTCAGATATGCTAAAAAGGACCTTTAATTTTTAACTTCCAATTTGTCTTTTCGATTTTGCATTAACAGGTTGAGATTATATCTTCTAAGCCTATCTGATTCATTTTAGGGGTACATTTTGACTTGGGAATGACATTATGAATTAGTCTGCATTTTGTGTGTTTGAAGTTTGAACTACCTGTTAGTGGACTAAGCATTGGCTTTTTTTGTTTAGAAAAAAAAAAAACGTGCTAGGTTGTTTTTATTGTTCATTTGTTTAAATTTCTTTGTTAACTTTTGATCTATAAGTTTAGAAGTTTGTTTTGCATTGAACATCATTGCTATTTGAAATAAATGGTTTTATTTTGGGAAACTTTGGTTTCATTTTTTGAAATTTGAAATCCTTTATACTGTTGTAATTAGTAAGTTTTACAAAAATAGGTAACTCACTTTTATAGAGATTCGTGCTACCATGGTTGTCGATGGAAGGGCTTTGGAGATAGAGCAAGGAGGAGCCAACTGGGTATTCTGTGATATGGGTCTGATTCTAGACCAAATAGAGCAGGCCCAAATTGAGGTAGTATGTGGATTTTACCTTCATCTTAAGCCCAAAAGTATCTTGGCAATCTGATCTGAGAGAGAGGTAACTAACAATGTCTACCAATCAAACTCATTTATGAGCTCATAGAGCAAAGCCCAAGTAACTATTGGGAACATAAGAGAATGTTGCCTGAATGCATTCTCTATTTCTTAACAATCATTAACATGTTATCACATTTAAAATGATATAGTTATTAAATTTACAAAACCAAAATAGAATAAACTTCCTTTTATATCAGCATATAACTAAATGATACAGACTGAACTGGCTTCCACAGAAGTAAATGAAGAAAGTTGGTGCATAAACAAACACGATGCATCTTCTCACAAACAGTGAAAGTGCCCAAAACAACAATAGTGAAAACGCTCAATAAGAAAAAAACCAACGCTGAAATATTTAAGAAAAGGTAACAAGATGAACCTACCCCACTCTTATTTTTGTAATATTTTTTTAAATTTTATTTTTTTAAAATTATTTTATTATGATAATAACAATTTATTATTATGTGTGATTTTTTATTACGATTACTTTTTAATAATATTATTTTCTACTATTTTAGATTATTATTATATTACTACTTTAGTAACAATTTTTTTATAAAGATTATAATATTCATTTGTTATTATTAGTGTTATTTTTATTTACTTTATATTCTTTTGAAGATTATAATATCTATATAAAAATTTACATTATAAATGTTAATAAAAATTTTATTATTATTTTAAATATTTAATATAATATTATTTTACTGTTATTAAGAGCTAATGATTTTTATTCTGGATATTTTCAATTTTAAAATTATTTTAATTCTAATTTAAATTTAATTTCTGAAATTTTAATTTTCACTCATTATACAATAAAGTTGATATATTTTTATTTGAATAACATATTTCTTATAATTTTCAGAAATTTAAAAAATTTATATGTTTAAGCAATATTTTTTATGTACCAAAAAAGTAATATTTTAAAATTTTTATTTTTATAATATTATTTCATTACTTTCTAATATAATAAAAAATTATTATTATGTGTAATTTTTATTATGTTTACTTTCTTTTTTATAATATTGTTTTTCTAATATTTTCATTTTAGACTATTATATTATTACTGTAGTAACGTTATTTATTTTTCTTAAATTTTGATTTTCAAACGTTATACAACAAAGTTGATATATTTTGATTTAAATCATATATTTATATATTTTTCAGAAATTTAAAAACTTTATATGTTTAAGTAATATTTTTATGTACCAAAAAAGTAATATTATAAAATTTTCATTTTTATAATATTATTTCATTACTTTTTAATATTATAAAAAATTATTATTATGTGTGACTTTTATTATGTTTACTTTTTTTATAATATTATACATTTTAGACTATTATATTATTACTGTAGTAACGCTAATTTATTTCTGTTAATAATATAGAATTATTTTTCTATTATTTTGATTTAGTAAATTTTGTTAATATTATATATTCATTACAAGTGTTATTTTATTTATTTTATATTTTATTAAAGATTATATTATTAATTTATATATTTTTTATATCATAAATAGTATTCAACCTTTTTATTATTTTTTAAATATGTTTATCATATATTTAATGTTTATTATAATATCATTTTCCTTCTAATAAGAGATCATTTTTTCTATTATAGATAATTTCAAGTTTAAGACTATTTTAATGTTCATTAATTTATCATTTGAAGTGATTCTTTAATTATGTCTATTTTCCTTTTTATAATTATAATTTTAATAATATTATAATTTCTTATGACAAGTAGTAAGTAGTTGTGCATATTTTAAATATTATTATTTTAATATTTGATGATATTTTAAATATTATAATATGAAGATATTATTATTTTAAATATACATATATTAGTATTAGTTTAATATTATATATAATATTTAAATATTATATTAAGAAATAATTATTTGAAATATTTATATAATACTATTTTTTATTACTAAGAGATGATTATATATAACATTTAAATATTATAATATTAAGAGTTAATTATTTTAAATATTTATTATATATATTAGTTTAATATTATATTATATTATAATATTATATATATATATACATATATATATATATATGTTATATATACACACGCAACCGGCGTTATTTTTTTATTATGTTTTTGATATTTTAAATAATTATAATATTATTATGATTTTATCAATATTATAATATTAACATTTAATTTTTGAAATATTTAAGTATTAATTTAATATTATATTTTATATATACAAGTGGCGGGTTTTCTATTATAGATAATTTCAAGTTTTAGAATATTTTAATGTTAACTAATTTATTGTTTGGAGTGATTCTTTAAATATGTCTATTTTCCTTTTTATAATTATACTTTCAATATTGTTATAATTTCTTATGACAAGTAGTTGTGCATATTTTATATATTATTATTTTTAATATATGATGATATTTTAAATATTATAATATGAAGATATTATTATTTAAATATATATATATATATATTAGTTTAATGTTATATATAATATTTAAATATTATATTAATAAATAATTATTTGAAATATTTACCATAATATTAATTTTTATTATTAAGAGATAATTATTTAAAATATTTATTATATTGTTAGTTTAATATTATATTACATTATATATACACATAACCTGCGTTGTTTTTTATTATTCTTTTTATATTTTAAATAATTATAATATTATTATTATGGTGTAAATATATAATATTATAAATATTAGAATATTAATGGAAAATTTTTGAAATATTTAAGTATTAATTTAATATTATATATATACACAAGTGGCGGTCCTTTTTTATTATGATTTTATATTTTAAATATGTATTACAATACTATTTTATTATTACTAAGAGATAATTTAAATATTATAACTTTTCACATATATATTATTGGAATATAAGTTTATGCGTCCAAAATAATTCAAGTATTTTAATGATAACAAATATTATTATGGAAATAGATAAACTATTATTCCGAATCTTTCAGAAGAATCACAAGATATTGGACTTAAATGTAAAAACACATCAATTATGAAAGCACGTCACAACGTCAATGGTGAGACTTAACGTCTAAAAGACACTCCAACATCCATAGTAGAGCTTAGTGTTCAAAGGACTCTCCCAATATCCATAGTAAGACTCAATTTACAGAAGACATTCCTAGTGTCCATAGTGAGACTCATCATCCAAAGGATATATTTTGTATCCATAGAGATGATCATTGTCCATAAAAGGACTTAATGTCCAAGGATGTAGTCAAGTATCCACAGAAGAGCTTAACGTCTAAAGACGTGATGATCATCCAAAGAAGGACTCACTGCCAAAAGAGGCTTATCGTTCAAAAAGGAACTCAATGTCCATGGAGGGACTCAACATCCTAAGATGCAGTCAAGAGTTTATAGAAGAACTCAATGTTCAAAGACGTGATAATTGTCTAAAGAGGGACTCAACATCCAAAAAGGGGACTTACTGTTCAAAGGAAGTATTCATCGTCCAAAGAAAGATTCATCGTTCAATATGAGAGCTCAATATCTTAAGGACTCATCCAACATTCATAGAAGAGTGTGACACTCAATAACAAATTCATCGTTGGTAAGTGAATTTAGCATCCAAAGACGTTCTTGCGGTCCAAAGAAGAGATCTTCTAGAAAGTGGAACAGTTGCATTGTTCAAATAAAGAAGAATCTCTTGTAAAAATGTAAAGTTTTATTTATCTTACTTATCTTGTTTCATAAATTCTTTCGTTTATAATAAAGAGTTGACTATCTAAATCTAACATTCAAATGTCTATTTAATATACTATTTGAGAACTTGTTAACCTTTAGGTTTGATAAAAGGAAACCCAGATCATAACTCAATTCAAAAGGAACCAATAGAAGTTTCCATCAAATCATCAACCATAAACAAAAATTTAGAGAAAAACAGTTTTTACCTGACACAACCTTTATGTCTTTAGAAAACCTCTACAAAAGTACTGTAAGAAGCAATCATGGAACATTTAATATAGATCTAATTACTTCTCATGCAATAAGCAACAACAAGAAAAAAAGAAATAGACCACAACACATTCTATCAAGAAAGAAAAACAGTATCTTACACTTTGGACGACTTTCTTGCAAAGCTTTCTTTGCAAAGCAAAGAAAAGTTTGTATTCTATATTCTCGAGTTAGTGTAATAACCTGAAGAAATTAAGTGACAAAATATTTGATTTTTTTGTAAATAGATATATTACAAGGATTGTAATCATTAGAGAGATAAAAAATTATTTGTTTTTTTTTATAATTAAGTAGATTACAAGGATTGTAGTACTTGGAGAAGTAGAAAATACTTATTTGTAAGTTAGGTGAACTTAGTGAAATTCTTTCACGTGAAAGGGATTAGATATAACTCTGTTCAAAAAATAAACCAATGTAATACTTGGACTAGACATAGATATATTTAAATAATGAACTAGTATAATCTTTGTATGTTTTTTTTTTCTCTTTTACCCTATACTCTTATATTTATGCACTTTTTTTATAATCAATTTGATGCTCCCTTTAAACGACTATATCAAATTGTATTTTAAATTGTTTATATTTGTAAAAAACTTTTAAAAATTACATACACAATTCAACCTCATTTTTTAGTATTATCTTTTCCTTTATATATATTACTTAAAAAATAACTTAATTAAAAATTTATTAAATAAGTTATTAATATATAAAAATTTATGTTATAAATTTTTAAAATACTTTTCATTTAAATATACATGTTGATCGGACCTAGTAAGATATTATTTTATTTTAAAATTAAAAATTTTAAAGCAACTAAATAATTAATACACTAATATTATATAAAACACAAAAATATTAAAAATAAAAATTATTAATCACCATTTACCTAATTTTTTAAAAAATAAAAATTTAAGTATTATGATTTTTTCCTAAAAATATGTTACACGCACAAAAAATAATTTTACCATGTATGTTTCACTAATTTTATAAATAAATTAAGATGTTAAATTAAAATAATATATATCTTAATATTATGATATAAATTTAAAATTTACAATTCACACGTATAAATCAATATAAATATATAAAAATAATAAATTATTATAAAAGTACAACTACTATATACAATTATAGAAAGAAATATATAAAAAAATTATTAGTAATAAAAAGGAATTGTCAGTAAGATATAACAATATAAATTTATTTAAATAATTTATATTATTAGTAAAAAAGAAGAAAATATATAAAAAATAAAATTACTAGCAACAATTAATTGTATTTTTTATAGAATTTATTATTTATACTAATTTAGTTGAAGAAAGAAATAAAATATTTAATTTAGAAAAAGAAAAAGAAAATACACATCCGTCTGTATTTGGGTCGGCAAAAGATGAATTTTGTTTGTAAGTTCCTATAAAACATTTCTATAAACTATTTTTAAAAGCTTATAAGATAAAAATATTTTATAGAATGATTATAAAATATTTTTATAAGTTTAAATAAATTATTTATAAACTCTTATAAATAAAATTTTATTATATTTTTTACACAAAACTTATTTATAAGTCAATAAATTTACTGTAGATAATTTTTGTAATTAGATGACTGACTTATTTTCTTTAATTATAATACACCCCCGAACATTGCAGAGCTTGAGAAACTACCATTCAATGGCCAACGCCCTCCCCTGACCAGCGAACCATGTGATTAATCATTCACTCTTTTACTTGTGTAGAACAAAAATACCCAACTTAGTATCTACCCATATACGAGTTTAGAAACAATTTTCAATACGCATGCATGGTAACAGGTGTTGTTATACCTACCTAGATTTTACCTACTTCCATCCAATTTAGTATGTCAAAATAGAAGGATAATTGCATAAAGCACCGTTTCTAAGGGGGCTGTTGCTACCATAAATTCGCCACTACAATTTAACATGCATGACTTTCTCTCCAGTCTTATACTAAAGTACTGAAAACTACACAACTTTTTTCTGGTTGAACGAAACGAAGAATCTTTTGTTCCAAAACCCAAAAGTTCAAAACCTTCTTACTCTGAAAATTAGTGCATCAAAGCATTTAGGTCGTAAAGACAAAAAAACAAAAGTATTTAGGTCGGAAAAACTTATCATCGTGACCTTGATTTGGTAAAACTTGAACTTTAATCGAAAGTACCTATACAAACTTCAAACCCAAATTGAAAAACCAGAAAAGAAAACACCAATATCAAATGAAATTTGGTTCAGTCTGTTTGGTTGTATTCAAATATTATTCTCTCTACGAATATACATTGTCTTCCATTTCTTCTTTCCTTCCAATAAAAAGAAGAGTAATAAAGGCAAACATGGAACAGTCTTTTGTTGCATGCTAAAAAGATGGTTCAACTATTCACTAAAAAAAAGGGTGGTTCAACTATTCACCAAAAAGAAAAAGGTGGTTCAACTTCATCAATGTTACAACATTAGCAAGGTTTGATATGAGTGGTTTTGGTGTCATAGGTTCCCAGTTCCAACCCCAACCCGTTCTTGCACGAACTCTTCAAAACCTTAATCAAATCCACGCACATGCTCTTCACGTGCTCCTCCCACCCCCTCTGCATAACCAACAAAATCACCACGACGCCGTTTCGCTTTACCACGTCATCCCTCACCTTCACATTCCCGCACAAACAGCACAGACTCCACAGCACCGCCACGGCGTCCTCCGCCGCGGCCTTCGATGCCTTGGTCACTCTCTCCACCACCTCCACCGCGCACGACGGCTCCTTCGCCATCGCCTCCCGCCCCTCCGCGCACGTCGCCATCACTGCCAACATCCTCAGACACCTCTCCGCCTTTGCCGCCGAACTCGCTCGCAGCAACTCCGAAACCACCTCGACCACTCCGCAATTAACCAGTTCCACCTTCGCCGAGTGAGTCACCGAAACGACACCGAGCAACGACAAAACGGCGTCGTTTAGCTCCTCTTCGCCGTCCTTTAAAAAACTCGCGAGCAATGACAACATCCCGCGCGTTTCGCAGATCGATTTCTTAGCTTGGAAATCGCTCGCGAGAAACTCCAAAACCCTAACCGTTTCGACCTTCGATTTCAGAGATCCGTTTCTCAAAACGGAGATAATCGAATTAAAGCATTGTTCGCGAGCGTCGAGAATCAGCCGTCGGATTTTCTCTCCGGTCGAATTTCCGTTTTCCCGGAAAACCGAATCCAGAAGATAGATCGCGTTCTCCGACGCGTCGATCCGCGAGGCGCTCCCGGCAAGCGCGCGGACCACGGCGGAGTCGAAGCCGGGGAAGGTGGAGAGTCGCCGGCGGTTGTCGCCGGAGGTTTTGGCGAATTCGGCGATTTTGGAAAGAGAGGCAGCGAGGTCTTCGTCGGCGGTTTGGATTCCTCGGAGAAGAGCGCGGAGGTGGTCGGCGACGGGGCGGGGATCCGGCGAGGAATCTGCGGAGAGGAGCCAGAGGCGGATGAGGCGGTGGAGGGTGAGATTGGGAATGAAGTCTTTGGAGGGAAGAACTTGCATCGTGGCAGGACACGTGTCGTGTCCTGAGTCGAGCCAGCGCTGAATGCTAGAGCGATCGTATGTGACGCCGGTGCAGAGGCTTACGGGGGACCTCATGACGTCCATGGAGATTGGGCACCTAAAGAGACTCGGAACGGTGACGTATAGCTTCTCTCTTACCTTTGCCATTGTTTCTTAAATTGTTTACTCTCAAATGAATTCTTTGGTTTCTCACACACAGCAGAGAGCGAGAGAGGTAGCGTTATAAGAGAGAAGGGTATGTGACTTGGCATAGTATGGTAGTGATTTGTATGTGGTCCATTTAAACGGGTGTGTGGTCTTTGGTCAAACATTGTTTGTAATGAGTAATGACAATGGAACTGTAACAGGAAAACACATGACAGAGGGGAAGGGTGGCATTGAAGAGGAAAATGACATCTTTTATTGTTTGACCCATCTTCCAAATTTTTGAAAAACTTAGAGGCGCACTTTTGGACTCGTGTTTCACCACCTGACTCTAAACGCTTGTTGATTTTTTTTCTTCTTAAATATGTTTTTAATAACAGAGTAAATTTTTATTTTTGTTTTATAATTATTTTTTGTTTTTACCTTTCAAAAAATTAAAATTATTATTTATATTTTAGATATTCATGTAACAGTGCAAAATATCTGCCGTAAAAAATTGTAATCAATCTTCTCTAAAATTCACCTCCTCGTTTTGTCAATGATGTGAACTCATTTTATGGTGAGTATATCTCTCTCATCATAACACTAATTAATTGTCATTTTATCTGTTATACAATATTCATTAATTATTTTTATGTTTAATAAAAAATTAAATAACTATATTATGTGGTATCAATTAGTATGTATGGACGTCAACACGAGATAATTTTAAAAAATAAATATTAGTTATTTACCTTAAATTTTATAAATTAAAAATAGTGATTTATATTTGGAAGAATGAAAAGAAAAAAAAATTGGATACTAAAACTAAAATATATTCATTTTATATAATGAGTAAAAATAATAATTTTAAATTTTATAAAAATAAAAATTATTTTATTTTATCGTGATGAGAATTAAAACTCTCTCTTTTGCCATAAATATTTAAGCGGTATTTTGCTGTCATCAGCTAGAATTAGTGTAATTTTTAAGAGGTAATAATATCATAATATTTTATTAATATTAAAGGCAAGAAACGGGGATTGAATGCGAAGGTCGTTTATACTTTTTGACTTGAGAAATAAGAATATTAAGACTATTTAAAATATGAGATCAAAATTTTATGTGTTTATATAGTATTTTTAAGGTGTGGTAGAATATCTGAAGACGGTATTTATTAGCTTAGAAGGTAATTCTCCATGAAAATGATGTAGAGACTGAAAAATAGCATGGATGGCGAGCAGTAATAATATAAAGTTACGAATATGTTACGCAACGGAGAAGAATGATGTATAAACTAAATTAAAAAAAGAAAAAAAAAAAAAGCTAAGTTGGGAAAGTATAGCTATCAAAGTCTCAAAATGCTTAATATATAGCAAGACCAACTTGCATATTGGAATATTTATTAATATTACATGCATGTGAACCAGGAATTAATATTTTTAAATTCTGTCTCAAAATTATTGGTTTAAGGTTAAATACAAGATTTAATAATTTAATTATGATCTAATGGGTATTAATAAAATAATAATTAAATAATATATAAAATAATATTAAATAAATATAATATTATAATTTAAAATTTTAGAAAATTAATATTATTGATTTAAACTGATTCTTTGTATTAATTTTTTATCTGTTTTGGACTTCTTTGACTAGTTATAGGATGGTCCAAATTTTTAGAATTATCGAACTGGTTATTAGATCAATTCTCAGTGAGATTGATCCAATCAATCAGTTAAATTTTTAAAATGTCTTTTTTCCTTTTATAAGTAGTGGAGATTACATTAAGTTTTTCAAAATTTTCTAAAGAAACACTTATCTTTCAGCTGACTCTCCTGTTTTCGTGAAAAAGTGAAAAGAATTAAAGGGAAAAAAGAAAGAAGCAAGACTTATTTTTCCTTTGGCATAGTGAAGAGAGAAAGTAGAGTTATATGTGTAGAGAATTTTAACTTCTTTCTTTCTTTTTTACCATTAAACTTTTACATTCATATAAAAGGGGGAAAGGTTAATATTGAATAGTAGTGATAAAATATAGGCTTAAACATAAGTGTTTATAAACTAAATGAGTTTTATTTAGTTTTTTATATTTTTATATTTTTTATCTCTCAAAAATTTAAAATTTATTTTTAGTCTATATAAAATAAGTTAATTTTATTTCTCCTCTCTATAAAATATTTTTTTTTATTTTTAGAATTTTAAAATAACTAATTTTAATCTCTAATATTTATTTAAAGTATATAAATAATATTCATTTTAAGAATCTATATTTTTTAAAATATCATGTGCTAACATGATATTATAGACAATAATAGATATCATACACGATATTACTTACTTAACTTTCTATAAAAATTAAAATAAGAACTAAAATAATGATTTCATGTTTTTGAAGGATAAAAATTAAAGAAAAAAATCTATAAAAATTAAAATAAGAATTCTCTTAATTTATTGGAAACTAAAAATATATTTAAGCATAAAATATATTTGTATAAACAGAAAAATTTTCAATTAATTTTTTTTTGTTAATAAAGTATTATTTGATGGCCTTTTACTTTTATTCCTTATTACATGTTCTTAGAGAATTTATTCATTAAACTGTTATATTTATCAACAGTGTTTTAGTATCATTATCGTGTGAAAAAGGTTTATGCTTCGCTACCTTAAATAATTTTCAACAAAAAAGAAAGAAAAACATCACTTAGAAAAAGGGTCATGTTTTATATTCATTATTAGTGTAGAGATAGAGTACCTAAAACAGAAATCTGAATGGAAATTTAACTGGCTTAGTCTAAATGAGAACAGACAAGTTCATTGGAGTGATGCTAGGGCACTAGGGCCGTGATACCTGCCTTAAAAACTGTGGTCAATGAATTCACAAAACTCTCTGGCCTTTGTGGAATTTCATTGACCATTGACGAGCCTTGTTTTCTTCATCTTCCTATAACTTCTAAACTTAAGTAGTAACGGACTAAAATCACAAATAACATGCAATTTTTCCACACACAACTTACCCAAAACTTCAACCACTCTCTTGACTCGAGAAGTTCACCTACTTTTTGTTTGACAAAGTCAAAATGACGAGTCAAGCACCACTTAATTGAAATTAACGTTGCTGTTCTATTTTATACAGGGAAAATTAATTTGACAAAAGAATATTTAACCGGTTCGATCAACAACATCAGCATGTATAGTATAATATAAGATTAGATAGCAATAATTATACAAGAAAAATGTATTTTAAGTTCTAAACTCAAAAGCCGCCCATAGATAGTACAAGATCATTGAGATGAATAGGTTAGATTGGCCAGATCAATTATACGGTTAATTAATTAAAGCTAAAATTTTATTAAGGATATTATTTTTAATTAGAGGAAAAGAAGAAAAGAGACCATTCCGTTGTGTTTTTTTTAAATTAAAAATAAGATAGAAAAAGACAATGAAAGTTACGTTATAAAAGAGGAAGTTACATGAGTTGTCAAAATTATGGTATAAAAATAAAAATGTATTACAATTTTTAGTATATAAAAGAGGAAAAATGTCAAAAAAAAAAGTAAAAACTAAATCGAGATATCCCATTTATATATTATTATGGATGATTGATTGTTTTTTTTATTCTCTCATTTTTTTTCTTTTCCGTTTTCCTCTCAATTATGTTCCATTAAACTTTAAGTTAGACTTATCATTTACTTTACAAAGGAAAAAAAAAACGAAAAGAAAAATGATTGTCCTATTCTAGAATCTAGAAGGCTAAACTAATGTTTGACCATATTTTAAGTTTTGAGAAAAAAAATTGTTACATTTAATATCTAACCATGTCAATAAAATTACTTTTATAGAAGATACAGGTTAGTAAACCAAATAAAAAAATATTTAAAAATCTAAAATTATTCTATAATTCAACTCAAACTAGCAAATAGTAGAACCTAAAGTGTTGTGTAAAATAAGGATTCACATATCATATGTTAAATGATTTATATTTTTTTACCAAATATTACTGTAGATACCCTTTTTTGTTTGGTGACAAAAAAGGGAAGGGGACAGAAAGGAGGGAGAAGGTACTGGTAGGGTGTCTCTCCAAAAAAGAGAAAAAGATAAAACGTATGTTAGAAAAGCAATATGAGAAAACAGGCCTGCTACCGAGATGGGGAGTTGCACGACTCAGGCTGGGTCATCTCAGACCTGCTATCCTACGGGAAAGCAGGGAGCGCGAGGCATGTCTCGCCGTGACAGTCAGAGAAAGGAGAAGAGTGGTCACCATCGCATTAATGGAGAAGGACCCCTCGGAAGGCACCGCGACATTAATTAGACCTTGGAAAGAGCCACCACATTAATGATGGAAGATCCCCTTGGAAGATCATGGAGGTGGGGGGTTGGTCTATAAAAGACCTTGAGCTTGAAGGGAAAGGGGTCGAGAATTTGATTACAAAACCCCCCTGAAAAGGATTGGAGAGAAAACAATGCTGAGAAGGTCAAGATTCAGAGAGAAAGGGAGATTAAAAAAGAGAAGTTTTCTGAAGGAAAAGGAGTGTTGAAAAGAGGAGAAGAGTAAGAGTTGTCCACTCTCTAAATACAACAAAGGGAAACACCTAGATACTAGGTGAAAACTCTTAGAACTTCTAATTGTGCATATCTATTTAGTAGAGTTCCACTCTTAGGTAAACACCTTTTTTCTAGTCAAGTAGTTTAGGGATATATACCTCAATCTATGAGCTAATCCCAAATCAATCATGCCTTAAGCCATATCTGAAGGCAAGACCAACCAAAAGTCGGCACTCGTTAATCGAATTTAAAAACTAGCTTTTCACCCTTTGTTTATCCATACTCGTCGACTCCTAGTAGGCACATTAGCTCTGCTAGCACCTAGTCGGCACCCTCACTTGATCAAGTCGATCTCGACCTTTCCTACCATTTAACCCTTTAAGCATCGGCTAGAACATCGTAAACTTTGACTTCTCCATTGCAATAGGAGATACGTAGGAGTAAGAGACGACTCTTGTCAAGTTCACCAAACTCCGAAAACATTTCTTATCTCTTTTCCTGTAAATATCCACTATTCCATAAAAGGTGAAAGACATAATATAAGAGTCATATTCTGTTTCATGCATCTAGTTAGAATTACTATCTTCAGATAGACATTATCGGGTACTGGTGTGATCCCTACACGTAACCAATTCCTGAACCTAAACTTTGATTCCTAGACTAGCCTTATCCAACCTTAGGTTTTTTGGTATTATTTACCTTAAAAATACTGGTGGTGACTCTAATCTCCATTTTTTTTTTTTCTGAAAAGAATCTAGATTCCAAACCTCTCTCGTTCGTTGATACGATCGCGATCTTGATCGTGACAATTACCAAAAAGAAATAGAATTTACATTTTAAAGGATTTCAGTGGGCTGGGAATATGAGATTGTCTAACCAGAGAGTGGTTAAAAATATTTAATTGAAATTCATCATAATTGTAGAAGTAAAACTATATGCATTTTTAAGTTATGTTTATTTACGCGTTTGGAACCTCTCTTAAAAGAAGGTACTTTTTATATCTTTTACTTTGAGAAAACTACCTTTAACTACCTTGAAAATCTCCAAAAATTGGTTTCAACGAGCACAAAAACAAACACTACAAAAAAAAAAGATACACTCCTTTTTATTTATTTTTTTCTTCTCTAGTTTTTATATTTTTATACTTTTCATATCATTTCTTATAAAGCTTATCTATTGGAACGTGCGTAATATTCTGTTAAACTTCCTTTCCTTCGATTGAAGCATGAACATCAAGATTCGTCATTCGGGACATATGAAAAGATCATCACCGTTTCAAACGTTTAGAAACCAAGCACAAGGTCATTCCTCCATACCCACACCATACGACAATTTGATCCTTTTGTTGATATTTCGAAGAGCATGACTTAATCTTTGTCTTTCCGTGTTCCATTGATCATATTACTATTATTATTATAAAATTTTTATTTTCATTAAATATTTTTTATTTCTTTAATTCGTGGCTTAAATATATTAAATAAGATTATTAAAGAATAGAGGAGGGGTAGGATAGGAAATCACCATGGGAAACAATTTAAGACCTTTAGATTAATTTATTAGTTTTAAATCAAATGGCTAAGATTATTCTTTTTTTTTCTTTTTCAGATTTTTCTTTTTTTTTTCTTTTTCTTTCCTTCTTTTCCAATATGTTGATGGACAACTCTCCTCTTCTTTCTTACCAATTTCCCTCCACTCCAAGGCCCACTCTCTTTTATTCTCTAATTTCTCACCATCAATCTCCCAGTGCACCATTCCTACCCCTACTAGAACCACTTGCCTTTTTGGAGAAACCTTCTTATTTACTTGCTTGATTTCATTGGTCATGACTTGATTGCACTTTCATTGAAGTCTTCACTTTCATTAATGAGGTTATTTATGTGCTTTCCACATTGTCTATCTTGATGGATAAAGGTATTGAGCTTGTCATCAGTGTGCCTAGTGATGCTTATGATGACTACATGATTTTACATGATTTGAAGGCAAGACTCGTGCTAAGGAAAAAGCTTAGAGTTAAGGATAAATGGGTGTTTTTTGTTTAGGATTTTATGCACATAAGAACAACAATAGTGGAGCTCTTGTGAGAATGAGCACAACAACGTAGGTGATATTCAATGATTGAATAACGGTAGTGGAAAGAGAAGTAGGTGCAAGTTGCACACATTTTCTAGAGTTGTGCAACATGTGAGCTAGATCTTACCAATTCTCAAGTCAATTATTCTTGATTTCTCCTTTTTGGATCTAATTTCTAAATATGATTTGTAATTTTTTTATTCGGAATAATTTTACGATATAAAATTATCTTTAATTTTTGCTTTTTTCTTTGATTGTCATTGGTGCTTTTATTTTCTAGATTTATCATTTTCTTGATTTCTTGATCTCATGTGTTCATCTCTTGCTGACTTTGATTTCTCTCTTCACACAAATATGTCCTAGTTTGCCTAGTGTAACAGTGGTGGCGGAGGGAGATGGTGATGAAATAGAAAAGAGGCTAGAAGAGGGTGAGTCTTGGGGGATGAGGGAGATCAATGAGAGAAAAAGGGGATAGCAAGGACAAATTGGGGAAAAAAGAAAAAATTTCAACCACCTAATTTAAAACTAATAAATCTAAAGGGTCTCAAATTATTTCCCATGGTGGGAAACATGGCTAACTTTCTCACCCTAACCTTTATCCCAGGATTAACAAATTTAGGCCAAATTTGTCCATTTCTAAATCTGAATGAGAATGACTCAAATTTTGGCCTAGCCAATATAAGGAATTTTCTATAACATTCCTCACTTTCTTCCTTATGCACTTTGATTATTGTTGAGCAATTGGATTTAAGAATAAGGAAAAAGTCAAATGCACATTCCAATTTTTTGGTGCATGAGTGGAAGGAAGAGAGAGAGAAAAAAAAATAAAATGATAAATATGACAAATGATGTAATGAAAAATAAAAAATAAAAAATAAAAAAAAGTTAAAAGTGAAATGCTAGAGAAACTAACTGTACAAATATATATATATAATAAACCTAAGAATAATATATATGATTGACTTACTCACATTATTCTTACTCAGCTTTCTCCAAACTATATATAAAGAAACGTTTTGCATAAGCACAAATATATATTATTCTTTCCATTGTTAGTCTATTTGAGCTCTTATTAATTTGAGTATTGAAATATTTTTAAATTTATTTCACCCTTATTTCATCGCTCTTATAAGTCTCATCATGTTGTAATCTTCCTTGGATCTTTCAAACAATATAAAAAAATTTCTCAATTTAGGTTTTTATAAATTTTGGGGAAAATTAGAAAAGAGAAGAACAAGTAAAATTGAAAATATTATAGATGATAAATAGCCACAAGTAATTGTTTGATAAGATTGGTGAGATTCAAAAATCTTGATAAGAATTTAAGTGTTCTTGAATAAGAACTTAGAGAGAACTCTCTCAACTCTAAAAGTCAATTTCAATCAAAGATAAAAGTGATTAGCATAAATATGTATTGGCCTTATATGTGGACTCCTAAAACATGATTACTAAACTAAGTAAACTTAGGCTAATATAAGACTAGGACCCAAGTCCAATTAACAAGGGGGTCAAGAGAAGGAAAGGAAAGTTAACACTCACCTTCCCTCCTTGGAGCTAGGTGTGAAGGCCTCCCACATGTGCAACCAAAAACACCAACTTACAAAGAAAAAAGGTCTAGGCATTAAAGGTCTAAAAAACAAAAGAAACAATAGCCAAAATTCAAGTGGTAAAAATGACTGAAAGGCCTTAAAAAATATGCGTACAAGATATTGTGCCCCTCCTCCTCTTTAGCCATGTATGAAGCCAACTTTTCTTTGACTTCTGCTTGAAACTTTTTTAGCATCCTCCTTGTCATAAACCCTCTTATGTCTTTAATTTCAATATGCTCCCATCATTGGCCTTTTGTCTTTACTATCTAAACTTACATCACATAATTGAGAAGTTCTTCACTTCTTAGGAATAAGAATTGATTTTGGTATATATTGTTACTTTATTTTGAAAAATCAAATTGAAATGGTAGAAGATATAACTTTATGATTCATATATTATCATTTACCCTTTATTTAAATCTAAAGAGCTAAAATATGTTACGTGAATGATTAAAATAATAATTTTATAATTAAATTTACAAAACAATAAGTCGTTCTATCTCATTCTTCACAAATTAAAAAAAAGTATAAAGTAAAATAGGATGAAATGAATTTCATCTAGTTTCACTTTATTACATCTTACCATATTAATTACTATTGTATTCCATTCTATTAATTCAAAATGTTATTTAGCATCCTAAGCACATTGATGCTCCTAGGCGTCAATAATGTCAAGGTGATGTTAGACAACATTACTCATAGGAATTGCCTAGTAGTCACTTACAAGCACTATATTAGTCAGGTAAATAAGAATTCCAACAAAGTTTTGCATTGGAATGGAGAGAACATAACTTGCGAAGTTTTTGCATGAGGCTTTTATAGAAAATTGAGGTTGATAGGTGGTTAAGGCATCCTATGTCTTCTAGCTACTTGCGAGTAACTTTCTATATGCAATGGTAACATTTGTTGTTATGTAAGGAAATCTCGTAATTTATTGTGTAAGATCAGCTCTTAAGAATGTGTGTAGCCTAAGAGTATTTCCAATCCAACTTCTCTCTGTTTTATTTCTTATACATTTTAAATAGGTCTTGCGATCACACATAACTTATTTTTGCTTTTAAGTAACTATTCTCTTCGGTTCAATTATTTATTTATTTATTTTACTAAATTAGTCTTATAAATAACTCAACATTCTTATATTTTATCAACATTAATTATTATTATTTTGTTGTAGTTGTCGTCGTTTTTTAAATTATTATTATTATTATTATTTCATATAAATTACAATGATGAATCCACAATAAAAGCTTAATACCAGTACTTATACAGATACCCAATGCTTTTCATGTTCTTATTAAACTACCACTCCAATAAATAACCTTCCATTCCGATGCTTTTCATATTCGACACTGGTGCCTATTAAGTGAATTCTATGCAATAACCTTCGGGGCGACCTTGGGACTAGTCTGGAGGGGTGATGGCCCAGGGTCCACGACTAGAAGGAGTTAAAAAAAATTAGAAAAAAGTTATCCAGTGTGTAATAATTTTTTTATAGTGTTTTATGTGGTTTTAGTAAATAGATTAAAATTATTGTTATGTTTTATGTTTGTCTTAATATAAATTAAAAAGTAAAATGTGATTAAAAAATATCACTCTTGGTTGTCAGTTTCTTTTTTTACTGTGGTATATTCATAAATATATGTTAAATAAATTTAATAGACCTATAATAATAAACTTAAAATTTTAGTTTTTTTAATAAGATAAAAAAAATAAATCATAACTCAAATTATAAAAAGTTAAAATTAAAAGTTAATATATTAATAAAGAATAAAAATAATATTTAATATACAATTATGATATTTTATCGATAAAGACAAAAGTAGAACACTTTTTTAGGGACCAAATATATATAAAAATTAAATTAAATCATAAATTTAAAATTAATATATTGAATTTAACCCAACACTAAAAGTTCATGCTAATTGATTACATATCATGAAAGTAAAATTATATTAATTAAAAAAAATTACAAGCCTATATCATTATAGCAGGAGAAAATAATTATTTTTATATTCATGATAACAATTCTAATGATAGGAAATCTTTATTACATTTAGATATTATGTTTAATATTTTAAAAACATAATTGATGTAGAAATTTGTTAAGGAAAAGTTTAAAATTTGAGTTAAGAATAATACATTCTCTACTTTATACGATCAAATGATATTTCTTTAATTTATTTTTTATTGAGAAATATTTAGAAAAAAATAAAAAACTTAAAAATTATTAAAAAAAATGGTTGTATATTTTTTTTTTAAAGATGTATCCATCTTAAAGTGGTAACGAGAGATGTGATGAGAAGATGAGAGAGAAATAAAAAATAAATCGAGAAGAAATTATAAGAAATAAAATTGTATAAAATTATTATTAAAATTATATATAGATATTGTTTATACATGTGATTTTCGTTTAGAGCATAATCTTATATATAAATATTTTTGTGTAAATTTTTAATAGTATATTATAAGATTTTTTAATGTTGTTAATAATTTTAGCTATCATTTAAATTAGTATTTAAATTCTAATTAATTAATTATTAATTAATTAACATATTATTTTTTCCTAGTTAAATTTAAATTATATTTATTTGTATTTCTTATTACTATAAATTAGCTAGAAAGTTACTACAAATTTTAAAAATTTACTACAAATTAATTAAGATTATTTTCTTAACTAATTTTGCTATTTATTTTATGTTATCACCAACATTATAATAATTTTATAACTAATTATTTTATTAGAAATTAGCTATGAAATAATTATTAATTTTAAAATTTTGTAGTTAATTATTTTATAGTAGATTTTAAATTTTTTTGTAATGATACTTAAATTAAATAATAACATATGAGTAAATTGAATAAAAAATATTAAATATATCTTTTATATATATTAAAACTATATGATTCAATTGATATAATAAAATACGCCCAGGTATGATAACTTCGTTTGGAGGTGCCCCAAGTGAGTTACAACTTTAAAAGTTGTGAGCCAACTGAGAGATGGTAGGGTGACCCCAATCACTAGGGTGCTATGTTGAAGAAGGAGCCATGGCCGGATTAGGATTTCAGGCTCTTAGTGAGTCTAGTGTTACTGTGTTAGTCTGAAATACAGATTAAACCGAAATTTAATGTATTTGGATTACGTTAGTCCTCCAAGACATGCAATCAATGCGTGCTACGTACCGTCATGTACTCAAATGCAGAGAGACTGTACAAGAGTAACGTCTCATCAAATAGTTCCATCGAGAAAGAGAGAGAGACAGAGTTTTGTTACATGCTGCATGTATTTCAACGTATTCGTGCTGTGACAAACGAATGTGCATGTGAGAGTTTTGGAATATGTTAAGAAAAAAAAATCTTAAATAAAGATTATAAGAAATGGTTTGAAAAGTTTAAATTTATAAGTTCTATAACCAAAAGAAAAATATAATTTAGAGTTATTAAAAATATATTAGCCTAGCAGTATTATGTAACGCATTTAAAACTTTAAAATGATAATAACTTAAATGAAAAATTGACTAAACATTGCTTTTATGACTGACCCATTCCATTCAGAGACACAATTAAATGGTTCTCTGTTCAATGGGTCAGGCAAATAAATATGTTGTGACCATTTGAAGCCAGATAAAGAACTGCTGCACTTCTGGTTTAAAATTCACCATATGTATATATTAATGGTCTTCATAAATTAAAGTATGTATAAATGCGTCATAATTTTATTTGGATGTACATATCTCGAGAACATGATAATGAAAGAACATTTATAATAAGATGAATTTAATTTTAGAGTCCTATTAACTAGTGTCCTAAAGCCACTGCTTAAGAAATTAATGATTAAATGTTTTCATAAGAAATCATAATATTGGAATACATTAAAAATCACGGTGGTTACGTACTTTAAAGAAAAATACTTTTGATTCCTTAATTATGTTCTTAATAAGATATCATTGAATGATGTGTTGAGCATCATTTATTAAATTTGTCACATCATAGTTTTATTAACATATTTAATATTATCAAATAATATGAGAAATACATTAATTATAAATTCAAATCCTTCAGAATAAAGTTTGTCAGAGTATAAATCGAGGCACGAGCTAACACTGAAGAAAAGCCCCAAATACTCCGAGAAGTCTTATAGTCATAGACTCATTAAACTTGATTTTTATATTTGAAAAATTTAGTTAGTCAAAGTATATATTTAGACACAAGATAACACTGAAGAAAAACCCAAATGTTCCAAAATTTCTCAATACTAACAATCTCCAATCTAGAAATGATTTATTACAATTAATCCCTTTTCAAGTTAACATATTATATCATATATTATTGTTGTTGAAGCCAAACAACATCATTAATATGTGGAGTTTTGTTTTTGAGGGATAAGATGTGTGTTCAATTCTTGAGTAAATCATGCCAAAGGAGGTCATACAATTTTACTTTTTGCCTCGAAGCAATTGAGATTTTACATGTGCTCACATATGACAAGATTCGTATACTCTATCCCCAACTCCCTTTTTAAATACAAACTATGGTTGGGAAAAATATCCTGAAATAGCTGAAAAATATTCAATATAAATAAAAAAAAATATATTGACGATAAGAGACCAAGTCATAGGGGTGAAATATCCACCTAATTGACAATTTTAATTTGGTAAAGTCTTTTTTTAATTTTTTTTTATCTGCAGGAGTCAAATATAAAACTTTACTTTAAAAACGTAGTATTGATAAAGTCAAATATTTGATTTAAAGAAGACAAAGAACAAAAAAAAATATGACTGAGTAAATAAAATTTAAATTTTCATGTGCATAATGTATATAAAAATATGTAATTAATATTTTCTTATGATCGAAATAAGAAATATTCTTGCATTTGAGACAAAAATAATGTATAAGAAAAGAAATATAATAAAAAAATAAAATAAAAATAATTTTTATATATTTTAAAATAAGAGAGAGGGGGCACAAAAATATTCTATAAACTTATTTATCAAATTCATTTTATATATGAAAGTTATGGATAATTTAATCAGAACTTTGGGATGGAGGGAGATAAGCTTTATTGAGTTTTGACGTAAAACCCCGAATAAAAACTTTTTCACCATAATCGTAAAGATTTTATCATAACATATTGTAAACTACGGGTGAATCTTATAAAATTTTATGAGTAATTATTATCGTTTATGCACTTTCTTTTCCCTCTTTGTTTTTATTCTATTTTTTTTTATTTTTAGCTATATTATAATTTTGCTTCTTTACCATATAATAAAAATTTATTTTCTTTATTTAAAAAAATTCTTTTTATCATATAACTCTCAAATTTTAGTCATGATTGTCTTTTTGAAAAAATATTATTTTTGATGTTAAGATATAATTTTGAACTATTTTTTAACTTACTGAGGAAGTAAAGTTTACCCACTTAAATTTATCTATATAAAAATTATTAAATTTAATTAATGTTTTGAAAAAAGTTATAAATATAATGAAAATATACTAAAATGTGAGTCATGCAAATATTTGAAAAAATAATCTGATATGAAATTTTTAAATTTTTAATTATTCATAAAACTCACTTTTTCATACTATTTTTTTAATCTTGTTTGTGACTTTTTTTTTATTCAAACATTAGAAACAAATTTTACATATTAAATCAGTTAAAAATAATTTAAAATTATATCCCAAAATATAAAAATGATCATTTTTCAAAATGACAACATTAACTTAAACATAAGAGTTAAAAAGACCAAAATAATTTTTTAAAAGATAAAAAACTAAAACAAGTTTTTAACATAAAATAATGGAACAAAATTATAATTTAACTTTATTTCTTTTCATTACCCTATTTATCACATTTTTTTCTCTATTTTATTCTTATTTTTCTCTTTCTATTACTTATCTACCCAACATTCACCTTTTCCATTTTCCATTGCATAATTCTCTCCCCCTCCCAATTTACCAAAATACCCAAGAATGGATTTTTGATTGAGTACACTTTGCCCAAGATCTCGTCATTTAACAACATGACAAAAATAATGTATATAAGTAAGAGGTAATCTTCACTTTATAAATTGGTTTTTTGGAGTTTAGTTAAATTTAAACCTATATTTTAAGATAATATCAAAATATATCTTAGTAGTTGTTATTTGCCCCATCAAAAACCTTCTGCTGTGAGACAATTTTAATTCTGAATCGATTTTGTAAGGTTTTATTAGATTTAAACTCACATTCTAAAATATTTTTCACATTTATTGTAGGTAACTCCTCCAATATCAAAATTTGACAAAACATCATCTTTGACAATAAGTGGTTGGTGATTAGTGTCTTCACTGAATGAATGTTTGGTTTAAGAAGAAAAAAATGAAAATGAAGAAAGAAAAGAAAATAAGGAAGAAAGAAAGAAAATGAAAATGATTAGTGTCAACCCCTTTTTATGTATTATCTTTTCTTTCTATAAGGATCGCATATGTGAAGAGAGAAAAGAAAGGGAGGTACATTTCCTTTGAACACTCAACCGCAACTTAGAGTAATGCAGAGTAAAACGAAGTCGCAATGCAGAGCAACTTAAAGTAATGCAGAGCAAAACGAAGTTGCAACGTAGAGCAACTTAGAGTAATGCAAAGCAAAACGAAACCGCAACACAGAACAATCATTCTGCTTTGGACACTTTCACAGAACAATCCTTTGGATCCTCGTCCAAAGAACTTGACAGTACACAAGTGGTTTTTGGATTATTTTGGACTAGACATTATTAGTAGGATAAAATCGAGTACTCACAAACATTTATGTCTTTATATGTTCTTAAAATGTCCAAAATTATAAATAAACTACTTTAAAAAAATGCCATAACACGTAGAACTATGTATATAATTAAATAATATACTACATTCTTATAATTATGTTTTTAATTAATTTTATTTTTATATAAATAAATAAACAAATATAAAATAATAAAAAATTTAAAATAAATCAATCTAATAAATTGAACTGAATTGTTCACAAATATAAATCGTGTTGATTTTAAAAAATCGTAACAAATTCGAGTTAAATTTCGAACTGAATCAATTCTCTTGTCAAGTTGAGTTCAACTGAATCAAACTCAACTCTTAATCGATTTATTATTTGTTCTAATTACATGCGTCAAAGCCTTAATAAAGATACCCAAACATTCATATAAAAAAGAAGAAAGATAATAAATTAATAATTTTTTTCATCAACATCAATTGTTCATTTACTTTCCTACGGAAGCAAACAAAGCATCACGGAGCTAAAATTATACTTAAGATGTATTTCATCTGACCAAAAATATTCATATACTTAGAAATAAAAAAAAAAGAGTTAATAAAGGCATTTTTCATTTAACTTACCAAGATGTCAAAGAACATTACAGTAGAAGTAAGCGGTGATCGTGATCAACATCAAAACAATAATGGTTACGGATAAGATGTGTGCCAAACACCTTTGCATAGGGAAATTATTGACCCTTGGCAAGCTCCATCCACATTTTAAAACTACGGTGTACGGAGTCTTGTTTAAACTTTGTTAAACATTAAGGATAAAGTTAACAATATCGATCTTAAATTAATTAAAGAAAATTACGTACGTTCTTGTTTGCTTGTATGGCAATAATTAACATGTTATTATAAGAAACCTGCTCACTTATCTTCATCATTTGGTCGAACTACAAATCAAGATAAACACATCACAGGTCCATTAATTAAAACTACAGGAGGACCTCACCCCTTCTAGTTTGGTCGCCAATTTGCATTTTATTCACAGGTTTACGTTTCACAAAAGTAGATCATTCCATTAATTAATTTTTCAGAAATTGTTTTTATGATTGATAAATGGAACTCTTGTATTTTTTATGTTTATTACACTTTTGTTCCTTGTATATGGAATCATGCGATATTGGTCATCCGGGTTTCAGTTGTTTATCTTGGATTCTCCAAATAATTGTATAATTTTAATTCCTTCATTGATTTTTTATTAAATATTTAATAAATTTTATTGATATAATCTTTAAAAAGATTGCTTGACACAACTTAAGCCACGTAATTATAATATATGAAAGATCTAATTTCCATAATTATAAATTCGAAAAACTAAAATAGTAAAATTACAATGGTTGAATAACCAAAACTTAAATCTACCTTTTATATTATCTGTTTTATTAATAGATAATAAGTAATGTACGTAATATTACATAATAGATGAAAATTATGAAAAGAACTCAATTACAGCGCGCGCGAGAATGAAAAAGGGAAAGTGATTAAAAAAAAATGTTTAAAAGAAGTTTGAAGTTTGAACGTGGATAAATTAATGCATGAAGTAAATAAGGGTTCAATTAAAAGAAGAGAGATGCCCTTTAGATTTATTGCAGTGTGTAGCAACCACAGACTTTTCTGGCTAGTACTATGCTATTGAAGTCCATTTAATTTGGTTTTGTACTGCGCAGGGGTGATGAATTTTGACTGCAAGCAAAATTCCAAGCTCCTGCTTCGCCATTACACTTCACGATCACATAAGATTCCCAGACCCGTATCACTGACGAATATAATGCACATGGCACTATGGCAGGATCATTAGTTACTCTCAATTTTGAACGGGTCATTCATCATAATGTATGTTTGGTACAAAAATGAAATTGAAGAAACATCTTATTTTATATATATATATATCTATATATGGTGTACAACGTATATGTAAATAAAGGCTAACTTTAACGCACATTTTGAGAAACTGATTATATTTTGAAATGAGTGGTTGTAAAAATGTTCTGCCAATTTAAACATATTTATATATATAGGATAGGATTAAACGGGCATTGATATAATTTACACTAAGTGGTACTTCATTTAATAATTTTATATAAAATGTGAGTTTTATCGATCCAATTAATTGAAAATTTCTATTACATAAATTATATATATACATTTTTATTAAAATTAAATAACAATAAAAAGGTAATTAAATATTTCATATTTTAATATATTTTAAAATATATATTTGTTAATTTTGATCAATATAAGTGAGGTATCAAATAATTTTGAATTAACGTAAAGATTTGCATATATGAACTTTGTAAAAGAAATTTTCAATTCAACAATTGAATCGATAAAATTCACATTTTAGCTAAATGAAGTTATTGAATGGTGTAATAGTTAGTGTAAGTTACGTCAATGTCATTTGATCATTTTTTCTATATATATATGTGTATGTATATATTGTCGTTTCATCCTCCATCATCACTATCACCACTATAATTATTGTCGTTATCACTATTATTGTTGTTACCACTACTATTGATATCCAATTTCGTCTTGGGCTATAAAAAGGAAGAGGACAAAGAGAGTGAGGAAGGGGCAGGTTGAATTTTCCTCCCTTTAAAAAGAAAAGGACAAGGAATGTCAAGAAAGCCGGCTCACACTCCCCAATTTGCCTCAGTCAGGTGGTAGTAGTTAGGGAATCACGCGCTGGGTCCTGGCCTTTCAGAAAAGTCACCTTAGCTCTACCATCTCGTGGAAAATTAAGAACATAGGAAGCACTTTTCGTTGTGATGGTCAAGAGAAAGAATAGAGAAGTAACCACTGCATTGAATGAAGGAGTTGTCGCATTAATTAGAAAGAGCTCTGTGGAGGGCATAGTGACATTAATGAGGCTCTGCGAGGAGTCACCACATTAATGGTGGGAGATCTCCTCCAAAGATCGTGGGAGAAGAATCTAGCCTATAAAAGAGGTTGATGTTGAAGGAAACAGGGGATCGAAAACTTTTGGGTAAGAGAGAACTGGTGGAGAGAGATTTATTTTAAGAGAAAATCGAGAGGAAGGAAGCATGGAGAGAAGAAGGGAAAAGTAAGATCGATCTCCTTCGACGCTACAACAAGACACTTGGATACCAGGTAAAAGCCTTGAAACTCTTGAGTGTGCATATATTGTTTGTGGTGCTTGAAGCTAACTTGTAGATAAATACTTCATCAAACTTAAGGATCAACCCATACCCCAATCGACAAGTCGATTCTGAATCAGCCGTGCCTCAAACCATACCTAATATGTCCAAGTACCCTTTGACTAACTCTAAGTCGGCACCCTCTGACTGACTCTAAGTCGACATCCTTTACCTGACTTTGAGTCGGCATCTCCTTCTAATCGATTCCAAGTCAACACCCTAGTCGACTGGGTGTTGACATTCCTACTTAGCCTAAAAAGTCTCAACCAGAACTACATAAACTTTGACTTCTCTATTGCATTGGAAGATACGTAGGAGTAGAGACGACTCTTGTCAATGTTCATAAAAAACTCAAAAATATAACTCTTTCCCCCTTGCAAATGTCCATTCCATGTCTATGTCCGAAAGGTAACAAACCATAGTATAGAAATCATATCTTGTTTCATGTATCTAGTTAGGGTAATTGTTTTGAGGCGAACGTGATAGGATGTTAATACCTTCCCTACACATAGTGAACTCCCGAACGTGAAATCTGATTACAAAGACCAGTCTTATCCAACCATAGGTTTTCTAGTGTTTACCATAGTTTTAATTAAAATTTTTCATTTACCATTATTAAAGTTTCTCATTTTCTTTTAATTTAATAGTTAAAGAGAAATTACTTATTAGAATTGAAAGATTAAAAGAAAATGATATATATATATATATAGAGAAGAAGTTAAGATACTTCAATAATTTCCATCATCATCTCCATCATTCATTTTTTAATCAAACGATTAAATATGAGTTATTTGCTAAAGTCATTAGATTAAAAAAAATATGAAGATGGCTATAAAGAGTAAATTTTTTTTAAGTTACTTTAGAATAATATATATATATATATATATATATATATATATATATATATATATATATATATATATATATATATATAATTTTATAAATCAACATCTTTAATAACATCTCATACAAAATAAAATTTAAATTTTAGTCCAACATAAACTTTATCAAATCTACAAAGACTAATTAATATAATTTAAAAACTAATTGATATTTCATTACATAATCTATTTTAATGGACAGTATACTACTTAAAATATAAGTAAATATTAACAATTAGAATTATATATTTATAAATTCTAAATCATATAAAATTTGACATTATTATTATAGTAATATTATGCACTCAAAAACTGAAGCTACATTGTTCTACCTTTTTGCTACACGAGGAAGTTGAAGGTTTGTTCGAATTCACCAGCAACTGTGTTAGTGTTGCATACAACCCAATTTTTTATATTACGGTCTAAAAAATTATTGTAAATGGAAGACAAAAACATTTGTGGATTGGTCAAGGCGTAGAATAATTTTTTTTTTCTGATAATTGTGGTCTTTATGGGGTCCTGTTGGGTGGGTGGGTACCTTATGTTGTTTTATTTTTTTTATGGACCATGGGCTTTCCATAGGTTCATGCCAACGTGAAAGCATCGAGATCTAATATATTAGCTAGGAGTGGGTTTGCATTTTTTGTATTTTTTTAGAGTTGCTTTGTTTTGGTTAACTTTGAGGGTGCATCATGATCAAGACTACTTTGTTGTATCTCTATTTTATTGTTGCCAACTTTTTTGGCACATCTTAAGTTTGGTTAAATGATTTTTCAATATAATTATTTTTCTTATAAAAAAAACTCTCTTCCCCTACTGTGACACCTTTTTAAAATAAAGTGGAGTAATGAAAATAAAGACCTAGCTTACTATGCAAACTTGCTTATCTAAATAGGGTTCTAGTCCTCCTTACAAGCAATATTGTCAATCATATGGGATAAATGTCACGAGTCTTTGTAGTGAAGATCCTTTGAGTGGCAAGCCCATCCCTTAAAATCATTCCACATAACGTTAAATCAAAAGTTCAATTAAAACATTAGTACATGCAATATAATTAATCAAATGATGAATTTAAATATATTGAATTTTTACCCTGGGTGTTAAACCAATTTCCAAACATGTCCTTGGTGATTCCACTCCAAGACAGGTACGAATCCTAAAATTGGGACTGAATCACTGTAGTATTCGCTTCGAATACCTTATTGCATAGCGGAAACCAAAATAATTTTAAAAAATAAGTTAATAATATCCTATAATTTAATTGAGTGAAACAATTTTAAAAAATTAAGTAAATAATTGTTATCCCTTGCTAGCAAAAAGACACACAAGACAACCCATCTTTAGTTATATGAATCTCTTGGTTGACTTGATGATCTTGCCCCTATTGATAATTCTTGATGGCAAAAATGTCATTATTAGGACAATAACGGTGGTGAGGATGATTGAGTGATGCAACTCAATTTGCATCATATCTTCTATGACTTCTGTATATAATTTTAGTATATTGAAACATATTTTCTTATTGTTTTGTATGATTTTTTGTTGGAATTCTCTCCTTAATTGTGGTTCACAAGTCAGAATGCTTGGGGGATGAACATATTGGGTTCTTTTTGCCCCAACTATGTGAAAAAGCCCATTACTTCTCAAGTTCGCTAGCTTCTCTTTATAAGAGGAGAAGGGGTTAGATTGACAGATACAATGAAACAAAAAACACATCGAAGTGAAGAAACCCTAAGAGAGTTAGAGTGTTTTTTCTGATTCTTCTTTCGAGAGAAAAGAGATATATACAGAGAGGTTTGTATACCATCCGAGAGGGTGAGATTCATTGAGAGATCCCTCGAGATTGAGAGAAACATTTTGTAACCCTACTTTCATAGTGGAGATATTTTCTTGGACTAGGTCCCGTGGTTTTTCCAGTGAGGGTTTTCCACGTAAAAATTCAGTGTCTTCTTTCCTCTACTCTTTCAGTTATTTTGTTCTTACGCTTCCGCATAGTGCCCATTTTGCATTTCACAGAGGAGGGAATTTGTATTGTTGAATCCCAACAGTGGTATCAGAGCTATTGGTTTGAAAAATCATAGTCCTGTGAATCCAAAATGGAAGGTACATTCGCTCATGATGGAGACATGTTCAAGTTTAGCTGCAGATAATTATTCTATTGGAAGCCAATGATGGAAGATCATCTATACTGCAAAGATTTGTATGAGCCAATCACAAATGATCAAAAGCCGGAAGGGATGATTGATAAAGATTGGGAGACGAACCGTAAAGCCGTTGCAATGATTTGAAAATACATCGACAAAAAAGCTTGTTTGAGCATGTGTCGACTTATACCAACGCGTATGAGTTGTGGACAAAGTTTGAATCTATGATTCAAAAGAAAACTCCTAGAAACAAAGCTTATCTTGTCAGACGGTTGGTGAAACTAAAATATTTTGACGACCAAAATATGATCGAGCATCTAAACACCTTCAAAGGTATTGTGAATCAATTAATGAAGGCAGATATGAAGATTGATGATGAGTTACAAACTCTTCTACTCCTTAGTTCTCTACCCGAGAATGGGGACACATTGGTTATCACTCTCAAAGAACTCAACACCGGATGGAAAGTTTAGTCTGAATACTATTACAGATAGTCAATGAATGAAGAATCCGTAGGAAGGAAAGAGGAATGAGTGGTCACTTAGAAGCCAACGTTGTTGAGAATAGAGGAAGGAGTGAGCATAGGAGCAAAGGAAGCCGTGGAAAGTCACGAGGAAAATCCAAGTCTCGCCCTAGAGGGATTGACATGTTTCTATTATTGGAAAAATTGGCCACAAGAAACATGAATGTAGATTCTTGAAGAGATCGAAGACCTGGATCACCCATCCCGACGAGATAGACCCCAAAAAGAAGTTGGAAGAGAAACCACAACAAATCAAGTGAGCATCAAACGAGCTAAGTGTTTCTTATTGGTAAAGAAAATTATCTAAATGTTGCTTTTGGTGATTGACTTGGATAGTTGATACTGGAGCATCCTTTCATGTTACCCCTCATGAAGGATTCTTCTCATCTTATCAAAAAGGAGATTTTGGAACAAAAAATGGGCAATCATGTCACAAGCAAGATTGTGGGAATAGGAAAAGTGACTTTGATAAAGTAAAATGGAAACAAACTTGTGCTAAAGGAGGTAAGGCATGTGCCCGAGATACGCCTAAACCTTCTCTCAATAGGCAAACTAGATGATACTGGAATGAACAACCAGTTTGGTGGTGGGAAATGGAAACTTAGCCGAGGAAGCTTAATTGTTGCTCGCGGCAAGAAGGAAGGCTCCTTGTACATCATGCAAGGAAAGATATGCAAAGGGGAGACAAATGTTGCTCAAGAAGAAAGTAAGGAGTTGCCCAACATTTTTTACACTTTCTTAGTTATTATTACTGTTCTGTTTATTTTTTGTGTAGAATAAAACTGCTCCAATCTTTAGATAAAATGGAAATAATGTGGAATAAAACTCTTAAAAGTAGAAGCTAAATAAAAAAAATTAGAATTAGTAAAACCGGTTATCCAAACCATTACAATTGGTGAATAAAACTCCTAAAAGTTGAAGCTAAACCAAGAAAGAAGTAGAACTAGTAAAACCGGTTATCGAGACCATTAAAGTGGACTCATTATACGTTGTGGGTTATAGCATGCTACGGCAAAAAATTTAGATCTAATAAAGGTATAAATTAAAGCTGAAATTCATTATATTAATTAGAAAATGCTCATTTTGAAATATTACTATTTTAATTACTCAAATAAATATATTTAATTAATTTCATTAAATTATTTATAAATTACCTTTTCCAAAAAAATACATGTACTAGTTTTTTAAAATGGTAAGTAATATATGTCTTTGAATTTAAAATTATTCTTAAAATATATATTTTAAACAAAATGTTATATATTAAATATTGCCATTATATTATCCTCCCTAAGAGTGGCTTACTGGAATGAAAATGAATTATGACTTTAGATGAAATATACTTTTGATCGCACGAGTTCAAGGATTTTTACTTTGAAAACGACTTCACTTCACCATTCCTAATAAGGTACGTTTTAATTATAGAATTTATACAATAATTTATATAATATTTTTTTGGTTCCATGTTGTTTGACGTTAATGTTTTGATACAGAAATTATGAAATGTAATTAATATTTTAAATTTTATAAAAATTATTATTAAATTTTCTAGTATAACTTTTATCTTTCATATATTAAGAAGACTCTCTTTTATCTATAGTTCCTTTATATTTTCTACTCCATTATAAATGATTAGGTATATAATAGAAAAAAAAATTAATGTTTTATTAATATTATAAAACAATAATCAAAATGACATAATTTTTTTTCTTCTAAAAAGTGAAACAAAATAAAATGGAGGGAGTATTTTTTTATCTGTTTTTCCATCACAATATTTATTATATCTCAAATTTCCCTCACTTTTTCTCTTTCATCGTTGTAAATTTTATTATATACTTTATCGTGCAAATAGTATTTCTCTTTCTAATAACTCAAGGATTAATCTCGTAATTAAGTTTATAGAGATACCTTATCAAATAAAAAAAAATTCTTCAAAATTTGTTCCCTTAACATATGTAAAATTAATTATATTTCCATTTGAATTAAAATTTGCTATAATGTAAAAGTCACTCTATTTTTTTTTTAACTGGAACAAAAAAAATACAACTATTTGTTTAGTTTTAAAAGGACCGTACGTATTATTATTTTAAATATTTTTATATTTATAAAATATGAAAATATCCACTAACAAAAATGAAGACTAACTTTCACACCTCTCCTATATGAGCTCATTGTATAGTAATTATTCTTCTTCTAATATATTTTTTCTATATCTAATATATTTTGAAAATGAAGCCTCCTATTGATATCTAATAAGTTCCAACGATTCCAAGAAAGGTAATTTCAAAAGTCACTATATTTCTTAAATTAATAAGTATTTGATAAAGAATGGGATATTACTTAAAACATCTTTAACGCCACGTGGGGTTCTTAAGTGTAAGAACTTGTTCGTGAAAAGATCTTCCCTTGGAGTGCTTTGAGTGGTCCTACGCGGTAGGATAATACTTTTTATCATAATAATTAGAAGAAAAAAAAAACAGAGGGAAAATAACTGAATGAAATGAACAAGCAAAAAAACATTAAACGGGAAACAAATTCAGAAATCAAGAATCACACCCAGCAACAGAGAAATCAAGTTGGAGATCTTCACTTTCTCTGAGAAGGGTTCGCATGGGAGAGAGGGAAAGTGGAGAACGTTAAAGTACAGTTCCATTGTTTTGAGCGATTCAATTAACTATACACATGTTAAAATATAACACTTTTTATTAATGGAACCACTCAAAACAAAAAATTACGTTTTAACGCTCTCGCCACAATATTAGAGAATTTAAATTAGACCCAAATTCTAGTGAAATGAAATGATAGTCATTAATGGAACAAATTCTAGTGAAACGCTAATCAATTATAAAGACATTTCAAATGAAATTAATGAGAATCGGAATGTTAAAACTGAAGTTAATAATTATTAAAATTGGTGGGAGATTAATGTGATAAAAATTATTAAAATATTTATTTATCAAAATTAAAATATAAAAAACTTGTTATATTGAAATCTAGTTGCAAAAATAAATATAAAAAATACAAAGATGTGAGGTAGTTTATGGGATTCAAGTAATATGTGTTATATTGTTGTCAATGCAGTTCGAGCATTTACTACTAAACTTTACTGTTTATACAAAAAATTTAAATTTCAATGATAAATAAAATAAACAAATAAAAATTTAATATTTTATTTTCCGTATTTATTGTATCCAAATTAAATTTTTTATTAATTATTATTTTAATTTACAATAAAGTAAGTTTAAATAAAAGTATAAAGATGTGGAGACGGACATAAAATTCACTGAATAAGTTAACAACCTAAATTATATTCTACCATTGAAATGAAAAATAATAAGAATTATTAAATTTTATGTAAAAAATGAGTTAATAAACCAAAATTGGGTTCTAGTATTTGAGAAGATAAAGTTATGCGTTCTTTTATTGAGTTATTGGTTGTCCAATTATATAGAATCCTTACTTTCTTGATTCTCACACTTAGGTGAGATAATTCCAATCATTAGGTGCGTGTAATGGCCTGTAGAAGGTGGAATTCTATCATGTTTTACATGTTCTTTGAAGCTTCCAAAAGAAGGACATTACAAAGTCATTGGGCTTTGCTTTGGTATTGGGCCGAAAGAGGCTCTGTTTGATTCAAAACACTTCCGATATACTGTAGCTTTAAGAAAGAGCTGAAAGGACAACTTGAAGAATAGTACAATTTTAAATCAATGTCATGAAAGAAATCATAAGCTAGAAAAGTTATCGATCCCTTTATTTTTTCTAAAACAAAAAGATAATGAAAAATACAGCTAGATATCCAATGTACTTTATTCTTTTTCTTTAGTCATGTATGTAAGCAATGAAGCAGACAGAATCGAAACAAATTCAGCGATTTGCATGTAGTTATTTAGGAATTCATTGGCCACTCTGAACGCATACCTTGTAGCATTACTCAATTTTACGTTACAAGCCTTTATCAATGTGAGTCTCTGTTTCTTCTTTAGTGCTTTTCTCTCTAAATTGGGAAAATAGTTAATACAATCATGTTCGGTTGGAAAACTACTTCTTTAAGGCACAGGAGACAAAGGTGATTAGGCACCAATCCATTCATGTAGCATCAACAATTAATGTGATATTAGTTGTTCTCTTCCCTTAGGAACTATTGTGTATTGTGTGTAAATCTCCATCTTAGGTGTAGACTGAAAATTCTCTACTTTTTTTGTCCTAATGGTATTGAACTAAGGGAGTAAAGAAGGAACTTTTATTTTTATAATTTGAATGAGTCTAATCTTTTCTCAAAATCTAATAAAATTTAGAGTTACAGTGTTACACTTATCATGTTCTGGCAACATCAAATCAATGTTTCACCTTTTAGTTCAACTTCCATATAGTTTCCACTCTCGCATGAATTATGAGCATTGAGCTTTCCCTCTACTGAAAACCTCAGGCTCAGTTACAACAAAATCTACCTTCTCATATCATCAATCATTTCTGTCTCTTTTTACATAGGGCACGTGGGTCCAACTTTATCTGTCTTTTCTTGTTTGGGTGCATTTCATGGTCCTACCCTTAGTTATTATGTCAAGAAAACCCAACTCTTTGGCCTATCCACTCATGCAGTACACGCCTCATTCATCAATTCCCTATGTGTGTGTAGGCTAGCAGGGTGGGGAGCTTTCAATTTGCAATAAGTTTTGATGGTTTACATATATTGCTGTGCCAAGCCTCACATCACTATGCAAGTGTTTACCTCTCCTTAAAATTTGTACTTATAGCTGACCCTGTTTTAAAAACTAATTCATGACATGAAAGTTTTACATATACTATTTTTTATTATATAGTTAATAAATCTTAGATCTTCAACTTACTTTTTAACATAGAGAACAGAACATTTTGAATATAAAATTTATTACACTAAATATTTGTAGATGAATAGATAACAATTTAATAATAATAACAAATAATTTCATTATGCTAACAACTGTTGAAAATATCATATTAAAATTTAGATTTAAACCTAATTAAATCTTAAAATTGCACAACTAACTAACGGAATAAGTTACTCTATGGTTGCATACATTATTTTTTAACATATCTCTCATGAATAAGGGATTTCTAATACTCATAACTGCCTCTTTCTTGCAAATTATTTCATAAAGAGCCTTTTGATAATCTCTTTTAGCATTTCATCTAGTTTTAAAGCTTTTTATAGAATAATTATGTTTGGCAAGAGGGAAAGACAGAGAAGCTATTCATGAGGGAAACATTTCCATGTTGCTGTAAGACTTGGCACAACTGTTCCAGACTTACAGTTCATTTCTCAACCATTATTTCCCATGCAGGCCCACAAACTCACCTAACCAGACGACACTCTCCCCCTTTTCCTCTCAAAATACTACACATACACTTCATCTGAGAGTCAGAAGAACAATTTCAACAGTTAAATCTTATGTGATTCTTTATATTTAAAATATGATTTTTTTAAAGTAATTATGTACTATGTACCATATTGAGATATAATATTTCTCAGCTGCTTTTTTATTAATATATTTTAGTAAAGACAATCTTAATTGAGTCAAATAAAATTATTATTAACTGTAACTCTTTTATTAAATATTTAATACTACTGTAAATCTAAATTTCAATCTCAAGATGATTGATTAAACTAAATCAATTTCATTTTACTTTATCAATTTTTTTTATTTGGCAATGCCATTTTGGCTGTTTTGTGTCGTTACTACTTTTGTGTGACTTAGAACACACTCCCTAATGACCCGTTCTAGGTCTCTTAAAAGGCTTTCATAGTCTCTATTTAATTGGACAAAAGGACTATTGCTTCATGTTGTCTCATTTAATGCCACAAGCCACCAAAAGCTTAGCACAAATATGATTCCTAACATCCAAATCTTAAATCACATGATCTTGCATTTACTCCCCCCATGTTTCCGCACACACTCGTCCTTCATTGCCGGTGGTACCACTTCAGTTCCCTCATATATCCTTCACAAACAAGCCACTCTTGGCACTTCACACCCTCCAAATTCTTTAATGTTCATTTATTGAGCATGTTTGCACCATTCAAAATTCTCTACTTTCTCTGAACATTTTCTGTTTTTCCTGTTTAACAACCCCTCCCCCCCTCTATATCCCTTTTCTACTTCCTCTCTTCTTTTAGTATTCTCTTTATGTAAAGGCAATTCCCTTGGTTTGGTGAAATGGGTAGAAGACATCTTCATGTGTTGCTAATGCTGCTTTTTTTGCTCATATACTTGGTTGGTGCTAGTTATTGCTCTAGACACTCTCAAGTGTTCAATATTCAGCCCAAATCTAAAGGTTTGCCTCAGAATTTCTTTGGCTTCTTGCCAAAAGCAATGCCATTGCCACCTTCAGGGCCTTCTAGGCAGCACAACAGCATTCAATTACAAAACTCAAGGGGGAAACAACCATAGAGGCTTATCTCATTACTCCTTCCACTGATCTGTTAGAGAAGATATATGTATGGGTAATGTATGTATATGGTGTCTTAATTATCCTTTAACATCTTGTGTATTACTTGTTTTGGGATACTCCAGAGACCCTTTCAAAGGGCAAAAATAATTAAGAAGCTGATATATTTATATATATCCTAGATTGCGTTCTCCACGCACCATGTGTGGAGTACTTGTTTAAGTTCATATATACTTGTAATAGAAACCTGAGGGTTCAAGTCATAGTAATGTACTTTGTAGCTTTATTATGATAAAAAAAATTGTAGCTCTTGTACATGAAAGGAAAGAGAAACCAGAGGCAAACTCCACGAGATTGTTCGTTTAATTATCTACAATTATGCTTCGGTTATTTCCAACACGAGGGTAAGAATTTTGTTAGGTGAATACTGAAATGCATGTAGAAAAATGTTTGTTTTTCTTTCTAAATGTCAAGTCATTTGGTATTAATAAAGAGGAGGGACAGGAAAATATTTTTTTTTTAAGGATTCGCATCAACATTTTTTTAATAAACTCTTTAATTTTAGTTAAAATTTATTAAAAATAATATAATTACAAGGAGAAAGAGTTCATTAAAGAAGAAAATATTCATATATAATTTTGTAATTTTAATAATTTTTAATCAATAATAACATATTTAGATTTAAGAGAATATATATATATATATATATATATAAAAGAGAAATGAGAGTGTGAAAAGATTGTATCTCAATCATGTAATTCAAGTAGATAGTCAAGATTAATACTAATAATTTAAACATAGTTGTGTATGTAGCATTTATTTTCGTCATTATTTACACTCTCATTAGTATCAATGACAAAATAAACTTAATCCAACAAGTCAATCCATTTAACTTACCTTTTAGATAGGTCAAATTGGAGTATTCAATACCCAACTCATTTGGCCCATTCCATTTTTGCTCAACAAAAATGGGCTTATAGTAAGATATGACGACCTAGCAACTTGTTAGGCAAATCTCTTTTTATTTTTTAAATTAGATAAAAAAAATAGTACAGGTTTTCATGTTTTTGTTTCATTTTTATATGAAAATGGTATTGTATTTAGGAATAAATATCTTAAGCTAAGAGATTATCAATAAAGATATATGTGTCACTTAACAATTTGTTATTATTGTTGTAAATATTGGAGATAGATCAGCTAGAGAAGTCAATAGTTAGAAATCATTTGGTAGACTAAAGAAAGAGATAGTAGCTAGCAAGACAACCAAAATCTAATTTTTTTTAATAATATTTTTAATTTTTATAATTTTTAATATTTTTTTTTGTTAGCCCAATAATCCACCCATAAAATTGGATAGGCTACATTTTGTAGCCTATATATGACAAGAGGGTCAACTCACCCTTACCCATTTTTTTTTGGTAGAATGATGGTGAGGTTGGATAAAACATGTTAAAGCATATCTATTTTGTCATCCTCTACCTACTATATATGTCTCACATACATACATATATCCTATAATGTGTGTGAAAAAAAAAAAAAAAACTCTATATATATACATGTGTTGGTAAAAAACAACTTTAGGATAAATATATTTTAGATCTTTCAAATTTTAGATAAATTTGATTTTAGTCTCGAAATTAAAAAAAAAATGATTTTGTTTCTCATATTTTTGAAATATGATGGATTTTTTTTTTTTGTATTTAAGTCAAAATGAAGTAGAATTAGGACAAAGTCTACTACATTTTAAAATTATAAAGACTAAAATTATCATTTTTAAAATATAGAAACTAGAACTAATTAATTTTGACTGAATATTCAGGGACTTAAAGACACATTTTATCTATAACTTTTTATATATATTAAATTTTGTTAATTCAATCATTAAATTAAAAATTTTATTGAAAAATGAAGTCTACAAATTTTTATAAAAGTTTAAAACCACTCAATACTTCATTAAATAAATTTAATTTAATGTATAATATAATTTTTAAAATATAAGAAAATATTCACTATATAAAGTTAATTAACTACAAATATTGGCTATAAAAAAATTAAAACTACTATTTTTTAAAAGTAAAGAAATAAAATAGCAGTAATAATGTTAGAATATAAGATTTTGTGAATACTACCCAAGCCTCCATTACATTAATTTAAAATTACTTGATAATTTATTAAATAAGTTTAATTTAATGTATAATGTACTTTTTAATAACATAAGAAAATATTTCAGATTATATAACTACAAATGTGTATAAAATAACTTTTTATACGTATTATATTTTGCTAATTCAACCATTAACTAAAAGTTCTTATTGATTATGTAAAGTCTACAATTTTTTATTAAATTTTAAAACTACTCAATACTTCATTAAATAAATTTAATTTAATATATAATATATTTCTAAAAAATATAAGAAAATACTGATTATACGATTACATAACTACACGTGTTCAATAAATTTAAATTTTGATATCCGTGATAGTTGAGTTAATATTGAAATAGTTGATGGTTTGCATTGATAAAATAAATGCATACAAAGAGTTGTGCGTTTGTGAGAGACAAGATTTTTTTTAACACACACAAAAATTGACATTAAATATCAAATTTTTATAAAGATGATTAATTTCTTCTATCATAAAACTCATTGTTAAGTATCTTTGTTTAAGGAATCTAAATATTACTTTTTTCGAGCTAACGTAATGTTACCTATATTATATATGACTATAATTTTTTTATAAAATATACATAATACTTTTTTCATGAAATTATTTTTGGCGTTTAGGAAAATAAAAAAATTTATTAAATAACAAGTTTTTAATTATACAAAAAAAAATACTTTTATAAAATAATTACAAACACAAAAAATATCAAATTTTTCTTATTTGTCTATCGTTAACCATAACTTTGTTTATACTTTTTATCATAAAAGAATTAATGTAAAAGAAATACCTGTAGTGGATGAGATCATGAGACCTTAATTTAAACTTGTTTTTCCTCACATTGTAACATCTTTTCTTCGTCAAATACGGTTCATGTCTATAATTAGAGTTTAATTATAAAATGCACATAATAGGTTATAATTGTGATCTCCTTACTTGGAACCCTAGACATCTTTTATAATCATTCGAAGGAGTAACTATCCTCAAGTTGTGTGAGTTGACACAGGAGCTTCTCCCAGGTCCTCCTAAGACGTCGCCTATTCCACCTGACATCTGTCATGTCAAGAAATGTCCTCTACCTAGGGTTGTGCTACCTAGCCCCTGTTTTTCAGTATCAAGTGATTTTTTCCATGATCATTAAATACAGGTTGCATGAAAACACTCAAAGTCAGTTGATCATGTTATTTTAGACTGACCAACAAGATGGTCCACAACCCCATAACTATGAAGTAAAATGATAAATGTTTTGAATTGTCTTATAGTCTGAATAAGTAGTACAATCTCAATCTCTATCCATTCATATATGATCACATCACTTGGGTCAAGAAGCTGACCGACTTATTCCCAGAGTATTGATTACGCGTAGCCAATCCCATGATGTCAAGATGATCCAATAACCAAAAAAATTTTAACATCTTGAAATTCAAAAGTTTATGAATGATAATGAAAGGTAAGGATTGCTGTTAAAATTTGAAAGTCACCATAATAATAATCATCTCAAATTAGAAAATCAATGTCCGAATGAAAACCTGCTTTCTAGCTACCCTAGCTTCATTGCACCTACCTATATATGTTGCTTCACCTTGTCACTTTTCTTTTTCTTATCTGCATTTAAGGTAATTTAGAGTTTTATTTTCTTTTAATTTATTTATTATGGGTTAGAATTTCAAATTTAAAATGAAAAAAAAATGTCTTGTGCGTTACAAGACATTTTTTTCACCAAAATATAATTAATATTCTTATTTGTTAGGATTACAAGCATGAGTAAAAAGTTGTATATTAAATAAAAATAATCATGTTAAACAATATACAAGTGGTAAATATCTATATATCTAATTTCTTAGGATGTAGGCTTGCGACTTATTGATGGATTTTTTTCAGTATTTTATCTCCTGGTATTTTCTAACATTATTTTTATTAAAATTATTTTCAACTCTAATATGGCTTCTTTTAGTATTTCTCTCTTATTGTGAAATATTTAAAAATTAGGCATAGACAATAGTATAATTAAAAGATAATTATTAATGTTAATCTTAAATTTCTAAACGAACAAATAAATAGAAACGAAAATTTTCTTTTAAAAATGAATAAATAAAAGAAATGGAAGAAGTATTTTATTTAAAATTTTTTTATCATTTAGCAAGAACCAATATCCATTTATCAACATGTAATAGTAATTCATAAATATTTATAAGGATATTTTTCCTCCATTAAATCAAATTTAAGTGTCGATTTTGAAAAATTATATAATCCATTGATCTTACTAATTTACTTTTTAGGTTTTGACATTGAATGATTTTGAGTTTAATTTTTAATGTATCATTAATAAAATTATATGATAAATTAATCAAACATTACTATAAATATGATTTTTAAAATAATTATAATAAAAATGAATAAATATATAAATATACCATACATGCATGACCATTTGTAATTAAGAGATAATTTTAAAATATTATACATTATGCAATATTTATTCTGATTCTTTCTATCTAAGTATCTTCACATTGATTTTCTTAATAAATTTATGCCTAAATCCATGTCTACTATAGTTCCCATTTCCTAATATACTCCAAATATATGTAAGGCGTGTTCCAAATTGGTCACTAATAACTGGCTGGTTCCAAATATATGCCTAAATTTATTTATTTAAATCGTTGAGGGAGTGAGGGGACATGCATTGTAGTTTGTAAAGAGTTGAAAAGTGATTGAAATTAATTGGCTCCTGAAAATGATATAACTTTGTTGGGTGGTTAAGCTGTCTTATGTCATGTCTTGATTTCAAACCAATCCTTGAACCCATGTGACCATCTGAGACCATTACTAATTGTCATTTTCAAAGACAAAAGTCCCAAGTCAATGGTGGTTAATTAATATTAAACATTTGGTGATTTGAGGGAGGCAAATTTCAAGTTTCACGTGGGTTTGGTTAAACATACAGTGGTCCCCATTGCCCAGTTTACACTGTTATTTAATTTGAACCTTCCATTGAAATTTAGGGGTCATGCAACTGTTTAATTGGGTGAACATGTAGCATTACTATTGATTGAGGTGGCCAAGAAGAGTTATGTGTCCATATAAGATAGGACATTTTAATTTATAATGTTTTTATTCGATATGACTTATTTTATGTATCTACGTTAACAGTGATGTCTAATTAGAATTATTTGAAGATTAATATTCTATATATCGATTGTTTAAAGAATTTTTGTATTCTTATTTAGTTATAAATTATTATATAAGATAAGTTTTTCAATTTTTTATAATAATTATTTAAAAACTTATATTTTTCATTATTTTTTATTAATTGATAGTATAAAAAATATGTATATTAACCGTACATAAAAAAAAAACTCTTATTTAAAATTATCTTAATCAGAATTATTTGAAAAACATTAACCTGTACTTTAACAATTTGGATGAATTTTTTTTAAAGTAAAGAAATTCAATGAGTGAGTTTCAAACTATCTTAACTAGAATTATTTGAAACAAACAACAATAAAAGTATTTTCCTAGGTAGGTAAGTTAAACGAGGTTGGAAAGGTCATTTAGATTTAAGTCATCTTTTAATGGTTGAATTTAGGAGAAAAGGATTATACCAACCACCTACCTCTTAATTCGTGAAGTCATACCTACGTAGTTATATGTAGTTAGTTTTTTATTAGGAAATTTGTATGTAGTTAGTTATAAATAAGGTCAATACAAAATTGGATGCTAGTATAAAAGAAAAAAAAACTTACAGACATCAAAATTAATCCGATAAAAATTGTAAAATAATGTCGCATGTATTAATACAAATTATATGGCCGTGGTGTTATTGGAGAACTTAATTACAAGTAGTAATTTTTCCCTATAATAAATTTGAGAAAGGAAAAAATTTAGATAGAGTTTCTTATATTTTTGCCACAAATAACTTTCATTAAGAATGTGTTGTTTTATTTTAAATAAATTGTTACTGCTTGATTAGAAAACGTGATGACAATAATATAAAGAAGTTTATATAAGTTATGCATTAATGTTATTTTCCTATTTTTCACCTTTCATTTTAGGCTCATTGATAATTTATCAAATGCTTTTTTCATAATTCAACTTCACTTCTCATAACCCATTTCCTTTTTGGGTAAAATATCGGCAATGTAATTTGAAACTATCTCTTCATACAAACTATCTAAACTCCTATCATGTAACTCCTATCAAGTAATTCTATTACTTTCTTGTGTTCCAAATTTAATACCAAATGAATCATTTGTTGCATGTCCAATATCTTTAGGCAAAACCCCAAACCAAATACTTCCAATCATTAAAAAAATAAGACTTAATAATAGTCAAACGTCCATGTTTGTCTGTAAAATATTTATTAATTATATTGAATCATCAAATCAGCTCTTGATCCCTAGTCTATCATTTAAGTAAAATCATCACACTTACAATGTGTCTTGTAAGATTAAAATTTCACCTTAAGGCAGCATTTACACAATACACATACGTATCTGAGGATGATAAACACGGGTGGTTTTCCTAATTGGGAGCCATTTATTTATTGTTTTAAGAAAGGGTGGGAATGATCAACCAACTATTCAACAAGTAAATAAAACCTATGAAAAAAAATTGAATGAATAAAATAACAACTATCACCATGTACAAAGGTGTGATGGAGACAAAGAGAACAAGTAAAGAAAATGGAAGGTTAAATGGGTTGGGGTGGTTCTTTGGCCAAAATTATCAGAACTGATGAATTTATATACACTACACTACAACAACATGTAAAGGGCATGTGCCCAAATTAAATGGAAGACAATTAATTTAGAGGAAAGGGAAATAGAAGATTGAGAAGTGAATAAGGATAGACATAAGAACCACCAACAAACAAGGATGCCTGTTTCTTCTTCATATGCATTCATGCTTCCCTACAAGGTTGCTCAGTGTGACAAATGTGTTAATGGAGAACTTCCCTCCCCCTACTTCTCCTAAGTTTGGGAAACAGGCGAACCGACACCCTCAGAACTACGTGCCCCTTGAGTGGCAGACTTGTCTGTGCTGCGAACGTTGTATCTTTCATACACCTTGTCCCGGTTCTCTGACCACCAGGTTTCTGCTTGGTGCTCTCCGAATCTCCTTCGGCTGCAATTACAACAAGAGTACATTTAAATAGCAATTATTACAAGAAAATTAAACATCTCAGTTTTAAGCAGTAATTGTCAAATTTCATCTTAAAATCAATTAACTATAAGTGAAGTTGTCCAATAAATATTGAAGCAGGCGATGCCAACACCCTCCCTCCACAGATTCACAAAGATTGGCTATAAATTATCAAATTTCATCTTAAAATCAATTTTCCTGAGTGAAGTTGTCCAACAAATATATAAATTATACCCTAAAGATTGAAACTAGTAATGTGAGACTTTCCAACAATAACAATCATGTATGAAGCCGAATTAAAGTCGTGCAAAGTTGAAGAACATAGTTAAAGTCCATATTTCTAAATTCCATACTTCCCATCACCACGAATAATTATCACTGGTCAAATATTACTGAGGCTATCTACAGTTGAGCAGCCAAATAAACTAGAATCAGATAACTTGGTCATGTGGAGGATATTTTTTTACCTGAACCGCACTCGCTTCAAATCTCTTGTTCCATCACGCAGTGCCACGAGTGTTATGTAGACACCAGGTTCATACTGTTCAATCCATTCTGCCTCAATTTGATTAGTATTAGCAGCTGGTGCAGCATTCCTGGACTTCAAACCACTCTCGTTGTCATGGAAATTACCAGAATCCCTACCATCAACAGTGTCTAACATGCTACCACTGCTTGCCTGAATCACACCACCACCATTTGGCAATTTAACATGTGGATAATTAGTGGTACCATTAGAGGTAACAGGGCTCCGGATTTGCTGGTGAAGATTAGTTCCATAAGTTCCTGGCGAATTCCCTGCAGTTCTATTCAATAGAGAGGAATCAAGTCCCATGGAGGCCAAACTAGAGCCACTGATTGACTCTTCCTTAGAGTGCTGCTCCCCATTTGAATCTGGATAGTGGATGCCATTTGGCTCAAGACCATTTGGTAGGTAAGCTGGTCTAATGTTCTCAGCGTCATAAACTCCAGGAGGAAGCTTCTCAGCCAGATCTTTGAGCTGAAACAATGTTAATGGGAATCAGTGCAATTTTAATGAACAGTTAAACCAAAAGCAAAACAAACAAAACTGAAAATGAAAATCAATTCTTGGATCCTATTTTTGCAGCTAGAAATTTTATAAAAACAAAATTCCAATTTGATGGATGGTTTAATCTGGATGTTCATTTTATTCAATGTGGAAAAGTTAAAACGAAGTTACAAATAATAAAGCACCACAAGAAAATAAACCATTTCAAAGACATCTGGCTCCAAGAGAAATAAATTAACAAGAAAAAGACCTGTGCTGTGAGTGACTTTATAACTTCTTTTGCAGCTTTACATTTAGCTGATTCCTCAGCAGCCAGTGCCATAGCCTCTTGAGTCTTTTTTGCTGACCTTTGAAGCTCCAACTCTTGCAGTTCACATCTCTGTCTCAGGCTCTCGACCTAATGATACATATAATTAGACTTCTCTTGATATCATAAAAGGTGAAAGAAACAACATATGTTTATATACATGTGACATTAACTTTTCTGATAATTTGAGCAAACTGATAGTGATGGAGTTTTACAAGGTTCATTTGCCAGGCTTGAAAATGGTAGGAAAAAAAATTAAAATGAAGGATAGTTGTACTCTCTGCATCAAAGAGGGAAACTTTCACTACTTGATTTACACGCGAGAAGGAAAGCAAAATGTACCTGAGCATGTAACTTCTGCACTTCTTGATTTAAAAGTTCATTTGTTTTCTTCAAACTATCAGCAATACTTTTGGAGAAGGAAAGTCCTGAAGTTGTTGGAATAGGCGTAGCTGAACGAGGGGGGCTTGGTCTTCTAGAGAAAGGTGACACAGATCTGGAACTTACTCCTGATGGTGCAACCACTGGCCTTGGAACTGTTCGTCTAAGATCAAGAGCAGTGGACAAGACAACATCTTTCAACTGTAGCAAAGAAGGCGGTTGTGAGGTGCGAACCAGTGAGAATGCATCGCCCTTCTTTCCTTGCTTGGCTGCCTTACTATCTAGCTGCTTTATCAAATCCATGTTAGAAGGAATTGCTGCCTTGGACAATCTTAGGTCAGACTTATCTAACCTATCCTTGTTTTCACCTGACAGACGAGGCAAGGCATTCTTTCTATTATTATTGCTAGCTTCTGCAACCTTGTTCAATTTTGCATAACAAGAGTCACACACCCGATATGGCTTGCCAGGATTAGGCGCCAGCGCTGCTCTCAATGCTTTCCTTGAACTGCATGAATGGCAGTGGACAAGTCCACAGTTATAACAATTGTGCCTCTTTCTAGTGAAACCAAATGCCTGTCTACAAGTAGAGCACTGAGACTGCTCGGCACCAGATACCCACTTATGAAGGCATATGGCAGCAGAGTAGTTTGAACCACATGCAATATATTTCACATGTCTATCCTTCAATGCTTCAACCAAAGCTGGTGTTTTTCGATCTTCAATATCTCCGTGACCTAATCTCCCATTTGCGCCTTTCCCCCAAGTATAAACTTCATTTTTGGATGTTAATACAGCAACATGATATGCACCACATGCAATTTCTTCAACAGATTCCCCAGCAATCTTGTCTCCGACCAAGCAAGGAACTTTTCCATCAGATTGGGGATTCCCAAGCTGACCATAAACAGTACTTCCCAGAGTAAAAACACGTCCAGATGTTGTCAGGCCTGCAGTCAAACTGTGCCCACAAGCAATTTTATGAAAATTGTAATCGATAAGCGCAGGCACACAAGTAGGTTTAAGACGTGCTTCCTTGTCCCCATGTCCAAGGCGATTTTTGTCTCCATCACCCCAAGTAAACAATTTACCTGATGATACACTTGTACCAGAGTGTGTTGCAATAACCTCAACAATAGCTGCAGTGTGCCACACTCCACATGCAACAGCTATTGTCTTCAATCCTGATAAGGATTCCACTTCTCTAGGATATGAAACATTTCCCCTATCTCCATGGCCCAAGACACCGAATGTTCCATCACCAAATGTAAACAGCTGACCTGTTGAAGTTATCAAGGCTGTGTGCCATGGACCACAAGCAACAAATGCAATTTGAAGTCCCTCTAATGGACCTGCAATTCTCTTTGGTATCCAATGACAGACATCACTGCCGTGACCAAGAAGCCCAGCATTATGAGTACCATCACCCCATGTAAATAGTTCCCCAGCCATTGTAACAGCACAGGAATGGAACTCCCCACAGGAAACAAAATCAACAGTTGTAGAAGTCAATGCTTCAACAAGACGAGGTTGAACCACATTCTTCCCAACTCCATGGCCAAGGCGTCCTCCTGATTCTTCACCCCATGTAAAAACTTCACCTTGCCTAGTGACTAGAGATGCATGTTTAACACCACATGCAATATGATGTACATCTAAAACTACATTGGATTCCAGTGGTCTGGGAAGAAGTACATCTGCCCTTGGACTGAAATAATTGACATTTTTATCAGCACCAACTTTAACATTTTCACAGATAACCTCCCCCCATATGTATACATCCCCCAGAGCATCATAGTCATCTGGTGCAGATCCATGACTAGATGTACTGGGGGCACTTGAAACACTGACACGAAAAGCATCTGAACCAGATCCTTTCACTTGCATGTTTGTTGGGTCTGGTGGCGCATGTGACCTTTCAGAAATTGTGTTGTCAGGTCGAAAGGACTTTGGTGAAGTATTTGGAAGACTCACAGAAATGTCAGGAGAACTGATGCCTCGTGACGTGCTAGCAGAACTTCCACTTGGACTATTTGATGTTAAGTCTCTGCTATCCTGATATTATTCCAAATAGAATTATAAGCAACAGGCAACTTATCACTAATTTCATCAGGAGCTATGGAAGCACAATGCCAACCGCAATACAGAAATTTGGAAAAATTGTATTCAATCAGTTCATCTTTTCACAAAAAAATCACTTCATCATAGAAAAATTAGAGTAGGTTAATCAGCCCAATCAGTGAGACCAAATAAGAGCGTGAGTGGGTGGCAATCTCTTTCGGATAAAAAATGAGAAAATAAAAACTAGCTTTCTTAAGAGGAAACAAAAAATAATCACTCTTATAATGGAGCAAATAAGTTCTCTACATCTTGATTTGTTCAAAACATATACTATCATAGCATTTTGGTGTGCAGACAGAAAAGAATTGAAAAAACAGAACAAAATGAAATGATTCTGTTTTGTTTTGTTCTTCTGGGTTCCACCATTTTTTACTAAAACCAAAACGTGTCACTTCTGATTTCTGAACCTCATGTCTAAAACTGTTCCATTTTTAAAATGCGCCAAACAGAGAACAACAACCATATTTTGTCCCATTTCATTCTAGCACATCTACCAAATGCTGCCTAAGGAAAATGATGAAACATGCAACTATTAACCGAAGACTAAGATCTATCACCTTTCCAGCTTATAGAAGTAGTACAAGAAACATAATGCGGCCAAAGTTTAACTACAAAAACCACAATTTAGCATATTTACATCAAGAATGAGGCCTCCATCACTCCATCCATCAATTTTGGACCGACCACCTTGACCAGAAGATATCAATGCTTTGAGGCCAGCAATCCAAACTTCTGCCTCAACTTTATCTTTGCAAATCTGAAAAGCAATACACAGAAATTATTATAATAATGAAAAATACAGAAAATGAAAACAAATAATGATTTAGTGAAGCATGAAATTACGTAATTTGTCACTAACCAAATCAAGCGATCGCTTTCCGTTACTGTAAATAAGTGAAAATGACAAATAGTCCTTCTCAGGACGCAAGTAACGTTGAAAAACAGCCTGCCAAAGATTAAGGAAAAGAAAATACATAACAGATAAGAGTAAGTTTGTGAAACAAAATTTTTAAATAACTTTGTTAATAACAAAGAATGCCATAGTATTGTATGCAATTAGATATAAGGACAGAAATCTCACAGTTCTTTGTCCAGGAATAATTCTAGAGACAGAAGATAACTTCAGCTTTCTTTCTCCACTACTTGCAATCCAGATTAAGGATGATTCATCCTGCAGTTTACAGATATTCAACATGTATAGAAAGAAATAACTCGAGTGTAAAAATTCAAGCCTACTATATATGAATGAATGTTCAACTTTATAGTCTACAATCAAGGAAGTACAGAAAAGATGCATTTTTATAAGAATTTATGAATACAAACATAAGGGCATACACCAAATAAGAAATATGTTTGCCCTGCAACAAAACTATAATACCACTACTTGTTAGCAGTAGCACTAATTACTAAAGTAAGGAAATTTGGCTACTCGAGTAACAAGTCAGCATATCAGACCTATATTATATCTAACAAAAAAATTCATTTATTTATATACAAACAATTGATTATTATTATGCCTCAAGTAATTATAATAAACCTGAAATATGGCATCCAAAAACAACAAATTGCCAATTACCCCATAAACTCTTGAATCCAACACTTTCAAAATCCTAATGCATTTTTTAGTAGCAGAAATATAATAAAAGATTTAAAAACTAATCCTAAGAATACATAATTTGGCTCAGTTAAAGATCAAATCTTTAAAGATATTATTCACCATGAGATCCCTCTTAACAACTTCCTTCAATGTCCTTCTTGGTTTCCATCTCCCACTTTTTATAGGACTAAAAAATATGTAATCTACTCTCCTCATTGGCGCTTCCAGTGACCTTTATACATGTCCAACCCACCTTAACTAATTTTCTATTATCTCATCCTCAATTGATATCACACTAATATATCCTCGTATACTCGTTTTGTATCATATCCTTTCTTGTGTGGCTACACATCCATCTTAACATTCTTATTTTTGCTACTCCCATATTTTTTCTTGTCCATTGAAAGCCTAACATTCACACCATAAGGGTATAGTCAAATGTATAGTAGTACAATAAAACAAGAAAACTTATGGTGAGAAAACCAAATAAAAAATTTCCGTCCCAATTTTTAAGGACATTAGAGAAAATTGTTAAGAAAGATCTCATGGTGAATAATATCCCTAAGAAATTGGTCTGTAACTAAGTCTCCAATCCATACAGTTTACCTCCCCTAGTGGGATAGGTCTTTGATGTTGTTGTTGACCCAATCTTGAGAATATGTAAAATTGTAAATAATAGAACAAAAAATCTATGTAAAATCATATAAATCTGGATAGTAATAATATAAATTGACCTGAAATGCCACTATAATGCAGTGAACCCAGAGAATTCCCAATGCCAACTAAGAAAAGTATCAATTTTAACCAGAGTGAAATTTATGTGGTATATAAGTAAAAGTAAAATACATCAAGGTGTAGTCATCTATTTCCTATGCATTAAAAAGTTACAGAAAATAGGTATAAAAAGTTCAGGAGCAGGCTATACAATACAGTCAACCCATGAAAGTTAGTTAGGGATTACAATTTAGTAGGCCCTCCCTACCGTGAAATGGAACCAAAGAGCACACTGCACACACAGTATGTCAGAATTCAATCCCGATAAAGAACAAAACAGCGCCTCATCAAATGTAAGGCATATAAAATAAGGAAAATACAAATTAACAATCTTTCCATACTATATTACTCATATATTTATAGCAGCAAACATGCAATAGAAGCTATCTGTCATGAGCACATAATCAATTAAGAACTGTCCAACCAGGCAGTTAACAAAGATGTGAAGTAGAGAATCCACAAACACATTCCTGAAAAGGCTTTCATTTAACTTACATTGGAAAGTCTAACTGGACAAAACTTGGGCTTTCCTTTACGGCCATATTTAAGAAGTTGAGCACCCTTTTTCAGAGCAATCAATGCCTGCAGAACGACATGGTACAATATATACAGCAATAAAGATCAAATAGACACAGCAGTATATATTGTCAAATGAAATTAAATATGAGCAACATTTTAAAACATCTAAATTGATGATCAAGACTGGTATATTCATCTTCTTATCTTAAGATGACAAAACATACAAAAAAATACTCAAAGGCATAATTTTAAAATGTAAGCACTTTCTCTTCTCACAAAAATCACAAAGTAAGATGAATTATTATTTTGTTTGAATGAGTATTTGAAAACTTGATTTTAGGTAATAATTGTGCCAAATTGTTTTAGTTAAAATTGCGTTTGAAATAGTGATTTACGTTTGGAAAGTTTTATTGCAAAAGCAAGTTTACAGTATAACTTAAAATAAAATTTTCAACTTAATACAAAAGCTACCTTTTCCGCTTCAAGTCAAACAGTTTTTTAATGTGTTTGGATTTTGGAAACCCATTTGCACCAATTTAAACTGAAGTTTGCACATTCCATTGCACCAAACATAGAAGCAATTTGAAGGATGGTTTGGACATGCAAAGGTCACTAAAGAGGAAAGTATTTTGTGGTTTTCAGCCCTATGAAAAAGGGTAGAGGGAAACCACGAACATTAGAAGAAATTGTTAAGAGAGATCTCAAGGTGAATAATATCCTTGAGAATTTGGTTTTAATAGAACCCAATGGCATCATGCGATCCATGTAGCCAACCTGACCTAGTGAGATATAAGGAAGCGCTGCACAGCAAATGAAGGGTGTGGTGTGTCTGACACTTCTCGAACACCAACACATGTTCAACACATGTCAGACACTCCTCTGCAGTGTCTGAATAAAAAAATAATTTCAGCTCCAACACTCCTACTATAAAAAAATTTTAAAAATTCAATTTATATTAGAACAAGGAGGTCACCGAGATCCTTTACTTTTTGAGACAACTAGCAAAATGATGCCTCTTAGTATTATTTTGTAAGACTCATTATTATAGGACTTAACTAGTTGTTTTAAGAGATATGATTCATCTTCTTATCTTGGGACATTTTTTTGTAAACATTGCATCGGGAAATGATCCCTCATTCCCTCTTAGCATTCTTTTGCAAGTGTTATTATCATAAGAAAATTGTAAAGCTTAACAACATTACTTCTAGAAGGTGAATATATAATTCTTAATTCCATTCTCAATAATATATATATGGTGTCCTAGTGTCCTATATTAGTTGTGTCCCGGTGTCCATGTCACGTGGCAGAGTTGGTGCTTCGTAGGATATAAGACTTTAGTTGTTGCTGTAGTCAAATACGCTTTTAGGAGCAAACTTGATTTTAGTTGGCAGAAACCACATAAGGCAATAATTTTTAATATTTTAACATGATTTTTTTCTAAATGTTAAAGAAATGATTTTTTTTTGTTGAGTAAATTACTCTTTCCTCCCTCGAGAGATGTTTAAATTACCCTCCCCTCCTCTCTTATTTTAAAATATACACTATCCTCCCTTAAAAGATGAATATGAGTAACACTTTAGTTGTTTTCAATATAAACAAACCTCTCAACAGTGGTAAATAATTATGAATTTATGAATGTGCCTCCCAATGATATTTTGTCTTCTTTTACAACATTTTGTGTCACCAACAACTACTTTTGAACATCCTATTATGATTTTAATATTTTAAAGGATAAAATGAAGTTTTAAATACATTTATTATTGGCTTTGAAATTTCATTTAAAATATTTATTTAATGCTACCTCTGGTCCTATATATAAGAAACAAATAGTAACATTTTTTTGGTCCTAATTATAAGAAACAAAGCCACAAAATTGACAGTAGATGTTCAAAATTAACTATTAATCATGTAGGGAATCACTGCAAGGGGGGAAATCTCTAAAAGGCTCATTTACATTAAAATGAATTCAAATGTAACACATATTTATCTTTCAATGGAGGGAAGCATATTTTTTTAAAATAAGAGGGGAGAAGAATGTAATATAAGCATCTCTTAGGGAAGGGAATGTAATTTACATTTTTTTATAGTACTAGTGTCCTTTCCGTGTCCAGCCATATAGTGTCTAAGCTAAAGAAAAATATATTTTTAATTAGACAAGTAATGACCAATGTCCAACACATGTCATAAAAGTATTAGTGTTGGAAACATGTCCCAACATGGTTATAAAACTCACAAGTAAACTCAGATTCGAATGAGTTTGCTACTTTACAACATGGAGGAAATGAGTTGAATTGCATGAAATCTCATTGGTTAGTAGACTTGGGTGGAATTAGGTAGACTTGGGTTGTACATGGACGAGTTTGAGAGTTTGCTGGATCACATTACTTTTGCCCAAACCAAAAATGCAACATTTTTCGCTTGAAATGCTTGGGCCAGCTTTTGCAAAATTATATGCTTCACCTTCAAGTGTAGAAGCTTGCCCAAAACACAAATCAATCTGCTTCATCCATTGATCCGTTCCCATTGCCCAATGTATTTTGCTTTATGATAAAATTAGAAGCATTGAATATTTATTATGCATATGGCATTAAATTCGGTTTTAATACTTTTATAGGCATTTTAAATATTATTTATTTATTAGGTAAACTCTGAGTTTAGAAGTCAGATTTATAAAAGCTCCACGAGTTTACAAAATCTCTTAAGTTTGACAACATTGTTTCCCAGTTTAGAAACTCCAACACCTCAAGCAGGAGTGTCCATATTTCAGACTCCATATAAGAAGTAAGAAATATAGCCATAAGGAGGAATGAGGAAGAATAATATTTAAGCCACCTTATACTATAAAACACTGTTGAATTCCATAAAAAATTCAGTACATCACAACATGGATTCAGTTTCTATGGGAAGCCTATCTCTCTTCCTTCTTAATATGTTGACCTAAATTACAGGTTAGAGATGTCATACTAACTACAGATATTTCTAGGTACATAATCACTGTTGTCCAAACAACAAATAAACAGTAGTTCCTAGCTCAATTTCACTAGATATATTTCAACTTAGTCAGCTTCCATTTACAACTAGATCATAAAAATAAGTAACATTAATGCAAGGTTCAAAATCCAGTTTGAAACTATCCAAGACAGCTATAAAATGAGCACTATCAACATTTGATTACTAAAACATGGTCTCAAAAGACATCCACTGACTTAGCTGTTAATAATTCAAAAACAAGTTACCCCTCCACTCAAAACAAACATGCATGCCAGTTTCTCTCCATTTTCCAATTCCTCATTCCACAAAGCATTAACCCATAATCAACGAAACTCTAGAAGGGTAAAAAATAACACTTCTTATTCACAAGATGAAACTCTTAAAAAAAACTACAATACACAAGTTTATCTCCCATTTCCCTCCAATTCCCCACGTGTTCTCCCAAACAAAGAAAAGAAACTATTTGAGAATGATTAGATATATCTATTAGTTTATCTTTTATCTCTTACATCAGATTATTTTATCTTTTATCTTTAAGAATAATTATCTGTTAGTTCATCTTTTAGAATAATTTATCTTTTACATGACTTTTTATTTGTATATATATATATATATGGATATGGATACACCATGATGTAACTCAATGAGCTGAATAATAGACTCCACATTTTTATCTTCTCTACATTCTGCAGAACACACCATCATAATTCATAACATCGAGCATCTCCAAAGGTGCAACCAGAGTGGAGTTGCTTAACTTACTTTTGGTAGACCCAAAAATAGTACATGAGATTTATGAACATCAACAAGTTTTTTCTCCAACAGTACAATTCTTAAGAACTTAAAACAGGTTCTATAATTATTCCACAATTCTTAAAAAATTACTAAGAACAGATGCTTATATAATCATCTGTTCTTATAAGAACTGCCACGTCAATTTCTCCAATGATGAAACTACATAAGAACTTATTCTTAAATTTAACAACCTCGAAAGCAACTCTGGTTGAAGATGCTCTTGACCACCACAAAGGAGTTAAAAAAAATAATAAAACATCAAACCATTTACCACGTTGGAACAAAAACTAAAACAAAGAATCAAAATTTGAGACAAAAATTGAAACTCTCACACCAAACTTACAAGTTACGACCTTCCCATAGAGATAGAGAGATAGAGAAAGAACCTACTTGTTCAATGTCACGGTTGGCATTCCCGTAGCTAGCAAGATCTGCCATTCCATGTGAGATATTCACCGACGCGCCACCACCCTCTCCGATCACTCGCCGGAGCTCCGGTCATCATAGAAAACTCCAACCTCTTCTTTTCTCCACAACCATCCACCCTCACATCAAACCAAAACCTCTCTCTCTAAAAAAAACCAACGAAACCCACTTCTTATTCTCTCTCTAGAACCTTCCCGGATCCGCTCGTCTTGGCAGAACCCAAAATCCCTGAAACTCCTTTCCCGGTTTCAAGTCAAAGACCACGCCGCTTTTCTTCGACCGGGAAAAAACCGTCCTTTTCGAGCCCGTTGAACAGGGTTTCCAAGAGGGTCGCGGTGGCTCACGGCGGAAGAGCAGTTTCCGAAGGGAGTTCCGGTGACGAATGTTGGCTCCGGCGGGAGACAGAAGAGAGAGAGAAAAACACAGTGAAAGGTGAAGAGAGAGAGAATCGGAGGATGTAAAAGTACACCTAGTCAAAGATTAAGAAAGACGATAAATATTAAAATAATAAAATTATAATATCGACTATTTTTTTTTTCTTTTGTAATATTAGACTTGTGAATCTGCAGGGTTCAAATTTTTATTTCTTTTGTTGTTAATTTTTTCCAATATTATTGGTGTCGTTTTAATTTTAAAAACTATCATTTTCAAAAATTAAAAAATTATTTCTCTTTAAGTAATTGTTATCAAATGTGTACTTGTATAAAAGTTGTGCTTATAATTTTAAAATATATATTATTTTTTCATCATAAGATAAAATAGAAATGGATATATATTCGATAATATAAAATATTTTTATATTATTATCTAATTATAAATTATTACATATAATAAATTTATTAATTTTAATAATAATTATATAAAAATTAATTTTTAATTAATTGATAATATAAAAAATTTATAATAAAACTAAATATTCATTGAATTCGATAAAATATATATTTATAAATTTTAACAAAATCATTATTATTAATTAATATTTATCAAAATGGGTAAGTTAAAACTTTTGCCAAATAAATCATAGAAACATAAAAAATTATTCCTTATGACAAGTACTTGGTATTTTTTATCTATTTTTCTTTTGGTGAAATCATGCTGACTTTTGTAATGATGACTTTTCAGATAAAATAATGCTAATATAATATTATTTATTATGCAATAATACTAGCAAAGAAAAGAAATTTTACTGAAAAATTGTAGTTGAAAGAAATCAGATGACAATTTCCAAAACACAAACCTTGACTTTTTCTTTTAAAACTATTAGTTGATTAAAAAGTGTAATAATTTTGGATTTTTTTAAAATGATTTTCATGTTTGGGAAGGAGACACGTAGGAATGATAAGGATGTTTTCGTAATCTAAAGGGGACAGAGTAGGTAGCTTTCCGCTGATGTTTGGCTACGGTTGTAATAAATGAGAAAATGACAAAATAAAATTCCTTAGTTTCTTGGGGAAAAATAAATTCCAATGTATACACTTATAATAAAAAGGCTTTTCTATTAAATTAATATCAAATTTAAAATAATTTATCAAAATAATATACATCCAAAGTAATTTATCAATCTGGCATAATTTTGTCACGTGTGTTGCGCAGCTGCAAGAGGTGAGACACATTTATATTTATATTTATATTTATAGTATATATATTGTAAAAGTTTACTGAAATTTTTTTATAGAGCGATCTTTTAGTGCCTGCGGATCTATTCAGCACAAGAAAAATAAATAGAGTGAATAAAAATATAGAAGAAATAGAAATATGAGGGGTAGGTGATATTGTCCTCATGTTTAAATAGGAATAAAATAAAATAGAGATATTATATGAAAAATAATTAATTTCTCTTTCCTCTATTTATTTTTGAACATTTTCGAAATAAATTATTTTAAGTGAGTTTCTCTACTTTATTTTTATTTTTCTTACTCATTTACTCAACTGAAAATAAATTAAGTTGAGTTCTACAAATCAAATTTAATATGAATATTTTCTTAACTTGAACTGGATTTGATTTAAGTTTCTAAATAATTTGGTTCAATTTGTAGATTAATTCAACATAAAATGACAATTATTTTTATATTTTTTTATTTATTTATTTCATATAAAATAAAATTACATTAAATTTAATCATATAATATTATATAAAGAGAGATGGTTCATGAACTATACATGTTCAACTTGTCATTTATTTAATAAGATCAATTTTTAATATTAATTTAATTTATTTTGTTTATAAACCAAGTTAATAAATCAAGTAATTTTTTTCTTTTTTTTCTTTCCACATTTTACCCTACTAAACAAAGGTAAGGGTTAGTTTGAATGAAAATTTCATTTAGTGTTTGTTTGGATGAGTATTAATAGATTTATTTTTTTATTGATATATATTACTAAAGCAATAAATAGTTTTTTTTTTTGTGATTTTGCATAAAAATTGGTTGAGACATAGATAAAAAAAAAGAATTTAAACTCGCCCTTTGAATGAAATTGATTTTACAAAATGAATTTTGCCAAAAATTGATTTTAAAGTGAAATAAAAAATTGAATGTCCTTATTCTAAAAGAAAGTTATAAGGAGAATTCATTATAAAATCTTTGATCAAACTCAAAAATTATTAAAAAAAAATTGGCTTAATTACAAAATTACAATAAAGTGACTTTCGTCTTCTAAATTTTGATTATGTCAATTGGATCTTTAAGTGTTATTGTGCTATTTTTGTTTCTCAAATTCTGATTGTACATATTAAATCCCTTAAATATTGTGTTTCGGTCTTTTATTATATATTTAACATATTTTTACTGATTTACACTAACATATAATACGATAGATAAGATGACATTGATTATTGACATGACAAATGACGAAAGAATTATTAATAATAACTCTTATCATTAACATTTATGTCATTTTATCATGTAATTCATTAGTATGATATCATCTGTTGTGTCATGTGTTAGTGTCATATAAGTAAAAACACATTAAATATTTAAGGGAAGAATGATGGAGTGCTCAAAATTGCACAATTCCACTACTTGAGAGATTCAATTAACACAATTAAGAAGAGATTCAATTAACACAATTAAGAAGATCAAAATTACACAATTAAAACTTAAAGAATCAAAATTACACAATTACAATAGAATTTGATGATCATGCATAAATAATGTAAAATAATTTTACATTGTCATTAAATCACAAATTATCAAACTATTTTATATTGTCAATACTTAACTTATTTTCTCATTTCAATATTTGAGGAACCGAAAGTATAATTAAGTAAATAAAAATTAAACTAAAAATCAATTATAAACCTAAAATTATATTTTCAACATAAAATTAAATATATAAAAATTGACTTAAAATTAAGATGAAACTAAACTTCTTCAGAAAATGCAGAAAGCCAGAAACTGGCCCCAGCAAAGTAAATTGTTGGTCTACTTCTGAAACTTAAATAAATCAGGCCAGGATCATGGCCTTGTGGTACATTATATCATGTACTATGACTTCGTAATGAGAGAGATCCAGAAAATAATTTATGATGAATGGAATAAACACCCCAAACGTCACCTTCTAAAACACACATCTAAATCCAAATAGGCCTGTGAGGCAATTCATTCTCATCCATCTTTAATTTCTGATATTCAACCCAACAAATCTGTCCATACTCTCATGGATTATAATACCTATTCCAAAAGCATTCATATCATCTAATGTACAAAAATTTAAGTGACGTATTGTGTGTCCGACGTTATAACAAATCTTTGGATTTTGATTTATTTGTTGGAGTTCTTTTTTTTTTTTTGAAACCTTGAATTAAAAGCTAATTAGAATGCTGGAGATATTCCAATTAAAAATTATCTAGACTAGATGGTAGCATTTATATTTTAAGCCGAGTTAAATATATTTTGATGTACGTAATATATTGCTTTTTTTTTTAGTTTTATCTCTTGTAAAATTATTATTTTTAAAAATGATTCTTGTATTATTTTGTAGTTATTATTATTATTATTATTGTCCTTCTAATATATTTATTTTTCTGTTTTAGTCTCTAAAATATTTTGTTTATTTTGAGATAGTTCCTTTAATAAATAAATAGTAGAACTAAAAGCAAATTATTTATATTGTATAAGGACTAGAACAAAAAATAAATATATTATAAAAACTAAAATAATAAAAAGGACTAAAATAATAAAATTTACAAGAATTATTAAAAAAAATAATTTTATAAAAACTAAAACTAAAAGCAATAATATATTACATGACCCAAATATATTTAAACTTATATTTTAATAAAATTAGGAGCTAAAACCAAGAAAAAGAAAAAGAGAAAGCACATGAGAAAGAAAATATTCCTCCCAAGAGATAAAAAATAAAAATAAAAACTTCACATTTTGAAGAACATGAAAATGAACGGTAATTGAGAATAACCTATAATGAAGAGTGAAAACAAAAGGATAATGCTATTTGTATTCGAATTTTTATATCAACCAACAGAAATTGTTTTACCTTAAGGCCAATAGAAAAGTGGTCAAATTCGTGTGTTGAATTAATGAAAAAAAAAAAACTTTATTTAGCTTGAGTAGTTTTATTAGTGATTTGTCAAGAGAGAATATTCTATCTTCCAACTTTGATCGGCTTGAACAGTTTGAAGACGTAATAAGTAATTTGTACCAAAACATTTAATTTTTATAATACCTTAAAAAGTCCTGATAATACAATTTTTTTTTTTATATGCTATTATAATTTTTAGTCCACGTTGCTGGATCTCTTTTCTGTTCTTATTTTTCTCTTCTGTTACAAATTATGTTGTAGGATTTTGTCCTATGAATAGCATTATTCACAAAAAAAGAAATACATTAATTAGGCCTTTTTTCTGTAGGCTGAGCAACTGGAAAATGATTTTCATCACAATACTTTAATTATTATTATTTTTTTGCCTTCTACTAATTAACAACTTAACTAAGAATTTTATTAACGTATACCTTTATGCCATATTTTAAGAAATTAAAATTACTTCGAAATATTAATCACTAACTTTGGGTTGAGAAATATGAGGAACAAAAAAAACAAATGTTTCTTTGAGCAGTACTGTTCAGCACGAAACACACCAAGTACCAATCCATGAGTAGATGGATATAATTTTTAAGTATATTTATTAAGTAATAAAATTAAAAAGATATAAACCATGCTTTGACGGAATACACGGTTGCCAACTTGACAAAATCATTTTGGTACAAATTAGCATTTTCTTTATATGCACTTTAAGGATATACATTAATGAAATTCTTCAATTAAATACTGTTCATAAATGCTGTATAACAGGCTGGGTAGTTAGTGATAAAAAATGCCATCAATAATTACACAATTACAACAATAGGGACATTATCTCCTCGAAAGTAGATTTTGTTGATTTGGTGTGAATTTTATTGGGTGAAAAAGTAAGTAATATCTAGATCCAAGAAGAGCAAAGCTCACAATGATGTAAAAGAAAGATAAATCATAGAGAAAAAGAAACAGAGGGAGAAGAAGATACTTCCAAATTCAAAATATTTGCTAACAAGATGCCAAAATTGTGAGCCGAATTGAAGGCCCTACTAGATTTAATAAAATCACACAAACCAACAACTCCTCGAACTCTAGTTGAGATTTTCAAATTTTCACGAAGAGCACGAGTTTTAGTCTTTTAGAATAGTTCCCTTTTTTAGTAGCAAAAGAATAGTTGCCATTTTCGTTTTAAGGACATATTTAAAAGGAAGAGAATTGAAGAAATGTTTATTTATATTTTTCACGAAAATACGAGAATAATAAAACAAAACAGAAAAAAAAAACATAAAACAAAAGAATAACACACACAAATTTTATATAGTTCGTTTAATGTGATCTATGTTGAGTGATGTTCTATTTCTTTCATAAATGGATATATACAAAGAATATTGTTAATTATATTGAACAATACCCCCTATTTTTACTCTAACCTAACTTGCAACTCCATAAATTAGTTCGCATTCAAAGGAAATACATAAACAGATTTAGTTGAACTTCAATCAATCGGGTTGCATTTTGGGACAGTTCATTGATAAAAATAAAATAAAATATTCAACACATCTCTGTATGTAATATATACAAGAATTTTATAACGTCAGAGTGAGAGGAATATATTTTTACTATGTAATTAATTTATTTAATCTAAACATTTTATGTATGTCTCGTCCTCTTATTATAAAATCCTTCTCATTATATATATACGTTCCTTTCAATATGCCAATAGGTGTGGATATAGATACAAACTTGAAGCAATATTATTCTGCTTTCTCACTTAAGCTTGAAAATGTAAAACAATTAAACAAGACTTTAATAGCATAATAACCGTTTTTGTACAAAAAGAAAAACCATTTTAGTAATGGTTATGAATTAAGGACATAGTGTAGGGTATGCAAGTGCAGCTGCTAATTAATACACACAATCTCGTCAGCCACTTTTTTTTACCTTTTCCTTTTTGCTTTTTCTGTTCCGAATTATTACATAATGCATGTGACCACATATATGCTGTGCCAAATTTGCACACTAACAAAACCAAATAGTAGAATTCTAGTGCAACACATTATTCTATACATAACCCTCTTGAACAAAGTAACTTTGGAGGCACAATTTTCATCACACATGCATTACACGTACCAAAAAAAGAAAAGTTGCTTCCAAGTAAGCATACTTTGGTCTTTGGCTTTGCAGCACCCACCTGGCCTCCCCAACTTTCTTTTCTTAGAGAGGGAAAAGGAGAGACACTGAACTTTGTTTTGATGGGCCAAACTTGGCGTGATTACAACATTCCTAACATGAACACTACTTTTGTTTGTTAGTACACTTTAAAGGAACAACTAGTTGTCTGCCTTTGCCTATTGTCTTATTTGTTGGTGACTGTTGTCATTGTCAACAATATAGCTTGGATAAATAAAAGCTTATTCTTTCTTGCATACACTCTAATTAAATGTATGATGGTGGGGCAAAATGGGTTTGGGATTGGAAGAGATGAGATGCTTCGATGTAGACAAGTTGTGACTTTGACTTGTCTTTATGTTCACATCATATCATTCCTCCTATATGGCTATATCTACAGTTTTGCATGAAATCAAATTTAAATCATGAGCATCATTACCAAAAGTTTATTAGCATAGTATGACAAGTTTAAATGAATTTATATATATTCTTATCTACGTTTTAGTATTTGTTGAGTGTATTTATCATATTATCTACTTATCATTATTATATTAAAATATTAGTTAAATTAGAAAAATAATATTATCCAATAAATTTAAATTACTAATATTTAATTTTTTATTTTTATAATTTTTTATATTTATCTTTATTTATTTCATGTGAACCTTATTTTCCATCTTAAAGTAATATAATGTTGTATGGTATGGAAAGAGCAGAGAGGACAATATATTATCAAGGTATTACATTGCAGAATCTAAAATTGCAAATTGCAATTACGGTCGCAACATCAGAATTTGCAAGGTCTCTGTAATCACATTACAAGTTTGCAATATCAGTTTTTACTACAAATATTTACATTTTGCACCTCCCAAATTAAACCTCTTGACTGCAACTCAACGGTAAAATATGATTCATGATAGTCAGAATAATAATTGGGGGAAAAAAGGACTAGAGATGTGAGGAATGAAGATATGGAAGTGTGACACAATTCATGTCTGACAAATTTGGCTTTTATTTTGTTCTCTCTTTTCTTTCAATACCATACAATATTATACACCCACCGCCACTTTACCTGAAAATTTGGCTCCACTACATTAGAATATCTGAAACATAAAATTAAAGCAATACATAACAATAATATAACTATGCATTCGAATTTGTGAAACTAACCACGATAATAAAGTTTTCGTAATAATGCTCATGGTTTTAACTTGATTTTGTGCAAAACTGTAAGTATAGTCATATAGGAAGGAATGATACGTATAGTCATATAGGAAGGAATGATATGATGTGAACATAAAGATAAGTCAATTTGTCACTACTTAATTGAACATATCTTTCCTTGCGAGAAATAGAAATTTAGAATTTGGATTCTTTTTTAGAGAAGAGAATAGGGAGACTAAATTAAGTTGTTACCAACATTTTTAAGGAAAACACCAGAAAATATATAGTTGGATAAGACTAGTATTGAAAACTAGAGTTCAAATTTGGGAATCGGTTACGTGTAGGAAAAACATTGATATCTCATCACGTTCGTCTAAGATAATTATCTTAACTAGATGTATGAAATAGAAAATGACTTTTATACTATGGTTTTCAACTTTCGGATGTAGGGAAGAGTGAGTATTTACAAAGGAATGATGAATGGTGTTTTTGGATTTTATAAACTTGACAAGAGTCACCTCTTATTTCTACATATCTCTCAATGTAATACAGAAGTCAAAGTTTATGTAATTCTGGCTGAGGCTGAAAGGTTACATGGGAAAGACCGATACATAATCAACTATAAGGAGGTGCAACTAAGTGTTAGTAGAGGTAAAGTGCCGACTAGGAGTCGGTAAGAGTATAATGCTGATTAAGAGTTAGTGAGGGTAAAAGGCAATTATTAAGTGTTAGCGGAGAGTCGACTCATAATCGGTTAGGGAGTGCTGACTCACAGTCGGTTAACCTGGACATTGGGTACATTTTAAGGCACTGTTGATTCGGAGTTGGCTTGTTGATTGGGGTATGTGTGAACAAGTTTTGGTGAAGTGTTTGTCTATGGGTTAGGATCGAATACCACAAACAGTATATTCACACCTAAAAATAGTTTTTAGAGTTTCACCTGGTATATAGGTGTCTCGTCATTGTGTTTCACTACAAGAACTTTTTGATTTTGCTACTAATTTTAGCTACCATTTAAATTAGTAGCTAAATCCTAGCTAATTAACTATTAATTAACTAGAAAATTATTTTTTCTAGCTAAATTGAAGTTATATTCATTTATACTTCTTATTCCTACAAATTAGCTAGGAAATAACTATAAATTTAAAAAAATTTACAACAAATTAACTAAGATTATTTTCCTTGCTAATTTGCTACTTATTTCATGCTACCATTCAATATTGTAGTAATTTTGTAGCTAATTATTTTTACTAGAAATTAGCTACAAAATAACTATTAATTTTAAAATTAGCCACAAAATTATTTTGTAGCAAATTTTAAATTTTCTAGTAGTGTTTGGAGAAGATCGATCTTACTTTTTCTTTCTCCTCTTAATGCTTCCTTTCTCTCAAAAAAAAAAAACTCTCTCCACTTGTTCTCTCTTAGTCCAAAGTTTTTCGACTCCCTTTTCCTTCAACGCCAATTCCTTTTATAAGCCAGCTTCCCCTTCCACGATTTTTCGAGGAGATCTTCTACCATTAATGTAGTGCCTCCCCGCAAGGCCTCATTAATACCACAATGCCCTCCATGGAGCTCCTTCTAATTAATGCGACGACTTCCTCATTCAATGCAGTAGTGACATCTTCATCCTTTTCCTTGACCATCACGGCAGAAAGCACTTCTCAAGTCCCTGATTTTTGCGAGAAGACAGGTTTGTGATGACTTTTCTAAAAGGCCAAGGCCTGACGCGCGACTCCCTATCTGTTAGCACCTACTTGAGCTAGATTTGGGAGCGTGGGCATGCCAGGGCCTACTTGTCGAGCCCGCTTTTCCAACATTTCTTGTCTTTTTCTTTTTAAAGGAGAGACAATTAGTCTACCCCCTCTTCAACTCTTTTGTCCTCTTTCCTTTTAAATCCAAGAATAAAATCAAGTATCACAAATCTCATCTCTCCCAATCCCATCTATCTTAATCTTTTACATAATTCAATGAGATTTTATAAATAACTACATTCATCTTGTTATATGATACAATAATCTGTCCAATAGTTCAGAGCAATGAGTTAAGTGCAATGGGAAGAAAACAAATATTTAGGCTTCAATTAAAAGTTATCTTCCTAATTTTTGTTTTTTTAACCTAATCATTAATATTTTTTTCATGAGACAATATTCGATATGAGTTTACTATAGAAGATATTTTTTTTAAATATTTAATGTAATTATATATTTAAGAGTCAAATTTAGTATAATTGATTAAATGATAATAAATTTATATTAATTCATCAATATACTTTAGTAATAAGTTTTTTTTTCAATAGAATTATTGAGGTAAATGCATATGAAATCAATAATAACTAACAATTGATTAGTTGTTCTCCAAATAAATTATTAAGATAAAATGATACTTCCATATGTGATTTTATATTTAGCAAACGATCAAAGACCAAACTTTAATTAAAAAATATAAATATCAAATCATTTATTTTAGCAACTTTAGTTCTTCCGTTCCTATTTTTGTAATTGAAGTTTCATACCTAATTTCTCATGCTAGCGAATAGTTAGTCACCTTATTAATTTCACATATTTTAAAAAATAAATTTCTAATTTAATATTCTCTTGTACTAATTATTTAAAATGCATTAAAACAAAGCCCAAATTGCAAAATCCAATGAACCTATGGGGGCTAAATTTAGTTATATACATACAATTCTGACAACTTTTCAACAAGACGATTTGAATGGAAAATTAACAAATTTAAAAATAAAAATCGTAGAGTAGAAATTAATTAATAAACATAATATTGAGAATCTTGTAAAAAAAGAAAGCTAAAGAATTCGACCAACGTGAGAGAAAGCATGATAAAATTTAATGAAAGACAGAATAGTGAGAACATGAGTATATCGTAAGTTGTCAATCAATCATTTTTCTTAATATGTGAAATGTAAGGAAATAATTATATTGTTAATCAATAATTTTTTTGTACATATTACGTGTTCATTAATATGAAAAAAACAATACGATAAATTTTTTTTATAAATTAGAGTTTAATACTTTAACATTTTTAGATAAAACTAAACTAATAATTTAGGTTTTCAAAGATTTGCTTAAAGTTAATTTAGTTTTTTTAAAATATTTATGATATTAATTAAGTTCTTTTAAACAAATAAAAATTAAAAATATTTAGATTAAATTATAATTTTAGTCTTTTAATTTTTAAAAAAATTATTTTAGTTTTGTAATTCTTAATTGAATTAATGTTATTTTTCTAAAAAAAATGATTGTTTTAGATTTGGGACATGATTTTGAAATTGATTTAAGACATGTAATTATTTTTATTACATTCATTCACATGAAAACTCTAAAAATCAAATAATTTTGAAAAAAAATATTATAAACAAGATAAAAAAAATTGTGTGAAAAGTGAGTTTCATAACAAATAAAAAAAATAAAAATTTTTATATCAAATTCTTTTTCAAATATTCTTGATATTTACTTTTTACATAATTTTCATTATATATATAATATTTTTTATTTAAAATTAAATTAAGTCTTATAATTTTCATTTAGATAAATATAATGAATCAAGTTTTATATTTTTAATTAGTTAAAAAATAGTTTAAAATTATGTTTCAAAATAAAAAATAATTATTTTTTAAAAAAAACAACATTACACAAATTTTATAGTTAAAAATAAAAAATAATTTTAAAAAAATAAAAGATGGAAATAAATTTTTATTATACAATAAAGGAAAAAAAAGATAATTATATGTTAAAAAAAAAAAAGAAATTCACATGTGCGAACAAAGATGGTGTGAATGTGGTTAATTATATGAAGCGGGACTTCTGAAAAGCGGAAGTGTTAACAACCAAATGAAAATTTTAAGAAATATATGTTTTATTTCTTTTCTAATTTTATCTTCAGATATCATATTTTTATTAATAATTAAAAATTGACGTTTTCCATATTTTCTAGTTTTGCAAAGAAAATTTAGAGACAAAACAAATCCTTTAAAGAGGAAATGAAATAAACAATTATAATGTTTTAGAATTATCAGTATAAACACATTAATTAAAAATAAAATAGGAAAACGATCAAACAACGCGATTATTCATTATTTCAACCGGTAAATATTGAAGCATTTTGCATGGAATAGAATAATATTTCCTTTACTCTTTTCATTCCCCAAAAAGTAAAATAAAACAAAATATTAATGAATTATTTTGTAATAACGAGGAAAATTTTGAAATATGATGAGATTGATCTCTATCTATCAAGGAAAAGGCTGACAGAAACTATAGCATATAATAGAGCCAAGCTTTATTATTTTGGACAACTGAGCCAAGTCCTTCAACAGTGACAGAACTTATAATGGGCCTGGACAAGTGGGCCCAATATGTTGGCTATTGGGTTGGGAGGATCTAAGGGCCTTCCATGATTTCTGTTATAGTTCTGTTATTATTTTTTAATCATATTTTTTATAATGACCTAATCTAGGCCATCAACTTTCCTGCGAGACTGCAAATAGTTATGAGAATAATTTTCGGTCAAAACATAATTGCATTAAAGTTCTTTTCTCATATTTAATAATACATTTTATGACAATCCACCGCATGTCTTTTTCGAAGTGTGCTGTTAATTGAGTTATATTTATTAAGTAATTTATCACTTTTATTTAGTATAAGATCATAAAAATAATATTTCAAAGCATAAAAATCATATGTATCAATTTTAAAAAAATAATTAATTTTATAAATACATATGTAAATATTTTTTTATATAAAATAAGAAAATATAGTTATTATTATAAGATTTAAACATATAACCTTGGTTATATGGACAAAAAAAACCCTTACTTAAATACTTGTTCATGTAACCTGTGATTCAAAGATTTTCTAGTAATATACCTTAAAATAGATTAATCACTAGCATTATCATCGAGCTATTAACATCCTTTATCAACCCCTTATTTTTTTTAAGTCGAGATAGAATCCATTGGATTGTCAACCTATAATTAATAATTTTAATAAAAATATATAAACTTGTTTCAATTAATAGTTAGGAACATCCTTGCATGGCTATAGCAAATTGTCAAATGAGAAAATATGTAACTCATTAGAATTACTAGATTGTAAGAAGATTAGAATTACTAGGTTGTAAGAAGACGAAGAATGATAATAAAGATGAGAAGTAACTAGATCATTTTTTATTAAATATATATATATATATATATATATATATATATATATATATATAAATAAATAATAAAATGTTTTTTTTATTTAAATTGATAAATTTAGTTTTTAAAATTTTAAAAATGTAAATTTAGTCTCCTTTTACTAACTTTGATAGTAAACATGCTTAACGTGATAAATAATACAAATATTTATAAATTGTCTTGATTTAATATATAAATTTTAGTAGTTTAAAATCCAAAAGCTTTCACTTACATGTGATTTTAACTTATCATTTAGAAGTGGTTATCAGGATCACAAAGTTCTTTCAAAATTTATATTTTATATTGTTACAAATTATAAATATAGGTGTTATTTTTAAAAGTTAGAGTACTAAATATATTAATTTAAAAGTATAAAATCTAAAATCAAATTTGACAAAAAAAATATAAAACCCAAAAACACACTAATTAATATATATATATACTATAATATTTTTTATTTTACTATTAATTTTAACCACCATTTAAATTAATAGCTAAATTCTAACTAATTAACTATTAATTAACTAGAATATCATTTTTTCTAGTTAAATTTAAGTTATATTCATTTATACTTCTTATTATTACAAATTGGCTAGAAAATAACTATAAAAATTAAAAATTTACTACAAATTAACTAAGATTATTTTCTTAACTAATTTGTTACTTATTTCATGCTATCACTAATATTATAATAATTTTATAACTAATTATTTTTACTAGAAATTAACTATTAAATAAATATTGATTTTAAAATTTTGTAACTAATTATTTTATAATAAATTTTAAATTTTCTAGTAGTGATTGAATAATATCTATACTTACATTTATTTATTAAATTTTATTATTAAATAGTCGACTGAAGGACCGTTTGTACTAAGGGAGTATTTAGTGGCCTTATTATGTTTAAATTATTCAGATGGCAATAATATGCTGATAACATTGCCATTTCTATTTGCACAATTAGTCTCAGAAATTTATTGAAAGGAGAAATATTGTTATCCTATTAAGACAATATTTCTTAGCATTCAAAATCAGACCCTTTTCTTATAACCACATCAATGCCAAAACCGCTATCTTATTTTCTAGTGAATGCACAATATCTACGTAAAGACTTGGAATTGCTAGTCTATGCACAATATTTACGTAAAGACTTGGAATTTCTAGTCTATGCACAGTATTTATGTACAGAATTTCTAGACTTGGAATTTCTAATCTTGCTTTTTTCATACTTTAGCAAAATAGCACATAATATTTCTTCGTTTTAATTATACGTTGACTTTTCTTAACATGGTGTGCTCCTTTTCTAAGCAAACAATTGTTCCAAAGTGACAGACAAAAATACTTTAATGTACAGCTCATGGGTCATTTAGTCACATTATAAAAATGCCCTTGATAGTATAAAAATAAGCATAGTTAGTTATATTTTGTTTACAAAAATGCCCATCATAATGTAAAACTAAAGCATAGTTCGTTATGTTTTACTTATATTAAAATTACAGATTATCCCTTTCAACATCAAATTTTTGTCAAAAAAATTATCTCATGAAATTTTAGTTTTAGCAACCGTGGTACAATATGAAGTAGAGCCTGATGAACCTGTACTCAATATATGAAATTATTTAATTACACAATTATATAATTATTGAAAAATGATTTGAGTATAAATTTTTTTTTTCATGAAGAATGATACTATTATACAATAATTTTTTTTAAAAGACCTGTCTTATTTAAAAAAATAACAACAACTAGTTAATAAGAAATATAAAGAAATAAGAGTACCATAAAGCAAATAAACAAAAACAAGTTTAACATGCAAATCACCCAAGGGAGATAAAGGAAATTAAGATATATAATACACAGGTTTTTTTTACCTTGTCTTAATAATTAGGAACGTCTTAGAATATTGTTTAATTATAGCAAATTGACAACTGAGGGTAGAAGAGAAAATAAGGCGGCACATGTTTTGACTTGTTTTTCTTTTTCACTATGAGACAATGTATTGTTGGATTGGATGGACCATCTATTTGACGTGAAAAAGTCGTCTTTTTTATGATGGAAAAATAGTACAGTACTTACCAATGAGACATTATCAATGTGGTGACATAGCGTAGCAGATAAAAATTTCCCTAACTTGTAAGAATTTTTAAGGAGTAATTACAAATGCAAATGAAAGTAACAATGAGAAGAATCACACAAAGAGAGACGAATATTTTTAACGTGGAAAACTCCCTCAACGTGAGGAGTAAAAACCACGGATTGTCCATACCAAAGAAATTAATTCACTATGATAAATTAAAAGTACAAGAGTTATCTTCTGTATCTCTCATTCACTCTGTAAACTAACTATTTCTCTCCATGAGAAATCCACTTTTGGACCCCTTCTCCTTTTATAAAGAAAGACCTAGCGGGCTTGAGAGTATTGGACTTTTGTCCACATAGTTGGGAGTCCAAAAATAACCCAACACTATTGATGTGTGCTTGAAGAAATATTAGTACAAAATTGTTAGTCCTGTAAAAAGAGTGGTGCTTGGAGACCAATAAATACATCATAGAAAATTCTTAAAAAATATATAGTTAAGATGTTTTAATTGAGTCTAATAACCATCTTGTGATTTAGAAAACTAACTCTCCCTAATAGATTAAGGTTGTTGTTAATGTTAATTAGACGTTATATCATAACAATTAGATAAAGAATAATTTTTATTATATACATAATGATTTTAAGAGTAACAAAATACTAATATCTGTATTATAATTTAACAAAATATATATTAGATAAATAGTTTGATATATCATTTTATATATTATTGGCAACATAATATTTATCAAAACATATTAGTACTTTTAAATAATAACAAAAAAATATAATGATTTAAAATAGACATAAGTGTTATCTTCTGTCTTATCTAACTTAGGTAGCGGGATATAAAATTAAACAATCACATCAAATTTGAAAAGTGAAACAAATGTATAGACTTTAAAATTGTTCGTCTTTGGAGAAATTTCATGTAAAGACAAATTAAGCTTTCATTAATTGTGTTTTAGCGAAATAATATATGATATTTATTCATTTTAATCCTTAATGAAATATATTAGACTTTTAAATAATAACAAAAATATAATGATATAGGATAGACACGATAGTTATCTTCTATATTTTCTAACTTATTGAATGGGTTAGAAAATTAAGCAATTACATCAAATTTAAAAAGTAAAACAAGTGCACATGACTTTGAAATTGTCAAGTCTTTGTAGAAATTTATTCATTTTAATCCTTATTGAAACATATTAGTAACTTTAAATAATAAAAAAATATAATGATTATGGTTTATTATAATTGTTGTCCTCTATGTTTTCTAACTTATTAAATGGGTTAGAAAATTAAACGGTTACATCAAATTTAAAAAGTAAAATAAGTGCACATAACTCTTTGAAATTGTCATGTCTTCGTAGAAATTTCTTGTAAAGACAAATTAAACTTATGTTTTTTTTTGTGTGTTTTAGTGAAATAACATATGATATTTATTCGTTTTAATCCTTATTGAAAAATATTAGTACTTTTAAATAATAACAAAATTTGCTGTCTTCTACGTTTTCTAACTTATCTAATGACTTAGAAAATTAAGCACTCACATCAAATTTGAAAAATGAAACAAATGCATTGACTTTGAAATTGTTAGGCTTTACTGAAATTTCATATAAAGATACATTAAGCTTGCATTTCCTATACTTTAGCAAAATAAATATGATATTTATTTGTTTTAATCCTTATCAAAACATATTACTTTTAAATAATAACAAAAAATATAATGGTTCATCATAGACATGATTATTGTTTTCAACATTTTCTAACTTATATAATGAGTTAGAAAATTAAACAATCACATCAAATTGGAAAAGTAAAATAAGTGCACAAACTTTTGAAATCGTCAGTTTTTGTATAAATTGCATGTAAAGACAAAATAAGCTTGCATTTTTAGTATTTTAGTGAAATAACATATAATATATATTGGTTTTAATCTTACATGAAATTTTCTCAATATAGTGTCCTATTTTTATTATGCAATTGTTAGAAAGATTCTGAAATACTCTAATGTGCAATTTAGTATGTGTTAAGAGTAGAAAGAACATGAAAAAGGATAAAAGAGTTTAAAATTTGAATTTAGAATAAAAGAAAGAAATTTTATATTGGCAGAGAGTACCACAAATATCTATGATGGTTGTCACAGGTGTAGAAGCATCCCACTTCAACTTGAAAAAAAAAAAGAAATTACCAGCTAGATGTAAATTTCCTCAATTATGGAAACTAAATAAAATTATTTTTTCTTCTAATTATTAACTTTCTTTTTATCACTTTTCCCATCACTCTCCCTTTTTTCTTTCTCTTGTACACTCACACTCTCGTTGTCTTCCTTTTGTTTTTTCACCGTTACCATCACTCTACCATTGTAATCGTATATAGTTTTATATATAATTTATTTTATATATTATTTGCATTGTACATTATTATTTCTAAAAAAACTCATGTTTATCGAAACAGATTAATACTTTTAAATAATAATAAAAAAATATAACAATTTATTATAGACATGAATGTTCTATTTTATGTTTGCTAACTCCTCTAGTAAGTTAGAAAATTAAGCAATCAAGTCAAATTTTAAAATGTGAAACAAGTGCACAGACTTTAAAATTGTCTGTCTTTGAAAAATGTCATGTAAAAGTAATTTAAGCTTGCATTTTCTGTGCTTTGGCGAAATAGTATATGATATTTATTTGTTTTAATTCTATTTAGATTGTTCTCAATATAGTGTCTTTTTTTGTTAAACAACTGTTAGAAAATTAAAAATACTCCAATGTACAATTTTGTATGTGTTTAGAAGAGTAAAAAGAAAATGAAAAAAGGATAAAAGAGTTTAAAATTTGTTTTTAAAAAATAAGAAGAAAAGGAAATTTAAATTGACAGGAACTACCACAATTATCTCTATATATGGGCATTTCATAGTGTGAAAACATCCCACTTTATCATTACAAAAATTAGAGGTTAGGACAATCAACTATGAAAATTTCCCACAAACCAATTTTTTTTTCTTTTACCAATTTTAAACTTTCTTTCTCTCACTTTCCATCACTCTTCATTTTATTTTTCTTCTCTTGTACACCTTCACTCTTATTTTATTTTATTTTCCTTTTGCTTTTCCACCGTTACTATCATTCCACCACTGGAACCACAATGATCATGTTTTCCACAATTTCCTCTTATTACATTTGATAAATGTATTTTTTATCCTTCGCCATAACTCTACCATTGCAACCACAATTGCCATGTTATCTCACAATTTCCTCTTATTACATTGAATAATTAATTATACTTTTACTTTTCTTTCATCTCACAAGTTCTTATTACATTGAATAATTGTACTTTTTTACTTTTCTTTCATCTGTTGTTTTATATCACAGGACAATGTGTGTTTTAAATTTGGAGGGACCAAACTGGATATTTTTTCCAATTCATTTATTCTCTTGCATTAGGAAATATATGAGGACCTTACTTTAGAGCACGCTAGTAATTTTAAACACTAAGATTTTGCTTGTTTGTCTTCCTATAATAATTTTGTATCAACCTTTTTTTTAGAAAGTTTGAAATTTTATCGAATTAAGACCCAAATTTTAGATAGGCTAAAATGGTTTAAAATTTTAGGTAAAATTTATATTATATATTTAATTTAATATTATTTATCAAATCTCATTTTTTTTATCAATTATGAAATTTTTTAATCAAAATTTTATAATTAATTATTTCTAACATTTCACCGTGAATATAAAAAAGACAAATTCATTTGATATATCATTTAACATAGTTAATATAAAAAAAATTTAATTTTAAAGAATAGTACATTCAGCAATAATAATAAAAAATATTGTAGTTTGTACAATACGTCAAAATTTTTTTATTCTATATACCTAAACATTTTGCACTAATCATATTTTCATATAAGGTTAATGCAAAATGTTTTTACACAAATGAATAATAAAATTTGATTATTTTATTATATTATCCATTTTTTAATATGATGTTAAGATATGGTGAATTTTTTTATTATATATATGTAAAAATTTATATACTAGTAATGGATATAAATTAAACTCTTATTTTTTTTGTTTGTATTTCTTTTAAAATCTTTACTTAAAAAATATTTATTTTTAATATTATAATAATCACTAATAATTATCTTTTTATATAATATATGAGATATTTTATCTTTAATATTATATATGATAGCGATTGTCGCAACTAGGTTGCAACGGAATGGTGAAACCAAATGTAGAAAATAGAGGTTTAGGTTCCTTTCAAAAGAAGAAAGTAAAACAAACTCCTTGATGTTTTAACGAAAACATCATAAAACTTTTGAAAATGATAAGGCAGGTATTTGAAAACAGATTTGGGGTTTGAGAATCAATTACGTGTACGAAATGTATTAGTGCCCTACAAGTTCGTCTTAAGATGGTTACCTTAATCAATTAAGCAAGTCAATTGACATTTTTTAAAGTATTTACCTCGCCTAATAAATAATGAAATTACTATACAGTACTTGACTTTTATTATTGAAGAAGAGTTTATTATTTTTGGGTTTTTGGGCTTGACATGGGTGATCCCCTACTCCTATGTATCTACTAAGTGTAATGGAGAAATTAGAGTGACATAGTTCTTAAGTAGGAAATGTTATATGTGGTGGTTTTTGCTCTTTTGAATTTTTGGTTGGTATAAATATGGATAAAAGAGTTGTCCAAGGCTCTACGTCCAATGGGTGTGAGTGACAGCAAAGAACACTAATGGAAAGTGATAGCAAGTATGGACATAAGAGCCATCCAAGGCTCTATGTCTAATAGGTATGAATAGTAGTATAAAATAGAAGTAGAAAATGATAACAAGAATGAGATTTGGTAGCATATATGGATGGTAAAACCATCAAAGGCTCTGCATCCATTGGGTATAAATAGTAGAAAATGGTGACAGGAATGGAAATTGGTAGTAGATATGGATGGTAGAGCCATCCAAGGCTTAGCGTCCAATAGGTATAGATGGTAGCATAAAATAGAAGAGGGAAATGATGACAGGAATGGAAATTGGTAGCAGATATGGATGGCAGAGTCGTCCAAAACTCTATGTCCAATGGGTATAGATAGTAGCATAAAACAAAACTAAGAAATTGTGACAAGAATGGAAAGAAGAGTCATCCAGGGCTCTGTGTCCAATAGGTAGATGATAGTATGGGAACCAAGGAAACTGGACAGAGAGCTACAACATCCAAATGCATGGACCTAAGTAGTAGAAAACACATAAAAGAATCGATTCCTTTGGATGAGTCCTCGTCCAAAGAAAACGCAGAAAACAGAAGAAGGATATCCCTTTGGACAAGCCTTCGTCCAAAGAAAATGCAGAGTACATAAGACATAAGAGGGAAAAATCCCTTTGGACAAGTCCTTGTCCAAATGAAAATGCAGAAAAATAGCAAAAAGATAAATCCCTTTGGATGAGCTCTCATCCCAAGGAATGTGGGAAGTGATGCTCCTCTATGAGTGTAGAATAGTAATGTTGTTTCTTTGGACGCGAGTCTAGGGAACGAAATGCAACAAATTAAAGGCTCCATTGGACACCACTCAAAAGGAACAAATGAATAAATTAAAATGTTCCTTCATACGCAAAGGAACAACATACAAAACATAACTACTCTTTTGGACGTGAGTCCAAAGGAACAAATGCAGAAAATGAATGCTCCTTTAGATGTAAGTCCAAAGGGACAAAAGTTCAGAAATTGAAATGTTACTTTAAATATGAATCCAAAGGAACAAAATGCAGCATGAACTACTTCTTGGGACATGGTCCATAAGAACATAATGTATAACAGAACTGCTCCTTTTGACATGAGTCTAAAGGAACAAATGTAGACAATGAATGATCCTTTTGACGCGAGTCCAAAGGGACAAAAATGCAGTGGACTACCTAGAGGGTGTCTAAAGAGCTTGTGCAAGGCTGTGGATTGTGTAGAACCCCTTTTTTGCTTTCTACGCCTGTGCTGAGTGGTCAACCAAAAGGAAGAGCACAACCAAAAAGAAAGGGCTACAAAGAAGAAAACGACAAGGGAAATGGGGCTTGGGCATACTGTCTAACATTTGAAATGTCAAGGTGGTAGGGCTTGGACATAAAATTTTGCAATTGACATGTCCTTGACATCTTTCGTCGTGTTGTGTGGTACCTTGGTACCAAAAGAAATGTGGCTAATCCTGCTGCAATGGTGACCTCAAGAGCGGTCTATAAAAGGCCCAAAAACGAAGAAAGAAGGGTCGGAAAGTTTGGGGATCGAAAGTTTGGAGAGGGAAAGTAGATAGAGAGCTTGTCTTGAGGGTGAAAACCTTAAGTTGGAGAAGCCCTAGAGATCCCGGAGAAAACTTGAGAGCAATCATTCCTAGAGGAGATAAACTGAGAGCAGATCTTGCGAAAGTAAAAAGGAGAACGTTAGAGGGTCGAAAAATTACGATATGGAAGGAGGGAGTATCTCAACCTTGAGAGAGTGTAAGGCTAGCAGTCTCCAAAAGAAAGCTGGAAGGAATTCACCCACTCTACAATGAGAAAATAATCCCTAGACACAATGTAAGATCTTTTCCATCTGCATATTCATCTAGTGACCCACAACTCTAAACCAGCACACTTCATCGTATAACCCAGCAAATACTGCATTATGCGGGACTTACTCTAGATTGGCTTCGGCTCCTATGTAGTTGAGATCCGGCACTCTTCGGACCACCCAATTGGCTCTATGCCCAAAATATCCATCTAACTCTATGCCGACTAACCAATTGACTTTATGTCAAGACAAACTATCTGGCTCTATGCCATGATCATTCCTCTGACTCTATGCCGAGACCATTTCAACCGACTCTACACCGAGACCATTTCAACCGACTCTACACCGAGATTATCTAACCGACTCTATGCTGAAATCACTTAACCGGCTCTATGCCAAGATCACCTAATGGGCTCCCTCTATGCCGAGATCACTCAACCAGCTCCATGTCGAGATCATCCTACTCTTTAACCATACCTGCCTCGAGAACTATGTAAATTTTAATTTCTCCACTGCAATAGGAGATATGAAGGAGCAAGAGGCAACTCTTGTTAAGTTATTCATTCAAAAAACCCCAAAAGCATCCACCTTCATTCCTCGTAAATAAATTCCATTCTTAGAAAGGTGTCAACCATAATGTAAGAGTTATTTCCTTTCATGCATCTAGTTAGGGTAACTATCTTATGATAGTTGTATGAGGATACCCGGTGATCCCTGCACATAATTGACTCCCAAGACCATTCTCTAACTCTATACTAGCCTTATCCAATTATGCAAAGTCGGTCTCTACACTCTGAACGAGCCAACTCCAATTGAGTCCAACTCCAATTATGCTGAGTCAGTCTCGACACTCTACTGATCGAGTCGATTCTGATTTTGCATTCCCTGTTGCTTCCCTGGAAGGGACTTGAATTCCAAACTTACACATTTTCGTAACTTTGCATCGCGATTTAGGTCGCGACAAAATGCAAAAAACAACAAAATATAATGAACTGCCTAAGGGGCATCCAATGAGCTTGTGCTAGGCTATGGAATGTAGAAAATGACAAAATGCAGTGCACTACCTAGGGGGCATCCAATGAGTCTGTGCAAAACTACAAAATCTAGAAAATGACAAAATGCAGTGGATTGCCCAAGGGGCGTCCAATGAGTTTGTGCATGGCTACAAAATGTAGTGGATTTTTCAAGGGGCATCTAATGAGCCAATACAAGACTATGAAATGTAGAAAATGACAAAATGTAGTGGACTACCCAAGGGGCGTCCAATGAGTCTATGCAAGGCTACAAAATGCAGAAAATGGCAAAATGCAATGGATTACCCAATGGGCGTCCAATGAGTCTGTGCAAGGCTATAAACTGCAAAAAATGACAAAATGTGATGGACTGCCTAGGGGTAGTCCATTGAGCTTGTGCAAGGTTATGGTCATAAATGAATAACGTAGATTTAGGAAATAACAAAAGGAAGAAAGGAAATTTTGAATGTTATTTTGTCCAAAGGCATGAACTAGTAGAAAACACATGATAATTTAGAAAAAGAGGAAAGGCTAGCTTTTGGCCTTCACGTCTAAAGACATGAGTGAATAGTGAAATGCAAATACATACATGTAGTTGTAGACAACAAAACAGAAACAAGAGGAGGAGCCATCCCCTAGGGGTCATCCTTAGGGATGACATCACTACATGATGAAAATCAAAGTATATATGCAACATGTCAAGAATGTAAGGGATTAGCAGTACCAAAATGGATTGCTTTACTTTCAAGTCCCTCGTGAACCTATGCTCTGTCTTCTCTTGAGATCTCTACTCTCAATTTCTACTCTTCTCTCCTCTCTCAAGATTCTTTTCGTATTCTCTATTTCTCTTCCAATATCTCCAAATTCTCCCCAAAAGGTCCCTTTGTTCTGGTTTATGTCCTATTTATAGGCACTCACTCGTAAATTAGTTTTTTTTTAATCCAACTTGGCTGCTCTTCCTTGTAAGTTAGCCATTTGCAAATAACTTTTCAAAAAACAAAGCATGGACGTAACCTGTAGGGATATCTCTTGCAGAAAAGTAGAGTTGTTCAAAGACAAAGGGGGAGAAAGATACATCATCCTTGGATGTACCGATACATCAAAGTTGCGTAGACTCCCTTCTCATCCTTTGTTGTGTTGCAAGACTACTCAAGCTCAAATGAGTTTGGATGACCTGCTTCGGACGTGCATTAAGGTAGCTTGCTTGTCCAAAGATTATAGACCTGGTTTTAGATGTCCAAATGAGTTTGGACGACCTACTTTGGATGCATAGTAAGGTAGCTTGCTTGTCCAAAGACTATAGACCTAGTTTTGGACATCCAAATGGGTTTGGATGACTTGCTTTGGACGTGCAACAAGGTAGCTTGATCGTTGATAATACACAATTTATACCCCCTAGAAGGTCTTTAAATGGGTAGAATACAATATAAATTGTAGTTAAGAATCATGTATTGACTAAGATTTAGAATTCTAGGGTTAAACTAAAGAAAATACAAATTTTGGCTAAGTTACTAATTTTAGCTAACAAAAGAACAAGTCTTGTTTTGTAGGTTAGAAGAGAATCCAGACAAAGTCAAAACAACTCGAGGAAGTCATCCAAGCCAGACGAAACCCTTCAAGCCGACTCTGTCACGGTCAGAATGAAGTCATCACAATAGAGATCAGATGTGTCCTTGCTAGATGAAGCTGACTCTGTGAAGTCGACTATATCATCAACAGTCAAATACTGACTCTTGTAGAGTCAACTCTACTGGACCAACTCCGTCTTTGAGTCTATCCAGATGTTGACTTCAAAGCAAACATTGATTTCAATTCGAATGCCGACTCCTATCCAGAATCGAATTCATCCTGGCATCGAAAGATCGACTCCACTTCGGTAGATTCAAGCACGTGCATGACACGTAATTTAGCACGTGGTAGTTAGGAAAGTTTGTTAGCGTAGTTATTTTAGTTAAATCTGTTATAGACAGACAATTAATACTGTTATTTCAGTTATTTAAGTTATAGAGTTAGTTAGTTGATGCATATTTCAGTTATTTAAGTTATAGAGTTAGTTAGTTGATGCATGTATAAGTAGGGATGTATGACTACATTCATTGGTTAGCAACACCACAAATACATAGATACACTTAGCCTACGCATACACACTTTTTGTTCCTTAACCCAAGTTCACTTTATACCTTAGCAGTTCCATGGTGCTTCAGTGCGGTGCTTAGTCGATCGAGTAGACGCAGATTAGAATTTGAGCTAAGCAGAGTTGCTAGAGATAAATTGATTAGGAGGGATAGAGCCATCTGTCTTCATGACACACTCTAGAGGGTACTGCCTCTCACGCTCTCTAGTCATCTTCGGTGGAATGCTGCAACTATCGCTGATGATTGTCACGGGAAGTTGATCCACACTCCATCCACAACATTACGTTTTTCTTTTGTATCACGTTCCAGGTTAATCAATGAATGATCAAGATTCTATTTTTTCTATGTTATGATTTCTGTTAGCATAATCTTTTCCTGCTTAATCACGATTATGCATAGTAAGGAATAGAACACATTAGTTTAGGGGTCGATTAGAACCACTCTAATAACAAAATAGATAACCGATAGGTAATTTACATAAGCCAAGTGCGTAATCCTTGCCAAACTCGAGGCAGCAATTGTGTAATCCCTCAGCTAGTAATGGACAAATGTTCAGCGATCGTCGTAGGTAATTGGACTGGTGAGAAATTGCTGACATAGTAAGCATCAGAGTTAAAATCAGTAAGTGATAAATCATGATAAGTGATAGGATAAATATGTCGTAGTAATATTGATAGTCTTAGTAAGCTTAGTAACTTTAGTAATTGTAGGTAGTTGTTATTCTTTACTTTTCCTTAAATGCTTTAGTTAATCTTTAAGTTTCTTGTAAATTTACTTTTCTAGTTAATAATCCCCTATTTACATTTCTTGTCAAGTCTGCATCCTACATAACCAATTTAAGAGCCTTTTTAGCCTTGCACCCTATAAAACATAAGAACCACATGTTCTCGAGAAGAATGACCTAGGTTGATCCTCTACTACCTTAACATAAGAAAAATCTAGTATTTTGATAGGAGAAACGACGAATGAATCTCAACCTATCACTCGTCCAAAAACTACAAACTTGATTTTGGACGTCCAAATGAGTTTGGATGACTTGCTTTTGATGTGGAGCAAGATAACTTGCTCGTCCAAAGACTACAAACTTTATTTTGGATGTCTAAATGTGTTTGGATATTCTACTTTGGACGTTTAGCAAAGAGGCTTGCTTGTCCAAAACGTCTAAAAGAGGTTTAGATGTCTTGCTTTTTGCTTTGATATTTTCTTCTTTTTTATTTTAAATTTTAAATTAACTTTGAGTAGGACAAAATTAGGTGTTCACAAAGATGGTGGTAGCATCGATGACGATGATGGTAGAGAGGTGGTGACAATAATGATATCATAAGATGTGTGTACATTGACTTTTAATCTCAACTTCATTTTTTTTAATCGAAATTTAAAGATTATGATTACAATTTCTTATTTTTTCATTATAATTTTTTTATTTGAAATGTCCTATATATATTATATTATACTATATTACATATGAGAAGAGATTATGTTACTCCAAGATTACTTTTTATCATTATCCTTCATTTCTTTACAATAAATAAATAAGATTGTAAGAAAATAAAAGGTGAAGATAAGGATGAAATATAATTGGATCCTTCCTCACTAAATATTTTATATATATATATAAAATATTTTTAGTTCTTATATTCTTTTAAATTGATAAATTTATTCTTTAAAATTTTAAAATTATGAATTTAGTCCCATTTCACTTGTTTAATAAACATGTTGAAGTGACAAACAGTACAACATTTATATTGTAGTTTAAAATATAAATTTTGGTAGTTTAAAACCCCAAAACTTGCATTTATATGTGGTTTAAACTTAACATCTAGTAGTGGTTCTTGAGGACCACAAAATTCTTCCGAAATTTATGTTTTAGACCGTTAAAAACTAAAAACAAACTCATTAATATATATATATATACATATATATATATATATATTATAGATAATATCTATGCTTACATTTATTTATTAAACTTTAGTAAATACTGGACTCGAGACCCGTTTTAACTGAGTATTTACTGTCCTTAATATGTGTTTTTTATTTTTGTTGCAGCTGGCAATAATATCCGTATAAAATTGCCATTTCTATTTGCACAATTTTCTCACAGAAATTAATTGAAAGGAGAAATGTTATCCTATTAAGACAATATAATATATGGCAAGACTGCTATCTTATTTTCTAGTCTATGCACAATAATTACGTAAAGACTTGGAATTGTTGGTCTATACACAATATTTATGTAAAGATAAATAATCTTGCATTTCCCATACTTTAATATTTCTTCGTTTTAATTCTACGCTGACTTTTCTTAACATGGTTAGCTCCTTTTGCTAAGCAAACAATTATTCCAAAGTGACAGACAAAATACTTTAATGTGCAGCTCATGGGTCATTTAGTCACATTATAAAAATGCCCTTCATAGTATAAAAATAAAGCATAGTTAGTTATATTTTGTTTACAAAAATTCCCTTCATAATGTAAAACTAAAGCATAGTTCGTTATATTTTACTTGTATTAAAATTACTGATAATCCCTTTCAACATCAAAATTTTGTCAAATTATCTCATAAAATTTTAGTTTTAGCAACGCTGGTACAATATGAAGTAGAGCCTGATGAAACTGTATTCAATATATGAAATAATTTAATCACACAATTATGTAATTATTGAAAAATGATTTGAGTATAAATTCTATTTTTTGTTTCATGAAGAAATCTAAGATTATACAATAATTTTTTTTAAAAGACCTGTCTAATTTAAAGAAAAAAAACACATCTAATTAATAAGAAATATTAATAGTACCATAAAGCAAATAAAGAAAAACAAGTTTAACATGTATTGTGTTTGGAATGAGAATTTTAAAATTTCAAGGAATTTGATTTGTTTTATTTAAATTTCTTTTATTTTTTAAATATTTTGTTTTTGAATAAATCAATTCAGAAGTATTAAATTTCAAATTTTTAGTTTGGATGAGAAAATTTAATTTTATAATATATAAAATTTACTTTTAAATAAAAAATTAAAATTTTAATATTAAAATTTTTAAATATTTAATAGTTAAAAATATAAATATTTATTTTTTATATCAATATTAATAGAGAGAAGAAAGAGGAAGAGAATAGAGGGATGAGAGAAGAATAAAATAAGAAAAAGAGTGAATAAAGAATATGAGAAAAATAAAAAAAAAATAAGTTAGACATAGAAGAGAGAACAAAAAAAAGAGAAGAGAGAGTGAAAAACGAAAAAGAAATATCTGAGAGAAAAGTGAAAGTTAAGAGAGGAGAGATAAAATATTTTGAAGAGAGACATGAAATGGATAGAATAAAGAGTGAAAAAAATTGTGGGAAGAAAAAAAGAATAAAAAAAGGAAGAGAGAGAACAAAAAAAGAGGAAAAAGAGATAGAGAGAGAAAATTGTATTAACGAAGAGGACGAGAGAGGTGATGAAAAATAATATGAAGAAAGAAAGAAGAAAGAAAAAAGACAGATGTGAGAGGAGAAATAGAAAATGAAAATAAATAATTTCAAATTATTACTTTTTTAGTGAAATTTGAAATTTTACAATTTGAAGTAATTAAAATACTCTCACAAATTATTAAAATTTCAATTTTTTTTCTAAGTTCTCCTTCCATACAACACATTTCACATTTTAAATTCACTATCACATATTATTTTCTTAAAATTCTCTATCCAAACATAAGGCAAGGTAATAAAGGAAATTAAGATATATAAGAAACCATGTATACGGTGGTGTCTTGGTATTTTACCTTGTTTTTGTTGTCTTTGATAAGTGAACGAGAATTAACAACTCTGTCATTTAGTCATACTATCAGCTATATAAGTCTTGCATTGGCCTCCATCTTTCATACTTCACAATTCAGAGAAAACTGATCACACTTCAAGATCTTTGTTATACTCTTACTTCTTTCATATAAGCAAAAATATAATGAGTAGTTGTTTTTCAAAACTATTTTATGCATTTGTGTTGCTTTTATTGCATGCTGCAGGATCCATTATTGGATTCAAGTGGGTTCCCAATAGTGCAGAAATGAAGTGCATAGAGAAGGAGAGACAAGCACTCCTCAACTTCAAAGAAAGCCTCATAGATGACTATGGCATGCTGTCTACATGGAGGGTTGATGGGAATAATAGAGATTGTTGCAAATGGAAAGGCATTCAATGCAATAATAAAACAGGTCATGTACACATCCTTCATCTCCCTGGTCAGGATACGCAATATTTGAGAGGTCCAATCAATATCACTTCATTGATTGCCTTGCAGAATATTCAACATTTGGATCTCAGCAATAATTATTTTCCAGGGAGTCACATCCCAGAACTCATGGGCTCCTTCACCAACTTAAGATATCTGAATCTCTCATATTCTGAATTTGGCGGGAGCATTCCTCGTGAACTTGGAAAGCTTACACATTTACAGTATCTGGATCTACGTTTCAATTATCTGAATGGACAAATCCCTTATCAACTTGGAAATCTCTCACAGTTGACATATCTTGATCTGTACGGAACTTCACTTTCTGGAGCAATCCCTTTTCAGGTTGGGAATCTTTCTATCTTGCACACTCTTAGACTTGACGCCAATTTTGATGTCAAATCTAAGGATGCAGAGTGGTTGTCTAATCTCTATTCCTTAACAAATCTTGAGTTGAGCTCACTGAATAATCTTAGCACCTCTCCTCAGTGGCTAAAAGCTATCGGTGACCATATTCCAAACTTAAGAGAGTTGGGACTAGTTGGTTGTTCTCTTTCAGATACTGATATTCAATCTCTGTTTTATTCACGTTCCAACTTTTCGACTTCTCTTACCATCCTTGATCTTTCTTCTAATATGCTGACTTCCTCAACATTTCAATCGTTGTTAAACTTTAGCCTTAATCTTCAACAGCTTTATCTTTCTTTTAATGACATTGTTTTGTCACATCCTCTTTACCCTAATTTTCCATCTCTTAAGATCCTTGACCTCTCTTTTAATAATCTTACATCTTCCATATTTCAAGGTAATTTTAATTTCGGCTCCAAACTACAATACCTTCTTCTATACAACTGCAGTCTTACAGATACAAGTTTTCTTATTTCATCTACTCCCACAGTGAATTCTTCATCTTCTCTTCTCTCCCTTTATCTCCTCTCAAATCTGTTGAAGTCAACAACTGTGTTTTCCTGGCTCTTAAACTCCACCACCAACCTTCGTACCCTTGACCTCAATGATAACATGTTAGAAGGTCCCATTCCAGATGGATTTGGGAAAGTAATGAACTCTCTTGAAGTTCTTGACCTCTCCAGTAACAAACTTCAAGGCGAGATTCCATCTTTCTTTGGGAACATGTGCACATTGCAGGAATTATACCTCTCAGATAACAAGTTGAATGGGGAAATTTCTAGCTTCATTGAAAACTCTTCATGGTGCAACAGACACATATTTCAGGGTTTGGGTTTATCTTCTAACCAGATTACTGGCATGCTACCTAAAAGCATTGGATTGCTATCTGAGTTGAAGTATCTTTATTTGTATGGAAATTATTTGGAGGGTGATGTCACTGAATCGCATCTTTCTAATTTTTCAAAATTAGAAATCTTAGACTTATCAGAGAACTCGTTGTCTCTGAAGTTCGTCCCTAATTGGGTTCCTCCTTTCCAATTAGAATACTTGCGACTAAGATCTTGCAAGTTGGGTCCCACTTTTCCTAGTTGGCTCCAGACTCAACGCTCCTTAACTTCTCTGGACATTTCTGATAACGGATTTAACGATTCGATACCAGAATGGTTTTGGAACAACTTGAAAAATGTGCAATATTTGAATATGTCACACAACAATTTCAGAGGTGCAATTCCGAATTTATCACTAAAGCTTGTTTATAATCCCTCTATAATTTTGAATTCAAATCAATTTGAGGGCAAAGTTCCGTCATTTTTGCTACAAGCTTGGGAACTAAAGCTCTCTGGAAATAAACTTTCGGATTTGTTTTCATTCTTGTGTGACCAAAGCGTAGGTGCAAAGATGGGCATTTTAGATTTATCAAACAATGAAATAAAGGGAGAAATTCCAGATTGTTGGAAATCTGTAGAGGCATTAATGATTGTTGATTTAAGCAACAATAAATTGTCAGGGCAGATTCCTATGTCAATGGGCAGCCTTGTTCAATTGAGAGCTTTGGTTTTGCGAAATAATAATTTAAAGGGTGAATTGCCTTCCACTTTGAAGAATTGCAGTAATTTAATTATGCTTGATTTGGGTGACAATATGTTGTCGGGTCCAATACCATCATGGATTGGAGAAAGTATGCAGCAATTGATAATCTTGAATATGCCTGGGAATCACTTCTCTGGATATCTTCCTAATACTCTTTGCTATTTGAAGCACATTCAATTGTTGGATCTTTCAGGGAATAAGTTATCAAAAGGAATTCCAACATGCTTAAAGAATTTTACTGCCTTGTCTGAAAAGAGCATTAACAGAAGTGACATTATGCAGCGTGTTTATTGGTTCAATCGTACTTACTCCGAAGTTTATATTAGTTTTAGTTTGGGTGATTATACATTTAACGTAACATGGATGTGGAAAGGTGCGGAACAGGGGTCAGAAATCCAGAATTGTTTCTAAAGAGCATTGATCTTTCAAGTAATAATTTAACAGGTGAAATACCAAAAGAGATTGGATATTTGGTTGGATTAGTTTCTTTGAATTTATCGAGAAACAATTTGAGCGGAGAAATTCCATCTGAGATTGGGAATTTGAGTTCATTGGATTCCCTTGACTTATCAAACAATCACTTATCTGGGAGAATTCCTTCATCTCTTTGTCAAATTGATGGTCTAGGCAAATTAAACTTGTCACATAACTCTCTTTCCGGAAGAATCCCATCAGAAAGACATTTTGATACCTACGAGGCCTCTTGTTTTGAAGGAAATAATGATCTTTGTGGTGAACAGATTAACAAAAGTTGTCCAGGAGATGGAGAAAAGAGAACAAAAGAGAGTGAAGAAGAAGCAGTGAATGGGAAAGGAGATGATAATGATTTCAAAGAGGCATTATACATGAGCATGGGGATTGGATACTTCACTGGATTTTGGGGGTTCTTAGGAGCAATACTACTTAGGCGTCCATGGAGAAATGCTTACGGCAGATTATTCAACAAAATGACAAACTATATTTGCTGAATACTGTTAGTGCCTCGAAGCCAAGCAGGTATGTTGTACCTTCTATTTTTCAAATTCATGCTTTGTTTTCTGTCCTAATTACATAAATCAATAATTAATTGCTTCACATATGAAAAAAGATAATATGTATATATTTTGAACAAAAAACTCATTAACTGATTTAGACTCTGTATTACATTATGTTAGAATTTTAATATGTTACACATTAAAATGGGAAACAAATAATATAATAAATCTTTAAAATGGTGGAAGAATTTTGCATGATTTAAAATCTTGGCATTGTTATCGGAGAAAGACTGAAAATAATTTTGGTCTCTTGTTTAAATTTTTTGTTTCAGTCTAATCTAAGTTTAAAATGTTTTGTATTAATAGTGTAATTTTGACTCACGTAATTTTTCTCATAATTTGTCATATGTGGTTGTTAATAAACTTAGTAGGATACCTACCTTGTTTAAGAGAGACACTTTCAGGGATTAAAGTGACGCTTTTTAACTTTAAATGACTAAACTAACACCAAAAAAAATTTTAGATAAGTAGTCAAAATTATATTTTAACCTTAAAAAAATCAATTAAGTGTTTCTGAAAATATTTAATGAGACAGCAAAAGTTTTACACTTTAATAACAAAATTACGTAAAAATAACTCATTATTTTTAGTACTTAATGGTTATTTAGAAGAATGTAACTAGTGGATTCTTTTTCATTTAACAAATTAAAAAAAATAGTTGTTAACATGGGTATAAATTTATGAAGAGAAAATAAGGAATTGAAGTATTGAATCCCAACTATCAAAATGTTGATTTGACAAAAAAATATTAAACCTTGTTTTCAACATCATACTGGACGCCAAAATTTATATATTATAAATATATTGTAATCTAATTATAAGAGGTTACTCATTTAATTCTTCGCCGTAACATAACAACTTCATTACCCTAACTAATAATTATTGCTTTAACCGGACTGTAACTTAGAGAGGAAAAAAAACACTTCATATCGTTGAAATGTTAAATTTTGTAGTAATTATTCATTGATGGAATACCTATTTGGATCAAATCATTCGAGTTTTAACCAAAAATAAAATAAAAAAATCACCCAACATATTTTATTCAGGTGCATGCTTTGATACTCTGTATTTAGATGCCTTCAAAATATATTAACATATAAATTTGATTAATTTATAAGTAAATATCATTTATTTACGTTGGAAAGAGATGATTTTAATTCAACACATTAGGCTGTGATGATGATGACTGAGTTTAATTCTCCACTATCTCATTTGTCTTATTCTTCTAATTTAGTACTTGCAATTCAAATGTATCAAGTACAGATATAGATATGTGAACAAAATACTAAATTAAAAATATAAATAAAATTAAGGAGGTTGATGTAAATAGTAAAAGATGTTAGCAAAAAGTTTTTCAATTGAAAATTTTCTTTTCTTTATCAAGAAAAAGAAAAAGAAATTGTTCCTTATCAAATTGCAGCATATTATTACACCTGTAATTTATTATGTATAATTTTTTGTGTCATCCTTATGAAATTGCTTATTTTGATTCATAGTGGGTGAATTAAGTTATTGGAAAAGTTTTTTCTCACAGAAAAACCAGCCTTATTCACGTGGACATAGAGATATGATTTGTATATATATACCTCTTAAAGGCAATGAATACTATAATTTGTTTGAAACAGTCACAGTTTAAGTGCTGAATTCAGAGAAATTGACTTGTTTTGAATTCTAAAAGGGCTTGCTATTGTCCCTAGAGCTTAGGTGCTGCTCTCAGCCCCACCAAAGGACAAGGTTTGGGGTTTTATTCCCAAGCAACTCTTGCCCAAATTCTCCATTAATAATGCCAAATAAAAAATGCTTCGTTCAACAAAATTATGATATTTACATTCATTTCCAATTTCATATAGACAAATAAAAATTCTGTCTTTATCTTGCAATCCACCACATTAATGCTTGTATAAAACAAATTGCAGTTTATTGCAGATGTGCTGTACACTTCTGATATGGGATGAAAGCATGCTGGTCACTACAAGTGCAAGTGCAAGATATTTATTTAGTGTTATAGTTTACAATATTTTGTATTTAAGGAATGAATTGCAAAATCTTGTTTACAGAAACTTTCTATGATTGTTTTGTATAATAAATTTGTAATGTTGTTTCTTTTTAATGTAAGTTGTTAGACGTCTGATATCTAAAGTTTGATAAGGTTTATTGCATCCCTTGTGTTTAGACCCCTGTTGATACACTCCTGCTCTGCCAAAATTGTATGAAACTAGCACTATGTTTGTGGTATTGTCACATTTTATGAATGAATTATGTCAGAATTTTAATGAAGATAGATAAGGGTATATCCTTGTATGCAAGTGACCCATAAGATATAAGAGGCCCAATAAGGTCCCATGACCTAGTTATTATTTTAGGAATAAGTGTTAATAGGGAAAGGATCCCGTGCATTCTAAAACACAACGACATCTTATGCTGTTTTGCCATTTCTTTAATTTATATTCTTCTCTTCCACTTCATTGTTGACCTTTACTAACAATTCTATTAAGGAGTTGGAAAATCTTGTGTGTAAGCCATTGGAATGTAGCTGATTGTGTCAATAGATTCAAAGAGAGATCGAGGAATTAAGAGAAGATAAACTAGATTACTAAAATTTGTAAGGTTAAAATTATAATTTCTGTCATAAAAAATACCACAAATAATATTTTTGAATTTAAAATACTTGCTGATGTCACATATGCTAAAAACATTTTTTTTATCTAATTCCTGATTTTTTTTAGAAAATAAAAATATTTATTAAGAGTTCAAAATCGCAAAAAAAAAATATTTTTATTTTTATTCTATTTAATATTTGACAGTGATTTAAATTGCCAAAATTTACATCCTTACATTTAATATTTACAAATAGTTCTTAACTACAGCAAATTTTTACATTTCATTTATATTATCAATTTTTTTTAAAATTGTCAATAATTATCTATTAATTATTTTTCAACAAATTTATATATTCTTTCTTATGATTCATTAGATTTTTTATTTAAGTCCAACATATTTTAAAAAAATACTAATTAAAATATATAATATGTTAAATTAAAAGAATATAAAAGTTTAAATGAATATATAAATAAATATAAAAAATTTAGTTAAAATAAATATAAAAATTTAATTAAAAACATAATATTAAATTAATCAATATAATATATTAAAATAGTATATAAAAATTCAACGAAATATCTTAAAGAGTTGAAGTAAACAACACATAATGTAGCATATACATAATGTGTTACTTCACTTTGAATTATCAGGGGAACTTCCCTCAGAAATGCAGCATTACCCATTTTGCTATCAAAAACAATGTACTGCAAAGTTTGATCTCAGACCCGAAAAGCATTATTTGGAGCCCTATGCTGTTAATCTTCAAAATTTCAAAGAAAAATGAGTTAGATAAAGGTGAATACAAGTTCATTCACTAAAGATTGATAAAGTCGATTGTTAAATAGCTCAAGCACTAGGGCCAAGTTTACATATAAATGCATTTTAACAACATGGAACATGTTGAAAACACTCAGCACAACATTTTCAAGATATTTTTAAGCTGAAATAAAGATATTTCAAGGAATACAATACAATACTTAGATTTCTGATTCTTTTATTCTAACATTATGTTAAATGTTAAACATCATCACAATTCAGGCGTAAAATGGAACATTGTTTTAACAGCAACCCTTCCCTACCCTACTACATATTTTAAATTGGTCTCAACAATACAAACATGGGGGAAAAACGATCTCTATATATATTATTAAGCCAAAAACGTGTTACTGAAACATTCATGCATCTCAAGACCAACAATCATACAAAGTGGAGGTCAAGCTTTTTTCTCACAAACATCCACAAACAAGACACAATAAGAGGCAAATCTTGAGTAACAAACTCTTGGAAGAGTCTTTAACAGCTGAAAAAAGAAACGAAACTGAAGAAGATGGCTTTAAGCAATGAACAAAAGTTGATCAACAAAATGGAAAAGAGAAGATATAAAAAAAAAAAAGAACACCTGCTGATGCTCTGCATTTGTAAAGAAAAAGTCAACTTTGGAAGCAGACTACACTACTCGACAAAAAAAAAAAACTTTGACCAGACCAAGTAATTAAATCCAAATGGATACATGCCTAATTAATTAGCTATTGAGTAACTCATACGTATGTCGATTGAGTAACAAATGAAATTGCAACTGCAAGTTAAAATTTCATATTTGAAAAGGTTCTAAAATTGAATTCTCTATAGTCTATCCCATCTTCTCTTCTCCTAGTCAATCAATTATATTGTCATATTGATTATTGACTACACCAATCAGATACCATAAATTAATAAGCAAACGGTGCTCTGCTTGTTTATTTGATCCACAATTATATTTCTCGATTATTACTATGCAGTGAATAATATTCCTTAGACACGAGTTAAAACTTGCTTCATCTAACTTTATATATAAAATATTATGTTCTTGTGCACGTGTTGAATGCACAAGTGTTATCCGAATGTGTGGGATTCTTCTCCTCTCCTCCTCTTATCCTTCTTTTCATTTACTGGATGCCTCTTACCTGTCAGACCCTATCCTCCCCTAATAATAGGTCCTGAGTGCCTACAGATAGGGGAGAGGAGGGGAAGACGTGTGCCAGCTCTTAGGTCTCGAACAGCATACTTCAACTTCTACTTCTATCAGATCAGATATACATGCTAGCATTAAATGTTTCAATGTATTTTTATCAGTTTTTTTATCGGTCGACCAACTCCTGTACTTATCAGGTTCCTAATATGGGAGGTGAACCTATTCTTCTTGTTTTAATTTTCATTTTGGTTACGAAAATGGTATGGTTGAGCCAAAAACAAAACGTGAGTGAACCAGCCATTCTTAAACCAATTTTGCACCTCATATACCTCAACTATCATATCATACCCCACATAGCAAGTTATTTGATCTTTCCATAATATGAATATTGTTAATTAATCAACCCGAGACCCGAGACCCGTCCATGATGTGAAGCTCTTAGGCAATGCCAAGTTCTCAAATGAAAAGGGTCTCTTCAAATCCCAAATGAATCTCAAAACAGAAAATGAAAAACATCTTTTCTTGTAAACATTTAGTTCCTAGATAATAAAGTTCACTTCACATGAATCTATGAAAAATATGACATTAATCTAAGTTTCTTAACCATGAAAAGTGACATCAAGATCATCCTTTTAAAACTAAATTGATGTCATTTCAAATTATTATAAGGATCAAATAAATATCAGTTTCTGAATTGATGTCATCATCCTTTTAAAATAAGGTGAAATAAATCTCCTATTAAAATTAAATGAAGAATACAGTGCCTTGATTGCATCTCCCAACCAATTGAGGTGAAAGAAATAATCCCCGGAAAAAGGTGACATGACCTCACTAGGAATGCGGCAATGAAAAGCTTGCAAAAGCATAAGTAGAAAAAGTTAGAAACATTAAGCAAAGAACAACAACTGCCAATATATAATTGTTAGACAATGTCACAACATAGTTGCTCACCATTAACATTGACGAGTAGGAAAACCACAACTGATGCCTAGAGGACAGGACGGTCAACAACATAGAACAAATTTCAAATATATATGGAAACATCATACATAATTCATTGACAATATTGAAGAAAGGTAAAAAAGTCCATAAAGAAAAGAACATATTATTCTATGAAGAGTGTACCACTGTGTAAAATATCATAGTCAATTTTATGGACAGACCTATAAAACTAGCTAAAGAAGCAATGCTGAAATTGGAAAATAAAAGATACCTTACATCATTTTAAAATAAGCATAAGAAATAGAAGGCATTGAATACCACAAAAAAGTTCAATCACAAAATCATTACTTTAGATAAAAAAAACTTTACTTTTCTCGACTAAGGCAAGTTAGTCTCCATAACCATCCTCAATTCGTCAATTAATAGGCTTGAACACCCAAAAAAAAAATTCAGCAAACAAAAGTTAAGGAAAAGAATAAGTTCACAAAATATAGAACTTCATGAATTTTTATGACGCAATATAAGTATGAAAAATCACATAAAAAAATCCGTAAGAGTAGATAAAGCACATCCAAAACTTGGAATAGAGAGCACGTTTGATCAACCAAATACTATGAGGTTTGAAAACAAGGAATGCATTTCCATGATTTGCTAGGTAGAAGCACATAATCTCAATGTCAGAGGTGGCATCTATAGTTATTACCATTCGTGAGGGGTTGAAGAAAACATATTTAAATTAGGAATGTCCTATAAGAGTTTAAATATAAATGTAATTTTTCTTAATAGCTCCAAATGTATTTGGTGTAAGGTTTAAGGAATAATTACAATAGGTTCTAAATATTTTTGAATCCAGCCAACGACATGGAATATTCAATGATTCACGGACTGCCATTACCTCATCTTTCTTTCTTTTCTTTAAACATTTTTCAAATTATTTCAATTCATAGTTATGAATTTGCTAATATAATGTTGTTGTTGCCATCAATGCAATGGAATCTAAGACATCCCTAAGAACCTACTGAGGGATTTCTTAGAGTCTTATCAAAACATCTAAGAAGATAAATTAGCAAACAAAATAAAGTTAAGTTTAGGTTAGGTGCCTTCCTAAGCTCGTAAAGCCTTCTCACTACCAATCAGTGCAAACAGATAATCTCAAATCTATCATTTACAAATCAAAATGAATAAAGAAATAATCTCAGCTTCTTGAAGAGTAAGGTACTACATAATATAATAAATTAACAAGAACTTTCATTCTATGTTACCTACCTTGCCATAAACATAAGCTTAAAAAGCAAAAAAATAAAAAAAAATATCTTAGTGTAAAATTGAGAATTGAGAAATTGTATTGTCCAAAATAAAATTAAGAAACAAATTAGAGCTTCTTCTTATATATTTAATAACTCCAAAACAAGGAATTTATCTTTTGCTAATGAGTTCATCAGCAGACAACTCTATTAAAGTAAGAATTCTTTTGAAGAAGATGCACACATGCATACATTGGATTGAATTTTTTTAGTGAACCTTATATGTAGGGAGAATTTTTTGTTTTTCTGAGTGTGACTTTAGATGGTTGTTTGTTCAAATTTTATAGAAAAAAAAGGAAGAAAGTTGGTTATGTATTGATGATATTTAAAACATAACTGCTAAGCTTGGATGTCTGCAATATAATACCAATTACTAGCAATTTAACATTATTTTCTGTAATGATAATGGCTTTTTTCATAGAAAACTATAAATTTATAGTGACTGGAATCACCTAAGCTATTTTAGTATTCTTAATTTACTGAGTGACTATGGTTATTAGCTTCCTGTATGATGACTTTATACTGGACTATATTTGTCCTTTGTGTTCTACTGGTTATTTTGAAGCTTGTGCTCATATCATTGTCCATTTTGGTAATTTTCCATTTAATGGAGCAAAGTGTTTCTGCACAACTTTTTTTGTTCTATAAATTAATAAGGTTATTTATTCTAGCGAAGGCTGAAGACAGTTTTTCAATTTTCATCTGGGTGTCTGCTTTTAGTTGGTGTGAATTTGTCTTTTGAATTTTTCTACTTGCCCATTCTTCCTAATGATGTAAAAAATATATCTGCCCTTTTCCCCCTTCAGATGTGGATTCTTTATACAACTGATGGTGATTCTCGCCTTTTGCGCTTCCGAAGTTAGCATAGTGCTCATCCCCTTTGCCTAAAGTAATAATTGTTTTCCAGGTGTTAATTTATACAGGAGTTTTTTTTTTTTTTTTTTTAGCTTTTGTTTGCTAATGTTAATGTTTGTGTAAATACTGTACTGTGGTGCATTTGGTTAGAAATTATTGGTTGGACTTGTAATTTTTGAAGGAAAAATGTCTATTGATCATTAATTATGTTCTGGAACAATATTGTTTTCTTGGTCTCTCTATGATGTTCAGCATAGACCTCTTCTGTGGAGAGCTATTTTTCTAAGGGAATATAGATTAATAGTGGTTATTTTTTTTTTTGAGATTTTTCTTTATTGGCTGGCTTTCTCATTTTTTTGGGAAGGAGGACTCGTTATCCTGAAAGATGTTAATCATATGGATTAAATTAAGCTATTCAACATTTTTTTTGGCATTGTGAGCTTACTACATAATGGTTGTGATTTTGCACTTCTAATTTGGCATGTGCCATTACTTACTCACCTGCAAATTATATGGCAGGTTTTTTGCCAATGGAAGACATTCTTTCTGCAGGTCAGGATTGCGCCTTTGGCCTTTTCTCTACAGTTCAGGTTTGTTATAATTCATTTATAGGATGTATTTATAGGGAGATATTGTTTTTCTCTAATTATGAACCCCCTCGAAATAGTCCCTATTTATTTGAAAAAAAGATTTTTTTTGTTTCATTACTGAAACTGTTGTGAAAAATAATATACACAACATTGCTATTGTAGGCAGACAATATTCTTTGATTATTAAGATCGTCCTGAAAATATACTCTATATTATCTACATTCAAGGATGCAACCAAAGCTAGCCCCTTTCTATTTTGTATTAAAATAATATTTGTCTCTCTAGTTTCTCCTTGTATAATTACCTAATTCTTTGGATGCAATAAGCCAATGTTGATGTGCATTCAGATATTAAGTGTATACTTATATTTTAATTCTCCAGTCTTTGTTCTTTCTAACCTGGTTGGCATGCATATTTATTTTCCCCCTCTATTTTATTGGCTATACTTCATGGCTTAATCTTAAATATCTACTCAATTACTTTCCCTATATTTACAACATTGATATATTTATTGAAATTTTAATAGGATCAACAAAGTAAGGAGCTTTCTCAGAGGCATGCTTCTAAACGTCCTAAGAAACTGAAACTGAAGGTATGGCTGGGGTTCTCATTCTGACTTATTATTGCTTAACTGCTTTTAAAGACTTTGCTGGGTTTATGTTGTTAGTTACCCGACTTTATTCAATTTAATGATTATGATGCACTTAGTTACATAATGCTAAGTTTGCAATTTGTGTTTTAAACACTTAAATTCAAATTATCTACTTATCCTCGTATATTGTGTGTATGCGTGTTTGACAGGAGGAAGAAATAAAATTGAGGCCTGTGATTGCATTTGATTGTGGTAAGTTCTTTTTTGGCATTTTTTTCATTCAGGTGTAATTGTGCTGAAGACCAAAACTTATAAATGGAACTTCATCTTATGACTTGATGTTTATATGAATTGCTTCTTTTGATTTATTAAATGTGCAGCTGAACTAATAAATGATTGATGGTTATATAGCCATAAGCTTACAAAGAAGTGAATGGTGAATGATGATATTTTTGTTACCTTCTGGCTAGTTTGATTGATATTTAGTAATTGTCCCAATTTTGGAACTAAAGCAGCTTGTTTTCTTCTATACTTTTGATAAAAAGAATAGAAATGATTGAGATGGAGAGCAGAAAGTTGCTATCAATTTGGAGGATAAGAGATCTTCCATAACAAAACGGGTTAAAAATAAAGTAACAAAAGAAAAAGCGAAAACATCAATGGAAAAACGATGTCTAATCTCTCTGCATATATACGTTAGTTTAATGTTACGTTATTAGTTTGAATTTTTATATACTTATGTATTTATGTTTAACATATTATATATTTTAATTAATTTTTTTTAAAATAGGTTGGAGTTCGATAAATAATCTAATAAAGCATAAGAAAGAATATGTAAGTTTTTAAAAAAATAATTAATAGTTAATTATTAATAATTTTAAACAATAATTTAATAATAAAATAAATGTTTTTGTCTAACCAATTTAGGATAGTTAATAATCGCTAATAAATGTTAAATATGAAAAATATAAGAATGAAAATTCGACCACTTTAATCGCTAATAAATATTAATGAAAAAGAATAAAAATACATTTATGGTGATTTTAAATTGTCAAAATATATTAAGTGTAAAAATAATTAAAATATATTTATTGGTGATTTTAAACTTCCAATAAATATTTTTTATTTTTTAGAAAAAAACATCTGTTAAATAAAAATTTTCAAAAATCGTTTTTGCTGTGTGTGACAACAATAATTATTTTAAAATTTAAATATTGTAATTTTAACAAACATAAATAACATTTTTTTATAAGTCATGTTAGCGCACATGTATGCTGTAACAAAACCAAATAATAGAATTATAGTGCAACACATTATTCTTATAATATTGGTCTACTTCTGAAACTTAAATAAATCAGGCCAGGATGATGGCCTTGTGGTACAATGGCTTCGTAATGAGAGAGATCGAGAAAATAATTTATGATGAATGGAAAAAACACCCCAAACGTCACCTTCTAAAACACACATCTAAATCCAAATAGGCCTGTGAGGCAATTCATTCTCATCCATCTTTAATTACTGATATTCAACCCAACAAATCTGTCCATATATACTCTCATGGATTATAATACCTATTCCAAAAGCATGCATATGTTATAACAAATCTTTGGATTTTGATTTATTTGTTGGAGTTCTTTTTTTTTTTTGAAACCTTGAATTAAAAGCTAATTAGAATGCTGGAGATATTCCAATTAAAAATTATCTAGACTAGATGGTAGCATTTATATTTTAAGCCGAGTTAAATATATTTTGATGTACGTAATATATTGCTTTTTTTTTAGTTTTATCTCTTGTAAAATTATTATTTTTAAAAATGATTCTTGTATTATTTTGTAGTTATTATTATTATTATTATTATTGTCCTTCTAATATATTTATTTTTCTATTTTAGTCTCTAAAATATTTTGTTTATTTTGAGATAGTTCCTTTAATAAATAAATAGTAGAACTAAAAGCAAATTATTTATATTGTATAAGGACTAGAACAAAAAATAAATATATTATAAAAACTAAAATAATAAAAAGGACTAAAATAATAAAATTTACAAGAATTATTGAAAAAATAATTTTATAAAAACTATAACTAAAAACAATAATATATTACATGACCCAAATATATTTAAACTTATATTTTAATAAAATTAGGAGCTAAAGCCAAGAAAAAGAAAAAGAGAAAGCACATGAGAAAGAAAATATTCCTCCAAGAGATAAAAAATAAAAAAAAAAAACTTCACATTTTGAAGAACATGAAAATGAAGGGTAATTGAAAATAACCTATGATGAAGAGTGAAAACAAAAGGATAATGCTATTTGTATTCGAATTTTTATATCAACCAACAGAAATTGTTTCACCTTATGGCCAATAGAAAAGTGGTCAAATTCGTGTGTTGAATTAATGAAAAAAAAAACATTATGTAGCTTGAGTAGTTTTATTGGTGATTTGTCAAGAGAGAATATTCTATCTTCCAACTTTAATCGGCTTGAACAGTTTGAAGACGTAATAAGTAATTTGTACCAAAACATTTAATTTTTATAATACCTTAAAAAGTCCTGATAATACAATTTTTTTTTATATGCTATTATAATTTTTACTCCACGTTGCTGGATCTCTTTTCTGTTCTTATTTTTCTCTTCTGTTACAAATTACGTTGTAGGATTTTGTCCTATGAATAGCATTATTCACAAAAAAAAAAAATACATTAATTAGGCCTTTTTTCTATAGGCTGAGCAACTGGAAAATAATTTTCATCACAATACTTTAATTATTATTATTTTTTTGCCTTCTACTAATTAACAACTTAACTAAGAATTTTATTAACGTATACCTTTATGCCATATTTTAAGAAATTAAAATTACTTCGAAATATTAATCACTAACTTTGGGTTGAGAAATATGAGGAACAAAAAACAAATGTTTCTTTGAGCAGTACTGTTCAGCACGAAACACACCAAGTACCAATCCATAAGTAGATGGATATAATTTTTAAGTATATTTATTAAGTAATAAAATTAAAAAGATATAAACCATGCTTTGACGGAATACACGGTTGCCAACTTGACAAAATCATTTTGGTACAAATTAGCATTTTCTTTATATGCACTTTAAGGATATACATTAATGAAATTCTTCAATTAAATACTGTTCATAAATGCTGTATAACAGGCTGGGTAGTTAGTGGTAAAAAATGCCATCAATAATTACACAATTACAACAATAGGGACATTATCTCCTCCAAAGAAGATTTTGTTGATTTGGTGTGAATTTTATTGGGTGAAAAAGTAAGTAATATCTAGATCCAAGAAGAGCAAAGCTCACAATGATGTAAAAGAAAGATAAATCATAGAGAAAAAGAAAAAGAGGGAGAAGAAGATACTTCCAAATTCAAAATATTTGCTAACAAGATGCCAAAATTGTGAGGCAAATTGAAGGCCCTACTAGATTTAATAAAATCACACAAACCAATAACTCCTGAAGCTCTAGTTGAGATTTTCAAATTTTCACGAAGAGCACGAGTTTTAGTCTTTTAGAATAGTTCCCTTTTTTAGTAGCAAAAGAATAGTTGCCGTTTTCGTTTTAAGGACATATTTAAAAGGAAGAGAATTGAAGAAATGTTTATTTATATTTTTCACGAAAATACGAGAATAATCAAACAAAACAGAAAAAAAAAACATAAAACAAAAGAATAACACACACAAATTTTATATAGTTCGTTTAATGTGATTTATGTTGAGTGATGTTCTATTTCTTTCATAAATGGATATATACAAAGAATATTGTTAATTATATTGAACAATACCCCCTATTTTTACTCTAACCTAACTTGCAACTCCATAAATTAGTTCGCATTCAAAGGAAATACATAAACAGATTTAGTTGAACTTCAATCAATCGGGTTGCATTTTGGGACAGTTCATTGATAAAAATAAAATAAAATATTCAACACATCTCTGTATGTAATATATACAAGAATTTTATAACGTCAGAGTGAGAAGAATATATTTTTACTATGTAATTAATTTATTTAATCTAAACATTTTATGTATGTCTCGTCCTCTTATTATAAAATCCTTCTCATTATATATATATACGTTCCTTTCAATATGCCAATAGGTGTGGATATAGATACAAACTTGAAGCAATATTATTCTGCTTTCTCACTTAAGCTTGAAAATGTAAAACAATTAAACAAGACTTTAATAGCATAATAACCGTTTTTGTACAAAAAGAAAAACCATTTTAGTAATGGTTATGAATTAAGGACATAGTGTAGGGTATGCAAGTGCAGCTGCTAATTAATACACACAATCTCGTCAGCCACTTTTTTTTACCTTTTCCTTTTTGCTTTTTCTGTTCCGAATTATTACATAATGCATGTGACCACATATATGCTGTGCCAAATTTGCACACTAACAAAACCAAATAGTAGAATTCTAGTGCAACACATTATTCTATACATAACCCTCTTGAACAAAGTAACTTTGGAGGCACAATTTTCATCACACATGCATTACACGTACCAAAAAGAAAAGTGGCTTCCAAGTAAGCATACTTTGGTCTTTGGCTTTGCAGCACCCACCTGGCCTCCCCAACTTTCTTTTCTTAGAGAGGGAAAAGGAGAGACACTGAACTTTGTTTTGATGGGCCAAACTTGGCGTGATTACAACATTCCTAACATGAACACTACTTTTGTTTGTTAGTACACTTTAAAGGAACAACTAGTTGTCTGCCTTTGCCTATTGTCTTATTTGTTGGTGACTGTTGTCATTGTCAACAATATAGCTTGGATAAATAAAAGCTTATTCTTTCTTGAATACATTCTAATTAAATATATGATGGTGGGGCAAAATGGGTTTGGGATTGGAAGAGATGAGATGCTTGGATGTAGACAAGTTGTGACTTTGACTTGTCTTTATGTTCACATCATATCATTCCCCCTATATGGCTATATCTACAGTTTTGCATGAAATCAAATTTAAATCATGAGCATCATTACCAAAAGTTTATTAGCATAGTATGACAAGTTTAAATGAATTTATATATATTCTTATCTACGTTTTAGTATTTGTTGAGTGTATTTATCATATTATCTACTTATCATTATTATATTAAAATATTAGTTAAATTAGAAAAATAATATTATCCAATAAATTTAAATTACTTATATTTAATTTTTTATTTTTATAATTTTTTATATTTATCTTTATTTATTTCATGTGAACCTTATTTTCCATCTTAAAGTAATATAATGTTGTATGGTATGGAAAGAGCAGAGAGGACAATATATTATCAATTTGTGTCTAGGATATTATCAAGGTATTACATTGCAGAATCTAAAATTGCAAATTGCAATTACGGTCGCAACATCAGAATTTGCAAGGTCTCTGTAATCACATTACAAGTTTGCAACATCAGTTTTTACTACAAATTTTTACATTTTGCACCTCCCAAATTAAACCTCTTGACTGCAACTCAACGGTAAAATATGATTCATGATAGTCAGAATAATAATTGGGGGAAAAAAGGACTAGAGATGTGAGGAATGAAGATATGGAAGTGTGACACAATTCATGTCTGACAAATTTGGCTTTTATTTTGTTCTCTCTTTTCTTTCAATACCATACAATATTATACACCCACCGCCACTTTACCTGAAAATTTGGCTCCACTACATTAGAATATCTGAAACATAAAATTAAAGCAATACATAACAATAATATAACTATGCATTCGAATTTGTGAAACTAACCATGATAATAAAGTTTTCGTAATAATGCTCATGGTTTTAACTTGATTTTGTGTAAAACTGTATATATAGTCATATAGGAAGGAATGATATGACGTGAACATAAAGATAAGTCAATGTGTAACTACTTAATTGACTATACCTCATCTCTTCCACTTCCATGTATCTTAATCTTTTACATATTTGAATGAGATTTTATAGATAACTACATTCATCTTGTTATATGACACAATAATCTGTCCAATAGTTAAGAGCAACGAGTCAAGTACAACGGGAAGAAAACAAATATTTAGGCTTCAATCAAAAGTTATCTTTCTATTTTTTTGTTTTTTTTTAACCTAATCATTAATATCTTTTACATGAGACAATATTCAACATGAGTCTACTGTAGAAAATTTAGTATCATTGGTTAAATGATGATAAATTTATATTAGTTGATCAATATATTTTAGTGATAAGTTTTTTTTCCAATAAAATTGTTGAGATAAATGCATATAGAATCAATAATAAATAACAATTGATTAGTTATTCTCCAAATAAATTATCAAGATCAAACTTTAATTAAAAAATATAAATATCTATCCATTTATACTATTAACTTTAGTTCTTCAATCCCTACTTTTGCAATTGAAATTTCATACCTAATGTCTCATGGTATAGCTAATCACCTTATTAATTTCACATATTTAAAAAAAAAGAAATTTCTAATTTAATATTCTCTTGTACTAATTATTTAAAATGCATTAAACAAAGCCCAAATTGCAAAATCCAATGAATCTATGGGGGCTCAAATTTAGTTATATACATACAATTCTGACCACTTTTCAACAAGACGATTTGAATGGAAAATTAACAAATTCAAAAATAAAATCGCAGAGTAGAAATTAATTAATAAACATAATATTGAGAATCTTGTAAAAAAAGAAAGCTAAAGAATTCGACCAACGTGAGAGAAAGCGTGATAAAATTTGATGAAAGGCAGAATAGTGAGAACATGAGTATATTGTAAGTTGTCAATCAATCATTTTTCTTAATATGTGCAATGTAAGGAAATAATTATATTATTAATCAATATTTTTTGTACATATTATGTGTTCATTAATATGAAAAAAATAATACGAAAAAAAAGTTTTATAAATTAGAGTTTAATACTTTAACATTTTTAGATAAAACTAAACTACTAATTTAGGTTTTCAAATATTTGCTTAAAGTTAATTTAGTTTTTTTTTTAAATATTTATGATGTTAATTAAGTTCTTTTAAACAAATGACAGTTAAAATATTTAGGTTAAATTATAATTTTGATCTTTTATCATTTAAAAATTTATTTTAGTTTTTTAACTCTTAAATTTGAGTAAATGTTATTCTTCTAAAAGAAATAATTATTTTAGATTTGAAAATAATTTTAAACTATTTTTAATTAATTTAAAACATGAATTTATTTTTATTACATTCATTAACATGAAAACTCTAAAAGCCAACTAATTTTGAAACAAAAAATATTATAAACAAGATAAAAAAATTATGTGAAAAGTGAGTTTCATGACAAATAAAAATTAAAATTTTTATATTAAATTCTTTTTTAAATGCTCTTGAGATTTGTTTTTTACACAAATTTCACCATATTTATGATAATTTTTTATTTAAACTTAAATTGAGTGTTATAATTTTTATTTAAATAAATATAATGAATCAAGTTTTATATTTTAAATTAGTTAAAAAATAATTATAATTATATTCTAAAATCGAAAATAATTATTTTTTTTAGAAGAATAACACTAACACAAATTTTATAGTTAAAAAATAAAAAATAATTGAAATAAAATAAAAGATGGAAACAAATTTTTATTATAAAATAAAGGAAAAAAAGTAGTTATATGTTAAAAAATTAAGTAATTCACATGTGCGAACAAAGATGGTGTGGGTGTGGTTAATTATATGAAGCCGGACTTCCGAAAAGCAGAAGTGTTAACAACAAAATGAAAATTTTAAGAAATATATGTCTGATTTCTTTTCTAATTTTATCTTCAGATATCATATTTTTTTTATTAATAATTAAAAATTGACGTTTTCCATATTTTCAAGTTTTGCAAAGAAAATTTAGAGACAAAACAAATCCTTGAAAGAGGAAAGGAAATAAACAATTATAATGTTTTAGAATTATCAGTATAAACACATTAATTAAAAATAAAATAGGAAAACGATCAAACAAGGCGATTATTCATTGTTTCAACCGGTAAATATTGAAGCATTTTGCATTGGAATAAAATAATATTTCCATTACTCTTTTCATTCCCCCAAAATAATAAAATAAAACAAAATATTAATGAATTATTTTGTAATAACGAGGAAAATTTTGAAATATGATAAGATTGATCTCTATCAAAGAAAAAACTGCCAGAAATTATAGCATAGACTAGAGCCAAGTGAGCCAAGTGAGCCAAGTAGTCCTTCAAGAGTGACAGAGCTTATAATGGGCTTGGACAAGTGGGCTCAATGTGTAGATTATTGGGTTTTGAGGATCTAAGGGCCTTCCATTATTTCTGTTATAGTTCTGTTATTATTTATTAATCATTTTTTTATATAATGACCTAATCTAGGTCTTTAACTTTCTAGGGAGACTTCAAAGAATAATTTTCGGTCAAAACATAATTACATTATAAAATATAAATATGTAATGTAAAATAAGAAAATATAAATACTATTATAAGATTTAAACACAACATCTTGGTTATATTGACAAAAACCCTCATTTAAATACTTCATGTAACTTGTAGCTTCAAAGATTTTCTAGTAATATACCCTACAATAGATTAAGCACTAGCACTATCGTAGAGCTATTAACATCCTTCACCAACACCTTATATTTTAGATGGTCAACTTATAATTAATAATTTTAAGAAAAATGGTATCAGATATCAACTCGTTTCAATTAACAATTAGGAACATTGTTGAATGTTTGATTATAGAAAATTGTCAAATAAAAATATATATAACTCGTTAGAATTTGCAAGAAGATAAAAAGTGATAATGAAGATGAGAAGTAATTAAATCCTTTTTTATTAAATATTATATATATATATATATAATGTGTTTTTAGTTTCTATGTATTTTTAAATTGATAAATTTAGTTCTTAAAATTTTAAAAATGTGAATTTAGTCTCCTTTTACTTTTTGATAGTAAACATGCTAACGTAACAAACAGTACAAATATTTATAATTTGTCTCGATTTAAAATATAAATTTTAGTAATTTAAAATCCAAAAACTTGCACTTACATATCATTTTAACTTATTATTTAGAAGTGGTTCAGGATCACAAAGTTCTTCCAAAATTTATATTTTATATTGTTACAAATTATAAATATAGCTACTATTTTTAAAAGTTAGAAGACTAAATATATTAATTTAAAAGTATAAAATATAAAATCAAATTTGACAAAAAAAATATAAAACCAAAAACACACTAATTAATATATATATATATATATATATATAATATAAAATCAAATTTGACAAAAAAAATATAAAACCAAAACACACACTAATTAATATATATGATATGGGATAAGATGTATATTTATATTTATTTATTAAATTTGATTAGTAAATACTCGACTCAAGCAAGATCCGTTTCTACTAAGCGAGTATTTAGTGCACTTATTATGTTTAAATTATTCAGATGGCAATAATATGCTGATAACATTGCCATTTCTATTTGCACAATTACTCTCAGAAATTTATTGAAAGGAGAAATGTTATCCTATTAAGACAATATTTCTTAGCATTCAAAATCAAACCGTTTTCTTATAAATACATCAATCAATGTAATATATGCCAAAACCGCTATCTTATTTTCTAGTCTATGCACAATATTTACGTAAAGACTTGGAATTTCTAGTCTATGCACAATATTTACATAAAGACTTGGAATTGCTAGTCTATGCAAAATATTTATGTAAAGATAAATAATCTTGCATTTCTTATATTTTAGCAAAATAGCACATAATATTTCTTCGTTTTAATTATACGTTGACTTTTCTTAACATGGTGTGCTCGTTTTGCTAAGCAAACAATTGTTCCAAAGTGACAGACAAATATACTTTATGTGCAGCTCATGGGTCATTTAGTGACATTATAAAAATGCCCTTGATAGTATCAAAATAAAGCACAGTTAGTTATATTTTCTTTACAAAAGCCCTTCATAATGTAAAACTAAAGCATAGTTCGTTATATTTTACTTATATTAAAATTACAGATTATCCCTTTCAACATCAAAATTTTGTCAAATTATCTCATGGAATTTTAGTTTTAGCAACGCTGGTACAATATGAAGTAGAGCCTGATGAACCTGTATTCAATATATGGAATAATTTAATTACACAATTATATAATTATTGAAAAATGATTTGAGTGTAAATTCTATTTTTTTTTTCATGAAGAATGATAAGATTATACAAGAATTTTTTTTTAAAAGACCTGTCTTGTCTTATTTAAAAAAAACAACAACTAGTTAATAAGAAATATAAAGAAATAATAATACCATAAAGCAAATAAACAAAAACAAGTTTAACATGCAAATCACCCAAGGGTGATAAAGGAAATTAAGATATATAATACACAAGTTTTTTACCTTGTCATATTGCTTTATTATAGCAAATTGACAACTAAGGGTAGACGAGAAAATAAGGCAGCACATGTTTTGACTTGTTTTTCTTTTTCACTATGAGACAATGTATTGTTGGATTGGATGGACCATCTATTGATGTGTCCTTGAAGAAATATTAGTGCAGAATTTTTAGTCCTATAAAAGGAGTGGTCCTTGCAGAATTTTTAGTGCAGAATTTTTAGTCCTATTGATGTGTCCTTGAAGAAAGTTGATATATCATTTTATATATTATTGGCAGCACACATTATAATTTATAAAATATTTCGTATTTATCAAAACATATTTGTACTTTTAAATAATAACAAAAAATATAATGATTTAAAATAGACATAAGTGACATCTTCTGTGTTATCTAACTTAGGTAATGGGATATAAAATTAAACAATCACATCAAATTCGAAAAGTGAAACAAATGTATAGACTTTAAAATTGTTCGTCTTTGGAGAAATTAATTTCATGTAAAGATAAATTGAGCTTTCATTAATTGTGTTTTAGCGAAATAATATATGATATTTATTCATTTTAATCCTTAATGAAATATATTAGTACTTTTAAATAATAACAAAAATATAACGATTTAGGATAGACACGATAGTTATCTTCTATATTTTCTAACTTATTGAATGGGTTAGGAAATTAAACAATTACATCAAGTTTTAAAAGTAAAACAAGTGCACATGACTTTGAAATTGTCAAGTCTTTGTAGAAATTTATTCATTTTAATCCTTATTGAAACATATTAGTAACTTTACATAATAAAAAAATATAATGATTATGATTTATTGTAGACATAATTGTTATCCTCTATGTTTTCTAACTCATTAAATGGGTTAGAAAATTAAGCAGTTACATCAAATTTAAAAAGTAAAATAAGTGTCCATGACTCTTTGAAATTGTCAAGTCTTCCTAGAAATTTCTTGTAAAGACAAATTAAACGTATGTTATTTTCTTTTTGTGTTTTAGTGAAATAACATATGATATTTATTCGTTTTAATCCTTATTGAAAAATATTAGTACTTATAAATAATAGCAAAATATGTTGTCTTCTACGTTTTCTATATTTATCTAATGACTTGGAAAATTAAGCCCTAAACTCTAAACTCACATCAAATTTGAAAAATGAAACAACTGCATAGACTTTGAAATTGTTAGGCTTTACTGAAATTTCATATAAAGATACATTAAGCTTGCATTTCCTATACTTTAGCAAAATAAATATGATATTTATTTGTTTTAATCCTTATCGAAACATATTACTTTTAAATAATAACAAAAAATATAAAGGTTCATCATAGACATGATTATTGTTTTCAATTTTTTCTAACTTATATAATGAGTTAGAAAGTTAAACAATCACATCAAATTTGAAAAGTAAAATAAGTGCACAAACTTTTGAAATGGTCAGTTTTTGTATAAATTGCATGTAAAGACAAATTAAGCTTGCATTTTTAGTATTTTAGTGAAATAACATATAATATTTATTGGTTTTAATCTTACATGAAAATTTCTCAATATAGTGTCCTATTTTTATTATGCAATTGTTAGAAAGATTCTGAACTACTCTAATGTGCAATTTAGTATGTTTTAAGAGTAGAAAGAACATGAAAAAGGATAAAAGAGTTTAAAATTTGAATTTAGAATAAAAGAAAGAAATTTTATATTGGCAGAGAGTACCACAAATATCTATGATGATGGCCACATGTGTAGAAGCATCCCACTTCAACATGAAAAAAAAAAAACATTACCAGCTAGATGTAAATTTCCTCGATTGTGGAAACTAAATAAAATTATTTTTTCTTCTAATTATTAACTTTCTTTTTATCACTTTTCCCATCACTCTCCTTTTTTTCTTTCTCTTGTACACTCACACTCTCGTTGTCTTCCTTTTGTTTTTTCACCGTTACCATCACTCTACCATTGTAATCGTATATAATTTTATTTTATATATTATTTGCATTGTACATTATTATTTCTAAAAAAATTCATGTTTATCGAAACAGATTAATACTTTTAAATAATAATAAAAAATATAACAATTTATTATAGACATGAATGTTGTATTTTATGTTTGCTAGCTCCTCTAGTAAGAAAATTAAGCAATCAAGTCAAATTTTAAAAAGTGAAACAAGTGCACAGACTTTAAAATTGTCTGTCTCTGAAAAGTGTCATGTAAAAGTAATTTAAGCTTGCATTTTCTGTGCTTTGGGGAAATAGTATATGATATTTATTTGTTTTAATTCTATTTAGATTTTTCTCAATATAGTGTCTTTTTTTGTTAAACAACTGTTAGAAAGATTAAAAATACTGCAATGTACAATTTTGTATGTGTTTAGAAGAGTAAAAAGAAAATGAAAAAAGGATAAAAGAGTTTAAAATTTGTTTTTAAAAAATAAGAAGAAAAGGAAATTTAAATTGACAGGAAGTACCACAATTATCTCTATATATGGCCATTTCATAGGTGTGAAAATATCCAACTTTATCATTACAAAAATTAGAGGTTACGACAATCAACTATGAAAAATTCCCACAATTGTGGCAAACCAAATATTTTTTTTTCTTTTACCAATTTTAAACTTTCTTTCTCTCACTTTCCATCACTCTTCGTTTTATTTTTCTTCTCTTGTACACCTTCACTCTTATTTTATTTTATTTTCCTTTTGCTTTTCCACCGTTACTATCATTCCACCACTGCAACCACATTAATGGCCATGTTTTCCACAATTTCCTCTTATTACATTTGATGAGTGTATTTTTTGTTCTTCGCCATAACTCTACCATTGCAACCACAATTGCCATGTTATCTCACAATTTCCTCTTATTACATTGAATAATTAATTATACTTTTACTTTCCTTTCATCTCACAAGTTCTTCTTATTACATTGAATAATTGTACTTTACTTTTCTTTCATCTGTTGTTTTATATCACAGGACAATGTGTGTTTTAAATTTGGAGGGACCAAACTGGATTTTTTTTTCCAATTCATTTATTCTCTTGCATTAGGAAATATATGAGGACCTTACTTTAGAGCACGCTAGTAATTTTAAACACTAAGATTTTGCTTGTTTGTCTTCCTATAATAATTTTGTATCAACTTTTTTTTAGAAACTTTGAAATTTTATCGAATTAAGACCCAAATTTTAGATAGGCTAAAAAGGTTTAAAATTTTAGGTAAAATTTATATTATATATTTAATTTAATATAATTTATCAAATCTCATTTTTTTATCAATTATGAAATTTTTTAATCAAAATTTTATAATTAATTATTTCTAACATTTCACCGTGAATATACAAAAACACAAATTCATTTGATATATCCTTTAACATAGTTAATATAAAAAAAATTTAATTTTAAAGAATAGTACATTCAGCAATAATAATAAATAATATTGTAGTTTGTACAATACGTCAAAATTTTTTTATTTTATATACCTAAACATTTTGCACTAATCATATTTTCATATATGGTTATGTTTTTACACAAATGAATAATAAATTTTGATTATTTTATCATATTATCCCATTTTTTAAATATGATGTTAAGATATGGTGAATTTTTATTATATATATATGTAAAAATTTATATACTAGTAATGCATATAAATTAAACTCTTATTTTTTTTTGTATTTCTTTTAAAATCTTTACTTAAAAAATAAATTATTTTTAATATTATAATAATCACTAATAATTATCTTTTTATATAATATATGAGATATTTTATCTTTAATATTATATATGATAGCGATTGTCGCAACTAGGTCGCAACGGAATGGCGAAACCAAATGTAGAAAATAGAGGTTTAGGTTCCTTTCAAAAGAAGAAAGAAAAACAAACTCCTTGATGTTTTAAGGAAAACATCATAAAACTTTTGAAAATGATAGGGCAAGTATTTGAAAACAGATTTAGGGTTTGAGAATCAATTACGTGTATGGAATGTATTAGTGCCTTACAAGTTCATCCTAAGACGGTTACCTTAATCAATTAAGCAAGTCAATTGACATTTTTTTTGAAGTATTTACCTCGCCTAATAAATAATAAAATTACTATACAGTACTTGACTTTTATTATTGAAGAAGAAGAGTTTATTATTTTTGGGTTTTTGGGCTCGACATGGGTGATCCTCTACTCTTATGTATCTCCTAAGTGTAATGGAGAAATTAGAGTGACATAGTTCTTAAGTAGGAAATGTTATATGTGGTGGTTTTTGCTCTTTTGAATTTTTGATTGGTATAAATATGGATAAAAGAGTTGTCCAAGGCTCTACGTCCAACGGGTGTGAGTGACAGCAAAGAACACTAATGGAAAGTGATAGCAAGTATGGACATAAGAGCCATCCAAGGCTCTATGTCTAATAGATATGAATAATAGTATAAAATAGAAGTAGAAAATGATAACAAGAATGAGATTTGGTAGCATATATGGATGGTAGAACCATCAAAGGCTCTGCATCCATTGGGTATAAATAGTAGAAAATGGTGACAGGAATGGAAATTGGTAGTAGATATGGATGGCAGAGTCATCCAAGACTTAGCGTCCAATAGGTATAGATGGTAGCATAAAATAGAAGAGGGAAATGATGACAGGAATGGAAATTGGTAGCAGATATGAATGGCAGAGTCGTCCAAAACTCTATGTCCAATGGGTATAGATAGTAGCATAAAACAAAACTAAGAAATTGTGACAAGAATGGAAAGAAGAGTCGTCCAGGGCTTTGTGTCCAATAGGTAGATGATAGTATGGGAACCAAGGAAACTGGGCAGAGAGCTACAACATCCAAATGCATGGACGCAAGTAGTAGAAAACACATAAAAGAATCGATCCCTTTGGACGAGTCCTCGTCCAAAGAAAATGCAGAAAACAGAAGAAGGATATCCCTTTGGATAAGCCTTCGTCCGGAGAAAATGCAGAGTACATAAGAGGGAAAAATCCCTTTGGAATAGCAATGTTGTTTCTTTGGACATGAGTCTAAGGAACGAAATGCAACAAATTAAAGGCTCCATTGGACACCACTCAAAAGGAACAAATGCATAAATTGAAATGTTCCTTCAGACGCAAAGGAAAAACATACAGAACATAACTACTCTTTTGGACGTGAGTCCAAAGGAACAAATGCGGAAAATGAATGCTCCTTTAAACGTAAGTCCAAAGGGACAAAAATGCAGAAATTGAAATGTTACTTTAAATATGAGTCCAAAGGAACAAAATGCAGCATGAACTACTTCTTGGGACATGGTCCATAGGAATATAATGTATAACAGAACTGCTCCTTTTGACATGAGTCTAAAGGAACAAATGTAGACAATGAATGATCCTTTTGACGCGAGTCCAAAGGGACAAAAATATAGTGGACTACCTAGAAGGTGTCTGAAGAGCTTGTGCAGGGTTGTGGAATGTATAGAACCCCTTTTTTGTCTAGGAAAAAGCAAAGGCCGAGATTGGCTCTTGACATTCATGGCTTTCGCTCTACGCCCACTACCTTTACATGGCCTTTGCTTTCTACGCCTGTGGTTTCAATTTTTGCTCCACGTGCATAGCCTCCGTGTTGGTGGTCAGCCAAAAGGAAGAGCACAACCAAAAAGGAGCAACAAAGAAGAAAACGACAAGGGAAACGAGGCCTGGGTATACCGTCTAACATCTTTAATGTCAGGGTGGTAGGGCTTGGACATAACATTTTGCAATTGACATGTCCTTGACACCCTTTGTCGTGTTGTGTGTTACCTTGCTACTAGAAGAAATGTGGCTAATCCTGCTGCAATGGTGACCTCAAGAGCGATCTATAAAAGGCCCAAAAACGAAGAAAGAAGGGTCGAAAAGTTTGGGGATCGAAAGTTTGGAGAGGGAAAGTAGATAGAGAGATTATCTTGAGGGTGAAAACCTTAAGTTGGAGAAGCCCTAGAGATCCCAGAGAAAACTTGAGAGCAACCATTCCTAGAGGAGATAAACTGAGAGCAGATCTTGCGAAAGTAAAAAGGAGAAAGTTAGAGGGTCGAAAAATTGCGATATGGAAGGAGGGAGTATCTCAACCTTGAGAGAGTGTAAGGCTAGCAGTCTCCGAAAGAAAGCCGGAAGGAATTCACCCAGTCTGCAATGAGCAAGTAATCCCTAGGCACAATGTAAGATCTTTTCCATCTGCATCTTCATCTAGTGGCCCACAACTCTAAACCAGCACACTTCATCGTATAACCCAACAAATACTGCATTATGCGGGACTGACTCCGGACCGGCTCTGGCTCCTATGTAGTTGAGATTCGGCACTCTTCGGACCATCCAACTAGCTCTATGCCTAGAATATCCATCTAGCTCTATGCCGACTAACCAATCGACTTTATGTCGAGACAAATTATCTGGCTCTATGCCGCAACCATTCCTCTGACTCTATGTCGAGACCATTTCAACTGACTTTACACCGAGATTATCTAATCGGCTCTATGCCGAGATCACTTAACTGACTCTATGCCAAGATCACCCAACCGACTCTGCACCGAGACCATTCTAACTGGCTCTATGCCGAGATCACTCAACTAGCTCCATGTCAAGATCATCCTACTCTTTAACCATACCTGCCTTGAGAACTATATAAACTTTGATTTCTCCACTGCAATAGGAGATATGAAGGAGCAAGAGGAAACTCTTGTCAAGTTATTCATTCAGAAAGCCCCCAAAAACATCCCACCTTCATTCCTCGTAAATAAATTCCATTCTTAGAAAGGTGTCAACTATAATGTAAGAGTTTTTTTCCTTTCATGCATCTAGTTAGGGTAACTATCTTGTGATAGATGTGTCGGGATACTCGGTGATCCCTACACATAATTGACTCCCAAGACCATTCTCTGACTCTATACCAGTCTTATCCATCCAAGGTTTCCTAGTGTTTTTCGTAAAAAATGTCGGTGACAACTCCAATTATGCCGAGTCGGTCTCAACACTCTAAACAATCCAACTCCAATTGAGTCCAACTCCAATAATGTTGAGTCAGTCTCGACACTCTACTGGTCAAGTCGATTCTGATTCTGCATTCCATGTTCCTTCCCTGGAAAGGGCTTAGATTCCAAACTTACACATTTTCGTAACTTTGCGTCGCGATTTAGGTCATGACAGAATGCAAAAAACAACAAAATATAATGAAATGTCTAAGGGGCGTCCAATGAACTTGTGCTAGGCTATGGAATGTAGAAGATGACAAAATGCAGTGCACTACCCAGGAGGCATCCAATGAGTCTGTGCAAGACTACAAAATGCAGAAAATGACAAAATGCAGTGGATTGCCCAAGAGGCGTTCAATGAGTCTATGCACGGCTACAAAATGCAGTGGATTTCCCAAGGGGCATCGAATGAGCCAATGCAAGGCTATGGAATGCAGAAAATGACAAAACGTAATGGACTGTCTAAGGGGCATCCAATGAGTTTGTGCAAGGCTACAAAATGCAAAAAATGACAAAATGCAATGGACTACCTATTGGGCGTCCAATGAATCTGTGCAAGGCTATAAAATGCAAAAAATGACAAAATGTGATGGACTGCCTAGGGGAAGTCCATTGAGTTTGTGCAAGGTTATGGTCATAAATGAATAACGTAGATTCAGGAAACAACAAAAGGAAGAAAGAAAATTCTGAATGTTATTTTGTCCAAAGGCATGGACTAGCAAAAAACACATGATAATTTAGAAAAAAGAGGAAAGGCTAGCTTTTGGCCTTCACGTCTAAAGACATGGGTGAACAATGAAATGCAAATACATACATTTAGTAGTAAACAACAAAACAAAAACAAGAGGAGGAGCCATCCCCTAGGGGTCATCCTTTGGGATGACATCACTACATGATGAAAATCAAAGTATATATGCAACATGTCAAGAATGTAAGGGATTAGCAGTACCAAAATTGATTCCTTTACTTTCAAGTCCCTCGTGAACCTATGCTCTGTCTTCTCCTCTTAAGATCTCTTCTCTCAACTTCTACTCTTCTCTCCTCTCTCTTAAGATTCTTTTCGTATTCTCTATTTCTCTTCCAATATCTCCAAATTCTCCCCAAAAGGTCCTTTCGTTCTGGTTTATGTTCTATTTATAGGCACTCACTTGTAAATTAGTTTTTTTTAATCCAGCTTGGCTGCTCTTCCTTGTAAGTTGGCCATTTGCAAATAACTTTTCAGAAAACAAAGCATGGATGTAACTTGTACGGATACCTCTTGCAAAAAAGTAGAGTTGTTCAAAGACAAAGGGGGAGAAAGATACATCCTCCTTGGATGTACCGATGCATCAAAGTTGCATAGACTCCCTTCCCATCCTTTGTCGTGTTGCAAGACTACTCAAGCATAGCAGAGACGCAAAGCAAAACCAAGCTGCTCTATGTTGCTCACTTGCCTGCTACTTTTTGTGATTGGTTGTTTCTTTGGTGATTAATAGGTTGCTTGCACTTACCTGCTACTTCTTTTTGATTGGTTAACTTCTTTGGTGGTAAGTAAGTGCTGTAGAACCAGATTTCTTGCACTTACCTGCTACTTCTTGATTAGTTGGCTTCTTTGGCGGTAAGTAGGTGTAGTAGAGCCGCAAAATTTGACTTAGAACTAGTTGTTCAACAAGAGAGTGATCTGGGCCTAAGATTAGTTGCTTAGAGGGAATTAGGCCTGAGATGAGCTACTCAATAGGAGAAAATGGATTTCTTACTTTAGATTCCCAATAAGGAGCTCAACATTTTCCTTTGGATACACAACAAAGAAACTGTTATGTGCTTTTTCTTTGGACACACAACAGAGAAGTGCTTGTCCAAGGGTTGTAGACTTGGTTTTGGACGTTAAAAGGGGTTTGGACGTTCTACTTTGGATGCACAACAGGGTAGCTTGCTCATCCAAAGACTATAGACCTAGTTTTGGACATTCAAATGAGTTTGGACGACCTGCTTCGGACGTGTATTAAGGTAGCTTGCTTGTCCAAAGATTATAGACCTGGTTTTAGATGTCCAAATGAGTTTGGACGACCTACTTTGGATGCACAGTAAGGTAGCTTGTTGGTCCAAAGACTATAGACTTGGTTTTGGACATCCAAATGGGTTTGGATGACTTGCTTTGGACGTGTAGCAAGGTAGCTTGCTCGTTGATAATACACAATTTGTACCCCCTAGAAGGTCTTTAGATGGGTAGAATACAATATAAATTGTAGTTAAGAATCATGTATTGATTAAGATTTAGAATTCTATGGTTAAACTAAGGAAAATACAAATCTTGGCTAAATTACTAATTTTAGTTAACAAAAGAGCAAGTCTTGTTTTGTAGGTTAAAAGAGAATCCGGACAAAGTCAAATCAGCTCGAGGAAGTCATCCAGGCCAGACGAAACCCTTCAAGCCGACTCTGTCCCGGTCAAAATGAAGTCATCCCAATAGAGATTAGATGTGTCCTAGCTAGATGAAGCTGACTTCGTGAAGTCGACTCTATCATCAACAGTCAAATATTGACTCTTGTAGAGTCGACTCTGCTGGACCAACTCTGTGTTCGAGTCTATCCAGATGTCGACTTCAAAGCAAACATCGATTTCAATTCGAATGCCGACTCCTATCCAAAACCGGATTCATCCTGGCATCGGAAGATCGACTCCACTTCGGCAGATTCAAGCACGTGCATGACACATAATTTAGCACGTGGTAGTTAGGAAAGTTTGTTAGAGTAGTTATTTCAGTTAAATCTGTTATAGACAGACAGTTAATACTATTATTTCAATTATTTAAGTTATAGAGTTAGTTAGTTGATGCATGTATAAGTAGGGATGTATGACTATATTCATTGGTTAGCATGACCACGAATACATAGATACACTTAGCCTACGCATACACACTTTTTATTCCTTAGCCCAAGTTCACTTCATACCTCAACAGTTCCATGGTGCTTCAGTGCGGTGCTTAGTTGATCGAGTAGACGTAGATTAGAGTTTGAGCTAAGTAGAGTTGCTAGAGATAAATTGATCAGGAGGGATAGAGCCATCTGTCTTCATGACACACTCTAGAAGGTACCGCCTCTCACGCTCTCTAGTCATCTTCGGTGGAACGCTGCAACTACCATTGACAATTGTCGTGGGAAGTTGATCTACACTCCATCCACAGCATTACGTTTTTCTTTTGTATCACGTTTCAGGTTAATCAATGAATGATCAAGATTTTATTTTTGCTATGTTATGATTTCTGTCAACATAATCTTTTCCTGCTTCACAATTATGCATAGTAAGGAATAGAACACATTAGTTTAGGGGTCGATTAGAACCGCTCTAATAACAAAATAGATAATCGATAGGTAATCTACATCAGCCAAGTGCATAATCCCTACCAAACTCGAGGCAACAATTGTGTAATCCCTCAGTTAGTAATGGACGAATGTTCAGCGATCGTCGTATGTAATTGGGCTGGTGAGAAATTGCTGGCATAGTAAGCATCAGAGTTAAAATCAGTAAGTGATAAATCGTGATAAGTGATAGGATAAATATGTCGTAGTAATATTGATAGTCTTAGTAAACTTAGTAACCTTAGCAATTGTAGGTAGTTGTTAATCTTTACTTTTCCTTAAATGCTTTAGTTAATCTTTAAGTTTCTTGTAAATTTACTTTTCTAGTTAATAATCCCCTATTTACATTTCCTGCCAAGTCTACATCCTACATAACCAATTTAAGAGCCTTTTTAGCCTTGCACCCTAGAAAACATAAGAACCACATGTTCTCGAGAAGAATGACCTAGGTTGACCATGTACTACCTTAACATAAGAAAAATCTAGTATTTTGATAGGAGAAACGACGACTGAATCTCAACCTATCACTCGTCCAAAAACTACAAACTTGATTTTGGACGTCCAAATGAGTTTAGATGACTTGCTTTTGATGTAGAGCAAGGTAGCTTGCTCGTCCAAAAACTACAGACTTTATTTTGGATGTCTAAATGTGTTTGGATATTCTACTTTGGACGTTTAGCAAAGAGGCTTGCTTGTCCAAAGATTGTGAGCTTATTTTTGGATGTCTAAAAGAGGTTTAGACGTCTTGCTTTTTGCTTTGATATTTTCTTCTTTTTTATTTTAAATTTTAAATTAACTTTGAGTAGGACAAAATTAGGTGTTCACAAAGATGGTGGTAGCATCAATGACGGTGATGGTAGAGAGGTGGTGACAATAATGATATCATAAGATGTGTGTACATTGACTTTTAATCTCAACTTCAATTTTTTTTAATCGTTATTTAAAGATTATGATTACAAGTTCTTATTTTTTCATTATAATTTTTTTATTTGAAATGTCCTATATGTATTTATATTATATTATATTATATTATATTATATTATACTATATTATACTATATTATATATGAGAAGAGATAATGTTACTCCAAGATTACTTTTTATCATCATCCTTCATTTCTTTACAATATAATAAATAAGATTGTAAGAAAATAAATGGTGAAGATAAAGATGAAATATAATTGGATCCTTCCTCACTAGATATATATATATATATATATATATATATATATATATATATATATATATATATATATATATTCTTTTAAATTGATAAATTTATTTTTTAAAATTTTAAAATTATGAATTTAGTCCCATTTCATTGACTTGTTTAATAAACATGTTGAAGTGACAAACAGTACAACATTTATATTGTAGTTTAAAATATAAATTTTGGTAGTTTAAAATCCCAAAACTTGCATTTATATGTGGTTTAAACTTAACATCTAGTAGTGGTTCTTGAGGACCACAAAATTCTTCCGAAATTTATGTTTTAGACCGTTAAAAACTAAAAAGAAACTCATTAATATATATAGCAGATCGTTTTCTTATAAACACATCAATCAATGTTATCCTATTAATTGAAAGGAGACATTAATTGAAAGGAGAAATGTTATCCTATTAAGACAATATTTAGCATTCAAAATCAGATCGTTTTCTTATAAACACATCAATCAATGTAATATATGGCAATACCGCCATCTTATTTTCTAGTCTATGCACAATATTTACGTAAAGACTTGGAATTGCTTGTCTATACACAATATTTATGTAAAGATAAATAATCTTGCACTTCCCATACTTTAGCAAAATAGCACATAATATTTCTTCGTTTTAATTCTAAGTTGACTTTTCTTAACATGAAGTGCTCCTTTTGCTAAGCAAACAATTATTCCAAAGTGACAGACAAAATACTTTGAAGTGCAGCTCATGGGTCATTTAGTGACATTATAAAAATGCCCTTGATAGTATAAAAATAAAGCACAGTTAGTTATATTTTGTTTACAAAAATTCCCTTCATAATGTAAAACTAAAGCATAGTTCGTTATATTTTACTTATATTAAAATTACTGATAATCCCTTTCAACATCAAAATTTTGTCAAATTATCTCATGAAATTTTAGTTTTAGCAACGCTGGTACAATATGAAGTAGAGCCTGATGAACCTGTATTCAATATATGAAATAATTTAATCACACAATTATATAATTATTGAAAAATGATTTGAGTATAAATTCTATTTTTTGTTTCATGAAGAATGCTAAGATTATACAATAATTTTTTTTAAAAGACCTGTCTAATTTAAAGAAAAAAAAACACATCTAATTAATAAGAAATATAAAGAAATAATAATACCATAAAGCAAATAAAGAAAAACAAGTTTAACATCCAAATAACGTATTGTGTTTGGAATGAGAATTTTAAAATTTCAAGGAATTTGAATTGTTTTATTTAAATTTCTTTTATTTTTTAAATATTTTGTTTTTGAATAAATCAATTCAGAAGTATTAAATTTCAAATTTTTAGTTTGGATGAGAAAATTTAATTTTATAATATATAAAATTTACTTTTAAATAAAAAATTAAAATTTTAATATTAAAATTTTTAAATATTTAATAATTAAAAATATAAAATATTTTTTTAATATCAATATTAATAGAGAGAAGAAAGAGGAAGAGAAGAGAGGGATGAGAAAAGAATAAAATAAGAAAAAGAGTAAATAAAGAATATGAGAAAAATAAAAAAAAATAAGTGAGACAGAAGAGAGAACAAAAAGAGAGAAGAGAGAACAAAAAGAGAGAAGAGAGAGATGAAAAACGGAAAAGAAATAACTGAGAGAAAAGTGAAAGGTGAGAGAGGAGAGATAAAATATTTTGAAGAGAGACATGAAATGGATAGAATAAAAAGTGAAAAAAATTGTGGGAAGAAAAAAAAAAATAAAAGAAAAGAGAAAAAAAGGAAGAGAGAGAACAAAGAAAGAGGAAAAAGAGATAGAGAGAGAAAATTGTATTAACAAAGAGAAAGAGAGAGGTGATGAAAAATAATATGAAGAAAGAAGGAGGAAAGAAAAAAGACTCACGTGAGATAGGAGAAATAGGAATGAAGAATTTCAAATTATTACTTTTTTTTAGTAAAATTTGAAATTCTATAATTTGAAGTAATTAAAATACTCTCACAAATTATTAAAATTTCAAATTTTTTTTCTAAATTCTCAATCCAAACAACACATCTCACATTTCAAATTCACTATCATATATTATTTTCTTAAAATTCTCTATCCAAACATAAGGCAAGGCAGTAAAGGAAATTAAGATATATAAGAAACCATGTATACGGTAGTGTCTTAATTTTTTACCTTGTTTTGTTGTCTTTAATAAGTGAACGAGAATTAACAACTCTGTCATTTAGTCATACTATCAGCTATATAAGTCCTGCATTGGCCTCCATCTTTCATACTTCACAATTCAGAGAAAACTGATCACACTTCAAGATTTTTGTTTTACTCTTACTTCTTTCATATCAGCAAAAATATAATGAGTAGTTGTTTCCCAAAACTATTTTATGCATTTGTGTTGCTTTTATTGCATGCTGCAGGATCCATTATTGGATTCAAGTGGGTTCCCAATAGTGCAGAAATGAAGTGCATAGAGAAGGAGAGACAAGCACTCCTCAACTTCAAAGAAAGCCTCATAGATGACTATGGCATGCTGTCTACATGGAGGGTTGATGTGAATAATAGAGATTGTTGCAAATGGAAAGGCATTCATTGCAATAATAAAACAGGTCATGTACACATCCTTCATCTCCCTGGTGATATATATCAGGATACACAATATTTGAGAGGTCCAATCAATATCACTTCATTGATTGCCTTGCAGAATATTCAACATTTGGATCTCAGCTCTAATGATTTTTCAGGGAGTCACATCCCAGAACTCATGGGCTCCTTCACCAACTTAAGATATCTGAATCTCTCATATTCTGAATTTGGCGGGAGCATTCCTCGTGAACTTGGAAAGCTTACACATTTACAGTATCTGGATCTACGTAACAATTATCTCAATGGACAAATCCCATATCAACTTGGAAAGCTTACACATTTACAGTATCTGGATCTAGGTAACAATTATTATCTGAATAGACAAATCCCTTATCAACTTGGAAATCTCTCACAGTTAACATATCTTGATCTTCACGGAACTTCACTTTCTGGAGCAATCCCTTTTCAGGTTGGGAATCTTTCTATCTTGCACACTCTTAGACTTGACGGCAATTTTGATGTCAAATCTAAGGATGCAGAGTGGTTGTCTAATCTCTATTCCTTAACAAATCTTGACTTGAATTCATTTCATATTGTTGGCTCCTCTAATCACTGGTTACATACGATCAACAAGGTTATTCCAAACTTAAGAGAGTTGAGACTAGTTGGTTGTTCCCTTTCAGATACTGATATTCAATCTTTGTTCTATTCTCAATCCAACTTTTCCACTTCTCTTACCATCCTTGATCTTTCTTCTAATATGCTAACATCCTCAACATTTAAGCTGTTTTTAAACTTTAGCCATTATCTTCAGGAGCTTTATCTTTCTCATAATAATATTGCTTTGTCACCTCCTCTTTACCCTAATTTTCCATCTCTTAAGATCCTTGACCTCTCTTATAATAATCTTACATCTTCCATATTTCAAGGTAATTTTAATTTCGGCTCCAAACTACAAGACCTTCGTCTACTAAACTGCAGCCTTACAGATACAAGTTTTCTTATTTCATCTACTCCCACAGTGAATTCTTCATCTTCTCTTCTCTCCCTTTATCTCTTCTCAAATCTGTTGAAGTCAACAACTGTGTTTTCCTGGCTCTTAAACTCCACCACCAACCTTCGTACCCTTGACCTCAGTGATAACATGTTAGAAGGTCCCATTCCAGATGGATTTGGGAAAGTAATGAACTCTCTTGAAGTTCTTGACCTCTCCGATAACAAACTTCAAGGCGAGATTCCATCTTTCTTTGGGAACACGTGCACATTGCAGGAATTATACCTCTCAGATAACAAGTTGAATGGGGAAATTTCTAGCTTCATTGAAAACTCTTCATGGTGCAACAGACACATATTTCAGGGTTTGGGTTTATCTTCTAACCAGATTACTGGCATGCTACCTAAAAGCATTGGATTGCTATCTGAGTTGAAGTATCTTTATTTGGATGGAAATGATTTGGAGGGTGATGTCACTGAATCGCATCTTTCTAATTTTTCAAAATTAGAAAGGTTATACTTATCAGAGAACTCGTTGTCTCTGAAGTTCGTCCCTAGTTGGGTTCCTCCTTTCCAATTAGAAGGCTTGGGACTAAGATCTTGCAAGTTGGGTCCCACTTTTCCTAGTTGGCTCCAGACTCAACGCTCCTTAACTTCTCTGGAAATTTCTGATAACGAGCTTAATGATTCTGTACCAGAATGGTTTTGGAACAACATGCAATATGTGGAAATTTTGGATATGTCGCGCAACAATCTCACGGGTGCAATTCCGAATTTATCACTAAAGCTTGTTAATAATCCCTCTATAATTTTGAATTCAAATCAATTTGAGGGCAAAGTTCCGTCATTTTTGCTACAAGCTTGGGAACTAATGCTCTCTGGAAATAAACTTTCGGATTTGTTTTTGTGTGACCAAAGCATAGGTGCAAAGTTGGGCATTTTAGATTTATCAAACAATCAAATAAAGGGAGAAATTCGAGATTGTTGGAAATCTGTAGAGGCATTAATGATTGTTGATTTAAGCAACAATAAATTGTCAGGGCAGATTCCTATGTCAATGGGCAGCCTTGTTCAATTGAAAGCCTTGGTTTTGAGAAAGAATAATTTAACGGGTGAATTGCCTTCCACTTTGAAGAATTGCAGTAATTTAATTATGCTTGATTTGGGTGACAATATGTTGTCGGGTCGAATACCATCATGGATTGGAGAAAGTATGCAGCAATTGATAATCTTGAATATGCCTGGGAATCACTTCTCTGGATATCTTCCTAATACTCTTTGCTATTTGAAGCACATTCAATTGTTGGATCTTTCAAGGAATAAGTTAACAAATGGAATTCCAACATGCTTAAAGAATTTTACTGCCTTGTCTGAAAAGAGCATCAACACAAGTGACACTATGCAGCGTGTTTATCGGTTCAATCGTACTTACTCTGAAGTTTATGTTAGTTTTAGTTTGGCTGATTATACATTTAACGTAACATGGATGTGGAAAGGTGCAGAACAGGGGTTCAGAAATCCAGAATTGTTTCTAAAGAGCATTGATCTTTCAAGTAATAATTTAACAGGTGAAATACCAAAAGAGATTGGATATTTGGTTGGATTAGTTTCTTTGAATTTATCGAGCAACAATTTGAGCGGAGAAATTCCTTCTGAGATTGGGAATTTGAGTTCATTGGATTCCCTTGACTTATCAAACAATCACTTATCTGGGAGAATTCCTTCATCTCTTTCTCAAATTGATGACCTAGGAAAATTGAACTTGTCATACAACTGTCTTTCTGGAAGAATCCCATCAGAAAGACATTTTGAGACATTTGATGCGTCCAGTTTTGAAGGAAATAATGATCTGTGTGGTGAACAAGTTAACAAGAGTTGTCCAGGAGATGGAGAACAGAGAAGAAAAGAGAGTGAAGAAGAAGCAGTGAATGGGAAAGGAGATGATAATGATTTCAAAGAGGCATTATACATGAGCATGGGGATTGGATACTTCACTGGATTTTGGGGGTTCTTAGGAGCAATACTACTTAGGCGTCCATCGAGAAATGCTTACGGCAGATTATTCAACAAAATGACAAACTATATTTGCTGAATACTGTTAGTCGCTCGAAGCCAAGCAGGTATGTTGTACTTTCTATTTTTCAAATTCATGCTTTATCTTCTGTCCTAGTTACATAAATCAATAATTAATTGCTTCACATATGAAAAAAGATAATATGTATGTATTTTTCAAATTCATGCTTTATTTTCTGTCCTAATTACATAAATCAATAATTAATTGCTTCACATATGAAAAAAGATAATATGTATATATTTTGAACAAAAAACTCATTAACTGATTTAGACTCTGTATTACATTATGTTAGAATTTTAATATGTTACATATTAAAATGGGAAGCAAATAATATAATAAATCTTTAAAATGGTGGAAGAATTTTGCATGATTTAAAATGTTGGCATTGTTATTAGAGAAAGACTGAAAATAATTTTGGTCTCTTGTTTAAATTTTTTGTTTCAGTCTAATCCAAGTTTAAAATGTTTTGTACTAATAGTGTAATTTTGACTCACGTAATTTTTCTCATAATTTGTCATATGTGGTTGTTAATCAACTTAGTTGGATACCTACCTTGTTTAAGAGAGACACTTTCAGGGATTAAAGTGACGCTTTTTAACTTTAAAAGACTAAACTAACACCAAAAAAATTTTAGATAAGTAGTAAAAATTATATTTTAACCTTAAAAAAATCAATTAAGTGTTTCTGAAAATATTTAATGAGACAGCAAAAGTTTTACACTTTAATAACATAATTACGTAAAAATAACTCATTATTTTTAGTAATTAATGGTTATTTAGAAGAATGTAACTAGTGGATTCTTTTTCATTTAACAAATTAAAAAAAATAGTTGTTAACGTGGGTATAAATTAATGAAGAGAAAATATATCTATATATATATATATACACCGCTTAAAGGCAATGAATACGATAATTTTTTTAAAACAGTTACAGTTTAAGTGTCGAATTCAGAGAAATTGACTTGTTTTGATTAGATAGTTTCTCTAATGTTTGAAGATTCTAAAAGGGCTTGCTATTTGTCCCTAGAGCTTAGGTGCTCTCAGCCTCACCAAAGGACAAGGTTTGGGGTTTTATTCCCAACCAACTCTTGCCCAAATTCCCCTATTAACAATGCCAAAAAAAAAAAAAATGCTTCGTTCAACAAAAATATGATATTTACATTCATTTCCAATTTCATATAGACAAATAAAAAATTCTGTCTTTATCATGCAATCCACCACATTAATGCTTGTACAAAACAAATTGCAGTTTATTGCGGATGTGCTGTACACTTCTGATATGGGATGAAAGCATGCTGGTCATTACAATTGCAAGTGCAAGATATTTATTTAGTGTTATAGTTTACAATATTTTGTATTTAAGGAATGAATTGCAAAATCTTGTTTGCAGAAAGTTTCTATGATTGTATTGTATAATATATTTGTTATGTTGTTTCTTTTTAATGTAAGTTCTTAGACGTACGTCTGATATCTAAAGTTTGATAAGGTTTATTGCATCCCTTAGTGTTAGACCCCTGTTGATACACTTCTGCTCTGCCAAAATTGCATGAAACTACCATTATGTTGCTGGTATTGTCACATTTTATGAATGAATTATGTCACAATTTTCATGAAGATAGATAAGGGTATATTCTTCTATGCAAGTAACCCATAAGATATAAGAGGCCCAATAAGGTCCCATCACCTAGTTATTATTTTAGGAATAAGTGTTATAGGAAAAGGATCCCGTGCATTCTAAAACACAAGGGCATCTAAAAAAAATTACGCTAAAAACAGTTTTTTTTTTTTTTTGGAATTTTATCTAATTCCTGATTTTTTTAGAAAATAAAAATATTTATTAGGAGTTCAAAATCGAAAAAAAAATAATATTTTTATTTTTATTCTATTTAATATTTGACAGTGATTTAAATTTCCAAAATTTACATCTTACATTTAATATTTACTAATATGGTTAAATACCGTAAATTTTTACATTTCATTTATATTATCATTTTTTTTAAATTGTCAATAATTATCTATTAATTATTTTTCAACAAATTTATATATTCTTTCTTATGATTCGTTAGATTGTTTATTTAAGTCCAACATATTTAAAAAAATACTAATTAAAATATATAATATGTTAAATTAAAAGAATATAAAAGTTTAAATGAATATATAAATAAATATAAAAATTTTAGTTAAAATAAATATAAAAATTTTAGTTAAAATAAATATAAAAATTTAATTAAAAACATAATATTAAATTAATCAATATAATATATTAAAATAGTATATAAAAATTCAATGAAATATCTTAAAGAGTTGAAGTAAACAACACATAATGTAGCATATACATAATGTGTTACTTCACTTTGAATTATCAGGGGAACTTCCCTCAGAATTACCCATTTTGCTACCAACAACAATGTACTGCAAAGTTTGATCTCAGACCCGAAAAGCATTATTTGGAGCCCTATGCTGTTAATCTTCAAAATTTCAAAGAACAATGAGTTAGATAAAGGTGAATACAAGTTCATTCACTAAAGATTGATAAAGTCGATTGTTAAATAGCTCAAGCACTAGGGCCAAGTTTACATATAAATGCATTTTAACAACATGGAACATGTTGAAAACACTCAGCACAACATTTTCAAGGAATATTTTTAAGCTGAAATAAATTTTTAAGCTGAAATAAAAATATTTCAAGGAATACAATACAATACTTAGATTTCTGATTCTTTTATTCTGACATTATGTTAAATGTTAAACATCATCACAATTCAGGCGTAAAATGGAACATTGTTTTAACAGCAACCCTTCCCTACCCTACTACATATTTTAAATTGGTCTAAACAATACAAACATGGGGAAAAACGATCTCTCTCTATATTACTAAGCCAAAAACGTGTTAGTGAAACATTTTTCAATAACAGAGTCCTAAGAGGCAACCGTTCAAAATTTGTGCAACAAGAATTCATGCATCTCAACACCAACTATCATACAAAGTGGAGGTCAAGCTTTTTTCTCACAAACATCTACATGCCTGTTTTATACTTTCATTCACAAACATCCACAAACAAGACATTATAAGAGGCAAATCTTGAGTAACAAACTCTTGGAAGAGTCTTTAACAGCTGAAAAAAGAAACGAAACTGAAGAAGATGGCTTAAAGTCCATTGAACCAAAGAAACGAAGACTTGGAAAGGAAAGAGAAAGTAAAGCAATGAACAAAAGTTGATCAACAAAATGGAAAAGAGAAGATACAAAAAACACGTGCTGATGCTCTGCATTTGTAAAGAAGAAGTCAACTTTGGAAACAGACTACATTACTCGACAAAAAAAAAACTTTGACCAGACCATAAGCAAAGAACAACAACTGCCAATATACAATTGTTAGACAATGTCACAACATAGTTGCTCACCATTAACATTGACGAGTAGGAAAACCACAACTGATGCCTAGAGGACAGGACGGTCAACAACATAGAACAAATTTCAAATATATATGGAAAAATCATACATAATTCATTGACAATATTGAAGAAAGGTAAAAGTCCATAAAGAAAAGAACATATTATTCTATGAAGAGTGTACCACTGTGTAAAATATCATAGTCAATTTTATGGATAGACCTATAAAACTAGCTAAAGAAGCAATGCTGAAATTGGAAAATAAAAGATACATTACATCATTTTAAAATAAGCATAAGAAATAGAAGGCATTGAATACCACAAAAAAGTTCAATCACAAAATCATTACTTTAGATAAAAAAAAACTTTACTTTTCTCGACTATGGCAAGTTAGTCTCCATAACCATCCTCAATTCGTCAATTAATAGGCTTGAACACCCAAAAAAAAATTCAGCAAACAAAAGTTAAGGAAAAGAATAAGTTCACAAAATATAGAACTTCATGAATTTTTATGACGCAATATAAGTATGAAAAATCACATAAAAAAATCCATAAGAGTAGATAAAGCACATCCAAAACTTGGAATAGAGAGCACGTTTGATCAACCAAATACTATGAGGTTTGGAAACAAGGAATGCATTTCCATGATTTGCTATAGGTAGAAGCACATAATCTCAATGTCAGAGGTGGCATCTATAGTTATTACCATTCGTGAGGGGTTGAAGAAAACATATTTAAATTAGGAATGTCCTATAAGAGTTTAAATATAAATGTAATTTTTCTTAATAGCTCCAAATGTATTTGGTGTAAGGTTTAAGGAATAATTACAATAGGTTCTAAATATTTTTGAATCCAGCCTACGACATGGAATATTCAATGATTCACGGACTGCCATTACCTCATCTTTCTTTCTTTTCTTTTAACAATTTTCAAATTATTTCAATTCATAGTTATGAATTTGCTAATATAATGTTGTTGTTGCCATCAATGCAATGGAATCTACGACATCCCTAAGAACCTAACTGAGGGATTTCTTAGAGTCTTATCAAAACATCTAAGAAGATAAATTAGCAAACAAAATAAAGTTAAGTTTAGGTTAGGTGTCTTCCTAAGCTCGTAAAGCCTTCTCACTACCAATCAGTGCAAACAGATAATCTCAAATCTATCATTTACAAATCAAAATGAATAAAGAAATAATCTCAGCTTCTTGAAGAGTAAGGTACTACATAATATAATAAATTAACAAGAAGTTTCATTCTATGTTACCTACCTTGCCATAAACATAAGCTTAAATAGCAAAAAAATAATAAAAAATACCTTAGTGTAAAATTGAGAATTGAGAAATTGAATTGTCCAAAATAAAATTAAGAAACAAATTAGAGCTTCTTCTTATATATTTAATAACTCCAAAACAAGGAATTTGTCTTTTGCTAATGAATTCATCAGCAGACAACTCTATTAAAGTAAGAATTCTTTTGAAGAAGATGCACACATGCATACACTGGATTGAATTTTTTTAGTGAACCTTATATGTAAGGATAATTTTTTGTTTTTCTGAGTGTGACTTTAGATGGTTGTTTGTTCAAATTTTATAGAAAAAAAAGGAAGAAAGTTGGTTATGTATTGATGATATTTGAAACATAACTGGTAAGCTTGAATGTCTGCAATATAATACCAATTACTAGCAATTTAACATTATTTTCTGTAATGATAATGGCATTTTTCATAGAAAACTATAAATTTATAGTGACTGGAATCACCTAAGCTATGTTAATATTCTGAATTTACTGAGTGACTATGGTTATTAGCTTCCTGTATGATGACTTTATACTGGACTATATTTGTCCTTTGTGTTCTACTGGTTATTTTGAAGCTTGTGCTCATATCATTGTCCATTTTGGTAATTTTCCATTTAATGGAGCAAAGTGTTTCTGCACAACTTTTTTTGTTCTATAAATTAATAAGGTTATTTATTCTAGCGAAGGCTGAAGACAGTTTTACAATTTTCATCTTGGTGTCTGCTTTTAGTTGGTGTGAATTTGTCTTTTGAATTTTTCTACTTGCCCATTCTTCCTAATGATGTAAAAAAAATATCTTCCTTTTTCCCCTTCAGATGTGGATTCTTTATACAACTGATGGTGATTCTCCCCTTTTGCGCTTCCGAAGTTAGCATAGTGCTCATCCCCTTTGCATAAAGTAATAATTGTTTTCCAGGTGTTAATTTATACAGGAGTTTTTTTTTTTTTTTTTTAACTTTTGTTTGCAAATGTTAATGTTTGTGTAAATACTGTACTGTGGTGCATTTGGTTAGAAATTATTGGTTGGACTTGTAATTTTTGAAGGAAAAATGTCTATTGATCATTAATTATGTTCTGGAACAATATTGTTTTCTTGGTCTCTCTATGATGTTCAGCATAGAGCTCTTCTGTGGAGAGCTATTTTTCTAAGGGAATATAGATTAATAGTGGTTATTTTTTTTTTGAGATATTTCTTCATTGGCAGGCTTTCTCATTTTTTTGGGAAGGAGGATTCGTTATCCTGAAAGATGTTAATCATATGGATTAAATTAAGCTATTCAACATTTTTTTTTGGTATTATGAGCTTACTACATAATGGTTGTGATTTTGCACTTCTAATTTGGCATGTGCCATTACTTACTCACCTGCAAATTATATGGCAGGTTTTTTGCCAATGGAAGACATTCTTTCTGCAGGTCAGGATCGCGCCTTTGGCCTTTTCTCTACAGTTCAGGTTGGTTATAATTCATTTATAGGATGTATTTATAGGGAGATATTGTTTTTCTCTAATTATGAACCCCCTCGAAATAGTCCCTATTTATTTGAAAAAAAGATTTTTTTTTTGTTTCATTACTGAAACTGTTGTGAAAAATAATATACACAACATTGCCAATGTAGGCAGACAATATTCTTTGATTATTAAGATTGTCCTGAAAATTTACTCTATATTATCTACATTCAAGGATGCAACCAAAGCTAGCCCCTTTGTATTTTGTATTAAATTAATATTTGTCTCTCTAGTTTCTCCTTGTATAATTACCTAATTCTTTGGATGCAATAAGCCAATGCTGATGTGCATTTAGATATTAAGTGTATATTTATATTTTAATTCTCCAGTCTTTGTTCTTTCTAACCTGGTTGGCATGCATATTTATTTTTCCCCTCTATTATATTGGCTATACTTCATGGCTTAATCTTAATTATCTACTCAACTACTTTCCCTATATTTACAACATTGATATATTTATTGAAATTTTAATAGGATCAACAAAGTAAGGAGCTTTCTCAGAGGCATGCTTCTAAACGTGCTAAGAAACTGAAACTGAAGGTATGGCTGGGGTTCTCATTCTGACTTATTATTGCTTAACTGCTCTTAAAGACTTTGCTGGGTTTATGTTGTTAGTTACCCAACTTTATTCAATTTAATGATTATGATGCACTTAGTTACATAATGCTAAGTTTGCAATTTGTGTTTTAAACACTTAAATTCAAATTATCTACTTATCCTCGTATATTGTGTGTATGCGTGTTTCACAGGAGGAAGAAATAAAATTGAGGCCTGTGATTGCATTTGATTGTGGTAAGTTCTTTTTTGGCATTTTTTTCATTCAGGTGTAATTGTGCTGAAGACCAAAACTTATAAATGGAACTTCATCTTATGACTTGATGTTTATATGAATTGCTTCTTTTGATTTATTAAATGTGCAGCTGAACTAATAAATGATTGATGGTTATATAGCCATAAGCTTACAAAGAAGTGAATGATGAATGATAATATTTTTGTTACCTTCTGGCTAGTTTGATTGATATTTAGTAATTGTCACAATTTTGGAACTAAAGCAGCATGTTTTCTGCTTTACTTTTGATAAAAAGAATAGAAATCATTGAGATGGAGAGCAGAAAGTTGCTATCAATTTGGAGGATAAGAGATCTTCCATAACAAAACGGGTTAAAAATAAAGTAACAAAAGAAAAAGCGAAAACATCAATGGAAAAATGATGTCTAATCTCTCTGCATATATACGTTAGTTTAATGTTACGTTATTAGTTTGAATTTTTATATACTTATGTATTTATTTAAACTTTTATATTTTTTAACTTAACATATTATATATTTTTTAATTTTTTTTTAAAATAGGTTGGAGTTTGATAGATAATCTAATAAAGCATTAGAAAGAGTATGTAAGTTTTTTAAAAAATAATTAATAGTTAATTATTAATAATTTTAAACAATAATTTAATAATAAAATAAATGTTCTTGTCTAACCAATTTAGGATAGTTAATAATCGCTAATAAATGTTAAATATGAAAAATATAAGAATGTAAATTCGATCACTTTAATCGCTAATAAATATTAATGAAAAAGAATAAAAATACATTTGTGGTGATTTTAAATTGTCAAAATATATTAAATGTAAAAATAATTAAAATATATTTATTGGTGGTTTTAAACTTCCAATAAATATTTTTTATTTTTTAGAAAAAAACATCAGTTAAATAAAAATTTCCAAAAATCGTTTTTGCTGTGTGTGACAACAATAATTATTTTAAAATTTAAATATTGTAATTTTAACGAACATAAATAACATTTTTTTATAAGTCATGTTAGCGCACATGTATGCTGTAACAAAACCAAATAATAGAATTATAGTGCAACACATTATTCTTATAATGTTGGTCTAATTCTGAAACTTAAATAAATCCGGCCAGGATCATGGCCTTGTGGTACATTATATCATCTCCTATGGCTTCGTAATGAGAGAGATCCAGAAAATAATTTATGATGAATGGAATAAACACCCCAAATGTCACCTTCTAAAACACACATCTAAATCCAAATAGGCCTGTGAGGAAATTCATTCTCATCCATCTTTAATTACTGATATTCAACCCAACAAATCTGTCCATACTCTCATGGATTATAATACCTATTCCAAAAGCATGCATATCATCTAATGTACAAAAATGTAAGTGACGTGTGAAAATATATTGTATATTGTGTGTCGGAGGTTATGACAAATCTTTGGATTTTGATTTATTTGTTGGAGTTCTTTTTTTTTGAAACCTTGAATTAAAAGCTAATTAGAATGCTGGAGATATTCCAATTAAAAATTATCTAGACTAGATGGTGGCATTTATATTTTAAGCCTAATTAAATATATTTTGGTGTACTTAATATATTGCTTTTTTTATTTTCGCTCTTGTAAAATTATTATTTTTAAAAATGATTCTTGTATTATTTTGTAGTTATTATTATTATTATTATTGTCCTTCTAATATATTTATTTTTCTATTTTAGTCTCTAAAATATTTTGTTTATTTTGAGATAGTTCCTTTAATAAATAAATAGTAGAACTAAAAGCAAATTATTTATATTGTATAAGGACTAGAAAAAATAAATATATTATAAAGACTAAAAATAATAAAAAGGATTAAAATAGTAAAATTTACAAGAATTATTGAAAAAAATAATTTTACAAAAACTAAAACTAAAAACAATAATATATTACATGGCCCAAATATATTTAAACTTATATTTTAATAAAATTAGGAGCTGAAGCCAAGAAAAGAAGAAGAGAAAGCACATGCGAAAGAAAATATTCTTCAAGAGATAAAAAAAAACTTCACACTTTGAAGAACATGAAAATGAACGGTAATTGAAAATAACCTATAATGAAGAGTGAAAACAAAAGGATAATGCTATTTGTATTCGAATTTTAAATTGTTTCACCTTAAGGCCAATAGAAAAGTGGTCAAATTCGTGTGTTGAATTAATGAAAAAAAAAACTTTATTTAGCTTGAGTAGTTTTATTGGTGATTTGTCAAGAGAGAATATTCTATCTTCCAACTTTACTCGGCTTGAACAGTATGAAGACGTAAAAAGTAATTTATACCAAAATATTTAATTTTTATAATACCTTAAAAAGTCCTGATAATACAATCTTTTTATATGCCATTATAATTCTTACTCCACGTTGCTGGATCTCTTTTCTGTTCTTATTTTTATCTTTTGTTACAAATTACATTGTAGGATTTTGTCCTATGAATACCATTATTCAAAAATAAAGTTACATTAATTAGGCCTTTTTTCTATAGGCTGAGCAACTGGAAAATGGTTTTCATCACAATACTTTAATTATTATATATATTTTTTTTGCCTTCTACTAATTAACAACTTAACTAAGAATTTTATTAACGTATACCTTTATGCCATATTTTAAGAAACTAAAGTTAAAATTTATCAACATTATAAATATTTAATTTTCAAAACATCCATAGAGAGGTATTGGTCTTTCTAACAAATATACTCGCTTCGAAATATTAATCACTAAGTTTGGGTTGAGAAATATTATGAGGAACAAAAAAGAATTTGTTTCCTTGAGCAGTACTATTCAGCACGAAACAAACGCATGAAACACACCAAATACCAATCCATACGTAGATGGATATAATTTTTAAGTATATTTATTAAGTAACAAAATAAAAAATATATAAAACATGCTTTGACGGAATACACATTTGCCAACTTGACAAAATCATTTTGGTACAATTTAGCATTTTCTTTATATGCACTTTAAGGATAGACATTAATGAAATTCTTCAATTAAATACTGTTCATAAATGCTGTATAACAGGCAGGGTAATTAGTGGTAAAAAATGCGATCAATAATTACACAATTACAACAATAGGGACATTATCTCCTCCAAAGAAGATTTTGTTGATTTGGTGTGAATTTTATTGGGTGAAAAAGTAAGTAATATCTAGATCCAAGAAGAGCAAAGCTCACAATGATGTAAAAGAAAGATAAATCATAGAGAAAAAGAAAAAGAAAAAGAGGGAGAAGAAGATACTTCCAAATTCAAAATATTTGCTAACAAGATGCCAAAATTGTGAGCCGAATTGAAGGCCCTACTAGATTTAATAAAATCACACAAACCAATAATTCCTGAAGCTCTAGTTGAGATTTTCAAATTTTCACCAAGAGCACGAGTTTAGTCTTTTAGAATAGTTCCCTTTTTTAGTAGCAAAAGAATAGTTGCCGTTTTCGTTTCAAGGACATATTTAAAAGGAAGAGAATTGAAGAAATGTTTATTTATATTTTTCACGAAAATACGAGAATAATCAAGCAAAACAGAAAAAAAAAAACATAAAACAAAAGAATAACACACAAATTTTATATAGTTCGTTGTGATCTATGTTTGAGTGATGTTCTATTTCTTTCATAAATGAATATTGTTAATTATATTGAACAATACCCCTATTTTTACTATAACCTAACTTGCAGCTCCATAAATTAGTTCGCATTCAAAGGAAATACATAAACAGATTTGGTTGAACTTCAATCAATCGGGTTGCATTTTGGGCAGTTCATTGATAAAAATAAAATAAAATATTCAAGACATCTGTATGTAATATATACAAGAATTATTAAGTCACAAGAATTTTACTATTCAATTATATATATATATATATATATATATATATATATATATATATATATATATATATATATATATATATATATTATTTAATCTAAACATTTTATGTTTGTCTCGTTCTCTTATTATAAAATCCTTCTCATTATATATATATATACAATTTAGATTTTCTACTAAATTCCTTTGAATATGCCAATAGGTGTGGATATAGATAAAAACTTGAAGCAATATTCTTCTGCTTTCTCACTTAAGAAAATGTAAAACAATTAAACAAGACTTTAATAGCATAATAACCGTTTTTGTACAAAAAGAAAAACCATTTTAGTAATGGTTATAAATTAAGGACATAGTGTAGGGTATGCAAGTGCAGCTGCTAATTAATACACGCAATCTCGTCAGCCACTTTTTTTTTACCTTTTCCTTTTTGCTTTTTCCGTTCCGAATTATTACATAATGCATGTGACCACATATATGCTGTGCCAAATTTATACACTAACAAAACCAAATAGTAGAATTCTAGTGCAACACATTATTCTATACATAACCCTCTTGAACAAAGTAACTTTGGAGGCACAATTTTCATCACACATGCATTACACGTACCAAAAAGAAAAGTGGTTTCCAAGTAAGCATACTTTGGTCTTTGGCTTTGCAGCACCCACCTGGCCTCCCCAACTTTCTTTTCTTAGAGAGGGAAAAGGAGAGACACTGAACTTTGTTTTGATGGGCCAAACTTGGCGTGATTACAACATTCCTAACATACTTTTGTTTGTTAGTACACTTTAAAGGAACAACTAGTTGACTGCCTTTGCCTATTGTCTTATTTGTTGGTGACTGTTGTCATTGTCAACAATATAGCTTGGATAAATAAAAGCTTATTCTTTCTTGAATACATTCTAATTAAATATATGATGGTGGGGCAAAATGGGTTTGGGATTGGAAGAGATGAGATGCTTGCATGTAGACAAGTTGTGACTTTGACTTGTCTTTATGTTCACATCATATCATTCCCCCTATATGGCTATATCTACAGTTTTCCACGAAATCAAATTTAAATCATGAGCATCATTACCAAAAGTTTATTAGCATAGTTTGACAAGTTTAAAGGCATTTATATATATATTCTTACCTACATTTTAGTATTTGTTATAAGTCTATTTATCATATTATCTACTTATCATTATTATATTAAAATATTAGTTAAATTAGAAAAATAATATTATCTAATAAATTTAAATTAATTATATTTAATTTTTATTTTTATAAATTTTTATATTTATATTTATTTGTTTCATGTGAATCTTATTTTCCATCTTAAAGTAATGTAATGCTGTATGGTATGGAAAGAGAAGAGAGGATAATATATTATCAAGGTATTACATTGCAGAATCTAAAATTGCAAATTGCAATTAGGATCGAAACATCAGAATTTGTAAGGTCTCTGTAATCACATTGCAAGTTTGCAACATCAGTTTTTACTACAAATTTTTACATTTTGCACCTCCCAAATTAAACCTCTTGACTGCAACTCAACGGTAAAATATGATTCATGATAGTCAGAATAATAATTGGGGAAAAAAAAATTAGAGATGTGAGGAATGAAGATCTGGAAGTGTGTCACAATTCATGTCTGACAAATTTGGCTTTTATCTTGTTCTCTCTTTTCTTTCAATACCATACAATATTATACACCCACCGCCACTTTACCTGAAAATTTGGCTCCACTACATTAGAATATCTGAAACATAAAATTAAAGCAATGCATAACAATAATATAACTATGCATTCGAATTTGTGAAACTAACCATGATAATAAAGTTTTCGTAATAATGCTCATGGTTTTAGCTTGATTTTGTGCAAAACTGTACGTATAGTGATATAGGAAGGAATGATATGATGTGAACATATAAAGATAAGTCAATTTGTCACTCCTTAATTGACTATATCTTTTCTGGTGAGAAATAGAAATTTGGAATTTGCATTCTTTTTAGATAAGAGAATATGAAGACTAAAGTTGTCACCAACATTTTTAAGGAAAAACACCAAAAAATCTCTGGTTGGATAAGACTAATATTGGAAACTAGAGTTCAAATTTGGGAGTCGGTTACGTGTAGGAAAAACATTGGTATCTCATCACGTCTGTCTTAAGATAGTTATCCTAACTAGATGCATGAAATAGAAAATAATTTTTATACTATGATTTTCACCTTTTCGATGCAAGGAAGAGTGAGTATTTACAAAGGAATGATGAATTGTGTTTTTGGATCTTATGAACTTAACAAGAGTCACCTCTTATCAATATAATAGAGAAGTCAAAGTTTATGTAATTCTAGTTGAGGCTGAAAGATTACATGGGAAAGGCCGATATTGAATCGACCATAAGGAGGTGTCGACTAAGTGTTAGTAGAGGTAAAATGCCGACTAGGAGTTGGTAAGAGTATAGTGCCGATTAAGAGCTAGTGAGGATAAAAGGCACCTATTAAGTGTTAGCGAGGAGTTGACTCATAATCGGTTAGGGAGTGTCGACTCATGGTTAATTCAGAGTTGGCTTGTTGATCGGGGTATGAGTGGACATTTAAGTTTTGGTAAAGTGTTTGTCTACGAGTAAGGATTGAATACCACAAACAGTATATTCATACCTAAAAATAGTTTCTAGAGTTTCACTTGATATTTAGGTGTCTCGTCATTGTGTTTGGAGAAGATCGATCTTACTCTTTCTTTCTGCTCTTAATGCTTCCTTTCTCTCGAAAAAAAAACTCTGTCCACTAGTTCTCTCTTACTCCAAAGTTTTTCGACCCCTTTTTCCTTCAACACCAACCCCTTTTATAAGCCAGCTTCCCCTTCCATGATTTTTCGAGAAGATCTTCTACCATTAATATAGTGCCTTCGCACAAGGCCTCATTAATACCATGGTGCTCTCCACGGGCTCCTTCTAATTAATGCGACAGCTTCCTAGTTCAATGTAGTGGTGATCTCTCCATCCTTTTCATTGACCATCGCAGCAGAAAGCACTTCTCAAGTCCCTGATTTCTGCTAGATGGCAAATTCGGATGACTTTTCTAAACGGCCAAGGCCTGGCGTGTAACTCCCTGTCTGTTAGCACCTACTCGAGCTAGATTTGGGAGCGTGGGCATGCCAAGGCCTGCTTTCCCAGCCCGCTTTTCCAACATTCCTTGTCTTTTTCTTTTTAAAGGAGAGGCAATCAGTCTACCCTCTTCAACTCTTTTGTCCTCTTTCCTTTTAAATCCAAGAATAAAATCGGGTATCAAGATATCTCATCTCTTTCAATCCATCCATCTTAATCTTTTACATAATTCAATGAGATTTTATAGATACCTACATTCATCTTGTTATACGATCCAATAGTTCAGAGCAACGGGTCAACTGCAACGGGAAGAAAACAAATATTTAGACTTTATCTTCCTAATTTTCATTTTTTTAACCTAATCATTAATATTTTTTACATGAGACAATATTCGACATGAGTCTATGATAGAAGATAATTTTTTTAAAAATATTTAATGTAATTATATATTTAAGAGTCAAATTTAGTATAATTGGTTAAGTGATGATAAATTTATATTAGTTCATCAATATAATTTAGTGATAAGTTTTTTTTAATAGAATTATTAAGATAAATGCATATGAAATCAATAATAAATAACAATTGATTAGGTGTTCTCCAAATAAATTATTAAGATAAAATGATACTTCTATTTATGATTTTATATTTAGCAAACGATGAAATAACAAACTTTACTTAAAAAATACAAATATCAGATTATTTATGCTAGCAACTTTAGTTCTTCGATTCCTATTTTTGTAATTGAACTTTCGTACCTAATGTCTCATGCCAGCCAATAGCTAGTAACCTTATTAATTTCACATATTTTAAAAAATAAATTTCTAATTTAATATTCTCTTGTACTAATTATTTAAAATGCATTAAAACAAAGCCCAAATTGCAAAATCCAATGAACCTATGGGGCTCAAAATTAGTTATATACATACAATTCTGACCACTTTTCAACAAGACGACTTGAATGGAAAATTAGCAAATCTAAAAATAAAATCGTAGAGTAGAAATTAATTAATAAACATAATACTGAGAATCTTGTAAGAAAAGAAAGCTAAAGAATTCGACCAACGTGAGAGAAAGCATGATAAAATTTAATGAAAGACAGAATAGTGAGAACATGAGTATATTTTAAGTTGTCAATCAATCATTTTTCTTAATATGTGAAATGTAAGGAAATAATTATATTGTTAATCAATCAATTTTTTTGTACATATTATGTGTTCATTAATATGAAAAAAATAATACGAGAAAAAAGTTTTATAAATTAGAGTTTAATACTTTAACATTTTTAGATAAAACTAAACTACTAATTTAGGTTTTCAAAGATTTGCTTAAAGTTAATTTAATTTTTTTTAAATATTTATGATATTAATTAAATTCTTTTAAACAAATAAAAATTAAAAATACTTAGATTAAATTATAATTTTGATCTTTTATTTTTTAAAAAATTATTTTAGTTTTTTAACTTTTATTAGAGTTAATATTATTTTTCTAAAAAAATGATTGTTTTAGATTTGAGACACGATTTTGAAACTGATTTAAGACATGTAATTATTTTTATTACATTCATTCACATGAAAACTTTAAAAACCAAATAATTTTGAAACAAAAAAATACTATGAATTAGATAAAAAAAATATGTAAAAAGTGAGTTTCATAACAAATCAAAAAATTAAAAAAATTTATATTAAATTCTTTTATAAATATTCTTGATACTTACTTTTTACATAATTTTCTTCATATTTATGATATTTTTTATTTAAGCTTAAATTAAATCTTATAATTTTTATTTAGATAAATATAATGAATCAAGTTTTATATTTTAAATTAGTTAAAAAATAATTAAAAATTATATTTCAAAATAAAAAATAATTATTTTTTAAAAAACAATCTTACAAAAATTTTATAGTTAAAAATAAAAAATAATTTTAAAAAAATAAAATATGGAAAAAAAATTATTATAAAATAAAGGAAAAAAAAAGATAGTTAAATGTTAAAAAAAAATAAGAAATTCACATGTGCGAACAAAGATGGTGTGAATGGTTAATTATATGAAGCGGGACTTCCGAAAAGCGGAAGTGTAGGTTATTGTTGTTAGGATCTAAGGGCCTTCCATGATTTCTGTTATTATTTTTTAATCATTTTTTTTATAATGACCTAATCTAGGCCATTAACTTTCCTGCAGACTTCAAACAGTTATGAGAATAATTTTCTGTCAAAACATAATTGCATTAAAGTTCTTTTCTCATATTTAATAATACATTTTATGACAATCCACCACATGTCTTTTTCTAAGTTTGCTGTTAATTGAGCTATATTTATTAAGTAAGTTATCACTTTTATTTAGTATAAGATCATAAAAATAATATTTCAAAGCATAAAAATCATATGTATCAATTTTTAAAAAATAATTAATTTTATAAATACATATGTAAATATTTTTTTTATGTAAAATAAGAAAATATAATTATTATTATAAGATTTAAACATAACACCTTGGTTATATCGACAAAAAAATCCCCACTTAAATTCTTGTTCATATAATTTGTGATTCAAAAATTTTCTAGTAATATACCTTAAAATAGATTAAGCACTAGCATTATCATCGAACTATTAACATCGTTCACCAACCCCTTATTTGTTTTAGTCGAGATAGAGTCCATTATTGGTTTGTCAACCTATAATTAATAATTTTAATAAAAATAGTATTAAATATGAACTTGTTTCAATTAATAATTAGGAACATCTTTTTGAATGTTTGACTATAGTAAATTGTCAAATGAAAATATATGTAAATGATTAGAATTATTATAGAAGATGAAGAATGATAATAAAGATAAAAAGTAATTAGATATTTTTTTTATTAAATATATATATATATATATATATATATATATATATATATATAATATTTTTATTTTCTATTTAAATTGATAAATTTAGTTCATAAAATTAAAAAAAAAAGATATTTAGTCTCTTTTTACTAACTTTGATAGTAGACATGCTTAACGTAACAAATAATACAAATATTTATAAATTGTCTTGATTTAAAATATAAGTTTTACTTACATGTCATTTTAACTTTAGAAGTGATTATCATGATCACAAAGTTCTTTAAAAATTTATATTTTATATTGTTATTATAAATATAGGTGCTATTTTAAAAAGTTAGAGGACTAAATATATTAATTTAAAAGTATAAAATCTAAAATCAAATTTGAAAAAAAATATATAAAATCCAAAAACACACTAATTAATATATATATATATATATATATATATATATATATATATATATATATATATATATATATATATATATATTGACTAGAATATTATTATTTTTAATTAAATTTAAGTTATATTCATTTATACTTCTTATTATTACAAATTAGCTAGAAAATAACTTTAAAATTTAAAAATTTACTACAAATTAACTAAGTTTATTTTCTTAACTAATTTATTACTTATTTCATGCTATTACTAATATTATAATAATTTTATAACTAATTATTTTTACTAGAAATTAACTATAAAATAACTATTAATTTTAAAATTTTGTAACTAATTATTTTATAATAAATTTTAAGTTTTCTAAGTGATTGAATAATATCTATACTTACATTTATTATTAAATACTCGACTGAAGGACCGTTTGTACTAAGGGAGTATTTAATGGCCTTATTATGTTTAAATTATTCAGATGGCAATAGTATGCTGATAACATTGCCATTTCTATTTGCACAATTACTCTCAGAAATTTATTGAAAGGAGAAATGTTATCCTATTAAGACAATATTTCTTAGCATTCAAAATCACACCGTTTTCTTATAAATACATCAATCAATGTAATATATGCCAAAACCGCTATCTTATTTTCTAGTGAATGCACAATATTTACGTAAAGACTTGGAATTGCTAGTCTATGCACAGTATTTATGGACAGAATTTCTAGTCTATGCACAGTATTTATGTACGGAATTTCTAGTCTATGCACAGTATTTATGTACGGAATTTCTAGTCTATGCACAGTATTTATGTACAGAATTTCTAGACTTGGAATTTCTAATCTTGCATTTCTCATACTTTAGCAAAATAGCACATAATATTTCTTCGTTTTAATTATACGTTGACTTTTCATAACATGGTGTGCTCCTTTTGCTAAGCAAACAATTGTTCCAAAGTGACAGACAAAAATACTGTTTAGTAGGATTAGGATCCGTCTTTACATTTTCAAGGCTTTTGCCTTCCTTTAGAAAGTTGACCTGATGGAATATGTTCAAGTCTTGGCCTTTTGTTTTCTTAAACTAAAACATGTTTCTAATATTATACTCACCATGGATATTTTATTGAATTGCCATGTTGCTGCTTAATTAGGAATGATTGTGGACGTCAACCGAGTGGTCACATGACAATCAACAAACTGCTCTCTAATAATAATGCACCCACTTCTCACCCACACAACTTTAACCTCTCTAATATTCATACCTGTATTTTAATTATTAAATAAATAATTTGATACATAATTTTATGAATTTAATCATCCTCATAATTGCCTCATCCAACACAACAGTATAAAATTTTTTTATATTATTAATACATAACGAACTTTTACTAATTTTATTTAGCTTATTCATATAAGTTTTATATATCATATATTAGTTGCATCGTCCATTACAACTTTCAAAAGTTTTATATTCCAACATGAAATACAATAACAAATAAATAGAACGATAATTTAAGAAAAGAAGACATAATTACTTAACTATTGTTTGGGTTGAAAAGAAAATTAATTAATAAGCAATCACGTCATAATTAAAAGGTTAAATAGATGTAAAGACTTAAAATTACTAGAAAACTCATATAAAAACAAATTAATCTTGCATTATTGGTACTTTTAGCAAACAAGTAATTCATTTTCTTTCATATTCATAGAAATATATTAGCATTTTAAAGTAATAACAAAAAAATATAATGTTTTAACATAGACATGATTGTTGTCTTCTATATTTTCTAACATATCTAATAATAAAAAAATTTATATTCATCGAAATATATTAGCACTTTCAAATAATAACAAAAAATATAATAATTTATCATAAACATAATGGTTGTCTTCTATATTTTCTATTAGAAAATTAAGCAATCACATTAATTTAAAAAGTAAAATGAGTATACAGACTTTCAAACAATTTATGCATAAATTTCATGTAATGAGAAATTAAGCTTACCTTTCCTGTACTTTAGCATAATAACATATTATATTTATTCATTTTAATCGAATTTTCTCAATATAGTATTGTCTTTTTGTTATGCAACTGCTAGAAAGATTTAGAAAATACTCTATATGCAACTTAATATTTGTTTGGAATTGTAGAAAAAAAATGAAGAAGAATAAAAGGGTCTAAAATTTGAATTAAAAAATAGAAGGACAGAACATTTAAAAAGGGTCTCAATTGAACATTTATTTTTTCTTTTTTATTTCTTTCTAATTTTTAACTTTCTTTCGGTCACTTTTTTCCATCACACCTTTTATTTTTCTTCTTGAGTACACCCTCACTGTTTTTTTTTTCTTTTTTCATTTTGCTTTTCCACCTTCATCACTTTACCACTGCAACCACAATTACCATGTTTTTCCACATTTTCCTTTAATTTTGGTGAATGTGTACTATTTACTTAATTAGGATATTAGGTTCACATTAAGGACAATGTGTGTTCCATGTTTGGAAGGAGCATACTTAACATTTTTTTCATTTCATTTATTCTCTTGCATTAGAAAATATATTAGGACCTTAATCTAGAGAATATTAGTAATTTTAAATATTAAGATTACCCTAGCTTGTTTGTCTTCCTATAATGATATTGTTGTATTCGAGAAACTTGATTTTTTTTTATATTAAAACTTCTAAATAAATTAAAACCTTACAAGAGAGTGCCAAAACTATTTATGGCTATTGTAACAGGTGTAAAAACATCTCATTTCAGCATGTAAAATAAATAAACAAATAAATAAATAAAATTATCACAATGTGTTATGGAAATTTCCATAGTTGTGAAAACTAAAAAAATGATTTTATACCACTCTCGTTTTTTTTCTCTTCTCTTGTAAAACACTCACTTTTTATTTTTTTTACCGTCGCCATCAGTCCACCACTGCAAACATAATGTTGTTCCACAATTTTCACTTATTACATTGGATAATGGTACTGTTTACTTTTTTTTTTGGGTTATACATCGAAGACAATGTGGGTTCTAAGTTTGAGAGATCATACTCAAAAAATTTTCATTGATTCTCTTGCATTAGGAAATATTTAGGACCTTACTTTAGAGCATGCTAGTAATTTTAAACATTAAGATTTTTCCCTGTACGTCTTCTTATAATAATTCTGTATCAATATTTTTAGAAACTTTAAAATTTTATTAAATGAAGTCCCAATTTTTGGATATTCTTCTAGCAGGTTAAGATAAGTTCTAATTATAAAATAAGGATTCAACGATCTTAACACAATTAATTAGTAGAAGTAGAATAACAAAATAATTGGATTCAAAAGAGTTGCATAATTAAACTGTTTTTCAGCTTCTAATTAGATTAATTGAATTAATTGATTTGTTTCTCCATGTTTTATGCTTGTTCTGAAATAAGTTTCTACATGAACAAGTGAGAACTTAAATTAAAAAAAAATAGTAGTAGTTTAAAACAAAGATTCTTAATAGAAATAAGAAATAAAATTAATAATTAAAAAGTAAATTAAGAGATTTATATGAAAATAAAAGTAAGGAAATAAAGAGTACAAGTAAAGCCATAATTCTTGTCCTTCAACCTTGGAATTCTTTCTGAGTTTAATTTAGTATGATTTTTGTTTCCTTTGATTTGCAAATCATTAGCTTATACTGCAAAAGGATGTACGAAAATTTAGTAATACATTTGTTGTTATGCTTAAACGCTTAACTTAAGTTTACCTTACAAGAAAATAATATTGTTATGAGATGAATGAATTATGAAGTAGTGATTAATTTTAAGTCATAAGTAAAAATAATTAAATATACGTAATTAAGCACAGGTGGAAGTCGATGTTGACGGTGGGTAGAGAAAAATAGTGAGACGTGAATCATTACTAAGAATTGGATTATCACTGTTTACTTTTTCTTTCTTTAGAAAGTTGACCTGATGGAATATTCTTTCCGCGTGCAAGTCTTGGTCTTTTGTTTTCTTCAACAAAAACATGGTTCACATGTTTCTAATATTCTCCTCACCATCGATATTTTCTTGATTTTCCCATGTTGCTGCTTAATTGGGACAACATAGGAATGATCGTGGACGTGAACGGAGTGGTGAGATGACAATCAACAAACACTATACTCCCACACTGATCTCTAATAAACACTATATTTATATATTCAAATTATCTATTTTGATCCAATTAAGAGGGTAAATAGTTTTGATTGGGTTGAGTTTACTATTTTTTTTTTATTAAACAATTCAACCAAATTTTAATCGAGCTGGATTTGGTTAAATAGTTAGATCAACTGAATAGATAACAGTATATTTTAAAATTAAAGAAATTTAAAGTAAGAAAAAACAGAAAAGTAAAAAAAATAATATACTTAATTAATTCTCTTCTTTTAAAATCAAAACATTCTAATATGAAAAAAATAAGAATATTGTGTGGCAGTTTTCTCCACACGCAACTGTTACAAAGTGATAGACAGAGTCACAAAAATACTTTAATGTGCACGTCACATGTGATTTAGTGACATTACAAAAATGCCCTTGATAATATAATAATAAAGCACAATTAGTTATATTTTTTTTTTACTAAATTTACAAATCATCACTTTCAACATCATTGTTTTTGTAAAATTATCTACGGAATTTTAGTTTTAGCAACTTGCTGGTAGAATATGAAGTAGAGCCTGATGAACCTATGATCAATATATGAAATAATTTAATTACACAATTATATAATTGTTGAAAAATGATTTGAGTACAAATACTTTTTGGTTTCACGAAGAGTGATAAGATTATATAAGATTTTTTTTAGAAGATGTGTCTTATTTAAAAAAAAAACATCACTACTAATAAGAAATATGAATAAATAATAGTACCATAAATAAACAAAAACAAGTTTAACTTGCAAATCACCAAAGGGTAATAAAGGAAATTAAGATATATGAACAACGTATATGGAGTCTTGTTTTTTACCTTGTTTTGTTGTCTTTGACAAGTGAACGAAAATTAACAACTCTGTCATTTAGTCCTACTATCAGCTATATAAGTCCTCCATTGGCCACAATCTTCCATACTTCACAATTCAGACAAAACTGATCACACTTCAAGATCTTTGTTTTACTCTTACTTCTTTCATATCAGCAAAAATATAATGAGTAGTTGTTTTTCAAAACTATTTTATGCATTTGTGTTGCTTTTATTGCATGCTGCAGGATCCATTATTGGATTCAAGTGGGTTCCCAATAGTGCAGAAATGAAGTGCATAGAGAAGGAGAGACAAGCACTCCTCAACTTCAAAGAAAGCCTCATAGATGACTATGGCATGCTGTCTACATGGAGGGTTGATGAGAATAATAGAGATTGTTGCAAATGGAAAGGCATTCAATGCAATAATAAAACAGGTCATGTACACATCCTTCATCTCCGTGGTGATCTTCATACACAATATTTGACAGGTCCAATCAATATCACTTCATTGATTGCCTTGCAGAATATTCAACATTTGGATCTCAGCTCTAATCATTTTCTAGAGAGTCACATCCCTGAACTCATGGGCTCATTCACCAACTTAAGATATCTGAATCTCTCACATTCTGGATTTGGCGGGAGCATTCCTCGTGAACTTGGAAAGCTTACACATTTACAGTATCTGGATCTAGGTGACAATGATCTCAATGGACAAATCCCATATCAACTTGGAAAGCTTACACATTTACAGTATCTGGATCTAGGTGACAATGATCTCAATGGACAAATCCCATATCAACTTGGAAAGCTTACACATTTACAGTATCTGGATCTACGTTTCAATTATCTGAATGGACAAATCCCTTATCAACTTGGAAATCTCTCAGAGTTGACATATCTTGATCTTCACGGAAATTCACTTTCTGGAGCAATCCCTTTTCAGGTTGGGAATCTTTCTATCTTGCACACTCTAGGACTTGACGCCAATTTTGATGTCAAATCTAAGGATGCAGAGTGGTTGTCTAATCTCTATTCCTTAACAAATCTTGAGTTGAGCTCACTGAATAATCTTAGCACCTCTACTCAGTGGCTAAAAGCTATCAGTGACCATATTCCAAACTTAAGAGAGTTGAGACTAGTTGGTTGTTCTCTTTCAGATACTGATATTCAATCTCTGTTTTATTCACGTTCCAACTTTTCGACTTCTCTTACCATCCTTGATCTTTCTTCTAATATGCTGACTTCCTCAACATTTCAATCGTTGTTAAACTTTAGCCTTAATCTTCAGGAGCTTTATCTTTCTCATAATAATATTGCTTTGTCACCTCCTCTTTATCCTAATTTTCCATCTCTTAAGATCCTTGACCTCTCTTTTAATAATCTTACATCTTCCATATTTCAAGGTAATTTTAATTTCAGCTCCAAACTACAAGACCTTCGTCTACAAAACTGCAGTCTTATAGATACAAGTTTTCTTATTTCATCTACTCCCACAGTGAATTCTTCATCTTCTCTTGTCTCCCTTGATCTCTCCTCCAATCTGTTGAAATCATCAAATATATTTTACTGGCTCTTCAACTCCACCACCAACCTTCGTACCCTTTACCTCTGTAATAACATGTTAGAAGGTCCCATTCCAGATGGATTTGGGAAAGTAATGAACTCTCTTGAAGTTCTTTACCTCTCCAGTAACAAACTTCAAGGCGAGATTCCATCTTTCTTTGGGAACATGTGCACATTGCAGATGTTAGTCCTCTCACATAACAAGTTGAATGGGGAAATTTCTAGCTTCATTGAAAACTCTTCATGGTGCAACAGACACATATTTCAGGGTTTGGATTTATCTTCTAACCAGATTACTGGCATGCTACCTAAAAGCATTGGATTGCTATCTGAGTTGAAGTATCTTTATTTGTATGGAAATTATTTGGAGGGTGATGTCACTGAATCGCATCTTTCTAATTTTTCCAAATTAGAATCCTTATCCTTATCAGAGAACTCGTTGTCTCTGAAGTTCGTCCCTAGTTGGGTTCCTCCTTTCCAATTAGAAGACTTGGGACTAGGATCTTGCAAGTTGGGTCCCACTTTTCCTAGTTGGCTCCAGACTCAACGCTCCTTAACTTTTCTGGATATTTCTGATAACGGGCTCAATGACTCTGTACCAGAATGGTTTTGGAACAACTTGCAATATGTGCAATATTTGAATATGTCATACAACAATTTCAGAGGTGCAATTCCGAATTTATCACTAAAGCTTGTTTATAATCCCCGTATAATTTTGAATTCAAATCAATTTGAGGGCAAAGTTCCGTCATTTTTGCGACAAGCTTGGGAACTAAAGCTCTCTGGAAATAAACTTTCGGATTTGTTTTCATTCTTGTGTGACCAAAGCATAGGTGCAAACTTGGCCATTTTAGATTTATCAAACAATGAAATAAAGGGAGAAATTCGAGATTGTTGGAAATCTGTAGAGGCATTAATGATTGTTGATTTAAGCAACAATAAATTGTCAGGGCAGATTCCTATGTCAATGGGCAGCCTTGTTCAATTGAAAGCCTTGGTTTTGAGAAAGAATAATTTAACGGGTGAATTGCCTTCCACTTTGAAGAATTGCAGTAATTTAATTATGCTTGATTTGGGTGACAATATGTTGTCGGGTCGAATACCATCATGGATTGGAGAAAGTATGCAGCAATTGATAATCTTGAATATGCCTGGGAATCACTTCTCTGGATATCTTCCTAATACTCTTTGCTATTTGAAGCACATTCAATTGTTGGATCTTTCAGGGAATAAATTATCAAAAGGAATTCCAACATGCTTAATGAATTTTACTGCCTTGTCTGAAAAGAGCATAAACACAAGTGACACTAGGCAGCGTGTGTATTGGTTCAATGGTTCTGACTCTGACGTTTATCTTACTTTGGGCGATTATACGTTTAACGTAACATGGATGTGGAAAGGTGTGGAACAGGGGTTTAAGGATCCAGAGTTTGAGCTTAAGAGCATTGATCTTTCAAGTAATAATTTAACAGGTGAAATACCAAAAGAGGTTGGATATTTGCTTGGGTTGGTTTCTTTGAATTTATCAAGAAACAATTTGAGCGGAGAAATTCCTTCTGAGATTGGGAATTTGAGTTCATTGGATTCCCTTGACTTATCAAACAATCACTTATATGGGAGAATTCCTTCATCTCTTTGTCAAATTGATGGTCTAGGCAAATTAAACTTGTCACATAACTCTCTTTCCGGAAGAATCCCATCAGAAAGACATTTTGATACCTACGAGGCCTCTTGTTTTGAAGGAAATAATGATCTTTGTGGTGAACAGATTAACAAAAGTTGTCCAGGAGATGGAGAACAGAGAACAAAAGAGAGTGAAGAAGAAGCAGTGAATGGGAAAGGAGATGATAATGATTTCAAAGAGGCATTATACATGAGCATGGGGATTGGATACTTCACTGGATTTTGGGGGTTCTTAGGAGCAATACTACTTAGGCGTCCATCGAGAAATGCTTACGGCAGATTATTCAACAAAATGACAAACTATATTTGCTGAATACTGTTATTGCCTCGAAGCCAAGCAGGTATGTTGTACCTTCTATTTTTCAAATTCATGCTTTATCTTCTGTCCTAATTACATAAATCAATAATTAATTGCTTCACATATGAAAAAAGATAATATGTATATATTTTGAACAAAAAACTCATTAACTGATTTAGACTCTGTATTACATTATATTAGAATTTTAATATGTTACATATTAAAATGGGTAGCAAATAATATAATAAATCTTTAAAATGGTGGAAGAATTTTGCATGATTTAAAATCTTGGCATTGTTATTAGAGAAAGATTGAAAATAATTTTGGTCTCTTGTTTAAATTTTTTGTTTCAGTCTAATCCAAAGTTTAAAATGTTTTGTACTAATAGTTACTTCAAAAAAATTCATTTTTAACGATCGAAACAATCGGTCTCTAAAGCTGAAAAATCGGTCGCTAATATAATATTTTGGTCGCAAAATGGTTTAGCGACAGAATTAACGACCGATTTTATTCCGTTGTGAAAAACCGAATCGCTAAACCTTTTGCCATCTAAACACAATCGGTGGCTAACTATATTTAAAATTCAATCGTTTTGCCACCGAAACACTAGTGTAATTTTGACTCACGTAATTTTTCTCATAATTTGTTGTCATATCGTTATTAATCAACTTAGTAGGATACCTACCTTGTTTAAGAGACACTTTAAGGGATTAAAGTGAAGCTTTTTAATTTTAAAAGACTAAACTAACACCAAAAATTATATTTTAGCCTTAAAAAAATCAATTAAGTGTTTCTGAAAATATTTAATGAGAAAGCAAAAGTTTTACACTTTAATAACATAATTACGTAAAAATAACTCATTATTTTTAGTAATTAATGGTTATTTAGAAGAATGTAATTAGTGGATTCTTTTTCATTTAACAAATTAAAAAAAATAGTTGTTGACGTGGATATAAATTAATGAAGAGAAAATAAGGGATTGAAGTATTGAATCCCAACTATCAAAATGTTGATTTGACAAAAAAATATTAAACCTTGTTTTCAACATCATACTGGACGCCAAAATTTATTATAAATATATTGTAATCTAATTATAAGAGGTTACTCATTTAATTCTTCGCCGTAACATAACTAGTTCATTACCCTAACTCTAATAATTATTGCTTTAACCGTAGTGTAACTTAGAGAGGAAAAAAAAAATACTTCATATCGTGGAAATGTAAAATTTTGTAGTAATTATTAATTGATGGAATACTTATTTGGATCAAATCATTCGAGTTTTAACCAAAAAATAAAATAAAAATCATGCAACATATTTTATTCAGGTGCATGCTTTGATACACCCTCTTTAGATGCCTTTAAAATATATTAACATATAAATTTGATTGATTTATAAGTGAATATCAGTTATTTACGATGGATAGAGATGATTTTAATTCAACACATTAGGCTGTGTTGATGATGACTGAGTTTAATTCTCCACTATGTCATTTGTCTTATTCTTCTAATTTAGTACTTGCAATTCAAATGTATCAAGTATAGATATAGATATGTGAACAAAATACTAGATTAAAAATATAAATAAAAATTAAGGAGGTTGATGTAAAAAGTAAAAGATGTTAGCAAAAAGTTTTTCAATTGAAAAATTTCTTTTCTTTATCAAGAAAAAGAAAAAGAAATTGTTTCTTATCAAATTGCAACATATTATTATGCATTATTTTTCATGTCGTCCTTATGAAATTGCTTATTTTGATCCATAGTGAGTGAATTAAGTTATTGAAAAAGTTTTTTCTCACAAAAAAAACCAGCCTTATTCACGTGGACACAGAGACATGATTTGTAGATCACAATAATTCTTCTGTTTTTACCTATTTTCTGTGTACTCTTTCTGGATATGTGAGTACATTGTTCTTTGGTCCACACCTCTCTAATACTGGTAGTTACTATATATATATACCTCTTAAAGGCAATGAACACTAATTTTTTTGAAACAGTTACAGTTTAAGTGCCGAATTCAGAGAAATTGACTTGTTTTGATTAGATAGTTTCTCTAATGTTTGAAGATTCTAAAAGGGCTTGCTATTGTCCCTAGAGCTTAGGTGCTGCTCTCAGCCCCACCATAGGACAAGGTTTGGGATTTTATTCCCCAACCAACTCTTGCCCAAATTCCCCATTAACAATGCCAAATAAAAAATGCTTCGTTCAACAAAATTATGATATTTACATTCATTTCCAATTTCATATACACAAATAAAGAATTCTGTCTTTATCTTGCAATCCACCACATTAATGCTTTTATAAAACAAATTGCAGTTTATTGCAGATGTGCTGTACACTTCTGATATGGGATGAAAGCATGGTGGTCGCTACAAGTGCAAGTGCAAGATATTTATTTAGTGTTATAGTTTACAATATTTTGTATTTAAGGAATGAAATGAAAAATCTTGTTTCCAGAAACTTTCTATGATTGTATTGTATAATATATTTGTTATGTTGTTTCTTTTTAATGTAAGTTCTTAGACGTACGTCTGATATCTAAAGTTTGATAAGGTTTATTGCATCCCTTGTGTTAGACCCTGTTGATACACTTCTGCTCTGCCAAAATTGCATGAAACTACCATTATGTTGCTGGTATTGTCACATTTTATGAATGAATTATGTCACAATTTTCATGAAGATAGATAAGGGTATATCCTTGTATGCAAGTGACCCATAAGATATAAAGGTCCCATGACCTAGTTATTATTTTAGGAATAAGTGTTATAGGAAAAGGATCGCGTGCATTCTAAAACACAACGGCATCTTATGCTTTTGCCATTTCTTTAATTTATATTCTTCTCTTCCACTTCATTGTTGACATTTTTTATACTTATCTAACAATTCTATTAAGGGGTTGGAAAATCTTGTGTGTAAGCCATTGGAATGTAGCTGATTGTGTCAATAGATTGAAAGAGAAGATAAAGGCTTCGTATTGGAAGTTGGTGGTAAACGAAAATATCTATCTAAAAGACTCAATTTATAAAGCTTTTGAAGATGAAGCTGAAATCACCTTCAAATACAGATGATGTCAACTTGTTATAAGAAAAGTCAATAAGGATCCCAACAGAGGGAAAGTAAAACTGGAAGATGGCAAAACTAAATTATTATCTGAAATATAATGCTCTTCAATTAACTCTATATGGGTTGTGAGGGCCTTCTGTGATTTCCGTTACAATTGTGAGAGATCCAGAAGATAAGTTATGATGCATGGAATAAACACCCCAAACGCCACCTTCTAAAACACACGTCTAAATCCAAATAGGCCTGTGAGGCAATTCATTCCCATCCATCATTAATTACTGATATTCAACCCAACAAATCTGTCCATACTCTTATGGATTACAATACCTATTCCAAAAGCATGCATATCATTTAATGTAGAAAAATGTAACTGATGTGTTAAAATATATTGTATATTGTGTGTCAGAGTTTATAACAAATCTTTGGATTTTGATTTATTTGTTGGAGTTCTCTTTTTATTTTATTTTATTTTGAAACATTGAATTAAAAATTAATTAGAATGCTAGAGACTTTCCAATTAAAAATGATCTAGACTACTAAAAAAAAATGTTATTGTGAGGTTAAATTTACAATATTTGAGATAAAATCGTCACAAATGATATTTTTGGATTTAAAATAACTGTTAGTATGCCAAAAACAATTTTTGACAGTTTTTATTTAACTCTTAATTTTTTTAAAAAAAGTAAAAAATTTTGATTGAAGTTTAAAATCGTCATAAAATATATTTTTATTCTTCTTCACAACTGCTTAAACTGCCAAAATTTGCAAATATGGAGTAATAGACTCTTGGAAGAGTCTTTAACAGCTGCAAAAAAAGAAATGAAATGGCTTAAAGCCCATTAAACCAAAGGAACGAAGACTTGGAAGGAAAAAGAGAAAGTAAAATAAAGATCCAATTAATATCAGTTTCTGAATTGATGTCATCATCCTTTTAAAATAAGGTGAAATAAATCTTCTATTAAAATTAAATGAAGAATACAGTAGCTTGATTGCTTCCCCCAACCATTTGAAGTGAAAGAAATAATTTGTCACATGACCTCACTAGGAATGCGTCAATGAAAAGCTTGCAAAAGCATAAGTAGAAAAAGTTAGAAACATTGAACAAACAACAACAACTGCCAATAGACAATGTGATAACATAGTTGGTCACCATTAACATTGATGAGCAGGAAAACCACAACCGATGCCTAGAAGACAGGACGGTCAACAACATAGTTAGAACAAATTTCAAATATATAAGGAAAAATCATACATAATAATATAGGCCTGCAAATACATTGATTGTTTAGTGTTACCTGGCCCCCTTGAAGCTATCTTATAATGATCTTTTGATATGCTTTGGAAATTAAATTTAGTTCCAGGAACCAGGTGGACCTATACATAATTCATTGTCAATATCGAAGAAAGGTAAAAATCCACAAACAAAAGAACATATTATTCTATGAATAGTGTATCACTGTGCAAAATACTATAGTCAGTCTTATGAGAAATAGAAGCATAGGACACCGCAAAAAAGTTCAATCACAAAATCATTATTTTGGATAAAAAACTTTACCTTCATTGACTATAGGCAAGTTAGTCTCCAAAAGTTGAGCAACAAACAAAAATTAATGAAAAGAATAAGTTCCCAAAATACAACTACAAGTTCACGAATTTTAATGATGCAATATAAGTATGAAAATTCACATAAAAAAATCCATAGGAATTGATAACTTGGAATAGAGAGCACGTTTGATCAACCAAATACTATGAGGTGTGGAAACATGGAATGCGTTTCCATGATTTGCTAGGTAGAAGCATATAATCTCAATGGCAGAGGTGGCATCTGTAGTTAGTACCATTCGTGAGGGGTTGAAGAAAACATATTTAAACTAAATATAAATGTAATTTTTCTCAATAGCTCCAAATGTATTTGATGTAAGGTTTAAGGAATAATGACGGTAGGTTCTAAATATTTTTAAATCCAGCTTACGACATGGAATATTCAATGATTCACAAACATAATTATGTAGACTGTCATTACCTCATTGAGAATTGTTGCAGTCAATTGCTATGCAGCATCATTGACAAGCACAAGGATAACACGAGTGTGTGAAACACAGAAGATAGACAAAAAACTAACATACATAAAAAGAAGAGAGAATTATTCTCGTTACAAGTTTTGCTAACCCCATCTTTCTTCTTTCTTTTCTTTTAACATTTTTCAAATTATTTTAAGTCATAGTTAAGAATTTGCTAATATAATGTTGTCGTTGCCATCAATGCAATGGAATCTAAGACATCCCTAAGAACCAACTGAGGGATTTCTTAGAGTTTTATCAAAACATCTAAGAACATAAATTAGCAAACAAAATAAAGTTAAGTTTGGGTTAGTACCTTCATAAGCTCGTAAAGTCTTCTCACTACCTAATCTCTGAGAATCAGTGCAAACAAATAATCTCAAATCTATCATTTACAAATCAAAATAAATAAAGCAATAATCTCAACTTCTTGAAGAGTTAGGTACTACTGATATAATAAATTAACAACAAATTTCATTCTATATTACCTGCCTTGCCATGAACATATAGTAAAAAAATAATAAAAAATACCTTAGTGTAAAATTGAGAATTGAGAAATTGAATTGTCCAAAATAAAATTAAGAAACAAATTAGAGCTACTTCTTAATTAATAACTTCAAAACAAGGAATTTATCTTTAAGGTCTCTCTCGGTCAATCCCTGAATCCAAATTGCTAACATACAAGATATCTTTTTAGAAGAACCTAAAAATCATTACAAACACACGAAAATCAAACTAAAACGGTGAGTCTGCAAAGGAAAAAATGGAAATCGGTGAAAATTTGAAAGTTCGAAGAAAATTTTCAAAAGATTGGGGAAATTATATAGGAGGAGCTTTGGGTTTCAAGAGGAGAAAAAAGTGAAATTGAAATTGAAATAATAGTAAAAAAAAGGAGAGATCTGAACTGAAGCGATGTAGAGATAAAGAGCCACAACATTATATTTTCTTGTGTTGTTTGAATCTGCAACGATTCTTCTTCCTCTGGCAAGTTGGTTTACCTGTGATCGTGAATCTAACTAAGAATGGGAAATTCTTCTTCCATTCTCGCTAAAATAACCACATTTTCTACATTTCTCTTTGTTTCCTGTTCTTTGAGATCCACCCAAACCCTCAAACATTGTTTCAAAGATAAAATCTGGAGAAAGAAAATAAATTTTAAAAAAGGACATGTTATATGAGAAAAAAATATAAAAAATATTTAGGAGAATAAAGTTGCAAATTATTTTAGAAAAGGATGTTTTATGGGGGAGGGAGAGATATAAAAAATTAGAAATATTTAAAACGCACCGGGGGTTTCAAACGGTTGAAGATAAGCACGGTGCTAAAAAAAAAATAATAATTTTGCGAGTGAATGTGATAGAAGTTTTATAATTTTATGGCGGTTCTTTGTGATTGAGAAGCATGTGAGTAGGTTCTTATTGGGAGTGAGCAAAGTCCTATGCAGTTTTGGAACATTAGCACAAAGAAAAAAGTTTTTGAGTTTAAGGGATGGAATTCACCCATCTCCGTTGTGTTTGATCCCCTGCTCTAGTTGTTGTTGCATTTGGCTGTACAGATGGAAGGATTCACATTCACAACATTCTATATGATGAAGAGGTGGTTACATTTAAACATTCTACACTTGGTTTGGTGACCGCCTTATTGTACTCGCTTTAGTGCTCTTATTGTAGATATATCATACTACTCTGCTGATTATCTGTTTGGTTTTTCTCTGTCTTAAGCAACATATAACTTCATCTTGTCTTGTCTTTTTATTTATTTATTTTTTTTTGGAATGAAAAGAAGATTAATAACCTTTAGGATCTCCATTTGCTCATAATGAAATCATTATGTAAATTTGTACCGGTCAGAACCGAACGGTCGGTTATTAGGGGCCGAAAGACCATGTGACAGCCGGTTGGGTGGTTGACACATGCACCTAACTAACTACTCATCCTCAGTTGTCAATCCTAGGGGTTACCAGGGGTTAATCATGGGAGTCAGAGTAGGAAAGAGGTGTCAGAGGGTTGCGTGTACGAAAGCCCACATAGAAGCTTCGAATGGCAGCGAGAAGAAAGGACATGAGAGAGGGGAATAAAAGGAAGAAGACATTCTGGGAAACGGAGGAGCGGCACCGAGTAGCAGAAGAAAGACATCTTGACGCAATGAAAGCAGCAGAAAACAGAGAGGAGGAGCTGCGTCGGCAAATAGCGGCTCTGAGAGCAGCCGGAGAAAGGGAGGAAGAGCCAGAGGAAATGGTGACCCCACCGTTTTGGGGACAACCGTTTTGCAAGGAAATAGACGAAACGGCTATCCCTCCCAATTTTAGGGAGATAATCGTAGAGCCGTTCGATGGAAGTCAAGACCCCCATGCCCATTTGCAGGCATTTCAGACGCAAATATACATCAGTGGCGGAAACGACAGGCTTAGTTGTAAGCTCTTTCCGGGGACGCTGAGAGGAGTGGCTATGCAGTGGATGTCCACCCTCCCACCTAGGTCCATCCAAACGTTCAGAGATTTGGCTGGCTTTTTCTTATCTCAATTCGCCGCTAACAAGGTCAAAAGGTTGGAGGTAGCGGACCTTTTTGATGTCAAGCAGGGTGAAGGGGAGAGCCTAAAGAAGTACCTAGCGCGTTTTAATAACGCTACGGTCAGGGTCATCTACCCTGACCAGAAGTTCTTCGTGAAAGCATTCCAGAAGGGGTTGAGGGCAGGGCCTTTCAGCGATGCCCTGGCCCTCAGGAAGCCAACGAATATGGAAGAAATAAGAGCAAGGGCGGAGAAGCATGTAGAAATGGAGGAGGACCAGTCGGAGAGGAGGAGAGCAGAAAGAAAGATGGAGCAAAAGGTGGCAAGGACGAATAACTGGATGAAGGAAGACAAGCGGCCTATGCTCGCGAGGCCGCGCGAGACCATTCAACACTTCACACCCCTTAACGAAAGGAGGGCCCAAATCATGCACGAAATCTGCCACACGTCTTTATTGGAATACCCTCCAGACACTAAAGGGAAGACGCTGGGAAAGGAAAGGAATAGTTGGTGTGACTTCCACAGGGCGCCAGGCCACACCACCGACGATTGCTGGGAGCTGAAAACTCAGATAGAGGGGCTAATCCAGGGCGGCCACCTCAGTCGTTACGTACAACACTTCTCGCCCAGGCGGCCGAATAGGCCAGGCAGGGAACCGTTTCGGTCGGGTGAGGCCGACCGTCAAGAAAGGAGTAGGTCGCGCCAGAAAACCCCAGGCCACAGGGGAACTATTAGTACTATTTCAGGAGGCAGGATGACCTGCAGATGGGGGGCGGCCAGTTATCCCAGCTTAGAGACTCCTGGCGGCAGGATACAAGCAATATTGACTAGGGCAAACACAACCCCGCTGGGCAGGCGGGAGCCGGCCCCATCCATCACATTCGACGACAGAGATATGAGGGGGAGAGTGCTAGACCTGAATGAACCCATGGTAATCTCTATGGGGGTGGCAGGATACAAAGTAGAACGAGTCCTCATAGACCAAGGGAGCTCGGTGAACATTCTCTACAAATCTACTATGGAGAAGATGCAGCTGGGAGGTGAGGTGATACAGGAGTGTTCTGGGAACTTGTATGGGTTCGCGGGGGAATGTGTGCCCATCATAGGAACATTAGAATTGGGAACATGCCTGGGGGAGCGGCCAACCTTTCACACTCTCCCAGTCTTATATACCGTCGTGGGACGACCGGCCTCCTATAATATTATTCTGGGCCGACCGGCGTTGAATAAGTTTGGAGCCATTGTGTCGACAAAACATTTGTGCATGAAATTTCCGATTGGGAGGAAGGTCGGAAGCGTATGGGCAGACGCTCAGACGGCGAGGAGGTGTTATGAGGACAGCCTGAGAGTAGAGAGATTCTCATCAAGAGGGAACGTCAACATCTTAGACTTGGACTTGGATCCGAGAGGCCAGTTTGAGAAGGAAGGGCCTCTACCTGCCGAGGAGTTGAAAGAGATAACCTTAGGGCCGAAGCAAGGGCAGACAACTAGAATAGGAACGGCGATGAGCCAGGCAGAGGAAGGAATGCTCATCGCCGTCCTAGTGGCTAACCATGATGTTTTTGCATGGTCGGCCCAAGACATGCCGGGAGTGGATCCGGAATTCGTGTGCCATCAATTATCGGTTGACAGCAATGCTAAGCCAGTTGCTCAGAAGAAAAGGAAAATGGGGGAAGAAAAACGAGAGGCAGCAAAGCAAGAAACCCGCAAATTGGTGGCGGCCGGCTTCGTGTAAGAGGTGCAATATCCGACCTGGTTAGCAAACGTTGTGATGGTAAGAAAGGCCAGTGGAAAGTGGAGAATGTGTACAGATTATACCGACCTGAATAAAGCTTGCCCAAAGGATTCATACCCGCTGCCAGGTATAGACAGATTGGTGGATAGCGTAGCCGGTTTCTCTTTTCTAAGCTTTATGGACGCTTATTCCGGGTACAATCAGATTAAGATGCACCCGCAGGACGAAGAGAAAATAGCTTTTATCACCGATGAGGGGGCTTTCTGTTACCAGATCATGCCTTTCGGCCTGAAGAACGCCGGGGCCACTTACCAGCGTTTGATGGACAAGATCTTCAAGGAGATGTTAGGAGAGGATTTAGAGGTATACGTGGATGATATGGTGGCCAGATCTCAGTGCACAGAGGAGCATTGCGGAGCCCTTGGCAGAATTTTCGGGGTGCTGAGGAAGCACAGGCTGCGTTTGAACCCGAGTAAATGCTCATTTGGCGTCAAGGCTGGGAAGTTTTTAGGCTTCATGCTAACCCGGAGAAATGTCAAGCGATAACGAATATCCGAAGCCCTCAAAATATAAAGGAGGTGCAACAATTCATGGGAAAGCTCACGTCTCTGGCTCGGTTCATCTCCAAGTCGGCCGAAACATCTATCCCTCTGTTCGCTACGTTGAAAAAGGGAGGGAGGTTTGTATGGACCGATGAATGCGAAGAGGCCTTTTTGCGCTTAAAAGCCCTGATGGCAACGCCTCCAGTCCTGACTCGTCCAAGGCCAGGTACGCCACTATATCTCTATATCTCAATATCTGACAATGCCATAAGCTCTGCATTAGTCCAAGAAGAGAGCGGGGAACAAAGACCAGTGTATTTCACCAGTAGAGTGCTCCAAGGGCCGGAGAGGAGGTATCAAAAAATTGAAAAGGCAGCTCTGGCTGTAGTCACAGCCTCACGACGTTTGCGCCCGTATTTTCAGTCATACAGCGTCATTGTCAAGACTGACTTACCAATAAAACAAGTGTTGAGAAAGCCGGATCTGGCCGGAAGGATGGTCACCTGGAGCGTTCAATTATCAGAGTTTGATGTTTCATTTGAAAGGCGGGGGCACATCAAAGCCCAGGTTCTGGCAGACTTTGTAAACGAATTGTCCCCAAAGGATTGGCCGACCGATGAGGATTGCGAGTGGTACTTGTCGGTGGACGACTCTACAAATCAGACGGGTTCAGGAGCCGGAGTCATACTCGAGGGACCCGGGGGAGTTTTGGTAGAACAATCTTTGCACTTCGATTTCAGGGCAAGCAACAACCAGGCCGAGTACGAGGCGCTGTTGGCCGGGATGAGGTTGGCCCGAGACTTAGAAGCGAGGACCCTGACAGCCAAGAGTGATTCGAAGTTGGTAACGGGACAAGTTAATGATGAATACCAAACCAGGGACCCCCAACTGAGTAGATACAAAGATAGAGCTGTAAAATTAGCAGCCTGCTTCAAAAGGTTCAGACTGATTCACGTGCCACGGGAGCAGAATGAAAGGGCGGATCTGCTGGCCAAGTTGGCCAGCACGCAGAGGCGTGGGCAGCTACGCTCAGTAATACACGAAAACGTGGAATCACCTACTATTGACAAAGAAGAGATCTGCAACATCGAGGCAGGACAAACGTGGATGACCCCGCTGATAAAATACATCAACGAGGGAAGGATAGACGAAAGCAGCGAGGAGGACAGGCGGCTGTCCAGGGAGATAACGAAGTACACCTTAGTGGGAGGACGCTTGTACAGGAGGGGCTTCGCTTTCCCACTCCTTAAATGTCTCGATCAGGAGGAAGCAACCTACACAATGAAGGAGGTCCATGAAGGCGTATGCGGATCACATATAGGGGGACGAGCCCTAGCAAGTAAGATAGCCAGAGCCGGATATTACTGGCCGACCCTCAAGAACGATTGTATGGATTTTGTAAGGAAGTGCGATAAATGCCAGAAATTCGCAGAAGGTCACAAGGCCCCGCCAAACGTTGCATTCAATGACATCTCCGTGGCCGTTCAGCCAATGGGGGATAGACATCCTAGGACCTTTCCCAGTGGCCCCAGGCCAGATCAAATTCCTGATCGTGACGGTGGATTATTTCACCAAGTGGATCGAAGCCGAGCCGGTCGCCGTCATCTCGGCCGAGAGAGTGAAAAAGTTCTTGTGGAAGAAAATAATCTGCAGATTTGGCCTGCCGGCCATCCTAGTATCAGACAATGGTACCTAGTTCGCATCCAAGACTACGTCGGAGTTTTGCCACGAGTTAGGCATTAGGCAAGTGTTCACCTCAGTAGAGCATCCTCAAACGAACGGCCAAGCAGAAGCAGCAAACAAGGTCATATTAAGAGGACTGCGACGCAGACTTGAGGAGGCAAAAGGCCGGTGGGTAGAGGAGCTGCCCCAAGTGCTATGGTCATATCATACCACCCCCCATTCATCTACAAATGAGACGCCATTCCGGCTGGTATTTGGTACAGAAGCAGTTATCCCGATTGAGATCGGGGAACCGTCAGCAAGGGCGGAATTCTTCGAGCCCGAGGCGAACGAAAGCGAGCTCAGAGCCAATCTAGACATGGTACAAGAAATCAGGGAAGCCGCTCACATTAGAGAGTATGCAATCAAAGCTAGAGTCGCGAAACTGTACAACAAAAGGGTCATTTCATGCAAATTCAGACTTCAAGATCTAGTATTGAGAAGAGTAGTCCGCAAAGCCGACAGTAACAAGCTAACACCCAAATGGGAAGGTCCCTTCAGAGTTAAAAGAGAGATAGGGAATGGGGCTTACAAATTGGAAACATTGAAAGGCAAAGAGATACCCAGAACTTGGAACGCTGCATCACTACGAATGTACTACAGTTGAATGTTAAATAAGAATGACTTTCTGAATACAGCTACTCGACTCGGATTAGTCCAAGAATGGCAACTTGACAAAGTTGACCATGGACTCGACTCGGAATTGGTCCTATAAGTGCCACCTCTCACGGTCGGCCAAGGACTCGACTCGGAATTGGTCCTATAAGTGCCACCTCTCACGGTCGAACAAGGACTCGACTCGGAATTGGTCCTATAAGTGCCACCTCTCACGGTCGGCCAGGGACTCGACTCGGAATTGGTCCTATAAGTGCCACCTCTCACGGTCGGCCAGGGACTCGACTCGGAATTGGTCCTATAAGTGCCACCTCTCACGGTCGGCCAAGGGCTCGACTCGGATTAGTCCAAGAATGGCAACTTGACAAGGTTGACCATGGACTCGACTCGGAATTGGTCCTATAAGTGCCACCTCTCACGGTCGGCCAAGGGCTCGACTCGGATTAGTCCAAGAATGGCAACTTGACAAAGTTGACCATGGACTCGACTCGGAATTGGTCCTATAAGTGCCATCTCTCACGGTTGGCCAGGGGCTCGACTTGGATTGGTCCAAGAATGGCAACTTAACAAGGTTGACCATGGACTCGACTCGGAATTGGTCCTATAAGTGCCATCTCTCACGGTCGGCTAGGGGCTCGACTCGGATTGGTCCAAGAATGGCAACTTGACAAAAGTTGACCATGGATTCGACTCGGAATTGGTCCTATAAGTGCCACCTCTCACGGTCGGCCAAGGGCTCGACTCGGATTGGTCCAAGAATGGCAACTTAACAAGGTTGACCATGGACTCGACTCGGAATTGGACCTATAAGCGCCACCTCCCACGGTCGGCCAAGGGCTCAACTTAAATTAGTCCAAAAATGGTAACTCGACAAAGTGGACCATGGACTCAATTTAGATGAATCCTATAAGTACCACCTAACATAGTCGGCCTCAGACTCATATTAGATCGGCTCAACAAAATGCCGCTATTACAATAAGCGGAAAACTCATCCCAATGCGACAACATTATAAAACTAGCCGACAATTCGACCGAATAAATCAGACAGGAGGCATGTGCCGCCGAACGGCCGGAATCTTACTTCAAAGCACCAAGAACAGATTACACGGATTAACGATTCGAAATGGGTAGCCCATACGGGCAAGGTAGCAAAATGACTCCTACGTGGCTAGTTCCATCTCAGACCTAATACGTTAAGAGGCGTTCGAACAAATCTGCAGAGATATCGCCATACCAAACGAAACATAAGAGGGAAACATGGAAGATCAAGATACAGGAAGAGCAAGAAAACAAGAGTAGGTGGCAAATTTCATAAAAAGCGCATGCATTCGGTATGTAAAAACAAGAAATACACCATAATTAAAGTAGATATATCCGGAAAAAGTACTGACAAGCACAAAATAACTAAACTAGGGGGCTGGGGACCCAGGTGGAGTTAACACTGACACCAAACGACCATCTTGCACCTCCTTGAAAGGGTCGGCCTCGGAAATATCAACCGAAGGATGGAGAAATTGGACTTGCGAGAGAGCACATTGAAAACCGACCACATATTGATCCGCGATATCAATGCCCTGTTGATAGATAGTTTGATCACGCGCGGCAACGATATCCTGAGCAATCTTAAGTGATTCCTCCATTGATCTCACCATCTCTAAGAGTTGATTCCTTCTACGCCTCCTCGCGAAAGTTTCTTCATCTCCGCCAGGAGGGTATCATTACCAAGTTCCAGCCGTCTTCGCCAGGTAGGCTCAGCCTTGAGGTCCAATAGCTCCCCACTCATCTTCTGTTCTGCCCTCAAAGCCTCCTGGAGTTTGGCGGTCGAGAGACCATAAGCGAGGAGTCTTGCTTCGCTGTCAGCCAAGGCCGAAGATAACTTTTGATTCTCGTCATTAAGACTCCTACGTTGATCTTCCCAGGAGGATCGTTCAACAAATATATCCCCAAACTTCTTTCTCAAAGAACGCGAGCCAAGGCGAACCCATAGGCATTATACTCGTTGGATGGCATCATAAACCCCAAACCAAGCCCATACGATCCACTTTGGGCTTCCACCGCCGAGGAGGCGATGGTTCGGTCAGCAACTTGGAGAAAGGACTTATAAAGCCGAGGCCAAGGGTTAGAATTTGGGGGAACCGATACCTCGAGGCTGGCCGAAACATCATCCTCTCTGGCCGTCATCTACATGAAAACGCTTGCTCGGGCGGTCATCCATTTCCTCAAAGACGGTGAATAGGGGAAGGAGGAGCGCCAAAGATCAACTTCAAAAAATGTATGAGCGCGAGGCCTCCTCTTGAGAAATTTGAGTATTGTCGGCCGGTCCGGCGGCCGCCAAAGGAGCGGCTTCGGCTTCCAGTCCGGTCGGGGGCGTAGGCTGCACTTGATTCCTTTTCCTCTTCCACTATTTCAGCCCAAAGCTTTAGTTGAATATCCCCGAAACACAAAAAAAATGGGATTAAAACACGAGAATAGAAGGGCGAGAGAAACAAAACCTACTCATCAAGCTAACTAACCTTCCCCTTTTATTATATCTGAACTACGATATACAGCAACTCCCTCAATTGCCAATAAAGGCTCGCCCACGCCTCTAAACTCTTAACAAATGACCTGAGATAGACACCGCCGACCGACGAGTCCACTAAAGAGGAAAGTGCTGCCGCCCTTCTGGTCAACCAATAATCTCGGGTTGGGATTGGAGCGACTCTAAAGAAGCGATCCTTGAAGCCTTTGTAACTTTCGGAGAAGGGCGCAAGAGCGGCGTTTCTGGCCTGTTGCTCAAGGGCGTCCACCCTACACGACGGTCTTGCGGGCCAAAAACCAGAAAAATACCCCGAGAGATGGGGCTTTGCCCAAGTCTTCGCACAAAAGTTCGAAGGCTCTAACGAACGCCCAATTTGTTGGGATGAGTCGTGGGGAGCCACGTTTAAGGCCCGGTCGATCGTTCGAAGTGGGTGAAGGGGAGCTGTATCCTTAGCCTCGAATGGAGTGTGTCATATAGGTAGAAAAATGGTCTCGGGCCTTCGGCGGAATTCATGCAGACTGCTTCCCCTGATCGACAGGCCGTCGCCGTCACGGACCATGTTTTCGGCCGGCATATGGCGGAAGCCATTCCCAATAAGGAGTCCGACTTTACTAAAACCGAAGAGACTCTTAATACTTCGGGGTCTACCCATGAATAAGCCCCCTCAGCCAAACTATCAGACTTATCATCACGATAAGTTATCCTAAAGGGATAATCCTCTCGAGAACCCGAACTCGACGAAGAGTCATCGTCTCGGCTAGAGGCACCATCAACGGGCGCTGCAGAGGAGGAAGGCTGGGCCTCCTGATTGGAGGAACCTGGTAGATCCCTCATAACTTCCCCTGCGAACGAAAGTAAGCAAGGGTCAGAATGTGACCCTAGCTAGGGCACAAGTCTCCTCGTCAAAACGAAAAGACGTTCTGAGACTGGAATCAAAGAGAAAACCCAGTTGGAAGAATAAAAGTTGAAGGCAAGAAATAAGAGCAGTAGGAATCTTTACCTGTGGGTTCCATCGGAGAAGAATGCCTAGGAAGATTAGCGAAGTTGGCAACAATATTGAAGAGTAGAAGAAGAAGACAGCAAGGAAGAAGTGCAAAAGTGCAAGCAAGTGAAGAAGCAAGGTGAAAAGGCGAGGGATAAATGTCTGATAACCGCTAATATTCAATGATTGTGAAATCTTCTCCCAAAGTGCTTGGTCCAAGCGAAGAAGCAAGGCGAAAAGGCGAAGGATAAATGCCTGGTAACCGCCAATATTCAATGATTACGAAATCTTCCCCCAAGGCGCTTGGTCCCGAGGAAACCATCAATGCGGGAAATTTGAAACGGCTTCGTGGCCCAAAGCCCAAAGTCAGAATCACGTGTAAGTTGAACCGACGTCCCATGGTCTTTCGGCCCCTCGATATCAAGCTTACGTCCGGTCGGCTAAGCTTGGGAGGCTGTGTATCGGTCAGAACCGAACGGTCGGTTATTAGGGGCCGAAAGACCATGTGACAGCCGGCTGGGTGGTTGACACATGCACCTAACTAACTACTCATCCTCAGTTGTCAATCCTAGGGGTTATCAGGGGTTAATCATGGGAGTCAGGGTAGGAAAGAGGTGTCAGAGGGTTGCGTGTACGAAAGCCCACATAGAAGCTTCGAATGGCAGCGAGAAGAAAGGACATGAGAGAGGGGAATAAAAGCAAGAAGACATTCTGGGAAACAGGGACATTTTTTAACTAGAACAAAATTATGTTACCACTTGCTAACTTCCTGCAAAATTGAATGAGGTACCTATTTAATTTATAACTGTCAATATATGTGCTTTTGAACCCTCCAAGTCAAATTAACTGTGTTTCTGTGGTGATATTTGAGGAGCAAACAATATTTTTACCATTCATAGTCTCAATTCTTTTGATCTCCCTTTGATTGAATATGTCCAGCTTCAGATTTGTCATATTAATCAACTTAATTATTTGCCTTATGAAATATATTTCTTTAATGAGTGTCCTCGTGTTACTGTTCCCTGTCAGAGAAGCTAATCAATTGTCTTCTTCCAATAAGAATATACTAATTGAATTCAAGAACTGTCTCTATTAAAGTTTTTCTGTATTATTTAGTGATTTGTGCTTATTTCTTTATTGGCTGACTTTCTTATTTTTTTGGGAATTAGGAGGATTCGTTATCCTGAAAGATGTTAATCATATGGATTAAATTAAGCTATTCAACATTTTTATTGGCATTGTGACCTTACTACATAATGGTTGTGATTTTGCACTTTTAATTTGGCATGTGCCATTACTTACTGACCTGCAAATTATATGGCAGATTTTATGCCAATGGAAGACATATTCTTTCTACAGGTCAGGATCGCTCCTTTCGCCTTTTCTCTACAGTTCAGGTTGGTTATAATTCATTTATAGGAATTATTGTTTTTCTCTAATTATGAGACCCCCCAAATAGTCCCTATTTTTTTTTGTTTCATTACTGATACTGTTGTGAAAAATAATATACACAACATTGCCCATGTAGGCAGACAATATTCTTTGACTATTAAGATCGTCCTGAAATTTTACTCTATATTATCTACATTCAAGGATGCAACCAAAGCTATTCCCTTTCTGTTTTGTATTAAATTTATATTTGTCTCTCTAATTTCTCCTTATATAGTTACCTAATTCTTTGGATGCAATTTGTTACTCTATATTTAACCCAAAATCAAACACTAAACTTTAGTTAACACTTATATTAGTAACTTTATTTCTTCTATTCCTATCTTTACAATTGATGCTTCATTCCTAATGTCTCGTGCTAGCCAATACCTAGTCACCTTTTTAATTTCATATATTTAAAAAAAATAAAAATTTCTAATTTAATATTCTCTTATACTAATGATTTAAAATGCATTAAAACAAGGCCAAATTGCAAAATCCAATGAACCTATGGGGGCTCAAAATTAGTTACGTACTAATTGTAGAGTAGAAATTAATAAACATAACATCGTGAATCTTGTAAAAAAAAAAAAGCTAAAGAATTCAACCAACGTGGGAGAAAGCATGATAAAATTTGATGGACAGGATATTGAGATCATGACTATATTCTAAGTTGTCAGTCAATCATTTTTCTTAATATGTTCAATGTAAGGGAACAATTATATTGTTAATCAATATTTTTTTTTTATATATATTATCTGTTCACTAATATGAAAAATATAATACAAGAAAAATCTTGTATAAATTAGAGTTTAATACTTTAACATTTTTAGATAAAACTAACCTGCTAATTTTGGTTTTCAAATATTTGCTTAAAGTTAATTTAGTCTTTTTTAAATATTTATGATATTAATTAAGTTCTTTCAGATAAATGAAAGTTAAAAATACTTAGGTTAAATTATAACTCCATCCTTTATCTTATCTTATGGTAAAAAATTATTTTACTCTGTTATCTTTTAAAAAATTTATTTTAAATTTTAATTCTTAAATTTAAGTCAATATTATTATTCTAAAAAATTATTATTTTAAATTTTTGAACACAATTTTCAACTATACTTTAATTGATTGAACATCAAATTAGTTTTATTATATTCCTTTGCGTAAAAATTCTAAAAATTAACTAATATTTAAAAAAAATTAACCATAAATAAAATAAAAAATAATGTGAAAAATAATTCTCATAAAAAAAATTAAAAAATTAAATTTTTTTTATATTAAATATATTTTCAGATGTTTTTAAAATTCATTTTTTACACAATTTTCATAGTATGATGATTCTTTATTTAAACTTTAATTAAGTCTCATAATTTTTATTTAGATAATATATAATGGATCAAATTTTACGTTTTAAATTAATACAAATATAATTAAAAATTATATTTTAAAATAAAAATAATTATTTTTTAAAGAACGATACTTCTTCAAATTTGATAGTTATAAAATAAAAATAATTAAAAAAATAAACAAGTTCACATGTGCGAACAAAGATGGTGTGGACGTGGTTAATTATATGAAGCGGGACTTCCGAAAAGCAGAAGTGTTAACAACGAAATGAAAATTTTAAGAAATATATGTTTGATTTCTTTTCTAATTTTATCTTCAGATATCATATTTTTATTAATAATTAAAAATTGACGTTTTCCATATTTTGAAGTTTTACAAAGAAAATTTAGAGATAAAATAAATCCTTAAAAGAGGAAAGGAAATAAACAATTATAATGTTTTAGAATTATCAGTATTAACACATTAATTAAAAATAAAATAGGAAAACGATTAAACAACGCGATTATTCATTGTTTCAACCGGTAAATATAGAAGCATTTTGCATTGGAATAAAATAATATTTCCTTTACTCTTTTCATTCCCCAAAAATAAAATAAAACAAAATATTAATGAATTATTTTGTAATAACGAGGAAAATTTTGAAATATGATGAGATTGATCTCTATCAAGGAAAAGGCTGACAGTAACTATAGCATAGAATAGTTATAATGGGCTTGGACAAGTGGGCCCAATGTGTTGGTTATTGGGTTGTGAGGATTTAAGGCCTTCCATGATTCAGTTCTGTTATTGTTTATTAATCATATTTTTATAATGACCTAATCTAGGCCTTTAACTTTCCTCTGAGACTTCAAACAGTTATAAGAATAATTTGCGGTCAAAACATAATTACATTAAAGTTCTTTTCTCTTATTTAAGAACATATTTTATGACAGTCCACCACTTTGTCTTTTTCTAAGTGTGTTTGTCAATTTGAGCTGCATTTATTAAGTTATTTATTACTTTTATTTAGTATAAGATCATAAAAATAATATTTCAAAGCATAAAAATAATATGTATCAATTTAAAAAAAATAATTTTATAAATACATTCGCAAATAAAATAAGAAAATATAATTACTATTATAAAATTTAAACACAACACCTTGGTTATATTGACAAAAACTCTCACTTAAATATTTGTTCATGTAACTTGTAGCTTCAAAGATTTTCTAGTAATATTCCTAAAAATAGATTAAGCACAAGCATTATTGTGAAGCTATTAACATTCTTCACCCACACCTTATTCTTTCAGTTGAGATAGAGTCCATTGGATTCTAAACCTATAATTAATTATTTTAAGAAAAATAGTGTAAGATACAAACTTGTTTCAATTAATAATTAGGAACATAGTTGAATGCTTCACTATAGCAAATTGTGAACTGAAAATGTATGTAATTTATTAGAACTATTAATAAAGATGAAAAGTAACTAGATCTTTTTTATTAAATGTTATATATATATTTTATTTATTTTTAAATCGATAAATTTATTCCTTAAAATAAAAAAATATAAATTTAGTCTCCTTTTACTAACTTTGATAATAAACATGCTAATGTGACAAATAATACAAATATTTATAATTTGTCCTGATTTAAAATATAAATTTTGATAGTTTAAAATCCAAAAATTTTAACTTAACATTTAGTAGTGGTTATCGAAGATCAAAGAATTCTTCCAAAAATTTTTATTTTATATCGTTACAAATTACAAATATACATACAATTTTAAAAGTAAGAGGACTAAATATATTAATTTAAAAGTATAAAAATTAAAATCAAATTTGACAAAAAAAAAATATAAAATCCAAAAACACACTGATATTATTAATAAAATTTGATTAGTAAATACTCGACTCAAGACCCATTTCTACTAAGCGAGTATTTAGTGGCCTTATTATGTTTTAATTTTTCAGATGCCAATAATGTCCTGATAACATTGCCATTTCTATTTGCATAATTACTCTCAGAAATTTATTGAAAGGAGAAATGTTATCCTATTAAGACAATATTTGTTAGCATTCAAAATCAGACCATTTTCTTATAACCACATCAATCAATGTAATAATGCCAAAACCGCTATCTTATTCAAAATCAGACCATTTTCTATGCACAATATTTACGTAAAGACTTGGAATTTCTAGTCTATGCATAATATTTACATAAAGAATTGGAATTGCTAGTCTATGCACAATATTTATGTAAAGATAAATAATGTTGCATTTCCCATACTTTTGTTTTCTTCAACAAAACCGAGGTTCGCATGTTTCTAATATTCTCCTGGTCATCGATATTTTCTTGATTTCCCATGTTGCTGCTTAATTGGGACAACATAGGAATGATTGTGGACGTGAATGGAGTGGTGAGATGACAATAAACAAACTGCTCTCTAATAATGCACCCACTTCTCACCCACACAACTTCAACATTCACGCGCCAAATGCAAATTAATGAATTTAACATACTCATCTTAAAATTTTAATATACTTGTATCGTTTCGGATATTATTAAATCTATTTTTTCGTTCACATATCATATAAACTTTTATATTATATATAGTTAAATTAATTATAGTATTAAAAAAATATAAAACTAAAATTAACATATATATAATTTGTATTTGATTTAATTACTAATTTCATTTTTATATTTTTTAGTTTTTACGTTTTGATATTTATATATTCAAATTATCTATTTTGATCTAATTAAGAGCATAAATAATTTAGATTGGATTGAGTTTATTTTTTTATTATACAATTCAACCAAATCTTAATCGAATTAGATTTGGTTGAATAGTTAGATTGGCTGAACAGGCAACAATATATTTTAAAATTAAAAAAATTTAAAGTAAGAAAAAACAGAAAAATAAAAAAAACATAATATACTTAATTAATTCCCTTCTTTAAAAATCAAAACATTCCAGTAAGGAAAATAAGAATATTGTGCGGCAGTTTTCTCCACACGCAACTGTTACAGAGTGATAGACAGAGTCACAAAAATACTTTAATGTGCACGTCACATTTCATTTAGTGACATTACAAAAATGCCCTTGATAATATAATAATAAAGCATAATTAGTATTTTTTTTTTTACTAAATTTACAAATTATACCTTTCAACATCATTTTTTTTTGTAAAATTATCTACGGAATTTTAGTTTTGGCAACTTGCTGGTAGAATATGAAGTAGAGCCTGATGAACCTATGATCAATATATGAAATAATTTAATTACACAATTATATAATTGTTGAAAAATGATTTGAGTATAAATACTTTTTGGTTTCACGAAGAGTGATAAGATTATATAACAATTTTTTAAAAGATGTGTCTTATTTAAAAAAAAAAAACATCACAACTAAAAAGAAATATGAATAAATAATAGTACCATAAATAAACAAAAGCACGTTTAACTTGCAAATCACCAAAGGGTAATAAAGGAAATTAAGACATATAAACCACGTATATGGAGTCTTGGTTTTTACCTTGTTTTGTTGTCTTTGACAATTAACAACTCTGTCATTTAGTCATACTATCAGCTATATAAGTCCTGCATTGGCCTCCATCTTTCATACTTCACAATTCAGAGAAAACTGATCACACTTCAAGATCTTTGTTTTACTCTTAGTTCTTTCATATCAGCAAAAATATAATGAGTAGTTGTTTTTCAAAACTATTTTATGCATTTGTGTTGCTTTTATTGCATGCTGCAGGATCCATTATTGGATTCAAGTGGGTTCCCAATAGTGCAGAAATGAAGTGCATAGAGAAGGAGAGACAAGCACTCCTCAACTTCAAAGAAAGCCTCATAGATGACTATGGCATGCTGTCTACATGGAGGGTTGATGGGAATAATAGAGATTGTTGCAAATGGAAAGGCATTCAATGCAATAATAAAACAGGTCATGTACACATCCTTCATCTCCCTGGTCAGGATACGCAATATTTGAGAGGTCCAATCAATATCACTTCATTGATTGCCTTGCAGAATATTCAACATTTGGATCTCAGCAATAATTATTTTCCAGGGAGTCACATCCCAGAACTCATGGGCTCCTTCACCAACTTAAGATATCTGAATCTCTCATATTCTGAATTTGGCGGGAGCATTCCTCGTGAACTTGGAAAGCTTACACATTTACAGTATCTGGATCTACGTTTCAATTATCTGAATGGACAAATCCCTTATCAACTTGGAAATCTCTCACAGTTGACATATCTTGATCTGTACGGAACTTCACTTTCTGGAGCAATCCCTTTTCAGGTTGGGAATCTTTCTATCTTGCACACTCTTAGACTTGACGCCAATTTTGATGTCAAATCTAAGGATGCAGAGTGGTTGTCTAATCTCTATTCCTTAACAAATCTTGAGTTGAGCTCACTGAATAATCTTAGCACCTCTCCTCAGTGGCTAAAAGCTATCGGTGACCATATTCCAAACTTAAGAGAGTTGGGACTAGTTGGTTGTTCTCTTTCAGATACTGATATTCAATCTCTGTTTTATTCACGTTCCAACTTTTCGACTTCTCTTACCATCCTTGATCTTTCTTCTAATATGCTGACTTCCTCAATATTTCAATTATTATTAAACTTTAGCCTTAATCTTCAGGAGCTTTATCTTTTTGATAATAATATTGCTTGGTCACCTCCTCTTTATCCTAATTTTCCTTCTCTTAAGATCCTTGACCTCTCTTATAATAATCTTACATCTTCCATATTTCAAGGTAATTTTAATTTCGGCTTCAAACTACATGACCTTCGTCTACATAGCTGCAGTCTTATAGATACAAGTTTTCTTATTTCATTTACTACCACAGTGAATTCTTCATCTTCTCTTCTGTCCCTTGATCTCGCCTCCAATCTGATGAAATCATCAAATATATTTTACTGGCTCTTCAACTCCACTGCCAATCTTCGTGGCCTTGACATTGATGATAACTTGTTACAAGGTCCCATTCCAGATGGATTTGGGAAAGTAATGAACTCTCTTGAAATTCTTTACCTTTCCCGTAACAAACTTAAAGGCGAGATTCCATCTTTCTTTGGGAACATGTGCACATTGCAGATGTTAGACCTCTCAAATAACAAGTTGAATGGGGAAATTGCTAGCTTCATTCAAAACTCTTCATGGTGCAACGGACACATATTTCAGGGTTTGGATTTATCTTATAACCAGATTACTGGCATGCTACCTAAAAGCATTGGATTGCTATCTGAGTTGAAGTATCTTTATTTGGATGGAAATTATTTGAAGGGCGATGTCACTGAATCGCATCTTTCTAATTTTTCCAAATTAGAAAGGTTATACTTATCAGAGAACTCGTTGTCTCTGAAGTTCGTCCCTAGTTGGGTTCCTCCTTTCCAATTAGAATACTTGGGACTAAGATCTTGCAAGTTGGGTCCCACTTTTCCTAGTTGGCTCCAGACTCAACGCTCCTTAACTTATCTGGAAATTTCTGATAACGGGCTTAATGATTCTGTACCAGAATGGTTTTGGAACAACTTGCAATATGTGCGATATTTGAATATGTCACGCAACAATTTGAGAGGTGCAATTCCAAATTTATCACTAAAGCTTGTTAATAATCCCATTATAATTTTGAATTCAAATCAATTTGAGGGAAAAGTTCCGTCATTTGTGCTACAAGCTTCGGAACTAAAGCTCTCTGGAAATAAACTTTCGGATTTTTTTTTGTGTGATCAAAGCATAGGTGCAAAGTTGGGCATTTTAGATTTATCAAACAATCAAATAAAGGGAGAAATTCGAGATTGTTGGAAATCTGTAGAGGCATTAATGATTGTTGATTTAAGCAACAATAAATTGTCAGGGCAGATTCCTATGTCAATGGGCAGCCTTGTTGAATTGAAAGCCTTGGTTTTGCGAAAGAATAATTTAACGGGTGAATTGCCTTCCACTTTGAAGAATTGCAGTAATTTAATTATGCTTGATTTGGGTGACAATATGTTGTCGGGTCGAATACCATCATGGATTGGAGAAAGTATGCAGCAATTGATAATCTTGAATATGCCTGGGAATCACTTCTCTGGATATCTTCCTAATACTCTTTGCTATTTGAAGCACATTCAATTGTTGGATCTTTCAGGGAATAAATTATCAAAAGGAATTCCAACATGCTTAATGAATTTTACTGCCTTGTCTGAAAAGAGCATCGACTCAAGTGACTCTTTGGGAAGTTATAGGTTTAACGTAACATGGATGTGGAAAGGTGCGGAACAGGAGTTCAAGGTTAAATTGTTTCTATTCAGAAATCCAGAATTGTTTCTAAAGAGCATTGATCTTTCAAGTAATAATTTAACAGGTGAAATACCAAAAGAGATTGGATATTTGGTTGGATTAGTTTCTTTGAATTTATCGAGAAACAATTTGAGCGGAGAAATTCCATCTGAGATTGGGAATTTGAGTTCATTGGATTCCCTTGACTTATCAAACAATCACTTATCTGGGAGAATTCCTTATTCTCTTTGTCAAATTGATGGTCTAGGCAAATTAAACTTGTCACATAACTCTCTTTCCGGAAGAATCCCATCAGAAAGACATTTTGATACCTACGAGGCCTCTTGTTTTGAAGGAAATAATGATCTTTGTGGTGAACAGATTAACAAAAGTTGTTCTGGAGATGGAGAACAGCGAACAAAAGAGCGTGAAGAAGAAGCAGTGAATGGGAAAGGTGATGATAATGATTTCAATGAGGCATTATACATGAGCATGGGGATTGGATACTTCACTGGATTTTGGGGGTTCTTAGGAGCAATACTACTTAGGCGTCCATCGAGAAATGCTTACGGCAGATTATTGAACAAAATGACAAACTATATTTGCTGAATACTGTTAGTGCCTCCAAGCCAAGCAGGTATGTTGTACCTTCTATTTTTCAAATTCATGCTTTATCTTCTGTCCTAATTACATAAATCAATAATTAATTGCTTCACATATGGAAAAAGATAATATGTATATATTTTGAACAAAAAACTCATTAACTGATTTAGACTCTGTATTACATTATATTAGAATTTTAATATGTTACATATTAAAATGGGAAGCAAATAATATAATAAATCTTTAAAATGGTGGAAGAATTTTGCATGATTTAAAATGTTGGCATTGTTATTAGAGAAAGACTGAAAATAATTTTGGTCTCTTGTTTAAATTTTTTGTTTCAGTCTAATCCAAGTTTAAAATGTTTTGTACTATTTTGACTCACGTAATTTTTCTCATAATTTGTCATATGTCGTTGTTAATCAACTTAGTAGGATACCTACCTTGTTTAAGAGAGTTACTTTAAGGGATTAAAGTGAAGCGTTTTTAACTTTAAAAAACTAAACTAACACCCAAAAAAAATTAAATAAGTAGTCAAAATTATATTTTAACCTTAAAAAACCAATTAAGTGTTTCTGAAAATATTTAATGAGAAAGCAAAAGTTTTACACTTTAATAACATAATTACGTAAAAATAACTCATTACTTTTAGTAATTAATGGTTATTTAGAAGAATGTAACTAGTAGATTCTTTTTCATTAACAAATTAAAAAAAAAAAAAAGTTGTTGACGTGGGTATAAATTAATGAAGAGAAAATAAGGAATTGAAGTATTGAATCCCAACTATCAAAATGTTGATTTGGCAAAAAAATATTAAACCTTATTTTCAACATCATACTGTACGCCAAAATTTATATATTATAAATATATTGTAATCTAATTATAAGAGGTTACTCATTTAATTCTTCTCCGTAACATAACAAGTTCATTACCCTAACTCTAATAATTATTGCTTTAACCAGAGTGTAGCTTAGAGAGGAAAAAAAAAACTTCATATCGTTGAAATGTTAAATTTTGTAGTAATTATTCATTGATGGAATACTTATTTGGATCAAATCATTCGAGTTTTAACCAAAAACAGGAAGAAAAAATCATGCAACATATTTTATTCAGGTGCATGCTTTGATACTCTTGTCTTTAGATTCCTTTAAAATATATTAACATATAAATTTGATTGATGTGTAAGTAAATATCAGTTACTTACGATGGAAAGAGATGATTTTAATTCAACACATTAGGGTGTGATGATGATGACTGAGTTTAATTCTCCACTATGTCATTTGTCTCATTCTTCCAATTTAGTACTTGCAATTCAAATGTATCAAGTATAGATATAGATATGTGAACAAAATACTAAATTAAAAATATAAATAAAATTAAGGAGGTTGATGTAAATAGTAAAATATGTTAGCAAAAAGGTTTTCAATTGAAAATTTTCTTTTCTTTATCAAGAAAAAGAAAAAGAAATTGTTCCTTATCAAATTGCAGCATATTATTAGACCTGTAATTTATTATGTATAATTTTTCGTGTCATCCTTATGAAATTGCTTATTTTGATTCATAGTGAGTGAATTAAGTTATTGGAAAAGGTTTTTCTCAGAGAAAAACCAGCCTTATTCACGTGGACATGGAGATAATATATATATATATATATACCTACCTCTTAAAGGCAATGAACACTAATTTTTTTGCAACAGTTACAGTTTAAGTGCGGAATTCAGAGAAATTGACTTGTTTTGATTAGATAATTTCTCTAATGTTTGAAGATTCTAAAAGGGCTTGCTATTGTCCCTAGAGTTTAGGTGCTGCTCTCAGCCCCACCAAAGGACAAGGTTTGGGGTTTTATTCCCCAACCAACTCTTGGCCAAATTCCCCTATTAACAATGCCAAAAAAAAAAAAAAATGCTTCGTTCAACAAAATTATGATATTTACATTCATTTCTAATTTCATATAGACAAATACAATTCTGTCTTTATCTTGCAATTCACCACATTAATGCTTGTCCAAAACAAATTGCAGTTTATTGCAGATGTGCTGTACACTTCTGATATGGGATGAAAGCATGCTGGTCGCTACAAGTGCAAGTGCAAGATATTTATTTAGTTTTATAGTTTACAATATTTTGTATTTAAGGAATGAATTGCAAAATCTTGTTTCCAGAAACTTTCTATGATTGTATTGTATAATATATTTGTTATGTTGTTTCTTTTTTAATGATAACGAAAATTTCTATCTAAAAGACTCAATTTATAAAGCTTTTGAAGATGAAGCTGAAATCACCTTTAAATACAGATGATTTCAACTTGTTATAAGAAAGGTCAATAAGGATCCCAACAGAGGGAAAGTAAAACTGGAAGATGGCAAAACTAAATTATTATCTGAAATATATTGCTCTTCAATTAACTCTATATAGGTTGCGAGGATCTAAGGGCTTTCCATGATTTCCATGATTGCGGTTAAGCATTACCATGGAATCCTTGGACCTATTAACATCCTTCTCCAACACCCTATGGAATCCATCATATTGTCAACTTGTAATTAATAATTTTAAGAAAAATGATTTCAGATATGAATTCGTTTCAATTAATAATCAGGACCATCGTTGAATACTTGATTATAGTACATTGAATCATGAGAGTAGACCAGAAAATAAGGCATCACATGTTTTTGACTTTTATAAAATGATTTAATTTCATGTTTGGGAAGGAGACACGTTCGAATGATACTTAAATATTGCAGGGGACAGAGTAGGTAGCTTTACGTTGATGTTTGGCTACGCTTGTAATAAATGAGAAAATGACAAAATAAAGTAAAATAAAAATTCCCGAGTTTCATTATTTTGTTTGGGGAAAAATGAATTCCAATGTACGCACTTACGATAAAAGGCTTTTCTATTAAATTAATATCAAATTTAAAATAATTTATCAAAATAATATACATCCAGACTAACTTATCAATCTGGCATAATTTTGTCACGTGTGTTGTGCAGCTGCAAGAGGTGAGACACATTTATATTTATATTTATAGTATATATATATCGTAAAAGTTTAGTGAATTTTTTTTATAGTGATCTTTTAGTGCGTGCTGATCTATTTAGCACAAGAAAAAGAAATAGAGTAAATAAAAATATAAATGAAAAAATATGATAAATTTTAAGAATATTTAGTTCAAGAAAAATAGAAGAAAGAGAAATGTGAGGGAGTGTGAGAGAAATTTTAAGAGTTGAAAATGAATTGAATTGAGTTACACAACTCAAGTTTAACTTGAACTCGATTTGATTTAACTTCCGAAAGGACTTAGTTCAACTTGTAGGTCAATTTAATATACAATTATAATTAATTATATATATGTTTATTTATTTGTTTAATACAAAATAAATTAAAATTAATATAAATTTAATCATATAAAATATATTACTTAATATATATATTGAATTGGTTTATCAACCTATCATGTTTATTTGAAAAGATTAAATTTTAATATTAAATTAGCTTATTTTATTCATAAAGCAAGTTGAATAAATCAAGATGTTGAATGGAGTTTTGAATTATGTTTGAGATAATTTACCCCATTGATATATCTATTATCAAAACTAATTTTTTTTACTTTCACCTTACCAAACAAAGGGTAAGGGCTAGTTTGAATGAAAAATTCATTTAATGTGTGTTAGGTTGAATATTAATAAAAAATTGTTGATATGCATTACCAAAATAACAAATAGTTATTTTTTTTTGGTATGCTTTTGTATAAAAATTGATTGAAATATAGATTAAAAATAGAATTCAAACTCCACTTTGAATGAAATTGATTTTACAAAATAAATTTGGCATAATATTGATTTTAAAGTGATATGATTTTTATTTGAATGTTTTTTACTAAAGACAGTGAAAAATAGAATTCATTATAAAATCTCTGATCAAACTCAAAAGTTATATGAAAAATTATTTTATACCGTAATGTAAAATTTATTTTTTAATTTGAATATTTGAGAAATCAAAAGTACAATTAATTAAATAAAAATTTAACTCAAAATCAATTATAAACCTAAAATTATATTTTCAACGTAAAATTAAATATATAAAAATTAACTTAAAATTAAGATGAAACTAAACTTATACAGAAAATGCAGAAAGCCAGAAACTGAACCCAGCAAAGTAAGCTGTTGGTCTACTTCTGAAACTTAGTCAAATAAAACCGGCCTAGATCCTGGCCTTGTGGTACATTATATAATGTACTATGGCTTCGTTATAAGAGAGATCCAGAAAATAATTTATGATGAATGGAATAAACACCCCAAACGTCACTTCTAAAACACACATCTAAATCCAAATAGGCCTGTGAGGCAATTCATTCCCATCCATCTTTAATTACTGATATTCAACCCAACAAATCTGTCCATACTCTTATGGATTACAATATCTATTCCAAAAGCATGCATATCATTTAATGTACAAAAATGTAACTGATGTGTTAAAATATATTGTATATTGTGTGTCAGAGGTTATAACAAATCTTCGGATTTTGATTTATTTGTTGGAGTTCTTTTTTTTTTCTGAAACCTTGAATTAAAAATTAATTAGAATGCTGGAGTTATTCCAATTAAAAATTATCTAGATTACTAAAAACAAATATTATTTGTGGATTAAAATTACTATTTTTGGGATAAAAAGCACCACAAATGATGTTTTTTAATTTAAAATAAGCTGATGTGACATATACCAAAAACAGTTTTTGGTAGATTTTATATAACTTCTAATTTTTTGTTAAAAAATAAAAATATTTTTTAGAAATTTAAAACCGTTACAAAATATATTTTTATTCTTATTCCATTTAATATTTAGTAGCGCTCTAAATTGCCAAAATTTGCATCCATAAATGTGTACATTTCATTTATATTATCAATTTTTTTTTAAATTATCAATAATAATCTATTAATTATTTTTCAACAAATTTATATATTCTTTCTTATGATTTATTAGATTGTGTATGTAAGTTCAACATATTTTAAAAGAAATTCTAATTAAAATATATAATATGTTAAGTTAAAAGAATATAAAATTTAAATGAATATACAAATAAATAAAAAAATTCTAGTTAAAATAAATAAAAATTCAATTAACAATACAACATTAAACTAACAAACATTAAATTCGTATATAAAAATTCAACTATGTATATTGAACTAAGCCTTCACTTTAAATTATCAGAGGAACATTGTTTAAAATGGAACATTGTTTAAACAGCAACCCTTCCCTACCCTACTACATATTTTAAATTGGTCTCAACAATACAAACATGGGGGAAAAACGATCTCTATATATATTACTAAGCCAAAAACGTGTTAGTGAAACATTTTTCAATAACAGAGTCCTAAGAGGCAACCGTTCAAAATTAGTGCAACAAGAATTCATGCATCTCAACACCAACTATCATACAAAGTGGAGGTCAAGCTTTTTTCTCACAAACATCCACAAACATCTACATGCCTGTTTTATACTTTCATTCACAAACATCCACAAACAAGACATTATAAGAGGCAAATCTTGAGTAACAAACTCTTGGAAGAGTCTTTAACAGCTGAAAAAAGAAATGAAACTGAAGAAGATGGCTTAAAGTCCATATTGAACCAAAGAAACGAAGACTTGGAAGGGAAAGAGAAAGTAAAGCAATGAACAAAAGTTGATCAACAAAATCGAAAAGAGAAGATAAAAAAAAAAACACACCTGCGGATGCTCTGCATTTGTATAGAAGTCAACTTTGGAAACAGACTACACTACTCGACAAAAAAAAAAAAAAAACTTTGACCAGACCATAATGATGACCCTCAAATCAAAGTGATGCTTAAGTAATATTTTCCCCCCAATGGCGATTCCAAAATTCGAAAACTCGAAATAAGATGATCCTAAAGCAGAATCTACTTGGAATGCTACGAACCATTATTAGTTTAGAAGATTCTCATTTGACAAAACATGTATAATTGTAAAGTTGATATGACGTTAAACTAAACAAGTAATTAAATCAAAGTGGATACATGCCTAACTTAAGTGACAAATGAAATTGCAACTGCAAGTTTGTTGGAATTCCCTCCTTAATTATGGTTCACAAGTCATAATGCTTGGGGGATGAATATGTTGGGTTACTTTTGGGCTCCCAACTATCTGGACAAAAGCCCAATACTCTCAAGCCCACTAGGTTTCTCTTTATAAGAGGAGAAGGGGTTAGATTGAGAGACACACATCCAAGTGAAGAAACCCTAAGAGAATTAGAGTTCTTTTTGTATTCTTCTTTGAGAGGAAGAGAGATATATACAGAGAGGTTTGTATACCATCCGATCCGAGAGGGTGAGATTCATTGAGAGATCCTCAGAGATCGAGAGAAATACTTTGTAATCCTACTTTTATAGTGGAGATCTTTTACTGGACTAGGTCCCATGGTTTTTCCCGAGAGGGTTTTCCACGTAAAAATTCCGTATCTTCTTCCCTCTACTCTTTCAGTTATTTTTTCTTACGCTTTCGCATAGTGCCCATTTTATGCTCAATGGAGGAGGAATTGGTATTGCTGAATCCCAATAGTGGTATCAGAGCCTATTGGTTCGAAAAGTCATAGTCTGTGCAATTCAAGATGGAAGGAACATACGCTCATGATGGAGACATGTTCAAGCTAATCTGAGATAATTATTCCTATTGGAAGCCAATGATGGAAGACCATCTATACCGCAAAGATTTGTACGAGCCAATCACAAACGAGGAAATGCCAGAAGGGAAGACTGAAAAAGATTGGGAGATTCTGAATCGTAAAGTTGTTGCTATGATTCGAAAATACATCGACAAAAGCTTGTTTGAGCATGTGTCGACTTATACCAATGCGTATGAGTTGTGGATAAAGCTTGAATCTATGATTCAAAAGAAAACTCCTAGAAACAAAGCTTATCTTGTCAGACAATTGGTAAAATTGGAGTACTCTGACGACCAGAATATGATCGAGCATCTAAATACTTTCAAAGGTATTGTGAATCAATTAATGAAGGCAGATATGAAGATTGATGATGAATTACAAGCTCTTCTACTCCTTAGTTCTCTACCTGAGAGTTGGGACACATTGGTTGTCACTCTCAATAACTCAACATCAGATGGAAAGCTTAGTCTGGATACTATTACAGATAGTCTGCTGAATGAAGAGTCCAGAAGGAAAGAAAGAGGAATGAGTAGTCACTCAAAAGCCAATGTTGTTGAGAATAGAGGAAGGAGTGAGCATAGAAGCAAAGGAAGCTGTGGAAAGTCACAAGGAAGATCCAAGTCTCGTCCTAGAGGTTTGACATGTTTCTATTGTGGAAAAATTGGTCACAAGAAACAAGAATGTAGATTCTTGAAGAGAGATCAGAAGGCTGGATCAGTCCATCCTGACGAGATTGACCCCCAAAAGAAGTTGGAAGAGAAAACCACAACAGCGGTGGCATCAGGCGACGGAAAGGTGTTCCTTATTGGTAAAGATAATTATCTAATTGTTGCTTTTGATGATTGCACTTTGATAGTTGATACAGGAGCATCATTTCATGTTACTCCTCATGAAGGATTCTTCTCATCTTATAAAAAAGGAGATTTTGGAACAGTAAAAATGGGCAATCATGTCACAAGCAAGATTGTAGGAATAGGAGAAATGACTTTGATAACAGAAAATGGAAACAAACTTGTGCTAAAAGAGGTAAGACATGTGCCTGAGATACGCCTAAACCTTCTTTCAATAGGTAAACTAGATGATGCTGGAATGAACAACCAGTTTGGAGGTGGAAAATGGAAACTTAGCCGAGGAAGCTTAATTGTTGCTCGCAGCAAGAAGGAAGGCTCTTTGTACATCATGCAAGGAAAGATATGCAAAGGGGAGACAAATGTTGCTTAAGAAGAAAGTAAGGAGTTGTGGCATAAAAGATTGGGCCACATGAGCGAGAAGGGTTTAGAGATCCTTGCGAAAGATCATCTCCAAAGCATAAAAGGACAGTCATTTGGTTTATGTGAAGATTGCCTAGTGGGTAAGCAGCACAAAGTATCCTTCCATAGACTTGATAGTGGAAGAAGAAGAAAGCATATTCTCGATCTTGTACATTCAGATGTTTGTTCAACATCTGAAAGGTCCCTTGGTGGTGCTCAATATTTTGTTACCTTTATTGATGACCACTCCAGAAAGTTGTGGGTGTATCCATTAAAGAGAAAAGATGAAGTCCTTCGAGCCTTCAAGGAATTTCACGCCTCAGTTGAACGAGAAACTGGTAAAAAGTTAAAATGTTTGAGGAGTGATAATGGTGGAGAATATAGAGGTCCATTCGAGCACTATTGTAAGACTCACGGGATCAGACACGAGAAAGTACCTCCCAAGACACCTCAAATGAATGGTGTAGCTGAAAGATTCAATAGAACGATTACCGAGAAGGTTATAAGCATGTTGTCTCATGCAAAACTTCCTAAGACATTCTGGGGTGAGGCAGTGGTTACTGCAGCTGATTTGATCAACTTATCACCCTCAAGACCATTAAATGGAGAGATACCAGAAGAAGTATGGACTGGTAAAAAAGGCCTCATATCACAACCTAAGAGTTTTTGGATGTAAGGCATCTGTTCACATTCCAAAAACTGAAAGGGCAAAGCTTGATGCTAAGGCAAAAGAATGTGTATCTTGGTTCACCAAGAAATGAATTTGGTTTTAGATTATGGGATCCTGCAAATAAAAAGATTGTTCAAAGCAGAGATGTGGTGTTCTTTGAAGATCAGACAATCCAAGACATCAAGAAAATGGAGAAACCAATACTCAAGGTGAGTAATGATCAAAGTCCTCTTGTGGTAAACAACATAGGGGGAGAGACTCCTCAGACAGAGCCAGATCAGGAGCGACAACTTGCTGAGATGGCTGAAGAACCTGATCAGATAGATCAACCTAACATGAAGCTAGAAGATCAAGCAATTGAGAATGTTCAACAGGAACCCCAATTGAGACGATCAACAAGAGAGAAGCAACCGTCAAGAAGGTATTTTTCAGATGAATATGTAAATCTTGCTAATGAAGGTGAACCTCAATGTTTTGCAGAAGCCATTGAGGTGGAAGACAAAGACAAATGGTTGCAAGCCATGGAAGAAGAGATTCAATCCTTAAAGGAAAATCAGACATATGATTTGGTAGAATTACCAAAAGGAAGAAAAGTATTACAAAACAAATGGGTGTTCAAGCTCAAGAATGAAGAGAACAATCCAAACCCAAGATACAAAGCACGAATTGTCGTGAAGGGGTGCAACCAAAAGAAAGGAATAGACTTTGATGAAATATTCTCACCAGTGGTGAAGATGACATCTATCAGAGCAATTCTCGGTCTGGCAGCAAAACTAGACCTGGAGATTGAACAATTGGATGTCAAAACAACATTCTTACATGGAGATCTAGAGGAGGAAATTTACATGGAGCAACCAGAAGGCTTTGAAGAACCAGGCAAAGAACATTTGGTGTGTCGTCTGAAGAAAAGCCTTTATGGTCTAAAGCAAGCCCCAAGAAATGGTATAAGAAATTCGATTCTTTTATGATCCAACATAATTTTAAGAAGACCTCTGCAGACCATTGTGTGTTTGTGAAGAAATATGAAAATGGTGAGTCCATCATACTTCTCTTATATGTTGATGATATGTTGATTGTGGGGAATGACAAAATAAAAATAGTTGCTCTCAAGAAGGCATTGAGTAAGTCTTTTGCCATGAAAGACCTAGGTGCAAATAAAGAGGATTTCTTGGAATGCAAATTTCTAGAGATCGTTCAAAAGGAATGTTGTGGGTATCTCAAAAAGATTACATTGAGAAGATTCTCAAAAGGTTCAACATGCACAATGCCAAACCTGTCCGTATTCCAATTGCTGGACATTTCAAACTTAGCAAATCTCAATGTCCAAAGAATGAAGAAGAAAGAGAATAAATGAACAAGGTGCCCTATTCTTTGCCGTGGGTAGCCTTATGTATGCAATGATTTGTACAAGACCAGATATTGGCTATCTTTGTAGGAGTTGTGAGCAGATTCCTATCAAACCCTGGGAAAGGAGCATTGGGAAAGCTGTTAAATGGATATTAAAATATCTAAGAGGAACTACCAAAAGAAGCTTGTGTTTTGGCAATGAAAATCTAAAGCTCATTGGATATTCAGACTCAGATATGGCAGGAGATGTGGATTCAAGGAAGTCAACATCGGGTTATCTGATTACTTTTGCAGGGGAGCTGTTTCTTGGCAGTCAACTTCAAAAATGTGTGACATTGTCTACAGCTGAAGTAGAGTATGTAGCATTCACTGAAGCCTCAAAAGAGATGCTATGAATGAAGAATTTTCTAAGAGAATTGGGACATGATCAAGATGATTATGTAGTGAACTGTGATAATCAAAGTACAATTCATCTGACCAAGAATCCCATGTTCCATTCACGCTCAAAGCATATTGACATCCGTTATCATTGGATACGAGAAGTGTTGGATAGGAAGGAATTGAAGATAGAGAAAATTCATACAGATTTGAATTGGTCTGACATGATGACTAAGTCAATGCCAACCAAGAAGATTGAAGATTGTTGCCAAGGTGCTGGTGTTGTGGTTCCTCCCAATTAAGTCAGGAAGGGGGAGATTTGTTGGAATTTTGTCCTTAATTATGGTTCACAATTCACAATGCTTGGGGGATGAATATGTTGGGTTACTTTTGGGCTCCCAACTATCTAGACAAAAGCCCAATACTCTCAAGCCCACTAGGTTTCTCTTTATAAGAGGAGAAGGGGTTAGATTGAGAGACACACATCCAAGTGAAGAAACCTTAAGAGAATTAGAGTTCTTTTTGTATTCTTCTTTGAGAGGAAGAGAGATATATACAGAGAAGTTTGTATACCATCCGATCCGAGAGGGTGAGATTCATTGAGAGATCCTCAGAGATTGAGAGAAATACTTTGTAATCCTACTTTTATAGTGGAGATCTTTTACTGGACTAGGTCCCGTGGTTTTTTCCGAGAGGGTTTTCCACGTAAAAATTCTGGTGTCTTCTTCCCTCTACTCTTTCAGTTATTTTTTCTTACGCTTCCGCATAGTGCCCATTTTACGTTCACATAGGAGGGAATTGATATTTCTGAATTCCAACAAAGTTAAAATTTCATATTTGAAAAGGTTCTAAAATTGAATTCTCTATAGTCTATCCCATCTTCTCTTCTCCTAGTCAATCAATTATATTGTCATATTGATTATTGACTACACCAATCAGATACCATAAAATAATTACCAAACGTGCTCTGCTTGTTTATTTGATTCACAATTATATTTCTCGATTATTATTATGCTGTGAATAATATTCCTTAGACACGTGTTAAAACTTGCTTCATCTAACTTTATATATAAAATATTATGTTCTTGTGCACGTGTTGAATGCACAAGTGTTATCCGAATGTGTTGGATTCTTCTCCTCTCCTCCTCTTATCCTTCTTTTCATTTCCTGGATGCCTCTTACCTGTCAGACCCTATCCTCCCCTAATAATAGGTCCTGAGTACCTACAGATAGGGGAGAGGAGGGGAAGTTAGGTCTCGAATAGCATACTTCAACTTCTACTTCTATCAGATCATATATACATGCTAGCATTAAATGTTTCAATGTATTTTTATCGATTTTTTTATCGATCGACCACCTCCTGTACTTGTCAAGTTCATGCTAACATGTTTCGATGTATTTTTATCAGTTTTTTTATCGATCGACCAACTCCTGTACTTATCAGGTTTCTAACATGGGAGGTGAACCTATACATTTTGTTTTAATTTTCATTTTGGTTACGGAAATGGTATGGTTGAGCAGAAAACAAAACGTGAGTGGACCAGCCATTCTCAGAAACCAATTTTGCACGTCATATATCATACCCCACATAGCAGGTCATATGATCTTTCCATAATATGAATATTGTTAATTAATCAACCCGAGACCAGTCCATGAAATGAAGCTCCTAGGCAATGCCAAGTTCTCAAATGGAAAGGGTGCTCTTCAAATCCCAAATGAATCACAAGACACAGAAAATGAACATCTTTTCTTGTAAACATTTAGTTCATAGACAATAAAGTTGGCATCACATGGATCTATGAAAAATATGACATTAATCTAAGTTTCTTAACCATGAAAAGTGACATCAAGATCATCCTTTTAAAACTAAATTGATTTCATTTCATATTATTATAAGGATCCAATTAATATCAGTTTTTGAATTGATGTCATCATCCTTTTAAAATAAGGTGAAATAAATCTCCTATTAAAATTAAATGAAGAATACAGTACCTTGATTGCTTCCCCCAACCGTTTGAAGTGAAAGAAATAATTTGTCACATGACCTCACTAGGAATGCGTCAATGAAAAGCTTGCAAAAGCATAAGTAGAAAAAGTTAGAAACATTGAACAAACAACAACAACTGCCAATAGACAATGTGATAACATAGTTGGTCACCATTAACATTGATGAGCAGGAAAACCACAACCGATGCCTAGAAGACAGGACGGTCAACAACATAGTTAGAACAAATTTCAAATATATAAGGAAAAATCATACATAATAATATAGGCCTGCAAATACATTGATTGTTTAGTGTTACCTGGCCCCCTTGAAGCTATCTTATAATGATCTTTTGATATGCTTTGGAAATTAAATTTAGTTCCAGGAACCAGGTGGACCTATACATAATTCATTGTCAATATCGAAGAAAGGTAAAAATCCACAAACAAAAGAACATATTATTCTATGAAGAGTGTACCAATGTGCAAAATATTTTATAGTCAGTCTTATGGACAGACCTATAAAACTAGCTAAAAAATTAAAGATACATTACACCATTTTAAAATAAGCATGAGAAATAGAAGCATAGAACACCACAAAAAAGTTCAATCACAAAATCATTACTTTGGATAAAAAACTTTACCTTCCTTGACTATAGGCAAGTTAGTCTCCAAAACCATCCTCGATTCGTCAATTAATAGGCTTGAGCACCCAAAAAAAAATTGAGCAACAAATAAAAATTAATGAAAAGAATAAGTTCACAAAATACAGGTAGAACTTTCGCCTTTTCTCTACAGTTCGGTTTGGTTATAATTCATTTATAGGGAAATATTGTTTTTCTCTAATTATGAACCCCCCCCCGAAATAGTCCCTATTTATTTGAAAAAAAGAATTTTTTTTTTGTTTCATTACTGATACTGTTGTGAAAAATAATATACACAACATTGCCCATGTAGGCAGACAATATTCTTTGACTATTAAGATCGTCCTGAAAATTTACTGTATATTATCTACATTCAAGGATGCAACCAAAGCTAGCCCCTTTCTGTTTTGTATTAAATTTATATTTGTCTCTCTAATTTCTCCTTATATAGTTACCTAATTCTTTGGATGCAATTTGTTACTCTATATTTAACCCAAAATCAAACACTAAACATACAAATCAAACTACTTATATTAGTAACTTTATTTCTTCTATTCCTATCTTTGCAATTGATGTTTCATTCCTAATGTCTCGTGCTAGCCAATACCTAGTCACCTTATGAATTTCACATATTTAAAAAAAATAAAAATTTCTAATGTAATATTCTCTTATACTAATGATTTAAAATGCATTAAAACAAGGCCAAATTGCAAAATCCAATGAACCTATGGGGGCTCAAAATTAGTTACTTACATACAATTAGTAATCGTAGAGTAGAAATTAATAAACATAACATCGTGAATCTTGTAAAAAAAAAAAAAAAAAAAAACCCTAAAGAATTCGACCAACGTGGGAGAAAGCATGATAAAATTTGATGAAGTGAGATCATGACTATATTGTAAAGTTAATTTAGTCTTTTTAAAATATTTATGATATTAATTAAGTTCTTTCAAATAAATGAAAAATAAAAATACTTAGGTTAAATTATTACTCCATCTTTATCTTTATTTTTATCTTATCTTATGGTAAAAAATTATTTTGCTCCGTTATCTTTTAAAAAATTCATTTTAATTTTTTAACTCTTAAATTTGAGTCAATATTATTGTTTTAAAAATTTATTATTTTAAATTTTGGAACACAATTTTGAACTACTTTTTGACTGATTAAACATCAAATTAGTTTTATTATATTCCTTTGCATGAAAATTCTAAAATTAACTAATGTTAAAAAAAAATTAATCATAAATAAAATAAAACTTTGTGTGAAAAGTAATTCTCATAAAAAAATTTAAAAAATAAAATTTTTATATCAAATATATTTTTAAATGTTTTTCATTTTTATACATTTTTATCATATTATGATGATTTTTTATTTAAAATTTAATTAAGTCTTATAATTTTTATTTAGATAACATATAATGAATCAAATTTTACGTTTTAAATTAGTAAAAATATAATTAAAAATTATGTTTTAAAATAAAAAATAATTATTTTTTAAAAAATAATACTTACTCAAATTTGATAATTATAAAATAAAAAATAATTAAAAAAATAAACAAATTCACATGTGCAAACAAAGATGGTGTGGACGTGGTTAATTATACGAAGCGGGACTTCCGAAAAGCAGCAACTGTTAACAACGAAATGAAAATTTTAAGAAATATATGTTTGATTTCTTTTCTAATTTTATCTTCAGATATCATATTTTTATTAATAATTAAAAAAGTGACGTTTTTCATATTTTCAAGTTTTACAAAGAAAATTTAGAGATAAAATAAATCCTTAAAAGTGGAAAGGAAATAAACAATTATAATGTTTTAGAATTATCAGTATAATCACATTAATTAAAAATAAAGTAGGAAAACGATCAAACAACGCAATTATTCATTGTTTCAACCGGTAAATATTGAAGCATTTTGCATTGGAATAAAATAATATTTCCTTTACTTTTTTTCATTACCCAAAAATAAAATAAAACAAACTATTAATGAATTATTTTATAATAACGAGGAAAATTTTGAAGTATGATGAGATTGATCTCTATCAAGGAAAAGACCGACAGAAACTATAGCATAGAATAGAGCCAAGCTTTATTATTTTGGACAACTGAGGCAAGTCCTTCAAGAGTGACAGTACTTATAATGGGCTTCGACAAGTGGGCCCAATGTGTTGGTTATTGGGTTGTGAGGATCTAAGGGCCTTCCATGATTCAGTTCAGTTTTTATTAATCATATTTTTATAATGACCTAATCTAGGCCTTTAACTTTCCTGGGGGACTTCAAACAGTTATAAGAATAATTTTCGGTCAAAACATAATTACATTAAAGTTCTTTTCAATTATTTAAGAACATATTTTATGACAATCCACCACTTTGTCTTTTTTTAAGTGTGTTGTCAATTGAGCTGCATTTATTAAGTTATTTATTATTTTTATTCAGTATAAGATCATAAAAATAATATTTCAAAGCATAAAAATCATATGTATCAATTTAAAAAAAATAATTTTATAAATACTTATGTAAATAAAATAAGAAAATGTAATTACTATTATAAGATTTAAACACAACACCTTGATTATATTGACAAAAATCTTCACTTAAATATTTGTTCATGTAACTTTTCTAGTATATACCCTAAAATAGATTAAGCACTAACACAATCTTGAAGCTACTAACACTAAAGCTTGTTTATAATCCCTCTATAATTTTGAAGTCAAATCAATTTGAGGGCAAAGTTCCGTCATTTTTGCTACAAGCTTCGGAGCTAAAGCTCTCTGAAAATAAGCTTTCGGATTTGTTTTCATTCTTGTGTGACCAAAGCACAGCTACAAATTTGGCAACTTTAGATTTATCAAAAAATGAAATAAAGGGACAACTCCCTGATTGTTGGAAATCGGTAGAGCCATTACTGTTCCTTGATTTAAGAATCAATAAATTGTCAGGAAAGATTCCTATGTCCATGGGTGCCCTTGTTAAATTGAAAGCCTTGGTTTTACGAAACAATAGTTTAATGGGTGAATTGCCTTCCACTTTAAAGAATTGCAACAATTTGATTATGCTGGATGTGGGTGAAAATATGTTGTCTGGTCCTATACCATCATGGATTGGAGAAAGTATGCAGCAATTGATAATCTTGAACATGCGGGGTACTCACTTCTCCGGAAATCTTCCTATTGATCATCTCTGTTATTTGAAGCGTATTCAATTGTTGGATCTTTCCAGGAATAACTTATCAAATGGAATTCCAACATGCTTAAAGAATTTTGCAGCAATGTCTGAAAAGAGCATCAATAGAACTGATATTCTAAACCGTATATATACGGTGAATTTCCCTTTGTATAATTTTGATGGTAGTTTAATTTTGGGTGATTATATGCTTGACATAACATGGATGTGGAAAGGTGTGGAACAGGGGTTTGATATCCAGAGTTAGAGCTTAAGAGCATTGATCTTTTAAGTAATAATTTAACAGGTGAAATTCCAAAAGAGGTTGGATATTTGCTTGGGTTGGTTTCTTTGAATTTATCAAGAAACAATTTGAGTGGAGAAATTCCTTGTCAAATTGGGAATTTAAGTTCACTAGAATCCCTTGACTTATCAAGAAATCACTTATCTGGGAAAATTCCTTTTTCTCTTTATCAAATTGATGACCTAGGAAAATTGGACTTGTCACACAACTCTCTTTCTGGAAGAATCCCATTAGAAAGACATTTTGAGACCTTTGATGTGTCCAGTTTTGAAGGAAATATTGATCTCTGTGGTGAACAACTTAACAAGAGTTGTCCTGGAGATGGAGATCAGACAACAACAGTAAAGCCTCAAGAACCAAAAGTCCACGGTGATGATTCAGTTTTCTTTGAGGCATTATACATGAGCATGGGGCTAGGATACTTCACTGGATTTTGGGGCTTATTGGGGCCAATACTACTTTGGCGTCCATGGAGAAATGCTTACATGAGATTTCTAAACAGATTAACAGACTATATATATGTCCTGTTATAGTGAATGTGGCAAAGTTCTGCTGGTGGCTTGAAGGCTAAAAGGTATGTTGTAGCTTCTATTTTTAAATTCATGGCTTATCTTCTGCCAGTTATATATATAAAGAATTGCTTCACAAATAAAAAAAAGGGCAATATGTATTTTGAACAGAAACCTCATATTAACATAACCTAATTGCTAGAAGTTGCTAATTTATTTGTTCATCCTAACTTAACAAATTCATTACCACTAAATCTAATCATTATTGCTTTAACTGGAGTGTAAATTAGAGAGGAAAAAAAAAAAAGAAAAAAAAAGAAGTTCGTATTGTTGAAATGTTAAATTTTGTTTAATAATTCATTGATGGAATAGTTATTTTTATCGAATCATGTCACTTATTTTATCGAGGTGCCTGCTTTGAAATACTATCTTTAGATGCATGTCTTTATAATATGATTGATTTATAAGTAAATACGAGTTTCTTATGATGGAAAAAATATGCTTGTAGCATACTTGACATTGGGATTTGATCATGATGTCTGAGTTTAATCCTCCACTAGGTCATTTCTCCCATTCTCCTAATTGGGAACTTGCAATTCAGATGTATTAAATATAGAGATGTCAAAAAATATACCAAATTAAAAATATAAATGAAAATGAAGGAGGTTAATACTAAATAGTAAAAGATTTAGCAAAAAGTTTTCCAATTGAGATATTTTCTCTTCATTTTTCTCTTAGGTGGTGCTCTCAGCCCCACCAAAGGTGAAGGTTTGAGGTTTGATTCCCCAAATCGAATTCCACCAACTCCTGCCCGAATTCTCGGAACTGCAAATGCAACTCTCCTATTAACAATACCAAATAAAAAATGCTTCTTATTACAAAACTATGATATTTCCATTCGTTTCCAATTTCATATAGGCAAATACAATTGTGTCTTTATCTTGTAATCCACCACATTAATTCTTGTACTAAAAAAATTGCAGTTTGTTGCAGATGTGCTACACACTTCTCATCTGGGATGAAAGCATGTTGGTTGCTACAAGTGCAAGTACAAGATATTTAATTAGTGTTATAGTTTACAATATTTTGTATTTAAGTAATGAATTGCAAAATCTTGTTTCCAGAAACCTTCTGTGATTTTATTGTATTGTACTGTATTGTATCATATATTTGTAATGTTGTTTCTTTTTAATTAAGTGCTTTAGGGTTTACACCATTTGTTACTGGTAACTGATCGACCTGCCAGTATATTTGCATCTCATGTTAGAAACTCAGTGATACACTTCGATCTACTCCACCAAATTTCCCAATAATAGCACTAAAATTTGCATAAAGCTAGCGTATTGTTGCTAGCTTCTCACACTTTATGAATTAATTGTTTCACAATATTGAATTTTCGTTCATGTTCATACTCATCTCAGCCCTTGCAGTGAAGTTTTGTAAACATTTTTGGAGTTTACTACGACATGAGATTTTCTAAGATTCAAAACTCTGGTCTAAATAAGATACTGTAATGGTGTTATATGAAAAGCTTACATGAGGTTCGTGAGCAGATTGAAAAACCAAGTAACGGCTGCAGTGAATGTGCCAAAGCTGCAAAAGTGGCTTAAAGCTAGACTAGCAGGAATGTTATAACCTCTATTTTTCATATTCGTAATTTATCTACAACTGTAGTTACGTAAATGGAAAAAGGGTAATCTGTATTCCAAACATAAAGCTCATATTGGCAATAATCTAGCTAATTGTTAGGAGTTGCTAATATGACTATTCTTCCTAACTTGTTAATTCAGTACCCCTAACTCCTATAGTTGTTTCCTTAATAGAAGTGTAACTTAGAAAGGAGAAAAAGAAATGAAAGTTTCTTATTGTTGAAATGTTAAATTTTATTTGATAATTCATTTATAAGATTGTTATCTGGATCAAGTCATGCAACAAGTTTTATTCAGGCGCTTGCTTTGAGGGACTATTGTAGATGTCTCTATAATTAGTTGATGTATAAATGTGACTTATATGTTGGGTACCAGTGACAAAATAATATAACCAAGATAAAACTAGAGTTTAGAAAATAGAATTTGACACACAATATATTAGCGTGCGAAAATCTTTAATTAATAAGAGAAAAACCACATGCAAAAAGGAATATTTTTACAAAATTGAAGAACAATTCTTAGTTATAATAAGATAATACACCTATCTAAGATAATACACCTATCTAAGATAAACACGTAGAAACACTCTCTTGGATGGATGATAACTCATCAAATAATTTGTTATTTATAGTCAAGAGGTTGTGTTAAAGCATTTCAATGCATGACAAAAAATTTCTACCCTCCGACCAATTTTAGAAGCCTAGTATATCTAGAGGTAAAATTTTCTATATGCCCTTTTCACTTTTACCGTGGCTTTATGATTTCACATTATATATAAGTAAATATCAGTTACGTCTGATGGAAAAGGATGCCTTTAAGTTGTAACTCCACAGAAATTTGGATGTGTCGACCGATGCCTTGGTTTAATCCTCTGCACTGCCATTGCTATCTCATTCTCTTAATTTGGTACTTGCAATTCATACGTATATAATATATACATCTGAAATGAAATACCAAATTAACAATATAGAAGAAAATTGAGGAGTGCATGTTGTAAAGAATCAAAAAGAGTTGGCAGAAAATTTTCTATTTGAGATTCAAGATAATTTCTTGTAATTTAAAAAAAAAATGCTGATTACGGAATTGCAAAACATTTCACTTCTCATAACTTATTATGTATCATTGTTTGTGTCTTCCTCTTGAAATTGCCTAATTTGATTCGTAATGAGTAAATTAATGGTGTCAAGTTTTACTTCCAATGTAAAACCAGCCAGCTGCTTGTTCTTGTGAACATAGAAACATGATTCCCAAATCACATCAATTTTTCTATTTCCGCTTTGTTTTGGCATCCACTACACTATGAACGATTTACTGTCAATTATTTTATTTTAGATTTATGGTTTCAGCATCTATGAGTTCCTTCATCCTTTATTTTATAGAAACTTCCTATTTTATTATAAAAAAACATATGTATATAGTAACTACATTAAAGATAAAATAAAAAAAATAAGACATTTATCAAAGTTATCCTAATCATTTAAACTGAGAGTGTTTATTCTCATTTTTACTTTAAATAAGTTAAACAATACCTGCCTTAAAACAGAACTCAATATATCCTTCCTATCTACACTTGACAAACAAACATTTTAGTATAAGCATAGATATCACGTGCGTCGTGTGATTAAACAGGTCAATGTACTAGTTTAACAAATAAACAAGCGTCATAAAGAATCAACACGGGCTATTGGACCCTAATTACACAATTAGATTAAAAGAAAAAGAAAATACATTAAAAATACGATAAAAAGTACAAAAAAATGGATACATCCTCTAATATATGTCATAAAATACATTCTGTAATAAATAACAATTATGTATATTTCTTAGTTAAAATATATTTTCAATATTTATTTATCAAAAAATAATTATCTTAATATTAAATAGAAAATGTGGGCGGAGAGACAGAAGAGGATCGATACACACTTGTACTGTGGTGCAAAGGCAACATAACTAGTATTTTCAGATAAAAAGCTACAAAAGGTAAAACGACGACGTAGTGGTTGATCTTCTCTGGGTTATTGTGTATATCCCGATTCCCCACCTCAGAATCCAATTCTCTTGAGTCTTCAATGGAGGCCAGGGTATCTTCTTCTCTGGGCCTCCCATCTCCGAAACCCAATGAAATCTCAATCTCAACCCTCACCGACTTCCCCTCCCTCCTCACCCACTTCACCAACCACACTCCCCCCTTCGCTTCAACCACCAATTCCACCCCAAAATGGGCCCGGCCCAACCCAAAGCCCCAATCCCTCATGAAAACACTCTCCGTCCTCGAACGCGCCCTAATCGGCGGTGGCGCCGGCGGCCTCGCCGGCGCCTTCACCTACGTCTGCCTCCTCCCCCTCGACGCAATCAAAACCAAGATGCAAACCAAAGGCGCCGCTCAACTCTACAAAAACACCCTCGACGCGGTGGTTAAAACGTTCCAATCCAAGGGCCTCCTCGGCTTCTACAGCGGCGTCTCCGCCGTGGTCGTGGGATCCACCGCCTCGTCCGCCGTTTACTTCGGCACCTGCGAGTTCGGCAAATCATTCCTCTCCAAACTCGAAACGTTTCCCGCCGTCCTGATCCCGCCGACCGCCGGCGCCATGGGCAACGTCGCCTCCTCCGCCATCATGGTCCCCAAGGAGCTCATCACGCAAAGAATGCAGGCGGGCGCAAAAGGACGCTCCTGGCAAGTCCTCCTCGAAATTCTCCAAAACGACGGCGTCATGGGCCTCTACGCAGGCTACTCCGCAACCTTGCTCCGAAACCTACCCGCCGGCGTTCTCAGTTACTCGTCCTTCGAGTATCTAAAAGCCGCAGTCTTACAAAAGAGCGAGAAGAGCCACTTAGAACCGGTTCAGAGCGTCCTGTGTGGGGCCCTCGCTGGAGCTATATCCGCTTCCCTTACGACGCCGTTGGACGTGGTGAAGACGCGCTTGATGACGCAGGTGCGCGGGGAGGGGGTGGGGAAGGTGGCTGCGGTAATGTACGACGGCGTTTCGGCTACCGTGAAGCAGATTTTGAAGGAGGAAGGGTGGGTGGGGCTGACGCGTGGCATGGGGCCCAGGGTTCTTCACAGCGCGTGCTTTTCCGCGTTGGGGTACTTCGCTTTTGAGACGGCGAGGCTTGGGATTTTGCGGGAGTATGTTAGGAGGAAGGAGTTGAGTGAACGTGGAACTCAAGTGTCTGTTTCCGCTGGCTGAGTTGGTATTACTATTTTGGTTCTTTATTGCTTAATTTATGTTGCTTTTTTTTGGCTTTTCAATGTAGAGTAAAGCTAGTTGTTATGGCAAATGTGTTACTGCTACTTGCCTGGCATATACAGATGTAGGTTCTGGAATGTTATCTTAGTTGCCCCTTTTGGTTCTGATTTGTTATATTTGTTACAATAAAGTGGTTTTTGCTGATTTCTGGCCTTGTTGCGGGGAGTTTGGATTGTCTGAGCAATGATGCTAGGGTATTCTGTTTCTTAGATTTGTTTAGAATAAGGCACATGAATTTCTTATTTCTCCGTGCATATTGCATGAATATACAAGTATGTCATATATTGGATTCTCTTCTTTGATTCTCTTTCGGATTATTAGTTGTGCAGTTGAATCATTTTGTTTCTTTGACTCTATGGCAATTATATTTTTACATTGGTTATTGAGCATAGTGTTGTGAATTGAACAGTTTGCCATAACATCTCTTGAATTGAGCATGTTCCAACCCAGATACAGATACTCTTTCCTCTAATGTACAGTCCTTGTGTTAAACCTTCATTCATCGTAATAATGTGTAGGATCTACAAAGATAGTGGCTAAATATGTCCAAACATTTTTTCTTTTAGGGAAGTCTTTTGTTAAAACTCTCTCATCAAAACATATTCTTAAAGTTCTAACATAGTAAACAGAGTTTCACATATATCACAAATGACTTTACCTTCAGGCTTTGGCAACTTCAATTCTTGCTGGAATATTAACTAATTTTCAATTTAGGTAGGTTTTGTGGTGTTTTATTTGAATATTAATTTATTATCAAGTATGGGTGTATAGAATTCTTCTGATACTACTTTGATAGAATGAACTATTCATTGTTTGTATTTCAACCCTATCAAAAGTGGAGTTTTTCTCAAGAATGAATGACAACTTATGACTAGAGATTATGGAGTTTTTACATTTTAGAAAATGGCCATCTTTTCTTTGTGTAGCTGAATAAAAATGACAAATATTTCTAATTTGCTATCTAATATGTTAGTATAGTATACCATTTAAATAATCAGCTATCGAAGTTGAGAGAAAACTCTGGTTTTCGTGAGGGAAAATCACTCTGTAGACTACCAAACACAGGGAAGAATCTTATCCTAATATCTAATTAAAATGCATATTCCAAACCTTCAAACTCCAAATATGCTGAAGTCCACTGATATCCAGAATACAGATTGATAATTTATTCTTCTGCAAGTACATTTAATTGCAAGGTTCTCTGTATATTTGAGAGGTGATGTATTGTTTCTGACTTCTGGGTTGCACAAATATTTCTGTTCTTTCTTTGTGTTCTAGTTGATTCTTAATGGTCACAATGTCACATGGAAAACCTTTTGCTGTATTTCAAAAAATTTATTTCTGGAAAGCTTCAGTAGAGGGAACAGGGGTATTGTAGCAGTAGAACCTAGAATATCTGTCCAAATAAATTATAATCAAGCAATAATTTTTGGCATTATGAATTTAAAGTTGGAAATAATAATATAGGTAATTGTTGTTTTTGTTCTTATAACACCTTTTAATGGAATAAGAAATGGTGATTTTTTTTGCATGCACCAAGGCAATTCACTAGTTGATAGAGATTAATTCCTTTCGAGACAGAGATCACTAAAGTAGGTCTTGTATCTCCCAGCAAAGTTTTTATAGACACATGGTCAGTAATGATGATTAGGCACAATTTGGGCTAGAAGAAAGTTGAGTAGCTTTTCTCCTGTTGTTGTGAGTGCATGGCTGGTAGAATTCTTTTTGCTTTTATTCTGAGAACTATAGTAATATGTGTCTATTATTATGACCTATTGCATAACACTTTCTGAACTTTTTGTGGAAAGTGAAATTTATAAAATCTTGAAGCATTTTCAGTACAATACAATGATCAAGTGATGTGGGTTCATGCACAATTTCAGTCAAATTTTGCTTGGGGTTTGGTTGTTAACTCATAAGATCGAACGAGTTTAGGAACAAAAAAGCGTTAAATCACATGTAATGTCGATGACTTATACTTAAAATAGAAATGTCGATGATTTTCATATTATGAAGTTTTTACTTTTAGTTTTTGCTTATAAAGTTTTACTATAGACAACTTTAATTTTTACTATAGATGTCATTTTCTGAAACGTCGTTCTTTCACTTGCAATTACTCCCCTTTCCAAAATTGAAGTAAATTCCTTAAACATTTAGGAATTCCTCCCGACAAGTGATTCCTTGAAAGATCCAAGATATCAATTTGCTTTAAATAACAGAGGTGAAAAGGAGCACTTCCAAGGCAAGGAAGCGATTTAGTCGCAAGTTCAACATTTTCAATTGTTTGAGCTTCTCCAAACCAAGAGGGTATTGAACCCGACAACAAATTTTTGCTGACATCAAATATAACTAAATGAGTGCAGTTCTTCAATGTGAATGGTAATTCTCCAATTAAACTGTTGTTTTAAGACCAAAGGTTTAAAATTAACAAGAGTATCCATGGACTGCAATCTTCCCTGACAATTTATTATTGCTTAGATCAAGAAATTTTATTTAATTTATATGTTCCCAACAGTTGGGCAGCTGTCCCATTATTTGATTATTTGATAAATCTAAAGTGGGCAGGTTTGTGGTTGCACTTTTTTTGCACAAAAATGTATTTAAATCTGGAATTTTATTTTTCAAAAGATCCAAAGTGCAAGTTTGTCACAAAAAAGCAGGAATTCCTCCTTCAAGTTGATTTGAATTTAGGATTACAAATGTATTATCAATAAGCTTAATTGGTATATTATTAGGAATTGTACTTTTGAAACTGTTGTAAGACATTCATATCACTTACAGACTGTAACTTGTTCCAAAACCAGTTTGGTAAAAGTCATCTATCCAAGCATCCTAAATATCAAGAAACCATAAGTGATTTTGAGTCTGGAGCCAACTTGGGAATCTAGGACCCAACTTGCAAGCAGCTACTCCCAAATAAAATAATTGGAAGGGTGGAATCCAGTTAGCAACAAACTTTCGAGTCAATGAGTTGTCTGTCAAAATCAAAATCCATCAATTTGGACAAATTTGTGAGATGCAATTCATTGATATCATCCTCCAAGTAATTCTCCTCAAGGTGAAGAGACACCAACTCATTGACATGTTTGATTGTTGCATTCAGCGCCTCTCCATTTACAACTATCTCTATTATTCTCATTGTTCCTCAAGGTAGACAGCATGCCACAGTTATCTATCACGCTTCGTTTCAAGTTTAAGACTGCTTCTCTCTCCTTCTCTATACATTTCACATCTCATGCCCACTTCAATCCAATAATGGATAATTCGTATGTAAAAGCAAACAATATTTGACAAAGTAACTGCCCATTAAAATTTATATGAACAGTTAATTTTTTATATATAAAAATATTTAATTTTATAATTTATTAACAAATATAATATTTCACGTTTAAGTTTATTATCTTTTACTCCTCCTGTACCTATTTTTGGATATGTTCCTGTTAAATAATCCACATTAAATATTTTATACAAAAAATAAAACAACAGAGCAATACCAACTGATAAAAATAACATGCATCTACTAGGATAATGAACCTTATTTGCTCTGTGTGTATGTTTCTTTTAATAAACATATAAAAATATATCGAATGGACAAACAATCAATATCTGGTTAGCTAACAGTTAAATCTTATTTTACATTTGCTTTGAACTTCAATTAGAATTTGGTAATCAAATGAATATAGTGTTTAAATTTTATAAAAATAGTTTGATTTGTAGAAAAAATTATTTGAATGAAAATGATAGTAATGAGTTCACAGATTCAATTAAAAATTAATTCTTTTGGTTTTTATCATTTTATACAATGATAGTAATGAGATCACAGATTCACCCTAATGCAATTCTGTTGTGTTAGTTAATTCTGCTATTGTCTTGACATCATTGAAACAGTGCAACAACAACAAATTATACTAACTAAGCTCTTCGTGTGATAATTTAATTTATTCATATAAGAAAGGTGAGCAGACCTACAAATAAGGCTGCTTGAAAATGTCAATGCTCTGTTTTGGATTTTGGCATAGCATATGCAATATGCATATGAAAATTGTTATTAAGTTGAAACTCAATGGACGCTCACATACTTGCTGTTATGTACGAATAGATGGAATGCAAAACCTTCACAATTTATATATTAAAAAGTCTTGACTTAAAAATAAAATAAAATAAAACTACAAATAGATTACTGAATAAAAGACAATCAAATCAATAAGTTTCTTGAAACAGTGATTTTGCATTACATTGTAAACTTTAATATTGCATATAGTACACATCCAGCAATCCATGAAGCTTTCATCCCAGATTGAAATTGTGAAGCTAATCCGCCATAAACTGCATATTTGTGCTACAATTCAGATTACACATATTAATGGTGAGGTGATGGAGAAAAATTAAACAGTGAATAATAGTAATAAGCTAAAAGAAACTGAAAATAACTAGCCATTAGAGTAAAGAAAAATTGAAAAAGTACATAACTGTAAGCATTTTTTAAGAGGTTTAAACATTGGAGAAGTAATTTGTAAACAAGAAAATTTCTCCAAAACAGAACATGCGATCTACAATTCCTTTACAGCAAGAAAATAATCAAAATTCTTGGAGAAGTAAATACCATTAGTCAAGGCACACGAACTTATGAAATAAGAGAATCAGATATACTCAAGTTTAAATTGGTGAAAGTGAATATGTGAGTGTGGGAGAGACAAATAAGAGATATAATAAAGTAAAGCAGTACGTCTTGGAATTAGCATTAGCAAGGATAAAGAATTAAATAAGTAAATTATGACAATTAGGTTCATGCCAAAATATTCATTTTTTTTAGAAAAAGACATACTCCTTTTCTATATCAAAAGGAAGTACAAAGAGAGAAGTTATTGTAATTATGTACCTGTTAGCCTCTGAGCCACATGCGGCACTTGGCTACATTCATATCAACAGTTAGAAGTACATAGTCTATCAGTCTGTTTAAGAATCTCCCATAAGCATTTCTCCATGGTTGGAAAAGTAGTATTGGCCCTAATAAGCCCCAAAAGCCTGCAAAGAATCCTAGCCCCAAACTCATGTATAATGCTTCATACAAAACTGAATTATCATCTTCACCATCCACTGTTTGTCCTTGAGGCTCCACTGTTGTCTTGTCTCCAGGGCAACTTCTGTTCAGTGGTTCACCACACAGTTCAAGATTTCCTTCAAACTTAGAGGCATCAAAGGTTTCCAAATGTCCTTCCCATGGGATTCTTCCACTGAGATTGTTGTTTGATAAGTCTAACACGCCAAGACTATCAATTTTGGAAAGTGTAGAAGGAATTTGGCCAGTGAAATGATTGCTTGATAAGTCAAGAAACTCTAGCCAATTTAGATTCCCAATCCCAGAAGGAATTTCTCCATGTAAATTGTTTCTTGATATATTCAAAGAAATCAATCCAAGTAAATATCCAAACTCTTTTGGTACTTCACCTGTTAAATCATTGCTTGAGAAATCAATGCTCTTTGGAAGATAGTCAGGTTTCAAAAACACAGATTCCTGACTTTTCCACATCAATAACACCTTAGGGTTATAAATGTCCGCTAGAGATATATATGTGATAACCATTCTTTCCAACATTGAAGTAAAATTCGTCAGACATGATGGAATTCCTTCTGACAAGTTATTTCTTGAAAGATCCAAGACAATAACTTGTGTCAAATAACAGAGATGTACAGGAACACTTCCAAAGAAGTGATTTACTCGCAAGCTCAAGATTTTCAATTGTTGCAGACTTTCTCCAATCCACGAGGGTATTGAACCAGACAATAAATTTTCACTCACATCTAATATTACTAAATAAGTGCAGTTCTTCAATGTGAATGGTAGGTCTCCAGTTAAACTATTGTTTCTTAAGACCAAAACTTGCAAATTATGAAGAGTACCTATGGACTGTGGAATCTTCCCTGACAATCTGTTATTGCTTAGATCAATAATTTGTAATTGATTTAGATATTCCCAACAGTCGGGCAGTTGTCCCATTATTTGATTATTTGATAAATCCAAAATGCCCAGGTTTGTGGTTGTGCTTTTTCCGCACAAGAATGTCTTTAAATCTGAAATCCTATTCTTGGATAGATCCAACGTGTTAGCTTGTGACAAAAAAGTAGGAATTCCACCTTCAAATTGATTTGAATTTAGAATTACTGTAGTTCCAGCATCACTGGCAGGTATCTCGATTGGTAAATTCGGAATTGTACCTTTGAGACTGTTCTGAGACATATTCAGCCGATTTATAGAATGTAACTTGTTCCAAAACCGCTCTGGTACAAAGTCATCAATCCCAGCATCCGAAATATCAAGATGCTGTAAGTGATTTTGAGTCTGAAGCCAACTTGGGAAACTAGGACCCAACTTGCAAGAAGCTAGTCTCAAATAAAATAATTGAAAAGGTGGGACCCAGGAAGTACCAAAATTTAAAGACAACGAGCTGTCTGATAAGTCTAATTCCACCAATTTGGACAAATTTGTGAGATATGATTCAGTGATATCACCCTTCAAGTAATTCCCATCTAGGAAAAGAGACTCTAACTCCTGTAGCAACCCAATGCTTTTAGGTATTTCTCCAGTTAACTGATTATTGGAAAGTTCTAATTCCCTCAAAGATGTAAAGATTGAAAGATTAGGTAGCATGCCAGTAATCCTGTTATGAGATAAATACAAAGTGTGAAATACATGTCTGTTGCACCATGAAGAATTTTGAATGAAGCTAGAAATTTCCCCACTCAAGTTGTTATTGTCAAGGTATAATTCCTGCAACGTGCATATATTCCCAAGGGAAGCTGGAATCTCGCCTTGCAGTTTGTTAGAGTCAAGGGAAAGAACTTGAAGAGAGTTTATTGCATTCCCAAATCTATCTGGAATAGGACCTTCTAACAAGTTTTCTTCAAGGTCAAGCCTGTGAAGATTGGTGGTGAAGTTGAAAATCCAGTCAAATACAGCCGATGATGTCAATAGATTAACGGAGAGATCGAGGGTGACGAGAGAAGATGAAGAGTTTTTAATGGAAGCAGATGGCACAAGAAAATTTTTATCCGTAAGACTGCAATCTTTTAGATAAAGTTCTCGTAGTTTGGAGCTGATGTTGAAATTTCCTTGAAATATTGATGATGTCATATTATTGGAAGATAGATCAAGGATAACAAGAGAAGGAAAGTTTGGATATTGGGGAGAGGACAAAACAATATTATTTTGAGAAAGATAAAGCTCTTGGAGATTAAGGCTATAGTTGAGCAACAGTTGAAATGTTGATGATGTCAGCATATTATCAGAGAGTTGAAGGATGGAAAGAGAAGTGGAAAAGTTGGAATGAGAAGGAAACAAAGTTGAAATATTGTCATCTGAAAGACTACAGTCAGCTAAGCTCAACTCTCGTAAGTTGGGAATCAGCTCAGTGATGCTTTGTAGCAAGTTATGAGAGTAGCTAAGATTATAACCTGACAGGCCAAGCGTAGTTAACAAAGAGAGAGAAGATAGCCACTTTGCATCGTTCATTTTAATTATATCAAGTCTAAGAGTGTGCAAGATAGGAAGATTCCCAACCTGGAAAGGGATTGCTCCAGAAAGTGCAGTGTACCCAAGATCAAGATACCTCAACTGTGAGAGATTCCCAAGTTGAGAAGGGATTTCTCCAGAAATTGAACTGCCCTGAAGATTAAGATACCTCAACTGTGAGAGATTCCCAAGTTGAGAAGGGATTTCTCCATGGATATGAAAATTGAAACTTAGATCTAGATATTGTAAACTTGGAAGCTTCCCTAGTCGAGAAGGGATAACACCATCAAGAGAATTTCCGTTAAGATCAAGAAACTCCAACTTTGAGAGATTTCCCAGTTCATAAGGAATTGTTCCGCTGAAACTCAAGTATGATAGATTGAGATATCTTAAGCTTTTCAAGGAGCCTGTGTTTTGGGATTTGACTGCCACCGAAATAATTAGAACTGAGATCCAAATATTCCATATTTTGCAAGTGAATCAATGAAGTGAGATGAATTGCACCTGTCAAATATTGCGTATCTGAACCACGAAGATGAAGCATCTGTACATGACCTGTTTGGTTTTTGCATTGAATGCCTCTCCAATGGCAGCAATCAGTATTATTGTGAATGTAGGTCCATGTAGAGAGCATACCAAAGGGATCATTAAGGGCTTGTTTGAAGTTGAGGAGTGCTTGTCTCTCATTCTCTAAGCATTTGACATGTGATGGCCACTTCAATCCAACAATGGATACTTGAGCATGCAAAAACCACACTAACATTCCCATTAACATTTTCACAAGGTAACTGCTCATTACCATTTTCCAGATATGATATGAATTTTGTGATGGATGTACATACCAAAC